>JBAJHW010000002.1:71763423-74385923 GCA_037013535.1 Intellagama lesueurii
AATTCAAATCAACATTAGCACATTGCTCATTTTTCCTTGATTGAACTGCAGAGCTGGAAGGGATCCTATGGATCACTGAGTCCAGACCTGGGAGGAGCCCTGTGGTGCAGTGGTTAAACAGTTCACCAACATCTATCTAAAATATTTATAATACCCTATCTTACAATGGCAGTGGATTTATCAAGGAAGCCAATTAAAAAATAAACTGAAAAACTTTTTATTGTTTTAAAACATTGCCTGAAATCCTGTTGTGCAGCTACACACTTAGCTTACACTTAGGCTTTCTTTTGTTTAATATACTTTGCTGTATGTACCTGTTTGTTATTTCACTTTATTGTACATTTCTGGTTAGTCCCTACTTTTGTTTTGTTAGAGGTTTAAGTCTTATTGTGTAAATTTAGTTGTTAGCAGTTTAGCTTAGAGACCTTTTTCTTTAGTTTAGGGACTAAGTGTGGTGAGAATTTCCTCTTTTTTTCCTCTTCTTTTTTCTCTCTCTCTCACTCTCTTTTGCTCCCGCCTAGGTGGAATTAAGGCCTGGTGATTGCTGATCAGCCTGGAGAGTTGATTATGTCGGGGCATAATGGAATATTGATGGTGACAGGGAAGGGGAGACATGGTGCTGGAGGGAGCATTGGCCGTTTTAGGAGATCCCGAGTTCGGCACTTGGTTCCGATCCCGGGCTCTAACGTTTCCTTCTCTGGTCGGGTACAAGGTTTTTCCTCCCTCTCTCCTCTTCCTACAATGGAGTGGGACACCTGTTATTCCAGTGAGGGTGCTCCTAATATATGGGTAATTACGGGCAGGGGGAGATATGGTGTTGGCGCAGTAGCGATCAAACGTAGAAGAACAGCGGACAGAAGCCTGTCCCGTGTTCTAGCTCTGCTGCCACCTGTTCGAACCTAGGTAACCAGCCTAGCCGGCCTGCCTCTCTGTCCCTGGTGTTGATAAATGCCAGATCTGCCCACAATAAACCCAACTCATCCAGGACTTGATCCTGGAGGAACGGGCAGACCTGGCCTGTATAACTGAGACGTGGGTGGGTGCTGAGGGCGGAGCTACTCTTTCCCTCATATGCCCACCTGGGTATGCCATCCAACACCAGGGCAGACTGGCCGGGCGGGCGGGGGGAGTTGCCATTGTTTATAAGGACATCTTTGAGGCTGCTAGGCTCTCTGCGGTGGCAAGCCCGGGTCTAGAGGCCGTCCATGTGTCGTTTGGGGCCAGGGATGGCTTTGGGATTGTGCCGGCATACCGCACTCCCCGCGATCCAGCGCAGCCCCTGCCGGAGCTGGTGGATTTCGTCTCCACGGCGCTGTTGAGGTCCCCCAGATTATTGGTTCTGGGGGACTTCAACATTCACGCAGAGGCTGAGGTTTCCGGCCCAGCTCATGAGTTCCTGGAAACCATGGCTTCCTTGGACTTGACCCAGCAAGTCAATGGCTCTATTCACGTGGGCGGCCATATTCTAGATCTGGTCTTTGCTGCTGAAGAGAGAGAATGTGCTCCGATGGTGGCCGACTTGGTATTGGCCCCCTTGTCATGGTCGGATCACCACCTAATTAAATGCAGCCTCTCAGTGGCACTTCCTTCCCACGGGGAGCTTGGACCCATTAAGATGGTCTGCCCCCGCAGGTTACTGGATCCTGATGGATTCCAAGATACCATGTGGGGGATTCCGGCTGACTTGGTTGGTGCTCCTGTCAATGCTCTGGTGGATGGCTGGTATACCGCCGCCACCAGGGCAGTTAACATGATCGCACCTAAACGCCCTTTCTGCTGCCGAGCCCGACCAGCTCCATAGTTTAACCAGCAGCTGAGGGCCATGAAGCGTAATCGGAGAAGGCTAGAGAGCATTTGGAGAAGGGCCCCGACGGAAATTAATCTAAAAGCCACCAGGATCGCATCTAGAAGAGCATTCTTTGCTGATCGGATAAGCAAAACTCACAACCAGCAGGCGGAACTTTTCCGTATAGTATGCGATCAATCCAGAGTTGGCCACAGTGATAGGCCTCCCTCTAGTATTTCCTGTGACCAATTTGCAGCATTTTTAAAATCTAAAGTGGAGGCCATCCGCCGGGACCTTGATCCCTTTCTACAGACAGTAGATCGAGCTGAGATGTCCAGTGCATTGTCTTGTCTGGCGAGGTTAACTTGCTTTCAACCTGTGACGTCCAATGAGGTGGACAGGGTGTTTGCGCACTGTCGTGCCACCACCTCCTCTTTAGATCCTTGTCCGGCCTGGCTCATCAAAGCAGCCAAGCTGGTAACAACAGAATGGGCCTCTGCAATAATTAATGGGTCTCTCCAGGAGGGCATGGTTCCCCCTGCCCTCAAGGAGACACTCATTAGGCCCATTCGAAAGAAACCTAATTTGGCGGCGGACGAAATTGGGAATTACAGGACCGCCGCCAATGTTTCTTGAGTAAAGTGGTCGAGAGGGTGGTGGCCGATCAGCTCCAGGCCCTCCTGGAGGAAACTGATGCCCTTGATCCATTCCAGTCGGGCTTCAGGCTGCGGCATGGTACGGAAACAGCATTGGCCGCCCTGCAGGATGACCTCCTGAGGGAGGCCGACAGGGGCAATATGTCCTTGTTGGTCCTCCTTGATAGCTCAGCGGCCTTTGATAGCGTTGACCATGGTATCCTCCTGGGCCAGCTCTCCGAGTTGGGGATCGGTGGCCTCGCTTTGGCGTGGCTCCATTCCTTCTTGGAGGACCATCCCCAGAGAGTGCAGCTTGGCGAGATGACTTCCATTCCGTGGATCCTCAATTGTGGGGTTCTGCAGGGGTCGATCATCTCGCCAATGCTATTTAATATCTATATGAGGCCGCTGGGTGAGGTCATCCTGAGTTGTGGGGCCCGGTGCCATCAGTACCCTGATGACACCCAGCTCTACCCTTTTCTCCTACAGCAGTGGATGCTGTTCTGACCCTTGAACGCTGCTTGGGGACCGTTCTGGAGTGGATGAGGGCAAATGGACTGAGGTTGAAACCGGACAAGACGGAAACCTTGTGCATGGCGGCCCTGGTGTCAGTGGGTTGGGAAACTCCCTCTCCTTTGGGGGAGTGACTCTTCCCACGAAGAGTGAGGTTCGCAGTTTGGGCATCTGCCTGGATCCGGATCTCACCATGGAAACCCAGGTGGCATCTGTGGTCCGGGCAGCCCATTTCTATCTTCGGAGGATTGCCCAGCTGCGTCCCTATCTAAACGTGGAGGCACTCACGACACTGATTCATGCCCTCGTAATCTCAAGAATAGACTACTGCAGTGCTCTCTACATGGGGCTACCCTTGAGGCTGATGCAGAGACTTCAACTGGTCCAAAATTCGGCGGCCAGATTAATAACTGGGGTGAAGAAATTTCAGCACATCTCCCCCACTCTGGCCGTCCTTCATTGGCTACCAGTTCGTTTCCGCATCGACTTCAAGGTTATGATGATAACATTAAAAGCCCTAAACAGTTTAGGACCTTGGTACCTATCAGAACGCCTGCTCCCAGCCAGATCGGTCCGTAATACCTGTTCTTCACAGGCAGGGCGGTTGAGGGCCTTGACCCCGAAGGAGGCCCGGAAGGAAAGAACAAGAAACCAGTCCTTCTTGGCGGTCGCCCCACGCCTGTGGAACAACCTGCCCATTGAGATCTGCCTGCCACCCTCGCTGGATGGGTTCAAACAAGCATTGAAGACTTGGCTCTTCTGCCAGGCTTTCCCTGACCATTAAGATCTCGGGGGGCCCTTTACCATCCCTTTCATCACCCTTTTATTACCTTCATTGCCGTCTGTTTTAATTTATCTTGTTGCTATGTATTATTTTATTTTCTATTGTGTTTTAATATTGCTGTTTATATTGTTGCTAGCCACCCAGAATGGCCTGGTTGCTAGATGGTGTGGGGTATAAACTGAATAAACAAACAAACAAATACATACATGTACACAACAGGAACAATATCAGCAGCAGCACAAAACTGCTACTCATTAAAGGCTTCCTCTGGTGATTTCAGGATGCATGTGACTTCATGGCAGTGTGTAAAAGTCGTGTGCACCCCAAAATCACTGAAGAAAGCCTTTAGTCAGTGGCAATTTTACTGCTGCAGATGATGTCATTTCAACTGCACATGTGGAGCTGAACAATAGAATTTCAGCCACTGTAACGTGCTCTAAAACTGAACACTGGATGAGTCATATACTTAAAAAAAATTATGTTAAGAATGTAAAGAGATTAAACCCTTTGCCCTTACCTTGTCTCTCACATCCAAAGGACATTTATTTCCATGGAGAAATTTCAGAATTTCCACGTGACCATGACGAGATGCCCAATAGATTGCATTAGATCCTGCCTGTCCAAAATATATGATGACCACAATCAATAAGATCATACAAATATTGTGGAAATTTGTCACAATCTTCATTCAATTTAAGCAAATTTATTCCAGAAACTTCTTAAAACATATTCTTTAGAAAAGATTTAATATAAAGGTCAATTCAAATGAATTCAAATAACCTGACAGAATATACAAGAATGAAAATGTTTATATTAGAGAATGTTTGTTTAAAATAATGTAAACAAATCCTCCACCTGACTTCTTTTTTCTAAAATGTAGGGTAGCTAAGATATTTAATTATCAGAATTTAATATCCTTACCTTATCTTGAATATCAATGCGGGCACCTCGCTTCAGGAATAACTGAAGCATCTGAATATTCCCACATCCAGCAGCAATTAAAAATGGAGGTGTTCCATGCTGCAAAGAAAGAAAAAACATAAAACTGACACTCTACTTAGCCAGTGGAACACATTTTAAATGGATGTTTTTGCTAAATCTTCAGTCTACTTATACAAATCTGTTAATACCACCAGAAACACTTAGTAAACAATAATAATATAAAACAGGATGGAACAGAATAAAATAACAGAAGTGAAAATCAGCAAAAGGGAAGGCGAGGAATGTATTGTTCTTCAGTTTGTGGTAGACTCCACAGCATAGGACAGCATCCTAGATTTCAGACTATTTCAAAGATACACATAAAAATATCCTGCTTGGAGTATTGCTCTTCAGGTGTTGCTGGACAACAACTCTCATTGTCTCTTACCACTGGCTATGCCGATGGGTCTCAAAGGATATGGAGGGCTACATCCCCTTCAGTAGTGTTTTAGATATACAGTAGCTATAAAGGCAAAGCTTTCAGACACAGACCATGCAGAAATCAAAAGCTAAAATAAAACATGCAAAAATTAAACCAAGTACACTACTTTACAGCCCTTTTCGTACAACGTTCCTAACTGGTACTGGAAACCTCATGAATCTTTGGATGATTCTTGTTGTCAGTCAAAAGTGATCATCATGTATTACTTAATCTAATAAGAAAGCAACAATACAACAACAACATACCTTGTTTGGTTGATTGACATCGTAATTGGCCAAAGATCCCAGAAGGTGCTGAAGACCAGGAACATTGTCATCGTTGATGGCATGTATGATGGCTTTCATTACAAATGAATCTTCCTCATCCTTAGAAATCAACCAAAAAGAAGTGTAAAGTGAGGATTGGAGAGGGAGCAGGTTATAAAAAGGCTAGATCCAATTTTAGTCCCAACTTGACCTTCTGAAATGAATGGGTTAGTCAATAGTACTGTACATTCCATCCATTTCAATGGGTCTACTCTAATTAGGGATGAAATTTAGATTCAGCTCAATAAAAGTTATTAGTTTGGTGGAGGGGGACCTCCCTGATGAGGTATGGAGAGAGAGCAAAATAGTCAAAGCAAAACACTGTAATTTCACAATATAACTTTGGTTCCCAGTGAGGTGTGTGTAAGCCAATGAAATATCTGCATATGCTTGGGAAAAATTTCAGCATTTCTAATGAAGTCTCCTTTTTCTGCATCTATCCATATTAACTACTGCACATTATAAAAGAAATAGTTTTGCTTATGAAATTCCTGCTGGCATTTCATAGTTTAAGAACAAGTTGTTGTTTTTTGCAAAAACAAAACAAAAATAACTGAGAGTATGTGTTTCCCAACAGTGATAGATTCATAACACCACACAATTGCTGCAATTATCTTATCTTGATTTTGCCTATGTTTTAAATCTCAGTGGCACAAAACTGCAGTCCTCTTTATGACAGACATGATTTGGTAAATGTAAAGATACTTAATTCAGCATTAAAAAGTAACAGCACATCAACAAACAAAGATTTTGTTTACAGAAACATGAAAGCCAGCAGAAGGGCAAAGGGGAATTGGGCACATTAAAGTAGCACTCTGCAGAATTTTTGATGCCTGAACCTTTTAAAACTCATGAAAAAATGTTTGGTCTGTACTTATAACTACTATTTAAGAGGTGTTGAACAAAGGAAAGCATTTTCTTAACATTTACGAAAATTATTTCTTCAAACATGCAATTTGTGTATAAATATAGATTTGCCACTTCGGAATTTCAGTTCTCCACTCAATTCATTTCCCGAATCAATATTTATTTATTTATTTTATTTATTTATTGGATTTCTATCCCGCCCATCTAGACCAAAGTCCATCTAGACCAATACCTGTCACCACAGTAAAAGCTTTGAAGATTAACTGTATATATTGTCTTCACAATATTTCTTCCAAAAAGGTATGTTACAATAATAAGATGAATACACAAGACCTATTACTATACTAGCACTCTTTGGCTGTTCCACTAAACCATAGTTTAGTAGTATGGGGGGGGTGGGGAGACACCATATAAACCACAGACTACTAGATTTAGTAGTCCCTCTCCCTCTTCTCTTCTGGTGCATTTGTGAGCATCCATATCCTGGTTTAAACTAATGATAGTGTGTCACTACATTTGAACAAAAACTGCAGTTAATTTAAGCAGTAGGTGACTGAAGGAAATAAGAAAACATCGGAAAACCATATTTTAACTCTTGTGCAGCAAGAGTTCCTGCAGCAAGATTTAAAAATCCTTGCAGTAGTAATTTTTCAAACTCTTGGCAAGCCAAACATGAAGAGCTGAGTTTGACCACACAACAGCATGAACAGCTATGAAAACTGAGGTTCATGGATGTGGAAACCCTCCTCCCACAATCTTTTTATCAAGACCAGTGGTGCCCAACCTTGGGTAACCCAAGTGGCCTTGGATTGCAATTCACAGAAGCCTTCACCACCAGCTGTGCTCAATAAAAGTTATTGAGATGCAGTCCAAGAACATCTGGGTTACCCAAGGTTAGGAACCATTGATCTAGACCATTATTTCCATAATGCAAGTGACAGGCAGGGTTGATTCTTTTACGTTCACAATGTTATGATCCAAAGACCTGGTCTTGGGGAATTTGTCTACAAGACATCCCCCCTGAATTAAGCCTCTCCATTGAACCATGTCTGCTGCCTGCCAGAGGCTTGGTGAATCTGACATAGCTCCCCCTCTCATCTCTTGGGTCTCTTGCCGCAACCCGAAATAGGGCAATGGGCAAACAGGGCAGATATTGACTGGGTATCACATCAAAGATAACTTAAATAAGAGCTGTAGGGCAAGGAGAAGGTGGTGGTGGTGGGGAAACCCTCCAATATCTATGAGCTGAGGTACTTCTGCAGTCAGGGCTAGGAGGAATGAGGACCTGCCAGTTTAATCATCTGCCTGTGTCCTTCTCCATTCACTTACCAGAGTGTCATCACTCCTTGCCACACTCATGTTACTTCTGGACAAAAACGATCTTGATAATCTTTGGCATAACGATATTAAGCGCACAGATTGCTTTGTAACAGAAAAGAAAAGTATTTAAGTGAACACATGAAAAGTTAGAGGAAATTTTTCTAGTAAAATTTAAGTCTTTCATCTCTTTGTAGTGCCTTATATTAGAAAGTGGTATAAGAGTTAAATCTATGAAAAACTTGGAACAAATGTTTACAAGGCTGAAGTCATTAACACATACACATAGGCTTCTTATATTTATTGATTTGAAGAAAAAAATTCCTTTCCCACTTTTGGGTTCGTTGCTGGCTCACTCGTGCCACAGAATTACCACCATGGCAGTTAGGTATCCTGTACTTCTTTTTTTTCCTACCGAATTGGCATACATATCTTTCATTCTCAGTTTTCAGGACACTCCTTGCTAGTTTTTGTCCATCCTCTTAGTTTCACCACTATAGTAGAAATGTTGCACATTACTCCTGCCTGTTACCAATACCACTCCAGAGGTAAACAAACAAATAAGCCTGCAAGACCACTGTAACAAGAAAACTGATGACCAGCTGGGAGAGGGCCAGAAGAGCACAGTGAGCCCATTCTGAAACCCTCCTGGTAAAATCACAGCCAAGACTAAATAGCTCTCTGAATGGCTGGCAAGAGAGGGAGCCATGCTTTCCCAGGAGGTATTTTATTTTTAAAAGATATTTTTACCCCACCTTTCTCCTTAAAAAGGACCCAAGGCAGCTTACATTTAAAAAAGACAACATTTAAAGCTAACAACAGTAAGTATAATAATACTAAAAAAGATCAAATACCACATTAAAAACCGGCAAGCGAAAGCAACACCAAAAACACATTCAAAGCAAGTAGGCACAACAATCCATTTAAAAAAACCCTATTCAGGCAGCCATTCATTAAGGGAAAGCTTGCCTGAAGAGAAAAGTGTTCACCTGCTTACGGAAGAACAGCAAAGATGGGGCCAGCCTGGCGTCCTGCGAGGGGGAGTTCCAAAGTCTGGGAGCAGCAACACAGAAGGTCCTCACTAAACACACAGCTGCTTTGCCTGTTGCATCACTAGAGATTGGATAACCTCCCTGTTTCCCAGATTGCTCTGCTACATAGCACTTTCCCTCTTGTAAACAGGAAGCCAGCAATACAGTGGTACTGTACCTTGGGTAACCAGGTGTTCTTAATCTGCAGGTCCGAGAAACCCTGGCCACTACAGCTGGTGGTAAAAGCTTCTGGGAACTGCAGTCCAAGAACACCTGGGTTATCCAAGGCTGGAAACCACTGCTGTAATAGATGCAAAACCATACCATAGTATTATTAATAACTGTTCAATCTTACTTTCCATTTCCTTCGAGCTGCAAACTTTTTGAATTTTTCCATATTTACTGCAGATGCTTTTCTACTAAGTGCCTGTAGGGTATCCTTAGGCTGTTAAGAAATTGAAACAACATTATGAAACCATGTATTTCACAATGAAAGAGAAAGATCACAGAATATGTTTTCTGGCCAACTAAATCCATTAACTAACAACCTCATACAAGTGTTGATGATGCACACAGCTACAACTTTTTTCCTCTTATGAATACTTTATGGACTGTGGATCATTGGAGTCACATCCTAATTTCACTGGGTTATATATTTCATTATTGGGTTAGAACAAACAGGCATATTATAAGAATCAACTATTCGAAATAGAGAGGTTACTTACCTGTAACCATAGTTCTTCGAGTGGTCCTCTGTGAATCCACACAAATGGGTTAGACTGTGCCTGCGCAGGACTCCTCGGAATATTCTAGAGCTTAAAAACATGTGATTAGTAGGACGTTCCCCCGTGGCGCGCATGCTCCGCCCACCCGTAATACCTCAGTTCCGAAATGTCCGCCGCTGTCAAGGCTCTGACTGTAACAAAGCTCAAGAACCTAAGTGACGGACAGCGGGGAGGATGGGCGGGATGTGTGGATTCACAGAGGACCACTCGAAGAACTATGGTTACAGGTAAGTAACCTCTCTTTCTTCTTCGTGGCCTCTGTGAATGCACACAAATGGGTGACTAGCAAGCTCACTTACCGGAAGGAGGGCCGTCACGCCAACGATGAAGTCAGCACAGCCCTTCCAAAACTTGCTTCCTTCTTGGCCCTGACGTCCAGACGGTAATGCGTCACAAAGGTCGATGGTGTAGACAGATGTCAGAGACTTGAATGCCACGTAACCAGGCAGTCAAAGTAGCCATAGCTCTCGTGGAGTGTGCCTTTAATGCATCTGGTGGTACTTTGCCAGCCAGTTCATAGGCTAAGGTGATAGTAGAAACGGTCCACCTGGAAACCGTCTGTGTGGAGGCAGGAGAGCTTTTTTGTGGGCCATGGAAGCAGACAAATAGTTTAGGAGAAGAGCAGAAGTCTTTAGTCCTGGAAATGTAAAAAGCTAAGGCACGTTGAACATCCAAGGAATGGAGCATGCGCTCAACATAAGAAGAAGGATTAGGAAACAACGTCGGGAAAATTAGAGGTTGATTAACATGGAAGCTTGAGATCACCTTGGGAAGAAAGGATACGTCCGGATACAAGACAACCTTGTCTGGGTGGAACTGTATATAAGGGGCATCAGCCCGAAGGGCAGCCAACTCACTAGCTCATCGTGCAGAAGTTATAGCAACAAGAAATAACGTCTTAAAGGAGAGAAGTTTAAGATGAGTAGAAGCCAGGGGCTCGAACGGGGAGCGAGCCAGTGCCCTTAACATGACCTGGAGAGACCATTGCGGGAGTAGAGGTTGGACAGGTGGGCGAATGTTACGTAGGCCCCTTAAGAACCTCTTTAAAGTTGGGTGTGAGAACAAACGGGAAGCTTCTGAACCCGCAGGCTGATAAGCAACAATAGCGGAAATATAAACCTTTAACGTAGAGTGGGCCAAGCCCTGGTCAAACAGGTAACGTAGAATTTTTATTTATTTATTTATTAGATTTATACCCCGCCCATCTAGACCGAAGTCTACTCTGGGCGGCTAACAATAAAAAATGGAATAAAAACAATATAATAAAGTAAAAAAACAACAATAGTAAAGTGGCACAAGATGGGGAAAAGAAAAAAAAATTCAAGTGATGACAGGAGGGAAAGCCTGCCTAAAGAGCCAGGTCTTAAGTTTGCTCTTAAAAACACCCAGCGAGGGAGCCAGAGAGATCTCTGGGGGCAGACTGTTCCAAAGTCGAGGGGCCACTGCCGAGAAGGCCCGGTTTCTTGTTCTTTCTTTCTGGTCCTCCCTCGGCATTAGGCCCCTCAGCCGCCCTTCCTGGCTAGAACGAGTGGTTTGGGTAGATCTAGGTGGGAGGAGGTGTTCCGCTAGATATCGAGGTCCTAAACCGTTTAGGGCTTTATATGTCATCATTAACACTTTGAAATCAATGCGGAAACGAACGGGCAGCCAATGCAAGGCGGCCAGAGTGGGGGAGATATGTTGATATTTTCTCGTCCCACTGAGAAGTCTGGTCGCTGCATTCTGCACCATTTGAAGCTTCCGCATCAATCTCAAAGGTAGCCCCACGTAGAGCGCATTACAGTAGTCTAATATCGAGACTACAAGCGCATGGACCAGAGTGGTTAGTGCCCCAACATCAAGATAGGGACGCAGCTGGGCAATCCACCACAGATGGAAATAGGCAGAGCAGACCACTGACGCCACCTGGGTTTCCATGGTGAGCGCCGAATCCAGATGGACCCCCAAGCTGCGAATTTCACTCTTCGCGGTGAGAGTCACTCCCCCAAAAGAGAGGGAGTTTCCCAAACCACCAATGGAGGGGCCACCCACCCTCAGGACCTCCGTTTTGTCCGGGTTCAGCCTCAGCCCATTCTCCTGCATCCATTGCAGTACAGCCTCCAGGCAGCGCTGAAGGGACGGAACGGCATCCACTGTGGTTGGAGAAAAGGAGATGTAGAGCTGGGTGTCATCAGTGTACTGTTGGCACGAAGCCCCACACCCCCTGATGACCCCACCCAGCGGCCTCATGTAGATATTAAACAACATTGGGGAGATAATCGAGCCCTGCGGAACCCCACAATTGAGGCTCCACGGGGCCGAAACACTCTCCCCAAGCTGTACTCTCTGAGGACGGTCCTCCAAGAAGGATCGGAGCCAGGCAAGCGCCAGACCACCGATTCCCAGCTCGGAGAGCCTCCCCAGGAGGATACCGTGGTCGACGGTATCAAAGGCGGCTGAGGTATCGAGGAGGACCAACAAAGACATTTTGCCCGTCAGCCTCCCTCAGCAGGTCATCAAACAGGGTGACCAATGCCGTTTCCGTACCGTGGCGCGGCCTGAAGCCCAACTGGAATGGATCCAGGGCATTGGTTTCATCCAAAAGAGCCTGGAGCTTGTCAGCCACCACCCTCTCTACCACTTTGCTAAGGAAAGAAACATTGGTAACGGGCCTATAATTGCCAATGTTGTCCGACGCCAAACTTGGTTTCTTCCTTATGGGCCTAATGAGTGTCTCCTTGAAGGCAAGGGGAACCTTGCCCTCCTGGAGAGACCCATTAATTATTGCCGTGGCCCATTCGGTTGTTGTAGGCCTGGCTGCTTTGATTAGCCAGGCCGGGCAAGGGTCAAGGGAGGAGGTGGTGGCACGACAGCGGTTAAGCGCTTTGTCCACCATATCTGGCGTGACAGGCTGAAAGAGATCGAGTCTCATCGGGCAAGGCGGAGCGCTGGACGTCTCTGCTCGATCTACTGTGTTCAAAAAAGGAGAGAGCTCCTGGCGGATGGCCTCCACTTTAGATTTTAAAAATGCTTCAAATTGGTCAGGTGAAATACTAGTAGGAGGCCCATCACTTAGACCAATTCCGGATAGATCACGAACTATACGGAAAAGTTCCGCCTGCTGATTTGAAGCTTCGCTTATCCGGACAGTGAAGTAAGCTCAACTAGCAGCCCTCACCTTAGTAAGGTAGTGGCTAGTCGTGATCCTGACAGCTAGAAAGGTGAGAAGAGTATCCAACGAAGCTGGAATAGGCGGAAGACCTCTGGAGACAGCAAACTTGGAGAAAACATTCCATTTGTAAGAGTACAACAACTTGGTAGAGGGTTTTCTAGCTCTGTTCAACACATCTGCTATATAGGGGGAATCCTCCACACTGTGAGGTGGAGCGACTCCAGGTCGGGATGGCAGATCTTGCCGCCATCCTGGGTCAGGAGGGATGGTTGGGGAGGTAGTCTCAGAAACTCGGAAGCTATGGCTTTGAGTGGGGTAAACCAGGGTTGCCGAGGCCACCAAGGGGCTAGCAGAATGGCGTTGGCCCAAAGCTGACGGAGCCTGACTAATGTTCGCTGAATGAGCGGGATGGGAGGAAACAGATAAAGGAGAACATCATCCCAGTTCACCATGAAGGCCAGTTCTCTCAGAATTAGAGAGTTGTATTATTGTTGCCCGCCTGATAGACATAGGGCTCGAATGGGCCGAGGCTGGGCTGGAGATTACATCAGCCTCAGAACGGCCATGACTCGGAGACAGGCTCGGTATCGATACCGAAGCCTGAGCCTGTTGAGGTGGTACTGAATCGCCCGCCTCAGAAGGAGAGTCCGGATCCAGCAAGTCCCTGGACAATTCTTCAAGGATCGGAGATGGAAGAGAAACTCGAACCGGAGGGAGGTCCCGAGGCTGAGTAGATTTAGAGGATCGTTTTGACTTTTTCTGCTTAGCGAACTCTTTCTTTCTCTTAGGATCCTTTGTCGATGGCGATTTCAACACCGAGGGCGTTTTCGGCTTTGGTGCCTTCGAAGAGGCTCTCGGAGAAGGTGTAGCAGGAGCCGATGGAACAACGGGCTCGGGTCGAGGAGCAAGAGGAACAGGAGATACGGTAGGCTCCATGGCTGCCGGGCTCGAGGGTGACAGGGATTTTCCCCACAAATATGATCGAAGCCGCTGTAAGTGGAGCTTGAGAGCAGGCTTTGTTAATTTTTTACACTCCGGACAGGAGTGGGTCTGGTGCCTTTCCCCTAAACAGAATAAGCACCAGTTGTGGCCGTCCATGAAGGGAATTTTATTGGCACATGATGTACAGCGCTTGAAGGGGCCTGAGGAGGCCAAAAAAATTGGCGGGAATGAGAAGGGGGGAGGGGAGGAAATAAACTCATGGAAAAACATCAACGTTTGCCAGTCCAAATATCAAAAACCGTAGAATCAGATGCAGTACAGTCCAAAGTCCAAAATCCAGTAATCGTAAACGTAAATCAGTCCAGGAATCAAAAACTGTAGGATACAACAAGAATTTCGCTCCAGAAGTTGCAAAGGAGTCCAATCTCAACGGCAGCAAAAAGGAACTGAGGTATTACGGGCGGGCGGAGCATGCACGCCACGGGCAAACGTCCTACTAATGACATGTTTTTAAGCTCTAGAATATTCCGGGGAATCCTGCGCAGGCACAGTCTAACCCATTTGTGTGCATTCACAGAGGCCACGAAGAAGAACTGGCCACTTGCAAGGAATCTCTCTCTCCAATACATCTTTTTTAAAAATAGCATGTTCCATGCTCTATTTTTGGGTGGAATGACAAGAGAAAGACAGGTTACTTACCTGTAACCATGGTTCTTCAAGTGGACCTCTGTGAATTCACACAATTGGGTTTAGACAGCGCCTGCGCTGGTCTTCTCGGAATATTCTAGAGCTTTTGTAGAAAAGTAACAAAGTTTAGAGTTGCCCCTATAGCGCATGCTCCCGCCGCCTCAGCCTTCAGTTCCATTTATCCGCCACAAAGCCTGTGCTTAGCAGAGACATAGTAGTGACGGACAGCGGGGAGGCTGGGCGGGATGTGTGAATTCACAGAGGTCCACTTGAAGAACCATGGTTACAGGTAAGTAACCTGTCTTTCTTCTTCGTGGCCTCTGTGAATGCACACAATTGGGTGACTAGCAAGCTCACTTACCGGAAGGAGGGCCGTCACTCTAGAACAGAAGTCAAGACTGCTCTACCGAAACTTGCTTCCTTCTTGGCCCGAAGGTCCAGTCTATAATGTGTCACAAATGTGGACGCATTAGACCATGTAGCAGCTCGACAAATGTCCGGAACATCCACACCACGAAGCAATGCTGTAGATGTAGCAACAGCTCTGGTGGAATGTGCTTTCAGGCCGTCAGGAGGAATCTTGCCTTGCAGCTGATATGCCAGATTAATTGTAGAGACAAGCCACCTAGAGACTGTAGAGGAGGAAGCAGGCGAGCCTTTATGTGATCCGTGAAAACAAAGGAATAACCTTGGAGAGCCACGGAAGTCCTTAGTTCGCGAGGTGTAGTAAGCCAGAGCTCTGCGAACGTCCAGTGAATGGAGCGTGCGCTCAATGTCCGAGGAAGGTTGTGGAAACAAGGTTGGCAATATCAAAGGTTGATTGAGGTGGAAGTCAGTGACAACCTTGGGTAGGAATGAAATATCCGGATAAAGAATGACCTTGTCCTTAAAAAATTGAAGATAAGGAGAGTCAGATCGAAGAGCAGCTAGTTCACTTGCACGCCGAGCGGAAGTAATAGCCACAAGAAACAAAGTCTTGAAAGATAAAAGGCGAATGTCACAAGAGGCCATGGGCTCAAAGGGATGACGCATAAGGGAGCGTAACACAAGCTGCAGAGACCATTGAGGCATTGGTGGTTTGACATGTGGTCGAATATTTGACAAACCTTTCAAGAAGGATTTAAGCATTGGGTGCGAGAAGAGACGTGCGGAGTCGGAGTCACGAGGCTGAAAGGAGACAATTGCTGCAGTGTACACTTTAAGGGTAGACAATGCTAGACCGGAATCAAACAAGTAACGTAAGTATTTGAGCAAAGTATGAAGAGAAATCGGCAAAACTTGTAAACCTCTTGATTGAGCAAACTTTGTAAAGTTGTTCCATTTATATTTATAAAGGAGTTTGGTCGACGGCTTTCTTGCCCTGTCCAAGACCTCCTGGATCAGGGAGTCAGTCTCCAGGCTGTCAAGTGCAGTGATTGCAGGTCTGGATGGAGAATGTTGCCTGAGTCCTGAGTGAGCAGATGTGGAAGGAGAGGCAGTCTGAAGACATCCGACGCCATCGCTCTGAGAGCGGAAAACCAGGGCTGTCGAGGCCACCATGGTGCGATGAGAATGGCCTCCGTTTCTGATTGTCGAGCTTTGACCAGGGTCCTCTGTATGAGTGGTATTGGAGGAAAGAGGTAGAGGAGACCCGGTTCCCATGGAATCATGAAGGCATCTCCAAGTGAGTTCATGCCCCTGCCCGCACGAGAGGCATACCTCTCGCACTTTTTGTTGTCCTGTGTAGCAAACATGTCCACTGTGGGGGGACCCCATCTGTTGCAGAGTAGTAGAAAAATGTCCATGTCCAATTCCCATTCGTGGGACTGTACCGTAAGTCGACTCAACGTGTCCGCCAACTGGTTGTCGGTCGTTGAGATATGGATGGCAACCGGAAAGACATGATGCTGATAGCACCACTCCCAGAGATGTATTGATAGGTAGAGGAGAGACATGGATCGTGTCCCTCCCTGTTTGTTGATGTAAAACATGGTCGTGGTGTTGTCGGTGATTACTTGCACACCACGACCTTGTATCATAGGGAGGAATGCACGAAAAGCTTTTATGACTGCCAGCATCTCCAGCTGATTGATGTGCAGATTCCTGTCTTGGCGAGACCAGAGAGCATGTATCTTGTGGGAGTCGCAATGAGCTCCCCATCCCGTGGGGCTGGCGTCCGTTGTTACTTGAACTGAGAGGTGCAAGGGTCGAAAAGGACGGCCGATGAGGAGATGTGGTAGAAATGTCCACCATCTCAGTTGGGTTGCTAACTCCGGGGTAACGAGCAGTCGTTTCCGAGGGCTGTCTACCAGAGGATCGAAGAGAGCCAGGAACCACGCTTGGAGGGAGCGCATCTTTAGGCGAGCGTGTGTCAGTGCAGATGTTGTAGAGGCCATGAGGCCGAGCAGATGCTGGGCATGCTGAGCTGAAACCATCGAACTTGGATGAAACTTGCGAATAGCCTTGCGAAGTTTCAGTATGCGGCTGGGTGGGAGAAATATGCGTGCCCTGATGGAGTCGAGTTTCGCTCCTATGTAATCGGCTACTTGGGATGGAACCAGATGTGATTTTTTGTCGTTTACTGTGAGGCCTAGGTTTTGTAAGGCGTGCAGGACAAACTTGGTATCTTGGACGGCCTGACGTCTGGATGGGGATACCACCAGCCAGTCGTCTATGTAAGGAAACACTTGTATGCCGTGCAGACGGAGAAAAGCCGCTACCGGGGCCATGCACTTTGTGAAAGTGCGAGGAGCTGTGGACAAGCCGAAGGGGAGGGCACAAAATTGATAAACGGTGTCTTGAAAGACAAAACGGAGGTACTTTCTGTGATTTTGATGTATTGTAATATGAAAATATGCGTCCTTCAGATCTATCACGACAAACCAATCTTTTTCTTTTAGGAGGTGAACAATGGATTCCAACGTCACCATTCGGAAGCGTCGTGGATGTAGGTAAGTGTTTAGGATTCTTAAGTCCAGAATGGGTCTGATCCCGCCGTCCTTTTTGGGAACAGCGAAGTAACGGGAGTAGAAACCGTTGGGTATGTCTTGAGGTGATACCTGTTGGATAGCCTGTTTTTTGAGAAGAATAAGAATCTCGTCTTCTAGAGCAGGGTCGAAGGATGTATGTCTGACCTGTCCTAGAGGTGGAAATTCTATAAACTCGAGGCGGTAGCCGAATTGAATGATATTTAGGACCCAAGTATCTTTTGTGATGTGGTTCCAGTTTCGGAAAAATGGAGCTAATCGAGTAGTTTGGGAAAGATTGGGAAGACGTGTGATTGAGTCAAAGATATTGCTTTGACTTCTTGGCAGGTGGCCGGTATGATTGACGTCGTTGGGAAGATGCCTGCGGTCTGAAGGTGGAAGCAGGTACAGCGGCCTGAGAGGATCTGTTCTGGTTCTGATTCCTGAAAGACCGGTAAGGTTGAGAAGATGGCTGTTGGTACTGCTGTTGAGAGTATTGCTTGCGCCACTGATATCTGTTGTACTTAGGTTGCTGCTGAATTGTGTAGGACTTAGCTGTTCTTTTAATTTTATGTAAATTTTCCAGCGAGTCATCCGTTTTCTCATTGAAGAGTCCCTTAGCATCAAATGGGAGGTCCTCAATGCGAGTCTTGACGTCCTCTATGATACCGGAGGATCTGAGCCATGCATGGCGCCTCAAAGTAATGGCTGATGTTAGGGTTCTTGAGGCTACATCCGCCGAATGGCGAGACGCCAGGCGTTGGTGTTTCGCAACGGTGAGGGCTTCCTCATAAGTGTTAAGGAAAACCTGTCTGGTGTCATCTGGTGCTGCCTGTAGGGCTGGAAGAATTCTTGACCAAAGCTGCCTCTGGTATGCCCCCATAGCTGCCTGGTAGTTCGCCACTCTAAGTAAGAAGGTGGTGAAGGAATATATCTTTCGCCCCAATACGTCCAACTTGCGTCCTTCTCTATTTGTAGGGGTGACGAGGCCTTTCCCAGAAGACTTGGAAGAATTAGACTGAACGATTATAGAGTTAGACACAGGATGTTTAATGAGGAAATTGGTATCGTCCCCATGTGTGCGGTATAGATTTTCAGTCCTACGGGGTACTTGTGAAGATGAAGATGGTAGATTCCAAGATTCTTTAATAAGCTCCATCATGGCTGGGATAAAGGCTAGACTCAATGGAGGAGATCTCTCCTGGTTAATATCCCCAAATACCAGATCCTCTTTGGGGGCTGGGGGCTGTTCAGTTTGAAGTTTTAATGTTTTGGCCATCCGGGAAACCATTTGGACATATGAGGTGAAGTCCTCTGAAGGTGAGGAAGGGTGAGGGTCTCCCGCATCTGATTCGGGAGTTCTTCCATCTACAGGGGATTCGTCTGAAGTTTCAGAAAACACCTCCTCGTCCTGATCTTCAGATGAGAACACCTCTTCCTGTTCAGAGGGTGAAGGTAAGCGTATGGATTTTCTATATGTTTGTTTTTTCTTGTCGAGAGCGGGTGTCTGATGCACCCTTGATGTTTTCGACGTCGACTGTAGCGTCTTGTTGCTAGAGGAGATCTTACTCCCTTCCTGGCGTTTAGAAGGACGTGTGTCGACATCGAGATCTCGCCGATGTCGACGTCGAGGTGGAGACGATGCAGACGAAGATGATGTGGAGGCATAAACATATCGAAGCTTTTTCTTTCGACGATAAGTCTCCGAGCTCGAAGAGGAGTCGGTGTCCGAATCGTCATGGCGGCGTCGACGACGCGATCGGCCGCGTTCGACCTCGATGAACACTGGATCATCGTATTTAGACTTATTTCGACGTCGATACGAACGAGGCAAGACAACCACCTCCCGGCGAGAGGTTCGGTGCCGCTCCGGCGAAAGATGTTTTCTTTTCGCCGTCCGTTTTCGAGGCGGAGAATTCGACCTCGACGAAATCGACGGCGATAAGGGTATCGGTGACGCCCGCCCGGTATAAACAGGGCTATGGTGGGCAGAAGCCGGGCTAGAGACCGCAACGTCTACTAGTTGGCTAGGGCTCGGAGACCGGTCAGGTCGAGCAGGCGATGGCTCCAGCTGACGTGGAGGAAGAGAAGCTGCGGCTTCAGAAAGATATTCCCGGTCCCGAGATGAATCCTCCAGAATTGAAGATGGCAGGGACGCCGACACCGGAGGGATTAGCTTCCGATGATCTTTGGGTTTGTCCTTCTTACTCTTTGAAGACACCTTTTTCTTTAGAGGATCCTTCGAAACGGCGCCGGAAGAGGTCTTCGACGTCGACGAGGGTAGTTTTTTTGTTGTCGACGCGGATGATTTTTTTGTTGTTTTATCCGTAGGTCTCGATGTCGATGAGAGCGGTGGAGATACAACTGAACTGTCCCGGCGTGGAGTAGACGAGGGAGTATTAGCTGTTTCCATCTCGTTGGGTTTCGACGCCGAGAGGGTCTTATCCCACAGGTAAAGTTTTAAACGTTGTTGCCGAGCTTTAAGAGCGGCTTTGGTGAATTTCTTACAATGCCTACAGGTTTGGGGTTGATGGGTGTCCCCTAAACAAAATAGGCAGCGGTCGTGACCATCAGAAAAGGGCAGTTTACGGGAGCACGACACGCACCGGCTGAAAGGTCCTGAAGGGGACATAAAGTATAAGGGCAAGGAAGAAAGACTCACGATTGTAATAAAAGTCCAAGAAATAGAGTCCTCTAAGAATTGGAGATGAGTCCTAAGCGTCAGAAAGTTCGGGCTTCTGAACGAACAGGCCGGGAAAGCGCGGGAAATCCAAATGTTCAATCGGTCGCAAAACCGAAAGAAGCGATATCCGAAAAACAGTCCGTGGTCGAGGGGCAACAGAGAACAGGAAAGTCGTAGCGGAGTCCGATTTCAAACCAAATAATCTATCCGAAAAACTAGCAAAGATCGCTCTAATACCGAGAAGTTCCAAGCACCTGAGGCGGTAAAATGGAACTGAAGGCTGAGGCGGCGGGAGCATGCGCTATAGGGGCAACTCTAAACTTTGTTACTTTTCTACAAAAGCTCTAGAATATTCCGAGAAGACCAGCGCAGGCGCTGTCTAAACCCAATTGTGTGCATTCACAGAGGCCACGAAGAAGAAGCAACAATCCTCAATATGTGTAGGAGGGGTATGAAACACAAAGAAACATTTGGGCCTATTATTCCATCAGAAGACAAACAAAAGCAAACAAATATCAGTAATAAAAGAGATATATAGAGTACTGCAATTTAAGCTTTGCACACTAACCTTGATCCAGGGGTGCTGCAAACTGTCTTGAATTGTCATTCTCTTCCTTTAAAAGAAGAAACACTTTTTATTTCATTCTATTAGCATCCTTGTTAATGTTAAGGACTGAAGGCAATATTCAGGTCTCCCCTTTCATTTTAACCACACAATAATCCTATGAGGCAGATTAGATTGTGTGACATTAAATGGCACTGGTTAACCAATAAGCTCTACACCTAAGGGGGAATGTAGACAGAGGTATTCCTGGCCCTAGTCCAACTACCTCTAATTACTAAAACATAATAGCTCTAGGCCAGCGTTTCCCTAGCTGGTGCCCTCTAAATGTCTGGAACTTCAATGCCCATAATCTGTTCGTATGAGAGTTTTCAGTTCAAAACATCAGAGGGGCACTGCGTTAAGAAGGCTGCTACAATGTGTTCTTCATGGAGGCACTCTGTTTACTACACCTACAACATATTTACATAGCTTCAAAAACATGCCAGGTAGTAACATGCCTTCATAAGATAACTTCCTTCTGAATTTAAAGTGTAAATTATACATCTGGAACATGCTAACACGTCAAAGCCCAAGACAGGGCACTTATTCCAGAAAGACCTGGTGCAGCTACCAGCTACTTCCATACCCTGAATTTCAGTAGCACAAAATATACTCAGTATTATAAAAAGGGGATTGAAGAGAACTCACTTTGGATCCTTAACCAGAAGTCTTCTTATAAAATCTTTAGCAAGACCACTAGTATTACTGAAGAATTCTTCTTCAAAGTCATAATTCACTGCAGACACATTGGCTAATGTTTCTTGCTTTGTTTCTCCAAGAAATGGTGATGTACCACTTAGACTGAAAAAAAAAAAGGTCTGGTCACATCTATAACATCAATTTACAGGAAATTTCACTCCAACCAAGTAACCAGTTCTACTAGTTAGAAAAGTGACAGTTCTATGATCTAAACAAGGCCTTCATTCTGTTTTCTCATAATGATCAGCCTTTTATAATCTTTCTTCTTTTATTTAACCCGCACATATAATTCAAGGTTCTAGAGGTTATATTACCAGATAAATGTGCTTCAGAATGAACCATAATGTTAAAAATAAGGACAGAAATAGATTATGTTTGTAATCAATGTGGCTTAAATACACAGCTTTCCTTGCAACTAGATAGTGAGGTGGCTGACTGAGAGACTATGAAGTTGAATCTGTACCCTGAAAAAATAAATAAAATGATTTAAGTTTCAATACTTACAGAATGTATGTTATTACACCAATGCTCCTGCAAAGAAAGGTAAGAGGAGTTAAAAAAATCTTTACCAATATTCAAACATATGCAGAACATTACAAACAATTCCAGTGCTAGAAAAACTGAGAACTTACCACATATCTGCTTCAAGACCCAGAGGTTCATAATTCACTATTTCAGGAGCTACAAGACAAAAACAGAATCTTTTGTACAGTTCAAACAGGAAAATAATTTGAGAAGAGTATTTATATAGCAAATGCATGAAATAACAGAAAATGCATTCTACTTCTATAAATAATACACTCCATAAGGAACAGGACTGACTTTCAGAAATAACTCTGGGTTAGAATTTAGAAACCATACTGGACCATCTCACTTCTATTTTTAAAAAAGAATGCATGATGTTGAATTAATTTCTGAGCATAATCAAAACTCCTGTATTGACTTTGGAAATGCAACACACCTTGGGACCACTTTCCCTTATTTTAACATGTTTGTGAGTTCTTATTTATTTATTTAATACAAAGCAACATATAATATTACACATGACACATCATAATACATAAGAGATTTTAAAAGTCTACCTTTTAGCCACTAATAGTTTTCAATCATGATCCTAACCACCACAAAGGAATTTTTGCCTTCTGTACTCAAAAACGTTTGAACCTCTGCCACTCTCAGAGGTTGCAAAACCTTAACTGTTAAAGCTAAATACCATATGATGAGGTCTCCATCTGTGCACATAATAAATGAGCATCAACTTTCCTTTAAGATTCTCTCTCATTGTCAATCCTTTTATAACTTCCAGTTTATGTTAAATTTTTCAGAGAGGAGTGTAGACTAGAGATGGGGGTATTCGTATACGAATACGAATATCCCCGCACAAGTGGCGCTCACGAGGGTCCAGCCCTATAGGGCTGGATGGTCCACTCACCGATCCGCTGCGGACGCGGACAGCGTGATTCTACGAATGGCTCTGCAGCGCGCAATCCGCTCGCAACTCCTGGCAGGAGGCGGGAGGACAAGCCTCGCTGCAAGGTCGAAGAGTGGCGCGCAGATTGCGCGCTGCGGCGCCATTTGTAGAATTGTGCTGTCCGTGGCAGATCGGTGAGTGGACCATCCGGCCCCATGGGGCTGGACCCTTGTTAACACCACCTATGCAGGGATATTCGTATTCGTATACGAATACCCCCATCTCTAGTATAGACCACATGTGATTCAGTCATGTCTTTTTGTTCAGGCTTCCAAGGTTTCCCAGCATTTGTATTATTTCCACAAAAATTGTTGCTAAGATGATTATCAAACTACTATATAACAGAATTTTGTTGTACCTTGCAAACAGCGATAATAGCAGTTGCTTATAGTATTTAATTTTCAGTAAAGCTGAAGAACACAATAATCATAGTACCAAAATATAAGTTAAAAACATTCCTGAAGAATTTAAAGACCATATAAAGAAGACATTTGCACTACTAAGCTCCACAAACTATTAACCAGAAAAACTGGAATGCAGTCAGAACACAATCAAAGAAGAACACAAAGACTATTCTTGCATTCAAAAGAAAAGGAAAAACTTGATGGATGACTAGGGAAGTTCTTAAGAGTGCTTAAAAGCAGGTGATAAGCTAAAGTTAAGGGTGACAGAAATAAGAATTTAGAATCCTAAATGTAACTTTATAAACTTTTTCATACAGAAACTAGTATAACAAACACTGCAAAGAAACAGAAGAGGATAACAACAACAGAACAAAAAGCAAGAGATTTATTTAATAACATAAAAGTTTTCATCATAACTAATAACTAGCTCTAGATAAGTGTCCAAGAGATCCATGACTACATTTGGTTAAATGTAAAAGTGAAACAAAGCTGGATGCAATCAGCACACTGATGACACCCAACCCTCAAAAAAAGAGGTTACCTACCTGTAACTCTGGTTCTTCGAGTGGTCATCTGTGAATTCACACTCCCCGCCCTTCCTCCCCGCTGTCTATCACGTGTGCTATTGCATGCTGTGCAGGGGCGGACGGTTCTAAGGAAGTGAGGCACTTGGTGCCGAGGGCGGGGTTATAGCCCGTGTGTGGGAGGTCCCGGCACCATGTGCTCGAGCTCTGGAAAGTTCCGAGGCTGCTCCACGTAAGCACGGATTAACCCATTAGTGTGAATTCACAGATGACCACTTGAAGAACCAGTTACAGGTAGGTAACCTCTTTTTTTGAGGGTTGGGTGTCATCAGTGTACTCCGGCGGCGAGGCCGATACCTGCTGCTCAACTGAGACCGGAGAAGAATGCGGGCTAGCCTGAGCCAATTGCACCACCTCCGCCGAGGTGTTACCCCAGTCAGGAAAATCACTGACACACGGGGATGGCGGGGCCACTTGCACCGGCAGTGGCATGTCATCATCTCCCGATGGCACACTCAGGCAAACCGAATGTTGCTGAGATGTCTCCGGCATCGGTGCCAAGGTATCAAGAGCCTGAGCAGGTTTTACTGGCTTCTTCTTCTTTTTCGGCATCGACGCCGATGGCTTTGGTGTTGATGCCGGGGCCGTTGACCTCGAGCCCGAGGACGGAGTCTTAGATTTCAACGCCATTTTAGCTGCCTTAGTTTTAGAAGACGGGGGAGACCCCGCAACCAAAGGCTGTTGTTCTGCCTGAGGAGGGTCCATAGGAGCACCCTGAGATGGAGACAGGGACCTCTCCCACAAATAGGACCGAAGGTGTTGTAGCCTCAACTTCAAAGCTGGCTTAGTGAAGTTTTTACAAAAAGTACAGAGGGCTGGCTGGTGCTCTTCCCCAAGGCAAAACAAACAGCGCGAGTGACCATCCGAGAGGGGAATCTTATTAGAACAGACCTCGCACCTCTTGAAGAGGCCCGGCGAGGCCATAAACCCTCAAGCTGGTAACAAGCAATAATAGTCCTTTTTTATTCTTTTTCAGTTAACTCATGAAGATGAAGAAGGGTCGACGGTCCAAGATCAAGCCAGGGAGGTCCAAGTAAATCAGGAAAAGGTAAGTAAAGTTAGAGAAGTACGCATGAAAGTCCCTATTGAAGCTGCTGCAGAGGCAGCAAGAAAGGAACTGAGGCACTCGGTGCTGGGGGTGGAGTTATAGCCAGCGTGTGGGAGGTCCCGGCACCATGTGTTCGAGCTAGAAAGTTCCGAGGCTGCTCCACACAAGTGCGGATTAACCCATTAGTGTGCATTCACAGAGACCACAAAGAAGAACTCTGACAACTCCAGCAGTCTCAGGTAGGTATTAAACAGGATGGAGAACATATGGCATTTGGTGGAACACTGTAGTATAAAACTGTCAACACACTCAACAACAGTACCAGCACCATATTCTGGAACTGGTTCTTTGAGGAGGAAAAGAACTCCTGTAGAGGCCCTCCAAATCTGAGGAACAACCCAGAAAAATGGCAGTGGTATTAAATGCCCATTGCACAGGACAGGCAAGCAGTTTCAGTAGCGTGTCAGAAACCAGACTGAAACACAAAAATCAGTATAATTTAGAAATGCCTGGTTGGAGAAATCCCATGAGCAACAGTACCTTGCCCTAAGATGTGACACTTGCAAGTTGCTGAGAGTTAACAAGATCCATTTTTCAGATCTTAGGTGAGTTCTGCAAGAGCTGAAAACCACTTGCTTTAATACTGTAATGAAAACATTACAGTACTGGCACCCTCGCTGGGAATTTTTAAAAACAAGTTGAAGACTTGGTTCTTCCGGCAAGCCTTCCCCCCTCCCATTACATAGCTTCCTTTTCCCATCTTGATCCTGTTTTCTTTATTAATTTTTATTGTTTTTAATAATGAATGTTATTCAAATGCTGTTTTTATCTTTATACTTTGTAAGCCGCCCAGAGTACATTCCCGAATCTAGATGGGCGGGGTAAAAATGGAACAAATAAATAAATAAAATAAATAAATAAAAACATGTTACACTAGCAAAATAATCAAGAAAAAACACTCACCAACAAATTCAGGTGTTCCAAAAATATTCTTAAACTCATTGCTAAAGTCTATTTTATGTGCTAAGCCGAAGTCAATGATCTTGATACGAGGCTTTGGTACATTTCTATCCAGCAGCATTATGTTCTCAGGCTTTAAAGGAAAAACATGACACAGTATGTGTGAACAGATCCAAAACACACTCAGTTTGAAAACATGGTCTTTTTCAGATTAGAATTCAGGATCATATGCTGTAATCATTTCATCTCTTTAGAAATCTATTTATGGCTCTCTCTTCTAAAATAAAATGGGGTCTTTGAGAAACAAAAATTCAAATACAGTCAGTCAAGGCTCATGTACATGTACACACACATGGGGTTAAGATTCCTACTAAGAAGAAACTGCTCATAGAAGTCCCATTGGTTTTGCATGTTTCCTCTAGTTAGAAGAGACATGCAGAACCAATGGGACTTACATTAACAAATCCTATTAATTCAGTGGACCCACTCTACCCAGGACTAACAACTTTATTTAGCCCATAATGTATAATCATCCAAAGTAACAAGAATAGGGCAATACATTACTTTTGCTATGGAAAAACAGAGATTTTATCTTTAAAATCTACATTATACATCCATACTTTGTATTTGTGTATCCTGCAATGTACAGTTGTTCTTTCCAAAATCTTAAATTGCATTAATATTAGGCATTTGTTTGGAGTATCTGAATTCTAGGAGATGCTTTACGCAATATTCCCAAACATTTTTAAAAAATTTCCAACATACCTTGAGATCAAAGTGTGCAATTTGCAAAGAGTGCAAATAGTTAACGCCATTAAGGATCTGCTTGAGAAATTCTGTGGCTTCCTCTTCTGTCAGGGATTCCTTTTCCGCTAAAAAATCAAAGAGTTCCCCTCCTGCAACACTGTGAGAACAGAAGCAGCAGTTACTGACTTTAACCAATTGATTTTAATTTATTTTTCAGTTCAAGGACTTTGCACAGCCATATTAAGAAAGACCATCAGTTTATAAAAGCTTTCTGCATAGGCCTTGAACACATTTTCCAATTCAGAAATGTAATTCAATTTGGCAAATTTAATTGAGTAATGCTCGTCTGTGAAGATTCTAGGAACCTAAACATTTGGTGACGGTCTGCAAATAAAAATCTGAACTGTCTTTTTATCTGTTTGAAACAGATTGTACTCTTTATACCATTTAAGCAAGCAGGTACTATATCTGACTTGGGAAAATATTTCTTAAATTTAGGGAACTTAAGTATTAACAAGTCTTTTTGGGGGGTAAGGAAGAAATAGCTACAATATATCTTGAAGTGAAAACAGTGCATTGATTTTTTTTAAAGCACAGAAAAGTCACACAAAGTGATTGCACAATTCACACATACACATCTGTGTACAGGTTTGTATCTGCTTCCACCGTAAAGACTGGGGTTGACTGACAGTTGTAGGGTGTGTATGTCTGGCGCTCCAGTTAGGACAGCTGAGAAATGTGAAAAAATGTTTATGAATGGAACTGCAAGATGACATGTCTTAATAGTTCCTGGCTGAAGAGGTTCTATTTTCTGTATAAGAATGTGGATATGTGACAATTGGTTAATTACTGTTTTCAACGACTGATATGAGTTAGAATGACCATGGTGAAGAGGCAGGGAATAATAGTGTAGTACTGTTAATTGTTGTATCAAAACAAAAACCTAACCTACCTACCTACCAACCTACCCACCCACCAGGAATGGAAGTGTGTAAAATTTTAAAAAGTAAAGGTTTATGATTTTATATTTCAGAAATAGATGGCATGAAACATTGTTCTTTGATTTTGGTTTAATTTGTTTACTGAACTCTCTTTGTTCCTTTTTGTTTTCAAATACTCTTTCTGATTTACAAACCCTGCTTACGATTTCCACAGATAGCAGAAACAAGATTTGACACTAATGTATACTACTGGTTAGTGCTATGTCATATGGTTTATACATTGTCACCAAATTAAACTTATGTTTCATCAAAAACATTATTGCTTTTAAAAAAGACAGTGTGAAGTCAATCCTTAGCCCTGGCAGTATTAAAGTGGCAATATAAATGGGAAAGCTGTCTGCCTTGGTTGATATAGGCATAATCCAAGAGAAGGAGACCCTGTTCACATGTTTAAAAAACAATCCCAAATTTAGAGCAGGAGTTTGGCAGTGGCCATCTTCTGAGAGATGGCATATGTAGGAAGAGAAAGTGGGTGAACACTTCAGATCTATTAAAAATCTCAAATATTCTGCTTTTCAAATCAAGAAACTTAAAAATGAATGAAATCACACAAACTCTTATTCTATCAATCACTTTTTAGTAGTACAGAATATGAGTTGGTAGTAATGGTATATTGACTCACTACACTATTCCTTATTTTCAATTGTACAGTGACACAAATACAAAAAAGAAAATGTGTGTGGGGGGGGCTTTTTTTTTTACAGTAGTTGACAAATGTCAATCATCTACATTATTAGCAACACAAATATTAAGAGACCAAGACAGATTTCCAACTGAAACATTACGTCTATATCCTGGCCAGATTCCTATTACTTATGTCCAACAGTCAGGGTAGATAAAAATCAATAATTTCTTTAATAAATCAATTTAAATAAAAAGTCAATTTTTGATTTAAATAATCAAAAATCCATTTTTAAAATTTAAACTGTGATTTAAATTGATTTAATTTAAATCAAATCCACCCTGCCAACAGTACAAGTCCATCAGTGTCAATCTCAGCTACAAATTGCTGCATGTGAAGAAGTTGGAATACACATTAGCTGTCATATACTATTTACATAACTCATACAGGGCACCAAATGCACCTTAGACCGTAACAGTTCGTTGTCAAAATTTATGCCAAAGAAGTTATCACTCCCATAAATTTTCAA
This sequence comes from Intellagama lesueurii, assembly GCA_037013535.1. NCBI lineage: Eukaryota > Metazoa > Chordata > Lepidosauria > Squamata > Agamidae > Intellagama > Intellagama lesueurii. Next base: position 71,791,947 of record JBAJHW010000002.1, read on the forward strand.
CTACATTCTGGCTTCTTTATTTAATTTATTACTTATTTACACATTTTTTAACCTATCAAACATTTCAAAGGTAGTGGTTAAGCTACTACACTACAATTATGTCATAATGTGAAAGAAACTTAGTTCTGATACTACCACATGGAAGAGGTTTTAACAAAACTCTAGAAGACGAAAAGAAAGCCAGCCAGATGATTTCTTTTCGACCAGAGTTTTACACTAGCAATTTTTCATATTGCTTTTGTTTAGTATTTATCAGAGTGGTATTTGTTTGTTCCTTTTTAATATTTGTATACTTATTGTTTTTAGCTTTAAATATTGCTTTTAATGATGTAAGCTGCCCTGGGGCCTTTTTAAGGAGAAAGGCAGGGTAAAAATATTTATAATAATAATAATAATAATAATAATAATAATAATAATAATAATAATAATAATAATAATAATGCTTGTGGATTCCATAAATTAATCTATCTGCAATATACCCTATATGCACAATTGATACTTATCTGTATTGTAGTTCTGATCATATCTGTAAGCAGAATGATTTTACAGAAGGCACTGTAAGAATTTAATGGGAAAGGCAAGTGTATTGCCATTCCAAGTGATATGCACATCCACAATGACATACATAGCTACCACTACCAATATGAATCAGATATGAGTGATCTCTTCTCTTTCTAGAACATATGACCATCCCTGTTAGTACGGCTACCAATTCTATTTATTAATTCATTATTAATTCTTGTATCGTTAACCCTTACTGTTTTTATACCTCCCAGCAGTATGTGTGGCATTTTTACCTGGCACACGTTTCAACATGACTGTGTGAAAAACCATCTAGGATAATTTATCAAGAATATGAATATAAAGTAAAACGTGATGAAAAGATACTTTGGTGGGATGGGAGATAACATAATCCTGCAGCCTCCTTCTGACTGCTGAACAATAGTTCCACTTGATTTGAGTGCATTTTTGACCTGATATTTCAGATTTCCTGCTCAACTCCCACTTAAAATCCAAATGTTTCTCTTTAATTTCCCTTGCTGGGTCTAAGCATAATTAAAAATTATATTTGCAATGGTGTTATTCATAGGGTTCATTATATTTTCAGTCAACCTAAGATGAAATAGGTGGAATGTTTCCATTTTTTTACTTGAAAAGTTCACTTGCATTTTGCTAATTCTTATTTGAGAAATAAGTGTAGTATAGCAAAGTGATATTAATGAACTGACTGCTCAATAACTTCTTCTTTGGAGATGTATGTATCCCACACTCATTATAGTTTTGCAATTTTATAACACATTTAAAACAATGTTTCCTGTATCAGACACAACTTTATATTTTGTCATGCAAGCTCACAAAAGAGTTTACCCATAACATATTTATGACAAGAATGGAGAGCAATCCTAACTAAATTTTCTTTCTTTTGTCTCTAAAGTAGGGATTACTGAATAAATTCTGCCATAGATGGCCACTTACTGTGGTTCGGGGCAGCGCAGAGGACTGAGTCAGCAGGTGTTACGCAGGTGCCCCACCTCTTCCGGCGAGTGCCCCATCATAAGCAGTGCTGCCCCGCCCCCTTCTCTGAGCGGGTGCCCACAGGATGAGGTGGGGCATGGAATCCAGGGTGCCCACGGAACACATGCAGCCCAATGCTCTGAACTCCACCAAACCACAGTAAGTGCCCATTTCTAACTTCTACATACCCTGTTTCCCCGAAAATAAGACCTAACCTGAAAATAAGCCCTAGTATGATTTTTCAGGATGTTCGTAATATAAGCCCTACCCCAAAAATAAGCCCTAGTTAAGTGAAACCCCGCCCTCCACCATTGTGCAGCAGCCAGAAGATGACATGACTGTATTTGAATAAATGTAGATTGTTGTACATGAAAAAAATAAAACATCCCCTGAAAATAAGCCCTACTGCGTTTTCTGGAGCAAAAATTAATATAAGACCCTGTCTTATTTTTGGGGAAACACGGTAGTTCCATTGAGTTCTGCATGCTCTTGCGCTCTGAACAGCACGCAATTACAGACTCTAAACATTTCAAATAAATATAGCACACAATTATATTTAATCCAGACCATGTCTGAATACAGTGCCTTTCAGAGTCAGCATTATTACCCTGTTTCCCCGAAAATAAGACCTAACCTGAAAATAAGCCCTAGTATAATTTTTCAAGATGCTCGTAATGTAAGCCCTACCCCCAAAATAAGCCCCAGTTAAGTGAAACCCCACCCTCCACCATTGTGCAGCAACCATAAGATGACATGACTGTATTTGAATAAATGTAGATTGTTGTACATGAAAAAAATAAAACATCCCCTGAAAATAAGCCCTAATGCATTTTTGGAGCAAAAATTAACATAAGACCCTGTCTTATTTTCGGGGAAACACAGTAGAAAAGTTCTGAGTAGCACTTTCTCATATTCATAACATAATACTTACTTGTCTATTTTGCACACTGAGAGAGTATCATTAATCACTAGCTCATGGAAGAATTATAAATTATGGATCAATGAGTTTCAGCAACCTGATTTCTCATTCAAGCATAATTTCTACATAACCTTCTCCCCATAAAAAGTGAAGGGAAACTGATCAGTCGCATTATAGTAGAGATTCCAGAATGGCTCCTCATATGTATGGCTACAGATACTTTAGTTTCATTCTTAGTATCAAACAACTGGAAGGAAGTTGCATTGATTCAAAAGACTGCTTTTTAAAAAGGTTGATTAATTTTTGAGAAAGTATGTACAAAGGCTCATATAGTGGCGATTGTTTTCAAGGCAGGAAAAGGAAGAAGTCAATGCATATTTTGATCTCTGTATCCAGAACACAACATGTCTAAACTCAACTTCCTGTTTATAAAACACAAGAATGCTGAACCAGAATACTGCTTTTTTTTTGGCACCACATTCTTGCAGAAGTAAACACTAATATATATGCACAATGTGATGAAACTGCATACACCCCAAAATTGCTATAGAAAGCTTTAAATCAGCTGCAATTTGCCACTACTGGTGATATTCTCACTGCACAGGTGGGCACCTCCCAAAACAATTTCATCAATGATTTTTAAGACTCAAAGATCTTAAAAACAAACAAGGAAACAAACAAACAAACTTGCAGTTAACACTTTCTTCTTTAGGGAGGATGATGCATTACACAACCATAGCAATGAATTATTTCTCAAATGAACAACCCTTTTATCCAAGCTTTGGGATTAAATGTCCCATTCCATAAGGTATCATTACACGTCTTAAATTATAACCCTGAAACAGATTAATTTCAATAACCAGAATAAACATTCCTTAATGAAGTAGAACTATTGTACTATATCCCTTTATTAATGAACTGATTAAATAAAGAAGACATCTAAAGATTTATATTCCAATGGAAGATTTTAAGCATAGTGTTAATTCTGCATTTAATAAAATTAAATGGCTTACATTGGACATGGTTAGTAAACAGGGAAACAAAATTCTGATATTAATGATACAGGCTTCCCATCAGCCAATCCAAGCTGTTGCCTACAATGTAGGTTCTTAACCTTTTTGAAAGAAACGCCCCCTTGAGCCATTGAGGAAGTTATCATCGCCCCCCCTCGCGGCGGCGGTGCGGCGGTGGCGGCACTGGATCCGCTGCCAGCACCAGCTCCTCTGGATCCACCTGCCGGATCTGCTGCCAGCACCGCAGCTGCAGCCACCTTCTCGCTCCATCTCCCCCATATCGCCCCCCTTCTGTTCCTTCGCCCCCGCCTCGCCCCTTTTCGTTCCATCGCCCCCCTGAAAAACAAAATCGCCCCCTGGGGGGCGATATCGCCCAGGTTAAGAACCACTGGCCTACATTATTCATGATGGAAAATCAGATCTGACTTTTTAACTGCTTGCCCTTTTAATTTCTTGATGAGGCATAAAAAGTAGTAATTGGGTTCAATGTGGGATATCTTCAATCTATTATTATACACATATATTCAATTTTACAAAAAAAAAGTTTATGGAAGTGGAATATTGCTTCTGTCTGCAGCTCAAAACCCCAGGAAATGGTCCAGCATTGCCTTGCAATATTGTGCCTACGCTCTCAGCAGGAAAAAGGATGCCAAACTTTGCATAGCAAGGCTGAATATCTATCACACCAAAATCAGCAATGAACATGGTCTACATCTCCCCTTCTTATTCTTACTACCATTCACAGACCCAAGCAAGGGGAAATCCCAGAACCTTGCTCCTTTTTTCATCATTGAATCACTTCTCACACAAGCACAAAGCAATGGTCATGGCTGATTTTCAACAAGTTTTCTAAGTATTTATTGTTTGGGGTGCAAAGCAATCCAAATGCCCAGAAAAATGTCTTTTGTTGAAGTATGGACACCTAGAGTTGTCATCTGTACTCTGACACAACTCCTGTTACTTGTGGCCAATTGACAGAATCTCATTCACCCAGATGATCAATCATAGGGATCCTCTATATCAATTTCTTCATGGCTCCCCTCTTTCTCTGTGGCTTCTCTCTCTCTCTCTTTTCATGGATTTCCCCAGCTCCCTTTCTACCTCTGTGGCTCTCTTTTTTCCCTCTCCTCCAGTCTCGTCGCCCCCGTGCACCCTTTTTTCACTATCTCATTCTGTAGCTCCTCCCTCCCTCCCCTCTCCAGCCTCAAACTCTGAGGCTCCTTTCTTTGTGGCTTTTATCTCTCTCCCCTCTCCCTGTGACTCTTCTTTCTTACTCTCCTATGTCTGTGGCTCCTCTCTTTCTTTTTGTGGCTCTTCCATTTCTGCCTCCACCAAAGCTACCCTTTCCTGTTGTGGCTCCTCTTTCTCCCTGTGGCTCCTTTATTTCTTTCCTCTCCTGTAGCTCCTTTCTTGCTGCCCCACCATGTTCAATGATGCTTCTTCCTGTGGTAAGGCTACAGTCTCAATCTACCTTCTTGCCCAGAAGTAAGTCCCATTCAGCTTAATGAGACTCAAATGGTTTGATATGGTCCTGATTCAAGTAACAGTTAAAAAGTTGTAACTTTCTCTTTGGACTGTTCCCTCCTATCAGTAACAGTTTCTGTACACCTCTCATATAGCATTTTACAATGAATAACTCTACAAAAGCAAACTTGTACTCACTGGCATACTGCCGATGACCACTGGGAGAATGTCCTCCATATTTGTGAAAAGGGAAGCCCTTATGGACATCTGTGGAAAGCTCTGGCATTGTGGTTGCCCACCCACAGAGATATACTCAAGATGGCCATGGATATGGCCCCCTCCTTTGTACAATGTGGTGTGAAACTGGGCCAGCAGCTGTACTGGTCTTGAAACTGATTGCAGCTAACCCCTGCTACCTCAGATATCAGTGGAAAAGACAAGTAAATGTAAGTGACAGTGAGAATCAGTATAGTGTAAGTGGCAATAAGAATCACCATTATGTAGTGCCTAGAATGAAATACTGGAACTTGTGAAATCTAGGTTCTAGTGTTCACTGAAATATAAAATTCACAGGGAAGGATAAAAACCATGGATGCTGCCTTGAGCTGACTGGAGGAAAGGCAGAGTAAAATGTAACTATTGAAAGAGAGAGAGAGAGAGGGAGAGAGAGAGATGCTCTAAGCTTCTGAGAAAAGCTAGAAATAAAAGGAAAAACTGCCCTATACATCTTACTCTGGCTATAATGAAGAGGTAAGACCAAAAAAAGTGGTTTCTCTGCCACTGTCCCCCCCCCCCCAATGAGAGTACTACTCTGTAAAATGCTCTTGTAACTTTAAATACTGATTGGCAAATTAAGAAGTTAAAAAACGTAAATTCGTAAGTTGGGTCATCTTTAACATGGGCAGCTTTTAAAACAAAGATACTTAGAAGTACATATTTTCTTAAAAGAAAACGCTGCTTCTGATGTGCTATGAATATTGGGAAAATAAAAGAGCTTTTAATTTTAATATTGAATGGCAGCTTTCCATTCTCATTTTCTGCATGTTGGGCATTAGAAGTAACTTTCTACATACTTGCCTGTAGAGTTCAGTGTGGCTTACTCTCAAGCACTGGCCAAAGTCCTGTTGTGCAGTTATGCATAATGCATAACTTTAGGCAGCAAATTATCAGAAGTTAAGAACTAAGAACATATGACATACTAAGTCATATGACTAAGTGTGCAACAGATAACACCTACAAGCAACACACCCTCTAATTTTCAGCCTTGCTGGGTGCGCGTGCAATTCCACCCCTCCACGCACTGGGTTCCATCACGACTGGAACTTAATGCAATCGCTGTGCGGAGAAGAGAGCTGAGCGGAGTGAAGCGGAGTCATGTGCATGCACACGCGCCCAGCTTAGAAGGAACAAGTTAAGGATTTCTTAACTTGTGTCAATTCACCATTACATTTCGGCCATAATATATGGACATTTTAAAATTAGAAATGTTTCTAATACTCTATTTTAATACATTTATATGAGTGGTATTTCACTTTTCAATAGTCTTTAGATTGAAAGGGAAAGTTTTCAGTCACAAATATTTCAGTTGAAATACTTGATTTTTTAAAAAAGGCAACTTGATGAGTTTTAAATGTCATTTTCCAACAAATTCAAAGACCTACTTGATGCTTTGTTGACCTGTATTCATTGAGAAAAAGGACAAATAAAGATACAGAGGATAGGTGAATTCCCCAAGTCTAAATAGAAGTATTTTAGAGTCTTCCACATTATTTAATTCTCAGTTCTATGTACTGTAACTAGAAATTAATCATACATTGCTGCACATATTATATAAATTATTGATCTCTACCGTAACATGTTTTTGTGTGTCTGCTACTCTTTGTAGGGACAATTAATAAATATTCATTTATTTGTTTAAATATTCATATTCTGCCTTTCCTTAGAAGATTGCAAGGCTGCTAACAGTGCTAATCCCCATAAATTAATTATTTAAAACTCTACTTTCTAACCAAAGATGGCATCCAATCTTTAGTGTCTTGTCTTCTATTCATGCAACAGATTCTTTTCTTCCCATCCCACCTCAATAAATCTGTTCCTCAGCATCCTCCTGTTACCCAGGTAAATGTCTGAGAGATACAGTGGAATTTGAAGAAGAGAGAAAGAGTATACATTCTGCTGACTGATGCTGTTCCAGCTGAGGGAAGACACTAACTGGATATTATCATAACACTGTAACAGCAACACAAATCCCACCTTTCTCTCATAACAGGACCTCAACTGGTTTCAGCTCTCTCTTGTGATTGTACGTGTGTGGCGGGGCACACCCACACTACTAAAACCAGTTACGGGAGAAAGATGAAATATAAACAAAATAAAATAGTTAAGTAATTAATAAATAATGAATAAGTCTAAATGTCTCTCTTAACAAAGGCAGCTTTTTACCACTTTACAGCAGAAAAGCCTGCTGGCCTTGATGAATAGATTCTAGGTGTTTCATTTAATATCATTTCCAAACAAAATGTTTCTTCATATAGACAAGAGTCCCACTGAAACCACTGGGACTCCAAGGTACAGTCAAGATTTATAATGGTGAATCAATAACAAGCAAATGGTGAATCAGTAATAGACATATAATAAAACGCTTCATGTTAAAAATGTCTTAAGAATCTGCAACACTTATCACCAGAATTCCACAAAAGTACTTTACATTAAGTGCACACATACTTCACATAAGTAGTCAGACTGTTAATTCAAATACATACCGTTTTTATTCATTTTTTTGTATATATTAGTCTCTCAAGCTATTTTATTGTACTCAGCTTAGCAGTTGCAGGGACAGAAAGATTATGGTGAAATAAGGAATCAAAGTATAGGCTATCTATATTCAAAATGGCTAAAGAATGCCTTATATGGAAGATAGCTGTTTTTACAGAATATATAGTACTCATGCAAGGAACAGAATTGTAAAACACTACACAATCAGCTCAGTAATTTTCCTGGCTTATACTCTGTATGGGAAAGAAAAAGAAATGTTCTTGTGTGTTTAATATATTAAGGTGTTTTCAATTGTTTTTAAACCAGTGCTTCTCAACCTTGGGTCCCCAGATGTTCTTGAACTACAACTCCCAGAAATCCTGGCCAGCACAGCTAACGGTGAAGGCTTCTGGGAGATTTAGTCCAAGAACATTGGGGACTCAAGATTGGGAACCATTGTTTTAACCTAATTATTGTAATACCAGCATACATTTAATAGTTTTTAATGCAATGACTTATTAAGTATTTATCTGGCTTGTCTAAATTTGTGTGCCACCTTGGATCCCTACACAGAGAGAAAAGGAGCATAAAAATGTAATGAATGAATGAATAAATTAGCAAGATACCTCACAACCAATGGCTGGTAAAGCTGGAGGGAGAGAATGAGTACTGGGGGACAGGGCTATGGGTAACCACCCCGTTTAGAGAATGTAGTAGAAAGCCAGCAGAGGAGTTTGGGGGTGCAACTGGAGCCAGCACAGGGGTTGGAGTGGCAGCAGGGGCCAGAAAAGGAGTTCTGGAAGGACACTGGGAATTGTCTTGTTTATTTTCTGTGTTAAATAAATATCTTGTGTGTGATGTGTGTGTTTGTGTGTGTGCACAAGAGAGCGAATGTGTGTGTGAAAGACTGCACGTGCTCCCATGCATTGTGTTTCTTCTTTATGGGAGGCAACTGTTCGAACTACTTGCTTTTTAGACTTGTCAGTTTGCATTTCTGTTAAACAGGCATTCTGGTGGAAAAGAAAATTGATTCAAAGTAGTTTTCTGTTCTGGGGCTCACATCTCACATCTCTTGTATTTAGCTTCCTGGCTCAGTTGCCAATCTTCTAGTCTTACCAATCTGTTCTGTGAAACTATTATTTTGTGACTGGCCATATTCCACCATGGCAGCCTTCTGCCATGGTCCTAAGTACTTTAATACTCTGAATGTACAAACCAGCCCCCTTCACAACTGTGGTGTTGTGTTAATGTATATAAAAATGAAAGGAACGTCCAAATTCAACAGATGCCAGTGGACTGCTGAAGTGGAAATGGAAAGAAATATCATTCTTTGTCACACATGGAATGTATAAAAATGTAGCAAGACAAAAATAGCAAAAAATGAAAAATAGCAAGGCAATGTATCTATCTATACCCACTGCATTAAAGGGAAATCTGACACATATCAACATCTTTATAAACATAAGGAAAGCACAGAAAAACTCTTATGACAAATTCAGAGCTGTTACAGGGTTGCCACTGAAATTTTATTTTTCATTTCCCTGACTTTCCCTGACCAACTTTTGTCAATTTTCCTAACCACCATTCAAATATAACCACAAGTTTAAAAATGAATAGGTCGTGTTGCATTAATGCAAGTCTTAATGAAATGTTCCACTCTATAATTACACAAGTATCAACTGGAAAAATATTTGTCAAAGTAAGAGATTTAATATCAGCTTCTTTCAATATTAACTGCAGCAACATCTGTTTTGCAATTGCACCAAAAATTACACCAAGATACAAATTTCAATTCAAGTAAACTCTGAATGCTTAACAAACGACATAACATTTTTAGCAGGAGACAAAACGTCCATTCCATACACAAGCATGACCCCAAAACATGTGAATCTTTATATGTAAGTTAAACGCAGTACTAGCAGGTAGGGATGGAAACAGTAGATGTTTAAGGTTTGTATCTTGCTAAATGTTTAAACTAGCCTTGCTTTGCATATGCTACAGGCAGACCTTGGAAATCATGCAGGGACGGAGCTCAACAAACACATTAGGCTGGTTGCTGGGGGTGGAGCTGAGAAAACGGTGGAGCTGGGAAAGGGCAACATTAAGTTTTACTTGTATTCTGCTACTTCTCTATTCTAGTTGCCACAAGAACAAAACATGCTCTTGCAGCAGGAGGTCAAAAATCCACTGCTTGAATATATTTTAATCACAATTTCCCTGACTTTCCCTGACTTCAGACCAATTTTCCTGATTTTCCCTGACCAATTTCCATTTCCCTGACTTTCCAGAAAGTGGCAACCCTGTGTTAAAAAGGGGCAAAAAAACCCAAACAAAAACAATACATATTTCACAATGGGGGATTTTAATGCTAAGATAGGGACAAGAGTCTGCAGAGAGTTTGCTGGAAAATACAGACTGGAAATATATAATGGTGAACCAATTATACAATTCTGTGGAATTCATGGAAATCCCTGCAAGATGGCAATAACACTATTACTGTAAGGAACATTATACATTACTTCTAGTTAATTGGGGGTACCTAAACAGCACCTCTGTACTGATGAAATAACTTTGTCTTAATTAAGAACCTGGAATTTTAGACAATGAAGTAAAGAGCTTTCAAAACAACTGGAAGAAATAAATTAGCAGGAGCAAATGAGAAATCAATAGAATTATTTCAAGATACAGAGACTAGATCTATTCAAAGAACAGACCAACAAAAATAGAAAAAAAATGGCCCTCAGATCGGAAATGAAGCTCTATTCTCTCTGCAAAAACAAGACCAGGAGTGGATTGTAGTACTGATCATGAAAACTATTCATATAAAAAATCAGAGTAAAACTGAATAACAAACAACGATCACAGTGTCAAAATATAATCAGCATCCCTGAAGAATTCAAAACATGGAAACAACATATGTGCTTTACTAAGCTTCATTGATCACAAACCAGAAGAACAGTGACTTGTAACCAGAAATATAATTAAAGAATGCAAAAAGATTAATCTTGCAGTCAAAAGAAAAGAAAAGCCTCAATGAGGAAACTCTCAGAATTCTTTAAAACAGTTGAGAAACAACATTATAGGTCAGAGAAATACAGATTTCATTATACATGAATTTTTTTTAGCAACTTGCATGTAGGGACAGACAACCATTGTAATAATCACTGCTCAGAAAAAGAAGAGAAAATTAACAAAATGAAATGAAAATGAAAAACAAGAGATCTTCCATAAGATCCAATAAATTGAAGGGAATCAAAAACCACAATTACAGATACTGAAAGAACAACAGTGGAATATATTATCTGATCAGGCAAAAGTAAAGAGAAAATGGAACCAATATACTGAAATGATAAAAAAAAAAGATTGATGGCTTCAAAGAAGGATCTTTTGAGAAGAACTTGCAATTTTAAAATGTTAATTGATAGGTGTTTTGAAAGCCATTAGAAGAAATAAATCACCAGGATAAGACTATTTCAAAGTTGTTGTTGTTGTTTAGTCGTTAAGTCGTGTCCCACTCTTTGTGACCCCATGGACCAGAGCACGCCAGGCCCTCCTGTCTTCCACTGCCTCCCGGAGTTTTGTCAAATTCATGTCGGTAGCTTCGATGACACTGTCCAACCATCTCGTCTTCTGCCGTCCCCTTCTCCTCTTGCCTTCACACTTCCCCAACATTTCAAAGTTACAGAAACGTAAATCTATCCAAATCTGATCAAGAATGTGACAAGAACTGCAGGGGAAAAAAAGACTCAGACTGCAAAGGTTCAATATATATTCTAGTTCCAATGAAAGGAGACACCTAGAGTGCAGTTGCTATAGGAATAATACATTCATTTTCCAGGTAAGCAAGATGATGTCAAGATTTTAGCAGCGATGAGAAAAAGAAATATTAAAGGTTAAAAGTAGATTCAGAAAAGAAGGCACTAGAGATCTTTGCATGGATCATCAAAAAATATGAATTATTCTAAAAGAAAAAGGTGACCCAGAAACTCTGGACAATCCCAATGCATATCATATAGTCTAGACAATACGCTACTATTAGGACAGAATATGGAGAAACAGAATGGTTTTAAATCAGTAAAAGTGTCAGACAGGGTGCATTTTAATCTCCTTATCTTTTTAATATATATGCAGAATATATCACTTGGGAACCCAGATTACATTCAGGTAAAGTAATGAAAATTGGTGGAAGAAATATAAATAATTAAAGAAACATAGATGCCTTATATCATTGGCAGAAAATAACAGTGATTGAAATGACCAGTAGTGAAGGGGAAAGAAGTGCAGAAGCAGTACAGCTGAACATAAAGATGGCAAAAATAAAGATAACAGAATTATATAATTTTAATGTTGCCCATGAAGAAAAAAATGTTGAAGATTTTCTGTAAGTTAGGTTCAGTCATCAATCCAATTTGAGACAGCATCCAAGAAATAATAATAGAACTAATGAAAATGAGAACAAAATAGGAAAAAAAAAGACATCAAAGACAGAGAATTGCACAAGAACATCTGAAACAAATGGTAGGCCAAACAATGTACAGAAGCTGATAACTTAGAAAAATATCCATGAGTTCTCTAATGTACAGTGGTGCCTCGACTTACAGACGTCCCTACTTACGAAAACTTCGAGTTACGGAAAGCTCTGGCCGCAAAATTTTGGTTGGACTTGCGGCTGGAGCTTCCACTTAGGGAAAGGAAAAAGGCAGGGGGAAAGGGCGGGAAATTTAAATTTACTAACTGTTGGTGGCGAAGAGGCTGCTTCTTTGTAGCTCTTTCGCCCCAACGGTTAGGGAAAGGGATGCAGTGGGGTGGCCCAGAGCCGGGAGGCTTGACCCTCCTGGGTGCTCTGGCGGCTGTGGCGGGGGGCGGCGGGGAGTGACCCAGAGCCAGGAGACTTGACCCTCCTGGGTGCTCTGGCGGCGGGGGGTGACCCAGAGCCAGGAGGCTTGACCCTCCTGGGTGCTCTGGCGGTGGTGGGCGGCGGGAGTGACCCAGAGCCAGGAGGCTTGACCCTCCTGGGTGCTCTGGCGGTGGTGGCGGTGGGCGTGACCCAGAGCCAGGAGGCTTGAGCCTCCTGGGTGCTCTGGCGGCAGCAGCGGGGGGCGGCGGAGGCAGCGGTCACCCAGCGCCAGGAGGCTTGAGTTGGCCGGGTTTCTTCGGCCGCTTGCCTCCCGGCTCGCCTCCTGCTCGCTCCTCGCCGCCCTCCGCCATTTGAATTTCCCGCCATGGGCCCACGGAGGGTGGCACGGAGCAAGCGGGAGGCGAGCCGGGAGGCAAGTGGCCGAAACCCGGCCAGCTCAAGCCTCCCGGCGCTGGGCGACCGCTGCCTCCGCCGTGGCCGGGGGCGAGCGGCCGAAGCACCCCGGCCAGGCTCAAGCCTCCCACCGGCGGTGATCCCGGCGGCGAGGAACCCCGGGAGGCCTCCGGCAGCGGCGGTCACAGCAGCGGGGAAGCCCGGGTGGCTGAGGAGGCTTCGGACAGGTAAGGTGCTCCTTTTTTTAAAAAGTTGTTCTGGGTGGGTTTTGGAGGGTAAGTTTGGGCTGGGGGGGGGTTATGTTTCTGTGTTGTTTTGTTTTTTGGTGATTTTTTTTTTTTTTTTTTGCAGTCCCAGCGTGGGACTTGCTCCAATGTTTATTTTTGGATTTGTTTGTTTTTGTTTTTTGTGTTTTTTGCAGTCCCAGCGTGGGACTTGCTCTGTTTATTTTCATTTTTATTTTTGTATTCCCCCCCCCCCCCCGGTCTGGAACGGATTAATGGGTTTTCAATGCATTCCTATGGGAAATGGTGCTTCGACTTACGGAAATTTCGACCTACGGCCACCGTTCCAATACGGATTAATTCCCTAAGTCGAGGCACCACTGTATATAAAATGTCAAAGAATGAAGCAGGCAAACTGAATATATGACGGTGCCCACTACTGTTGGATAGTGATGTTTCTCAGATACTTTTTATTGAGGTAAAATCAGTGTTTAGTGGGTACATTAGAGTGTTTTTTTTGAAGATAACAGACCAAAAGAGTTTATTGTAACAACTGTCAATAAGAATGCGCTGCCAAGGCAATTCTGATTTATGGCAGTCCTCCAAGGCAGCTTGCCCAAAGCCACATAAGCAATACTGAGACAGAAATACAAAAATCTGACATGCAATACAGCTGACAAAAAAACATCAAAGCTGCTAGAACTGATGATGTTTTAGCAGAAGCACTGGCGCTAACAGAAGATGATGACATAGACCACTGGTTCCCAACCATGGGTCCTCAGATGTTCTTGGACTAAAACTTCCAGAAGTCTTCACCACTAGCTTTGCTAGCCAGGATTTCTGGGAGCTGTAGTTCAGGAACATCTGGGGACCCAACGTTGAGAAGTTCTAAGACTTTTAGAGAACCTTTTCAGTCAGATATATGGAACAATAATCCCTGAAATCTGTCTGAAATTAATCTCCATAATGCAAAAAGAAAAATGCCAATGCTTATAATGACTACAGAACCATAAGTTTAATGACCCATTTGCCTCAATTTTTTTTCAAAGGAAACTGCCAGAATCTTACTGCTTACACCTTGCAGCATAGGTCTGTCAGTTTTAATTTAGCAGAGAATTTCTATTAGTTAAGACATTTGTGTTCACATATGGCATGGAATTGTGGATTTAACAACAGCTACTATAAAAAATGGCAATTTCTTAAAGAAATGGGAGTGCCTGACCACCTTATCTATCTCCTGAGAAATCTATATGTGGGACAGGAAGCAACACTTAGAACTGGATATGGAACAACTGATTGGTTCAAAATTGGGAAAGGAGTACAACAAGGCTGTATATTGTCTCCCTGCTTATTTAACTTATATGCAGAATACATCATGCGAAAGGCAGGACTGGATGAATCCCAAACCGGAATTAAGATTGCCGGAAGAAATATCAACAACCTCAGATATGCAGATGATACCACTCTGATGGCAGAAAGTGAGGAGGGATTAAAGAACCTCTTAATGAGGGTGAAAGAGGAGAGCGCCAAAAATGGTCTGAAGCTCAACATCAAAAAAACTAAGATCATGGCCACTGGTCCCATCACCTCCTGGCAAATAGAAGGGGAAGATATGGAGGCGGTGACAGATTTTACTTTCTTGGGCTCCACGATCACTGCAGATGGTGACAGCAGCCATGAAATTAAAAGACGCCTGCTTCTAGGGAGGAAAGCGATGACAAACCTAGACAGCATCTTAAAAAGCAGAGACATCACTTTGCCGACAAAGATCCGCATAGTCAAAGCTGTGGTTTTTCCAGTAGTGTTGTATGGAAGTGAGAGCTAGACCATAAAGAAGGCTGACCGCCAAAGAAAGTTAGGTTACCTACCTGTAACCATGGTTCTTGTAGTGGTTCTCTGTGAATTCACACAAATGGGTTTATCCTGCGCCTGCGCAGGACGTTCGGAACTTTCTAGAGCTTAGAAAAAAGCCAGACAATTAGTCTCCCCCCCCCGAGGGTATATAGGCTCCGCCTCCTCCACCTTCCTTAGTTCCCCTATGTCCGCCGTTACTAGAGAGTAGGTATAGTGACCTGTTATCGTGACGGACAGCGGGGAGGAAGGGAGGGATGTGTGAATTCACAGAGAACCACTACAAGAACCATGGTTACAGGTAGGTAACCTAACTTTCTTTGTAGTGGACTCTGTGAATGCACACAAATGGGTGATTAGCAAGCTGACTCACCGGATGGAGGGCCGTCACGGTATCAGGGATGACAGTATCGCCCTTCCAAAGGCAGCATCATTTTTCGCTCTGACATCGAGGCGGTAGTGCTTCGCGAACGTCAGAGGATTGGACCAAGTAGCCGCTTTACAGATGTTTTGAATATGAACACCGCGATGAAGAGCGGTGGACGTAGATATGGCTCTGGTGGAGTGAGCCTTAAGCTGGTCCGGCACCGGTTTGTTTGCAAGCTGGTAAGCCATTTGTATGGATTGCACGATCCATCTCGATATTGTCTGAGAGGATGCAGGAGCACCCTTGTTATGTCCATGGTAGCACACAAAGAGACGAAAAGAGCGTCTGAAGTGCTTGGTTCTATCCAAGTAGAAGGCAATAGCCCGCCTGACGTCCAGAGTATGGAGCTTGCGCTCGATTGGAGTGGACGGCGATGGAAAAAATGTAGGAAGTATCAGCGGTTGATTCAAGTGGAAGTCTGATACAACCTTGGGAAGAAATGAGACATCCAAGTACAGAGTAACCTTATCGGGATGCATTTGTAGGTATGGAGGGTCAGACCTAAGAGCTGACAGTTCACTAGCCCTTTTGGCAGAGGTTATGGCCACTAAAAAGGAAGTCTTGAGAGAAAGCAATTTCTCATTACAGGTTGCCATGGGTTCAAATGGAGGCTTGGTAAGCGCATCCAGGACAAGTGGAAGCGACCATTGAGGTACAATGGGTGAAGAGGGCGGCCTGATGTTCTGCAGGCCCTTAAGGAATCTTTTAACCGTGAGGTGGGAGAACAGTCTGGCGGAGCTAGAGTGAGATGGCTGATGAGCAACGATCGCGGAGATATATACTTTAATGGTGGAGTGCGCGAGTCCGAGATTGAACAGATGTAGTATGAAGGTAAGTAAGGTTGAGAGTGTAACTGGGACTGATTGGAGTCCCTTGGACTGAACGAATTTCGTAAAAGATTTCCATTTGTTACGGTATAGGCGAAAGGTCGACGGCTTTCGAGAGCGGTCTAGGATCGCACGGAATTCGGGGTTATCCTCCACGCCGTCAGGTGAAGAGATCGGACATCTGGATGGAGAAGGGCCCCGTCGTTCTGGGATAGCAAGGACGGTATTAGAGGTAAGTGGAATATTTCCTCCGTTATTCCTTGAAGGTGGGCAAACCAGGGTTGCCGCGGCCACCACGGAGCGATGAGAATTGCGTCCGCTCGGTATTGAATGATCCGGACTATTGTCCTGAGGAGCATTGGTATGGGAGGAAACAGATAAGTGAGTTCTCCGGACCACGGGATGAGGAAAGCGTCTCCGAGTGACGCGGTGTCCCTGCCCGCTCGTGAGCAGAACTTGCGGCATTTGGCGTTGCGGTGAGATGCAAAGAGGTCTATGGTGGGTTGACCCCATCGTCGGCATAGGTCTTGAAAAATCGTCTCGTCTAGGGACCATTCGTGCGTCCTGGTACGGAGCCGGCTGAGGTGGTCCGCTAGATAGTTGTCCTCTGAAGCAATATGAATCGCTTGTGGAAAAATGCGATGGGTACGGCACCAGTCCCAAAATCGCATGGTAAGATGGAGAAGCGGTAGGGATCGAGTCCCACCTTGTCGGTTGACATAGTGCATAGCTGTGGTATTGTCGGTGACAAGCTGCACAGATTGTCCCTTTATACGCGGAAGAAAGGCTCGAAAAGCCTTCATGATGGCGAGCAATTCGAGCTGGTTTATATGGAGAGACCTTTCTCTCGGTGTCCATAAGCCGTGAATCCTGAGCTCTTGGCAGTGGGCGCCCCAGCCAGAAGGGCTTGCGTCGGTCGTGACCTGTATGGACAGGAAAGGAGGTTGGAAGGGTTTCCCTTCGGACAAGTTGCGCGGAATCGTCCACCAGATGAGACGTTTCGCTACATGTGACGGGACCTGCAACTTTTTCCGTGGGGAGTCCGTTAAAGGATCGAACTCGCCCAGGAACCAGGACTGGAGCAGACGCATTTCGAGCTTGGCATGAAGGACGACTGCCGTCGTGGATGACATGAGGCCCAGTAGATGCTGAACGTCGAAAGCGGTGACAGTAGCCAGAGGTGGAAACCGTCGTATTGCGTCTCGAATCTTTTGGATTCTTTGATAGGGCAGGAATGCCCGTGCCCGGGTCGCGTCTAGCGTTGCTCCTATGTAATTGACCAGCTGGGATGGTACCAAAAGAGATTTTTCCTGATTGATCACTAGACCTAGCTTGTTCAAGGTCGCGAGAGTGGTAGTTGTAGCAGCGACGGCTTCGTGGTAGGATGATGCTACCAGGAGCCAATCGTCGATATAAGGGAAGAGTTTTATTCCCTTGGTGCGAAGGTGAGCCACTACAGGGGCCATGCACTTGGTAAATGTCCGAGGGGCCGTGGAGAGCCCAAATGGAAGGGCAGCAAACTGGTAGGTTGTGCGGTGGAACCGGAACCGTAGATACCGTTGATGAGAAGGGTGAATGGAGACGTGAAAATAAGCGTCTTTGAGGTCGATGGTGACGAACCAACTTCCCTGTGAGAGAAGAGGAAGAATGGAGTCGAGTGTTAACATTCGAAACTTCCTGTAAATGATAAACTGATTGAGTTCTCTGAGGTCCATGATGGGCCTGATACCTCCATCCTTTTTAGGGACAGCAAAGTACCGTGAGAAGAAACCCCCATGTAGATCAGCATGTGGGGTCTTGACAATCGCCCCCTTGTTTAGGAGGGATGAAATTTCCTCCTGTAGAGCCACCGAGAAGGGGGTGGTCTTAGGAATATTCGATGGAGGAAGTTGGAAGAATTCTATAGAATAACCCTTCTCAATAATGGATAGGACCCATTTGTCAGTCGTAATATGTTTCCATTCAGAGAGGAATGGAAAGAGTCTAGTCCGGTAAGAGGAGTAGTTAGTTGTATTGCTTACCCCTGCGCTGAGGTTTACGAAAGGACTGCTTGTGTCCTTGGTATTGTTGCTGCTTGAAAGTCGAAGGGTTGGACTGAGATGACTGGAAGGTCCTATCATGTTGCTGCTGTCTACCATACCGAAATGGTTGGTACTGGGAAGATGCTTGGTAAGCAGGTTTTTTGTAAGTAGGTCTCTGATACCGATACGGTTGGTATGGTATGTAGGACTTCGCGGTCTTCCGCATTTTATGGATGTTTTCCATAATATCATCAGTTTTGGAATTAAAGAGGCCATCCGCATCAAAGGGAAGATCCTCGATTTTGGTCTTTGTATCGTCCAGTATGTTAGCCGCTCCGAGCCAGGCATGGCGACGGACTGCTACTGCTGTAAGCATGGATTTGGACGCAATTTCAGCTGTATGCTTTGCTGCTACTCGCTGCTGTCTGGTAAGGGTGTTAGCCTCCTCGTAGACGTTGAGGAGTTCGGTCTTGGATGGCTCAGGAAGGTTTTGTAAAACGGGGACAATTTTATCCCATAGGTGCTTTTGATAAGCACCCATCGCGGCTTGGTAGTTCGAAATCTTAATCAGTAGAGCCGCAAGGGAATAAAGTTTTTTGCCCAGGGCGTCATTTTTTCTGCCGTCTTTGTTGACAGGTGTAACAGAGGATCTACTGCGGGATCTATACTGGGTAGCCTCGACCACAATAGAATTAGGCATAGGATGCTTGGTCAGGAAATCCGAGTCGGAACCGTGGGTCTTGTAATGGTGGTCGATTTTTCTAGGGATTTGGAGAGTCGCAGGCGACTTATCCCACGAAGCCTTTACCAAGTCAAGAAGTGCTGGAATGAGGCTAAGACTGGGAGGAGATGACTTGTCCTGTTCCATATCGTGGAAGACAAGGTCTGTTTGTTGCTCAGGAAGTTGCGCATCTAGGTGTAAAATCTTAGCCATGCGCAATATAAGTTGAGCATAAGACGAGTAGTCTTCCAATGGGTATTGAGAAGAAGTACTCGGAGCACCACCATCAGGTACATCAGATTCCGAAGAAGCTGAAGAATTGTCATGGGACGATTCAGACACCAATGAGGAGGGACGGTGCGATATTGGTACCGTGTCTCTCGGTATTGGTTCGGCATCAGAGTGTACCGAAGGAGAGAAAGGGTCTGTATCATGGCCCTCTGGGCCAGAGTACGTCGTCGCAGTCTGTACCGTAGATCGCCCTGCGGGACGTTTAGACCGTTTTAGAGGCGCAGAAGGTGCCATCGGTGTCTTCCTCTTGCGGGAAGTAGCAATTTGGGGTGTAGGAACATGCCCCTGTTGCTGCTGTAGATTCTCAGGAGTTGGGACCGAAGAAGGGTACCAAGCTGAGGAGGGGTAAGCCTGTCCCCTGAAGTCAGGCGGATAACCGTATCCTTGATATGGGTAGGGCTGGTATGGACCGAAAAAAGGAGGACCATACTGTGCCGGCATTTGAGGACGGTATTGGTCCGCAGGATGTTGAGGTTGGTATGGAGAGGTATGCTTACGCTTCTCCTTCCGCTTTCTAGGAGTGCGAGACGGCAGCTCCTGTTCTGAATGCGAGTCAGTATCAGCCCGCCCGGAAGATCTCGGGCTAGTATGGGCAATGGCCGCGCTGGGAAAAACCTCAGCCGCAAAATGGCCTGACGACGGAGACATGCTCATGATATCGTGAGCAGCCTGGGCCGGAGGAATGATCCGCTCCTCCATATCCGATTGCCCAATGTCGTCTCTAGAAGACTCCTCGAGTAATATAGGAGGCGCAGGAAGAGACAAAGTTGACGATTTGGGTGGTTTTGCCACTTTCTGAGATTTCGCTTTGTCATTCTTTTTCTTTGAAGGTACAGCCGACCTGGAAGCCTTGGTGGACGCTGGCTTAGGCGGTCTAGAGGAGTCCTTCTGCTTAGAAGACGCAGAACTCAAGGTAGGCTGCGGAGAATCAAAGGCAGTGGCGCCTGCTTTAGGTGTCTCCACACGAGGAGGGTTCGGGGAGGTGGTAAGAGGAACCTCCATAGCAGGCTTGAGGGTTCTTTCGTAGAGAAAGGCCCGAAGGCGTTGAGACCGCAGTTTAAGAGCTTGTTTGGAAAAGCTTTTACAAGCGGCACACGCCTGAATAAGGTGGGATTCCCCCAAACAAAATAAGCACTTATCGTGCTGATCCGTTAGCGGAATTTTCCGAAAACAAACGGAGCACTGTTTGAAGCCCCGAGAGGCCATAAAAAATAAATAATAAAAAAAAGGGGGGAATCCAGGGGGGAAGGGGAGAGGGAAGACGCAGAACGAGGAAAAAACTTAGATGAGAAGGCAGTTCTGGCGTCTTAAAAGAAGAAAAGAAGAAAACTGCAAGGTAAATAGAAGGAATACTTTCCTTAGCACGCTCTAGTGTTCCTACGTCCTACCCTAACGGCGGAAAAAGAGGAACTAAGGAAGGTGGAGGAGGCGGAGCCTATATACCCTCGGGGGGGGGGAGACTAATTGTCTGGCTTTTTTCTAAGCTCTAGAAAGTTCCGAACGTCCTGCGCAGGCGCAGGATAAACCCATTTGTGTGCATTCACAGAGTCCACTACAAAGAATTGATGCTTTTGAATTGTGGTGCTGGAGGAGACTCTTGAGAGTCCCCTGGACTGCAAGGGGAACAAACCTATCCATTCTGAAGGAAATCAACCCTGAGTGCTCACTGGAAGGACAGATCCTGAAGCTGAGGCTCCAATACTTTGGCCATCTCATGAGAAGAGAAGACTCCCTGGAAAAGACCCTGATGTTGGGAAAGTGTGAAGGCAAGAGGAGAAGGGGACGACAGAGGACGAGATGGTTGGACAGTGTCATCGAAGCTACCAGCATGAATTTGACCAAACTCCGGGAGGCAGTGGAAGACAGGAGGGCCTGGCGTGCTCTGGTCCATGGGGTCACGAAGAGTGGGACACGACTTAACGACTAAACAACAACAACTATAAAAAAAGAAAATAGCACTTCATATGTGGATTTATCACAAGATGCCAAGAATTTCTGGATTGAAAGAGTGATCAGAAAGAAGTACTAAAGCAAATGAGAAAAACCAAGAAATTGTAACACACATAAAAAGCAGAATATTAGAGCACTTTGGCCACTTAATGAGAAACAAAAAGTACTCATTGTTACAGCCAATCATTTGAAGTAAAACAAGTAGGAAGAGAAGTATAAGAAGGAGAACTTATTGGCTGAAGAACCTAAAACCTATTTGGTCTCAGCACAATATCATTGTTTAAAGCTACAACATCCAAAGCTAATATAGCCAACTCACTGAGATCTGTATCACAGTTCCTTTTAGTAGTGTAGAAAGATGCATTTACAAATATATATATATATATATATATACTTCTAATTTTCAGAACCGAAGTAATTTTACTTACAGTTCCAGAATAAGAATTACATCCATTTTACTTTCATAAACATCATGCAATGTGATCACATTGGGGTGCTGGATTTCTTTTAATATGTTTACTTCTCGTTCAATGTCCTCTCGACTCACTCCCCGACGGCTTGATTTTGTTCTTCGTTTCTTGATGAATTTTGCAGCATACTGTGCACCAGTGCTCTTCTCACGGCATTTCCTTACTACTGCAAACTGCCCACTAAAAACACAGAAGGGTAGGAATTTTTTTTAGAAGCAATATAACACCAATCCTGTTTTCTATAGCTTCAGTTGACTAACTACTGGATTTTAACAAGAAAAAAATAAATCTGGAACCCACTGAAAATTCTAGTGTTCTTCTTGAATGGGGACAAACTACCAACTTCTCCTTTGTGGTGTACCGCAAACGACACTGAATATTTTTTGTCCAATCAGTACATTGCTTGAGACAAAAAGTATCCCAATGGCAAAATGCAACTGATACAACTTTTGCAAATACATCTTTCGCCCCCTCCCCAAAAACAAAAAGCAACAGCAGCAAAGATTAAAGCCACATAGCAGGTGACTCAGACTGGAGGACATTAACTTTTCACATGACAGCACTGTAGAACATCCATCTTCTAGGTCTAGTTCTCTTTGGATTCTGTAAGGAAGTGTGACTAAGTATTGGTTGCCAGTAGCAAGGTTATGTTATGGTTAATTGTACATGTCTTGTATTTCCTGAACCCACTGAGAACTACACTATCCCCACATCGCTAAGATAGCATGTCCCTTCTGCTTCTGAGCATCATGGTTCCCCTTTCCCCAAAAAAAGCATGGCACAATACTGGAGCCCAATGGCAAAATACAACAAATCCCCTGGGACATTTTTTTTAATCCCAGCCAAATTGTGGTCATTATCCTGTTGCACAGCTCTGCTTGTGCAACTGGAATGACAGCAGTGGCAGCTTGCATCTGATTTAAAGACTTCCTTTAAAAAAAAATTCAGAGTGTGGGCCACCTGCACACAATGAGACAAAGTCATGTATACCCTGAAATAAAAAAGGAAACTTTTAATCAGTAGGAATTTCCTACTGACAATGATGTCACTCCTGTTGTGCAGGTGGAACTACACAATAGAATACTGTCATCTGTTGAAATCAACCATTGTTCATGGCAAGCAGCTGAAATTTGGGGAGTTTGTTTATAACTTTTCAGGTAGCAATGTGAGAATGCCTACCTTGCAGATATATATCTGTATGAATTCTACAACAAAATGTGAGTCTAGAAAACAAAAATGTTCTATCTTTGTGCAGGAAAGGTTATTTCCTATTTTTTCCCCTGTGGTATGTAACAAATCTCTATTGATGCAGGTTCCCATATTAAGCAACAGTAAAAGTAGGACTGGGAACGGGTTTCTAAATTGTAGTTAACAGGAAACATAGTTATTACTAATCAAGATTATCATCAGTGGAGATGTAACATCAAAGTAGTTGTGTCACAGACAGGAAGGAGGGCTATTAATCTGATAATAAAGAATTGAGAAAAAAATTGATTAAAGATACAGATTAGCATTTATTTTTCCCCATTCTGGAAAGGAAGAATTGCTCCTAATCAATGGGTACCTTTACCATATGGTGTTGTTTTGACAGAAGTGGAGCTCCAGAATACATCTTTCTAATATAAGCTTCCCTCTGAGTCCCCCTATTCACCACACTCCATTGTTCCATGTACCTATTATGGAGAGTTCTGGGGACAGAAAGAAGGGAAAAGAAATTCCCAAAACTCTTTTCTACTGGCCTTTTTCAATTATCCAGTCTACTTCAGGAAACAGTGTGTGACGGGTGATAATGAATAGTCAGTTTTAATTTTTACATTCACAGTGAGATCATATTTCATATCTTCAACTTAATATTTCTGTTTGCTTCCCTTAATAGATGCCATTCACTTAGAACATTTCTGTTCAAAACAATTGAGACATACACTATTAACTTATTCTGAGTTTTTTTTTAAATGGTGCTATTCCATGTCTACTCAGAAACAAAATATTCAGAAATTATGTTCCAGGTAAGCATCTACATTAAGGGTGGGGCATAAGGGTCACAATCATAGGGGGTAACTTTCCATGGCTGAGCAGAACCAATGCCATGTTCACATCTTGTTCACAAAATTCTATGCATGTATGCCTGTGCGCACAATACACAGAGAGCTTATCTCCTTGTAACCCTTTCCTTTAACTATTGTTTACACAGAAAATATGCAGTTTAACATAATATCCCCCGAGGACTAGGTATGAAAATAAGTTTGTTTCAAGTCTCCCATGAAGTTCCCTCCATTATGGCTGAATCTCCAGAGCCCTTGAGAATTCCAACAGTTCAGTAAATCTCAATTACGTAATTTCTTTTAAAAAAAGAAGACATGGCTTCTTTCCTCTTGTGATCTTCCACATAACATGGCAGCATGGTAACATGAGAAAAGGGTGGAATAAATATCAGATGCTAAGAAAGGGGAAATGTTTTTATTTCAGACCCAAAGTATGTATGTACAGTAATATCAAAATAAACATGAATCATGAAAATGACCCAGTATGACTGCAAGCACCTTACTGATTGCTTTAGAAGAGAAGGTGTACTAAGCTTTCTGAGAATGGCAGCATTCTCTGATGACTCCTCAAAATACTTAAACACTTTCAAAGAGAGCTGAACAATTGAGGAGAATGTCTGGGAACTTCCAGGAATGCAGAAAACAATGTTGAGAGAGAGCAATGGAACACACAGGGAGATCAATATCTCAGCAGTGCCTCTGCTGCAGCACAAAGTAGGCTAATGGCGACTTATCAGGAAACCATAGGGAGGAGTGGCTAGTGGAACAGACTTGAAAGACCTTGTGGTCAGATACAGACTATGGGGCACAGGCTTCTCATTTATGGTTTGCCTTAAGAATGTACTCCTTCCTGTAAGATGCAAACTTCTTCACTTTGAACTTCTCAGCCAACATGGTAACGAACTGCCCTTTCATTTTTTTTCTTTTAGACTGGTCAACTTCATAAATGCAAATTCACATGGAGATTCTGTGTTTTCCAAATCTTTACAGACTTCACTAAGTACACAAGATCTAGATTACATGTATTAGTTTGTTTTAACAAGTACTATTATTTTAATTTGTCTTCATTAATCCATGATTACCTTTTTAAACTGCTTATCACACAAGTCATCCTGATTTTTACCCTATTTTTAATGACAATCTAGAAGAACTGTTTTGCATATGCATGCTAAATGTATGCTAGAGATAGCATTTTTAGTGGGTTGTGTGTGTTTTATTGCAATATGGTAAAAAAATATCAATTAGATGCACTTACTAATCCGAATACTGTTTTAATTACTGGACATAAAAATCACTTTTAAAAAGAAGGAAGCTTTTTTCATGAGCATGTTCCTAGGTGTGGGAAGAAACCTCAAAAACAGTTTTGCTAAACATTAACCACTATATTAGTGGTATGTTAACTGTTCTCATTTCATGCTACTTGCACTGCATATCTATGAACAGTACATGGGAACAAGTTACAAAAGTACACTGTTGTCCTCAAGTAGTTAACCCTAGAATTCATTAGATTTTCTTTAAACTGTCCTTTCTTCTTAAATACTATTAACCAGTGCATATAATTCCCCCTATGGGACAAGATTAGTTTAAGACTATGAGATACAATGATAACACTTCGCAAGAACAAGTGTCCCACTTTAATAGTAATTTGTTTTGTGATCCTGTAATTTACTTTGAACCAGTGACAACTGCTACTATAAGTCTATTGTGTTCAAGGCTCTTGGCATCAATCTATGAAAGCATTTTGTGTGTTATAATCAACCATCTTTCTGAGGAGTTATCCTATTAATCTGACAACTAAATTTGTGTTTTTGCATTTAGCATGAGAAATCATAAGCTACTACAAGTAGGATCAAACTACTCTATGAGGGGACTGAACCCCGCAAGTGTACATGAAAGACATGTCACAATAAATCCCTAAATGTTTTTCTTATGGAAAGAAAACTACAATCTGGAAGGAAGTTGTGCTCTGGCCTTGAGAAATGAGAATAAACTCTCTTAAGGTTGTATAGCCATGTAAGCTTCAAAAGCAAAACTGCATACATACATATATACACAGATATGACATACACACATATTTATTTGATTTTTATACCACCCATCTACCAAGTCAGCTACTCTGGGCAGTTTACAACAGTATAACTAGACAAATATATTATGAAATCAATCAACTTGTTTTCTACAAATATGCTAGCTGTTGAGCCATTATCTACAATTCCTCTTCTTCCTAGTTACCACTTGCTAAAATACTAGGGATTTGCCATTCATCGTGAGGGGGATCCAAATTCTATAATTCTCCATTCTGGGAGTTCCACCTGTCAGAGCTACACCTGAATGGGGTTCACCTGGAGAAAGACAATGCTGAAAGGCTTTAAGGCCTAGGATAGGCTGAGTCCAGGGCAACTTCTATTTCTAACAGGAAGCTAGGCTGGAGCTCACCCTATCCTAGGCCATGAAGCCTTCTAGTGGAGCTTTTCTCCAGGGGAGCATAACCTAGGTGTAGGTCTGGCAGGTGGAATTCCCAGAATGGAGAATCTGGGGATTTGGAGTTACAATCCCTCAGGAAGCCTGTTAGACCCAGCGCCGATCAGCTGAGAGGCGGGGAGAGGGGGGGGGCAGCTGATCGGCGCGAGGCTTGCCTAGCAGGGAAAAAGCCTCTTAGACCCAGCGCCGATCAGCTGAGAGGCGGGGGGGGCAGGAGCGGAGATGACCACAAAATGGCTGCCGGCTCCCTGCTGGTTGCTGACTCTCCGCTGTTTGGCACTCTTTTTCTGGCTGTTCTGGGGCTACAAAGGCACTGAGGAGCTGGGCTCAGTCTACTCTACCTGGTAAGTGACTTTTTGCTGACTTTTTTTTTTGGTTTCTGACTTTTTCCCCCCCATAGGAACGGATTAATTAAATTTCAATGCATTCCTATGGGAAAACGCGCTTCGCAAGACGAAATTTTCGCTAGACAGCATTAACCGTGGAATGGATTAATTTCGTCTTGCGAGGCACCACTGTATAATCTTCCGAAGGAGAAGGTGGGTGGCTCTCTGCAACTTCGGAGTCTGGATTGGGTAGATTCGGAGGAGAGTCTTTATCCAGCTCCTTAACCGAAGCATCCGAGTCGGACGCATGGGCCTCCTCCAGGCCTGGCGACGGAGTCAGGGCTCGGGGTCGAGGGTCTCGACGCGGCACATCCGAATGAGCAGGACGCTCAGGCATAAAGTCTTCTTCGATCCCAGGAGAGGGTGTAACTGGGATCGGATCCGCAGTAGGACGCTGCATAGGAGCTGGCATCGAGCGAGACCGACCCGCCGGGGTCGATGGCACTGGCTCTTCTACCGTAGGCCCGCGTGTCCTTGGTAGAGGGTGGCGTCCGGGCTCATCCTCCGGGTAATAGTAGGCACCAGGATGTATTCAGTACCTA
Source organism: Intellagama lesueurii (assembly GCA_037013535.1). NCBI lineage: Eukaryota > Metazoa > Chordata > Lepidosauria > Squamata > Agamidae > Intellagama > Intellagama lesueurii. The sequence continues at coordinate 71,819,096 of JBAJHW010000002.1, forward strand.
CGAGACGATGGTGGGGGAGAATACGAGCGATAATATCGGGACCACTGAAGAAACCTGTAGAAGTCAGGATCATATGGCGCCAGGTACCGACGGTGACCAAACTCGAATTCCTCGGGCTTGAGGAATCGCCCGTAGTCATCCCAGCGAGGCCTGGGGTGATCCTGACGTGGTGAGAAGTCCTCCGGCCAAGGATGTTGGTGCTGATACAACTCAGGCTCAGGTGCCGATTCCAAATGGCATAGAACCAGGGTTGACCTGCATGACCATCTGAACCTCAGCAGAGGGACAAGTGCAGAGATGGTACAGCAAGAGGTCTGGAGCCCGGAAAATCCTCATCACCTGATGGTACACTCGGGCCCAGAGAGTCTCTCCGCGGCCAGGGCTGGGGCTGGGGCGATGGCAAAGCAACAGCCGACACGCCAGAGGGTTCCCGAGCCAACTTTCTCTTCTTCTTCGGCATCGAGGCCGAGGGTTGCTTCAACACCGATGCTGAGGCGGTCGACTTCGAGCCCGAAGACGACACCTTTGCGGATTTCTTAGCCCGCTTCGGCAAGGAGCCTACAACTGAAGAGGTCTCCACCGGCGGCTCCATAGCCAAATCTCTCAACGGGCAGAGAGATTTCTCCCACAAAAATGAACGCAACCGTTGGGAGTTGTTGCTTCAATGCTGGTTTGGTGAAACTTTTACAAACAGAACAAAGAGCTGGCTGGTGATCCTCCCCCAGACAAAACAGATACTGGGAATGCCCGTCCGACAGCGGAACCTTATTTGGGTACGAGGAGCAACACTTAAAGCGGCCTGACGAGGCCATAAACCATTCAACAGAAAAACACAAGGAAACAAGCCAGTTGTATTCTTTTTGCCAAACTCACAAACCAAGAGGATCGTCGAACAGTCCGAAATTGCAAAAACCGGAAGGTCCAAGATGATAGGGAAAGGACAAAAAACGCTACGCGAAAAGCTCCGACTGCGATGCTGCTACAGCGGCAGCAGAAATGGAACTGAGGCACTCGGTGCCGGGGCAGAGTTATAGGCAGCGTGGGGGAGGTCCCCATTTCTTTTCTAAAACATCTCTATATAGCTATTCCAAAATGCTGTTTCCGTTTTAATCCAAATAATTCTAGGATCTAAAATCATCACTCTGATCCTTCTTCTACCTCCAAATTAACAATTCACACACTATGTTTCATGATATTTTGACCTGGCATTTGCCAGTCCTAGTTACACATCTTCCTTCCTTCCCTCCCTCCCTCCCTGTCTTAAACATTTCTCTGTTTTTAGCTATACCAGTGATTTTAAAAATACTCATTATCTTAATTTTCTCAGTGTTAATGACTTGACTGTATGGTTCTAATTCCCCTTTTATGTGTGTTTGGAAGTCTTACTTTGACCTTTCAATACATGTTTTAATTCTTCTTAATAAATTACTCCTTGCTTTAGGAACAGTGTTTTCTAGTAATCCTCTTAACCTTTAATTTGCCAAGTTTAGGAACAGTTAGGGCTCAAAGTTTCAAAAGCTGCCTATAAACAGTTTCCAAAGAAGTAGGAAATGTAAATATCATAGTTAGATTAATGAAAAGTAAAATCTCAGGGCTATAAGTGTGTCGAAAGGACATGTACAGAAGAGTGTCCCTGCTCTAACCAGAGCTTTATTTCATGTTCCATTTGTAAAAAAATAAACACATACATAAATAAAAGTACAACCAATATACATAAAAATCAATGCAACATGAGAGCTCTATATAAAATGGTTGGTTTGAAATGAGAACTCACAGCAATTCTGGAGTTATGGAAGATTTTTGGCTGGACATTCAAATCAGCCTCAACTCCACCAATGACTTGCACTGAATAGGATAGTCATCTTATTTCTCTAGATCAGTGATGGCGAACCTTTTTGAGCCCGAGTGCCCAAACTGCATAGATCATCAAGGCCAGCTCCTGTCCAGGAAGCCCAGAGCCCCCCAACCTTTGGCTCCGCAGCCAGACACCTCAACCCCTGAGCTACTCAATCAGCGGGCACCCTCCGGGCTGGTGCGTCCTCTGGAGGATGGCGAGGGGGCGCCTTTCCCCCCTCCCCCCACCTCCATCACGGAGTGCCGTGATCACGGGCTCCCTTTGGGCGGGGGACAAGGCAGTGGCATGAGCTGAAGCTGAGCCCTGGCAGCGAGCGTTGCCGCACCCCGCACCAGGCTGGCATGGGCGGCAGCAACAGCATGGCTTGCGTGCCCATAGAGAGGGCTCTGCGTGCCAGCTGTGGCATGCGTGCCATAGGTTCGCCATCCCTGCTCTAGATCAAAACCAAAGGGTTTTCTGCTCTTTTGAAAAAACTATGTCTGAGAGAAATGCAAAATTAAATAACAGGAAGCCAAAACTTACATAAAAGCATAAAAAGAAGGGAAATTGTAACATAATTATACACTATGACATCATGTAGGTTTTGGTGTGGCTGGGTACACACAAATCTTCCACTGCATTAACAAATATTGTCATAAAATGTTGTTATGTGTCATCAATTCACTTCCAACTCATGGTGACCTCAACAGGATTTTTGATGTATGTTAGACATTCAAGGAATGGCTTACCATTGTCATGTCCCTAGTGAGCATCCATGGCCAACAGGAATGCAAAGTTCCCGGGTCCCACTGACACTACAGCTCTTGACATAAAATAAGGACACTTTAAAGTAAGGACACAAGATAAAGTCTTAAATAAGACAGAAATTTTCTTTTTTTCTGATTCAGGATTTTGGAAACCTGTTCAGATGCAATGTTAACACTCACAAAGAATGAACATTCTCCCTCCTCCAACCTTTTCTAACGCGCCTTCATGACTTGTTACATCAGCTTCTTGAGATTTTAAACCAGAAAAATCAAGTTTAACCTACAATTCTTGTTCGTTAGTAGCACCGAAGCCATAGTTTCTCCATCTGAATGACATGGCGATGTATTTAGTAGTACTATGGCATTTAGCAGTATTATGGCATTTTGCAGGCAAGTGGAAGAAAGGCAAAGATGAAAAGATTCTAAAGAGAAATTAGCCAAAAATATTTAATTGAAAAGCCAGATCAAAGGTAGCATACGCACCCAACCCAAACAATTTGCCATCAGCCATATTCAGGTCTTATGACTGAAACTGTGCAGAAGGCTAAGAGAGTGGTGGGGATGGAATGCAAGCCTTGCCCCTGTGTCCTCCCCCCATGCAGAAGTCATTCAGACTTTCCCATGGGGAATGTGGAGGTCTGAAATAGAAATTCTAAGTGTTTGGGGGTCTATGTGCTTACTTTCCTTGCTTTGTGCCTACACTCATTATCACCATAGATCAGTTCACCTACATCAGAAATCATCCGGACACCACTGTGATTTTGTTAATTTTGTAGATTAGAATCAATGACATTTAGTCTACTGTAGGTCAACTGGGTCCTGGCTTTTTGTTTTGTTTTACCTCCTGTCCTCCTTTCTACCCAGCAAAACTGTTTTCCAGCTGTTGCCTTTTATATTAATACCTTCACTGGAAGCCACCTTAAGCCTAAAGCAAGAAGAAAAACCAAACCAAACAAGCACCTAGCTGAATAAACAAACCAGCACATTCATTTGTTTACTTTAACTTACATGCCCTCCTAAAGAAACACTAGCTCTGGTAGACTGAACATCTAAAAGAGCAACTGCTGCCAAGTCCTGCTGTTGGGAAGTTTCATACACTCACAAAAGGACCCAAGGTCAGATTTTACAAGTTGACAAAAGAAACAATGAACTTAGCAATACGAATCCAAAGAAACTCAGTTCTAAGGGCCAAGTGCCCCAAAAGATTTGTAATCTTCAGATATAGAAAATCAAGCATTTTATTTTCAATATATGGTACAAAGGAAACAAACAAGTTAACAGACAATCTTATATTATTTTACAAAGGCAAAAGCACACCTGATTTATGGCGGGCCAAACTTAAGTATGTCCTTCTGCTCACAAATTGGCAACACCCTTTGCCCTTCTCTGTGGTCCCAAACTAGATAATCTCCTCTCCATATTTGCAATTTGCAATGCAAAAAATGCCTCAGTGAAACAACAGAATCCTTTTCCCCCTTCACAGTGTGGATTTCGAGCTAATAGATCCACCGCTGACATGGTATTCTCCCTCAGACAGTTGCAGGAGAAATGTAGGGAACAACAACAGCCACTCTTTGTGGCCTTCATAGATCTCACAAAGGCCTTTGATTTGGTTAGCAGGGACGGCCTTTTTAAAATACTTCCCAAGATTGGATGTCCACCTCGACTCCTTAACATCATCAGGCCCTTTCATGAGGAAATGAAGGGCACTGTAGTTTTTGATGGCTCAACATCAGATCCCTTTGACATCCGAAGCGGAGTGAAACAGGGCTGTGTCCTCGCGCCGACCCTGTTTGGGATCTTTTTTGCTGTCATGCTGAAGCACGCCTTTGGAACTGCAACAGAAGGTGTCTATCTCTGGACTAGATCAGATGGAAAGCTCTTTAATCTCTCTAGATTGAGAGCGAAGACCAAAGTCCATCTGAAATGCATGCGGGACTTCCTCTTCGCCGATGATGCAGCTGTTATTGCCCACTCTGCTGAAGACCTCCAACAACTCATGAATTGCTTTAGCAAGGCCTGCCAAGACTTTGGATTAACAATCAGCCTGAAGAAAACACAAGTCATGGGCCAGGGCGTGGACTCACCTCCCTCTATTACCATCTCCACACAAGAATTGGAGGTTGTTCATGACTTTGTGTACCTTGGCTCAACGATCTCTGACACTCTCCCTAGATGTCGAGCTGGATAAACGCATTGGCAAAGCAGCTACCACGTTCTCTAGACTCACAAAGAGAATATGGCTTAATAAGAAGCTGACGGCATATACCAAGATCCAGGTCTATAGAGCCTGTGTCCTGAGCACACTTCTGTACTGCAGTGAGTCCTGGACCCTTCGTTCATGGCAGGAGAGGAAGCTGAACACGTTCCATATGTGTTGTCTCCGACGCATTTTTGGTATCACCTGGCAGGACAAAGTTCCAAATAGAGTAGTCCTAGAACGAGCTGGAATTTTTAGCATGTATACATTACTGAAACAGCGACGTCTACGTTGGCTCGGGCATGTTGTGAGAATGGCTGATGGTCGGATTCCAAAAGATCTCCTGTATGGAGAATTAGTGGAGGGAAATCGCCCCAGAGGGAGACCACAGCTGCGATACAAGGATATCTGCAAGCGGGATCTGAAGGCCTTAGGAATGGACCTCAACAGATGGGAAACCTTGACATCTGAGCGTTCAGCCTGGAGGCAGGCGGTGCAGCATGGCCTCTCCCAATTTGAAGAGACACTTGTCCAGCAGGCTGAGGCAAAGAGGCAGTCCCGAAAGCAGCAAAATCAGGGAGCTGGACAGGGGACAGATTGTATTTGTCTTCAGTGTGGAAGGGATTGTCACTCTCGAATTGGCCTTCTCAGCCACACTAGACGCTGTTCCAAGTCCTCAACATACAGAGCACATTACCATAGTCTCTCGAGACTGAAGGATGCCTAATTTCCCCCCTTCAATATGATTTGGCTCAGCTGGGAACAGGTGAAGACAGTGGATTAAAGCCCTCTATTCTCACAGCTGGTCTCTGATCCAGATTGAAATCACTATGCTGACATCTGTGGAGAAAATCTCTGTACTTAAGGGTAGAAGACAAAGTAATCTACTTCTCTGCTAACTAAAAGTGTTACAAAAGGTGAACAGTGGTTCCACATAGGCTTAGGTCTGTTCAGAAATTACTAAGTGTATCAGTTTCTTCCCTGTAGAACTCCCTGCCAGCTGATGTCAGGCATGTGCCAATGTTTCTTTGTTTTCAGAATCTGCTAAGGACATATTTATTTCAGCCAACCCTCCCTGTGAAATGTTACCCATGACTTTGTAAATGCAATGATTCTGATCTTTCAAATGTTTTCATCATTTGTACTTTGATAGCTTAGCTACTGTTCACTGCACAAGAATTTCTAGATATGGAGATTATAATTGTCATAAATGAATACAGAAATGATGTAGTTACAAGATCAAAGAAACTAACATTGTATCTCTTTTATAATGTGATTCACTATCTGCATTACTTGCCTATCCCTAGATTCAAAGGTCCATGATAAAACTAATTCTGCATTTTCTAGCCTATGCAGCCAGCAAGTCATGCTGAATAATCCATACATGCCTGCAACTCTTTTATGTCAGCATACTGAAAGTTTTCTGTAGTATTACTACAGAATTCAGCAAGGCAAAGCGGAGATCTGACAGAAAGGGGGGGGGACCCATAGAAACACTAAAAGAAGGGCAGAAGAGAAAGAAATATAGACAATAGAGTGCTATGTGGTACAGAAAGAAGAAAGAGACTAAGAAGTGAGCAAAGTCTTTTGTTACTGTAATCATATAATAGAGAGCCCAAGATAGCTTAAAAGGAAGTACAACCAGTCTTGGAATGTTTTTTTAAAGGCAGTTGGCTAAGCAACATGAAAGTGTCATGTTACTAACTGTTTACTTATTGATTATGCATTAATTTCAATTTATGTTGATTCCATTCAATATGATAGTATGGATTTTGATTCAAGAAGTTATTGCTGAGCAAGTAATCATGATTTAAGTGAGTCACTATATATCATTTTTCCTTCTTTCTGTATTTATTTAATAAAATGCATACTCATACAGAAGAATTGTTAAAAATCTAGATATTACAATAAAACAACCAGAGCAAGGGATAAGAACTCCAATATTTAAAGATTCACACTGGCTTAGCTGGATAACTCAGTGAGTTAGGTACCCAGCTGCAGAGTCAGAGTTGGCAGTTCAATTCCCCACTGTGCCTCCAGAGAGAAAAACCAGCCTGTGTTGCCTTGGGCAACTTGTACAGTCCTAAGATGCCCTCAGAAGAAGAGAATGGTAAACCACTTCTAAGTACTCTCTATCTTGAAAATCCTGAAAATGGAAGCCATAAGTCAGAATTTGTTGATCAGGGCTATAATAAATATACTGTATATATAATGTAACTAACAGAGTCCGCATACAGCAGTTTTGAGTGTACTGGTTAAAAAAAACCACTCTCAGAGTAAAAATTGATATTCCCCCTTGTGTGTTTTGTGCCAGCAGCTGATAGTAAATAATCACTTGGTCTTTGTTAAAAAAATTAACATTTACTGTTTAGAAACACTATTACACATTTAGACCTATCTGGCCCTATCACATATTATGACCCTATCATAGAGAACTATACTGTCTCCTACTACATCTTTGCTCTGCCACGTTTGTCCCTATCACGTTATGGCCCGGTCAGAGAGATTGCTACTTGACATTTGCTTAATATCTGACTGATGCCAGACACTTTCTGATTGGTCAGAATGCTTCACTGTGCAAATAACACTCTAGCCCTTCCCATACTAAGCACATATACACATACATATACCCAATATCAATATATAATGAACAAATCAGCAACATGGAAAGTCATAGAGTTTAAAGGCCTATAGATCATTTCTGTAATACACAAGAAGCAGACAACCTTTATAGATGGAAGAGGGTTAAGAGACTTAGTTCTCTGAAAAGTCCAACAGGAATAAACAATCACATTTGTAAACTTCATTAGTGGAGAGAAAGTTGTCTGTGAAATCTAAGAACTCGTTTGCTATTCAATTCTGGCTTTTGCAGGAGACAAATCCTCCATTCCATACATAGGCCTGACTCCCAATTTATGTTGATTCCATTCAATATGACAGTATGGATTTTGATTCAAGAAGTTATCACTGAACGACATGAATCATGATTTCAGTGAGTCACTATATCTCATTTTTCCTTCCATGTTTATCTCTGTATGTAAATGAAATGTACTACGAGCAGGTAGGGATGAAAACAGTTAAATATTTGAAGACTGTGTGTTGGTCTAAACTTTCAGACTAACCTTGCATTGCAAAGGCTACAGCCTGACTTTGCAGATCATGCACGGACAGAGCTCAACAAAGGCAGTAAGCTGGTTGCTGAGGCAACAAAGGTGAAGCGGGAAAGGCCTGGGAAAGGAAAGGGCATCATTAAATTCTACTTGTACTTGACTACTTCCCTAGGCCAACTGCCACAAGAAAAGATTATCCTCTTGTGGCAGCATATCCAAAATTCACTACATGAGCATATCTTAATCACACTTTCCCTCACTTTCCTAGATTTCTGATCAATTTCCATTTCTGATCTTCCCTAACCAATTTCCCTTTCCCTGATTTCCCAGAAAGTGGCAATCCTATTCCAGGTTTTCTTCATCTTCAATTTCAGTATTATAATTCCCTATATTTTTGAGCTCAGTGTCCATATTTCTTATATCTATTTGTAGCCTAAGCTGGCTAGATAGTTCAGTGGTTTAAGTACCTGGCTGCAGAGCCAGAGGTTGAGAGTTCGATTCTCCACTGTGCTTCCTGCAAGCAGAGCCAGCTTGTGTGGCCTTGGGAAAGCTGCACAGTCCCAGGGTGCCCCCATAAAAAGTGAATGGTAAACCACTTTTGAGTATTCTCTATCTTGAAAACCCTGAAGAGGGTTGCCATAAGTCAGAATTGATTTGACGGCACATAATTATTATATTTGTAGCCCACACGCTTCACATCTTCAGAAAGCCACAGATCATATCAATATAAATTCTGTTCTCTAAGGAAAAGGGTTTATAGAAATGTAGCAATATGAGACAGGGTGACAAGCAAGGACAAAGAAGAAAATGGATTGTCCTGTTACTTTCTTCTCCTCTTCTTCCCCATTCAGTAACGGCATGAAATATTTTTATTTCATATGTTCAATGTTCTAGGGCCTAGATTCTAGGTCCATGTGCAGGGCTATCCCTAATCACTGCCCTTCCTTTCTTCCTTATTGTTGCAACCAAGGATTACACTTGCAATTCTTAAGCTTTTCAGGCATCGACTCACCAACGCAAAGAGAGAATTCAGCAATAAAACAACCTGTTGGTTTACTGAAAAATAAGACTATCTCAAGATGACATTACTGATCTCAAAAAATGTTTAGCTTCTAGTTAGAGTCTCAGCTTCAGAATTCCTGGCTTTGTTGATCTTAAGCAAACATAAATCAACTTTAACTTTGATTTTGAACCACCAGATTTTTAAAATCAATGGATTTCCCTTGACTTTTAAAAAGAAATTTGTCACTGCAGTTTAAAAACAAACTTGTTTTTTTCCCCCAACTACTTTTGGGATCTTAAAGTATCTGACTGGCTGGCATAGACTTGCAGGGACTAAGCTACCGAGGAGACACAATCAGCGATAAAATTAGACTAATTTTGGTGTGAACAATATTAATTGAACTAGATATAATCTTCTCCCTTTTTTTTTTTTGGTGTTTCTACTTTGTTCGCTCTTTCTCCCCCTCTTTCTTTGGTATCTTTGAACTAAGATAAACTATAGATTTATATTATATAAATGAAAGAAGGTATGGGGGCATGGTAGTAATATCTGTACGAAAGCAACAAAAACAATTACTAGACGGGGGAAAATTCGGTTGAGTAAACAAAATATTGGGTATTAGCCAGATAACAACCCAGGATGAGCTTATCAAATATCTCCAAAACTGTTAAAAAAAATCTCCTCTGCATCCCTGTCAGGGGCCCCTAGCCCAACACAACAAAGAAATATCGACACAATGTTACAGCAGGATAAATTTCAAAAAGATTTACAAACAACCCTCCAGACAATACAGGAAACAGTGTTATTCAATAACCATGAGATGAAAACAATACAAGAGGAGATGAGAAGGAATCATGAAAAAATGGAAGGGAAAATTGATAGTATGAATGAACAGATTTGCAAGATGAATACGCAACTGCAAGACACCCAACAAAAGACCATAAAGAACAAAGAATCATCAAACTAGAAGATAACGCAGAACAATCACAGAAGAAACTAGATGAACTTAGAGAAGAAAACCAAAAACTCTCCCAAACTAATAAAAACTTAGAAGATTCAATTGCAATTATTGAAACGGAGAGAGCCTCAAATACTTTGAGATTTCAAAACATACCTGAAGATAAAGAGGAAGATATATCAGATTTAATCATAACTCTTTTGGCAGACCTATTGGGGATAGAAAAAGAAGAAATGGAAGTTGACCAAATACACAGAGTTAATTCAAGCTATGCAAGAAAAGAAAATAAAATACCCAGAGAGGTCTTCGTAAGATTTGTGAAAAGGAGAACAAGAGATGAGGTAATGAAAAGAACCAGAAAAGAGCGACTAGAATACAGACATAAAGAGATTACAGTTCTTAAACAGATACCATGGAGAATAAGAGAGGCGAGAAAACAATATCAATTCTTGACTATGAAACTAAATGAAAAAGGGATAAATTTCAGATGGTTGGTACCAGAAGGGATTTTGATCAATTGGAACTCAAGAAGATACAGATTGGATTCTATCCACAAAGCAAGAGAGTTTTATGACAGACATGCAAATGTATGGGAAGAAGAATCGCAAAGATCGGAACAAGACAGAGAAAAAAGCAGAGAACAGGATATAGAAATGCTAGAAGGAGCGACACCATCAAGCAAAGGAGAAGAAGAGAAAGAAGATGCACTACAAGAACTGACTAAAGAACAGAGAGAAAAGAGAAGCACTAGGAAAATAAATCCTAAATATAAATAAAGAAGATGGAGAATGAAATTGGAATCTTTTCGGTGAACATTAACGGTCTTAATTCTCCAGAGAAAAGGAAAAAAACATTCTTGCGATTACAAAAAACAAAAATGGATATAATTTGCCTTCAAGAAACCCACATCAAAAAACAACAACATTAATATTTGGAATACCCAAAGATTGGGAAACTTTATTATTCAGCAGCACAACAACAACAAAAAAAAAAAGAGGGGTAGCCTTATACATTAAAGAAAATCTGGACTCTAAATATATTTATTCAGACGAAGATGGAAGAATCTTAATGGTAGAAGTAACAATAAACACTAAAAAGATCTTGATGGTTGCAATATATGCCCCTAACAACAAACAAGAAATCTTTTAGCAAAAACTATATAATATAATGCTGGAAATGGAATATCAAAATCTTTGCTTATTAGGAGACTTTAATGCAATAATTGATGAAAGATTGGACTACAGAAGTGGGGGAGAGAGGGAAAAAAGGAAGGAAGAAACTCCCCAAAATTTTATTCCAGATGACGGAAGAATTAGGCCTACAAGACATATGGAGAGAAAGAAACATTAAAAAATCGCAATATACTTTTTACTCCAACAGATATAAATCTTGGTCCAGAATTGATATGATTTGGATCTCCCTGGAATTGAGGGCAGGAATTCAAGAAGTGGAAATAGAAACAAGCATATGGGCAGATCATAATCCAATGAAGATACATTGGAAAGGAGAAAAGAAAACTTTAAAATGGACTCTTAATAAAACTATACTGAAAGACAAAGAATTTATAGAAAGAGCCATGAAAGACATGAAATTCTTTTTTAAAGAAAATAAAAAAGAAGAGACTTCTCTCCAAACTGTCTGGGACGCAGCCAAGGCTGTATTTCGGGGAATAGCCACGACATATATGGCCAAGAAAAATAAAGAGAAAAGACAACAATATACTAAACTAAAGGAAGAATATAAGAAATGAGAATTGGAATTACAAAAAGATCCGCAGAAGGGAATAATTAAAAAACAAATGGAGCTATTAAAGCATAAAATAAATCTAATAGAGTCAGAAGAATTAGCACAACAAATTAAGAGAGCCACACAAAATTTTTTCGAAAATGCCAACAAACCAGGAAGATGGCTAGCAGAAAGATTGAGAAAAGAGAAACAAAAAAAGAAAAAGAAAAAACGATAAATAAATTGCAGGATGAGAAAGGAGATTTACAATTCCACAATGAGAAAATTAAGGGAATAATTAAAGAATTTTATGAGAAATTATATGATACACAAAAAATTTCTCCAGAAAATATTACATAATATATTGAAAAAGCAAATTTACCAAAAGTATCACAAGACATTAAAAACCTACTAAATAGGGAAATAACAATGATGGAATTGACCGAAGCTATCAAAAAACAGAAAAATAATAAAACTCCAGAACAAGACGGATTACCAGCAGAATTTTACAAATCTTTTCAGGACATACTATCCTTACCTATGAAAGAAGTTTGCAATGAAGTTTTAACAGAAGCCAAAATACCAAAAACACGCCTAGAGGCAAACATTATTCTAATACCAAAAGAAGATGTAGATCTAACACAAATAAAAAACTACAGACCAATATCGCTTCTAAATGTGGATTATAAAATCTTCGCAGCAATTATGGCAGAGAGATTCAAAATTTTCCTGATGGAATTTAAACACCAAGATCAAAATGGATTCCTACCAAAAAGACAGCTAAGACATAATCTAAGGATAATTTTGGATATACTGGAATATTATGAAATGAAACCAGGGAAACAAATGGCATTACTATTCCTTGATGCTCAAAAAGCATTCGATAATGTTAGCTGGCAATTTATGATACAGCAGTTGAACATAATAGACCTGGGAGAGAAGTTTATAAATGTAATTAAGACAATATATAAGAATCAAACAGCGAAAATAATTATAAACGGTGAACGGACTGAAGACATTAAGATTAAAAAAGGCACAAGACAGGGATGCCCCCTCTCCCCTCTGCTGTTTATATTGACCCTGGAAGTGCTCAATAGAAATGTGAGACAGGATCCGGAAATTAAAGGAGCAAAAATAAAAGGTGAAAGCTACAAGCTACAAGCATTTGCAGACGATTTGGTATTTATCTTAGAAGATCCACTGGAATCAACACCGAAATTAATAGAAAAGATCGAGGAATATGGAGAAGTATCAGGACTGAAAATCAACAAGGAAAAAACGAAAGTTATCACAAAAAAATCTAACAGCAAAGCAAAAAAAAAACATCTATCGGAAATCTCAAAGTTACAAATAGACAAAAAAATAGTCTATATTTGGGAATAGATCTAACCGCAAGATGTGCAACCATCAAAGACAACTATGTAAAATTACTTAAAACAAATAAAATCAGACTTGGAAAAATGGAAGAACTTACAATTATCAATGCTAGGAAGGATAGCGACATTAAAATGTGTATCTTACCAAAACTACTTTTTTTTGTTCCAAACAGTACCAATCAAAATAGAAAAGAAATACTTTGAGGATTTAAATAAGATGATTCTAAAGTTCATTTGGCAAAGGAAAAAGGCAAGAATAAAACTGAAAATGCTACAAGAATCTAAAGAAAAAGGAGGATTTGGACTACCGGACTGGGAGTTATATTACCAAGCATGTACTTTAGTTTGGCTTAAAAAATGGATCACTTTGAGGAATAAAAGACTGCTCTATCTAGAAAGACATGATCTACAATTGGGCTGGCATGCCTTTTTATGGTATGAGAAAGCCAAAACCCATAGATACTTTCAAACTCATTATATTAGAAACTCACTACTGATAATATGGGAAAAGATTTTAAAAATGTACATAAAAATACCTAGGTGGCTTTCACCCATGGAAGCATTTGTGCACCCATTTGTGCACCTTCGGCCGGAACGGATTAATCGCGTTTTCGATGGGTCTTGCAGTGATTTCTTTCTTTCTTTCTTTTCTTTCTTTCTTTTCTTTTTTTTTGGTGATTTTTTTCTTCGGCCGGAACGGATTAATTGCATTTCAATGCATTTCAATGGGAAATGGTGCTTCGACTTACAACCATTTCGAGTTACGACCGGAGTTCCGGAACCAATTAAAAGTTCGTAAGTCGAGGCACCACTGTATACAAACTGCTTTTGAATTGGAAAATGGAAGATGAACAGGTTAAAGAAACAATGGTACAATGGGCTAAAAATTTGGGGCACAATATTGAATTGGAGAAATGGCAGAAATTGTGGAATAGAAATTGTAAAATAACAATGGCGACTTCGTATAAAGAAAATCTTTATAAAATGTTTTATAGATGGCATTTACCACCTGCCAGAATTGCAGAAATGTTTCCAAATATGTCTAGTAAATGTTGGAAATGTGAACAAAAAGTAGGTACCTTTTTGTGGACATGTGAAAAAGCAAAAAAATATTGGACTAAAATACACACATGGTTGGTTAAAATGCTTTAAAATGTATAGATTTTAAACCAGAACTGTTTTTATTAGGTATTTTACCAGAGGATTTTGATAAGCAATGTGGATTTTGAAAGCAGTATGGTTTACCTAACACTGCATATTGTGACAGCAGCTAGGATTGTGTTTGCACAACACTGGAAAAATGAAGAAATACCAACAGAATAAGAAATAATTAAGAAGATTTTAGACTGTGCAGAAATGGATAGACTTACACTGAGACTGAGAGAGAAAGAAGATTCAGAATACTTTAATACGTGGAATTTGTTCTACAAATGGCTAGAAGATCGGAGAAGGGATTAAATCACCAAGAAGTGAAAAGAGATAAATATAAGCAAACCCATGTAACACGATGTTTAACAAGCACGAATTGAATGTAGATATAGTGAAAAACTAATAAAATGCTTTTTTAAAAAGACAGATAAATGCATGCACACGTGTATATACATACACACATATAACTAATCAGATTATTGTGCTGCTTTACTACACAGTATAAATTCTGTTCTACAGCTACAGCAAACCATTTTAAAATGCAAGGGTTTTTTTTACAAGCACAAAACAGAATTCTGCAAATGATGATAAACAAGACACAATAACACAGCAGCTATTTATTCAGTGTCCTTCTCTAATGAAAAAAGCAGTTACTTTCCAAGGTACAGTTCATAACATATGTAAATAAAGCCAGGTTCAAATAGAAAAAAAATGGAAGCTGATAAGATTTCTCTGAATTCCTTCAGATCCTAAAAAATGTGGAGTAAACGTGTGTTCCATAAAAAGGGCTACTGCATGAACCACATTACTGGTGACAATTTCCGCTTTAGTGTAAAAGAACAGGTTACTTATCTGTAACTGTAGCTCTTCCAGTGTTCATCTGTGAATTTACTCTAATGGGTTGTTCTGCATCTACGCAGATGTCATTAGAGTCTTCCAGAGCCTAGACAGCTATTAGCCTCATCCTAACACAAAGCACATGCTCCTCCACCCAATAGCGATCTCTCAGTTCCCATGTCCACCACTGAATAAAATACAATTTGTGGCAGACACAGGGTAGGTTGGGCAAATTCAGATGACCACTCAAAGAACTATAGTTATAGGTAAATAACCTGTCCTCATCCTTCGTGGTCTCTGTGATTCATACTAATGGGTGACTACCAAGTTCACTTACCTTACAACAGTCTATTATCTGTACTCCTTCCAAAAAGGCATTAGAGGCAACACAACACCTTAGCAGAATGTCCCTTTAAAGAATTGGGCAAATGCCTTCTTGCCAATTGGTAAGAAAGGGTGATGGTATTTACCTACTACTTGGATATCCTTTGTGAGAATACCTGACTGCTCCATTGTTTTCCTTGGTAACAAACTAATAAATTTTTAGTTTTCTGGAAGGTCTTTGTTCTTGATACGTAGAAGGCCAAATCTCTGCAGACATCCAACGTGTGCAGAGATCTTTTCACTTCTGTAGTAGAGGACGGAAAGAAGGTTGTAGCACTAGAGGCTGGTTAATATGGAAATCTGTTATAACTTTAGGGAGAAAGGATACATATGTTGAAAGGACCATCTTATTTTTTTAAGAAATGTAAGAATGGGGGATCACAACACAATGAGCTCAGCTCACTTATTGTCTGGCCAACATAACAGCAACAAGGAACATTGTCTTGTAGGTTAACAGACATAGGTCAGAAGCAGCCATGAGTTCAAATGGGGGCTTCATAATCTGATGAAGGACCAAAAGTAAAGACCACTGCGGTAACAGTGTTTTAATGTAAATGTATACATTCCTCAGACCTCTTATAAATCTCTTCAATGCTTCATTCTTGAAATATTGTGACATAGGTGAGCCTGTTCTTTGATTTGCCAGAAATAAACTTTCATAGAGGAGTGTGACAGTCTCTTCTGTTTTAAGTATAGGAGGAAACATAGGACCATATGTAATGATGGGGAGTGATAATCTTCTCCCACTGACTTCGCAAACAAAACAAACTTGTTCCTTTTATAATCGTAAGCTTTCCTTGTCAAAGGTTTCCTAGACTCAACCAGGATCCTCTTTGTTGTAGGTGCATCCTCCTTGCTGTCCGTTTTATTTTGTCAAGATCCAGGCGGTGAATTGTTCCTTTGTGTTGAGTTATCAGATCTGGCTCGACAGGCAGATGTACAGGGGTGGTAGCATTTCTTTGGACCTTACTGAATACAGGATCAGGCCTGGGAGGAGGAGGTCTTTGGAATTCTATTTGTAAGGATTTCACTATTCTGAGGATAAAGTCAGAGAAGGGTCTGATGTCCTCTGAAGGGGATGGAGGGTTGGTATCGCTAATGTCTCTGTCTTGGATTGATGCTAAATGTCCTTCATCATCTGGAGGAGAGTTGTGAACCACGGCTAAGATGGCCACCAAAGTGCAAGGAGAACAGCATTTGCCTTCTCCTGTTGTAGCTTCACAAACATTTTGTGGATCATTGGGAAAAGAAGGAAATGTAGATTAAATTCTTGATCCACTGAATAGTGAAGGCATCTCCCAGAGATCTTCCTGCATAGTAACAGTATTTGGTGCACACTGTGTTTTATACAGTTGCAAATAAGTCTATCTGTGGCTGCCCTCAACACCTGCAAATGCTTTGGAATAACTGAAGAGATAGTTCCCACTCATGTATCTATGCAGTTCACTGACTCAATGAGTCTGCTATCAGGGTGTCTTCTCTTGCAACATGGACAGAAATTGGATAAATGTGTTTTTTTAACAAATCATTCTCAGAGCAAGACAGAAAAGTATAACGGAGCTATTGAATGGGTACTCCTTGTTTGTTTATAAGGCATTGACATGGCGTTGTCTATGACTACCATGCCCTGAAGGATTGGTTTGAAGGTCTTGAAAGCTTTTAACACTGCTATCATCTTTAGCATGTTTATATGTAGATTCTTCTCGTCTCAGGACCACAGAGCATGGATCAACCTGCCTAATGTGTACTGGTTGGTAATGACATGATTGTATTACAGTACAGACCTTGGCCATGGGCAAGTCAAAACTGAAGTTTGGTTTTCTTATCTGGTTTCTTAGAGGCACTTTAAGACTGAAATTTCAATTGTTTTGAAGACCATCTGTAAGGCTGAGTTACTAAGGCATTTGGTTGTCTTTCTGAAGATGATCTACTGGAAGAGTATTTGTAATATCATTTCCAGAAGGGTCTGTATTGCCTCTGTTGCTGGTAGTGATATTGGGAAGAGGAGAAACTCATTCGTTCAGCAGTGTTTCTCTTTTTGAACAGGTTGTCCATCATGTCATCTGTCTTCTCACTAAACAGACCTTCCTCATCAAAAGGTAAATCCTCAATCTGAGCCCTTGAATTGTCTGTTATTCTGGATTACCTCTGTGAGGAGAATGACAGGGACAACAAGGTCCCTGTTGATGGGCCATCATGCTTCTCTACGGGTCAATAGATTACCAAACCTAGAGCTCTCCTGTTGACTGGGGAGAGACAATAACTACTTTTGAGGACAAGGAGGAAGCAGACAAGCCAAAAGATAGAGCAGGCTTCGGAGGAGATGAAAATGAGGGAAAGGAAGGACAACACATGGGGGAGGAGAGTAAAGGAGAGGGTGATACACACACACTACACACTTGATCTTAGCCAAAAGGCGATACCTGGATATACTCAAACACAGTTTTAGGATTGCATAGGCCTCACATATTTAGCTAAAGAGAAGATATTTACGGGTAATATAGAGTTTCTTTTGTTAACCTCACCCTCTGCCCACTCACCTTTGATCTAGCAGATGGCCCAAAACTCAGGAATGCGGGCAGGAACAGGGAGATGATAGCTGCAACATAAAAGCAGCAGGGGAGCCGGAGGTTGAAGGTAGAGATGGGGGTATTCGTATATTCCCACGCAGGTGGAAATAATGAGGGTCCGGTCCCATGGGGCCGGACTGTCTACTCAGGATTTCGCCACTGCCACCGGCTCCGCAGGCTTCCTATCGCACCACTGTCCACAATCGATTACCCAGTCCTGGAAGGAGGCGGGATGACAAGCATCTCTGCTAGGTCGGAGAGTGGCTAATCCATTGCGGAGAACAGCATGCTAGGAAGCCTCCGCAGAGCCAGCAGCGGCGGCGAAATCATGAGAATCCACTCTGTTTTCCCTTTGAGGTATGCTCACCTTCTGACATTTGCGTTAGATGACTCTATGCTGGTGAATGTATGAAAGGTGGGGAGACACTAGGGATAGACGTGGAGCCTTGTCTTCCTCCAATACCAACCTCAGGCAGACTAATTCATCCTGTTCTTTGATTTGCGAGGTTGATGACTGTGTGGTTGTCAGAGATGACAACTGAAGAACTACTAATAGAAAATATAATAGATCAGGCTCTAGATGACCATGGAGGTGCTCTTTCAGCAGTAGCGAAAATGGAACTGAGAGGTAATTGTTAAGTGGAGGTGCATGTGTTATATGTGAGGGTGGAACTAACAGTTTTTTAGCCTCTGGAAGTTTTCAAGGCTGTCTGTGTAGGCAACAGAACAACCCATTAGTGTGAATCACAGAGACCATAAAGAAGAACTTATATAAACAACTAATACAGTATAGTGAAATATGTAAGGAATATAACTATGATGAAATTATGCAAAATTATATAGAGTAATAAAAAAAACACCTTTAGGATCAATCCGGGTTATAATTAATCTTTTATGAATAAATTAGCATTTCTACTGCATCTTAAAATGGTGAGCCTTCCAGACACTCTTGAATCTAAGAGGGTGGGATATGAATTTTAAAAACAGATGAAAGTGAACTGTCAATGTTCCAGCACAATCCACAACACTTTAAAAGTTGCGTACTGCTAATGTCAATGTGTCTTAAGTACAAGTAAATCTCTTTAGAGATTTTCCTCCCTTTCCTTATCTTGCAGTTCTAAATAAAGTCTACTTCATCAGACATAGGGAGTACAAAAACAAATGTCTGAAAAGTAGATTTTGATCCATGAAAGCTCACACTGAGATGCATGTTAGTTTTTGAAGTGCTACAATACTTCCCCCCCCCACCTTTTTTTTTTAAACTTTTTCCTCTTGTCAACATGCTGAGACAGACTTAATACAGCTACTTCTTTGGAATATACCTGAGAAAAAATCCCACTGATAATAGTCTAAGTAAACAAGCACAGGACTTCAGCATTAATCTGAGGATGGTCAGATCCATGTCATACCATCAATTTGTGGTTTGGGCAATGTGACTAATGTCTTACAAACCACAAGCAAAGCTACTGTGGTTAAAAAGCATCTCTCTTCCCTTTTTCACATCCTCTTCCAGCTTCCTGACAGCTGAAACAACTTCTTTTGTTTTGCAGATCTATCAACATGGAAGCTTCTAGACCTATTCAACAACTGCACTTTTACAGCAAGTTACATGTGGAATTGCAATTGGCTTTACACACCATAGGCACGTACTACTTTTTGTATGTACATATCCACATTGATGAACATTACACACTTAAGTGAATGACAGGAAAGGAAAGGTTCCTGCCTGAAAACATGGAGAGCTGCAACTAGTCAGAGCTGACAACACTAGGTCAGACGGGGCAATGGTCTGCCTCATTACAGGGCACCTTTGCATGTTCCAATGTGTGTGGGCTTATATGTTAACTAGGGCTGGTTACAGGGATCATGGGAGAGGGCCCCCTCTGTTGCTGCACCCAGTCTCTGGAACACTCGCCCACAGGAGGTTACGCTGGCCCCATCCTTGCTGTCAAAGCAGGCAAAGATCTTTCTCTTCAGGTAAGCTTTCCCTTAGTAACTGGCTGTCCGAGAGGGTTTTTTAAATAGAGTGTTATGCCTTGCTGCTTTGAATGTGTTTTGGTATTGATTTTGTTTACCATTTCTTGTGTGGCATTTGTTTGATTCTTTTTAAATATTTGTATACTTACTGTTTTAGCTTTAAAATATTGTAATGTTCGCCAATGTGGATGTGTACATACAAAAGTAGTACGTGCCTTTTAATGATGTAAGCTGCCTTGAGTCTTTTTTAAGAAGAAAGGCAGGGTAAAAATATTTTAAATGTGTGCATGTATGTATTATGTGCCTATGTACTGTGACACAAAAATATGCATACATATGGACTCACATATATTTAAAAATATGAAAAACCAACACTTCATGAACATTTTGTATATTTATCATCACTATCAACATTGTAATACACCAGATAGGAAATGAGCAAATATCACTCATAATCTATTATAAAGTTCCACTAACAGTTATCACCACAAATAGTTTCAAGTTATATGAGGTACTCAAATAAATGATCTTCTTCACAAGCTTGGCTAACAGACTGCTGGTGGGGAGAAGGCCGTTATGTGTTACCCACCCCAGGTCTGCATGTGACATTGCTACACATGCAAAGCCTCCAAGTACAGTGGTGCCTCGCAAGACGAACGCCTCGCCGGACGAAAAACTCGCAAGACGAAAGCGTTTTGAGATCGTGTTGGTGACTCGCAAGACGGCTTTTTCTATGGCCGTGCTTCGCAAGACGATTTTTTTCCGGAACAGCGATGCCTCGCTAGACGAAAATAATTCGTTCGTCTTGCGAGGTTTCCCATAGGAATGCATTGCAATGCATTCCTATGGGAAGCCGCTTTTTCACAATACGAAAATTTCGCAATACGACGGTACTCGCGGAACGAATTACTTTCGTCTTGCGAGGCACCACTGTACATGGGCACTCACCACAAGCATCATAGGCAGAGTGCTTATAAAGACCTCACAGAGGTAGTGGGGGACTCCAATTTGAAATGTTATCTTGAATCCATGGTTGCTGAGGAATGGAGCCAATCAGTACAATCCTCATTTTCCTTGTGTTGAGTGTATATCTGGAATGAGTCATTTGTACACCTCTACTGCACACGTTTCTAAATAAGCAGCGATAACATTTATTGTCCTGATGTGAAACCCATCTGGGCAAGAAGCTACTATTAGGCTAGAATATGGAGAAACAGAATATATTCCAGCTGGCAAAGGTGTCAGACAAGGATAAATTTTACCACCCTGTCTGTTCAATCTATATGCTGAACACAGCACACACAACTATGGATCTTATTCAGACGAAGGAGGACTGAAAGCTGGTAGAAGAAATAGTATTAGTTTAAGATATGCAGATGACACAATATTATTGCCAGAAAGTAGCAACAATGACTACTGAAGAATATTAAAGAATGTGCAAAAGTAGGATAACAGCCTAATATTATGACAAAAATAAGGACAATGTCCACAGCCCCAGCTTTTTTCTTCTACAGCATCAGGGTGCCTGTTTTACAGCTCAGTCTGTTGTCCTCTCTGCCTGCCTGTGACCTTTACTACAGTCCTCCCCCTCTTCCCTTCTGTTGACCATATCTCAGATATTCTGGGGTCACCTAACAACTAGTTAAGTCATGCAGTGCCTAGTGATGTTGTCACTTTAGGGCACTGCCAAGGCCCCAGCCCCCCAACGATAGAAGGAATTGGAGCCATGGTGACCAACCTGCTCCTGCAGAGGCTTATCATGCTCTGGTATTATGAAAAGAAAGACTCACAGAAATAGCAACAATGGTTGAAAAAGTAGAAGGCAGTAGGAAAATGCAATGACCTAACACAAGATAGATTGACTCAATAAAAGTAGCCATGTATAGTTTGTCGGATCTAGGAAAGGCTGTTTGAGAGTCATTAATTCACAAGTTCTTAAATCAGAAAAGAACCATATAGTGACTGAAAATTAACAGTAAGTTGCAATTAGAGTAGGCCCACTGAACTAGTGAAGCTTACATACAGTGAAACTTACATGATTCAGTGGAGCTACTCTAATTGCAACTTGCTACTGGATTTCAGCCAATTATAAAAATAGCAACCATTTCTTTAAAAAAACCAAGATTGTCTCTTAACCTTTAAAATTTGACTGGCTAATAGCAGTATTAAAAGCAGTGTATTCTCTTTTCAGCCTTTTAAACCATCAGAGCTACAGCATACTCCACAATTCAGATGAAGTGTGCATCAAATCAGGAACTAAAGTCAACTGAGCTAAATCAATGGTTCAGCTTGTAACATGGTACACTAAGGGTCAATTGGCTAGTTCCATTATATGCTGTTTTCTTCTACTGCTCTAAAGTAACAGAGCATAGTCAGTCCCATCATAGCTTACATCATGAGGTGTGCCAAGTTAAAAATGCAAATCAAGCCAGACTGAAGGCAAATGTGACTGTAGCTTTACCAGGAAATAAAGTGATCCCTATACTGCTCTACTGAATTTGATGAGCCAAAGAATAACATCTGTAAAACAAAAGAGATGTCAGGAAAGTAAATGCACTCTAAAATTATTGCTTGTTCTGCAGATGACAAAAACATTCTTGGTCATCTTACAATTATTACAAGATACAACAGATATCAAGAAAAGATGGGAAGAATGTGTTTACGGATTTAAATTCCTCTGAACTCATGGTGACATATAATAACCACTATAGAAAACTATACTAACACCTATGATGCAACATAGGGGAGTTTTGATCTAAGGCTGAATAAACATATTTTACTATGGCAAGAGCATAGAGAGGCTCAGAATAAATAATTCCAAATAGCCATTTGTTTAAAATTAAAAATTAAAATTAAAAATAACTAACGTACATAATACCTGTAACTTACTGAAGGATAAACTCTACCCCTTTTGTATCATAGCATTTTAATTACTTCTGTTTCAGAGTGTTGAAGCTTCACTAAATGGAGAAGAAATATCACATGGTTCAAGTGCTAACTTGTGCTGTGCTTTGTGCTGCTGTTACATCTTTTGTTGTGAAGATGAGGTGAATGGAAAAGTCCTATAAGCCTGCTATAAATCACAGGGCAGGTTTATAGCATTCAGAAGTTGTTGTTTATATAGGCAAATAAAAAGTAAATACTTTAGTTTTATCTAAGAAAGGAAAGGAAAAAGTTCCTTTCGGGTGAAAAAAAACGATGACCAGTGACAACTAAATGCTATGCGGTGTTTGGAACTATACCTGTAATGAATTATTTCAAGTCATTTTTGAAGCTGTTGTAGTGTAATAGCATACATTTCTAAAGGGATTTGCTGTCCCTATACAGAATTTGTGACAAATTTTGTGGATATGTTGGGGTCCAAAAAGAATGATAGAGAAAAGAACATTTTTCTGTGAAAACTCCAAAGAACTTCTCAACAATTCACCTTACAAACAAACGAATGAAAGAACGAAAGAAAGAAATATCTATAGTTTTCGTAAATGCAATTTGAAGTCATTCATAGCTATCAACAGGTCTGTCCCAACTTCGGTGAGCTCAAGAGGAAAAATAACAGGTTGAATGAGGAAGCAGAAGTGACAGGTATGCTAGTAAAATGTGGAAATAATAACAAAAACCTATTGAGTACGGCATACAAAACACTGCATCAGATGGATGACACGTTGGGGAAACAGTACCTATAACTTGAGTACACCATACAATGCTAGAGAGTTAAGCTAATTCACCTTCAACCTGATTGTTCTAATGGCTTCTTTCATGGAAGGGCAAAATTAGGATAATCTAGTCACCACAAATAAGGCAAAGGTTTGATAAGAAACACCTCAAAATGAGAGTCCACAGTGCCCATATGTTTTTACTTACATTACTGCTAAATTAATGGAGCAAACAAAGATCCCTTTTGCATATCACTCTTCATTAGGCACCCACTAACTACACACGCACACACACACTTCTTTTTTTTTCCAGCACGTCTACAATTTGCACAAGCCTCAATCACTCAATTATCACACAACTGCATTATCTGGAGAAGGACTTCCACATCATCAGTGTGGCATCCAACTAGGCTTGAATTTTGTAGTTCACCTTAAATCAGATTAAGCATGAGCATACACACATAGCCCTCTCATTTTAATCGTTAAAAGATGTCTATTCTGACACCTTTTTCAATCCATCATTCTGGCTGTGATAAACACATCATGACTGTCATTAAAGGAATTAAGATCAAAAACATTTGGAGGACTTTGCTTACTACATATACATAATGACCTTACAGGCAAAGGTATTAATATCTTTCATGCAAATTTTCAAACTAATACCACAGAGACAAGTACTGACTGAAACACTGGATGAGGTGGGTGGAGGTACAGTATAATTTATATACCGTATTTGCCGGCGTATAAGACGACTGGGCGTATAAGACGACCCCCCAACATTTCCACTCAAAATATAGAGTTTGTTATATACTCGCCCTATAAGACGAGCAATTCAACTTTCTAACTATAGGTGGCGCCGAGGCTGCTTCTTGGTGCTTTAGGTCTGTCGGCCATTACTGTATAGGGTGTGTGGCAGTTGAGAGGGCTCCGGCTTTCCGAGTGAGCCTGTGTGTGTGTGTGTGCAAGGAGGTAAGCTGCTGTTTTCTCCTTTTAAAAAACTTCTGGGTGGGTTTTGGCTGGGGTGGATATGTTTCTGTGCTGTTTTGTTGGTGGCTTTTTTTCCCTTAATGCCTCAGCAAGGGAGCTGAGTTTACTGTGTGTTGTTGGAAGTTTTAAGTGCCTTCCGTTTCTTCGGCCTGAACGGATTAATTGGTTTTCAATTAATTCCTATGGGAAATGCTGCTTCGACCTACGAACATTGAAAAAGAGGACGAAATGGCTGAAAAGCCTCCAGGCAGCCATGTGGCTGCGGCCATTTTGTCTTCTCCTCCACTCCTCCCCCCTCCCCTCTCCAGACGATCAGCTGATGGGCGGGCTATTAGGAGGCTTGCTGAGGCTTTCTCTGCACTGGAAATTCAGGGGGAAAAGGTGGAAGCTACCGGTATGTCTATTCCAACTGAAGTGCACCCGGCCTACAAGACGACCCCCCCACTTTGAGGCATGTATTTCAGCGTAAAAAAGTAGTCTTATACGCCGGCAAATACGGTAGTGCTCAAATTTGAAATGAAGCGAAGCTCCTCTACTCTACTGAAACTTCCATTTAAAATTAAACACATACTGACACCCCAGCTATGTTGTATTCTGCATTTGGAGATTTGCTATCCTAACACTTGAAGAAAAAATATTATAGACAGCGAACGTCTGTATATGTAAGAATTAGAATAGTCACCTTGTTAGAAGAAAAATAAATACAGAACTTTAGAACAGAGAATTTAGGGATTTTCCCAGTCTTTCCACAGCAAAAATATCTTGTGTTAGTGATATGCTGAATTTCTGATCCAAAGAACAGGTAAAATTCAGAAAAATCAACACAACACAACACACCTTGACCCATACTTTGTCTTTCAATATTTAACTTATTCTGTTTTTAATTGTGTGAATTTTAATGTTGTGAGCCGCTTTGGGTCCCTTGTTGGGAGAAATGTGGCATAATAATAATAAATAATAATAATAAATAATAATAAATAACAATAACAATAACAACAACAACAATAATAATACTATGTGAAAGAAGGCAATGATACTTTGGGGGTTTTCCTCATTAACATTACTATCCTGTACACATCTACTCTGTGTA
Source organism: Intellagama lesueurii (assembly GCA_037013535.1). Lineage (NCBI taxonomy): Eukaryota > Metazoa > Chordata > Lepidosauria > Squamata > Agamidae > Intellagama > Intellagama lesueurii. The sequence continues at coordinate 71,844,716 of JBAJHW010000002.1, forward strand.
TTATAAAGTTCCACAGGGCTTACTTCAAGGTAACAGAATATAAATAGTAATCTTAATTAACATTAATAGTCCAATGGTTCTTATCATTAAATTTATTACTGGTTCTCCAAACATAGATCATCATCAAATGCTGTCAAAAATAAAATAAAAAATAAGACTAAAATAAGAAGGGCACTCCAATGAATTTGTTCATTCTCTCTGTCTTTGACCACTGTAAGGTACGTACCTGTTGTTTATATAAACCATGCAGTGATTTTAGATTCAAGTAAATTTTCATAGGGGCATGGGATAAGAGACATTCTCTGACTTCCTGAATGTGGCACCACCAAGTAAACATGTTTTAATAGCTTCGTAAAATAAATCTTAGGGATGTGACATTCAGTTATTTTGACTCCAACTCCTGGAATTCTCCAATAATTCCTCAGAAAGAGGACCCACAGATCCACACTTACAGACACCTATATTTTGCTCACCTGGACCAGGTCCTACTTGGAGGCTGCTTCTGCAGTGCTTCCAAGGCATCATAGTAGTGGGTGCCCTCTATAGAGCCTGAAAGGCATAGAGACTATAAATCCCAGGAACTCTCACAGCATTCTGGAATTCTGACTGGGAACTTTTGGAGAACTCTGGGACTTGCAGTCCATAAAACTGAATGGCAAATCATTAATAAATATCCATTATTTTAGATACTGAAAGTTATACATGAAGATTACATTTGCATGGTACCTATTTAGTCTACAAACCTGATGAATTGCAATATCAGGAATAGTTTTAGGATACATATCATTTCAGTGTCATGGTTTACACAGAGTAACTCACAACTAAATTTGTATCCTATTTTAATACTTTCCAACAATTTATTTATTAAATTTCTAAAGGAACATATCATACAGCTATCTTGCACCGGAATAGCAGCAACCAGTGACAAAAATAATTTGCAACCATGGCCCTAACATATTTCTGAAAACAGTAAAATAAATATACTGACCAAAAGTAGTTCCTCAGTCAGACAAGAGGAATCCAATCATGACTTCACTCTAGAGTGGCTATAAAGCACCTTGGGTCCTTTTAAGGAGCAAGGCGGGGCAAAAATATTTTGAATAAATAAATAAATATGATGCTCTCAGCAGGCCTTGAATAACTTCAGATCACTTAAAAAAGGGTGGGGTGGGACAAACAACCACAGTCAATAGTTTATGATGTATACTTTTGGAAGCACAACCAAAGGAGGAGACACTGTAGGACTGCTCAATGTTAAGTATCAAGTAGGGGTGGAATTTTCAGATGTTCTAAAGTATAAACACCATAATTCTCCATCCTGGGAGTTCTATCTATCTTATTTCTAGTGCTAGCTGGTAGTAAGAATCTTGGGCAGAGCTAGGCCTAGTTAAGCCTCAAAGCCATCCAATTTAGGCCTTTCTCCCAAGTATTTCATATTTAGGAGTTTGTGAGGTAGGCAGAACTTCCAGAATGGAGAATCATGGTGTTTGTGGTCCAGGGAATCTAAAAATCCCATCCCTAGTAACAAGTATTAGAGTGAAATATTCAATTTCCATTAGATTTGATGTAAAAATCCCTTATTGTCATGAATGGTTGGCTTTCAAAAAGTGAGATGGAATTGTGCTTGATGGCTATAATGCTCCGAACATAAAATGGGATCGCAGGAAGCAGTGCTGGATAAGATATTATCTTGTACACACATCCACAGCAAGCAGCAATAAGAAGTTAGGGCTTTGAGCACCATTTTTATTGTAGGCACGTAGAAACATGTTCTGCTGAATTACTACTTTCCTAGAGAGGGAACAATTTCAGTTAAAAGATGTTAAAGGGGAGGAAACAGTGGTAAGAAGGGAAATGTTTCCTAGCATGGTGGACTTGTCACACCAGGGTTGAGAAATCCTAAGAGTGTGGAAGAGTATATCTAGAACAACTAGTACAGACAACATAAGAGTGTGATTGTGCCGCTTGTCATCTACCTCCCTTTTCTCTACTTTGTCCAAAGAAGAATTCATCAGACCCAATTCTTCTAATAAAACCGGTTTATTGTTTAACATGGCTTCTTTGATTTTTTGATCTTGTTTGTCATCATCCAACTTCAACAACAAATCATAAGTCTTTACATTATTAAAACTGAGTATCTCTTCGTGGTAAGACAACGGGGAATAACTGTTAACTTCTTGGGTCCATTTGGGTCTGGCCCCCATCGACTCTGGCGTGTTCTCAGCCCACCAAGTTTGTAGATGGGACGTCATAGTTCCCTGCAGTCCCACATTTGTCGAGCCACGTATCTTTCTCTGTCGGGGTTTGAAGGGGCTGGGCCCACGGGACTTCTCGGGAATCACTATACATTTTTGCCTTTCTCTCCTTTGTTCTTCTCTCTTCACCCACGCCCTATATTCCTTCCTTTGCTTTCGCTCCTCCGTCTCCCCCCAGTATGGTGGCTTTCTACACATTTGTCGCCTCCATTCCCTTTCGACGTACTCACGAGGCACCTTGAACTCTACCCACTCTCCTGTCCAAGGATCTTCCTGGATCAACTCTACCAGCAATTCCTTTTTCTCTCCTTTCTCCTCTCTTCCCCAACATGCTTCTGCCTCCTCCCCTTCTTCTCCCTCCTTCTTATCCTCTTCCTTTCCCGCCCGATTTACGCCCCCTTTAGCCTCTTCTTTTACTTCTAGTTTACTTAATTCCTTTTCTGTCACTCCTATCTCTTGTGCTTCTTCCTTTACTTGAGAGGCAGACTCTCCTGATCCCGGGCAAGGTGGCTTGTCGCCTCACAAAGAGTCAACACAACATAGGAATACCCTTTGAAATTTTTGGAAGTGCAACACTGGCTGTTTATGTGCCACTGCTAGGCTAGGACTAAACATGCACCAATCTGGAACAGAGAAAGATATATACGGAGGGGAAACAGGCAGATATACAGGTGGGCAAAGAGTATTTAGATCAAATAATGCTCTATGCATGTGTGTGTGTGACGGGGTATTAGTCCCAAACAAAGCAAAATAAGGCAAGGCATGTTCTAGAGATTTGCAGTGTATAATCTTGTATTTTCCAGCACCAAGCCACGAAACTGAGAGCTTACAAAGCTCCTCCCACTCCAAAGCAGGCAAATCTTCAGCAATATCATCTTCTAGGAGCTATGAATAGATGAGAATGCAGTATGCAAAAACTTTTTGATGGCAATTCATGTAAAACAGAATATTTTGGGATAGCACGCAGGGACAAGTAGAGCTTGAAGAGTTAAACAGTGCAAGTAAAACACTTAAAAAAAAGACTTTTTACAGCAAGCTAGATGAAGATCACTTTACCTGTAAAACTGAAATATCAAAACATGGCATGGGTTCTATACTGTGGTTAATGAAAATGATGGTGGAACCAGACTATGCCAACTCCTGAGAAGTTATTTACAAAAATATGACAATAATACATACATGTATTCAAAAATCATCTTTAAAATTAAACATAACAATATAAGTGCTTTTCCTAGTACATGTCTCTCATCTGATAACTGTCTATCAAACATGGCTGACATATCAGAAAAAATTAGGTTGCATTTCTTTCTTTCCTAAACATGTTCATTTAGCCACCACTGTTTACAACCACTTGAAAGTCCTGCTGCATCTTGCCAATCTGATTTCAGAATTGTAGATTCATCTCCTCACTAAGCCCTTTCAAGGAACTTCTGTTTATGAAAGTAAGACAGATCATTTTCTCAATGAATCAAAGGACACTGTGCAATAAAAAAACATGATAACAATTGCAGCAAACATTGAACAAAACTGTGGGTAATCTTACAGCTGCTGACACCTTTCATATGGATCTCTTACTGCTATACTTAACTCACTCACCAGAAAATATGACTTTTAAGAATGAACTTAGGGCTAGAAGCTTAGATAATTAAATGTAGGGAATGCCTGTGATCACATGCAGCTAAGCAATTAGGTCAAGCTTTGCTCTTTAAATTATTCTGAGATAGCTGAAGGTTAAGAAATACACAATTGGAGAAAGAACATTCTTGTCTCTCAGAACTTTATTTATTTATTCACTTTATTTATATTCTGTCTTTCTTCCAACAAAGGAACACAAAGCAGCGAACAACAATTAAACATACACGTATAAAAATCACAATAGGGGTTGACTCACTAAAACCCCATTGATTCAATGAGTCCACTCTAGTGTGATTTACTACTGTAGGTCACAGGATTTTGGTCACTGTCATGAACCAATCCTTCATAGATACACAGAACCGTTTCTGACTAAACAAATTAATCCACATTAACAGAGGCCATTAAAAAACCACACAGAGAAATTCCTGAGTGAACTAACTGTTCCTATAGCTATTGAGAAAATGAAAAAAGTAAAAAAGTAAAAAAAGAGCGAGATAGGTATCCCATATCAAGCATGATTAGCCCAATCCTCCACATGTTTAATCAGAATTAAGTCACGGCATGCTTAGGGTTTACTTCCATACTTATTTGAAAATTTCATTAAGGGTTTTATAACCTGTGACAGTTGGTGGGAGGAGACTTCCATTTCTGCAGATCTTGTCTTTAAAACCCACACCCTAATGAAAAATAGACTGACACCAGTTGCCTCTTCACAGCCTTGCCTGTCTAGCTGCCTCAAACTCTTGCCTTCAGCCCTGTGCTAGGAAAAAGTAAAAGGAAGGTTTTTCATATTTTGCTTGAAACAGAAAAATAATGTAAATACTGAGAGTGTACAATAGGTAATTTAGCAACCATATAATCTCATATATGGGGACAATTTTAGTAAGAAATTCCCTTTTAAAATCAAGCAGCCAAGTTCAAGGTATAAAAAGATGTTTATTCAAGGAGGAAAAAGAAGAAAAAGAAGACTACATTGATTTACAGGGGCAGACCTACAAATAAAATCCAAAGCTAATCCTACTAGCTGCATGTGAGCAAAATATTGGACTTAAAAGAGTATATAAAATTAATTACAGAGAAGATGGTTTTAAAGCACTCCTGATTTGGCAGGTTCCAGAAGGCCTTAATACTGAGGTGATACTACATCAAGTTGAGGGGACTTGGGACCACTAAAAGCTGTTTGTTGGTGATGGGCTGTTGTTTTGATCAATTATGAGAGAAACTCCATTGCTAATGTAAGTGGTCTAGCTACTGAATGAGAAAATTTACAAGTCATTTCTATCTCCTTAATGATTCTTGACTTCACAGAAGAATCAGCCAGTATAAACCAGATGGACCACTGTGAGAAAGATGTAATACATCTTTCTTTTCTTTTTTGGGGGTGTGTGTGTAAAAGGACAGGTTATCTTCACAGTTGGTGCCTCCACAAAGTTTTCAGATTATAGATAGTTTCCAGAGCAACTGCTGCTCTGTCCTGAATATAGGGTTTGTTGCACAATTTTCAAGGATTTATCCTGCTCTTTGATCTGCTGTGGGGACAGGCTGGTTTGCTCCTTTTGCTGGTGACCAGATGATGCAAGTGCCAATACAAACCAGTCTGTCCCCAGAGCTTTCCTACCCACAACTTTCTGCCTTCCTGTCAGAGACTACTCTTTTTTAGATGTGGGTAGGATCACTCCATTTTGGTCCATTTCCAGCACAGAACTTGTTGCTTTAAATTTCCCATATGATTTCAATTTCCCAATATCATTAAAGTTTGCCACATAAAGATACTGAGAAATTTAAAACTTCCTCTACTCCTCTGTGGAGGGACACAGAGAGGCAGCAAAGTTGTTTTGTTTGTTTTTTAATAGCCTATTAGGGCAGTGCTGATGTACCTTTTAGGAAAAAGATTAAAAACTGAAATATTCTTCCCACGATGAGGAGACAAGAGGAGGCAAGGAGGGGGATTTTGTTTATTTTCTTTATTTTCTTAAGGGAGGTGGGCCAAATAGGGTTGCTTAAGATGTATATATCATGTGGATGCATGGATCACACCAAATGGCATAAGGACCACTACATGACCTTACGCCACCTTATTTAGCCTGAACCAGCTCTCTCCAACTGAGTTCTCTCCAACTGAGCTGTCTGGTCAAGCCCCTACTATCTTTAAAAAGCTTTTAACGATTGTTCACTATTTGGCTTTTACAAAAAAAAGTAAGGATGAGGGGGAACAGGAATCAAAATATGGTTTTGAAAGGATCATTCTAATGCAAGATCTGCATCTTTCTTGCTGATTCAAATCTGTGTTACATTTCTACTGGACCTGTGGAAATTTGTCTAAAATCCCCAATTCCTTGCTTCTGTACTACACCCAGCATTGTATTTACCAGTCCTTTTAATCTTTCTAAACAGAGAATGAAAGTAACACGAGGAGAGCAAGACAGTGTAATAGATGGACCAGTTAAATGGGCAGCAGAGCAAAAGTCCAACAGACATCACAGAAATTGTGATGACAATTGCTGGAACAGTATCAATCAACAACATGCATCTTTTACAAACTTTTCTGCTACTGTCTCCATTTAATTTTTTGAAAAAGTAATATATCATTTTATGTACCATGAAAGTATTTCACATTTTTTTCAACACCAAAAAGTAGTTGAAGTGAGATATTTGATTAAAACAAGTACAATTTTCTAGCCTTTGGGAATCAATACAGCTATAGAAAATTTTCCTCTGGCCTGCCTATTTGTTTCCCAGACACTGCCTAATATCCCTAGGAAGAAGCAGCTCTTATCTCCTCAGTGTGAATAACTTTTATTCTCAATAGTGAACGTGAATAATATTTGTGCTACTCAGCTGATCTGCATGAAATTATCTGAGGAGATGGAGGGAGGGATAGAATGTGGAGAAATGTAATAAAAGTATGAATTACATGTGTGTGAAAGAAATTATAGATGCTATATGTGTATACCTGAATGATATGTAAAAGATAGGTAGCCATATTTACTTTGGATTCTGGCCATGTCCATTACTGGATTGCAATTCCTGACAAGTTCCCAGGAAGTGATCTCTACCCCCTGAAAAAAAGATTCCCCAGCCCTGAATAAGGAAAAGGTAAAAACCAGTATTGTGCCCACAGTTTGGTTTAATATTTGTAATAAAGACAAGACAACTCAGTAGCATGAGTTCTGCTTACAACTTCAATTTTTAATAAGAAAAATGAAGGCACTGATAACTGTCAACATATGACTTTTAACACGCCTAAAAAGGTATGTACTTCCTAAGGGGGAAAAATGAAAAAAAGAATAAGGAACTACAATTTGTATTTTATTCACTTCATTTACCTAATTAGAATAGCAAGTTAGCTGCACTTCCCAACATGGTCAGATGGGTTTTAACCTGTGTATTTACCTTAAAGTAGGGTTTAATTATATTTTATTGTATTTTTTGTTTTTGTTATATTTGGTTGTTAATTATAATTTTATCACATATTGTAAACCACCCAGATAGTGGCAACACTAATGGAGCAGTATAGAAATGGAAACAGACATCACTGGCACTGGTGAAACCTACTATTTCAACTCATCCATGGTTAAAATTCACCCATATAGAAAACTTTCTGCTAACAGAAAGGAGTGTCTCTTGTTATTTTACCTTCTCTATCTGGAGAAAACTGAAGCTTTTATTTACCCTCTTCACATTTAAGCCTTAGTTGTCATCTCACTCAGCAGCCTCAGGCAGCTTTATGATTTATGGTTCAAAGTTGTTAACAAAATATAGTTAAGATTAACAAAAATGTGTTCAGATTTGGACAAGATAACAAGTTACAGTTACTCTGAAGTAGAAAGAAGGCTTCCAGCTTGCATCATAAGCAGTGAGACCACAAGTTCAGAGCTTGCTATAGGTCATTATCATAATGCTTAACCATGGTGCTCTCTTGTACCAAATGTGTCCACTGTCTCTATTTTGGTATCATTTCAAGCTGCAGGTTGTCCAAAGCATGAAATATACTTGTCTGTTTTCATTTTGCATTTCCTCCAGGATCTTTTTTTCTACAATGTTCCAGAGGCAGAATAATGGCTGTAACTTCTTGTTCCAATTTGCAATTGAGCACAAATCAGATCTTGGCATTTTGGGCAATATCTTGAACAATAGCTAGGTTACCTTAAGCATGGATTGATGGATTCTCTCTATCAAGTAAGTGGCTACATTTTGACATCATAAACCAGAAGTATGAAGACAGATAAGCCTTGCAATTTGGTCTTACATCTGAATCCAGACAAATCAAGGTTTGTTTTAACTACAGTTAAACAGAAACAAGGTGGATCCTTAAAGTGAGGTTGGAACTTTGCTTGTTTCATAACCCATTTGGTGAAATGAAACCATTTGTCTCAATTCAGACACAATGCTAAACTGCTGTTAGCTTTTTTTTTAAAATGAAAGAAAATGTTTCTCTTTTCCTCCTCATAGACACAGAACAGGAAGAAAGCAGGAGAAACGTCATTCCAAAACACAACAAGGCTTATTTCAGTTTATAGAGCTACATTCCAAAATACAACCACTGTCAAGGGAACAGAAAGTAATCAAGACCACTGAATAGTCAGGACCATCTACCTTTGGGATGATTCTGAATTATTACTGGGTCACTACACAATCCAGATGTACAGAATCTTGTATGACACATTCCTTTTTTACAGGTGTATTCAAGCAGGCTAAAAAATTTTCTCTAAGTACTGGGCCGTGTGCCTGCAATTTCTTTAGGCATTTAACTCAAAATAAGCACCTACTTCAAACATGATCTTGTTTCATAAGCCTCTTATGTACCACTTATTGTACTGCAATACAAAGAGCTAACAGCCAGCGGAAAGGTGCACTGCTACAAGTGTTTATTCCATGGGAGTTGAAAATTCCACAAGCACTTACAATATGAAACATTCCAAAGGGGGACTCAAATAGTTCTAACTCCAAAGTGTTTTCTGTATAAGATAACATCAAACACCTCTATCTGGACATTGGAGCCCAAATACACAAGTACAATTCAGTGAAAGATAAGAATCGTAAGTGCTATCAATTTCAGCTAGACATTTCAATAAAACCAAATGGACTTAAATACCTTAGCTCTGCTCGACTTAAGATTCACATACACTTTAAAAGATTTTGTTTTAAATTTAATTTACTGCAATATACATAACAAAATAAAAATATAATTTTGCAATGGGATACAGAAACTCTGACAATATTTAAAAGCCTCTCGTACAACAATTATTAAAAGAATTTAAATTGTTAATTCAACTGCACTTGCAAAAGTACTACTACATTCCAACTCAGGATTGTTATAAGTTTGGCAAACACCAGCACCACCCTTACATTTCTATTTCTCCCATGAACTGCTCTGAAGGTGAACACATTCTCACTAGTTTGTGATATCTGTTTGTCCTAATAATGCTTTCTACAGTGGATTTCATATTTAGCTGTACAGAACATGATCATTACCATAAAATCTGGAATGGAAGTACTGAAAGAAACTGCAATCAACTGAAGGAAAATTCAGATGCTACAAATTACTGGTAGGAAAATCAGGCCTTATTTATACAGCCAAAAGAATGAGTAAGTTGAACTGTGTTGCTGGAAACTGTAGATGAGGGATTACATTTTGGCATGGTATCCCAAGTTTTTTTTAAAAAAATCTGTATAAGTAAAAAACTAGCATATCTGTTTTTATAATTGACTAGACATGGGCAGGAACCACCAGTTTGGCAGTTCATGCCGGTTTGTCCTTCAGACAAACAGGTGTTCAGTGCTTCCCAGTCCCACCTTCTCCAGCAAGCGTCCACCCATGCACAGAGGAGGTGGGGCAGAGAAGCCGAGGTGGTTCATGCCCATCTCTATAACTGACCAAGAAAAAAAAAAATTTGGCTAATTTCATTGCACACATAAAAGTCAGTTTCATAGAACTACAGACAACTACAACGGACAGCTAATTGCTGTCTTCTTATAATAAGGCACCAGAATCAGAAAAACCTACAGGTTCATAATAATCACCAGGCATTGGCATTACTTAAAATAACTATGAGAGACAGTGTACCAGTATTCGGGATACTTGGGTTCAAACTACCACTTGGCTATGAAAACTCACTGGTGTAGAAGTGGTAAAGCCACCTGTTAAATATCTCACATACCTTAAAAACCCTATTAATTTAATTATGTTCTGTCAATTTGATTCCAACATAGGATAACTCTTTCCAGGGTTTTCTAGGTATAGAATATTGAGACAACATTTACCATTATCATCTTCTGGGAGTACTATGGGACTCTACTGCTTGCTCACAGGCTGGCTCTTCTCCTGGAGGCTTGTGGAGAGTTGAACTCCTGATCTGACTGCCCAGTCAGATAACTAACTCAATGAGCTATCAGACTGCAAAAAGTCAGATGTGACTTGATGTCATGTAACAAAAAAACCTATACTTTGTCATAAAACAAAGATGGATGATACCGTTCATTCAACCACTAAAATCTCATTAAGAGGCACATGTTTTCAGGTCCCCCAGGACTTCACATCAGGTTTGGCATTACAGAACTGGGAAGTGCAGAAGAAAAAGAAAAGTCCCAAAAATCATAGACAGATGTAGAAGTCAGATTCTTGTTTCACCTAAATTCCAAAATGGAAGCCACAACATTGTAGAGTCAGTCTGGCATGTTTCATTTATCACCCCAAAATGATGTAGATTTCAATGCTCTTTCCAATCTTGGTAGATAAAGAGCTGTCAGCTATTCAGTACCCCTCACCCCATGGACAAACATGTCCCCCCCCCCAGTGGCATGACCCTAATGTAAAGCTCAAGATTATCCTGAATAAGCACAGAAGGCTTTCATGTTTCTGACGTTAACAGTGTTGTAAACCGTGTTAAGAACTGCTGTTCATATGTCATGTGCCCATAACAGCTGCCAGTCATGCCTGACACTTTAATAGCAATGCTGCAACAGCTGCATTCATTAGGTACAGTGTCAGCCTGGCTACATCAAAACAAAAAACTCAATCAGAAGCACACATCTTAATGAATCCAGAATATTGTGTCTGATATTATAGTTCCAGATTATAATCTGCACTTCCTGGATATACAAGGTGCAAGAATATTAGTGGCAGGAAGAAAGAACAACATAGCTATGCTGTTGCAAGTTTCAAATAAATAAGAATATGCTGTATCTCTTCTCTCCTCAGAATGAATTCACACACCTTCTTAACTTTTAAGAGAAGTTTTAATATAGCAAAACACACATATCAGTATCACCAGAATTATGCCTCCCTTGTCTTCAGCAATAATCCTATAGAAACAAACACTGGATCTACAATACAAAGCCTTACAAAAACAGACAAACCAGGTCAATATACACAAAACAGAAGACCAGAGGAGGGCAGGGACAGAAGGAAGAAGGGGGAGTAAGGACCCAGGGAATGTCATTTTAACTTTTAGGTATCTTCTCTCCATTGGGTTTCAACAGCACTTGTGCTTTGTTTGCACCATCACACTTCCTAACTTAATGAAGAAAATGTGGGAAGCTCAGCACCGTCTCTTGAGTCTGCATTTTGAAGATGCTAGACTACAGAGGATATGAATGGAGGTGCTGACTGGCCAAGTACGCTTCCAAATTACAGCATCAATGTGCTTCTATTACCAAACTCTTTCCAAAAAGAGATTCCCTCCCCCTTTTACTAGAAAAGTAAGCTGAAGGAGCAAATTAATTTGGGGGGGGGGGGCAGAGAATATGTACAATAAACAATATGGGATATGTTTCTTCAGGAGAGCCAGTCTGCATAGTCTTGGGCAAGCTGCATTTCCCAGAGTGTCACCTGAACAAGAGAATGTTAAACCACCTCAGAGTATATCTAGGAAACACTTGTAAGGATCACCATAAGTCATATTCAACTTGACAACACAAAATTATTTATTAAACAAAATTAGAGCAGGTGTAGTTCAGTGGATTTGAGTGCATGACTGTAGGGCCAGGCGTTCAAATCCCCACTGTGCTTCCTGGAAGCAAGGGCCCGCCAAGATCAGCTGGAGAATGTATAGCTTATACTGCTATGTGCTCTGCCATCTGACCAAGCTGCACAATCCTATAGCACCACTGAATGAAAGACCAGAAAACCACTTCTGAGTATGGAGGGTTGCCATGTCAGAATCAACTTGACAACACATTATACACACGTTAACACATAAAGCATAGCAAGTCATAACCAGAGTAGGCCCATTTGAATCAATGGAACGTATATAGGAGTTGACTCACCAAATCCCCACTGAATCAAAGGGGCTACTCTAGTAATTTATTACATTAGGCAACAGGATTTCAGTCAGCATGTATGTAAACAAAAACATATATAGATTTGGGGCACTATTTTGTACCAAAGACACCAGCTTGCCTTTTGTGAAATCAGTGATGTTTTGCAAAATGAGTGAAAGATCAAAGGAATTACTTGGTTACACTTGAACACAAGGGCTACCTCTGCCTTTTATTCACTTTGCCAGCTTGGACAAGTTACTTCTGTCTATCTAGTTCAGTGCTGTTCACAGTAGTAGCCAGCAAAACATCTAACAATATAACTAACAAGGAGCACAGTAACAGTAGTGTTTCTTTTTGTCCACAGCATTCTATATATAAAGATAGAGAAAGTAGCCGTATCTCTCTGTGTTACATGTTGTTTACGCCTTGTCCACATATTTGAGAAAGGAAGGCATGGCATTATTATCCAACAGAATTTAACTAAAAAACAGGATGTACTGTACTTCTTTACAGGAAAACTCTTCTACATGATGCATTCTGTGATCGCACTCTGTACATTTTGTGTAACTAGACCTATAGTCTCATAGTTTAGCTCAGTCTCACAAGGAATCTGCATTTCATGTTTTTACCTATATGCAGGTTGGCCGGGCTTAAAAGTTCAAGACTTTCTATGAACAAAATGACTTCTTTAAGCAAAACTGCCTTTGATGGTTTTGTAAAATTAAGCCACCTTTGTGGAGATTAATGGTTTGCATCAAAAGCAATAAAAGTCTGACAACAGCACTGTGGCAACCACCAAACAAAGTCCTTAAACAACAAAGTATAATAAAGGAACTGCAGAATGGTGTATTTAAAATGCACAGTCACACTTCTTGTAACCACAAGGGAACAAAGGGGGGGGGGAATGCATGTTTGTATCCATTTCATAATAATTTCCAGACCAAATGGAACAGAAATTTGCTTTGGCCTTATGAAATTGCATGTTGAGCTGATAGTTTATAACATCTGTTTAAGAGGTAAGCAAGTATTAATCTTACTATAAGTGTGGTATTTTAATGTAAAAAATGTGCCAAGTAAATATTTTACACTTCAATCTCAAAATGTTTATGCCAAAGTCTCATTGGTTTTAATATAGCTTACTCCTAAGACAGCAACCCCAAGATTTAATTGTTATGGACACTAACATAAGCAGCTACCTGAAATTAAATTTCATTACTGCAACTCCACATGGCATGTCTGTTGTTTCATGTGGTTTCCAGTGCAGTACAGACAATTATCTAGTATTCTGTGACTCACTAATTTAGTATGGGTAAGCATACTTTGTCTATGCTCATAGTGTTGTGGGTTCAACTCATAATCACTTTCATTGCAAAGACATACTTCACATCATTTGCAGCTTCAATGGCTGTGAAAGAGCTAGCCCAGAAATTCTGAGATCTGCTGCTGGTCAGAATAAATGATACTGGACTTGATGGACCTGTGATCTGACTCCTATAAGATAGCATAATTAGTTCATAACTAAGATGCCCTTCAGCCAGCTTTCTAAAATGGCAGTTATTACAACCCATACAAACTAGCACTCAGGGTTAAATTTCTCAGGATCTGTTAATCTAATTTGTCCATGTTATGATATTTGTCCCTGAATCAAATATTTCTGTTTTGTACCGTTAGCACTTCTACAGTAAAGCAATGGGGAAAAAAATTGATCCCACTAGACTTTGAGGAAGAAAAAGCTACAATTTATTGCAAATATTGGGATATCTTGTCCACACATTTGTTGAAATTCCTGTTGCCTTGCACAGTAAGTTGCACTAGAGTAGGACCACTGAAAAAATGGGGATCTGGTGAGTCAACTCCTCTATACGTTCCACTGATTCAAACAGGCCTATTCTAGTTGCAACTGACATACTAAAGCAACAGGATTCTAGCCTTTATTTGTATTATTTTAGCAATAAAATAATTTTTCCCCATGACTTTCAGGTCTTAAAACTATTAAATATTTCTAACATGAGACAATGTGATATCGTGGCCAGAATGCTGAACTGGGAATTGGAAGATCCAGGATCTAGTCCCCACCAAGGTTTGAAATTCACTGGACGACCTTACACCAGCTATTCTCTCTCAACCCAACCTGTACCACAACGTTGTTATAAGGGATAAAAGGGAAGGAGAGGCTTAAAAGGTGCTGTGTGCTCATTAGATGAAAGGTGAGACAAATGTGACAAATATTACATTCTAGTCTCTTCTATTATCCACACCTATATTTTAAGATTATTAGCTATACTGGTTTCACAACATGTAGTATACACTTGCCAATTAATTCTGATCCATATTCTAAATTAATTCTGATCAATGTTCCAAATTTCAAATGGTTCTTGGCGACCATTTGAAATCCTTAAGAATCAGCACTCATGTAATGTGTATTAGAGCAGCTAGAAATGTCAGAACTGCACTGCTGAAGTTTAAACTGAACGATACTAACTGCACAGTAGTTTTTGTATTAGACAAATGTGTACTATTCCACCAGAAATAACTGTGATAACTAATTGTATTTATGTTTTTTATTCAGTTTAAGATTTTCTTTTAATTTGCAGGAGACATGGATCCTTGATAGCTTATACATTAAATTACCTGCTGCACCTTTTGTATGAAATCATGTATATTCACAATACTGTATATACAATCAACATCATGTGCCGTCAAGTCAATTCAGGGTTTTCCATGTAGAGAAACCTCAGAAGTGATTTCATCTGGGGGCACCCTGGGACTATGCAGCTTGCCCAAGGCCACATAGGCTGGCTCTACTCATAGGAGGCACAGTGGGGAATTAAACTCCCAACATCTGGCCCCATAGCCAGATATCTAAACCACTGATCTATCCAGTTGTATATACAAGAAGTGAAACTGTTAACATTTCAGAATTATTTAATATCATTGAAAATAAAAGCCAGAGAATCAGATTTATATTTTGTACAGCAATTTTCCATAATAAATCAAGAGCAAAAATGAATTCAAGAAGTGTTTCATTGAAATAACACAAAAATCAAACTGAAACTATCACTATTGAGCCCAGGATCAAATCCACAATCATCATCATAGTTCAATGAACAGTCTCTAGCCAACCAGTAGGGATCTCTCTGTATGTCAGTATACTCTTTCCTTCTTCTATATTAAATTTCATTGTTCACATACTACTTTTTGTTATGATCTGCCATGATGGCAAATTATGATTAATACTAATCTCCAAACCAAATAATCATCTCTACCTAACTTTCCTCCTAAGTCGATGGTAGATAAGAATGTTAAACTTAGTATGCAAGAAAGCAATACAGAAATAAGCAACAACTTTCACCAAATTTTATAATTAGCAAAACTAAAGTAACTTAAGAAGCCAATTGCAATAAACAAGTATACTGCACAATATAAAGCACACAGTCCATTTAGCAATCAAGCTGAGAGATTTAAAACCAAACAGAAACTGGTCAATGGTCTGGGTTTTCCACCACAAAGCTGTGACATGGACACAGCATTCTAAAGTATTCAACTAACAAGCTTTATGAAGGCTGTGTGAAGGCTACACTGCTTAATGACTATAAATCTCTTGATCTGACATTTGGCTGCAGGAGAATAATTGAACTTGAAGCCCTGAAAGAGACTGATCTTCATAAAATTGAAAAGAAACACTAAAAATTATTCAGATATCCTTATTTTTGCAACCAAATTGCAGATAGATTATTAATTTTATGCATCAATTTGTATTCCTCCACATACACTAATAATTTGGTACTGTTATGATTAGAAATTAACACAGAAACAAAAACCATCCACCCATGCAAACCATTTTTATTATCAGTTGTTCACAGAATAAAATGGGTGTACAAGTGTCAACTGTAATATTCCCAGCACACTAATCTTATTTTTTTTTAAAGGAACATACTGCATTAGCTAGGAATCACTTTTGTAAGGCAATACGATCTGGACATGCAATTATGCTCAGAAAGACTTACATACCAAATTGTAGAGAGAATACCCAGTCCTCAGTCTTAATTGTAACAGGCTCTAGTCTAAAGGATATCACAGTATATATATCTTCATATGTTATGCACCAAAAACTCACTGGAATGCGTTAATATGAAATGCATTTACACCTCAATCCAACACAATCTGTTCCCCATACTCCATTTTCACTCCAGCAGTGTTATCCCCCATACTATTTGGTTTGTTATTGTCCCAACTGGCTTTTAAGTACACAGAGAGCGCATACAGTGGTACTTTCCTTTCAACAAGTACTATACCTGCCAAGTTCCTCTCCGATCTCATAGTGATCATCCAGATTCTCTTGCCTGAAAACAGTCATGATAACTGCCACTCCTCAGGAACAAAAACCCAAAACGGAGTTCACCGCCCTTTCCTTTTCAGCTCATCGCCACATTGTCGGTAGGTTCCTCCAACACTGCTACGCATGGCTGCCAGCCCTGAAGTGAAAGGCAAGGAGAGGGACGAGGGAGGATTATTAAAATATCTCTGTTTGCAAGAGGGGTGTGGCTATGTCAATACGTGCACACGCCAGGCCGGCAAGTGCCAAATGTCAAAATGATGAACCGATAGTGCCAAATGTCAAAGGATCACTTCAGAAAACAGGCGCAAATCCTGCCGGGCTATTGGGCGGCTAACTTTGCTCTCCAGGAACCGCGGGGCCGCGTGTTACCAACCCGGCTTGTAACAAATGGAAGCCGGCGCCGCTTCTCTGCCTCACGTACCCAAGCGGCTGCCTCCCCTCCTCTCCTGCCTTGCTCCTCAAAATCTCCAGAGGAGAAAACACCCCAGCCGGAGAGAAGGAAACGCGTTTCCCTAACATGCCTCCTCCGCAGGGGCGACAAGGAGGGAAGGAAAAAAGAAAAAGCCAAGGATGCATCGCTTGGGACCTTCCAAGCGCCGCTTTCCGTAACACGCCGCTCACCTTTCGTTCCCCCGCAGGAAAAGCAGGAACACAAGCCACCATTTCACCTCAGGAAGGCGCCTCCGAGCCGCACGGACGCCACATTCCTCAGCGACTCCCCCTCCGTTACCCGGTCAACTAGGACGTACTACCAGGAGGAGCCGCCGCCGCCGCCGCCGCCGTTTCTACTACTGTTGCTACACAGAGTAGTGAAGGCAGCCTTAAAAAAAACACACAAACCCGCTCGGTCGTCCGGGGGTTGCGCGTAAAATAGGGGAGGGAGATCACCTCACGAGGAGGCTACAGGGACTGGCATTCCCCGCCTTCTCTCAGCCGGCGAACCTGACGACTAGGGGCGCCGGGGAAAGGGGACCCTCCTTCCTTCTTCCCCCCCCTCCTCCTCCCCTTCCACTCTCGGCTCTCCTGCAAGGCCCTTTCTGCAAACGCTCCCCCCCCCCCCAACGACGCGGGCGAAAGAGGGAAGTCAGCGGCTCAGAAGCACTGGCTTCCTAAAGCAAGCAGCCTGGGAAGGAGAGAAAGGGAAAGACTACTGTACCCGCCTCGCCCTCCTCCCTCCCTCCTTCCTCGTTCTGGTGCTGCAGGGGGAGGGGAGGGGAGGGGACGGGCGCCCAAGAGTTCTTTGCGCAGCAAACCTTCCCCGGCTGGGGCAGCGGAGGGAGGGAGGGAGGGAGGGAGGGAGGAAAAAGCTACCCCCACCCCGCCTCGGTCTTGCCAGCGCGCGCGCTCCCGCGCTCCGTCTCTTCCCCCGCCTCCCCAGCGCGCGCTCACCCTCGCTCGCTCACGACTCTCGTCTCCTCTTCCAGGCGGTCTCTGGAGCCGAGCAAGGTGGGAGGGGGCCGGAGGGCCAGCGTGGCCAATGGGAAGAGAGTTACCGCACTCACGGCCCTCCTCTCGCTCGCTCGCTCTCTTTCTCCCATGACCTGCCCACGACTTGGCGGGGGTGGGGGTGGGGAGGCGGGACGGGTCGGGTAGGTTGGTGTGGCGCGTACGTGCGCGCGCGTCCAGGTGCAAAGGGGCGCTCGTTCTCTCCCGAGGGGTATGGGGTGGGGGAGGAGAGATTATAGAACATATTACAGTACCTCAGGTTGCTTTGATAGACCACCATCCTGCGCACCATGCGACCTAAGTCAGAGCTAGTCTGGCAGGTATTTAAATATGAGCAGATGGACTGAATGTGCTCCTTTTTTTGTATTGGAGTGTATTAATATTACAGCTTCACACATGTTGTTAAGGCTTAATCTTGCTGTTGAAAATAGGCTCTGAATTTTAGCCCTGCCGAGCCATAATCTTTCTAAAATTTTAGTGTTACCCTGTTTCCCCGAAAATTAGACCGGGTCTTATATTAATTTTTGCTCCAAAAAAACCCCATTAGGGCTGATTTTTCAGGGGATATTTTATTTTTTTCACGTACAACAATCTACATTTATTCAAATACAGTCATGTCATCTTCTTTTGGAACACTGTCATAACTCTCCAAACCTTGAATTCTGGCCTGAATTTCTTGTGATTCCCTCCAGGGAGGGGGGAGTTGGTGGTGATGTTGGCGTTAAGGGCCCCAACACGAACTGGCCTCAAACCCCTTCCGCTGCAGGACCAGATGGTTTATGTCTAATTTCGGGAACACGCTTGTTGAGGTGGTGGTGGGAGGGGAAGTATGGATCCCGCTGGCCCGTGCAGTCATTGCAACAGTCCCCATAGCCACCCTGCCCCATAAGGAAAATCTAAAAATGCCAACAACTGGATTGGTGCATGTCAGTTACAAAGCTAATGGCTCTTCCCGGTTCAAGACCAAACCGCCCTCAAACACTTTGTGTTACAGTAGGGATAGCTTAGTCATACACTATTCTTGGGAAAGAAATGTTTATTTGCTATCCGTGACTTGATTCTGACCAACAGAGATGACTTGGTGGGGGAAGTAACAGTAAGGGGAACTCTAGGTGAGAGTGACCATGTCCTTCTAGAATTCTTGATTTCAAAGGAAACGAAAGCAGAGTGTAGCCACACACTTCTGCTGGATTTTTAAAAAGCCAGTTTTAATAATCTCAGAATAAAGATAGGTAAGGTCCCATGGCAGGAGATCCTAACAAGAAAAGAAGTCCAAGAAGGGTGGGAGCTTCTAAAAAAATAAATTCTAAAGGCACAACTGCAAACAATCCCAAAAAGAAAAAAAGTGGGGAGGCGGCAAAAAAGGTCAGGTGTGGCTTCACAAAAAGCTCAGGGAGGACCTAAAAACCAAAAAAGACATGTACAGGAAGTGGAAAGAAGGCCAGGCCACCAAGGGTGGGTACAGACAAGTAGCAAGGAAATGCAGGGATGGCATTAGGAGAGCAAAAGCTGAGAATGAGCTGAGGTTAGCTAGAGACACTAAAAGCAATAAAAAAAAGCATTCTTCAGGTATGTGAGTAGCAAAAGACAAACAAAAGACATAGTGGCACAGCTCTGCAATGGAGATGGAAAAATTATAACAGAGGACAAAGAAAAGGCAGAAGTGCTCAAGTCCTATTTTAGTTCAGTCTTTTCCCATAAGACAATGAACTTCCAAACAAATTGGAAGTGCAAGTGGAGGGGAGGGGACAGGATTGCAGCTGGAGATTGATTAACAAATAGTCAAGGAATACTTTACCACCTTAAACGGGTTCAGATCTCCAGGGCCAGATGAACTGCATCCGAGAGTATTGAAGAAACTGGCTGAAGAACTCTCAGAACTGCTATGATTTTCTTTAAATCATGGGAAATGGGGGAGGTGCCAGAGGATTGGAGGAGGGCTAATGTTGTCCCTATCTTCAAAAAGGACAAAAAAGAGGAGCTTGGGAACTACAGGCCAGTCAGCCTGACATCAATCCCAGGCAAAATTCTGGAACAGATCGTAAAGCGGTCATTGTGCAAGTACCTAGAAAACAATGCAGTAATAACTAGAAGCCAACACGGATTTGTCAAGAACAAATCCTGCCAAACTAATCTGATCTTGTTTTTTTGATCAGGTCACCTCCCTGACAGACAGAGGGAATGCTGTAGAAGTAGTATATATTGACTTCAGCAAAGCTTTTGACCAAGTGCCCCATTATATCCTGATTAGCAAGCTAACTAGGTGTGGGCTGGATAAATCAAGTGTCAGGTGGATACACAATTGGCTACAGAATGGTACTCAGAGGGTGATGATGAATGCGTCCTTCTCTAACTGGGAGGAGGTAACAAGTGGGGTACCCCAAGGCTCAGTCCTGGACCCGGTGCTCTTCAGTATTTTTAACAATGACTTGGATGAGGGAGTGCAGGGAATGCTTGTCAAATTTGCAGATGATACAGAATTGGGCGGAATAGCTAATGCCCTAGAACAGCGGTCCCCAACCTTTTTAACTCCACGGACCGGTTGGGGAAGGCAGGGCACCCCCCTGCGCTCGCGCGCATGCGCGAAGGAGCAGGCTCTCGCTTGAGCGGGTGGGTGCACACTTGCGCGCGGGCATGAAGGAGTGGGTGCATGCTTGCGCAGGCACGTGCGTGCATGCAGGCGTGAAGGGCGGGGGGTGCTTGGGGGACACTTGCACACACTCGCAAAGGGGGGGCACGCACACAGTGCACTTGCGCACACGTGCAAAGGGTCTGTGTGGGAGGCGGGAGTGCATGCGGGGGGTGGGAGATGTCTCCCCAGTCCGGCTCAGGCCACAAACCGGCACCGGGCCGTAGACCGGGGGTTGGGGACCCCTGCCCTAGAAGACAGAAACAAAATTCAAAAAGACCTTGATAGGATGAAGCACTGGGCTGAAAGCAACAGAATGAAATTCAACAGGGATAAGTGTAAAGTACTGCACCTCGGGGGGAAAAAACCAATTGCACAGTTACAAGATGGGGGATACCTGGCTCGGCAAAACAACGAGTGAGAAGGATCTTGGAATTGCCGTAGATCACAAGCTAAATATGAGCCAACAGTGTGATGTGGCTACAAAAAAGACAAATCATATTTTAGGCTGCATTAATAGAAGTATAATTTCCAAATCCCGCGAGGTGCTAGTCCCCCTCTATTCAGCACTGGTTAGGCCTCACCTTGAGTATTGTGTCCAGTTCTAGACACCACACTTCAAGAAGGATGCTAACAAATTGGAACAAGTTCAGAGGAGGGCGACAAAGATGATCAGGGGGCTGGAAACCAAGCCTTATGAGGAAAGGCTGAAAGAATTGGGCATGTTTAGCCTTGAGAAAAGAAGACTGAGGGGTGATATGATAGCACTTTTCAAATATCTGAAAGGCTGTCATACAGAGGAGGGGCAAGATCTGTTCTCGATCATCCCAGAGTACAGGACACGCAACAATGGGCTCAAGTTAAAGGAAGCCAGATTTTGGTTGAATATCAGGAAAAACGTCCTAACTGTTAGAGCAGTACGACAGTGGAACCAGTTACCTCGGGAGTTGGTGAGTGCTCCAACACTGGAGGCATTCAAGAAAAACTTAGATAATCACCTGGCAGATATGCTTTGATTGTATTCCTGTTTTGAGCAGGGGGTTGGACTTGATGGTCTTGTTGGCCCCTTCCAACTTCACTTTTCTATTATTTCTATGATTTCCCAGCTGCTGAGAAGATGGCAGGTAATCTCAGAGGGAATAGGGAAGTCTGAGCAGGTGGAAGATGATGTTATAGTCTCTGTTGATGAGAAAGTCCCTGAGACGTTGCCCCTCTGAACCCTAGCTCTGCTATACCACTGTAACATGCCATCTGTAATGTTAAGTGACTAGGATTTTAAATATACAGTATGTACAGATGAACAGTCCTTATTTACTCTGAAAGCCCTATTAGTTGGTTCAGACTTAATGGCACATGATTCCTGCACTCACAGCCATCCTCCTCCTCCCTCCCACTAACTCACAGACGAAAAATAACAATGTTATTTAAATATTCATGTTAAAATAGGGTGTTCCTCTGTATTTATGGCTTTTTCCACAGAAGAGTCTTAGCAAAGCTTTAGCATTATTTTCATTAAGGGGAAAACATTTCTAGTGTGCTAGGACAAGGAAGCCTTTCAGTTTTTCAAATGTATGGGACTGCAGATAAGACTTTCTAACAGTGCCACTGAAATTTGGAAAGCTAACAAGTTTTGAAATTTTGTATGTTATAAAGTGCTAAAATAATTAAGGGGAGCATTAAAAATCCAATCCTGAACATCATGTACCTTGTGCTTTACTTTTGGATTTCATTTTATGCATATGAAACTTAGAAGTAGTGTAGATGAACAGAACTTGTACAAACAGGCAAGCCAGTGTTTCCTGGAATCATTTCAATGGTGAATCAAGAGTAAAGTGACCCCTGTCTCTTCACATGAAACAAAGATGGCAGACTTGTGTACATCCTTACATATGTGGATGACTTGATGCTTTGTTGTGAAGATCAACGAGACATCAATGAGATTGTATCCAACCTCAACAAAGAAGTGGAAGTAAAGCGACTTGGACAAGCCAGCTATTACTTGGGGATACAAATTGAGATAGAAGAAGACGGAAGTTTTCTTCTGAGCCAATGGCAAAAGATTCTTGACTTGGTGGAAAGCCTTGGACTGCAGGATGCTAATCCTGTATCCACTCCCATAGAAACTGGCTTTCATAAACAGAGAGAACCAAGTGAACTCTTGCCCAACAACCATGGCTACAGAGAAGCCATAGGAAATATCCTGTATCTTGCCACAACGACAAGACCAGCTATTGCGGCAGCAGTGGGCACTCTATGCCGAAGGACCAACTCACTGACCCAAAGGGACTGGATTGGGGTTAAGCGGGTGGTGAGATATCTAAAGGGTACTGCACATTTAAAACTTAAATTACCATCTACAGAAAATCCTAAACTAGTGGGGTTTACTGATGCAGATTGAGCAGAAGATATAACTGATCGTAAATCCACTAGTGGCTATGTATTTTTCTATGGGAATGGACCAATGAGTTGGATTAGCCGCAAGCAAGGTAGCATAGCTTGCTCTTCTACGAGAGGCAGAGTACATCTCAGCTGCAGCAGCTTGTGATGAAACTGTATGGCTCAAACTCTTGCTTGCAGACCTCAAAGTAGATGAACCTATTCCAATTAGGGTTTTTGAAGACAATCAAAGTTGCATCAGACTTTCCTTGTCAGAAAAGACAGTTGGGCACACGAAACACATAGATGTTAAGCACCACATCATAAGAGAGATGCAAACAGAGGGATTGTTACAATCGGAGTATTGTCCCACTAAGGACATGACCGCAGATATCCTAACTAAGCCGTTGGCTAGGGATAGATTCCAACATCTGCGGGGAAAATTGAATCTGATTGATTCAGGAACACAGTGATCTGAGAAGGGGTGTTGGAGTATGCAGATCAATTGTGTCCCAGTATGCAGTGGGTGATTCTGCCAGTCACTCAGTTATACCCTGCTATTGGGGCGCTTTTGTGCATTGATCACTTCCTGCACCTCCTCTCTCTTGTGTGCCTTCTTCCTTGAAGAAGGGCCTTTTCCAAGATGGAGATTGCCTGAGCACATATTTATTTTATTTTATTTTATTTATTTATTTATTTATTAGATTTCTATCCCGCCCATCTAGACCAAAGATCTACTCTGGGCGGTTTACAAATTTAAAAACAATAAAACCAATAAGAATATATTATAAATCCAAGATAGCAAAAGTATAAGAAATTAAGATATGGCAGGAAGGAAAGCCTGCCCAAATAGCCAGGTTTTAAGTTTGTTCCTGATATGCTATCTGATTGCTCTCTCTCCATCCACACTTGCATCCATGCCATCCAGCTTTAGGGAGTGGTTTACCCAGTTTAGAAACATTAATCAAAGCTAAAGAAACTTGCCTGGAATATGTAAGACAAACAACCTTCTTTGTTTTTAACTCAAATGCTATATTTTGACCTTTGCTACTGAAATAAAGTCTGTAGTTAATAAACCTAAAGTTATTACAAGTTAACTCCATTTTTTTGACTCTGTACTAAATTTAGCTCATTGAAGATAATTGGTCAGAACACACGATGATCTCTAACATATACAACTTCTGTATTGATAAAATATTCAGCTGGTTGATTCCAGATATCAATATGGGGTATAAGGGGAGAAAGGATCTTTAAGATTTTTGTATGGAGTCATCAAAAAGAAATCTGAACATCCCATTCTCATATTATGGAGAACTGATAAAAACAAGAAACATGAGCTACATTTGAATGAACTTCCAGAATGTTACCTTGTTAGTCTGCTAATCCAATAAAGAGTCTTGTTATACCTTTAAGACTAATGTATTTGGTTTGAGACATTTCTTAAACAACGATGAGGTTTTAATGTTAAAAACAAGGAATTTAATATTAAATGCTTATTTGCTTATTCGTTAATGAAACTGTGCTATATTTAACTGAGGAAAACAAATCCAGCATGCTGAGCCTGTTTCATATTGACAGTACTGAAATTTAAATTGCCAAAACAGAACTAAGAGAACTGCCTAGAATTAAATGTAGCTTGGTGTACCAGCTGTCTTGTATAATAAGCCGAAACTCTTGCTATGACTCAGGGCTGAGGAAGGAAAACTAAAATTAAGCATCTTGAGTAACAAAATATATTCCTAATTATGAAGAGATATTGTAATATTGATTGTGTTTCATATCATATTACAGCAATAAAAAATCAAATCAAAATCCCCCTTACCCATTAATCAACACTCTTACGCATAATAAACCTTAGATGAGGATTCTATGATGTTATTAAATGCTTTCCTATCCATCTCTAAGTTGGCTTTCGCGTTTGAGAAAGGTTTCTAGATTGTGTGCATAACTAATAGCAGATGAGACGCTTTTAACTTCTGTGTGAACTCTATTCTGTACTCAGAAAGAATGGATCATCAAAGGTGAAGTAAAGTTCAACTGCCACATATGTTCATGTTTGTGCTCCCAAAGAATCCCAATTTCATATCCATTCTGTCTGTATGGTAATTGAGTTTATCTGAACTGATAATTTGAATAGGGGAAATGTGGACATTGGATGTAGCATGCATGGCAGAGGAGAGATGTTTAAGAACTCTGTTCTTATCTCCTCCCAAGGAATGTGGGATCCATGTTGTGGCTATCACAACATTGTTCCTCTATAACGTGACCATGAAGGAAAAGGCTGATTTGGTGTGTATTGCTGAGAGGTGGCATGATGAAGTGAGTGGCTTGGTGGGGTTGCACAGTTTATTTCAGTCAAAATCTGGCTCTGCTGTTACTTTTGAGAATTACTTTTTCTGAATGAGGCAGAATTCTGGTGATCTTTTTTTTCTTTTTTCTTTTTTTTTTTGTAGTACTGATATAAGGACTCTAGTGCAGTATATCAGGTCTAATAAAGGCATAGGAGGTTTTGGCAGAGGATTTCCAGGACACTGAGATTGCTTCAGAGAATCTCCACTTTCTTCTGGATGTCATTGTCTAGAAATACAGTCCCTATTTATCTACTTCCCATACTCATGACAGAAAATGCACATTTATTTGTAAGCGGAAAAGTTGTTATGGGCTTAGAGTCATCGATAGGGTGAGACCTGAACTTGCTCTCTGTCTTTGGTGATTCCAATGTGTGGTGGAACCAGAAGCAAATTTCATCCCTACTCCTATACCTCAACTGTGTTCTGATAGAAATCTTTTAATGTTGTCCCATAGAATTCAATGACAAACACAAAGAATGGAGCGAGT
Source organism: Intellagama lesueurii (assembly GCA_037013535.1). Classification (NCBI taxonomy): domain Eukaryota; kingdom Metazoa; phylum Chordata; class Lepidosauria; order Squamata; family Agamidae; genus Intellagama; species Intellagama lesueurii. The sequence continues at coordinate 71,870,496 of JBAJHW010000002.1, forward strand.
TAATATCTGCATTACCCTTTCCAGGATCCCATTGTTTAGTCATGAATTGGGAGATAAACCCAATGTGATGTAGTGGTTAAAGTCTTAGACTGGGATGTGGGTCTACTTCCCATTAAGTTGGAGGCACTGGACAACCTTGGGCCAATCAGGGTATCTCAGCTAACCTACTTTGTAGAGATGTTGGGAGGATAAAGCGGAATGGAGGAAAGACAGGATGTAAATGTAACTTTTAGAATAAACAAATAAACGAGGAATAAAATAGAGGCTGCACACTGGTTTTAAGAGATAGTTCAACACTGAGTTTTCATATAGCCAACCAAATGTCTATGGGAAGCCCTCAAACAGAACATGAGTGCAACAGCATTCTCCTGCTCGTGTTGTTCAGCAATGGATAGAGACATGCTGCCTTTGGTATACAGGGAACTAGAGATGGGCATGACTCCCTTTGTGTCATGTTGTCGCAAGTCCATGTTCCATTCACTACCCACCCCCCAGCCGGCTCCCCCACTTACCAGCTGGCACATGCTGCTCATCTCCTGCTCTTTGTGCAACCATCAAGTCTCAGCAGGAGCATGGACTTCCCTTCAATGCCTCCTCCAGCAGCTGCCCACTCAGATGAGGAGGTGGAGCAGGGATTGCTATAGCACTGCCTTTGGATGGGCAGCTGCTGGAGGAGGTGGAGAAGGGAAGTCCATGCTTCTGCTGCAACTGTACGGTCATGTGAAGAGCAGAAGACAAGCAGCGCATGCTGACTGGTGAGTGGGGGAGCTGGCGGGGGGATGAGAGAAGGGAACACGTGACGACTTGCAATGATGTGGCACAAATTAGTTATGTCTAGCTCTACAGGGAACACATATATCTGTCATGACTAGTAGCAACTGATAGTCCCCTCCTCCATCAATTTGTCCATGAAGGTTCTCAGGGTCATCCCAGCTGGGAATGAGGTTAGTCTGTGGCGCACTGCATTGCAGTAGTCTAATCTGAAAGTTATTGAAGCACAGATCTCTATGGCTAGCCATTTGTAGCCAGACTTTTTCTTTGACAGTTGCCTAGTACGTTGCTGCCATTTTGCCTATCACTGTATAGAAACCTGCTGAAGTGGTGAACAAATTTAAAATTTCTACTAGCATGCAAATACCAAGGTTAGCTTAACCACTCTACGTATATCTATCTCTTCCACCTACTATAATCTTTGAGGTGGGGCAGAATGTATGTGCGGTGACCTGTGGGTCTCCACTTCATGGCTGCATGGAGATAGGCTTTCTCTATGGTTTTGATCACTCTGTGAAATGGCCTGCATTTTATGATATGTTAGGTTCTAGTGTCAGGATATTTTAGGTTGTTGTTGAAAACTTCATCCTCTTAATTTTGGCTTTTCCCAGCCATTAGCCATTTTGAACTATCTTGCTGTATAGTAAATATCATGTGTGTGTGTATAAATAATAAAATAAAATATGTTTATAAATAAGATATAGTATAGGAATATTTTAATTAATAATTCAAAAATGAAAGGAATACTATCTGGCATGGCTCTACATAGGTTTATTCCAATTATTTTACATATTATAAGTATGCAAATGACTCTTCTATTTAATGCCCAAGCAGACATAACACACATGTGTTTCCAAGTGAATAAACTATGTTAATGTATTGTACCCATCTTCTATTCCTCAATGCTGAGAATTGTATGATTCATTATAATGACTTTTATTAATTACGAAGAATTCAATCTAGTTGAAAGCCTTTATATTTCTTGGCACAGTTCACAGAAATAAAGATTCCATTATCTCAACAAGGCAAATGATTTATGGCCCTCTTCAGTATCACTTATGCACAATTTACACAGCCATCTTTACATAGAAATAATAGCCAAACAGACACATACGTGTTGTTTTTTGTTTGAACTGCTTCTGTAATTTGGTCGCCAGCCAAAGAAGCAACACAATTGTATTCTCCTTGGGGTTTTACTGTTACAGTGTTAAGCCAGCTTGATTATCAACAAGTGGAATAATGTTATTTGAGAGCCATTATGGTATAAGTGAATCAGGAATCAGAGTAAGACTTAATTGACATGGATTCAAATCCCTGCTTGGCCACAAAAACTCAATGGGTGGCAATGATAAACAAGTTGGCAAGTCTTTGCATCTGAGTCCCAAGTCTGAGTCTTTGGTACCAAGTCCCGAGTCCCAAGTCCCAAGTCCAAGTCCTTATTAAAAATAAGTTTTTTCCCCCAGAAAAAGGGGAGGGGGTGGGTGGGTTCTGACCGACTTGACAACAGATCTTTCAACTTGAGTCCCCATCCCTGGTAAACTACTTCTTGAACATCTCACATATCTTGAAAATCCTATTAGAGTTTTTCCAGGACACCATAGGTCAAGTTGAAAAGAAAAGCAAAAGTAACTTTTTTTCAGCAACTATCACATGGAGGTTCCCATGTTCTTTGCTATATAAATTCACCTTCTTGCAGAACTCTTGTTTTTATTTACTGTCAAGTTTCTTATGACTTACCAGCCCCAACAGGGCTTTCAAGATGGCTGAGATGTTCAAGAAGTGATTTACTGTACTGTGAAAATAATTTAATCTTTTACTCCATTGATTGGCATTTCTAATCAAGAACTTCTGTTTCCTGTTTACAGCACCTCTTTACATTTACATATTGATTGTGAGTTGTGCCATGGCTGAGGCTGATAAAGTCCTTTCAGTGGCATTGTTTACTATCTTGGGGAAAAATAATACTAGTAATGCATTATTATGTTGGTCGTTGTCAGTCTCTCTATTTTAGCACCATTGCCCTAAAAACTATATGCTTATTTATCCCAGGGATTGTGCCAATTTTCTGCTCTCTGTCCCTTGTAAAACTTTGTCTCCCATGTTGTAATTTGGGGAATACATATAAGACAATTGTTATATGTTTGGGGTTGATTTGAATTAGTTTTCTGTTTTCCCTTCTGCTTCTGACTGCAAAGAAATTCTGCATTTTTCCTGACTGATTCTTGATTCTAAGATTTTCTTCAACATTTCTTTACTTCCTAAAGAACAGTTATCAGACAGAAGTATTATCATGATATGAGTATTTCAATGAAGATTAGAATGGCCACATAAAGCACTGTTGATGGGTGAAGGTGATTTGTTTTTCACTCCTGCTCCACTCTGCAAGACAAGATGAAGGGTACAATGTTTGTACAATTCATTCTTTTCACAAGTGGTGTGCAGAGTTGTGTTTTGGACTACAACTATGCTGCCTGGGGACTTGGGAGCTGTAGTACAAATGTGCACAGTCTGCTTTTCACCCATTCACCCACAAATGCCTATTCAAACAGTAAGTGCATGTGAGCTGATTTGCCTTGCAGCAATTCTGTAAAATAAATCAGAGCAGATCAACTGTGTGATTATATATTCCAAAATTTTCCCAAAAAGTAAATGTTTATGGTATTGACGGAAGAGCACAGCAGGAAGGGACTTTTTCAGTCTGTCATCATGGCGTGGAGACTTAGACCAGGAATGTGAAATGTATGACCAGCCAAATGTTGTTGGGCTGCAGGACCCATGAATGCTAGTAAGTGTAACCAGAGGTGATGCATGATAGGAACTGCAGTCGAACAACTTTCCAGGGACTACTCATTCCCCATCCCTGTCTTAGACACAATTTGTTGCAGTAAAAACAGAAGTATTTGGAGTTGGGGAGTTTATCTCTTCATCTGTGAAATGTTGGAGGGTATGCAAAGTCATTAAACTGGAGGCTATTAATTTTGGCCATTCACTGACTCAATGTCAAGTGAAAATACTGAAACCTTGCAGGTAAATAAGAGTTCCTTTTCAAGTCTGGCCGCCAATAAGCCATGAAGTGTTTGGGAATACACTGTATTTGTTCTATTTTCATTTTTATATTATTCAGACAGGCAGACCGTGTAACATTTACTATGGTGGCTGCTGAACAGATTACAGTAATTAACTAGTTGGAAGCTTGGGTGTTACTATGCACCTTGACTGATTTGCCTCAACTCACAAAATATCTTTGACTGGCCCTGTCAGAGTAATACCCAAAGGGACTTTACCTAACTTCACTTCATGTAATGGTCTTGGACCGACAGCTACAATTCCAGACAGCTCTACTTCAGCAGTAGTGTGAAGGGAAGTGTGAAGAGTCCTACAGGGTGCACATGCTGGTGGATGTTAGATCCACTGCAATCTATTTTTCTGACTCCTGACGTTCATTGCTCCAGAAGTTTTATTCTCGGACATGTTGTAGTATCATTAATGAGGCTGGCTGGAGGGAACACATTTGGGAAGATTAGATTGTGGAGCAGAATTAAACTATCTTATATATGTGTCTGTTTCGGCCATTTTAAGTTGCACTCACACCCTCTCCTCAATATGGAGCTGGGGAACCTTTGACCCTCAAGATGTAACACATCTTAGGAGAGGCATCATCATTGGCCACATGGGCTGGACGTTTGGCGCTGAAGCCTAAAATATATGGTCTGCCAAGCATATTTATCAGCTTGCTGTGATTTGTGTGAATGGTGCAGATCCATGTTTATGGCCTTCACCCTGCTACTAAAGTTGTGTACAAGGGAAGAACACATTGTTCCACCTTTTCCCCTGCTATGCAATTCTGATGAAAGTGGCTCTGAAGCTGCTCATTAAGTTCAGAGCTGTTACTGGCACTAACTGTAGCTAATTCCCGATCCATATACCACTAGCCACTTTGTGGTTGGATAGCAATTTTCCCTGTTTCCTCCCCCATCTTATAGTCCTGGTATTGATTCCCATATCCCATTACTAGTTAATGCTAATGAGAGAGAGAAGGATAGAGGGACCAAGCAGAAGTATGTATTTAACGTAATCAGCTGCCTGACGGTCCAACTCTGTGTTTGTTTATTCAAAATTGGTCTGCCTTCCAAGTATGCACAGGAAGGATTTTAGCTATAGATCTATAGCACTATCACTGAATACTTGGGCTGGAGTGTTTATTAGATGAACCAGTTAATGGATCTGATTAAAATCCTCTTCTTTCATACAGCTGTTTTGGCAACTATTTTGATATAAAAAATTCATCTTAGTTTAAGGGCAACAAAGTTCATTGCAGAAATATTGGATATTTGCATTTTATTTTATGATTATATATATGAAAAGATGCATGGTTGATATTGATTGATCATCATGAAATGCATTATAAAATCAGGAAGCAGATTTGTGTTTTTAAAACTATTTAAAAATGAAAGTTCTACAGAAATTTATAGTGGCAGGCATCAATTTCAAAGAGACATCCTTTTACACCAGAAACAAATGCCTCTTCTAAGATTTATTTCTTTATTACTTTTTTGGCCATGGTATAAAATAATGTCTTCTGCAATATAAACACCATTCAACTAAAAATAAAGAACACATTTTCTTTGCAGGGTATCATTATTTGCATACATACTTAAGTGTATAAAACTGACTCACCAATGAATCCTGAAATGATAAATTGACTAAAATGTCTTCAGGTAGAACACAGCTCTTCTGCATATTCTCCATTTCAGCAAGATTTGTTGGGAGCCTCTGAGAAAGTCCAAGAGACTTAAATAGAAACTGCATAGCAACAATGTTTAGTGCACTAAATCAGCTGATTATGGACCACATTGTTCTAGATATCATTATAGTACTTTAGACTCCAGCTGAAGTTTCTTCCTTGTAATGAGTACTAAAGTAAGTTCAGCAAAAACTATACACTGATAGTATCTAAACTTCTTAACACAAAGATAAGAGAATGGAAGAAGAAAGCTTTTGACAGACAATGGAAAGCAAGTGTGTTTAATGCTGAATACCATTTGACTAGTTACTATATCTGATCTTGCCGAAGTAGGTCAAAGTTCACATGATGGACTAGAGAATCTGGTCCAAGCATGTTATTAGCAAGGGGTCAACATACCAGTACTTTTTTCATTTGGAAATGTGGTTGCATCATTGAGAATAGAGACTATACAGACAAAATTAACTTAGAGATGAAAGCAGAATGTGTATCAAAGGAACAACTTACATGACCCAAAAAGAGATGGCAGTATGTAGGTCCTGCTCCCAAGAACCACACATTCATTTCCATTCATTTTCAAGTAAATAGCAAAGACAAAGGTGACCTTATTTTAAATATTGCTCATAGCTATGACTTGTTTTCAGTTATATCAACTGAATAAACCAATATATTCTCTTCCCCCAGGTACCTAATGCCATGGCAGAGGCCATCAGAAACAGAGAGAGAATGGGTGGAGGGGGAGGGGAGTCAGAGGCATCGGCCAGGTACTCTGTGTGATGCCTAAATACAGCTTCAACTATGCCTCCACTCCTTCCAGCTGCCACTCCTTATTTCTTTTACCCAGAAAGGAAGCATTTCCATTATGCCCAGCTCCAACCCTATGACCTTCTGAATTACTACCCTTACAACTAATGTCTGAGTCTTCTCTTTCCAAATTCCTTGTCCATCTGGATCAGAAGTGTGCAAACTATGACCCTCAGCATCCCCAGTGCAGGTCCCCCCACACTCTGACCCCTGTGCCCCTGATACCCCATTTTTAATGGAAAATGTCCCTTGCATCATCCAGGGATGGGGAGGTCTCATTTTTTACTACTCTAATGTGTTTTTGGTCTAGGGGGACTTTAAACCCCTTCAAAACAACAAGTGGCTTCTGGGTGTCACCCTTCAGGCTTGGAAGGGGTGTGTTTGTGTGGCTACTGGACCCTTGGACGTTTCCCAGTTACAATTTAGATTGTACCTTGTGGAATAAAAATGTTTTAAATCAGGAGTGGGCAAGTGTGGTCCCTCGATATTTTTCATTTCACAGCCTCCTCAACCTTAATTAACATAGTGGTGAGGGATTAGGGAACCTGCACAAAAATATACTATCTGGAGGACTACACTGTCCTACCCCTGCTTCAAATAAATAAATAAACAAAAGTTAAAAATAAATAAATAAATACATAAATAATTTGCATTCCCTGTATATGGAGTGATGAGATCAGAAGGCTTTGAAGCAGGACATACACCAATGCTTCTCTTATTTTTAGACTGTCCACTTTAAGGTTGACTTTGTGCATCTCTCTTTGCAGTTCTCTACAGTGCCTGATTCTGATTCAGCCAGTTATATAAGGATGTGTATCACGATTCAGTCAAGGGGATATGATTAAAGAGCGGGACAGAGAGTACCTTGCTCAAAATTAATGTGCCGATTACATCTAGGAACAGATAGGAACAGTTTTAAATAATTTCTGGAAACCTCCACTCCCTTATATAAAAATGGCAAGACAATGCTGTTGAGAACCTATCACATACTTATGGCTTTATTGATGCTCATTTTATATTAGGTACATTATTTCTCTTACCTCAGAACCAAAAAGTGTTGCCTTATGTGATTCTGGAAGATAGCTCTGACAGAACTCAAGCAACCTGCACCTTAATGATTCAGGGAATAAATAATTTTTGGCACTATTTAACTTAATCCCACATTGTCTGTAAACTTCGGATTTCAGACAGCTGAAGTGCATACATCACTACATATAGTACCGTATTCTATCAGAAGGATCTTTTCTGCAGGCATCATCCTTGGACTCATGTTGGACTTTGCTTGCATTTGTTGTTGATGCTATGTATGTATGTATGTATGTATGTACCGTGTTTCCCCGAAAATAAGACAGGTTCTTATATTAATTTTTGCTCCAAAAAATGCATTAGGGCTTATTTTCAGGGGATGTTTTATTTTTTTCATGGACAACAATCTACATTTATTCAAATACAGTCATGCCATCTTCTGGTTGCTGCACAATGGTGGAGGGTGGGGTTTCACTTAACTAGGGCTTATTTTTGGGGTAGGGCTTATATTATGACCATCCTGAAAAATCATACTAGGGCTTATTTTCAGGTTAGGGCTTATTTTCAGGGAAACAGGGTATATGTGTATATACTTAATATTCCAGCTTTCTTCTACAGTAGGACCTAAGGCTGCTCAAAACATTATTTAAAATACATAGAGCTAAAAAGACATTGGCGGGAATCTTATTTGGATTTTACTTCCACAGTAAGTAAAATTTTGCTAGTCACTACAGCAACTTGTGGTGAAATCACAAGGTGCTGGTTGCATGCATGTGACCAGAACATTGTTAATTACCTGAACTTTGCTGCCATAATGTACATGATTTCACTTACTCTAGAGTAAACTCTGAACAGGATTCTGAACATTATTACACCATAATATATATAAAAAATTAAATGAGTTGCCATGTTAAAACAGTTTAGAATAATTCAAAATCACATCAACAATTTTAAAAAGTGAAACATTCACCACTAAAAAAAAAAAAAAAACCCTCGGCCAGCTAAAATGATTTGTTGCTTTAATATTTTTATTTAAAACAATTACATGACTTTGCTTGTGAGCAGGAGGAATAAAGTCCAGTCTGGCCTACTGGAAGAGAGTTAGTTATCAGCACCCTAAGGTAAAAAGGTCAAGCCAGGAAGATGACACAGATTTCAAAGCTATTCTGATTCACATCGCTTTTCTTCCTCCACGAATCATAGCCAATGAATTATTTCATAGACAGCTATTACAATTTTACAGGAAAATCTCATAAGAGTGAAAACAAGATCATGAACATGTGTTCACAGTACTATCCCATCTTCTATATTCTGAAATGTAGGAAAGGACAGGTCTTGGGATGGACCGTATTTTGATGAGGTGAAGAAAGAAGAAAAGTCAATAGAATCAGGGTCACCATCTTAAAAGGGGAGGGGGAGAATACTGTTTAGTGCTGCAATTTACCATGTTTTTCACCTGCATCTATTTTAAATATTAGGTAGTAGGCCACCTTGGGTCCTGTAAGGGAAGCAAAGAGAGATTAATTAATTAAATAATTTAATTCATAACTGACAATGAATGAATGAACGGATGAATGAACGAATGAATGAATAGTTGCTCTTTTGAGTTGTTTCACACACTTGCTCTCTAACTTTCACTTTTCCAGTTACATGAGAAGCTTGCTTGAGGGGAAGGGAAGAATACGCAAAATATTTGGCAAAAAAAGATACCTGGGAGAAATATTCTGTCCTTTTTCTTACCTTTTGCCTTTCTGGTTGTGTTTTTACCTTTTCTTCATAGCAGTATGTATAAGACCATATGTCTGTTCTTGAGAGTTTCTGCAGTTATGATGCAATGATATATTTATTCTCAGCAAATTGATATATATGTGTGACATAGCGCAACATTCCCATAGAGGAACATTTGCAAGGGCGACCTGTATTTCATCAGTGAATAACTAGGTCATATTAACAGGGTCCTCACTGTGATTTGAAACTTGCATCCCACTGGAGTCACAGTAGATTAGCTCACCTATCAAATCAGGACCTGAGTAGAATAAGGACCAGAGTATTTAAAAGATGCAATGACATGTGTGTTGAAAAGAAAAAATGTTTATGTGCATATGTATGTAAACTTGCATTGCTTTATTCCACTGGAAGTATCTGAAAGATGGCCTTTTCCCCCATAATTGCAGTAGCTGAAAATAGCACTTTGGAAACCAAAATGCATGATAATTGTGTCTTGTCTGCCCTGATTTACATTCCCCAAATTTTTCTAAGCTGCACACTGTGCAGCTGTTAGTTAAATGTTTTGTGTATTTTTAAAAATTGTGTAAAAAGTAAAATCCTTGTAGATAATACTTGCACACACCATGTATGTTAAACAACAAGAACCATATCTATGCAAACAGTGGCACTGAAATGTTTTAGTGATGTTCTAATTACACATGGCATGTTTCATGAACATATATTTCACCTGCCTATCTTGCACACATTGTAACAGACCAGATTAAAATATCTTGTGCAAGATATTTACACAAAGAGCTGTTGCCTTCTTTTCCAGCGATCAGAACAGAACTCTAAAATGATCATGTACCTTTGAAAACAAATAGTATTTGGACCAGTCATTATACAACCTCATAAGATGCTGGGGTGGGTGAGAAGTTTGCAGAGCTTGGTGAAGATATGTGGGAGTTGTAGTAAAAAAAAGAGGAACTTTTCAAAGCTCAGAAATTTTGTTTCTTTTTGAACACAACTTATTGATACTCACAACATTTGTATGTAGGGAAAAAGAAAAAATTAGCAATTGCTGTTTGCTTTCAGGAACTGTATTGGTCCCTCTGCTTCTTTGGACAAAAATGTTATCAAGGGTTTCCAGATGTTTAGCTACCCTAGCTTTTCCTGAAATGGTGCTTCAGCAGTGTTTCTGCTCACCCTTATCCATCAAACCTCTACATGTCCTGGGGGCCTGTCACCTGCATTTACAGCATGTGTGGCAAGTGGCCTTCCTTCTGTCATTTACCATCACACGCAATAGCTTTCAAAACTTGTCTATTGGAGTAGAAAATAAGGATTCTCTGTTCTCTGCTGCCAAAAAGGCCTTTCTTTACTCGATCGAGATTTTTAAATATAGGTCACTCACATATAAACTTCTTTAATCAGAAAGTAAAATAAAATAAAATAGGTTTTCAAGAAACCTCTAGCAATTCCTTTGGATTGCTAAAGTAGGAGTTAAAAATACGGCACACTTTCCATTATTCATTCACAAGAGAACACCAACATTTTTGTCTCTAGCACCAATGGAACTTTCAGCACATGGCGCTATTGGGTGAATTATAATGTATCTTCTGATTTTTATCCCCCCCCCCGTGTTTTGTTGCATCTTCTTTTGCTTTATTCTTTTTTCATAATAGCATGCATTATTATTATTTTTTGTGCCCTAGTTTTAACAGGCTTTGTGGTATGACCTGTGAAAAATTGGGTAATTTTTTAAAAAGATATATAATGAATAATATATACCCTGTTGATCAGCAAATTTGCCATCAATCCAAAGATTGGCATATATGTCTATTCACCGTAGAATTCTCCCCTTAGTCGTCCATTTAAAGCCCTGAACAATAGGACCCAGTTTGTTCTCCTGCATAGACCTGTTAGATCTTCAAAGTCTTAAGAGGGATCAGGGCTGATGATGCTGTAACTTATGGAATATGAGCAGGTGGTAACAAGGAAAGGGTACATCTCTGTACACAACCTATTGTCTGGAGTGCTCTTTTCCTGTTGTTTGGAAAACTCCAACAATAGTATGCTTCTGGTAGGTAACAAAAGCATACTTCTTTACTCTGGCATTCCCAGACATGATTGTTCTTGATTTTTGTACTGTTTATATTTGGTTCTCATCTGTGTATTAATGTTGTGAACCACTTTGAGGTGTTTTTTTTAAATTCCAGGAGGTGTACAAAATTTTAAACAAACAATGCCTAAAATCCTCTTGCAGAACTTTATGTTGTGCAAAACAGACGACATCATCATCCGGCAAGTGGGATATTTAATTTAAATTAATTGAAAGCTACCAATCACCATCCTTTCAGGTTCCAAGACTTCCTTGGTTTTCCTTTTGCCCTAGAGATCCTTTGGGAGCCTTGGGATTGGGAATCAGGGGAGAGCCTTCAATAGCAAAAAATCATGACTGGATTGCTGCCACTGGGATAAGAACCACTAGCAGCAATCTGGCAGAAATTTAGGGTTATCAAAGACTCCCACCTGCCACTGTTCTGAGGCTCCCAAAGCCTTCCCTGGGGCAAAAGGCAGCCCTAAGGAGTGTCAGAACCTGAGAGTAGGGAGGTTAGGAAGCTTTCAATTAATTTAAATTAAATAACTGGCCATCATCTGGTTTACGTAGTGTAAGTTACACCAACTGCATTCCGGCCAATGTCACATTTGTCTTTTGTACAAATCTATATTGATATAGTAATGAATAAAATCCCTTGAGTTCAGTAGCACTTACTTCCAGGAAACTGGTTGTAGGTAGGGTCATAACCAGGTAGGACAACTAGGGATAAGCCCAAGGGCACTAGATTTAGAGGGCACAGCCCATTACATTTGCCCTGTCCTCTGCTGATCCTCCTTGGGAGCAATGAGCTAATGGCAGGCAGCCCAGCACCCCAAGCTGCACAGTGATTGGAAGCATTGTGTGGTGCCCCTTCACTAAGCCATGCTCAGCCATCCCTATTACAGCACTCTGCAAAATAAAGGAAAAACAAACTTCCAGCAGCACATGCCACAAGAATAAAAAGAAATGGCAGCTACTGCACTTCCTTGCTCAAATGTTGTTTAAAACCTGCATTTTAAATATCTGCTTAAAGAACTGCTTGATAGTTTTGTCTTATTGATTTTATTTTTGCTTTGAGCCCTGATCTATGGTGTTTATTTCATCAAACAACACAAAGAGCCCAGGCTCCGTCCTATATGCACCTATCACAGTTGAGCACAGTGGGATTTCTCATTAAACATACATAGGGTTGCCCTTTTAATCCAGATGAGAATGCAAGTTCCTAAATACAGGGAGACTGCAACCCTAGGCCCAGTTATATATTCTACAGTTCACAGGCATTCAAGCTGTGTTATAGGGACGTGGGATTCCCTGGAAGCTTTCCAGGAATTCATCTTTAGCAAAAAGATTAGTAATGATTGACAAGTTTCCCTAGAAGGCAGCTTCCTTTCATCACTGATCTCCTGCCATGTGCAGATGCAAGAGATATATACTATGCTGGGCATGTGTTTCGACTCATACTGCTAACTCTAAGCAGAGCAGCACAGATAAACAACAGGCAGCCCAACCAGTAAGCTGAGCATCTGACCTAGAACAGGTATGGGAAGAAGATAGATGGTAAATCTGTAGACTGATTGCTAAGACAACAGTTTCTAGCTTGCAGTAATAGAACAAACAACAAGAAAAAAACCACTCTGATATGATTTGAATTTGTGATGTTTAATTGCTTTTCAGCCTTTGTATTTCACACCTGAAACAGGGAATGAACTGGTTACCTTTATCCATACTTTGTGTATCTCCCTATGGTTCTTTTCAGCACTGCAATTCCTGGGCAGGTTTATCCTCAAAGCTTGAGAATGTTAAGGTCAAATCATTTTTAAAAAAATAATTAAAAGTTAATATTTTGTGTTCAAATAACAATTAAAATAATGAATGACATGTAAAATAATTTTAATACATAAAGATTAGTGTACCTTTTGACCTTGGGCTGGGCCCCCTGAAGAGCTGTCTCCATCACTTTGTCTCTTTGGGTTTGTTTACTTAGTTTGCTTTATCAGTCTGGGGATTATTATTTTTTATTATGTTTGAGGTATTGTGGAAGAGGGTTAGGGGTTCATATGATATTGTAGTAGTCCCATTAAGTCAGGCGTAATATAAATATTACAAATAAAAAACAAAGAAGCAACAAATGAACAAATGCTGACATCTTCTCTTTTAATTCAACAGTGCCTCAGAATTCATCCTGTTGGATGTGATGAAGCTGCCCTTGCCACAGAAGTGAAGGGGAAATTTTAAGCTTCTCATCCCTGTGTGAACTCTATTGTTTAAAGGTGAGGATGTTACATGTGTGCCCATAACCATCCTTTTTATTTGTCATGTCATTTCCTATTTTAGTACCTAAACTCCCTACCCATGTGGCCCTTTCCTATTCTTCTGTTCATACAACCCCTGTACAGTCACAAGCAACAAAATAGACAAAATAACAAAGTGGTAATGCTTTATTTGACCAATCAACGTGCCACAAAAATCTTTTCAGGCTTTGGAGGTCATAGATCTCTTGGTAAGACTTATGATCTTGAAAGTTTGTACAGATTTTTGCGACTTTTCTGGTTAATCTTCTACACGTATTACTAAAGTATGGATTGTGGAGATTGTCCTGTGGCCAATGTGGCTAGTTATGCATTTTGCATAACTGGCAAATAACTGAACAATCCACACTGTTCTTCTTCACATGTAGTTGGATTTTCCACCCAAGGTCAGGTCAGACAGAGTCCTATACATTTTTAGATAGACTTGCATGCCCTCTGTTTATAGTAGGGACCTGCTTCTTAGTAAACAGGCATGGATCATAATGCATAAATGGAAAATGCACTGTCCGCTTCCTCATAAAAAGAGATTAGTGCCTTTTAGCTCTTCTCAGGGTAAAAGCAGTCCAATCAAATATGTTGTTCAATCATAGTCTATTTACATTGAATATTGTTTAATTAGATTCTACTTTATCCATAAAGAAACTTCTCAGTGCTCACTGAAGGAAGATGTTAGCCTGTACTGAGGAATAAATGCTGTCAGGTTATTAAAAAACATGCATTACTATTGATTTGCTTTGTACCCAAACCTATATTTAACATTTGATTTAAATGGATAAGCAATAGGAACATGGCATATCATCTGATCCTTTTTTTATCTGGTTAGACTCGTCAAGTGTGAGTGATTGCAAAATATCTAATATAAATTAATATGTGCAACAGACATGCATAATGCAGTACATTAAATTTAAGCCAAGGAAGACACATTTTTTTCCGTTAGATGGGCTATTATAATGTGCAAAAATGAACTTGTTTAACCAGGTTACAGTGCTGACCATGCTGAACAGGAAAACTTAGCACATTGTTGCCTTCCTTCTTTAACCTGAATTTGACAATTTAGACAAAAATAGTATACTCATCTGTTTTACTTTCCCATCTGAAGAGGAAGAGCAATTAGTAGTACTTTCCAATATTTAGGGTACTATATCACAGCTATCATTTGAGCTATGATCTTTTTTTCTGAGGGTGGAAGAGTATTTCGCATACTTACCACGTACATTAAGATTCTCCCCCCCCCCCCATTCGTTTGCACTCAGAATGAAATACTCATTTCAGTAGCAATAGACCCTTTAAAAATAAAAGGGGCATGAAATCACAGGGGACCAAAAACAAATAGTTTTTTCTGTATATTGTGGGATGCTGGGTCAGGGAGGGGGATCAAAAGGTAGGCAAGAGGGAAAGTACTTGTGCTAGATTCATTGTACAGGTTTATACGTACATGCTGAAATACAAACTCCAAATCATTCAAACAAAAATAAGATACAGGTTATAATTTTTTCCTTGGAACAAATGCTGTTCTTTGGAAAGAAAAGGATATTCATTCCAAGTCCATGGGAGATTTTCTCCCCACCCACAACCTTGATAAGCCTATAAAGATGTTAAATGCACAGTAATTTTGAAGTCACGCTGATGCAAGGGGGAGGTGGTGGCACAAAGCTTCATATTTGAAATTTCCCTGGCAGCATCCGTTTAATGGAGATGCTTTGCTCCTCCCATCAGCAAAGCGTTGTTTCTGACCTAGGCAGTTGCTGCATCCTTGGAGGAAGCTCTGCAATTAGAGGCGAAATGATAGCAGGAAGAATTCCCGGGGACTTCCTTTGGCCTTGGATTGCTGAAGAGGCATTCTATAATAGAATGCCATCTCTTCCTTTGTCGCCGTTCCCTGCTAGCCCACTGTAGAGCTGCACCTGATGAGCCTCCCCCAATTTTAAGCCTAGTTAAATAGTTAGCTTCTGGAGAATATGGTGGTAGGAACATTAGTGACAGACTGAAGGAGGAGTGGGAGTTGATTGCACATTGCGGAAAACCAGAAAGAAAGCCAGAATGATATAATGTCACTCTGGGAAATCTATCGCTATGGCAACAAAGAACAGGCCCTTTAAGCAGGAAAAAAAGAGAGGTTCCAAATAGAACGTATTACAAAAACACAATTAAATTCTCTTTTTAAAGTTTCTGCTTTATACCTTATTCATATATGTATCAGGAGGGAGGGGAGACAAACCGCTTAATGATTCCAGGCACCAAAGTTTGAAAGTCTGTGCCAAAACACTTTACTGTTTTAATGTCATTTACATGGAGGCTAGACACAGCGGGGAAGTGGTTCTGCTGCCATCGTCACTTATTTTCTGCAAGGCAACAGCTTCTCTTTGGTATGACTAAGGCGTTTAAGAATCAAAGTGCTAAAACACAGGCAAGCAAATGAACTAAAGCAGATGTTACTTTGTCTGTCCAGATATCTTTTGTCTGCACATAGGGAGGTCTTACACTGAACTTGTTTCTGGACTAAGGATCACCTCTAGAACCACCTTATTTTTAGGAAGAAGGAAGAGCTGGTAATGGGAGTTACCTGCCATCCGATAACATGGCAGGTATCTGTCAAGTGAGGCAAGGTGAGCAGGCAGAGAGAGCAAAGGTGTTTTGAGTTATGTTACTTTGTCCCCAATAAGGGCCAAGGTACTTTATATATTACAGAAAACATGTCATTTGAGCTGCAGTCATTTTAGTGTTCTAGAGACATGACTCTGGCAGGTCTGAGACATCAAACTTGCAAATGAAGCCTAGTCTTCTGTGTGCAGAAAACCAATAACATGACAAAACAAGCTGATGGTTAAACTATGGAAGGTATGAAAAATTCCTACTATTTTCGGCCCTTATGGGATTCTTTCCTCTAATGGAATTCTTTTTGTAATGTATAGTGTGATACAGAGATGATTGCCCAATATCTGTGTTGTGGTCCGATAGCAGAGGAAGACTGTTTAAAAATTCTCCCAGGCATTTTAAAAACTGTTTGTTTGCTTTTTTGTTTTTTAGGGTTTTTTACTTTCAGATCTTAGCACTGTTCTAGTTTGCTGCAGGTTTTACTTTAGGTTTTATATGCTTTTACTCTTGGCTGCTTGATTTATCTTATTTTATTGTCTACTCTTTTTGTTATAGCTTTGTCAGATAACATGCATTGGGAAGGTACAGCCTTGCATGCTGCTTCTTTAACAGTGAATGTGCTTAGAGAGGATGCTCTGTATCTGACACTAAAGAGTCCCGCCCCAGTGCTTCAGAGTCCTTGAGACAACCCCTACTTTCCTGATGCTTACTTTGTTAGTCATTTCCCCTCTCAGCTCCACTTTCTGCTCTCTATTGATAGATTTGTGGAGATGTAGCTCCACAGAATGTATGTATGTATGTATGTATGTATGTATGTATGTATGTATGTATGTATGTATGTATGCATGTATGTATGTACCGTGTTTCCCCGAAAATAAGACAGGGTCTTATATTAATTTTTGCTCCCAAAAATGCATTAGGGCTTATTTTCAGGGGATTTTTTTTTTTAATATACAACAATCTACATTTATTCAAATACAGTCCTGTCATCTTCTTCTGGTTGCTGCACAATGGTGGAGGGTGGGGTTTCACTTAACTGGGGCTTATTTTTGGGGTAGGGCTTATATTACGAGCATTCTGAAAAATCATACTAGGGCTTATTTTCAGGTTAGGTCTTATTTTCGGGGAAACAGGATATGTATGTATGTATGTATGTATGTATGTATGTATGTATGTATGTATGTATGTATGTATGAATGAATGAATGAATGAATGAATGAACTTTATTACAGTCACTGACAAGCAGATTTATCCAAATGTAACTATAACACAAAATTACAATGAAAGGTAGCATAAGGTAGCAATAATAATATCACATGTACACAATCTGTTACAATATAACTAAATTAGATGGAGCCTCCTTAGTTTCACTGGATGTACATAAAAGAAGAAAACAGTCTCTGCACTGGAAAAGGAATAGCTAAATTCCAAATCCTACTTGTGATTCAAATCAAAATGAGAGATGACATTTCTCCTATACTGTTTTAAAACATCCGCCAGTGCTCTGGGACAGACTCTTCATTAAAAAACAATTATCTAATTTTATGAAAACTACTCTTGATTCAATTCCCAGTGTGATGTAGTGGATAGAGTGATGGACTAGGACTCTGGGGAACAGGGTTCAAATCCCCAATTGGCTATGGAAACTCACTGGGAAAGTGGAACTGGTAAAACCACTCCTTAAAATATCTCACTTACCTTGAAAGCCCTATTAGAGTCGCTATAAGTTGGTTCTGACTTGATGGCACAGAACACACACATTCTTGATTCAGAATTCTTCTATGAATGGTGGGATTCCTTCCATTCCCAGAAGGGCATCTTTGGATTCAGCCCAATGCACCTAGTACTTTGTTATGATTTATGACTCAGCAAAGAAAAAAGATGAAAGTAAAGTATTTACCATATTTTCCCATGTATAAGATGATACTTTTGTCTAAAATCTTTAGATTAAAAATTGAGGGTCATCTTATAAACGGAAGTAAGGAGGGGAAGGCAGGGATCAAAGCATTTTGATTCTTGCTTTTCCCTTCCACTTTCTTGCGAGGAAAGTGCTTTCCCCCTCCACTTTCTTCGCAAGAAAGTGGAGGGGGAAAGCAGGAATCAAAGCTCTTTGAGCCCTGCCCCTCCACTTTCTTTGCAAGAAAGTGGAGGGGGAAAGCAGGGACTTTCATGGCGCCGTAATCCTTCCAATGACTCTGGAGATCGCGATTGGCGAGGCACTCTTTGACCTGGCAGGGAGGCTTGTTGTCCCGCCTCCTCCCAGGAGTGGTGAGCCGATCGCGATCTCCGGAGTCATTGGAAGGACTGCGGCGCCCGCAGCAGCAGCAGATCGGTGAGTGGACCATCCGGCCCCATGGGTCTGGACCCTCGTTATCGCCACCTGTGCGGGGATATTCATATACAAATACGAATATCCCCGCACAGGTGGCGATAACGAATACAAATACCCCCATCTCTATTAATTACATATTTGGAAGATAAAATTTATCAATGGGAAGTGGAATGAAAAGTACACAAACTTTGCAAGTCTTTCTTGCTTTAGTTGAAAGTATATGTTTTCTAAGAAAACGTAACAGGTTTCCATTGATGAGAACTGTGAATTTAAATTCCATATAATTTTGATATAAGAAATAGATGAAGAAAAGACATTCAGTGTGGTGCCCTTGCCCTTTGGAATAGACTGCCACTAGTATCAAGGCTTGTACCAAGGAATGTAAGTTTCGGCAACATACAAAAAATGTTTTCTTTCATCCAGGCTTTCCCAGATTCATTCTGTTGATCAAATGTTTCACTGGCTTCTCTTTTACATATGTTTGTAATGAAGTGGATATTTGAAAAATGATTTAATATGCATTTTATTATGTATGTGATTGCATGTTTACTTCATAATGCCTTGCCAAAATGCCTTTTGTTACATTATAATAATTATAACTGTATGCCATCAAGTCAATTCTGCCTTATGGTGAACTTTTTCAGGGTTTTCTAGATAGAGACTACTCAGAAATAATTTACCATTCCCTTCTTCTCGGGGCATCCTGGGACTGTGCAGCTTGCCCAAGGCCACGCAGGCTGGGGTGCATAGTGGGGAATTGAACTTCCTGCCTCTGGCTCTGCAGCCAGATACCTAACTCACTGAGCTATCCAGCCAGCCCTGTGTTATATACCTCAGTGAAAAATAAGTAACAAAACTTTTTGGGCTCAGCTATTGCAGCAGAAGGACCAGGATTGTGGGCAGTAAGGGGAAGGGAACCATCAGGTCAGCAGGCTCCGAATGATTCATGGTGTGGGCGGCTTCTCCGAGGGTTCATTAGAGCCAGTGCTCAGGTAGCTGTGCTGCAGCTGTTGCTTCATGCTGTACACAGCAATGTGCTGGCCTGTAAAACTGCTGCTGTGGAACAGTTCCTTCTTTGCTTTTTGTTGGCACTGTCAACAATTACTATCACCATAACTGTTAAGGCCAAATTACATGCTGGGTATACTGTGGCTGTTGCTGTTGTCACCATCATCATTCTTAGTATATTGTGTTCCTGTAGGGAAGAAGAATAGGGTTTAATTTTGAAACAAGCTAACTAGGGCTCACCTACCAGCAGGTTTTCATTTGAAGACACTGTCCTGGAATGTATCATTCTTTTTTTCTTTCCAAGTGTATTTCAAATCTTAAAAGATTATCTTCAATACCTTAAATGGGTGGAACATCAGTATCTTAAGCACTGCTCAGATGCTATGATCATCATCTTTGCCTCCTCCCACCCCATTTCACATTTTACCATCTCCTAAAGTTTGAGTTCTTCCTAAATCTAAGGGGTGGACTTGTAATGTCCTCCTTTTTTTGTTGCTTGGTTCAGAGAAAGCAGTGGACCCAGCTGTGAGGCTCCCAAAGTCTCTCACAGTAGCCAGAGCCATGGACTGAAAGCTCCACAGCAGTTGCAGCTTCCTGGCTTGACCATTCCTATGCCAACTTTTCTTCTACCATCTGGCATCTTTTGTCTCTTCTCTTCTCTTCTCTTCTCTCCTCTTCTCTTCTCTTCTCTCCTCTCCTCTTCTCTTCTCTTCTCTCCTCTCCTCTTCTCTTCTCTTCTCTTCTCTCCTCTTCTCTTCTCTCCTCTCCTCTCCTCTTCTCTTCTCTTCTCTCCTCTCCTCTCCTCTCCTATCCTCTTCTCTTCTCTTCTCTTCTCTCCTCTCCTCTTCTCTTCTCTCCTCTTCTCTTCTCTCCTCTTCTCTCCTCTCCTCTCCTCTCCTCTCCTCTCCTCTCCTCTCCTCTCCTCTCCTCTCCTCTTCTCTTCTCTTCTCTTCTCTTCTCTTCCTGGAGATGGGAGGAAGCATCTGCCCCCCCCCCCGGTGCTTTTGAATGCAGGTGCTAGGGTCCTTTTAAAAATATAAGAGGGGGGAAAACTTTGTATTGGGAAATAAAGTGCCACAAAGGGGCAAAACATAAACCAAGGGGCTTGGCGGGGACAAGAAGGCACAGCAGTTAGTGGGAGAAATCTGTTTATCCCTGTACATAGAGAGATAAGAGGAATGCCATCTGGATGTTGGAGTGGGGCTCCCGTGGGTCAACGGCTTAATGAGGAACTCAAAGAGGTACAGGTACCCCTCCTGGAAGAGTTCTGTGTCAGGTGGTAAAGGCACATAAGGTGATTTTCAGTTGTGGCACCTTCACATATGTCTCTGCATAAAGGCTCCTCTGAAACCTTATCTCATGTCCTTTTAGCTGAAGGCCTTTTTAATTACCAAGATCTCCCAGCATGTGGCCAAGGCTGGTTTCAATCAGACATTTTCACACAATGATATACTATTCTAATTTATTTTTCATGCTTCTGCTGAGATCATTTTAAAGAACATTTTATATTATTTTGCATTTTGTACTGTTCAGTAACTGTGGTGAGCTCCCAGAAGTTTTAATGGCATGAAAAGGGAAACACACAAACAGGGCATGAATAAGCAAGCAAGCAAAACATCCACTCCTATCCCCATAACAACTGTAGAATCAGCAGTGCAGTTGCAGTGGAGGTCCCAGCTGTGGGGATAATTGCTTTTAATCCATCATCTTTAATTGCAGCAAGAGTGCTGGCAAATTTGGATGGAAATGGTTTGCATCTTTTTACTATTATTATTCTTGTACCTAAGGTATCCTCATCTCCTGAAGAGAAATATTATCTGGATACAGCCTACTAGTGCAGTTCTCTGGCCCCTGAAACAGGATCAAAGGAAGGACTGGGAGAAGACCAACTGAGAATAAAAAGGGTACCTTAGACCTTAGCTCTTGTTTCCCTTGCAAAGAGGGACACAAATATAATCTTGTCTCTTCCTGTAGATTCTTTGATGGTTTTAAAGATGCCTATATATTCACAAAGTGGTCCTGGGCTTCTGGAAATGGCTTGTACATTGGTGAAAAGGTGAGCACTCTACATATTGGAAAACATATTGGAAAGAGGGTAATTATGTCTTTCCTGGACAAAAAGGGAATCCTCTTTATAGATCATTAATTATTGCAAAGACTCTGTGGCAGTGAAGACCCAGTCTTGATTGGCTTGGATTAGTGCAACTGATATATATTCACAACCACTCTATCTGCCAAGGAAATTTAATTGTTGAGAAGTGCTAGGAACGTCTGTGAGATCAAGTGGAAAAAACCCTGGACAGTTTGTTAAAATGTCGTATGAGCACTAGCCACAAAAATAGCTTCATTGGCAGTTTAAGAGTTGGAAGAGGTTCAAAGAGACAGGGAAGTTAAAAAGCAGGGAGTTTAGAGTGAAGTTGTTGTGAAGGAAGGATGCTTGTAGGTGGAGGAATGAGGAAAAGGTCAGGGGAGTTGGGTAAGGGCAGAGGACTGAGGTAATTCCACAGATTGAATTAGCTGTTTCACACAAAGTCAGCCCCTTAGCTGTAAAGCTTCTTGTTACAAAATCATTTCTAACTTCTCCATGGAATTCACAAAAAGTATGCCTCCTCTGAACCTGGTATATTGTGCCTCCCAATAGCTATCTTCATAAGATGGCAGATTTCCAGGGATCCCTCCTCCCTCCAAGCATCCTTGCTTTCATTAAATTAAAAATTTCTCTTCTGGAGGCAGCAGTGACTGCAGTCAGCCAACATGACCTTCACCCTTCATGAGATATTTACCAGTAATTCCAAAGGCAAAATCAGTTTACAGCTCTTGTAAAGCTATTTTCTCTTTGTAAATGTCCTTGAATACTAACTGAGGACATCGTACATCAGCTGTTCTTGTACTGAAGCCAGGGTGCAGTTATCACAGTCATACAGGCAACTGGGCAGCTGGCAGGACGCTTCTACAGTTTAATGTATAGTATTCTATTGTGTAAAATAAGACATTTGATCCACAGTGCTTTATGGACCTGCTCATGTCCAAAATATCACCTCTGAATCATGTTGCCTCAGATGGATTCTAGCCCCTACAGTCCAACAGGAGGTAGTGGCATCCTGAGGTACACTAGAAATACATGGAAAACCCCATATATAGCTGATATATTTCTTCTTTTCTCTTTGGGCAAATTGTGATTTATCTGGCAGTGGAATAACTGCAAGATTCTCCCCATGATAATAGCAAGACCTCCCTCATCTGATAGGAATTGTAGAATTTGTATGGTTGAATGGAAATTCACTCATGATAGGTGTACAATAATTCGACCTGATTTGCCTGCTGAAGACTGGCTGGAGTAAGGTAGAGATTTCAGTATTATTCTTTTATAAAGCCAAATGTCCACCATGTTTACATTTGAAGTTAGCCAATCTTTGATGAAGAAGCCAGCTCTCATGTTCCTGCCTCTTTCACAAATACAGTTGTAAAATTGATAGTTGCTATACAGAGCGAAGTACGCTCAGTAAAGTCTGAGAGTATGACACTGAGAGTTTGTGTTCATTCTTGCTGAGGTAGGCTGAGAAACTAAAGATGGAAACTGCAGTTCTGAGGTCTTTGACACACCCAAGAATCAAATTACATGTCCAGGGAATCTGATATCTGAATATTTTCCCTGCAAACACACAATTCCTTCAAGGCTGAGCAATCAGACTTGCAAATTAAGTCTGTGTTTACTTTCTGATGATCAGTCACCAAACAAAGCAAGCTAATTTGCAAAATGCAGAGCTCAGAAAAGCTCATGATAGGACAAACAGCGGTCTTTTACTATAAGAGAGCTCCACTTTCAGTAACATGTTAACTGTATCTACTAGTTGTGGAGACACAGTGGCAGAATCTTAATCCTAGGTTATTCCAAGTAGCTTAACTACTCTGGTGGAACATTCTCTAGTGGCCGAGGGCAGTGGCAGATAGTGGATTATCATTTT
Organism: Intellagama lesueurii; assembly: GCA_037013535.1. Taxonomy (NCBI): domain Eukaryota; kingdom Metazoa; phylum Chordata; class Lepidosauria; order Squamata; family Agamidae; genus Intellagama; species Intellagama lesueurii. Next base: position 71,893,858 of record JBAJHW010000002.1, read on the forward strand.
GATTATGTTGATAAATGCTCTACCTTCTCCTATATTTTTAAAGAGTTTTTTCAGACAGATATAACACCATCCCCTTTTACATACTGTGCAATCTTTGAAGCCTCCACAAATAAGGACTATTAACTACAAGTACATTTAGAGAAATATTTATTCAATTATTTATTGGCCATTTGCACAGTAAGCTGCTTCTGCAGTGACCTTTGGCTGAGAGTAAGATAAACAGACCTGTGGGAGAAATAGGTATGTATGTACGAGATAACAGCTATCTTAAGTCACCAAATGTCCTGTTTCCTCTTTACATGTAAGGATCACATTTTTTTCTCACCTTTTGCTTTAGGTTTGAATGCAACAAGCCTGTTTCTGACATGAAGCTCTATGCATTTATTTCATTTCAACAGGGAGAGATGACTAACAAAATGAAATCCAGAAACAGTGAGAAGTCCCTGGCAGGTGCGTGTTGAGTGTCCCCCCCCCCCCCCCCGACTTCTTTGACTACTGAGTGAATCTTTAGGTTTCCTCATTTGTGAATGCCAGCATCATTTTCAAAACATATAACTGACAACTGCTGCTGAGCAACCAGGACACACAAAGTGCTAATTTTTAATTTGCTGAGAAATTCCTATAGGATAGTTTCTTGTATCAGTGCACTGACTGTTAATATAGCATAAATATATTTATTTGGTCAGATTTCCTGGCAAGAGGAAATTTCAGGTAAAATTCATTTTGTTACATAGTAGAAATTCAGAGTCCCACAGAGAAGAATAGCTATAAGTTCCCCAGAGTTTACCCCATTCTCATTAACTGGCACTTAAAATCTCAAGAACTCACTCTGAGACATTTGTGGGACGGAGAATAAAAATCATTTCTTTACTTACAGTTGCTTGGAATTACAGACTTACATATGCTGCTTTCTTTACTGCACACATACTGAGAAACTAATCAAGCAGATCAACAGCAAATAAACAACTATCACCAACAGATTAAAGAGAAGGGAAATAACAGTCAGCAGAGAGGTGGACTCTTTTTGAATTCAAAGGCTGGAAGGGATTATTGGTTAGTACTGGACAGATAGCTAGTCATCACAGCCCAGAAAAGTCCCTTTCAGTCACACAAAGTACAGACAGCATGTAAGGTTGTAAATGAAATAGCAGCACCCATTTTCAAATTCACATGTAACCACTCTCTTGAAGTCCCATCTTGTTACGCAAGTTCTGGAAGTGGTCTCATGGAAGAGGCTTGGTCAGGATGTCTACTGTCATCTCTGTGGTGTGACAGAAGACCATCTCAATGACACCTTTCTCAGTCAGGTCACACACCAAGTGGTATCTTACACCAACGTGTTTGGCGTGTGCATTCATTTTCTCACTTTGTGATAGCTTGATGCAGCTCTGGTTGTCTTCCATTTATTTCAAAGTCATTCAGCAGTTTCTCCAGCCATAACAGTTCTCTGCATACTTCAGCTGCAGCAATGAATTCAGACACTATCAAAGACAAAGCTATGGTACCTTGTTGTGTCGAGCCCATGGAATGGGACCATCAACATACTTGAAGAGGAAACCACTAATGGATTTATGATCTGTACTATGCCCAATCTGCATCAGTGAACCCTATAAAATTTTGGTTTTTATTAGCTGGCAGTCTTAACTTGAAGTCCACGGTCTCTTCCAAATGTCTAGCTATCCTTTTTACAGCTGTCCAATCATTCTGTGTTGGCACACTAACCTTTCTGCTTAGTATTCCTACAGTGGTGGCTATATCTTATTTATTTATTTATTAAATTTATACCCCGCCCATCTAGACCGAAGTCTATGTATCTTGTCTGGTAATGGCTGTGAGGTTCAAAAGCATACCTATAGCCGTGTTATATTTATTATTATTTGGTAAAGGTTCACTTTTCTTATAATATTTTTAGAAAATCCATTTGCATGGGTGTTGTAACACTGTGGGCATCTTGGAGGCCTAATGTCTCCAGAAGCTCAACTATCTTTTGTTTCTGATTTAGCAAATATATGACCCATCTGCCTCCCTATCAGTTTTAATCTCCAAATAATATGTTGCATCTCCTAACTCTTTGACTTTTACCTCTTTGTTAAGATGATGTACAATATCTCTGTTCTCCTGTTCCCTTTGAGTGGCTATAATTAAGTCATATACATATGCAAGTATAAACGTTAAATGTCTATTTCTGCTTTTGGTACACAAATACTGATCTGCATCACCTTGATTAAAACTTTGTTGTGGTCGCTTTTTCTTGAGTTTCTCATTCTAGGCCTGAGCAGCTTGCTTCAGTCTATACAGGCCCTTCTTTCATTTGCATACAAAATCAGGATGTTTCTGGTTGATAAAGCCCAGTGGCTGCTCCATATACAGCTCCTTTGCAGGCTCTCCATGTGGAAATGCAGTCTTGATGTCTAGGTATCTGACTTGCATCTTGCTGGAGGCTTATATACTTAGGAACATTCTCATTGTGATGTACTTTCTCTACACCACACATATACTGAGCAACCAACTGAAAGGATCAACAGCAAACAAACAGCTGACACCAACAGACTAAAGAGAAGAAAAACAACAGTCAGCAGAGAAGCATGGCTCTCTTTGAATTCAAAAATTGGAAGGAACTATAGTCACACCCCAGCCCAGAAAAGTCCCTCCCAGTCACACAAACCACTGACAGCATGTGAGGTTGCAAACAAAACTGCAGCACAAGCAGGGTTGTTACATACAATCCACAAAGGAAATGTAAAGAAGAGAACTAAAGAACACTGGTACAACAAATGGGATCAAGTAGAGTAACAGACAAATCCACGGTTGCACAATAATGTAAGTGTTGCAGTGGGAAGGGAAACATTTTCTAGCTATTTTTGTTGTTTATATACTTCAAACCAATATTGTGAAAGAGTCAAAATAGATTTCATGTTATATTTCAGTTATTTTAAAACACTTAAATAGCAAGGACTATAAATACGAAGGTGACAGGAATCTTTCTGTAGCAGATGGGTTTTTCCTGCCTAACGTGGGAGTTATCTTCTGTGTTGCTTACCCCTGCCACACAAACTTTTTGTTGTGTGTTTGCAGTTGTAGTTCAGATACTGACAGGTCCTCAAAAACTGGTAGGGGAAATGCCCCCCTCCAATTCTGTATCTTCACATTATTTTTAGTTTTCCTGTTTCACTAACACAGAACTGTCATATTTTAAATGTGTCAACTTTTGAAAGGTGACATTTTCAAATCTTAAATTATTTAGTTTTGAAATTCAATATTTCTTTAAAAACATTTTCAGATGTTCAGTGTTTTTTTTAATCATGTAATGAGAAAAGTTGAAATCTATCCCCAGAATGTAAAGATTATATCAGTGCTTGGGAAATATGAATGTACTAAATCTCACATTGTACATTGACTATGTCTGCATTTCTAAATTTCTATTGCAATGTGTGATATTTTTTGCCAAATTAATTTTCAGTTCCCCTTCTTATTTTGCAGATTAGGGAGGTCTGTGACTTTCAAGAAGAGGAAAATATGTTAAAACTCATGTGAAATATAATTACAATTTCACAAAGTTGTACTCCAAAATTTACAGTATCTAATGTAGTGCTTCCCCCCCCCCCAAACATCTGGTAGTGCTGAACCAGACGCTAAGAGGACCCTGACTTAGATTTGTTTAAAGTAATGACTGGGCAACTTGTGGGTCACTGTACCCTGTTTCCCCGAAAATAAGACCTAACCTGAAAATAAGCCCTAGTATGATTTTTCAGGATGCTTGTAATATAAGACCTACCCCAAAAATAAGCCCCAGTTAAGTGAAACCCCAGCTTCCACCATTGTGCAGCATTGTGCAGCAACCAGAAGATGACATGACTGTAAAATAAAACATCCCCTGAAAATAAGCCCTAATGCATTTTTTGGAGCAAAAATTAATATAAGACCCTGTCTTATTTTCGGGGAAACACGGTATGTTGTTCAGTCACAACTCCCACAATCCTTTATCATTGGCTGTGCAGAGTAGCAGTGATGGGAGAATAGCAACGTCTGGAGGGCTACAGGTTGCCTTCCACTGAAAGCATGTTTTCTGGATTATGCCAAAGGTGCTCCAGTACAGGGTCATTAAAAAAAAAAAAACCTTAATGGGAGTGGTACAAGGCATAAAAGTGAAGAGATCCCTGATTATGCCAGGTTTTGTGGTTTGACTTTACTAAAATCACCAAAGCAAAAATGTGTTGGAAAAAGAAAGCTGGAAAGCTCTGCATATGCATTGTTCTCTGTCCAGTACTCATAGACTGGAGTGGTGTAATTCGTATTGATAATTCTAAAATATGCTGCTGCTCCGCATAAAACCCCCAAGGAGACAAACAAAACTGTCATGGGTAAACTTCAATGGGCGAATCCATGCTTTGCATGTAGAAGGTCACAGCTTCAATTCCTGGCGTCCCTAGGTAGATCTAGGGAAGAATCCTACCTAAAACTCTTGACAACTGCTGTCAGTCAAAGTTGATAATAGTGGTCCCCAATACATATCACACACACACACCCCTTTTGTGGGTTATATATAAACAGACAGTTTTGGTGATTACAAAAAAGTTCACTTTCATAGCATACAATGGAAGGTGGATAAATGAGGAATTGGAGCCACCTTCTAATTGCAGATCATGGATTCTTTGTACCAAGTCTGGAGAGGAAACAGGGAAGGAGCTTTTCAGGAGAGGACTGTTCTCTCGGGCCAGATGCACAGGAGAATGTGTCGACTGCTGCCAGGCAGAGTTACAAAGGGAATACACTATGCTGTGTATAATCCAAAACAATTTGATGTACTTGCAAACGGAACAGTTTGTTCAGACGTGGGTGAAGGATTAAAACAGAAAAGTTGTATGAAAATATTCTTGCTGATGCACAGAACTGGTTTACTGTCACTTTGTATCTATCTTTTTACTTTCTATTCCCTATTCTTCCTTAACCACAATTGTTCATTTATCTCTATCTCTATCTCTATGTTGTTGGTGTGTGTTGGAAAGTTGGAACTGACTTACAGTGATCCTAATAGGGCTTTCAAGGTACATGAGCTATTTAAGAAGTAGTTTTAACCAGTTCCACATCCCTAGTGAGCTTCCGTGGTTGAGTGGGGATTTGAACTCAGGGCTCCTGAGTCCTAGTCATCACTCTTATCCACTACAGCACACTGGGTATCTATATCTATAATAATAGTTATGTGTTGTCAAGCCAGTTCTGACTTATGGTGACCTTATTCATGGTTGTTTAGGTAGGGAGTACTCAGAAGTGGTTTAATTTACATTACGTTCTTCTTTGGATGTCCTGGGACTGTGCAGCTCACTCAAGGCTACACAAGCTGGCTCTTCCACCAGGAAGCACAGTGGAAATCGAACGTCCAACCTTTGGTTCCATGCCTTCACTGAGCTGCTCATCCAGCACATAGCTAACCTATTTCTATGTATCTCTCATTCTCATAGGACACAAGATTTCATTAAGAAGAGTGTCTTAGTGTGGAGAACCAGATTCAGAAAGATCTGATCATAAATATAATGAAAGTCAAAAATAAAAGCAGTGTATTCACAAAAGATAATTGCACATCATTATTTTCTGTTTAATATTTTTCAATATCTGTAGCAATGGTAACAAAACAGGATGAGCAAACTGGAGTGGTGAGAAGTAAAGGAATTTCTGTCTATGGTATGCACTCCTAGCATAGGGTACTCATGTCCTCTTTTAGGTAGGATAGTCTTCCTTTTGAAGGGCTGCCAGAGGATAAACTTCCTTTTGAAGATTTCATTTATTTGAAGGGCTGTCTAGTCCAAATCTGATTGACAGTTAAAGAAACCAGAAGGGTTCAGGAGTCTTGAAGTTGCTAAATTCACAGTTAGTCTTAGGGGCAGCGTGCATGAGGAAACTGAGTGTGGCTTTCTTTATTAAAAATAAACTTCCTCTAATTATGCAGCGGATAAAAATGGTTCAAGTCAGGAGTCTACAGAGCAGTTTGACTTTAAGTCTCCCTCAGTAGAACACCACTTATTTGTTAGGTTACCTCAACTGGCACTGACTATCTCAATACATTGTTGTTTGTGTGTGAGAGAGAGTGAGAGAACTCCTTCAGTCAGGTGGCTAGTTATAGAAAAAAACTATACTAAATAAACATAGGGTATTTGATCATGATTTAGAAAGCAAACACTTTGCAATATGTATTCAATGACAATAAATATCAAATTACTTCTATTTTCCTCCAAAATGATACACTGAATATACACAGAAAAGAAAGGGCCCCCCGGAAGATCACTCCTCCTGCAAACATAGCCTTGGCTCAATATTTGTCCTTCTATCTCCTTGTGATGCTAAAGAGAGATTGCCTTGCTTCTAACTGCAGTATGGGATTGTAATCAGTGAAATCAGGGACAAATCTCAGTCAATAAAATCCCAGCTACAAATAATCTTTCATTGAGCTTTTTCTCCTGCTGCCTGGCTCGCTGAGGTGACGGTTTCCCTTTTCAACATAAAACAAAATATCCATAACTCTAGTTGAGCAGTATCAGGGGAAAAAAAGAGTCTAGGCCTGTAAACCTGAACACAATGATTTAAGGAAACCTCTTCCAGCTAGAAAGCACTTTTCTTCTTTCTGCGACAGGAGCAGACAACTTATGGTCCTCTAGATCTTGTTAAATTGCAGCTCCAGCCCTAGCCAGCATGGCAAATGGTTAGGATGATGGGTGTTGCAGTCCAGCCACGTTTAGAGGACCACACATTCCCACAGATGTTACATCTCTGGCAACAGTGTCCATCAAGATGATTGTATTCAGTTCTTTATCTCCGGGGCACATCAGAACAAGGGGACAGCTTTTCAATCAGGGAACCCCAGACGACGGCCCTTTTTCATATGAGGCATCTCTTTCATCTGGTCGGTGGACCAAGATATTTTATGCACACATGCACTTACAAGTTGGAATGCATTTTGGAGAGTACATTTCTAATCTGTTGTTCAGACCTCTGAAGCTTGAAGCATTATGAACTGATAGGAATGTTTGTCAGTCTTTAATAATAAACTTCTTCCTTTGAGTCTACACAATTGTGAAGGGGGGAAAAAGAGCATGAAAGAATGCTCTCTTTTCATGTAGACAGGTAAACGCTCATTTGGCATTTTCTAAGATACTGTGTGATATGCAGTGACAGCACTTTTAGGAAAAAGTGTTTGTGGGGGGAAACCCTGTGTGGGCAGGTACATAAATATTTGGCAGCTCGGCACAGAGAACAAAGGGAAAAAAGATAAATTTTACAAATTTCTACAGAGCTGAGCATTTAGGGGCATGATTTTGCTGCCAGATCTAGATGCTCTGAAATGCTGAGTTTAAATGCTTAATGAGAACTGATACTTTAAACCTTGCTCTTCATAATTTTGCTGTGATGCAAAAAAAAAAAAAAAATTACTAATGCACAAAGTCCCACAAATACATCAAGACAGTAATTCTCTTCTATTGTGTCTCCTAGTGTTGTTGCATTCTTTGCTTGTATAGGTATATTTTCAGGAGACACAGCCATATTATCCTGTTTCCCCGAAAATAAGACCTAACCTGAAAATAAGCCCTAGTATGATTTTTCAGGATGCTCGGAAGTAGATAGCTTATGATAATGATGATAAATTATTGATATTACAACATGTACAATGCAAAACTAGTTCTCTGTAATGCATGGCCACAAAGTGAACCTGACCTGATTGTACCTTGTATGAACCACTCACAAAACAGACAGTGTCCCCTAATAGAGTTCTAGTGGTGCAGCTAGAGTTATGTCATCAGCAGTAACAGATTGCAGATAATTAAAGAGTTCATGTTTTGATTTAGGATGCATGGAACTTTGTCTCATTTGCACATGAGTTGTACACATCCTCAAAATGAAAAAAGGAACTATTTAATCAGTGGTGATCTGCCATTGCCCTGCCATTGCCACTGTGCCAGCAGAGCTCTGCAAAGGATATTGGCCAATGTGGGGATGATGCTGTTATCTGTAATTAGTTGCTTCAAAGCTCTGAGTGCAAAAAGCATACACACATACAAGTACATACCATATATTTCTGAGTGTATGCCAAATGCAGTTCTTTCACCAGTGAATAATTCTGCGCACCTAGGAAGACAGTCAAAGCCTCAAAAGTCAGACACAGGGTGTAGCTTCCATGTCAGAATGGAGCTTCAGTTCTTTTAAAAAGAAATTTGACTGTCAGCAAAATGATGTATTATTTGCACAGTCACTGCCTTTATGACACATTCTTAATTTGTTACATGGGTTTAGAGAAAGAGTAGATTTATCCATTTGCCTTCCCTTAAGCTCCTTGGGGTGTAAGGAGTAAATTCAATGTCTCTTTACTAGACTTTGTTGTTATGATTTCTGTTTAAGTGTCAACTGCCTAAAGTGTTGGAAGATTTTGTGTAGACCTAGCAATTTGCTAGGACTTGCAACATCTACACATCCTGGAAACGTCTTAGAAGAACGTAGTCATAAGAAGAAATGCATGTCTTACCCACATAGTATACTGAATAGCAATTGTTTGGAGGAAATGATTAGGGAAATAGTTCAACAAGTCTCAGCAGATAAGTGTGGTTTTTTAATTAAATAGAGAACCAGACACTTTTGCAGTCTAACCATGTAGTTTGTGGAGAAATATCCCAACAATCTCACATCCTCAACTGGTAATTTTCAAATGAAAGGCAAACGTATGATGACCACATTTTTCAGGAACGATGAGCTCAAAGCTAAGATGTGCATGAAATTCCCACAGTAAAAGAGAAATGAAATGAAGTCCTGGTCTTCAAAGCATCGTCTGGTTTGGAAATTGTAGCTTCGCTAGATGTCCTACAATATAGGGAGACGACTGAACCAAAGTCTACATGCTATACAGATCACTTATTTGCCAGAAGATGGGACATGATACATTTTTAGGTTAGGCCTGTCTCAGCTAATGATTTTTTGTTTTAATTGAGGTTGGTATTTTCTGGCTCACAAATATGACTCTTGGCGGCTCATAAAGTTCTCTGAAGATACAAGGCAAACCTTACAGCCCCTCTTCTCCAGTTTAGACTTCAAATCAAGCAAGAGAATGCTGATACCTTCATATCCAACTTCCTTTGCCAAAACAGCAAAAAATAATAATAATAATAATGGGGGGATGGATGCTTCTCTTTTCTCTCTCCAACTCCCAAGGCTCTGGTATCTGGCATATATCACGAGTTGTGAGTCAAGGAAAATCGGGATATACGGCTTTATCAGTTGTATTAACATTAGCACTCCCAGTGCCCACAGCTTGGATAGAGTATGTTACAGCAGAACCTGTGATGCCTTACTTTATGCAATAAAATGGATACAACAACATTCCCTTTTTCAAAATACTGAGCCAACATGGGGTTACTTTTTGTGTGTGGTGTAATGAGTAATTGCTTGTCACTCACAACATGTTATTTTGGGGTGTTTGTGTGTGTGGAGATGGTAGGGCCATGCTGCATTTTGAACCCTTTTTTTGTATTTTAAAATAAAATAAAGAATGGGAAAGGTAATGTGTAATGACTCATATGTAAGGTTTTTTTAAAAAGTAACACTAGTAGTTTTTAAAAATTATGTTCCAGGTTTTGGGCACATCTGTAGCAGAAGGTGGGAGAGAAGAGACCTCTTTTCTAGTTACCCATTCTACTATTGCTATTGCTGCTGGTACTGCTGGAAAAAAACCCAAACAAACCCAGGTGAGTGGTCAGGTGGTAAAAAGAAGAATTTGGAGGGAGGGAGGGAAACATGCAGCTGGAGAGGATATAAAAGGGATTATTCGTGACATTCCTGAGGAAACAGTGGAGCGTGATGTCACTTGGAACTGGGCTTGGAATAAATTAAGTTATTTTTCTAGGTTAGTTGAAATAGCCTAGTTTTTAATGCCTAACCCATTGGCCCCATTTCTACTCTGGGGTTAAGTGTGCATGTGCTAAAATGAGATGCATTGAGGGGAACGTGTATATATATTTAAAAGCATGCATTGAGATACGTGCAAATGGCAGAAGAGGTGTAATTTGTCTGGGTTCCCTTTTATTTCAACACAGTTTCAAAAGCAAGTATTTGACTGCCATAATGAGCAAAGTAGCCCATTTCTGTGTAACCATAACTGCAGAAGATGTTACAAAAAGGATACAAGTGCTGAATAACTCAGTGGTTTAGGTATCTGACTATGGAGCCAAGGGTTGGGAGTGCGATTCCCCACTCTGCCTGCTTGACCATGGCTAGACTTGTTAATCCATTGGGTCCTTTCCAGGTCTGCAGTTCTAAGATCTAAGATTCTAAAGCAATCTCTAACTTCATTACCAGAGCACTGGAAACATAATAGAACAGAGATTTTTAGTATGGAGAAGAAAATATGATCCATGTTTTGGAAACAGTATTAGAAATCTTATATAAAAGTGAGGGCTAGTTCTACCTTCAGACACAGTAAGGCAAAAGATGCTTGGCTGACCTTAGATAACAGTGGAGAATAATGTCCCCTCACGAATATCAAAGTACCATCCTTCTGTATATAGATTAGAGAGGTGCCATCTTATTCTTCCACTGTAGGCAGCCACATGTCTTCGGCCAACTTGCTACTATGGTGAGGTTGTGTTGTGAGATCTTTAGAACAAAACAAAATAGCACATTTGGCTCATGGAAATAACCTATTCATCAGTATCCCCTTTCCCATGGAATAAACTGCTGCAAATCATTCTCCATCCAACATTTTTCTCTACTTCTCTCTGCCTTTTTGACTATTCACAAGTTCTGGTATTCTTATCCTGTTCAAGCAACACTGCACCCTTGCTGTTCCTTGCCCCAGCTTTTCTGGACAGTGGATGACATCCATCTGTTCTCCATCCATTGAATAAAAGCACATTGGGGTCACTTGGATTTCCACCAGCAAAATGGTGAGGGGACATTTCCAGCTATTTCCTTCTTCCTTTGCAGCTTTCTGCCCCATCTGATTGAAAACAGTTTGGCAAAACAGTGAGGTGGTGTTGGTGAGAAAGGGGAATAATAAAAAATGAAACTCCCTCCTCATTCCAGTGACAGAAGGATCTGCTAAATCAAAAAAGCGCCTATCAGTAGAAGAGCACCAGTTGGATAAAACCTTGTACATCTTGCCTTAGTTCTGGTACAGAGCCCCTTGGTTAATATGTATGAAAACTAATCCAGCTCTTCCAGTTCTTTTTGGCACATTTACTGATATTACCTGGGAGTTTTATGCTGTGCTTATTTATTCTGAAGTAAATCCGATTATGTTCTATAGTAAATGTGCTTAGGTGCAGGCTTACTCATAAAGAACTTCAGATGGAATCACTGCATTTGGTGCTATTGTTATGTACCATCAAGTAATCTCAGATTTGTGATGACCCTGATGGGAGTTTCAAGTTATGTGATATATTTAAGGAGTGGTTTTATTATTGCCAGCACCCAGTGAGATTCCATGGTGGAACAAGAATTTCAACTCAGTTTCCCTGAGTCCTAGTCCTTCACTCCATCCATTCCTCCACATTGGCTTTAATTTTTTATTATATTTAGATGGACATATATTCTTCTTGATTATGTAATTTGTTTCACCCAGTTCGCACTATATAATCCAGTCTTGCTAGCCAAGCGTCTCAGATCCAAATTTCTTGAATACTATATAATATAAAGATATTCTTTTTTTAAAATTTTCTTTTTATTATTATTATTATTTATAAAGTCCATCTGTGCTTATTTAACATTGTGTCACCTGGGTTCAGTTTATAATCATTTGTTAAGACAACTACAATACATATTAAGCTCTTAATCTATACAACGTGCTTCTAACCATTGATAAAACAGGTTCCATGTTTGATAATATTCTGCATCTTTCTTTCCTTTGATATTCAGTGTCAGTATGTCCATTTATGCGCAGTCCAATATATTTTTAATTATTTCTTGATCTCTAGGTGTTTCTTCATTCTTCCAATATTGTGCGAATATAATCCTTGCGGCTGTTAAAATATGCAGTGTTAAGTATACATTTTGTTTATCAAAGCTCTCTGGTATTATGCTTAATAGAAAGAGTTCTGGCTTAAAATCTACTTTTTTTTTTTTACTATTTTAACAAGCCATATATGTATTTTTGTTCAAATGTTTTTTGCTTTATCACAGGTCCACCAAAGGCGATAATAAGTTCCAGTTTTTTATGACATTTCCAGCATTTACTTGACCGATTAGAGTACATTTTAGCTAATCTATCGGTTGGTAAATGTCATCTATAAAACATTTTGTATAAATTATCTTTATAAGATGTTGCCATTGTCATTTTATAGTTTCTAGAACAGTTTTTGCCATTTTTCGAAGTCAATATTATATCCAAACTTTTTTTGCCCATTGAACCATCGTTTCATTTTCCAATTTAAAAGAAATTTATATATTTTCCTAATTAATTTATCATCTGATGTTAACATTATTTGGTCAAGCGTTGTATGTTCTTTATAAAAATCATACATTTTTAAACCCTTTCATACCTCGATTGTATTTGCATTATGGGCCCCATAATGCGTCTAATCCCTGGTCTATAAAGTCTTGTTTCGGTTTTAATCTCCTATCTATATCTAACATATGTATAGGTCAAATTTTTAAAAAAATTCAGAAGATTGGGATTGAACAAATGCTTCTATAGGTGAAACCCATCCTGGTATTTTTGTGTACATTTTCGTTTTTATTTTTTCCCATATTATATACTTCTATATATTTCTAATATAGTGGTTTTGAAAATACCTTTGGGTTTTAGCTTTCTGGTACCATAAAAAGGCATGTCAACCCAACTGTAAATCATGAGCCTCTAAATACAAAAGTCTTTTGTTTTTGAGACTAATCCATTCTTTCAGCCACATTAGGATAGATGATTGGTAATATAAAGTCCAGTCCGGTAAACCGAAGCCTCCTTTTCCTTGGATTCTTGCAACATTTTCAATTTGATTCTGGCTTTCTTCCCTTGCCAAATAAATTTTAATATTGCCTAGTTTAGATCATCAAAGTATTTCTTCTCTATTTTCACTGACACTGTTTGAAATAGAAAGAGTAGTTTTGGCAGGATATTCATTTTGATTGTTGCAATCCTTCCTAATAGTGATAATTGTAGATTTTTCCATTTTTCTTGGTCCATTTTTATTTGGTTAAGTAGTTTTATATAATTATCTTCTTTTATAGTTACGCATCTAGCAGTTAAATATATTCCAAGGTATTTAACTTTTTAAACTATTTGTAGGTCTGACCTCTCTGAAAGTTGATTTTTTTGTTTGGCTGTTAACTTTTTCACTATAACTTTAGTTTTTTCTTTGTTTATCTTCAATCCTGTTACTTCTCAGAATTCATCAATTTTCTCCAGTAGTCTCAATGTTGTTTCCAACGGATCTTCCAAAATGAACACCAAATCGTCTGCGAATGCTTGTAATTTGTAATTCTCGTCCTTTATTTTAGTGCCTTTGATATAAAGATATTCTTGTTTGGTCATAGTAATGGTGGCTTCTTATAGCAATGTAAAGATGTCTGTATAGTTTTCTTATCAATGGGAAATTTTATCCCATAAAAGAAGCACTTTGCTCTTTGAAACATATGTGTCACCAAAAAAAGGAAGGTGAGCAACCTCCACAGGTCTGAGGGGGCATATATGCAAACATTTGGCCTTTGGAGAGCCAATATGTTACTTTAAAATTTATTTTTAAATTAACATTGCTCTCTAGTTTGCCATGTTTGTGGCGCTTCTTATCTCTTCTGTGTGTCTTTGGGTTTTTAACACCGCCCAGCCTAAAAGCTTGAGGGCATAAATGTGGTGAAATTGTTACTTCCATCCCCTTGGGGCTTTGAATGGGCTTTTTAATTTTTTGGAGGGAGGGGGAATGGGTGCTCCTGGATGCCTGTAGGCTGTACTTTCTTGACCATTTATTTATAAACAAACAACTAAAACTAAAACTGAATGGATAAGCGGTTTAAAAATTAAGTAAAATATAATGGTCTCCAGGGTGAAAGAAGCACTATGTTTTGTGTTATTAATTTTTGTACGTAATTTGTGTGAATAGCATGTTAAGTTTTTCTTATATTTTATCAATGTATTTAGTTTAATTTTTTTTTAAAAAAAGATATGGATTCTTCCTCTTCATTTTGAATTTAAGAGGGCCTACTATTTCTTCCAGCTTCCCACTCAAGAAAAAGATAATGCTTTCTAAAATGTAAACTCAACAACAAGAAGAAAATAAAAACGTGTGTCATCAAGTTATGGTGTGCCAGGGTTTCCTTGATATAAAGTGCTCAAAAACGGTTTACCACTCCCTTCTTCTGGAAACACAATGATACAGTGTTAAAATATAAAGCAATGGCAACAACAGTGCTAAACTATAATGCATATTTAAAAGGATTTATGTGAAAGGGCAGAAGTGCAGTAGAGGCAATTAAGAGCAATGAATATTTAAAAGGATTATAAGGAAGGAGGAAGTGAAGCTGAGAAGACAGTGTAGTTGGTATAAACATTAAAGATGACTATGTACAATCCAGCAAATGGTACACATTAAATATAATGTGTCACCAGTTAAGCAATCGGTTGGTGTCTGTGTTCACTCATCTGGCCAGGGGCACACCAGCAAGCCTGGGGCAGAGGTTTCCGTAAGCAGCATCTCCTCAGGCAGAGTCTAGAATTCCTTTCTGGCAGAAAAGAAAGGTGGAATATGCCAGAATCTCTTGTAGCAGGATTAGGTATCAGCAAGAAAAGGCAGACTAATTAAATTCTTACATACATGATGGACTGTAGCACCAGCAATGGTCAGCTTATGAGGGACTGTTTTCATATTAGGCACTAGGGCTCATCAAGCTAATCACACAGTTAGACATCAATATTCTTGTGTGTGTTCCCTTCAGAGATTCATGTTTGAAAGTGTTGCTTGCACAGGACTGTGGTGTAAACAGCATCAGCATCAGGTCTTGATAGCTGGAAGCCAACTTGTTGATTTATCTTCTGAATGAAGGTCTGGGATTCCTAACTGTGAATACAAATCTAGCTTCTCGTACATATTTTTTTGGTTGAGACTCACTTATGGGAGTAACTGCTGACTGTAGGTCAGAATAGATTCTTCCTACTCTTCCTGGTGATGGAACCTATCTTTAAAGGCGGTCATTAGAAGTCAGTGGTGGACCAGCTCCAGAGGTTTGGTGGCAGCCAATTTTCAACCCTGGGACTCTCTAGAAACAGCCCACAGAAATAATATTGGAAATAAATGCAGGCCCATTTCCAGTTTTGTAAAAATGTTACGTTCTGGAGTTCAAAACAAAGTGCATAGGGCAAAACTGCTACTCTTGAACAGTTTTAGGAACAGATGTGGCCACTTTAAAAAAAACAATTATGGGAATTAGGAGGTGTCCATGAGAGTGGAAGGATAAGGGGGGAAAGCATGTCAAGAAACCCAGGTTCCAATCCATGATGTAGGTGAAGCAGTGTCCTTTTCATCTGGAGTTCCACCACAGTCACATCAACGTTCTTTTGAGCCTAGTAATGTTATTGAGAATCTTTCTGGTTTTTTTTGCATTTTATATTGTAGTTGTTTTATTCCAGGGGACGTGGTGGCGCTGTGGGTTAAACCGCAGAAGCCTCTGTGCTGCAGGGTCAGAAGACCAGCAGTCGTAAGATCGAATCCACGCAACGGAGTGAGCTCCCGTCGCTTGTCCCAGCTCCTGCCAACCTAGCAGTTCGAAAGCATGCAAATGCAAGTAGATAAATAGGTACCACCTTGGTGGGAAGGTAACGGCGTTCCGTGTCTAGTCGTGCTGGCCACGTGACCACGGAAACTGTCTTCGGACAAAACGCTGGCTCTATGGCTTGAAAACGGAGATGAGCACCACGCCCTAGAGTTGGACACAACTGGACTAAATGTCAAGGGGAACCTTTACCTTTACCTTATTCCAGGGGAGAAGAATCCATTCCAGTTGTTGTTGGTCTCCAAGCCCCTAACTCCACTTTTCCCTAGGCAACATGACCCGCAGTTGGTCATGATGGAGTCATGATGCAACATAATTTAGAAGGACAAATATGAATGAATCCCTGCTTTACGCTTTGTTATAACCTGACTTGCAAATGTGAAAGAAGGTTTAAAAAACAACCAACCAGCCAACTGTACTTATCAAAAATGGAACTGAGGCTTTGGGCCTACTGTGTAGATCATCAGCAAATCCTGTTTTATGTGAAAATCCCCACGTTATACAGAATGTTTAAAATAACTGTATAATTTCATACTCAAAATGTTGTAACAACTGGATATATATTATGTTCACAGTACTGGGGCTTGCTGCTGTGTGCTGTTTGTCCAGCAAACAAGCCAGTCCCCTTAATAAGCTGAAAAAACAGCTGCTGACTTCCCTTGGGCTGCTTTAGCAAGTCAGCAACTTCTTCCTCTGTTTGGTTTATTATCCAGAGAAATGTCAGGGAGGGTGGAAAGTAAGGGAAAACTGCTGAGGTAATAGCATCAATATAGCTTAAAAACAACCTACTCCTTTAAAAATCAATTGGTGATTAATATGTACTGTGTTGAGGAGGATTTCCCACAGTGAACACACTGTAGAAGTAATTGCTTAGCTGAGTCATTTCCTTTCTTTCTCTTGGTATCTGACAAGGTCATAAGATCCAGAATGTTCCCTCAGGCATATACAAAGCATATGGATATTTTCTTTAAAACAAAACCAGCAAAATATCTAGTGAGAGGGAAAGAAAGCCTACACATATCGGGCACTGAAGTCATGCATTGAGCCAGAAACAAGAGGGCCCAGTTTACACAGTGCAAGCATAGCACCCTGCGTTGGCCTCTTATATCATGGGCTAAAGCCGACTTCTAATCTAATGGGAGGCCTGCAAAGACCCTGCTGCAGAGGCCAGGTAGTGATATGGTAGAAATAGGGTTGCCAGGTCCCTGGGAATTGGCTGGAGGCTCAGACAATTGCTCTGCTTCTCCAGTTCTTCAGTCAAGGAGATGAATTTTAGGGGGGAGGGGAAGGAGGAGGAATCTTTGTGTTAATGGTTGTGAAAGCCTTTGAGAATACATTGAACGCCTCTTTGTTTTAACTTTATATGAGAGTTATCTTTAGAGCTTGCACATTCATCTGCATCCATTCCTTGCTGGTGTGAGGGCTCATGAGCTCAGTGTGAAAGTATTTTCATGTATGTAGAATGGAATGAAAAGATTTGAATGGAATGTATGCCATGCTTGTGCAATATTGGCACATGAAAAAGTGAGAATGAGCCACGTAAGGGCTCTCCTGCCTCCTCACAGACGATTTCTAGGTGGATCGTATCTACTCTCACCTTGGTCTATGAACTGGCTAGCAAACCTCCACCAGATGCATTAAAGGCGCATTCTACGAGAGCTATGGCTACTTCGACTGCCTTATTGTGTGACGTTGACGTTTCTGACATTTGTCTGACACTTGGTCCACACCATCGACCTTTGTGACGCACTACCGTCTGAACGTCAGGGCCAAGAAGGAAGCAAATTTTGGAAGGGCTGTGCTGACATCATTGTTATCGTGACAGCCCTCCTGCTGGTAAGTGAGCTTGCTAGTCACCCGTTTGTGTGCATTCACAGAGGCCACGAAGAAGAAAGGAAGGTTACTTACCTGTAACCATTGTTCTTCAAGTGGTCCTCTGTGAATCCACACATCCCACCCATCCTCCCCGCTGTCCGTCACTTTGGTTCTTGAGCTTGGTTACAATTAGAGCCTTGACAGCGGTGGACATTTCGAAATGGAGGTATTACGAGCGGGCGGAGCATGCGCACCACAGGGAAACGTCTTACTAATCACATGTTTTTAAGCTCTAGAATATTCCGAGGAGTCTTGCTCAGGTGCAGTCTAAACCCATTTGTGTGGATTCACAGAGGACCACTCGAAGAACCATGGTTACAGGTAAGTAACCTTCCTTTCCATAAACTCTGGCAGTAGCAGCTAGTGTATGGGGGCAGGGGGGACTTTTTGCAGGCTGGTAGTGAACCTTCCACAAACCTCAGCAGCAGCATACAGCCTGGCATTTTCCCCTATGTGTGCTGTAGGAAAAGAAGCATATGATGCAAGCCCTAGCAGGAGTGGTGACAACCAGTGCAGCTGCGAGCCACATTTTGCTGCCTAGCTAGAAGCTGTAAAATAGTAGATTCTTCTGACTCCAGGGTTTCAATATTCTCCAGTTTATAGGCCCATTTACCCAGATTCCTCTTTTGCCCATTTCCACAATCAGTTGGCTCCAGTCTGAATTCTTACCCATCCAGCTCTGTGATATTGTAAGGCCCCATCATAACAACATCACAGGAATCTACTCATTTAACATCTCAAGTGTCAACTCCCTATTTTTGGCCCCGAAATCTCAAAGAATGGGATGCTGCGGACCTGGCAAGCACAGCTGGTGTTGAAATGTAGAAGAGTGGGTAGACTGGAACCGACAACCTCCTTTATCCCAGTCATTCACAAAAGCATCTCTTGATGGAGACTCCCCTACCCCCTCTCATATACTGAGGTCAAAACTTCCTTCGTCTTGTCTCTTGACTCCTTATTTAAGGAGTAAATATTTACTTATTTACATCTCCTTATGTAAGGAGATGTAATGATCTCTTTAAATAACTACAGGAATAAATGTTTTTTAAAAACAATCTTCACTTATTTCTTCTCTTCCACCTTCACGGCCACCAACTTTTAGCTGCCTCTATGTATGTGTATTTGCCCCCTTACTCAGACTCTTAGGATACTCTTCACATAGCCAACTCTTGGATACTGAGCTCCACACCATTCACCTTGAATTAATTTAATAAGATTTTATTAAAATCACAACAACTGAGCATCAATCAGGGGATTGGACAGATTTCTGGAGGAAAAGTCCATGATGATGATGATGATGATTTGATTTATATACTGCCCATCTGGCAGCCGAGCCACTCTGGGCGGTTTACAACAGATAAACAAACAACAGAGTAACAAAATAATTGAGCCATGGCAAGAAAGAGAGAAATCACTGAAAACAAAAGCCTTCCTAAAAGTAACCTTGTGAAATGTCACCTTGCTGAGGCTCGGGAAGCCGCTAACTTGGACATATGTAAGCGGTAATTAGGCTAGCCATGTTGACAAGTGGAATTTCTATATGCTTTCCTACTTGCACTTGGCCATGCCCGTGCTTTCCATAGATATCCATAAGACTCTCTCAGGAACAGCTGCAGCAATAACAATGCTATATCTCAGACAACATGACAATGTGGACTCCTTCCACCATGCTCTAGTCAGTTGCCAAGTACTTCAGGAAATAAGATGGGATGGTCTGGAGTGCGACACAGTTGCCTAGAAATACTCAAATATGTTCCTCCCAACCTTGTGCAAAACCTTATTTTCCGGTAATATTTAATATGCCAATGCAAACGTTGAAGTTATTTAAGCCAGAAACCAAGAATGCAGGAAAATATAAAGTATGAAAAAGAAAAGATGTTCTAGGAAATAATCCTGCTCTTGTTATCTAGGATTGTGATGACATTCACTGTTGTATTAAAGCCCTTTTTAATACTCACAGAGTTGCTTGGAAATGTGGGAGAAGGAATTTAAACAGATAAATAATCAACAGTGGGTAAAGCTGGCCCATCCAGGCAGAGGACTTGGAGTGCTTTGTGCTTCAAAGTCTGGCTTCAGGCCCTCTGGATCCAGATATGTAGGTGGCAATGAACAAATCAATGAACATCTCTTGTTCTTGGACAGTTGTTATGTGCAAGGCAGGTGCGATCTGTGAATCCATGTCTGGAACAGCTGTAGCTATTCCTGAATTTGACTGGAATAAATAGTTGGAAAATGTCCTTTGATTTTTTTTTCTTTGTAAGAACTTAATAACATTTGAAAAATTCTTCATAAATTCAAGGAAAAGAACTTGTGAGGCAAAAAATGCAAGTGTGGAGAAAGTGAAACTGACAGATCTACCCATGGCTATTTGTAATCAATGTACAGCGCATGGCACACTGCAGATTGTGCTGTTCTGTACACAACCTGTGTTTCTCCCTTTACAGGCCTCAGTTATTCCAAGATTTCAGATAGTGATTAGAGCACAGTGATCACAGAAAACAAGTTGCGGCATCTGTGGCTTGTGCAGAACGTGTGCTGAGATAAAACAAACAGATTAGAATAATCTGCTTTCCTTTCTATTTTGAAATATGCCTAAGCATGTATAGTCTGCAATAAGAGATCATCATGACAAAGCTCTAAGCCATGGTTTATTCAAATAGACATAAAATCAATTGCATATTAAGCATTAAGCATTCAGAAATTATACACACCCACACCTATACATACAGACATATATGTGTGTATGCATATGCATACCCTATTTTATATAAAATATTTTAGAGATTAATTTGTTCATTGGTGACTTATTATTAACCCCTTATCATTTACATGAAATTTGCACACTCAAGAGTACAACACTGCCACCTGTTGAGAGGTTTACAAGAGGATAATATGTAGCCATTGAGGAAGGAAATGGTTCTTATTTCTTACGTAATGATGCATATGACTAATAGTGTAATGGCCCAATAAACAGAAACATCATCAAAACAGAGACAACAATAAGATAAGAAACAAGATAACAATACAGAGACAACAATAAGATAAGAAGCTTTGTATACAGTCTGGAATACTTGGCTAAATAACAACAGCTTGTGAAGTAGGTGCCAAGTGTTTTTCCTTAAGCAATGTGTTTCAAAAATAGGGTGTCACAGCTGGAAAGGCCTTTGTAGTGACACCGTGCACATATTATGAGTAAGGGCTTGCAGGCTTCAGTGTGAACAAGGCATTTCTTCCATTATTTTGATCTCCATACATCTAAAATAACTGATTGCTGCCTAGCTACATATTTCAACAAAACGACAGTGACCTCTGTTTATCTTCACACACATACTTGCAGTAAGCTGCAGAAAATACAAGGCACAGGGCATTTTGGACAGTTATTAATTAACGATGACTCATCTATTTATTTCATTTATATCCCATTCCCCCCCCCCCCCCAGGTAGTTACCTAGTCACATTGTGCAATATGGTATAGTGTAGTGTATTTCCACTTAAATTACGGTAAGAATGTTCAGTTGTGATATTTGCATATTTTAGTTTAAATTAGTGTATGAAAATTTCATGTAAATAGTCTCTCTCTCTCTCTCTTTCTCTCTCTCTCTCTGTCTTTTTAATGAAGAAGGCCCTCCTTTTGGTGATGGAGTAGTGGCCAGCCTATTTTGAACTGAGCCTGGATGTGCAGCCAGAACAGGCAATATGTAATCACGTAGGCAATTTTGAAAAGCCTATAGCATGAGTACATCTATGTATCAAATCTTGGTCTGAATGTGCAGAATCGACTTCTGTTACTATAAGACAGCTTCCATACTCCTGCACTAACAGAAGTTGATCCAGTTGGATAGTCCTGGATACTTAAGGATCAAAGGGCTTTAGATGGCATTTCCTGCTGGGAGAGGCTCAGTCCATGCTATCCAAACATCACAGGCAAAGATGGTTTTATTCAGGCAGGCTTCTGGCATGTGAGCTTGCCTGTTTTTGTTTTTTATTGTAGTGGTTTTCATCATGTTTTTTAATATTTTTGTTTTAAAATATGATGCTTTACTGAAGTTGCATATAATCTGTATGTTATTTCTTTTTAAAAATAATCTGTTTGAAAAAAAAGATGTTTTATATAATTTGTGTTTTATTATTAACCACCGTGAGCACCTTTTTTGGTGGAAAGGTGGGGCAGAAATTAGTTAATTAAAATGAATAAATAAATCTGAGGTTTCACAAACAGGGCTGCCTGAAGAATGTGGGTTGCTCAAAGGGGGGGGGGAGCTTAAAGAAGACTTAATCACAGTACGTTTCCTTAGACATCAGTGGCAAGAGGTGGATATATCGACAGAAAGCATCTGTTGAGTTGGTGCCCTTCTGAAAAGGTATGCCAATGGACAGCTTTAATCTTGTAAGGAAAGGCCTTTTTGCTTGAGGTATCTTTGAAAATATAGCTGCGTTGAATGCTAAAAAGAAT
Organism: Intellagama lesueurii; assembly: GCA_037013535.1. Classification (NCBI taxonomy): domain Eukaryota; kingdom Metazoa; phylum Chordata; class Lepidosauria; order Squamata; family Agamidae; genus Intellagama; species Intellagama lesueurii. The sequence goes on from JBAJHW010000002.1 coordinate 71,915,918, forward strand.
AATGTGTGACATAATTAAATTAACGTGGGGCACTAGATAGTTTACTAAAGGGAATCACACAGTTTCCCTCATCATGAACTGCACAGTAAATCAGATATCATACATTAAAACTAATGCTGTAAGATTACTCATTTCATTTCTGAGCAGCAACTGTCAGTGTCCTTACTTATGTTACATTGTTAGTGTTAATGTTCCATTTTTTAAAAGGAACAAATAAAGTTACTTGCTGGTTTAAAACATTACTGTGGGGCCATTTATTTTGTATTTTTGACTAATTACACTCAAATAAAAATCAACATGTTTCTACTGCTTTAATAACAAATAATACACCATATTACTCTTTTAACAGTGAGTAATGACATGGGGTCACGAAGAGTCGGACACGACCTAACGACTAAACAACAACAACAACAAACAATGACATCTGGCTGCAGAGCCAGAGGTTGGTTTCCCATCATGCCTCCTGGGAGAAGAGCCTTCCTCTGTAGCCTTGGGCAAGCTGCACAGCCCTGGGGCACCCCTGGAAGAAGGCATTAGTAAATCACTTCTGAGTGCTCTATTAGGCTTATGTGATGGGGTTGCTTCTGGTGGCCTTGGTGGGCTGCGTGCTATCCCTCTGCCCTCTCAAAGAACCCACTGGAGCCACCTCCTGCCGGGCTCCAGGTGGGCACTGAGGCCGGCCAGGTGGCTCAGGGCCAGGAGGGGAGGCCAATGAATGAGGACCACCTCGATAACAGGATGAGGGAAAAGCTCTGCTGGCTAGGATAAAGGTGGAAGGAGAGCCATAGGAGGAAGAGGAATTCAGGAACTCAGAGGAGATGGAGGAGGACGCAGTGGGGCTAGTGGGGGACACCACTGAGGAGCAGGAGGAGGCTCTCCTGGGGGATGGGGTCTTCAACTATGCCCTTCAACTATGTTTTTATTAAGGCAGACTTTTAGCATGTAAACTGGCCTGTTTTTTGTTTTTGCTTTAATTGTGGTGCTTTTAACAAGAGCAGAGACCCCTGGACCAGTATATTGGTCAAGGTGAGACTTCTGCATGGCACAGGCAAGGCAGTGGTTTCAAACTATACCCTACTAGCCTCAACTAGGTAACTGACACCATTGGGGGTGACCATGTTCCTCCAACCAACCAACACTGATGCAGTGAGATGCAAGTGCCAAAGGGCAAGATAGCGGTGTCCCTGGCAGAGGACCTGCTGACCTGCAGCACATTGGCCTTCCATGCAAGCCTTCCTTGAAGGGAGCAACGCATATGGCAGGATGGCAGGACTATGGAATATGCCAGCCCTGTTGGAGTTAACTAGAAGCTCTCAGCAGGACAGTGGGACCCCCAGGCTAGTGAAGGGAACTGGACTAGGGAGTGGACCAGGAGAGGATGAGGTGAACCTTGTCATGGAAACTGTTAATCTCATCGTAAAACCTTGGGCCATTTTTAAGGAGAAAGGCAGGATAAATAAATAAATAAATAAATATTAATAAATATATTTAATAATATTATATATATATTAATATATTATATTCATATATCAGTAATATAAATATATAAATATTTATTAATTAATAAATATATTTAATAATATTACAGTGGTGCCTTGATTTACGACCATAATCCGTTCCAGAAGATGGAACGTAAGTCAAAATGGTCGTAAGTCGAAGCATGCATTCCCATAGGAATGCATGGGAACGCGATTAATCCGTTCCGGCCAAAAAAAACAAAACCTAAAAAAAATAAAAATAAAACACTGCAAGCCCCACGCTGGGACTGCAAAAACAAACAAAAAAACAAAAAACAACACACCACAGAAACATAACCCCCCCCCCCCAGCCCTGCAAAACCGACCCAGAACAGTTTTTAAACACCAAAAACCGGCACCTTACCTTACCAGGCAGTCAGAAGCCTCCTCCGATGGCCTCCGCGGGCCGATGCCGCTGCTGCTGGTGCCCGGCGCCGCCTCCAGCTCCGGAACCGGCACCAGCGGCTGCTCGCTGGGGCGGCCGCGTTGGTCCTTGGCGCTCCTCGCTGCCCTCCGCGGGCCGATGGCGGGAAATTCAAATGTACCGATGGCCCGTCGGGAGGCGAGCGGCCGGAGCATCCCAGCCAGCCTCAGCCTCCCGGCGCTGGGCCACCACCGCCGCCGCATCCCTTTCCCTAACCGTTGGGGTGAAAGAGCTAAAAAGAAGCAGCCTCTTCGCAACCAACGGTTTGATTTTCCTGCCTTTTCCCCTTGCCTTTCCTGGTCGCAAGTCGAAGCTCCGGCTGCAAGTCGAAGCAAAATTTTTTGGCCGGAGCTGTTCGTAAGTCGAATTGGTCATGGGTAGGGGTGTTCGTAAGTTGAGGCACCACTGTATGTATATATATATTAATATATTATATTTATATATAATATATTAATTATATATAATATATTAATTATATTATAAATTATATAATATTATATAATTTAATAATTTTTTGCATCTTGATCCAAATCCTGAGCCTATGCATGTCACTGCTGCAGACCCCGGTCTCACTACCTCGACTCAGGCACGGAGTGATGGGGCGCACAACCCAGAAAACCTTGGAAGGGGTAGCCATAAATTGGAATCAACTCGATGGCATGTCATTATTATTAATATGTAACAGCAATGGATGTCTACATGTGTGTGTGTAAATGTAATACTAACATGATATCTTTCAAAGTAATCATCTCAACCTCTGCAACAAACCTACACACGAACCAAACCACATGTTTATCTGCAGGTGAACAAAGAACGAAGGCAATACTCCAATTTCTTCAAACCTTTGGGGAAGGATTTTTAGGGATGCGTAGAATTCTCTCTAAATTTCTTGTTTTGCGACAGAATGAGCAGTCTTGGAATTCTGTAATAAAATGTCAAGGAATGTATGATCTGCTACAAGGATTCTTGTGTGTAAACAGAGTGATGAACACTTTTCTGTAATGGTTAGCACATTGTCCCACTTGCTGAAAAAGTGGAAACATGTACAACCAAGCTCTGATAGAACCACTATGTCGTCCATCTGAGTGAAAATCCTAATGAATGCAGTGATATTTACTGTATGTTCATGTGAGAATGAACTTCATTACTGTTAAGAGACGCAAGAAAGCCCCTCTTAAGGAATTTTCTTCTCTCCAGTCTGACCTAAATGACTGTGAAAAATTTATTATTCTTGCACTAACCAGACAGGTATTATCCCTATAACGAACAGGGTTGAGAGCATATTCTTATTGCCATTAGCAGCAAATAGGTGGGTTGCTCTAACTGGCAGTGAAGACTTCTCATGAGAGGATGAAAAAATCATTGTTTCCATAGCCACCAAGTTGGCCTTTGTTTAAGTGTGATGTTCTCTGGAGCTAAAGAATATTTATGCAGTTCTTTGTGAATTATGAACGTGTATTTTGAAGTTGGTTAGGATATTACTCTCTACCTCTGTCATTAGTGCATCATTTGGGATTGTTTAACTGTAGCGCACTGTCCCGGGTTGGAGAAAATAGTCTGGAAATTAATCATACACCAGAACAGGATGTGCTGAGAGACATAGGTGAATAGAAAGGGAAAGCAGGAAATAAAGCAGAACTCAGCATCATAGGAGAAGTTCATCTAGGAATTTTTTTAAAAAGCAACGAACCAGTGGTGGCAATATTCAGACATTAAAGTCTCCACATCTCAAGACCCCAACAGTTTCCCCAGGTTGAAAAGGGATACTTAGGGAGCCTCAGAACCTTTGGAGATGGGATTGGGAACTTTTAATTAAAGATAAAAGGGTATCCAAGTTTTGTGCATAGAGTGGCACCAACAGGATGCCAACCCACATGCCTTAAGTGGGAAGCGACTTGACAGTACATAACAATGAACTTCTGTGTATGTCTAAATAGCATGTCCTGAAACCGTGAGAATAAACCAAAAGATACAGGTTTCCATGTTGGCAGCATTCCATTCTTTGAAATTTCAGGTCCAAAATCTGAGTTTCAAGGTTAAAAACCTGAGAACTGCCACTGGTAGTTGCAGAAACCGCCTGGATTAGACCTGCTGTGTCCTACTTTTTGCTGGATTCAAGTTCTTTTGTGTAGAGAGTGCAATCTGAGGAGGAGAGAAATCTCTTTACATGGAGCAAATCCATCTGACCCAAAACCTGGTTTTTTTCTGGGCTTCCCATCCCTTGGTGTGCCTCCACAGGTAGCAACTGCTATCCTAATTAGTGCTCCTAATTAGATTTAGCTCTCCACATGGGAGAGCTAGGACAGAGCAGGGTGGGGCTAGCCTGGGTTCAGATTTGCTCTTCTAAATGCCAAACAGGGCTATTATCAGTGTAGATAATAGCAATTTTGTTGCTAGTTATGTGGAATGCGAGGAAGTCACTATATTATTTTTTGCCTCAGGCAGAAAAATGTCTTGGTCAGCCCTGTTTGGTTTGGCTCTTCCGGTATGGAATGGGTAGGGAGGCTTCTTTTATTCTTTCTCCTCAGGCATCAGATTATCTTGGCTGGCCCTAGTATGTTACGAAGGGATGCAGAACAACAGTATGAGCTTTCCTCATTTGTACATGCTTGCAGTCTGCATCCTTCAACCTTCATTTGCATACAGTAATTATTTTGCCCTTCTTTATCTAAATTTCAAGATATGTAAATCAGAATAAAGTAGGGAGTGGATTTTTGTCAAGTACTAATTAACTCAGCAAGGGTCCAATTTTGCATACATTAATATCAATGGGATCTCTGCAAAGATGCTCTGGCTCTCAGTTGCCAATAATTGAAACAAAAACATCCTGTTCTGTCTAGTCATGCATGTTGTCTCAAGCCTTTGGGGAAAAAAACCTATTTCTGATTATTTTTGATAAATCATTTTGGGTTGGATCACAATGGATTAGTGTTTGTTACCGATCCAGTCATCTTTGCAAGCCAAATGAGAGAAAAATATCATTTGATGGATTATCAGATCCACATGCTGCCCTCTTGGTCTCCTGAGATGTCATGGAATGAAGCACAGCACAGCAGAAAAGCTTCAGAAAGCCTAATGCACTGAACATAGAACACCTACATGAAGGCTGCTTCTAGGATCAGGTGCCCTTTTACAATAGAGATGTGAAATCTCATCATGCTTAGAGGGTGGAAATTCATGGTGGGCCATTAAAGAAAAGGAACAAAGAAGTAAAATGGGAAAGTGTGAAAGACTGCCCAAGGGGAATTTAAATGAATTCTTCATTAAAATATTAAAAATGTATTAGGACTGAAAGATTGACTCATCTGCTTCTTCTTTGTGCAAGCATTTTTCACATGGGAGCCAGTCCCGGAAATTATTTCCATTTCCAGGACGGAATGGTAGTGTGTATAAACCAAACCAGTTATGCGTCTCTGGACATACACAGCGATAGCTACTTCGGGTTGCCCTTCTGATTATGGCACTCCTTGCTGTTTGTGGCCTCTGAGGAAGGTAATGAACTTCAGAGAGCTCCTTCCGCAGTGTACTTGACCCAAGACAAAAGATGCTGGAGCCCCCAAGGAAGAATATGTATTGAAACTAACAGAAATGCCGGTTTTGTTTGGGTTAGGAATCCCTTTGTCTTCTCCCAGTGGCTCTTCCTCTTTCTTTTCCTCTTTGTCCCCTGCTTCTCCCATTCTTTTTCCTTCTCAGTTTTCACACTCAAGACATGTTATAGAATTACATATTTTAAGCCATTCATTTGTTGATGCGCCCAAAGGGTTTACCTCCTCCCATGCTCATTCAGCTTTCCTCATTCTTCACAAAACATCTATCTCTCAATTGCTCAACTGCTTCAAGACGTTTGGACCCAGTGGAGGGAAACACAATGTGGAGTTCCATACAGACTACATGAAAAACACAAAGTTTGCAAACATGCCTCCAGCTTTGTTTGTGCAGAATATGAGGGGTGTCTGGTGTCCAAAGGGGTACAGCAGGCTACAGACAGATTTAAAATTAATTAAAATTCAATTATCCATTTAAACTCCACCCCACAAATAATCCAGCTATACATACCTCCAGGGCTCCATTAATGTCCATGCTAAAGTGGATGGTTTTCATAGTCTTGGAGCTATGCTGCTCTTCCACTTTCCTCCTCTCGGTTTGACACACATACTTCTTGATATAGATGAGTAGGCTCCAGAGTCATATATGCCACATGTTCTGGGCATATTGACCCAGCTATGCTGTTAATAAATTTAAAAATAAGATGCTGGATGAGATGACTTTATAAGAATAGGAAAGCCATAAAACAGGACCAGTAGCCTAAACGAGCACTGAAGACTTCGCTCTTCCGCCAGGCTTTCCCTGAGCATTACGTTTTTGAGATCTCAGCCTCCCTTTTACCATCCTTTTTATCACCCTTTCATCACCCTTTTTACCATCTTCATACCCATCTGTATTAATTTATCCCGCTGGTTATCGTATTCGTTTGAATATATGTATTATTTTATTTTTATCGTGTTTTGATATTGTGTTGTTTATCTTGTTGTTAGCCGCCCAGAGTGGCCTGGTTGCCAGATGGTGCGGGGTATAAATCAAATAAATAAATAAATAAATAAATAAATAAATAAATAAATAGCCATCACATGATGAAGGGATACTGAAGTGTAAGTCTTTAAACTAGGATGTTTCAAGTGCCAGTGAAACCATAAGGTGGGACCTAGACTTTTCTGGGGACTATTTTGTTGCTGGAGGACTCCTGGTCAGCAGCGTTCCCCAGCATGGCAGTTCCACATGTCAGCACTGTGGGGAACGCTGGGTGTCATGATCTGGCTGGATTGCACTGGTGCAAGGAGAAGTCTTCAGCCTGGTCCACCTGCCCAGCACAAAACAGGGGAGAGACACCATCTGGAGCTCAGTGCAGTTTTGGCAGCCTTCCCCTCCGTCCCACCCATTAGTTGTTCAGTGCTTGCACTAGTTTGCCTTTTCTGCTGGGAATTTGGGGGCTAGGTTCCCTTCATTATCAAGATTCAATTGTTGTTGTTGTTTGTACTTTCCCTTTTTATCATGCCTAATGCAAAGGAACTAGCCCAGGGTTCGTGTAGATTTGCCAACTCCTACCTTGAGGTACCCTTGGAATTCCTCCATTCTGCTTTCTGCATGAGCAGAGTTGTCGTGCCCATGGAGGAGGAGGAACATGATCAGATATTTTCCCTGCCACCAGAAAAAGGCTTTAGAGTGTTGTTGTTGTTTTTTTTTTTTGGAACTGCATCCTAGCAACAGGAATGTGCCTTCATTAGATTTGTCTAAGAATAAGCCTTCCAGTTTAGTACACATGCGATGCTTACCTCTTTTTGGGGGGATGGATCCTTCACTGTTTTTAGATACAGTGGTGCCTCGACTTACGACCATAATCCGTTCCAGAAGATGGAACGTAAGTCAAAATGGTCGTAAGTCGAAGTATGCATTCCCAAAGGAATGCATGGGAACGCGATTAATCTGTTCCGGCCAAAAAAAAAAGCCAAAAAAATAAAAAAATAAAATAAAAATAAAACACTTAAAGCATCATAGGGCTGCAAAAAACAAAAAAAAACAAAAAAAAAACAACCCAAAAATAAACAGAGCAAGCCCCACGCTGGGACTGAAAAAACAACAACAACAACAACAACAACAAAACATCACAGAAACATAAACCCCCCCCCCCAGCCAAAACCCACCCAGAACAGTTTTTTAAAAGGAAAAAACAGCACCTTACCTTACCAGGCAGTCCGAAGCCTCCTCCAATGGCACTCACTCCCCAGCTGCAGCCGAGGCGGCGGCTCCTCCCATGCCGCCTCCTCCTCCTCCCTCCGGGATCAGGGCCCCCTCCGCCCCCGTGCTGAGGACCTGCTGAGCCAGCAGCAGCGGTGGCATCGACGCCGCGGAGGACGGCGAGGAGCACCGAGGGACGCCCCCGCCTCCCCACGCCACTGCATCCCTTTCCCTAACCGTTGGGGTGAAAGAGCTACAAAGAAGCAGCCTCTTCGCCACCAACGGTTAGAAATTTGAATTTCCTGCCTTTTTCCTCTGCCTTTTTCTGGTCGTAAGTGGAAGCTCCGGTCGCAAGTCGAAGCAAAATTTTGCGACCGGAGCTGGTCGTAACTCGAAATGGTCGTAAGTAGGGGCGTTCATAAGTCGAGGCACCACTGTACTGCCTCTCTCATGCATATCCCATGATAAATTTTTGGAGGGGTGTCACTGTGTTAGTCTGTTGTGGCAAGAACAACAAAAGCTCTTGTGGCACTTTAAAGAAGGGGGAAGAATTTTATTCTGTTTTATTTTATTTGTGGCTGACCCAAGCATCCCCTGAAAAGTATGTTGCTAAATTTTGGAGGAAAAACACACTGCTGAGTTTCTGCACGTAATACCCACTTTATTTGCTTTAAATGCATTGTACTGATTAGCCACAAAACTCAGTGGCAGACAGGAAAATCTCCCTTTAACGCAAAAAGCAAGCAACCTAGCTTTAAATGACTTTTGGTGGTTCAGCACAAAATGTCATGCTTGCTTTAAATGAGAAGATGGGGATGCAGCTCACAGTGGATTCAAGGGGACAAGATGAGTCTTTGAATGTGCTCTGGTTGCCCACTCCTGCCTCAAAGATTAGCAAGTTTATTTACTACAAACCTCCATGGACTGCAGCCCACTCATCAGATCTATCCGGAAAACTAGGCTGCAGTCCACTAAAGCTTGCACTGACTAAAAGTTCTTGGTCTTTAATATACTACAAGATTTTGTCCAGGATTTTGTTCACAGTAGGAACAAGCAATCTAACAAGATACCAGTGGAGTGTGTCCGGTTGTATGTCACAGTTGAAGCATCACGTGCATGTAAATGTTGAAGATGATATTAGCCTGTGTTTTTAATTCCATGACAGAATATCATGGATTTGTATTCCTGCATCGAGCAGGGGGGTGGACTTGATGGCCTTATAGGCCCTTTCCAACCTCACTATTCTATGATTCTGTGATATCTGCTAATTAGATCCACCACAGATTGGCATTTCTTAAGAATTCCTTCATGGCTGTTAACTACTGCCACAGACTACGCACAGAACTGAGTACATAGAACTCTGATGGGCTAGATGAAATAAGAGCAAGAGTGGAAATCAGAGAGCATAAACTTGTGCCATGCCTTGTAGCCACCTCTGATAATTTGGTGCCCTTCACATGTGTTGGACAACAGTGTTTAGAATTCCACAGGAAGCATCTAGAGAAGACACCAGGTTGGGAAATGCTCACAGCTAAGAAAGGTTGTCTTTTTTTTTAAAGCTGTAGTTGGAAAGAAAGAAAGAAAGAAAGAAAGAAAGAAAGAAAGAAAGAAAGAAAGAAAGAAAGAGTAACGTCTCCCATTTCAAATGCTTTCTTACTATTAATGCCACTGTCATCTTGGTCTGGGCCATGCACTTCATGACTAAGCAGGTTGCAAGACTTTTTGCTCACTTTCAGTGTAAGGCTTTATGTATTTACTCAGAAATGAGTAATTCTGTGTTCAGTAGGGCTTACTATCTGGCATGTTCAGGATGACAGCCTTAAATCAATATGTTCATTAAACCTAACCAAAGGAGACAACATCTACTTGTGAGAGGATTATTTAATTTATCTTGTTCATTAGTAAGTTGCCTAGGAACAAGAACATTACTCAAGAGGTGCTCATATTTAAGGGTTCTTACGAAATCAGTACTGAGTTGCTGTGTTTACATAAGGTGAAAAAAACCCAAGTGCTTTGACACCAAGACAATTTGCAATACTGTATATTTAATGTTACCATAAATAACCTTTCAGGGAATAAGAAAGGTCCAGACAGTGTTTGATTGCTGTTTGTTTGGATTGCCTTTAGTTTTATGAGGTTTAGTAAATTTTTAGCAGACAGTTGTGATTTTTGTAATTTTAAATTGTGAATTCAAGTGTGTGGTTTTACATACATAATTTGTTGTTTTAATTGTTTTTATGTGAATTGTTCGGTTGCCATCAGGATGGAAAGGATCATAATCATAATATTGAAAGCCCATGTAACGTGGCTCAAGGCCTTTAAGTTACAAGGGTGTGAGGCCTGATGCCCCACCCCCAGCAGAACTGAAAGCCTTCGGGTCTTCTGCCAATAACCCCATCGGCTCCAGGTTGCTGGTAAAAATGCTTTTTATTGGGTCAGGTGCTTTCAGCAGCAGTTCCCTGTCACTGCCCTCCCACACCCCAGGAGACTGATTTTCCTGCACTAGTTCCCTGGAAATGGTCAGGTCAGTATTGGCCTCAGTTCCTGTCACTGAGGGCAGTGATAAACAAGCCCAGGGACCAGGCTTGGAGTCTTTTTGGCAGAGGCAGCTGATGGCGAGCGTTGTCTGTTCCCTTGCTCTTTGAGGAGCCTTTTTCTCCTCTCGTGCTGGCTTTTGCATTGCCAGCGCCTTAGCTGACTGCCTCAGGTGCCACAGAGCTGGTGAGGCTGGGGCACTGGAAGCAGCTCTTCTTTGGCCTTGGCCCCCTTGCCACCAGGAAGCGGCTGGCTGGCTCATGCCAGGGGTTGTAGTCCCGCTCCCAAGCCAAGCTCTCCTGCTGCACAGAAGATGAGCTCTCGTTCTTCTGCTGCTAACCCTCCTCCTCGACCAGTCTCTCGCTGGGTGTCACAGGACCTGAAGACCCCTAATCTTTGTTCCTGCCCTCCTTTAACTTTGCCAACAGACCCTCCTCCCAAAACGTCAGCTCTTCCTCATCTCTCAGCCCCCATGAGACCCCTGAGCTTCCCTTCTCCCAGTTTTCCCAAGAGCCCAGAGTGGCTGCCCCACACGGGCAAGTGCAGGCAGCCAACCGGGGGCACTGGTAGTGACAGCAGAGCCGTGACTCTTTATTCCATTGGCGATTTGGAAAAGTGTTTGTGTACAGGAGCTGGATTTTTAGTTTTTCTCCACATGACAAATAGCTTTGGGAAGATGGTGGTGATAGAATATCATCAGGAAAATCTACAGGGAAATGAGACCCTCCCTTCCTCTATCTTTCTAATCTCAATCCACATAAATTTCCCTTGTCTGATATTCTGTCAAAATTTAAAGATGAGAGAGGGGCGCATATAGACCCCTTCACCTTGTCTTTTTGGACCTTGAGCTGGAGCAGATTGATTTCTATCTGGAGGGGAAGCAGCTCCTGAAAATAAGTATTTTATCCAGGCTGTTTACCTACCGTCTTTAATAAGGGATTTATCCTGTCTGCCCTATCACCAGATTAGGGCTCTTCCTGTTGCATATTGCCAGTAAATTATGACTTGGAGAATATTGGCATTTTGTTTGACACTGGACAGCCCCATCAGGGAAAAAAAAGGGAAAGAAGAAATCCTACGTTGCAAACAATGGCTCATCTCTAACAACTGAAGATGATGACAATGATAATTTGGGGGTGGGTCAAATGAATTTATTACTTTAGCTTCTGATGTGAGGAAAGCACTGAAAAAACTTTATAGACATATAATATCCAGCTTGTCTGTGGTCTGAAGCTTAATCTAAACCACAGATGGAGAAACATGGCCTCAGTCTTACCTTGGCCTTCCTACTGAATTTGCTACTGTAGTAGTGGTGGTGGCGGTGACAGAAAAGATAACTTTCCCTTGGCAGTAAGACATGCATTGCCCAGGGGCCTTGCCTACAAGTGGAACAGTGTGTGGGGAGCACATGCTTAGTTTTGCTGAGGAAATTGGAGGAGTTCTTGCTGTTGCCACCACCAACAGGTTTGGTGGCTGTGGTGTGGTATAACCCCTAGTAGGTTCTCCCAACCTCTGGAATTTGCTCATCCTTGATCTAACACAGTAGTGAACAAATTGCTGTCAAGGAACAATGTGTGACCCACCAGTAACCTCTTCCTCTTATGCTCCATAACCTCCTCATTTTATTTTTCTAACCCCCCCCCCCAAAAAAACCCAAAAAACAAAACAACCTCTTGTGTTTTTTAGGTCATTTATATGAGCCCCATGGTGCAGTGGTTAAACTACAGTACTGCAGTCAAACCTCTGCTCACAACCTGAGTTTGATCCTAATAGATTTAGGTAGCCAGCTCAAGGTTGACTCAGCCTTCCATCTTTCTGAGATTGGTAAAATGAGTACCCAGCTTGTTTGGGGCCAAAGTGTAGTTTGCATAATTATGTTGTAAAGTGCTTTAGTACTATGGGGTAGTATTTAAGTAGAAACAAAAGCACAAGATTTGGGGACTTGGAAAAAGGTCCTCTGACCTAAAACAAGTTGAGTGGTAATGTAGCATGCTTGTCCCATGTACCCCTCCCTACACATCCAAATAAAATAAAATAAAATATTGGGGAGCAGCCCTCTGAGATCTGGAATATATGTTTGACCCATGGACTCCTAATCTAAAATAATGTTTTGCTCTCTGCAGTGGTAATGAGAAATGCACCTGAATCTCTCTGACCATGTGGAAAGTTTTTTTTAAACAAGTCCTTCCAGGAGCACTCAACAAAGTTGAAGCTCACCATGTAGTCCTGAGATAATCCAACATATAGCAGCCACATATGATACTACAGACAGCTGTCGCGGTAATATATCTAAATAGAGATGTAGGGAGCATCAGCACTCAGATTAGTATTGGGAATTTTTTTGTTAAAAAAAAAGGGGGAGGTCTAGGAATTTGATTAGTCCTTTAGTTAGCAGAGTATAGGGCTGAAAAAACACAGAAATATTCAGAGATTTGCGCAGTCTCACCAAACACACTCCCTGGTTTGCACACAAAGCTAGCACTTTGTATGGTAATAATAACTCTAGAAAGTAGGGAAAAAAGGTATCTTACTGTAACCATCTGTAGTTGCAGACATAAGAAAAAAGGCTGGAATGGAGTCTCAGCTGCTTAGAGGATGGTCAGAGGAAGAAGAGAGAGCTATCAACAAAACCATGGGAGCAAAAACAAGCAGGAAGAAGAGCAGAGACACGCCTCAAATGCCAGAGGCAGGAAAAGAACTTCACCCATCAGGTTAATGGTAGAAGAACAATTATATTAGGTTGTAAATCCCCCTCCCATTGATATTCAGTGTTAGTCCATGCAAGACTGCTATTATCCAAAAAATTAGTTCCTTAGTCAGAATAAAACTCCACGTATCCAATACTTTCACACAAATTCCAAAGAAAGTCTAGATTTCCACAATGCTATCCTGAGGCTCTTTGACAGATACTTCATTGTGATGTGTCTACTTTAAAAAGGGCCATTATAAGACCACCATCCCATTGGTACATTTATCATTTCATAAGACTTGAAATCATGCCCTTGGAAAACAGCAGGAAACAGATGGAGCAGTAGAAATACATTTCTAGAAAAAGCAAAATAAATTATCTAACCCTGCAAGGAACAGCTTGTGTGTTTGGGAAACACATGTGGTATTTAATTTGTGAAAGACTTGACCCAAACTGGGCTAGCTTTGGGTGGGTTTCAACCATGTCAACACTCACATTTGTTGTTTGCATGATTAAAGTATAATAATTAATTCTATCTGAAGAAGATGGTAAGGGTTTGGTACTCTTTCTTTACTGTAAAGCAGGGGTAGATAAATTGTGATCTTCCAGCTGTTGTTGGACTGCTGCTCATAGCCAATAGCAAGGAATGCTGGGAGGATCAATCTAGCAACATCTGGAGGGCCACATTTTGGATATTCCTACAACAAATGCTATGAAAGTTGCATGGAACAAAACTCTGTCTTGCAGCTGGTGCGAATGAGCAGATATGAACAGAATTCTATTGTACTCTGTATGCTTGGTGGAAAAGAGCTCAGATTGCTAACAATTACAGATGGCATGGTCCACCTTGCTTTGGCCCCATCTCTGTTCTTAATTCCACCTACAACTGAAATGTGGCCTTGAAGATCCTTCCCAAACTGGGACACAAGGTGAAAAAGATTCTGTACTCCGATACAAGGAGCACTATTGTATTAGGTTGCGTTTTTCTTATATAAAGTCAGTGTGTTCAGTGCATATCCTGCCTTTTCACTAAAATGGTGCTCCTGTTAGCTAGAATTTTACCTAGGACCCCATTCTGTATTCCCATACTGTCTGCATTTTGCATAGAATCATGCATAGAAAAAGACATAGGCTGTGTTTTACTTTCAAAGCTTGAAATGGAATGGCTGGAAAAGGTCACTTATGCCAATGTAATTACAGCTGTGCTGTAAATAGATATGGAAAGAACTGGAGGAGAGCACAGAGAGCAGGGTAGTGAACAGTTTGTATTGAAGATTTTGTGATGAACTTTTAATTTAATTTAATTTTTATTCTTCAAGCTAAGGAAAAGCAGCGGAAGACATCCCTCAATGATGGCACTGTCTGAAGTACTTACTGTGTCAAAGTATTTGCAGAATTATTGAGAAAATAGAAAACCATGCTAGGCACCTCTTTCAGAATTGTTTTTAAAATGTTAGATTGAACCAGGATTTGGGCATTATTGGCCCAAATCATCTTTCATAACTACAGTGATGTAATGCCAACGGCGTAATGTTTGGAGGTGAATGGGCTCAAGCTATGACATGCTTGAAAAATTTATCTAGTACAGACTGCATCGGGTGTGACAAATAATGCTTGTGATGACATTATCCAAAAGTTATGCCATTAGCTTTATGCCAGTGTAGCTACGCAAGAGGATTTGAGCCATTCTCTTATATGGGTTTCCAGCTAAGACTTTTATTGTGCATCTACAGTGTTTCTTTTATCAAATGTGATGAAAGGTTTATATTTAATTGTCTTCCATTTGTAGCCTTTCTGTATTTTCCTGTTATTTCTTCCAACTTCTTCTTGTTCCTTCTTTACTGGTAAAAAATATTTTAAGCAAGGAAAAACAGAATAGCTGCATACTTTCCTTTGATAGTGCTAAAAGCCATCCATCTGCAATTATGCAAAGCAGTCTAATAGGGATCACAAGATTATTATGGATGCTGTTCTCTGCATGATGCAATTTGGAGATAAAATCTACTGACTCAGTATATTTAAGATGCAAGTGCTCCTGGGTGGTCATGCTTTCAATCTGTGTCAATAATTACATTTGAAAAATATGTACTTTTTACAGCAGTTCAGATTATTTTTCTTTAATGTCAATGGTATTTCAATGTTCCTGGTAATTTAGGAATGATTCCCTTCATATCTTAAATAAATGACATGACAATACTTTTTTGACCAAAAACTGGTAATGTGCAATGAGGTGTTTTTGAGATTATATGAATGAAACATAGAAAAACATGGTGGTAAACCTGTAGGGGAGAGAAAAATCTATGGCTACGGTAAACAGCAGTGACAAAAGAAATAAGAAATAGAAAGGTTTTGGGACCTTCCTCAGCCTACCCACCAGACAATTCATTCAAGGAAAAATGCAACTGGGAGAACATGTAATTTATCACTAATCTGCATGAGGAAAAAAAAATCAGCATGCATGATATACAAACAAGCAATGGGCAAAAGCTGAGCAGTGCATAAGGCACAAACAGGAGAAAGTCCACTTCAGCTCTCTTATCTTATGGTCTTCGTTTTGTGCCGCCTCTCCATCTTTTATCAGGTAATTGACTTGGGGCACCTCAGAGTTGTTGGTTTTTTTTACAGCATTATTGATTGATTGATTGATTTCCATTTCTATACTGCCTCATTTGTGTTGCCACTCTCTCAGCGATTTACAATATGCAATAAAAACATAACAAACACCATATTATAAATACAAAATAATAATAATTAAATACAATTAAAGTTGAAACCACTTTTAAATAAAAAACCACAAATTAAAACTCATGTGAACATCTTAGGACAAACTTTCATTAATAAAAGGCAGCTTTGTATATCTTGTTCTTAATTAGCTTCCTAAAAACGGAGAGAGGTGGTGCCTGATGAACCTCTGTAGGAAACGTGTTCCAGAGGAAAGGGGCCACAACCTCAAAACCTTGGTTCCTTGTGTTGGCTTTTTTGGTCTCTTTGAGTGTTACAATTCTTAATATCAAGGACTGTGAGAAGCATGTGGGAAAGGTAACTATTTTTTGGGAGAGATGTTCCACCAAATATTGAGGTCTTACAACATAAGTCTTTTATTTTGCTCTCGAAGACTGTTCAGAAAGTTTCATTATTTCAGAACGTAGTAACCAGGCTGTTAGCAAAGAGATGCCAATGTGAAATACCTCACCAGTGTTAAACCAACCCAACCCAACCGTGGAAAAACCAAACTAGACCAACCCCCTCCCCCCAAAAAAGCTTTGCTGTCTTCCACTGTGTTTGTGAGTATGATTCAAGGTCCTATTTTGCATTTGTTGAGCCCCAGAAGGCTTAGGATCAAATTATCCGAACAGTTTCTTCTCTAATATGGACGTGTCCATGCCTTAAGAGCTCAATTGGACTCCCTCCGTGTAGTTGCACCTTTTAAAATGACTCAGGGGCTCAGCCTGGAAAAGTTATGTTACTAGACTGCAGCTCACAGAATCTCTGTGCCAGCTGGCAATGGTGGTCTGGGAGCTGAAGTCGAGAAAAGCAACTTTTCTGCATTTTGCAAGTGATCACTAGAGAGGGGCCCTTCGTGGTGATGCTACTCAAGTTATGGAATTAATTTGCTAAAAAGTACACCCCATCAAATTACTCTTCTCTTACTTCTGAGTCAATATGCTTAGCATCAGCTGTTAACAGATCATGGCTGACTCATTTGAATTACATAGAAAAGCCGTAGCACCTTAAAGATTAACAGGTTTATTTCAGTGTGAGTTCTCCTAGATTATAACTCGCTTTCTTAGATACACAGAACAGGATATTTAGCCACAGGTTTATATACATATATACTGTATATTGTGTGGAAGCAATGAAGATGGAAACAGACACAGAAAATAAAATGTTAAAATGATAATAGCATTACTAACACCAACATTGAGCTTTGAGAATATCAATTACATAAACATTCTGACATAGCTAGAATAGTTAACTTCTCTTTGATGTGCAAAAATCAGTTTCTGATTCTTTGGCCATAATCAATAAATGTGTCTATTTATTTATTTAACTTATATATTGCCTAATTGTGTAATAGGCACTCTCTGGGCAGTTAACAGCTTACACATAAATACAAATTAAAAACAAATTAATTAACAAGTAAACAATACAATTTTAAAAAATGCAACATAGCACACCGGAACCAATATAAAACAGATTTGAAAGACAGGTTGTCAAAGGAGGACATTAATAAAAGGCAGCTTTAAATAGTTCAGTTTTTAGAAGTTTTTTTTTTTTAAAGTGGGAGGGTGGGTGCCTTCATTCCTTCATGTTGATGGATCTTACTGCTTAGTAAACAGGCATTATGCATTGTCTCATGTGGTTTGCAAAGTATAAAACACTCAGAAATGGTTTACCATTGCAGCACTCTGTGCACCAGTAACATGAGTTAGTCTGAGTGTCACTGCTGTTGATGTGAGGGATCCTCTACAAGACTTGTAACAGAGGCTAGCATCCTCGTAGTATTGCACTCGGGTTCCTTGATGCAGTAAATGTGCATTCAAGAGACAGGTTTATGGATACTGCAAAACAACAACAACAACCCAAAAACAAAAACAAAACCCAAATATATGGATTTTAGATCAAATCATGCCTGAATTTTCACTAGGAACTAAATGGACTAAACTGAAGCTGTTGTACTTTGGGTAAATCATGAGAAGAGAAGATTCGCTGGAGAAGACAGTAATGGCAGTGAAATTGGAAAACAGCAGAAAAAGAGAAAGACCTAACAAATAATGGGCTAACTCAATAAAGGAAGCCATCGACTTTAGATTGAAAGACCTGAGTAGGACTGTTGAGGACAGGATATTTTGGTGGTCATTAATTCATGTCAAAAGGTGGAAGTGACTTCACAGCATGTACTAACAGGATCACACTGCAGGACTCCAGCACAATAATAAAAAAAGCACCATGTAAGGTTTGGTAGTAGCAGAAAGAGGGAGAAGCAGCCTGATATGCTGAGAGGGGGAAAAGGTAGCATTTTTTTTTCCTTGTTTGAATTAATACTTTTATCATTAAGAGGTTCTGCTTCTTGAAGAAACTGGTTGGAGGCTTCTTTCTTAGGAAAATTTGCCCTTGACCATAACCCCAACCCCTGCCACCATGCAATCCTGTTGGTTTCAGCAGCAATGTTATGATGCAAATAAGGACAACCTGCTAATAAGTAGTGCATTTAGCAATGAAAATAAACTATTTGATGCTGATCTATTAGACACCTCAAGATGGCAGTCTAATACTTGCTCATCAAATCAGAGGGAAGGATTTTTCTTACAGACATTTCACAGAAGTCTATTTTATGCTTTGTGTAATATTGATACATTAAAAGATTAAATAGATTTATTATGTAAGCTTAGCTTTGTTAAATTCAATGACATTACAAATGGCATTTAGGACTGGGATGTGTTTTGATAGGATACTGGTCAAAATTTCCTATGCTTAAAGGTTTGCTTTCAAATCATGAAAGGCTACAAAATGTATGTTTTGAAGTATTTTTGCACTAGCTTTTCAGCTAAAGCCTTTTTCCAAATGGTGATTTTTTAAAAAAAGTAAAATAGTAAAATATAAGCCAAAGGTGTGCTTCCATTAATAGACGTACTCCATCAGCACAACCTCTCCGCCTCTTCTCCAGCTGAGCCCCCAGGAACCCTCACATCTGCTCCAGAGGGCTGGGGGGAAACTCTGGAACCTGTTTTTGCCTGGCACAGAGGCCTGTGGGAGTGTGGAGAAGAGCATGACTTCAGTCATGCTTAGGGTTATCAGACCAGCAACATCCCATCCTCCGAGATTTCAGGGCCAAAATCTGAGACCTAGGAATGAATTTAAAAACCTGCCAAATAATGCTACAAAAAGTCTGTTGTGTAAAAGTTCCGGGATGAACATCAACAGTGCACATTTAGAATGAAATCTCTTAAGAAATAGAAGACTTTGGTTTACATTTGGAAAACAAAGTGAGATGAAAGTAAATTTGGATCTACTGGTAGATCTCTGCGTGATCTGAAATAGATCAGGCTGGAGCTCTCTACCAGATATGGATTGCCAGATCAGTGGCAATTTCAGGGGCAAAGCATGAAACTCAGAGAATGAACTCCAAAATGTGAGTCTCACGAGCAGAGTTGACCATACTGGCATTTTTTGCTTATAAATAAACATATTTTAAATACCAACAAAAGTTTAAAAAAACACGTAATGGAAGTAGGCACTACTTTACTGTATATAACAGACTGACTAAAAAAGAATATACATTTCTAGTCATACAGTATTATATATCTCCCCAACATTTAGCAGATGAAAGTGGAGACATGATTCTCTCTTGACATCATACTAAAGGTTACTTCATGATCCCTGTGCTCGTGTAATATACATAATTTTATTTATTGGCCCAAATTCTGTTGCTTAGGATTATAAATTGCACTAGACTAGGCCCATTGAATCAATGGGGATCTAATGAGTCAACTCCTCCGCATGTTCCATTGTTTCAAATGGGCCTATTCCAGTTGCAACTTACTATGCTCAAGTAAGCCTCAGTTAGGATGTAATTACACTGACAAGCTGATTTTGAGCGATTTTGCTGTGCTGCATCTTGATTCGCACTCTTGGCTTAAGTGATCAAACAAAGATCCGATTGTTTCAGTGTCAGCAATCACTGTGATTTTATATGTGCACACAACCCACACCTCCTTCCTTTGATACCACCCACATGGCAATCCCCAGATCTCCTTTCCCACCTTTTTTGTCTGTGCAGAGATGATTTAGAACTAAATGAATGTAACAATGCAGTGATAAGATGATCTAGTGCTAAACTTGGTAGGTTTTTTTTTAATACTTCAGGGAGATTAGAGAGAAATAACTGTGGGTGGGTGATCCTGCTGTCCCAAAAGATCACACCTCAGTTTAATACATCACCATAACACCACTCACAGTCATGCCCCCTGCTCTTTTATAGAATGAAACAGATGATCACACAGAGAAAATGCTGATTGAATCGTTCTGGCTTGAAAAAAAATAGAAGCCCCCAACAGCGGAGGGGAAAACTCCAAATCAGAAGCAAAAAGGGCAAGGCTGATTCACACTGGACTTTGCATTTTGTGATCCTTGAAAAATATTTCAAATTCTTGTGTGCTAATTGCAGAGCAAATCCCAAATAATTTGTCAGTGCAGTCACAGCCTTAGGGTAGGCCCCTTTGAATCAATGGAACTTACAGAAGAGTTGAATAACCAAATTCCCATTGATTTAGTGAGCCTGCTCTAGTGTAATTTAGTACACTAAGCAACAGGATTTGGGCCCTGAATTTTTATATAAGATCTTAATCCCACAATTCTACAGAAGCAGCAACAATTATAGAGAAAGATTCATTGTGAAGAGCAAAGAAGATGGCAAAGAAATCAAGTCAAAGGCTTTGAGGTCTGGGATGGGAGAGGGATTGTCAGAAGGCATCATTGGCCAAAGTCCTCTGAAAGACCAAAATATTAAAAATGGCGGGGAGTTCTATCCATACTAAAAGATGGCACATATGCTATAAGAGCATTTCTCTCTATTTGTCTATGGAGTTCTATCCATACTAAAAGATGGTACATATGCTATAAGATCATTTATCTCTATTTGTCTATGTGAGGAGAGAGTAGGAGTAGTCTTGGAAGGCATTATAGTAATTCTCTCCTCTGTTGGCAGCCAGCCAACCAGTCAGCAACTTGGATTACAGAATGAGCTTTGCATATTGAGAAGCCATGATCCAAAGCCCTGTTTTGGTCATGCCCATGGGCTTAGCATGCTCACAAGTGTTTTACTTCAGTCCTTTGAATTGATGTCCCCTGTTCCAGTTGCAGTTCTCTACTTTTGAGACCCTCAGTGGGAGGGTATGGTGGCCTCTAACCTATAGCCCTAAAAGAGGAAATGCTTTATTTAAAAGAAAAGCAGAAAAAGATGCAGGCTTGCTTAAAATTTGTGTATGTTCATATATATAATGTGAGCAGCTTATGGGGAGGTGTTGCTTTGAAATTTTAGTGGTCCCCCATCCTAGTCAACAAGCTGCTTCTAATACCTAGATGCTTATATGAGTACTTTAAAGTAAATAGAAATACAGTGTGTCTCACCACAGTGGGAAGGATTGTGGCCAGGCGAACTGTGTCACTTGACTAGGTGCTAAATGTTGATTGGCAGTTTGATTGGCTCTCACTTCTTCTGGTTCTTTATGATTAAACCACACTTGGAGAGCAGAGTACACCTTCAAACTGAAGGTTGCTTTCCCGCAATGTAGGTATTCAAGAAATATGAGCTCAAAGCTCCCTAGGGCTTGCTGGTTGCATGGTTATTTGGATGTGGACCATAGGCTACTGGTCTGCATGAACTCCTGCAAGCTCTTTCTCTTCCTGAAGGAAAATACATGGAAGATGATGGTTGAAATCCCATTGATTTTAAAGATACAGTTAAAATGGCTTGGGTCCAAGATATCTAAAAAAAGGTATCTCCCTTTATGAGCCTACCCAGGTATTAAGGTAATCACGAGAGGACTTTTTCTTGGTCCCACCACCCTCACAGGTGCATTTGGTGGGGACACTTCTCTGTCGCTGCTCCCAGACTCTGGAACTCCCTCCCATGGAAGGTCAGGCTGGCCCCATTTGTGCTGTACTTCTGCAAGCAGGCAAAGACCTTTCTCTTCAGGCAGGCTTTCCTTTAAATGACTGGTTGACTGTGAGAAGGAACAAGCTGCAACCCTCAAGGAGGAGGGTGAGCTGTCCTCGATCATCTGCTACAGAGGGCTACCGGACTGCTTACATTCTGTTACCAATGATGGCCCATCTAGGATTACAAGAACAAAAGAGCGGGAAAGAAAGAGAGAGAGAGAGAGAGAGAGAGGAAAAACGCAGGAAAGGATCCGATACAAAAAGAGAGAGGAGTTTTTTAAAAGCTGCATAAGACACAACACAATTGTCTTTTATTATGAAGTACTGAACAGCAAAGATCAATAAGAAATACCCATGTCAAAAGCTGGTATTTAGTTGCATTATTTTAAATCAGATACTGACTGTAGGATGTTACATCCTGAAGCCAACAGATTGAAAACAGAAAAGAAATCCACTGAAGTTTTCCTTTTCTATCTAATTCAAAGCAGAGGACAGGGGAAATCAAAATTATTCTTTTATTAGATAGTGACTGGATGCTTACTAGGCAGTGTGCCTCATTCCAAATTGTGGGATTTATGTCCAGTTAAACATGCACAGGATTACAGCATGAGACTATAGTTCTACATCTATTGACCGGGGAATATTTATTATTTAATTTATTTTAAATATTTTTAACCTGCCTTTCTCCTTAAAAAGGATCCAAGGTGGCTTACGACAATTAAAAGGCAGTATTTAAGATTAGCAACAATAAGTATATTATACTAAAAAGATCAATGAATACAATGCTAAAAAAACACAAGCTTCAATGAACACAGTGAATATTACAGCTAAATGAAAAGGTACAGAGGTTATTACAAATTTAACTGAAGTTAACAAATAATAATCTTAGAATAATAATGTTAGATGAATGCATCAAGGTCCTGAAAAGGCTGTATGCCTATCCAAAATACTATGCTGAAATTCATATGCAGAAAACATGCTCCATAGACAACAGATGGTGCAGGCAGAAACAACTGCTCGCTCCTGTTTTGCTTTTTTTTTTAAATGTCAGAAGATGTTCATTTTATACTGGGGGAGCACAGATATAAATGTAATGTAATGGAGATTTAAAAGTAGAAGAAAAATCTTTTGGAAATGACAGATCTCAGAGTAGTACCACCTGGTTATCTGCTACCTCGGGGAAGGAGGTAACCCTTGTTCCATGAGAACACATGTGTAGGTAAGTAGCCTTTTCCTCAGGTACCCACGAGTAGCTCATGGTCTGTACACAGGTGAGCACTTCACTGTGTCATTTCAGGGTGAAGCACCCGCTCCCCTTGCATGTACTAATAAAATTATTTTCAAAGAAGTCTCTCAAAATGTTTCAGGCATTGGGAAAGGGAAGCTATCCAATAGCTGTCATTATGGTTTCATCATAATGCACAAATATCTATCGTAGCAGCACTCATTATGGCTTTGGGGGCTAGTCTGAAGTTCTGCGTGATATGATGTTTCCTATTTATCCATTTAATTAAAATACTTCTACTAGGACTTTCCATGAAACTTTTTTCAAAGTGTCAACAAAAATATTAAACAGATAGAACAGCAGATCAAACTGTCAGGAAACAGGCAAGAACAATTAAAATCTTAATAATAATCTTGTGCTGTCAAGTCAGTTCTGACTCATGGCGATACTTTTTTCAGAGTTTTCCAGGTACAGAATACTGAGAGTAACCTGGTGCTATACGCTTGCCCAAGGCCACACAGGCTGGCTCTACTCCCAGGAGACACAGTGGGGAATCAAACACCCAACCTTACCTAAACCATTGAGCTATCCAGCCAGCCATTAAACTCTTACTGAAAAGCGCTCAAAACCCGAGGGGAAAAAAAACACTGTTTTTTGTTTTTGTTTTCATTTGGTATGTAGAAGACACCTGATTTAATTATAAGAGGGATGACGTTCCATAGCTGACATGCCACCACCAAGAAGTCTCTATCCCCTGTGGCAACACTTCCAAAGGACTTTCACTGTGTTTCTGGCTTAGTCCTCAGAGCTGTTTTATTCTTTTGCTTTTTAGCTGCCTTATTTTGATTCCTAACCCATTTCATCCCTGGGGCTCAAAGTCGATTTAAAAAACATTAGAAGGACAACATGCTGAAACTTGCACAATGAGATGCCCAATTAAAGTATAAAATTGTCTATTCAAAAGCAGATTAAAATTATCACTCTGTTGTGTGATTCTGGCTGTTAAAGTGAAGCAAAAATGAAGTCTGATAATTTGCTTGCAATTTAGTAGTAATTTACAGTGACTATGTTTACAGTATTTTAAACTACTCTGGTACAGCTGCACTAAAAATCCCCCAACCAATTTGGATTGTAGAAATTTGATTATTGGATTTAAACAAGATTTCCACAGGAGGGTACCCTTCAGATATTTTAGACTACAGCTCCCATATGGCCTGACTAGAGATGAGGGTATGTGTATTCATATATGAATACAAATATCCCCACGTAGCTGGACTTAACGAGGGTCTGGCCCCCAGGGCCGGCCCGTCCACTCATGCGTCCTGTGGCAGCGGCAGCCCCACTCATCCTTCCAATCACTCCTGGAGTGCTGCTCTCTTCCTGCTCAGCTAGCTACTTGGCAGCCATGCAGGGAGACTCACTCATCCTCCCTCCCTCTGCTTGTAGTGGCCAGCTGAGCCGGAAGAGAGCGGCATTCTGGGCATGATTGGAAGGATGAGCGGGGCCGCTGCCACCACAGGATGCATGAGTGGACAGTCCGGCCCTGGGGGCCAGACTCTAGTTAAGTCCAGCTGTGAGGGGATATTCATATTCGTATATTAACATGAATACCCCCATCTCTATTCCTGACCTACTGACAATGTCTGATGATAGTCCAAAGCACTTAGTGGGCACCACCTTGGGGAAGGCTCCCTTAAACACTTTTAACATATGGGTAGATCTTAGTGACATTCTTGTCATCAGAAATGCAAAATGCAGACTTAGCTCTCTTGTGATGTCTGCTGCTGACTGGGGGGCGGGCGGGCTAATATCTCAGGTTGAATACAAATTGTTGACTGTCAAGTCCATTCTGGCTTATAGTGATCCTTTCATGATTTTCAAGGTAGAGAGTACTTCTTAGAAGTGGTTTACTATTCCCTTCTTCTGGGGTGCCCTGGGACTGTGCAGCTTGCCCAAAGCTACACAGGTTGGCTCTTCTTCCAGGAGGCACAGTGGGGAATCAAACTCCTAACCTCTGGCTCCCCAGCCAGAAACCTATCTCACTGAGCTGTTCAGGTTTACATATCAGAAAAGTCAGTGTTGAACCTTTGACGCTTGCAGATTAGATTACTGGAAATTATTCATGTGGATCCTGTGCAACAGACCTAAATATTTAGGAGAGCAGCCAATGATAATTCAAACAGAACCACTTTCTTCTAAAATATCTACATTCAAGGTTAAAACTGACCTGACACTTAGTACATCTTTTAACATTTCCCTTAAAGTTATTTAAAATTCTGAAGAGAATCAGCTTGGTTTGAATAAAATGCAAATAGCACCTGGTGGGGAGATGAGATTACATCAAGCATAGAGGGAAATTTAACCTTTTCCTGACTTGGGGTGTAACTAGATGTTTAGATTGTGCTAATCAAGGTAACTTTCAGATGCAGTAGATGCATGGAAAAATGTTTTTATAAAGATACATTTGTGTTGGTGTGTGCGCGCACACACATTTATTTTCTGCAACAGGCGTTAATTTGAGATGGCTTCTTTCATTTCACATGCCCTCTGAAACACAGGACACACATCTGTTAAACAAATATGCTTCTATTTTATGATTAACTTTGATGGAATCTTGGCATTAAAATGATAATGATTGGCCCTTACAAGAAAACAATTGTCTTTCCATAGCCGAAGTAGTTGCTTCAGTTTTCTCTTTCAAGAACAATTTACTGGCAAATCTTCTTTCTGCCTCAAGAGAATCCATCTGAAATGTCAGCCATGCGATACTCTTCCAGGGGAAAATTTATACATATGCATGGAAAGTTTATTCTCTGTGGGACTGGATGGTGGGAGTGTGATGTCTGTTGTCTCAGTGCTCCATTTGGAGAGATGAAGGGAATATACATTATCCCCTTTCCAGTCACAAAAGCTGTGTAGAAATCATGTGGTCCCACTGGAAATATTTCCTGGTAGGCTGATTTTACATCCCAGGAGTATCTACAAGCAAGCCAAATATATTTTGCTGCCTGAGGAAATGGACAACTCAGAGACCACTCCCACCCACACATCCCACCTAATTCTACAAATGGGAGTCAATTGGACTAACAGATGCCTTTTTTTCCTGCAAATGCCAGGGTTTCCCCCCTTCAGTACTGCCAATAGGAGAGCAACTACTACCACACCCAAAGGCTGCTGGCTAGTTTGAAACATGTAAGGCAACAGTGTGTGATTATGACACACACGGTTCTGTCCTTCAATACCTCACCATCACTTCCTAGCCCCCAGCATCTCCTGCCTGAAGCAACTGCTTCACTCAAACTAATGCCACTGCTCTCTTGGTAGATAAAACAGCCACAGCAGCTGCATCTAAATTTCCCAGGCCCAATGTTTCAGATCCAATAGAGCAGGACAAATAAGTCAATTTTTGTGCATGCTTCTTTTTGAAAACATGCTTATTTATGCTGCCTGGATAAAATGTGTGTGGCAAGTCAGCCCAGTGACTTGGTAGACTGAGAGGTACTCCTGCCATCCATGTCAACAATGCCATGCTAGATGGACCCAGGGTCAGACAGACCCAGTATATGTCAGCTTGTTATCTTCCAAGACATCATTTGCTACCACTGCTAAATTTCTCCTTTTCGCTGAAATGTTTGTCTGTTGGCAAACCTGTACAACTGCATAAGCATGCAGCAGCTGGCATTACACCTGTGCAGCCCTGTCATGTAAGGGTCAAATGCACCTCAATCTGTTGGTAAAGAGCAGGGATTAAATCTAGCCCTCTACTCCCTGTCCTTGAACAGCTGTCCCATGTTTCTGATCACAAATAGTGCTATGCATACAGAAATCTGGCTACTAGTCAGAAGGAGTAACTTGCATATTATTCATTTTCAGATGCAGCTTTAGATGAAACAGGGCCTTGAGTAGGCAATCTTTTATGGGTCCTACCCCCCAGGAGCATGTAGGACTCAGCCCCTCAAGACCCAGCCACTTTGATGTCACGACCAGCAGGATTTCTGCAGCTACAAGCAATCTCCTTGGGTCTACCTGGTGGCAACAGGCAATGGGTCTATCCTTTGCATATGCAGTGGTAAATTAGCATGTGCAGTTTTATGTAAACCAGTGTGCTTGTTTGTCACTCGGTGATGTAGGGCTTTTTTATTTTTTATTTTTGGTGCTGTAAATGAGGATGACAAGTGGTCCTTCTTGGGTGGCCATCTTGATTGGCAAGGTTTTAATCCCAGAAAGTAGCCCTGGCCACCTCTTCTCTGTCAGGATTACCTGGCTGCAGGACTATGATAGGCCAGGTAGCCAGGTAGCTTTTGACTGCCCTGTCACAGAGGGCAGCCACTGGCTAAGTCCACTGAAGCGAGTGGCTCCAGCAGTACTGTCATTGCCATTGAGCTTAATGTACTGTCAATGGCATTGAGCTTAATGCCATTGAGCTTAATACATTGGACAAATGTATTTTTCGATTTCTGTGAAGAGCCTGGTTTGTTTTTATCATGAAAAACTATAACAATTAATAACGTCAAACTCCTCTCATAAATTATACCCCACACTTGAATGTCTAATTCCTCTTTCAAGAGCTGGACTTAGCAGAAGTGATTGTTATGTTCTGTTTCCTATCTTTCCACATATTCTATTGCTTTCTGTATGTGTGGTGGTGCGCCTTGAATATCTGGCTTGTTATCTAGATCCCCCTAGATCCCCCTCCTCCATAATTTTATTTGCTAAAGCACCCCCACCCCCTGCCCACCTGCTGTTATTGCACACCAGGTGATGTTTTGTACAGTCGCCTTTCTTGCCAAGAGTCTGCAGCCCTGTAATTTAGCTCACAGGTTTCCTGTAAGGAATTCAATTTTTGATCTGTACAGCAACATATAATTCCCATTCATTTCAGGGAAAATTATTCATAGGGTCTTGCAAATTAGTGA
Source organism: Intellagama lesueurii (assembly GCA_037013535.1). NCBI lineage: Eukaryota > Metazoa > Chordata > Lepidosauria > Squamata > Agamidae > Intellagama > Intellagama lesueurii. The sequence goes on from JBAJHW010000002.1 coordinate 71,943,618, forward strand.
TGGGAAAAAAAGGCCCATCAAAACCCATTGCCAAGAAACTGTCTAATTATCCAGTGCATGATTGTTTCCTGTATTTCCTAGTGCAGTCTAGTCTAGTTTCTGCAATCGAGATTTTAAAAGTCTAAGTGCTCCTACCATTTCCTGTTAGCGTCTAAAACATACTCCCATATACCTTGCTGTCTGGAAGGTGTTTTTAAATATATATATATATATATAAATTAAACTGCAATTTGCTCTTTTCTTCATGCTATCTCATTAACATTTTTTTCTATGCTGTGTTGCAGCCATCTAATTTATTGCATCTTTCCACCCTATTCATTTGCAGATATTATTACTTTACCCCCAGGGTTATTTAATACAATCATAGAACTGGAAGAGACTCCACGAGTTATAAAATTGAGCAGCCATGCTTTGCATGCAGGGACCTTAAATACAATCCCCATTGCACCTTCTTTGAAACATAGTGTATTTTAAATCACCCTCTCTCTTTAAAAACGTGTCTGTCCCTTTTAGATATGTATTTGCCAATGGACAACTGAGAGAAATGGCTCTGACTCCTTGAGAGCATTTTCTGGTTCCCTTCACCCAAGGATCTGTCTGCAAAACTGACATAATATGGCATCCCACTTACAGGGAGATGAAGTGGGATGAATATTGTTGGGCTGGAAAGGATCTCAAAGGTTATGGAGTCCAACTCCTGCTCAAGTTGGAAACCCACAGCTAAAGCAGCCCTGATAGATAGCCATCCAACCTCTGTTTAAAACCCCTCAGTACAGAACAGCCCACCACCTTCCAGTCAGGATATTCTTCTTGATAGCTAATTGAATCTATTGCTTCAGCTCCTATTCTCTGGAGCCACAGAAGGCATGTTTAGGCTGCAACTACACTGGCAAGCCAAATCACTACAATTTGATTCATAGCCGGTATTATGGCTAAATTCACAGCCAGTTATCACACAGGGGACTGCAGATTGATTTGGGAGTTCAGTGTTCACACTTGATGCAATGTGATTCACATTTCAGCAGAGAGCCCTTCCTTCCTTCCTTCCTTCCTTCCTTCCTTCCTTCCTTCCTTCCTTCCTTCCTTCCTTCCTTCCCCTGATCCCATCTCTGCCAATCCTTTTATGGTTCACTGTCAAGCTGCTTGGTTTTGAAAGCAGTGTACAGTTCTATTCCTGTCAGTGGAAGAGTAAGTCCTACCGAGTCCAGTCTGATTTATTCCCATGTGTGCTCATGTGTATGGTTGCTGCCAAAATATGGGAGCAGTCTGCCATGTGTGCCCATGTCTGGCAAAAATAACTGCAGGCTACCATAATAACAAATGATTACAGAAATTCTGGGGAAACTAGGAGAATTTAATGAAGACCGTGAAACATGAGTACTAATGTATCTTGAATGGTCTGAGCAATTTAAAAACCAAATTGTTGCTGGTTTATACAGCAATCAGATGAGGGGAAAAATTGCTAGCTTTCTCAGCACTTAACACTCATAAAGGCACTTGATGTGGAAGCTGCAAAGAACTTGGCATAAACCCAGAAATGCATTTTGTCAGACAACAAGAAACACAACTGTAAAAAGTTATGCTTGTATGGGTGGATATTAAGCCCTGACCACTAATTTTGAAAGGACTTGCTGGAGTAAGTGAATTATTTGATTATCATGATGGGAAAAGGTACCTTGCAAGATCCTGTCACTTAGCTTTCTGACCTACAATCTCTACTAGATTTTTTTTGTTTTATGGACATTTATATCCCAGGTTTCAGAGAGAGACATGTTAGCAGCAACAACAAGAACGAAGGGTATGTGGAAGCCTCCTGACCTACTCTTTTCCTAAACAAAAAGCATACATACTGGAGCTGACCCACCTTGTACACTTTAAGAGACATTTTTACCCATTCCATTCCTGGGGTTGTGGCTTTTTCTGTACATTTTCAGCTCTCCAATTAAAAAGCACCCATCCCCCCTCCCAAAAAAAATTCCACAGAATGAATGGGTTGGATCCAAACTTAATCATACTTAGAGGAGGCCGACTAAGGGACCTAAGTTGCAAGTCCCATTGATTTAAGTAGGCCTGTTCTACTGAACCCAGCCTATAATATTAATATTTCTTCCATGGGGAAAAAACTAATGTTACAGTGTACTTTGAGGGCACCACTCTCTGAAGAAAAGTAAGAGATAACAAAGCAAATCATGTAACATTAGGATGCCTTGACTGCGCCTGCATACTTTTTGAACCCAACAACCAAAATGTCTTCTTGATATTTCTGAGGTCACAAATGGCAACCAGGCCACCACCAGCAGTTAAACCCTATTTTTATTCATGTTTGAAGTGCAGTAATTACTTGAATTTCCTCCAAACAGAGAAGTTCTAGCAAGCCTTATTATTACTTAAAGAGACAGGCCTGTAGGGTGCCTCAGGCCCCTGGTTAGGGATTATACCTTGGGAGACTTTGCAGGCTGGCTTCAAATATGGAATAATCAGGTGAAATGCACAGTGCTTTGTAGCCTGAAGAAATCTGATTTGAAAGGAGGTCTTATGTGTGTTGTTAATGAGCAGACGTTCTTTCCTCCAAATGAAGAGAGCAAGCATTTCAAACAAATGACAAGAAAAACAGATTTACGTTTACTCTAAGGGGGGGGGGAAATGTAAGCTGTGAAAATCAGATCAGTTTGGACTAAATTTCTCCCCATTACATTTAAGCTTTTTAGACTTCTTGCAGTGCAATCTTTAAGTTCATGCTTTTCTTCGCAGGACAATCGTTCTCATGTCTATGAATAAATTAGTGCCATCATGTTGAATAAGAACGTGCTCCCTCCTAGGTAATATTGTATAGAACTGAAGCATTAGGCCAGATTTCAGAAAATCTTTGAGGACAACTTATTGGGGTAATGTCTCAAAAAGGGTTTTGTTCTGTTTTGTTTTGAGTGCACTTGCAGATTATTAACAACAGCAACAAACTTGTCAAGCCCCATGCCCTTAACTGCACTGAATAGAAAATTAAATAGGTAGAACGACTGAAATACGGGATTAAACATTCCAGGCTACGGAAAAGAAATATAGCACAAGGAAACATGTTTATCTTGGTTAATATGTGTAATAATAACTACTTGGCATCAGGTCACTTCATACTTATGGCAACCCTTTCCAGAATGTTTTTTAAAAGGTCTAGGATACTCAGAAGTGGTTTGCCATTCCTTTCTTCTGGGCATGTTCTGGGACATGCAGCTTGCCTGAGACTATGCAGGTGGCCTCTTTACCTTAGGTTTTAATTCAAATTTCAGTGAAAAGAAAATGACAAATCTTAATCTTTAATTCTTTAATTTAGAATTAAATCTTTAATTCTAAATCTTTAATTTAGGATAGTTTAGCTTTAAACGTAAAAATAAGGACAGATGTCTGAATGCAAACTTGTAATTTGTTTTGTATTTTTCAGAAGGTGGATATCGAGAACCATTTGCAAGAATGATAGAAAACAAAACTTAAATAGCAGGCTTAGCACTGCAGTAAAGTTGTAGTAGAAGACAGACATTCAAGTGCTAAAGGCTGCTGTCAAGAAAGATCATGGTGATAATAATACGGAAGTGAGCTGAAAGCTATATGCAACTGAGGTTAGTGATGGACTCAGTTTATAGTTGATTTATAATCAGGCTCAGCTAACTCAGGAGGCAATCAGATAAGCATGTAACTTACTATTTTGATGCAGTTCGGTTTGCTCTATTTTCCAGTGACCACATGTGTTTTAAATAAGAGTGATCCAATCTGCCTCTTTTGCGAGTTGTTCTGTTCCTTTCTGGCACAATGCTAGGGCTGCAGCTTATTTGCTGCAATGGGGAGCACTCCTGATTATCTCCTTCTGCAGTCTGTGTGGTTGCTTAAGGTAAAGGTTCCCCTTGACAATTTGTCCAGTCGTGTTCGACTCTAGGGGGCGGTGCTCATCCCCGTTTCCAAGCCATAGAGCCAGCGTTTGTCCGAAGACAATCTTCCGTGGTCACATGGCCAGTGCGACTTAGACACGGAACGCTGTTACCTTCCCACCGAGGTGGTCCCTATTTATCTACTTGCATTTGCATGCTTTCGAACCGCTAGGTTGGCGGGAGCTGGGACAAGCGACGGGTGCTCACTCCGTTGCGTGGATTCGATCTTACATTCTCTTTGGTGACAACTCTGTGACTTATGCAGTGGGTTGGGACAGTAGAAGAGACGGTGGAGAAATGGATTGCACTGAAGAGAAGAGTCTCTGAAACATGGCCCGGATTGCTCCAAATCATTCTGTCTAGTCACTCCTGGAGCTATATTATTGAACAGATGGAAAACAGCTCATTTAATTCTGAGCTAAATTACAAGCCAAAGCAAATTCTACTGCATTGTCTGTAACATTATTGGAAGTGCAATAGGGTTTGATTACACCTCCCAGCAGCTCTTGGTCCAAGAGGAGGGCACAAACCACCACTTTGGGGAGCTACTGTTCCCCCTGCTTGAACCAGAGGCTGTCTCTAATTCCACACCCAGCTCTCTTCTAATAATAATGGCTGCTGCTCTGATAGCAGCAGACACTATGAGTGGATGATGCTGGAAAAAGATGCTCAGAGAAAATTGTATTTCCTGTTCCTGCAACTTTTTAACCCCAACAGCTCTTTGATGCACGAATATGCAATTGGACCTACAAAGGAAGCCTGTGTTTACATTTGAATGATCAGTGATGTGTGCCCAGGTAAAGGCGCCCTAAGAACCCCATGCTTCAATTCTTTCTGTCCCTCTGTCTGTATCTCAGATGATATAAAAACTCTGTGTTGTAAACATCTGCGTACCAGGAAAAAGGTGCTTCACATGACAATCAAGTAGTCTGCCTAAGAATGTATGAGGTGGGGATGGGGAGACGGAATCTGGATTTACTTGTCCCTTTCTCACAACATTCCCTGCAAAACACAGTTTTATTATCTCCAGGCACCAACAGAAGAATTTACCCTTTTAAAAACATGGGCTTGGGGTGGGAGGATACCTCTATAGCTTTCTGATATTCCTATTGTTCTGGTCTTTGGCGTGGAACTGAATTGTGGGACTGCAGGCTTGCACAGGTGCAATAAAGCTGTGGAAATACAAGATTTATTTTTATTTTATTTATTTATTTATTCAATTTCTATCCCGCCCTTTTAGACAAAGTCTACTCCGGGCGGGATAGAAATGTGTAGATGGAAGAGCCAGCATCCTTTTACAGTTAGACATTCTGGAATATGAGGGAGCATTGCTTTCTAGCTACGGGATTAGGGTTCATGCCTAGTACTGGCCTTGGATTCATTTTCAAAGTCAAGAAACAGAGGGTACAATCCAGTGTAGCCCTTTCCCTGAAAGAATTGCAGAATGGGAAGACTTCATTGATGTCTGTTCAGTTGTATACCTTCTGATCTTGAATAACCCTCTTCAGACTTCATGAATGCCAATACTTTGAACTGCCAACCTTTTCCTGATATTAAAGTCCCCCTGCCGTTCTGAGACTCTGAAAGGCTTCTCAAGGGCAAAACGAAACCCCTAGGGAGCCTCAGAACCTAAACAGGGAGGGAAGCAGACATTTTTAGCTTAATTAAATTAAATATATCCATCACTGGATGATGATGTTATCTGGCTCACATGGCATAAATTTACATCAACAGAATTTCGGCCAAAAAAGACTAGGATAGATGCTTGCCTGTGGCTCTGATTTCTCAGGTCCATAGCTGCCTCCAGCCTCTGTGCAGCCATATTTCAGTCCAGCTGTACTGATTCCATTACCTCATCCCAAGACACCGTGGCTACATTGATGCCCACAGCCTGCTTGAGGATTGCTGCATGCCCACATGCTGCAGCAGAAATCCCAGCGTGAGAGTCTGTTCAGTGGCAATAAACTTGGGAGGTTACTGTTAAGAAAGATGCCTGATGAACCAAGCTGAGGTCATGTGGACTTTAGTCTGAATACAATAGTTTTGAGTTGGTGTGTGCATCTGCACACGCCATCCCTGCTGCCGCTGCCTGTAAAAATAAAAGTAAGTCATGGGTGGGGATGGGGGGATGGGTGGGCTCCCGGTCAGGCAATGGGGTTGATTGAGCAGGTGACTGGGAGGGTGTGATGCGGCTGGCAGGGATGATTGGGTGGGTGGATGATCGAGTGGGCGGGTGGGCAAATAGACAGGCAATGGGTGGGTGAATCGGGGGAGGGCAATCGGGGCAATTCGGCAGGGGATCAGGCAGGCAATGTGGGAGTGGGGTGGCTATTGGGCAGGCAATGAGGTGGGGTGATTGGGTAGCTAGTAGGTGGGCAATTTGGTGGGGGCAATTGGGCTGGCAATGAGAGGTGATTGGACAGGCAATAGGTGGGTGACTCATGTGGAGGGCAATTGGAGGAGCCATTGGGGGCAACCCGGCTGGTGATCAGGAAGGGAATGTGGAAGCAGAGGTGGTGATTGGGCAGAGAAGAAAGGGGGGGCAATCACGCAGGCAATAGATGGGCAAGTTGGGTGCAGGGGCGATCAGGCTGGCAAGGGGAGGTGACTTGGCAGGCAATGGGTGGGTGATCCACATGGGCAATGAGGAGGAGTTCAGACAGGCAATTAGGGGGCAGGAGCCATCAGGTGGGTGCAAGCACAGTGCTTTATTGTTATTATTTAATTCCCACTATCTGGTATAGCGCTATATCAGATAGCAGGAGTTTTTTTAAAAAGTGGCAGGGGCACACACACATGCAGAATCAAGTCCTAGGAATTGATTCCACATGTGCTTCAAAATTAATGGACCTCTGTCAGAGGAGCAGAAAAAACTTGCTCCCCTGGCACAGTAGTCCATACGTGCACGTGTGTACACTAAAATCTAAATTGGGTTGTTCTTAGCATAACCCAATTCAAAAGAGGGATTTTTTTTGTCAGTAGGATCGAGCCTTGAGACTATTCTCTGACTCAGTTATACACTACTGTGTTCTACTGTAGTGCTTAGGTGTGGTTACTACATTTGGAGAGGGGGATGGGGACAAATTCAGAATTTTGGGGGCCTGTCCCCCAGCTTACTATTGGCTCCAGTTCCGCTTACTGTTTTGCATCTCTGTGGCCAAGATGTAGCTTAGTTTAAAATGCCCACCCACACTTTGTTCAGTGTCTACCTCTGAATCAGAGGATAACATTAGCCCAATTCATAAATACCGGCTCTGGGAATGGGCTTTCAGGGGAGCACATAGCCTCACACCTCTTTGTCATGTTTGTCATGTTTTCAGTCCTAGGTGTGAAGAGAAAGGGGTCCAGGTCACATCTAATCTCTAGACTCAGATTTCCTAGGGTTCTTGCTTGTGGGTAGAGTAACACCTTTCTCCTTTTCAGACTTGGTGCTGAAATGATGAAGAACATGGATTCCCTACTGTCCCTCCTTGACAGTGGCTGGACTCGATGATACATAGGGTCCCTTCCAGCTTTGCAGTTCTAAGATTATGGTAAAAAAAGAGGCAAGGCTAGATGTTTCCCTCTGTGCTCAAGCATCTGGATTTCTCAGGCCTGAACAGGGTTATGCTAGAAATTTCAAGGTTTTAATTATGTAAGCCGCCTTGGGTCCTTTTTAAAGAGAAAGGTGAGGTAGAAATAGTTTAAATAAATAAATAAATACATAAAGGTCAGAAGATGTACAACTGACTGGAGCGCCTTTCCCTAAGAACTTCCACCTGTGCCATTTGATCCTCCCAAGCCATGCTCCTTCAGGTTGTTACTCCAAGGGAGGCCAGGAAGTCATCAGCTAGAAACAGGGCCTTCTTGGTCATGGCTCCATTCCTTTGGAATTGGCTTCCAGTGAAGCTGGGTCTAGCATCCTCCCCCAGTTTTTAAGAGGATGCTCAAAACAAGGCTGTTTACTGAAGCCTTTGAGAGCATCCTCTCAAAGTTTACCACTAATCGGTGCTGTATACAAGTTCAATAAATAAATAAATAATCAATGAAGCATTGTAAGCGAAAATCTAAGAACTGAAGACAATTTAGGAAGATGGGTCTGGGCTACTCTTTGGTTGCCAGTTGTTTTCTTGGTGTTTCCTCAGTTCTAGTAATGATGAGCTCCAGTGGAGAAAACAGACAAGCCATTTGCTTTTTCTAAAATGTGAAGCTGAATCTCTGCAAACCTTGGAGCAGCAAGAAGAAAGCCTGCTGACATGCCTCTCTGCCAAGTCAAACATCTGGAGAGGCCTTTCTCAAAATGCCTTAGTAAAAATATTATCTCAGCCTGTGATAACAGAGTGTGTTTGGATTTATCTTGTCTCTTTCCTGGCTCATTCTGAACATGGCTAAGGAGAGGGCATCACTATCCTGGAGAACCACTGACAAAAGAGCTGTGGTCTACTTGAAAGCAGCTAGACAGCCTGTGGGCTGCAATTACTTATACAGCTCTCTTGATATGTTGAGAAAGGTCGTTTCTTTCTTTCTTTCTTTCTTTTTTTTTAAGTCTTTCACTCCAGCATTTTTATAGCTAAGGCCTGCATTTTTGTGTGGTTAGCTCACAGGGCTGGAATCCCTCAGGACTTGCAAACCTTGCCCACATTCATATTTTATATGAGCTACTCTGTGCAGCTGATTTTCCTCATGTTTATTTTGCTTTATGTGAATTAATTTGTATTCCCTCTGCAAGACACTTGCCTGTAATGATTGCTGGCTGGCTGTAGTTCAATCTGGGCAGGTCTCCATTGGTTTCTCTCCCATAACTCTTTTCTCTCCCCCCCCACCTCCACCCCATTTATTGCCCTTCGTCAAGTAAGTTGAGAGATTGCCACAGAGATGGCAAAGGCCTGCCAATCTAGGGAGGGTCTCTTTTCAGTTTTGAATATCATTTGCTTACTGCTAATTTGCTCATGAGTCATCCTCACTTTTCAGCCATTTGGAAGGAGCTTCAACATCTCAGTGGGTTATGTTTTGTAGATTAAAAATAGGATGGGGGAATGTGTGGCTCTCAGATTTTATTGATTACAACTACCCTCAGCTCTAGCCAGCATGAGGGATTGTGGGAGTTGCAGTTCGGCAACACCTGGTTGTCACCAGAAGAGCAAAACTTCAGTAACAGAAGACTAAAAACAGAATTGATTAGTAAGAGTCAACTGGAAATGAAATCCAGAAATCCTTTGCCCCTGTAGTAAGATCAATAATGAGCTAAAACAAATCTGAGTCAGTAAATCTCTCAGGCGAGGCCAGTGAGAATCAATGTGTCCTTAGGCTCTTCTAAAAGACTGGAGGAAAGAGGCCTGAAATAATTTCCATAGCGGTGAGGTCATCGCCAAAAAGACCTTCTCTCTTGTGACTGCAGATCTGGTTGATGACCTCAAAATTCTGCCCAGTTTGTATAGGTGAAGATAGTCCTCCAAATAACTTGGCCCCAAACCATTTAACACTTTAAAGGTTAAAATGGATACTTTAAACCAGTGGTCCCCAATCTTTTTGGGACTGCGGACCGGTTGGGAGGGAGGGCTCCATGCGTGGGGGCGCCCCTGCACGAGCACGACACACCCCGCGCGAGCGCGACACGCTCACTGTGCGTGCGGGGGGGGCGGAGATCTGTCTCCGCGGCCCAGTTCTGACAAGCCCATGGACCGGCACGGGGCCGCGAACCGGGGGTTGGGGACCCCTGCTTTAAACTGTTTTGAAGTCCACCTGAAAGAAGTGGCAACCTGTATAACTGGTAAAACAAGACAAGACAAAATAAAATAAAATAGGATCCACAGATTTTCTGAATTTAACTTGATAAATGTAAGATATAAATTCATGGAGTGGTGCAACTACCTCCTTCATATATGGTTTGCTTTGTATTCATTTCTGTTACTGACTGATAACTGTGTTGAAGTTTTGCATATGATTGTTCCAGGAATGGCATCGTCTCATCATATCTCACTTGAATGCCAGTGGAAGAAGGCAGGAGGAAAAAAGAATGTGGTCTTTCTATGTGCTATGGTATTTGAAAGAAAGCTATATTTGAATGAAAACCCTGTCTGCAACTTTACAAACATGCAATTTAGGCTCATGGAGTTACTGTATCTAAATTCATTTTCTTCCCTTATAATTTTATAGCCAAAAACATTCTTGTTGATTTTAGACTTTTGTTTTAAGTACAGTAGCCAAAGAGGGAACCAAATATCATTTGTTTATTTACTCATCAAACAAATTATGCTCTTTTGCTGCCTTTACTGTCTAATCTGCATGGAGCATAGTTTATAAGAAAGTGAGCAGGCCCTGGTGGCCAAGGGATAACCAGCAACAGAATGTGATATATCATTGCCTATAATTTTAATATAATGATACATTATGGACTATCAGTATAGCAGTCTTGGCTGGAACAAATGTATCCATTTCAATGTCTGGTGCTATATATCTCTAATAAATAAAATATGCTTGGCAGAGTTGGAAAGGATCTTGTTACTAGCATGCCTTCTAGGCACTGTTGTTCACAACTCCATAAAATTAGATCTTTCTTGTTTATTACATGCATTGCCTTTTGTCTACAGAATGCACTGGTCAGTGTCTCTACTACTGGAGCATACAGGGAAAGAATGGATCTATCCACTTGCCAATTTCTTTGGGGTTCTGTGTGCAGTGTGATATAGATTTTTTTCCTAATGTCATTTAGATTTGGATAAGATGTTGATAATTACATCCAGGGTATATTCTTAACACTGTTGGCACGTGCTAGCATTAACCATTCTAATTGATAGAAGTTTCACAAATGTTTTGTGGTTTAGCTTGAACCATGATCTGTGCTTTTATGGTTCAAAGGAAATGGAAACAAGTACACCACAGTGGGTTCAGTAAGGAATTCTAGGAAACCTAGATTCCCAACAGATAACAGGGTAGTCAAAGTCTTCCATTACAACCATATTGTTCCTCTGATTGTTTAATAATGTGATCTAGGAGGGCAACAGTGTGGTGTGCAGGTCTATAGCAGCCCCCATGGTGCAAAGCAGTAATAGACAATTGTGGCTCTGCAGATGCTGTTGGACTTCAATTCCCAGCAATCCTAGCAAGTGTGGCCAAGATATCATGGAAACTATAGACCAGCAACACCCCTATTATAAAGACAGTGCCTTTTAAAATTATCCTTAGGTCTATGCCTCCAGCTTGCTTGGTGTTCCTGTAGTAGTTCTGCCCTTTCTGCTTCTCATTAATAATCTCTTACGTTTCATTGGGGGATAAAGTGGATCAGTAGTGAGAGAAGAAAATAAGTAAATGCATGAACAGCTGGTGATTAAGAAGACCAGCTGTAAAGAAATATGAGGACATAAGGGTAGTGCCATGAAGACTATGAGGGCAAGAGTGTGTTGACATGACTATTATGATCGGGAACATCTTCTAAAACTAGCCAACACTGTAGTGTCTTTTACTTAGTTCTATGCTTCAGGTGCTTTGATGGCTTCACACATAATTGTCCATTTGATGGTCTTGTGCAGTTTACTGTTTGGTTTTCCATGGAGTGCTAAAGTGGCATGTATGGACTGGACTTCACAGCAGGGCTTTACTGTGTCTGGACACCTACAGTATTTGTTTGTTAATTACATTTTTCTTTTTTGTAAATTCAAAGGACTGGAACTTCCCATGCAAACTGTACTTTCCTTGCTGTTTTATCTGAAGAATCATGGTAGTGCAGGTCATCTGAGTTATATCTCCCCCCCCCCTTTTTTTGTAAGTTCTTGTTATGAGGCAGGGAAGAACATGCAGAGAATTTCAGTATTTGTACTTCTTGACACTTGCTTGGCGGCAAGACCAGAAAATATATATCATTATGTAAACATAAAACCTTTTAGCGGTTAGTGTGCACCTCGATGCTATTTCTAGTCTATTTATGTTCAGAAAAAAAAGCAGGAGATCTTGGTACTGACATTCAAAAACTGACAGGAGCAGTTCTAGAGCATAGCGTTAATATTCATTTTTCATTTCTCAGTGAGAGCAAACAAGTATCAGAGGGACCTACTTGGTGCTTTAATTAAAAGACGTGGGTGCTGATTGTAATGTTTGCAGAAGAACTGGGACTGCAATACACAACAAGATAAGGAGTGAGCTTTGATCTCTTCTGCATCATTTATAGTTCCCTATGTAACTTGATATTTGGGAAGAATCACCATATCTTACATTGCACAGTTCTTTTGAAATATTTCAGCTCTCACTGAAATCATAGAGCACCATCAAGCAAACATTGGTCATGATGACTAAGGCTCACCACATATTTTTATATGCATGGTGCACCAACTCACCATATATAAGAAACTAGAAAATATAGCCCACAAAAGTAGCTTTTCTGAGCTCTAAGAGGTATTCAAAAGATAACATAGTGTATAACAACACAAACCCACCATCAGTTTAGTTTTGGTGGATGAAATGAAGCCATGGGGCCATTGCAGTCCTCTTAGAGACACTTTGTGACTCCTGCCCCTTCCTGAACCCGTTGCTTTATAACACACACATACACATGCATGCATGAATGCGCACATGCACGCACGCACGCGCACACACAGAGTGAATTGCTTCTGTGGGAAGGTCTGAGAACTCATTGGGAACTCAAAATCCTCTCTCTCTTTTTTTCCCCAAAAGCAGAGAGGACTTTCAGCAACTTTCAGAGTTCCCTCTCTTGACTTCTGTTGACATTTCTTATGGTCGGTGTGACCTCCAAGGGATCTTGGGGACAGAAGATTCATTTTTAGACCCCCTGAAGTTACCAGTTCCTTGTTTACGTGCTAAGTCTTCTCTTAAGTTCAGACTCAGCTCTGAGTTAAAGCAAGGCACACATCTCTAAGCAGCAGATGAGGGGGGAGCAGTGAGTTGCAGAGGACACAGCAGTCTAGGCCTGGCAGCCTGCCCTGAATTCCTCAGGTCAGCCTTTTACCCACAGGTATGCTTATTATATTGTTATACCAAAACTAGGTTCAACAGCTGGTCTGGTTAATTTGTGTACCTGGGACCCACATGATGGAAGCCATCTTGTTCTTCCTCTCAGGCAGCAAATGGTAGGCTGCCTCTGGAAATGTTTATATCCTCTTATTTCCCAATTCCCCCCCCCCCCCACACACATTAGGATTTCCTGAGATATAGGTGCTTCACCCTCCTATTAAGGAGGATAAGACATTTACCTGTTGTCAAATGTGATGAAAGGACACCAAATGGTTACTCATTTTTTGTGCTTCTATTGCCAGGAAATGCAAGAGGCATTCTTAGGATCTCTTTGCCTCAGGTGCCAAAAGGACTGGCAGCAGAAGGGACCTTGACTTGTGTTGGATGGGTTGGTGCTTTGCCTCAGACAATGTTAACAACGTTAGGTGATTATCAAAGCAAATCAATGTTTATTTTAAAAGCAGATCCCGTGGTCTTCCATTTGATGATCCCAGGTGAAACCAGATGATGCACTGAAGATGTTTGTAGAAAATGTGCTTCATGCGATAGAAGACGTCTGTTTGTCATAGCCTGGATTCTCCACAACTTTGCATCATGAATTTAAAATGTTTTGTTTTGTCATTGGACAAACCATGGACTTAAATTGCACATGCAAACCAAAGTGTATGAAGTACTGTATCCTGAGGAAGGCCGCTACCTTTTCCCCACCCCCCAATCTTCAACAGTTTGGTCTGGGTTCAGAATGCCAGCTGTGTAGGCTGTATAGTCCACTGCACCCAGCCATATAAATCAGTGGAAGACGCCAAGACTGAAGAACTTACTGCATTTGGACTGCTATAAACTGTCCAAAATAGGCTTCTTCATCCCTCCAAATTAAAGCTAACAAGCCAGGCCCTTAAAGTACGTTAGAAAGTGATACTGCCACCACAAGAACTGAGTGTGTGCATGGTGTTTTTTTTTGGGGGGGGGGGGGAAACCTAGACTTTTCTGTATGGATCTTCTGTTCTCCATACAAATTCAAGGCCAAACTGTGCAGTATCTGATGAGATTAATCTGCCTAGAAAAAACAGTGAGTTTTGGGTGAAAGGTTCTTTCTTACTAGAGGAACACTGCCATCTGTTCTGTAGAAGCCTCATCTGAGCCTCTTTGTTTACCTAATGGTGTTCAATGTTGTACTTGAAATTTCTTCCTGTAAATTCAGCTCAATACAGGTTGAAATCAACACCTCCTATCTATTGGAACTGGTCCATCACGCCAATCTTCTGAACTTTTCCCCTCACAAGGGAATGTCAGATCCAGTTATCTGAAAACTTTTACAACAGTTCCTTTTGACGACAACTTCCGGAATTCCTCGGTATAGCCACTGGACTTTTCTGCCTTGGGGATTCTTTTGTTTATTGTACTTTGCAAACTTAGAGAAGGGGGACAAGAAACTCACAGCAGAAATCTTGCTATCTTTTGGGTAAGCAGGGGCTCCATTCATCTTGGGTGGATGAAGAAGAGGTAAGTGGTAGCAACTACTATTTCCAGATGATATCAAAGTAAGTCTCCTGGTGTTCCATTCATAGAGACTCGCCTGGAAATAAGCTTTATCTGGGATTTATCTTGGAATTCTGAGAGTTGTAGTCCAAAAAGTAACTTTTCCAAGCTCTCTTTTTGAAGCTGTCTTGAGACACTGAGGCAATAAGAATGGCAGTGTAATGTGAAACTGGGACCAGTTTTAACACCAGGCGAGATGAGCCCACCACAGATAGAAGGTTTTGACAATGATGAAAGGGCAAGCAACCTGTTACCTACTTTGCATATTTATTACCATGGGTTACCAGTTACTTTTTGGACTACATAATTCCCAAACAGAATCCTAAGCAAAGCTTATTCCCTAGCCAGACTTTATGAAAAGCTGACAAGGGGACTTAATTTTATATCATCTGGAATTACTGTATTTTTCCATGTATAAGACACTACTTTTTCCTAAAATCAGTACACTAAAAATTGAGGGGCGTCTTATACACGGAAGTAAGCTAAGGAGAGAACAAAACTGCCCATACGTTGCCTCTGTAAACAGGCTTCCTTCAATCAGGAGGCTTAGCTTCTTCCAATCATGAGCCTTATGGAATTGATGTTAGCTGATGCTGAACAAACCAATCGGAACACACCTTGTTGGAGGTGGAGCCTGTAGGTTCAGATGCAACAGGGACTCATAATGTCTGAGCATTCTGAGCCCAAAGGCTGAATACTCAAAGCTAAGTTAAAGTATCTTAATTTTGGGCTAGAAAAATGGGGGGGGGGAATCTTATACATGGAGGTGTCTTATAAATGGAAAAATATGGTAGTAGCTGCTGCCATCTACTTCTTTTTATCCAAGATGAATGCTTGTTAGATTTTTTTGCCTCAATTGCCAAATTGACTGGATTGACTAAGTGTAGTGCATGTGTTGGGAGAACACCACCATTTGCTGTTCTGCCTTGGGATAAGCCTGTAGCAAATGCTTCTGAGACATGGCTGTTCTTATAACTAGGAAAGGACAAGTACTCACAGAAGTACTTTACCTTATGTCAGAATTAAAAAAAAAACAGGACATAGAAAATGTCTTGATAGATCTCAGATATGTCAAATTGTTTTTCTGATTTTTTGTGTGCAGAGTAAGGCCTAGGTTTTCTTGATGGATGTTTGGCTATTGATGCTTAAACCAGGGCAGTAAGAAGTGGAAAACATTCTGATCTTTAAGTTGGAGCCCCAGACATGCTCCCCTGTGAGTTCTTCCCAAAAGCAGAGTGACACTTACTTCTGAGTAAATATGCCTCAAAGGATTGCACTGTTAAAGAGCTACCAGCCATTGTCTTCTCCATGCTGGAAAGTTCCCTGTATAGGCATGCTGAAATCTGCATAGGTAGAACAGCAGAAAACAAAGGGCATGACACACCAGGATGAACAAACACCATTTGAAATAAACAGGAGCTTCTTAAAAGTGTATTCTTGTACAACTTTGATTTGTTACAACAGGGGTATGGTAAGAGAACTTCCCCATGGATCAGCCTCAAAGACTAATTTTCAGGGTTGATTCCCTTCATTTTGTTTTGAGGGCAGGGCCAATTATAATCCCTCTTTCTTTCAACATGGACACCCTTAGAAATGAGGCAATTCTTAGCTGTTCAACGATGTTAGCCACTTTCTCTTTAACCAACATCCTTTCTTACTATCCCAACTTGCTCTGAAGGGGAAGGTCACAGAGTTAATCTTCATGCTCCTCAGTAGAATTGCTCTGTGATACCATGGCATGCCTTCTGCTTATGACAAGGATGCCCTCTGACAGCTGCTTTCCTTAGGAATGATGAAGTTGTCAAGCTCGAGGGCAAAGCTCCTACAGTAAAAGTGATCTTATATGCTCAACAGGAGGTGCAATTACAGTCACCTGACAGTTTGATGTTTCACTGAAAGTTAGCCTCGGAGGTAGTGACAGGAAACGGGGCAGAAAAGGAATGCATAACTCTTTCTCTTCTGACATTTGTCCAATTAAAGTTGCTCCTCCTCAGCTACTTTCTCACCCCAAGGCAGGGAAGGATACAAGAGTCTCACAGGGAGCACTTAGGGGGAAGATGTTTTGAGTTCGCCTTGCTCTTTGGCTCTTCACACTTGTAATTTTCCATAGATACAATAAGGGAATGGAACTGCTGGCATGGCTCTCGTGTGGGTACTTCAGGGTTTGTGTGGTCTACATTTCAAAGCAAGCTGACCTTGTCTACATAGGAATTTGTGCTGGTTGTACTAGCAGAGCGCAGCCGACGAGCAAGATGAGTTTATGGCTACATATCAGGAGCCTTGCTCCTAGGCAAGGCTTGTCCGAGGTGCAAAACACAGAGTCTTATGCCAAGGCAGGTAAACCAGGGGAGATCCAAAGCTAAGCCCAAAATCAAGCTGTCACCACAATGAAACAAAGAATGTCAAAGAAGCATATCCCAGAAAGTCAAACATAGTCCAAGTCTGCAGCAAGGGGCAGGATACCACCAGAAACAGAAAGAGATGTTGTCTCCAGAAAACGCATACCGTGTTTCCCCGAAAATAAGACAGGATCTTATATTAATTTTTGCTCCAAAAAACGCATTAGGGCTTATTTTCAGGGGATGTTTTATTTTTTTCATGTACAACAATCTACATTTATTCAAATACAGTTATGTCATATTCTTCTGGTTACTGCACAGTGGTGGAGGGCAGGCTTTCACTTAACTAGGGCTTATTTTTGGGGTAGGGCTTATATTACGAGCATCCTGAAAAATCATACTAGGGCTTATTTTCAGGTTAGGGCTTATTTTCAGGGAAACAGGGTAGGTCTAAGCAGAGTTTTCATACAATTGAACTGCTGAAACTCCATCCTGAGCTCAGCTACAAGCATTTGGCTTGTTGGTACAGGAATTCAGCTGCAAGATTTAGCCCACTGGTTTCCCTGGGAGCAAGAATTTACAGACACTCCCTCTTCTCTAGGAAGCCTCTTCTCTTAAGGAAACTTTCCCTGTAGCTCAGCATTTTGCCTGGGGGTTACTCATGTATTTATCTTGTAAAGTTCTTGTTGCTTGAGAGGGGCAGCCTCCTTCTCCAAGTCAAATATAAAGCTGCCTTCACCTGGGATTTGGCCTCATGGACCCCTCCTAGAGTCAGGGACAGGCATATTGTCAGCTAAGTGTTTGGCGTTACGAACTTCTGAGAGTCAAGGTTCTTCAGGACTTGTGTTGGGTTGAGGATGCTCTGGCTCATCCTTGCTGAAGGACTTATCTGGCCGGGCAAATTCAGCAATGGCTTTTGCCAGGGCATCAGGGCCCTAGCTGCTGTCCCAGGATGCTATACACTGGTCAAAGTGTAGAAAGTTACTTTTTAAATGTAACTTCATTACACTCTCACTGCCTGTAACTTGTTACACTGTTTTGGATTGAGAAGGTGACCAACAAAGAACTAAGAAGAATGTAAAAAGACGAAGAAATCATATTACACATAGAATACAAAAAGCTTGAATACTTTAGTCATGCAATGAAAAACAAAGTACATATAGTTACAACTGACCATTCAGAGTGAAATAAATGCAAAAATATATAAAGAAAAACGTATTCACTGGTAGGGCTGTAACTCAGCATAATTGATTACAGTTGTCACACCCATAGTCAGAATAGCCATAAAGATACCCAGTCTCTGGTAGTAGTAAATGTAGAAGTAGTAGAGGTTGTTACCATTTTTTAAAATAAAAAAATAAAAAAATCTAGGGGTCTTACTGGACTATAAGTTGTAAATGAGTCGACATATGATGTGTTTGCCGAAAAGAAAAGAAAGGAAAACTAACACAGTACTAGCTCCATCAACAGAAGTGTAGTGTGTACGTGAATTGGAGTAACAACACCACTGTACTTTGCCTTGGTCAAACCTTTCTTGGAATCCTGTATCTAGTGCTAGGTAACACAATTTAAGAAAGATATAGACAACTCTTGAATGGAGCCACCTTCAAGGTCAATATTCCTTTCCTGCCTATGATAGTCGTCTTCAAATATCTAAAGGGGTGTGTGTCTCGTGTTAAAGTTGAGAAATGGAACAATCTTGCTTTAGAGAGCAGGACCCAAATAGTGGATTCAAATTACATGAGATGAAATTCTGGTTAAACACTAGGAAGAACTTTATGACTATAAGAGCTGTTCCCCATTGGTACAGACTACCTCAGAAGGTGTTGGACTCTCATTCATAAGAGGTTTTCAAACAAAGATTGGATGGCATACAAAGAGATTCTGGGGTCATGAATTCCTGTCTTGGCAAGGGTTGGAGGCAATAAACCTTGGGCTCCCTTCCAGTTCTACAATTCTATGATGCTATTGCAACGATGTTGCTTGTAACACATTATTGCCATGCTCTGATACTGATGCTTGCTTTGGCTTTTCTTGCCAGTTTTGGGTAAAGTGTCAGTGTACAGTGCATTTTAAAAACATGCCAGCAATGGTTGACATGTATGGTTGTCCTAACAAATGTGTTATTAAGAATCCTCAACCCATCAACTACTCATTTCCATAGCTCTCCCTTTTTCTCTTGAAAGGTGTGTTGAGGCATTCACTGTCTTGCCATTTGTTAGTTTCATCTCCTATGGCATAGTGATCTATCACTGAACCCTGTGGCCATAATTATTAGTATTCTAAATCCACTGAACACATCTAGTGAACAGGTCCTTTAAATCATCTTACCAACCCAGAGTATTCTTTGATCCCAATGAGAGGTCTTTTTTAATCTGACATGAAATCATGCCATTGTGAAAAGTTTATGTTTCTGGATGCTGTCATGCTTTGAATTATATTCACTGGCATATGTTTTGAAGGTTTGTTTTCTATTGGCAGCCACCCAGGAACCCTTTGGAATTTGCCTTCATAAATTTAGATCAGATCTTTTGAGTGGAGGGAGGGAATTATGAAGTTTAATTATTTTGATCTCCAATGTGTGTTATGTTCACCTGTAGTTTTCTGTGCATACTAGTGATCCCACTGCTTTCTTTTTCTCTTAATTTAAGGGAAGCGAACCTCAAAGGAATGGACAATGTTCATTTGATACTTCAAGGTAAAAACTGAGTTTGCTGGAAGTAATCCATCTTGCTGTCATGTGAAAATACGGCTTCCCATTTGATTCAACTGCATCGTTTTAGCCAAAGGCCTCACAACACACAGATTTATCAGAATAGCTGGAAAGAAAAGTAATTCAATGATCATCATCATCATCATCATCATGTGCCATCAAGTCAATTCTGAGGTATGGTGATTCTTTTCAGGGTTTTCCAGGTAGGGAGTACTCAGAAGTGCTTTACCATTCCCTGCTTCTGGACTGTGCAGCTTGGCCAAAGTTACACAGGCTGGCTCTAATCACAGGAGGCACAGTGGGGAATCGAACTCCCAACCTCTGACTCTGCCGCTAGATACCTAACTCACTGACCTATCCAGCCAGTCCCGAAAAAGAAATTAAAATAAACATTTAATTGGGTGGTTGTCAGCAGAAGCTTGTGTTAGCCTGCCAGTTTTTTAAGAAAAGGAACAACTTCTCTTTCACTGCAGTTTTTATTTCTGGTGTTTCATTGCCCTGCGTTTCCTCAAGATAAACTACAGAGCCTGCTTGGTTGCACCAACAGGGAGATCAGGCTTGGGAGCAATTGTGTGTTGTGACCAGAGGTGGGCACAAACCAGAAAAATAATGAATTGGGGTAGTTCATGGTTCGGTTTGTGGATCCCATTTTGCTGAAACAAAACACTGAACTTTTTTTCGCCCAGCGCTTTGTTTTGCTTTGGCCCACCCCTCCCCCTGACCCCGTTGCCTCCTTACCTGCTCCTGCCTCCTCCTCCTCTTCCTCCTCCACTGTCTTTAGAGACAGCGGCCCAGCTTCCCTTCTGAGAACTGGGCCTGCTGTCTCTGCACATGTGGCAGCCTATCAGGTGTCTCTGAAGAGGAGGAAGAGGAAGCAGGAACAGATCGGGAGGTGACGGGTGGAGGAGGGGGAGGGGCGGGCCGAAGCAAAACAAAGCGCTGGGCGGAAAAAAAAAAAAAAAAGGTTGGCACTTCATTTCATTTTGGCAAAATGGGATCCTCGAACCAAACCACAAACCAGCCCGGTTCGTGGATTTTTCAGGCTTGTATTTCAGTTTTTGTCCTCCTCTAGTCGTGACTAGGTAATTTCCCTATCCCAGAGGTTGTTGCAATGGCTTACATCCGGACGGCTTTTAAAGGGGATTTAATAAAATTAGGAAGCATTTTATCAATGGTCAGTCATGATGGTTATATATACTGGTACAGTAGCTGGTAACTATGAGCGAGAGGACACTACTGCCCTCGTTCCCGGCACCTCCTGTCCCTGTAGAATTTTCTGTGGGTCTGACTGGCCACCATAGGCGAGAAGGAGTGCTAGACTAGGTAGGCCTTTGCTCTGATGTGAGTGCCACCTGCCACACCCACACCCACATTGTGCTCACCTGGGAAAAGGGTGGTCTGGCAGGCTTCATGGGGCAACTGTATTTTCTAACAGGAAGTCAGGCTGGAGCTTGGCCTGAAACCTTCCTACCCAGATTTTCTCCATGTGAACACAATTTAGGTATGTGTCTGGAAAGTGGAACTCTAGGATTTGGAGTTAAAAAAGAAAGGCACATTCTTATTGTGTACCTGGCAGTGTGCTGGGATGGAGGCTTCAACCCTTTATCCTGGCCACAGTGCCACTTAGAATCTCTCTGTCCCTCGCCTACACCATGTCTGATTTTCACAGTAAAAAAAACCCAAAACCTTTTGTTTCAAAAAGCAGGGATACCTCCCCCATTTTAGTTAGCATTACAGTGGAAGCAAAGCGTTAAACCCTTCTCTTCCTGCCCAGCAGTCCCAATTTGGCTCCTCAGTTACTTAAAATCAGCTAAAATCAGCTGTGCAAAGCCACACCACACGCCCAACATCAAATCTAGTTTGGCCTTAATTGGTCTGAATAAGTCAACTGTATTCAGCACATACTAGGTTGCACAGTGATAACATCATGCTGTGCAGTGATGCAACAGAGAGTAACGTTGTGTTATGTTAGTGGCTGATTAGATCTTTTGGAAATGATAAGAAATGCTACATGTTTTATAAGTCTGAAGACTTGATGGTAGATTTTAAAACAATGGAATGACTCACAAGACTAAAAACAATTTGGTACAGCTGTTACATTCCCGTAATTCAAAAGAGATGCTTAAATAATTAAACCTCAATATCCATAGAAAGACACTGAAACAACACAGACCATTGTCATCGACAGATCACTTCCCATGGCTGCTGCCATATCAGTGGCTGTCCAGAGAAAAATACCGTATTTTTCCGTGTATAAAAGGACACTTTTTCCTAAAATAATTAGATGAAAAATTGCGGGTCGTTTTATACACGGAAGGAGGCGGAGGCAAAGGAGTACTCGCGGGTGCTCAGGTGCCTCTTGCTGCCGCCGCTGCTGCCACCCTCCAATGCCACTCCTGGGGCTCACCTCCAGCTCACATCATCCTCACCTTGTTCCCTCCACCTTGTCCCCTCCAGCAGCAGCAGGAGGCGGAGGCAAAGGAGCACTCACGCGTGCTCTGGCACCTCTTGCTGCTGCTCCCGCATCGCCTCCTCCAGCGCTCCTTTCGGGCAGGGGACAAGGCGGCGGTGACGTGAGCTGGAGGTGAGCCCCAGGAGTCACAATGGAGGAGGTGATCGGGCGGCGGAGGCAGCAGCAGCAGGAGATGGAGGTGGAGGAGCAGTTGCCCATTAACTGCTCCTCCACCTCCATCAAGGGTCAAAATTAGGGGGTCGTATACACGGAAAAATACAGTAATAATCTAAAATAAGTCTTTGTTGATATATTCATTCAAAAAGAAAGCTGTTTTCCCCCCAGTTGAGGTATTCTTACAATTCACATTTGGCCTCTGTTTGATCTAACTTAACAGTATGGTTGATTTTGTGGCAAACTCTGATTAAGTGAATGAGCTGATGATGAGTTTGTTCTACATCATCATCCTTTCTACAGAGGATCAAGCTTCCCCTTTGAAAAGGACTTCTACAAATAACATGATGATGGTTTAAATATTTGCTTGAATTTGTCTCAGCCTGTTTAGCACTGGACATCCACCATGTCATTTCTATCTTCTAAGTACTAGCGCATAGATACAGAATACGGTAACTTGTCCAATAGTAGCACCTTGAATTCTTAGGCCTTTCATACAGAGACCAATATATGTGTCCAGACATACAAATGGAGAGGCCACACTTTTCTTTTTGGCTGCCAGATCATGGCTAAAATCGAAGTAATTAGCTGTTACATGCTTAACAAGCTTTAATTGGTTCTTATCCCATTTCTTCTTGCACTTCTATATGACCTGAAGCTGAGACATATTTTCCCCTCCCATACCCTCTAATCTGTTATAGTCTGCTCATTGATCAAAGGTAGCACAAATGTAAGCTGAAGATGAGTTCTTACAGGAAATGAAATCCTTCAGTCTCAGCTGAGCCATGAAATGACATGAGTAAGAGGCCTATCATGAATGCTTATCAAGGCATTTGGGAGTCAACAGATACTTTCACATGACTGCAGATCGGACTAATAGCAAATGCTTGTGTTTCATTCCAGGTGTGTTTGGTAACCATGAAAAATAAGACATGATAATACAGGTGCCAGAGATCTACGTTGCATGCAGAGCTGATTAGCACTGTGGCTTGCAGGGGGCATTAACTTTCAACCATCAGTACCATTGCTGTTTTTGTGTGTTGTATACCATCAAGTTGAAACCAACTTAGAGTAGCCCTAATAGGGTTTTCAAGGGATATTTAATGGATGGTTTTAGCAGTGCCACCTCCCATGAGTATGCATGATGAAGCAAGGATTGGAATTCAGGTCTCTTGGGTTCTAGTCCATCACTCTATCCACTACTACACCAATGATGGTAACTAGGTCACCATCATTGTTATTTAGTACCATTTTAAATACTGCACAAAGCACAGAAGAGGGCTTCCAATCTATATTAGGACGAAAAAGAGAAGAAAGGGGAGAAATTAGTTGACCAATGAAGAGCACCAGAACTGTGACTGTAACAATTCATACGCCCTGAGGATGTAGCATAACTCCAGCCACTCTTCCTCAGGCAGAAGAAAACTATAGTCTCGGGACAGAACCAGGACACCTGTCACATTATGATCCCCAGAAGTCTCCCGTTCTTCCTCTTACCTCTCCCTATATATGCCAATTTGACCCAATCTTAACCAATAGGGCAGCAAAGCCCCACGTGGTAAAATGGCTAGTTACAACTCTGAAGAGAATAGTGCGGTATATCCGTGGAAGCAAGGCAGATGAGACAAGATGAAATTCACTCTTGAAAGGAGTCACCTTCAAGGTCAATATTCCTTTCCTGCCTATCTCCAACTCAGATACACCAATGCTTTTTAATTTGCAGCAATTGGTGTGCGTATGTCTGTTCATTTCATCAGTGAAACGAGATATTTATGTTGTCTCAACACATCTAGACACTTTAAACATTTTAAATGAAATAACAGACACTGCATAGTGAATCTTATACCTAAGAGAAAGGCTTATCTTCAATTTTAATCTTATAAATATATTAAATCTGAACGCGTACCTCTGTATTGCTACTAGACAAGAGAATCAAATTCAATTTTCACATCAGACTTGGCTGATGTTTTTCAAGAAAGAATGGGAAATTCAGTACAAAGAGAAATTAATTTGCTTTGTTCTTTGTAAAAAAGCTTTATGTGAGCAGGAAGTGAAGCTATTAGTAAACTCTGAGGTGTACTCAGTCATTGCCTTGAAGCTGATTCGTGCTTAGAGGTTAATTGAGAGTACCTTTGTGAGAAGGGGGCCAAGAGGAGAAACCTCCTGTTGGCCTGCCATCCTCCCTCCTTCCCCTTGAAATGGAGGGATTCAAGATATAAAGTTGCCCCATAGATATGGGTGGAGAATTGGCAGGAAATGAATCACTGGAATGCTTTGACAGCTCGGGAATACCTGAAATCCTGGACAAAGAGCAACAGTTGGAGGAGGAAGAGTTAGAGAAGGGGGAAGATATAAAGGAGGGAGGAAGAGGTTTGGGCAGGAGAAGGAGAGTGAGAGGAGGTAGGTGTGTCAGGTGTGGCAGAATGAGAAGACGTTAGAGCTGGGGACAACTAGGAAGAGGAGGAAGCCGATTTAGGGGAGGAAGAGAAGGTGAAAGAACCTGAGGGCTGGGAATGGATAACCAAGGAAGCCCCTGGATAGGGAAATGAGTGCAGCTTAAAGTCTCCAAGGAGGAAGCAGAGCATCAACACCACCATCAACCTCCTAGAAAACCATCCTTCTGAAGATAACGTGGTAGAGGAAACATGGTCACCTGGAAGGGGGGGTGGGGCTGCAAAAGAACCAGGATGCCAAACTCTGGAAAGAGAATGGAACCTTCCCAGGGAGAGAGAAGAGAAGCAACTGGAGAACCAGTGAAGACTGGGAGAAAGAGGGGCAGAGTCCCTGGGGGGAGATGGGCCAGACATCCCGGCTGCAATTCCCTCTGTACCGCTCACCAGCAACCCCCTTACCCCAAACCCAAGAAGACTGCCCTCGGTCAGGAAGACCAGAGATAAACATAGACCTTATCCACACACAAAGTTGTGTCTCAGTTAGAAGTCCCAGCCACATTGGAACTATTTGAAGTTCTGGTAGAAAAGCTACTAAACAGTTAATAAATGTTGAATTCAGACCTGAATTGTCTGAGGAAATTCTTTTAAAAGGGAAGGAGACTTTAGGAGGAGAGGCTAAACAAATTCATAGTACCTACTTTTTATTATCTCAGGGTGTGACTACACAGCAAGGGAAATGTGAATTCACTCACTGTGAAGTCACACAAGGGAATTCGAGTCTGTTCAATTTAAGTGGCCACACTTAAATCGAACGTCTTGCAGTTCTTCATACAGCCCTGTAGGTGGTGCTGTTCAAAGAACTGCAGTATCAATAGGCAACGAGAAAAGGCTTTTTCTAGCCAAGCAGAAACATGTCCTTTTCAAACAAAGGCCAAATGGGAAGGGGTGTGTGTGCATGCCCTGTGCCTCTTTGTTTGAAGAACTGGGATGTGATCTCCAATCCACAGCTGCCTCAGCTGTAACTTTAACAACAGCCCTAATGGAGCTGGCCTCTTTCTTGACTTATATCTAAGAAAGAGGTGCCTGGTGAAATCCATCTGACCACAGACTTTTGGACTTTAAATTCTTCACACTGGTACACAGCTGATGAAGTGGATGGTTCTGGTCCACAAAAGGTTGCAGATTGTGTGATGATTTTTTTTAGTGGTCTATAAAGGTATCACTTACACTTGCATTTGTATTTTATAATGACCACATGGCTCCCTTTTATTTCAAAGGCTTTTTCTTGTCTCCATTCCCAGGGTTGGACTCAGGGTTTGCCAGTTAAGCTGCAAAAATAAAATAAAATAAACAGGAGTGTTGCTCAGGAGAAGAAACTTTTTAAAAAAAAAATAAAGAAGGGTCTTGGAGAGAAGCTTTGCTAATAGAGATGGGGACATTCATATTCGTAAATGAATACGAATATCTCCATCCCAGCTGGACCTAATGAGGGTTCGGCCCCCGGAACCGGACCGGCCACCCACGCATCCTGACACTGCGAATGTCCTGCTCTTCCTGTCAATGGTGTCAGGAGCTCCGCTGTCTCCCTGCTCGGCTGGCCACTCCAGGCAGGAGACGGGAGGATGGATCTCCCCGCATGGCTGCAAATATCCCCATCTCTATTTGCTAAGGACGTTTGTGCTGGCACTGCTCCGTGTGTGCATGTGCTCATGAGGTAAGAGGCAGGAGGGAAGGTTCTTTGTGTGCGTGCGTGTGCAACTCATCGTCCCTTTCTCCATCGGTTCAAAGTGATCACATGCTTTGAACCAAAGTGAAAGGATTTGTGTCTTTAAAAAGTAGAAGTGCCTCGGGGAGTGGGGGAAGTTGAGGGGATTGACACAGGAGTGGTATACCATCAGGGTAGACTGGAGGGGAGGGGAGGGGGAGTTGCCATCATTTACAAAAACACCTTAGAGGTTGTTAGGCTCTCTGTCTTGAGTATCCCAGGCCTTGAGGCCCTCCATGTGTCGGTGGGGACCAGGGATGGATTTGGGATGGTGCTGGTTTACCGTGCTCCCCGCGATCCAGCACTCTCCTTTCTGGAGCTGGTGGATTTCATCTCGGCAGAGGCACTGAGGTCCCCCAGACTATTGGTTCTGGATGACTTCAGTGTCCATGCCGAGGTTGGGGGCCACAGGTCCAGCTCTTGAGTTCTTGGAAACCATGGCTTCCTTGGACATGTCCCAATTTGTTAATGGCCCCACCCATGTGGCGGGTCACACACTAGACCTGGTATTCTCAACAGATCAGAGAGAGGGTGGACCGATGGTGACCGACTTGGTTTCGCTCCCCTTGTCATGGTCAGACCACCACCTAATAAAATGCAACCTCCTAGTGGCACTCCCCCCCCCCCCCACGGGGAACAGGGACCCATTAAGATGGTCCGCGCCCGCAGGCTATTGGATCCGGTTGGTTTCCAAAATGCAATGTGGGGGATACTGGCTGTTCTAGTTGGCACTCCTGTCAAAGCCCTGGTGGATGAATAGTATGCGGCTGCCACCAGGGCGGCTGACAAGATTGCTCCTAAACACCGCCTCCTTTCCCAACCCTGGCCAGCTGCTTGGTATAACCAGCAGCTGCAGGGGTTGAAGCGTAATAGGAGGAGGCTAGAGGGCACAGTGACGGGCGTCCCAGTAGTATTTTCTGTGACCAATTTGCAGCCTTTTTAAAACATAAAGTGGAGGCCATCCGCTGGGACCTAGATATCTCCTCTTTCTCAGTAGATCAAGCCGAGACGTCCAGCACATTGCCTTGCCTTGCAATTCTAACACAATTTCAGCCTGTGACGTCAACAGAGGTTGACATGGTCCTGGAGCGTTGTAGGGCCACCACCTCCTCACTAGATCCTTGCCCGGCCTGGCTCTTGAAAGTGGCCAGGCCTTTAACAACTGAATGGGCGGAGGCTATTATTAATGGGTCTCTCTGAGGGCAGGATGCTCATTAGGCCGATCCGGGGAAAAACTAATTTGGCAGCTGACAATGTTAACAACTATCATCCAGTTGCCAATATTCCCTTCGCTGGCGAGCTGGTGGAGAGAGTGGTGGCCAAACAGCCTCAGGCTCTCCTGGAGGAAACCAACGGCCTTGATCTGTTCCAGTCTGGGTTCAGGCCACATCATGGCACGGAGACAGCATTGGTTGCCCTACAAGATGACCTCTTGAGGGAGGCCGACGGGCAATACATCCTTTTTGGTCCTCCTCAATCTTTCACTGGCCTTTGATACTGTTGACCACGGTATCCTTCTGGGGAGGCTCTTGGGGTTAGGGATTGGGGGTCAGGACTTGGCCTGGCTTTGCTCCTACCTCAGGGACCGTCCCCAGAGAGTTGTTGGGAAGATGTTGTCCGCTCCGTGGACTCTCAATTGTGGAGTCTCACGGGTCAATCATCTCCCCAATGCTATTTAATATTTATATGAGGCCGCTGGGGGAGGTACTCAGGAGTTTTGGAGCTTTGTGTCACCAATATGTGGATGACACGCAGCTTTATCTCTCCTTCCATCCTTCTGCAGTCGATGCTGTCACATCCCTTGAGCGCTGCCTGGATGTGGTGCTGGGGTGGATGAGGGAAAACAGACTGATGCTGAAACCAGACAAGATGGAAATCCTGTGGGTGGGGGTCCCTAGTGTCTGTGATCTGGGTGCCTCCCTGTCTTTTTGGGGGGGGGGTCACTCTTTCCATGAAGGATGAGGTGCGTAGCTTGGGTGTACTTCTGGACCCAGCGCTATCAATGGCATCACAGGTAGTGTCTGTGGTCCGATCTGCTTATTTCCACCTAAAGCGGATTGCCCAGCTGCGCCCCTACTTTGACATTGGGTCTCTCACCACGCTGGTTCATGCGCTGGTAGTCTTGAGATTAGACTATTGCAATGCCCTCTACATGGGGCTACCCTCAGGACTGGTACGGAGATTGCAACAGGTCCAGAACGCGGCGGCCAGATTGCTGAGTGGGGTTAGAAAATACCAATACATTTCCCCCACCCTGGCTGCCTTACACTGGTTACCTGTTTGATTCTGTCCCAGTTTCAAGGTGATGGTATTAACCTACAAGGCCCTAAACGGTTTGGGACCTTGATATCTGGACGAGGGCCTCCTTCCAGTTAGGTCTGTCCGTCCAATAAGATCGTTGCAGACAGGGCGCCTGAGAGTTTTGACCCCGAGAGAGGCCCGGAAAACAACCACCAGAAATTGGGCCTTCTCAGTGGTTGCCCCACAATTGTGGAATACCCTCCCGCCCGAAGTTTGCCTGGCTCCCTCACTAGGTACCTTTAAAAAGTTATTAAAGACCTGGATGTTCAGACAGGCTTTCCCAGAGTAAACAAGTACTGATGCAACAGTATATCCGATAATGCGCTAATTTATAGGCCGTCATATTTTATGCTATTAACTATAGTAATTGTATGTACTGTGTTTTTTCACTTTGTCCTTCACTTTATTTATGATATTTTAATTTGCACTTTAACTTTGATGTCGTATTATTTTGTTATTTTATGGTTTTGTTATTGTTGTAAACTGCCCAGAGTGGCCCTGGCTGCCAGATGGGTAGTAAATAAATAAATAAATAAATAAATAAATAAATAAATAAATAAATAAATAAATAAATAAATAAATACCACTTCCCTTTGTCAAATGGTTGCACTATTGTTTTCAAGACCCATGTGACACACTCTGTTATTAATCATCATTACTGATAGGAGCCATGATGGCCCATGGTTCTAAAGTGGATCGCTTTTCCAAGTGTAGCTAAAGGGGCAATGCACAGCACATAAATTTGCTTTGAATCTGCACATTTAGACACCACCCCCACTGCATGTTGTTTAGTCTTCCCCAGTAAGTAGGAGGTGGGATTGGAGGTGGTCATAGCCACCATAATCCATGGTGCAAGTTGGTGGATGTTTCTTTTTCTTTCTCTCTGCCTGATTCCATTTGAAACATATTCATTCCTACTTCTGGTCAGCATTGGTCCCTCTTCCAGTGGACCTGGTGGCCACTGTGAGAGAATGTAATATATAGGTTTAAGCTCAAGGAAATGTTATAAAATTGTAGCAGAATGAGCTGGCCTGATGTCAAATGACCCTAGCATCTGCTGGCCTAAACCAGCATGCATCTGCTCACACCCAGTTTAACACATTACCTGTTCAATTAAGTGAGGACCAGAAAAGTGTGTGTGTGTGTGTGTGGGGGGAAATTACCAGGAAAAATCTACCCTGGAGTTCAGCTGGATCCCCACTGTAGGTTCAGAATCAGATGGCAGTGGGAACTAGGGAAGAGGCAAAGGGAGTTTTCTTTGACCATGCCCTGAGAGGGAGGTACCTGCTTCAAGACTGGTAAGAGTGAAATAGTAGTAAGGATGCCCAAATGCACAAAAATAAGCACTGTATTTTGGGGTGAGTGGGGAGTATGCCATGTTGATGGATATCGTGATGTCAATAGTAAAGACAGGTGATAATGTATGACTAAAGGAGGTGTGATGAAAAGGGAAACTCTGGTGTATGTGGATTTCCCCTGAGCGCCACAGTAAGGAGCGAGCTTCTCTTACTTCCAGTTTGTTATATTTGGTGATTGGTGTTCAGGGTTTAAGCATGGGATTCCTTTCAAGTCTGATTCCACAAGCATGGAAATACTGCCTCGGTCACCTCTGTGCAACATTACAGTACTGTGCTTTCAGCTCTAATTATAAGCTATCTCTAATGTCTGGTTCTGTCTTAATTTACACAGTAGCAGCATCCTGAGTGATTATCGCTAAGAGTGGAAGCATTTAAGCTAACCAGATGTTTCTGGTGGAGAAGAAACCTGGATTCAGGAGTGAGCAGAAGAAAGTTACATGGCAGGTGTTTACATAGACATGCACACACACACACACACACTGCCCCCTCCTCTTATTTCCTGACACATGGAGAACAGCGGTATGTGCTACACACTCCATACTGCATGTCAACTTCAAACATAGGCCAAATCATCCGTGGAAATGGCAGCAATTAGGAAAAGTGAAATCCAAACAAACGACAGTAACTTGAAGACTCTCAATGGTAGGAGAGAAAACCTTTGGTGCCCCCTCCCACCCACCACACTGATGGGAGTTAATGGAAAGATAAACCTCTAACCGGCTTGCAGTTTACAGACTGTCATCAGCTCTCAGCTCTGATCTTCATAATAAGGAAATGTCAGTGTTTGCTCAGATAGAAGTGGCTTGTCTTATACAGGATATATTTTTTCCTGGGCTACTAGGACTGAAAACATCAAGATTTCCGGCTGCCCCCACCCCCAATACATAGCGCGTGTGGAAACAAAGCATATATATGATTTGCATTGTGGAGGAGTAGCATTTCTGAATGTGTGAAAACAAACTGATGTGGGACCTCATTGCAAAACTACCTTCTGGCATGGATCTTCAGTGCATTGACAGAGCAGATCCATTTCCTTCATGACTTTGGCCTCCTGATGGTACCTGTCTACCACACAGAACGGGTTAAAATGGGAAGGGGACAAGGATGCACATGCAAGTTTCACCCTTGCAGTCCCCCTCACCCAAGCACATAGGACAGTTTATGTTTTTGCACCACAGCTTCCAGAATCACCCATCCTGCAGGGCTAGTGGTGGTTGTTGGCTCCAAAACCTTCCAAACAAGGAAGGTTTCCAGTCTCTGTCTCCAGGAGACCTTAAAGATCTGTACTCATTTAGCTTGTTTTATGTTCCTGCAATGCTACTTGAGTTATGTTTTTCATCCCTATTGGTAGAGCTTAGTATGAAACACATTATTTGAGAATTGTTTAATGTTAGTATACATTATGCAGCGTGTTGATTAGCCATTAATATTTCAATGACTGTCTAATTTATGTTATTATGACTTGTAATTCTTACAATCAATATGGAATGTTGTTCTTTTTTACTGTGTAAAAAAGTACTGTGTAAATGTAGGGAGTGGCTTTGCCCTGGAAAAGCAGCCTACAAATATATTGGCGGGGGGGGGGGGGGAGAGGAAGCGCATATTTTTTTTAAATTTGGTAACTTATTTTAAGAAACCTTGAGAATCTTGACTTTAATTGCATGACAAATATTTTCATTTGGTAATATATATGATTACTTTTGGCAATAACCCCATTATTTCCCATTTTTTAACACTATGATGTGGAATGAGGTGAACTAAACTTTGAAAACCATCTACCCACAAGCCACAGAGAGGGGAGATGCTATTAAAGACATTTAATGAGTTTCACTTCTGTATTTTCGATATGGCCAGACTGGGCCATTTCAAAAACCACCTCCTCAGTGTTCTTCAATTGCAGCCTTTTGATGAACTGAAGCATCCACACAAGTGCTAACAAGTGGAGATTTATTGGATCAGAACCACAGTGTCTCGGCTGATGGGGTGAAACTGCATTGGCCAAACCTGAAGCTTGAGGTGAGAGGTTTTCCAACAGTGGCCACAAACAAAAACACTAATTTAGGCTTCAGTCCTAAATACCCTTATGATGGAGTAAGCATCATGCGAATGCAAGGGGACTTAAGTTTGACTAAAGATGTATAAGAGTGCACTATTACTCTTATTCCTCTGTACCCCAATATACTTCGTCACCGCCAATCAAAGGGAAAATAAAATAAAAAGCTTTCCTTCTCTTCAGATATTTGTCTGGGCACATGCTAGTGTAACTCTTTTAAGTCTTAGGGGGTTATTTGCTTACTTAGATATCTATTGATGAACCTTGCAAACACAATTTCATAAATGAGTATTTTCTTATTCACAGTTATATATTAGACAGCATGAGCAATTATAACAACAAAATGCTACAATTTGTGTACCTAAGTCCTAGACAACAGCATCAAAACAGAAGTTATTTGTAGAATTGCAAAGTTCAAATGTCCTTTTTGAATTCAAATTCAGATAAAAATCCAATAAATCTTCCTCAACTGGGTTGGGTGTCCAATACGTACATAGAAGAATCAGCTCCACATCTTCAAATCTTCAAAACCCTGAAATAGAATATCATTCACCCCTCCAATGCAAACATATAGGAATTATACCTAAACCAAGTTGGTAAAGTCCTCAGCAGTCTATGTGGCAACAGCAGCTCTGGCCTCTTCAGCCGTCCCACTCTTTCTGATTCAAATCTTTTACTCACAGCCCTGCTCTTACTTAGTCCCACCCCTTTAGGCTGAACCAATATTTCATGGGGGTTATACTAGTCTTGCCAGTAGAGTAAGCTCAAATTAACTCTAACTGGAAAATAAATATAGGCATTTAAATCAATTAATATATACTAATAAAGGGAGGAGGGAGAGAATGTGTCTCTGTGTTATTTTCAGTTATACATAGTTCTTCCACAGCACATAAGAGACTTAAAAATTGACATGCATATTAAAGGGACCTAGAGGTGTGCATTCCAGGATTATTTCATTTCTTATAAAGCCTGGTTACACTAAGGAAAAAATGTACTTGGATCAGGTTTAGCATGTTTTAAATTGATTTTTTAAAAGGTGACTACATGACACACATGGAAGCATGGACTGTTTTTGACAGGAAATTGTGTTATTTTGATCGGAAGCGATATTCTTCAGAGGGTAGTTTATTTTAACCTGGATATTAAATCAATTTATTTTGAATCATTTAGGCATACATGAATGCTTCTGTTGGTGTAAATTGTGTCCTTCTCCAACCCCCTGTTTGTATATGTGTGTACATTTCCCTCCTTCACAAGCCTCACTTCCCTTCCTCTCTCTCTGTGTGCTTCTCTCTCTCTCTCTCTGGCGAGGAGCCTCTGTTTGATATATGGAAAGATTTTTTTTTTAAAAAATGATGGCAGCCAGCATGAGAGGAAATCACAAACCTTGCTTCCCTCTCTGTGTTGTGTGTGTGTGTGTGTGTGTGTGTGTGTGTGTGTGTGTGTGTTTATAACATCTCTCTCTCTCTCTCTGGTAAGGAGCCTCTATCTGACATAGCAAAAGAAAATTTTAAAAATCTGGCAGCTGGTGGGAGGGGAAATCACAAGAATTCCTTTCTCTCTGTGTGTATGGGGTTTTTTGAGGTGTGTGTGTGTGTGTGTGATGTGTCTAACATAGTGTAACCACATCCCCAATTTTTGTGATTAACGTCCATTACTTTAAATCTGCTTTCAGCCTGCAGTGCCATCTTCAGTCACTGGGTGTTAGTCTTTTCTAACCTATAGCCGGCTGGATAGCTCAGTGAGTTGGGTTTCTAGCTGTGGAGCCAGAGGCTGGAAGTTCAGTTCCCCAGTGTGCATCCCAGGAGAAAAGCCAGCCTGTGTAGCCTTGGGTAAAACTGCACAGTCCCAGAGAACACCCCAGAAGAAGGGAATGGTAAACTAGAGTATTCTCTACCTAGAAGACCCTGGAAAAGGTCACGTACATCAGAATCAATTGGATGGCACACAGTTATTATTCTTTTTAATCTGTAGAGAGGAGACTGCAATCAGGCCTCATGCTGAGCTCTTAGCTATCAACAAATTATATCTCTTGACATTAGATTGCTTAGTTTCTTCTGCCATTTCAAATCCTTATCTTGAGTGTCACTTATTATTCTGGAATTACACCTTATCCCCTCTGGAGTTTTAAATGGAGTGTCATTTGCTACAACCATTGCCAAAAATATTGTCAAAGCAGATGTTTATAAGCTATGTGGGCTGATCTTCCAATTTCTCTTTCAGTGGAAATAGCAATTATGATGAACAAGTTGACCTAAATTTCATGTTAAGCTTGACTCCTTTTTTTTTTTTAAGACAGTTGTCTTACAAAGCCAAAGTTACAGTCACTAATCATACATAGTGTGGTGCTAACACGTTTGAAATGTACTAAGTTTTTTGCTGGGGCAGTGGTGGAAGGGAATAGATTTCCTAAAATTTTATAACATTTCCCGGTCACATGATAGGAGCCTTCATTCTTTATCAGTGCAACTGTGTGATTCTGGGTGCATTCCAGACAGCTAAGGTTAAAGTGTCCCTTGCTTTAACTGCCTTTTATTCATCTTCCGTTGTCTCTGTCAGCCAGTGGATGGTACCATATGGAGGACAGAAATTCATTTAATTTGTTAGAAATCCATGGTTGTATAAAGCTGTTCTGGTAAAGAAACCTACATGAGATTTTCCTCAATGCACTGGAATACCCAGTTTTGCATCACTCTGAGCCATTGTGGGAATTTAAAATGGCAGACCCTAGTCAGTAGTCACTCCAGAGTCCCACCTTGCAGCCAAGGAATAGGGAGGGACCCATGGGGAACACTTTGAAGAGAGCTGTCAGTATCCCATTTTCCCTATGATATCTTTCATATTGGTTCAGAGCTTGTATGGTTTTATTTTCTTAAAAAAATATTTATTTATTTAAAATATTTTGATGCCGCCTTTCTCTTAAGAAGGACCCAAGGTGGCTTACATCATTAAAAGACAATATTTAAAGCTAAAAACAATTAGTATACAAAGGAAGCTGACATCATGAAAAGCTAAAAACAATAAGTATACAAATATTAAAAAGGAACAAACAAATACCACGCTGAGAAATGTTAATCAAAAGCAATACTAAAAACACATTGAAAGCAGTAAGGCACAACAATCCATTAAAAAAAAAAAAACATTCAGGCAGCCAGTCACTGAGGGGAGCTTGCCTGAAGAGAAAGGTCTTTGCCCGCTTGTGGAAAGACAGCAAAAATTGTGAGATTCAAGGACAATCCGTCAAAAAATGCTTTCATGATTGCCATTGCCCTCACTCTGAATTCGATTTGCTTTATTTGAATAACATTGTTGTGAAAGCTAATATGATTGACCGTAAGAAAAGTAATTTATTTTGGGGTGGGCAGGGGGAGAGTTGTTTCTTTTTGAAATGGTCTTGCCACAACAAAGAAGATTGTGAAGTACACACTACAAAAATATGAGTGTTTTTGTTAGTATATCTGAAAATCAGGTGATGACTCAGTTCTGAATTTTTTCCCCCCAAGATGTAAAGACAATTTATACCCTGAGCATGGAATGGTGTTTCCATGTGACAAATATTTCCTGCTACAAGAGTGACAGGGCATTTCCCAGAGACGGAGCCTTGCTTTGCTAAAATCAAAGAAAACCACAAGGCCATGTTCCTGCATCTCTCCAGCCATCCCTCCTCCCTGTAATGGCAGCATTGTCCACTGTGACAGAGGGTCAGGCTACAGACTAGAGACACATTTATAGCCTTTCCTTTCACATCTGGAATTCATTCTCTACTTGAAGGGGCTGTGTGTAAGAGGCAGACAGAAATCAATAACATCTCTCTCAACTCATTGTTGGCTGCCTCAGATGGCCGAATAATGAGAACACTACTGTGAGTGAAAGTGTTTTTGTGTTTATGTGACTCCACATATGCACTTTTTTGTAGCAGATTTTGTTATTTGATGTGGCCGTGTTCTGGTGGACAGTAGAACTGGAGCTGTGACATGAAGAGGCAGAAAAACATTCAAAGTTTGTGATAATGTCCTCCACACACTCTGTTCAGAGCTCAGCTCAACAACAGGGTTTGATTACCTTCTTTTTGCCACAGCAAGCTCCGTCCGCTTTCATTAGCACATGTTTTAACTTGCTGTTAGGGAATCAACTTTGACCTCCAACATGTTTATGAGAATGAGAACCGTTGGTGAACATCCTTGCCAAACCTGGCTCTCTTAAGCTGTTTTTCTTCTCCAGTTAAGTTTCAGATCTGGGCAGCATTCCCCTGAGTAAACCCACTAAGCAGTGTGAAATCATTATACCAATTTCGACTCCACACACATCATCTTAAATGGCTGCCAAGGTTTAGATGCATATCTGAGTTTCATTTCCCCTTCTTGGTGGACTAAACAGAGATCTTTTCTGCAAACCTTTGTGGGAGCACACAGAGTTCTCCTGGCTCTCTGTTAGCAAAGGTACAAAGATCAGACTTTAGATGGCAGCAAGAAGTACCATCATGAACTGAACGTCTTTGAGCAAGTGCTTCCTGAAATTTCCAGACAGGACTTAGCAAACTTAGAAGCTGGCTGCAACGGACTTTATTCCACTCTGTAGCCTCCCACTGGAATGGCTGGGATTGCACTAAAAAACCCACCAACTACACAATGTTAGAGCATTCCAACCTGCCCCTAATGGGGACCAATCCATCCCAGACGGGTCTAGGGTTGTTGTTATGTCCTGTCAAGTTGCCTCCAACTCATGGTGACTCTATGAATAAGCAAAATGTCTTGTCTAACAACCCTGCTCAGTTCTTGTGTATTCAAGCCTGTGGCTTCCTTAAGAGAGTCAATCCATCTTGTATTTGGGTTTCTTCTTTTCCTGCTGCCTTCAACCTTTCCCAGCATTATTTTCTTTTTCAGAGAATCTTGTCACCCTGTGATTGCACCCAAAGTAGAACAGTCTCAGTTTCAATATTTTTGCCTCCAGATATAGTTCAAGCTTGATCTGATCTAGGACCCACTTGTTTGTCTTTCTGGCATTCCAGGCTTTAATACAGCACCACATTTCAAGCAAATCATTTCCCCCCCTGTGAGCTTACTTTACCATCCAGCTTTTACACCTGTACATGATGATCAGAAATACAAGTGTGTGGATGATTTTGGTATTGGTTTCCATTGACTCATCCTTATACTTGATTATCTTTTCTAGTTTCCTTATTGCTGCCTGTCTGAGTCTCAGTCTTCTGATTAGCTTCAGTTTAGATTGATGATTGAACCAATGTATAAAATATGTCTATTTCAGTTTCTTCATTGTCAACATTAAAGTCATGTAGTTCTTCTTTAGTCACAATTTTTATCTTCTCAACAGAGCCAGAGCCCAGGCTTAAGCAGCCCCTAAGATATCTTGTATTCCAAAGAGGCAGTGTAATGCCAGTATTCAAATAGAAGAAAACTATTTGTTTTATGAACCTTCCCCTCTCTCTTCTCCTAACTTTCCATGGCTTGCTCATATCATGCCATTGAGGGAGGGAACAGAGGAAGGAGTTTGGAAGAAAACACCACTGTACCTCAGCATCAGAATGGAGAATTTTGGGTGTGAGCCATCAAGATCCCTTAGCCAACATGGCCACTGGATTCAGTGAGTTGTCATCCTCAAGAGTTACCGTTTTTGAGGTAGATACATCCAAGGAGACTTTACTCAGATAAATATGTTGTGCTAGCCAGTATCCTGTTTGTGCTGGTATAACATAAAGCTATGCTGGTGACAATGTGCTAGGCATAACACCCGGCAACAGGGAATTGCACTGTGGAATTGAGCAATTGGTTCTGTATTCCTGGCATGACTGATGGAGCAATGTGTCGGCCAATGTGCCTCAGACATAGCACTTCCACCTTGGCTGTTACCATAAGTGCAAAACTGAGTTGTGCATGTATAGTTGTCCAGTAGGATTTGGGCCATTGTCTTCTATAAAGAACCTTTAATGCTGAGTGTAGGTGGAGAGCATTACTTCCAGAAGCATCTTCATGCCACTACTTTGATTTTTTGAAAGCTCTGCAGTCAGCCACTGATTTGAAGAGGTTCTTAAAGGAGCACAATTATCTTCATAAATATTCACACAGACATTTTCCAGTCTTTTATGTAATGTAGACCACACGATGGCTTCTGTTGACGGTGTGTTTGAAGACACCAACAAAGGTACACACTTAATAACACCCCGGCAAGCCAAACAGCTCTCAACAGCTATTATGGATGTGGGGTCTTAGCCAAATAAGTTTAAATCAGATTTAACAGAGATTTAACAGAACCTCTAGGCAGATGGTGCTGGTTTGACAAACATATTACATCTAATACACAGAGTAAACAGAGATTTAATGTAGGAATAGAAATGACTGGGAAGTTTGGTTTCCTGAGTGACATCTTTTGGTTCCTGTAATCCTCTTCTTTACATCTGACAGCAACCACAAATTTCTATTGTGGAATTAAGATTCATTCGCTTTTTCAGGTTTTGGACAAAGAAAGCAAATTTCTATGAAATCCCTTTAGGCAGTTAAGAGATTATGTTCCAAAGAAAATGTTGCAGTTATAAGGAGTGTCATCAGCATGTTGATATGTCCTTCCAGGTACTAAACACTAAGAAACTGAGATTTTTTTTTTACAAGATCCTTGACTGACTGTTTAAAAAAACAAAAAACAAATACGATGACATGAAAACAAAATTTAAGAAAACAGTTGTTCAGGAAATGAAGGCCATTTTCATTTTATATTATGCTGCTATGCATGAAATTTTGTATTTCTTTTTGTATCCCTCCATTCAATCATAAATCCCAATGAAGATTTCGCATACTTCAGTTCAATCATCAATCTAAATGGAGACTGTTGCCAAGAAATCAGAATAAGACTGAGACTTGGAAGGGCAGCAATGAAGGAACTGGAAAAGATAATCAAGTGTAAGGATGTGTCACTGGAAACGAAGACCAAGATCATCCACATTATCGTATTTCCAGGCACCATGTATGGATGTGAAAGCTGGACAGTAAGCTGGGGTTGCCCTACTTTGGGCACATCATGAGAAGACAGGATTCTCTGGAAAAGACAGTAATGCTGGGAAAGGTGGAAGGCAGCAGGAAAAGAGGAAGACCAAGTACAAGACGGATTGACCCCCTAAAGGAACCACAGGCTTGAGTTTGCAAAAACTGTTGGGGACAGGACATTTTGGAGATTGCTTATTCATGGGGTTGCCATACGTCGAGAGTGACTTGATGGCACATAATAACAACAAACATATGAAATGCTTGGGCTGTGGCAGAGAAGGGGGAAGCTTGGCCTAGATGATCAAATCTGTCCATTTCCAGTTTTCTTACATCTATTGTTTGAAATTTCAAGTTCTTTCCATGCCAAATATGAATAATCATGTCAACAGAAATTTTCACACATCCCCAATCAAGTGGGGATACAAAACACATTGTTATCAGACCAATACTATTTCCCAGCAACCATGGCTCCAGGAGGCTTAAAATTAATAAAAATAGCCAGGAACATAATTTTTCTAGATACTTTTTGAAATTTCCTGGTATAAAATAAAATATTACAGCTCATAGCCTGATGCTTCAATGCAAAGTGGAAATGAAATCATGTAAGCAGCATTCCCAGACTCATTGCATCCCTGTTATTGTGCTGTTTATGAGGGTCATACAAGTGATCGTTCAATGAGGAGCCTGTCAGAGTTTGCTGTTTCCCTTCTGCTGTGTGTTTAGGTAACATACAGCCCACAATAACTTAGTTCAGGACTTAGTTTCACTGTATGTTTCCAATATCAAGGCTCAACACCAAAAGAGATGTAGAGGTGAAAATGCCCATGAACCAGATGCAACTACCTTTCTCTCACAATGGTTTTAATTTTTTCTATTTTATTTAATACACATATATGTGTACTTCGCTTGGTTTTCAAAATATAGTAATAGAAGCTGTCTATCAAGGAACCCTGCCCTTTGTACACACCGCCCGTCTCTACACTCAATATGCCAGCAAGTTTGGAAAACTGAGCAGTGGCCAGAGGATTGGAAAAGATCAGTCTACATCCCAATCCCAAAGAAGGGCAGTGCCAAAGAATGCTCCAACTACCGTACAATTGCACTCATTTCACATGCTAGCAAGGTTATGCTCAAAATCCTACAAGGTAGGCTTCAGCAGTATGTGGACCGAGAACTCCCAGAAGTACAAGCTGGATTTCGAAGGGGCAGAGGAACTAGAGACCAAATTGTTAACATGCGCTGGATTATGGAGAAAGCCAGAGAGTTCCAGAAAAACATCTACTTCTGCTTCATTGACTACGCAAAAGCCTTTGACTGTGTGGACCACAACAAACTATGGCAAGTTCTTAAAGAAATGGGAGTGCCTGACCACCTTATCTACCTCCTGAGAAATCTATATGTAGGACAGGAAGCAACAGTTAGAACTGGATATGGAACAATTGATTGGTTCAAAATTGGGAAAGGAGTACGACAAGGCTGTATTTTGTCTCCCTGCTTATTTAAATTATATGCAGAATACATCATGCGAAAGGCAGGACTGGATGAATCCCAAGTCGGAATCAAGATTGCCGGAAGAAATATCAACAACCTCAGATATGCAGATGATACCACTCTGATGGCAGAAAGTGAGGAGGAATTAAAGAACCTCTTAATGAGGGTGAAAGAGGAGAGCGCCAAAAATGGTCTGAAGCTCAACATCAAAAAAACTAAGATCATGGCCACTGGTCCCATCACCTCCTGGCAAATAGAAGGGAAATAGGTAGAAAAAACAATAAAGTATTGGTTGGTTCTTATCAGTTCCATCTTGGGCTCTTTCTGAAGAGAAAGAATAAAAACAAAGTAAATAAATAAATAAAATAATTCCCTCTAATTTTCAGGGGTTGATTCTAGGCCTTCTTCACACTGCCACTGAACACAGGGAAGCAGTCATGTTCCCAATGCACATGTCACCAGTGAAGGTGGGCTTAGCAAGCAAGACCCTAGCATCTCGTCACACACACTCGCGCTGTATGAAAGTATTTCTGTGACAACCCTCCACTCCACCCCACCATTTAAAAAACAAAAACCAGGTTCCTTATGGCTAAAAATTGTTTTAATAGAAAGTCTCAAATAAATGCAACTCAGTGACATAATAATATCATACAAATCTGGGAACAGAACTGAGTTGTGATTTGTGGGCTTGGAGGAAAGATGCCTGAATTAAGCAATTCTGTTTGGCTGCATCTACTTTATTTCGCTGTGCTTATTCTGTTCTTCACTCTGCAGACAGGCAATCTCACAAATGAGATTCAACTCTTTAACACTAAAAAAAAAAGTTCCCCATTCCTACGTCATCTTAGGTTATGTTTTATCTTGTCATGAGGTTGCTGTGTGGTTTGAAAGGAAATTAGCAGTTTTGGGCAATTTGCTTTTGGGACCAATTTTGAGTGTGTGGATGTACCTTGAAAAGGCCCCACACTAGAGAATAT
Source organism: Intellagama lesueurii (assembly GCA_037013535.1). NCBI lineage: Eukaryota > Metazoa > Chordata > Lepidosauria > Squamata > Agamidae > Intellagama > Intellagama lesueurii. The sequence goes on from JBAJHW010000002.1 coordinate 71,985,025, forward strand.
TAGTTGTTGTTTTTAGCAAGTACTATGAGCAAGGCTATAGTTGTTAAAAGCATGGCTTGTTCCTTTCTGTAGAGAAAATATTAAACAATCATGCTCTGCTGGCATCAGACTTCATGTTCTTCCACTTTTTTATAAGGAAGTCAGTAATGGACAGGATGAGGACAAATAAACTGAAACTTAATTCAGACAAGACAGACATGCTCCTGGTTGAAAGGCAGATCAAGGAATAAGGATGCAACCTGTGCTGTATGGGGTTACGCTCCCTCTGAAAACACAGGTGGGCAGCTTGAGCTCCTGGATTCATCTCTGAGCCTGGATGTCCAGGTTTCAGTGGTGGCCAGAGTGCCTTTACACAATTAAAACTAGTGTGCCTGCTGCACCCATTCCTGGAGAGGTCTGACCTGGCCACAGCAATACATGCATTTATTACATCTCAGATGGATTACTGTAATATGCTCTATATAGGCCTGCCCTTGGAGAGTGCTCTGAAACTTCAGTGGGTCCAAAATGCAGCAGCCAGATTGTCAATTGGGCCTGGTTACACAGATCACATAACTCCCCTGTCACAGAAGCTTCACTGACTGCTGATCCATTTTGTCAGGGGAGGCTTTTCTCTCAGTCCCACCACCTTCACAGATGCATTTGGTGGGGACATGGGCCTTCTCTGTTGCTGCTCCCAAACTCTGGAATTCTCTCCCATGGGAGGCCAGGCTGGCCCCATCTTTGCTGTCCTTCCATAAGCAGGTGAAGACCTTTCTCTTCAGGCAAGCTTTTCCTTAGTGACCAACTGTTTATTCTGACAATAAACAGAATGGTTTATATTTTTTTTGCTTCTTAATCTGTTTTTCATGATGTGTTTATCTAACATTTAATATTTATATTTATTTTATATTTATTTCATTTATATATCAACGCATTACTGCAATGCATTATTCTGGGTAGTTAAGAAATTAAAGAAGCAAACAAAAACAAACACACAATAACTCAAACAATCAAAACAAGATAAACATATCAAAACAAAACCAGAAAGTGTATGTGTGTGTGCATGCACGTGCGTGCGCACATGCGCGCGCGCGCGCACACACACACACACACACACACACACTATAATTAATATAATGTTATTATTTCTTCTTTAATATTTGAATGCTGTTTTAAGCTTTTAATATTGTGTTTTAAATGATGTCAGCTGCCTTGGGTTATTTTTTAGAAGAAAGGTGGGGTAAAAATATTTAAAATAAAATAAATAAGGATGCAGAAACTAGAAGACAGTCTTAGTTTCCTATTAAGCATCTGGGTGGAGTGGAAAGAAACAGTTGATTAGGCTCTTGATGATAGAAATTGAGGTCTGTTAATACATAGTTTCATCTGCAAAAAGTCAGTGGCCCTCAACAGCTGTCATCATCATAGCCATCTAAGGACTCAAGAGAAAATGAAAGAGAGAGAGGGAAGGAGGGAGATTAGGAGGACTGTACAGAGACTGCAGTGAAAAAAATGCATCAGCAATTTTCATGGAGTCAAATTCCGATGGGGAGGAATACCTTAAGGGGGAAAGGCGTCTGTGTTATTCCTTTATTGGATTTAAGATTGCTGTGAAGATGGGAGGAGGCAGATGCCTGAGGAAATGGTGCAGACCACAGTATCTACCAAGGAACAGCAGAGACTTGTGTATTAAGATATTTGAATGTCTGAATAGAGACCTCTTCTCTGGAATGAAATAAAGAATGCTTCAGAAAGCAACACCAATGTTGCAAATGGGTGATGATCTAACATGGAGGGAGGAGTCACCTCCAAGAGGCAGATGTAAAATGTCCACCTTGGCACTGTAGCCCTTGCTTGTGTGTATGTGTTCCACAAAAGGGGAAACTCCACTACAGAGAACAGAAAAGAGGTAGTTCCAGTTGAATTTAGTATTAAAACATTCCCTGTACTGAACTTTTGCATTACTTGGCACCTTGAGGCAGATGTGTCTGCCCTTCTTTTAGCCAGAATCTCACCAATTTATTGTGCCCATCATAAGCTTCTGACTGGCAACCATTTAGGATGAAGGATTGGACTGGTGCAATCTCTGTCAGTGTCTCAACTGAGAGGAAAAGCATTCAGGCTGCTATGAAAGGTCATGTTAGCCCGAAGTCAGACAAGAATCTGGATATAGGGTCCAGTATGAGAGTCAGTTAGGGACCCATATGATCTGTAGACTGCTAGTAGAGATAGACATGGATAGGGACTGACAGGGTCTCTTACGATACGTACCTCAGACAATCAGACTGAATATAAAGATACGAATAATATATGCTAAGAACAAAGTGATATCTATTTACCAGTGAATGTCTGTCATACCAAGTAACTAAGCATCATACTTATGTAATATAGTTTATATATATTACATTGCCCCCACACTGCACAGTGGGTGCTGCCCGTACTGTTGTACTCAGCTGTTGTACTGTGGAGGTTGGAGATTGCTGGGTGGTAGTGTCAGCAGTAGAAACAGGGAAGCAACAGAGCAACAGAGCAAGGGAGTCTTTAACTGTCTTCAGTTTCCTGTTTCCTCCGAATACAGGAAACTGGTTTGTTCAGCAAACCACATTTCCCCATATTTGATGATGTAGGAAATGAAGGAACTTAGGAGATGAACAGGACTCGGGGCTTAGGTTCATTGCAAGAATTATGTTTAAACAATAAACTTGAGGTCTCTTGGAGGCTAACAAGTTTTATTTGGCATAAACTTTACAGGACTGAAGCCCACTTCTTCAGATGCAGTCTAACCTCTGTAGACCAACATAGTGAGGAAAGGAATGCAATGTAAAAACAAAACATCCAGCATGATGACGGTCTTGTCAAAGCTTGTTAAGAGCCTTTAACAGTCCTTGGGGTGACATTATGGATCACATTTGTTTTCCAATATAATTTAGTTTAGTTTAGTTTCATTTTACAAATATTATGTTTGTTTATCAAATCATGGTTATGTCAGAATTGCTGAAAGCTTTGCAGGCCCAAGTTTCCACATGTGCAATATGTTTATGAAAACATAACACATTGAACAATGTATTTCTTGTTGCTTTATAAAATTCAGGTTTAATGTGGTTGACAGCACACTCATGCAGATGTAGTCATCAAACCCAGATTCCACTGAACTCAATAGGTGTTAAAGTTGCTCAGAACTTTATCCCATTCCCGTCAAAAATTACAATTGTCAATCAGTAATAATAATTAGGTGAATGTATCCAACCTGATCCTGCAGTTGCTAACTGTGTATGACAGCAAGGTTTTGGGTATATAGTTCTTTTGGGCTTCCTCGATACACATGAAAAGGGGATGCTGAAGAGATCCTGGGTTCTGGAGAGGGATCAGTGTGTTACACTGTAGCTGATACTGAGTAAGTTTTGATAGATGTGCAGAATTATCACATTGGTATGCCAGTCCAAAAGAAATGCATCATGTAGGCTCTTGTGTTAATATGTGAGGTTCTAAAAAGCTGTGATTAGTTTAAGTTTAAGGAGCTTGCAGGGCAGGGTGGTGGAGTAAACATTTGGTCATAGGTGTCCAAATTAAGAAGCTTGACAGTCTTTACTGATGGCAGAGGGAAAATATTGCTGTAATGTGAAAGCTCCTAGAATTTTTGTTCAGCAGTAACTGTACTTTATAAGGGAAACCAATGGCTAGCAGATATAGTGACTCAAAGTCTGACCTGTCTGAAACAGTTGGGCCAAGTATGTGCAGACCATGAACCTTTCCGGGCTTTTGACTATGTGCATTTGGCATCCGTGTGTGCTTGTTGGCGAACAAGAAAAACTCCATGCCGCTTTTCTCAGCAAGCAGAACTGCAGGGTGGGGTGTTGCCCCATTTCCAGTGACTCTGCTATATCATCTATAGTTTATTTAAAATGAGAATTAGGAACTAACAAAGTATTAGTCACAGCCTTTAGTGTATTCAAACTGTCCTTGTGTGTTTCTTTAATAGCTATAAATATAGGCTTCCCCTTGCCACACACAGAGTATCACTTCTAACTGCTATCAAATGAACACACCATGGAGATCATCATCATCATCATCATCATCTTAGAAATGCAGAACTAGAAGGGACTGTATGGATAATCAAGTCCAGCCCCTGTCAGGGCAGTTGGAAATTGAACTCCCATACCTAAACCAGCAGTCATGAGCTCTCTTAAATGTAGTTTCTGCATTAAACTTTTACAGGCATCACATATGAGTGCTCTTTCTCTTTCCTTCCCCACCCATTCCCCATGGGATAAAATCTGTGCCGAACATTATCCCATCTTAATTTTCAAACAAAAATTAGATATTTCAATGAAGGGGAAAATCATCTCCCAGTATTTTAATTGTAAGGATGTTCATCTTTTTTTATTTGGTGGCCATTGTTTCGTTGCTATGTAGATGACATTTCTCTCTTAGTAAGGACTTATTCCACTTTGCTTACTCTTAGAACTAATCCCAGCCAATGGAAGATCACTTTGAGAACATAATGATGAAATTGCACACCATTATGCAGCCATTCAAAGTTGGCTGGTTCCTGATGTTGCTGAGGACCAATCAAGTCAAGTGAAAGTGAGAAAGATTCATGCAAAGGTGAATACCTTTTGAACTAATTAGGGGACAAAATTGTGGCGGGAGCATTTGACAGTGCTGAAAATATTGATCGAAAATATAAATTTGACATAGCTCAGGACAATATACGACAGCCTGGATTACTTACTTCCCCAGCACCAAAAAAGTAATAATTATTTCCTGTGTGATTATGGACAAATTGCTACCCTGTTTCCCTGAAAATAAGACCTAACCTGAAAATAAGCCCTAGTATGATTTTTCAGGATGCTTGTAATATAAGCCCTATACCCAAAATAAGCCCCAGTTAACTGAAACCCCGCCCTCCACCATTGTACAGCATTGTGCAGCAACCAGAAGAAGCAACCCCTGAAAATAAGCCCTAATGTGTTTTTTGGAGCAAAAATTAATATAAGACCCTGTCTTATTTTCAGGGAAACAGGGTATTTTGTATAAAAGGATGGAGGATTGTGAGTGTTGTATACCTCACCTTTCTCCTGCTATAATTCAGGAAGTGGATCTTGCTAGTTCATGAATCCTAGCTGATTTCTGGAGTAACGTTCCATGTCATTTATGAGCTACTCTTCAACTATTTTTGTATACGAGGGATCAGCGGATGGGCACAAAATGAACAGCAAACCAAAAAACCTGATGAATCAGGCTGTTTCATGGTTCATTTCATGACCCAGTTCGGTGATCTCATCTTGCTGAAGTGAAATGAAACACCAAACGTTTTTCACTGTGGTGTTTCGTTTGCTTTAGCAAAAAGGGATGCTCGCTAGATCCCTTCTCACTGCCCCTGTTGTCTCTGCCGACCTGCTGTTGATGCCTCCACTGCTGCTGCTGGTGCCATCCTCAAAGGCAGCAGGCCCGGCTTTCCACCACCAATCTGTTACTCCGTTCCCTTACTTTCAAGTAATGGATACAGTAATTACTAACCTTTGGTGACATATAGTTGTAAGCTAGTTTAAACTGGTTTATGTCATCAGAGATCAGAAATTCCTGCATGTGTTACTTGAAGGTACCGTATTTTTCCGTGTATAAGACAATACTTTTGTCTAAAATCTTTAGATTAAAAATTGAGGGTCATCTTATACACAGAAGTAAGGAGGGAGGAGGGATCAAAGCACTTTGATCCCTGCTTTCTTCGAAAAAAGTGGAGGGGGAAATCAGGGATCAAAGCGCTTTGATGATTGCTGCTTTCCCCCTCTACTTTCTTGCAAGGAAAGTTTTTTCCCCCTCCACTTTCTTTGCAAAAAGTGGAGGGGAAAGCAGGAATAATCAAAGCGCTTTGATCCCTGCTTTCCCCCTCCACTTTCTTGCAAAGAAAGAAATTTTGGGTTAGAAAAGTGGGGGTGTGCGTGTCTTATACATGGGGGCATCTTATACACAGAAAAATACGATAAGTAAAAAAAGTGGGTGGTGGGAAGGGTGGTGAGAAGGGACTGATCCCATATGGAATCAATCTGAGTTGTGAATCATGTTGTATTTTGCAAAATTAGTATTCAAACTTTTTATGTGCTGTATTCCGAAACTATTAAGTATTTTTACACATTATTTTTTACAGGTTTGCCCCCACCCAGAAATATAGTAATCTGAGAAGCTTTAAATGAGAAAGCAGCATCACAGCAAACCATACTTATGTTGCTTTGCTTTTGCATATCCCCTCCTGCGCATCATGCCCACCTGGGTGGGAAACCTTTTTTTAATTTTTTAAAGAAACGCCTGGGGAGGAGGAGAGACTTTGTGGTGAGTTCTAGCGCTGCTTGTGTGCGTGTGCATGTGTGTGCGTGTGTGCGCGCGCACTTGAGCTCATCCTCCCTTGATAGGCTACAATCATGCCTCCATTTTTACAGGAATGTCTACAGGGGGAAAAAAACACAATTGACTCATCTTGGAATGAAAAAGTTGAAGCCCTGTAGACTCTAAACAGAATCTTGAAGTACTTGCTCTTCTCAGCAGAAACTGCAGAGCTAAATGCAGCGGAGATTAAATTTTGAAGGTTGCTTTTTTCATGGTTTTATGAGAGTCAAGTCTCTCTCTCTCTCTCTCTCTCTCTCTCTCTCAACACACACACACACACACACACTAAAGTTTCAACAATCAGTTGCTTCAGTTCAGTACAGTATGTCCGTTTCCTCTCATTACATTTAAACAAGCTTGCCACCCGGTCCCTCTTTCGCACCTTCCTGCCTTAATTTGAGCCTTCTCTCCTTGCAGACACCTCCTTTTTTCATGGCTTTATGAAAGTCAGTCTCTCTCTGACATAAACCAACCCTCCCTCCCTAAATTTTCTACAATCTTACCTTTAAACAAGCTTGATGAATCCACCCTTCCCTCTCTCACACCTTCCTTCCCGCCTTATTCAACTCTGGCGGAAGTAGTCATTCACAAGCCCCCGGATTGACTGCCCGGGGCTACAGCCGTAAACAATAAAGCCAGTTTATCTCCGATCTCTAAAAGAAGGGAGGATTTACAAGTGCCGCAACCAAGGAAGGAAGGAGAGGTGGCTTCCAGTTTGAGGTTCGGCTGCAGGGTGGGTGGGGTGGAGTGGGTGGTGGGTGGGTGGGGGGGTAGCACTCTGCTCATTACCCCCAGGATTTTCATTTTTACCCCATTTGGGGTAAATTATCCCTGTTCCCCGACCACTGCTGTAGAGATATAGAAAAAGAGAGCCTCTTTGGCAGCAGAAAGGCTAGAAAAATTCAAATCAGCCTTTTACATCACGCACACCCTAAAATATACTTTGAACTCAGCCATTTTATAAGTGGAGCAAATCCTGTCATACTTGACTATGCAGTCATTCTCTAAGCATGGATTGGAAAGTTACTTTTAAGAACCATGAAGAATATGATAACCCTGGAAGCTATCCATCTGTGAAAAATGGTAAAATGATGTTCTGGATCCCAAAGCATCATCCCACCACTACTCAGTTATGGATGATTTCTGCATGCCATGGATAGTTTCATCATGTCATTCATTCAGCATGGGGTAAGAGGTATAGATTAGTACCTTAAATTATGTGAAAAATTAGTATAATGTTGTTATGTGCTGCCAAGTTGTAAGCAACTTATAGCGACTCTCTCAAAGCAAGTGACCTATTTAAGAAGTGGCGTTACCAGTTCCACATACCCAGTGAGTTTTCATTGCTGAGTGGGAATTCAAACCCAGGTGGCCTGGGTAAAGGTAAAGGTTCCCCTTGACATTTAGTCCAGCCGTGTCCAACTCTAGGGCGTGGTGCTCATCCCCGTCTCCAAGCCGTAGAGCCAGCGTTTGTCTGTAGACAGTTTACGTGGTCACGTGGTCAGCGCAACTAGACACGGAACACCGTGACTATTTATCTACTCACATTTACATGCTTTCAAACTGCTAGGTTGGCAGGAGCTGGGACAAGCGACGGGAGCTCACTCTGTCGCGTGGATTCAATCTTACGACTGCTGGTCTTCTGACTTTTCAACACAGAGGCTTCTGCGGTTTAACCTGCAGCGCCACCACGTCCCTTGTGGCCTGGGTCCTAGTCCATAGTTCCATCCACTACACCACACTGAGTATCCTAATTAGTATATTAATTCTTCACAGAATTTAAGGTACTAATTGTATACCCACTTATATCAGAATGGTGGAGACTCCAGTTTTGCAGTGGCAGTGTAGTCACTCTGCATTTCAGTCTGACCTTCACAGGAGCTTTCCCTATCCCTGAAATTGTTTCAGCAACTTGGACAGATCCTTAATATTTAGACTACAATCCAGTGTGGCTTCACCACCACTGCAAAATGAGATTCAACCTTCACTTACCTCAAAGTAAACTAAACTAAACTAAATCCATTGGGGCTTACTACTGTGTACACCTGTACAAGATTGTGCTGTAAGGATACAGTCCTATACATGGGTCACTAATTGATTTAGGTCTTTTTCCATCCCCTTCAGTGTTGCAACCACTGATCTGATGGATATAATTCCAGCTAGGGTCTCAACTGTACTGAATAACACCTAAGTCAATGCAGTGTCTTCTCATCCACCCCACTTCCTCCTGGATTTTTTTCATTATTTTTTTACAAATATACAACATGCAAAAAGTTGTTTGTTTACCCTATCAGAACAAGCCTATTTCCTGCCGTTAAGGCTTTTTTGTTTATCCTAGGGCTACTCACTGCCACTGCCTTCCCTCACCCCCAACAGACTATTAACCCCTGTTTGTAGCAGGCAAAAACAGATGTGGGTTCCTTAAGCAAATTATTGGTTATTTCGCCACATGTAGTTTTTGCAGTTAAGTGTTTCCAGCTTCTCAGAACATTCCACAGCAATAACATCACATTTTCCCCCAACCTGTTAATTATCATAAATTTTATCAGCTTGAAAACCACAGCTTGAGTTTGTTAAGTGACAGGCAGGGACATACTGGACTGCAGCCCAGCTAACTGGAAAGAGGGATGAAGAAGCAGAGGTTTTGGAAGCTAGATGTAATGGTTCTCTGAAATCAAGTAGAAAAATGATTCTATCACCTTGCTTTTACATAATCCTCCAGAAGCTTCACTCTCATGTTATGGTTGTTGATCCCAGCAGCAGCATATCCATCAGATAAATTGAGACCATATTCATCAGATGAACTACCATGTTGTGACTTTGTATGTCACATTCTACGTTTCCATGGAGATTCTCAATTTGATGGTACAAGTTACATGGTGAACTAGGAAGGTACATATTGAAGACAACATTAGAGTCTATGTTGGGTTGATTCAGCTCAGACAATGTCTACATCACATCAGATCCAAATCCTCCATGTTATGGAGGAACGAAGGTTTCCCATCTTTCCATTGATTTGAATGGTAAAATCAACAAATGACTCTACCTTGTTGGGTTGTTTTTTTTTTTTTTTTTTTTGATAGAACTGCAGGGAATTTGTAGGGAAGTAATATTCCTTTCTACTTGAAAAGCCTGTCAAATCTCAGATAAATTGGTGCCCTAGCTATATACAAGTTTTTGAAAAAGCGAAGCAGAGCAAAACAAAACAAAACAAAACAACTGCCTATAATTTTATGCTTTGCCCAAAATGTACAAAATTTCCTTCACTGAGGAGATGAAACTACAACGTTTAGAGTTGTTAAAAGAAGGAGTTAAGAAAAAATGAAAAAAAAAAGTTTTCAGATTTTTTTTGTTTTCTGCTCACTTGACAACAATTTGTAAATTGTTTGTTCCATATATATCTCCCCAAAATAGGAGAAGTAAAAAAATAGAGCTAATAGTCACAACACTAGACACTTCTTTTTCCTCTCTAGTCCCTGATCTTATATGGAGAGTTTGAGAGAAAATATACATGTTTTTGCAGATACATTGTCTGTATATCTATTGAGTCCAAAGCTCTAGGAAGACCCTGGCTCCATTTTGGAAGCTTTGGCTGATGCCCATGTTTCTTCAAACAAGCACTGAATCCCTCTGACATGGTTTGGTTCTATTTGTCATCTGGGATTCATGCAAACATCTCTAGTATTTCCAGATGTTACACCAGCTTCCAGATTAATTTTCACAAGAGGCCTTGAGGTGACCATAACATGACCACTGCTTTTGTAAGAAGCAAAGTCAACTCACAGACTTGTCAAATTTACATCTTAAAGAGTCTGTGGTAATTTCTGTATATGAAGATGCTGAGATAGACTGAAATAGCATTTGTTTTCTATTAAGTACTAAGATGATGCCATGTGATCTACTGCTGGAATATTGGTATTTATGCTCCACAAACTTTCCCCCTGCCACTTTCCCATAGTCGATCCCTCTCTTTTTTTGCAAACGAGTGTGTTATCGTTGGGACAAATTGAAAGAGATCCTATCATATATTATTATCAAGGTGTTGTACCACAAAAGCAAGGACTTTTCCTAATAGACAGAAAGCTGAAATTTGGTATATATCATAAACCAACATGCCTTCATTAGAGAGAATGCCTACAAGTTTTAAATATGGCTCTGATTCAAAATGCATGACATGAAATCTCCGAGAAAGCCAGCGAAGCCGCACATATGATGGAAGAGAGCTGTGGAAATCCCAGCTTCACACATTTCAACTAGGTTTGAATGAGGGAGAAGGGATTTGCAGTAGAATCCAGAACACAATTCTGAGAACAAGAAAAGTTGCATGAGTGACAGAACGCAATGGTGTGGGAGTTCTTTTATGCAGTTTTGAATTGAAGGAGGGGTAATTTCTAGTGGCAGCCAGGAAATATATCTATGCTTGCTGAAAGCAAGCTATATTTACTATTCCTGTGAGATGCTGGCTATGGGAAAGTGCAAGTTATTTGACCTCCAAAAATTCCCCTTCAGACACCAAACTGGAGAGATGCATCACTCTTATCTTTCCCTGCGACTCCCATTTTACAATCTTCTTTGGTCAGGCTGAGGAGGAAAAGGATGAGAGATTCTCTCTTGATTAACCATGGGTGAGAATCATATTTAGTTTGTGTTTGGACAATATCTTTCCAAAGTGATTTTTGATAGAACATGAAAGTGAAATAGAGTTAAACTAGACAAATATCAAATTTTAAGAAGAGCTGCTTCCTCAAGTGATAAAAGATGTATCTTGCATTTAGCATGCTTTATCTTCTGATTTGTTGATCTGAAATAGAAGTTTGATTGCCGAAGCACATATTTCTGGGGAAATATTGTTGCGGGAGAGAAAATGAGTTAATTAGAAGAAATACTAATTTCTCTTAATGTCTCCTTTGATCTTTAGACTTCCTGTGGCTAGCTTTTCTTTTGCCTAAAATCTCATTCTAATTCTCTCTGTTAGAATGTCTGATAAAAAGGCAAAAGTCAACAGCAGGTATCTCTCAGGGGCAACAAAACAAGCAGCCATTCTGATGTGTGTTAGAAACCTGCCCACATTACACATCCTCTAGTTGTGGACAGAGTGATGAAATAAGTGGAGTGATTTCCTCCATGTCAAGAATGTGAGTGATGCATTCTCCAGCCCCAACTTATATTGGAATTTGTTACCTTAGGTCTTTCTCATTTCTCCACTTGTGTATGAAAGACAGCCCATCTGCCTTAACTTTCTACACCCCTCCTCCTCTCTTTCATTTTACCTCTTTAGATGCACTTTAAATATAGGCTGATATATGTGTTTAATTTAATAGAGCTCTGAATATCCACTGGAATGCGAGAAACTGGCATTACTATGAAGCTTGTAATGAAAAACACAAGGCTCTGGACCAGCTTGTGGTCTTCTCAGGCATTCCAGCCCAGCTCTCTAGTGGTTGTTAATTCTCCGCCAGGATCCCATTCTCAACCTTCTGCTATTCTTGTTAAAGATGTCTGGAATTGTGGGTCACATCATACTTTGAATGACCACAGGATTGTACCAGCTGAAGGGCAGATTTCAGAGACATGGGATAAAATCACACCATTTCTATTTGTGCCCTTTTCAAATTGATGAGTCATAGAAATAAAATAGTTTCAATTCTTTTTCCTTCTTTAAAAAAAAATAATGAAAATAACCTTTCCTTCTAAGCAAAAGTGTAATTAGCACCAAATGGCACTAATTGTGTCCAGAATGTTAACATTATAGAGGCCTTTCTGAGATATTTTTTGTCATTCTAGAAGTCCCTCTTTCACTATGCAGAAACACTGTGTTTGATTTATTTACTGAATTATCCCTGAAACCATTATATATATAAAAATAATCACTGCAGTGGGAGTGAAAAGCAAGATAGTTAAATGAAGATGATGTGCATAAAATTTAAAAAGTTGCTACCATTGTGGGGGCCAACACTTCTCTCCCTTGTAGCACCATTTTAGCATTTTCCCATTATGGCACCTCTGCATTTCTGCCTGTTATACAGATAATTAAAGGTTTAATATCTACATGTGATAATTAAATCTTCAGGTGCTTGTATTGTACTTGCCCATCTAATAATCACCATCAGTTAACTTTATCCTCTCTTACTATATGTTGAAGGGCATAAACACCCAGAAACACTTTCTATTAATACTCAGAAGGATTTCAGGATACCATTAGAACTGCATGGCACTCCGTCTACCCTTGCCAAATATCCTGAGGACATTGGTAAAACTCAGTTCTCCATTCACAGACATCTCCAGTAAGAATTTCCACTCTGTTTGAGCAGATTCCTCCATAAGTGCAAAAGCTCTTCACACATGTATACATAGGGAGTCCATCTTCATGATTGTGTACAGGAAGTTCTTCAGAGATAGAGTACACAGTTCTGCCAGTGGGAACGGGGTCTAGTTTATGCACCTCCACATCCCTCTCCATAGATTCTTTCAACATTTCAAGATCATGCTTTCTTTCCCTTTGGCCATTTAACAGCTTTCTCGCACTCTGTGTAGGAAACTAAGTGTTCATGGGAAGTTGCCTTATATTGATTGAGCTTAGTGTTGTCTGACTGGCTGCTACTTTCTGGAGTTTCAGACATGGGTCTCTGAAGCCCTACTAAGAGATACCATACTGAGGGCTGAATCAGAGACTGTCTACATGCAAAATACTACACCTCTGACATGGAGTTATGGTCTCTCCATGCCCTTATTGCCCCAAGGGCAACATACCTTAAGCGGCTCATACATAGAACTGCAATATACTGCTGTCATGGCATGAGGTTCTATTGCCTGGAATCCTCCTGGTGTTTGCCTAAGTTTTGCTTAACATGCTACAGCTAATTGCAGCTAATTGATGAGGTTGCATCTTCATTGTAGGCATATGGCCAGTTACTTGGCTGAGAAGCATCCTGGGACCTTATCGATTAGCTGCACATAGCTGCAGCAAGTGAGCTGCAACATAGCTACAGCTAATTATGCAAACCTTCTGCAAACACTAAGAGGATTCCAGCCATAATCTTGAAATCAGGCTGACAGGACAGGCTTATAATAAGATAGGATCAAAGTGGGAAACTTCTACAAGATGGGCACTAGGTTGGCTTTAAAAACAGTGCATATCGGGCAGTAATATGCTTACTGCTTTTTTCTTATATATTTTTATGCTTTTTTCTTATATATTTTTTTCTCTTTTTTCCTTTTTTCATCTTGAATAATTTGTCTATTGATGTTTAAATTTTTTTGTTATATTTTACATGTTGTTATATATGTTGGTAGCCGCCTAGAGTGGTCGTTCGACTAGATAGGCAGGGTAAAAATGCAATAAATAAATAAATAAATAAATAAATAAATAAATAATACATCCATCTTCATATGTCCACTGGTTTGCTGGCTGGTATTGTAACTTTCACAATACTCACATGATAATGTCTTCCCATCACCATTCTTTCCATTATATTATTATCCTCACAAGAAAACACCACCATGTCAGAACAATGTATGAATTGGCACTTAAGAAGACTAAAAGAAAGCACCGGAATCAACCACTGAAGTATTTTGATAATGCAGGTGGGAAAGCTATCTCTGTCAAGCAATGTTAGCCTAAAAACTCCTTGGGTAAGAACTCAGAAGCTCCCACTTCTAAACTATTTCTGTGTTTGCATTTGTGGGGCTCATCTTCATAGATGTGGAGAAAACATGGTTTAGTATTGGCCAAAGGCAGGTATATCCAACAAGCACCTTTAAAGCTATGGTGTGACAATCCAATAGTCTCCTTTATATATTAATAAATATATATTCACTGGAAGGACAGATCCTGAAGCTGAGGCTCCAATACTTTGGCCCTCTCATGAGAAGAGAAGACTCCCTGGAAAAGACCCTGATGTTGGGAAAGTGTGAAGGCAAGAGGAGAAGGGGACGACAGAGGACGAGATGGTTGGACAGTGTCATCGAAGCGACCAACATGACTTTGACCCAACTCCGGGAGGCAGTGGAAGACAGGAGGGCCTGGTGTGCTCTGGTCCATGGGGTCACGAAGAGTCGGACACGACTAAACGACTAAACAACAACAACAACATATATTAATATTCTATTGTGTGAAAACACTTCAAAATGAAATATTTCCCAAAATAATCCAAGACAATTCTAGTGGTTTTATGAGTAGGAATGAATGTTAGAATAGGGATTCTGAATCAGAGATGCTGAAGGGTTTTGTTTGGTCTACATTTTTAAGTGCACGTACCTGATTTGCATTTCTCAGGCTAATACACAATTCAGAACACTATTCTTTAATTTTTGCACAGAATTGACTTTTTAAAAAAATTACCAAAATGCACAAACCAATTAATATTTTATACTGAAATGCATTCCAAAAGTCATTTTTTGTGAAATAGAACATTAAAATACTTTAAGAAATAATGAGAATTTTAATGAATTTTTTAAAATATCGAATTGATGCAGAAATGGAACAAAGTGCATTATAAACATATATGAAACTGAAACAGACCTCAAACAGACCAACTTGTACATCTCTCCTCTGAGATGGATAGTTCACATGTTTCTCCAAGGGCAGTTTATCAGTTATGACTCCTATATACCCTGCAATATACATTTGTTCCAGTGCTTGTGTTCCAGGAAATGACATCATGTAAGCATATTGCTAGGGTTAGCCTGAGGCCTTCATTCATTTCACTTAAATGCTATAGAAGAAAGCTTTGTTGCTAGATACTTTTAAAATTATTTTTTGATTTCTTGGAGCTGCACTGTTAATAATTTTAGACAAAAAGTGACAGAGAAGCATGGATAGATTAGTTTATAAGTTTATGAAAAAAATGTCAGCACAGACCCTTCTATTATCTATAGTAACTGCAAGGCAGCTGACTTATTATTCAACAGTTTAAAGCTCCACTACTGTATATATTCTTCATGAGCTTAACTGTCATTTCTGGGAAAACCACTGATTTTCATATGTTACAGACACGTACTCATTGCCTCTCTCTGAAAGCCAGTATCTTTGGAGATTTACCAGCATTATATTTATTTCCACAGTCAGTCCATGGAACTCTCTAGCTTACATTTAGGTCTTGGAGCTTTTCGGTGGCTCGTTACTTACAAGTAATCTTTTATTTAAAAGTAAATATTGTCTTTCATTGTTGTAAGCTGCCTTGGGTCCTTTTCAAGGAGAAAGGTGTGGTAAAAATATTTTTAAATAAATAAATAAATAAATAATAAAGTATACATTTTTATAATCTACAAAGCTAATCCAGTTCCACTATACTCCATGGAATGTGGCCTCATTTGTATTCAAAGTGTCAAAAATCTATGACACTTTGGATACAAATCAGGCCACATTTCATGGCCACATTCCATCTATTTAAGCTGGAAGTGAAGTGGAGGATGTGGTATAATAATATGGTGAGCTAGAGACACGAGAGTTCAAATGCTTCTCAGCTATGAAGTTCTTTGGATGATCCCGAGGTGGGACATAAGAATCTAAACTTCCCATACCAGCAGAAGATGGTGTCACTTCTAAAAGTCCCTTGCCTTCTTTAGTTGCCATCCGTTGCTTTCACCTACTCAGTTTAGCCTCAGTGAGAAAGCCTGACAATCAAGGTATGACTGGATCGTGGTGAGGTCTGGCCTAGTTGCCTCTGTGCTAGAGTTTAGTCTGAAGAGCACTTTTACCAAAGAAGGAACTGTGGTTCATTTTCTAGCTAGAGCACAAGGGCTGCAGCTTGCCACATCTACAATCTGGATAATATATTTCATTTAATGTTTTGTTTTAGACATGAAATAAAGTTCAGAGACTGCGTGATAAGCTTTATCTCATGCTGAATTTCTATTTAGTATTATAAAGGGGCAAAGAAGGCAATATAATCTTATTATTACTGCTGCTGCTCTTGTTCATGTAGAGTCAACAGAAGACTCACAAAGCAATTTACCCCGATAACAAACACTTTGCCCTGGTTTCCAAAGTAAATCTAAAATCCCATGGCATTCTCAATTAATAATAATCTCTGAAGGCAATAAGGACCAGCATTTTACTGAAAGGAGGCAAGTGTATATAGAAACTGGCAAGCATACATCTATCAGATTTTTTTTATTATACTGTTGATTGTTAGTTAAGATTACCAAGCTTTGCTCCTAAACTCTTACCCCCCCCCCAAAAAAAACAATGGGAAAGAACAACTAGACCAGCTGCACCACTTATGTCAGCCACAAGTTAAAGACTCTGGCAGTTGTGCAGTTTAGGGAAAAAATAAAACATACCTCTTGAAAGCATGAACTAGAGGAAAGAGGAAGGAAGGGAAAGTGTTTGGATGGTCCTCTATATTTTAAGGAAATACAGCACAATCCTGTACCACACACACAAAATGGCAATTTTGGAAGTATGCAGTTTAGAGACTGTCTTTGTATGTGTGTTTTAAGGTAATACAAACCACTTATAAATACTGACTAGGTAAACTCAGGAACAGTCATAATAACACAGAACAATGTGCTTAAGGTAAAACAGAAGAATAGAAGGCTTCAAACTTTGAATGGTGGTTGTGATCAAAGTTGCAACAGTGGATTAAAATGCCATAGTAAGTGACATTGAGAAATTGTGTGGTATTATTTCATTGGGATGTCTAAAAAAAGATGTATCTATCAAGTACCAGAAGTAAAATGATCAGACTAAGGTTATGATCCTTCAGGCACATCATGAGAAGACAAGATTCATCAGAAAAGACAATGCTAGGAAAAATTGAGGGCAACAGAAAAAGAGGAAGAGATTGATTGACTCAATAAAAGAAGCCACAGTCTTGAGTTTGCAAGAGTTGAGCAGAGTTGTTGATGACAGGACTTTTTGGAGGTCACTAATTTGTAAGTTGGAAGCAACTTGATTGCACACAACCACAAGATCTGACAAACTCTGATGTTCTAGAATAAAGTGCCATCACTCCAAATTTCAAGAAAGCCTTGAGATGACTGCAGCATTGTGAGTTATTACTACCTCCCATGCACCTCGCATCTTTTCTCTTTTACTTTGAAGAAGGATAATTCACTGCTTAGCCCTACGCATCCTTCAAAATAACTCTTGCTAACTTCCATGAGGCTTACCATTTGGTACATATCTACAGGGTTGCAGACTTGGGTTGTATTTCTAGGCACTTTTACTAGTCTGTTATTTCCAATTAAACCTGCTAAAGCTCAGGCTATGTGCTTCTTTCCCACATTTTGCAGAGGTAGTTAATATCAACAGAACATCAAGGTACATTACATAGCAAAGTGTATGTAGCATATTCACTTGGCTGTTTTTCATGAAATAAAAATAGCCTAAGGTCAAACCCAAGCAATTACTAAGGCAAGGCTAGCAGTATATGTAACAATATTCCAGCATTCTCCAGAGCTGTGCTTTTGTCTCGTCTATCCTATCCTATCCAGATGATTAATTGGACATAGATACTCAAGCTTTTTTAGTCAGAAGCTACTCTGTCTTTATGGCAGTGTGATTTTTACCGGTGTAATCAAGCGTGATTCCTACTTCGTGAGCTCACTCTTTGGATCAGCTTTCATCTGCATAAGGGATCTGCCATGAATTTAGTCATGAAGTACTGCTAGTTTCTAGTGTGGAAAAGGAATGTAACAGTTTGTTTTATGAAAACTGATCCCTTTCCAAAGCTGTCCTTCTGCCAACCCCAGCTTTCTTCTTTTTAAAAATACATCTGGATTTACCAAAGCAGAGTGGCTATGGGAACTAGCAGGCAACTGTTCACTGGGACAGGTGGTTCAACTTGTCCAAGACTTGCTGGGATGTGGGGTCTAAAATATAGATAACACATCATTCTAGATGAAGTGACATTAGTGTTTCAGATATGTGATTCCAGCAGACTTTTGCATCTGAGAAATCAAACTTGCAAGTGAAGCTTGTGTTTACGTCCAGAAGACCAATCACAAACATAAACATGCTGATTTGTAAAACATGAGAGATGTGTTTGAGCACCTGCTGAATTCCATCTCCGAGTTATGCATTCTTTGTAATGAATAGACTGAAATCCTGTAGTGCTACTGACTAAAGATATTTTATTAAAGGGTGCACACAGCTGGCTTGCAATGAGTTAAAGTCATGTGCACCTCAAAATTGAAAACAGAAGTCTGTCGTTAGTGGCAATCAGCCACTGATGATATTGTTTCCATAGTGCAAGTAAAATCTGCCCAATACGATTTTGGCCATAATTTGACTGTTGGACATTGTGGGGGATTTTATCTGGGATCTGAAATCAACACCATAATAAATTTCTAGTCTACACACCAAATATTTATAAAACAAAGAAAATAACCTAGACAATGTAAGACTACCAGGAGACAGTGGCTTTGCCAATGTTTAGAATGGAATTGCTCAGAAATAAATATTCCAGATTTGTGGCTGCTGGATTCACTATGGGCTAAAGCTAAAGAGCAATAGATGCAGTAAAATCACTTGAAGTCATTTTAGAGCATGTCTGCATGGATATACAACTTGTTATCTGGATCACTTTTGGTGCTGTTTGGTTCAAATTAAATTACAGTGTCCACATTTGTTTTGACTTAGAGGGATTCATCCCATTCCTTTTTAGAGTTGTCCCACTACTTTTGGGCACAGTGGAAGGGCTACAGTTTTTTGTGTGTGTGTGATTCGGAATGCTTCTAATTTTCGTGTTGTGTAGCTTGTGTTGATGGTTAGTTCACACCAAAATAGAGCTGTGGGTAGTGTTACCTGAGGTGACAACCCTGTGATGTATTTGGTGGGTTGTGGCATTGAAAGGGATAATGGAGAACCCACCCCCATCTATTTTCATCTACTTTACCATTTTAAATTTGTAAATATATATTTTCCTATTGATGCAGCACTATTCTAGATAAACGAGCTCCATTGGCAGTATTGTATGTACCATGCTAGGTAGAAGCATTGCTGTTTCGCTATGTCACTTATTTTCTTTAGCAAAATAAAGTAAAGTCACTGCAGCCCACTGAATGGGAAAAGGTAGGGAAGAGGGCAGGAAGAAGGGTCTCATTAATTACAAGGGGGGACAAATTGGAGCAATCAGAAGATCTGTCTGGACTGTTCTCATGGGAATAAAAAGAACCTTTCAAATGTGACTCAGGCTGCTCCAACTTTCAAGTGTGACTCAAGCTGCTCCAGCTTCCCCAGTCTGGATGTGCCCTTACTTGTGAATAGCAAGTCCCATTCATTTCAGCGAGTCTATTGGGGATCAGCTTTGATTTAGTCCCATGAGATGGCCACAGTGTCTATGAGTTGATGTCTAAGCTCTGCCAAAACCGGTGTCTCATTCATTTTCACAATTTTGCAGCAAAGCAGATGGAAGTGAGTAAAATATTCACCCTCTTCAACCAAGGGCAGTATTTGTTTCTGAGTGACTTATCCACATAATCTTCAGCCCCAGTCCAATGTTCTGGGTCCAGGATGCAACTTACAATTCTCTCCCTCTCCTTTTAATAAAGGACCTGACCCCATGTCCCTGCTCCAACAAATGGGTTAAAATATTGCAAGACATGATGGGAAAAAAACAACCTATAAAAAGACCCACCCCTACCTATACAAGTTAAAAAATCCTCTCCCTCTCTCTTTGCTAATCTTGTGTCAATGCATCTCCTTCACTATCCTACTTACAGATGTGGGACAGTCTAGACTCTCCTGTCCCTATTTATTTCCCCTGCTTTCTGTAGGTCTGTCATTTCTTAGCAATGTGGATAATACCAGGAAGTTGAAGAGCAGATATGTTGTATGATGCAACCATATCCAGCAAGTGAGAAGCAAATGACAGCTGCCCCTAAATCAGCAATGACACATTATAAACCTATAGTGCCATCCTGTCTAAAACATCCAGAACCTGTACAGTAACTTAAAAGTCAACAATGATTTTTAGTGGTGTTCTAATTATTTTCTTGCAATAATAATACCATTTACAATAGAACATTTTTATTTAACAAAACAGCTTGAGAAGAAAGAGAACATTGAAATGTTTCATGTTCTAATCTCTTTCTGCATACTGTTTTCACAATGTTTAATGTTTTAATCTTAGTTTGCTTCTGTCTTTAGATCATTTTAAAGGCACAAATAAATAAAGATTAAACATCTAGCATTCCAAGTCCTTCTCTCTTCTCTGTCTTTGTTAACAAATCAGGCATAATAGAAATGTTATTTCTAAATAAGGGAAAAAAGCATGCTCTTCAAATATATATATATATATATAATGTTGCTGATATTGTTAGTATGTGTAGTTCTGACATGGCTGAGAAATATGTCTGGCAAAAGAAAGTGTGTGAGGCAAAAAAAAAAAAAAAAGGAAACAATGAATGCAGATTCTGAAGTACAGGTCACAATATTTATTCCAGAAAAGTGGGGCCCTCCAGATGTGGGACCAACCACTGCTATTTTTCTTCACCATGGCTAAATGTTAGTCTAACAACATCTGGAGAGCCAGATGTTTCTCATCCATTGTCTGGATGTCAGCAGGCGATTCGGATGTTGGTATCATGGATGCTTGGTAATTGCCCAAAACTCCAGAAAATATCTCACCCCCCAAAAAGAAGGCAAAAGAAGGCACATATTTGCATAACTTTCATGCATAACTCATATATACATATGCAAATCTGGAAATAATTGCTATGATGCAAACAGAAATATAACACAGAAACTGTGATCAGGTGGCCTTTGTGTTTGTACTCAGTCTGTTGCCCTGGAGATCTATGTAAAACAATGTTAGGAAGGAAAGAAGAGAAGGGAGGGAAGGAGGGAGGGAAGAAAGGAGGAGGGAAATAGATGAGCTATCTACCATTTCTGGTGTTCCATAAATCACCACAGTCTAATGGGCCTGTCTGGACAATGGGCCAGTCCTGATGTCATACCATTATCTTCTATTATACGTAATTTTTTCATTTGTTTTGCTTTTGAAATAACAAGTTTCACAACAAATTACTACTTAGGAGGTGACATATGCAAGAACTGCTGGATAGCTCCGTGGTTTAGGTATCTGGCTGTGGGGCCAGAGGTTGGGAGCTCTATTCCCCACTGTGCCTCCTTGACAGAGGCTAGACTTGATGATCCATAGAGTCCTTTCTAGCTCTGCAGTTCTAAGATGATGATGATTACAAGTTGCTATGAGATTCTAGGAACAAATTGTATTACAAATTACTTTGAAAAGTAACTTTCCATGCTCTGATTTCTTTTTAAAATTAACTTCCCATGCTCTGCATTCATCTTCAGCATTTTCAGATCTAATATCTAGGAGTCACTGATAAAGCTCAGGAAAGAATATCCTAGGATTTCTTGTACCAGAGGAAACAGGCACTGTGGACATCTTGGCTCTGTTACAGCCAGCTAAGTTTGAGAAATAAAGGGATCTTATTTAAAGGAAACCCGAATCCTGAGAAAAGGCGTTCACTCCTTGCGTTTTAATCTCTCAGTGGACAAGCATGTGTACGTACGTACAAAGCCATGTTTCTCCATTTGTTATTAAAGCATGAGCTGAGGGGTTGAACAATTTGAGTTGGGGAAATGCTTCTAGAGAGTTCAGTTTTTGTTTTATATGGCAGCACAGAGTGACAGAATGAAAATGCAACCAATAAAAGAAATGTTAACTGCTGGAGTGACACTAGTGCATATTTGCATACAAAGGCTTTCTTAATATTTTTTTCTAGATTATGTCTTCTCTTGCTGTGGAAATGCTTTATAGCCAGAATGTGCTGGTTTTGCAGCTACAGAAGAACCCACATAACAGCAGGAATGAGGTTTTTATAAGCACTGCAATAATGACCAGGCCATTAAACATCAAACAGTAGCTCCCTGCCCTCTTACCATGGTCTGAGAGATCTCTGAAAGCAAAGGTATAAAATACAGAGCTATATGGGACATAACCATCTAATTCAATTTTAATTTATGGATGGGATTTTATAGGATTAGTGCTTGTATTTAATAATGGCTATCAGTGCAGGTATGTGTGTAACAGTGGCAGGAATATCTGGCTGACACATTTTTTAAGACTAAGCCCAAGGAGTGATGCTTGAAAAGTTGGCCACAAGATATTTTAGCAATGCTGAAATAAATCAAAATGAATTTATTTACAATAAATACACACATACTGGTTCAATGCTATGCCAAAAGAAGAGAAGAAAAATCAAAGGAACAAAGAAAGATGCTGTTGAAAGACTATCAAGAGTTAGATGAAACATTCATTCCATAAAAATAGTGATGCAGTTGAATGTCATAAACAGAAATGATCCAATCATTATTGAAAATATCCTCGAAACCACCAATTTTATGTATTTGTTCAGGCCCTTCCACCCTCCCCCTGGATTAACAATAAAAAAACTGGGTGCCACGGTGATTTGATTTAAATCTGATTTGATTCTGATTGTTTTGGATGATTTAAATTTAAAAAATCATTTTTAAAATTTAAATTATGATTTTAAATCAATTTGATTTTAAAAAATCATTGATTTTTAATTGGGTACTGTATGCCAATTAAGAAACTATCTAGTCAGTTCAAGCCATTGATGTTACACGTCAGCCGAAATCTTGCTTGTACCATAAGTCCGAGTGTACCTTTCTCTCCCTTCCTCTCTAGTAAATGAACAGTGGCTGATTTTCAAGGATGTGCACAATACTCTGGGGAAGCATGCATTCCCAAGAATTGCAGCAACATCAGTTTATTTACCACAAAGAAACAGATGGAAAGTTACACTTGGTCTTATGCTACAAACAGGATTTCAGCTATTGCGTTTAAATTACTGAAATATGAAGAATAGAATGCCTGGAACTGATCTAGCATCGGAGATGCTTCCCAAGGTGTAAGGAAGATAGATTGTCTGTCTCCATTGGCTTTTCAGAGACTAAGAAGCATGCCTAGTGATTTCCACCAATGAAAAATTACCTGGTGGAAGTCAGTATTTGTTTCAAAACACTTACTCGTGCTCTCCATGTTACTTGGTTTCTCAGATCCTTGCCTATACCTATTTGCCTTGGATTATTTTATTTATTTATTTTATTTATTTATTCAGTTTATACCCTGCCCATCTAGACCGAAGTCTACTCTGGGCAGCTAACAATAATTCATAAAAGTAAAACAATATAATAAAATAAAAACAACTGTAATAATATAATTCAAGATGGCAAAAGTAATTAGGTGATGACAGAAGGAAAAGCCTGCCTAAAGAGCCAGGTCTTAAGTTTGCTCTTAAAAACACCCAGTGAGGGAGCCACGCAGATCTCTGCGGGCAGACTGTTCCAGAGGTGAGGGGCCACTGCTGAGAAGGACCGGTTTCTTGTTCTTTCTCTCCGGGCCTCCCTCGGCGTTAGGCCCCTCAGCCGCCCATCTTGGCTAGAATGAGTGATTTGGGTAGATCTAGGTGGGAGGAGGCGTTCTGCCGGATATCAAGGTCCTAAACTGTTTAGGGCTTTATATGTCATCATTAACACTTTGAAATCGATGCGGAAACGAACGGGCAGCCAATGCAGGACAGCCAGAGTGGGGCAAATATGCTGATATTTTCTCACCCCAGTGAGAAGTCTGGCTGCTGCATTCTGCACCATTTGAAGCTTCCGCATCAATCTCAAAGGTAGCCCCACGTAGAGTGCATTACAGTAGTCTAATCTCAAGACTACAAGCACATGGACCAGAGTGGGGAGCGCCCCAACATCAAGATAGGGACTCAGCTGGGCAATCCGCCAGAGATGGAAATAGGCGGAGCGGACCACTGACGCTACCTGGGTTTCCATGGTGAGTGCCGGATCCAGATGAACCCCCAAGCTGCGAACCTCACTCTTCGTGGTGAGAGTCACTCCCCCAAAAGAGAGGGAGTTTCCCAAATCACCGATGGAGGGGTCACCCGCCCTCAGGACCTCCGTCTTGTCCAGGTTCAGCCTCAGTCCATTCTCCTGCATCCATTACAGTACAGCCTCCAGGCAGCGCTGAAGGGACGGAACGGCATCCACTGTTGTTGGAAAAAAGGAGATGTAGAGCTGGGTGTCATCAGCGTACTGATGACACGAAGCCCCACACCCCCTGATGACCCCACCCAGTGGCATCATATAGATATTAAACAGCATTGGGGAGATAATCGAGCCCTGTGGAACCCCACAATTGAGGCTCCACGGGGCCGAAACACTCTCCCCAAGCTGTACTCTCTGAGGATGGTCCTCCGAGAAGGATCGGAGCCAGACAAACGCCAGACCACCGATTCCCAACTCGGAGAGCCTCCCCAGGAGGATACCGTGGACAACGGTATCTAAGGCGGCTGAGATATCAAGGAGGACCAACAGAGACATTTTGCCCCTGTCAGCTTCCCTCAACAGGTCTTCCAACAGGGTGACCAATGCCATTGCTGTGCTGTGGAGCGGCCTGAAGCCCGACTGGAATGGATCCAGGGCATTGGTTTCATCCAAAAGGGCCTGGAGCTGGTCGGCCACCACCCTCTCTACCACTTTGCTAAGGAAGGAAACATTGGTGATGGGCCTATAATTGCCAATGTCATCTGCCGCCAAACTTGGTTCCTTCCTTATGGGCCTAATGAACGTCTCCTTGAGGAGACCCATTAATTATTGCAGTGGCCCATTCAGTTGTTACAGGCCTGGCTGCTTTGATTAGCCAGGCTAGGCAAGGGTCAAGGGAGGTGGCGGCGGCACGACAGCAATCAAGCACTTTGTCCACCATATCTGATTATTCTTCAGATTATTCTGGTTTCTATTGGACATACTATTTCCAATTCTATTGGAATTGATGCTTTTGAATTGTGGTGCTGGAGGAGACTCTTGAGAGTCCCCTGGACTGCAGGGAGATCAAACCTATCCATTCTGAACGAAATCAACCCTGAGTGCTCACTGGAAGGACAGATCCTGAAGTTGAGGCTTCAATACTTTGGCCATCTCATGAGAAGAGAAGACTCCCTGGAAAAGACCCTGATGTTGGGAAAGAGTGAAGGCAAGAGGAGAAAGGGACGACAGAGGATGAGATGGTTGGACAGTGTCATCGAAGCTACCAACATGAATTTGACCAACCTCTGGGAGGCAGTGGAAGACAGGAGGGCCTGGCGTGCTCTGGTCCATGTGGTCACGAAGAGTCGGACACGGCTTAACGACTAAACAACAACAAAAATTGGACATACTCTATCATGGATTATTTTTGTCTTCTCTTGTAGGGTGAAAGTGTGTCATGGATGACAAGATGGGTTTTAAGCATGCTTGCTTAGAATTAAGTTACACATGATTCAGTATATGTCACAGTGCAATTTCTATACATGTTTAGTCAGAGGTTAAGACTCAGGGTGCAACTACATTGAAGAGCTGAATCGAAATGATTTTGCTGTATTATATCTGAAATCACAATAAATGCTCATACAGTGGCTGCAAATTGATTTGGGAGTTCACCATCCATACTGGTTGTGATGCAAGTCACATTTCAGTCCACCCTTTCTTCCTTCCTTTCACTGGAAATTTTAATCATTTGCAGTGAAGCTGCTTTCTCATTTAAAGTTAAAGAGCACATATTTGAATCTTTTTGGTAGTGGTCTGGCAAAATACATCATAATGGGCTTTCCTGAAGGGCTGTAGTGGCTTCTCTTCACTTAGAGAAAAGTAGGCAGGTTTTGCATCTTTTGGGGGCTGGGAGGTTGGGTCTATTTTAATGCTGGGGTAGGGGAACTATTTCTTGCACCAATCTTGGAAGGGTGGCTGGGTGTCAAGGAAATCCCCTTTCAGATTTTATTTGTAATGCTTGCTGGTCACCTATCTTTCAGTAGAACTCCAGGCACCATTCCCACTTGCTTAGCCTCAACAAGTTGGCTGGCTCATGTGCCCTGGAACTTTAATATACCCAGGGATTTCAAGCACACTGAACATTTGTATATATAGGATCCATACCTGATAATGCAGCACGAATATCTCCAACTGTTTTACCTGTTGTGAGCCACCTTGTTTCCCCTATGTAGGAAAGGGTGGAATATAAATTTAATTTAAGCAAGCAAGCAAGCAAACAAAAACAACAATTCACACACCAGAATTATTCCATAACAGGGATCACCACCACCTTCCCCTTCCCATCCATTACTCCTTTCCCCTACTTTCAAGTCTGTTCAAATCCTCCCAGCTTGAAAAGATAGAAGCTCCCCAGGGGCAGAGGAAAAAAGACAATCTGGGAGCAAAAAAAGGCTGGACCAATTCGATTCAGGCTTTGCAGCACTCGGTCAAATAAAAAAATACTCCAAGTTCACTTATTTCATAAGCAGAGCAAATCCTGCAGTATTTGACCATGTAGTCGCACTCTCAGTAATTTCAGTGAGCCTTGTTATTGCTGGTGGTGGCAGTGAGCAGCAGCAGGACTATCTGGGAGCTGGAATGGCAACAGAAGTACTATTAGGATAGTAGGTCTTTCTCAACTCCTTCACCCTTGGCAGATATCCAACCATGCTACCCTTTGATACATGCACGGATCTGATAGGCAATGACACGACATCACAATCTTGGATATCTAAGCTCAGAAAAGATGATCAGACTAAGAAAATGCTTCTCTTTGTTAGGGAAAAATTGGTCCTTTCAATTACTGAGAAACAATGCATCTGAAGTACTTTCATGTCAACAAATTCTTACTCGTATTTCAAAATGAAAATTTTAAAATGCATTTTAAAATCACTTTTAAAGTCCAAATACCATGATTATTAATAGGCTTTCTCATGTATAAATTATCTGGATATCCATAAAGGGAGCCTCAAAAAGAATGTATAGCTTAAAGGCAGAAATCAGATTATAAATTAACAAGGAACAGGAACCAAAATGATGTGCAGCTGCAGTGTTGTCTGTGTTTCATCCACTGCATGTAGAAAAGGGGAAAACGGTCTATGAACTTTTCATTTCATGTTGGTAATGATTCTCTGGAAGAGAAAGAAATGCCAAGAATGTATAAACTTCTGCAGAATATGTCTGACATTATTATTATTATTTTAAATAACAAAGCACTAAAAATAGGAGAAAGGTTAGGTGGATATGCTACAAATGAGTGGAATGGTTTTTTATGTGATCAAGTTCTTTCCACAAGGTTTCTTGGACTCATTTTCAAGAGTGTAAGGCAAGAATAATTTTGTGGTTGGGATATAAAATCATGAACAAATTCTCCATGGGAATATGCGGAGAGTATATATGATGGAAAAGTAATGCTGATATCCTTTTGCAAACAGGTGTAATCCCAGTAGGCTCTTTGCCCTCCTTGGCACATGTTTGGACTGAACTGCCTTGTGATGAGCATATTTCAGATGTATAACTTGAAAAAGAATGGCAAAGCAAAAACTCAGGATCTGCCACAGAAGTTCAGATTTTCATGTAACATAGGTCTGACTCCTGATTACCCTGGTAAAAGAACTATGAACTATGCTTAGCTGTGATTGCATCAATGTTAAAAAAGCTGATCACACGATGCACAGGGGATCTTGGTTTCCTCCTCACCGGACCTGTTAAACCTTTTCCCAAGAGGAGCATGAGTATCTACATAGAGCTGAATCCTCTCCCTTTCTTCTGTCATCTTGCTTATGGGTGATGAAATCTGGATGGCAATGGACCTCCCTCCATATATTGGCCAGGTACCATCCCCTTGTGTCCTGGGGGTGGGAACAGTGACCACACTGGCAGCTGCTTTTTTTGTTTTTAGCAGCTAGCCCCCTCGCCCAAAAAGTATGGTATATTGTCTCCCTGCTTATTTAATTTATATGCAGAATACATCATGCAAAAGGCAGGACTGGATGAATCCCAAACCGGAATTAAGATTGCCGGAAGAAATATCAACAACCTCAGATATGCAGATGATACCACTCTGATGGCAGAAAGTGAGGAGGAATTAAAGAACCTCTTAATGAGGGTGAAAGAGGAGAGCACCAAAAATGGTCTGAAGCTCAACATCAAGAAAACTAAGATCAGGGCCACTGGTCCCATCACCTACTGGCAAATAGAAGGGGAAGATATGGAGGCAGTGACAGATTTTACCTTCTTGGGCTCCATGATCACTGCAGATGGTGACAGCAGCCACAAAATTAAAAGACGCCTGCTTCTGGGGAGGAAAGCGATGACAAACCTAGACAGCATCTTAAAAAGCAGAGACATCACCTTGCCGACAAAGGTCCGCATAGTGAAAGCTATGGTTTTTCCTGTAGCGATGTATGGAAGTGAGAGCTTGACCATAAAGAAGGTTGACCGCCGAAGAATTGATGCTTTTGAATTGTGGTGCTGGAGGAGACTCTTGAGAGTCCCCTGGACTGCAAGGAGAACAAACCTATCCATTCTGAAGGAAATCAACCCTGAAGCTGAGGCTCCAATACTTTGGCCATCTCATGAGAAAAGAAGACTCCCTGGAAAAGACCCTGATGTTGGGGAAATGTGAAGGCAAGAGGAGAAGGGGACGACAGAGGACGAGATGGTTGGACAGTGTCATCGAAGCTACCAACATGAATTTGACCAAACTCCGGGAGGCAGTGGAAGACAAGAGAGCCTGGCGTGCTCTGGTCCATTGGGTCACAAAGAGTCGGACACGACTTAACGACTAAACAACAACAGGTGTTGCTGTACATCTACTTCCACTAGCCTTGGCCAGCATAGCTAATGATGAGGGATACTGGTAGTTGTCATCCCACAGTATTTGGATGGCTCATGTACAACATCCTATATAAAGAATGACCCATGAGTCCTATTCAGTTGTTTGCCCAATTGGTGATTAACCGCATAAGCAGAAACAGCTATCTAGAGCTCCATTGTCACCATTTTCAATCATGGACTGGAGGGTGACTTTCTGAGGAGCACAGCCTTCCTTGTCCATGGACATACTGTGTGTGACTGAGAAGACTCCAGAGCCGCCAACCCATGAATGGTCTTCATGGATAAGGAATCTCTCCTCCTCACAAGATGAAGGGGGCGGGGGCTAAATGGCTTTCTCTGCTCGGGCAACTGCTCAGCTAGATTCCTCACAACTAGATAGGGTTTAAATCTCGGGCAATCTTTGAGAGTGGTAATTGGAAGTTGTCGGCTTGTGGCTGTTGAGAAGAACTAAGAGGTAATGGCAACGAAAGAAAGAAAGAAAGAAAGAAAGAAAGAAAGAAAGAAAGAAAGAAAGAAAGAAAGAAAGAAAGAAAGAAAATATCAGCCCAAGCCTCGTCCAGCTCCCCAGGGGTTGATCTTCCTACCCTGATTAGAACTCATGTGGAAACTTTTGGCTCAGCTAATGCCCTGTCTGCCAACAACCTTTTTATTTTCAAGATTACTAAGAGACAAATTAATATGCTGAGGTAAATAAACAAATCTTCCTGCCTGACATGTTAAAACTGTCATTGAGGATATTTCATCAAAGTTTATATAGCAAGACGATAAATATGACTCACATCATCTATTTGTTTATTTTTGAGATATCTATGTTATGATAGAAAACTTAACAACTACTTTGTTCCAACAATCAGGAAGAATTCTTTTTTTAAAAAATCTGATCCCTTTATTCCATGTAAGCAGGAGATGTAGAAGTTGATTTGCAAACCCAGAACTAATCAAACCAACCCTCTGCCATTTTTGGAAAGGGTTTGTAGCTTCATATTGTTAGAATATAATATCAAGTTGTTTGAAATGTTGTGGCATTCTGTGGTTCCTGCTTTTAATTCTGTACTAGCAAGTCCATTCTATGATCACTTTTTCCTATGGAAAAAATTGTGCAGTTTTGTTGAATGTTGATGTTCTTAATTTCTGCAGAAACATAGGTAGAGAGAGACTTCAACTACATATAGAAAATGGTCGCAGATCATAATGGACCACACTATGGCCTTGTTAACATGGGGCTCCCATCTCTCTCACACACTGGAGCATGCAAACAAAGTGTAAAGACTCACACAACTAAGCATCAATAACCACAGCTCCTCGGGACAAATCCTATTGGCAAATTTTTCTACTCCGGGGATTGGAAATATTGAGGCTGACTGCATGGGCTATTTAGCCCACCGTTTGGAGTGCTGCAAGGCCAAGATGGTGCACTCTTAAAGACAATGATCAGACAATATATTTGATAGAGCGCACCAGTCCGCCCCCAGGGTGTTCCTACCCGCACATTTCTGGCCCCTGTCAAGGGTCTTCAGCTTTTCTGGTGCGGGTAGGATTGCTCTGGTTTGGATCAGTTCCAGCATGAGAGATCACTGGAACCAATCCAAAGCAAGCCTTCTTCATTCAATTTGCCAATATTGTGAAGAGATTTAATAAGCAAGCCATTTCAGGTTATTGGCACAATAATCACTTTCCCTGCTTGGCAGAGGGCAGGGAAAGTGGGAAAAAATATTTTTGACTGTATGTAGACTATCACTGATGCGCTATAGCAGTTATTTAAAAAATTTAAAACTCTTTTCTTTGCCTCACCTTAAAGGCTGGTCAGGAAACCACCACGGTTGAATCCATGGTGCTCGCTTCAGCTGCAGGCAGTACCTGTCCCTCTAGAGGAACTTTGTCCTTCTAGCTGTTATTAAGTCTGCCAGCAGCTATCCAGGATTTGAGACAGGGATCTGTCCCATTCCTAGCATAGCTAGCTGGGGGATTTCACATCTGGGAGCACCAACTTAAGGAAGAGTTATTTAATTTCTTGTGTGTGCCTCTCCTTCTTTCTTCCTTTCTGCATGTGTTTTCTTTGTTTCCTGAATAACTGCTTTTCTGACTCTGAAATGATCCCTAGAGAAAATCCATCTGTCTTTTAGGTTGGCATATTTTCAAGAATATGTTTTTTTCCTTTGCAATGCAAACTAGGCCTTCACACAAAAAAACTGCAGTTCAAAAGTCTAACCTTGGCTGTGTGTCATGTTGTGGAACTGATACTGTACATAATGGAAATTTATGTTGCATGAGAATAGCACAGGGAGAATCCAACATGAGCCACACAAACATGTTCATCATCAGTTTCTAAACTAAGCAAGCAGACATTTTGGAAACCATAGGGAAATGAGTTGCTACAGAGCTACATTTCTTTACTTGAATAGCAATTCTTTTTCCAAAATATTTTTGTTGTTCATACATTAAACAATATAGTATAATATGTGCAATATTGTTTAGCATGCCCCCATTCCCAAAACATAAACAGTATGGGTAGTTGGGGTTTGGTAGTTTTCAAAAGCAAATCTTTGGGGGGTAGTTGTAGAGAATTTGTGAACTTACCCAGAACTTGTAAAAGTTATATTTAAAATAATTATTCCAGTATTCCTTAGCTAGCATGGGCACTGAGTTAGAGTCCAGAAAAATTCAATTCTTCAAAAAACCTCCATTTTATGAATGTGGGATATTGTGCTTCTGTATCCACAATTCAAAAAGCCAGGAAATGGCTCGATATTGCTGCACAATATCATGCTCATGTTGCTAGCAGGAAAAAGGATGCCAGGCCTTACATAGCAAAGGGCAGGCTGAATGATGACAACACCAATGACAGCAGTCAAGATAGTCTACAGCAGTGGTAACCAACCTTTTCCAAACTGCGGACCAGTTGGGGGGGGGTCTGTGCGTGGGGGGGAGGGTCTGGTCTACAGGATACCGTCTTGTGCTCACTACCATTCACAAAGTGACATCATGCAAGGAAAAATCCCAGAAACTGACTCCTTTTTCCATCAGTTACCCACTTCTCACCCAAGCACAAAGCAATTGCCAGGGCTGCTTTTAAACAAGTGTGAATGGTAATGGGCACAAGAGGGTATCCTGGCAGAGAGCAAAAGCAGGTTGTCTGCTATAAATGGGCTAAAATTGGTACTGATCTAAAGTCCGGTTTCAAAGTTACATATAATGTTTTGTTTGGGTTGCTGCCATTTTTAGAATTGCCTTATAGAATGTTGATTTGCTGTGACACCACAATATCATCACTGCACTCCCATGAAGTAATAATAATGTCCCCAAGCTCTGAATGGTCCAGTGATTGTGGTACTGTTATCAGAAACAAGGACCATAGCAGAGCATTGCTTCCCCTGGACATCTCTCAGCCACTGAAAGAAGTGTCCCCACTGATGAGGAAGTGATGTGAAAAAAGAGCATTTTTTGATTTGTTTAGCAGTACAAGCAGGAAAAGACAAGAGTGCTGACTTTGAGAGTCAGTAGAAGAGAGAAATAAAAGTACTGGCTTCGGGCATGTAAACAGAACTGGGGAACAATGGGATTCCCAGGGGAGCAACAGCACACTTCAGGAGCAGCTTTTTATTAAGGCAAGCAAATATTCGCAATTTATCGTTATGTAAATACTATACCAGGAGCAGGATTGTTGACTCAAAGAATTAATCACACTAGTGAAACTTGAAATAACAACCTACTGGAAAAGGCCAAGTGCTGCCTTCCCAAGCCAAGATATGCAGAACTTCTCTCACAAGGATGCAGTGACAAAAGTGATGTTTCTCAAAGGTTTGCAGTTTGTATCCATCCCTGGCTGACATGGGCCCTGATTAAAGCTGCCAGGTGTTAGGACACCAGCAGGAGTCCCAGAGAATTGATATGTCCTTCACTGGTCTCTGGCTGGGGAGACCAATTTCAGGGTGAGCAATGGCAGAGTTTGATTTATTGTGTGTGGTGTTTTCATGCTTAGGTAGGTGCCCATCTCCTCCTCACAGGCCCCTCGTCAATACAAAGGTGTTTGAGAATGGGTGGAGAAGGACTGCAGAAGTGGGATTATCCCTCACCCCCAGTCCTTTGTCCTTCTAACGAGCCTATTCAGACCAGAGGGAAGTGAAACCAACGTGGAGAATATATCAAGGGTCTCCTACCAACTCTCCTGAGACTGAAGAAGCTACTTGGATGAGTAGCGAAATGTTTCAATCTAATAAGAAAGAAGTCCAGTTGCCATGACTCAACTTCCAGATAACTTCACCTGGATGACTGAGAATCTTCACAGATATAAAGGTGTTTGTATGTGTTGGAAATTCAAGAAATCCACATTCTGTCTCTCTCTCACACACATGCATGCACATTCATAATGGCTGATATCCAGTTGGTTAGCATGGTAAGCAGCACTACAGTAAGCCCACTGAATCAATGAGGATTTGGTGAGTCAACTCTTCTCTAAGTTCCATTGATTCCAAATGGACCTACTCTAGTTGTGACTTACTACACTAAAGTAGGTGACTTATGGAGGCATTGACTCACCAAATCCCCACTGATTTAATGAGCCCATTGTAGTGCAAAATACTATGCTAACTAACTGGATATCAGCAATTATTTCACTTATTTATACATAAGCCTGTATCCTGTTCCATCACACGGAAATAACAACCACAGAAATCTAGCTCTGGGTATTGGGGGGATGGAGAGTTATACTGAAATGCTGAAATTTAGATCCCAAGATTCTGATGTACAAATGGAAGATATTTCTGTATATGTTCCGCAAATAATTTATTTTGCACTTGCCCCACAGCACTAGG
Source organism: Intellagama lesueurii (assembly GCA_037013535.1). Classification (NCBI taxonomy): domain Eukaryota; kingdom Metazoa; phylum Chordata; class Lepidosauria; order Squamata; family Agamidae; genus Intellagama; species Intellagama lesueurii. The sequence continues at coordinate 72,018,829 of JBAJHW010000002.1, forward strand.
TTACTCACATTCCTTTAAAAGCCCTTCAAGAAGGTCAGCCTTTCTTAAATCTCCTCTTGACCACCTGGAGTGTCTGAGATGGCCCCATCTTTCTCTGGACTCATTGTTAGCCAAACCCTAAGGCTAGTCATCTGATCATGAGAATAGTTCCAGTCTTGTCAAGATCACCATTAAGGCAGGTCATGAAGGTCAGATGTGATTAATTTAGGCATTAAGATATCGACATCTCTGATAACTGAGCCATAGTGTAGACTAAAGCCTGGGAAGCTACTACATACTGACATGATTTTGAAGAGTCTGGTGGCTGTCATTCCTTGAAGTGGCTCCCAACAGCAGAAGCACTGTAATCTTTCTTTGTGGCTTGTTAATACACTCTTTAACCTTCACCCCATTAACTGTGCTTATTGCCTCCAAATCCTCTTTAAAAAGAACCTTTGCTTCCTGTCAACACAAGAAGTCAAAGATCATTAACAGAGTTGCACTGCTGTGTCCCTTTCCTAACAAAGATAATCAGGGAAGGAAATTCTACTATCAAGGGCAGACCAAAAGAAAAATGTAAATGTGATTAGTTCAGGATTGGAAAAAGGGTTGGACTTTAGATGCTGTTGTACTGCAAGTCTCAGCCACCTTAACTAGTACAGCATAGCCAATGGTGAGGAACACTGGAAGCTGTGGACCAACAACAACATGTGGAGACTGCCATTGAAGTGAAGGGTAGCCGTGTGGTCTAAACAAAAATAAATAAATGGAAATGCAAAAATAGGCTATACTTTTATGGACCACTAAAAAAATAATCATACAATACATGAAATTTCATGGATTTAAAATCCACTTCATCAGGGTTGTACCAGTGTGAAGAACTTAAAAGACCAAATGTTCATGGCAAGATGGATTTTGCTAGGAAAGTTGCTCTTTGGATTTTAGGTTTTTCACTCTGGTACAAACCTGATGAAGTGATGTTTTAATCCACAAAAGCTTGTGTGTTGTATGATGATTTTTTTTAGTGGTTTATAAAGGTATCACCTATTTTTGCATATGGAGAGTTGTTACTCACCTCTGGTCTCAGTCCTTCCCCACCTCTAGAATATTAGCTACTTCTCTGGGGATCTGATGAGTGAGCAGTAGATTGTGAACCAGGACTACCTGCTGGAGTGCCTATGCTGATTGTCCATCTATGAGTACCTGTAATTAAATTCAAATATTATAAAGCTCATAAGCCTCCTATGACCTCCTTTCAAAGGAAAGCAAGCCTGGTAAGGCCTGCACCCCTGGAACTTCTCACTTGTTAAGAGAAGTGAAGTGAGCATAAGAATATCTACTCTCGGGAATGTCACATCCCAGAGTTTCTTAATTCCTGCTGGAGTTTTGACTGTACAGAAATAAGAAACAGAGGGTGCCAACAATTAGAAGAAGAAGAAGAAGAAGGCAGATGCTTTGGGATAACTGAGATTTCAAGGGCAGCAGGAACCAATGCTACTGATAGGATTTATACCACACATTGTTTCTGATCAAGGTGCCCCTGCTCCCATATGCCTGCCTATAACTAATTAAAGTGAGACTGGGGATAGATATATGCTTGTGTTTTCTTCAGCCTTCAGCATCTCCTTTTCAAATTGAAATTCCTATCTGACACTGTAAATTCCTTTCCCCCTGATCTGAGACAGGTCAAGAGTGTGGAGGGAAAACTCCCACAGCCTTAAATTCCATCTTATCTTTACTTTGGCATGCTTTGTGCTGGAATACTGGCTGTTTTGAGGAGACACACTTCATACCCGATTTTTCTTTCCTCCCCCCCCCTTTTTTTGGTAATGAGGTTCATGACTATAGCACATTTCAGCCAAGTCACATGGAAATATCCTAAGAAATGCTATTTCTGACCTAGCCATTCATACCTATGCATCTTTATGGGGTGAAATAAAAGCAGGCAAAGTAGGCCTCCCTCTCCAGATGTTGTGAGACTTCACCTTCCATCAGTCCTAATAAGTATAGCCAATAGGGAGTTGCACTCCAAGTTTCATTTATTTTATTTATTTGCTACATTTATATGCTGGCAATCACATCTTTCCCCCAGTGAGCATACAGCAACACACATGGCTGTCCTCAGACCTACTTTCACCTCACAAGAAAATCTGTGAGGAAGGTCAAGCTGAGGGATTGTGACTGACTCATAGTCAGCCAGTCAGTTTTATGGCTGATTTAAGATTTGAACCCAGGTCCCCTGAGTTTTAGTCCAACATTTTCACTACTATACAATACTGGCACAGCCACACGGTGAAGCATGATGGGATTTGTAGTCCAACAACATGTTGAGGGCAACACTTTGCTGGGACAAGCACTGTTTGGTTGTTGGGCTGCCACTCCCACCATTCTTCACCACTGGCTCTTCTGCTAATGGGTGGGGTGCGGGTGTCTTCATCGCTGTTGCCCATCAACAACAAGCCTTATCAGGAAGCTCATTCTCCAAATGCTTGTACCGATATAGCCAGAATGGTGCCACTCATGTGGAAAATGGAGGAATCAGCAGGACTGGGGAAAGTCCAAGATTCATGGTGTATTTTTTAGAAAGAAAAATAATCCTGTGTGCGTAGGGGGGGGGGGAGTCACATGCATACTTAGTAATCACAGAACTGCTGGGTGTCAAGGGAAGAGGAGAAAACTGGGAAGAAGGAACAAATGGAGTATTTTGGGAAAGGGTGTTGAAAACTTTTCAACAGAAGCACTCCACACAGCATCTGTGTTGCAGGTCTTATTTGTTTTATACATAACGTAGAACGGTAGGCTACAATGTGCCATTAAAGCAGGCTATGTCAGTAAAAAGTATGGTGTAGTGGGTAGAGTGACTAAGCCATGGAAGCTCACCGGTAAAACCACTTCTTAAGTATCCCATTTACCCTGGAAGCCCAATTAGGGTTGCTATAAGTTGGTTTTGACTTCATGGAACATTGCATAACAACATCAGTAAATTTAACCATCCTATGTGTCACAGTACTTTAGGGCAGGGCTGAACAACTTTAGTGGGCCAAGGTTTTGGCCACAGCACACCCCACAGGCTGCACGAGCCCAGAAAAGGCTAATAATATGAGTGGGAGAGGAAAAACAGATGTTCTGATTTTTTTATAGTTTTGATTTTGATCCCCCCCCCAACTTTGGGATACTTGGGGAAACTTGTGACATTTGTACAGGCCCCCTCCCAAATTTTGGTTTGGAGGTCTTGAGTGTCCCACGAAGGCCTGGGGCCCATTAAAAGTGATTCAGAGGGCTTTATGTGGCCCATAGGACACATTTTGCCCACCCCTACTTTGGGATTAAAATTTATTCCATATCTCTGCATACCTTTGTAAAAAGGTGCAGCATTAAATTAAACTTTTCATAATTAATAATCTGTCAATTCAAATGTGCAAACTTGTTTGTAAGCCATACGTCTCATCTCCATGCAATCAAAAGGAATAATAATATAGCAATTACATTGCGAAATAAGTTCCAGGAAAATGTTGAAAAGTATAGAGAATAATATTCAAAAACAAAACAAAATAAATCACCAGACGCCTTGAGGGGGAAGACTAGAGTGAGACAGAATTATGATAAATAGGGTTGGTGTTCATAAAGTTCTTTGACTAATTTTGCCCAGCTGAACAACACAAACATTTACATGAAAAATTAATTGTGGTATTGTCAAATCCCCTCAAAAATGAAATTTAGTTTTAACATTTGGTAAGAGCATAATCAGCTGTAATTCATTATGTATATACAAGTGCTAGCCAATTCTTTTTTAAAAAATTATGTTCAAAATGCATTGAGATTGGCAGAAGTGACAAAAGTCAACATAGCCCAAGGTATATTGATGCCTATGACAAAGAACAAGATGGCAAGATATATATACAGTACAAAATCCAGCTGGACTAGCCACTTTGCCTTAGGCATCAAAACAGCTTGTGACAAAAATAGTGACTACTGAAGAATTACATAGCTTTATTATTGGCAATAAAGAAATCAGTATAGTTAAAAGTTTTCTATGCCTTACTTCATCAATCATAAATCAAAGTCTGGAGTGGAAAAATCAGAAGATGATGGAGACCTGGAAGGGAAGCTCTGAAGGAAGTAGAACAGATCTTTAAGTGTAAAGATGTGTTGCTGGAGACCCAGGCCAAGATCATCCATATTACAGTATTCCCAATTATGTAAATGTGAAAGCTCAATGGAAAAATAAAGAAAGCTGAAAGGAAAAAACTGATTCATCTGAAATGTGGTGTTGCAGGAAAGCTTTATGGATACCATGGACTACTAAAAGGAAAATTAAATGGGCTCTACAACATATTCAATTCTTTAAAAAACTCCATTTTATGAATGTGGGATATTGTGCTTCTCTATCTACAATCCAAAAAGCCAGGAAATGGCCCGATATTGCTGTACAAAATCATGCCTTTGTTACCAGCAGGAAAAAGGATGCCAACGTTTACACAGCAAAGGGCAGCCTGAATGTTGACAGCACCAATGGCAGAAGTCCAGATGGTCTACACTACAGGATACCCTCTGATACTCACTATCATTCACAAAGTGACACCACGCAAGGAAAAATCCCAGAAACGGACTCCTTTTTCCAGCAGTTATCCACTTCTCACCCAAACATGAAACAATTGTTAGGGCTGCTTTTCAACAAGGGTGAAAGGTAGTTAAAAATCAAAGTTATAATTGTTTGGGGCACCCCTATTTTTGAGTTGGCTTATGGAAACCAGAATTGGGCTATCACACAATGTCTATTGCTGCAGATCCATGAAGCAATAATCAATCCTAAACTCTCACTAGAAGTCAAAGTGACTAAACTGAGACTATCATGAGAAGACAAGATTTACAAGAAAAGATAGTATTGAAATAATTTTTTTAGGAAAAACCGTGGTTCTGGATAGAGTTCATATCCGTGGGGATACAAATGCGAATATTGGCTCCACAGGTGCCACAGAGATCCAGCCCCTTTCCCCCAAACCAGCCATTCGACTCACTGGTCACCACGCAATGCTCATGACCATTGCCCGTGTATCATGGAAGCAGCCCAGCTGGCACTTCCTCGCCTCCCTGCACAGCTGACCACCTGTGGTGCTGACCCCCAGGGATACGAATACAAGTAGCCCAACTCTAGTTCTGGGTTCAGATGGAATGAGAAGTCATGGTTTACACAAGCTAGAGTTCATAAGCTAACAGCAAACCATGACTTCTATTTGTGGTTTGCAACTGGCTAACAAACTATGATTTGTTTGCGGAGATGAGTTCAGACACAACAAGCCACAATTCACGAAATCAAAACATGGCTTAGCATTATGTGGTAATGTGGCCAGTGTAGCTACTGCTGTGGCAATGCTGAGTTCTGTTAGGGACTCAGAGCACCATTCTACCATTACTTAGCTATGGATGGGAGCAGAATGTCATCATATTCATTCTTCTTAAAAGTAACTTTTAAAGCACTGCTTGAGCCACTATATTTTTTGTTCACAATGGCTGAAATTCAGTAGTATGTCACAACCAGAATAGGCAGATTGAATCAGTGGGGATTTGATGAGTAAATTCAATTTATTTAATGAGCGTACTCTGTTGATGACTTACTATTGGATTTCAGCCAGTATCTGAAATCTTTCTGCTTCCAAGAAACACTGAAATTTGAGATCACTTTTAAAATTTACTATCAGCCATGCAAAATGATTCTTTCTAGTGCTATTTTATAGGTTTCCATTATATGGTGTATGCAGTTGGTAACAGTTGTTTTAATAACAAATATATGAGCAGGTTGGATCCTAAGGCTTTATGGTGAAGGGAGAAATGCAGCTCTTAAATTAACGTTCCTATAAAGAACACTATCTAAAAGCAGAGCTGTGAAACAATAATGTCAAACCTATTTTGCCCTTTTCACTCCAATATCTTTTATTTGTTGTGCAAAATACTTAAGAGGTTGAGGCATAAGCCATCTGTACACCCTATGAGTCACTGGAGACAAGAATTTTCTAACTCTCAGCAAAAACACACACAAAAAACCCAAGTGTATTTCCATTCTCAAGTAAATGAGATATAAAAAATTTCCATTAAGGCAAATATAAATCGTCTGTAGGAGGAATTAATCGTATGTATGTTTGAGCTCACTACTGGGGAGAGGTTCAGGGTAGATTTCATGGAAATTTTGCAGTCCAATATATTTTTCTGTAACCCACCCATCAATAACATTCCAGGAAATATTGGATAGAATTATCATTGTTATGACTGCTGTATTTGTGTAGCATGGTTCATGAACTGTACCAATTTTTCTTATCAGCCTTATTTTATTAATCCTATTAATCCAAACATCTACATTGCACTCTGATCCAAGCAGTTTTCTAAGTACAACTTTTCATGGATAGTTACTCATTGCAATGGTAGAACAAACCTAACAAAAAAGAACTCCACTGAAAGAAATGTAGCACAGTATAAAATCTGATTAGTTGATGCAGTGATCATTTGCCAGAAAGCAAATTTAAGACATTCTGAATGATAACCAAATGTGAACCCAAAGAGCAGTTCAGGAGGACCTGAAAACATTTAACTATAAACAGAGGCCATGATGCACTTATAACTTGAATGGGAAAATGCCTTGCCTTTAAGTGACTACAGAGGTTCAGCAGTGGATAGAGAACTGGGCTAAACTATTTCTCCAAGGGTCACTGGCAGGGTTGACTAACTGAAAAGAGATCTTGAGGTTCTGGTTGCATTCCATGAAAACACTGACTCAGTGCTTCAATTGAAAAAACAGCAAATTCCATGTTGGGGGTTCATTACAAAAAGGCATAAAAAATTAAAAGTGCCGGTATCATATTGTCTTTCTACAAATCTGTGATGCAGCTGTTTCTGTTATGGTGTGTACCAATCTGGTCACTACAACTCCAAAAGGCCGGAGAAGGTGCAGAAAGGGTCACACAGAACAATTGGTTTATGTACCATAACAATGTACATCCTATAATTTATAAGGGTCGGGTGCAGCTCCAGTTAATATACTGTTCTAACAATAACTACTCTGTTCTCAGCTTTGCCTTTATCCTGTCTTCCAAAAGCAGGTATTTCCTGAGAGAAGGGAAAAAAGACAGCTGACAAGGATTGCTTTTCTGTCTTCTGTTCAGCCTCAGTCTCTCTCTGCCCCCTGGAACCACTGATGCAGATAAGGGGAAAGAAAAATGAGCAAAGCAGAAACTCCTAGCTAACAATGAGAAGGTTTGTTTCCCACAAGTTAGCTTAAGAAATGTAAGGGAGGGGGTGGGATGTGAAGACAGGTCTGTGACATTATCTAGTCAATATCTCTCCCATTTTTTAAAATATCGCATTTTATTGTCTGTGTTAGGGTGGGGGAAGGTTTTGGCTTGCGGGAGAATTTTAGGGAATAGGTAATTGTGTAAAAATTGGCTTGGACATTGCTGTCTACTCTCAGAGGAGAAAGTGTGAGGGAATTTGGATCTTTGACAGTTTTATATATGTTTTTAATTAGCTCTCTCCCCCAACGTCTGTCCTACATATGATTGCTTTGCATAATTGCTCAGAGTAGGTAGGCTGTAAATCAATGTTAGCTTTCTCCAGCTAAATAAATACATATCCTAGAAGGCAAATAGGGAAAAAACCTAATGCTACCTGTTGATTAAGTTTTAACCACTTATGTCTGTGATGAAATCATGACATATGGAGGGAGGGTTTGGGCAACAATTTTATTGTGCAGCAGAGCAAACAAACATTCAACAAAACAATTCTAAGCATGGGGGCCGTCCAAACAAAAAATTATTACTTTGAAACTGGAATTTCAACACCAGATTTGGCCCAGACAGTCTGTTCTTGCTCTGCGCCAAATTTGGGGAAGTTTGGGCAAAGGATTTTCAAGTTACAATTTTTAAAAAATAAAACTGCCCCCACCCAGTTCTGAAAGAGGAATTCCTAATTGTCCCCAGATTTCAAATAGCTCATATAAATTGAGAAGACCAATATTGCTTATCTTGACCGAATGGTTGATCCCACCTGCCTTTTTTTTTTTAATTTGGAAAGAATCCAGACTGCAGGGGCAGAAATATTGATTCTCAAAAGAGACCTTTCAAAAGGGAAATACAGCCACTTTGTTATAAGATTGAGCAAGCATGGTATAGGCTTGCCAGGCAAATGATAAAATGTAGTGTATGGGTGAGGGAGAATTAGGTAAAGGTAAAGGTTCCCCTTGACATTTAGTCCAGTCATGTCCGACTCTAGGGAGCGGTGCTCATCCCCGTCTCCAAACCGTAGAGCCAGCGTTTGTCCGTAGACAGTTTCCGTGGTCACGTGGCCAGCGCAACTAGACACGGAACGCCGTTACCTTCCCACCGTGGTGATACCTATTTATCTACTCGCATTTACATGCTTTTGAATTGGTTGGCAGGAGCTGGGACAAGCAACGGGAGCTCACTCCGTCGCGTGAATTCGATCTTACGACGGCTGGTCTTCTGACCTTGCAGCACAGAGGCTTCTGCGGTTTAACCCAAATGTTCACAGGTATTATAGAAGGGGTATAAAAACAGGTGTGGTTTAAAGAAAGTAATGGAATGACAGTCCTTCGGAAAGGGGGACATTTTGCCATGTATCTCAAGGGAATTTGCATACACTTTTGTAAGGCATATTCAGAGTATTTCTGTATTACACAAGCACAGACCAGTTGTGTTTGTCTGAGCCCTGAGTGCTTTCAGTAAGCATTCTCTTAGGATTTCTGAGACCTCTTGACACAAGTCTTCAAAGGGGGAATCAGCTCCAGGGATGGGGAAATCTGAACTTTGGCCCTTTCAGTCTGGACGCAATTAGCTGACTCTCAGGAGGAGAACTTTTTAACTCCTTCCTGGCTGAGAAAGGAATTCTGTGTCTGGTTGTAAAAATATTTAGAAAGACATTTTTAAAGGAATAGAAAACAATATATATATAAATTTATATTTCTGATGGTGGTGGGTTACACTGTATATTTGAGTTACGATTCTATTTGACATTTATGTTTTTGTTATATTTTGCTATATTAAAAATAAAAATAAAAAAATATTTTGGCAGAGGGGTACTATAGCCACATCCAAGCTGTTCTTGCTACTGTCCTTTCCCAGCAACCATATTACACAGATCACTTTGAGGAAATGAAGGGAAAAAACTGAAGACACAACAGTGGCGATGGACATATAGGGCAGTTGAGGAAGGAGCAAGGGCTGTGGCAGACAGGGGCGGGTGGACAAACAGCTGGCAGGAAAAAAAGTTGCTGCCTTGTACTGCTTGAAACTGTGACATAAAATGAATACAATGAAGCAGAAATAATGGATCGAATGCCGTTTTGAACTCCTGCATGCCTTGGCACCATGTGCATTGAATCCATAGGAGTTGCTGTGAATTCATTCCATTATTTTTTCTGGGGACAGCAGTTGCAGCCAAGATTGAGACAAAAATGGAAGCAGAGTGTGGAGAAAAGCAATAAAAACAAGATACAGAGATTTTTACACCCCTGTGAGTTCTGAAAGAAGAAAATGTCCCCCACTAGATTCTGATTATTGCTTTTTTCTGATGTCAGGCATTGTGGTTTTTACTGTAATGAGGAACTGAGTCACCTTTTAAAAAATTATGGTTAAAGGAAGTCTCTCTGGGTATTATTATCATTCAGAAACACCAGGCACAGTCAATCAAAATTATAAAAACATTGACTGGTATTATATAACAGATACAAATTTTAACAAAAAACTTAAGTATGTTTCGATTGCCAGATCTCTGTATTTTGTTCGTTTTTCCAATTCTTTATCTTCAACTCTGGCATCCCCTGGAATTGCAATATCATCCTTTCTTCATTCTATTACTACTATGTCTGGTACGTTATGTTCAAGGTGTCTATGATGATGATGATGATGCCTGAAGGAATGTGGAGAGTTAAGCTTGGTGCTGTAAGAGGCTTGAACCCTGATTTCTATCTGCTGCTTTTGTTTTAACATGAAGTTATGTTTAATATTAGCTTTTTAGTTAGTCTGGTTAGACTGCAGAATAATGGGATATAAATTCTTAAAATGGAGTGGGAGATTGAGGGTACAACATTTGAAATGTGAATTAATTTCTCCCACTTCCTGGCCCAAAATTGTCTCTGCTTTTGAGGACAGTCAATGCAATTAATTCAGACGGCCTCTTCTCCACCCCGACTCCAGGATAGATGGTCTCAGAAAATAATAGGTTTTCAGTTCTCATCTCTGCAGTATCTTTTCTGTAATTTACATTCTTGTAAGTGAAGAGCAATGAAATATATATGAACAATGAGATTCATTAATATGACAGCTTTTTGATTAAAGAAGATCTTTGGCAATGACTGATATGCTGAAAGATAACATCAAAGTAAGAAGTAATCATAATAGATAAAGATCAAGGGAAAAAAGAAATGAGCCTGTAAAGCCAGCCCAGATTTTGTGCATACTGTATATGAGATACCTAGTATGGTGTAATGATAGAATGACGGACCAGGACTCAGAAGGCTTGGATTCAGATTCCCGCTCAGCCATGGAAAGTCATTGGGGGTGTGGAACTGGTAAAACCACTCCTTACATTTCTCTGTTATCTTCGAAAGCGCAATTAGAGTTGCTATAAGTTGGTTCCAGCTTGATGGCACATAACAACAAATATGCAGATGTACCTGGAAGTTTTATGGCCAATCATGCATCACTAAAACAGAGGGCAAAAGAGGGCATAGATTTGCATAAAATTACCTATGGAAAATTGCAAATAATTTCTGTAATCAGCTGAGGCTCAAGTTCTCCTGCTGAGGTGATGAGGAGAAGGGCTACCACCAATGTCTCATCCCATCAGAGATGCTGCTAACCCCACCTCCCCTCTCCTATTCTTCCTTCATTCCCTCTCTTCCTCATTCACTTGTTTACTTGCACCCATCTCCACCATGAGCATCACTGCTGCTTCACCACTGAAATACAATATGGCGCATACGAAGCAACCAGCATTGATCTCCACACAGCAGATCTAGCAGCACAGCCAATTTCTACATTTTTAGGCTCTACCTAATGGACAGACTGGCAGTGAATCTCATTGTGGCATGGGAAAGCTGTGGCTGGGTGACATGTGTGGCTGCTCAACCGGCAGTCCAGATGCCAACAGCTGGTAGGACACTTCAGGGCCCCTGTCCTCCATTTTTAAACTAGATTTGGGCTCAGATAGCCTTTTCAAAAGAGGATGACTTCAATTAGGGGCTATCCTCTGACAGTCTGTCGAATAGAGGACGATCCCCTGTAAAGTGAAGTGTGAACTCAGCTGGGCTTGCTTCTTCTCTCACTGCACAGTATTATGCTATTAGGCTGTGGTCTTACACTGTTAGCACATCATTTGAAGCAGAGGTCCTTGAAGGAGCAAAGGACATCTGACAATCCTAGCGTGAACTTGCCTTGCTGAAATTAGCTTGCTTTTGCATAGTGATTTAGCCACTGGAAGGTAAACACTTCATTTGCAAGTCTGACTATTCTCTGAAGAATAGTCAGAATATTATCTGGAGGAAAAATAGAAAACCAGGAAATATACATTTCTTTCACCATGTGATTTAACCTTTAGAAACATTTTATGTGGACCCTATACTTCCTGTGTTCAATGTGAAGCACGGTCAGGTATGTATCTGGAGAACTGCTCCCTTACATAGACTTTAAAAATTGTTACTCATCATGGCTTCTTATTCAGGGATTATCTTGTTTTTCATGGCTCATTAAATAATCTTATGTTTTATTATCAGTACCATCTTTAAAAACTTCTGTTCCATCTCTAAGAGAGAATGGCAGAGAGAGAAAAGGAGGGAGGAAACAGGGTTCCACTTTGGTATACCACCAGTGTGCCTGAGGCTTGGTCTGAATATAGCTACAGACAGGCAGATGATGAGGATGATGTAACACCACCAGATGGCAACACTTTTTTATTTTTAACAAGCAAACATCCCATCCCTTTTATGTTTGCATCAGGCCTAAGCATCTTCTAGAAGACTCTTTTCTTTCTTCCCAAGTTGTTCTGCTCTCTGAAAGCTAGGGATGAACTGTGAAGTGACAGTGTGTTCATATTTAGGCTAAGATTCTGTTGGGTCAAGCAGCTCACGCTGTGCCCACAGAACAGGCAGTTTGACTTTTACACCACTTGTACAAGGAGGTATCTTGGACCTCCTGGTGCAGGCATATGTCTGACTTTCCCAAAGGGAACTCTCTGCTTGCATAATGGCTGCACTTGGGTAAGCACAAGATCTTGACTGGACTGTTCTGGTGGTGTGTTAGTCAAAGAGGATTCCAGCCTATTGTTTCACCTGTTTGGTTTTGCGTATGTTTTTTTTAAAAAAAAAACATGTATTATTTCCATTTCCAAGGCTCTAGGATATGATGAATTTAAAGTCTGCTAAATAAATGTGAGTGGTCATAAGGATCTGGTCTTATTCGTTTCTGGGCAGGTTATATCCGGATTTGATCTGCTCAGCCAGACGCTGCTTAATGTGAAATGCGCCTTATCTGCAATGCAAATATCTTGAATTGTACGCTGCTAAGTTCCTCTGTATTAAACATTTTATTAGATCAGACAGTATGGGTGGAAGGGGACAACATTGTGCTAGGGTGGGAGCGAAGTCCTGAGATAAATCAAATGCAGAAATAGGGAGGACATTTACTTTGGCAAGGCATTTCAAAATAGGGTGTGCTTCACTTCTCTTTTTGTAAAAGGGCCCAAAGTTTGTGCAGATGAGCCATAATGAATAATTAAAAGGGCACGTCTTCTCTTTCCGTCCGCCCAAAGGGTCTCATTCCTAAAGCAAAAGCGTCTGTACCTGACAGGGTTTTGAAACATTCCCTCATGCAGCTTATATCTTGCCTGTCATTAAGATTTAAATATTTTAGCTCCTGACAGTTCGGTCTGTTTCTTGCTGATTACAGCGTGATGATCTGAGTTTCCTAACTGTGACGGGTCTCATTCACGACGGTGCAGGTTCCCTGTTTCCCATCTTTGGCCCTTTCATCATGCTGGTTAATAGCTGACTTACTTAACTGCCATGAAAAGTAGTATAAGAACAGCCCCTTTGTGCATAATCAATGGAGGCCTTGGGATCTTTCCTGCACTGTTATTACGGGGAAATGAAGCCTTTCTAGTCTTCATACAAACAATGGGGACATTATTTTTTTTAAGGAATGCAAAAAGAAAAAGATGATCAGGCCAACTTAAAAAAAAACCTGATTGCAGTTTTGTGCTCATGTGTGGAAAAGAGGCCAATCGGGAACTTTGGCTTGAGGAGCTGAGGGCCAATTCCGGGTAGATGGATTTTTTAAAAAATATAAAGATCTCTGCAAAAAGAGATACTGTTTCTTTAAAGGAATTGAGAAGATTGGCTTAGTACATTTCCAGTGGCATTGTCAAAAACAAAACTCTGTATAATTGCTGCAAAGAGAGTTTCACGTATCTGTTCTTCCCACAGAAGGATAAAGAGTTCGGCTATAGCAGACCAGAAAACTGCTTGAAGAGGCATGGGGGAGATGTTCTATGGGGCGCAACCTTTTAGCCACTGAAAAATTGGGAAGCCCAGGTCTGTAAGGATGAAAGATGTAGAGCTTGCAAAAGTCACTCTTTTGAACTGTGGCTCCCAGACTTGCTCAGCCAATTAGCTGCTTTTCAAACTCTAAAAAGACACGGGCGCTTTAATACAGAGGCCTTTTGAACTTTCATAAATACGAGTCTTATTTTGCCTTGGTGAAACCTTAATCACAGGTAATCGCCACATATCTCAGTCCGCAATTATGAACCTTGGGCATAATCCAACTCATTTTCCTCCACTGACAGACGGTTTCTGTCAGTAGAACTGTGAGAGAGACAATTTTCAGCAAATCTACCTACCCCCTTGCCCTGCTAAATCTGTTCCAAAAGAGGGATATTCTTACATGCACTACAAGAATGGTTTTGGGAAATGTTATCTGCTTTTACTCTTGGAAACTGTTTTTTTTTTAATTTTTAATAAAAAAAAGGAGGAAAAATGATTCATACGTTTGACTCTGGTATTTGTCTTCTCTCTTTATTCAAAGCTTTTACTAACTGGGAAGATGCCGCAGATCACCTCTGGCATTCCAGTTTATCTCAGTTCTGTGGAAAATATTGGTACAAAAATGTCTCAAATTTCTGGGAGTAGAAACAGGAAGGTATTTACAAGCCTTATCAGACATGCAACATTCCATGCAGTCTCTTGATCACAGCTTTCTAGATACTAGAGCTAATGCTAGTTTATGTCTGTGATAAGGAGCAAGATTTTCCCCCTTCATTAATATTTGCATGAAAGCTCACTTCTCCTTTTTTAGTAATCACAGTTTTTATTAAGAAGTGCAGCTTTTGCACACATTTACAATTGGTGTAGGCACCCAGATGCCCTCCAGATGTTTTGGCTTACAGCTCTTTTTATCCCAGCCAGCACGGTCAGGGATTATGGGAACTGTATACCAAAACATCAGGATGGGATCAGGCTGTTCCTAGCCATCACACTCCTCCCTCACGCCTCACTTGAGGGCTAGGGCCTCGCCTATGTTCCCCTCCTGCTAATTTTCAGCCTTACACTCTGTGAGAAGGAATACTTATGTGAGAGAAAGGAATGAAGGGGGGAGAGAGAGGGGAAGAGATGAGAGAATGAACACAAGTACATAAGGGTATGAGCACATGGGAAAACAGATTGTCTTTTGGACTGCTTGTGGAGCAGTCTGGTGTAGAGATGGGCACAAACTGAAGTACAAACCAGAGAAACCAACAAGTCAAGCTGGTTCATGGTTCGGTTTGCAAGCCATTTCGGGGAACCTATTTTGCCAAAGCAAAATGAAGCCCTGAATTTTTTCCCCCTCAGCACTTCATTTTGCTTTGGCAAAATGGATGCCCATCTGCCCCCTTCCCACGGCCCTGTTGCCTCTCTACCTGTCCTGCCGCCTCTGCTGTTGCTGCTATTGTCAGAGGCAATCAACTGGGGGTCAGGCACATGCACAAAGGCAGCGTCCAGGCTCCTAGAAGGGAAGCCGCACTGCTGTGTCAGCGCAGAGGCGGTGGCTGTGTGGCGGTGGGACAGGAACAGTAGCCTCCCCGTCCCCACTGGGCACATACAGAAAACTGAACCATGAACCAGTTCAGTTTTCCATTGGGTTCATGGTGGTTCATGGTTAGCCATCACAAACCACCACTTTTCAGGTTCATGCCCATCTCTAGTCGGGTGTGATCTATTTTCTGGCAGTTACACAACTTACAGGGATTTGAGCTCCAGCCCAACCCTGATCCCTCCCAAACTGGACCTTTTTGGTTCAGTGCTAGAGCTACTACTTTTTGAAGCAATTCCGTGGCAGACAGAAGAGTAGTTTTAAGGGAGATTGACCCTTTCTCAACTGCACAGTTTTGAAATGAGGCACAGATGGATCAGGTTGGAATATTTCTGAGAAGCAGAGTGCATTTTCTGCTCCTCAGCTGAGTTGTGAAGAAAGGGGTTCTGAGTGAATGCATGTCAAATAACCCTTCTCTGTGTGTGAATGTTTGCTTGCCTCTCTGTCTGCATGCCTCTCTCAAAAGTGAATATTCCACTTTTTCTCTTGACTTGGCACCCCAGATCTGAGCACCAACAGCCATTGCTTATCTCCCTGCCAATGCTCCTTTCTTTTCGCAAGCTTCCTCTGCCTCCTCCATTTTGCCTAGTTTTTGTTCCAGCCTTCCTCTCCCTTTAATCCCTACATCTCCAAACTGAATCTGGCCCTTTCTTCCAGCCTTGCCTCTACTCTCCTTCCTCATCTCCACTCTTAAGGCAACATAAATACTATAGAGAAGTGGTTCCTAACCTTGGGTAACCCCGAGGTTTTTGGACTACAATTCCCAGAAGCCTTCACCTGTGCTGGCCAGGGTTTCTGGTAGCTGCAGTCCAAGAACACCTGAGTTATCCAAAGTTGGGAGCCTCTGCTATAGAGTAGTGGTGGGTAAAATGTGGCCCTGAGTGGCACATGTCTCCCTTAATGGTTTTCCTCATATTCTTCTGGACCCCACTGGCCAAGAAAATTCCCCTGTCAGAAAAGGTGAACTGATATTCCTTAAACCCTCCAGGAGTGGCAATTCACCTTTTAAATAGGTTGCTGACCCTGTGGCATACCAACAAAAAAAATGCACATACACCCCCCCCCCCCAAAAAAAACTGCAGGTGGATTTCTCCCACTCCTAGTTCTGTTTTGGGTTGGTTTGGGATTTTTTGGTCACCTGGGCAGTCTGCAGATGATTCCAGGGCAAAAAACTCACCCAAGTTGACCATAATTCCTGGAATGCAATATCTGTTTTGGATACTGAGGTCCAAAGAAAATGTAGGTGATTTTTACCTTTTATGTTCAAGTTTAAGTTTAGGAAGTTGCCTCGTATTAAGTTAGAACATTGGCTTGTCTAGATCAGTGGTTCTTAACCTGGGCAATATTGCCCCCCAGGGGGCGATTTCATTTTTCAGGGGGGCGATGGAACGAAAAGGGGCGACGCAGGGGCGAAGGAACAGAAGGGGGTGATATGGGGGTGATGGAGCGAGGCAAACCTGAGAAGGCAGCTGCAGCCGCAGTGCTGGCAGCGGATTCGGCAGGCGGATCCAGAGTAGCTGGTGCTGGCAGCGGGGAGGGGGGCGATGATAACTTCCTCAATGGCTCAAGGGGGCGTTTCTTTCAAAAAAGTTAAGAACCACTGGTCTAGATGAACAGTGTCTACATTTTCTCCCCAGAGTTTCAGACTATGGTCTTTTCCCAGTGCTAATGAAAGATCACGAGGACTGAACCTTGGGCATTTTGCCTGCAAAGTGTTGGAGTTTTTATAATCTCACATGCTGCCTTGAAGAAAGTGTGGCTGGAAGGGACCTTTCTGGGCTGGGGTGACTGCCAGTCTATCCAGCACTAACCAATTGCTCCCTCCTGCCTCTGAATTCAAAGAGAGCCCCACCTCTCTGTTTAGTACTTTCTCTCAAGTCTGTTGAATTCTGTTGAAGGCAATCTGTCTGTTAATTTGCTCTTGATTTGTTTATACCTGCAAGTAAAGAAAATGGTTTTTATTCTTTCTACTACTGATGTCTCAGAGTGAGTTACTGAGACTGTAAGTACCAGTTAATGAGAAAAAGGGATGGGTTAATCTGAGGAATTTGAAGATATTCTGGTCTGTGAATCCCTGCACTTCTGCTGCACAGAATTTAACCAACAATTCAAAATTCTGTAACACAAAGCACATGTTGTACCAATGAGCTATGGCCTTATGTCTGCTCAGGAACCAGTTTTTCATGCCGACAGCAAAACGAAGGGGGGGAAAGAATCAATTTTAGTTTTGTCTCCTGGTGCCTGTTCTGAACATTTATTTATTTAGTTAGTTGTTTTTCAAAGTCCTTTTTTTTTCATGCTGAAATTTCCTGCTATTGGTATTTTATGGACTCTTAGGGATACTAGTAAGCGTTTATGTACTAGAATCTACCTTGAAAATATTTTAGCCTATGAGGTAATCCATATGTATTTTTAAACAACAACTTGGCCCCCTTACCAATCTCTGTCTTCACGTTTCTGAAGATGGACCACATCTCACAAATTTTCTTCTCAAAGGCTTGCTGCTGAAAGACAGTGGCATATGACATACAGTACTAAGGAATTTCGCTCCTCTCATGATCAGCTGCACAATTAACAAAGTAGACATTAAATCTGGCAAGAAGCAGGATAATTGGAGGGCTATCATTCCTCCTGCAGTTCATCCTTTCCCCCTGCTCTGTCTTCTCCATGTAATAAACATACACAAACATGAGGAAACATCTCCAATTACTATGTGCTTTGGCTTGCAGAAGCACCTGCCTGTCACTGCTTGAGCCTAATGCTACAAGCCCCTCCAGCTCCTGCAAAGGCTGTCAAGCGAGCCAAGAGAATGTTTAATTATAAGAAGAAGCAAATGTTTTGGAAGAAAGGTGCGGGGGGGGGGGGGACGGACCAAAATGACTTACTTTTTCCTGACATTAGAGGAGAGGATCAGCAGCACCATTGGGGGCATTGCTATAACGGTCTGAATCCCCCTCCAACTTTCCTGTATTTGGCCTCTGTCTTTGAAATCAGTGTGTGTAGACTGAAAGTACAGAGTATGTTGCCTAAATGTCCCTTTCCTACCTCTATGGATCCCCACTATACCTGTAACGTATGCTTTTTAAACAGTTACTGTAGATAGAAAAAAAAAATGCAATCTTTTATTATACCCACATTTCCTTCAATGAACTACACAAACTGACCTGCTATGGAAAAAACATATTTTATTTTCGAGCAGCTCATAATTTTCATCAAGGGCCCACTAACCCAAGGAATCTCATAGAGCGTAGGTCTCGTGAGGCCAGAACTTGGGAAAGTTATTTTTCAGAGCCTCAATCCTAGGGCTAATCTCATCTAGAGCAGTGGTTCTTAACCTTTGTTACTCAGGTGTTTTTGATCTGCAACTCCCAGAAACCCCAGCCAGCACAGCTGGTGGTGAAGGCTTCTGGGAGTTGCAGTCCAAAAACACCTGAGTAACAAAGGTTAAGAACCACTGACTAGAGTACACTGATTGAATCAGTTGCTGAGTGGCGAGTCGACAGTTATGCAAATCACATTGATTCAATGGGTCTGGTGTAGTTGAGATCTACAAATAGATTCACATCATAGATCATAACTTCTAGAAATCCCCAGCCATCATTACAGCAACAGTTGCCTCTGGTAAGCCTGCTGGCAGGGCATGAGCACAACAAAATGGCAGCCCCTCCTATATAAAACAGCAATATTAATAGTCTCCTGCTCTCTAGTATTTCAGAAAATAACTGACCAAAAACTGGGGATGATGAGGATTGTGATCCAAACCATCCAGAGTACTCAGTGTTGTGGGAGGAGGCTGGTGCATTCTCAAGTACTGATATTGTGTCTCTGTCTGTAGAGTACTGAGTGTAAAGTGTGATTAACTGTGGCTGAAATCCTATTGCACAGTTAAGCAAACAGTGTAATGTCTGCAATAAATTAAGAAATCTCTGGCACATGGAGGTGTTTGACTCAGTATAAAACAGATAAAGTCCAGGGTGATTTCTTAACTTACAACAATTTGCTTCCCAAAGATATGTCATTTGAATAACTACGCAACAGGATTTAAGTCATTAGGTATTAATTTTTCCAAAATAAAAGGGGGAATACTTTTAGAATGTTTTTCCCCCCAAGGATTTGATGGCCAAGATAGCTGAGGACTTCAGCCTGTTTTTTTATACTGCCCTTGCCTAGTTTCTACAGGGGAAAAAAAGAGATGGTGCTGATGTATGTGCAGAAAGGGAAGCTGATACAAATTTGGAATGGAACCATTTCATGGAGAAAACGGACACATGATCTTAAAGCACAAGACTTCAACACTGGTGCATTATATATTCCTGATATTATCTTGCATCAGTGTGGTAGGCAAATATGACACTGATTTGACTCTGATATCAAACCAGAGTCATTATTGGGAATTGCAAGCTGCCTATTTGAATATTGCAAGGGACGTGGTGGCGCTGTGGGTTAAACTGCAGAAGCCTCTGTGCTGCAGGGTCAGAAGACCAGCAGTCGTAAGATCGAATCCACACGACTGAGTGAGCTCCCGTCGCTTGTCCCAGCTCCTGCCAACCTAGCAGTTCGAAAGCATGCAAATGCGAGTAGATAAATAGGTACCACCTTGGTGGGAAGGTAACGGCGTTCCGTGTCTAGTCGCGCTGGCCACGTGACCACGGAAACTGTCTTCGGACAAACGCTGGCTCTATGGCTTGGAAACGGGGATGAGCACCGCCCCCTAGAGTCGGACACGACTGGACTAAATGTCAAGGGGAACCTTTACCTTTACCTATTTGAATATTGGATTTTCTGAACAAATGCAGACGTTTGTTCCAGGATAATTGCTTAATGCCTCATGTACTGTAAACGCTTTTTAGATACTCAGCCATAGGCAATAAAATCTGTTCTGTCCAGATATTCCTGCCTGAAATAATATAGTACTTGAGTTTTCTGAGACAAAGATATTTCTATTTCCCACAATAGCAATGAAAACACAACTTGGTTCTAAAAACATGACATGGTTCCAAAAATACTGAAGGTTGAGAGGTGAACCTGCCCTAGTGGATGAGCAGGGATTTCTGTCTTCAAGGGCCTGTCATGATGGTGCCTTTAATGAATACTCAATTAACTTCATTCCGGAAAGAAGATCTTATCACATCATCTTTGGAGCGCTGCCCTTGTTTTCACTTGAGGATTAAGTTGTCATTTCTATCATTTGTATAATATACAGAGGAACAATATTAAATGTAAATATGCTGTGTGTCCCAAGGTCTCCTAAGAACACACCGAGTTCAGTGAAGTTCTTCCTTCAGAAAACAGGTAAAATAATTATAAGTACAAGATTATATACGTATAAACATCTTGTATGACTTTAGGATATATTATCATATACTCTCTAAGATAAATTAAAAGTAGTACCCTGTTTCCCCGAAAATAAGACCTACCCTGAAAATAAGCCCTAGTATGATTTTTCAGGATGCTCGTAATATAAGCCCTACCCCAAAAATAAGCCCCAGTTGAGTGAAACCCCGGCCTCCACCATGGTGCAGCAACCAGAAGAAGATGACAGGACTGTATTTGAATCAATGTAGATTGCTGTACATGAAAAAAATAAGAAATCCCCTGAAAATAAGCCCTAATGCGTTTTTTGGAGCAAAAATTAATATAAGACCCTGTCTTATTTTCGGGGGAAACAGGGTAGGGTAACAGGAGTGGCTAGGGTGGGGATCTGCAGTAGATTGGCATTGGACTCCAAAGCCTCAGAATCACTAAGGTATGACAGGTGTTCTTTTGTCAGCTTCTAAGCTGCCATTGTATCACTTTTAATTTCCCCCCTCCCACTGATGGATCCAGTCTCAAGGTTGCTGTATTAAACTTTTGTTTCAATCTGTATTGGGGAATCAAGGGAGTTTAGGATCCCATGGATCTATGGCCTTGTTTGAAAAATGTCCAAAGAGTTCCATTATGGCTTTGGCTATTGTCAGAACACTGATGTCAAATCAACCACATCAGATAAGCTTTCCATTGCTGCACTGGGGAAGGACCTCCCTTCATCAATGGGGTAAGATGTTTATAACATCCTGGAGCCTCTTGAAGCACCCCTTGCTGTGGATTAGGATTAAGCCTTAAATTGTATTTTCTAGGACAGGAGGGGGAAAAGCACAGCCTTCTGGATGATGCTGGCCTGCAATTTGCAGCATTCTTCGCCATTTACTATGCTGGCTAGGTCTGACGTCCAACAACATCTAGATGGTAAAAACATCTGGATGGTCATAGGTTTACCTGTTCTAGGAGAGGAAAAATTTATTACAATTACTCTCCAGTTATTTCCATAAAATGGGCCAGATGTGCTCTGCCCTG
The DNA here is from genome assembly GCA_037013535.1 of Intellagama lesueurii. Classification (NCBI taxonomy): domain Eukaryota; kingdom Metazoa; phylum Chordata; class Lepidosauria; order Squamata; family Agamidae; genus Intellagama; species Intellagama lesueurii. The sequence goes on from JBAJHW010000002.1 coordinate 72,040,272, forward strand.
GCTAGACAATGTTGGCAAGCAGTATCATAGTCAAAAGTGTTTCTTTACATTATTGTTTCAGGAGGAGAGTTGGAGAAACAGCAATGTTAATTGTAGATGGTCTCTAGTGGACTTGTTGTTGTTGTTGTTTAGTCGTTAAGTTGTGTCCGACTCTTCGTGACCCCATGGACCAGAGCACGCCAGGCCCTCCTGTCTTCCACTGCCTCCCGGAGTTGGGTCAAATCCATGTTGGTAGCTTCGATGACACTGTCCATCCATCTCGTCCTCTGTCGTCCCCTTCTCCTCTTGCCTTCACACTTTCCCAACATCAGGGTCTTTTCCAGGGAGTCTTCTCTTCTCATGAGATGGCCAAAGTATTGGAGCCTCAGCTTCAGGATCTGTCCTTCCAGTGAGCACTCAGAGTTGATTTCCTTCAGAATGGATAGGTTTGTTCTCTTTGCAGTCCAGGGGACTCTCAAGAGTCTCCTCCAGCACCACAATTCAAAAGCATCAATTCTTCGGCGGTCAGCCTTCTTTATGGTCCAGCTCTCACTTCCATACATCGCTACTGGAAAAACCATAGCTTTCACTATGCGGACCTTTGTCGGCAAGGTGATGTCTCTGCTTTTTAAGATGCTGTCTAGGTTTGTCGTCGCTTTCCTCCCAAGAAGCAGGCGTCTTTTAATTTTGTGGCTGCTGTCACCATCTGCAGTGATCATGGAGCCCAAGAAAGTAAAATCTGTCACTGCCTCCATATCTTCCCCTTCTATTTGCCAGGAGGTGATGGGACCAGTGGCCATGATCTTAGTTTTTTTGACGCTGAGCTTCAGACCATTTTTTGCGCTCTCCTTTTTCACCCTCATTAAGAGGTTCTTTAATTCCTCCTCAATTTCTGCCATCAGAGTGGTATCATCTGCATATCTGAGGTTGTTGATATTTCTTCCGGCAATCTTAATTCCGTCTTGGGATTCAGCCAGTCCAGCCTTTCGCATGATGTATTCTGCATAGAAGTTAAATAAGCAGGGAGACAATATACAGCCTTGTCGTACTCCTTTCCCAATTTTGAACCAATCAGTTGTTCCATATCAAGTTCTAACTGTTGCTTCCTGTCCCACATATAGATTTCTCAGGAGGTAGATAAGGTGGTCAGGCACTCCCATTTCTTTAAGAACTTGCCATAGTTTGCTGTGGTCCACACAGTGAAAGGCTTTTGTGTAGTCAATGAAGCAGAAGTAGATGTTTTTCTGGAACTCTCTGGCTTTCTCCATAATCCAGCGCATGTTAACAATTTGGTCTCTAGTTCCTCTGCCCCTTCGAAATCCAGCTTGTACTTCTGGGAGTTCTTGGTCCACATACTGCTGAAGCCTACCTTGGAGGATTTTGAGCATAACCTTGCTAGCGTGTGAAATGAGTGCAATTGTAAGGTAGTTGGAGCATTCTTTGACACTGCCCTTCTTTGGGATTGGGATGTAGACTGATCTTTTCCAATCCTCTGGCCACTGCTGAGTTTTCCAAACTTGCTGGCATATTGAGTGTAGCACCTTAACAGCGTCATCTTTTAAGATTTTAAATAGTTCCACTGGAATGCCATCACCTCCACTGGCCTTGTTGTTAGCCATGCTTTCTAAGGCCCACTTGACTTCACTCTCCAGGATGTCTGGCTCAAGGTCAGCAACCACACTATCTGGGTTGTCCGGGACATCCAGATCTTTCTGATATAATTCCTCTGTGTATTCTTGCCACCTCTTCTTGATGTCTTCTGCTTCTGTAAGGTCCCTACCATTTTTGTCCTTTATCATGTCCAACTTTGCACAAAAGGTTCCTTTAATATCTCCAATTTTCTTGAACAGATCTCTGGTTTTTCCCTTTCTATTCTTTTCCTCTATATCTTTGCACTATTCATTTAAGAAGGCCCTTTTGTCTCTCCTTTCTATTCTTTGGAAGTCTGCATTCAATTTTCTGTAACTTTCCCTATATCCCTTGCATTTTGTTTCCCTTCTCTCCTCTGCTATTTGTAAGGGCTCGTTGGACAGCCACTTTGCTTTCTTGCATTTCCTTTTCTTTGGGATGGTTTTTGTTGCTGCCTCCTGTACAATGTTACGAGCCTCCATCCACAGTTCTTCAGGCACTCTGTCCACCAAATCGAGTTCCTTAAATCTCTTCTTCATTTCCACTGTGTATTCATAAGGGATTTGGTTTAAATTATACCTGACTAGCCCAGTGGTTTTTCCTACTTTCTTCAGTTTAAGCTTGAATTTTGCTACAAGAAGCTGATGATCAGAGCCACAATCAGCTCCAGGTCTTGTTTTTGCTGACTGTATAGAGCTTCTCTGTCTTTGGCTGCAGAGAACATAATCAATCTGATTTCGGTATTGCCCATCTGGTGATGTCCATGTGTAGAGTCGCCTCTTGTGTTGTTGGAAAAGAGTGTTTGTGATGACCAGCTTGTTCTCTTGACAAAACTCGATTAGCCTTTGCCCTGCTTTGTTTTGAACTCCAAGGCCAAACTTACCTGTTGTTCCTTTTATCTCTTGACTCCCTACTTTAGCATTCTAGTCCCCTCTAATGACAAGAACATCTTTCTTTGGTGTCAGTTCTAAGTCTTCATAGAATTGGTCAATTTCAGCCTCTTCAGCATTGGTGGTTGGTGCATAAACTTGGATTACTGTGCTGTTGAAAGGTCTGCCTTGGATTCGTATTGAAATCATTCTATCATTTTTGAGATTGTATCCCAGTACAGCTTTTCCCACTCTTTTGTTGACTATGAGGGCTATTCCATTTCTTCTATGGGATTCTTGCCCACAATAGTAGATATGGTAATCGTCTGAATTGAATTCGCCCATTCCCGTCCATTTTAGTTCACTGATGCCCAGGATGTCAATGTTTATTCTTGCCATTTCCTGTTTGACCACATCCAGCTTACCAAGGTTCATAGATCTTACATTCCAGGTTCCTATGCAGTATTTTTCTTTGCAACATCGGACTTTCCTTTCACTTCCAGGCGTGTCCGCAGCTGAGCATCCTTTCAGCTTTGGCCCAACCACTTCATTAGCTCTGGAGCTACTTGTACTTGTCCTCCTCTCTTCCTCAGTAGCATGTTGGACGCCTTCCAACCTGAGGGGCTCATCTTCCAGCGTCATATCTTTTAGCCTTTTGTTTCTGTCCATGGAGTTTTCTTGGCAAAGATACTGGAGTGGCTTGCCAGTTCCTGCTCCAGGTGGATCGCGTTTAGTCAGAACTCTCCACTATGACCTGTCTGTCTTGGGTGTCCCTGCACGGCATAGCCCATAGCTTCTCTGAATTACTCAAGCCCCTTCGCCCCGACAAGGCAGCAATCCGTGAAGGGGTCTAGTGGACTACAGTGCAGCAAATCTAATTTTAGAACACTGAGGCAGCACTCTTGACCTTGGGGTGATGTCAAAGAGGAAGATAATTCCTCTAGAGAATGAAGATTATTTTTGGAACAAGACTAAAGAATCCAGAATTAAAAAAATAAAATAAAATCTGTTAGAATAAATAAAAGGGCGCAGCTCATCAGAACAAACTAGTGTGACTTTGTGGATGTAGAATAAAAAAATGTAATAACAGATGAGAGCTTTTGAAAACATTGGCTTCATCTCTGAATTGTCAATAGCACAAGTTTAAAACTTGGAAAAACAAGTTTAACACAGAGTTCTAAAATATGGGCAGAAAATGAAACTGTTGCTTAGCTTTACATCAAGTATGGACAAAATGCACTGGCCTGTCAATCTGACAATGATCAATGTCACAGCCCATGGCCTCCTTTCCTTTGATGTCACTCTCTGCCAATCCCTAGTGCTAAGCCAGTACATCAGTGTATTAATAAGGTGATCTAAGGTTAAAGTTTTAGTTTGTTGCGGGGAAAAAACGTTGAGGCGTCTAGGGAGAAAGATCATGGTTGTGGGTGTTCCTGCTGTTGAAAATATCACGCCTGGCTTAGTAAGTCACCACAATACCATCCACAGTCACACATCCATCTGTTTGTAGAACTAAACAACTGATCCCACAGGGGAAAGTCCACTTGAATTGTTCTGGCTTGAAAAAAAGGAGAAGCCTCCAGTGTCAGAGAAAAAAACCCCTCCACATTGGGAGCAAAAAGGGCCAGATTGATTTGAATTGGCTTTTGTGTCATGTGATCAGTAAAGAGTTTTTAAAAATTCATCCATTTTACACCTGCAGTGTATCCCACAGCATTTGACCATGTAGCAGCAGACTATAATCACTTTAAAACTTGACGAAGAATGTTATAGTATTTGACTACACACATACACCAACAAGCACACATATGAGCAAAACAAAATACTAATGTGCAAACATAATTTTTAGTTGGTGAGACTGAGTTGCAAAAGCTAACCTCTTTTTTCCTCTCAGAGGCTTTATTTGGTAGATGCTCAGTCCCAGGGCTACACCCCATCACTCTTGTTCTCAGCTCTGATGCTTTATGGTGGTGTGATGACCTGGAGAGATGGAGAAAAATATCATGTGTCTCAGGCAGAGCAAAAGCCAAGTGAATCTATTCAGCTCAGAATTCAAATGTTAAGCCAATATTTTCAAAGGATTGAAAATATTAAAAATCAGCTTCAAAGCACAATTAACATTCAATAAAACATATTTAAATAGTGAGTAAACACAAGGCACATTTGCAGCTCTCTGATAAAGCAATCATTAAAGCCATCAGGGACCACAGAAGGATAACCACAAAGTCATTCAAGAGCAAAACAATCAGGTCTTAATGACTGGCCAAAGATATGCAGCGTAGAGACCATACAAACTTTTAGAGGAAGGGAGGTCTAGAATGTGGGTGCCACCTCTAAAACAGCTAGTCCTTGTCACCACTAGTCACATTTCACATGGAGGAATTGCTAGGGTTGCTCTGTTATACAGTTGGCTGGGTTTTGCCCAGATTGTGACCATGCCGCCCCATGCCTATCAGCTAGCCCAATTTCTAAACTTTCTTTTCTTTTTTTAAAAAGGAGGTCTCTGGCCCTCACAGAACTGGTGATAAAAGAGAAAATGCGAAGTCATTTTGGGCCAATGGTTTTGCAAGAAGCAGCTAGCATTTCCATGTGAAGCCATCCACAGTTCAAAATCCTGTTGGCTATTTTTGCCTGTGAAAAGCACATGGCATAACTCACAGTGGCTTCTTGCTGTTAATTAATAAGTCCCCATTGGGATTTTGAGGTGTCTGACAATCCAGTGGGTTGGCACATGCCTGAAAATCTAAACAGGAGCTCATTAATTGCCAGCATGAAACTGCTGTGAGTTATGCCATTCACCTTCTGTGTAACTAAGCGACAGGATTTCAGACACAGTTTAACAGGAGCTCAGAGATACATAAAGCAAAAAATAACAGGTAAATGTTACATTTGTGGGAATGCTTGTTCTTTGCATAGCTGCCTGCAAACAGTGCATAGAAAGCACGTAAACCATAGCAATGAATGTCTGTCTCAACATGTTGATAGAATTGATGGGGGGAAAAAAGAGAGAATCAAAGAACTAAATGTTGTGGCACTGTAAAGATTAACAGTTTTGTTTCCGTGTGAGCTCTTTGCGGACCAAAAGCATCACACCAAATAGACTTTGAGGTGTCTCAACATTTTGTCCTTTGCTTCCTTCCCCCTTAAATTTTGTCAGTATTCTGATTGAGTGATTCTGATATAGTCTAAATAGCAAAATTTCAAGCTCTGCTGTGAATCTCATTCCCTCCAACATTGTGGCCCGTAGCAGAGAAACAAAACAGCAGCTCATGGTGTACGTAGGAGGCACTGCGTTGGATTGGCATTTGCTTATGTACATGTGTGGTGTGTATAAACTCAAATATGGCAAGGATAGTTAAGCTAGGATATTGTATAATTATGGTAAAACATTTGATCTTTATCTTTGAATTAAATTACACTTTGTACTTTTCCTTTGATTTCCACAGTTTGCCCTTACTTTTCCCTGCAAGTAAGATGACAGTGTGTCACTTAGGGGGAGGAGAGGGATTTCTGTGCTATTATCAGGGATCTGTAAGTGTTTTTGCCATCAAATAAAACTGATGGCAAAAATAACAGCCATCTCTTGAGAATATCACCAGAAGCCCATTGAATGGCAAAATGTAATCCATTCTTTATTTACTGTATTTACTTCACAGATATGCACTGGCAATGTATATAGCTGCTTACAGGGCTCTCCTCTCCTCGTTTTATATAAAGAAACTCCAACCCAGTAAGCTATGTTTGGGTGATAGGTTGGCCCAGGGACACCAAGCATGTGTTGTTATTAACCTGGGATTTGATCTTGGATCTCCCTGTTCTAAGTTCAACAAAAACTTATACACAATACTGGCTTTCTTAGATCAATGGCTACTATATGAATGATGTCAAGGCTGAAACATGTCCTTTAAGCACTTGAAGAACAACACAACGATTAATGTGCATAATATGGACAAATCCATGTTATTTTACGTAACGCAAATTCTTCAGATAAGACTTGCTATTAATAATTCGCATAATATGCACATTAGATAGCTTGGATTTGGAGAATGGGAATATGGCAGCCCTAGATAGTATATATCCAGATATAACATCTTCTGGGCGCCCATCTAGATTGATATGGTTGGAATTATATTCCCTTTTTCCTGCTGGTCTGGATTTATTCATGCCAAGATTTGATACCTGTAATCAGTTTTCCTTCAATACAATACCAATTGTTCCAAGTTGGGCTCCATATTTCCCCACCTTCCACCCCCCCCCCCATTGCTCCTCCTTCCCTCTCATGCTCTCCCTCCCTCCTCTCATGCACTGTAAGGGAGAAGCCTGAGATCAGCTGGGGCATGTGCCCCCTACTGATGCTTTTCAGCCCATCCTGTGCTTCTGATGTACCCCACACCCCATCTTTTCCAGCTTCTATCTTGCAAGGAAAAAACTGAGAATCACCTGAGACATGCCTGCTGCAGCTACCATCTGGCTGATCCTGGGCTTCTTCTAGCAACCTCCCACCTGCTGCCCCAGCTCCACCCTTGCAAGCCATCACACCAGCTTGTGATAGAACGATAGAATGAATGGACTGTGCAGGAAAGCAAGGGGAGGTACATGTAAGGCACCCCCATAGCTGATATCAGGGAGTTTCCTATTGTGCACACCTCATAGGAAGTGAGATTATTCTGATTCAAGATTCAGACTAGGTGGACAGATCTGGAAGGGAGCATGCTCAGCAAGGCAAAGCAAAGCAAAAATTCCCAAATGAGGCAAAAAACAAACAAACCCAAACACACACACACACACACACACACAACAACAACAACAACAACAACAACAACCTGGAAACAGAAGGTTGGAGAGACTGATTTTAATTTGCAACATCATGTGCCTATGTTAAACTAATCTGAATCAATGGCAACCAAACCCTCTTTTAAACAGGAGCAAACACAATGTGTGGATAGGCTCTGGGCTTGTCAACACACTTAGAGGGGAGCTTGTAGTTCTGCCCCCTCTCTTGTTACTTTGTTCCTGTGAGTAATGACATGCCTGAACAGGAGAAGGGTCCTGCTCTACATGCAAGGAAAAACCTCTGCTTTTCAATTCAATTCAATTTATTGTCATTGAACGTATATACACCGTATAAACATACAACAAGATGTCATTGCTTGTGTGAACAAAGCCATGGACAGAGTGGGGTTAGGATGAAGTACCCACAGGCTGCAACACCTGCATAGGTCAGTAATGGCCAACTGTGCCCCCCAGATGTTGCTTTATTCAGAGGCATTGTCTTCCTGGTCTATTTGATTCTAAAAAAGAAAGGCCCAGGCATGCTTGGCTATTAGGGCCTTTTACCCTCCACCCCCCAAATGGTTTTTAGAGCAGAAAAATACTCTGCATGCACACAAAGGCAAGAGAATTCAGGTCCCTAAATGTCTGAAAGTAAAAGCTGGCAACCCTCCCTGATTTCTAATACCCACCTGCTGCACTGTGGCCATATACTCAGAGGGGGCCATTGGTGCAGACTTTGTGTTTATATTTGATGACTCGCTTGAAGAAGAACAGACCCCTAATAAATTGCAGAGTCATTACTCTTTATGCATACTTGTTCTAATAGGTGTCATGGATTCCTGAGTCCTAATAAGGAAAGGAAGTACAGAAACGCATAAATTCTCCCAAGGGAGTTAGACAGCCTGAAGGCATATTTGACAGCTGTTGCTGTTACCATGAGCACCAGGAGCAAAAACAAAGATTGAAAAGGAGGAGTGTTATTAGAAGGGATTTTGGCATGATTTTCCTGGAATAAAGAATGTGTTTTTGCATTGCCCCACTCTCTGAAAAAGGCAGCACTCCCACAACGCAAGATGGGACATTGAGATTAAGCATAACCTGGCAGTGTTTAGCTGAAAAGACAGTTATCAGAAGTTGCATTTCTGAATCCCATCACCTTTTAAAAATATTTTTTTATTTGCATTAATGATTGTATACAGCAGAGAATGGGTATGAAGAATCTTCCTTCACTTTTCCCCAAATATGCAGCATGCCGTAGAAAATATATTCGCAAGACTTAATTTTGTATACATTTTCTGTCCATTTTCAGTAAGTAGATATAAATCTGTGTAGCTTTATTGGTGTCTGCAGGTCTACAGAGAACCGAAGATTTGATCTATACATGACAAAGAAAATGTTCCTTTTAAAGTAATATTTTCTAGGACTACTCTCTGAAGATGCACTTTTACTTACCGTATTTAAGTATTCTGCTGAATGAATCTCTGAGTCTTTGGAATAATAATAATTGGATGCTGTCAAGTCAGTTCTACCTTATGGTAACCCTTTCCAGGGTTTTCCAGGTAGCGAATTCACAGAAGTGGTTTACCATTCCCTTCTTCTGGGGGCATCCTGCGACTGTGCAGCTTGCCCAAGACCACACAGGCTGGTTCTGCTCTAGGAGACACTGTGGGGAGTTGAATTGCCAACCTCTGGCTCTACAACCAGATACCTAAACCACTGAGCTAGTAAAATAGTTTTAAAATGCTGTGTGAGTCATGAGCCTAATCTAGAGGGAATCTAACAAGCTACAGCAGGACATTTTTATGCTGTTTGAAATTCAGATTTCATAATATGCAGCATTGTATTTCTCTCTTGTTTTGATCTGTTGCCATTGCAAATCTGGTTGGTTGAGACATGGGACAGGGGCTTTTCAGTTGTGGCACCCAAATCATGAAGCTCTTTATATTCTGAGAAGGGCCTCTTCGGTTCTCCCTTTTATTTCCACATCCAGGCAAATTCTTTTTTTATTCTGCCACATTTTGGGGTTGGCTTAAGCCCCCTCTCCTTTATCTTCTATGGTTTTTATCTTACACCTGTTTATTTTAAATATTGTTTTCATTTGGTCTTTTTTGTTTTATGCATTTTATCTTGTTTTGGCTCATGCTCTCAGCCATGTTCAGGCCTTGTAAGAGGTTTTTTTGGGGGGGAAAGAACATAAACAAACAAACAAACAAACAAATAAATATGGTGGCATGGTATCATGATGTAATTGTAGTTTAGAGAAAACTTCAATGTACAAGGCCTCTGGACTTCAACACTTCAGACTTCATATGAAGGAAGATCCGCATTCCAGCACCATCCCTCCACCAGTATACAGAGAAGTGATTTCCTGGAATAACCACAATGTGATTCTTGTATATGTGTGATCAAACACAGAATGTGTCCTTAGACATTAAACACTCATTTATTTACTTTTGTTATCTTCCATCCATGGACAGGTTCAGGACAGTATGTTTATACACTGACATTATATACTGCTATATATTTGACAAAAGTACTGTCCAACATGTATCCAATGTCCATTCCTTGTGTTTCATAATATACTGTCCTTATGCTCATTTAACCCATGACCACCAATTGATACAAGTTTCATTGCCTAACTAAAGTTATCAGGCATCATCATCATCATAAAGAAGACAAAATGTTGTGGCACCTTATAGACTGCTGTATTTTAATGTGAGCTTTCACGGATAAGTCCACTTCTTCAGACATGTGAGGGCAGATTTATGCCTGCTTAACTATGTAGAATTCCATGGGACATCTGTATAGACATGTATGTAGGATTGTGCAGCATTTCTCAAACTTTATGAACAGCTCAGCTCCTCCAGTTCTGTTTTCCATCCTCCCACTATTTTGACTTTTGTGAGGACACACAGAGATGGCCACGCTCTTTCAAACTCAGAGCCAAGGGAACAGACAGCATGTTGTACACCAAGCCCTGTGCATCTGCTGTTGTAGCTCTCAGTGCATGCAATGAAACCACCAGCTTACCTCTCTTGCTATTGTGAACCTTCTGTCAGTCTCTGTGCACAACAGCCTTTCCCATCATCCTCAGCCAGCACTGTTTGCTGATTGGGGTAAGGTACCTCCTGCAAGGTACAAGGTTGGGGAAGGTTGGTGTAGGGAGAAATTGCTAAATTCTGGCCCTGAGAAACAGAACAGGGTGCTGAGTTTGTAAATGTCTTTTAAAAGCACTCCATAGAATACTTTTACAGATGAGCTTTCAAAACACATAAAAGTGAAAGTAGTAATTGTTATTCAGAATAAGCCAGAAACTTTAAAATTTTGCTGTTGTTCAATTTATTCTCCCTACTTTCTTCAGTTTGTGCCTCTTGGTCTGAGAGGAGGCCTTGATTTACAATTAGGCCTTGACGCATTACCTGAAAGCCTAACCTTCAGGCAAACTGTGATTAACTTGACCAAAGACATCTGGGAGAACCATCTATGGGTGAAAATTATGACCTTCGTTTGGGGGTGGGGGACTGAAACTAGACACCACATAAATTGCAGTGCTGGAGGAAAAAAACCCAAAAAACATGAGGACAGAGGCCTCTGTGTGCAATTCTGAGCACTTTTTTCTTTGTCCATCTGTCTGACTGCGTGAGCATAACTCTGGCAGAAACACTTCCTGTTACGATGCAGGAGTAGAAGAAGGCAGGGAAGAGAAGAAAAGTCTCAGGTTTACTTTAAAGTCCTTTCTTAAGCAATGAAACCAAAGTTTCACACAACATTCCCGTCCTCCACTTGTCTTATCCAAGGACAGCATCACAAACAATTAAACTTCTTAATGACTAGCAAATGCTGAGGAGAAGGGTGGGGGGTTGAGCTAGGCAGATTTATGGAGCTAAATATAAAAGTATGACTCTCAAACTATGCGGTCATAATAAGCTTGGTTTTTTTAACCCCCTGGATACTGTACAAGCACTATGTGCTGTCACAACCCATTTTCAGTTCCTGTTATCAACAGAGAATTAAAAAAAATACAAAATGCAAAACAGATTTACAGGTGCTAAAACAGCCATTTTATCAGTGGGAAACAGGCTACCTTTTGTTGTTTCAAATGATGTTTCCTGATTGTTATTACAGCTTACAGAAAATTCACCCATTATCTCCAGAATGTTCAAAACAGGAGAATTGGGGTGGGGAAATGAACACAATAAAACTGCACCAGAGTGCTGACAATTGTAGTGAAGCCAGGGCTTGTAGGATGGAAGCCCCAGGATTTTCTGTGTAGCAGGAACTTTGACATTATCTGCCACCCCTCTCAGGTTTCTGTTTCCTCCAATTTTAGCTGTGGCTGTCTCTCTAGCTTGGAGAGAAATGGGTCTTCCTGGGAACAAGCTATTCCTGTTGTAATCCAATAATATTTGAGGGTGGTTTGGTCTTCAATGGGCCATTAAGAACCATTAGCTTTAGAAAAAAAAGCTCTTCAGTGGTTAATACGTATTGCTTCAGCTGCCTGCATTTTTGCCACCTTATTGTGGGCTGTGAGGAGTATCAAAAATGGACACCTGCACTTCTATATTTACTATCACACACTTTTAATAGTAGGGCTATTTCTGAGGCCAAAGCCTTGCGCATTCAAGGATCACAGGTAACTTCCTTTTCCATCTAGTCTATATTAAGTGACAATCTCATTTCAGAGAAGGGTTTTGCCCAGCCCGGCCTGGGAGTTGCAGAAACTGAAGCTGTGACCCTTTGCATGACTAGACTCGTAGTGACAGGGAAACCTGTCTTCCTAAAGCAATCCCGGAGGAATAAGGAAACATTATCTACTGTTCAATGTTTCTTACTAGACGTTGAGCCAACGTCCTGGGTCCCTGCTCTTGCGGCTTCTGTCTATTCCATTCCACAATGAGGGAGAATCCAAGCCAAAGGTGCTGTGCAGAGTCAGAGTGCAAAACTCCAGTGCTCTTACAGCACTTTGCACATATTTGGGATTACAGCTCACACTAAAGCAGTATTGGACTGAACTGTCTTCTTTCTTTGGTCATAGGCTAGTTCAGCTCTCCTTCCTCCAAGGCAGCCAGAACGTAGGGAGTTGCTATTCTTCTCCAGAACTCCAGATGAAGAGGTAAATCTCAGTGCAAGGAGTACTGGAGGATGAGCTGATTGTATTTTGGCTGTGAGGTGGCCTTGAGACCCCTTTCCAATCATTCCCAACTAGCACGAGGCTCACAAGCTCAGTGCAAATGTATTTATATGTGTTGCTCCAATGGCATGGTGGTCCCAAGTGCATGAGCTCACCTACTTTCTCTCCAGTCCTCTTCCTGGCTTTCTCATGTAGTAATGTTGCCTTTAACGTGCCACTTGGAAGAAGGCAGGGAGTGGAGCACCAATGTCCCAGTTAAGGTTGCCAGGTCAGTAGCATTCCATTTGCTGAGGTTTTGGGGCCAAAACCAGAGACACAGGAGCAATGGGCTTGTGATATCACAGGGTGTGTGCCCTTGTGATGTCATGGAAGGTATAGCCTTCAATTGTAATGATAAAACGGTGTGTGAAAGACAGACAATATGGAAGCATATGGTTGAATTTAAAGTAGTGCTATTAAAGGTCTACCTCCCAGAGTCTGTTGGGAGAGACTGGCAGGCTGAAGGCTACAGCATAGAGTGGGAAGCAAGTCAACTACTAAAAGGAAGGAAGGAAGGAAGACAATTTTTGAAATCAGTGGTTGGACAAATGTTAATTTGGATCTACTGGAAGATTCCTAGGTGATCTTCAGTTTATCAGGATGAACCTCAAAATCAGATCAGCTGTCAGGTTGACAGCATCTCATTCCTTGATATTTCAGGGCCAAAGACCAAGACCTGGAGAATGGATCCCAAGACCTGGTGTTCAGAGCCAAAGCCTGAGTCATGAGCCCTCATGTTTCATAAGCCCTGGCAACAGTGACATTAAAAGTAGGAAAAAAACACCCCTCTTAGCCTATGCCTTCCCCACCTCTGTGATATCCTAAGGGCCTACATCATGAACTGCTGGATAGCTCAGTAGTTTAGTTATCTGATTGTGGAGCCAAAGGCCAGCAGTTTGATTCCCCACTGTGCCTCCTTGACAGAGGCTGGGTTAGATGATCCATAGATCTGCAGTTGATGATGATGACATCACAAGAGTCTATAGTCCATCTTGGACTTTGGATGCTGCTGACCAGGCAACCCTACTTCAGAACATTGTTCAAAGCAGCTTCATTTTCAAGAAGCCAGTTGCAGCTTGTGGCCACATATCCACAGATACATTAAAGTGCCTAGGATGGAGCGGTGGAATGAATCTATGCTAGTCAGTTGATGCAGAAAAGAAGGTACAATAGCAGAGAAAAGGGGGCTGGTCCCAACTGCACATTTTCTGTGAAACATTTTGGGCTAGCACTTGGTTGGTTTGATCACCACTCTTGTGGTCTGGAGAACAGGGGAATACATAGAACGTCCTTACATCTTTACATAATGTGCTTTAGAAAAATTGTCTTCTGGTATTTTGTAAAGTTAAGGCAATGGCTTTAGTTTCAGCAGCAATAACTTGGAAGGATGCCTGGCCAAACTAATGTTATGTGATCATTTGATAATTAATTTTATGTCTTGCTGGGTCTAGCAGTCATTATCAAGCACTCTCCTCCTTTTACATTTCCTGATATTATTACACTATTTCGCAAAAGGTCTAATTCATGTGGGTATAATATCTAGAATGATTTGAATGCCAAATAGTAATAATGAGGCTGGCTCCAGGCTGGCTGATCTCAATTTTTTCCAGGAAGCAACTTTTTTCCAGGAAAGTTATTTTACTCTGCCTCCCCCTGCCCCCCTCCCGCCACTTAAGCAAGAGCTAGAATAAGGCTTGAAAGCTACAGAAATGTGAGCTTTTTGAGTGAGTTAGATATTCAAAACTGTTAGTACTGTCTCTCTGACTTCTGATTGCATCAGGCAAAGACCTTCATAGCACCTCAAGAAGAAATAAAAATATAGTTGTTTTGATATGCATCCTGACAAGGGTTTAATTTTAATCATTGTTGGATTAATAATTATGTTGTATTAAGTAACAGAGCAGAACCATAGCCAACTAGTATGCCTAAATTGTTTTCTCTTCTCTCCAGAAGCTCAGAAAATTGAGGTCTTTCCTTTTATCCAAGAAAGGACACTAATACACTTTTGGTTATGGCAAGCATGGGCACTCTATGAAGTGTAAAGTGGCTGTGCTTAGATAACTGGCAATTTCTGGGTGCCAGTATTATTTTATTTATTTAGATCCTGCTCTTCTAATAAACATGAATCTCAAGGTGGCTAGTAACAATAATAATTCAAATAAAAACTAAAGTACAATTAACGTGCAAGGATAGATTCAGATCACAATACATTACATTAATACGTTTCAGTAAATAAAAAACATATAACACCATGCAGTCAGTTGAAAACTACTTCAAGAGCAACTTACCTTAACCATTCAGAGAGTAACCTAAGTGCCAAATTTTTGTCTGAACAAAAATGTATCCAGAAAGTTGGTTCCATATGCTACTTTGAGGGTTGGCAGAAGATGGTGTATGGTTTTGTTTTGTTTTGTTTTGCTTTTTTTGTTTTTGTTTTAAATGGATTACAGCTAGGACTTCAGGCTAACAGGTAATAAGAGCCAATACTCAGTAGCTCCTCCAAAGGCCTTTCCTTCTCTCCCTCTCCACAGTCATCCTGAGTGTTTAGTTAATGCTTTGTCAACACTTACCAGTTTGATAACACCACTCTTCCCCGCCTCCAAGTTTTAAAGTTTAGCCTTATATAAAAATATATTCTCAAATGTCTCCAGATTTGCTGAACTTGAGTCTTGGGCACCTGAATCCAACTGGTAATCCCAACCAAAGTAGACCCACTGAATTACTGGAATTTATCTAAGTCTACCCTGATACTGATAATTGGATGTTGGCCTTAACATTTACCAATTCAAGCCACTAATAAGTACTTTACCAAAGTCATACTGTGATTGGTTGGGGCTGCCAGAAATTACCTGACTCTTATCAGCTTCCACAGTTGCAAACAAGAACACTCAACCCCATAGGAAAGGAGAGATATGGGGAGGGAAAAGCAGAGAACACTTCTCTTTGCAAGGTTTGAAAACTTATTTTTAAGACAAAATGGTTCCTGGAGCATCATCCTTCCATTGCTCAGCTATCGATGATTTCAGTATGCCATTACATGCATTCTTCTTATAAATAACTCCTGAAGTTTTGTTTCATAGAAACCCAGCACTCTCCACATCAGTTGTTTTTTCCCCTTTTTGCTGATTCCCACTGCTTCGCTTCCTTTTCTTGTTAAAAAAGCCTCAAAGACTTTGTATGCATTGATTACTTTATTAATTGCCAACTTATTTCATTGTGTACCGTACTGAAAGTCCTACCACCACGGCGGCCACAACTTGGGGCTATTTAATATCGCAGACATTTATTGAGACAAGAAACACAATGAGCAATTCAATAAACAATTATATCTGTATCCCTTGGCAATGGCTATGATCTGTCATTAATATTCAATCACTTCTCTGGTTTCACTTATAAGCTGCTGAGCTTCTCTGCTGAGAAAGCAGAAGGGGGGGAAACCCCTCCTTGCCTTTATCCATCCAGCATGCTGGGATAGGACAGTAAATGTCAATCAAGCCTTTATTGTTACCGAAGAAAAATGCCCTGGTGCCTGCCAGGTCTAATTTTACTGAGGATCTGATTTTCATATGGCATTCCAGCACAGAGGGGCTAAATCCCTCAGGCTGTCAAGGGAAAATGGAAAAAAGGGGGCTCTAGTGTTTACATGCAGAGAGGAGCACACAGTTGTTGGCCCTCAGGGGCTCAGAAAAGCATTAGGAATGTGCATAATATGTTACTGGGTGATGAGTCATGGCAGAGGTCAGGGTGGGAGAAACTAAATACTTTTCAATACTAACTTTTAATTCATCATGCTTCCCAGAATGGCAGCCTTCCTGAACAGCAGCAACATTTACAGTAAATGAACACACCCACGCGGACTATGGCTCTTTCAAATAATACTCATAGGTTTCCAAATAATAGCAAAGTTAACCCATGTCCAATTGTGTACTCTCTTTAGGGACGATGAGAATTTTGTTTCAGCCTATAAGAACTTACCAGCAATCAGAATGTTTGCCCCATCTGGGAAGGGAAGAGCTCCCAGAATACTGTGGCTAATGGGGAAACCAATGGTACGTACGCTGCATATTCTGGGAATTTTATATATAAAATAACTCAAGTGTAGGAGAAGCTGAAATAATGGACAGATTTGTCCCTCCATAATCAAAATGGTGAGGGCTCAGCTTTTATATTGGTGCTGAATTAGTGGAAATGCCTGTTTTAAAAAGAAGGATCTTCATCTTTAACATTTAAATGACAAGCAAGTACAACATTATCCATGTGAGGAACCTACTGAATGTGGCTGGGACAAATGGCAGAGAATTTTGTTACTATTAATTCTTGAAGAACTTTGCTCATTCTCATAGGCCTAAATGTAAAATCAATGAAATGTATTTATCTTTTGATTTGTCAAGTTCCCATTGATTCATTGGCTGTTCCTGTTGTGTAGTCCTGCCTGCTCAATGGAACTGATGTCATGGACAGTGGCAGATTGCAGCTAATCAAAGAGTTCTTTTTAAAAAAAATTGTGCATGAATTCACATGATTCATACCAAGCTGCATATGTCCCCCCCCCCCCAATTTAAAATGACATTTTTAACTAGTAATAGGCACCCGCCACTAACATCACTTCTGTTGTGCAGGTAGAGATATGCAACAGGATACTGGCCAGGGGATCTATTCTGGTTGAGACTGGATTTAAGCCATGACATCCTCTGATGGCAGGAAATTGACTTTGAAGTCAAGCTGAGCTGAAAGTCTTCCCACCACACCACAACGTGATTCTGCTGAGCTCTCAAAATCAAACAATGTTCTCTAGAATCATCAAATATGTTTTGTGATTCACTGGTGTTTACTCTCATCCAAATAACATCTCACCCATCTATGAACAAAGGGACAAAACATTTTTCTGCTTTTGACCCCTTTCCTGACCAAGACATCAAAGATACATTGCCATTTTGCTGTTGTCACATTTAGTTTGGTCCCAACTATGCACAAGTGTTCACATGTCCACATGCGTCCAGTCATGTCTGGGTCACAAAATGAACTATGTTGCAAAGAAGGAAAGTGATGGCAATGGAAAAATAATTTCAACTCAGGTTGCCTAGTCAACTACTGTAGTCATGCAGACAGCTATTCATATTACTGCTAATCATACACGGAAAAAAGAAAAAGTGAGTGCCAGTATATTTGGTATACAGGATTTTGTACAACACCTAAGAAAGTGGGGGTAGTCCCAAATTATTTTGCTCTTCATCTATCTATGGCATATTTTACAGGATTTACATGGTGCCATCAACATGTGGGCTCAGCATTTGGGGAATGTTGTTCCAAAAAAGTAATGTTTCTAAGCCTTGATATTTAAGAAAAACATATGTGGAAACTACTTTGACATATAAGCAAGAATCCTCCATTACATGGAAATTTATGCTCTCTAAAATAGGAGAAAATGGAAATCACCTTGGGCATTAAATTCTCGGTGACCAGCTGCTTTGAATGTACTGAGAAAGGGAAAGAGAGAAATGAACAAAAACAGTTGGATTAACTTCAAGATGTTTTTCCTTTTGGCAAAAAAGATTCCCCTGCCCCGTATCTCAGAATTTAAAAGCAAATATCAGCCTTCAAATAAACCTTCCTCTAGTTTCCAATGCAAATGCATCCTTAACTATAGAAAAATATTTTTTCATTTCCCTTCTGAGGCTTCAGCTAGAATGTTTATCCAAAACAATATTGGAGAGAGTGCCATGACCTTCCAAGGCTTGCTTGCTTTTGCTTTTGCAACATAATCAGTCTCTGCCTTAGATGCCTCCCTTTTGACCAACAGAAGACAAGAACAGATCCTTTCCTCCACTTGGACTATTGAAACCTTATTTGAAGTAGTTCATTAAAACTGAATTTATATTGTGTTGGGTAGCCAGGTTACTTATTGAAAGCAACCACACTGGCCAACAAGAAAATATTTCTTCCCCCACTCAATCCTCCTTTGGTATTCTTCTGCCATTTTTTTTGTGTCTTCTTTTTCAGTGAATCTGTGAACCAGTCTTATGAGGTCCTAATTTGTGCCCCATCCCATTTAAACTTCAACCAAATCTTATTTTTCTCCTTCTCTTCTTTCAGCGGATTTCTGAAAAGCTCTAGGAGTTTGAGATCCCATATACCAGTGATGGCGAACCTATGGCACGCGTGCCACAGCTGGCACGCAGAGCCCTCTCTGGGGGCACACTAGCCATAAGTCGCCATCGAGAAATACCAATCCTCCGATTCTGGATTTCGGCATTCCCCTCTGCTGGTACAGTGGTCCAGAGGAGGGGTGCAATGGCGGCCATTACCAGTCTAGCCCGATGGGGGATTGGAGGACCGGTATTTCTCTGTTAAAACCACCCCTAGGAGAAAAAAACAAGCATTTAACCCTTGCAGTGCATGGGCAGTTGTTTTTTCTAAACTAAAACCTCAGTATTCAGGTTTAATTACAGTGTTGGTACTTTGAAATAAATCAGTTGGTTTTGTGTTGCAGTTTGGGCACTCAGGCTCAAAAAGGTTCGCCATCACTGTCATATACCATATGTACTGGTGTTCTAACCATCCACCCATCCTTGTAGGGTAACCTTTTATCTAATGTTAAATTTATTCTGTTTTTAATTCTATTCTTTTAATATTGTGAGCCACCTTGAATTCCCTTATTGGGAGAAAGGCAGCCTATCAAACAAACAAACAAACAAACACACAAACAAACAAGTAATGCAAGTACTTATTTGTATCACTATAGTGTTAACTGTTGCTGATGCATTGAAGTTAATTTACCTTTCTGTGCTCATTCGCACCTGGCTCTTTTTGCCATTTAAAATTCAGCTGCTGCAACCACAATCATTACTACTACTACTATTATTACTTTGCTATCTCCTCCTCCTCCTCTGTAGGTGACTATTGGAGTAAACTGATCAGTTCCAGTATAGCTTTAATGAGCGCCTCATAAAGGTACATTATTAGTACTCTAGTCTCCTAGCTTGTGCTGCCTCATTCCCAGACTGCTTTGCTCTGAGCAACTGTACTAATTGCCTCTCCTAAAGCCAGTCCTATGAGCAAAATGGTCTGCTTCCTAAATTATTTCCCCAGTAAATTATTATTTTTTCTTTCAGAAAAGTGTTCAGTCATCTCACCCAAATTCATCATATAAATCAAAGAGCATCTTAATAATGATTAATCAAACACAAAGGAAACCTATAAAAGAAAAGGGGTGGTTTACAAAGAGAACAGAAAATGGAAAAAAAGGTGGTAAAACTCCCTTTGGCAACAGACAGAGAAGGGGTAGCTAAATGGAAACAAAACATGTTTTAATAAAGTCTTCAAAGGCTAGAGGAAATTTGAGGCAGGGTGGGGAGGCACAAAAGAATAAAGAAGTATGCATTCGCTTTCCCATATAAGTATCTGTGAAAGTGTCTTTCCCGTATAAGTGTCTGTCCTTCGTTTGCAAAGATGGCCATCTCCATCAGATGGAGGTTAAGGTTGAGCAGTAGTATGTTGATGAACACACAGGTGACTAAGTAGCCCAATACGAGCCCAGAAGATACAGAAACAGTTGGGGCAGTTTAACTGATCATGGACGTGCTAGGCTGTCAAGAAGTTACATCCTTGCTTTTTCACTTCTCTTGTTCTTGGTGCATCCTTCATTCTTTTCATTTCAAATTTGCTGGCCCCTCATTTGACAGTACTTCCCCAAGCACCTCGGTTTGAGTGAGGGCTTCCCAATTGACATGGTTAATTTTTAAAGGTGTAAATGTTGTTTGTCAGTGTATCCTTGAATCCTTTCTTTTGTCCACTACACAGTCAAGTACCTGCAGCAAGCTCTTCATAGAAGACACGGCTAGCCCACTGAAGTTGTCATTATTTCAGGATTGTAAAAATACTTGCCATCTGTGTTTGTTCCAGAACTTCAGTGTCAGGGACTTTATCCTAGCATTTGTTGTTGAAAATTCTTTGAAGACAGGTAAGAGGAAAACAATTGAGCTTTCTTGCATGGTGCTGTTAGGTAGTCCACATCTCTGCTTCATAAAGTTCGAGAAGATAGAACAACAACTTTGTACATTTTCAGATTAATAGAAAGATTGATTCCATAGTGATTCCATGTCAATTGTCTTTTCAAATTTACTTTTTGTGGTGAATTTGATCAAGCTTTGAAATCTGCCTCAAGCTGACCATAAAAGAGAGAATGCTCTGCTCTTCATTTGTTGATATGCAATGATCTGGGAACTGTCCTTGCAGGGAGAGAGCTGGCTATAGGGAGTGTTATGAGAAGCACCTGCATTTGCAAGTTTAACATTACTTTATCACTACCACCATTATTTTCCACAGGGCAAAGTCCTACTGCTTAGTGTAAGCCAAATTGTAACTTTCAGCCTGTACTTCTTCCCTGTTAATTTTTTCTCCTAGGGACATGCATGTACACAAACCAAGCCAGTTTGTGCAGCCTCTCCCACCCCCAAGAATCACAGCAAGGATGGTTTATTTACCAGAGAGGAATGGACCAAAAAAGAATGTCTGGAAGGACAGATCCTAAAGCTGAGGCTCCAATACTTTGGCCATCTCATGAGAAGAGAAGACTCCCTGGAAAAGACCCTGATGTTGGGAAAATGTGAAGGCAAGAGGAGAAGGGGACGACAGAGGACGAGATGGTTGGACAGTGTCATCGAAGCTACCAACATGAATTTGACCCAACTCCGGGAGGCAGTGGAAGACAGGAGGGCCTGGTGTGCTCTGGTCCATGGGGTCATGAAGAGTCGGACACGACTTAACGACTAAACAACAAGCAACAGGACTTCAGCCACTGATTATTCAGAATCCTGTTTCTATGCATGGATTACACTGCCATTTTTCTTCTGTCTAGAAGCAGACTCCTCTATGTGCTAGGTAACTGCTCTAGCCTTAGAATCTGAAAAGGAAAGTGGGGAACACACCCTGTTTCACACAGAGCTTGGAAAAGTCAAATTTTTTACTCCAGTTCCCAGAATCTCCATGTCATCGTGGCCTATAAGCTAAGAACCATCCTCTTTAAAGTAAGATGTATGATCATCCATCATAGATCACAAGTTGTGGCTTCATCACAACCACACCACCACTTGTTATTTTCTAAGAAAAGCTATTTCACTCAGGTTACTTCAAAGATTTGTTCAGTTATTGCTGGCCATTGACCACTGTTCCCGAAAAGAACTATTTTAATGAGAACAAAGAGGCTACAGCCTGGAAACCCTCTCCTCAAGAAGAGTTCTGAGATTTACCCAAGTTGTAGAAGTTTTTAAAATTGGGGAGAGGACACCATGGAAGTATAGGCTACATGTATCAAAAGCAAACTCTGCTGAGATCTGAAGAGAAAACTTCATGATTCCAAGAAAAACCTCTGCCAAACAAATATTAGGTTTATAAGGATATTTTAATCTCTACTTTTCTTTTTGTTATTTAACAAAGTTGAGAACATAATGCTATTTTATGAGTTTTTCTTTTTTTCTCTCTCCCCCCCCCCCCCCACTATCATTTATTGCTTCTCTTTCTTTTCTTTTTTTTCTTTCAACAAAAAGCACTTTATAGTTCTGCCAAGAATGCAGGAATATTATACCCTGGATGCAGTTAATTCCCCCCCCCCCCCCCCGCAGTGAATGTTAGCAGACGAAGGCTTGGCAAGAAAGTATCAAAATAACAAGTCACAATAGGGCAAGTCAGTTCCAGATAACTCTGCTCTCTTGCTGTCTTTTCCTCACGAACACATTCAC
This sequence comes from Intellagama lesueurii, assembly GCA_037013535.1. Taxonomy (NCBI): domain Eukaryota; kingdom Metazoa; phylum Chordata; class Lepidosauria; order Squamata; family Agamidae; genus Intellagama; species Intellagama lesueurii. The sequence goes on from JBAJHW010000002.1 coordinate 72,062,429, forward strand.
ACACACATATACACAACCTTCAAAGCGATCTTAGTTGAACAAAGCATTCTCTCCATCATCTGTTTAGAATTTCTGTGCCAGTTCATTTGCAGTCTTTCCATTTCCTCCTCATGTGTTCTTCAAACCACGGAGAGGACACATTCTCGTTATTTTGCAAGCGAGGTGCAATTATGGGAAGCCTCAGCAGAAGACTGATAACATCTCCTTCCTGCCAGCCTATGCAGAGGGCAGGCTGTCTGGGCCTTGCAGGCAACTGCTCAGAGCAGAGCTAAAGCTTTCAGAAAGATTCTTAACATACCAACCATCCTTACTTGTTGACTTAGAACAAAATTACATATCATTTGGCTATTGTAAGGTCTTCCAAAGCCACCATTGGCTTTAAGGTGAGAACTTTTGCATGCTCACAGAGCCTAAAGGACAGACATTAGGCAGAGCTGGGCAAATGACTTGGGTAAATGACTTGGGGCATCATGAGAGGAAACAAATAGAATTGCCAGGTCAGCAGCTTCCCCTTCTATGAAATGATAGGACCAAAACTTGGCACAGTGGTTAAACTGCAGCACCCCAATGAGTTTGACCCCAATGAGTTCAGGTAGCTAGCTCAAGGTTGACTCAGCCTTCCATCCTTCCGAGGCTGGCAAAATGAGTACCCAGCTCACTGGGGACAAAGTGTTGTTTGCATAATTATGTTGTAAACTGCCCAGAGAGTGCTTCAGTACTATGGGAGGATATATAAGTAGAAACAACAACTACAGTCTAGATGATATACCCCAGCATTGTTCAATGGTATGTGTGCTATAAGAGAGAGAGTGAGATATGCTTGTTCTGCTGATTACACTCTAGTTTTCAACAGCTTGTTCACAAAAATCAACAGTCGGCACAGCAATTAACTACCTCACAACTCTGTTTCTCCTGACTTCTTCCAATCAGTCTTAACAGAACTAACAGTCTTCTTGACTTAACAGGGAGTGTTAACTAAGACCTCTCTTAACTGCTCTTAAGTCTGAGCTCTCATGTGCTTCATAGCTCTTCTTCTTTCTGACTCAAACTACAACTCAACTGATTTCTCTCTCTTACACATACTCATTATATATTTGATATCACCAGTACAGCCAGGCAGCATAGCAGCCTATCGGCACACAGGTCCATTCAGAGACATTTTGATCTGTCCTCCCAATTGTTCTGACAGGTTCTTCTGGCACAGTTCCAATTTTCCATTGCCACTCATTATGCATACCAACACACACATGTAGACAACGTGGAGTTTCCACCACCCCATGTGTTTTTGGGTTATAGCTTCCATCAGCCCTCATCAATGGCTGTACTAACTAAGACTGATGGAAGCTGAAAGTCCAAAAATCTGGAGGTCCACAGTTATTCATTCTGCACCCTACCCCACCCATTTTAGAGACTCCCATAACATCGCTGAGATATTTGTTGTCTTCCTGTTTCAACTGCCTGTGGTTTTTCATTTAGTTTTCATTTGTTGAGATTTTAACACAATTGACACTCATAGTTCTGTGGAGTGGCATGTTTCAGTATGAACATAATTTGATAGTTAGCCACAATTTGTGGAACCAATTCATTGGAACAATGCCCACTCTTATGTTCCGTCAAAAGCAGAGTGCCTTAGATTCTCTGCTCGATGGTGGCCTGTATATTTTGGCCAGAACTATTTTAAAATATATTCCATGGAGGATGGCCAGGATTTACATAGCGTGTGAGCACCAGATTAATTATTCTATAATTGTTCATTTTTTGAAAGGTCATTTTTCTCCCTCTTAGTTGACTTTGCATGTTAAACTAGATTTTTCTCATAAAACTATGCAGAAGACAAACTCTCTCTACTTTTCCCTCTCTTAATTGTTAGATTATACAGAGAATGGGAGAGGTTGAAGGACAGGGAATGCTTGAAGGTCAAGTTTTGGAAAAGTGACTTTTTGCCTGTAACAGTCCAAAATGCCAGGACAGCGTGGCTGATGGATTCTGAGAGCAGCAGACCAAGAAAAGTAACTTTCGCAAACTCTGGAGGGGATTACTTATTTTAAAGACCATCCTCAATAGATTCCAAGCAATGTGTGCAAATGATTGGTTTGTAATAAATAAATTAATAAATGATTTTAGTTTGGTCCTGCTCTGCTGTTATGTCTTCTTCAGTGCTGGAAAGAGAAATGAGGTGTTATTGCCACTAAATATCCTGCTCTCTGGAGGGTGGCGAAGCCATGTCTTGCCAGTGTAGGAAAGAACGGATCAGCCACAACGTCTGAAGATGTGTCACACTCTCCAGCAGTAATCCTGGTCATGCTTTCTGTGTAAAATGCTTTCAACCATGTATCCTTTGGACAAAATGTGAAAAATTAAAAATGTCTGAAATTAGACCCAAATTATTATTATTTTAATAAATTATTATTTGAGGAAGATTCGACATGTTATTTAGCTAAGGGTCATGTTAAACAAGGGACGTGGTGGCACTGCGGGTTAAACCGCAGAAGCCTCTGTGCTGCAAGGTCAGAAGACCAGTGGTCGTAAGATCGAATCCACGCGACGGAGTGAGCTCCCGTCACTTGTCCCAGCTCCTGCCAACCTAGCAGTTCGAAAGCATGTAAAAATGAGAGTAGATAAATAGGTACCACCTCGGTGGGAAGGTAACGGTGTTCCGTGTCTAGTGGCGCTGGCCACGTGACCACGGAAACTGTCTTTGGACAAATGCTGGCTCTATGGTTGGAAACGGGGATGAGCACCGTGCCCTAGAGTCGGACACGACTGGACTAAATGTCAAGGGGAACCTTTACCTTACCATGTTAAACAAAAATGATGTGCCACCAACCTCTGATGACTGTTCACAGGGTTTTCTAGTTATAAAGTACTTAAAAGTGGTTAACCAGTCCAAGGATCACACACAAGTAATCTCACCTATGCCCCTGGTTTTAGGAAGCTTTCTCCCACAGTAAGAGGAGCCATCTAGATGAGGAGGTTCACATGGGAGAGGAGCCCTTTAACACTGCAATTTCAGCCAGGATGAGACTCCTAACAGGATGTGCAAACATCTCCATACATCTTGTGAGTGGGGTGCAGTCCATGAAAGCTTGTGGCTCTCAAGAGCTAGACTTTTTGTTGCATTTTTGCAAGGGAAATTTCTCATGTGCCACCTTCAGAATCCAGATTTTGAGTGAAGCAGGAGTCAAGCCACTGAGCACCTGTCCCCACCATACTGGGGTCTTGAGCAAGAACATGATAAGAGCTCAATTATGGTCACATATACTTTTGTCATAAGGGCCTGCCAAAGCAAGGAAATCGGAATAAAAAGAGTAACACCATAGTACTGCATTGACTCAGTCTTTATCCCATTTTAGCTGTTCAATAGAAATTCTGATAAGAGAACTTCAAATAACTTTCTGTATAGGAGAGAGAGGGCAAGATACGTCCTATGCAGGATCTTTATATTCTACATAATTACATCAGCAAGAGGAAAAAGCTCAAAACAAATGGGGTATCTTAACAAACCTTTATATTTCTCTGATACATTTTCTTCTAATTTGTACACTACCATGTGTCCCAGGCAGGCTCATTATTCATGGTCACTTTTGTTTATTTATTTTTAATGTTTTTTTTAACACTAGTGAAGACTTAATTGAAATATGTTTTTATGGCATTTTTGTTCTTACCATATTGGTAAAATCCAGTGTTTATACTTTTACATTACCGAGCTTTATAAGAATAAATCACCATATATTTTTTACATTGGGGCACATTTTTTAATGTATTTTAAAAATCCCAATTCGATGTGGCAGCTGCCTTGGGATTGGTTGGTATATAAGTTCTTCTCCGTTGTTTGTACTCCTTGGCACTGTTACGCCACTAGCCATACTAGGTGGAGAGTTTGGGAACCTGTAGGTCAAATATGTCATTTTCCCAGCCTCTAAAAGGATGTGCCTTTCTTCTGTTTTTTAAACAGATGTGGAAGTGAGTGAAATGGAAGCATGGAAATGTGAGCAGAATGAAGAAATGTATATTTTAGTAGCCCGATTCAGGCGTTTAGAAAGGGTTAATGTGAAAGTGTGAGCAGGGAGAGAGGTTTAGCCTATCTGTTGGTGTGTCTATGAGGAGAGGGGGTGTCCAAGTGGGTTCTCATCTGGGTTGAGAGGCTCCAGTGGGTAGGAGGGGGGTCTCCTCTTCAGATTCTCCTTCTCCACTTACAGATGGTGATAGGGAGGGTGAAGGGCTCGAATATTCTTGCTCACACTTTCAATTTACCCCTTCTGTGAACACTTGAATTGGGCTAGTGTGGATTTTAATTCTATCATTAAACTGAGTGAAAGAGCACTCAGACTTAATCTGAGAACTAGAGAACTGCTATTGAATGCTGGCAGTTTTTCTTCTCAAGAGGGAATGTATTTTACCATCCTGAAACCATTATCTCCGGGGCAGAGGTAGCCATAATGAATGATCCAGGGACATTTTCCACTGTCATAACCTAACTACCATCTGTTTGCCAGACAGTTTTCTGCCTTTTCATTCCACACATTCAGAGATTTAAACTGCCTTTTAAGAAAAGAAAAGAGGGGACAGGAAAGCTTGTTTAATGGGAACATTTAGTAAAGTGCAACTTGAATATCTAAATTAAAGATGACAGAAAAGAATGCATATTTGTGAGATTAGTCAGCTTGGTGGGGGGAGGGGAGAAGCTTGGTGCATTAGCATCTGGTAAAGATTTGGTGAAGCCTCTAGTTCTCAGTATACTGCATGCTACAGTAAATCATAAGAATCTTTGAAAGTGCCAACAGTGAAGAAGGAGACTGATTGTAATTGTGTGCAATCAATTTAATGCCAACTTATGACAACCTTTTCCAGGGTTTTCTAGGTAGAGAATACACAGAAGTGGTTTACTATTCCTTTCTTCTGGGGGTGTCCCGGGACTGTGCAGCTTGCCCAAGGCCACACAGGTTGGCTTTTCTTTTGGGAGGTACAGTGGGGAATCAAACTCACAACCTTACCTAACCACTGAGCTATCCAGAAGGAGATGACTATAGTATAAAGAAAGAATGTGACAAATGGTGGCAATATCAGTGGGGAAAGAGTAATTAAAGGGAAATATGTGTCAGTCTGTTTGCATTTGTGTCAGTGCTACAAGTACCCCATCTTATTGTCCAATTTCTGCATCAGTCTGTGGATTTCTGAAGAAAATGTAAACATTCAGTTTAATTTTCATACACAGTTCCCCTTTATTATGTGCAAAATCAGTCACCTGGAGTAAATACTTCACCTTACCTAATGAAAGGCCTGGTCCTCATATGTACCTTTTTATATGCAGCTTTTCTCTAATGTACAAAGTTTTGCTCACAATGGGTAAACAAAACATTCTCAACTTTCAGAAAAGTGAGCCGCTTGAATGTTTTAGATTAGTTTGGTTTACTTTTAAATACGGTGAGATTAAATTTGAATTCTCCTCCATCTCTATGTAAGTAACAAGCAGAGGTGCAGCAGGGAAAAAGAAGTCTTGGATTCTAAGGACCGAGTCAGAAAAATATTGGTATGCAATGTCTGTGAAACTGAGTAAAATAATATTTTAGATAGGAGAAAGCTAGAATTTCTGTGATGGAGGTATATAATACTGGTCTCCAAAATAGAAGAAGAAGAAGAAGAAGAAGGAGAAGAAGAAGGAGAAGAAGAAGAAATTAGGTCCATGTAAAGATGATGTTCTAAAATTTTGGAAAGAAATGTGGGAAAGCCCAACCTGGTCCAGATGAGCTGCACAGATTTTGGTTAAAGCATCTAACAAGTCTCCATCAACCTATAGCAGTGCAATTTAACCACTTATTTCAAAATTCTACAACTGAAGACTGGATGACAACAGGCTGCACATTTCTGATATTAAAAGATCATCAAAAAGGCAATAAACTCAGTAATTATCAACCAAGTACATGCCTTCCAACAACGTTCAAGCTCCTCACAGGAGTACTTGGAAGATCAATATATAATTACTTAATTGAAAACTCCCTATACCCAACTGAACAGAAAGGGAACTTTAAAAAGTCAAGAGGCACAAAATATCAGCTGCTTATTGATAAAATGATACTAAAGACTGCAAAAAGACGAAAAGCAAACCTTAACATGGCCTGGATAGACTATAAAAAGGCATTTGACTCATTGCCACACAGCTGGATTAACACCGGCCTAAAATTTTTTGGGATTAGTAAAAAAATCCAGAGGTTCCTCAAGAAAAACATGGAAAAATGGAAATGGCCCATGTTCAATAAATTGGTGAAGTTAACATCAAAAGAGGAATATTTCAGGGGGATTCTTTGTTACCACTGCTGCTTAACATCTCACTAATCCCCATGTCAATAATTTTAAATAAAACTGGATTGGGCTACCATATTTCAGAACAAGCAGGGAAAATCAATAATCTCTTATACATGGACGACCTAAAACTACATTCAAAAAGTTCCACAGAGATAGAATCTCTGCTAAACACAGTGCAAATACTTAGTGAAGATATCCAAATGAAATTTGGAATTGACAGATGTGCAGCTCTGTCTATACACTGTAGCAAGATCCAAAAACTAGATGGAATAAAGTTAAAACATGACAATATTATAAAATCACTCTCAAGTGATGAAAATTATAAATACCTTGGAATACTAGAAGCAGATAACATTGTGCACACAAAAGTTAAAGGACAGAAGGGAATATATCAAAAGACTGTGGAAAATCTTAAAATCAAAATTAAATGGTGGAAATACAATCAAAGCCATAAACAAATGGGCAGTTCCAGTAATTAGATATCCAGCTGGAATAATAGATTGGACTCCAAATGAATTAGAAGAATTGGATTGGAAAACACGGAAACTAATGAACATGCATCACACACTACATCAAAAAAGTGATGGGACAGATTAAATTTACTATGAAAAATTGGAGGCCGTGGATCACTGCAAATACAGCAGGTAGTAGAGGAGGAAAAAAGAAGCTTAAATAATATCAATACAAGCAGAGAAAAATTACTTAAGGTGGTGAAAATGGAGAATATTTTGAAAACAACAGAAACCAAGGCTCAATATAAGAAACAACAATTTGAAAAGAAATTAAACAGCTGGAAAAATAAACCACTACATGGACAACACCTGAGAAATATTGGTGGAAAGCATGATCATAATTTAACATGGGCATGGCTAAAACTGGGGACCTTTAAGAAAGAAAACAAAGGCTTGATTTTTGCTGTGCAAGAACAAGCACTCCAAACCAACATGATGAAAGCTAAGATCCAAAGAATTAGTGCTAACAGCAAATGTAGACTCTGCCGAGAAAAAGATGAAACTGTGTCACACCTCATCTGTGAATGTCTAAAGATTGCACAAACATATTACAAAGTTAGACATGATAGAGTGGCAAAGTTAGTGCACTGGTCATTATGCAAAAAATATAACTTGCCAGCATCAGAAAATGCGGAAGTCAAGATCTTGTGGGATTTCCGGATCCAAACTGATAGACACCTTGAACATAACACACCAGACATAGTAGTAATAGAATGAAGAAATTTCTGGATCATTGAAATTGCAATTCCAGGGGATGCCAGAGTTGAAAATAAAGAATTGGAAAAACTAACAAAATACAGAGACCTAGCAATTGAAACATCTCACTTGTGGACGAAACACACTTCAGTGGTCCCCTTAGTCATTGGGGATTTGGGAACAATATCAAGAAATTTCACACAGTATTATAAGCAGTTTCAGATTTCAGAAATCACACCATCAGAGCTACAAAAACCAGCAATATTAGGAACAGCATACATACTGTGCCGATATTTAATAGCTACTTACGTTTTTGGTTAAAACTTGTTTTTTATCATTTTGATTGACTGTGTCTGGTGTTTTTTTACTACTACTACTACGACTACGACTACTACTACTACTACTAATAATAATAATAATTCAAAAACACCAGGCACAGTCAATCAAAATTATAAAACTGATTGATATTATAGATTAGGACAACACACACCAGAAAGACGCTTGTTAACAACTGTTAACAACCCATGACAATGGGTGGAGAAGGACTGCAGAAGTGGGTTTATCCCTCACCCCCAGTCCTTTGTCCTTCTAACGAGCCTATTCAGACCAGGGGGAAGCGAAACCAATGTGGAGGTTTCGGGGATCTCCTACCAACTCTCCTGAGACTGAAGAAGCTACTTGGATGAGTAGCAAAACATTTCAGCCTAACAAGAAAAAAGTCCAGTTGCCATGACTCAACTTCCATCTAGGCCTTCTGAGTCCTAGTTGGTTCCTCTATCCACTACACCACACTAGGTATCCCACCCTTTCTGTTACCCGGCATAAACTTATATGGTCACATGTGTTCAAAGTTCAGTGTGTCCCTCCGCTAATTGTAGGTATTGAGGCCACTACCATTTCAAAGAAAGAAACTGTCTTTTGCAGGAGGTATACCTCTTCTCATATGGTGCTTCCATCTGCTGTAGGATTTCTTTTAAAATGAGTAAAGATGTTTTGCCCAGTTATTCTGGAATCCCTTCTTAAATTATTTTTAAAATGTTTAAACAGTCACAGTTTGTTCCTTTTTGTGATGGTTTTCTTGCCCCATCTCTGTATACCTAGATAACTTGCCTCCAGTTAAGGTACAAAAAGCAGTTCCATGGATTTCTCCTGGAAATGTGGCTTTAAGTGAACAAGTTGTACATTGTCAGGCAGCACAGTTTCGAAGCCAGTGCTCTCTACCTCTGTGGTGGTGGGTGCCAAGTTAAAAACAATGGTGCTGTGCCAATCCGTCCTATACAACCGTACGTTTAAATATTGAACATCATAGACCATTACTAAACCTCTTCAATTGACTGTCTATTATGAACATCACTGCATGCATGCTATTTGTCTGCAAGTAACCATTCAGGCTTATGTAAACACACCTCCTTTCCCTGTGTGGTGGAAAAGAGCAACGTGTGTTATAACAGCTGGTGTTCCACTGTTTAGCAAGTAAACATTATGTCCAGGGGTTAAAGTGGATTGGAATAATTCCAGCTTACGTCTGCTGTCTACACTGCTACTGTGCTAGAAATAATGCCCCTTGCACCCTCCTGCCCACTCCTCCATTTACTTTACTTTACTTTACTTTATTACATTTATAGCCCGCCCATCTAGTCATGTAGACTACTCTGGGCGGGTAACAACATAACATATAACAATTTACAATTTAAAATGGCAATATATTACTAAAAACCACAATGATCCAAGATGGAAAGAATATAAGAAACAAAATTCAGACAGTGGATGGAGGGAAGGCTTGCTTGAACAACCAGGTTTTCAATTGGCATTTAAAGATGCCCAGGGAAGGGGCCATGCGAATCTCAGGAGGGAGATTGTTCCAGAGACGAGGAGCCACCGCCGAGAAGGCCCGGTTTCTTGTTTTTTCCTTCCGGCCTCCCTCGGCGTTAGGCACATTTACAGCACAATTTCCTCCTCTGATAAGGAGGACAATTTGTTGTCTCTTACGCACTATTATATACTAATGAGCTTTCAAGGTCTTCAAATGTTATCAACATATAGAAGAATATGCATTAACCATCATATCGTATTTGCACGTGTTCTCTTTATGGATAGGGCCCCGTGATATACTTCTGTTGCAGCAAACTTGCAGGTTCCAAGGAAACAGGAAGGGGAATCTGCTGACCTATTGCAGCTCTCCAGTTGACCAACCCAGTGGTTCTGGGGAGTTGGGAACCCCTGCGGAACTTGTCTTCAGGTAGCTCAGAGGTCTGCAGAGGGAAAAGATGAGAAGAAAGTTCTGAACGTTCCACCAGCAGAAGACTGGATTTAGCCCTATTTGTTTAAATAGCCATAGTTATGATGGCTATGTACTCATTTCAGTACCAGACACAATTTAGTCCTCAATTTCATTAGAAGGGGAATACAAACAAAGGAAAGGAGGCGCTGTTGTAATGTCCTGCTGGGAGGGGGGGGGCTTCACGTAGGTATGTAATTGGCCACTTGAAGTGATAGAATGCTAGACTAGAGTGTGTAACTCTGGACTTTGGTTTGAGACAACAGTGTTCTTTGTATATTCTTATGCTCTCATCTAGAAACTTTAATTTTGCTCAGTTACTGTGGAACTATCTAGATTGAGGCTTCACTGGTACTCTTTGTCTAGGGCAGATCAGATTCTTTTTTGCACAGGGACACCTGTCCAGATAAGAGAAGAAAACAGTTTTGTCATGGAACAACTATGTCAGTAGGTAACAAGGACCACCCCATGTGTCTGAACAGGAATCCTCTAGCAAAGTGGTTCCCAACCTTGGGTCCCCAGGCATTCATGGACTACAACTCCCAGAAATCCTGGCCAGCACAGCTAGTGGTGAAGGCTTCTGGGAGTTTTAGTCTAAGAATACCTGAGGACCCAAGGTTGGGAACCACTGCTCTAGCAGCTTGCTTGTTGTGAAAGAACCAAATGTGGATTCCCTGCAGACTGTAATGGATTGGCAAAGCTGGTTATTTATTTATTAGCTACATTTAGTTGTATTTCTACCCTGCCTTTCCTTCAAGGAGCTCAAGGCCCTTTTCCTTGTCACGTTTGTCTCATATGTGAGGTAGGCTAGTGGAGAAAGGGTGACTAGCCAAAGATCAGTCAGAATGTTTCATGGCTAAGTGGGGACTTGAACCCAGATCTTCCAAGTCTCAGTCCATTGCTCTGTTTAGTATACCATAGTGGGTCTCCTCTGCCCACTTTATCCTTACAAGAACCTGGTGAAGAAGGTCAGGTGGTGTTCCAGAAACAGAGCAGAGCTTGTGAGGCCATGCTGGTGCAGGATTCTGAGAGGGTTCAAAAAAGTAACTTTTCCTAGTTCTTGAATACGAGCATGTTTGGCGATCAGAAGCTTAACAGAAGTAACCTGAACTAGAATCAAAACAATACAGAGAAGATAATATGGATCATAAGCATTGTGGATCTGTAATCTCTTTATATACCATAACCACTAACTGCTATTTAGCACAATACTGTATACTAATTTATTGTGCTCAAAGCTCAGATGTAATTCACCCTTAGGTATTCCATATACCTACTGTTAATGATACAAAAAAAAAAAAAAAAAAAAAAGCTCAAACACATTCACAAAGGGAGAATAAAACCCCAAGATTACTGGTAGTCAAGTTTTCTTCACAATGTTGTCATCATCCTTTTAAAGCTCATTAGCTAGAACAGGTTATGGTATAAAAAGATTAGGATGCAAGCTTCCATCTCTGTAATTTTCAAATCAACTGGTAATGTCTATCCAGCCAATAGAACCATTACTGTGAATAGCTTATTGTAAATAAAATACAGCCCTACAAATAGGGTGTCAAATTACTGGTTAAAATAGAAGCAGCAGAGATCAAGAGACTGGAGGTGAAATATGGGAAGGGATGGAAGGAAGTGGGTTTAACGCCTGTGCATTAATCTCTCAAGGAGCGAGGGGGGTAGGAAGGAAGATGAGAATGAGAAATGGAAAAGGAAGTAGAAAAAAAAGTCAAATCAAAGCTACAGTGCTGAAGAAGGGGAGGAGAACTTCACTTCACTTCACATCTTTCCCCCCTTTTGGGTGCCCAAATGGGCATTTCTAGGATATTACAATAAAGTAAAATAAAGTATTTTAAAAAGAAATATTTTTCCTTCTGTTGTGGGACCGAATGCTGTCACCTGTTCCCTGCCCTTTAAGCTACCTTGCTGCTCAGAGGCCCATTACAGGACACTGTCTCATCTCTAGTATTGAAGTACAAGTCATCTGTCAATCCAGTTGCCTTCTCTACTTTGAATGGGAGCTTTGTCCATTGCCTTGGCCTTCAGAATAGTCTGGGCTCGCCTCACCTATACCCTTGTGTTGTTTTTTTAAAACAATAAAACTGTGTAGGACTGGTGGAGGAATTGGGAGACTGATTTGGGTGTAACACAAGATCGGGTTTTTTTTATTGCTGCCTCATCCACAGTCCAGATAGCCATGATTATGTCTAGCCAATGATGCTGTAGGAGAGGAACAACAGCACAAAGAAATGTGCAATTTTTGCAGAATGTATTTTTTATCAAAACAATTATACTAGTAGATTACTTGTATCTAGCCAGACTCCTCCTCCTCTTCAAATTCTAGGATGGGAAGCTTGGTCAACTGAGTCCTGCCTAGATCTGTCCTCTGCTGCCTCAGAACAGTGGTCCTGGCCACTTTTCCTGCTCTCACCCAATGGCCTGGTCAACGGTCAACACTTCAAAGAACTGGTCTACCACAGTCTGTTCCTGTAGCAGTTAGACCAGGCTGCTTGGACAATCCGTCAGCTGGGCAAAAGGGTGCTGTCCTAATTATGCCTTGCTTATAGACCAAAATAAATTAATGTAAGAGGAAAAGAGGTACAGTCCTGTGGAGCAGATTTTCCCTTCTCATTAATGGCTGGATATTCCAGCTTGACAGGCTGAAGAGCAGCCAGTTCTTTAGGCCAGCTGTTACAAATAGTAATGGTTGTTGTTGTTGTTTCATCTTATATGCTGCCCAACAATGCTAAAGCACTCTCTGGATGGTTTACAACATAATTATGGAAACAACACCTTTGGAAGGCTGAGTCACCCTTGAGCCAGCTACTTGAATCCATCAGGATCAAACTCAGGTCATGAGCAGAGCCTTGACTGCAGTACTGCAGTTTAACCATTGCACCATGGGGCTTGTGAGTTGCCATTTCAAAAATCTTCTGTTCAGAGAAAAGATAGCAGTTGAGAGCTTGGAAAAACTACTCTTCCCCCACCCCACTACAGCTCCTGGAATCATCACTGAAGGAGGGTGGGAGTTGTATGTATGTGCCATTCCAAACTCTGCAAAAACTGAAACCAAACATGTCAGGGACAATATCATCTTGAACTGCAACTGGACTATGAAGAAGCTGTAAGGTTTTGGTAAGACTTTGCACATTCCCAGGCAATGGAAAGCCCGAGGCAACATTTGTTTCCTTTAGATGTGACACCGTGGTGTTTTTGTTAAAGTGCTTTTATTTCCAAATAAGCAAAGGGGGCATATTAGAAATAAGGATATTTCTAAAATCCTGCAACAAACCTTGCATCAAATCCCAGGAAGAGCAGCTGCTTTGATTTCCAAATCTACCCCTTCTTTCTGGCTAAATTAAGGCAGGAAACCTCACAGTTTCCACTCTGCGTGACAAATTCAACACAGAACAATTGTAACAACATGTCCCCTGCTCCCCCCTCCCCTTCCCAGCCTTTCCCCTTCTTGGCCACTGAAACCCCCTGTGCCTGGGTGGTGACACTGGCCAAGAAGGTGTCACTTTCCAAAGGCAGAGGAGAGAGATTTCTCAGCATAAGTTCCCATTCAGAGAATATAAAGTGGTCAACCCAACCATCAGCAAGTAATTCGATGTTTTGTCATACATGCCTGCCCAGCTTGGAAGGTCATTGAGAGATGCTTTTTTCTCTGTGGCATCATTGTTGAAAGGCATGTTTAGGGGAACATAACAAAGGCCTTCTCATTGGCTGATTTCAGGCCCTGGAACCCCCCTTGCCATGGGAAGCAAGGCTAAGTGCCTCTTTATTGGCTAACATCGTTTCCTGATGTTCTGCTGATAGACAAATACATTTTTGTCTCGGTATTAAGTTGTTCAGTTTTGCAGAACTAGACTAATCTGTGGATGCTGCTTATTTCCAAATTGTTTTTTAACCAATGTGGTTATTTGATGTTGTAATGTTTTAATTCTGTTACTTTTTATGTGTCTTTTACTCCCTGCTATCTACCCTGTGCAGATAGTTAGTGCACGTTAATTAAGAACGTACAGAAATCACAAAGACGGGGGTGGTTTAAGACTTTCTAAAAACTGCTTTTCTTTCCATTTGTTCTTATCCTGCCCATGTAATGGAAGTTCAGGCTCTCTGCTGAATCTCTATTAATGCAAAGATATCTTACACTCTGTTCATTTGTTTACAATAGCAGAACCTTCAACAGCTTTGGTTTATCATCTTTGCCTAACTTGGAAATGAATGCGCGTCTCTCTCCTCTATAAAACAGATGTTTAAAAACATCCTGCAAAGTGATTATTAACACACTTCGCATGACCTGGGTGCACAAGACTAATTTGCCTTGAAAAACAATCCTTTCCTTCTTTTCATCTTCCTCTGCATTTGCTTTTTTCTTTGCACTGGTCAGTAGGTTTCGCATATACTAATATGGAACAGATGGGTGATGCAATATTTTCACTCTCAAAAAGGACGTGGAAAATTCTTTTCCAGGGAAGCATTGTTTGCATTCTTTGTCCTAATAATGCCATATGACTCGGTGTGGAAGGATCAGATTTCTCCATATCCATCATAGGAGAACAATGCATTGTGTAGAAACCGACAGCACCCTGAGCTTGCCCATCCACGCCTGACATTCAGCACACTGTTTTCAGAACTGGCCACAAAGGTTGACAGGAGGGAAATTCTAGATCAGGAGATCAGGCTACAAAACCCTTTTGTATGTTGCCTTTCCTGTACCCCTTCGAGCATCTCTGTTACCTCTCTTGGTGCCTGGAGTACTTTCAAGTGCAAGTATGCAGGGTGTCACCTTTCTAAAAATCCTGGCCTCCTATCATACACATTCAGCTCTCAGTAAAAAGATATGCCAGCAGAGGAAGCCAAATGCAACAGTGAATGTGTCACGATCTGGGGTGGGTGGGGGGACCCTTTTGCAAGACGAGATCCTATTACCACTGATGTCAAAGCTAACACATGGCTAATCTAATAAAAATGCACTGAAATTTGACAACATGCCTGCTTTGCCTTTGGCGGTCTTTCATTTAATCATGTGAAATCTTTGCATCTGAATATAACATAAAATCTAAATGAAGTTGTAATGAGTTGAAGCCACAAGAAGTTTGGAATCTGAACAAGCACTGGAACAGTCAAGCACTAGCCTATGTAATTCCTTTCCTTATGTGGTTGTACGAGAAACACATTAAGCATATGCATCAGCTGATTTTAATAACATAAGGAACCTGTGTTGAGGCTCTCGACCTGTCTAGCACAGTGTTGTTCCAGCAACAACTGGGAAGGAGCAGTTCTCCAGACGTCTCGAAACTGCAATATCCATTGGCCCTGGCCAGCATAGCCAGTTAGGTGGGATCATGGGAGCTGTGGTCCTGCTGCATCTGGTGGTCCGTCCACAATCCCTGGGCTCTACTGATAGAGCCAGGGTCCCAAGCAGAAGTCTTTCCCAGCCTAATTTAGAAATGGTAGGAATTTACGTGGTGGCTTTTGACATGCGAAGCAAATATTGCTCCTCAAATAAGTCACCTAATCTGATCTCATTTTGATTCGGAGAACCCAGTGCATATCATTGTATAATTTGGTGGGGAGTGGAGAGAATACAACAGAACATGTTAAAGGCCATTTAGACACCCAGGTCTTGAACTCCAAGAGTAAGAAATGGAACCTTGCGATCTGGTAGCTTTCCAAAGGACAGACCACCTCGCTTGCTCTTTGCTTTGCCAGGATGTTGTACTATGGCTGACAGATCAACAGGGATTCTATGAGACCAGGAACTGGTGGGGCCCCACTTAGACTCAGAAGGATGGTTCTGTACTCAAATGACTGTGTGAGATGAACAAAATTGTCCAGCACAGCCTTACCGTTCAGACGGCCTATCTTTGCTTGAGTTCAGACTGTTAGTCTTGACACTACATTTTCCTTTTTCATCGCTCAAAGTCTGTCCTGCGGCTACATGATATGCATGTATTAAATGACAAAGGGAATGTTTCTCTTTGCATGGAAAGTTCTGCCATGTGTATCAGCAGTAATGGCCAGAATAGGCTGTGATTTCTTAATGTCGTACATGAAAGTTCTGTTGTTGTTTTTATCTACCATATATATTGAAAACCCTAAACAGCTTGAGCCTTGCCTCCTTAACGAACCGCATGTCTTTTTATGAACCTGTCGAGATGTGGAAAGATGCTGCTGAGAGTACCTTCACCGGCAAAAGCCAACCTAACCGGTATGCAGTGGAGGTTTCCTCTTGTGTTCTCCCGGACTGTGGAATGCATTATCTTCAACACTGCAGTCAGTTTTTGCTCTCGCTGTTAGGAAAGGTATGATGTTGCACTCACTTCAAACTGACATTTTATTGTTATACTGATTTGTGTAATTATTTTTGTTCTGCTGGTTATTTTAACGGTTTTAATCTGTAATCTCTTTGTAATTTGCTTTTTACATGTTTTAAAGAGGAAGGCTTGCTAGGGAAGAACAGAGGGGCTTGAAACGCTCTGGCTGCCAATCAAGAATTGGTTAGTGGCTCCTCGCTTCTGCATGTATAATCTAACAGGCATGTTGCCAGAGGCAATGCCTCTGTGTGCACTTCAGTGTCACCCAAAGTGTGAAGCTCAGGTTGTGCTTGAAGTCACACAAACAGCTTTAGTAGCGCATGCCCAATCCTTACTGGAGCACCCAACTTGCACTAAAATGTTACTCCATCTGTGAGGCTCTGGGAGTGCGACATGTGTTGTTTACCTGTCCATATTTCTGAACTATTATATTTTTCATTGGACCATGACACAGGTTTGTTGGAACTCAGTTATTTTTTTTCCCTGCTGAACCCCAAACAAGCAAGACCATCATGGTTTCTGCACATCTGAAGAGCTGTTGCAGGTTAGGGTTGGTATCTGCTGGTGAAGGTTTGTAATCTCATAAAGGGGAATGGGCAGTGAAGGGAAACAGGAAGTGGCTGTTTCATGGCTTGCATGGCAACCATGGGTCTGCTCAAAATGTTATCTGGCCCACCCATGCTTCGTAGCACATTCTGAACCTTTTTTTAAAAAATGGCTGGAACAATGGTGATCTGGGGTTGGAGGAAGTATATGTAGTTCCATTGTCATGGACAGAACATTACTTGGCAGTGTTCAGGCTCATGGAACTCAGAGTCTGTGCAGGTAGAATTGTGAAAATGGTCCAACCCTGGAGGTAGGCAGATCAGACATTTCTTGGCAGGTTTTCTGTCATCTTGCCAGACAAAAACTTCAAAATTGTGGAAGTGAATCAGCCTGGCCCTTTTTTCTTCCAAAGTGGAGATTCTTCCCTGCAGCTCAGGGCTTCTATTTCCACCCCCCAAGATGGCACAATTTGAATGGACTTTCCCCCATGTGATCAGCTATTTAATTCTCTAAAAGGATGGTTGGGGGCAAGCCTATGGATAATATTCTGGCTGTGAACAAAGATGGATGTGATGATTTGGACAGCTGGAACACCCACTGACATGATCTTTCTTCCTAGTCACCCCAAAGTATTTAAAAAAAAACAACCCACTGAGTTTAGCGCAAGATCACCTTATTACTGCATTGATATATTAATTCAGCACTAGATCACTTTTGCATGGACCAAAAAAGATAGAAATTGATGTGGAACAGAAACAACTTAATTTAATTGCACATTTGGTTATTTGGTTCTCATTGTGACCAGTGAGGAGCATCCATACAGAAGTACTTCCTGAACAGCACTTCCGCCATGCTGCGAATGTCAGATCTGGTTCCACAGCTTTGTGTTGCATTCAGGGCAACTGTCAAGCAAGGAGAGACAGTAGTCCCAGGATGTAAAATGGGTATCAATACTTTATTCAAAGATAAGCCCAACGCGTTTCGGCTATTGCACTTTTAGCCTTCTTCAGGGGCTATAATAAAACAGAAAGAGTAACAATTATTTATAAGTAAACACAAAAATATCCTCAGAGACAGATTCTACATAAGCATAATATCAGTGGCATGTAACCTGACTTCTTATGTTTGTTGTTGTTGTTGTTTAGTCGTTAAGTCGTGTCCGACTCTTCGTGACCCCATGGACCAGAGCACGCCAGGCCCTCCTGTCTTCCACTGCCTCCCGGAGTTGGGTCAAATTCATGTTGGTAGCTTCGATGACACCGACCAACCATCTCGTCCTCTGTCGTCCCCTTCTCCTCTTGGTCTCACACTTTCCCAACATCAGGGTCTTTTCCAGGGAGTCCAGGCCAAAGTATTGGAGCCTCAGCTTCTGTCCTTCCAGTGAGCACTCAGGGTTGATTTCCTTCAAAATGGATAGGTTTGTTCTCCTTGCAGTCCAGGGGACTCTCAAGAGTCTCCTCCAGCACCACAATTCAAAAGCATCAATTCTTTGGCGGTCAGCCCTCTTTATGGTCCAGCTCTCACTTCCATACATCACTACTGGAAAAAACCATAGCTTTGACTATGCGGACCTTTGTCGGCAAGGTGATGTCTCTGCTTTTTAAGATGCTGTCTAGGTTTGTCATCGCTTTCCTCCCAAGAAGCAGGCGTCTTTTAATTTCGTGGCTGCTGTCACCATCTGCAGTGATCATGGAGCCCAAGAAGCTAAAATCTGTCACTGCCTCCATATCTTCCCCTTCTATTTGCCAGGAGGTGATGGGACCAGTGGTCATGATCTTAGTTTTTTTGATGTTGAGCTTCAGACCGTTTTTTGCACTCTCCTCTTTCACCCTCATTAAGAGGTCCTTTAATTCCTCCTCACTTTCTGCCATCAGAGTGGTATCATCTGCATATATGAGGTTGTTGTATCTTATGTTTACTTATAAATATGTTATGTTTACTTAAAAACATATCTTATGTTTACTTATAAATAATTGTTACTCTTCCTGTAAATCACTTTTAATACTTAATGTAAACTATGACAATTATATTAATGTATTAATGCTAGCACAAAATGTTTTTAAAAATGTCTTATGTGTTGTCCCAGTCAAATGAGTAGCTCATATATGTGCTCTTTCTGTTTTATTATAGCCCCTGAAGAAGGCTAAAAGTGCAATAGCCGAAATGCGTTGGGCTTATCTTTGAAAAAAGTATTGATACCCATTTTACATCCTGGGACTACTGTCTCTCCTTGCTTGACAGCTTCAGTGGATGTACCAGTCCTTTTTGTTCTTCTTCTTGCATTCAGGGCAACTGCCAAACAAGGATGGCCTCCTCAAGGATATTGGTAAGCTGTAAAAGACTCACATACACCAGCCCTACCAGTTTCTCCTTTGCTTCAGTATTCTGTGGTTACTGAGCATTCTTACTGGTCTATTGTTTTGGGGGGGGGGGGGGAGAGAGTTTCTTCAAATGTCAGGTTCTGTGATCATATTGCTATCTCTTAGTGCCTCTTTTAGCTCAATTTATGTTGGCACTCAACAGCAGAGCTTCCTAATTTAGGGTGAGATGCTTCTGAAAGCCAGTGTGGTGTAGTACAGTGGTTCTCAGTCTTGGATTCCCAGTTGTTTTTGGATTGCAGCTCCCAGAAACCCTGGCCAACACAGCCAATGGTAAAGGCTTCTGGGAGTTTTAGTCCAAAAACATCTGGGGACCCAAGGCTGGGATCTACTGGTGTACTGGATAGAATGATGGACTAGGACTCAAAACATTTGGTTTCACATCCTTACTTGGCCACCAAAACTCACTGGAAGGTAGTACTTGTAAAACTACTCCTTAAATATTTCACTTTCCCTAAAAACTCTAGTAGAGTCACCATATGCTGTAAGTGTCTTTACTGCACATAACACACATACACACACACAATGCTGAGAGAGAGAAAGGAGGAGCACAAAATGTCTTAAAAGAGAAAGAGACAATACTGATTAGTGAGAAGATGAAAAAAGAACTAGAGAGGTGAAGAAGAGATGGTGCTAAAGGTAGACCTGAGGACAGAGAAGGAAAAGAAAGCAAATCAAAGAAAGTAAAAGGAACATGGCACCAGAACAGCTGGACCTTCTGAACTAATTGTCCACCTAGGTACAGACAACTGACATTGTTGCCACATGATCAGCAGTGATTGGAGGTTGTTTATTCATTGCTATAATTGTATATCTTTGGGTATGTTAACTGTTTTCAATCTGTAAGTGGACAAAATACCATTCCTGTCCCTTTGACTCAAGTGGCTGCTGGTCTTCTTTTCATTGGAGGTGTGAACCTTATGCATTTTAAAGTCTTTAAATCTAGAAACTCTAGTTGATTATGGCCTGTGCTGTTCTATTTTAAAAATCAGCTCATTTATTTAAAAGGCTCTAAAGGTGCTTTTTAGGGAATACAATCCCCAGTATCCCTGAGCCAGCATTTTTGGAGTTGTAGTCCAATCAAGTAACTTTTCCATGCTCTCATCATGGCGAAATAATCTTCTCCTTCCAAGGCATAGTTCCTTCCACAGATTAGTTAGCTTCAAGAAACTTCTCCCAGATTTCTTAAGAGTTTGAAAAGTATGCTCTTGGCCCACAGAGAGTTACCATTGCACCATAACAGAATTCTGTCCCATGGAAATTATCTTCATGGAATGCATTTTAAATCATTGAAAGATATATATTTCAGATAGGGACTGCAAGCTTTAATTGATTTAACCAGCAGATTTTTCTATTTAAGCTTGACTTGATTATTTATTGCGAACATTTTAAAAACAATATAGCAGAGACATTGTGGGTTTTTTACAATGCTGTTTTCCTCACATAGGAAACTTTCTTATCTCATGGCTAGCTCAGTTTTGTCTACGCCAGCATTGGGCACCTTGTAATCCTTCAGATGTTGGACTTCATCTATTATTTCACCCCACTGGCTATGCTGAGTAAGGTTGATAGGAATTGGCATCCAGCAACATTTGAAAGGGCCACAAATTGTCTGCCTCTGGTCTATACTAATTAACAGCATCTGTCCTGTCTGGAAGTTGAGTTGTGGCAACTGGACTTCTTTCTTGTTAGGTTGAAACATTTCGCTACTCATCCAAGTAGCTTCTTCAGTCTGAGGAGAGTTGGTAGGAGACCCCTCTCCTCAGACTGAAGAAGCTACTTGGATGAGTAGTGAAACGTTTCAACCTAATAAGAAAGAAGTCCAGTTGCCATAACTCAACTTCCAGATAACCTCACCTGGGTGACTGAGAATCTTCACAGATAACATCTGTCCTGGGCTTTCTGCTGTTAAAACCTGTCCTGCTAGCTACTGATGTTAGCAATAAACATGCATGGTTCAACTCATAGGGGATTCCTCTTGCAATACAATAAAACTCAGTTTTACTTAGGTCAAATCAGAACCAGCACAAGATGGGTCACCCTTGTTGGTCCCAGACACTCCAGATTTGCCATCTGGATTTGGGGCTTTTCAAAGACCAAAGCAAAGCATGGGTAAATGGTAAGCAAACACATTTTGTGATATGTCACATTCTATTTAACAGTCATGGGGTATGTTTGAGGGTATCAGTCTTAGCTTTCAGTTTCTTGGCTGGGTGGACCTTGGGTCTGTAGGAGATGGACTTCATTCTGAACTTAAATAACTTTTTAACATATATAGAAATAACTGAATATGCAATTTAGGACATTACCCAGTCCTCCACCTGCCATTTATACTTAGTGACAGGAGTTTGATGTGCAAGTCAGTGAGGTTTGAACACACAGTCTCCAAGAGGTGGTTGCATGCCTTCTAACCACTTAGCTACCACATCTAATAAGCCAACCCATGGCTGAAGGAGTTATTTATTTTATGCAGTTTTCTCTCTCTTAACCTCTTTGGGTTGCAACTAGAAGTGTCATTTCCTTCCTTTACGATTTACTAATGAGATTTCACACAGAGGAATACTTTTAAGCATACTTTTTTCTGGCTCTGAGCCAACTCCAAAAGTGTTTATGGCTCTTTCACAGCAGCGGAGATCTTCCCCAAAGCAAGCAAGCAAGCAAACAAACAAGAGACTTTTCAACTGGTAACTCCAGAGGAAGCTTCTCCAGCCAAATCGCCCTTAAAAATGTACTGTAATCCGTCTGTGCAAAGGGAAATTCTGGGATAGCTGCCCAATTTGCTAACAGTCAAATTCCACATGAACAGCCTCCCTCATTTTTAGGCATTATTAGTTGTGGAATCCATGGAAACTAATTTTGAAAAAGAAATAAATTATCTGAAATGGAGTGCACTAGTTTGACAACATCGAGTGTAACTATTTGAAAGTTTAAAATGCAGGACCACTAAGTCTCTCCAAGCACAGATCCTAGGAATTGCAGATGAGCCAAAATGAGCGTTATTTTGCTTTCTGCATGAAAAAAAGCTTAACAAATGGAACAACAGCCTTAATAATGCAATTACAAGATATGCATATATTTCCTTTCCTAACCAGAATGAATGCTGAAGTATCACTCCCCACCCAAGAGGACACAGGAGGACACAGATGTGCATTGCATTTGCATATGCTAACTTATACATAGAGGTGCACATTTAAGAGTAAGAGCAATCCATTGCACTCCATGATAGTGGAGAAGACTGATAGTGTCTGCTGTTCAGTATGCTGTCTAGATTCTAACCATGGATGGACAACCTGAAGGATTCAATTCTCTTTCCTCAAGCTTCTGTCTTTTAAACCAGCCTTAATGTGAATGGACCTTCATGTGGAAGATGCCTTCAGACAGATTAAAGAAGGAACTCATGGGCATCCCATATCCCAGCTGCAGCATTTACATTCTGGCAAATGTGAGATTGCATTTTATGTCACTTCCTTAGTTCTCAGGACCATCTCTCTTTCTATAAAGATAAATCAGCAGAAATCCTTTTAGGCAGTTATGGAAAAGGCATAACTTTTAGCAACAAATTATTGTTAAGTTAAGAAATCTGCGTAGGCATTATCTGTTGCATAGTGAGTTTCACGATTCAGTATGCAATAGATAATGCCCAAGGAGATTTCTTATACTATGACAATTTGTCAGTAAAAGTTATGCCTTTTCTATAACTGCCCAACAGAATTTTGGCCATGATATAAAACCGATTGAAGGTCATCAGACCAAAAAACACATGGAGATATCTAATGCACCATCCAGTCAGGTTAAATTGGATCAATTTCAGCTGGTACAACTGGAGGATGTGGACAAGGCACTTGCACGCTGCCAAGCCACCACTTCCACTCTAGATCCTTGCCCACCATGGCTCTTCAAATAATTAGAGATCCAGATATTGGCCAAAAGAGATGCATGTGCCACTTCTTTCTGGAAAACCATGCATAAAGAGAATGTGCTTGAGATCTAAGTGTCAGTTCCAACTAGAGTAGGTTCACTGAATCGATGGGATTTACAGAAGTGTTGACTTACTATTTAGCAATTGGTTCAATGATTCTATTGCAGCTGAGACTAGAAACCAAAACATCAAAAAACAGAGAACTGCTCGATAGCCCAGTGGTTTAGGCATCTGGCTGCGGAGCTAGAGGCTGAGAGTTTGATTCCCCACTGTGCCCCCTTGACAGGGGCTGGACTTGATGATCCATACCAGCTGGGTTCCTTCCAGCTCTGCAGTTCTAAAACTATTATTATTATTAGCTCTGTGACTGCATCTATATTGCTTTGGATCCTCAAGTGCATTTCTAAAAGTGACAGGCAACAGGCTCTTTGTATGAAGAATGGCTGAAGCACCAAGCTTTAAATTACAGCACTGTGCTTTTAATAACAACATTGTGCTTGAAATAACCATGCTTTGAAGCATCTGGCTTTAAATTAAAAAACAAGTTATGGATGGAAGGCATATCTATTGTGAATTGCTGTGAAAGGTCAGGCTTTGACATTTATGAATGCTGCTGTGAAAAGGGAGTAGCCTCTCAATGCTGAGGAGGCAGAGATAGGCAGAGATAATTACAGCTCTGAGCTGTGATCCCCACAAACTCCCCAGGTCAAAGAAGGAAGGAACTTGAGCAGCTGGAAAATCAGGCACCCAGCAAGCCTGCCCTCCAAATAACCAAGCTCTCCTTCCAAGGTCATGAAATAGGAGGAGGAACCAAGAAAGGAGACCATGCTAGATGGTGACAAAGGGGGCAATGTTGCTAAAAACTCACTCCCTGGCTTTTGAGTTATGAAAGATAGAGGCTGGCCCGTGCTGGCCTCAATGACATGACATGACACATGACAGATCAGACCTTCCAGCTAGGGGCCAAGTGAGATTTAATTTGGTTTATAATTGTGCTTGAAATATGGATGTAAATCTTCACTTGTCTTCCCCTGGCTTACAAACATGAGGAGCTACAAAATGGTTTTCCTTGCCCTGTGAGAGGGCAAACTATTTTGTCCTCCTCTTGGTGAGAGACCAAGAAGAACTTTTGGGGCACAAATTAAACAAAATTGCTCAAACGATGCAAATATCACTTTTATACAAATAAGGCAAATTGCACAAAATGATTGTGGCTGGTACTTCATTGCATGGGATTGTCAGTATCAGAAGCACCTTTTTGAACCAACAGGGAGGCATTTCCTGCATGTTATGTCTTGTGTGCTTTGTTTCTGAAATGGAAGGAACACCAGTTTTGTGCAGGGGAAGTTTTTGCAAATGGTTTAAGGCATCTGGCTGCAGAGCCAGAGGTCAGGAGTTCAATTCCCCACATTGTGCCTCCTTGACAGGGGCTGGAATCAATGATCCATGGCAGCCCTTCCAGCACTGCAGTTCTAAGATTATTATTATAAATTACATGGACCTTAATGAGAAAAAACAATGCTCTTATCTTGTTCTTCTGTGGTGGTGGTGAGAGAGCTTGTATGCCTTGTAAACCCCACATCAAGGGGTCTCTTCTGGTCAAGACAACCTAATCAACAAGAACAAAGAAATTAGTAAGTGTTGTGCTGCTTAAATACTGCCCCATAAAGCTCAAAGCACTCTCTGAGTGGTTTAGAATTTAATTATGCAGGCTACACATTGCCCCCTCACAGCAAGCTAGGTACTTAATTTACTGATCTCAGAAGGATGGAAGACTAAGTCAAACCTGAGCCAGCTGCCTGAGCCCATCAGGATCGAACTCAGGTCACGAGCAGAGTCTTGACTGCAGTACTGCAGTTCAGCCATTGCACCACAAGGCTCTTTAGATTCTTCACTTGAAATGAAAAGAACTATTTTTCAAGAGGGTTGAGGGAAATGTCTGGCTTTCCAATCCCAACTGTTGGCCTGATATAGGTGGAAATGATTATTTCCATTACAGATATGTATAAGTGTAGGCATGTGTGAACGAATTGCGGGGGGTAGTAGACTTTTGCACCATGTATGCAACCATATGGGGACAAATGGAAAGTAGAGGGGGGTGGGAAATATAGTCAACATTCATCTATTCACTGGTTGAAGCGGGATTGTTCTACATTTCTCTATGGTTACCAATTGATTTAAAAGCATGATAAAGATGCATTTTCCATCTACATGTCTTGTCATTCACTCATACACACTAGCAGCAAAAAAGGGTCCTCAAAATACGTCTCTTTACTCAGCTTCATGCATGCCTACTCAGAAGGAAATCTTATTGAATTCAATTAAGCTTACTGCTGGGTAAAAATGTGAAAGATGACAGTTTAAGGGCCAAAATATGGCATCTGTTTCAGATGTTAGGGCGAAGACTGAACAAATCTGGAAATAAAACTAGGCGTTAGAAGCATTGGACTGGTTTAAGGACATAATATCCCCACCCATCTGTACTTCTGTCTGGAGGACAGATGATAAAATGTTACTGCATTCATTAATTTGTTTTCAAGAATCACAAATTATACTGTTATTCTATCTGCCAAGTCTGTAAATGGAAATGGAATGTGGCAGCCAAGCCCTAGTTTATAACACCAGAAGTCGGCAACGCCCAAGTTTCTTCATTTCGTAGGAACTCTTGCTGGGGATGGAGGATGCTTCCCTTCTCCCTCTGGCAACGGAGAGGTTGAAGAAGGTCATCTGTTTCTTCTCCTAGATATTCTCCACTGCTGTCACTGCAGATGTTTATAGCAGATGCATTGTGAAACCTGAAAGAGAGCCCATTATTGGGCAGGGGAACAGATTTATTTTTTAAAATTAAACTAACACTTTCACTGCAGTCAAAATAATGAATTCAAGAGAACTGACCCGAGTCACTGAAGAAAATGTCTCACTAAAATTAGAAATTAAATTTAAATCAGTATAATCCACTGCAGACCACATGCTAAGTGATTCTGCAGGGGAAAAGCATAGCGTATATACGGCTTCAGTTTGCAACTGAACAGAAGAAGAGAGTCATATATGATTGCTCCTGTTGTTATAAACAAAATATGTGAACACATATTTAATTGTCCCCTTGAGTTGGTCACCACATTTTGCCATATGAGTTCACCAGGTCTTCATATCTTGGTTAGTGACTTTTGCTGCCTGTTCTTGTTTCTTGATTGTTGTTGTTGGTGGTGGTGGTCACTCTGTTCCAGGATAACTCTTGTGACAGATGATTTTTTGAATGTCTGCCTAAAAGGGTAACAGACAAGTATCCAGAAGGATTGTCATATAAGTATCCTTACTGTTGTTGTCATTAATTAAGCCGTGAGGAGTTAGGTATAGAATGCTCTCCTCCAGTAAACTTTATCTTGACAAGAACTCTGTGAAACAGGCCTGTCTAAGAGACACTGACTAGTGGAAGATTACCTATTGAGCTTCATGCCCCAGCAGGGATTTGAATCTGCGTCTTTCCAGTCCCAGGCTTTAATCGCTGCCCTGTCCTCTCCCTCATAAGTATCAGGGGTTTGGGTAAAAAGCAAGTTTTATTTTAGGAATTTAGTTTTTCCTTTTGTTAGCAAAACACAAGGCAGAAAAAACACAGAAGCCTGACATGTTATCTCAGTCTCACCAACCCTCCCTGGGACATACAGACTAGCCCTTTTTGTAGTAAAATGGTCACTCTGGATGCATCTTCAGAAGAAAAAAAGCAGTGTTTACTCACAGTTATTGTCTGCTGTTACAATCAGAAGGAAATGGTAAAAAGAGAGGTTCTCACATGGAGAAAGGGCTTCATTTGATATTGATTTTTGAAAAGGTGGTTGGTGGGGAAAAGTCTAATAACAAAGGAAGCAGAAACAAAGAGGAAAAAGTGGCTGGCCCAGTGCCGGAGGTGGGCAAAAACTCTTAGCAATCAAACCAATGGCAAATAGTAGTAGCAGTAGTGCATGCCCCCTCCCACTGTCCCTCGTTGTTAAGGCATGCAAGGTTGCAATTTCCCCAACAACAACATTCCACTTTTTTATAACCCATTGTTTGTGAACACAGTGAAATAGGAGATGTGTAGATATAGCAATGGGATCACACTAAAGAACAGACACTGCAAGGCAAATGTGCAAATAGCAAGGTGAAACAGAACTGTACAGGCCAGCCAAAGATTGGAGGTGCTGCTTCCTAAGAATGTTTTCGGTTAATGCAGTTCTACCCATAAGAAATGAGATGTGATTGCTTTCATGATGATGCCCATCTTCTCTGTCCATTGATATAAATAATAATCTTGCAGGGCAGGAAGGGACCCTATGGATCACTGAGTCCAGCTCCTGTCAGAGAGGCACAGTGGGGAATCTAACTCTCAGCCTTGGGCTCCAAAGCATTAAGCAAGACTTCTTCACAGTGAAGTGGCCTGCAAACATAACATGAGAGGGTCCTTTTTGTCTGAGTTTCTAAAGTTCCTGCCAAAGAACTGACGAAGAGAAGTTCTCTTATTTACCATAATGAAGAAGGAGGTAACCATTTCAAGCTGCAGATAACAGACCTCATCCCCTGAAGGTTTCTCCTAAACTCCCACCCTTTCCTCTCTTCCAGAAGAGAGCTCTGCATACCACACAACCTGGATTCCCTTGTCAAGTCAAAGAGTCTGATGCCTAAACGTCCCCCTAAAGTCCTACAGAACTTTATAGACCTCTAGGAAAGAATCAGAAGCCCCTGTTCGTCACAGCTGGCATTTATCCCAGAAAAAATGGGTTAATTCCAGAATGAAACCAATCATCTCAAAATTTAAATCATCTCAAAATTCATCTGGGTATCAAGGTATAAATCTTTTCATTGCTGCAATAATTCCAGGCAACATCAGCTTGTCTATTTCTACAAGCTTTATTTCTCTACATTGCTTCTACGTTCCGTATGCACAAAAATACTTCAAAGTCTTGCAGCTATGAAAAACTGTAGGCACAAATGCTTAAAAATATATGAACACTGAACATAAGTTGCAAGCAAATACTTAAGTCAGATTTCAGTGGAAATTTCTATTAATTTTATCAAGGCTGGCAAAATATGACTCTCATAACTTACAAGGCTGGCAAGTTGCCCCACAGCATCCATTGTTTCGACTAAAAGACTCCCTCCACTTGTGGGAATAGTAAGTTGCTTGGCTAGTATTTTATGGGTAGGCAAGATGCTATGGGCGTAAAGTGCTGATGGACTAAGTTTGTCAGGTACCAATTTGCTCTATCCACACTTTAGGATTCTAGGAATTTTTTTTCCTTCATTGTTTTGTATTTCTTATCGGTTGTTTACGTCCACACTCTACTGTCAGCCATGAAAGAGATTCTTTTGCAAGGCAATGTTTCATACATTGACCTTGCTTCCAGACTTGGCTGAAGAGTTGGCCGACTGTTTTGCAGCGACTTTTAGTAAACTGCTGTTCAAATCTCATTTTTAAAGTACAATGTACACTTTTAGGATTGCATTCTTTTCTACACCCCCCTTGTTTTTTAGCACTCTCTATACACAAAATTTCACATATTGGCACCCAAAACTGGCTTGCTGTACTCAGACAGAGTAGGTAATGTTATCCAGTTGCCAGTAGGATTCATTCCCATGTCTATTTGGCTCTCCTTATTTGGAAGAGAGTTACAGTGACCCTTGCCAGTGCAGGAAAATGTTTTTGACTGGTCCTGGCCCCCTTAGGCAGTAACAAGATTCCCTTCCCTGAGCTGTTGTTTTTATTTTAAATTGTTTCTAATTTCATGCCTTATCAGCCCCAATGACAGTATGCTCATTCCATCTTCAGATGTGGAGATTAGCTCCTTAGAACAGGAGTGGACAGAGTTTACACTTGCAGGACTCTGCTTTTTACCAGAAACTTGAGAACTAGCAAACAGAGTCTGGTGCAGAAAAAGCCCATGCCCTTAGGATTAAAGGATTCTCAGCACAAGACTTTGTTCTGTGTACCAGAACTGGATAGTAGGAGTAGCTGTTCCATAGAAAAATCCATACATGCTCCCTCAAGCTTTCTTCATTATAGCTATTAACTAGGGTCCAGGGACACCAGAGTGAACCCAAAACATCTTTACTGCTGCCTGAGGCAGACAAAATGGTCCATGTTTGCTCAGTCTACCAACACAAACTGGCTCAACTGCCAGTTAGATCTTTCTTCTGTTCTCAGGATAGGATGTCATGTTCTGCCACACCTGGGGGCAGCAATCCAGTGTAGTAGTTACAGAACCAGCTATGGGACGCACACTGCTCAGTCATCCAAAAGGAGAGAAAGCCAGTTGTCACTGGAGGTGCAGCTAAGAGGCTGCCGTCCCCATCACCACCTGCTGCTTGAAGCAGTTGATTCACTCAGCCTAGGTGGAGGGCCACTTCTGGATAAATGGAGAGTTGTTTTTTTGCAACCTTTGTTTAATGGAAATCAGAAATCCTTACTAGTCACCCAGAGATCCCAGAGATTTACCCCAGATTTACTAATAGATCCAGGTCTATCTTCTGCCCATTCCACCTAAAAATATCTGCAAATAGGCAGAGCTTGGGAGAGTTAATTTCTGGACAACAATTCCCAGAATCTACCAGCATTGATAGGCACTAGGCATGCTGGCTGGGAAATTCTGGGAGTTCTCATCCAGAAAAGAACCTTTTTCCAAGGTCTTCAAGTAAATTCTCATACAGTTTCCCTTGACCAAGTGATATTTATTTGGTAAAGAAACATCTGTATTTATTCTTACTGTGGTACAAGAAGTGTCTATGAACATCTCATGTATGTTGTAATGATTTCTGGCTTCTAGCATTCTCGAAAATACAGGTCAAGAAAAAGAAACAGAGCTTCACAAAGAAAGCAAGTCACAATGTATTGAATTCAGATAAAAGAGCAGATGTTGGGCAATGTAGATTGTGGATTGTTTTTCTATAAAATATAAGAAATGAAACCCAGTTTGTAAATACTCTTTTTTGGGGGGTTTGTTTTTGTTTTTAAATAGAAACTGTAGTAGCCTGTGCTCTGAAATACCTTTTAGCTCTAAAGATGATATCACTAAGTAAATATTAAAGGATACCTGAATATTTCTTTCCAATCATGTTCTTTTAAAGAACTCACAACCCTTTCTCCCTTCCCTCTCTCTTTCTTATGTTTCTTTGACCTTTAAAAACCAGTCATTATTCATTGCTTGATTTTTTCAAGATGTTCTCTGGTACAAAATGATGGCAGTGCCTTAAATTTGAAAGTCAACTCCTGAAGTGTAATATATAACAGGTTAAAGAGAGTATTGCTTCAGGCGTGATTATATGAAGCAAACAGTCTTTCAAAGTGTTTCGCCATGAAGCACAACCTATCCTATGTAACTGAGGCAGTGTGCTTTGTCTCTGGAGCCAAGGCATTTTACAAGGAATATATTGAATATATTGAAATGATCCACAGGCATAGAAAAAAAATGTCAACGTAAGGCGACTCTTCTTCTTTGGTATTATAAAGTTTTGTATATATGGCTGCTGTGGCCATGGCAATACTATTTAAGCCCTTTATCACCCTCTTTATTGAACAAAATAACACATTTGTCCTCCCCAACCCCTAGAGGAAAACACTCTTGGCCTGACATCTGGAAAAAATGAAAATGTCTGTGCATCTGTGATGAAATGAAACCTTGACAACACACACACACACACACACACACACACATTCCTTGTTTGTTCTAGCAAAATAAGCTTCTGCCTTATTAACCAACTAGCACAACTAAAATGAAAAGTGTCTCAAGACTATAGGTTTCTGCAAAACACTTTCCATCAGGCCTGCCTTCCAGGTCTGGTCTGATCAGAGGTGACCTGAGAGGTTTTGTTGCCTGTCTCTGAATAGAAAATGGTGCTCCCTTCTCCATAAATAAGGGAGTTTAGTAACCACAGCTGGTCACATTGTTTTGATACCTGAGGCAGAGAAATTCCACAAATGCCTCCCCTAGGAATATACATGCCAACAAAAATTAAACAATTTGCTGTCTTTTTGTGACATTCCAAACTAGCTGCCTGAAATAGGCACCAAATCTTACATAATGGTAGAGATAGGTCTGTGTAGTAGCTGGAGATGGATGGCCTGATTCAGACTGTGGAAATCAGCTGATAGATTAATTTAAACAAACGTTAAGGAGATACGAAGAATAGCTAAAGAAAAGGAGGTCTTCCTTCATGTCAATTATTTGGCAAAGACTTACTGGAGCAAGAGTCTCTGAAAGCCTCATTCATTGTCCTTGTCTATATGTCTGACTACATGGTCAAATACTGTGGGATTCGCTGTGGGTATAAAATAGATGAATTTGCTTTTTTTCTTTTCTTTTATTGATCAAATGATGCAAAGGCCAATTCAAACCAGTCCAGACCTTTTTGCTCCCAACACAGAGTTTTTTCCTCTGCTGCCGAGGGTTTCTATTTTTTTCAAGTTGAAATAATCCGAACAGACTTTTCCTTGTGTGATTAGTTGTTTGTTCTCCAAAAGGGCAGGGGGTGGTATGCTGGTGAAGTTTTGGACAGTGGGAACACCAAACCCCATGATCTTTCTCCTTAGTTGCACTGGTTTGAAAAAAAATTAAAACAACAAATTACTGGGTTTAGTGCTAGATCACCTTATTACTACATTCATATACTAGATCTTCTCTGCATCGACCAAATCCCCAACCCCCCCCCCCCCGATCTGAAATAGAAACAACTCCGATGAACTCTAGCAGACTACTGTTTCCATGGTATGTGTGTATGTGTTTCTGTTATGGGAAACTTTGGAAAACTGTCCTTTTTCTCTACTGCTGTGCAACACTTTAAACAGCCCACTAGCTTTACAATGAACTGTAAAAGGAGAGCTTTGAGGATTGGCAGAAGGCGGGATCAAAGCGAAGGAAGCTGTGGGATCAATAGCATCCAATTGAGGGGCCACAGTCTCTGTATGATCACCTAATCTGAACAGAAGAGTAAACACAGGTGGCCAATCAAGCCATAGCAAGCCTGAACTGCTCCAATTCAGCTTGCTAGTGTAGTCACAGCCAAAGTCAGCTCTAATCTCTCATGGCAGAGGAGTGGCAAAAGATAATGGCTTGTGTCTGGCATTAGGCTAGTAGGAAAAGTGCCAGAGGTGGTATTGTTCTGGTAGCAGTTTCACAAGTACTAGTGGCACAACTATCAGAAGGTTGCGTTGTCCAATAAAGTGGTCATAATGGGATGTGCCATCAAAGTACTGGGTTTGACATTTGTGCAAGAAAATCTGTGAAAATGGTGTATCCAGAAGTGATAGAAACCTTGCATTTGTGCAGAGGTGGGCAAAACACAACCCTCCAGATGTTGTTGGGCTCCATTATCTCAGCCTTCCTCTCCATTAACTATCCTGGCTAGGACTAATGGGAACTCCAGTCCAAAAACATCTGGAGCGTTGCACTGGACACACCCATTGCGAATTATAATCAGGTGTTCGCACAGAGTGCTTCATTAACACAGCTTACACACATTGCTATATATGCGGCTGACCAAAATACATGATCTGAAGCTTAAATAAAGTTCAGCAGATCATGCCATGTGCCGTTTCTCATAATCCACCGCTGTTTGCATACTTACAGAATACCAACAGTATTCTGAATTTTAATATGATAGAGTAGAACCAATTACCTTGAGAGGTGATGAGTGTTCCAACACCGGAGGCATTCATAAGAACTTTAGACAACCACCTGGCAGATATCCTTTGATTTCTATCCCTGCATTGAACAGGGGATTGGACTGGACGGCCTTATGGGCCCCTTCCAACTTCATTTTTCTATGATTCTATGATCCTCTTCACAGCTGCACCTTCAGAGGAACATGGCACAGGTGTGTGTGTATGTGTAGCTTTGATGACTAGAAATTAGGAGAATGCATTGCCCATGTTCCTAGATTTAGGTTTGTATGCATATATGTAATTGCGTAA
Source organism: Intellagama lesueurii (assembly GCA_037013535.1). Lineage (NCBI taxonomy): Eukaryota > Metazoa > Chordata > Lepidosauria > Squamata > Agamidae > Intellagama > Intellagama lesueurii. Next base: position 72,095,315 of record JBAJHW010000002.1, read on the forward strand.
CTCTGCAGCTTCTTTTCAAAACTGCACAAGAGGCCCAGAACAGACCCTCTAGGGAATTCCTCTCAGAATTCACTTTGGATTTAAAGCCTTACCTGCTTTGCCAAGTGCTCCAACTTCTTGAAGCTTTGTGTTACCCTGCAAGTGGCTGCTTCCTGTGCCAAGCATATACCCACTTTTCCTACTGGGAGTGCCAATCCCCTCAAGGCTTCCTTCCACCACAAGTTTCTTCTCAGACAGTTTGGCTCTTTTATAGCAAGCAATTACCAAGCCTCAGCCAAACCAAGAAACATCTCTCAGCTCACTGCACACAGATAAGCAAACGCCCTGCCTCGGCTCTAACCAAAGCACAGCTTGGTGAAGTTACTGGGCTACATCCCCCAGAATCCTGCCAGCCAGCTATATTGTTGCGGGGGTGAGAGTGGGAGGATTTTGGGAGGTGTAATTAAAAAAAATATGAATATTTCCAAGGTCTGAGATAAAGGCCCTGCTCAGAAATCCCTTCAATAATTCCACACTGAAGTTGTGGCCACCTTGTAAAAAAGATTAACAGAACAATCCTTGAAAAGTAAGCTGCAGCATGATTTCTCCTAAGAAAAAGGAGTTTAGGATTTTTGTCTAATTAGATTATGCAGGAATTTGCAGAAATGTATGTATTTACTGTCTGCAAGTTAAGGTAATGCACTTTGTTATTCTGAGATTCAGGCATACTTTGGGCATCTCTATTTCAGAGGGTCTTCTTCTTCTCTCTCCCTCTCTCTTAAAAATTAAAAAATTAAAATTAAAACCAGATGGAAATAAAACAGGAATAAATTGGTACTAAGTAAACAAATATTCTGTCAGTATAAGGGTTCTCAGAAGCTGTATTATCCAGACAGTACTGGGGGGGGGGGGGGCAACAGAACTTCAGAGCCCTACTCAGCAGAATGAGCCGAAGGGGCTTCAAACGCACCAGAGTTGTTCCAGTTTTGAGCAGTGGTGTCATGAATACAGGACTTTGGGGTTGATGCCCTGGGCCCTACTCAACCAAGTGGACTTTCCATTCAACACAACTGGCAGACAACATTTTCAAGTTAAGTGGTGGAATATTGGTTTCAATATCCTTGTCCCACGGAGCTCCATATTAATACTATTCCATCTAGAATATCAAATTACCTAAATGCACCATTGCTTGGAATAAACAGAAACGGGGTGCCTGTACATCCAAAAAGAAAACAGGTTTGGGCAGTCGTGCTCATTATTATGTTCATCTTAAGGTGCACTCGGCTTTAGAAATTGCTGAGTTTTCTGTGGAGCATAATTTGATTCAATTACCAAGGAAAGGACTAACAGCCCTTCTGAACATCAGAGACCATCTGGTATCACAAACGGAAAGTTGGGTTTGAACAAGTTGGGTGATTCATCTCCAAATCATCCAGGAATCTTATTTGTGATCTGGATCAACATGCATCTCCTTGCCCTGTCTGAGTTTCAGGGTCACTGTGAGGCAAGAACCATAAATCAGTTATAAGGAACACTGAAAATAAAGAGGAGATATTCTCTGTTTTGAAGCAACTGTTTCAAAGTAGGGTGGCCTACAGTGGTATTTTTAAATCAGAATTGGCTCATCCCCTCCCCCCCAGCAGCCCAACAAGTATGCTCTACTTCCTCATGGGTGGCAATGAAATACTTGGACACTGATGAAATAGCCTCACAGCCTCAACCTCTTTTTCACCAGCTGCAATCTGCTAATAGTTTATGGACAATTCAGAATTTAAATAGTAGATGTCATCATTATATGGATGATATCATGACAGAAATGGAGAGTGACCGCCTGTCCTTTGCAAACCCAAATGATTGAGATAACTCCGTATGACAGAACAAGGGAAAATGAACCAACGTCTCCTGCTCCTCTCATAATCAACAGTACCCACATGAAGAGGCAGCACTGGTAGCAAACTCCCAGCATTTCACCATGATTTAGATACTAGTCCAAACCTTCACCGTGGGATGCTTTCATGGAATGTGGCCAGACTGTCTTATAAGATAAATGTTAAGGAGGCAATCAGCTTTTTGGAAACGTGGATTTGTTCTAAGCAACCTGGCATTAGCCTTGAGGACTATAACTATTGGTCGAAGCCTGTCTGTAAGTTGGTAATATATGATCAAGTGGAGGCCTGATTAGGACTGGCCACACTGCTAAGGTCAGTGTGGCCAGCCCTAATATTCAATTCATGAATATATATAACTTTCTCTGACACATTTCTATTTATCTGATAAACATCTATTTTCCATCCAAGACTTCTAAAAATAACCATATTGCAGAGTTTTGAATTCCTGGTTAAATTCCTCTAGCTGTGCAGCAGAAGTCCAGGGATTTACAGAGCAGAATAACATCACATTTCCCAGAGTAGACCAATCCTTTTTTCTAATTAACGGGCCCTTACAGTCTCAGAAAATCACTCTGAGATGTCTGTAGGAGAAAGAATAAAAGCATTCATTACTTACAATTGAACAGATCAAACAGCAAACTGACAAATATTACTGCTTTGAGCAAACAGGCCTCAACAGACTCACTGCTTCCAACAGACTCAAGAGGGGGGAAAAAGCTCAAAAGGAGAAAGGTGGGGCTCTCTTCGAATTCAGAGGCAGGAGGGTAAATTTGATTAACGCTTGATAGATTGATGGGCACCTCAGCCCAGAAAGGACCCTCTCAGCCACACCTACTAGAGACAACATGTGACGTTGCAAAACTTCCAACAGATCATGGCAATGCCTGGGAAGAATTGGATGAATTTATTGAACAACATGAACTTACAAATCATGGAACACCCATAATTTTGATGGGAGATTTAAATGTCTGTACTGGTCCAAACGAGGAATGTCTCATGAGGAATCCCAACATGCACAATTTACAATTTCAATTCTCCTCTTTAAATGCAAGTAGGGAATTGAAAAATAGTATGATCAATGACTGTGGCAACACCTTTTATAGCATAATTTAAAAATCTATAATGTTTATAGCATAAGGTTTATATCCTTAATGGCAGTCATCCTAATGATATGCCTGGTAATATAAGTCTCTCTTTTTTGGTTAGGGGTAGGGGTCTCCATTGACTTAAAACCACAAAAAAAGTGGTTTTGAAGCAATTTGCTACTCAGAAAATGATCACTTTCCAATTTGTTTATCACTTAGGGTGATATCCAAGATGTGTCTGTCCCTGGAGGACAATACTAAGTACATTTCTCATTTTAACCCTCTTAAATGAATCAGATGGTCAATTTAAGTGGAATACTAATTCCTGAGGATACTCTAAGGCAAGAAATGTCTTCAGTTATGCAGTAAATTTATTCATAAGTCAGAACATAAAGATTTAATTATGCAATTCTCTGAAGCAATACAGATATTAGAACCTCTGTTTTCTAAGAAAATATTCTCCATATTCACCAAAATCCCCTTGTTTTGGATGGTATGATAGAGAATGCAAATTAGTCAAACTGAAGTTACAAGCAGCTGCAAGAACAGCTAGCAAAACACAAATCCCCAGATTGATCTTCTACTGCTGGTTAAAAAATAATTCTAAGTAATTATTCAAATATAAAAAGTCCTTATACATTAGCATACAGTGGAATGAACTCCTGATGACAGCCCAAAGTAAAGAGTCTCAGTGATTTGGAAACTCATTAATAAACTGAGTTCCAACAGTTATTATTGAATGGACCAAATATCCCTTCATATGTACGGGAGGCCCATTTCTTAGGTTTATTCAATGAGCCCACCTCTAAAAATAATCTCTTGAAAGCCTCTTGGGTTAATAATAGTCTTACTGTTGAGTGGGAGAAAAAATTGCTGACATAAGATCCTCTCTCTCCCAATGAAATTTGTGGAATAATTGTTGTCCTAAAGAATAGGAGCATGCCAGGTGAGGATGGCATTGTGGGGGAAATGTACAACCCAGCACCAAATTGGTGCTCTATCCTTTCAGCTTTATTTACAGAAGTCAGTGATAGTAGCCATTCACTCCCCTTTCATGGACTATCAGAACAGTGGTTCCTATATACAAAAAACATGATCTAGGCAAAACAGCTATTTCCACCCTATCAGTTTGTTGGCTATTTAATGAACAATATATACTAAATATTTGTCAATAAATTAAATCATTGACGAGTCTAGTGAGACAATCATGGAAGAACATGTGGCCATTTGTAATCACTCATCAGTGGAGCATTGGCCCAAATCCTGTTGCTTAGCACAGTAAATTTCATTAGAGTAGGCCTGTTGAATCAATGGGGATTTAGTGAACCAACTCCTTCATAAATTCCATTGATTGAAACAGGCCTACACTAATTGTGACTTACTATGATACAGTTAGAGTAACCACTGAATTAATGGACCTTATGAAGGAGTTGATTCACCAAATCCCCATTGAGTCAGTGGGCTTACTCTAGTGCAATTTACAGGATTCTGGCCAATGTTTTGTTTTATCTCATTTGTCCTACAAGTATGTCAAACTGAAACACAAATGTAGATTTGTGGCATTTATTGATGTCTTAGTGGTTTTTGATTAAATTAGTTGTGTTCATTTTTGGTACAAACTAAATAAAACATCTATAGAGACTGTTGGTGTTGATGCAAGAACTCCATTCTGACACTAAGATCCAAGTTAGGATGGATCTTTCAGGTCTGCTATCATATTTGATACCAACCACATACAGCGTCCATCAACCCCTACCACTGTCCAACATTTATGTTAACTCATTAATAACTACAGTCATGGCCAAAAATATTGGCACCCTTGCAATTCTGTCAGAAAATGCAACCCTTCTCTCAGAAAATTGTTGCAGTTGCAAATGTTTTGGTACTCACATGTTTATTTCTTTGGTTTGCGTTGGAACAACACAAAAAAACAGAGAAGAAAAGTCAAATCTGATACAATCCCACACAGAAACCCAAAAATGCACTGGCCAAAATTATTGGCACCCTGTCTAAATTGTAAGAAATAATTGCTTTTCAAGCATGTGTTGCTCCTTTAATTTGTATTTAGACACTCCTGTCGCAAGTAAGAGGTGTGGGCAATATAGTAATCACACTTGCAACCAGTTAAGATGGAGAAAAGCTGACGCAACCTTTGTGTTGTGTGTGACACTGAACATGGAGAAAAGAATGAAGTGTAAAGAGTCGTCTGTGGATTTGAGAGAAAAAATTGTGGAAAAACATTGACAATCTCAAGGCTACAAGTCCATCTCCAGAGATCTTAATGTTCCTGTGTCCACTGTGCGCAATATCATCAAGAGGTTTACAGCCCATGGCACTGTAGCTAACCTCCCTGGACGTGGACGGAAGAGCAAAATTACTGAAAAATTACAACAAAGGGTTGTCTGAATGGTGGATACCTAACCCAGATTAACTTCCAAACAAATTCAAGCTGGTCTGCAGACATAGGGTACAACAGTGTCAGCTCACACTATCTGTCGCCATCTGAATGAAAAGGGACGCTATGGTAGGAGACCGAGGACGACACCACTGCTGACACAAAGGCGTAAAAAAGCAAGACTGGAGTATGCCAAAATTTATGTGACAAAACCACAATCCTTCTGGGAGAACGTACAGTGGACAGATGAGACAAAAGTAGAGCTTTTTGGTCAAGGACATCATGGCACTGTTTACAGAAAAAGAAATGAGGCATTCAAAGAAAATAACACAGTCCCTACAGTCAAACATGGTGGAGGTTCAAAGATGTTTTGGGGTTGCTTTGCTGCTTCTGGCACTGGATGCCTTGACTGTGTGAACGGTATCATGAAATCTGATGATTACCAAAGAATTTTGGGGCGCAACGTAGTGGTCAGTGTCAGAAAGCTGCGTCTCCACCAGAGGTCATGGGTCTTCCAGCAGGACAATGACCTGAAACACACTTCAAAAAGCACTCAGAAATGGTTACAAACAAAGCACTGGAGAGTTCTGAAATGGCCAGCAATGAGCCCAGATCTGAATCCCATAGAACACCTGTGGAGAGATCTCTAAACAGCAGTTGGGAGAAGACATCCTTCAAATCTGAAGGCCCTGGAGCAGTTTGCAAAAGAAGAGTGGTCCAAAATTCCAGTGGAAAGGTGTAAGAAACTCATTTATGGTTACAGGAAGTGATTGATTTCAGTTTTTTTTTCCAAAGGGGGTGCTACCAAATATTAAGTTAAGGGTGCCAATAATTTTGTCCAGTGCATTTTTGAGTTTCTGTGTGGGATTGTATCAGATTTGACTTTTCTTCTCTGTTTTTTTGTGTTGTTCCAACGCAAACCAAAGAAATGAACATGTGAGTACCAAAACATTTGCAACTGCAACAATTTTCTGAGAGAAGGGTTGCATTTTCTGACAACCAATATTTTCTGTGCCAATATTTTTGGCCATGACTGTAAGCTAAGTAATAATGATAACTGTGTGCCTCTGTAATTGGGAACCAGAACATTTACAGGACTTATTGACTTATTTAATATTTCAACATATACTGCCAATAGTGCAGTGCACTGTATTATATATGCTGATGATACCATACTGTTGTCACAAATGCAACAAGGGTGAAGGGGATTATTGAAAGCATTTAATCAAGTGGCAGTACAAGAAAAATAGAAAAACAGTAATGAAAAGACTAAAGAATTTATATTTGCCAACAGATCTAAAATTCATACAAGGAAAAGCGATGGGCAAATGAAGTATTCAAATATCTAAGGGTAAGCTTCTCTTCAATTGGATTTTAGATAGCCACCTTGAAAACACAGGGAAAAATGGGCATGAATAGAGTTAAGTCCTTACTGAGACTTTATTGGGGCAGAGATGAGAGACAGATCCTTCAAGCACTCAAAATTTATAAGGCTCAAATTATAGCACAGATTTGTTATGATGCTCAAAGATGGGGGCCCGCTCAGAAATGCCACTTATCTGAGACATGTTTTACTGCAGGATAGTTCACTTATAATTCTGAACAGGTAGCCTGTTTGGCTTTTAGAGGGCCAATTTTAAGGAGAAAGGTTTGTGGTGATGACAATCTGGATTTTTAAGCCAAATAAACTGTGTTTGTTACAACGCTGATTTTGGCTGGCTTTTACATAAGCAATGTGTTTCTACATTTTGTTTCATTTTGGTATCTTTTTTAATCACTACAGCTACACAAATAAACTTGTTGTTGAGCTCGCAGTCAGATGAGAAAGAGGATGCAACAGCTGCAAAAGTTAAAATGGGACAGTTCTTTAAATACTGGAACTATCTTGACAAACAGAAACCGAATTATTGTTGCAGAATGCATTGTTTCAGGAGCCAGAGGATCACCATGAAAAGACGTAGAACCACACCTGTCTTCTGCTCATTTCCCTGTTCTCAGCAAGTCTAGAGGCATCTAGCCTCCAGGACAGTCGTCAGAAATTTCTGTGCAAAAACCGCAGTTTCAGGCTGGTTGCCAGAATAATTATTTTTAGTAAAACTAGAACTGCTGTTTATAACCTCATAATTCTTGTTTGTGGGATATGTGCTTTAACTATGGAACTCAGGGTGAAGACAGATGTAACATTTTCAGTGTGGTGAAATTGGGTTTGGACTATTTTGGGCACACATTCACCGCTTTCTATGACACTGGTTTTGGGGGCAATGAATTAACATTCAAATTGCCCTAAAATATTAGGTCTGTCTTTGCTCCTGAAGAGCGCTGGGAGCTAAGGCTCAGCACACCATTACACACAGTATAGCAAAAGTATAAAACTTGGAAAAGTTGCTGTTTCAAGCGCCAGTTCCCAGTATCCCCCATCCAGCCTGGGAGTTGTAGTCTAAAACAGTAACTTTTCCAAGCTCTCAGAAAAACTGGATTGACTGGATTTTCAGCACTACTTGTGTTTTCCATTCTTGTGTTTTCCATTTCTCAAGAGTGGTATTTGGGTTTTTTTAAAATATTTGTATATGTTTGTTCTTAGCTTTAATATTGTCTTTTAATGATTTGAGCTTCCGCTTTATACTCATTTTTCTTAGCTTTAAATATTATCTTTTAATGATGTTAACCACCATTGTATACTCATTGTTTTCAACCTTAAATATTGTCTTTCACTGTTGTAAGCCACCTTGGGTTCTTTTCAAGGAGAAAGGCAGGGTAAAACTATTTTAATTTTTTAAAAAAAACCAAATTCCAGGGTGCCTCTGTGTATTTATGCATTATAATTCTTATATATTGTACTTGTTATGTATTATATTTCCCTATGGCCTTTTCATGAGAAGCCATCTCTAAGGAAGCTAACAAAAAAGATTAAAAGGAGTTAAAAATCAGTACAATGAAAACATACTATAAAGCCCCAATAGCAGATCAAAGCATTTCTGGAATAGAGCATTAGGAGGACAATACCAAACATATGCCGGTGACACCCAACTCTCTCCCCTTGCCATCTAAATCTGAGGAGGCTGTTTCAGCTCTAGATCGGTGTGTGATGTCAGTAATGGACTGGATGAGGGAGAATAAACTGAAACTTATTCCGGACAAGACAGAGGTGCTCCTGGTCAGTTGAAAGGCAGATCAAGGAATATGGATGCAGCCTCTGCTGGATGTGGTTGCACTCCCTCTGAAAACACAGATGCACAGCTTTGGGGTGCTCCTGGATTTGTCTCTGATGCCTAAATTGATGCCTAGGTTTCAGCAGTGGCCAGTAGTGCCTTTGCACAATCAAACCGAGTGCACCAGCTGCACCCATTCCCGAGCGGTCTGATCTGGCCATGGTGACACATGCCTTAGTTACATCCCAGCCAGGTTGCTATAATGCTCTCTATGTGGAGCTGCCTATTGCAAGCATTTGGAAACTTCAACTGGTCTCTGAACCTGGATGCCCCAGGTTTCGGAGGTGGCCAGGAGTGTCTTTGTACAATTAAAACTAGTGCACCAGCTGCGCCCATTCCTGGAGAAGTTTGACCTGGTCACGGTGACACATGCCTTAGTTGCAACCTGTCTGGATTACTCTAATGCTCTCTATGTGGGGCTGCCTGAAACTTCAGCAGGTCCAAAGTGTAGCAGCCAGATTGCTGACTGAGTTCTGGTTACAGGGATCACATAATCTACCCACTCTGTTACAGCACATCCATTGGTTGCTGATTCATTTCTGGGCTGAATTCAAGGTTGGTTCTAACCTATAAAGCCCTAAATGGCTTGGGCCCAAGCTATCTCAAGGACTGCATCTCTCTTTATGAGCCTACTTGAGTGTTAAGATCATCAGAAAAGGCCTTTCTCTTGATCCTGCCACCTTTACAAATGTGTTGGGTGGGGACACGGGAGAGGACCTTCTCTGTTGCTGCTCCCAGACTTAGGAACTCCCTCCTACAGGAGGCCAGACTGGCCCCATCTTTGATGTCTTCCACAAGCTTTCCCTGAGTGACTGGCTGCCTGCCTGCATTCCCCGCCCCCAATGGATTGTTGTATCTTACTGCTTTGAATGTGTTTTGGTGTTGCTTTTCTTTTTTGTATGGCATTTGTTTGAACCTTTTTAGTATTTATATATTCACTGCTGTTAGCTTTTATATTGTCTTTTAATGATGTAAGCCGCCTTGGGTCCTTTAAGGAGAAAGGCAGGGTAAAATAAATAAATAACAATTAAATAAATAAATAAATAAATAAATATCTGCTTAGCAGATCAAATGCTTGCCAAAAAACCAATATTCTTATGATGATGTAAAGTCACCCAGGAGCAGTTAGTGTGAAATGTTCTGGGGCACAGCTAAAGAGGAATCCTCTGTAATTCTTCTGTAGTCAGAAACATTGCTAATTTAAGATATGCAGATGATATTCCATCACTGACAGAAAATAACAATGACTAGAATCCTCTACTAATGAATGTTAAAAAAGAAAAAATAGGGTCTACAGCTGAACATAAAGAAAACACAAATAATGGCTACAAGAGAATTACATAGCTTTAATGCTGACAATGGAGACATTAACATTATTAAATACTCTCTGTTCTGTTAAATCATCTAGTAGAGATTATAGCCAAGAAATCAGAAGAAGACCAAGATTCTAAGTGTAGCTATGCAGGAAAACTAGAAAAAATCCTTGTGTAAGAATGTGTCACTAGAGACCAAGACCTTTCCATTGTATGGTATTCCCAGTTACTATATACAGATGTGAAAGCTGGAGAATGAAGAAAGTCAACAGGAAAAATGTTGATTATTTCAAATGAGGTGTTGGAAGAGAGCTTTACAGATGCCATGGACCAGCAGAAAGATACATGTACGGTTTCTAGATGAAATCAAACCTCAACAGTCATTAGAAGCTAACATTACTAAAATGAAGATATCATATTTTGGATATATAGGCAGCAATCATGTTGGCGGAACTGTGTGGTAATATATGATGATGATATCAGGCACAGATATTAATCTTTAATTTAAAGTTTCCTATTTCTCACCCCGCCCCTACCCTGGTTCCAAGGCTCCTTAGGGCTCTCTTTTGACCCGGGGGAGCCTTTGGGAACTGCAGGAGGGGAAGGGGGAAGCTTTCATATATGAAAATCACTGCCCATGGTCCTCAGTCTAGTGGCTGGAACAGCAGTGGTGATTTTCAGATATTAAAGGAAGAGATATATTATTTCTCCTTTTTTGTTTTTCTCTTCTATTTCTTTATAGAGATCATTATAATAGTTGTCTTTGTCCCTACATGTCACTGAAAAGGTGCATTTGGGATTCTGACTCTATTTTTGTCAACTTTAACTTTTGCTTTTCATCTGTCATTAACAATCTAAAAAATTCCTTCAGTCATCCATTGAGGCTTTTCTGTTTCAAGTACAAATATAATCCTTCAGCATTCTTCCCTGATAATACCTGTGATTTTTCTGGTTCAGTCAACTGATTTTGGTAATGCAAATCTGTTCTTTACACTGACTTCAAATTTATCATGAATGTCATTTAAGTTATATTTTAGAACTCTGATTATTTTATAGTTCTTATTCCACTATACTCCAATTTATGATATTAACAGTTCATGGTCGGTACCACAATCCACTCTTGGTCTTCTTCTTGCAGAAAGAACAGTGTGTTTTCTTCTCTTTTCAAGAATATACTCTGATAGATTTATATATTGGCAATCCATTCACATCCATATGTACAATTATCTGTTTTGTTGCCGAAAGGATCAATTTGTAACAAATAAATCTTCTGCTTCACATAATTCAATGATACACTTTCCTGCTTCATTCCTAACTTTTAGGTCAAACCCTCTGACATTTGATTCTTCTTTTCCCTCTTCTTTTGCATGCCAGTTATCCATGATTATCAGTACATCATGTTTTACTGTCTTAATTTCTTCCTGCATAAAATCTCAATTTCTTTTTCTTCAGCTTCTGTAGTTTTTGATGTGAAATGATATGACTCCCATTGGGGTTTTGTTTGCAACCTCACATGCTGCCTGTAGTTTGTGTGACTGGAATGAAGTTTTCTCATCTGGGGTGATTATTTATATATCTAACACTAACCAATCATTCCTTCCAGTTTTTAAATTCAAAGACACTCCTGCCTCTCTGCTGAGTGCTTTCCCTCTCTCTTTAGTCTATTGGTGGCTGTTGTTTGCTGTTGATCTGTTCAATTGGTTGCTAACTATGTGTGCAGTAAAGACAGCAGCATATACAAGTCTATAACTTCAAGTAACTGTAAGTAGAGAAATGTTTTTATTCTTTCTCCTACAAATGTTTCAGAGTGATTATTGAGACTTTAAAGTCCAGTTAATGAGAAAGAGGTGTACTCTGGAGAACTTGTAGCTGTTCTCCTCTGTGGACCTCTGTACATCTACTGTGTAGCAAAATGGAATTTTACCAGAAATTCAAAACTCTGCAACAACTCTAATAGAGATGTAAGACATAGGACAAGCAATTAGAGGCTATAATGCAAAGTGCAACTGAGTAATATTAGTCATACCTCATAGAAAACCTATCAACATTCACTTTTGAATGATGGTTGTGTTGATAGGCTTACTATGAGGGACGACTGTTATTATTCAGTTGTACTTTGCATTATAGCTCCTAATTGCTTCTACAATGCTTCACCTCACTTTTAGTGTCACACTATTTCTTCTGAATTTGTCATTTCCAGAATAACACGTTACAATTATCTAATTGAAATTATCAGTTCACTTTAGTTTGCTCACACCAGTTTCATTTCTTATTTTACAATTTTAAAGTTCATGCTTCTCACATTCTATGTTCTAGTTACATGTGTTTTGCAGCATCTACACACATCAGTAATTTGATGTCCTTTTTGGATTTAGTCCAATTCCTTCATTAGTACTTTGTACTTATTAGTAGGTATCCAAGTGTCTTCCAACTTGTGAGTCTCATCTTCCAGCACTATTTCTTTTGTTTGATTGAGACTATTAGAGTATGTAATTTACATCATAAGGTTTTTGAGGTATAAAATATTCACAAATTGTTTACCCTTGCTGCCTTCTGCACAGTACTAACAAGACGGTCACTGCTGTTGTCTGTGAACGCTCTTCCACCAGTGTCTCCTGCCATTCCTGCTACAGCTTAGAAGCTGTCTTTCAAGAATTTCACCATCACCATCACTATTAGAATTATCAGTTCTATTCTGCTAGTGTGATGGACAGAAGCATCTTCATCTGGTGTCTCAGGCCTTGGGTGAGCTTGCTAGCAGTCCAAACTTGTAACGGAGTCTAGCCCCCCTAAAGGTATCACTCTCAGATACCTTGACGAACTCAAACTCCTCACCTTTAAGGCATGTGTCCAAGAAGGCTCATGCAGCTTCTTCCTAGGCCAAAGGATATTGCATTGCAGACTCATAGTTTGCAAAGCCAAAAATAAAATGGTATTTGGCCTCTATTATATTTGCAGTGTTGTTTTAACAACATGTGTGGTCTGGCTTGCAGTTTATATTGGAAGAGGATTTATAAAGCAAGAGTCCAGAAAAATATTGAGCAATATCACTATGTTTACCATACATGGGGTAAATACTCTGTATAATACTTACATTTGATATAAATAGCAATCTCATTTTCAGAAGGCAGCCAACCAAACATGATATATTAGAAAGTCAACGGACTCATAGATTGGGAGGGGCTTTACAGACAATTTGTGTAAGCAGTTGCGTGCTGTTCTCTGTGATCTGTATTCTTGAGACTGCATGAGGAAATTTGAGGAGAGAATAAATCCTTCTTTATAGAAGAGTGATGGGAAATTGTTGTAACGTATCACAAAAACATTCAGGTAGGAGTTCCTTTTTTCACAAAAGAATGTCAGGATTTACGTGACATTTGCAAGACCTCGCTAAGACTAACAAACATATTCATTGCAGCATGAGCTTTTGAGGATTTGCAATCCACTTTGTCAGATGCGTGGAATATAATCTTAGAATTTCAGGTATAAACACACAGTGCACACAACTGACAGATGAGTGTGGTGTTGACCATGGATTCAGAGAGAAATTGATGCAGAAAGTCTTGCCAGTGCAAGTGTTTCATTTATATTGGTTGCTAATGAAATAATTAATGATAAGGAGGCCTACTTTATTAGCAGTATGGAAAAGGCAATCATCATCATCATGATATGCCAATCAAGTCAATTCTAAAATATATAATAATTTTAGAACTACAGAGCTGACTTATGGTGATTCTTTTCAGGGTTTTCTAGGTAGAGATCACTCAGAAGTGGTTTACCATTCCCTTCTTCTGGGGGGCATCCTGGGACTGTGCAGCTTTGCCAAGGCAACACAGGCTGGCTTTATTCACAGCAGGCACCATGGGGAACTGAACTTCCAGCCTCAGGCTTTGCAGCCAGACACGTAACTCACTGAGCTATCCAGCCAGCTATGGAAAAGATAGACCAGTGTCTGCATGTGGAGTGTGTGTATGTCAGGGATAAGCCATGTTCTCCAGCTGCCTAAGATGGGATATGTACTGCTCCACCTCACATAGCCCCCACCTTATGTGTGCATGTGCAGCAACACAAACTGCTCGCCCCTGCTCCCTTCTCCCCACAAAAGGGGGTGGTACGCTCTGCCACCAGAGCAAAAACAAGAAAGGAAGCAGTTGTGCCCAACCCCTGAGGTAGGAAAGTACAAAAAGACAGTGCTGGTGCCAGACTGCTCCCTCAGTCAAAGATGGCAGGGAGTAGCAGAAGGTAAGCAACCCAGTGATTACTATCTCCCAAGGAGGAGAAGCAGGTGATGTTGGCAGCTGTACAACCAAAACATAGCTGGCTATTTCTTAAATGAGAGGAACCCCACAGAGCCTGGAAATGAGTTAAAAAATAACAGGACGTTATGTGTCCTGTAGCTGCCTCTTTCTCTTTGGATTTCTGCTGCCACTAGGCCACGCCTCCTCCCCTTTTGCTCCTCCTCTTCCTCTGTCACAGAAGAGCTGCTGCGGCCATCCCGGGGTGACTAGAGAAGTCAGGGAAGTAGTCGGTTTGCCATCCCTAGTGTCCCACGGCTTCAAGCAGTGGCCTCGCTCAGCCTACAGAGAATGCATGTCTGTATGTGTGTATTTGTTTAGCTTGTCCCTTTGGCTCCAGGACCCAAACTAGCAGATTCAAACTGCAAGAAAGGCCATTCTGACTCAACACAAGGAAGAGCTTTTTGACAGCAAGAGCCGTTGAGAGTGCAGTGAACTATCTTGGAAGGCAGTGGGCTCTTTTCTTCTATAGGTTTTTAAATAGAGGTTGGATGGCCATCTAGAAGGGATACTTAAGCTGTGATTTTGGACTGAAGGGCCTTTGGGAACTCTTCCAGCTCCACAGTTCTACCCAGTATGTGGCCAATCCCATCAAAGCTTGAAAAGATGAACCCTTTGGACTACAACTTCCAAATTCCTCAGCCAATATGGCCCCCCCAAAAGTAACTTTTCCAAACTCTGTTCTTGTGTCATTGAATACATTTTCCCTGTTGCTCCTGGGCCTCTAGGGATAACCTAACAGGGCTCTAACTAACAGTTTTGGTGCCTGCAACTGTGCTGCCATACTGTTTAAGTCTGAGTGACATGAGGCTGCAATACATGGGTAGATGAGGGAGGAATGCCTGGACTTGAGTGTCCAAGAGCCATGTTGTTTCTGTACTGACCCTGCCAGTTTTGCGTTTCCTTCTGCCTGGGAAGGAGGACCTAGACGTGGTATTTGTGCCTGGGGTGGGGCGCAAACTCTAAACTTTAGCACCTTGGGCCAAAGCCCTGGTCATCCAACCCATTACAGCTCTGCCCACTTACTAGTGGGCTACTATTACTATTGCAACTCCACCCTACCCATTTAGTTGGTAAATTATAATTCCCCATCTTTATATTTTCTTGTTCTATTGCTGTTATGAAGAATCATAGGCTAATATACCAACCTAGTCCACTGCTCAGGTTCTTGTACTACCAATATTTTATTTCTATAAATGTCTGTGGCAAAATAAAAAATGTGTGTTCTTCATATTTGGCCATTGTGGGTGTTCTTAATTTCCTACTGTATCTGGCATGACATACACTCTGCTTTGTTCATGCTACACCTCTGCCAAAGAGTCTGACTTTTTTTATTATTCAAAACGTAGGTGTACAGACGTGCCTTTGCAGGCACATTTAATCAATGGTATGTGTAGCAGGTTCAGTAACATATACCTTCCTACAAGAAAATGTTACAAAGTTTATCGATTTTGTTGTTGTTGTTTAGAAACAAATCTATAAAATTATGTATAGGGTAGAGAAAGTGGACGGACAGACGATTCTCTCTGTCCCTCACAATGCTAGAATGCAGTCATCCCAAGGAACGAGAAGATGTGAGTTTCAAGACAGACAAAAGGAAGTACTTGTGCACGTGATACGTAGTTAACCTATGGAATTGTCTATCATAAGAAGTAGTGATGGCACAAGCTTGGAATTAGAAGAGGGAATCAGACAAACTTTTGGGCAGTAAAGCTATCGGTACTACTGCTCATGATCACAATATATTCCTTTTTGTACTGGGATCCTAAGCCTCTCTATAAAAGTTGTGACAGCATGAGTGTGAGGATGCCATTGCATTTATGCACATCTTGTTGATTGCCAACAGGCATTGTGTGGCTCCAGGTGTAAGACTAGACTGGTCTTTGGCCTAATCCAGCAGAACATTTCCTAAATTCTTACAATGGTATGAGAAGTAGTACGGCACTCCAAAGATTGAACCAAGCCTTTGTGTTATATGATAATTGTTAGCCAATTGTCTTATTTCATCTATGGACTTTGTACTACAATTATGTCGTTCCTGAAATGAAGGAAACCCCCACAGTGGGACTTGATTTCTGTAAATGGATGAGCTCCTTCCATCCATGGATGGGACTTGGATTCGATTGGAAGAAAAGGGGGATGTGATAATCACTTATTTCCCCTCACTTCTGCAGCCTCCTGAATTCCCACATGCCATGTTCCAAAGGGCTCACTAACTCTCTCTGGAGCAAATGTTTGGAGACATCTGGGGGGCATCAGGTAAGAGTGACTCCCGCCCCCAAAAGTCCTCCCCAATTTACCTGATATGTTCCTCCTGAGAGCAGAACGGTACTAATGCCACCAGATAACCTGTTGAAATCCAAGCCAACAGTTATATTGAAAATACAATTTCTAAGATCCTGGGTTCTTGATTTGAAAGTGTTAAAATGGACTTGTCAAAAAACCTTCCCACAATGGACATTTACCAATGGGAGATGCCATTTGTTTGTCCCACCATTAAAATAAAAAATTTCATTGTTTGCTAAGAGGAAAAATCTGTACATAGCAAGTACTGAAACTGGGGAATACTGTTTACAATAGTGGAGGTAATCATGTTGTAGAACACCTACCTTACAGGTCTAGTTCTGTGTGGGTTCTGCAATAAAGTATGAACTCAAAGTACCACAATGTCTCTTCCTATTGCCTAAGTATAGAATGTATTTCTGTTCTACACAGAATTCATATAACATTTCAGTTGCTTCACTATCTGCGTTATGTTCTTCTTCTGTTAAAACAAATCTCTTTGGCAGTGAGGAACAAAGCAATAGGCAGAGTCTGTGGCACATGTATGCATTGAACTTAATAGCCACTACAAACATTACACCTTTCCTAGACATCACTGGTTCTCAACCTTCTGTCCTCCAGATGTTTAAGATCTCAAATCCCAGACACCTTAACCAGCATTGTCCTAGGAATTCTGCAAGTTGAAATCCAAAACAGCTGGAGGGCCAAAAATTGAGAGCCACTGCAATACAGAAAGGATGGAAGTACAGGTCAGGATTCCTCCAAGATAAGTGCTGTGTGTGCACTTTGCTCCTCCTTGGTGTTCCCCTTGTGGTGAAACCAAAGGAAGCCCGAAGATGCACTGACCAATATGCCATCTGGAGGACCTCCAGCCTGGCACCAGATGACCTCCATCCCCAACATCTTTCAGTCCCCCAATGGAGGGTCTGCAGAGTTGATATCTGACACATGGCTCCTCCAAAGTTTACTACAGGAAAATCGTGTGAATATCAGCACCATGATGTGAGTACATGAAGCTGTTTACATAGTAATTAGGGTGATGGAGTAAGACTGGGGAGACTGTGATCCAGAACCCTACTGAACTATAATGATCAGCTTCAGTTTGACAATGAGAAATAATCAAATATGCTATGTACGAGGAGCAGGCTCTCTAGTAAACATTACTGTCATGGTTCTACTTAACAAATGAATTGTCAAAACATTGGTAAACTGGAGCTCTGGACTCCCGACTTCAACTGCCCAATAAGGCAGAAAGCTCGCTATGTTGGTTTGGTGCAGCCATTTATCTTTCATCCTAACTTATGCTCACAGGGTCATTGTTAGGATAAACTCCCAGACCCTTGGGTAAAAAGTGAATCAATCCAATTAATAAAACCACTGACATGCACATTGTCATCAGGTGTAAGGACTGCACACCCATGCACTTCATTCATAGGTGCAATATGAACAGTTATGTGACACTTAAACATTAACATGCTTCATTTGGCATAAACGTCCATGAATTGCAGCCCACTGAATCCCATCAAGCTGATGAAGTGAGATGCAATCTATAAAAGCTACAATTTCAGTCTTTAAAGTGCCACAAAATTGTTGATTTTCTGCAACAAACCAACAAGAGGCTACCTTCTGGAAATATGTGAAATACATATTTATAATGTGGAACAAAAACACAGGAGACTGTTACAAACGATATGCACATAAATTTTTACAGGTTCCTATAAAAGTGTGCTCCCTGTATAAGAAATCCATGTGAAGTAGCCTAAAGTCTCCTGGGTCATGAGTCCACTTCATCCACCCCAAAGCTGGTGCTATCTAGATATATGGACTACAACACCCACCATCCTGCATGATGGGAGTTGAAATCCCATATTGCGGGGAAGGCTGCTCTATACATTAACGGGAGAATAAAATCTACCCATAGGGAGGGATCCTTTGAGGCACAGCTGCCTGTCTCTGAGTTGTCTGTGGAGTGTAAAAACAGATAAAGAATGGAGTGTCTGCTTGTTGAGAATGCTCTGAAAAGAGATTCAGTCAGATTGATTCTTAATTGCAGGGCACTTCTCTACTAACATGAGATTTTAAGACAAAATTTATCCCACAAATCCAGGCTCCTTTTGGTTCTGGAAAATAGCTTAAGTGCTGATTTTTATGACAGATGGAGTTGATAACTTTCCTGGTGAAAAAGTCCCAGTCCTTCCCAAGGCAGCAGACTCTGATGCCTCTAGTGGCCAAAAGGCCGTGTGACGCTAAAGGTGGTGCTGAAATTAAAACAAAACCAAAGTTTCAGTTCTTCCATTAATAACTTTGTAGGTTACTTATTATAACAAGTTTTTATCCCTCGAATTTGTTTTCAGCTTTGCCTTTGGAACAAGACATGGAGATGACATACGAGGTGTGGCCTTTAAAACAAATTAATCTTATTTCCTTCTCACCTATGCCATAGATTTCACGGAAGCATCATGTGCTCTTCTCCCCTAAGGAGGACAATGTTAGGTGTCCCAGGTTACAAACTCTGAACAGTTTTCCAGTTAATCTCATAGATGCACATCCTTTTTTTCTGCCTAGCCTCCTCCTCTGGAGCCATATACCCTGTGGGTCATGAAATTAAAAATCGTCATGCAAATA
This sequence comes from Intellagama lesueurii, assembly GCA_037013535.1. Classification (NCBI taxonomy): domain Eukaryota; kingdom Metazoa; phylum Chordata; class Lepidosauria; order Squamata; family Agamidae; genus Intellagama; species Intellagama lesueurii. Next base: position 72,114,388 of record JBAJHW010000002.1, read on the forward strand.
GGCATTTTGGATGTGTGAAGCAGGTGGATGGTCTCCCACCCATGTTGTGGTGATGCAGTTCTGCAAACTTGGATTATGTCTGGGCAAAACAGTGCCAACTAAAAAAAAAGGCCCATTGAATTAAAGGGGATCGCGATGTCCACACTTACCCAATTCCCATTGATTCAATGGACCTACTTTCCTTGGGACTAAGAGCTGTACGTAGCCCTAAGAGTTTCGGATGACAGGGCCCTTCCTTAAGGGAAGGGAACGCCGGACCTTCTGAAGGCTCGCTTGGTTTCATTAACAGCCTTCTTTTCCCTCCACTTCCCCAAAAAGCGACTTTAAAAGTGTCAGTCTGTTGGGCAGGGCGGACGATGACCCACCCTTTCTGAACCTTTCCTCCCCATTTATAGCGATGAGCATTTCAAACCTTCATGGATCTTCAGGTCCCACCAGCGGGTGACGCCGTTCTAGCCCACCTTTTGCCTCCAAACCTTCGCCGGCAGCAAGGAGGCTGGTCGAAAAGCCCTCTTTGCTGCCCGGCGCTGTTGCAAACAACAGCCGAAGTTTTTCCCCCTTCGCCGCTCGGGAGGGGGGGGGGCATTGCAAAGGAAGCGGAGCGGAGCAGCGCCTCCTTAATAGGAGGAGGGGCTCCTCGGGGGGCGGCTGTCAATCTCTTTAAGCCTTTCTTTTCAAGCCCTGAATGTGAGCTGCCTGCTCGCTCCCCTCCTCCCCCCCTCCCTCCCCCTTTTCTCCCGCAGCTCGTGAAAGAAAGGAGAGGTGCAGAGGGGGAGGGAGGTTCAACAACAGCGCTGGCCAATCCCGAGTCGCGAAGACGGCGAAAGGGGCCGAGCCACGGGAGGGAGGGAGGGAGGGAGGGAGAAGAAAAAAGTGGAGAAAAAGAGAAAGGGGCAGCCAGCCAGCGAAGCTCCCGCGGAGGGGGCGATGTGTAAAAAGGAGGAGAAGCGTTGCTAATTTTTTTTTGTTTGTTTGCTTTTCCATGCATGCATAATAAGGGCTGATCAGAGCATGCTGCCGCCGCCGCCGCCGCCGCTTGGAGGGCACTTTTGTATTTAAAGCGTCGCGATCGAAAACAGCTCCCCAGAAGGCTCGGCACACGGAGATACAGAGAGATAGAGGGAGAAAAGAGAGAGAGAGAGAGAGAGACGCGCGGGGCAGGTCGGCCGCCGAAGAAGCCGCATCCGGAGGGAAAAGAAAGGAAGTGCCTCGGGCCGGGTGGCTGCCGGGTCTCCGGAGGCGAAGAAAGGAGAGGACGGCGGTTCGAGGACCGAGCGCGCCTTAGGCTCGGAGCCCGGCCGGTGTTGCAGGCGGGGAGCTGGCTGGCGACGGGAGCCGGGAGTTGGCGTGCGGAGCGATGCTGCAGCCGGCCGATCGAGCCGCCAGCGAAGAAAGGAGCTGGGCGTGAGGAGGAGGAGGAGGAGAAGGAGCGCAAAGCGGCGGCATGAGCTCAGCGGGGAGCCTCTCGCCCTGCAGCCTTCACTGACCGCCTCAGGGCCTCCCCAGGCTGCTGCGCGGTAGGAAGAAGAAAAGCGGCGGGGGGGGGGGGAAGAGCCGCCGCGTTTCCCCACTCGGCGCTCCCGGGATTCCCAGGCCGAGCAGGGGCCGTGCGCGCGGGTGGATAGATGAGGGGGACCCTCATGCAGACACTTGGCAGGACTCTGGTTAACTTTTGTCCCGGCGTCTGCGCTCCCATCGCCACCACCTCCTCCTCCTCCTCCTCCTCCTCCTCCCGGTTTGTCTCCTTCTCTCGATTGTCCCTCAGGCGCCCGCGATGGTGGCAGCCCGTTGGCGTGGAGGAGGAGGAAGGTGCTGGCGGACGGCTCTGCTCCCGCTGCCCGGTGCCTTGGCGCTGAGGATCTTGCTGTTGCTCCTGGGCGCCGCTTCCCCGCCGCCGCCTGGGGCTCACGGCCGCCGCCTGATCTGCTGGCAGGCGATGCTGCAGTGCCAAGAGGAGCCCGAGTGCGGCTACGCTTACAGCCAATACGCCGAGGCGTGCGCGCCGGTGCTCATGGCCGCGGGGGATGGCTCTGTGGCCGCCGCGGCCGCCGCTGCGTCGTCCTCGTCCTCCAATAGGCGGCGGTGCCCGAGCCACTGCATCTCGGCACTCATCCAGCTCAACCACACCAGGCGGGGCCCGGCGCTGGAGGACTGCGATTGCGACCTGGATGAGAACTGCCGGGCCACCAAGCGTGCCATCGAGCCCTGCTTGCCCCGGACCAGCAGCGGTGGTGGTGGTGGTGGCGGCGGCGCAGGAGGTGGCGGCGGCGGAGGCGCCGGGACGGGCGGCGTGATTGGCTGCACGGAGGCGCGGCGGCGCTGCGACTGGGACAGCCGGTGCAGCGTGGCGCTGAACCGCTACATGGCCTACTGCGGGAAGCTCTTCAACGGCCTGCGCTGCACCGAGGAGTGCCGCGCCGTCATCGAGGACATGCTGGCCGTGCCCAAAGCGCTGCTGCTCAACGATTGCGTGTGCGACGGCCTGGAGCGGCCCATCTGCGAGTCGGTCAAGGAAAACATGGCCCGCCTTTGCTTCGGACCTGACGCCGTCGGGCCCGGCAGCAGCGGCGCCTCGGACGGAGCCCTTGACGACTATTACGACGAGTACGAAGATGATCCCGTGCGGTCGAGAGATGAGCTGGACGAGACGGCGCCCGTGTCGGCGTTCCCCAGGAAGCCCGGCGACGGCTGCCCAGCCCGCGCGGCTCCTTGGACGCTCCTCTCGGCCGCCTCCATTTTGCTGCTGGTGCTGCTGCTTTCGTAGCCATTTCCCTCCAAGGCGCTCTGAAGGGGGGCTTGGAATGTGGGACGGGTTGAGGGGAGGGCGCCTGGGCTGACCGCATGGCCTGGGAGCCCACAGAAAGGTTTGCCTCCGTTTTCTGACTTGGGGGGTATAGAATGTATGTTGGGCACAGAAAAATAAAGAAGGCCCTCACCGGAGAGTGGCCCCTATCGGCGTTGGAGAGATGAGGGACTCCACTTTTTCCACGCGCGGTTTCACGTTAAAAAAAAAGGGGGCCATTTCTTTCCCCCCACTCCAACCCTTTATAAAGCAACGTGCCTTACTCCGGAGTGAATTTGGGCAAGCCCCTCAGCATCTCAGAACGCCTTTGAATTTTGTTTGGGTTTCCTTTGTTTCCATCACTGGACACTTCTGCTTTGCCCAGCTATTTTAATAGAGATTAGCTGAGGCTGGACCCTTATGTGGATTCGATCAGATAGTGATGTTTGCTCTGCTCTGTGGATACACCTCGCTGCTTTCTGTCTGTGTATTTATCTCCTCACTATATCTGACTGGGAATTTTCTCTATTCCCAGTTTAAAAATCATGTTTGAAAGGGATGGTGCCATTATATTAAATTCCTTTTTTTAAAAAAAATGTAGCCACTGTTCTAAATAAAATTCCTGAACTGTGGAGTTGGTTATTGGGCACTTTGATCCTAAACACCTTTATTTGGAGTGATAACCCTTTAGGTATCCAAATAAGTGTGCTTGGGATTGCAGTCTTAGGTATGCTTCAGAGTATTTTTTAAAAACATGGTGGTGAGAAACAACCTGAACATACTTGTCATGTGTGAAGATTACACTGTGTTTATTTTGCCGTGTGTACACCAGCTACCAGTTGCAGCTACCTACCTGAAGTAAAGTGCTTGTGCAAGGAGGTGTGCAGGTGTTCCTTCCTCAACCTATGTACACGAATGTAAGGAAAACATGTATGAAAATGTTCCTCAGTGTGCACTATGCAAATTGTTGCCACTTGGCTCATTAGCAGCAAGCAGATAAATGTAAAAGAATACTGTAGGTTTATTGCCACGAGATCAAGGCAACTTGAAAAGTCTAAATGTGCTAATGGTTGTTTTGAGTGTTTCTGTTTTTCCAAAACTGTTCAATATGAAGTTAAGAAAGGCTCAAGCTTCCCCAGAGTGCCTCTTAAACTCTTACAGAACTGGTCAGCAACTTGAAACCGAGCCCTTCTAGTACCCTGCCCGCCCATGTCACCAATTATAACATTTGGAATGATACTTGGAGGAAGACACAGCTTTTGCTTCCTTTGCATTGGGTGTGTGTGTGTATGGAAGAAGTTTGGGTATATTTCAACAATGTTTTGCCAGGCTTTTTCAAATAATTGCATGTAGTGGGGTCTTTAGTAAAGATTAAATTTTTAGAACTGCAGGTAATTCATCATGTGCTATGATTGCACATGCTTCTGTTTTACTGGCCCATTCATGCTAAGGAGCTGTAGATAGACAGCTGGTGCTGGCAGGTGGTAACTATGTGGCTATATGCTCAATATATGCATATAATCTGTGTTGGGTACAGAAGCTGTGGCTCTCCAGATGGATGTTGGACTCCAGCTCCCATTAGCTCAGCCAGTATGTTCAGGGATAATGTGAGTTGTCGTTCAACATCTGGAGATCCATAGGTTCGCTACCTCTAACATACACAGTTTTCATCCTTCTCCTTCCATCTTTAATGTTCAGAATTGCTGAACATTTTCAGCAGTCAGAATTGCAATACAAAATCACTAGAAAATCTCTTGTTGCCTTAACCAAGGGGGGGAAGAGTTGATCTCTTGGTGATATTGACCAATGCAACCTCTGTCTTAAAAGAGCTCTGCACTGCCATCTTCAAAAGACACTTTTAAAACTCAATGAAATGTAAAAATATCCTGAAAGGTGATATTGCCTCTAACACTATCAGGGGAGCTGACCTCTGGTAAATCTTATATAAAATGTATTTAAAACTGGGATTTGTTACCAGTTGTTCTCGTGTGTATATAGAATTTTATAAATTGTATGCTTTGGGAATAATTTATTTTTTAAGAAGCTAAAGATTTAAATGCACCCCAATTGCAAGATAAATACATCTGCTGTTCTTTTGTTGCAGAAGTACAGATCTCATTTGATATGTAAAGGGATACAAGCAATGGTAATTCCCATGGAAAAAGAAAATTCTAGATCATAATGTACAGTGTATTTTATAGATTTGAAATTAACTTCCACATTGTTTTGAGAGACTTTATGAATTTTCTAGAATTGTATTTAATGTCTCTCCAAACTGCCTTAAACATTGTATTTTTATAGAATGTGTGAAAAGATCTTATGTTTTAAGTATCTATTGCTTATGTATTTTTATGTGTAAATTAGTAAAGAAAGATTTTTAAAGAATGATATTGTGAAGTTGTTTTCTGGAGAGTGGTCTTGAAAGCCAAAGCTGGAGTAAGTGGAAACAGAAGGAAACAGAAATACAGGTGGTTATGTATGGCTGCAACCTTAAAAAGCTTTACTCCAAAGTAAACTAATGCAATTTAATTTTGGTGTGTGAGCAGTTGGACAGTTTGCCACCTCCAATAGCTGTTGGTAATTGATTGCCTTACTTTACCAAATCATTACTTTGAAGAAATAAAATGCCGCTTTGAAAATGACCCTGTTGAATGAAAGTGGCAGATTTGGGGGTTTAAAACTGTTGGCATGGCAACAAAGCAGGGTTAAAGCTGCAGACAACAATTCCGTTGATTCTTGCTGTTTTCCTACAGAGGTGTGATGCCTTGTGCCAGCTTTTGCTCGGAAGTAATTGCTGTTGAAACTAGTTTCAGTAGACAGTCCTGTGTTTGTACACAAGTAACATATTGTTTTAAGAGATCCATGAGCACTACAAACGTATTTGGAGTACATGCTCTTGAATTATTGCATTAGCTTCAAAACTTATGGCCTCTCCAGACTGGCTCCTCTTCCTTCCACATGGAAGAGGGCAGAGGTAAACAAGCATGCATGATCAACAATGACAAGCCCTTGTCTGATACTGGCCTTCTGCAGCCCGCTGAAGGCTGGTTTTCTGCCAGAGCTACTGATCTACACTCAAACGCCCTTAGATAAATAATTACGCTCTTAAGCTGTCTCGAGTGCTGATACACTTGACCTTGTAAATAGAAATGTTTGCAGTAGGAATAAACTCCGGCATTTGAAAATCTTTTAAACATTAACACAAAAGAGAGAGCTCAGTCCTCCAGGGGATTGAGTTTGAACTGTGCCAAGCTAGGCACTTGCTCTAAAAAAAGAGAAAAAGTTTATTTATCTTGTATCCCTGCTGTTTATTTAAAACGTTCTTTTTCCCAATGCTTTGATTGGGAGACAAGTCAGGAGATTAAAAGCCACAACAAATAAACTTTGACTAGGAATGGGGAGAATCAGCAAAAACTATTATGTTTTCTTAAATCCTTTTTTTCTTCAGGGGGGGGGGGGAGGTAAAATCAGACCAGCTAGTTTTTAGATGTAATTACAGAATTATACATCCTTTTTTGTAGGATATTCACTTTCCAGGATGTAAATCATATTCTCCATTTTCTTGAATTTTTGTTTTGTTTTCCCAGAAGTTCACAGAAGCTGAGGTGCTACTTAGAGAAGTAAACAGTCAAAGTATCAAACAAGTCTAGTGTGTGCAGCTATGCAGTCATAATTTGTTTTTTAAATTACCCCAATGACTGAATAAACCAGAAAACACACATTAAAAAACGATGCAGTAAGACAAAAATGAAGTCATTGTTATGTTAGGTGGAGAACAACATTTTTGGTCCTGTTCTTGATTTTTGGAATAGATACATGAGCAGTAGAAGCAGACCAATAATTAAATTCTACAGTAAATTCAAGAAGATTGAATTTGAGAAGTTCCTATCAAAGTTAGCTGCTTGAAGTAAAATGACATTATGAGTGGATGTGGGGTGGGAATATGGTCTTTTTTGTACATAGTGTACTTCGATGGTTTCCCTAAATATAAAACCATCTTTCCTAGAAGTTAGCTATGCCCTTACTGCATATTACTGACTTCCTATTACAAATAAAAATCCGTGAATCTTAGGGGGCAGATAAACTTGATATGGGAGGGTTCCACAATGAAAGAAGTGCTACATTAGGAGTGGGTTAATTGTGGCCTTTTAGCCCTAGCCAATTTAGGTTGTGTTGAGGAATGCTGGGAAATGCAGTCCAGCACCATCTAGAGCAGTGGTTTCAAGTCTTGGGTTCTTAGACATTCTTGGACTGCAACTCCCAGAAGCCTTCACCACTAGTTGTGCTGTCAAGGGCTTCTGAAAATTGCAGTCCACTAACACCTTGGTGACCCACTGATCTAGAAGGTTGCGTTTTGACCACACTGTACTATGAAGCCTGAACAGATCAGGTTTAACAGTCTAGAGATGTGTTTACATTCATCATAATGTACATTTTCATTAGTCTAGAAACTTACTCAGAGAATTCTTTTGTCCTCAAAGATGACAACTTCCATGATTCAACCCTCATGTTTTGTAAACATTTATCCCAATGGCTGGGGCTGATTAGAGTTGGAATCCGGCGACATCTGTGGAGCCACAGTTTTCCTACTCTGGCTCTAAACATTAAAGAGACAGACTATTTCATAAATGTATGTTTAGCTGTAGAAAAGAGTAAGTGGGTTGTTCCCCATATCCCTGTTAGAGATACATCACTTTACAAACATAACAAGGTTTCATGGCTTCATTTTCATTATCTCACCACCATTCTGATACCTGTGATCACTGTGGATGACTCATGTTCATTCCACACAACCCAGTTCATCACCACCCTGCAGAGCAGGTGAGACATGCCAAGAGCATAATGACACTTGAGCAACAAAGACAGTGTGACGTCCTTGAGACTTAATGAGATTTTTGAAATATTTACAAGCCAAATGAACTGGGGAAAGTTCTCCCCGCCCCATCTTGCAGTGTCTCTCTCTCTCCCAATGCCCCTCCCCATTTCATGTAAAATAATCCATTGGGTCCCCTTCTGCCCCTTTTCTTCCCAGTTTCCAGATTTGAATTCTCCGTGACAGTTTATTTGTCTTTGGAGGCACTTCAGTGACAAATGTTTAAGGGAGTGTGGGACAATGGTGAAGAACAAGGAGGCAGTTCATTGAACTGACAGTGACCATACAGTAAATAGAGGCAGATTCAAGCTTCACTGATCACCCAAGAACACTGTGGGGCTTTTGTACACAATCACAATGGGCATAACATAAGGTCTCCGTTTATTTTTAACAATATATACCAGTAGATGTAGACAGGCATACATCACCTGAAAAGTAATTGTGAAACCTAAAGGGTGGGCCAAAGAAAAACAAAAATGTTAAGTCCATCCAGTGATATATAACTGATCTCACTCCAAGTCATGAGATGGAGGTGATTGCTTATAAAATCACAGGATGGCACAGGAAAAGATGAACTCAGACTTAGATCAACTCAGTATGAGCAGGAGAATTGCCACCCATAGGTAACAGCACAGAGAACCCATATGAGATTTCCTGAGAATCAAGACTGTTTCAAGTTCCAGTCTATATGGCCATTGCATCCTACAAAAGAATTTTGACTAGCATAGTACTTTCATATGACCTAATAACGGCAGTCATGTTTGGTATACAAACAAAGCAGTAAAATTTCAGCTGGAAAATACTGTAAGTGGGCATTAGCAAAATATAGTTGTGCCCTTATGAACTTGTTACCATGGGTTTATTCATAGCTTCCAGGACTAGTTGTACTGTACAAGCAAGACATCACCAATGGTAGGTCTGTATGACATAAATTGCATCTTGATGATTCTTCAAGATAATATAAGCAAATCTGGGAAAACATCTTTTAAAGTCTGGGCAATTTGGGGAACCTCACTCCCTATGTTTTACAGCGTGGCTGGCAAAGGATAGATACATTTGGTGGCCCCATACAGGACCAACATTTATGCAATGCAAGAGAACACGGGAGAGCCAGACCGCTTTAGTATTTATTGCCTGAACCCAGGATGGGGTCAATCAGGAAGAGAATAATATAGAAGGAGGCGAATCTCAAGGGTTAGGCATGCAGAGGTGATACAGAGGTGAAGCCTCAAACTAGGGAGGCTAATACAGGATCAGAATCAGAAGTTCAAAGAATGCTATGTGTGAATAAGGCATACTGTATTTTACTGGGAGCATTGGCTGTTGTGGGCAATTGAAACGCTTCATACCCACTATCTGAATCACACAAATAATGCACTATTAGCACAAATAAATGCGAAGCATCCATCTAATCAATTTTTCAAATACTGGAATGATCTACTGCAAAATAGTGGACTGTGTACACTACATTTTAGCACAAAGATGGTCATTCTCCCACTAGTAACCAGGGACTCTAAATAAATGATTTCAACAACTTTTTTTTTTATTAAAGGAGGACAAGAGCCCTCGAGCTGCATTAATCGGGAAGAAGTCGAGTGGCACTTTTGTTATGGAAATGTTAAGCACATAATAGTTCAGGCAAACAATGTGGAGCCACTTCATTCTTTCAGCCATGCTGACACCTCTTAAAGAGGAACGGCAGGGAAGGATGTGGGAAAGATTTGGTTTCTGGAGAGCTTGTTTCAGCAAATATTTGGGAGGTTTACCTCCACACTCCTTTACTAAGGAGTGTAAAAATGCAGGGTACAGACAACGAAGCAGTCAGTTCACACTTGTGCATGGGAGACCTAGGGACAAAAACACTTTATTAAAGTCCTTTCTTTCTTTCTTTGACTTTATTATGACTCATGGAACTTAATTCAGAGACACATAAATCCAAATCCATAAAATAACTTAAAGCAGGAGTACATAAACCCATATAGATCCAATTGCAATGTCAGTGTTCTCATCTGAGAGCTGGAAAGTGAATTGAAAAATCAAGTGTATGCCCATCAAAGAGACATTAAAAAAGATGGTCAGCTCAAAAATGTACAAGAAGAAAGTAAAGGAAATGCAAAGCTGCAGAGTCCTTTCAATAAAATGTATGGATTTTTGGCCTTAACTTATTTCCAAGTGATGATATCCCTGAATAAGAGGCAGTACAAACAATATTTTAAAAATATTCTTTCAACTGTAGAGGATAGCTTGATATCCCCACAGAGAAGATTTTATGAAAATAAAAGAGAAGTGACATGGGAAGGTGAGAGGTAAGAAACAGATGCAAGATTTAATACGATGTTGTGCTTATTGTTCAAAAGTGCTATGGGGTTAGAAAAGCAGGAAACAAAATAAACAACAATTTGCAGTGGAACTATCCATGCACCTGGCAGACCAGAAGCCTGGCTGCGAGGGATATGCACGTGCAAGAGATTCTTTTTTTAAAAAAGAAAGCATGTGTAAAAAGTTATGTGTAGAATAACATCCCCTGCATCGATTTGTTTGCATATTCTGTATATTTGACAGATATATTTGCTTTCGAAGAGATAAGAATCCCTTCAAATTTTAATAATATATCATATTTTATACAAGGTAGATAGGAGCTGGGGTTTATAGCGACATAGGTGGCCCAGTAGATAGGTTAGTGCTAAGCCTTTTTTAACAGGAGTAGCTATTTTGGAAGTTCATAAATAGTAAAAACTAGAATACTTACCTTTATTGCTTTAGAAAATACATTCTGAGATAGTGTAGGAAAAGAGTCCTAAACTTCTTTTCATGGGGGTATGATGGTATAAACTCCATGTGAACCCACCTGCATCTAACAAAGGAAAGCAACAACTCATTGGATCCCAAGATGGAGTAAGGAAAGCAATTTAAAAATCACAGAGTATTTACTTGAGAGGCAGTGTGTCCACGGGTGGAGTATGAGATTAGAACTCAAGGGACTTGGGTCCAAATCCCTTAATGGGCATGGAAACTCACTGGGAGGTAACAACAGTTACTCCTTAAACATCTGATGCAAACTGAAAACTGTATTAATAATAACAATGTGCTGTCAAGTCAATTCTGACTTATGGTGACCCTTTTCAGGATTTCAGAATACTCAGAAGTGGTTTACTATTCCCTTCTTTGAAGGGCATCCTAGAGCTGACTGTGCAGATTGCCCAAGGCCACACAGGCTGGATCTACTCACAGGAGGCATAGTGGGGAATTAAATGCCCAACTTTTGGTTCTGCAGCAAGATACCTAAATCACTCAGCTATCCAGCCAGAAACTGAAAACCATATTAGGCTTGCCATAATTTGGAAGTGACTTGATGGAACACCACCACCACCACCACCACCACCACAGATAGTTACTTGGAAAAGGCATGAGAGGACAAGATGCCCAAGTCCAGTTAGTTATCCAACTATCAATAACTTGGTACAGCTTATTGGTTTCATGCATTGGTGCCTTTTTTATTTGGTTCCAGCAAAGAAAAAAATGTTATAGCTGGTTTTTTTGTTTTTTAAATTTCCAGTGGAAAGCATAACCTTTTGGATTTCTGAATATCAGTTCTGGGAAATGAGTAGAGATGGGCATGAACTAAAAAAACAAGTTTGTTGAAAATCGCTGGTTCATTGGTTCTGGTTGGTTTGGGTTCATCAAAACCGATGAACATGAACCAACCTGAATGGAAACTTGGTCACTGTCTCTCAAGATGGCAGTAGTGGTGGTGGAGAAGGAGGAGGAGGAGGAGGAAGAGGATGAGTCAACAGGACCAGGTAGGGAGGCAACAGGGGCAGTGGGCAAGTTGTGGGGGTGCAAATGGGCAATCCAGTGCCACATAGCACCGGATCACCCATTTGCAGCAATGGAGGAAGAGGAGGCGGTGGAAGGACCAGGTAGGGAGGTGGCAGGGGCAGTGGTAAGGGGCAAGGGCGGGCTGTGAGGATGGGGCATTTAGTTTCCCCTCCACCCAGTCAAAAACTTCGGATGGTTCATGGTTTGTGATTTATGGGTAGCTACAAACCACCATTTTTATGGTTCATGCCATCTCTAGAGATGAGCACTAGCTCTGTCGTAATCTGGCACCTGCATTATGTTTATGGTGACTCCAGATGGTCATTTTTGTTTTCCCCAGGTATGTTAAGAAGAATTTTCATATTTTTTAAAGTCATCTGGTGGTTTCCTCCTTATTTTATTTATGTTCTGCACTGCTTTGACCTTCTCCTGCTGATTATACATAGGGCTATATCCAGTACTGGGTGTCCCCTAGTGCTACAGTGGAATCCAGCTTAAATGGGGGAAAACTTCCATCTCTACTACAGCCCCTCAAGAAGCCCCAAAACCTGCTTCAACAGACTGGGATACTAGCTTCAGGGTGGTTCCTAAAATTCCAGGGGAGAAGGGAAGGGAAGGAAGTACAGTACTGTGATGTGCTGGATTTAATTATTTGTGCAATTTCACCACTTTCTATTTATTATAGTTTTATAATTCTGTTATATCTTATATTTTTAATTTACTTGTAGCAAAAGCAGAGAACATGGGGTATTGGGTGGTCTAAAAGAATAAAATAAAATAAAATAAAATAAAGCTCCATAAGTCATGTGATATAACCCCTATTAATTCAAGGGGATCTGCTCTAGTTAAAACTAACCATTGAATTAATAATTGCTACTACCACTGCATACCCTATTTTGGCCATCTCACTTTCCAGTATGGGCAGATGATACTTACACAGCTTGGTAGCAGCAAGATGGCAGATGTTCTGAATAACTGCATCTCAAGAGCGCTGTTCATTGCTTCCCAGTATGGGTGGTGAATATGCAGTTGTCTCAGTACCTGCATACTTCCCATTTAAAGAAAGAAAGAAAGAAAGACTGGAAAAGTCCATTTATGCTTCTTGGAGGGCGTGGGGGCTGGATGGCATCTGGGGTTTCAACTGAATTCCTTGACTTGTGAGCCCTTTGCTGCTTTTTTTCAAACAAAGATTGAGGCCACCTATAAGGACCTCGACTCCGTTAGTGTGGTAATAAGTGATATTGAGGTGTCCAGTGCACCATCTTATCTGGTTATAATGGATCAATTTCAATTGGTGAGGCCTGATGACGTGGACAAGGTGCTTGCATGATCTGAGACTACAATCTCTCAGTCAGACCCATATCTCTCCTGGCTCTTGAAATCAACCAGAGAGGTGACAGTTGAGTGGGGTACTCAGATCGTGAATTCCTCTTTACAGGAGGGTTATATTCCCTCATGCTTGAAGGAGAAAACAATCCAGTCCATTATGAAAAAAAATCCAATTTGTTGACCAACTACTTAAACAACTATCGTCTGGTTGCTAATATCCCATTTAATGGTGAACTGATTAAGAGGTTGATGGCTAATCAGTTGCGGGCCTTCTTGGAGGATATCAATAGTCTAGACCCATTTCAGTTGGGGTTTAGGCTGTGTCATGGGACTGAGACAGCTGGTCACTCTGCTGGATGACCTTTTATGAGAGGCCGATGAGGGGAGAATGATCCTGTTGGTCCACCTGGATCTCTCAGTGGCTTTTGATACTGTCCACCACGGTATCCTCCTTGACTGGTTGTCAGGGTTCGGGACTGGTGGCACAGTATTATGCTGGGAGCAGTCCTTCCTAGACGACCGGTGCCAGAGGGTCTAGCTTGGAGATGCTGCTTCATCCCTGTGAGTTCTACAATGTGGTGTCCCACAGGGGTTGATTATCTCCTCATTGTTGTTCAACATCTATATGAAGCTGCTGAGGGAGGTTGTTCAGGGATTTGAAGTATGTTGCTATCAGCATGCTGATGACACACAACTCTCTCTCTCCTTTTCATCTTCAGGAGAGGAAGCTATGCAGATGCTAGTGCACTGCCTGATTGCAGTTATGGACTGGACGAGGGTAACAAGTTGAAATTGAATCCTGACAACACAGATATCCTGTTATTAGGTGGGGAACCTGATCAATTAGAAAGCCTTTCACCTGGTCTAGATGAGGTCACACTCCCTCTGAAAGATCAGGTCCATAATCTTGCTTTTCTCCTAGACCCAACCCTCTCTGTTGAGAATCAGATCTTGTCCATGGTCAGGTCTGCCTTCTTTCAGCTGAGGCAGATTACACACCTCCAACCCCGCCTTGATTGGACATCCCTAATGACATTGGTTCACATGCTGGTAATCTTGAAGGTAGACTATTGCAATGCTCTTTACATGGGGCTGTCCTTGAAGGTGGTTCAGAAGCTGCAGCAAGTGCAAAACACAGTTGCCAGGCTGGTATCAGAAACATCTAAATATGATCACATTTCACCAGTCCTGGAACATTTGCACTGGCTGCCTGTACACATATGGGCCAAGTTCAAGATGTATTTGTTGACATTCAAAGCCCTAAATGGTTTAGGACTTTGTTACTTATCAGAGCATCTCTCCCCTAGAGCGACCTTCTGGCTCACCCACACTTCCCAATCTATGATGCTACGGGTGGCCATTCCAAGGGAGGCCCAGAAATTGACTACTAGGAACTGGGCCTTCTCAATGGTGGGTGCCATGTAATGGAACTCTCTCCCTGTGGAACTGCATCAGACCCCATACCTCCCTGGCTTCAGGAAAAAAAGTAAAGACCTGGCTCTTGACTCAAGCTTTTCACACTCTTGCCCGTTTCTTTTTTCTTTCTTTCTTTTTCTTTTTTTTTTTTTTTTGTTGGTCTCTCTAATTTTCGATGACCCATGATTTTACAGGGTGATTGTTTAAATTGCTGCCATCTTGTATCTTAGTATAGAATCTACTATATATTTAGGTTGAGTGGTTTTTTTCTCTAATGTTTTATTTATTGTTGCTATTGAATTTTACTCTAAGTTTGCTGATGTTTTGATTGTGTGCTATTAGGCTGGTTCCAAATGATTGCAACTGTTCTCAGGGTCTTCCAGACAGAAAGGACTCACAAGTGGTTTACCATTCCCTTCTTTGGGGCACTCTGAGACTATGCAGGTTGCCCAAGGCCATCCAGACTGGTTCCTCTGGGATGCACAGGGGGAAATTGAACTCCCAACCTCTGGCTCTGCAGCCACATACCTAATTTACTGAGCTATCTAGGTACAGTATAGGGTACTCAAAAGTAGTTGACCACTGTCTTCTTCCGGGGGCACTCTGAGGCTGTGCAGCTTGCCCAAGGCCATACAGGCTGTTTCTTCTCTTACAAGGCACAGTGGGGTATTGAACTTACAACCCACTGAGCTATCCAGCCAGCATTTATAGACAAAAGGCAAAAATGAAAGAATGTTTTCTTTGCTAATTAGGACTGATAGCAGAATATAATGGAATCCTGTCAAAATGTCTTTAAAATGCCCTTTAAAAGGAAATCTTACTGCACCTAAATAACTAAAGTATTGCCTGTTATACCTAAAAAAGTAAAATTGTAACTAGTTATCCAAAATTTACTTCCATGCTTTGGTGAATACTAGTGAGTTGCTACCAGTGTATTCTTGGACTGGTACAATACAATACAACCCTATTGTTTTATTTACAGATCTCAGACTTGTCAAAATTCTTGCAAAAGAGCCTAATACCACATCAGCACCTTGATGTGCAACAACTGTCTAAAGTCAAATAGTGAAATATGAATGTAGGCACACTTCCATACATTTGTGTGCACATAGTTGGGAAGCTTGGTTTATCCACTTTCCCGGTCATAGCTACAAAGATGTTTCAAGAAATATGTGTATAGTTGTATTTTATTCCCATGCTTCATCCACCAGCCGTAGAAAAACACGGGCCTCTCTTAACAACAGTTATAACATGGACTTCTGCTCATAGATTGTATGGCCTGTGAGGCAGAGAGCATCCTTCCCTTATGTGTCTGAGAACAGTTTCACTGACTTTTGCGCTCCCTTTGTTTTATCTTCATTGGGCCATGTCTCCAAGTGAAGGGCTGAAGACCAAGGCATAAAAGAGTTACTGAAGCCACCAATATTATTGAAGCTGCCATGTCTAAAATCCTGGAATCTGTGGTTTTCCCTGTCAGAATTTCAGTGATGAGAGAAAATGAGTATCTATGATATGTTTTCTTCTCTGCTTTCATTAAAGACGTGGGACAGGACTGTTCTGATACCACAGACAGAGCTGTTCCTGTCAAAGGAAGTGGATGGGGTAACTTCCTGAAGCTGTCCTTATGTGCTCAAATCCTGTTTCAGTTGTCTAAGAAACCTTATATCACACAGTTTAGGGCAACACAGAGAGCTGCAGAGGGGCAGTGAGGAGAGAAGACAGTCCTGTCTTAGTAGCAGATTCCTGCAAACACAGTCTTGCATTTAAGTGACAATCACGTCTCTCTGCTTCCAACAATCTCAAATAGAAAAAAAAATGCTCCATCTGAGTTGCTCTTCACACCTTCAAATTCAGCTCCATTTACGCCGATGTTCATTTCTTGATTTTTCTGTGTTTTCGCGGCTGGAGTCAATGGTCATATAGCTATTTATTATGGATATTTATTTATTGCCTTAAATGATGACATGAAAGGCAAAGAAATCACAATCATTTCTGCAAACCATTTGACCCAACAGTGCCCAACATGGTTGGTTCTTCTCATCGGATGTGGCAATGTGACATAAAACAGGGAGTGAAAGTTTCAGGGCATTAGGCCAGAGGATGAAGAGACAAAATTGAGAAGGGATGATGGTAAACAGAAACAGCTTGCTTTGAGGAGAAAGGGTAGCTAGAAAAGGAGCCAAGAAGACAATCATGTTCATGGAGTGAGCAGAAAATATTATTTTAAATAGTGTTTTGAAACATTAACATCATAAATCTATAAAAGTTCTGGCTTCAGAACAAGCACAAAACTTAAAACGCTGTTAATGGTGAGGTTTAAAAATTGTGTGAATAGGAGCCATAATTTTGTATTGTCTTACTGCCTTTTACTTGTCTCTCTCTCTCTCTCTCTCTCTCTGTGTGTGTGTGTGTAGTAGTAGTAGTAGTAGTAGTGTAAGGGTCTTCTATGAGTTCTCATACAGCTGAAAAGTTTATACATCCTCAGGGGGGAAAATCATTAATCCCATACTAGTGTTCGGCCGTTTAATGAAAAACAGTCAGGAAGTCCTTGAAGAGAAGGGCAATTGTTATTTTTTTAAAAAGGCCCTTTCTACTTAATTAGCTATGACAAGGTGTCTAGTGTGAAAAATGAGTGACAATCTGTATAGCATATCAGTCACATGTATTTTTTTTAAAAGAGCCCTCTATTCTCTTATTTCTTTCAGATATGTTATAGGCAGGGCATGGGGAGAATGTGAAAGTCATGTTTTTGAAAACCCACTGTCACTTTAAGAGGATGCAATACGCCCATTAATGATGATATTACTCCTCTATTATTGTTAAGAATAATGAAGGAATGGGAATCTTGGCCCCAAGCTGAAGTTCTCCTGAAATGTTTTCAATTAACTCTTGGCACCAGCAGGAAAGCATCAAACCTTTCCCATGCTGAAATATGGAAAATCTGCAGGGTACTTCTCAGCAGGGGTGGAATTTCATTAAAACAAGCACATCATAATTCAACAACTTCTGCACCCTGTTTAAGCCTTTCCATTGATAAGGGGACGGAGGCAATTTTTATGGCTTTGCAAAGAGAAATGATTTCATAAAGATCTTTTCAGAAGGGGGCCTGCTTTGGCCACCGAGGCTTTTTGAGCACTCTCCAATGCAAAAACGGTAAGACCTTTAAGCACAACTGACTACTAGATAAGAGGCAGAACCAAAGAGACTTTAGGCGAGGCTTTATCCATTAAACAATTCCTTTCTAACTCATGGTAGGAACTCGCTTCAGCAGGGATTTCAAAGTGGAGAGCCCTGCTGCCTGCCAGCCACATTTTTCTATGACTTACTTGGAAAGCACGTTCTCTGACAATGTCTTTTAAGGTAACAAAATATCTACCCATGACTGATAGCCAGAGGTGCTGCACAGACTGACTACTCATGAAGGAGGCAAGGTTTTTTTTAAGGAGGGTATTTCAAACAAAGGAGAGTGATGCTGCACTTCACTGGATAAGGAATCTTTGTTGCCACTGCCTCTTCTTTTACAACGTGTGTGTGTGTGTGTGTGTGTGTGTGTGTGTGTGTGTGTGTGTGTGTGGTTGTGTATCCATCCTTTTTGTAGCTTTTGAGCTGATCAGGGTTGGGCTCCCCCCCCCCCCTTTCCCTTTCTCCCTTCCCTTCCCCTCTTCATTATACAGCAAATGCTAAAGAGGGGCAGCATTCTTGCTTAATATTGCTCCTGTTTGTCACTTGGGACGTCCTTGGTGTGAAAAATACTTTTACTCCATTATCTCATTCATAACACCCCCAATGAGATAGATTGCTAATTATGCTCCCATTTTATAGATAGGAGCTGGAGCTGAACGACGTTGACTCTAAGACCACCCAGTGAGTTCAAGGATGGGGAGGGGGAGGAGGGGGGATTTAAAATGCTGGTCTCCCTCAGTCTGAGATTCTCCATTACGCACTATACGGATTTCATAACATCCATGCTTTATACTGGAAGGAAAAGAAAGAGACCCAAATGTTCACATGAATAAAACATAGCACGGTTGCGTTGGCTGAGGACCACTCTAATTTTAGGCCTGTCATATATTTTACTTTTGGGAGTCTATACAAAGCTACATTCTCCGTAACTGCTTTCCCATGTGGATATACCTTTTGCACAAAGAACAGCGCATACCCTCTGTGAACACCATGACAAGAGATTCAGACATGCAAGTAATCTCAGTAGAAAGCTCTGACAGTGGCCTCTCCCAGTACGTCTATGCTGCTGAACAGATACACTTACAGGGGCTGTGTGTGGCAATTTACAGGCAGGGTACGTCCCGTATCTCAAGAGCAAGGGACAGCCATGATGCAATCCAATGTGGCTACATGATTTCACAGTCCATTACCTTCCACTTTAAGGACAGGAATGTGAGAAGTTAAATTCTGTGGGATATTTTGCTGTTCACAAATCCTTTTAACCCATGTTCCCATCAGCAAATTAAATCCAGCAACCCTACATGCGCACATAGCAGCAGGGCCCCTGCACAGCGAGGCTAAGGGTCCCAATTCTAAACAGAAATAATGCTGGAATATCTGAGGTGAGTAAAACCTGTAGTAACTTCGTCCAGTGAAGTATGTCTGGCTTAAATGTTCTGTTTTTGGATTTTGAGCTCAGAGAAAGCTACATGTAAACAACCCATGTATTTCAGTGCAATAGCAGGAAAACTCGAAAGATTGGCTTGGATCCTGACAAGCACAATTGCATGGAGACTTTTTCCACCTGTCCCTCTTCAGTACAGCCCCTTGCACTGCCGGTGAAACCCTTCTCCTGGGATTTACAGGACCCTAGCGTTGAACATGAGACTAGAAGAGTCCTGAGTTTAAGGCTGCCATGTACAGGATGCTAGCGGAAGACTCAGGGAATCTCCATCCTTTTCCAGGTTTCAGGCAGGGAGAAAAATGCTAGGGAACAAATTGCTCAAGGATGAGAAGGTTCAGCTTACCTTAAAACCTTAGGCACTCGCCACCATGAATTCCCAAGGGTCTCAGGATCTGACCCTAATATCTCAGGAAATAGGATGGTGCTGACCTAGCAACTAGAAGGAAAGGCCATCCTTTCCATAAGCTTTGTTTGGCCAAAGAGCTTGTCTGTCTGTCCATGCTATTTTTTTTGCTCCTGAGGAGGTCAGCTCAGGCTCAAACTGAACAGCAGTGAAACCCAGTGTCTGAGAATACAGCTGAGCTGAGCGTCATTTCCACTTTCATCAGAGGCCAATATCTGTCAATAGTTCTCAGTCTCCCCCAGTGCCTGAGAGTAAAAACATTTACGCCATCATCTTCTGTGGATTTTAACCTCATACCTCACTGGCTGTTTTATAGTTTTAGTGTTGTGAGCTGTCTCAGGTCCCTATGGGGAGAAAGATGAATGACTGAATAAATGAATAAATAAATAAATGCTATTGTTCTGCTTTATAACATTATAATGCCCAGGGAGTGCATACATTCAGAACTGTACAACAATATTTCAGGAAAGTGAAAATTTTGCCCATCTCTGTCCGGTCTGGATCACAAGAAGAGACAAACTCCAAGTCCCTAATGAGATGACCAGCTGAAGCCCAGCATGGCTCTAATCCCTCAGGTTAGGTTGGGAGGGAAGGGGTGGAGTACATTGTCTTTCCAGCCAACTGAAGCCACACCAGCTGAAATCCTGTTGCATAGTATAATAAGTTGCAACTAGAATAAACCTGGTGTACTCTGATGTATAACATGTCTGGTGTACATGAATTACATGAGTATTAGTTAAAGAATATAGGGCTAATTTATGTTTGTGCCAGCATAACATTTCTTTTCATGTCAATTAAAATAACTGTAATATTAATCAGTGGACAGAGTAATTCATTAGTTTTAAATATAGTCAACATTTGCCAAAATATACAACTGCCTGATTAGTACATGTTTGTTAGCTTAGTAGTAGGGACAACAAAATCCATTTCACACTGCAGTCAATGACAATTCTGCCCCTCTCATCACCAGATATCAATGCTAATGATTATGAAGTTAATCTTTTGTGAATAATCAATATTCTCTCATCTGTTTTCCAGTATATGTCACTAGTGTAGAAATGTAAGGTTTCCTAAAATGTTCATTGATGAGGGATTTAATTACCTTGTATTACCATGTTCACTTATACTCATTTCACCATAAAATTATCTGAACCACGTAACAGTTTGAATACTTTCCCAAGTACAATCAATTCCTAATAACTAAGTAAGTGCTTGCCACACATTTAGGCCCACTGCCACCTAGTTCCTCAGTCCTGAATTTTAGGAAATTCTAAATCAAATTGTTTTCCAATCTCAGCTGCCACTTTGATTTCATCACATCAAACCCTTACTGAGATCAAACCTTTGAAATGAGAAAAGATTTTTAATCCAGTTACACCAGATGGAGTCTAACTTGATAGGTCCTGAGAGCTGGAGGATTAGTATTCCTCAACACCTCCCCCCTCCCGTGTGAGTGAGACTGCGTACACAAAAATGCATATCATCTCCATTTTCCTGGACAAATTGTTTTACCAGCAATTTGGGAATGTTCATTCTGAGTCCTGCCCTTGATCCAAGAAAGTGTTCCGCTTCCGATACAGTCCTAAATTAAAATTCTTATTTGGTTTTTCTTTGGATTGACCTTGAAAACACATCAAAATGTTTATTTAATAGGAAAACTTAATACAAGCTAATTTCTTTTACTTGGGTAGAAAGTGCAGTTTTTTTGTACTTTGAGACAGAATGCAGGGACACGCCAACATTTGATCTGTTCTCAGATCAACTGCTACATGTTGTACTCGCAATCTAATGTGTGAGGATAAAAATTGCATGGTCAGAAACAAAACTAGAAGCCCCACTCTTATGATGATAATCACCCACAGATTTGCTTGCAATTCCTTGACGTGTCCCTGCATTCTGGTAAGTTTGACAACATCATATTCATTCCATATCCACAAAGTAGGTAAGTATGTCTACTAAGTGGTTGGTATGTTGTTCTGTGACCCATGAAATGGGATCAAGAAATTAGTCAGGAGCAGAAAGGCAAGTATGAGGAATAAAAGCATCAGTGAGAAAACATAAAGCCGTGTTTAGTTTGTAGCAATTGCAGCTGGCAGTCCTCCAAGACATCAAAAAACGTGTGTGTGACGAGAGGAAAGCTGGTCTATATAAACCTCTGGTTTTTTGTTTGTTTTTAATTTTTATGCCCATATCTTACACGTAGAAACTTTTGTCTGCCAGGGAAGCAAGTCTCTTTCTTACAATATGACTCCCAAGGATATATTACTTTCAAATACTCGTTCCCATCCAACTCCGGGTTGAAAAAAATAATGCATTTCTGGACAACATGAGAAATCATAGCAAAGGAGTGGGGAGAAAGGGAAAGGAGGGTGAAAAGCAGCAGTACATGGTGTTATTGTTTTTCAGGGAAACAAACATGATGAAGATTTTTTTTTAAAAAAAGAATAACACACTGCTGCCCCCCCCCCCCCCCCGCATTGGAAGGAAGGTAGTGAACTGTTCATCACAACAAGTGGCCTGGAAAACCAGGCTTTTTCCTTCTACAGCACAAGATATATCAAACTCTTCTTTACTCACATGGACAACTAAAGGATACACAAGATCAATGATTCCCAATTCTAGATCCCCAGATGTTCTTGGACTACAACTCCCAGAAGCCTTCACCACTGGCTGTGCTGACCAGGATTTCTGGGAGTTGTAGTCCAAGAACATCTGGGGACCCAAGGTTGGGAACCACGGATGTAGACCAAGTCTGAAGAAGAAGATGAGTACTGTGTTTTGAAACTGATGCCTCTTGTTTGAAGATAGACTGCTACAATGCAAAAGAGCAGGTACTGAGCGCCACACCTGACATGATGTTAATGGGCTTTTCTACCTGAAAGAGACAACATATGATTCCCCCAGCTTTCATGTGAAAAGCAAAACTTGTAAAGGTATTTCTTGAGAGGAATTGTTGTTGTTTGTCTCTCACCCCCCAAATACTTTTCTCATTGTCATACATTACTTGCTACATTACTTGTCTTTTCTTTAATCCTTCTTGTGGGAGGAATCCACCTAAAAAAAGAAAGGAAATCTGAACAATAAGTTCCCTCAAATGACCTCAAAGCATTGTTAACCACCACCCCGCCCCTGAAAAGTAGCAAAAGTAAAAAGTGAACTTGTTATTAGGAGGCAAGTGATAACATTACCAGTTGTTACATAATTTTCTAAAAGATCATGGCTTCATTATTCCCAGAAGTAACACATTCCAAGAAGCACTGTTGCGAATGAGTTGCCTGTTGCCTTACAAAAGTCTCCTCCCACCCCCACTCCACCATTCATCTGTTCATCTTCCAAGATTTCCTTTTTGTTTTTGAAGTCAAGCAGTCATTACATACCTGGCCATCTATTTTGTACCTTTTAAAAGGATGTCTGATATGCCATGCCAAAGTATGACCCAAGTCTACAAGTTTCTTCCTAGAAGGCTGGATATGCCCAGGCAACAGATGTTACTCAACATTTACAGCCTACTGTACGTCCTCCGAACTCAAAGTATCCACAGATCCTCTCCACTCAAAAAGAAACTGTCAAAAACATCCACAGCTGCCTATCTCTTAGGCTTTAAATGGAAAAGGAATAGGGAGAATCTCCTTTTATCCCAACCAAAACCTTACTGTAAGTATTCTGATTTCCTTATCTATACATAACAGGGCTGGACAACACACACCCCAAGCCATTTTTGTTGCCCCCACTGCCATGGAGCCCCCAATACCCTGGAGACGACCCCAAAATTAAAAAAAAAAGTTTTTTAAAAATTGATCAAAAAGTCCCCTTCTGCCCTCTAGGGGTTATGGCAGCCATTTTTCCATAATTTGAGAGCCCCTCCCCCAGCAGCCTAGGGCACCCAAATAATCTCCCAAATTTAATTTTAAAGAACTGGGGCACTTTCAAGACATTTTTCAGTGAAAGCTTTAAAAGCAAGAACACTTCCAAGTGTTTTCTGATATCCCTTCAGACATAGGACTGACCTTCGTAAGTAGGGCACAGAAACATCCTAGGTTTCCCAGCACCCTCTAATCTATCCTGTTGCCATGAAGGGCCAGGACAACATAGCCTCTTTGCTATCCAGGGGCAGGGCAAGGCACCATCATAGTCTTGGCCTTATGCCGCACAATATCTTGTTGCAGCCCTGTTCCAGAATACAATGAAGGTCACGAGTGAGCTCTGGGCCCGATGGTGTGATGCAGGACCCTCATTTGAAAGAAAAGGAAGCTGTCAATTTGAGTCAAGGAATGACGAGGGAAGATCTGGTTAATTTTTCTCTTCTTGGCATTTGCCTGCTTAACAGCATCCCCTACCCTCATCTGCCTTTTTCCTGTCAATGGGACACTTTTTCCTTCCCCTTGATGGGGAAGAGGCTTTGGCATACAGTTTGAGCACCTAACCAGAAAGAAGATGGAGGGTTATGCAATCCCTCCCACACCACGGTCTTTTGGCTCTTCCTTGTAGCACCCATGTAATAGCAGACGACCCTTCATATGATCTCTACCAAAGTATAATTCTGCTGGTGAGACACCACTGAAATTGACAGTTTCTCTCCCATTCCTGTCATTCCTGCCCATCATTCTATGACTTCTGTTGGCACTCTTGAGATATTAGCAATTCTTTCTGATTATTTCCCATGAAACAGAAAGTATCTTCATTCATTTGTTTATTCATTCATTCATGCATGCATTTTATTTATATCACACATTTGTCCCATTAAAGGTACAGTGTTATGAAGTAAATTCAAATTTGAAATGAATTGGCACAATCACTGATTCTGTCTTTACTATCACCCTGGTCCCTTAGATTAGCTGATAATTATAACCTTTGAACTGCACAGCTGGAAGGGACCCTATGGATCATCAAGTCCAGCCCCTCTCAAAGAGGCACAGTGGGGAATTGAACTCCCAACCCTTGGCTCTGCAACCAGAGACCTGAGCCACTAAGCTATCCATCAGTTCATTGCAAATACTATTAAGTAACTGACAGGTAACTATTTTACTTTTAACTAGCACCTCCAAACTAAAATCAAAGTGAGAACCCAGGCTTTAGGAGTTTCATGATGGAATCTCTAGCTCAGCCATTCTCAACCTTTTTTTGGCCACAGCCATAAACAAAATATGAAAGAAATGTAGGCTGAATCAGGATTGTATTCACACAGTAGTGTGCAAAGAATTGTTTCCAGTCTGTGGCCCCCTTCAAATGTGTCAGGGACTTGCAGGGGGCCATATGGTTCCCATTGAGAATGGCTGCTCTAACTGACAGCCTGGGCTGCATATAAAAAACATGGCAACAAGTAGACATCATAGAAAGGAAAGGATTTAATCAAGGTCACAGCATTGACACTCGGCAGATACGAAATGAAGGCTATATTTTGAGGACAGGTGTCACCAGTACAAATTTAGTGTGTTTCCTCTGTTGGCTGCTCACTAGAATGAGGGCTATTTTGCCCATCTGTAAACCTAAAATCCAGTTACTTGTGTATTCCATAGGACAGTAGTTCCCAGCCTGGGGTCCCCAGATGTTCTTGAACTAAAACTCCCAGAAGCCTTCACAACTAGCTGTGCTTGCCAGGATTTCTGGGAACTGTAGTCCAAAAACATATGGAGACCCAATGTTGGGAACCATGGCCATAGGAATGCCTGGTGTATGTACCTTCAAACCTGCATTAGCAAAGCCACCCTCTCTCTCTCTCTCACGGACATACATATTGAGGAGTATACTTGGTGTTCAGCCGAGTAAGTAATATATGAAGAGGCTCCAAGTATGCTTTATATCCTGTTGCTATGGGAATGGCTGGAAAGGTCATAGAGAATTTAAAAAGAGAGAGTTCCTTAGAGGAAAAAGTTCCACAACCTTACCCTACCCAGGTGCAGGAAAAGTGAGATGTAGGGAAATATACAACCACATGGGGGTTGTGGCAGAGGGGAAGGAAGCAAGTTGGTTTTGAAAATCTGAAAGATCTGTGAGGAGAGTGGGAAGTGGGAAGACTGAGAAGAATAACACCATTTGAAATTGCAGCAGTTAATACAATTGAAGGAGGGTATTAAATTTGATGCTGAGCTCCTGCTTTTTTTTTTTTTTTTTTTTTTTTTTTACATTCTCCACCAAATCCCATGCATCTACACTGCTAATTTTGCCCATGCATTCATTTCTATCCTAGCTTATGCCTTCAGACATTCCTCTGAGTTCAGGCAAGACTTGCTCTCAGGAAACTAAATATAACATTGCACTCTTAAGCACTGATGAGATTTCAGCCTTGTACTTCCTAGGCTTTTGAGGAAGATGACTATATGGTCAAAAGCAGGGATGGATCTACCATGAAGCTGATGAAGCATAAGCTTCAGGGCCCCTAATCCCGGAGGGGCCCCAGAAGCAACTTTAGTGCACATTAAAAAAAAAATTGTGGTGGCCTGTGGTGGAACAAACCCACTGAAGAAGGCAACGGTGGTTACCCAGAACTTGTTGCTGGTTGTGAAGGTCCCCCCATAACAGTTCAAGCTTCAGGGCTCTAAAAATGTAGGTCCAACGCTGGTCAAAAGCTGCACAATGAGTGCTAGAAACTTGTATCATCTTAAGATGGAGGCAGCCCTCCGTGAGTGTTGCCAAGTATCTCATAAGCCCCATAAACTCAGAAATTCTGTTTTGTTTCCAGAAGGTTTTTGTTGCTGGGGTACCCGTGCTTGAAGGTAATTAGCTGGACTGGTGAGCGATTCCTGATGGATTCTGTGAGAGAAAAGGGATGGGGGGGGGGGAGGAGAGAGGGAGCATAAGAGGGGTGTGCTCCAGAGGAGGGAAAAGAGTGATTTTTGTGCCCAGGCCTTGCTGAGGCAGAAAGAACAAAAGCCTCCATTTTAATGATTCTAAACTAAGGCCCCATCAGCTCCATTTACTAATATTCAATAGCTGAAGCCTGACAGCAACAGCAGTTAAGTAACAGCTCCCGCCAGGCTCTGAAAACTTCTCTTCGGATGTGCACTTCCCAGTAGAAAAAGGAATGAAAAAGGGAGAGATGGGGAGAGAGAAAGAAAGTGGGGAGAGGCAAAGGGAAAAGGGGGGGGGGAGGTGAGGGAAAGTAAAGGGGGGAAAAAAAACCCTTGCTGACACGGGGCATAACTTAATTTTCACGGTGCCGGGACAGCTGTATCGTGTAATCTGCCATGGCATGCCATTAAAACTTCAATGCCTTTACTGACCCAGAAGGGAAACTCAGACCGTGGAGAGCCTTTTGAAAAGAAGTGGTGATCTTTCACGATTTATGAGCTTGTCTTAAAGAAACAGACTCCACTCACTTTATATTAATCACCCTTTTCAGGGTACATTGAAATCTGGGGTCTCTAGTCGAAGAGTGTGGTGACCCAATACTTTAAAATTGTTAGCCCTTTCATTATTTTGTTGTTGTTTTGTGACGATCATGATGATCATGATGATGACCATCATTTTAGCAATCCTACACCCACCCCAGTCCCCTAAAGATATTGGATAGCAGGGGAACTGTAAAGTGCAAAATCCAATTACACTGAATCAATCTGAATGGCTGGGGGTGAGGGGAGCAGTGAGACCTGAGCATTCTCGTATAATATATGTTAAAAAGAAGGGAAAGAACTTGAGAAATATGAGGCGTTACCACTCTGGGCAGTCATGAAAGTTGAGATCTTTTCTGTGATTCAAAAACGAAAGACAAAGCTGCATTTCCCCCCCTCTTCTTTTCTTTCTATAGACTGGCAAATGTTTAAAAAGCTTTGAATCCATGGTGATAAGACATATGTAGTTAAAGTCATTTAAAAGGCTACCTATGACTATCTAATGGTATCAGTCTTCTAAGGAAAAATTCTCATATATATACAATTCATAATACAGCAGCTTCCTTCATATTGCCCTTTCCAGAAGTCTTGGACTTCAAACTCCAGCATCCCCAGGCAAATTGGCATGATGGGAAATGTCATCAAACACATCTTGAGGTGTCAATCTGAAGAAGGTTGCAGTTGGAATAAATAAAAGGTCAAAACATAATAACTGAGCAAACTTCTGAATTCTCCACAAGTCTTTGGCCAGCATCTTGTTAAATTTTCTGCATATTTTAATTGCAAACACAGAAATGGCTGCAGCAGTGTGACCAATTGTCTAGTCACATAGCTGCTCACTTCACACATACACTCAATCTCTCTCTCTCGTACACACACATACATACACATAATGCACTTCCCAGTAGTGCATGTGTATGTATGTATGTGTGTGTGTGTGTGTGTACACACACACACACACACACACACACACACACACACACACACACACACAAAATATATATATAGTATGTATATGTGTCTGTCTGTGTATCTATCTACTCACATACACATATAGTAAAAAAACAAAAGTACATTCTCTTTGAATTCTATCAGGACATAATAAAAATCATCTGGTCCTCAACAGGTCTGAAAATTAAGTAAATACAATGTCAGATGAACAACCCATGATATATTGCACCATGTCACAATTTATTTTACAAAAATTAAGCCAAAATGGAAAAGCCCGGTATAAAACAGGACAATGATCCCAAACACATCAGCAGATCTACAACAGAATCAAGGTGTTGCAATAGCCCAGTCAAAGTCCAGACCTCAACCCAATTGAAATGCCGTGGCGGGACCTTAAGAGAACTGTGCATAAACAAATGCCTGCAAACCTCAATGAACTGAAGTAAATTTGTAAAGAAGAATGGTCCAAAATTCCTCCACAATGATGTGCGAGACTGGTAAAGTCATACAGAAAACAATTACTTCAAGTTATTGCTGCTAAAGGTAGTTCTACAAGCTATTGAATCATAAGGTGTACTTAGTTTTTCACACATGGCTTCTCCATTTTGGCTTTATTTTTGTAAAATAAATCATGACACGGTGTAATATGTCATGTATTGTTGTTAATCTGAGTTTATATTTACCTAATTTTCAGACCTGCTAAGGACCAGATTACTGTATTTTTATTATATCCTGATATGTAAAACCATAGAAGCCGAAGAGGATGTACTTTCTTTTTCAGATGATTATATACATAGAAAGCTATTGCCTAGATCACCTAGCAAACTGGCACTATTTTAATATGTAAAAAGTTACATCTACATGAGCTTCTGTAAAGGTCATGTAGGTGTAATGCCATATGTATATGGAGAAAACTATATGGATACAAGGACTAATTCTGCACAAAATCTGGGCATAGGGGGTTGTACCCAATGTTACTTTCTCCATTCAGACATGGAAAATCCAGTTGATGAAAATTCTGTCTGCCTGTATATCATGCCACCTTATTCTACTTTCTTCACCTTAGGAAAACTCCCAGGCAGCCACTCATTCAATTAAGGTCAGGTTGGGCAGCAGTAGCACTACTGGCTGGTGGACCAAACAAACCAGTTGCCTTCAATGAATTGAGTATCGAGCCCCTTCTTTTCTGCCTTTGCCACTGAGAATATCCAAGTTCATTTTGTTACAACCATTTATTAATGGGATTGGTTTTTTTAAATGCAATGATAATTAAAGTTCAGTGTCCTGTGCCATTCATTTACATGACCTTGCAATTTTTCAGTCTCTCTGAACTTCAGTGTTAACTTTCTCTTGGCAATGGAGAAACATGAAAACCAACAAACCTGTTGTAACTGAAACCAAACAAGCAATCGCATTAAGACTATCTTGACTTCAAAGCTACAATGGGAGGCTATTTAAATACTGATCCTAAAGCTGCCTCTAAGAAAGGTCTTTATCAATGACAGCAGAAATCCATAATCAACACATCTGTGAGATATCTGGGATAAGTGTCTTAAACAACAGAAATTGTGGATGGATTTGAGCTAGCCAAGGGTTTACAGTCTCTCGCTGGAATACATGGCTTGCCCTCCCTTTCCCAGATGATTCTCATGCCAGGTCACAAAGTTCTTTTGAAACTCTCCTCAGTTCCCAAAGTAGCTTGCTTGCTATGGGGCAACATTTGGGTAAAAAATATACCAAATCAATGGTTCTCAATCTTTGATATCTTAGGTCCCATCAGCCATTCTCAAAAGAAACTGAGTTTCACCAGAAACTCACCAAGAAAAAGACCCGCTCCTTTTTTTCTGAGAAGGGCACTTATACATTTACACAGGTTCTGTTATTATGTTTCTCATTCATAGTAAGTTGATGCACAGGGAAAACAGGCAATTAGGAGAAACACCAAGTGTCTGGAGTTACTGCTACTATTCCAAAAGCACACAGGTGGATAATCCGTGTTTGTGTGCATGAGTGTGCCTCATGGCACAGTGATTAAATTGCAGTACTGCAGCCGAAACTGTGCTCATGACCCAGGTTCAATCCCAGGTAGCAGGCTTGAGGTTCACTCAGCCTTCCATCCTTCCAAGGTTGGTAAACTGAGTACCCGGCTTGCTGGGGAGGGGCAGTGTGTAGCCTGCTACTTGCCCAAGGCTACACAAGCTGGCTCCATTCTCTGGAGGCACAGTAGGGAATCAAACTCCCGATGTCTGGCTCTGAAGCCAGATACCTTACTCACCAAACTATCTAGACAGCATCAGATAATCCACAGCAGGCAGGATTGGAAATAGACTTGTTGGTGTCTATTTCCATTGGGTTTAGCCCTAAGTGAGTAGAAACAGTTGGCAAGTCACCCCAGTATTATAATATCTTAC
This sequence comes from Intellagama lesueurii, assembly GCA_037013535.1. Classification (NCBI taxonomy): domain Eukaryota; kingdom Metazoa; phylum Chordata; class Lepidosauria; order Squamata; family Agamidae; genus Intellagama; species Intellagama lesueurii. The sequence goes on from JBAJHW010000002.1 coordinate 72,144,327, forward strand.
CAGACCATGGTTAATCAGGATATCAAAAAAGGCATCTGTATGCATTTTTAATCAGGCACATACTAATTTAGTAATATACTGGCTGAAATCCTGTTGCTTAGCATGGTAAGTCACAGCTAGACTAGGCACATTGAATCAGTGCGAATTTGATAAGTCAACTCCTCTCTAAGTTCCATTGATTCAAAACCGGACTACTCTGGAACAACTTACCACACTAAGCAATAGGATTTCAGCCACTGAGGATAAGACATAACAGGTAACTTACTGAGTTAACAGGAAGTCCTGCTTGACAAAATCAGATTCGGGGCTTTACAAAAGTCCTCCATGAAGAAGTTCCAAGAAGCAGCTGTGTTAGTCTGTTGCAGCAAAAACAGCTACCAAGAATCTTAACAAGTTTTACTGCCAGAAGTTTCCATGGACTGGAAGGGGCTGCAATGAACAAAGACTATGCCAGATAAAACTTGTTGATCTTCAAATGACCTTTAATTCTTTGCTAGAGATGGGCATGAACCACTGGTTCAGCAGCTTGTCCCGGTTTGTTTACCGCTGCAACAGATGTTTGGTAGTTCGACACCCCGCCCCTCCAGCAGGTGCCCAGTCAGAGGTAGCAATCAGAGGAGGTGGGGCAGGGAAGCTGAGATGCTGCCTCCAAGTGGGTGCCCACCAGAGGGGCCAGGGCGCCAAACTGCCAAACACCTGTTACAGTGCTAAACAAACCGGGTTGAACCACTGAACTGGCGGTCTGTGCCCATCTCTAGTGTAATCCAAGGCACACAACCATTCATCCATCATGCCTTTCTCCTAATAAAGGACTAAAGACAGTTTACAAAATATTTGAAAGCTAAATGTTAAAAATACAATGGCTGAAATTCTGTTGCTTAGCATGGTAAGTCACAGCTAGAGTAGGCCTATTGAATCAGTAGGAATTTGGTGAGTTCATGCCTTTTTAATTTCCATTGACTCAATGGGCCTGCCCTAGGTGCGACATACTATGCTAAGCAACAGGATTTCAGGCAATGTTACAATTAAACTAATAATAATAAACATTTCCATATTAAAACTGTAAAACAATTTAAAAGCATTTAAAAAAATAAAAGATACAATATCCCCACTGAAAAACTTTTTCCTTGGCAACTAGTTACTTATTAAAGGCCTAGCCAAAGAGAATGATTTTGGCCTGCTGATGAGAGGATAGAGGCTGCCTTGGCCTCTCTAGAAGAGAACTCTATATTTACTGTTGTATGCTTACAGAGTGTGGCATTCTATTATTGAGCATATTATGACTACATAATAATATGTATAATACATAATATTATGAACAGCAAAAGGGAGGCTATTATTTATTGCATTTAGAACATGAGGAATTGTCCTGAAGCTTATCTACAGAAGCCAGAAGATTTGTCTAACATACGTGCAGATCTGGACAGACAGCTATTACAGAGAAGCCATGTACTCCTGCCTTTCACTAGCAAGGAGAACAAACAGCCAGTCGCCTTTGAGGAAGAAGAAAGAAGAAAAAGAACCTAATATTTTATGTAGACTTATAAAATATTACAGAGGACAAACGTGTTAGCTGGAATCCTGTTGCTCAACTTTTCATAGTGCAACTCAGATGATGCCGTCATTCATGGCTGTTTGGGGCAATTAAATATTTTCTACGTGCCCCTCAAGGCTCTGGGTATCCCTAGGGATCCCTTTTATCTTGAGGAAGCATATGGGAGCTGTGGAATGGGGGACAGATTCATTAATATCATAAAATTGCTGCCACTGCTCCTGGTCCCACCACTGTGACCAGTGCTAGCGATTTTATAATATTAAAGAGTCCTTCCCCAATTCCACAGGTTCCAAAGGCTTCCTCAGTATGAAAGGGATCCCTAGGAATCCCTGGCACCTGGGGGTGGGGTAGAAATGTTTAATTCTCCCAAATGGCTGCAGATAATATCATCTGAGTTGTATGACATAGTTGCGCAACAGGATTCTGGCCACTTGGACACAAACTGTTCACCTCTCATGAGTTCAGATCACTTACTACTTGCATTTGTGGAGGGTCCCCCCCCCCCCGAATAATGGGGCCCATTCTCACACATGCCCTGCAATGTGGCAACCACTTTAATATATTGCAATCCCATGGCACAGATGTGCTTATGTGATTAACATGACCCATGAAGACCTCTTCCATGGAATCTAGGCAGTTCAGTTCTGTGGGACGAGATCCCACAGTCAGGCCCTTTCATGTGGCTGCAATATTTAACAAGTCTCCTTGTAGTGTGTGGTGACTCTACAGTAAAGCACTCCCCCCCCCCCCCGACATCCTCACTCAGATGGGCATCTGAAACATGCCATTCTTAGCTTTGGCTATGATCACAGTTGGCTCCTACAGTCTTAGAATGGAAAGCGAGGAGTCTGAGAGTACACCTGACTAGGAAAAGCCCCATCTCTGTCTCTTTTCAGCCGTGCAAAGGCCTCATTCATGAAACTGGAAAAATTTGTTGCTGAATCTGTTGGAGGTGTTACGGATAGTAATAAACCAAGCAACATTCCATCAAAGAATTCATTAGCTACGCCACTTAAGTATTTCATCTGTGAAACAAACACTTATTTCATAAGTTTTCATGGTACAGAGTAGCCCTGAACTAAATATTACCAGTGAAATAGATACCCAGGAAGTGTAAGTCGCCTGAATCTCTTCACTCAGTTCAGTGTTAGGTATTAAATAGCCTGAGAGACTCACGCATCTGTTCACATAACTGCTACTACTTGGGGCAAGCTGTTCTGGAGTAGTCAGGAGTAAATAATACCCTAGGTAATGCAAGCCCACTTTCATCTTAAATCTGCTGTGTTCTTGTGATCACAAAGAATGGCTTTCAAATACAAACAGCTTGTTGAGGAAAATATGAAGCGCAGTAAATCCACAGGACCTGAATCCATTTATGTAAGACTTAAGATACTCAATAAGCTAATGTGTTAAGTCACATAATTTATGAGAAATCAGCTATCACAAGGAAAATGTGCCAATTGATTTAGTAACTGGCATCAGAGATAAAATCATGACTTTCTTATATGGGACACTAAAGGTGACTCTTGAAAAACTATATGTCACAAAGAGAACCATTTCCGCATCTCTATTTATGTTGATGTTCAGGTTTTCTACACCAATGGTAAGGGATGCTGCAGAGATCCCTCATTATGGACTGTGCTAGCTTGGGCTGATGCAAGTTTCACTCTGATATTACCTGTCCTAGTTCCACACCTTAAAGCACCAGCTTAATTTTTCTGATGTGGAAAACTCAAAATCAAGGATAGATAATTGATTCAAGACATATTTCAATGATAAGGGGTTGGACTGAGACTGCATTAGTTGTGTTTAGATCCTATGAGAGTGCAACTTGACAGTGAAGCAGGATCAAGTGGAAAAAGGTTGCTTCACTGGGTGCAATGTCATCTAGATTTATCTTTCCATGAGCACACAATGCAATCCACACTGCTCCCAAAAAAAAAAAGTAGCCTTATAGCTGAACCAAAAAGATATGAATGGGCATGGAAAAGGATTGACACTAAATTTTAGTTTTATATTGTGTAGGCACTGCAAAATGGATCAGACTTAACCGCCCCAACAGGAGAACAAATTGTATCCTGAATGCACCCTTAGTTTGGATCAAACCCGGACCATTAACATCAGTACTATTGTTATAGGAACAAATCAACATCATTTTGGAACATATATTCATCATCCTGGCTGAATTTCTATAGCAGTCAAACAAAATAAATGCAAAATTAGGGCTCTTTTCAGTGTATGGCCTTATTCTTGCACCCTATTGAAATTAAGAATGAAAAAATATACAAAAAACAAAATTTAACCATTGCTCATTAGTTGCATAAACCTTCTGTATCTGCACAGTGGAAACAAGCATGGTGTGGTGCAGAGGTTCCAAACCTTGGGTAATCCAAGTATTCTTGGACTGCAATTTCCAGAAACCCTGACCAGCACAGCTGGTGGTGAAGGCTTCTAGGAATAGCAGTCCCAGAACACCTGGTTACCCAAGGTTGGGAACCACTGGTGTAGTGGATTGAGTGTCAGACTAAGATTCAGGAGACCTGTGTTCAAATCTTTCCTTGGCTATGGAAATTCGCTAGCACAGAGTGGCAGTGGTAAACTCCTTGAGCATTGCACATATCTTGAAAACCTACCAAGGTCACCATAAATCAGAAGCAACTTGATGGCACATGACAACACTAATATGTATGCAATGTCATTTTCCTCAATAGCAAATTAAGGTGAATTGGTATGTGCCAGTTTAACAGAGAATTGAAACTACCCTAAAATAAGGCAGTGATTTCTCAGGAGACACCCACGTATGCAGAGGTATATAAGCACTAAGTTTCTAAATTAGAAGAAGAGGGTGGGGGAGACCTCACAAAAGAATCTAGTGAGGCTCTGGGACTTGTGAAGTGTTTATAGCAATGCTGCTACTTTTGTGGCAAGAAGCAAGGTGCCGTTTCTCCTCCTCTTCCTCCCTTCTGTGTCAATGTTTACATCAAGTATGTCAGTGGTGAGAAAAGTCACGGAAAAAGTGAGGAGGACGTGAGTCACAGAAAGAGCCCCACTGAGGGCATCTTGCTCAGAGCCTCTTTCCCAAAACGTAATACTACCACAGTAGTGGCAATTCCTTTTGATCCGTTATTCGTCAAGGTTAACGAATCAACGAATACGAATATACGAATATTCTTCGATGAATTGATTTGTTGATTTGTCTGCAGTTTAAATGGCTATACCACTGGCCCCTGATTACTTAGAGACACCATATTTGCAGAAAAGCTTCCTCGGACACTTTTCCACAACCCCTGATAGTTTGGTGAACATTGGATCACGGACTCCCGAGTTATATAGTCACAAAGAGGACCCCCCCAGGAAAGCTCCACCAGGTACTTAGAGACTCCAGAATCACAATGGAGCTTCCTATGTCTCTCCCCAAGATGCCTGTTAACTTTGGTGAAGATTGGATATCGGACATCCGAGTTATTCACCCACAAATTGGGTCCTGCCAGGAGAGTTTACCACATGGCACAGAAGCCCATGGCATTGAGGGAGTTATATTTAGCCCCAGCAGAATGAGAGGTCCCTTTGGCAGAGGCATGCATGAGGCATCGAGTTTGTCTTCAGCTCAGCACAACATTACATTTGCCAGTGAGGTAGAGTTTGCCCTCAGGAGGACTGGAGGCAAGGAGGTATTTGGCAGCACAGCAGGCTTTTTGGCTCCGTCAGGCACTGAGGAAGTTGACAGCAAGAAAACAGGCTCTTTTGGCTCCATCGGGCACTGAGGGAAAAGACAGCAGGAAAACAGGCTCTTTTGGCCGCATCGGGGCACTGAGGCAAAAGGCAGCAGAGCAGACTCTAGTCTTCTTCAGCAACATCAGATTTGCCTGCAAAGGAAAGGTTTTTGCCCCCAGGAGGCAACTGAGGTTGCTTGCAACTTTCAACAGCACCAACAGCACCATCAGATGAACAGGATTGGTGCTACTAACAGCGGTTAATCCACGGGGCCATGGCGCTGTCGGAAACAGATCAGCTCTGCAATCTGAAGCTGGGCGATGGGGCGATGGGGAGACAAAGATGCTCATTTAGAACTGGAAAGCTGGGGATTGCTTGCAACCTGGCTGCTGAGACCGCCCGGATATGATAAAGATAGCCTTGGAGGTGGGGGGGGGGGCTTAGACAGGCCGGCCCCCTTGGCACGGGTTGAAAACCAGACGAGCTCTGCCGTCTGAAGCCGGGTGATGGGGCGATGGGATGACGCCTGGAGAGGCTTTGGGTGGGGCTGAGACAGGCCCTCTTTGGCACGGTGGATGCACGGACAGGCTTTGGGTGGGGCAGAGCCTGGCGTAGGAGACTCACCTGTCCACCAACGTCTAACTAGACTTGCTGACAACCTTCAAAGAAAGAAAGATGCTCGGGTTGAAAACCAGACGAGCTCTGCCATCTGAAGCCAGGCGATGGGGCGATGGGGTGACGCCTGGACAGGCTTGGATGGGGCAGAGCCCGGCTTTGGGTGTGCCAACATGGCCGGATAGCCCTCTGTCTTGGCACATTATGGGCATCACCCAACACTTTGCTCTTGTACACTTTAGTTGTACAAGAGCAACTATTTATTCATTTTTCTTACTGCTCAGTCTGGGTCTGCCAAGAGAGCTGGATGGCCCTCTTCGCTTGTTCGGGGGTGCCGGAACTGGCTCTGGGTGTGCCAGCCAAAAGGGTTAGATGGCCCTTTTGGCACATTCGGGTGATGTGCAGACAGGCTTTGGGTGGGTGGGGCAGAGCCCGGCCGTGCTGCTACTACAGCGGTTAATCTGCGGGGCCGCTGGTGAGCTGAGCTAATTCATTTGGGTAGTTTGTTCCAACTTCTGCCTACCTACTGAGTTGGCATGGGACTGAGAGCAGAGTGTGTTGCCCCATCGGGCACTGCGGTAGTGGGCAGCAGCAAAGTGGCGTGTGCTGCCACATCAGGCACTGAGGTAGTTGGCTCCAAAGTAGGCGGGAAAGCATGTCTTAATAGGCATTGGGCACCGAGGCAATTGGCAGCAAAGTAGGCTTTGCCCATTGGGTGTGTAGTGGCAGAAATCTTCAACATCGATGAGCAAGAGGGTGGCGTTTGCCATCAAGGTGGCATATGAAACACAAGCCTCCAGAAAGAATTAATTATTTAGTCAAGTGTGCTGTTTTTGACTACCAGGAAGGGCTTGGGTCGAGCCAGCCCTCTTGGCACGGGGAAGCCAGGAGGACAGCTTTGGAAAACCAGATGATCAGCTCTGCAGTCTGAAGCCGTGCGATTGTGTTGTTTGTTTTGTTTTTGATGAAGAAAAGGGATGGTGGTGGTGGTTGGCACAAGATAACTCTGCAGTCTCAAGCCGTGCGATGGGGCGATGCCTGGACAAGCTTTTGGGCCCCATCGGGGCACTGAGGTAAGTTGGCAGCAGCAAAGTATGTGCCCACTCAGGCACACGGCAGCCGGAAAGCAGGCTCTTTTGGCCCCATCGGGGCACTGAGGTAAGTTGGCAGCTGCAAAATAGAGTGTGTTGCCCCATCGGGCACTCAGGCACACAGCAGCCGGAAAGCAGGCTTTTGGGCCCCATCGGGGCACTGAGGCAAAAGGCAGCTGCAGGAGACTCTGGTCTTCTTCTGCAACATCACATTTGCCTGCAAAGTTACTTAAGTTTGTCCCCAGGAGGCAACTGAGGTTGTCAAAGCAGCAGCAACAGCAGGAGAATAGGGTCCGACTGCAAGGTGCTACTAACGGCGGTTAATCAGGGTGGCCGCTGGGCTTCTCGAGCGGAAGATCAGCAGTTCAAATCCATGCAATGGGGTGACCTGAGCTCTTGTCCCTTGTTCCTGCTTCAGCCTACCTACTGAGTTAAACTGCTGCTGAGCCACTAGGCTTGTTGATCGGAAGGTCTGCCAACCTACTCAGGCAGTAGCCTGAGTGGACTTTGGAGCACCGTGTTGGCATGGGACGGCAGGACAGGCATTGGGTGGGGCAGAGCCCAGACCTCTTGGCACGGGGATGCCCGGACAGGCTTGGGGGGGGGGCAGAGGAAAAGGAAGAGGCAGAGGCAAAAGGAAGGAAGCAAAAGGAAAGAAGACTCTTTTCTTCAGCGCAAAGGTAGTTCAGTTTGCCCCCAGGAGGCAACTGAGGTTGCACAACTGCAGCAACCACAGCAGATGAATAGGGTCCAAGGTGCTACTAACGTAACGGCGGTTAATCCACCGGGCCGCTGGTGAGCTGAGCTCCCGTAGTTTTTTCCAAGTTCTGCCTACCTACTGAGGCTGTAGAATAGCTAGGAAGCTGGAATGAACAGTCTGCCAGTTTTGGGTGGGCCTGAGACAGGCCCTCTTTGGCACAGGGGACGCCTGGACAGGCTTGGGGGGGCTTGAGACAGGCCTGGTTGGCGCTTGGATGCCCAGACAGGCTTTAAAGCAGACTCTTGCCTTCTTTGGGAACATCACATTTGCCTGCATAGTTAAGTTTGCCTCCAGGAGGCAACTGAGGTTGCACAACAACAGCAACAACAGATGAATAGGGTGGTGCTACTAACGTAATGGTGGTTAATCCACGGGGCCGCTGGGCTTCTTGGTGCAGAAGATCAATTCCATGCAACAGGGTGAGCTGAGCTCCCATAGTTTGTTCCAGGTTCTGCCTACCTGAGGCAGTAGGAAGCTGGAATGAACAGCCAGGAATTAGGAATGAAGCCCGAGTGGACTTTGGAGCACTAATGTAGCCCTTTGAATAAGCAGGCAGGCAGGCAGGAAAGAACTTGGCCCAATGAGCCAACTTCACCCAGCAGTCAAGATTAGGAAGGCCCTTGGCCTGATTCTTGGCACAGAATCAGCAGCAGGCAAGCCCAAGGCAGCTGGAGAGGGATGCAGGATTTGGAGCCTACATGACCCAAGGAGGCTGGAATTGATGCCCGGTGAGGTGGGGGGGACCCCCGCACAGGTTGCACATAGCAGCAACATAGACTGTGGCACTGCGGGTTAAACCGCTGAGCCACTGGGCTTGTCCATCAGAAGATCAGCACTGCAGTTTGAATCCGTGCAACGGGGTGAGCTATGTCCCGTTGCTTTTCACCCAGCTTCTGCCAGCCTTCTGGGGCAGTAGAGAAGGCTAGGAGGCTGGAATGAACAGGCATGAATAATTGGAATGAAGCCCAAGGAGGCTGGAATCATGAAATATGTATAAATATGCATTTCCGAGATTTTTCAGAATAAATGAATCAGCGGATACTGATCCTGGAGATAGGGAGGGACATGTCACACACAGCACATCTCAGGAGGAGGAAGCACATTGGTCAGGTTCGGGTGGGGCTGAACCTGGCCCTCTTGGCACGGGGACGCCCGAGGAGGGTAGGACGCTGAAGTCAGCAAGCAGCATTTTAGAATCAAGCCTGAGGAAGTTGGAATGAGCACGCAGGCCTTTTGTAAGTGGAAGGAGCTGCAGGACTCGGAAAGTTGTCATGTAGCCAGCAACGTAGACTTTTGGAGTGGACCCATCGGGCACTGAGGAAGTTGGCAGCAAGGTAGACAGTGGTGCTGTGGGTTAAACTGCAGTGCTGCTGAGCCACTGGGCTCGTTATAGGTGCTGTTGTTGTTGTCCATCATGGTACGGGGGAACCCCGGACAGGCTTGGGGGGGCAGAGCCCGGCTCTCGGGGAATCAGTAGCACCAACAGGAGAAAAGGGTCCAAGGTGCTACTAACGGCGGTAAATCCGCAGGGCTGCAGGGCTGTCGGAAACAGATGCTCTGCAATCTGAAGCCGGGCGATGGGGCAACGCCCGGACAGGCTTTGGGTGGGTCTGAGACAGGCCTAGGAAACTCACCTGTCACAGTCACCACCAACGTCTAACTAGACTTGCTGACAACCTTCAAACAAACAAAGATGCTCATTTAGAACTAGAAAGCTGGGGGGGGGGTGTTGCAACTTGGCTGCTGAGACCGCCTGGATATGATAAAGATAGCCCTCGGAGGTTTTGGGGGGCTGAGACAGGCTGGCCCTCTTGGCAAGTTCAGGATGCCAGGACCGCTTTTGGGTGTACCAACTGCCAAGAGGCCTGGCTGGCCCTCTTGCCACGTTTGGGGATGGGGACAGGCTTTGCGTCTGCCAAGAGAAGGTTGGCTGGCACTCTAGTCACGTCCGGGGGTGCCGGGACAGGCTCTGGTGCGCCAAGAGGGTTGTCTGGCCCTCTTGTCACATTTGGGGGTGCCGGGACAGGCTCTGGTGCGCCAAGAGGGTTGTCTGGCCCTCTTGTCATGTTCGGGGGTGCCGGGACAGGCTCTGGTGAGCCAAGAGGGTTGTCTGGCCCTCTTGTCATGTTCGGGGGTGCTGGGACAGGCTCTGGGTGTGCCAAGAGAGGGTTTAGACTTGGATGCCAAGAGGGCTGGCCTGGGTCTGCCCCAACCAAAGGCTGTCTGCACGTCACCCCATCACCATATCACCTGGCTTCAGAGTGCAGAGCTGATCTGGTTTAACCTGTGCCAGGCAGGAGTTCTCTCCTCCCAGTCAGGGAGGCAGAAGGTGGAACAAACAGCCCGCCGGGACTATGTAACCCAGCAGGCAGTCAGGGAGGCAGAAGGTGGAACAAACTTAGCCTGCCTGGACTATGTAACCCAGCAGGCAGGCAGGGAGGCAGAAGGTGGAACAAACTTAGCCCACCGGGACTATGTAACCCAGCAGGCAGGAAGGGAGGCAGAAGGTTGAACAAAAAGCCCGCCGTGACTATGTAACCCAGCAGGTAGGCAGGGAGGCAGAAGGTGGAACAAACCTAGCCCACCGAGACTATGTCACCCAGCAGGCAGGCAGGGAGGCAGGAGTTCAACAGTTCTTGGCCTGTTGGTCTGACTTGATCCAGCAGGCAGGCAGGCAGGCAGGAGTTCAACACTTCTTGGCCTGCTGGTCTGACTTGATCCAGCAGGCAGGGGTTCAACACTTCTTGGCCTGCTGGTCTGACTTGATCCAGCAGGCAGGCAGGCAGGCAGGAGTTCAACAGTTCTCGGCCTGCTGGTCTGACTTGATCCAGCAGGCAGGCAGGCAGGAGTTCAACAGTTCTCGGCCTGCTGGTCTGACTTGATCCAGCAGGCAAGCAGGCAGGTACAACTTGGTTGGAACTTGGCCCGAGGAGGCGACTGGAATCAGCAGCTGGAGTTCTGACTGAGGGGGAGGTTTACCGGCTGGCAGGCAAGTAGGCAGGTCTTTTTTTTTTTCAGGAGGACTGGAGGATGGGCAGGCGAGCAGGCAGGTGGGCGCAGGCAGGCAGGCGGTGTGTTAAGGGAGAGACTGTCATTGGAACCCTACATCTTTGGGTTCAGTGAGGGGAAGCCCAACAAGGGAAGGTTCACCTTGATGAACGACAGTCTCTCCACAATAACGGGATCCAAACGCAAGCGGCGTGGTCGGAGTATGTCTCCGAGATAGGAAAACACACACTCGCTCTGGACGCTGGTGGGGGGGAATGGAAAGGAGGTCCATGGCCACATTGGACAACTCCGGCCATATGACTAGTTTCCTAGCCCAGTAATGGAGGGGATCTGACTGGTGGGGCTGAGGGGGCTTAGCCAGATATTCCCGCACCATTATCTCTGCCGAATCCTCCTCAGCCGGCTGTCTTTCCTCTGAGGCAAGTGCCAAGGTCACCACAGAGCTCCAGTAATGTTGGTGGTGAATGGAGCCTTCACCAAGTGAAGTCCTTCCCTGTGGTTCGGGCAAACCACCCTGCCCCTCGTGGCCTGACATTCCCATCGCCCCACGGAAGCGTTGTGCCCCCAATGCCCTGCGGACCTCAGTGGAGAGCTCCGTTCTCCACTCCTCAAGGTCTGAGGTGCATGCTGCCAAGCCCCCCTTGATTCGAGGATCACACAGGCAGGCCATGTGGTAAGCTCTGTCGCTGTGGACAGGATGGAGTTGCTTCTGCACGCCTGCCTGCAACCTCTTCACCAAAGCCCTGGTCTGTGGAAGGAGGGAGGATCCTGGTGCCACAGCAGTCTCCAGGGATCGATCGAGGGCATGAATCAGGGGGATGACCTGCCCAGGTTTGCCGTATAACCACACAAGATGTCCATGGTTTCCAGGAAGGGCTTGAGCACCTCCACCATCTGGGAGAGGGCCAGCCAATCCATGGCACTGATGCCCACCTCTCTCCCCCCGGGCAGAATGGGCATGGAGGACATGTTGTCCTCCAAAATGGCCTTCTGCTCCACCAGGTGGGGCACCATGGTGTAGGTGGAGTTCCACCTGATGGGCAGGTCTGTCAGGAAAACGTGGGTCTCCTGACCCAACTCCTCCTGCCTTCACGCAGCTGGCGGGCAGCTTTCAGGCTGCGGGAGAAGTGGCCCACCAGTTGGTGGCATTACTCCAGGATTGCCCGCATCTCCCGGGTGCCTTCGTCCCACTTGGGCTTGACGTGGCTGCCCAGGCCGAGGGCATCGCGCACCACAAGGTGTAATTTGTGCGCCATGCATACAATGCCCTCAAAGCCCGCCGCGTTCAATGCCACCAACATGTTCCGCCCGGAATCTGTGACCATGTGGCCACGGGTCACCCCCCCTCCAGTGCCCACTCCTGCAGCGCGGACAGGAACTCATTGGCGATGTTCCTCCCCGTCGCCTGAGCTTCCATGTGCCGTGCCTGCAGCAGAACGGACCTGTAGCCTGGGGGCAGGGCAAGGGCCTCCCCCTGCGGCCCTGTTGCCGATGCCCTGGCACTACTCAAGTCCTCTGGCTGCCACCAGTGGGCTGTGAGCGAGAGGTGTCCGTGCTGACCTCCACTCCGCAGGTCCGCTGTGAAGTGCACCTTGCACCCCTGTAGCCGTGAAAAATGGTCACGGACCACCTCCCTCACAGAGTCATAGAGCGACGGCAGCACTCTAGAACTGAGAGTTCTCCGTGAGGGGAGGTCGTACCAGAGGGCAAAAAAATGCAGCAACCGGCGGAAGGCTTGGGATTCCACGATGGACAGTGGAAGTCCAAGCAGGGCGATCATCTCGGCGACGAGACAAGTGGCCGCCTGCTGGGCCTTGCCCTTCGACCACCGGCTGAGGGTCATGGCGGACCCAACGGGTGCCACTTTGTGGAGCGTGGCCTGCCTCATGCTCCTGGCCCCAGAAACCCCTGTGGCTGCCCTTTTGAAAGGAGGCGCCTCCTCCTGCCTCCCCTGGAGCTGCTCTTTTCCCTCTCCCAGACGGCGTGGATGAAGTGCTTTCCCTGAACAGGAGCCTTGGGTGGTGCCTCTCCAGATGTTGGCGGAGAGTGGTGAAGGACAGATGCCTGGGATCTCACCCCCTCCGGACCACCCCAAGGCAGGTATTGCAGCGTGCCAGCCATGGGTCATCGCTGAGCGCTGTGAAATTATCCCACATGGCCCCTCTGCCATGTTTGCCCAAACGAGGACCCACTGCCTGCCCCTGACTGCTGGCCTGGGAAGAACTCTGTGTCCCAGGGGTGCTGCTGGTCTGGGAGGAGGGAACAGATGACTCTGGGGACCGGGGGGGGGGGGCTGTGAAGCCTGCCCTGCCATTACTGGTTCCAAATCGGACTGGGGATCTTTGGAAACCAGTAACTCTTCAGATTCCTCTAGGAAGAGGAGCGGCAGTTCTTTTGGCACCTCTGGAAGCTTTCGTTCCCTGCCTGCCTGCAAGGCCACCGGAGGAGGGACAGTGGCACTGGTTATCGTAGATGTGGTTGTGCACGTGGTGGTCATGATGACGGTGCTGCTACCTAGCCTGTGTAGCTTCACAGCCTTCTTCCCCTTGGATTGCCCCTGAAGAAATCCCTTCATTTTCTACTGCCTGCCTAACAAACCAACTAAACAAATAAAGCAATGGAGATTGAGGAAGGAAACTAATAGAGGGTCAGAGAGTGTGTATAAATTTTATTTTTAGAATGATGGTGGTGTAATTCTTTTACTAAAATGTGACCTGCCTGCCTAAACAAAGCCCCCCCTCAGTATAATGTAATTAGGAAAATTTCCCCCCCGACCCACTGTGGCAGAGAAGCCAAAAAAGTCCAAAAAGAAAAGCCCTGCCAGCTAAATCTCAGAAACACACACACACACACACACACACACACACACAAATAAGTTTTGGAAGAAAAAGGAATGATGGATCCAGCCACCCACCAAATTCCCTGAGAGACACAAGCCTCCCTAAAATGAACTTCACACACACACACACACACACACACACACACACACACACACACACACACACACACACACACACACACACACACACACACACACACACACACACACACGTTTTGGAAGAAAAAGGAATGATGGATCCAGCCACCCACCAAATTCCCTGATAGATAGAAGCCTCTCTAAAATGAACTTTTGAAAACTGAATATAAAGGAAAAGAGATTCCACAGTCACACGGCGACAGTTCCCCCCCCCCCCCACTGGACGATACACACACACACACACACAAGCCTCCAGAAAAAAAAGGTTTGATTGATTGATTTGAATTTGAAATAAAGTTAAGCCCTTCCGAAGAAGTAGCCTAAGCTACCTGAAATCCCTCCCCAAATTCCCAGTAAAGTTGATGATGATTGATGAATGATGATGATGAAAAAAAAAAGTCTTTGCTTTGCTGCCGCAAAAGCGAAACCGCAAGAGCAGCAGCGAGCCAGCAAGCAGCAACTGTTCTCACTCCGGAGAGCACGAACAGAAGTGGGGAACAGCCAGACGGGAAAAGCTTATATGAAGCGTCTGTAAAAGTAGATACACCTTTCAGCAGCGCTATTGGCTGCGGGACATGCCAATCCAGGATCCCTGTCCTGATTCGCCAGAGCTTCGAATTGGCGCTAGCAAGCTCAGAGAGGCCCCCAAAAGGGGTAACGAATATAGATGAATATGAACGGATCGACGAATAAAACCGAGGAAATATTCGTCAAGCCATATTCGTCCTGATTTAAAATTTTACAAATACGGATCGACGAATATATGACGAATCGGCTATATTCGTCAGAAAAACTGATCTGTTTTTGTATTCGTCCCCATCTCTAATCAGAACCCTGAATGCGGTTTTTCAGCAACTGTCATATAGAGACAAAGAGAACTATTATAATAACCAGTGCAAAGACAACAAAAGGCTGAACTAGCATCTCAGCAATTAGCTATGGTAAGTTGTGAAAACCTTACCTGGACATAAGCAGGATGCCACCTACTAGCTTTATTTCCAGTCGTACAAGCAAAGCTTATAAAGTGGCACTTCTATTTCAAAAAAGAAGATCTCCTACATGAGAGGCAGGCAGCCCGGTGCCCTGAAGATGCTTTGGACAGCTGCCATCAGCCCCAGCCAGCACAGCCAATGATCAGGGATTTGGGGGGATGGTTTACAGATCAAAATATCTGGAGTGCACCAAGTTGTTTGAGAGGTGGGGTGGAATCCCAAGGCTACGTCTCCAGTTTCAGCTAAATCTAGGTCAGAACTTGGAAAAGCTGCTGCTTTCCTAGAATCCTCCAGCAAGCACGGCTGCCAGACCCACTTGAAACTTTCAGCTCTCCGTGTTCAAATGGCTGTTCTGAATAATCTGAGCATCTGCATATGGATGCACATAGGATTATGGCAGCAAGCTAAGCCTCTACATGAGCTGATATCCTAGCTGTACATGGTCTATTTGTGTAGGTTCTTCAGAGTTACAAACAATGATGGTGATGATTTGTTGAGGGTTCTGAGAGTTGCAGCCTCCCAACATCACAACATAATGTTCCCAAGCTCCGGGGCTCTGTATGCATGGATAAGGGCCTTGAAATAAGCAGGCCAGCTTAATAAATAGACATTTTTATGCACTATAAATAGGAATAGAGCAATTCACATGACTAGCTGACTGTATGTAGGTGGAGGGTGGCAGAGTGGCAGACTAGGACCCGAAGACCTGGGTTTAAATCCCCACTTGGCAGTGGAAGCTCATACGGAGGGGTGCAACTGGAAAAACTACTCCTTAAATATCTCACCTTGAAAGCCCTGTTACAGTTACTGTACATCAGAAGTGACTTGATGGCATGTAACACTACAGGGGAAGAGTATGACTGATCCCTACAAGTCCTGCTCCCTTCAATGCATGTGCACATTACCCATGTTTGAAGGCTCTTAACCCATCCTAAGAGCAAAAAGCTGTTTTGGTACATGGGCCATCTCCCAGGCAGGCACTAGCCTCAGTCTAATCTCAGTCTGACCCCATGCCTGCAGGTGAATTGCCCATTTGGTGGGCCATCTGAAGTCATTAAAAAAAAAAAATCAGCATTCTTTTTCCAAGGCAAAAAGCCAGTCAAGCATCACTTTATGCAAAATGGTAGTAATAAACCCATTAAACCCATTCATAGTAATTATTTGTTTGTTTCAGCATCCCAGAAAGTTTGTACCTTCATTATTCTTTTTTTTAAATACCAAATTGAAAAAACACACCCTCTGTCTCTTGTAAGACACAAAAACAGAAATACAGAAGATGCACTACAAAAATAAGAAACAAAAATGAAGCAAAATGTGATATCACAAACATGTTAGACTGTCATACTGAGAAGTCAGGGGAAACGGAGTGGTTTAAAACTGTGTGCAAGATTACAGCTTTAGCCTGGACAAGGTTTAGCTGGAGACAGTGGCTGAAATCCTGTTGCTTAGTGTAGTAAGTCACACTAGAGTAGGCCCATTTAAATCAATGAAGATCATAGAGGAGCTGACTCACCAAATACCCCTGATTCGACAGGCCTACTCTAGTGCAATTTACTATGCCAAGCAACACATTTTCATTCTTTCAGATGGAGCCCTTAATTTGTAGATGGCTTTTGCTGTAAAAGCAAGAGGCTTCCAAATTTTATGTGATTGTGTTTTTCACATTTTGCCTGTTCAGTCTTTACTATTATAAAGTGCTACGTAAGTGCTAAGCATTATTAAATTCTAACAGTAATAATGAGCATGTAAAGCAGTAAATATTTAGCATTACTGCCACCCTCCCCCTTGCTATGCCTGAAAGAGAAGCACACAAATACTGTACTGTTCTAATATATACTTAATTTTACAGATCTCCTGCTGTAGTTTTTGACTAACGGTCCGTTATTTGTTCAGAAAGATTTTATGGCGCTCGTAAAATCTCAATTACAGTTTTAAAATAACTTCTAGGGTTTTTTTTTTCCTGGTAATGTGATGCTGCCATCTCAGTTCCCAGAGGATATATTAAATTCAAGTAGCAATAACAAATCATTTAAGCAATAAATAAATAACCTGAGAGACCAAGAGTTGTTAAGAGTTAATAGTCTCCCGTACACTCAATAGAGTCTGAGACACCACTCTATTAAAGTGACCCCTGGGGCCATGGGCCAAACTGCACCCAGTTGCTTTGTGGAAGGTATTCATCCCTCTCACATTCATTTCCTTCTTTATGTTGTCTCTTTTCATCAGGGAAGGCCCTCTGCAGTCCCTGAGCCCAGAGAACAATTACGGTACAGTCTCAGAGAAAAGAAAGAAAACTGGGGTCATAAATATGTTAAATGGGTGCGTGGGTTTAAGTGGCTTTGTAAAATAAACACGAAGAAACCCTCAGACTAATTAATGAATATGAAGCAGCATGATAGGAATGCTTTAAGAGAAAATTCACAGATTCCACCCCCACCCCCCATTTTCCTGAGATGGTGAATTTCTCCTCCTCCTTCCTGTTTCTTTTCTACTTTCCTGTTAAAAGTTCATTTCACGAGGACGATAACATTTGCCGCATCTTTTCATCAAAGAATATCCATGGGAAGGCCTGTGTTGCTGATCACTTGTCTGATGTAGCATTAGATATGAAAGAGATTCTTTTAAAAACACAGGTGTGTAACACTTTTATCAATCAATTAGCATGACTAAAGGTAGCTGTGTGTGCACTCTGTATGTGAACATATACATTCATCTGTAGAATTTTAAAAGGAACTGTAAAGTACAACTGTACAGTGCAAAACCGATGCGGGAACAGAATTTGTCTCTAGTCCTATTGACATGCCACATGAAGTATGATATTCAACACACTTATTAGGAAACAAGCTCCACTGGGCTCTTTGAGGCTTGTTTCCAGGTGAACATATTTAGGAGACGTACTCACCTTTTCTGCAATATGTGCCATGGCAAACATTGTCTACCTGCTAGCCTTAAGTCTGTGAGAATGCCGATAGAAGGTGTAGCCTTCTTCTTCTGAGTGGAGTGCCATCCTTAAATTAACAACTAGGTTCTAAAATCTGCCTGATAAAACCTTTACCAGAGCCTAAAAGTTGGTCTGCATTCATAGAGCATGTAGGGAACTGTTGAACCCATTATTGCATTAGGTAGCAATGGCTGCCAATCAATGGCTTTATCAGAGAGGAAGGGTATACTATAAGCGGATGCAGTTCATGATGGCTCATGACAGCAATGTGCTTTTGAGCTCCAGTAAGCAGAAACATGATCATGCCAGAGCTCTTGTGGGCTTTCCATAGGTGTCCAGTCAGCCACGATGGTAACAGAATATACGACTGGTCTGATCCATTACACCATGTCTTACATTCTTGTGTACCTGTGACTTTATTCATACATTTGGATCCAGTGTTGTGGCATCTTGTTCTCTTGAGTGACCACCTACGTATCAAATTTTTTTTGGAAACACCTCACTAGAAAAACTGGGCAAAAAAAGACTGAGATTTTCATACCGTAATTTATATATCTAATTGGGCATTATGTATTATTGTACTGTTTATGTCGTGTTGTGTTACTAAGGTTTTTTTAAGTTGTCTTTTTTTTAAGGTCTTTTTTTCTGTATCTTTTTTGTTTAAAAATAAATAAATAAATGGGCATTTTGAAATAATCCTTGGAATATAAATAGAAAAAAAGCTCATTTCATCATCATGAGGACATGTCCAGTGACCTGTGGACCTGCTCAGTCTGCTATCCAGATGATGATAACGATGTATGGGCAGCTTCACCTGAGGTTTGTTTTTATCCTTCTGGATCATTAAAATAGACTTAGAATGGACAGCCCTTGAGAAGTGGGAAGCCCGCAAATAGAGGACTGTGGTGTGTAGAGCAGGCCATGCGGCTTACCTGACTCTTGTTCTGTTGCTTGCAGGATCTTTTCACTCTGAACTCTGATAGGATATTACAGTAGCAAACAGTCACATGATACCTAGAGCTAGACATCAATGGACAAAGGTCAAAATGCAGTTTAAAAGAATATATGAAGCACAGATAATTCTGTTATGTTTTAATTTTGCCAGTAGTATAATACTCTTTCATCTTCCTTTGTTTGGTCAAGATGAGAGTTTTAATAATATTTGCCTTATCCAAATTTTCTCTTACATATTAATTTTGTATTAACAGACCTTACGTATCATTATGCAATGTGGATTGTGTGGCCCATGAACCCAAGGCAGCCCATCGAGACCTTTTGTGTAGTCCCAGTTCTCCTGGGGCTACCTCCCCCCCCCCCAATTACTGGGGAAAAGATTCTGCCAAAAAAATGGTTTCATTTTCAGAAATTTTCAGAGGGTGTCATTCTCCTATTAAATACTTCTCCTCCTCCTTCTCATTTCATGAGTTTAACTGTCTAATTGGTTTGTTGCAGAGATGTTGGCAAGTCTTCGGACCCAAGTCCAAGTCTGAGTCTTTGAGCCCAAGTTCTAAGTCCGAGTTCCAGTTTTTGGGCCCAAGTCCCAAGTTTCAAGCCTTGAGTCTGAGTCTTGAATCATTTTCTCTGCCCCCTGAGGCTTGGGGCCCAAAAACTAGGACTGCACATATGCTGCCCAGTTGAGACGCCGGTGCATGTGCAGAGACAGCAGGCCTCCCTACCTGCTGCCGCTGCCTCCACTTCCACTGCCACCACACTGGAGTTGGCCCCTGCCTCCCTGGTTGCATGCACCAGACTCCCATTCCAAGGAGTTCTATTTTGATGTACAGTGGTGCCTCAACTTACGAACGTCCCAACTTACGACCATTTCGAGTTGTGACCAGCTCCGGCTGCAAAATTTTGCTTCGACTTGCGGCCAGAGCTTCGAGTTGCGACAGGAAAAAGGCAGGGAAAAAAGGCAGGGAATTCAAATTTGCTAACTGTTGGTAGGCGAAGATGATGCTTCTTTGTAGCTCTTTCGCCCCAACAGTTAGAGTGTGTGCGTCGGAGGAGGCTTCGGGACTGCCTGGAGCTGCTTTCTGCTCCTGAGTAAGTACATTTACTTTGTTTTGCAGGGTGGGTTTGAGTTTTGGGGGGGTTATGTTTCTGTGCTGTGATGTTTTTTGTGTTTTGGTGTGTTTTTTTCCCCAGCCCCATCGCGTTCTGGCTGGCTGTGTGTGTGTGGGGGGGTGTTTTTGTGTTTTTTTTCCCAGCCCCATGGCGTTCCGCTGGGGCTGGCTGTGTGGGGGGGGGTTGTTTTTTTCCCCCAGCCCCATGGTGTTCCGCTGGGGCTGGCTGTGTGTGTGTGGGTTGAGTATTTTTCCCCAGCCTCATGGCGTTCCGCTGGGGCTGGCTGTGTGGTGGGGGTTGTGTGTCTTTCCCCAGCCCCATGGCGTTCCGCTGGGGCTGGCTGTGTGTGTGGGGTTTTTTTAAAGTGTTTTTTCCCAGCCCCATAGCGTTCCGCTGGGGCTGGCTGTGGTTTTTTGTTGTTGTTGTTGTTTTGGTGTGTTTGTTTTTCGGCCCCAGCGCGTTCCTATGGGGCTTGCAGTGTTTTATTTTTTAATTTTTAATTTTTTTGGTATTTTTTCCCCCGGCCGGAACGGATTAATGGGGTTTCAATGTATTCCTATGGGAAATGGTGCTTCGACATACAACCATTTCGAGTTACGCCCATCTTCTGGAATGGATTATGGTCGTAAGTCGAGGCACCACTGTATATAATTAATGTGTATATATTGCTAAATACCGTGTTTTTGCATGTTTTGTATGTTTTATTAATTTTACTGGAGTGTGCTCGGACGTATAGTGCAAAAACAACAACTCCCCACTGTACTTTGTTTTATCCCCAATTAATGTTTTTTAAAAATTGAAACTGGAAGTGATTTTCCAGTCACATTCAATTTCATCAAAAGGGGCAGGTGGATCTACAGGAGCAGAAAAAACTACTGGATACAGCCCACAGACCTCCCACAGTTTCCTATCACTGTATTATTTTATTTATTTATTTATTAGATTTATATCCCGCCCTTCTAGACAATGTCTACTCAGGGCGGCTTACAATAAAACATATCATAAAACAGTCAAATTTTGAATAGGATGTTCATAGAGAAAGACATCTTGTTATGAATGAATAACATGCCATTTTATTCCTTCATTTCAGACTCTGGAATAAGGATGGGCAGCTCATGGCCAAGGTGCTGCAAGGCACCTCCTTCAAACCCCTTTTGGAACTGCTATCTGTTACGGCTCAAAACACCACACCCCGCCACTGAATTTCCCCTAAAAGGGCAACTTGGCTTTAAAACTATAGCTCTCTTCAGACATTCGGAAAAAGGTTATTCTGCACGTGTGAGGTGAGAGAAATTTCTAGCTACCACCACCGCCAGCATTGTTGTTGTTTTCATGCAAAGACCGTCTGAAGAGTTGGCTACATGTGGAGCCTCTCTGCATGACTGGAATAAAAAAATATCAGGAATCAGATCATGATAAGTTTCCACATGTAGCAGAGGCTTTTCTTTCTCAACAACAACAAAAAAGCAAAACCCAAAAGGCTGGGGGGGGGGGGTTGTTTTGTTTTGCTGAAACAGACTAACACCACTGCCTTGTTAATATTTGAAATATTGTGTTTTATCAGAATTTAAAAGGATCGTGGGGGGGGGGGGGTGCGTGCAGGAAAAAAGCCTTCAAAGTAAAGTGCAGTTTAAAACTATGGCTTGGAACTGCTATTATGAGTCATCTCATAACACTTCTAAGTGTACATGAAACAATTGACTGCAGATCAAGATTATAGAATACATAAACAATTTTATGACAGCTAAATTGTTTGATGTTGTTTACTGAAGTAGCACCAACTTTCAGAAAAGTATTAATATTTGAACCCTGGGAAATTTGACAATATATTATACTTAAGTACCCAAAACGAAAGTACAATTTTCCTAAAGTTGAGAGATAGTCAAAATAGTGAATGTTATGCAAACAACTGATTGCCAACATAACGAAGTTGAGCAGGACCAAAAAGAATGGAGATTTAAATTGAACAAGAACATGTAGAAATTCCTACAGTCAAAAATCCTAAATTCGCAAAACAAGGTAAGGGGAAATGAAAGCAATTTGTAAGAGTTATAAATACGTGGAGGTAAGACACACAACATGCACCAGGGTATTCATTCATAACAAGGCATCTTTGCGTTATGCTACACATGCTGAATATCAACAGTGCTGATATTGTGGGGCAGAGCAGCAGCAGAAAATCAACAATATGGTTTTTTTTACATAGACTTTAAAAATCAGTCTGGGTGAGAACTTTATTTACTAATTTTCCTGTGTGTGTTCTTAATATGCTTAGAGGCTAGAAATGCTTTTTATTTTATATATTCTTATTCCAAGAACTTTGATGTTTTCTATGTCGTTGCAAGAAGGCTTTTAAGGTTTTTAAAGTTATTATTATATATTATTATAATATTATTTTTTATTTTTAAATGATGTATTCTAGAAATGTATTATCTGCCTTTATAGGTTAAAAGCTCCTGTATTTTTAGAATGTGACTTAAAACATTATTTCTGATATTTCTGATTGTGTTTTTCTCCTAATTTTTTGACTTAAGTATGTGCTTACAGTTTAAGTTTAGTTTTCATATATTTTATATATGTGCCTATAGATTTTACCTGGCTAACTTTTGGATGTTACAACAACTCTGAAGTAATTTTGTGTATATGGAACCTATAAATAATGTATTTAAATAAAGCTTGATAGACAGGCAAGCTGATTTTGCATGGAATTATTGCAACAGTGAAAAGACTTATGTCTTGATACTGAGATGAACTTTCATATTATTGTCTGTGATTATTTGATTTCATTCTGCGATTTACCCTTAATGGGGATAAATGCCAGCTGTGATGAACAACTGGCTTTTGATCTTTGCCTAGGGGGGATCTATATAGCTTTATACACTCCTGGGGCAGTCGAGCAACCCATATCGGGTTCTGACAGCCTCTGATATCTTCTTCAGACCATTGCTCCCCATGCAAAGCAATAGGCGGTGGACCAGCTAGAACTCTCTCTCGCCTCAGAAGTTCAGATTAAGTCAACCCTGAATAGGGCTTAGGTATAGGCTTCTTAGGGCTTAGGTATCCCCTTCACGGATTCCTGCCTTGTCGTGGCGAAGGGGCTTGAGTAATTCAGAGAAGCTATGGGCTATGCTGTGCAGGGACACCCAAGACGGACAGGTCATAGTGGAGAGTTCTGACTAAACACGATCCACCTGGAGCAGAAACTGGCAAGCCACTCCAGTATCTTTGCCAAGAAAACTCCATGGACAGAAACAAAAGGCTAATAGATATGACGCTGGAAGATATGCCCCTCAGATCGGAAGGCATCCAACATGCTACTGAGGAAGAGTGGAGGACAAGTACAAGTAGCTCCAGAGCTAATGAAGTGGTTGGGCCAAAGCCGAAAGGACGCTCAGCTGCGGACACGCCTGGAAGTGAAAGGAAAGTCCGATGCTGCAAAGAAAAATACTGCATAGGAACCTGGAATGTAAGATCTATGAACCTTGGTAAGCTGGATGTGGTCAAACAGGAGATGGCAAGAATAAACATTGACATCCTGGGTGTCAGTGAACTAAAATGGATGGGAATGGACGAATTCAATTCAGACGATTATCATATCTACTATTGTGGGCAAGAATCCCGTAGAAGAAATGGAGTAGCCCTCATAGTCAACAAGAGTGGGAAAAGCTGTACTGGGATACAATCTCAAAAATGATAGAATGATTTCAATACGAATCCAAGGCAGACCTTTCAACATCACAGTAATCCAAGTTTATGCACCAACCACCAATGCTGAAGAGGCTGAAATTGACCAATTCTATGAAGACTTACAACACCTTCTACAACTGACACCAAAGAAAGATGTTCTTGTCATTATTGGGGACTGGAATGCTAAAGTAGGGAGTCAAGAGATAAAAGGAACAACAGGTAAGTTTGGCCTTGGAGTTCAAAACGAAGCAGGGCAAAGGCTAATAGAGTTTTGTCAAGAGAACAAGCTGGTCATCACAAACTTCATCTTTTCCAACAACACAAGAGGCGAATCTACACATGGACATCACCAGATGGGCAATACCGAAATCAGATTGATTATGTTCTCTGCAGCCAAAGATGGAGAAGCTCTATACAGTCAGCAAAAACAAGACCTGGAGCTGATTGTGGCTCTGATCATCAGCTTCTTATAGCAAAACTCAAGCTTAAATTGAAGAAAGTAGGAAAAACCACTGGGCTAGTCAGGTATAAGCTAAACCAAATCCCTTATGAATACACAGTGGAAGTGAAGAACAGATTTAAGGAACTAGATTTGGTGGACAGAGTCCCTGAAGAACTATGGATGGAGGCTTGTAACATTGTACAGGAGGCAGCAACAAAAACGATCCCAAAGAAAAGGAAATGCAAGAAAGCAAAGTGGCTGTCCAACGAGGCCTTACAAATAGCAGAGAAGAGAAGGGAAACAAAATGCAAGGGAGATAGGGAAAGTTACAGAAAATTGAATGCAGATTTCCAAAGAATAGCAAGGAGAGACAAGAGGGCCTTCTTAAATGAACAGTGCAAAGATATAGAGGAAAATAATAGAAAGGGAAAAACCAGAGATCTGTTCAAGAAAATTGGAGATGTTAAAGGAACATTTTGTGCAAAGATGGACATGATAAAGGACAAAAATGGTAGGGACCTAACAGAAGCAGAAGACATCAAGAAGAGGTGGCAAGAATACACAGAGGAATTATACCAGAAAGATCTGGATGTCCCGGACAACCCAGATAGTGTGGTTGCTGACCTTGAGCCAGACATCCTGGAGAGTGAAGTCAAGTGGGCCTTAGAAAGCATGGCTAACAACAAGGCCAGTGGAGGTGATGGCATTCCAGTCAAACTATTTAAAATCTTAAAAGATGATGTTGTTAAGGTGCTACACTCAATATGCCAGCAAGTTTGGAAAACTCAGCAGTGGCCAGAGGATTGGAAAAGATCAGTCTACATCCCAATCCCAAAGAAGGGCAGTGCCAACAAATGCTCCAACTACCGTACAATTGCACTCATTTCACACGCTAGCAAGGTTATGCTCAAAATCCTCCAAGGTAGGCTTCAGCAGTATGTGGACCGAGAACTCCCAGAAGTACAAGCTGGATTTCAAAGGGGCAGAGGAACTAGAGACCAAATTGCTAACATGCGCTGGATTATGGAGAAAGCCAGAGAGTTCCAGAAAAACATCTACTTCTGCTTCATTGACTACGCAAACGCCTTTGACTGTGTGGACCACAGCAAACTATGGCAAGTTCTTAAAGAAATGGGAGTGCCTGATCACCTTATCTATCTACTGAGAAATCTATATGTGGGACAGGAAGCAACAGTTAGAACTGGATATGGAACAACTGATTGGTTCAAAATTGGGAAAGGAGTACGACAAGGCTGTATATTGTCTCCCTGCTTATTTAACTTATATGCAGAATACATCATGCGAAAGGCTGGACTGGATGAATCCCAAACCGGAATTAAGATTGCCGGAAGAAATATCAGGAATTAAAGAACCTCATAATGAGGGTGAAAGAGGAGAGCGCAAAAAATGGTCTGAAGTTCAACATCAAAAAAACTAAGATCATGGCCACTGGCCCCATCACCTCCTGGCAAATAGAAGGGGAAGATATGGAGGTAGTGACAGATTTTACTTTCCTGGGCTCCATGATCACTGCAGATGGTGACAGCAGCCACGAAATTAAAAGACATCTGCTTCTTGGGAGGAAAGCGATGACAAACCTAGACAGCATCTTCAAAAGCAGAGACATCACCTTACCGACAAAGGTCCGCATAGTCAAAGCTATGGTTTTTCCAGTAGCAATGTATGGAAGTGAGAGCTGGACCATAAAGAAGGCTGACCGCCAAAGAATTGATGCTTTTGAATTGTGGTGCTGGAGGAGACTCTTGAGAGTCCCCTGGACTGCAAGGAGATCAAACCTATCTGTTCTGAAGGAAATCAACCCTGAGTGCTCACTGGAAGGACAGATCCTTAAGCTGAGGCTCCAATACTTTGGTCATCTCATGAGAAGAGAAGACTCCCTGGAAAAGACCCTGATGTTGGGAAAATGTGAAGGCAAGAGGAGAAGGGGACGACAGAGGACGAGATGGTTGGACAGTGTCATCGAAGCTACCAACATGAATTTGACCCAACTCCGGGAGGCAGTGGAAGACAGGAGGGCCTGGCGTGCTCTGGTCCATGGGGTCACGAAGAGTTGGACACAACTTAACGACTAAACAACAACATAGGCTTCTTGCGTGCCCTGTGGCCTTTTTTTTGCCAGTACCACACTATCAAAATGCAATGGTACAGCAGGACATTCAATACTGAAGCAACAACAGTCCTCTCAGTGTGCTTGGGGTGAGGGAGTGCAATGTGCCTTCCATCCATGGAAGTTAGCCATTCCTTCTTGAAGGGAAATCCTTATCTGGTGATGAAAGACATTGCTGAGTTTTGTTCTTGTTCTTAGTATGTTTCAATCCACACAGAGCACTGAATGTAGGGTTTTACTAGACTTTATGGTATACTTGCATATGGGAACTTTCCTTTGCTTCCTTTTTAGAAAGGAAAAGACAGAATACCACAGAATTAAGGAGGAAAAGGAGGAAAGTGTGTTTAACGTGCTCTCACTGCCTATTATTTCTTGGTTCTCAATCCCTCACCTCAGATTGTTTTTTAGTGCAAACCCTAACTCCCACCCCTGAATAACCCAGGGGTTCTTGTACTGCAACTCCCGGAAGCCTTCACCACTAGCTGTGGTGGCCAGGGTTTCTGGGAATTGCAGTCCAAGAACACTTGGGTTACCCAAGGCTGGGAACCACTGTTTTAGGGGGGTTCAGATGAATGCTCACTAGGAGAGTGTATAAAATCATTTCTATCTCACCAGGCTCACAACTGCAAGTTAAAAACCAGAGCTTGGAAAGTTTCTCTTTAAAAAACAACACCTACAATTCCCAGAATCCTCCAAGTAGTGGCCATACTGGCTGAGAGTAGATTTGACTAAAAAGTTGCTAAAGAGGGGTGTGATTGGGCCTGCTGGGATTAGGGAACTGAACACTTTGAGTGCTGTGACTAAAAAAGTTCTGTGTTATGTCCCCCCCCCACACACACACACACTTCTAATGTCAATGAGATGGAGAAAAGGGTCTCAGATGAAAAATTAGTAGACGTTTAAAGTAAACGTGGGCTAATAGGAGTTTCCCTTGAAAAAGAATAAACAGCTTTAGGCACATGATTTATTTTTATTTTATTTTTTGGTCACTGTGACGGAATGCCCACGTCACTCCTGTCACTCATAGCTGAAGCTCAAGTGCAGGAGCCTATGAGAGGACAGGAGGGGCGGAGTCAGTTAGGCAGTTAGGGGCAGTTAGAGTTAGAGGGAGAGAGAGGAGAAAAAAAGGAGAAGGAGAGTGATAGGTGTGGAGGAGAGAAATTGAATAGTCAAGATAGAGAGATAGTCAGAGAACTAGAGAGAACTGATATTAATAAGTTGGTTAAAGTGAATAAATCAATAAAACAAATGAAGATTTGAACGTGTAACCAAATATAAGAAGTTTTAATGAGAGATTCTATACAATGATTAAAAAGAACATCTGTGATTCAAATTCAATCTAAATAAACCAGTTATGTTGGCAGCAAGTGTCTGATTCAAGTATTGTGCAAGTGTGGATAAGGGATATCCACTGGTGGCAGCGAATGAAAGAGAAAACGTCGCCAGAGTGAACCTTGGTTTGAGGGAAACAAACAGGGAACACTGGGTGGAACCTCACAGTCACTAATAAGATGGAGAGAGAAAAGTCCTATTCGGCATAATCAAGTCTGGGTTCATCAACAAGCTTGCTTCTTATACAAGCATTAACAAGTCTGAAGAGGAGAAGAGTTCTGCTTGTGTGGAAGATCTGCTTGTTGGTAAGAAGAACCCACATTTTCCAGAGGTTTTGCTTCTGAACAGGAGCCTCCCATCTTCAAACCTATTGTTGTTCACATGAATAAAATGATGGTGGAGAGAGTGAGGCTAGTCACTTTCCCCTACGTATTTTGATAAACCCAGAGGCTATGTTGCCAGGATAGGGCTGAAATCCTCCCCCTCCTACCACACAGTCCAACATCTGTTTTGTTGTACAGAACAAAAATGTACATGTTTTTAAGAGACACACAAGCCTTACTGAGTCATCAATCACATCACTTTCTTCAGCACATGAGAGAAAGAAGCATCTAGTCCTCACTCTTCCCCAGGTGTAAAGTGACATATCTGAAGAGAACAGATCCCTGTTCCTGAGCAAGGTCTCTAGGTGAGCAAGAAGCATTTACTTATGAGACCTAAAGTCAAAACTATCTGGAGATCATCCTTCTGTTTCTTCCTTCCCCAGCTTATGCTAATGCCAATTAATTTGACTCTTCAAGGTCATTCTGTCTTGACTGCCACAATCAAAATATTTTGATAGCAGTAACAAGTGCTGATATATAAAAAGTAGATAGTTTTTGTGATTATGAATGTGAAAGAAGCCATCACAAAACAGTAGTTTGAAACATAAAATTCAGCAATGAATGAAATAAATTGTGGTGTCATGAATACAGTGATGAGTTTGAATCCCTGCTCTGTCATAGAAACTCGTGGGGTGGGGGCGGCACTGGTAAAACCTTAAATATCTCACTTACTTTGAAAACCCCATAACACATACACAAATTAACATTATAGGGCAATCCAGGCTGTATAACTGGGAAGAAGCCTTCTCTCTGGCAGGTATCCTTTGATAGGGTTCTTCTTCCTAATTAGAAATGGGCATGAACCAGGCCAGTTTGTCCTTCAGATGAACAGGTATTCAGTGCTCCTCGGGGGGCCCTCCTCTGATGGGTGCCCAATCAGAGGCAGCACCCAAAGGAGGTGAGCCAGGGAAGCCAGGGCGTTCCCTCTAAGCGAATGCCCGCTGGAGGAGAAGGGGCTGGGAACTGCCAAACACCTGTTTGTCTAAAGGAGAAACCAGTGGTTCATGCCCATCTCTAACTGATTGCTTGTGATGATGAGTTTCTGTCATCTCCTGAGCTGAGCACTAAGTGTGATTTTTAACTTGGGTGGAATGAAAGAATTTACAACGGCAGCATTTGCTGGCACCTAAATATGACTCTGCAGCACTTACTCTCCCAGAGTCTCGCTTACGCTTGCAAATACTAATTGAATCAATACTAGGAAAAGAAGCCCACAAAATTTCTTTACAAATATTTATTTCTGGTTAATAAATACAATATGTATGGTTTTGGAAACAAATGGAACAAGGAATTGGATCACTCTGTTTTGCCTAACCAATAGAAGACAGCCCTAGCTTCCATAACTGTGCTGTCCATGGATCTCAAGGTGCCACCTATTCGGGGGGGGGGGGGGGATCATGTTTAGGATCTACTGGACATCACAATCCTTTTTAGTAAATTGTCTTAACTGCATCTCATATAATGCACCTTTTAAAGAATATGCTCTGCTTCATCATAGCTTTGGAAAAGTTATTACTTGTATTAATTTTGTACTGGATTATTCTCTGACTTTTGTCAGTACTTACATGCAGAGATACCAGTAGGGAAGAATGCAAAAAGACAATTCCTATAGTGAAAAGAAAAGAAAAACTTAGATGGATGACGGAAGAAATACTTTGAATTGTAAAGGACAGATGAGAAGTGAAAGCAGACGGTGACAGAAATAGGGTCAGAACTCTGAATGCTGTTTTTCAGCAACTGCCACATAGAGAAAAAGGGAACGATTACAATAGCCAGTGGAAAGAAATAGAAGAGAACAGCAAAAGGGGGGAAATAAGAGATCTCCTCCAGAAAATCAAAGAAATCAAAGGGAAATTTAAGCCTAGATAAGGAATGCTGAAGGACCAACAGAGAAGCACACGATCTGACCAGAAGAAAATAAAGTGAAGGTGGAAACAGTTTTCTGAAGATCTGTACAGAAGAGATAAAAGGATGACATACTCATTTAAAGAGGAATCCTGTAGCCATCTAACGTGTTTGAAAACCTCACATGAAGGAGAGCCTACCACCATGTTTTCAGCATAATATTTTTAAAAAAAATGGTCCATAATATCACTTGACACATACTGAAATGAATGTATTTATTATGCTCTTCTATATCTATAGAACTGCACTTACTCCAGAAGGAGAAATTTGAAACTTCTTCACAGAAAGCAACACTGGTCAGAAATAACTCACACTGTTAAGAACAGGCATCTATGGGAATATGTAAGAAGTCAGTTTTATTTTTGAAAAAGAAACTTGAGGGAGGGGGGGAAAAGGTTAAAACCTGTGACAATAAATGAGGAAAGGAAAGAACCACTTGCTCAGGGATATTTTGGGAAGCTTACAAGCTACTTAACGTGGTACTGAGCTCCACACAGGGGATCTAGAAGTGCTAATGAAGTACTAATTTCACACGAGAGACTCAGCAGCGAGGGGTACTTTCTTGGCCCATACACTACAATGTGACTGAAGAAACCATTTGTGCTCTGACTTGGCCAATTGGCTGAAAAATGTTTTGAAATCTTAAAATAAAACCAGATCAAAGCCCTCAGAAGCTGTTCTTAGCCCAGGGTGTACAGCTCATGTGTCTTACTGTAATGTCTGTGAGACATATGAGCTGTATATGAGAGATAAGAATTGCCACACTATCCACTCAGGGTTAGATTGTCAAGTTGGAGCAATCTGGTTTGCATTTAAAAGGTTCTTATCTTGAATGTTATCTCACTTGAGTGATCCTTCTGTTTACACTGATCAATGTTTCTTCTCCTGTGAAAAGGGTCCAAACAGGTCTTTGGATCACACCAATTTGTCCCCCTTTCGAATAATGACACTCCCCACCATTCAATGGGGCACAACTAGAGATGGGGGTATTCATATTCGTATATGAATATCCCCCCACAGGTGCAGATAATGAGGGTCTGGCCCCCTGGGGCCAGACCAACCACTCACAATTCTGCTGCTGCCACAGGCTCTGCAGTCCCTTCCTATCTCTCAGTTGCTCTCGATGAATTAGCCACTCTTCAACCTGGAAGAGAGGCTCGTCATCCCGCCTTCTGCCAGGAGTGGCTAATCCATCGCGAGCAACGAAGCGATAGGAAGGCACATTCTGAAGGAAATCAACCCTGAGTGCTCACTGGAAGCACAGATCCTGAAGCTGTGGCTTCAATACTTTGGCCATCTCATGAGAAGAGAAGACTCCCTGGAAAACACCCTGATGTTTGGAAAGAGTGAAGGTAAGAGGAGAAGGGGACGACAGAGGACGAGATGGTTGGACAGTGTCATCGAAGCTACCAACATTAATTTGACCAAACTCCAGGAGGCAGTGGAAGACAGGAGGGCCTGGTGTGCTCTGGTCCATGGGGTTACGAAGAGTCGGACACGACTTAACGACTAAACCACAATAAAAATAATATATATATATATATATATATAATATATATATAAGTTAGTGCACTGGTCATTATGCAAAAAATGCAACTTGGCAGCATCCAAAAACCCATGGGAACATCAGATAGAGAAAGTATCAGAAAATGACGAAGTCAAGATCTTGTGAGATGGTTGAAGAAATGTCTAGATTAGAGAGGGAGGTATTCATATTCGTATATGAATACCCCCGCACAGGTGGACATAATGAGGGTTCAGCCCTTGGGGCCGAACCGTCCACTCACCTTCCGCTGTTGCCGTGGGCTCCGCGCTCCCTTCCTATCGCTCCAGAGCTCACGGTCTGCAAGCCACTCCTGGCAGGAGGTGGGAGGACGAGCCTCGTTGCAAGATCAAAGAGTGGCTCGCAGACCACAAGCTCTGGAGCAATAGGAAAGGAACGTGGAGCTTGTGGCAACAGCAGAAGGTGAGTGGACGGTCCGGCCCCACAGGGCTGGACCCTCGTTACGTCTACCTGTGCAGGGGTATTCATATTTGTATACAAATACGAATACCCCCATCTCTAGTCTAGATCATTGACATTGCAATTCCAGGGGATGACAGAGTTGAAGTTAAGGAATTGGAAAAACTAACAAAATGCAGAGATCTGGCAATCGAAACATCTCACTTGTGGTGGTTCCCATCATCACTTTAGTGGTCCCCATCATCATCAGAGCTTTGGGAACAATATCAAGAAATTTCACACAGTATTGTAAGCAGTCACAGCTCTCAGAAATAACACCATCAGAGCTACAAAAATGGCAATATTAGGAACAGCATATATACTGCGCCAATATTTAACATCTACTTAGGTTTTTTGGTTAAAACTTGTATCAGTTGTATAATACCAGTCAAAGTTTTTATAGTTTAAATTGACTGTGACTATGTTTTTGAATAATAATAATACATGTAGTTATTTCCAGTGATTTGTGCATCTGACTGAAGAGCCAGAGGTCAGGAATTCAATTCCCCACTGTGCATCTCAGAAGAGCCAGACTGTGTGGCCTTGGGAAAACTGCACAGACCCAGGACACCACCAGAAGAAGGGAATTCTAAACCAGTTTTGACTACTTCATATTGAGAAAATCCTGGGAAGAATTGCCGTAAGTTGGAATCAATTTGACAACATGTAATTACAGTATATCTTCTGCCAGAGAAGTTTGCTTCTCCAAACATATCTCCTACATTGAGCAGAAGGTTGGACTAGATGGCTAAATTTAATATTTGACTAAATACAGAGGGGCTGGATATCTTATTGGTTTAGGTATCTGGCTGTGGAGCCAGAGGTTGCAAGTTCAATTCCCCACTGTTCCTTCTGGGAGAAGAACCAGACTTTGTAGCCGTGGGCAAGCTGCACAGCCCCAGAGTGCCCCCAGAAGAAGAGGATGGCACACCACCTCTGTGTATTCTCTACCTAGAAAACCCTGGAAGACGTCACCATAAGTATGAATTGACTTGATGGCACACAATTATTAATTACTATCAAATACACAGGACTACAGTGGTGCCTCGACTTACGAAATTAATTGGTTCCGGAACTCCGGTCATAACTCGAAATGGTCGTAAGTCGAAGCACCATTTCCCATAGGAATGCATTGAAATGCAATTAATCCGTTCCAGCCAAAGAAAAAAATCACCAAAAAAAAAAATCACTGCAAGACCCATCGGAAACGCGATTAATCCCTTCCGGCCGAAGGGGGGGGGGGGGGGAAGAAAAGCAAGCGAAGCGTGCAAGACAGATCGGAAATGCAAAGCAAAAAGCAAGCAGAGTGTGCAAGACAGATCGGAAATGCAAAGAAAGCAAAGCAAAAAGCAAGCGAAGCGTGCAAGACAGATCGGAAATGCAAAGAAAGCAAAGCAAAAAGCAAGCGAAACGTGCAAGACAGATCGGAAATGCAAAGAAAGCAAAGCAAAGAGCAAGCGAAGCGTGCAAGACAGATCAGAAATGCAAACAAAGCAAAGCGAAGCGTGCAAGACAGATCGGAAATGCAAAGAAAGCAAAGCAAAAAGCAAGTGAAGCGTGCAAGACAGATCGGAAATGCAAAGAAAGCAAAGCAAAAAGCAAGCAAAGTGTGCAAGACCCATCGGAAATGGGGAGAAAAAACCCTAAAAGCAAGCAAACCCCCCAAGACCCATTGGAAATGGGGGGGAAAACCCAAAAAGCAAGCAACCCCCCCAAGACCCATTGGAAATGGGGGAAAAAAACCCCAAAAGCAAGCAAACCCCCCAAGACCCATCGGAAATGGGGGGGAACCCAAAAAGCAAGCAACCCCCCCAAGACCCAGCGGAAATGGGGAAAAATCCCAAAAAGCAAGCAACCCCCCCCAAGACCCATCAGAAATGGGGGGGGGGAGAAACCAAAAAATAAACAAACCCCCCAAGACCCATCACAGCACAGAAACATAACCCCCCCAGCCCAAAACCACGCTGCAAAACCCACCCAGAACAGTTTTTAAAAAGCAGAAAGCAGCACCTTACCTTACCAGGCAGTCCGAAGCCTCCTCCGATCGCACTCACGCTAACCGTTGGGGCGAAAGAGCTACAAAGAAGCAGCCTCTTCGCCTACCAACGGTTAACAATTTGAATTTCCTGCCTTTTTCCCCTGCCTTTTTCTGTTCGTAACTGGAAGCTCCGGCCGCAAGTCGAAGCAAAATTTTGCGGCCGGAGCTGGTCGTAACTCGAAATGGTCGTAAGTCGGGACGTTCGTAAGTCGAGGCACCACTGTACTTCAAAACTTGCCTTTCATTTTCACACTGGTATCCACTTGAGAACCTGTGTTTGCTGTTTCAGCAAACAAGAAATAGCTTGTTAAACCACCCCATGCATGTTACGTGCCACTTTACATTTTTCAGTATCTCACAAGTATTTTCAATAGGTTTCTGCTATCTCTTTCTGCATAAAGAATACAGAAAAGAAAATTATAAATGCATTTATAAAGGACCGAAAGTTGTTGTTTTTTCATAATGGCACTGTTATGTTTGCTGTGGCAGTCACTGCAATACAAATGTTTTGTAGGGTCTGCACACTAACAGTGTTTCAAAATAGGGTAGAAGCCAAGACAGTTTTCCCTATTAAGACTGTCAGAACAATAAATCACATATTCTATGGGGGTATGGGAATATGTAAGTTTTAAGAGAATCTTGAAAGTGTCTCGTCTGGCATTTGTAAAAAACAAAATCATCTGGTATTATTTAACTCAGGCATAGACACGTGTATCAAAGTTTAACCAGGATGTTAAACTGGACCATTCTTTGCAACTATAGAGAATCTTATTATATAGTCTCCTACTTCCAGCTGGCTTCAATTTTTCTTTTCTTTTCTTTCCTTTTGATTAAGCAGTACCATTATTTTTAAACAATTCTCATCAATATATTTTCTATGTTTGCAAACACATCTTTCGTTTTGCATCCAGACTCAGAATACTTAATTAAGTTTATTTGTCATACTCGTCTGATGCTGCAGAAAGTCAAAAATCAGGAAAGACCAGAATTTAGTTTAAAACAAAGAGCTTTGTGTGGCCACCCCTACTCTGGCAAAAGAGAAAGCGAAAAAACATAGGGGACAGGACTGAATGCAAGTTTATGCTTGATAGACCATCTTGCTTTTTTACTGAAAAAGATCTATCTGTCAAACTCAAACAAAAATAGACTCCCTGTCTAATACTTCTCTAAGCTTTTGAGTTATCTTTAGTGGTTGCCTTTTCATTGAACTGTGAGACAACTTAATTTGATATTACTCTTTCTGGATATCCTAAGCCCTTGACACATTTCATTACCTTCCAAAATGATTATAGGTATCTGTTAATTTGTTGGAGGACTTAGTAAACATTTCCTACAAAGAGTTTTTAAAAGAATCAGTAGTTAGCAGAGAAGAGGAAGCTGGCTGTATCCTATTGTTTATTTACTTAGCACTTACTGAGGGCCACTTCTGTATCTTGGCTAAAAAGAAATATTTTAAGCAAACCGTAAAACCGGGCCTGACCTTTTCACAGGCACATCATAAATCATTGTTAAAGTGAGGGCGAAAACTCTGAAAGAGGTCAGAGGTGGGAGAGAGGTCATCCCAAAGAAGGGACAGTGTGAAAAACCACAGTGGGAGGAGCATAAGGGAATATAAAGGAAGGAGCCAGAGCAGTGTTCCAGCTGCAGTGCAATTAAATCTTCCAGATCAATGCTTCTTCTCTTTTGTCTTTTGGACTACAGTTCCCAGAATTCTCCAGCCATTAGAATCCTCCAGTCCAAGAAAGTAACACTTTCAAGTTCCGGGAGGAACCCCAAGATCAAGAGTGCACTCTTTGTTATTTACAAGCCATCTAAACTGTAATGTTCACACTCTATGCTTTATACCTATCAGCATGTTCTTTTCCTCAGCTTTGGAAAGCTGATAGTGATGATGCCACTGTGTTACCAGTGAAGGGGCTAAACATTACACTGGAATTGTTTGGAAATAGTCACAAGGGCAGGCCTTGATATTGCCAGAAGAAAGTTGATTTATGCCCTAATTACAAAGACAAATGGGAAGTCTGTACGAAATAGTTTCCTCATTTTCAGTTGTTCAGTTTCAGGTTGATGTGTATCTGCGTAAGGTTTGCTCAAGAAGAAAGAAATGCATGGCAAGAATGTCACCTGTTTATTGACCGTACTGTGGATAATGGATAGTTAGTGGCTTGTGAAAAAATTACAGTGCAATACAGAAGCAGGCAATACCTTTATCGGATCACTAAAAAAAATCAGGTAGACTGAAGACTGAACCAAAGTATACAAAATATTTCACTATTTCAGTTTCTTCATTGTCAGCTTTGAAGTTGTGTAGTTCTTTTGTAGTCATGATTGCTGTCTAAGGTTCAACTGCAGTCCTGCTTTGGCACTTTCTTCTTTCACTTTCACTAAAAGCTGTTTCAAGTCATTACTGCTTTCTACCAGTAAGATGTTGACATCTGCATATCTTAAATTATTGATGTTCCTTCTACCAATTTTAACTCCTTTGTCATCTGAATCTAAACCTGCTTTACATATGATATGTTCTGCATACAGATTGAGCAGATAAGGGGATAAAATGCACTCTTGTTTGATACCTTTGCCTATAGGGAACCATTCTGTCTCTCCACATTCTGTCCTAATGGTTGCTTCTTGTCCACAATACAGGTTACACATCAAGACAATCAAGTGCTCAAGCACACCCAATTTTTAAGAACAACCCATAGTTATGTCGATTGGTTCCCCAAGAAGTCTGATGGATATTATTCAGTCAGTCCTTACATTGTATCCCCTAACTGCCTGTGCTACATATTGCCTCAGTATTAGAGCTACTCCAGTTCTTCTGGGTTTGTTGTTTCCAGAGTAGTAGCTGTCTGGCTGAAAATATCCCGCTCCTATTCACTTTAGTTCACTGACACCAAGCACTGCAGTGTTCCATTTCTTCCTGTATAGTTTCTAGATTATCTTGATTCATACTTCTCATGTTCCATGTTCCAGTTGTATGTATTGTGCAACGATGGACTTTCCTTTCACTTCTGTGCGCATCAGCCACTAGACATCCTTTCAGCTTTAATATAGTTGTGTTATTAACAACAGCACTATTCGTACTTGTCTTTTGCTCTTCCCCAGTAGCTGATTAAGTGCTTTCAAACCTGGGAGTCTCACCTTCCAGCACTTTCTCTTGTTTTAACTGTCTCATCATAGGGTTTTCATAGTACTTTTGCTTCTTGCCTGTCATTTACAATTTTAAGTGTTTCTTTCATCATTCACCTAGTTTTTTCTTTTCTTTTTACTACAGGAATTGTATTGTTACTTTTGTCTCCATTGTCTTTCTCCATGTGTGAATTTTTTTAATGATGAGGCAATGTGCAAACTGTGGAAAAATTTTCACATGATTTAGGACCCTGAAAAACCCAACTTCTTGATTGTGCAGAAAAGCTCGAAGTATCAAAGAGGTTCTCTCCTCCACAGATCATCACTCTCCACACACAAGAGAATGGAAGGGGCATGGCCTGCTCTCTCCTCTTCTTTACATGTTCTGAACAGCCCTTTTAAACGTGCCCAGAGAGGGCTTTAGTTCAGGTAAGTGTGAAAGGACCTCTTAGAACGGGTTGTTGTGTTTCTAGTTACAAGGTGTAAGCAATCCTATTGGAAAAATACTAAAAGCTGCACTTGGGAACACTGTTGCAGGTGAGTGAAATTCCTCCCCCCCCCCCCCACCCCGCCCCGCCGGCATGGTCATGATGTTAAAGAGTCCATGTCCCATAGACAGGGATCACACCTGGTTGCAGTTAATGCATTTTTGTTTACAGAATGCTCCTTCCAGTTTGGTTGCATCTGCTAGTAAAATGTTGGGCATTATTTAGGTTAATGGTAAATGCTGCAGGTGCAGGCCCTGTTTCCCAGAAAAGATACACTTCCTTAAAGTAGAGTGTTATTTGGCTGATTCAGATGTGGATTGTTGTTTTGCAGCCTCAAGGAAAATGAATAAATCAAGTCCGGTTCTTTTACACATGACATATGTATTTATATGTATGTATAGACATGTATAGGGGTTGTCTTTCATAAAACACTTCTGTAAATCAAGATTTTTTAAGAATCATGCACATTCCTATGTCAATATTTACCTTGCAGCTAGCCCGTAGTTGTGATGAATAGGTGTAGGGAGACATGGCAAAAAGGTAAAGGAAAGGAACAATTATCCTTTACTCCCTTTCTTTCTCCAGGCAATCCAGAAAATACTTCTATGTGCATGTAAGTCCCACTGAAACCAATGACCAAGTGAGATGTGACTAACTTATGCCCCATTGTTTTCAAGGGAACTTAAGTTTTAACCATGTTTCTATGATTGTGGACCAAGCACACTCCTTGCTTCCCATGCTTCTTTTCCAAGCCTGCAAGATAATTTTGTGTGCTGCCTTTTTGCTGAAAGAAGAAACCTGAGGGAAGGACTGGATATTATAGGAAGGACTGTTGCTGAAAGAGTAACCTGCATATTCTCTTCTCCAAAGACAGGCCAAGATGTCTTACAGCCTGAGGCAAAGCTACTGCCCTCCCCCTTCCAGATATAGAATACATCCAGATTAGGATGTGTATAAGAGGATAGTGTGTTTCACTGCACCTGGGAGCAGGAAACTAGCTTGGGGGCACTGTACCACAGTAGGGGACTAAGGGGAAGACTTCCTAATTTAACTTGATGGGACAAGTAAAAACTGGTCTCCTTTAAGAAAGAATGCTAGGAGAGCTATTCAGCCTCTGTGAGCAAACCTTCCTCCTTTAAGATTTTACACATTTCAGAACAAAGCCTTGGCAGCAAAATATATAGAATGAAGCAAATGTCATTGAAAAAGCAGGGGGAGATTTCCTGGAGACTTCCTGTTAACTACCCTGTCCTGAATATACTAAAACTATGGGGCAATTTGCAGTCACCTAAGCAAGCCTTCACCCACCTTGTGTCTTCCAGATGGGGGGGGGGGGGAACTTCAATACCCATAATCCCAAGCCAGCATGGTTAGTGGCTATGAAGACATGGGATAATAGGAGCTGTAGACACATCTAGTGCATACAGCATTGGGAAAGGCTTTTTAAGGTTTTCTTTTAAAAGAAGCAATAGGAATTGTTGTTGTTGTTGGTAATGGTGGTGTTGGTGTTGTGTGCTGTCAAAGTCACCTCCAACTTATGGAGACTCTATGAATGAACGATCTCCAAAATGTCCTGTCCTCAACAGCCCTGCTCAGCTCTTGCAAACTCAATCAAACACATAGTTACAAGATGGGGGATACCTGGCTCAGCAATACTACAAGCGAGATCTTGGATTCATTGTAGATCACAAGCTGAATATGAGCCAACAGTATGATGTGGCTATAAAAAAGGCAAATGCTATTTTAGGCTGCATTAACAGAAGTATAGTCTCCAAATCCCGTGAGGTTCCAGTTCCCTTCTATTCGGCACTGGTTAGGCCTCATCTTGAGTACAGTGTCCAGTTCCAGACACCACACTTCAAGAAGGATGCCAACAAATTGGAGGAGGACAATAAGGGTGGAAACCAAACCTTATGAGGAAAGACTGAAAGAATTGGGCATGTTTAGCCTTGAGAAAAGAAGACTGAGGAGAGATATGACAACACTTTTCAAATACTTGAAAGGCTGTCATACTGAGGAGGGGCAGGATCTGTTCTCAGTCATCTCAGAGTGCAGGGCACACAACAATAGACTCAAGTTACAGGAAGCCAGATTTCAGTTGAATGTGAGGAAAAACTTCCTAACTGTTAAAGCAGTGTGGCAATGGAACCAATTACCTTAAGAGATGGTGAGTGCTCCAACACTGGAGGCATTCAAGAGAAACCTAGACAACCAACTGGCAGATATCCTTTGATTTCTATTCCTGCATTAAGCAGGGGGTTGGACGTGATGGCCTTATAGGCTCCTTTCAACTTCATGATTCTATGATTTTATGAAGTCATATAATATTTGGTTACTTCTTTTTTGTCAGGTGCTGTTCGCTTAGCATGGAGAGTATGCAGAGGAGGGAAGACTTTTGTTCTTACTATCTGCAGAAGTATTGTATTCTACAGCATTTCTGGGATTTGTAGAACAGTTCTAATTGGGCATGTGTGCTGTCTTCAGACAAACATGCAAAACCTGATGAAGTCCTGGGTTATTTGTGTGATTCCCAGGTGACTATGAGGCAGTGCCACTAGACTCCCAGAGCAGAGCAACACCACAACAGATCTTGCATATCCCATTTGGCATTCACAGGGTTAAAAAGATGGTCAATGATTTGAATTGAGAAAAGGATAAATGGAAAGTAATACACAGTAAGCTGATCTGCTGGCACCCATGGGGAAGGTGAGTGACAGCTGAACAGCCCCAAGAAACCCCAAGATTTCCCCTGGTCCCTCCAATCACTGAGCCACTAGGAAGGGCTGAGACCGACGTTCCCTCTAAGCTGTGCACTTGATTCTTGCCCAGAGTTCCATCGGGGCTGCACACAGGCAGCCGGCAGCTGATTTATTTCCCATTTCAAATGAACCCCTGCCCACCCCCATGCGCACGGAGCAAGGCTCTAGGGGAGTGGGACAGAAAATTAAAGGGAACCTTGACTGAGGTTGAGATCACCATGTGGTATATATGCCCCCTTGTGCCTCATCTGCCAGTAGAGCCATCTGGGTTTTAAGCCAAGGGACAGCGGTGGTGAAATATGGATGGAAAAACTGATGGACAAACAGCAAGGACCATGTTGTCCTACTGTGCGAGGTGAGAGGAAATGCCGCTGCTATACACCCATCCTTTATCTTGCTTTGAGATGGAAAGTGGGGTGACAGTTGGACAGACTGTGGACACCGTTGCAACCTTCACAAAATGTCTGGTGCTGCTGTCCACAGAACTGATCGATAGGCCTGGTTCTAGTCAATTCTTCCTGATATCAAGATCTCTGGGGCTTCGCCAGTTCTAGAACACTGTGCTT
Organism: Intellagama lesueurii; assembly: GCA_037013535.1. NCBI lineage: Eukaryota > Metazoa > Chordata > Lepidosauria > Squamata > Agamidae > Intellagama > Intellagama lesueurii. Next base: position 72,184,904 of record JBAJHW010000002.1, read on the forward strand.
TAGTGTTTGTCTGTGCTGGTGTTGCTGCAGCAGGAATGTAGTTGATATAACCCTCCAGTTCCTGGCAATGCCCTTCTCTGGAGACCAAAGAACAGGGTCGTTCTTAAATATTTATTTATTTATTTATTTATAACTTCACGATTCTCTGATTCTATTTATTTAAAATATTTTAACCCTGTCTTTCTCCTTAAAAGGATCCAAGGCGTTCTTTTACTGTCTCTCATACTCCACTCCTGAAGCACGCTCCAAGGCCACTCTTGTTCACAAATATATCATAATGCACACAAAATTGCACATGATTGCACAAAATTGTACTCTGTTGAAGAGGAATAAATCAAGATAGAAAGTCTGAGCCACTGAGGCTCCAATCCTCTAGGCAAAATCCTGTTGGCTTAAAGTTTCTGTGTAGAGCCAAGTGATGTCATCACCCCTCAATGGAAATATTTAATTTCCTAGAACCGCCCCCCCGCCCCCGTTTCAGGTTCCAAGGTTCCCTAAGGGCTCCTTTCTGCTTTAAGGAACCCCCTTGAGAGCCTGGGGATGGTGGTGGTGGGGCTTTCCATAGTAAAAAAAAAAAAATACTGCCAGATTGCTGCTAGCAATCCTGAATGACCCCTGATCCTGGCAGCAGTTATCTGGGGGTGCGTTTTGACTGTTAAAGGTTCCCCCTGTCCTGAGGCTCCCAAAGACTTCTCCCAGAGCAAAAGGAAGCCCTAGCAACCCTTAGAACCTAAAATGGGGGAGGAAGAGAGAAAAAGCTTTCAATTTATCTTAATTATTATGAGTGCCAGATGGTGACATCATCCAGCTCCACTGCCTCACTTTATGGCAGTAGCATTTTGCCCAGGAAGTAGCATTCAAGGTAATAGGTTGTCTGAGACTAAACATTAGGGCTGTGATTAAAACTCTATGAATGTATGCATGTAAATCCCACTCCAATCAGAAGGCCTCACATCTAAGTAAACATACAGAGGTTGAAACTGCATAGGTTTTAAATAACAAAAATCGTATTTAGGAGACAAAGGATACAGGCAACAAAAAACTCATTTTTCATTAAAAAAAAACCCCACTGAAGAATTATTTTTTAAAATAAAAAGTCAGTAGAGGAAGTTTACGAAATGATATATTACATATCCTGCATTCTTGCCAGTGAGATACAAAATGAGTAATGCACATTTTCCAGTCCTAAGCATATTTAATACAATGTTTTTACAACAGCTGTTGCTTTCACAGAACTTTAACCCTGCTGCACAAATGCATGACAAGGAAAATACGCTGTTGTCTTGGATACGGCCTTCACACACATCCCTTTTCTCAGCTGGTGGGTGTCAGCTTTCAGCCTCAGAGGCATTCCAATCTGGCAGTCAGGATCAGGGCCTCTGGTCTGCATAGCCTTCATTACAGGCACTGATTAAAGTTAGCATTGAAATCTGGAGCCATCATTGTCCTTGTATGTGAGCATCTTTCCTCCACACACCTGAGGGAGAATACCAAAATTAATTTTGGGGTGAGGGATGGGCAGTAATATTAAACAGCCTTCTCTGACATCCTGTACATTGTTTCCTTCTTAGCTAGAGCCAGGTGCTTTCAGTCTTGCTAAATTTGGACCCATTTATTGTCCCTGTGGAGGAGAGTTATATTACAACTGACGGTTCCCAGTGTCATGTGACAAATGCCTGTCATGAAAGAGTTTGAGGAAATTTGGACTGCCTTTAGAACAAAGATGTTATTACCTCAGGATTTTTTGTTTTTGTTTTGCTATACTTTCAAAACATTTTAGTATTTCACTTTTCTGAATTCATGTGAGTTGTTGCAGAGAAAAGTGAAGGACTGATCTATAGGGTTTTTGTTATTCCTGTGTTGCATTGCTGAACAACTTGGGAAGAATGGCCAAACTTTGCCTTTAGCACATATTTTTGTTTAGAAATGGCAAGGCAATCAATGCAACATGCAGAGTTTGGAAATGAGCATAGTGGCTGGAGGATTCTGACAGTTGTAATGGGAAATTGAACTTTTCTAATCTTTCTCTCTCTGTGCGCGTGCATGTGTGCATGTGCATGTGTGCGTGCGCGCGCGCACGCGCAAATGAAGTGGACTGCTGTTGGGGTTATAAACTAGAAGACTGTTTCTTAGCCCAATTCTAGCTACAGCAGCTCCACACAGAGTGTAAGCTGGTTGGGCTTTATGGTTTGAAACTCAGTAGAGGATGACATCATGTTTGCTTAAGCCAGCTCCAGAACAGGACTCTATCATGACAAATCTAGATAAAACAAAAGAGGACACAGTACAGGTTTTTATTTTGTTTTGCCTTCTCAGGTTCAGAAAAGAAAGATGGCAACGAGTTGACAAGTTCCCTGTTTTTTTCTATCGTGGAACATCAATAGGTGACAGCATCTTTTAGGAATAGCAAGGAGACTGAACTTCTCAACTTCTCCTCCTCTGCTCTCCCATCTTCAAAATCATGTGACTAATGTTGAAGAGCACAGATTTCTCTGATTATTATGTGGTACTAAAAAGTATACTTTCACAATTTTGTCAGCCTCAGTCTCTAATATCAGCAAGCACGAGTCTGACTCTTGTCACACCCACATAAAAGTCTCTTTGAACATGGCATTCCTTCAAATATCTCAAATGGCATCTTGCTCCAGGGCAGGTCTCACCATTAGGCAATGAGTGGCCACCTCAGCAGCAGATGCTGGGAAGAAGCAGCAATGTGTTGAAGGAGAATGGTGCAGGCCACATTACCTGCTCTCTGCATACTCCAAGCTAGCCTTCTATCTTCAGGTGTAATGGTGGATGCCTTCCTACTGCCAGCATTGAAGAAGATTATAGCAGATTTGGAAGAATGCATTTTGCTGAAGTTACAAGAACTCTTGAGGCACACATTGAAATGAGAGCAAGAAATCAAGAAATATAAAGGATTACACAACACTTAAATTTTAATATAAGAATTTTTACTGTCTCTTTGAGTGTCTTTGAGCAAACATCTGACAGTGGCAAGTAGGTATCTGTACATATAGAGTTTGTCCATTATATGTGTGGCTATGACTCTCACAGTTTTCTTCTAAGTTTGCTTTGTGCCACATAATTTTCTGCATTCACTCCTGTGCTAGACAACAAAATATCTCTGAAAATGAGTAATATAGTATTTCATCTGTTGTGAGCTACAATAGGAACCAAAGCATTTGCTGTTCTCTACTTTCATTATGTTTTTCTGTTACGAATGTGCTGACATGGACTCTTAAACATCATATAATAGACCCTCACAAGTATTTGCTCCTGTTGGCATAGGGAATATTCTAATAGTTTATACTCCATCAATCTTCCTTTCCTCATTGGTCCTTTCTCTGTGAACTCCAGAATGAAAAATGAGAAGGTTCTGATCTTGCATATTAAACCATAAAGAATGGTTATTAAATCAATTTTCATTCCCCCCAACTAAAGTGTCTGTTTGGGAAGGAGTTTAATTTCCAACTAGGGCATGCAATAGAAAAATTTAAGTACAATTTTAGGCATAGATCCAATAAAATCAGAGGGCATATTTAGAAGGAAGCATGGCAAGGATCTGTCTGTAAGTGGCTTGTGACACAATACATATGACATCTACTTCTCTGGATCCTGTTTTGTGTGAAGTAAATATCCTTTTATTTGTTTTATATTCTTCTCTGACATTGGTTGTGTCTAATGATGGAAAAGGTAACAGTAAGGCATGACTTTTAGCTTTTAATTTGTGGAATCTTATGTGGGAGTGTGTGCCATTCCTCTCCAGTTTGGAGTGTATGCATATTCAATTATTGAAAAACCTATCAATTTTAGATCAGAGTAAAGACTATTTCTTGTGGATTAAAGCACTACAAATCCAGGAAAGTGGAAGCTGATGCTTAACAAACATGATGAGGAATGATGCTGTGCAATGTCACCAGTTTTACCTGCTTACAACCTACGCTCTCCCATGCACCCACAATTTGCCTTCATTTTACAGGCCCAAAGCCAGATGCAGAGGATGGAATTCCTGGGTCTAACAAAAGAGACTCACCTTATCTTGGTCTTATATCACCTTTTAAATCTGTAAGTGTACTGCTGGATGAGTCCTCCTATGAGTTGATCCATACCTATTTGTTGCTTCCATAGTTCAGAAAGGCCATAGTTGTTAATCAGGTATTAAGTGGTAATTCAAGCAAAAGAGAACAAACCTGGTTCTATCAACTCCTCTCTTCAAAAAATATTTTATATGGGCAATTTTTGGAGCCTCTGGCATGTTCTTTTCTCATACCTTGAATCATACTGTACCCAGGAGTGTGCCAACTGCAGTATCAAACCACATTAGTTGAAATGGCAGACAGTGGCATTTTCAGGATCACCATAAATAGTGCAGTCCCCAAAATGTGTTGCAGTACAATTTTCCACTAACTTTGTATGTCTTTTCTGCAGGTGTTTAGTTCAGAAGCGTAAAACCAGCTGCTGTCTGAACATAGCATTAGACACAAAACAAGTTGGTTGCACCTAATCAGACTCCAAACCATTCCATAGCTGTCATAATTTGTCTTTTAGATAATATGTAAAACCACGAGCCAGATTGTTTGACTTTACTTTCCCCTCAAATATCTATATTAATCCTTCTATCTTGGCCAAATTCCAAGAAAGAGAATTACATACTAGGCTTAAATTCTTCCTGCCACTGAAATTGAACATGGTATTCTTCACTTCCTGCTTTAAATAGCCTTGGAGTTATTATGTTGCATTTTTTTGCCTTGGAGATAAGAGCTAGCAAATATTTCTTGGTAAGTAAAAAGAATTATAGTATTTAGTATTTGAGGAGTGTATATATTTCATTTGGATTTTTCCCATACTAAAGCAATGAACTAATTAATTTGGGACACTATCCACCCCACAAGATGGATTTATAATTCCACTGATTTAACATGTGCTTTAATCTGTCTCTTGCACAGCAAATGAGACATGCATATTAAGAAAAAAAAGTTATTTAAACAGCAGAATTCTGGGTATCTGTACCTTAGTAGTTGTTGGTGCTCAGTTTACTAAGTGAATGATTAGAACTGGATCCCTCCAAAGCACTAGCCACCTTGGTTCTACTGTTGGACAAAGTAAGGTAGCAGTTTAGATGGCAGAATTCTGGGAGAGAGATAGCAGTGATGTATTTATTTATTTATTTATTACATTTATAGCCCGCCCATCTAGTCATATAGACTACTCTGGATGACAGTACTACAGTTTCTCTGTTGTGTTCTCTATACCCTCTAAGCTACCTGTCCTCAGGTATAATGGAGGATACTGACCCACTGCCAGATTCAGTTATCACTTGGGTTGGTTTATGTATGTGCAACTAAGGAGCGGTATCATTTTATCTTTTGCCTCAGGTATTTGAAATTCTTATGCCCTGGTACATTTTGCGTACCAGGGCACAATATTTTGCAACTTAAAACAATGCTGTTTCAATTGGCATTGTTTTCAAATATCAACAATGATGTTTTAAACTTAGTTTATTACTGACTTCTAAAATTAATGTGTTTATGGGTTTTGTATATAATTTGCCTATCATATATTGTTTTTCGCTTGTCTTGTCAAGCAATGAGATACGAAATGCTGGCAGTTGGTTGAAGTTTCACTGGATTCCACTAGCTAATGGCTGCCAGTCTTGAACGGATTGGACCCTGAACTAGGGATGGAAAATCTGCCAATTTTTCTTTCTCCCACTTTCAATTAAAGCAAACAAATAAAACCAACAACTTTCCATCACAAATGTATGGTTTGTGATTTTTTTAGTAAAATAAAATTTCAAAAATACGGTAAAAACCAAATTTTCACCATCAGCACTGACCAAACTAGATTCCTGTGAGGGACAGGAATCTAGTTTGTACCTGCTGTATTAACTATAAGATATGGCAGCTCTAACGTAGTTGAATAAAATTCAGCCATTTTGGAGTCAAACCCTGAAAGGGCCTGAATGCATGAATCTGTTCTGTTTCCTTTTATCCCACCTTTTTTAAAAAAGCTCTCATGTTCTTTCCATTCCAAATATGAAGAAATGTGTGTAAGAATTTGTAGAAATTCTTATTTTAAAAAAATGAACAGCTCCAAATTTCTTCCTCAGCCCACTTCACAACATATGAGATGCTATGTGCTGTAATTTTATCTACAGCCAGGCTGTTCACTGCAACTGAATTTGCTCACAGGACAGAGAGGCAAAACATATGGAGTTATATAACAGAGCCAAAAATTGGTTGTAACCCATATTCTCCAACTTTTATACAAACTCCAATCTTTTGCAGAGATATTTCACACAAAATGTGGAAAACATATTTTAAGAGAATCCTGCTTGGTGTCTTGGTCTCTCTCTAGAGGTGAGATATTGTGTGAGGGTTGGAGAATCTTGGACAGACTATCTGCCCTTGCTTTGACAGCTTGTCTCAACCAAAATCTCAGCAATTACCAAAGTTTCCCCCCCACACATAACCTGAGGTCATAATTGTCCTTGTGAACTCACGGAGACTCATGTTGAGGTAAAAATGGTAAATATTATTATGCAGATGAATAGTCTATTCTTACTACTCTTCCTGCTCAAACCAGGTCGATACTCAGCAAGAGTTTACGGAGGCCAAAAAATAAAGCATGTATAATAGTAAGCTGTTACACTAATGTGAGAAAAAGTCGGAAAATTAAAAAAAATATTTTCCTCTTCAGACGATTATCTCTCATGTTATCTTTGAGTTGTTGACAGAGCCATGCTATGTTTGCTTCAAATAAAACTTGCTTAGTAGCTGGTTAGCTCACTTTCTGTCTTGAGAACCCAGATGTTAGTCTTTCTTTTTTGCCAAGGTTTTGTTAAGATACTTTGTTAATATACTAATTACCACTAGGGAGGAAAGAGAGAGAACGAGAAAGACATCAAGCAATCAAATGCTTCAAAACAATATATTAAAAAAACAGGCAGAGTATTTTGACAGGTAAGTTGCTTTAGTTATTTTTCTAATCTCTTACTGCTTTGTTTTTTGATATCATTTTGTCTGAAAGTGAAAAGTCAGTTCCAACTGACATTATTGCTACTTGAAGTATTACTGTTATTGAGGCTTTGTGGGAAACCCGTCCTATCCTCTCAGCTTAATATTGTATATGGCTACAGGCTACATCTAAGCAGAGCTGGGGTAGCTGTAGTCCTTACATGTGACTTTCCCGAAGCTTAGCATCCAAGAAGACATTTAAATACATACAAATGGGTCAGCTGCAGCTTGATTTTAAATGGAACAGGCAACGTTTGTTTTAACAACATCTAAAACAAATGTCAAGTGTTTTTCAGTCATCTGAGAACTTCTGAACTCATTGGCAGAATCGCTTAACAACAATTGTACATTTATGTTATACTGAACAATTTGCTGGCATCTTTCTTATATTTTTGCATCTCTAGGAGCCAGAGACTAAGGTCCAAAATGGGGCTTCAGGAGGGTTATGGAGTGGCAGACCACTCGTAAGCTTGAAAGCCATGCTATGTGAGAGGCAGTGTTCCCTGCTTTGGCCTTTGTGATCCTTTTCTTCTCTGTAAACCACCCCACTGGGTGGGTGGGTGGAGGCATGGACTACCTATGCTACCTCCATGGCATAGAGAGAGGGATCTGATCACATTGTCTTTCCTTCAAATAAAAGTGCTGTGGACCCAGCAGATAACAATGTTCTGGTTGTATTTTGACATATAGGAGTTCATTACAACATCGTAGCCATAACCCCAAGGAGCCATGCCCGAAGGACAGAACAAAAATACAGGTAGCTGTGTTGATCCTTTTGACAAACCACAATACTCCATGGATTAGGATCAGCTCACAGTCATAGGATAGTGAGCTGGCAGGAGGCAGTGTAGTGATGAGCGTGATGGATTTTGACTAGGCAGATCTGGGTTCATATCACTTTTCCCCTATGCTTGTCACTGGAGGTTCACAAGCAACTCACTGTCTAAGCACTGCCTACCTTAGAGTTTAAGGACTGAAAGCAAAGCAGCCCATATATCACTCTAAGCTCCATGAAAGAATGAGGCTCTGCCAATTATCCTGGCACTTTGGTGCTTAAGCCATTACTCTTGTTAAGAAAAGAGCCTCAAAATCATGTTCCTCCATTACAAAGGTCCCAGTGGATCCAACTCTTGGCCCCATCTTGACTTCCAGATTCCACAGTCTGTAATCTACTGACAGTATGACCATAAGTGGTATATAATTACACCCACAGATCTTTCCATGGGTTAAACTTGGGCCTGTCGGGTGGGTTCCTCCAACAGTTGAGGCACCACTACCTCACCCTAAATCCTCTCAGATAGCTGTCCAAGGTTGATAGAATTGCATGCATGCATGTATGTATGTATGTATGTATGTATGTATGTATGTATGTATGTATGTATGTATGTATGTATGTATGTATGTATGTATGTATGAATTAATGAATTAATGAATTAATGAAACAAATGTTCAAGGAAGGAGTCTGAAATATCACCATGGGATGCTAGATCTCAACACTTGCAAACATGGCTCTAACATTTAGGGATAGCCGAGAAAATCAGCTGTTTTGAATTATAGCTCCTGTTGGATACAGGCAGGATATTATTATTTTATGCAAGAGAATTCCCATGAGGTACATGCAAATCATTAAAATACTTTAAATTATTATTTTTCATAATGTGAAATGGAACTTTAACCATCGTTACATACTATCTGCTCACTGAACCCAAGCCAAAAATAAGTAGAGTCAAGTTCATTTCTTTAAAAAAATTAGGTGGTAATCATCATCATCATCATCATCTTAGAATTGCAGAGCTGGAAGGGACCCTATGGATCATTGAGTCCAACCTCTGTCAAGGAGGCACAGTGGGGAATTGAACTCCCAAACTCTGTCTCTGTCTCCAGATACCTAAACCACCGAGCTTTTCAGCAGTTTATGGCTTTGTATAGATTAATAGCTGTGAATTAAACATGCTTATAGTCCAGTCCTAAAAGTTTCCTCAGAAGCAAATTCCACTGAGTTCAGTGGTAGCATGTCACTTACAAAAATTCAAGGCATAAAAATTTGAATCCTTTTCTCCTCACCATGAAAAGTTCAACTGAATTATTCTGTTCACATAAGGAGATGAGGAAGAAAGGAAGAGGAGAAAAAGTGGAATGCAAGTAGGCCTGGTTTGAATTAGTTCACCATGTGCTAAGTTGTGGTTTAGAGGAGTGTGTCATTATTATGAGCTGTTTGCTTTGTCTTGAAAAATTGAGGATATTACGTAAAGAAAAGGTGGATTATATCAACACATGCCAATTACACTTGAAAGAATGGCTTCAGGTGTTTGGCCCCTAGTAAATTAATCAACCTGGCTGGATTATTAATTTTCCTTCTAAGATGCACCTGTAACTGTGGTATTTCAATGATTCACTGATTTAAAAAATAAGTGTGTTGTGAGCCATACTACAAATTTTAACAAGCACTTTCATTATGTTTATAATAGTTGGTTGCCATTTTGTGTGGTAAGATATCTAGAACTTTGCAAAAGAAACCTTTCTGTACATTTTGAAATGCAATATAATAATATAATTAAATTACTATTTTGCAGCTGCCATGTCTGATTTTTGAGTCAGAGTCTGGTGCTCTACAAGACACGGTGGCTGAGGCTGAAGAAGGAGCGTAGGTTTCTCTGGCAAGGTTGATGGACTTGCGCAATATGTTGGCAGGAACAGAGCAGAAACATGGGGATTGTGGCCTCTCGTGAAAAGACTGAGACCTCTGCTTGTTAAAAGAGCCCACAGGATGAATGCAAAGTCTCTGATCTGGAGACTATTCGTCAGGAAATTGCCAAATACTAACAACTCATATTATGCTTATAAGCCAGCTGGCTACATATCTGAGAACTGAATGAAAAAACATTTGTTCCCTTATGAATATGAAAAAAGACAGCCATTAAGAGAGACCAAGATATTTGGTTTCTGCTTTCCTAAATCCACCTTAAAAATCACTTAGAGCCAATAAGGACTAACCACAGGAGACCTGGCTCACCGTAACCAGCCGCATATCACTTATACTAAACCGCTGCTGAGTTGGGGGATAAAGTTTATTTTCCAGTCCATCACTGGCTAGGTTTCGAGCTGGCACAACTATTTCCCAAGCTGAATCAATGCTGTGGTCGCCATCATGAATCAAGCACAGCAGGAAGGAGCCATATGTCTCTTCTTCAGACAAGTTCACATTGCTGTCTAGACTGCATCAAGTCCCTCTGTGTGAATGCTGGATGTTCATCATTTTTAAAAACTCTTGATACGTCAGGAAATTCAGGAAAAGATTAAAAATAAAGCCACATTTTAAAATGCAGTAAAGAATAACTTTATACCCACACCTTGTAAAGAGGTCCCTTTTTGTGTGTGCAGAATGTAAGCTTCATATATTTTTACACAGCTTCATATGTCTTTAGGCAGCACACATATTAACGGGTTACACTTTTGGAAGACACTTCAGGACTGGTGGCATCTTTAGGCAGATTTGATGTCATCTCCTTAGGCAATCAATGCTGGGAGATAGCAGTGCCATTCAGTCAGGTCCATACCTCCTTAGCTGTTACCTGCTGTCCAGGTTCACCGCTATGTATGACAGAAATCCAAGGGAGAGAGAAGTCTCCAGATCTATCAGAGATGTAGATGATCTTTATTCTGATTTTAAAATGCTCAACAGGGCCTTCTTCAGGAGCAAGATTTTAAAATCAAAACTTCATTAGCTTATTAGCTTCATTAGTGGTCCGCTCCACCCATTTCCATCTCTGGCGGATTGCCCAGCTGAGTCCCTATCTTGATGTTGGGGCGCTCACCACACTGGTCCATGCACTTGTAATTTCGAGATTAGACTACTGTAATGCACTCTATGCGGGGCTACCTTTGAGATTGATGCAGAAGCTTCAAATAGTACAGAATGCGGCAGCCAGACTTCTCACTGGGGTGAGAAAATATCAGCATATTTCCCCCATTCTGGCTGCCCTGCATTGGCTCCCGTTCATTTCCGCATTGATTTCAAAGTGTTAATGATGACATATAAAGCCCTAAACAGTTTAGGACCTCGATATCTAGCGGAACGCCTCCTCCCACCTAGATCTACCCGAATCACTCGTTCTAGCCAAGAAGGGTGGCTGAGGGGCCTAACGCCGAGGGAGGCCCAGAGAGAAAGAACAAGAAACCAGGCCTTCTCAGCAGTGGCCCCTCGCCTCTGGAACAGTCTGGCCCCAGAGATCTGTCTGGCTCCCTCGCTGGGTGTTTTTAAGAGCCAACTTAAGACCTGGCTCTTTAGGCAGGCTTTTCCTCCTGTCATCACCTGATTATTTTTCCCATCTTGAACTATATTATTACTGTTGTTTTATTTTATTATATTATTTTTACTTTTATCTATTATTGTTAGCCGCCCAGAGTAGACTTTGGTCTAGATGGGCGGGGTATAAATTTAATAAATAAATAAATAAATTATTCAGTTTGTCCCAGCTCTGACTACTGATCAAAAGCAGTAGATCAAAAGATTTAAAATCTTGCTCCTAAAGATGGCTGTATGCTGAAACGTGTTGAGCATTTTAAAATCAGAATATCCCCTACATCTTTTATATAACCTGAGACTTGTATCTCGTTTGGATTTATGTCATCATTGGCTGTCCCAGTTCCTTTTAAAAAAAATTAAAGAAAAACAATAATAACGCTAACATGAAATGTGTGTACATACATGCCATACAATACTACTACTGTCCCAGGTCTTTGTGCTCTGTTCAGAGCCATGTATCCCATACTATCTGTCTTGGGGCACCTAAATTAGCTTTCTACCTCAGGTGTGGTAAAAGATACTATATTTTATTATATGGAGTTCTGAGTTTTAATTTGTAAACCACCCAGAATAGTGTTTCCACTAAAAGGGCAAAAGGGCAGTATATCAATCCAATCCAATCAATCAATTACTGTTGTTAGTGTTCAAGTAAAGTCCAGCTCCTAGTCCAGCTAGCTCCTGTACATGAGATGTGGACAGGGTGCCATTTTGACTTCACTTCAAAATGAAGTTAGTTCAGAGGCCAGCCTTTTGCAGATGGCACATAAGTATTCATATCCATCCTTAGAAAGAAATATCCCAGCTGTACAAAATGGATACCTTCCTGATTGTCATACAAAAACGTGTGATTCAGTCATTTTCTGGCCACTTCCCAACCCATGTTTTTAAAATGTTGTCAGTCATTGTGAGTCACCTGGACTTTTCCGTCCCACTTATAGAGGAAGACAAGGCTTTCTCAGCAAGGGTGCATTTTTCCCCTCTACCTATCCTTTGCCAGAAGCCCCTAAGCCTAACAGCCCCCTCAAAAACTATAATACAACAAAACAAAAGTCTGGACCATGAGATGGAGGGTGTGACTACCTTTCACAGTTTGTGTCAGAGTTGGCACAGTTAAGAAAAACAAAGTCTGTGACTACATGACATAAAGCTAAGCATAGAGAAGCCGAGCCTTTTTCCAAGAGGAATTGTTTCTCTTTTTTTCAGCCAGCAGAGGGTGGTTTATTTTGTATCAATTCAACTGGCCTCAGAGCCTATCCCACTGACAATAAAATCCGTGCTCTGCTGGGGGGAAAAAACACCATGACACAAACTGAAGCATATAAACAAGCCATGTCCACTCCTCTGCCCGGGAAGGGAGTTTTTGTGCTCCCTGCCAGAGGTCCGTTTATTTTGAGGCGGCTTCCAATGAATGGCTTCCACATATGTGAAGGCCCCTGCTCTGCATTTCTTTGCTTTTTTTGACAGACGCCAGTGGGCCAAGCCCAGCCTTCCTTCCCTCCCTCTTCAGCCTCACCACTTTCCTCCCCTTCTGCCCCATCCCTCAACCAACCTCTTTTCCTCAACCCAACAAATCCCTCCTGTTTTCTGTTCCCTTCAGTCACCTGCCACCACCCTCAACCCTTGCCCTCTTCCTGTTTCCACCCCTTTCATGACTTCATATGGTTTTTATATGGGACCCTCACCAAACCACCATCAAATTATAAATCCCATCTGTGCCCAGAGATTACCAATCCAGGGCATGCCTGGAATCCATGTTTTTGTGCTTTGGGGCAATCCTATATATAAAATTCATAGAGATTCATCTATGCTTGGGACCCATGTTTCTCTGATTTGGGGTGATCCTACATATAAAAATCATTGCTATCCCAACCCCGGAATAAAGACGCGAGACAAAGATATGGGTTAAATATGGGCCACTTTATTGATAACATCAAATACGAAAATGGCAATCCTTTGCCAAAAGAGGGGGCCTGCTGTAGTGCGGAAACAGGTGAAAGGCAGGGGTATGCCGATACCCCTTGATCAATAAATGGGCGAGTCCCCGGCCCCAAGTTCCAGCGGTCTCCAGACAGCAGGGTCCCGGCCAGCTGCTAATAAACACCCCCAGACCTCAAGCCATCTTTCCCTGATGACTGTTGGTCCAGAAGTGGCCCAGCGCATCCTCCCGCCACAGACACTGTAATCACACGATCCGCAGTGCTGGGAAGTCGGATGCGCTGTTGGCTTACCAGAGATTACAATTGGGACACACCGAAAATACCTGTTATTTCCGCACTACCCGCCACAGCATAGGGACTAGCCATGCTATGTCCCATGCCCGCCACAGAGCCGCTCGAGCTCGACAAGCAGGCCCCCTTGATGTCATCCAAAAATATATCCAAACCTGCATCTGACAGGTGGACACCACTGCTCCTGAACAGTTCAGGTTTCTCAGCTTGGATCCTGTGGTGACCTATCACCGATCCGAGGCCGCAGCAGCAGACGCCTCTATCACAGTTCCTCACAGAGACTCGCCAGGCTAACCGAGGAATAATTATGGACCACAGGGATCTGAGGCCTCAGCAGCAGACGCCTCTACATACTTTCCTGTTAATAACATCGCCAATCCTCTCGGCGCCTCACCAGGCTAACTGAGGAGTGATCGTGGACCACAGGGATCCGAGGCCGCAGCAGCAGACTCCTCTACATATTTTGTTAACGCCCCGCCGAGCCTTGTTAACAGCACCAATCCTCTCGGCACCTCGCCAGGCTGACCAAGGAGTGATCGTGGACCACGCCGATCCGAGGCCGCAGCTGCAGACGCCTCTAGATCGGATTACTGTGATGTTGAAACGTCTGCCTTGGATTCGTATTAAAATCATTCTATCATTTTTGAGATTGTATCCCAGTACAGCTTTTCCCACTCTTTTGTTGACTATAAGGGCTACTCCATTTCTTCTACGGGATTCTTGCCCACAATAGTAGATATGGTAATCGTCTGAATTGAATTCGCCCATTCCCGTCCATTTTAGTTCACTGATGCCCAGGATGTCAATGTTTATTCTTGCCATCTCCTGTTTGACCACATCCAGCTTTCCAAGGTTCACAGATCTTACATTCCAGGTTCCTATGCAGTATTTTTCTTTGCAACATTGGACTTTCCTTTCACTTCCAGGCACGTCCACAGCTGAGCGTCCTTTCGGCTTTGGCCCAACCACTTCATTAGCTCTGGAGCTACTTGTACTTGTCCTCCGCTCTTCCTCAGTAGCATGTTGGACACCTTCTGACCTGAGGGGCTCATCTTCCAGCGTCATATCTTTTAGCCTTTTGTTTCTGTTCATGGGGTTTTCTTGGCAAAGATACTGGAGTGGCTTGCCAGTTCCTGCTCCAGGTGGATCGTGTTTAGTCAGAACTCTCCACTATGACCTGTCCGTCTTGGGTGTCCCTGCACGGCATAGCCCATAGCTTCTCTGAATTACTCAAGCCCCTTCGCCACGACAAGGCAGCAATCCGTGAAGGGGGATTTCCCCCCCAGTTTTCCCCATACAGAGCCATTTATATTGAAGCTGTTTGAGTTCAACTGATGTGCTAAAACCTCTAGTATATTAACCCTATACTTTAGCTCACAGCCCCAGCCAAAAGAAAGCAGAAATAAGGCAAATGTCATTCGCTTACATTTGTCCCTTACTATCCTTGCTTCTCTCATTTTCTCACTCTCTCTTTGTAGTTTGTGATGTGTTATGGAGCAAGAGAGACTGGAAATGTTGCCCCATCTGGAGGAGTCCTGAGAAGCAAAACATGCTAATCAACAGCTGGCACCCATGGAGATTAATGGGTACCTCTGTTCAGACATAAGGTTCTGGTGTTGGGCTTCTCTCCAGTTTCATAATGTGTTTGGGTGGATGTGTCTTGCCAGTGTATCCTAGGGGTGGGAAATCTTTCACCTTCAAGTGCTTTGGACCTCATCTCCCTGAAGACAGAGTCAGCACACTCAGTTGTAAGAGCCTGTGAGAATTGTAATCTACAACATCTGGAAGACCTTCTTAAAGGTGTAGCCTCTTTATCCACATTGCAAGCTGTGGAGGGGGTTGGTGGTTCTTTTGTTTCTGTTCTTGAGCAATGACTGGGCAGTGAATAGGAAGCAAACTTAATTTCCTGCTTAACTGGGGGTGGCAATGGGGAGAAAAGGGGAGTAAAAGGAAAACTATTTTCTACAGATTTCATTGTTGTTGCTGTTGTTGTTTCTATTAACATCTGTCATAACAATTGTAAAAATGAGCTTATTTTGTGTTTCCCACCCCCAAGCAGCTGTTAAGTCACAAGTGTTACCAAAGGAAAGCACAGCTCCACAGAAACTTACTGCAGAGCTCTTTGTTATGTTAACACCATGTTTGGAGAGCACTTAATTTGCTCTCATGTGAAAAAGTCCTTATGCATAAGAGGCTGTATAAACAGTGCTCCAGAGATGACTTATGTGAACTTATGTTTTATTTGCAAACAGGGCAGTGTTAAAACACATAAAACCTAATTACTTGACTGTTTTCTCAATATGATGTTACCATTCACACACAAGGCATTTTAAACACACACACACACACACACACACACACACACTACTAACCACATCTAAGAAAGACTGGGGCTTTGAATGCAGTTATATCAATAGCTAACTCAACACTGTGTCTCAATGCAGGACACTATACTAACTTTACTGTAGGGTGATTGTGGGGGCCTCCAGATGTGGCTGGATTGCATCTCATCAGGTTTAATCCACATAGTCAAAAGTGAGGGATCATGGAAGCTGCAGGCCAACCATACATGGTGGGCTCAGCCTCAGGTGGTGGGGTGCTGGAAGGTCAATTTGCAACCTTCCACCAAGCTCACGACTGCCTCACTGCTCCCTTCCCTTTAGCTGGACCTCAGTCTGTGGCTCTTCCTGCCTTACATGGCTACCTCACACATTCCACAGATGTCCATTCTTCTTTGCCTCCATTTATGTTTGCCTGCTCTGGGTAGACACTGGCTACTTTGCATGGTTGGTGAGAGGGCAAAGTTTAAGAAAGCTAGTAATCCTGAGAATGCTATGGGGAAAGAGGGAGTGAGGTAAAGCCAGTGCACCTTCTTGTCACTAAAAAGACTCAGTAGCCTCACCTCAATTCTCCTCCCCATTTTCCTACATTGTTGGGCTAGCTTTTCTTGCCTCTTGGAGCCTTTTTGCTAGGGTTTCCATCTTACTTGTCTGGTCCAGGTTTCACATGGATTTCAGACATGCCACCCCATGCCCATTTAGCCATCAGCCAGCCAAGAGTTGAAATTATTATTATTACTTTCAAATAAAGTAAGTTTCTAGCCCTTATGAAACTGGAAGTATAGGACAAAATATGTAGCCATTATTTTGGCCAATTGCTTTGCAAGAAACAAACCTGTCTGTGTGATTAGCCAGTAAATGAAACCACAGGGTATATTAGCCTATGATTATATGGCCTTCCAGAAATATAAAGTTCCTTTTTATCTTCCACAGACTTCTGGCAGCTCTGAGGAAAGAAAGAGTTCACAAAAAGAAGAGGAGGGGCAGTTTCAAATGTCAGAAGCTGTTAGGACTGAATATGGAGAGACAGAATGGTTTCCTATAGACAAAGGTGGTACATTTTATCCCCTTATCTGTTTAATCAGGATGCAGAACATATCATACAGAATGTCAGACTAGATTCATATGAAGGAGGAGTGAAAACTGGTGGAAGAAACATCAATAATTTATGACTCTTAAAAAATAACTGCAGAGTGCTTTAATGTTATTTTTTATCTTCATGCATTATTTTGTGTTCAATTTTCTCCTAAATGTTCTTCTGCATGCAGCCCAGATTAGTGGCTAGCCATTAGATGGTTGGGATATAAACTCAATAAATATATAAATATTCAGATTATAGCATCTTACTGGCAAAAAGCAGCAATGACTTGAAATGACTGTTAGAGAAAGTAAAACAAGAAAGTGCCAAAGCAGGATTGCAGTTGAAGAACACAAAAATCATGACTATAGAAGAACTACACAACTTTAATGTTGATGGAGAAATTGAAATATTTAAAGATTTTTATATCTTCATTCAATCATCAATCTAAATGGAGACTGCAATTGAAAAATCAGAAGACTGAAACTCAGAAGAGTGCAAATGAAGTAAGTAGAAAATATAATCAAGTGTAAGAATGTGACAAGACCAAGACCAAGATCATCTATACTATTGTATTCCTGATTACTATGTGTGGGTGTGAAAGCTGGACAGTGAAGAAAGCTGACAGGAAAAAAATTGATTCATTTGAACTGGGGTGCTGGAGGAGAACTTTGCAAAAGGAAGCCACAGGATTGAATTTATAAGAGCTGAGCAGGTACATTCAGGACAAGACATTTTGGAGATCTCTCATTCATAGGGTCACCATAAGTCGGAAATGACTTGACGGCATATAACAACAACAACAAAGTTAATGGCATATTGAAAGAATAATGCATCAGGAGTACACTGAATCATGCCAAAGAAGCAGAAGCCCCTAGCTCTGTGCCAGAAAGAAGCAGGGCAGCTCTTAAACGGGCAGGACGGGTTGATCTAAATAGAAACGTATGTGGACCATGCAATGCGGTTCAAACCAAACCGAAACAACGGTGATCCAAATACTGATCTGTATACCTTTATGGACAGGCCCTTAGTACCTCTCATTAGTACCTTTGTCATGGCCTCACTCTTACTGCCAGTTGCCAAACCATGCACTGGTGTGTGTGGGGGAGGGTGCATTTTCCATCCCTGTGTCTCACCATGTGAGGCAACCCCCAGTAGAGACCTTAATGGTAAGACTGGCCATGACTCACAACTCTGTAAAGTTCACATGATGTGGGCATGCTCCACAAGTTTCCAAATGACAAGTTTCAAAAGGTTAGATATATATATTTTATGGGAAGAGGATAACCCAAAATTCCATGCACTAAATTAAAGTCTTTTCTCATTATTCAGGCAACATTAGGGTGGAAGGATGCATTTTAAAAAAACCATTTCTCTAGTGTGCACCTCTAGTTTCCAAATTACCCAGCAACCAAAATCAAAATGGAGTAAAGAGAAGAGGAATTAATGCAGCCATCTGGAATGTATAACCCAGAAAGATCTGCAGTGCATTACATGGTCTGGAAAGTGGCTGGTTGAATTCCAGGGAGCTCAGATAGACTTCAAAGTCTGGCTGCACATCAGTGGAACTGTGGATCAGCTCAGATATTTCAAATGGGTGTCAATGAATGAATTTGTTATTTCTTTTTTATCGCTTGCGTTCGTGTGGGAAAACGTAACAATGGATGGGTTTCTCTATTAATTTCATGCTGGCTGGTTTTTGTTTGATGTTCAGATATATACTGTGTATTTTCTAACACTTCTGTCATCTTGTTCTGAATCTTTGTTACGTAGTTGTGTCAAAAGCCATGCAAGGTTTTGACCAAAACCCAAACAAACCAAGATGTGAATTTTGTAAATAATTGGTTCAGTAAAAAACATCTTTTTTTGTGGTAGCATTTCATGTGTTACAAGGAAGTATGATGAGGAATAACGGATTGATTAGACTTAATTTGAGGAAAAGGGATTCCATCAGGATAACAGAATGAAAGAAGGGATTAAATCTCCCCTCCCTACATACCATAATTCTGACTGAATTCAGTCCCCACAACAAGTCACCATCTTGTTGTGCACTTAGAGTTGCTGGGCCACATTGGATGTGAGACAGGAAGGGAGAAGCCAAGGCCAAAGAACCGTCACACCCTCAAGGGAGGCACTCTTATGTTTCTCTTCTTTTCTGGCCACCTTTCTCAAATGGTGTTTTCCCTGAAAATAATGAGAGGATGAGCAGGTGTGCCAGCTCCATGACTGTAATTGTTTCTCCTTCATTACAAGGTCATGGAAGAGAGGAGGAAAACAAGGCTTTGGATGCATCTGATCCAAAGTATCATCTTATCTGCTGCCTTTTGGTGTTAACTGTCATTGGAGCAGGAAGGACAGGGTGCATTTCCTCATCTGCATCAAGGTAGCTAGTGATGATGAACTTCCTTCTCCATCTGTGGCCCTCCCTCTCCATGGCTGGAGAGGGAATCTGAAATTAGTCATGACTATTTTAAGTATCATTAATTTTAACAGACCTTTGATATGTCTGAACAACTTAGGATTTAAACCTGTATTCATAATTATCTTTACTCAACAATAGACTTCATAGCACAATGTAAATGTTTTGCAATGCATTTGAGTTTGCTGTACTTCATCAGTGTCAGAAGCAATCCTATGGTGCTTCCGGAGGGGAATGTTTCTTGCCCAGGGGATGCCCAAATGTGTTCACAGCCCTCATATTCTTCAGGGAGGCTCCTTCCATGTCCCCCAGCTTGCTTCTGATTTTTTTAACTGATTGAGATTCTATCCCTCTGCCAACTTCTGAGATAGTTAAAAAAAACTCCGTAGGTACATGGCACTGAACATGGTGAGAATTATTTCTAAGTAAATATACATAGGCTGGCACTCTGTGAGTTTTTGTCAGGAAAAAAGTGACATTGAGAAGTCTACATTCCATGAAAAACTTTAGACAGATAACAAATAGTAAGATAAAGGGAAGGCTAACATGCTACTGAACGCTCAGCTACCTTTCCGTTCCAATTACACTTCACCATTATGCATGTGCTAGAGCAGTGGTTCCCAACCTTGAGTCTTCAGATGTTCTTGTACTACAACTCCCAGAAATCCTAGCCAGCACAGCTAGTGGTGAATACTCCTGGGAGTTTTAGTCCAAGAACATTTGGGACCCAATGTTGGGAACCATTGGGCTAGAGCAAAAGAATAGGTGGAAAGTAGCCATGAGTGCAACTTCACGTATCTGAGAGCTTGTGGAAGAGCCCACACAATGTAATTAGCACATAGATCAATATCAGAGTTTAGAAAGGGCTTTCAGATTATATGTCCCTGAAAAGTCATGGATTTTAGCACAGAAACCATAGCAATCATAGCCAAATGCAGTGACAAGGAGATTCTGTAGTTGTAGTAACATTTCAAAACTCTGATCCATACTTATTCCAAGTTAAGAAATGCATTTTTGTGTAAGTTTTCTTTTTCTCTGATAACAGTACTGTGCTGTTGAGTAAGATTTTTGTCAGTCAAGGGGGGGGGGGGAGACTTTTGGTATGTAAAGAGAGGGGAAGTATTTCACTTTTTTTCAAATGTGTGTGGCAGGAAGCAAGACTTTGACGAGTGCTACTAAGCCTCTGAAGGTGAGTATTCCAAAAAGGTTTGACTGGAAACCAGTTACAGTGTGGGTTGGAGCTGATAGCAGAAGGTGCTATACGCTGGATACTACAATGAGAGAGGTTAATATGGGCATATCTATTTCAAGGTTTGCGGCATATCAGAATTATGTTCTTATGTCCTGTCAGGCTGCTTTTAACTTATGGCAACCTGATGAATTGATAACCTCTAAAAGCCCCTGTCATTAATAGCACTGCTCGTATGTCCTAAACTAAAGCTTATTTTATTAAATTTAGCCATCTCATGGTAGGTCTTTAACTTCATCCATTACGAAACTTCCCTTTCAGAAGCAGAAGACATCTTCTACCTCCAGAAAGGTGACTTATGGAAATCAGCCTTTCCCCCTTCATCATCCTTTTTCCCCCCAAGTTATTCAAGTGTTCTATATAATGCTTCATTATAATGCCCTTTGGAACATTTAATTTCCTCTTTTGTAGCCTACATCAAAACACAGCCTCATGATAAACTTGTCCACTAACGAGCATTTGAAAATGGGATTCTGTGTTCAATTTGTTATGTGTTTGTAAGCAATTTTCAGCCCAGCACTAAGCAATGTGTTCATACATGTAATACTTAATGGCAAAAGTAGGGTGTATTCTTCATGTTCATAATTATCTAATGAAGAGACATGCTTCTCGTGTTCATAATTGTTTAATGAGTAAGGACAACCTTCCTTCTTTTCCAAAGCTGCCATTCATCCTCTGCATGATTTTATATCCCATCAAGTTGACTTTTCCCCCCCTTTGATAGTTACTGTGCTGAGGAAAAGTCATAGATTTAACCACGCTAACACAGATTTAACATGAAGCCCCTGGAGGGACTGATTTGGAAAAGAGGCTGTGGAATGAGTCATCTGATCTACCACACAAGATATAATCATGTCCTCTTCTTTCTCACATTTTCTTTTCAAATGGCAGGCGGGGTGTGTGATTTTACAGAATACATATCTGAAAACATAAAAGAACTCTAAAGTGGTTAATTATAGTGGTAGGGGAGACAAGCAGCAAGTTTATAGATAAGATACATATGGCATGTTGTCAAAGGAACATCGTTTTCTCATTGCTGCATTCCAGAATGATTAATCAACTTATAAAGCAAGTCAGAACATCTTTGAATGATTGGTGTTCACTCTACACACACACACACACACACACACACATGCACGTGCACACATACTCCATTTTCCAGACAAGAGCTGGCTCTGACCTCACTTTGTTGCTGAAGAAGATGGTAGTGTAATGAGACAATGCCATTTTCATTTGCATATCAATACTGGGCAATTTGCTTATCTCAACATACTGTCCTCTCACCACAGAAACCCACAGATTAAGCTACCCTCAGATTTAACGCTCACTGTGGATCATACCATGGACACATGAGCCAAATGTTGCCTTCCTATTCCCCATTGAGTTTGTATCATAAATTTGCAATCACATGACACTTGGCCATTAGCGAATCATTTACCTAGCAAGCGTGCTAACTGTGGATCATTTCTCACTCACTTCTACTTTTTTTGTTGGGGATCTTTTAAAAAAAATGTTGTGTTGCTGTGTGTGTGAATGGTCTTATCGCAACTTCTTTGAACTGTCATCACCGTGCATGTCCTTTTAAACTGTTTAATTTTTTTTATTATTGTTCCCCAGGGTTTGTGTCAATGTGTCAGTTAACTTCTGTCAAATGGTGTCAACAAGAAGGTCTAGGCGCTTATTGAATTGGAAGAAAATGACTTGGTAACCCAAAACACATCAAGACTCACATCCTGGAATAAATACCATGTGACCACAGAGCACAACAGGAATGTGATTAAAAGTTGTGTAACCACAGGAGGACATTTTGCTGGTGTGACTCCAGCCTCACTGGATTATATCCCAGGATTTTCAGAGTCCCTTGGGCAAGAATATCTGTGTTTGTGGCTTCATTATAACAAGGTTATACATTATAGGTTAAGAAAACATAGCTACGATTGACTGTAAAGGTATGATGCTATACTTACCAGAAACTAAGCCTGGGAATAGATGTTCAATGAAAACTGTGTGTTCTGCTCTTACAGTGTTAGAAATCCAGCAGTTTTATCATTATTATTATTATTATTGCAATAATCAGTTCATCAGGAAGAGTATGCTTTACATTACAATGGTGTAGTCTGCCCAAAAATGTTAGGGTCGAGGAGGAATAGCATCTGGATTTACCTCTCTTTTCTTTCTAACACTCTCTGCAAAAGACGAATTTTGGAAGAATTTACTTTTCAAAAAACATAACAATAAATGCTGAGGCTTTGGGTGACTATATAGGCATACTAGGCTTTCAGATATTGTGTTATTTCTCTCTATGGTGAGGAACTGATATATTGGATCACAGACTTATAAAGGTGAAACAAAGCTAAGGAAATGCAGGATCCATAGCTGGGAGAACTAAAGCACTTTTAGAGTCAAATGTTCTGGAATGTAATGGACCACTGCTCTCTAGCTGTAGGATTGGCAAAACAGATGGGTTCTGGCTAGAGATGGGCACAAACCGCCAGTTCAGTGGTTCGTGCCAATTCATTTGGTGGGCACACAGCTGATCCATGGCTTTGTGCCCCGCCCCCTCCAGAGGCCTCCCAACCAGAGGCAGGGTTCTGGCTTCCCTGCCCCGCCTCCTCTGGGTGCTGCCTCTGTGGCCCATCTCTAGTTCTGGCCAATGTCTTGTGAAATTCAATGAGCTTATTTCTCAGTACAGATGTATAGCATTGTACTGTAAAAACAACAACAACACATGAATTGTGCAAGGAGATTTGGTAGCAAAACCAAATATTTAAACACTGAAGACTAACAGTTTATTTCAATGTAAGCTCCCACCACCCTGTTGTTTGTACTGCAGATCTTGCTATTGATTTTAGGCTATTTTTCGTTGATAATATACATTCCATTGGAAGGGTGTGGTATAGAAAATTCTGAATCAGCCCAAGACAGTCTCCCTGTGTAGTTGAGCCCTAAGAGAAAATATTTAGTGAGGCACTCAGGTGCTTCAGAACATCTTGGGAAATTGATATGGACATGGAACTCTATAGAGACGAGGGGTCACTGGGAGGAAAGACAGTATTTAATTGATGATTCCAAGCACTGGCTGTGCTATATGCTAGCAAGGATAACTAGCAAAGCTGTTTCACAGACTGAAGTGAAAATTAGAGCTGCCCTGTAACTCTGATTAGCTATCTCTGCGTTTTTCTACAGAGTGAGCTCAGCAATTCAGTGGAGTTTTGAAGAGGCATTTTTTTAGTCCTGCAGAAGTGCACAGCTTTTATTCCCACATAGCTCCATGCAAGCTATACCTTTAATGGCAGAACTGCCCCTGTGGTGGTGAAGTTCCATGTGATCTCCTTCACCATAAAGCTCCGGCAAGAGACTGGTGATGCAGGAAGAATCACTGCTATACTGCTTCTGCAACCCAAGAACCAATCTCAAATGCTGAGAAATCAAGTGAAACAAGGTGACGTGTGGCTCTCCTCTTAATATCCCTGCCCCTCACTGTGAGGTAGACTAGGCTGAGAGGGAGTTGGTGGCCTGACCTTGCCAAGTTAATGTCACACCTTCAGAATTTAAACTGAAGTTTTTCCAGTCCAAGTTTAAAACTCCTAACACTTTGCTAGTCTCCTCTGCATGTGTTGACTAATCTGAAAACAGTGAAATCAAACATACAATAGATTGACTTGATTATTGGCTTGCAAACATATTTAACCTTATATGTGATTAAACATATTTAAACTTATGTGTAGTAAATAAAAAAAGTGGGATGAATGAGGAATTGAAGCTTCAACATTGGACCATGAAATGTTCGTTAGAAGCCTTGGGGAAGCCTGTTCTTGTTTTTCTTACCATATCCTCCTTGTGACATATTTTTGGATAACTCCATAGCCCTGAGCATTTCCTCTGTTCATATAATCTCTCCCATGTTCTCACACGTCACTAATTCAGTTTGACCTAACTAGGCATCTTTGTTTATTTTCTTTCCCACTGTTGCATCCGCTTAAGATTCCTTTTGCTTCAATTCAAAAGAAATACTGTCAATCATAGGCAAAAGGGCACTGCATATGTAATCCATATGAAAACAATTTATATTGTCTTTCCCTTATGTTGGATTTTTTTGCTCCCTGCCAATGACTGAGATGACATTTTAAAAATATATAACAGAGATTAGTTTAATTCAGCTAAAGATTATTTTTCATCTGTGGTGACTCCAGACATCTATCTATCTATCTATCTATCTATCTATCTATCTATCTATCTATCTATCTATCTATCTATCTATCTATCTATCTATCTATCTATCTATCTATCTATCTACCTTCCTTCCTTCCTTCCTTCCTTCCTTCCTTCCTTCCTTCCTTCCTTCCTTCCTTCCTTCCTTCTAAATTAGAAGAATTTTAAACATTTAATGCCATTATTTTACAAATATTCCTGCATCATTTTTGCAAACCTATTTGTTTTGATGCAGCCGCCCATATTGAGCAAGGTGTTCATGTGCATGTTCTATAAAAGAAAAACAAGAGCTTTGATGCCATTTCAATACCTATTATGGACTCCCTTGTGAAGCCAGCTATGTGCTGATTTTACTGCTCAGGATAATAGGTGGGAGTGTTTTTACCTTAGTTTTTCTTTAATTTGAATTACTGTTCAACAATTAGCAGTTAAACATGGTTTATAAATGATAGATAGATGATAGATAGATAGATAGATAGATAGATAGATAGATAGATAGATAGATAGATAGATAGATAGATAGATAGATAGATAGATAGATCCACCAAGACAACAACAAATCAGAACCAAACGTTATGATATGTATGTAACCTGTGGGCCGTAGGGCAGGCATAAAATCCAAAGTGGGCCCTCTCCTGATTCTTGGGCTTTTGTGGCTTCCCAAGGATACCAACAGCAATAGCAGAGTTGAGGGCAATACATCTAGAAAAAATGCCACAGAGAGGCTCCTTCGCGTGAAGCAGAGTGGAAGCAAATAGTTCAGAGGACAAGAGTATGTATTTTAAAAGAAAAGGATTTTGTTTTTGTATTATGTGTTCAAGTATATTATCCATATTCCGGTTTTTCAAATCATACCAGCCATGCCCATGTGGGAGTTACAAATAAAAATAAAAATAAAGAAAACTTACTGTCCCTAGACAATCTTTGTTGTGTAGCTTCTTAAATTAACCACATTTGTCAGTGACTAGTCATCAATTTTAAATCACAGAACCTCACTTAACATGCTAATGCTGCCTCAGAGCTGAATGCATTATGGAAATAAATGTCAAAGATGATGAGGCTTTTCCAAAACTGTTTTATCGCTTTCACTGCTCATGTCGTAAGCACCTGGTGATACGTCATTCCAACTCCATACTATATCCAGGCTTCTTTCTTAATTAAATAAAATAGCTCATGTTGTCAGGTAACTAGGTTAGCCAAACGACATCCCACTGAGTATTTTCCAAGTATATTGTTTGGAGGCAGACTATGTTCCATTGCAGCTGTTCAACACTCTACTTTTCTGCACAATTCGCAAAGCAGACAAAATCCCATTCCTGAAAGAAGCAACACACACATGACTGACTTAAAGCACAATCTACGCATATTTACTTGGACTTAAGTGCCCCTGTGAGACTCTAATCCCAGAGGAGTCTTCAAAGGGGGAAAGTAATCATTTTGCATTCATTTTTCAGCTACAATTAGGACATTTTGGATGTTTCGTGGAAGAATGATTTTTTCATTTCCAAAACAAAACACTATCCATAGGCTGAAATATTGTTGCTTTGTTACATAAAAGGTGTGATTGTTGCTGGGATTCTCAAATGTATGACAAGCCAGTGTGCACCCTTGAGAATCACAACAGTGATTCTTTAATTGCTGGCAAGGAACAAATGAATGCTACACCTTTTGTCTTCTGCATGCATAACAAAGCAACAAAATTTAATACTCCAAAGTGTCTTTAAATATCTAAATGAATTTTCACTGGATAAGCAGAATTATATAGCTCAGTGAATTGACTACAGGGAAATCACAGATGTATGCAGAGTGGCTACACACACATTGCCAAAGAAGAGGGCAGAAAAGGATAGATTGACATAAAATCGGCAAGTGCTATTTTATATGTAATAATAATCATGTGCTGTCAAATAAATTCTGACTTATAGCAACCCTTTTCAGGGTTTTCCAGGCAGAGAATACTCAGGAGTGGTTCACCATTCCCTTCTTCTGGGGGCGTCCTGGGACTGTGCAGCTTGCCCAAGGCCACACAGGCTGGCTCTGCTTGCAGGAGGCACAGTGAGGAATCAACCACCAACCTCTGGCTCTACAGCCAGATACCTAAACCACGGAGCTATCCAGCCAGCAAATTTATACATAGAGGTGCAAGATTAGATGTGGTTACTGTAATTAAGTAGAAATGGAAGACCTGGCACAAGGTGACTCGATAAAGGAAATAATGAACATTAGTTCACAAGACCTGAGCAGATCTGTTCATGATAGGTCCTTTTGGAGATCAGTACAGGGTCACCATAACTCCAACACTGTTGCAGAGTTTTGAATTTTGGTTAAATTCCTTTAGCTGTGCAGCAAAAGTGCAGGGATTCACAGAGCAGAATTAGCTTCAAGTTCCTCGCATTAGTCCACCCCTTTTATTCCTCCTCAACGGACACTGACAGTCTCAATAACTCATTCTGAGACATAAGTAGGAGAAAGAAATAAAAAGTTTCATTTACTTAAAGTTGAACAGATCGACAGGAAACTGAACAAAACATAGCTGCCTCAGCAACAGGCCTCAACAGACATACTGACTGTTTCCAACAGACAGACTGACTTCTAACAGACAAAGGAGAGGGAGGAAAGCTCTTAGTACAGAGGTGTGGCTCTCTTTGAATTCACAGGCAGGGAAGGGACTATTGGTTAGTGCTGAATAGATTGACAGTAGAGATGGGGATATCTGTATTCATAAACGAATACGAATATCTCTGTCCCAGCTGGACCTAATGAGAGTCCAGCCCCCGGGACCAGCCTGTCCACTCATGCATTACCCTCAATGGTGGAGAACCCATAGCACACTGTAGTGGTGGTCTGTCTTTGACAGAAGCATACCAACGTGCCGACACTCCAGTTCAATTTATATATATATAAGTATATTTTTATATAAAAATATATATAAAAAATAAAGGGGCTCAAATGACAACTGGGAGGGGGCGGGTTTGACCACACACCAAATGTAATGAGAAAGAACCAGTTTAGTACTCCGCACACAATGGAATTTCAGATGTAATGCACAATGAAACATGGAACAAATACACTAGAAGCCTCGCAGCGGGCTGGATTTGATGCAGAGATAGCATGGAGGGGGAGCAAAAGATTCAGTAATGGCTATGCATCGTCCGAACACAAAAAACCAACTCGAAATTCGTGAGGAGTAACTACATTTTGCAGGTGTGACTGCAGCCCAATAGGTTTCTGTTCAGGGTGTTTAGCACTGCAGCCTTAATTCTGTGGTATTAATCTTACAGAAGATGGGCCAGATGTTACATTGCACTAAAAAGTATTAGAGCACCTTCCATTTCTGTTGGCAAGGTCCTCTGAATCTCCTGTATCCCATTGTATGTGATGGAAGGTGTCCTGAAATGCTTCATGAAGGAGCTTTTGGAGAACTTCAACTGCTATTTTTGAGTATGCAAAATGTACTTTTATAAAGTGCATTAGCCTAATCACCACTATCATGGAGGAAACAGTTCTTTATCTTCCTTTACTTGTTCCTTTAAAGAGGTTAGAAATATTCTATTATGTATTGAAATGTAGTGCACATTAGAATTCCACTAATTTCTATCCTTATTTTTTGCCCCCAAATATTCTTCTTCTCACAAGTCTGCCAGCAATGCAAGTTGCCCTTTTTACTGTTGGATATTTTCAGATGTATTACTACAACTTCTGTAAATCTTATATGTTATCTATAGGGTCTAAAACATTCAGAAAACGTTCACATTTTAACAAAGTTCCAAGTACAAAACGAATAGTATATGTGTTGAACTTCTTGAGAAAAATATTTTCATTGCAAACCTATCCCCAAAATCTTTTCTGATTTTGATACGTGTTTTAAAATTGTTTATCCTTCTGCAATATGTTATCCTGATCTGTGAGAAGGAATATTTTTGAAGTTAAAATCCAAAACCTTAAAAATCATTTATTGTCTTATTTCAAGTGTGTGTGGAAAACACTACTCCTTCACAATGCGTGTATTTATTCAAAATGCTTCTCCCCCAACCCCCCCCCCCCCAAAGTGTTACAATCCTGTTAATCCAGTTTCACTTTTTTTGGTAAAAACAACAACAACAGTGTTTCAGCAGAATATGGGAGTACGGGAATACATGATTAGGGGACAGAGAGCGAGATTAAAAACCTAAGCTCATTTTCTGGGGTGTATGTACCAGGGAGTATAGTGGGACTTAATCATGAGTGTACCTGGAAAAAATTGTGCTGTAGTGACTGGGAAGGAGACACAGGGATGCTACCTGCTGAACATCTTGGAGGCTCTTTTCAAAGTGGTCTGGTAGATATTGTTAGCTTTAAATATTGTCTTTCAATAATCCTTGGAATTTTGTACCACTTCAGATTCTGCAATTCTCAAGTAAAAACGTACCAGGTCTGTGTAACGTATATACCTATTACAATCAAAAACATTCAGAAAATGCATACATTTAGATGAATGGCTTTGTAAATGTGTGCTTTGTAAGAAAATACATTCAAAATGTGCATGTGTACATGTATGACTTTTCATGTGGATTTTAAAATAAAGGCTTATAAATGCAGAAAATGAATGGGAAGGATTTATAAATGAGTACATACAAAATTGACGTGATCTGGAAATAACTTTTCCTTCCTTCCCAAGCCAAACAACATCTCCAAAACCAGTTTATTCCATATGCTGTTATTTCCTTCTTTGGCCAACATCCCTTTATAGTTTGTGTGCACATTAGGCTTGGCAGAGCAGTTTTTCCTCGAGAAATTGCCCCCCACAATTCCAACTTTTGACAAATTGGCCTTAATCTCCCCACTCCATTTTGCTGTTCTTCTGGTTGCCCTGGCACCGTACTGTTAATGGGTAAGGCCCTTGATTTCTCCTTAGTCAGTGCTATGCATCAAGAAGCTGGAGCTTATTAAATGGTTTCTCACTTGCTCCTGCTGCCAAGACCTCAGAGCCCGAGGGAGACACAAAAGGGCATAGAAAATCTATTCTGAACCCAAACATTGAATCGTTTATATTTACAGTAGGTTCAAAGCCTAGAATGTTCCATGTTCAAGCAGGTGCATTCCCCCTAGACTGCTGGCAGAAAGAAAGAAAAGAAAAGAAAAGAAAGAAAGAAAGAAAGAAAGAAAGAAAGAAAGAAAGAAAGAAAGAAAGAAAGAAAGAAAGAAGTTGATATTCTTTGAGAATAATCTATACTTTTTATTTCTGCAGGCAAAATATTATCTATTACTTCTATTACTTCTCTTATGTGTCTAGTCCTTCTGCAATTTCTTAAACATGGTGTATTGTTTTCCCCCCACTACTGTGGATATTAATCAAGCTATGGATGAGAGACGGATTTCCCCAAATCAGTTGCTGACAAAATTAAAGGGGAAAAAGAAAAGAGCAAAGGTAAAATATTATGGCACTTTAAAAAAAAATATTTTTGTTTCAGAGTGAGCTTTTGTGGAACAAAATCCACTTCTTCAGGTGTCTCAGAGTGGATTTTGATCCACGAATACTCAGACTGAAATAAATTAGTTTTTTAACTGCCATCTCTCTCTCTCTCTCTCTTTTTGCCTTTCTCCCTTCTCCCCCTGTAATTTTGCTAACATGCTGAGGCTACTGCTCTGGAAATTGCTACATGAGTTGGGGGTAGTCTCCCTCTGGAAACCTAGGGTCTAGAACCTGACCTATTGGTTCACGTGTTAGAAGAAGTGATATTATATTTTATGGACACTTGCTTTCTCATCCTCCTCTTAGCAGCTAAAAGGTTAAAAACAAGCTCAGGCCGTGTGAGAAAGCTCTTGCCCAACCCCGTCTTCCCCTCATGTCCACTCTATGACATTGATAACAAGCTGAACAAATTCCAGGCCATGTTTAATGAGCACATATTTTATACAAATGAGCTCAAAAGAGCTTACCCATCCCTAATTAAACTAGAAAAGAAGCATTTGTCCTAATTGGGCAGCATAGCCGAAGAATTAATTGTGTGGGTGCTTAGAATTGCAATCTTATGGCCTAGTTCACATACAGAGGAATGCTTCTGAGATTCTACAGAGAATTTAACTGGTGCTTTCCCCCCTTACTACCTGTTGTGTGGATACATGTACAACTTTGAGGTTTTGTTTTGTTTTGTTTTTAAAGCTAAAGATATTTCTACATATCTGAACCTAACAGAGGGCAATGCCACAGTATTGTTTGCATAATATTGTCATATATGCCCGAGAGAGGGGCATTTCTGTTGCTTTCATGATGAAGCATTATTGTTTTAATGATGGGTTTCTATCCAGTTCATTTGAGGAAAATTGCTGAGAATCTCATCACAGATTTCAAAAGAGCAACTGTTGTGTTGTGATGGGACAGGAACAAAAAGGCCCAGAACCAGAATGGATATTGTTTCCAAATGATGTTTAGTGCTGACAAACCTTAGAAGAATTTGCTGGCACAACTGATGCATATTGGCAAAATGTTCATTTGACATCTTGCAAAATTTTTACAGGCAGAGATTACTAAAGATGAGATATAGTGGGACAGCTTCTCCTGGTTTTTCTGCTTTCCCTTGTAAGTTTGACTTACCAATGAAAGCGTGTTTGGACAACAATGCAGCCTGCCCAGCCAGATGTTGCTACAACAGAATATACTAAATGCTGTTCTGCCTCAAGCATCATCAAGAAAATTGTCAGCTAAGACTTCCTAGAGTCTTTATAGCTGAGACTTCTCATGTGCAAAAAAAGAACAGGCTGGTTGTCAAAAACAGGCTTGGGCATGAAGTATATCAGTGCCTGCATAACCCATCATTCCCAGCCTTGAAACAAGTACATTTTAGGGACCCTACTAATATGAAGTAATGAGGCCTTTATCCAATTCCTGCAGTCTCTGTGGTTTAGATATCTGGCTGCAGAGCCAGAAGATGGGGGTTCGAGTCCCCATTGTGCCTCCTGTGAGTAGAGCCAGCCTGTGAGGCCTTGGGCAAGCTGCACATTCAGTCACAGGACACCCCCAGAAGAAGAGAATGGTAAACCACTTCTGAGTATTCTTTACCTGGAAAACTCCGAAAAGGGTTGTCATAAGTCAGAAAAGAGTAGACGGCACATTGTTATTATTATTCTTTAATTGCAGGATGGTGACGTAAGGCTGTGACAATGCATTATCAATCATAAATTTTTCGGGAGTCATCACCTCTTAGCTTAATTGACTTCCAAGGATCCTAGCCACCGCAGGAATTATGAAACACTTCTGTCTGATTTGTTTCCCACTGCATTTCAAACTAGGATTACAATCCAGTTAAAGATTGGTCATCTCCACCCCCTCAGCTTTGATGGACCTTTTCCCAGTCAGAAATATATTAACTGGATTTGAAAATGTAGTTGCTCTTGGCCCTTCTAAATGTGATGAACATGTGAGTAAGGGCTTGGGGCCCTGATTCATGTGAATGTTAGTGTGGTATCATATTTGTTTGTATTATCTGTGAATCTTCTTTGCTCTCTCTTCAGGAGAACTCAGTTGTTATCTGTTTGTGAATATAGCGAAATATGCACTCCATTAAGCAGCCCAGTCTCAATTCCATTTGATCTTTTTGCTCACAGGGAGTTTGTTTGTTCAACCATCATCTCCCTGTATAAAATTTTCATTTAGAAAAGCTTCATGTTCTTTGATTCTGAAAGAAAATACATTTTTCTTTATGTACATCAGATCCGTTTTTTATTTAATCCTGAATAAAGAAGGAAGTTTGGAACCCTTAAAAGATAGAAAGACAGATAAGTTTATTCATCACTGAACCCTGAAGGACATGCAACTTTTTTTTAAAAGGAGACATTTTTAAAATATAAAACAGTAGGACCATCACAAATTATCATAATATCTTACTGAATAAAATCTGGACAGGAAAGCAAAATGATAACGCCATAAGCAATAAAAAGCAACAGAATGACAGAGCAGCATTCAGACTTCACCAGGTTCACTACATTTTGAATGCTTAGTTCCTTACATCCATAGAAGATTTAGCTACAGCAACAATCTTACAATTTTCATCTTTTAACAGTTTTGTTCTATTTCCTTTTACTATTCTGGAGAATGTGAAAAATGACATACATTGAGTGGACCCTGGTAAATAGTGACTGAAATCCTGTTGCCTAGTGTACTGGGTCATACTAGAGTAGGTCCATTTAATCGGGAACTATTCTGTAAGTTCCATTGATTCAAATGGGTCTACTCTAATTATGACTTACTATAGCAAGAAACATTCCCTAAAGGAATAATAGCCAGGTATATTATATACATATGCCATACTCAGCTGGTTGGAGAGGTTTTGCCCAGATTCTAGGTTTCTATCCAGTGCCTATTTGGACCATTATCCAGCTGAGATTCCAGGTTTTTATTAGCTCTATGTATTCAGGCTGACCGCCAAAGAATTGATGCTTTTGAATTGTGGTGCTGGAGGAGACTCTTGAGAGTCCCCTGGACTGCAAGGAGAACAAACCTATCCATTTTGAAGGAAATCAACCCTGAGTGCTCACTGGAAGGACAGATCCTGAAGCTGAGGCTCCAATACTTTGGCCATCTCATGAGAAGAGAAGACTCCCTGGAAAAGACCCTGATGTTGGGAAAGTGTGAAGGCAAGAGGGGAAGGGGACAACAGAGGATGAGATGGTTGGACAGTGTCACCGAAGCTATCAACATGAATTTGACCCAACTCCGGGAGGCAGTGGAAGACAGGAGGGCCTGGCGTGCTCTGGTCCATGGGGTCACGAAGAGTCGGACACGACTTAATGACTAAACAACAACAACAAATGTATTCAGGTGTTCTACAACTCAGCACTCTGAACACACATAGAAGGAGAACATCTAGCTACCCCCACCCTACCTCTGTTACTGTGTCATTTACAGTTTCTGCACCAGGTCTGAAGAGGAGAAGGGTCTACCTGTAAGCAAGAACCAGATTTTCCAGGGTTCTTGCTCACATGGAGCACAAACACACAAGCAGGAGTATTTCCTGTTCAAACTTGATGCTGAAATCATGAAAAAGGCAGTGAAAGAAGGCTAGGGGCTAGAACCATCCTCTAAGCAGGTACACCTGAATATGTTACTTTTAAATAGGTCAATCTGTAAGTAAAGCCTTTGTAGAAGCTGTGATGTGAATCGATACAGGTACAGCATTGTCCAGTCATTTTGTGAGAAATGACCCTGCTGGTGCCATTCAATGTGGTTGGCCAAAGAGTGAAGTAATTGGCAGTTTGACTGACATTTTCAGAGTGACCCTATGAAGTAATGTAAAGTGACCAATCATGACCCATTTCCTGGATAAATGCCCTTTTGGAAACACTGCCTGTGCAGCCACCTGCAAACAGTGCATAGAAAACAACAAAGGCAGAGGAGTAAAGAGGGTTGAGGGAACTCCACATAACAAAGTTTGCAGGGATAGAAGGGTATATAAACTATTAGCATTACAAATATTAATGTCTGAGGTGTTGTGGTGTCTGTTGTTTTTGCTGCAACACATTTCAGGTGGCAATGTTATGCAGAGCTTGAAAGGAGGGGTGAAGTCCAAGAGGAAGACATTTTCCCAAACCAGCCTTCTGAGGGTTGAGCACACCACAGTTCCTGATGAGTTGAAAAATGGAAGAAGCAGAGAGAATGGAATGAAGGAGGGCAAGGTTCACTGGTTAGCTGGACAGGAGAATTTCATTCTACAACAATTTGTGGCAGGTCCCGCTTATATTAGCTAATGAGCAGAAGACAAAAGAATACTGATCTCAGTAACATCCAAGGAATAAGAACCAGGGCTTTTAAGAGAAGAAATGAGTAAAAACACGGTTACCCGCAGTTACATTCAGAACAGGGATCAAACCTTGGTGAGAAACAGGATTTTGGGTTCCTGCCATAGGAATAATGTAGGTCAACCTCATTGTCTGTATTGGAGCTTGAGGGCTGGGCCAAGCCCATGATATAACCCCACCTTGACTCCCCAGGATTATCAGCATCTCCTCTGACTCACTTGACCTGAGGACTTCCTAGCCTTCCTACATTATTGGACATGTGCCACCAACAACACATCATAAAGCATGTATGAAAAAATTACCATTGTAATTAGTTTGTTTTGAAATGAAAGCATTTACAAATGCACTGAACTCTTCAAATTATCTTAGTTACAAAGATGTGCCTTTAGGACTTAAAAGTTTATTCACCTTCAAACCAATGCTACTCTCTTTTTTCAGGATATAAGTTTGTTCTTGTCTGAGAAGAAAGTAGAGGAAGTCAGAACTTGCCGCTATTTGTTTTAACACATGCATTTGTAGCATCCACAGCTCTCTGTCCACATGATGACTTCATTCCATCTAGGGAGTCTCTCAAATGCCAGTTAGAGGCAAGCATCGTTTACTTCATGTTGTGTAAAGCCAGATTGTTGTTTTTAAAGTTCAGTGTTCTTCTATAAATGTTATTGCTGTGGATTTTAGGAAGATTTTTGGAAGTTGCATGGAACTGAGAATGATTAATACATTATTCAATAAATATTTAATGCATGCTATTCATTAATTTAAAACATCCACCAGTAAAGTTTAATTAATTAAATTTCAATTAAAAGTATGCTACACATAAGCAGAGAAAAGTGAAGCAACACATTTAAGACCATTTTTGTTAGAGAGGAGGGGCATACAGGTTTATTCATTTGTTCATTTCTTTCTTTCTTCATTCCTTTTTAAAAAATGTATACCTTGCCTTTCTCCAAATATAAGGACTCAGTGCAGCAGACTGAAATGTGACTTCACAAGTCCAGTTTCATGAGCTCACACTAGACCTTTGAAAGGGTTACTTTTGAAGGCTACTAGCATCCCTCAGCTACCATGGCTGTGAGATGTAGTGGGGAAAAACAACTCTTCCAAAATCTGGTTCACCCCCCACCTTCACTTTGTCTCCTGCACTTTCTACCTATTTCCTTATAAACCTAACATGTATGTTATACACCATCAAGTTGGAACCAACTTATAGGACTCTAAAAGGGTTTTCAAAGTAAGTGAGATATTTAAGGAGTGGTTTTACCAGTGCCACCACTCATGAGTTTTCATGGCAGGGCAAGGATTAAAACCATGTCTCCTGAATCCTAGTCTGTTACACTATCCCCTACATCACACTGGGTACAATCCTAACAATAGGCAAATATTACGTTTTTATTGATTTTAACGCTGATCATGGTTAGCTCAAATTTGCAAATCCACTTCTCTAACCATGGATGCATGGTTCCATGGTTGATGGAAATATGAATAAACACCAGTAAAACTGATTGGTTTTGAGGTTTGGCCCAACTGTACTCCTAGTCCCCCCAAGTTGTTTTGAAACTAGGTCTAGCAGGCACACTGGTGGAGATATGGCATTGTACCATGGTCAGAGATTAGGAAAAGAGTGAGGATTTGCGCATAAGAAGATAGGAAAGAAAGGGAAGGGAAGATCTATGGCCCCGTACATTCTGTTAACCTGAGTGAGGGCAATAGCTCAGAGGCATAGTGTATTCTTTACAAAGGGGTTCAGGCTCTATTCTTGGTTTATCACCAGCTAAAACTAAGAAAAATATATCCCTGTCTGGAGAGATCCTGCCATAGCTGACCTTACCATTAGGCAATGACTTGATTGGCTCAGGCAGCAGGTTTTTCCTGACATGAAAGGCAGAAGGTTGTTATTTCTTGCTATTTTGACTGCCAGTGATTGGAAGAAGTACTTGCCGGATTTTCTGTCTCATGACCCGGAATCATCTGACCAGTTTTTGGTACTATATACTTTGACCGGAATGGGTGGAGGCTGCCATAGACTGCTTTACCTAATGTCTTGAGCAGGCCTTAGCCATTGTTGGTCAATATGGACACTGCCAACAGTGAGCAATGTCTGATTTAATATAAGACTAAGGTTAGAAAAAATAACTTGTTCAAACTACAGCTTTTGAGAGTTATGGTCCAAACATGAACTTTTCCAAATTTTGGATAAGGTAGCTTCTGCATAAGACCATACTTATAATTTCTTCCTTTCACCTTCCCATTCCTTTCAGGTGTCTGTCCATTTAGCTTCACCAGAACACTTTGACACCCACAGCAATCTAGATATTTAGAGGCAGAGTGTCAACGTTTCATTACTGGCACTTCCTGACAAGGGACAATAAGTGTTCTAATTTTGTTGTTCTTCCCTCAGCAAGCAAAGACAATTTTAGTGAGAAAGCCTTTGGTGTATAAACTGGTTTTCAACAGAAGGGGATCTCATGAGCTGGATATTGACAAAGCCTTTTACTGTTATGTTTTACCTTCCTAGTTTTACTTTATGTCTTAAATAAAACTTTTGTTTCCAACATGTATGTTACTACTGTTAGCCACCTCAAGAATCTTTTCTCACAGACTTTCCTCAACTTAGTGCCTTCCAGATTTGTTAAATGAAGCAACCATCATTTCTGTCTGCCATGGCCAGTGATGGGGACTGTAGCTGCTCACAAGACTAGATTGAAGAAGGTTGGATAATAGATATTTTAAAATGTGCTGAAAGGGATGGGAAATGCCACATATCTGACATACAGTATGGACGAGGAAATGTGAGTAGAGAGAGATTTACAAAGGGTGACAGCCAGCCTGGTGCAGTAGATGAAGCACCAGGTGAGCAGGCAGGAGGCCAGTTTCCTTCATTTTTGTTTTGGTCATATGAAAAATGACAAGGTTTTTTTCAGGGTTTGGCCTCACATGGAGATTCTTTATCTACAGGAGGGGCCCTTCACGTTAGACCCACAATTGTTCATGTAAACAAAACAGCAGCAGAATGGTTGGCTGGCATCTTCCCTTCTTTGTGTGTTTACTTAAATGTAACACTGAATGCCTGAATAGAGCTATTGTGCTGTTTTTTTGGGGGGGAAACAAGCACACTGCCTTCAGAAGTGTCTTGAATATGTGCTATTTTGGATAGACAGCCTCTTGTTGCGTTTGCATCCTCTCATTGCTTTCTGTTTCTAACTGTCCTTCAGCCAAATATTCTGTTGGCAGTTGGCTTCATCCTGTCCACTGTCTGCTAGAAATACTTCCTAATGCTCTTTATGTTGGTGAACTTTGCCTTGCTTTTTTCCCCAGTTCCAGACATTTGGAGACCCCCAAGGGTTT
This sequence comes from Intellagama lesueurii, assembly GCA_037013535.1. Lineage (NCBI taxonomy): Eukaryota > Metazoa > Chordata > Lepidosauria > Squamata > Agamidae > Intellagama > Intellagama lesueurii. The sequence goes on from JBAJHW010000002.1 coordinate 72,222,873, forward strand.
GCAAAAACTTATGAGCGAAGTTGTACTTTTGGATACTCATTGTGGAAAACACTTCTGACATCCTGTTCCTTAGCTTATGAATAATATTAGCAATAAGATCTCCTCAGGGGACTGGGAGTATGGTTGGGCCAAACCTTAAAACTAATCTGTTTTACTTGTGTTTATTCATATTTCCATGACTTTTAAGGGTAAGTAGCTATTTTATTTCAGTTGGAATACTGGTTTTGCATTTCAAGACAAAACTACATAGAGTTGCTTAGCAACACAACAGAAAAGGCTTGGAAAAACTTAACACCAAACAAAAGTGTCTAAGGTAAGGAAAATAAGCCACAAACTAGTTGTGTTTGTCGACCACTAGTCAGGCATGGCCTAGTGGCCTCAGGTGTGGATTTTCACCTGTTATTTGCATTAAAAACACATCCACCTCGTTCACAGGTCTTGGTTAAGAAAGTCAATTACAGCAGTGGTTTTCAACCTTGGGTAACCCAAGTGTTCTTGGACTGCAACTCCCAGAAACCGTGGCCAGCCCAGCTGGTGGTGAAGGCTTCTGGGAATTACAGTCCAAGAACACCTGGGTTACTGAAGGTTGGGAACCACTGATCTAGAGCAACAGACAGATTTTTAACCAGATGTAAATCTGCATCCACATCATCAAGATACATGGAGGTAAAATAAGTCGCTGCGTGGGATGATTACATTATTTTCCACGAATATGGGTAGGGGTAATGGAGAGCATGCACAAAAAGATCCAATTGAGGTTTGCTCATTTAATTTATGTGATAGAGGAAGTGAGGTGGCCTTCAGCTACATGTCTAGAAGAGTATAGCTGGAAGTCACCTCCAGCTACATTAGTGGTATTCTAGGCATTCTCCAGAAAGCACAGCTGTAAGCCATTACAATTCCAATATTACATTGCTCAGGGCCTAGTAATTTTGAACTGGAAGCAATCCGCAGGGTCCCATCCTGCTCTGTGACTATGGGACCTGTTTCAAAATTTAAAAACAAACTACTCTCCCCTTCCCATAAAAAAAAACCCTCAAACCTCTGGCTACATCATAGATTAGTGTTATCCGGTTTCCCCAGGTAGGAAGCTCCCAAAATGAGAGACTGAGGCACGAAGGCTTCTTGTGAGGTTATTTTATTGCAAAGGAAAACGCCTGCTGCAGAAAGCGGGGAGAAAAACAATTTACCACGCAGGGCAAAGGCTTTTCTCCAAAGAACAAAAGGAGTGGTACAATCTCTTATAGCCTGTCCCTTCCGGGCAATTTGGGGTGGGCGCACAATCTCCTTAAAGGGGTCAGAAAGTTAGTTGGCGAAAATTCATTGGATTAGTAAAAACACCTTTCAAACATGCGCAGAACAGATAACCGGATCTTCTTCTCTCCCTGGGGCCCCTGCATTCCATTCTTATCTACTACAAAGCATGTTGTTTTTTTCAGTAAACGGACCTTCTTGTTTTCAGAAAACATTAGTCCTTGAGTCAAGAGGAAAAGCAAAAAGAAAGGGAGGGGTTGGGCCCGCTTTTACGGGGCATTCTTTTCTCTGAATAAGTCAAACACAATTTTCCTAACAAATCCCTCCTTTTCTTTTTCTACACATTTTGACTTATTCACAATTATAAATTTCGTCCTGGGCTGGGATGATTTTGTAGCTTATTTCAGTTTCTCTTACAGTCATCTGCGTTTTTGGCATTGCCGCCTGAACTGCTGAATTAATCATGCTTCTAAGAAGAGGTATAATACAGGGTAACAACATTAGTCCAGTTGTTGAAAACCCCTCCTAACCACCCAGTGTCATCCATAATTCCAGCCCATTTTTGAATAGGGACATGAGCCAATTTCCGCATTCGACAATTGGAATCTCCCAATTTAACAGGGCGCTTTATTATGTCAGGAGTACGCTGGATACAAAACATTCCTAAAAGATTATTAGACAATTCCCACCTGGTTTTGATAGTGTGCTCGGGTATCCCTGAGAGATTGTACGGTACAGTATGACTCCACTCAAGTACCTCCCAAGGCCACTGATCTCCCTTAAGAGTACCGCCACAAATGTAGCAATTTGAAACATTCATAGTGGTAGCTATTGTTTGTGCCAGTTCAACAAACAGATTAGTTGTCCTGGGAGTCAAAGATTGTTCCCAAGGATCCGTTTCCATCTCTCTCCAGAAGGTCTGGTATCTCCTCAAATCTTCCCCTATTTTATATTCCTTAGTCTGGACAATTTTAAGGAACGCTTTAGGTTTGCTTCCTTTTCCCTCTATGAGTATACTGAACGTCTGATCCCACATGGAAGTTCCCCATTTGTTCTTCTCATCCCACATCTTTGGTTGTAATATGGTAAAGTTAACAAAGTTACAGGTACCCCAAGTGCAGCCAGGTTTTGCAGGTATTGATTTCAAGGTTGCAGTTTTATCTGCAGTGGACCAGGTAGCCCATACTATGCAAGTTGGATTAGTGTGGAATCCAAATCCATGATCCCCCATGGGGCCGCATGATCTAGTGGATCCCATGTATTTGTGCTGTGCCTTATAGTATTTTACCCATTCCATTCCCCCACACTTAGTGTCGTTGAAGGGTTGCCAGGGTGTAGATCTCCACCCAGATCCTTTCAGGATCTTCCTTAGGATCAAAACAAACTGGCTCCTGACTCCCTTTCCTGCAGACAGTATATTCTACATTGTTAAATCGACATACAGAGGTATTGCCCATACATTTATAGACGGACTTGTAGAGCAATGTTTGATGTTCCTGATTCCCTTTCCTGGTAGTTATCACACAAGGACAAGTAGACCCTGTCGCTTGCAGAATAAAGCTCAGAAAGATCCCTAATACTGTAATCACTTTGCCGTCTACCCTTGGTCTACCAATAAGCATCTGCCTGATGTTTTTCCAAGACATCAGAGGGGTAGGCTTTACCGTTACTGGTAGTGGGAGTTCCATTCCTCGTCCTCTGAGTCTGGGCTGGGCACGGACCAAGGGCTTTCGCTCCTGCACTTCCAACACGTCTCGTGGTGTACCGAAGATGCGTAGCGGAGCCATCCCTTAGGAATGGCTTTTGCCTGCGTCGAGCTATCGGGTCGAACCCTCCACTGATAGCTTGCAACTGGTGTTTCCACAGCCCACAGACTTTAGGTCCACAACCTCTCGGAATATCCCACCTTCAGCACATACCACCTCAATGTCGGGCTTTCGTCAAATTTGGTTATTCTGGCACACCAATGGTGAGGGCAAAAGTGGCAATATAGTAGACAATGGGGCTCAAAGGGATCTATCCCTAGCAAGGGATCTTTTAAGTTCCGGATATCGCCTGGAGTTCCGAACAAACTGCCGGGAGGTGAAAGTGTGAGAGCGGAAAGGTCACTCCCTTCGGGGAACGACCTAATCGGAGTCTGACTCTGATCCAGAGTCGATGTTGCTATCCCTAATTTTGATAAGGGGGCACCTCTTACAGTCTCGATTATGCCAAAACTCTAAGCTTGAGGCCAGCTTAGTACTAGTATACAAGGTCCCACGGCCCTTGCCTTTAACTCTTTTGTATACCATCAACTGGTTGCCCCAGGCCAACCCCCCGTATTCAGTGTCCCAATAGGAGGTAGTTTGTATTCGCACTATCCACGCCTCTACCTCTCCCTTTGGTGTTCGACTGATTGAACAGGAAAACCAGGGGCAAACACTACCTGTTATATGGGGAACTATGGACATTACTCTACAATATCCGTCCAAATAATGAAATTCGACAATCCTCATCTAACTCTTCGTCATCAGATAATGAAATCACACACTCCTCCTCTGATTCTTCTTCAGAACTACTCTCAGTATCGGTAATTTCGCACAGTTCTTGATTCTTCGTAATAGGGCAGACCTTACAGTACTGATTGTGCCACCACTGAGAATCCCACAATTCTGTAGAAACCCCGTTAAAAAATTTTCTTTCCTCCTCCCTATTGATTGTCTCCGCGTCTTCCAATACTACTTGATCTCCAATTGAGTACCCTTTAAAGAAATAGAACCCCCACCGACTCCTGCTAATTTTTAAGGATACCTTCCAAGTTTGAACCAGATTATTGACCTTCCTTGCTTCCAGGAACACACTAAAGAAGGGGCAATACTTATGCGCCAATTGCCTGCTGGACATTACTTTTGTCGCCTAAAAATAGTCTTTAGTCCGTCCTCAGACACATGCACAGCTTCCCACCGTCCTTCAGGATTAGTTGAGTGTTTGGCGCGAGTGTGGTGAGTCCAGCCTAGTTCTTTGGTCCTGACGGCAGTTTCTGTTGTCAACAAGATCTGGAACGGGCCAAGCCACCTTGGGGCGAGCGGTTCACTCTTCCATGCCTTGATGTAAGCCCAATCCCCGGGGTGGAAGGAATGCACTGCTACTTCCAATGGCGTTCGCTGCACCGCGATGCCTCGCTCCCTATTATCGGAGAGAATAGAGAACAGAGCCAGCAGGTATTTTCTTATAAAGGCATCTTTGAAAAGTTCTAGGTTGGGGCTAATTCTCTGTGTGCTAACATCCCAAATTCCCATTCCATACAGACTCTCAAAGGGCGAGAGTCCTGTAGTGCTATGCGGCTTGGTCCTTATAGCATATAAGGATTCCTAATTTGGCCATTAAATCTCGACCTAGTAGGTTCACTCCTGAATTTGGGGTCCACACAAAATCATGCCACAGCTTTTCATGTGACCCAGGTTTTAGCACCTCTAGGGGTTTTAGAACAGGAACCCGTTGCGTTAGGTTTTCTATTCCTACTATGTTACAATGTCCCCCAGAAAGAGGAAGTTGTCCTTCCCAGGTAGGTTGGCTCAGGCTAGATCTCGTGGCTCCTGAGTCTACCAAAAATTCGATTTCCTTTCCCTCTTTGCCCACCTGCAAAGTTAACAAGGGCTCTGCGCAGGCAGGACTTTTTACCAGGCAGCCCCTCACCTGCCCTTGTCCCTCTTCATTCTTTCTACCTTCCACAAGCTTTCCTCTACCTCCCTGGTTACTATACACTCCTCTCTCACGGCCCCGTCCACGAGTCCCGACCCATGGAGGGTTATTTCCTTTTATTTTCCATCATCTGTGCCATCAATTTCAACTTTCTCTTTTCCTTCTCCTCTTCCCTCCTTACCACTACCTTCTGAGCTTCCGTTAACAAATCTCCTATAGGTTTAGTTGTCAAGTCATCAATTTTCTGTAGTTTGAACTTTATGTCCGGGTAACACCCCGACACAAACTCCAGCCTCAGAACATTTGCGTTTGCTTGATCCTCTGGGTCTAATCCGGTATATCGTCGCATATTTCGTTTTAGCCTTTCTAAATACTCGACTGGACTCTCATCTTTTCCTTGGGGCTGTCCAAAGGCTAATTTCATGCTAACGGTTTTAGGGACTGTTGCTTCTAGTCCCTTTAATAAGAAATCTTTCATTTCCCCACACTGCTCCCTAATATTATCAGCCTGAAAGTCCCAGTTCCCCGGGGTTATCTCAGGGAATCTCTCCCTAGCCATCTGTTCTGTTCGGGCGCCATCCTGCACCTGCCAAAGCCTTCTAGCATGACCCAACGCTTGGTTGGTATACGTTACTCCTGCTAATTGTTTGCAAATATGTAACAATTCAGTGGGCTTATAAACCATAGTCCCTAGAGCGTCCCTGAGTCCTGTCACGAACCCAATGGGGTCTTCTGGAAGATTAGGCAGTTGTTGTTTTATTACCCGAATATCGGAGTTAGTTAAAGGGACCTCTACATATCCAACCCTAGTTCCCATTGGGACTTCCCTTAATGGGTACTGAGCTGATGCACCGGGGCATTCATCAGTTATTTCAGCTGCCTCCTTTGCCCGTGTCCTAGACCTGGTGTTTGGTCGAGATGGGGTCTGCCCCATCTGTTCTACGGTCTTCTGTAGTTTATTAATTTGTTCTCTAAGTGGATCTAAAGGGGGGGAATACTCTATGGTGGAGGCAGCGCTTAAGGGACTGGCCTGGGCTGGGCCTAAATTCCTACCCCCCCTGCCCTGCCTCTTCGTAAGAAGGAGGCGCTGCTAACTGCTCAGCAGCCTCAGGTGGTGCTGTTGGCGGTGCTATGGGCTGCTGATAGTTAACAAACTCTAAGGGGTCAAATTTAGACATTTCCTCACCCTTCAGCTTGGTATCTAATAGGGTTCTGCTTACTGCCAATTTAACTCCTGGTCCAAATTTTATAATGTACCACATCCAGGAGTCGACATAGGCAGTACGGGGCGGATGAGCAACATAGAAGTTGTCCACCCTTTTAATATCATCGAAATTATTGGATCCGAGTTTTGGCCATCTTGGACTGATTTCTAGATTGGTCCAGACCTCTGTGCACATACGGACCATTTCCTGCTCTGACTGAAACTCCTGTACTTTCACCGATTCCCAATGTAGCAACAGCTTCCCCAATGGGCTGTTGCTAGGAATTCCTAGCTCCTCTCCGCCTCTCGGAGTTGGTGCCGGGGCGTCCCCCTCGAAATTCCTCCTTGTCTTGTGGTCCCCGCTGGACCTCTTTTCCTTCCTAGACACCTGGTTTCCCATCCCGCGGGAGACAAATACAAAAGGGAAAGGGGTTTTGCGACAAGAGTAAGGGGTCTCTTGAACGCAGACACAATAGGATTGCAACAACCACTCTCTCGACCTGACCCAGGGTACCGGATCACACAACGGCTACCGTAGGGAACTGCAGGTCCACTCAATCCTTCACTCATTCAACAACAACCAACCTGTTCGGAGCTTCCCCACCTTAACTTACCAATGTCCGTTGGCCGGCCGGCTTGGAGGACCTCTTGCATTCGTGCCTCTTTCCGAGTTCTTGATGCCGAGCAGCCGAAGCGTCGGGAAGGAAGCGGCTGCCTAAAAGGAGACAGGGGTACCCTCCGGTTCGCTTCACCGCCGCCTTCGTTCTGCTCGGCCTCAACTGGGCTGTTGCCCGGCCCCAACCGGGGCTGTTAGGAAATCCCGGACGAGCCCCCAAAACTGTTATCCGGTTTCCCCAGGTAGGAAGCTCCCAAAATGAGAGACTGAGGCACGAAGGCTTCTTGTGAGGTTATTTTATTGCAAAGGAAAACGCCTGCTGCAGAAAGCGGGGAGAAAAACAATTTACCACGCAGGGCAAAGGCTTTTCTCCAAAGAACAAAAGGAGTGGTACAATCTCTTATAGCCTGTCCCTTCTGGGCAATTTGGGGTGGGCGCACAATCTCCTTAAAGGGGTCAGAAAGTTAGTTGGCGAAAATTCATTGGATTAGTAAAAACACCTTTCAAACATGCGCAGAACAGATAACCGGATCTTCTTCTCTCCCTGGGGCCCCTGCATTCCATTCTTATCTACTACAAAGCATGTTGTTTTTTTCAGTAAACGGACCTTCTTGTTTTCAGAAAACATTAGTCCTTGAGTCAAGAGGAAAAGCAAAAAGAAAGGGAGGGGTTGGGCCCGCTTTTACGGGGCATTCTTTTCTCTGAATAAGTCAAACACAATTTTCCTAACATTAGTAATATAAGAGACAACACTCTCCAACTGCCCTCCAAAGAAAGACTAATGTAACATATTACCAACAAGTCATATTACATGTCATTTTCTCTTTCCATCAATAGGTAACACAACATCCTAAAGAGGAATGAGGCCAACACGTAACAGAACAAATCACAGTTTTGAAAGCAATTTTCCAAGCTTTGGGAGAACTGGAGAATGTGTGCACCTTTGCTCATCTTCCATCTGTCAAAATATTTCCTGACACTCTTCAACTTGGTGTGCTCTGTCTTGCTTTTTCCCAGTTCTAGACATTGAGGGCCTCAGGGGTTTTCAAAATGTTATGAGAGGAGTTGCATTTTGCATATGAATCATGGAAACCAATTCTGAAGTTTTGCATGAGTTCCAGTAGTGGTATCCTGTTTTTGGCACCACAGACAGTTAGAAACAGGTCTCATAGCTATCCCTTTCTCATTGACAGAACAGTATATCCTAGCTATGCAGCACCTGTGTTCAAATCACAACACTTGTGATACTGTGGACAGAATCATGTCACAGGGTATTGGGTGGAAATCAAAGCCTCTAGTCATTAGCATTTAATTCTAATCATTCCAGCTGGAAGTAAATTATTATTATTTTGAGTCAATGTAATTACAAGTAAATATGCAAAGGATCATGTATCTGTTGACTTCAAGGAACATTTAAGCATGCATATGGTGGATTACAACTTTAGGGTCAAACTAGACAATACACTTAGCACATATTTGGGAGCAGTGCTTCTTCAAGTGCTAAAAAACATCTGTTCATCATAGCACAAGCTTGTCCTCCCCTCCAAATCTAGCCTGCAACTATACTTCGTTTTGTAATTGATCACACAAGATTCTTTTGTAAGTCTGATTGAGGTGTGCTTTTCTAAGTCCCTCTGTGAAAGCAAAACACATTTTTAAGAATACACATTTCCTTTGGTATGTAGTTTGACCCATAGTCTCATTGTAAAATGAAAAATAATAGCCAGCTGGGGTAGTTACAGGCTTACTGGAATAACAAATGAAATAAGGAAATATTGTTTCACAAGTAGAGGAAACTACACATCTGAAAGAAGGCAAAATTAATCAGCATTTCAGCTATATGCTGGTGTAAACCAGCATCCTAATAGGCTGGTAACTTGGTACTTATTTGTGTTTGATAATAAGTGAGAGAGTGAATAAACCCAAGAGTTAAGAGGTGGTTAAAGCTTCTTCTTCTTCTTATGCTATGTACCAGAGTTCAGTTCTTGTAGCCCAGCTTTCACTTCTAAACAAGAAGTGTAATTCTTCACTCACTTTTCTGTGGGAAGTAAGTCATAGTGCCAAAACCTCAGTGCATAGTTTGGCACAGTTCTTTGGTCTGTCATGGAGAGAAGAGCTGGAGTGAGCCAGCTATGAAGCTTTATTGACTTAAACAGTTATGCAAAGTAATCATATGGATGTTCTGGGTTTTGTTTTTTTTTCCCCAGAAGCCCCGCTGTGTTCCAGGGGACTTATTTTTATAAAAGTATGCATAGCATTGCAGCCTGAGAATAAGTAAAAATATTTGATTCCTTAAGATAAAGGGCACTGACCCAACAAGGCCTCCTATACAACTGACGCTATATTATCTTCTCCATAGCTTGGAAATGTGACATTTTTGAACTACAACTCCCAGAATCCTTCTGTCAGCATTGACACTGGCTGATGTAATATACAATCATTTCAAGAGGATTGCAGTCCACTAAGGTCATGCCAGATATAATGTGTTAATCTTCCTTGTATCACAAGACCTTTCTTGTAAAAATCAGTAAGACAGCCTATGCTGATGACAGGTCTTGACTAATTTTTAGAAGCATGTGTAAACACTTGTGTGACGTTTGCCCTTGTGGCCCCTGCTTGTTTACCCAAACACAGAGCTCACAAGGTACCTCAGCACGCCCTCTGATTCGCTGCCACCAGTTGATCTCTTTATCAACTTATTTTACTTAGCAAAGACGAAGGTCCATCCAGTACTGACTTTTCAACAAAACAGGTTTATTAATTACAGGTGGTTTCTGGAATAATTCATAAGCACATTCTTCAAGATTCATCAATCAACAATATTAACCTTCTCTATTAATAATCACAAGTTACACCCTAACTAATCACTCCTCAGGCCCCCAAACTATCTTTCCCTCTCTGATTCCAGACTCAGACTCTCTGACTGATTCTAACTGACTGACTCTCTCCTCTCAGGCTCCGCCTTTTAACATCTCTTTCAGCCCCGCCTCTTAACCACATTAACATATAACATCAATAATGAATAACTCATATTGCATAACTTAGGGAGATCGCTACAACTTGTTTATCCCTTGTATGTTTGTTTTTTAAAATTATTAAGGGAACAGTCAGTTCTGTTGTTGGAGCCTAGCTTGGGCATACAGAGCAGGTAATGAAGGGGCATATCCTTGCCACAGGCAAAGATATGTCATTGGTAAGGCAAGCTGGGCATATGTGCACATGCCCAAGGCTGCAGAGATTTCAGCTTGTGTGTGTGTGTGTGTGTGTGTGTGTGTGTGTGTGTGTGTGTGTGTGTGAGAGAGAGAGAGAGAGAGAGAGAGAGAGAGAGAGGCTGCAGACAAAACCTTACTTTAGTCTTCTAGAGATCATATGTCTCTTAAAGCAAGTTCACTTGGAGAGAGATAGAGATGTTAATAATGATAATTGCTTTTTCAGTTATAAACCATTTTTAGTCACCAGTCTGATTCTCCTTGCTTGAGTTGATATCTAGCACAACATTATGCTTTTAAAAATCAATCTGGAAAGAAAAGAAAAAAACCCAATTCTGAGTTTCTGGCTGTATTCAAACCTCCTTCCTCTTCAGAGTTCTCACAGCAGTGGTCCAGTATCACATACGTAGGATGTAATCAGATTGTGCTAAACAAGGTCACCTTGAGGTGTGCTATGTCATTTGGGGCAATCCTTGCATCCATATGCAAAGATTGACCACACTGCATCTCATATACTTCTGTTTAACATGATCTAGACTGGTCTTCTTTCCCTTTAAAAGGAAAGGGATAAAATTCCCTTCTTGTCTCCTCCTCTGTGCTTTGCTTAAGCTGCTTAATGATCTTGAGAAATATAAAGCTTGCTTCTTGCTCATCTCTGGAGGGTAAGGGAGAAGACGTTTTCTATTTCTTTTAATTGCTGCTAACAAACATAGCGCATCAGCGATGCTTTGAAAGGCCTTTTTTAAACAGCCCTTTTAAAGCATCCTGATGTATTAGCAGCAGTTAAGAAGAAATGGAAAACTTCCTGCCCCCCTCCACAGGTGAGCAGGAAGGAAGCTCTCCATTTCTCAAGATCAATAAATGCCTCAAGGGACAGCTTAAACAATCTGCTTTGGTTAGATTCCAGCGATCATACATATTGGAAATGAACCAAAATGGAGTGATCCTGCCTGTGTGTGCGTGCGTGCGTTTACACATGCTCTCTCTCTCTCTCTCTCTCTCTCCACACACACACACAGAGAGAGAGAGAGTGTGTGTGTGTGTGTGTGTGAGTGAGTGAGAGAGAGAGAGAGAGAGAGAGAGAGTAGCCCCTGACAGGAACCCCCAAAGTTCTAGGTACGCATTGATCACAGGCAGGCTGGTTCACAAATCGCACATATGTTGTGTGGTTGCCGGGGGGAAAGAGTGAACCAGCCCATACCCGAACCAGAGCAAACCATGGGACAAATGTCTATCTGATCACACCCTCACTCTACTTAAACATTGTACCTCATACTAGTAACAAGACTGTTAATACCAAGGCCATAAAATATGATTGCAAGCTGAGCTGACAGGATTGTAAAAAATCCTCTGTGGTAAGGTAAGCAATCACAGCTCAACCAGTTCCTCTCTAATTCTTCCCCCTGAAAACTAGCTGTCAGCCAAAGAAAAATGTTAGGCCATTTGCTTAATGCAGAGGACATCCAAATGTGGTATTTACTGTGGCTTGAAGGACCTTTGCAGTGGTTTGAAGGGGGGAGTGCAAACAGGAAACCATTCACCAGAGTTTGCCCTGTGAAGGGAGGAAGTGTAGTTCTTAACTGATATCTTGATTTTGGAGAACTGAATAATCCAGGTTCAGTAATTCTTTCCAAACATAAGCAGGCCTCGAGACAAGTAAATGTTCTTTATTTATTTTTTCTTTTGTTTTATTTATGTTTGTTTCTTCTTGTCTTTCTTTTGAAAGTATCACCAGCTAATTGTCAGCAAGAGAAAGATGCCGCTCAGGACTTGGGAAAATGAAGGCATGAGGCTCCCTGAACTCACCTCAGTTATGCCACTAGGGTAATGTGGACACGAATGCTGATAAAAGTTAGGCTTTAAAGCATAAATAAAAACCTTGGAGGTGTTCCAGTTTGCTGAAAAAGGAAAGCCAGAGGGTGTTTTATGTGCACTTACTTGAGAGTCCAGAATGGGCACAGCTCTCTCTTCAACCTGACAACAGCCGTCGGAATCAGCCCACGGCAGCGGCAGTTGGTCTGCACACTGTGAACCATTCACCACAGCATTCCAAACTCATGCCAACCCAGAGATGGGAAAGTGGGAACTTTTCAATGCATATACATAAAATCTGTCTGGTTTTGAGGTTGATGCGGGGGGGGGGGGGGAGGAACACATCAAATTGCTGTTATCATTATAATTATATCGTTACAAGAGCTAATCCACTCTGATTAGAAACGGCTCAATTAACAAACCACATGTTTTACCTCTTTTGAAATTGCTGTAGCAGAACTCCTTTTCAAACCACTCATAAAATAAATAAATCTCAAAACCACAGACAAACACTGTTTTCTAAAGTACTTGTTTCATAGTGGGAAAAGGGTGGGTGTCTTTAAAAAAATAATGGCCACACTTTACATGTGAATTGAAATGTATTTCCTAATTAATGAAGAGTTAAAGAATCAGTTCTGCAATTCTGCTGCTACAGCCAGATGAAGTATTCTGGGCTAGAAAATATTGCTATTTATTAGCAATTCTTTATATTTGATTCAATTCTCTGTTATGTTTTTTCCATTCCAGATGGCTATGTATCCACTTTACATAGAGGGTGACCTATTTAAAGGGTTGTGAGAGGACAGCTAAAGTACATATTTGCCAATTTAGAAGCAATTGTTATATCTTAAATAGGAATATACTGTATCTGATTACATGATGGCATCCTCTGTTTTTATGGTTGCCAAATTTTTCAGCATCACATGCCTTTAAATTTTTGAAAAACCATAATGCCTCTTCTTTATCATCATCCAACCCCCTTGTAACAAACAAAATTCAATTTGTAGTGTAACATTTTAAAATCCTGTAGCATTCACCCTAAGTTATGCAAAATGAGTTATGCATTATCCATGTTATATGTTAATATGGTTAAGAGGCGGGGCCGAAAGATGTTAAAAGGCGGAGCCTGGGAGTAGGAGTTCAGTTAGAGCAGTTGAGTCTGAGTTCAGTCTGTGTTAGGAATCAGAGAGAGAAGGATAGTTTGGGGTCTGAGGAGTGATTAGTCTGAGTGTAAACTGTGATAATTACTATAGAAGGTTAATATTGAAGCTTGATGAAACTTGAAGAATGTGCTTATGAATTGTTCCAGAAACCAACTGTAATCAATAAACCTGTTCTATTAAAAAGTCAGTACTGAATGGACCTTCGTCTTTTCTAAGTAAAGTAAGTTGATGAGGAGATCAACTGGTGGCAGCGTGTCAAGAGGTGTTTTGGTTTGCCTTTGTGAGCTCTGTGTTTAGTGAGACAAACAGGGGCCACGAGGGCGAACGCCACAAATCCCCAAAAATGTAATATTGTTTTAAATTACAGTAAGCACAAACACATCTTCTTGAGAACCGTAAACTCTAACAGTAATACCTCTCACCCAGAGTTCATAAAATACTTGTCCATATAAAAATCTCCTTCTCCGCTCTGCACCAGCAATTGCTCCCCTAGAGGGTCAAACCCCTCCAGTATGAGAGTCAGTGCTCTAGTTTAGTGGCCCCCCAGCCTTGGGTTCCCTGATGTTCTTGGACTAAAACTCTCAGAAGCCTTCACCACTAGGATTTCTGGGAGTTGTAGTCCAAGAACATCTGGAGACCCAAGGTTGGGAACCACTAGTCTAGTTGAAGGACGAGGCAGGACCACCCAAAATGTAACTACAAAGCATAAACAGTTGATTTTACAGTGGTCCCCAACCTTTTCCAAATCGCGGACCGGTTGGGGGGGCGAGGTCCATGCGCGGGGGGTGGGGCACCCCCACGCTTGCGGGTGGGCGGGGTGCGCTCATGGGTGGGCGGGGTGTGCTCATGGGTGGGCAGGGCATGCTCACGCGTATGCATGGATGGGTGGGGAGCACACACGGGTGGGCGGGGTGTGCTCACACGTGGGTGGGGCACGCTCACGCACATGCATGGATGGGCAGGGCACCCGTGCTTGTGGGTGGGTGGGTCGTGCGTGCGAGTGTGGGAGGGAGGGAATGCGGGGGCAGGAGATCTGTCCAGACCAGGGGTTGGGGACCCTTGGATTAAGACACACACACACACCTCCCCTGACCCACATCAGCCTCACGGCATGCCCCAACACCGTTCTCAGCTGCCATGTGGAGCCACCTTGACAAGAGAGAGAGCAGCTAGACTGCTGCCATTGGGCTAGGGACCATTGCAATGGCAACAACAGGGCCTTCAGTAAGCCCAAGACCCACCTTTCTCAGGTCACTGCCTGGAGATAAATAGCAGCACATTTATTTATTTATTTATTTATTTATTTTAAAAATCTATGTATATCAAAAACTGTGCTGCTCAAACCCATGCAGATATGATCACATCTCCCCAATCCTGGCAGGCCTGCATTGGCTTCCTGTTTGCTTCCATGACAAATTCAAAGCATGAGTGTTAACTTATACATACTGTACCTTAACTGTTTGGAACCTCAACCTCATTACCTGAGAGGGCATCAATTGTTTATTTACCGTGACAGACCAGCAATATATTACAATTAAAATATATTACAATTAAAATATATTACAATTAAAATATAATTTCCATAACCTCTAAAAAAAACAGGTGATCCATTTTAAAACATTAACTTCCATGTTAACATCTTCCTTTAAGATGTCTAATAACGTAGTAAACAAGCATAGATTAAACATAGGCCAAAAGCTATTACTGCATCATTGAAGGTTCATTGTCATAACGTTAGGCCAGGGCAACCAGTAGCCTCACAAGGATAGGAGGCTACGGTATGATATTACAGCAGCACAATATTTAGCCACTTGTAGAGTAATGTCTGGGACTTTGTCTGAAAGCAGCAAAGTTATATAGACATTTGTATTTCTCCCAGGAAATTTCTGTAGAATGGACAATAGAAAAGACCTTCGCAGGTCTTGATAAAATGAGTAGTGTAACAAAACATGTCCCACAGATTCAATCTCTTCCCCATTACAGGGACATAAACATTCAATGTAGGGGGATACCTTGAAATCTTCCTTCTAAAAGTTTAGAGGGCAGGAGATTGAATCTCACTAGAGTGAAGGCTCTTCTAAACTTAGGGAGTGTTAAATTGGACAGATAGACGGGAGGTTTAAAGTTTCCATTTCGTACTGCACTGAGTTTGTCCGGCAAGCCTAAGTGTTCTTGTAGTTCTATATCCTGAATTCTTTGTTTTATGACTGCTTTAGCATTTGCATAACCCATTGTTACAAGAACGCTGGGAGAAAAACCTATCTGAGTCAATTCCATACTCAGGAAACGCTTCCATTCCGAGTAGAAGGTGTCTAATAAGTATCAATGATGCCAAACCTACTGGGCAAAAAATTAACTTTAGCCAATAATTGAGCATCTGAATCTGCATGTGCTCTAATAGAAACTAACCCTGCCTCCAGCCTCAGTGTTCTGTTGGCAGTGCATGAGGGAACTGTAAAAACAGCCCTCAAGAATTTTGTCTGTACCAGCTCGAGGTGATGCATGTTGGAGTGCGCAAATATTTCGGAGCCATAGAGCATTTGGGCTATAATTTTTGTCTTGAATACTTGTAGCACAGATGGCACATGTTGTCCCCCTTTGGTGTAAAAAAACCTAATTAATGCTGTGGCACTTTTCTGTGCATTAGTTGCTACATAATTAGTATGGGGGGACCAAAACCTGATAGAATGGAAAATTATTCCCAGATACTTATAGCACCCAACCTGCTCAATGGTGCAATACAGCATCATCAGCATACTGGAGGATGGAAACAGAGTGAGAAGACAGTTTAGGGGAATGAAAATCAGGTCTCGACAACCTTTCTACTATGTCATTAATATAAAAATTAAACAACGTGGGGGCTAATATGCAGCCCTGTCTAACACCAGTGAAGGTTTGAATTACTTTGGACAGTGCTCCTGATCACTTCCTAACATTGTTCACTTGGGCCACTTGGGCCAGCCAGGTTTCGCGGTTGTAGATGGCAACCCCTAGAGAGGCCTAGAAAACTACCACCTGGGCCTTTTTAGTGGTGGCCACAATGCTATGGAATGCTTTACGCATGGATATACACCAGGCTCCCTCCCTTCTTGCCTTTAGGAAATGAGCAAAACTATATCATTTGAAGAGGTCATCAGAAACATCTTGCCTGTCTGACATCCTTGTAGATTCACAAATTAGATCTTGATCTTGATTAGCCATTGCCTCTAGGTTTATTTTATATTATGAGTTTTTACTGCCTTAATCTGGATCTCATTATTTATGTCTTTTGGTGGGTAGTTGTGTTTTTAATTGCTGTTAGCTGCCCAGGGTAGGCACTAGAGAGGCAGGATACAAATGTAATGAATGAAGTTGGCTAGAGACAACTTCCTGGCTCAGATCTCATGATTCTGAAGCACATAGCCCTCAGTTATAATGTAGGGAAAACAACTTACTCAAGTGAACTTTCTGGCAAGATACAGCTTTGACAATTAATCAAACAGCTCCTTTATAGTTAATGATGCCATCTTCTTCCAGAGATGTACTAAAACAAGATCACTGTAATTTGTTACTTTTCTCCATTGACATCTTTGCATGGCCCCTTCCACAATTAATTTTTTTATGGTCAAACTGTTGCAGGGTTGGTGCCTCAGGTGAGCTTTTACCTAGCCCAGCAAATCCTGCAAACCTGTGTTAAAGCTACATTGGCAGGTCTGATGGTTATAGGAGAACCTAGGAAGAAGGGGAATGAAACAAGCTGCTGAAATTTGTTGGGAATTAGAGGTCCACTGGGAAGAGGGGGGAAAGTTCAATTGCTCCATTCAGTGAGCATGGCATTGCACCTTCCTCTCATTACAAAAAACAAGAGCATCTGTCTGTCTGTCTGTCTGTCTGTCTGTCTGTCTGTCTGTCTATCTATCTATCTATCTATCTATCTATCTATCTATCTATCTATCTATCTATCTATCTATCTATCTATCTATCTATCTGACACTCAGGTCATTAATACTTGCCCACCCTGAGGTATATACTACCTCCAACCACTTCTCAGGCAGGAGGAACAATGCTAAATTACATGCTCAGTCCAGAACCGCAATGGCTGTTGCATGCTCAGGCCCAGGGGTTTCTCTGTTTTCATCTGTCCTCTTCTCACATACACCAATTTTGTGTGAACTAAGATTAAGCAACAGGGCAGCACAGTCTCCAGTGCTAAAAATGCTGGTTACTATTCTGACCAGTACTTCCTGGCATTGCTGGAAATGGGTATACCCATGGGGGAGGGAGTCCTCCAGAGGGCACTTGGCCATGATCCTCTGGACCAACCCTGACTGTTTAGATGCCTATTTCACCACACGTCTGTTGTTTCCAGAACAGTAACCTCCCGCTCCCTGAAATCTCAGGGTCCAAACTTGAAGTCTTGACAAAGACATAGAGGTGGGCCATCCTGTAACAACTGCAAAATTATATGTATCTGTGTATCTTTGTGTGACTCTTTAAGGGGTGATTTTTTTTTTGCATCACCTCCTAAAGAAGTACTATGTACCACATGCAGATGCCAAGAGCAGCACATGTACAAACACCTTCCTGAACCAGAGAGCCCTGGTTCCATTGAGCAGGAAAGAGATGATGAACATTTCACAAAAATGGAGGGACGGTCAAACTTGCCTACAGATTTTTCTCTCTCGTTAGAGCCCTGGAGAACCATGAAAATTCCCTTAAAACTACCACTGGTTGTTCTGAGTCCAGACCACACTACATCTGAATGTTGTCATCCACATGCACTCTTTGGAAAGTAAGCATCTAAAGTTAGGAAATCTACTAACCACTTTGCAGATGAGAGCAAAAGGTAGGGCTTGGGAGCAAAACTGAAGGCTTGTTCACCTAGACATTATATAAGCCTCCCTGCAGGATCTAGTGGTAACTTTCAGATATGAGAGTTACAAACTAATTACCACAGACAAACGTTGCAGATCATTGAATACTAGCTCACTTGGGCAATGCAATTCAGCAGAATTAGTTTGCATATTCTCATGTAGCAATCAAATACAGATGCTCAGAGGCAGCAAAATCAACAGAAATATATGGGTGCATGAACATATCCAGAAAGAAGAAACCAAACTTGGAAATGTTACTTTTATTTGTACTGCAGCCAGAGGTTGGGGAATATGGGAGTTATAGTCCAAAAAAAGTAATTTTCCAAGCTCTGGGTCAACCAACCACCAACTCATATGTCCCTCAGATGACACAAATAGTTTCCTCATATTACAAGAAGCTGGAGAGGGCCTACCCCCTCACCCTTCATGGCAAGTGTTGGAGTTGTTTTGAAAACTCACATGCTACCTCTAGTAGGTGGGGCTGGGAGTGATCTTTCTGGGCTGGGGTGACTGTCAATCTATCCAACACTAGCCAATAGCCCCTTCCCTGTCTCTGATTTCAAAGAGCCACCCTGCTCCGGTGCCCTCTCTCTCTTTTTCCCTTTCTTTTGTCTGTTGGAAGCAGTCAGTTAGTTTGTTGAGGCCTGTTGCTCAATCCAGTCATGTTTTTAGCTTGCTCTTATCTGTTCAACTGTAAGTAAAGAAAATGGTTTTTATTATTTCTCCAACTAATGCTTCAGGTTGAATTATCGAGACTATAAGTGCCAGTTCATGAGGGGTGAACTAATCTGGGGAACTTGAAGCAATTCTGCTCTATGAATTCCTGCACTTCTGCACAGCTAAAGAAATTTAACCAAAAATTCAAAACTCTGCAACAGATACTGTTTCCAAAAGGACCGTGATTTTCTAAATTAAGGGGAGTTTGAAAAGGGACATATGGATTTCATCAACAGCTCCCCCTATCTTTCTCTCAATTCAAGCATTGCGTCAATCTTGCATTTTAATTCAAAAAACATTAGCAAAGCACTTAATGCTAAACAGAGGTTATATGTAGAGTAAGTGTGGAAATGGCTAGAACTTAATTTTCAGAGCTAGTTTACCTAGCTGGTTCTTCTAATATAAACTATATGAAAGATTTATTCCTCAGGGACTGGGTTTGGTTTGGTTTTATTTAAAAAAAACCTTCATATTTGTATTTGCTGTTTTTTTAAATAACAATCCAACCAAATTAGTCCCATTTGGACCACATCTGTGCTCACACAATTTGCCACGTACAGGTGTATCACAAATGTGAATAAAGGAGCTTAAAGGACTTTTGTTCCAAAAATGAATTACTACAGCTCTGATTTAAGCAAGCTATATGATAATACTGCTTGACAAGAATAATTTAAGCTGTAACGTTCGCTCTCTCCTTAACGATAGGACTGTATGCTCTGGACCCAAAAAATAGATTGTGTTACTCAACCCCACATGAAAAAGATATAATCATGTCCTGTAATAAAATATATGATTAGGCAAATACAATGCAATTTTCTGTACTATTTCTTCCTCTCCTTTAAATGGCAGTGAATATGAAGTGCTGGAAGTGTTTATGTGAGCTCTGGGCCAGAATGGGCCAATCAGTTACAGGTCGGAGAAGGGCAACCGTCTCTATTATAAAGCTGTGCTGCCTAAAGGGAAGTGTTAAAAATATGAAGCAGTGAGATTCCAGGAATAATGTTTCCCAGAATGTGTAAAGGGAGCTACCAGGTATTCCTCAGCAGGTATTCACACAAGTTCACACTTTGTTGGGATTCAAATGGGGTAGGGAAATAGCCACCTGTCCTCTTTCTCTCTCTCTCTCTCTCTCTCTCTCTCTCTCACTCACTCACACACACACACACACACACACACACACACACATCCATTCCACCCCATTAATGTTGCCACTCTCTGGACAGTTTACAATATGCAATAAAAACACAACACAATATGATAAATACAAAAAATACAATGAAATATAATTAAACCCTGTCACTACCTCTCAAACTACTTTTAAATTAAAAAAATACACAATTAAAAACCATTTGAACATCTCAGGACAAATTTACACTAATAGAAGACAGCTTTGTATAATTTAGCCTGTAGTAGCTTCTTAAAAATGGAGAGGGATAATGCCTGATGAATCTCTGTAGGTGGCTTGTTCCAGAGGAAATGGACCATGACCAAGAAAACTTGGTTCCTCAGGCTGGCTGTTGTATACTCTTAGGTATACACTTCTCCCTTCAACAACACTAGGGTTAGGGGTGCTGGACTCCCCCCCCCAATTATTTATTTATTTGAAAAAAGTCTGTGTATAACCAAAACTGTGCTGCTCGAACCCATGCAATTCAAGGGAGATATGCATGTCAGAATCAACACATGACATTTTAGTATATATGATCAAATTTTCTGAATGCAAATTCCTTTACTGAACTTTAGACATCTCTTTTGACTCAATCCTATTGATGATGAAACAGTCACATGTCCTTGACGTCTGGTACACTCAGTCAAAGTGTTACAACTGATTGGTCCTGAACTCTGAGAGAATTCAATTCAAAAATCCAGATTAGAGGTACAAATTGTGCCCCAGTGGCCCATATGCAGCCCCTCCTCTAAGACCACCAGTGTGAGCTGCAGAACTCTCCTAATCTTTACCTGTAAAAATGCAAATTATGGCCCTAAAAGCCTCAAGGGGGAACCACTGGCTATTTCAGGGAGCAGCAGTACAGGCCTATTTTAGATCTGAAATTGCTTTTTTTGCCCTCCCCCACAAAAAATAGAATTTTGAAAAAGGGAGATGGTATAGGCCACCAAACTATGGGGAAGTGGATGGAAATGGAATGACCGCTGTCCCTGCAATAAAATTGACCATTTAATAGATAATGTTAAATTAGATTATGGGAAAATGAACTCTATTGACATTGGAAAGCCTTCACTCCACCATACCATCCCAAATCTAGATGATGCACTCAGGTTCTCTCATTGTCCTGGAAGACTATATCTCAAAAAAGAACAGAAGAGATACAATAAACTCCAGTAAGCTCTGCTGTACTAAGTCACTAATACTATCCACACACCTACCTTTCCAAAAACCATTAAGCCATGAAGCACCAGTGCATACAAATGACTTAACTAATATATTTTGGGCCCTACAGGCCACCTGGGAAGGTTACAGTACCTAGTCCTAGACCCATCCATATCAAGGGAACATTCAAAACAACACAGCCAGTGCAGGAGATTTTCCTAGGACAAAGCAAGTATTGGGGCGTGTGTGTGTGTGATTCTTCTGCCGTCTGGCAGAATTCTGCTTTTATTTATTTAAAATATTCCCCCCCCCCGTCTTTCTCCTTTCAAAGAAAATACGATATTTAAAGCTAAAAGCAGTAAGTATACAAATGCTAAAAAGGATCAAACAAATACCACACTAAAAGACGGTAAACAAAAGCAGTACCAAAGACACATTCAAAGCAGTAAGGCACAACAAGCCATTTAAAAAAACCTACTCAGGCAGCCAGTCATTAAGAGAAAGCTTGCCTGGAGAGAAAGATCTTCACTGGCTTGTGGAAGGACAGCAAAGATGGGGCCAGTCTGGCCTCCTGTGGGAGGGAGTTCCAAAGTCTGGGAGCAGAAACAGATAAGGCCGTCTCCCATATCCTCACCAAACACACCTGTGAAGGCAGTCGGACCAAGAGAAAGGCTTCTCCTGATGATCTTTTGACTGGACTTCAGCAGCGTTTCTAGATAACTTTACCAGAACACCAAATTTTGTACACAGTACCAATTCTAGAACCTGTGCAATGTGACTGCAGGATACACACCAGCCTGACACTGGCAAATGTATGCCACTGAGCATAACATTGATCGCATACTTCCTTTGGAATATACAACACTTGAAGCAAACATTTAGGGCTGACAGCATCATGAATAGCCCGGTCAGGGTTGCCTGTGGTTGGAAAAAAAATGGCTAAAAGCAGAATAACAATAGCTGCCACATCCAGATGTCATTAATTGCTATGATCAAAAGTGCCAATGTAGTGTTTTCAATTTCCACAGTGTGGGAAGCTTTGCCTCAAACGCAATGCTGATGGAAATCATGCTGTGTTCGATGATTTCATATAACACCATTTGGGTGTATGGTGCTTTACCAGAGATTAAGTTACTTTTTTTGGACTAAAACTCTCAGTAGTCATGTTGGCTTAGGGAATCTGGCAGTTGCAGTCCAAAAGTAACCTTTTAAAAAAAATGTGCTGCACTTTACATAGTACAAAAGGATGTGTCATGTGCCATCAAGTCAGAATCAACTTATAGTGACACTTCAATGTAAATGAGTGTTTCTACCAGTTCCACCTTGCCCGCCCACCCCATTCAGTGAGTTTCCATGGCCAAGCAAGGATTTTAAACCCTAGCCCATCGGTCTATCCATTGCACCCACACTAGGCACCGAAGAGCATAGGACCCTGCATTTCCCAAGTGCTTGCCTATCTGAGAACGTAAAATAATGGCCTTGTAGTACATAACTCATACTGTGAAAACAAAAGTCCCAGGAGTTGACCTTCTAAACACATCTTCCCTTGCAAATGCATTTCAGTCTTCATTGTACTGCCTTTCTGGGTCTCAATAACTCATCAGTCGTTTTACTGGAAATCGCTGCAGCACCTTTCTGGGGCTTGTTTCTCATTACTTTGTAGCTTAAGGCATTATAAAAGAACTAAAACAGCACAGGAAGGCAGGAGGACAAGCATTGACATCTCCTGAAAAAGAAAAGCCATGTTCCAAAATGAAACTTTGGGGAGGGGAAGATATAGTTTTAAAACCATGGAAGTAATGATAACGGCATGCATGGGTGAGGGGGCTTTTTCCAGAGCCTTCTGCTTTATGAAGGTTTCTTCAAACATGCCATTTGGCACTCCATGGAAGCATTCCTTGAAATTAAACCCCAAGGGCTTACACATGGAAACGTTGTTGTACACATGGTCATCCACAGAAGGTTTCCAGAGACAGGTCCATGTGGTTACTTCATGGTTTTTCATTTAAGGGCTTGGGAGGAGATGCAAGAGGGCGCGTGATGGAGTTTTATGAAATAATAAACAGTGCAAAGAGAGAAAAATTTCTTCTCGTCTCCACTTGACATTTCCCTGCAGCTGTTCAATGGTATCCATGCTTCAGCTCTGATCCAAATGTACCGCTGGGCCGGTGCAAAAGGGGAAATCTTATTACACTCAGCATAAAGATGACTTATTATGAAGGATGGAAAAGATATAAATTGGGTTTACATTTTCCAATGGAAATAGCTGTCTACAACTCCTAAAAGCAGCAATGGGATAAAGCACATATTTTTTATCACATGTGTATGTTTCTGAGGCAAAACGTGGATAAATGCACAAAACATGCCTTTGTCCATGGAAAACGGGTATACAAAAAATGCATGCATTATAAATGGACATTAAAGAATACAAATGGGTTTATTGGGGGGAAATGCTACAAAACACACATATGTATTCATGTGGGAAGCTACAAATTGTCTTATGGTCCAGTATAGAACTGGGACAGGAAGAAAATCTTTGTGAGGTTCCAAGAAACACAATAAAAATGAAACTGATAGATGTTCACATCCTTACTTGTAAATATGTGTAGCTGGAACCCACTCCCTTGCCTCCCATTTTTCTTCAGTCTCAGCAAAACCTATGGAAAACTGCAAATGCAGCAGACAGAAAGAAGGGCCAGCTGGGATCACTCTAGCCCATTTCAGCTTTTTAAAGAGGATAGCAGGAATGTATACTGATCAGAGGAGGAGCTGGCTGCTCATGTGCTTCTGCCACTCCCCTGTCCTTTCATTTTACTGAGTTTTAATGAGAAAGTACATGTATGTGTGTGTGTGTGTGAGAGAGAGACATTTGATCAATCTCTGTCTTTTTCACTTCGGAATCTCAGAGCACTGTCTTCCATTCTGGTCTGTTTCACCTTCCCAGAGCGAACCTTAGACAATGTTGTTGTTGTTTGTTGTTTAGTCGTTTAGTCGTGTCCGACTCTTCGTGACCCCATGGACCAGAGCACGCCAGGCCCTCCTGTCTTCCACTGCCTCCCGGAGTTTGGTCAAATTCATGTTGGTTGCTTCGATGACACTGTCCAACCATCTCATCCTCTGTCGTCCTCTTCTCCTCTTGCCTTCACACTTTCCCAACATCAGGGTCTTTTCCAGGGAGTCTTCTCTTCTCATGAGATGGCCAAAGTATTGGAGCCTCAGCTTCAGGATCTGTCCTTCCAGTGAACACTCAGGGTTGATTTCCTTCAAAATGGATAGGTTTGTTCTCCTTGCAGTCCAGGGGACTCTCAAGAGTCTCCTCCAGCACCACAATTCAAAAGCATCAATTCTTCGGCGGTCAGCCTTCTTTATGGTCCAGCTCTCACTTCCATACATCACTACTGGAAAAACCATCGCTTTGACAATGCGGACCTTTGTCGGCAAGGTGATGTCTCTGCTTTTTAAGATGCTGTCTAGGTTTGTCATCGCTTTTCTCCCAAGAAGCAGGCGTCTTTTAATTTCGTGGCTGCTGTCACCATCTGCAGTGATCGTGGAGCCCAGGAAGGTAAACTCTGTCACTGCCTCCATATCTTCCCCTTCTATTTGCCAGGAGGTGATGGGGCCTGTGGCCATGATCTTAGTTTTTTTGATGTTGAGCTTCAGACCATTTTTTGCGCTCTCCTCTTTCACTCTCATTAAGAGGTTCTTTAATTCCTCCTCACTTTCTGCCATCAGAGTGGTATCATCTGCATATCTGAGGTTGTTGATATTTCTTCCGGCAATCTTAATTCCGGTTTGGGATTCATCCAGTCCAGCCTTCCGCATGATGTATTCTGCATATAAGTTAAATAAGCAGGGGGACAATATACAGCCTTGTCGTACTCCTTTCCCAATTTTGAACCAATCAGTTGTTCCATATCCAGTTCTAACTGTTGCTTCCTGTCCCTCATATAGATTTCTCAGGAGATGGATAAGGTGGTCAGGCACTCCCATTTCTTTAAGAACTTGCCATAGTTTGCTGTGGTCCACACAGTCAAAGGCTTTTGCGTAGTCAATGAAGCAGAAGTAGATGTTTTTCTGGAACTCTCTGGCTTTCTCCATAATCCAGCGCATGTTAGCAATTAGGTCTCTAGTTCCTCTGCCCCTTCGAAATCCAGCTTGTACTTCTGGGAGTTCTCGGTCCACATATTGCTGAAGCCTGCCTTGGAGGATTTTGAGCATAACCTTGCTAGCATGTGAAATGAGTGCAATTGTACGGTAGTTGGAGCATTCTTTAGCACTTCCCTTCTTTGGGATTGGGATGTAGACTGATCTTTTCCAATCCTCTGGCCACTGCTGAGTTTTCCAAACTTGCTGGCATATTGAGTGTAGCACCTTAACAGCATCATCTTTTAAGATTTTAAATAGTTCCACTGGAATGCCATCGCCTCCACTGGCCTTGTTGTTAGCCATGCTTTCTAAGGCCCACTTGACTTCACTCTCCAGGATGTCTGGCTCAAGGTCAGCAACCACACTATCTGGGTTGTCCGGGACCTCCAGATCTTTCTGGTATAATTCCTCTGTGTATTCTTGCCACCTCTTCTTGATGTCTTCTGCTTCTGTAAGGTCCCTACCATTTTTGTCCTTTATCATGTCCATCTTTGCACAAAATGTTCCTTTAATGGCTCCAATTTTCTTGAACACATCTCTGGTTTTTCCCTTTCTATTATTTTCCTCTATTTCTTTGCATTGTTCATTTAAGAAGGCCCTCTTGTCTCTCCTTGCTATTCTTTGGAAGTCTGCATTCAATTTTCTCGAACTTTCCCTATCTCCCTTGCATTTTGTTTCCCTTCTCTTCTCTGCTATTTGTAAGGCCTCGTTGGACAGCCACTTTGCTTTCTTGCATTTCCTTTTCTTTGGGATGGTTTTTGTTGCTGCCTCCTGTACAATGTTACGCGCCTCTATCCATAGTTCTTCAGGCACTCTGTCCACCAAATCTAGTTCCTTAAATCTGTTCTTCACTTCCACTGTGTATTCATAAGGGATTTGGTTTAGCTTATACCTGACTAGCCCAGAGGTTTTTCCTACTTTCTTCAGTTTAAGCTTGAATTTTGCTATAAGAAGCTGATGATCAGAGCCACAATCAGCTCCAGGTCTTGTTTTTGCTGACTGTATAGAGCTTCTCCATCTTTGGCTGCAGAGAATATAATCAATCTGATTTCGGTATTGCCCATCTGGTGATGTCCATGTGTAGAGTCGCCTCTTGTGTTGTTGGAAAAGAGTGTTTGTGATGACCAGCTTGTTCTCTTGACAAAACTCTATTAGCCTTTGCCCTGCTTCATTTTGAACTCCAAGGCCAAACTTACCTGTTGTTCCTTTTATCTCCTGACTCCCTACTTTAGCATTCCAATCCCCTATAATGAGAAGAACATCTTTCTTTGGTGTCAGTTCTAGAAGGTGTTGTAAGTCTTCATAAAATTGGTCAATTTCAGCCTCTTCAGCATTGGTGGTTGGTGCATAAACTTGGATTACTGTGATGTTGAAAGGTCTGCCTTGGATTCGTATTGAAATCATTCTATCATTTTTGAGATTATATCCCATTACAGCTTTTCCCACTCTTTTGTTGACTATGAGGGCTACTCCATTTCTTCTATGGGATTCTTGCCCACAATAGTAGATATGGTAATCGTCTGAATTGAATTCGCCCATTCCCGTCCATTTTAGTTCACTGACGCCCAGGATGTCAATGTTTATTCTTGCCATCTCCTGTTTGACCACATCCAGCTTCCCAAGGTTCATAGATCCTACATTCCAGGTTCCTATGCAGTATTTTTCTTTGCACATCGGATTTTCCTTTCACTTCCAGGCGCGTCCACAGCTGAGCGTCCTTTCTGCTTTGGCCCAACCACTTCATTAGCTCTGGAGCTACTTGTCCTTGTCCTCCGCTCTTCCTCAGTAACATGTTGGATGCCTTCCGACCTGAGGGGCCCATCTTCCAGCATCATATCTTTTAGCCTTTTGTTTCTGTTCATGGGGTATTCTTGGCAAAGATACTGGAGTGGCATTGCCAATTCCTACTCCAGGTGGATTACGTTTGGTCAGAACTCTCCACTATGACCTGTCCGTCTTGGGTGTCCCTGCACGGCATAGCCCATAGCTTCTCTGAATTACTCAAGCCCCTTCGCCACGACAAGGCAGCAATCCGTGAAGAGGGCAGCAATCCGTGAAGAGGAACATTGAAGACAATGTTACTGCTGATAAAGCTGTCCTGGGGGTGTTCCTGCAAAAGGACATTTCCAACACAGCTCCACTGACCTGCAATTTAATAAGGCCTGAATAGCTGCTGAGTAAATCAAAGCTCTTCAAAAGACCAAACACTCCTTTGAGATAATAACCTTTGCTAAACCTGATCTGTTGCAAAGTTCTGATTTGTCAGCAGGCCTTGCCAGAGCTGAGCTTCAAAACAAAATGGTCACATTTTGAACGGAAGCTGCTTGATGTCTCAGATCTCAGTTGCTGTGTGCAGTTTATCAACAGAGTAAGCAGGGAATTATTAGTTTGGAACCTACAAGCACAATAAAATAATTAAGATTTAACGTCACTTTTCTGCCTTAGAGCATGGCCGCATTAATCAGAATTAATTTGCAGCAGACACATCTAAAAGGTGGCTACTTCAAAGGGCTCTGTACCCAGAGCAACACAGGCAAACACAGCCATAAATATTTAATAATTCATATAGGTTGAATCCCTGTGCAAAATAATAACATTTTTATTACTACTCAGCAATTTGCTTATTGCAGTCGCTGCAAATCACAGAATCAGAGAGGGATACAGCTTTTGAGGGATACTTAAAGGTTTGGTACGTGGAATGATTTCTGAGGGCTTTTTTCCTTTGGGATCCAAACATCTAAGATTGCTTCATTTGCCAAATCAGTGCATCACTGGTTTTCAAAACAAGAAAAACATCACAGTACCAGTTAGGAACATATTAGTACAACACTAATTATGAAGTGGAATGTGTCAGTATTAAATGAGTTACGATCTGGCGAGGACCTGCAGACTATAATCAGATACTTAATAAACTCAAGACGTGCAGCTGTGAAGACTCCTGGATCTTTGCCACCTTTTATTAGAGTGGCGCCTGGCTACGCTGTGCAGTTAAGGGTCTGTCAGCATTTCCATAATAAAATTCATTTTTAAAGGACTTCGTAACTTTCCTTCTTTTAAATCACGTCAAGCCAAAACTTGATACATCAGATAGCTTATTTGAAAACTTTCACTTTTGTGCAGGAATCTTCCTGAAGGTACTTGTGATATTATTTTCAGTGCAGGATAGGTGGCTGTACAGATCCTTGAGCATAAAAGGAGTGGAGAGAGAGAGAGAGAGAAGAAAAAAGAAAAGAAAAGAAAAAGGACCTGAGGTATTTGCCACAACTTGCCACAGATCTGCAGTATAATCAGGCCAGGTCTCACATTTTCAAAGACCTGAAATTCTTATCTGCGTTGTGAATGACTCTCTTTCCAAGTGAGAATCTTAACTCTATGGGTAGACTGGTGTATCAGAATGGCTCCTGTCAGGAGAGAGGTGTGGCCGGACAAGGCAAGAGACAGTCTGGACATAATAGAGGAGCCTCTTCCAGAAGACCTCTTGCAATGACTAACAGAAGAAGCAGAAATAGACCTGGTTCAGGGCAGAGGTGGCTTGGACGTTTGGGCAAGGGGGCACTCCCTCCCCTCACCACAGCCAACTGGAAATAAAACCATGCAAGCCACAAAAGAATACCTACTGGAGAGTGGAGAACTAGTTGGGAGGTCATAAATGTTACTTTTTTGGACTACTGGCTGGACACACTGGCTGGGGATTATGGGAGTTGTAATCCAAAAAGAGTCATGTTTCCAGGCTCTGCTCCTCTCAGCCTTGTGGGCTGACTCAGCTCTACCATGTGCGTGTGCGCATGTGCATTTAAGGAGAGCAGTTTCTGTGGGCACCCTGACTAGACTGGGAATAGTGGCAGGGAACATCTTCTCTGCCGTATAGGACAATAAAACACACATCCCAGGACCCACTAAAATGTCTCAGAGTGGAACAGAAAGGACTCTTCAGTTTACGTACAAGATAATAGTAATTTTAAAAAATCATATTGTTCTGCTCTCTAAACAGACTCTAGTCTCCTTCCCCACTTTTGTCTCTTCTCTTGGCATTTGAAAGCTGAAGGAGAGTAAGTGAGGCTCAAACCAGTCTCTTCACATAGCAGGAAACCAGAGTTTTTCATAATGTCTGTAGGGGTGTCATTGAAGAAGGAAAAAAGAAGCTTGGTTTAATAAAAGAGACTGCAATATCTAGTTATAAGAAGATATGAAAAGTTCACACAAATATGTCAGAGCCATGTCTACAATTACCAGCATCCTGAATTGATAGCATTGCATAAATAGTGGCTTCTTGCATGCTGTCAAACGGAGGTTAATATTAGCACTAAAAATGTGTCACCAAAAACAAAAAGCAAATGGGATACAGGTTTGCATGTACTAATTTATATGTACAGCGGCTCATCTTGAAATAATTATTATAATTGAAATAGAATTTCACCATAGTGGAAAAAGTTATCACCAGGCAACCTGTATGTCTGCTCAGCCTGCTGTCCAGGAACTGACAGACAATAGATAACTTCAAGGCCCCTGCTATTCCTTCTTAATGTTTGACAGACGTTTGATCAGAATGTAGAGGATGGTCCTTTGTACAAGTGGCTGCAAAGGTCAACACTATCACAGCCTAGCAATGTCATGTAAAGACATTGCGGCTCATACTGCAGTGACTGGACATCTTACCTATACAGTATTAAGAAACAAATCATTCAGTAATTTTTCTGGGAATAATCTTGAGAAATGAGAATAGACAATATTGGAAGAGTGTCTTGATTTAGGAAGTAATGTCAAGGGAATTCAGATTTATGGCTGTAATTGGCTTCATCCGGGCCAGTTTAGAACTGTAGTCATTTGCATAATCTTTCATACTAGGGAGAGGCAGCTATTTAATTGTCAATGGCCACATTCTCTCAGGGTTAATCTGTTGCGAGATGCCTGCTGGGGAGATGGACAAGGCCAGGGTCCAAAGTTGGTAAGCCTGCACTTCCCCTCTCTCAATCTTTCTTTCTGCCACTGTTTTCTCTCTTGCTTCCTTGCCACTTTAGCAGGCTGTAGCAAAAGGGACAGCTCTCTCTTGTAGAGGCCTCAATGGCTCCTTAGCGGGACATCTTCAAACTTGAGCCAAGCACTGCATAAGATCAAGAAGAAGCTGCACGCAGCTGGAGATTGCTCCCCTCCTCATTTTAAACAGAGTTTGGGAATATTATTTTGGGGCGGGGGGGGGGGACTATCACTCACAAAATCTCTCCGTTACCATGGAATGCCAAAAGCTGTAGTTGAAAAACAACATTCCCAAGACCATCCCTTCACCTCTCTCTCATTCTCTCTCTCTCTCTCTCTCTCTCTCTCTCAGATCAAGAAAAAAAATCATCTTGCTCTTTCCTTGTGAGAGCTCCATGACAGATTAAATTGCATCATATGACTTCATTAAAAAGGGAAGGGGGAGCAGATCTGAGTATTTCTCCAGGCAGCTGCAGATCACATGCAGCCAGGTTTAGGGTAATATTCTTAATTCACGTTAATGTCTGTAAAAAAAATTAGATGTAAGGGCAAATGCTTATGCAGCTGCAGAGTATGCATGTGGCCAGATTTAAATTAAGGCACTTAAATCAAATTTTTGCCAAGGCATATCGCCCTTACTTTAGTCAGACTGCTCTGTTAAGGAAGAGGGGAATCTTTAACCTCTTGCTAGATGGTCATTTCACAAAGGATCCCGGTCTGAATTGTGTTTTAGGCCTGTTCAATCTGGCAAGAAACTCCCTTCTTGATCTCAAAATTACAGGCTGGTTTGTTTCTCTAGGAAAAATAGTTGCATCAGTTATGAGAGAAATTGATTAAACTATTTTTGAATTAGAGGCAAATAAAATCTTGTTTAGTTTTTAATTTAATGCAAAAAGAGAAGAAGACTCTAATGTTTTCCAGACCTGTAATTTAAAGCAATTTAAATAACTTTGTCCTCAACCTCCAGGAAAGCACCATATGGAAGAATTCATTTTTATTTTTATTTTAAAAAATTAAAATATTACAATTTAAAACTGTTAAAGATTGCATTCTAACTGACTGGGTCCGCATGGTACAGCCGGTAAGTGGAAATACAGTAGTTTAATAATTTGGTGATTTACTCTAATGGTTTCCCCTCTATTTTAATACAATATTAATTTCATGGAGCTGCCCAGGCTTTACACGGATGGGGAGCTAGAGTCATAGACATAACAGGGCTGAATGTAGTTTCTGAATCAGATAAACAACAGAAGGTTTTTCTTATTTCTTCGAAAGAATAGGTGTTTCAGAGGTTTCCAAACACAAAATTTCCATGCTGGGTATTTGTACATAGTTGAGTTCAGAGGAAACAAACTGTCCTGGACCACAGAGTTGTGCCTTAGTTAGGGACAGAAAGTCCATAGCCCATATTCAACCACCATAGAACCATGAGGTCATCATCTCCAAGTTCTGATGTCCTTGTGCTAGCATAAAGCATTGATGCACTAGCAATTACACTTTTTCAGAGCTCATGAAAAGGAAGTACCCAATTACAGTTTTGTGCAAGGTGTAGCACAAGAGATTGTGCTACTGCTTATGCAAATATTTTGCACGACTGCTTGCACAACCATTTGCACAAGAGTATAATTTCTACAATAGCAGAAATTGGATTTAGCCACATGGCTTTAAAATATACCTGTTCTCATTGTGTACCTTGTAGAAATGCATATGTAGGTGAAGGGTTCCCACCCCCCCCCCCACTTGGGGATGCAGCAATGGAAATGTTTCACCTGGTGGAAATCCTCTTCTGCCTAATCTCTAGTGCAAATTGGTTCCGGTGGCATCTACAAGCTGCAAAAGCTCGAGAGCAGGGAGTCAGAGGGATAAATTCAACATTCACCCCATTAGCTACCAAGCAACTTGAAAGCACACCGTTGGTCTTCCTTATGTTAAAAACAAAATAAGCAAGCCTGATTTCTGATTTCTTTCTCTTTCCCATTATATTTTCCCAATTTTAATTTTTACTGCTTCCACCATTTTCATCCTCCCTCTAATAGCAAGTCAATTTACAAAGGTCATCTCAGGCTAGGTGCCACTAGTGGCAGGTATCATAGGAGCCTGAGATTAGGGGGCAGACTGGACTACAGAGGGATTATTGGGTGAAAATAGCCACAGAAACAAACAGCAACTGGCAGCAGTGAGAACAACTAAAATAGTTAATTATTATGCAATCAAGATCAATTTCAGCATCCACGAGAGTCCTGGAGCCTCAGAAGGAAGAACACTAATATGTAGATCACCTGTGGCCATGTGCGATGTTGCTGACACCAGGTTAGAAAATGGGTGTACAGAGAGATTGTATATCGCACATTTTAAGGTAGGAAGAGAATGTGGCAGGAGAAACTTCCAAAAAACTTTGGTACAGTATTTTGAAGCAGTAATCAAGCTGCAAGTTCTAATTTTGGATAGAAACAAATGCCTCCCCATTATCATTTATACTGGAAGATTTTCAGATTAGGGTGAGCAAGCATTTTCAGAAGTTCAAGGAACTGCTGTCCCAAAAAGTAACTTTTTCAAGCTTAAGCCCTTCAAGGAATCCAATCACCAATCACTACTTTATGCCAATCTGTCTGTATAATTTGAAGAAACTATTGTTGTTTGTTGTTTAGTCGTTAAGTCGTGTCCGACTCTTCGTGACCCCATGGACCAGAGCACGCCAGGCCCTCCTGTCTTCCACTGCCTCCAAATTCAAGTTGGGTCAAATTCATGTTGGTAGCTTCGATGACACTGTCCATCCATCTCGTCCTCTGTCGTCCCCTTCTCCTCTTGCCTTCACACTTTCCCAACTATACATCTGATCAAAGTAACTAACTATTCAAAACATATATGCTGCCAGAAAATAATACGTTCTCATAACAGCAATGAACTAAGCCTCTTAAATTGTATTTTCCTCCCATGTTAAGCATCTAACAGTATGCTTCTTTCAGTCTTTGGCAAACAGGCATAAAACAAATATAATCAACTGAGCGCTACCTGCATGAAATTAAAAGTACTTCTGGAGTTTCATCATCTGTTTCCCATTCTGTTGTTTTGAATAGGAAGTTCTATTTTTAAGGGCATTATTTATAGCCTGGCAATATTTTATGTTCCCTTTGAAGTTGAGTGTGTGGTGAAATAAATGTGTGAGAAGTATTGCCAATTGCACAAAATGTTTTTGAAGTTGGTGTTACTTGATTTTAAGAAAATGCACTTTTCCTTACTGCATCACTGGATTATGATGCAAAAATTGAATTCTTATGCTAAAAGATGTCCTGAAAGAAATTGGGAGGACAATGTGAAAAAAGATTAAGTCACTAGTGAGTTAGTGTTGAAGGGTAGCTCCTCTAAAGCCGCTTATCAGTAGAATAGCACAGTTTAGAGTTGCATGGTCATAGAAATCTGGTGCTTTGCTTGCAAAGCTTGGGGAAGTTATCATCTCAGACTACAGTTCCCAGAATCCATTGCCATGACTATGCTGGCTGGTGATTCTGGAATTTATAGTGCAAAAAGTCTTCTTTTTTAAAAAGTGCTTTCAAATCCTGTTCTCAGGTCAAGGTGCAATCTCATGCAAGGACCCACTTCTGTCACCTCTGTGTAGAGGAAAAGTGTGTTTCTCATGTATACTCAAGCTTACATCAGCTGATATTATTATTAAAACATCATTAGAAACAGAGCTCTCTTGAAAGGTAAAAGACGTCTGTCTATACACTAGCACAAGCTAGCCTTGTTCTTTATGTTGAAAACTAGCTTGTTTTGTGCTTGGTTGTCAAGAGGTAAACTCCTTTTGTAAGTCTGATTCCTCTGACAAAGAGCTTTGAAGCAACTGTGTTATAACAGGGAAAATGTTTTAATAGCAAGAAATATTTATTTTCTTTAATATTTGGCCTTCCAAAAAGTGGATAGTAAAAAATGAAGAGCATTCAGCTTGAACCCACATACAGAAGAGACAAAATGTTTATTGCCTTTAAAATAAACACTCAGCTGATTTGAGGTGTGTCATAAATGCATAGGATATTGTTAATTATTTAAATTATTATAATTATATTTTTACTGCCAGGAAGAGGAAAAAGCACTTGTGAAATTTTCTGGCGTAGGTGACAAAACAACTTGATAGGCTTAGGATGCTTTGTTTAATTTTGGAGCTGACAGGGTACAATTACCTGATTTGCCTCAGATAGCAAGATGCCCTTAGGTCAGCCTGCTTCCTCTGTGCCACTGTTATTGTTGCCATTTGGCTTGCACTATATTATACATTTAAAAGTAGTCTAGGAATCAAAGTATAAACGGAGAACATGTATTGCCTGCCAGTAGCCCATTTTAAACTGGAATGGGGTAATTTCTGGGGAGACAACAGGCAAGGCAATGAGACATATGCACAAAGTCCATGTTTACCTTCGGCTGGCAATTCACAAAACAAAACTTACTGGAATGCAAGATATGGAGCTAAGCGAAAGCATATGCTTTGACAATTGGGCATCTTTTGACTAGAGATGGGCA
The DNA here is from genome assembly GCA_037013535.1 of Intellagama lesueurii. Lineage (NCBI taxonomy): Eukaryota > Metazoa > Chordata > Lepidosauria > Squamata > Agamidae > Intellagama > Intellagama lesueurii. Next base: position 72,257,346 of record JBAJHW010000002.1, read on the forward strand.
CGAATCAGAAAAACGGTGATTTGTTTTGATTTGTGATTCATCAAGGTCAACAAATCATGAATTATGAATTTACGATTTTTTTCTGGCAAATTGATGAAATGATTCATCAATTCATTTTTGTCTTTAAAACAATATAAAATGGGCCCCAAGCACCTAGAGACACCAAATTCATAATGAAGCTTCCCTTGACTCTCCTCTACAAGTCCTGTAATTTTGGAGAAGACTGGGTTTTGGACATTTGAGTTATACACCCACAAGGAGCCCCCCCTACAGGAAAGTTCCCCCTAGGCACCTAGAGACATCAAAATCATGAAGAAGCTTCTAAGGACTCTCCTCTACAATCCCTCCATGTTTGGTGAAGTTTGGGTTTCAGAAATCCAAGTTATACACCCCCAAAGTGGGTCCCTCCAGGTAAGTGCCCTTTAACAACTGGCTTGGAGAAACCCAATCTTCACCAAACTTGGAGAGATTGTAGAGTAGAGTCATGGGAAGCTTCCGTATAATTTTGGTGTTTCTAGGTGCCTGGGGCCATTGTATATCCAAATAAACCTACAACAAATCTACAAATTAAAAATCACTAAAAAATATGTTGATTCACATTGTCAGGGGCATTGATTCATATGAATACGAATCAACAATTAGCGATTTTTAAAATGAATTTGGTGATTTGTTTTTTAATTCATGACCATTTCTACTTTTGACACTTAAGGAAGTTTGGTTTCTAATGCTATGCTGAACATACTGTCTGATTTGACCATGACTAGGATGCAATCAGGTGGGGAATTAGCTCTCATTTTGGACCACTTGTAGCATGGTTTGGTGCAAGCTGTTTCCTGATTATCACATGATGTGTGAGAGATTGTGATCCAGCCCAATCCTGATCCGTATCCCTGCTGGACTTTTTTCAGGTTCAGTGGGAGGGCTACTCTCTTTCGGGATCAGACTGGATGAAAGAGTCACTTTAATGGAGATTGTGCCTGGTAAAGTGCCCCTTCCGGTGCAATCAGACATGATGACCTTTTCTCACTGTCTGATTGTACCCTCAGTGAGATCTCTGAAACAGTCTGAGCTACAAGCATGAAAAGTTGCATGGATATTACTGAGGTCCTATTTTAAATAACTAAGTGGGTTATATCTCAATTGGCTTGGTTGGTTGAGCACTTGCAGCCCTGTAGCTGAAAAAGTCAGAGCTAGAAATAAGGCATTTGTTGCTGAATATATCTGATTTCCCAACATAAATACAGGAATAGTTCATACATTGACTGGCCAGGCTGTCTGGGGAGTTTGGGAACTGTGGTCCAAGGAATTTACTTGTGCCAATTCCAGAAGGTGAAATCCTTTTACCTTGAAAGATCTCCAAAATGGTAAGAGCTAGAAACATAAATATTGTATGGTACTATAGAGGTCCCATCTTAATTAACTGAATTAACTGCACAAGTGATACCTTGGTTGGCCATACTGGCTGTGGGATTCTGAGAGTTGTCATCATTACTCAGATACTACTGATGTAGCAATTGAAATAAACTGATAAGCCACCTCCCTCCAGGCCATATGGTCTGAGAGCCTCTGGGAACTGTAGTCTTCTTACCAAACAAACATGGTCACTATAAGTAACATGGAAAAATAGGCTGATGGGAAAAGTAACTTTCTTATGGTAATTAAAAGTTACCTATCTATCTCCTGGTCCAATTCAAAGTGCTGATTATGATCTATACGACCTTGCCACAACTTGGGAAGAGACCATGTCTCCCCATAGGTATAAGATTTCCTCTCAGTCTTGCTGACTTTACAGGTATATCTGGTTAAGGACACAAGAAAAGACAAACAAATGACAAATTTTGACATAATGCACTAGCACTTCTAGACAGCTAGATCTAGGCATCTCTTGAATTTCCCATAATGCCATAGAGCAACAATTAAGGCCTTATCAGTTAAGACCATTGTGAGAGATTAAAGTGGTGGTTCAGGTTGAGGGAGCCCTGAACATAATGGCTTTTGGAGGCTTATTCACACTGTTGGTTGTGTGGTGGCCTGTGTTATTCGGAGCATTGCTGCTGCCAATCACACTGCCACCACACAACCAACAGTGTGAATAAGCCTCTAAAAGCCATTCTGTTCAGGGCTCCCTCAACCCTGCTGCCAGTTCTGAATATTTTTATATATTTGTCTGGGAACCAGCCCATTTTGAACACCGTGAGCCTTATTTCTGAGTATGTGTGCATGAGGTTGTGCTGCTGTTATTCTTAGAACTGCAGAGCTGGAAGGGACCCTATGGATCATCAAGTCCAGCCCTGTCAAGGAGTCACAGTGGGGAATCGTACTCACAGTCTCTGGCTCTGCAGCCAGATGCCTCAACCACTGAGCTCTCCAGCAGTTCTGACAAGGTGTCATTTCTACACAACGTAAGTATAACGTTTTATCCAGCCTTGGCAACAGTCCTTTAAGCAGACATGTCACGTCTGAGTGCTACATTACTTAAGTACTGTGTCTGGTTCTGGACACTGCATTAAGAAGGATGCGGACAAATTGGAAAAAGTTCAGAGGAAGGCAACAAGCATGATCAGGGGTCTAGAAACCAAACCCTATGAGGAAAGACTGAGAGAACTGGGCATGTTCAACCTTGAGAAAATAAGACTGAGGAGAGATATGATAGCATTTTTCAAATACTTGTCCTATAAAGGAGGGGCAGGATCTGTTCTTGATCATCCCAGAGTGCAAGACACATAATAATGGGCTCAAGTTACAGGAAGTCAGATTTTGGTTGAATATCAGGAAAAACTTTGTAACTATTAGAGCAGTACAACAATAGAACCAGTTTCCTCAGGAGGTAATGAGTGTTCCAGTGCTGCAGGCATTCATGAGAAAATTGGACAACCATCTGTCAGATATACTCTGACTTGGATTCCTGCATTGAGCAGGGGGTTGGGCTCTATGGCTTTATAGGCCCCTTCCAACCCTATGATTCTATGATTACTGAAAAATGCCCTTCTGACATGAAATGACACAAAGAAAATTTCTCTCTTTCTCTCTCTCCCCCCTTTCTTCCTCCAAGTGAAATAAATGTTTAAATAAATGCAGCACAAATGCCACAGGAACTTGGGAAGTGTGCCCATGTTCTGGCAGGGACGCTGGCAAACAAGAGCAGAGTTAATCCTTTGGATATTTTTCAAGATCCAAAGTGATTCTGAATTCTCAGAGCATGGAAATTCTCTTTGTTTCTGCAAAAACTGGCTTTACAGAACGATGACCTAAACTTACCATAATTCATTATGTGCACCTACTTGTTATATATTTTTATTACTTTCCCTTGCATATGTTGCTGTTTTCAATTAAGGCCTTAACTCCTACCCTAGACTGTTAATAACTATTTTGCCGTAAGACATATCTCATTTGCTAACCAAAAAAGGCAAGCTAATGGTGTCTGCACCAGGGCATATTGTTTGGAGTGAATTTGTGAGGCAAACTCCCAGTGACTGTAATCTCTGGAATGCAGGCTCTTTCTAAGGTCAGTAATTGGGTAGTTTGGAATTTGCCAGAGCGGCAGGTCTAAGCCTGTCTTCAGGATGCTTTGAAATGTAGACCCTAAGGTCAGCGAAAGAATTGGTTCAGTGGGGCAAAAAGTCAGAGCAGGAAGGGTGCAATTTTCCATCAGTCTCCAAGATGTTGGGCACTCTAAGCTGACAGAAAGGGGGAATGGCCATGAAAGCAAAATATGTATCCTTCAAATTTCATGTTCACAAAATTAGTGTGCAAATTCAGCTATTAGTGTCAGTTAGGAATATGCTACCTGACAGGTACAAGCATGCTTTCTTTAATGTATACATTCTGATGATGATTCATAAAAAACAAAGGGCAGTATCATCTTGGGTTTTGCCATGCATTGAGCTTTGTGGAGCAGCCATAGGTATTTGGTGAAGTGCCAGTTGCATGGCGGTTGTATGACTGGCACGTGACCTGCACCTTGCCGAACGGCTGTGTCTATTTCCAGGACATTAGGTCTGGGTGCACTAAAAGCCATTGTAGGATATTATCCTAAATTATTCTATAGCACAGCTTCCCCCCCCCCCACACACACACACACCTTTCATCTACTAGATATACTCAACTACAAGCCCACCATCCAAATCAGCAGGCCAGCCATGCTAGCCGTGGGTGATGGGAGTTGCTGCCCAACAAGACTGGCAAGTTGGAAAAGATCACACTCTGCAGGGAAATTAAGTAATAATAGGGCTAAACTAGGCATTGCAGGTAACATGCTGTGATTGGGTTCATTTGAAACTTGGAGCAGCTCCTCAGTTTTGGCGGGAAATAACGACTGAGGCTTATCTGGAACATTAACAACTTCAATTTTATTAACTTTCAGTGTTTCCACAATCACCTCTATTGGATCAAAACAAGACAAACTTGGCAAATGTCCATAACTTGATGACGAAAACTCTTGCAAGTTCGGGTAACTCACTGGGGGACTGGGCCAAATCGCTCCCCATCTGTAGGGTTCCGCAGAGGGGCACTCCTCACCGCGCATATGGTGCCGCAGCACGGGTGCCGAGCCCAGTCCCCTTCTTTTGGGGGTTGGTTGTATGTCTGATCCGGCCGGATCACTTTCTTTCCATGTCCTCATCCCCGCGGGAAAACAATCACTGTCCATTCTAATGTCTCGAACATGGCTTCTCCCTCTCTCTTCACCTCTGGGTCCGGTAGCAGTCCACCAACCTTCAGGTTGGGAAAATCCTTCAAAAGCCCGCGTGTTTTCTCATAGGTAGATTCTATTCCTTTCCCATCCTTCTTCTCTTCCTTCATTACCATACTACCTCTCTCTATTCTGCTGCTAAACCTCTTTTCCCCTTCATCTTTTATACCCTCTTCCCACACTGATACTTTTAGCTCCTCCTCCTTTTCTTTTTCTCCTTCCTCCACTAGACAAACTTCTACTTTCCCCTTTTCTTCTTCTGTCCCTTTCTTTTCCTCCACCAATATATCTTTTTGCTCAGTCACCTCTCCTTCCTTTGTTCCCTCCTCCTTTTTAGATGTCTATGCATGAGGACGGCTCACTATGTTCCTTCTCTCCTTCACACATGCCATTCTAACACTAAGTTACATTAGTATTCTGGAGACATGGCAGATCTCTGTGTCAAAGGAAGGAAGGAAGGAAGGGAGGGAGGGAGGGAAGGAAGGAAGGAAGGAAGGAAGGAAGGAAGGAAGGAAGGAAGGAAGGAAGGAAGGAAGGAAGGAAGGAAGGAAGGAAGGAAGCTCTGTCAAACCATACTCTGTGGCTGGCTACCTCATTCTTTTTTAAAACTGAGCCATTCCTTTTATCGTTCAGCTCATTTGCTGAAGTGATGTCAGTGACTATGTGGTGTCTTTTTTAAAAAAATCTATACAGCAATAAGGTTCCAAACAGTCTTGCTTTGATTGTAGGTGGAACAACATGCTAAGAAATAAGAGGCAACTACCAGAAACAATAATTCCATGTTGAATTATCTCAATCCATAATGTGTACTAATCTATTACCCATCCATAATTGAACCATACCTGGGGAGTACATGGCCAAATATAGTGTTGAGAGAGGACATGACCATTTCTGCTATCCCCTTGTGTATTCAATTAATGTGTGAGGAAGATTGCAGGGACATTCCTGTAGCATGATGGTAACATGATAGAGGTAGGTTTAACTGTGTACTGTGAAAGAAGAAAAAGAGAAATGGAAAGGAAGCAGACATTTTCAGCCACAACCCTAGGTCTCATGGCCTCAATCTAGAGATGTTTGTGTAGTTCCTCCATACGGCAGGAATAGGGAAACCTCAGACCCAACCAAATCCAGTCTCCTGTGGCCTCAGTCCAGCACCTTCCACATGACAATATCTTTTGTGGTGTCCCAGGTTTTACACCCAAGGCTTAATAGCTGCTGTCCATATGCTGGTATTTTTAGTCCCTTAGCCCTGCCCTCCACAGAAATGAACCCCAACCCCAACCCCAAAGTTTTTTTTCTGAAACTGAGCTCAGCCTGCCTTGTGATATCATGTGAGGATCAGGCTCATTGTCCCCTCTCCATGACCAGCTCCAAGAGAAGCCTTGGCATAGAGCTCCTTGGTGGGTTCCCAATGTTGGTAGTCTCTTTTTTTTGTTTCCTTCCCCCATTTTTCCCTGACAAGCTTCTTTTGTCTGCTACTGCTCTTCCTATCTCCATCTTCTGATGGACTTGCCCGATGGCGTTAATGGAAGGCTGTGTGTCAGCATTGTTTTGTGTGTGGTTCTGCACAGCCACCATTTTAACTTCCTCACAATGTGTCCAGCATTGCATTATTCAATGTACCAAACACCAAATACTCTATATCTATATTCAGATTTATATAAATATATGGAGATGCATCGCTGGTGCATGTCAAGGGTCATGCAGCCCAAATCAACTTACTTAGATCTAAAAACCATTGACAGTTTATTTGACTTCTTTTTCAAAAAATCAGACTCAAAACCAGATCCTTATGAGTAATGCACTTCTATCTTTATATTTACTTTTTGAAGTCAGCTATTTGACTTCATTCCTCCATTCCATACCACAGGGGAGACCAATACATCTTTTGTTCTTTCCCTGTATCTTTGGAAAATCTGTGGTATTCTTCTTAGTCCCTTTTTTGATATAAAAAATCTGGCAGCTTTTCTATGTAAAATAAAAGTGCTCCAGGGATGTACACACAGTATAAAATACCCAATATAGGAAAACCGAGCATTTCCTCCCATTTTGTTTTCTTATTTGTACCTTTGCAGTTCCTTGCTTTTTTTAAAAAAAATTGGTTTCCCCCCATTTTTTCCCCACTTCCTCTTCTTCCATCTACAAAAGCTAACTCAGCTGGCAACTAAACCTTTCTTCAGCATGGGACAACAAGCTCCACCATTTCTACAGGCCAGCTTGGTGGCTCTAAGAAGGCCACCTAGCACCCAAATCTTACCTCTAACACCTTGTACCAGATGCTCTACTTCTTGGCATCTGCCTCCAGTATAGCTCTGCTTAATGGTATGGCAGGATGTGCAGTGAAGAGTTTTTATACAAGTCTATCATAATATACTTCACTCAGAAAAGAATTTTGATAGGAACAGTTTCCTTAAAACTGAGTCATATTATTTATATGCTGGCAAGTCTAGGACTCTGTTTGTGGAATAATCCTTTGGTTGCTTCCCAGTTCAACTCTCATCATCCAAGTTATTTCAGAGTTGCTAAAACAGTGACGGAGATATAAAGGAAATGCATGTGTTTATCATTGAGAAGGAAACCAGTTCCATATGTTCCACACATACACCTCATTTTGTGTCTGGCTTTCGGGACAGGCAGCATTGCATTGTGATGTCAAGGAAATGAAGGGGGAGGAGAGAAAAGCAACAGCAATCTGCTTTTGCTTAAACCCAATTTCAGAGAATACATTGAGATGACCCTTTCAAAAGCCATGAAGTTTATTCCAAATGGCTAGCTGCAAAGCTCATGTGTGGAAGGAGGCTGCCAATTTCTTCTTGTCCCCCCACCCCGCGCCCATCCAGTCTCTTCATAAATGCATAACCAGAGAGTGCACGGATGGCACCTTTCAGTTCATTCAAGATGAGCCCTTGGGAAAAATGTATTAGAAACAGCTGTCTGTCCCTGGGTGAGAAAAAGAATCAGGCCTACTCATGAAAGGGAAAGAAATGAGAATTAAATTGCCATGGAGCTTAGAAACTCAAGGGTGTGTTTTTAAAGTTAAAATTACAGTCTATTCACACCTCCATTTTTGGAGAGGAATATTTTCCATCTAGTTGAATGTCATTTGTGTTACACAGCAAGAATGTACAAACAGGCAATATAAAAAGCACTAAAAAAAGTGCAGCTCCGGTATCCAACAATTATAGGACAAATGGTGTGGGTGGGTGATATATGTAGGACGAGAGTCAGTGTGATTAGGTGTCAGCCTAGGACTCAGGAGATCTGGGTTCAAATTCCTGCTTGGCCATGAAAACTCAATCAGGTGGATGTTAATGGTAAACCACTCTTCGAATGTCTCACATACCTCATACATCCTGCTAAGATTCCCATAAGTTTAAATGACTTGATGACACATAAGAGTAACGGTGTGTTCAGGACACTGGACCTCCACTTTTCTTGGCTTAGATTATAAAAGGCTTTCTGTTCTGAACAAATATATAGGCACAATTAAGATAAACATAGATTTTAAAGTATAAGGCCATAAGGCTAAGCAAATAAATAAATAAATAAATAAATAAATAAATAAATAAAACTGAGTATGAAATATACCATTAGAATACAGGCTGTAAGCCATATATGATATCTCAATAGTCAATGGTTAAGGTTAAAGTACATCTCACAGCTGAAATCCTTTTGCATAACTTATGCCTGTGTAAAGGTGATGAGATCACATTCTATTTCTGTCCTGTGGTTTTTCCAGTTCCCATGTAATTCCTTTCATTGTGGGGAAGCCATGAGAGCATCAGGACAGGAGAAGGCTTCAATTTCCAAAAATCATCCCCACCAGATGATGTTACAAGCAGGGGAAGATTTTTAGTAATTAAAGACTTTTTCTTCTGTCTTGCTTCTGTGTGATAAAAGGGACTTCATGGGGGTTGGAAAAGCCATGGGACAGAAGCAGGCAGGTTGTTATTACCAAAACTTGCTCTCCCCACCCGTGACATCATCACTCTTCTGCAGGCATAAGTTATGCCAGAAGATTTCAGCCAATGAGTTATCTGAGGAATAAATAAGTAATAATTCCATTTTTATATAAAATAGTTGGAAGAGTAATGCCTTGAATAATAATCCGTTTCAGTTCATGACACAAAAAAGATAACAAAAAAATGGAATTAGACCATGAGCAAGTTTCCTGAGTCTTGGAGAATGGTGGCAGAACTGGTTTTTCTAAAATGTCAAAACACCAATTTGGTACAAACAGAAGTAAAAATGCCAATCACACATAGGAAGGTCTTCACTGCAGGAAAGGGTAGGTTAAAGTCTCCCATTGTCATAAAAGATGGGCTAAAACTGGGGTGCAAGCCATTTGTTTGTTTGTTTAAAATATTTTTATTCTGCCTTTCTCCTTAAAAGGTGGCTTACATCAATTGTTAGAATGGTTTTACAATAATTAGGCGTAAGTAAGTAATGTTGGTTTGGTTAAGGAAAAAGAATTTGAATGTGATGAAAACTGTGAACCAGGACAATTCATGATGATGGTTTCAGCTCCAGGCACTCTCCTGGGTCTGACACTTCCCCACGTACTGCATCCTCTAAATCAATTGTTCCCAATCTTGGTTCTCCAGATATTATCGGACTGCAACCTCCAGAAGCCTTCACCACTAGCTGTGCTGGCCAGGGTAGGTTTCTAGGAGTTGTAGTCCAAGAACATCTGGGGACCCAAGGGGGGGGGAACCACTGCTCTAAATGATCTATCCTTCCTTGTGAATGTTGACCCTTTAATTCTTATACTGCCTTATCCCATTTCCATTGAAACTGCTCTTTTTAAATAAACTTCTTTAAATTAATTGGACTCTTGTTTGTACTTGAAAAGTTCCCATACTGTGATTATCAGTATGATCTCTTTTCTTTGGGTTCTGAGCTGTCCGTGATGGATCAGGAAAGAGATCTTGGTGTGCTGGTGGACAGCTCGATGAAAAGTGTCAACCCAGTGTGTGGCGGCAGTGAAGAAGGCCAATTCCATGCTAGGTATCATTAAAAAGGGGATTGAAAATAAAACAGCCAACATTATAATGCCATTGTACAAAATGCTGGTAAGGCTGCACCTGGAGTACTGTGTACAGTTCTGGTCCCCGCACCCCCCAAAAAAATAGTGGAACTGGAAAAGGTGCAGAAGAGAGCGACGAAAATGATGACTGGGCTGGGGCACCTCCCCTATGAGGAAAAGCTACAGCGTTTGGGGCTCTTTAGTCTAGAGAAAAGGCACCTGAGGGGGGACATGATTGAGACATATAAAATTATGCAGGGGGTGGATAAAGTGGATAGAGGGAAGCTTTTTTCCCTCTCACACAATACTAGAACCAGGGGACATCCACTCAAATTGAGTGTTGGGAGAGTGAGAACAGACAAAAGAAAATATTTCTTTGCCCAATGCGTTGTTAGTCTGTGGAACTCCTTGCCACAGGATGTGGTGATGGCATCTGGCCTAGATGCCTTTAAAAGGGGATTGGACAGATTTCTGGAGGAAAAGTTCATTGCAGGTTACAAGCCATAATGGGGATGTATAATCTCCAGGCTTAGAAGGAAGGTACCTCCAAATGCCAGATGCAGGGGAGGGGTATTAGGAGACAGCTGTCTAGTTGTCTTGTGTGCTCCCAGAGGCATCTGGTGAAGCCACTGTGAGATACAGGGAGCTGGACTAGATGGGCCCTTGGCCTGATCCAGCAGGGCTCTTCTTATGTTCTTTGAACCAGTGGTTCAGACAAACTATGTGGCTGATCTCAAATCTGGTTCTAAAATCCTCTTCCTTCTGTCTCTTACAGAACACACATGTGGCAATGACTGCTTCTGGTGTAGGAATGCCGTTCCAGCAGGGAGCAACCTGGGGCAGAGAAGTGTTGTTTCTTTATTTGAGAGTTGGGGCCGTGGAGGCTTATTCTGTATGCTTCTGGTGGGAAAAGATTTGCCAGCACAGATGGGGTGTTCTGGAAGTCACCGTTCAAAAATGTAACATTTCCTACCTCTGGCTTGTATCAGCCCACATCTGAAAATACGACAAACCAATTGGTGGGATGATTTTCAACAGGAAAAACGAAGTGTGGTGGTGATGGTGGGGTTTATGCACATACACTCCCATCATTTTTGTGCTCTATACCAACCCCTCCCCAAATGAACGTGTAGTTCTATTGTGAGAATCTCATTCCCTCCCCCAACCCCCACTTTCCCCTCCAGTCTTTAAAAGCCCTCCTCAGAGCACTTCTAACCTTCAGAGTTCAATCTAAGTAGAGACAGCTTGCCTCTCAGCACTCTCTTCAGGGAATCTATTTGTTGTTACAGTACTGGGAGGTTACATGACAGTAACAGAGCTGTGCATGCAAGAACATCCCCGACTCTCAGGTTTTATTTGGGAAGGGAGAATGAGAGAGATGCCTGTTGCCAACTTCAGCCTACGATTATTATTCTTCATTAAAGCTGTGAGCCCTTGGAAAAACCTGGCTAGCTTGTTTTAAAAAACAAAAACAAATAAATCCTGCAAGAGCCCGTTGGGAGGATGGAGTTACTTACTGTTACTTTAAAATACATCCCATGTTATGTCAAAGCAGCAGTAGGTATATTTAAAAATGACAAGTCAGGCTTAAAAAAAACAACAACACAACAGCACAGTTCTTATTGGCATCCTTAGCCTCTCTGAGGCTCTCTCTCTCTCTCTCTCTCTCCCATCCTGAAGAGAGGAACCTCGTTGTCGCTCCCCAATTAGCAAGCTGAAGTATTTCAGCAAGGACCTTCTCCTCCCTCTCATGCTCATTAGCTCACTCCTGGCCCTTCTTAGCAGAAGGATTTTCTAAAGAGTCTTGTTAAGAGCATTAATAATAGTAATTAGAGGGTCAAGAAACCATCCTGAAACTTGACCCAAATCTTCACCCTGTGTGTGAAAGGAACATTTTCTCTTTTTCTCTTTTATTTTTTCCCCTCTCACTCTCTCTTTTATAATCACTAGTCACTGGAAGTCAATATCTATTTCTCTTGAACAAGAGCCAAACCATTCTGCCCATGCACAACCAAACTCAGGATTAAAAAATGGATTGCGCTGGGTTCATATTCCACTTAAGAAATACCAATTTTGCATCTCGTGAGGAGGATGAGGAAACCTATCTCGACTTGATAATTCATGTCTCCTAGGACTGCAGTGCCTTTTGGTGAAGAAAAAACATTTCCAAAATTATGCATGGATTTAAAAACCCAGGTGATTAAAAGTGCATATGCATGTGGTAGGGAAATTACACACACTTTAGTTAATTAGGAAAATATTTTTAAAATGCATACATTAGGGGGAAATGCAGATAAAAAATGTAAACATGCCTGTATGGAAACCTGAGAACACATAGGGAATGGGATAAGGCAAGCATGTTGATGGAATTCTGAGACGTCCATGACAAACAAAACTAATCAAGCCTTTCAGCACTGATCATGAGGTGAGGGGGGTGTAAAAGCTATTCATACAGACCTCAACTATTAGTACAGTAAACAAGGCAGCATAAGGAAGAAGATGGGCCTAATCTACATATTCTGTGTCTTTGTTGAATCTTCCTTGAGTGTGGCCTGTCATTTAGATGCTCAGTCATGGAAACATCTACTAAGGACATAGATAAAATTTAGCCAAATCCGAGATAGAAGCAGGCCACTTTTCAGAAATCTCTTGATCCTCTGAGGTGAAGGAGGAGTCCCTCCATAACAACTTGTACTGAATCTGGGCTTCCTGAAAATTTTCCAGAAGCTGATCTGGTGATCCAAAGGGCCACAGATAGGCAGATAGTATACCTGCAAGAAATGACTGTAAGGAGAGGGAATGGGAGCGAAGAACTGAGTGACTGATAGGGCTATGTATCCTTCTGAAATGTTGCAGACTTCTTACCTTATCATATCATTTCTCCTTAAATCCAGTAAGATAGGCAAAATTCCTTTTTTGACACCACTCTAAGATTAAAGGCCTGTTCTTTCACAAAATGAATGTCGTATTCTTATCTGAACCATGTCAGGTGCATGCTCTAAGAAGGTGCAACTATACTTAGGAATTTCATCTACTTATGCCAAGAAATCTCCTTCTTGGATGCACACCTTTTGACTGTGTCAGAGAAGCCGAGAGCAATGCTGTCAGTAGGTAGACTCCATTAAAAGCCTGGACTCCTAGCAGGGTCAGCCAAGGTGGAATGTTCGCAGCTGAGGCACCAGATTAAGACGCATTTTCAGAAGTAACAGCTGCATCAGGAAGCAGAAGAGAATGAATAATACCAGTAGTGATGGAGTGGAGAAACTTCTGGAGGGCAGCTACTGGACAGCTACTGGGCAGTAGCTGGAGGTGATGCTGGCAGAAGATCTTTCACAGACAATGGTGATGATACTGAAACTAACTTTTGTTACCGTAGTACTGTACAGAAAGAGGCAATGATAAACCATGCTGAACCTTTCTTACCATGGAAACCCCTATGATGAGACAGTCCAAAATGAAACAAGAGATAGTGCTGGAAGATTAAACCCCTGGGTTGGAAAGCACTCACTTAATTACTGGGGAAGGGCAAAGGGCAAGTACAAATAGTGCTGTAGCTAATGAAGCAACTAGATTAAAGCCAAAATGATCTCTAATTGCTGACATGCACAGAGGTGAAAAGAAAATCTGATGCTGCACAACACTCAGTTGGAGCATAGACAAGAAAAGTATGTATCAAGGTAAACTGGAAACTGGAAAGCAAGAGATGGAACATTTAAAGATTGCAGTGCTTGGAGTCAGTGAACGAAAGTGGACTGGACTGGGACATTTACTTTGGAAATGGCAAATTCAGGAGAAATGGACTGGCTCTAATACTCATGGCCAATGCTGTATTGCTTGGACACAATGGAAGCTAAAGCTGTAGTCCATCTGGAGAACACTTAAGGAGAAATGGTGTAGGTTTTTAATGTCCAGAGCTGAATACCTTTCTGTAAGGTGATGCATTCTATAATGTATCAGTTGTCCATACAGCAGCCAACTGAGTGAAACAAAACCATATTTTTCTAAAGAATGGACTGAAACAGAAATACAATAACAGCCATAAGAAACAACATAAGAAACAAGCAGTTAGCAGACAATTCAATTTCCCTTCTTCTGAGATCTCTTTTAAACTAGTGTTAGCAGCATTGTCTGGACTCAAAAACTCAAGAGATGGGAGAGGTCAGAATGCATCTGCACTATATACCGTGTTTCCCTGAAAATAAGACAGGGTCTTATATTAATTTTTGCTCCAAAAATGCATTAGGGCTTATTTTCAGGATATGTTTTATTTTTTCATGTACAACAATCTACATGTATTCAAATACAGTCACGTCATCTTCTGGATGCTGCACAATGCTGTACAATGGTGGAAGGCGGGGTTTCACTTAACTGGGGCTTATTTTTGGGGTAGGGCTTATATTACGAGCATCCTGAAAAACCATACTAGGGCTTATTTTCAGGTTAGGTATTATTTTTGGGGAAACAGGGTAGTTATATACAGTTTGATACCACTTTAATAACCCTGGTGCCATCTGGTGAAACCCTAGGATCTGGAGTTTGATTAAATGTTGTGGACACTTGATCTCTCTGATGGAAAATTCTAACTCCCTCATCAAACTACATTACTGAACTACAAATCCCAGGATTCTGTAGGATTGGAGTCATGTCTTCTAAAATGGAACCAAACTGCTATAACTACGTAGTGTATAACGCTCTTGTTGTTTTTTGTTTGTTTGTTTTTTCTTTGTTTTTGTTTTGTTTTTGTTTTTTTGTTTTTTTGGACTACAGCTCCCAAAATCCCGCATCCCACCTGAATTAGTGCCAGGCTGTCTGTGAAATTCTGAAGTTACTGATAAGAATAAAAGAATAAGAACTTTTCCCATGTCTACTAAAACAATACCAGTTTCAAAAATCAATAAATTCAACAGATTCATTGCTCATCCCTACAATATACAAATTTAATAACTACTTCTTAGGATGCATAGAAGTTGTACTTCAGCAGACAAGAGCAAGGATCGCTTCTGCACCTGAACAAGCTACACCTTTTTGAGGAAAGGCATGGCAATCACGGTGGTGACTGCAGCCTTACAAGATAGTTGAGGGCATATTTATTTGGGAATAAGTCTCAACATGCAGATTTAGAGAGAGACTTATTTCTCCGTAAACATGCACCAGATTGTGCTGGAACTAAACTGTCTATCTTTTATTTCATATTTTGTATATTCTCTTTTTCTTCTGGCTTGCAAATTATGTTCTTAATTAAGTTTGTTTCTGGAGGGCTTGTTTTAATAATTTGTACACCACCAAGAGTGGGAAAAGCTGTACTGGGATACAATCTCAAAAATGATAGAATGATTTCAATACGAATCCAAGGCAGACCTTTCAACATCACAGTAATCCAAGTTTATGCACCAACCACCGATGCTGAAGAGGCTGAAATTGACCAATTCTATGAAGACTTACAACACCTTCTAGAACTGACACCAAAGAAAGATGTTCTTGTCATTATAGGGGATTGGAATGCTAAAGTAGGGAGTCAAGAGATAAAAGGAACAACAGGTAAGTTTGGCCTTGGAGTTCAAAACGAAGCAGGGCAAAGGCTAATAGAGTTTTGTCAAGAGAACAAGCTGGTCATCACAAACACTCTTTTCCAACAACACAAGAGGCGACTTTACACATGGACATCACCAAATGGGCAATACCGAAATCAGATTGATTATATTCTCTGCAACCAAAGATGGAGAAGCTCTATACAGTCAGCAAAAAAAGACCTGGAGCTGATTGTGGCTCTGATCATCAGCTTCTTATAGCAAAATTCAAGCTTAAAATGAAGAAAGTAGGAAAAACCACTGGGCTAGTCAGGTATAATCTAAACCAAATCCCTTATGAATACACAGTGGAAGTGAAGAACAGATTTAAGGAACTCGATTTGGTGGACAGAGTGCTTGAAGAACTATGGATGGAGGCTCTTAACATTGTACAGGAGGCAGCAACAAAAACCATCCCAAAGAAAAGGAAATGCAAGAAAGCAAAGTGGCTGTCCAACGAGGCCTTACAAATAGCATAGAAGAGAAGGGAAACAAAATGCAAGGGAGATAGGGAAAGTTACAGAAAATTGAATGCTGACTTCCAAAGAATAGCAAGGAGAGACAAGAGGGCCTTCTTAAATGAACAGTGCAAAGAAATAGAGGAAAATAATAGAAAGGGAAAAACCAGAGATCTGTTCAAGAAAATTGGAGATGTTAAAGGAACCTTTTGTGCAAAGATGGACATGATAAAGGACAAAAATGGTAGGGACCTCACAGAAGCAGAAGACATCAAGAAGAGGTGGCAAGAATACACAAAGGAATTATACCAGAAAGAGCTGGATGTCCCGGACAACCCAGATAGTGTGGTTGCTGACCTTGAGCCAGACATCCTGGAGAGTGAAGTCAAGTGGGCCTTAGAAAGCATGGCTAACAACAAGGCCAGTGGAGGTGATGGCATTCCAGTTGAACTATTTAAAATCTTAAAAGAAGACGCTGATAAGGTGCTACACTCAATATGCCAGCAAGTTTGGAAAACTCAGCAGTGGCCAGAGGACTGGAAAAGATCAGTCTACATCCCAATCCTAAAGAAGGGCAGTGCCAAAGAATGCTCCAACTACCATACAATTGCACTCATTTCACATGCTAACAAGGTTATGCTCAAAATCCTACAAAGTAGGCTTCAGCAGTATGTGGACCGAGAACTCCCAGAAGTACAAGCTGGATTTCGAAGGGTCAGAGGAACTAGAGACCAAATTGCTAACATGCGCTGGATTATGGAGAAAGCCAGAGAGTTCCAGAAAAACATCTAATTCTGCTTCATTGACTACACAGAAGCCTTTGACTGTGCGGACCACAGCAAACTATGGCAAGGTCTTAAAGAAATGGGAATGCCTGACCACCTTATCTATCTCCCGACAAATCTATATGTGGGACAGGAAGCAACAGTTAGAACTGGATATGGAACAACTGATTGGTTCAAAATTGGGAAAGGAGTACGACAAGGCTGTATATTGTCTCCCTGCTTATTTAACTTATATGCAGAATACATCATGCGAAAGGCAGGACTGGATGAATCCCAAGCCGGAATTAAGATTGCCAGAAGAAATATCAACAACCTCAGATATGCAGATGATACCACTCTGATCGCAGAAAGTGAGGAGGAATTAAAGAACCTCTTAATGAGGGTGAAAGAGGAAAGCGCAAAAAATGGTCTGAAGCTCAACATCAAAAAAACTAAGATCATGGCCACTGGCCCCATCACCTCCTGGCAAATAGAAGGGGAAGATATGGAGGCAGTGACAGATTTTACTTTCTTGGGCTCCATGATCACTGCAGATGGTGACAGCAGCCATGAAATTAAAAGACCCCTGCTTCTTGGGAGGAAAGCGATGACAAACCTAGACAACATCTTAAAAAGCAGAGACATCACCTTGCCGACAAAGGTCCGCATAGTCAAAGCTATGGTTTTTCCAGTAGCGATGTATAGAAGTGAGAGCTGGACCATAAAGAAGGCTCACCGCCAAAGAATTGATGTTTTTGAATTGTGGTGCTGGAGGAGACTCTTGAGAGTCCCCTGGACTGCAAAGAGAACAAACCTATCAATTTTGAAGGAAATCAACCCTGAGTGTTCACTGGAAGGACAGATCCTGAAGCTGAGGCTCCAATACTTTGGTCATCTCATGAGAAGAGAAGACTCCCTGGAAAAGACCCTGATCTTGGGAAAGTGTGAAGGCAAGAGGAGAAGGGGACGACAGAGGACGAGATGGATGGACAGTGCCATCGAAGCTACCAACATGAATTTGTCCAAACTCCGGGAGGCAGTGGAAGACAGGAGGGCCTGGCGTGCTCTGGTCCATGGGGTCACGAAGAGTCAGACACGACTTAACGACTAAACAACAACAAAATGGCAGAAAACCAGTCCAGAAGTATTTAAAGAAAGAAATAAAATTTCCACTTTGAAAGCATGCTCTGTGAAGCATGAACTGTTGGGAAAGTTTGCTGTGAATTTTAGTGTACAAAAGACAAACCAAAATAAAAAATGATTAATTGTCTCACTCAGTCATTTGAGATTTATCATCCTTTCTTTTCCCAGAACGTTTTTTTAATAGTTATTTTTAGAGATAACCATATCAGTGATTTTCGACTACAACTCGAAATGGCACAATAGCCGCCCAGAGTAGTCAATTGACTAGATGGGCGGGGTATAAATGCAATAAATAAATAAATAATAAATAAATTAACTCCCAGATGCTACCTCAGAAATTCTGCAAATTGTAACCTAAAAGCATAGGCATGCTAAGCTCTAGTGATTTTTATAAAAGATCTCTATACAAATTTGAAAACAAGTAAATATATGTGTGTGGATACCATCCTTCCAGCAAGCAGTTCTGCACAGTATGCATGAGGCCCTGTCACTGTGCTATCACAACAGGTCTGCAGAGTAGATCAAGCTCAGAGACCATGACCTGCTCAAAGCTTTGAACAGGAATCTGAACTCAGGTTTGCCACATTCCATTTCACTATCCTAACCTCTACTCCACATCAGATTGTAACTGGGTATAGAACTAATCATGCAGCAACGAAGAAGAGAGAAATGAGGAGGGACTGATGCCTGCTAGTTTAATTTATGTTTTTCTAAGTATGCTCATTAATCGGATACTTGAAACTGATCATAAGTTGTGGGCAGCTGTACTGTAAAAGGAGAAACCTGCTGTTTCATGGATTTCTGCAGGCGCCTGATGTTCTTTTAGTAATGGCTGAGTATGCACAGTCTAAATGTCATGGAGAGGTTTCTGATTTATAAAAATTCATCGTGCCAGCATAATGCATTTTTCTAAGCTTGGGTGCTTCGTTCTGTAGCTGCACATCTCAGCAGAAACCGTAGGGCAAGAGAGAGAATGCCAACCACACAAACAGAGGGCAGGGCCATTTTGCACATGTTGAATATGTTAAGGTTAGCAGTGTTCTAATTAAACTCTGATTAGCAAGTGGACTTGATCCAAGCCAATTCAGTCTTGAAAGAGGCGGTGTTTTCTTTTCCTTTGGCTGCCAGTTTATCAGAGGTAGGCAATTAAGAACTCACACACCTCCAGGTCTTGGTGGTTTTGAAAGCCTGAATCTCATGCCAGTCAAACGATAGAGACCCATTCTCCTTGGCACAATAGCCTCCTCTAATCTCACTTCTAGCAATTTATTTTTCTCTCTCTTTCTGAGCAGATTTAGAAACAAAATACCCTTGAATAAGCATTGGGGGGGGGGGGGGAGGACTAGTCTATGGCTGTGGCAGACCATAGAGTCAATACCACTGGTCCAGGATCATCTAATCCCATCCCCAAAGTGGGTGTTTTCTCAGTCGATTCAGTTTTTCATTTAACATGCCTTGGATAAATAAACGTTAACCACATCTCCACTTTGATTTAAGGGAACCTGTGAGGATCCAATTATGTTTCCAGGGAGCAGAGTGAAAAGGAGGAGCTGGAAGTGCCTGTGAAGGAGCAGACATTCTTTTTCTCAAAGCAAACACAATGCCGCCACAGACGTCCCTTGTAATTATTGCTTCACTACAAATTTACAAGCCCAGAGGTGAGCCTGGCTTTTGTTGACTGCTTAAATGCAATTATTACCTTTCTTTCACATTTAGGTTCCCAAACTTGGGTGCCTGCTGCTTTTGTTCACAAAGCCCCAAGATCCGAAAAAGATTTAACTGGAAATCAACACGATAGCCTTTGGTTCATAGAATGTTTCACCGTCATGACCAGCCAAAGAGTTTTACCACAAAATATGTGACACACATCCTTAATAAGAAATCACATCTAAATTCATGTCCAAAAAGCAAAACAAAACCGGGCAGCTCTAAACCCTCAAAGCAAAGCAAGAGCCGTTATATGAAAGATTCACTACAATGCCTTTTATCCACTGTGCATCTGTTCCTCTTACAAAAAGGATAATAATATGCTATACTTTCAGAGATGGAGCATGCGTTCTTCAGCACATTTATTTGGGAGCAAGTGTTAGAACACTGTGTAATTTACTTCAGAGTAAGCACACGTGGGATTGCACTGTGGATCCCTTTGGGACTATTACTCAGGTGCATATTTCTCCCACACTAAAATCCTCTGTAAATGTATTTCAATCCCCATGCTTAATGTCCACAAAACTTTTTTGAGCTTAGATTGTGCCTTTTCATTGCATAGAATTTGAATTGGAGTAGAGTGCCTTTCAACAATTTCTGACCTTGTGTGTGGCTAGTGTGTCTTCCAGCATTATGAGTGGGCAGATGTCAAATCACGTGTGGGTGGCTGAAGAATCCTTGTCTCTTACCTGTGAATGCATAAATATATCTTTGCTTGCCCAACTATCAGGAATGGACTACGAGCTATAAACTTCTTCCTTTATCAAGAACATACTACAGTCCTTACAGTGATTTACTCTTATTGTGGAAAACTAGAGAAATGAGAGAAATCCCCCCTGCCAAAAGAAGAAGAAGAAGAAGAAGACAGGCAAAGCAAAACTCTTTTGGAAAATGAGGTAAGCCTGAGATCTGCTCTATGTATCTTCCTTGACCTCTTGACGTGAAGCAGACAGTTTGCTGCAGTATGAAGGAAGAAAGCATTTCTCCTGTTTCCTTTCCTTTTACCAAAAGTGGAGGTGGGGACTTCTGGAAATTAGCAGAACACAATGAATACTGAATCAAACATGAGGCCCTTGGAGCAACCATCCTGTCAGGTAAGTGCCTACAGGGCTGTAACCTCAATTGGTGGACTATATGAAGATCCTTTTTAACAACTAAAAAAAGAGAGAAGTTTCTGCTTCCCTTCAATGTATTATACACAATTTCTTCATACTCCCCCCCACTCTTTGGTTACAGAAGGGTTAATACTAGACAGCTTTGAGAGCTTACTGCTGTGCAAGGCAAAATGCATTCCCACAATTAGAAACTGCACTCTCTGGGGCCCCTTGATTAATCAGCTCCCAGCTGAAGTGTGTATCTCTTTGGACCGCTGTTATTTCCTCAAGTGTTTTGACTGGGTCTTTCTCAAGAGGAGTTGGAGTATTCACGTGGCCATACGTATTTTTCCCTGCGATTGTTTCACTTGATATTGAGCTCACCTCTTTTGACGATCCAGGGTTGAACTTCAACCTACTTATTGCCAAACACAGAAGGACACTCGGTGAAGGGACAGGCAGAAAGGCGGGAGGTGGGGTGGAGAAACACTGACACACTCTCAAGTTTTAAGTTCTATACAGTGAATTCAAATTCATGAGCGATGTTCTATTCAATTCAGTTAAGCTATTTGAGATGAACATTTGTGATTAGAGTTGAACTTCACAATATGGGTTGAAACAGATCCTTTAATCCAGTGTATGATCTTCTCATAAATTAAGAGATTGTGTATTATTGGATGACAGTAGCCATGTGTGTTCAGCTAATGGTGTCCAGAAACACACTGTTCTTTCGTAATGTCTGTGATCTGTTTGAAGTAGTTGGGACAGCATCAGCAACAAGAGTCATACCATATGCTTTGTAAATGATGGTAACTAGAAATGGGCAGAAACTAGTGGTTTGTGATGGTTTGTGGTTTGTGCCTACCCATGAACCATGAACTTTCATGACCCCCCCCCCCGAAAAATGAACCAGTCTATGGTTCATTTTTCAGGTTCATGGGAGGGGGGCATCCATCCCTCCCCCTCCCCTTGCCCCTGTTGCTTCCTTACCTTCTCTTGAAGCCTCCACCACCACTGCTGCAACCATACTGAGAGGCAGCAGTCCTAGCTTCAAGGACCTGGGTCTGCTGTTTCTGCACATACACTCGCCACTTAGTTGACAGGCGGGTGCATGCGCAGAAGCCGCAGGCCCGGGTCCTTGAAGCCAGGCCTGCTGCATGTGCACATGCACCTGCCTGTCAACTGAGTGGCGGGTGCAAGTGCACCCTCATCAGGCCCCGGCCTGCTGCCTGTCAGGATGGTGGCGGTGGTGGAGGAAGAGGTGGCAGCTTAAATTTAGTCAAGGTAGGTGACGGGAGCAGTGGGAGGGAGGTTGGGTGGGCATCTTGTTTTGCCAAACAAAATGAAGCACCGAGGTGGGAAAACATTTGGAATACAAGCAAATAGCCAGTATATGTAGGGGGAAGGTAAGAGAAGCAAAAGTGCAGAATGAACTCAGGCTTGCCAGACAGATTAAAAAGAACAAAAAGGGTTTTTTTAGTTATGCCTGCAGCAAAAGGAAAAACAAGGAAATGATAGGGTCGCTGTGTGGAGAAGATGGCCAACTACTAACAGAGGACAGGGAAAAGGCTGAACTTCTCAACACCTTCTTTGCCTCAGTTTTCTCCAAAAGGAAAATAGTGCTCAACCTGAGGGGCGAAGAGCAGGTGATGTAGTGGGGGGAAATGCAGCACAGAATAGGTAGAGAAGTAATACACAAATACCTGGCTACTCTAAATGAATTCAAGTCTCCAGGGCCAGACGAATTATATCCAAGGATATTAAAAGAACTGGCAGAAGTAATTTCAGAACCATTGGCAATAATATTTGAGAATTCTTGGAGAACAGGAGAAGTCCCCACAGATTGGGGGAGGGCAAATGTTGTCCCTATCTTCAAAAAGGGAAAAAAAGAAGACCCAAATAATTATCGCCCAGTCAGCCTGACATCAATTCCCGGAAAAATTCTAGAGCAGATCATTAAACAGACAGTTTGTTATTACTTAGAAAGCAATGCTGTCATCTCTAAAAGTCAACACGGGTTTCTCAAAAACAAGTCATGCCAGACTAGTTTTTTTATTTATTTATTTTTTCCAAAACAAATACAACAATACAAAATACTTACTAACAATCTAAAATACAGTACACCCCCATACCCACGGGGCCCTTTGGAGCAATTCTTTTATTACGAACCTCCTTTCCAAAATTGTATTAATTGTTGCTTAGAGGCTTTCCCCTTTCCTTTCACTTAGAAAGCAATGCTGTCATCACTAAAAGTCAACACGGGTTTCTCAAAAACAAGTCATGCCAAACTAATCTGATCTCTTTTTTTGATAGAGTTACAGGCTTGATAGATGAAGGGAACACTGTGGATGTAGCATATCTTGATTTCAGTAAGGCCTTTGACAAAGTTCCCCATGATATTCTTGCAAGGAAGCTAGTAAAATGTGGCCTAGACCAGGGGTCCCCAACCCCCGGTCCGCGGCCCGGTGCCAGTCCATGGCCTTGGCTGGACCGGGCTGCGGAGACAGATCTTCCGTCCCCCGCATGCACTCCCCCCCCCGCACGCCCCCCTGCACAGCCCATTCGCACGGGCACGTGTATGTGTGCACACGCATGCGTGCCACGAGCACCCCCACCCCTTCGCACATGCGTGAGTGTGTGCATGCGCCATGCGAGCGCCCCCTGCCCCTTCACACATGCGCGCGGGTGTGTGCACGCACCTCGTGAGCACCCCCGCCCCTTTGCGCATTCACACAAGTGTGCGTGTGCGCTGTGCGTGAACCCCCCCCACCTACTCACGCATGCACACAAGCGCGGGGGTGCCCTGCCCCCCCCCCACGCATGAACCCCATCCCCCCCAACCGGTCCGCGGTGTCAAAAAGGTTGGGGACCACTGGGCTAGACAGTGCTAATGTTCGGTGGATTTGTAATTGGTTGACTGACCGAACCCAAAGGGTGCTCACCAATGGCTTCTCTTCATCCTGGAAAGAGGTAACTAGTGGGGTGCCTCAGGGTTCTGTTCTGGGCCCTGTGCTATTCAACATCTTTATCAATGACCTGGATGAAGGAATAGAGAGTATGCTGATTAAATTTGCAGATGATACCAAATTGGGAGGGGTTGCTAATTCCCCAGAGGACAGGATTAAAATTCAAAATGACCTTGACAGATTAGAGTCCTGGGCCAAAACTAACAAAATGAATTTCAACAGGGAGAAATGTAAGGTCCTACACCTAGGCAGAAAAAATGAACTGCACAGATATAGGATGGAAGATACCTGGCTAGACAACAGTACCTGTGAAAGGGATCTAGGAGTCTTGGTAGATCACAAACTGAACATGAGTCAGCAGTGTGATGCAGCCACCAAGAAAGCCAATGCAATTCTTGGTTGCATCAATAGGAGTATAGTGTCTAGATCAAGGGAAGTGATAGTACCACTCTATTCTGCTTTGGTCAGACCTCACCCGGAGTATTGTGTCCAGTTCTGGGCACCTCAATTCAAGAAGGATGTGGACAACCTGGAACGTGTCCAGAGGAGGGCGACCAAAATGGTCAAAGGTCTGGAAGCCATGTCCTATGAGGAGCGGCTTAGGGAGCTGGGAATGTTTAGCCTTACAAAAAGAAGGTTAAGAGGAGACATGATAGCCATGTTTAAATATTTGAAGGGATGTCATGTCGAGGAAGGGACAGGTTTGTTTTCCACGGCTCCTGACACTAGGACAAGGAGCAATGGTTTCAAACTACAGGAAAAGAGATTCCACCTGAATCTCAGGAAGAACTTCCTGACAGTCAGAGCTGGTCGGCAGTGGAATATGCTGCCTCGGAGTGTGGTGGAGTCTCCTTCTTTGGAGGTTTTTAAGCAGAGGCTGGATGGCCATCTGTCGGGAGAGCTTTGATGGAGTTCCTGCATGGCAGGGGGTTGGACTCGATGGCCCCTGTGGTCTCTTCCAACTCTGTGATTCTATGATTCTATGATTCATTTCATTTTGGCAAAATGGGATCCCCAAACTGAACCATGAACCAAACCACAAACCAACCCAGTTTGTGGGTTCGTGGTTCAGTTCGTGCCCATCTCTAATGGTACTGGTTCCCCAGAACACATTTCCCACTTTATTCAAACATATAAACCAGAGCACACAGTAGTAGTGGGCAGAGTCTGCAGAGCAGGCTCATATCTTCTCATCTGAACTTTGAAATGGTATATACGTACCAGCAACAGATTAATCATGTTTTTCAGCTGATTGTGTATCACAGGTTCCTCCTCCCTAGTTCGTGTTATGTGCTGTCAAGTAGAGCTGATTTATAGTGACTCTAACAGGGCTTTGGAAGGAAGTGAGACATCCAAGGAGTGGTTTACCAGTTCCACACCCCCGTTGAGTTTCTGTGGACTGGGAGAAATTCAAACCCAGGTTTCTTGAGTCTTAGTCCATCACTCTATCTTTCACACCATACTGGGTCTTCCTAGTGTTAAAACCTTCTTCCAATTTTGCACAAGGACCATGTAGTTTTTTGTCTGTCTGTCTGACTATGGAAAATGCCCTGAACAGCTGCCCAGGCAGAGTCTGCAAGGGATAATTTAAGAAGTACTACACCACCCTGATGACTTCCTCTTCCAGCTAAATAATCCTATGAATTTGACTCTAATCAACTGTATTTTACCTAGTGTGTCACTAACTTTCCTCTCCAGATTTTCTAATATGGATATTAACATGCTTCTACTGCTAGCTGAGTCAGAGAACATGTTTTATCAAAAGGCAATGGAAGCTGCACTGACTGAATGGCTTCCTTTGTCTATAGAACACGAGTAAAACAATTTATAGTCCCCTAAAGTAGAACCTAGTACCAACACATCTCCAACTGGTTTGACACATTTGTTATCTCCATCATGAGACTTTAACTAGAGATCTTGGCCTTCTACCTTCAGCCATGATGATTTATGGACTTTCCTACGTGTTCATCTCGTCCACTCACTCAAATTCTGTGGTACCCAGCCTGCAGAACTCAAAAGTGCAGTCATATTTCATATTTTAGTGGTCCAATAAAGAACTTTTGGGACTTTTAAGCAGTAATTGGTTCCCCTGTGATATTCAGAATGTTTGAAGTGTGTTTACATGGAGTTTATGTTAGTGTTGTGTGGACACTTGAGCAGTTGGTGGTAAAGCTCCCACATCTAAGAGATTTCACACTATGTAACATTTGATCTTCTAAGGTTTTCCTAGGATGTCTTTGCAGTTTATAAAGCTGGTACACCATGATCTGTCAAACTTTTCCTTCAGATGACTCTGAGAGTGCTCTCCTCAAAAGGAATAGTCATTTACAGGAGGAACTCACTAGCTGTGCCAGAATTTAGATAAACTGATTGTCTCTAACATGTCTGGGATGCATAGCTTCCTTTATAAAATGTTTTTAAGTAATAAGAAAGACACTATTCCAAACAGAGCAAAGTCATCCCTCAGTGGACTATGTCATATCCATGTTGGTCCAGTTGATGAATCTGGCCCCTCTTATTGGTCACTCATCATATCATCTGCCATTCTCTGGATGTTGGGATTAAGAAAGGGTGGGTTGAGGGAGAGATGAGCTGTATGGCCTAAGAGTCAGAGTCCAGGAGGACTCCAGTTCCCAGACAGACCTGATTAGCAGTACAACTAATGGACCATCCAAACCAGGTCTGTGTTTATCATGAGACTTACCACTTGGGGTGAAAAATTTACAGCAGAAAAAGGGAAAGTGTGGCTCTCCAGCTGTTATTAAATTACACCCCCCTATCATACCCATCCAGTGGCCATAATAGCTGAAGCGGACTGGGCCCAAATGGCTTCAGGAGGGCCAAAGGTTCCTTACTGCTGCTTTATAACTTGTTGTCAACAGCCACAAGGTTTCATCTCTTAAGAATAAAATTCTTTCTTTCCTTAGGCAGCTTGGGATCCAGGGCTGATACCTATTAGCATCCTGTCAAAGCTCAGTTTACAGGGGAAAGTGGGGGGGGGGGGAGACATTACATTAGGCCTGTACATAATTCCTAATGGTTTTGGCACGTGTGTTATGTCTAAAGCAAACTAGTTGAGATTATCGGATGAAATGGCAAAAGAGCGAGCACATATATTAAAAAGTGAAACCATATAAAGAAAATAAAGTAACAAAGAATATTTTGAGCATGAATTTAAATATGATCAGATGTTGTTTGTTTCCAGTGTTTTCACTTCCTTAAACAAGCACCTGTATCTCTGAGTTTAAATCTTTCTGTGGTTTGAGTTTGTTCCAACAATTAATAAAATCAGACCAATTGTTCAGACAAAGTGTTCCAGAACAAATAAAACAGATATTTCTTTCTCAGCTTTCCCACAGTCTTTTACAATAGATAAGTATATACCATACACATTTCCTTCATTTTCCAAAGGAGGATATCTCTTTTGTTTCCTGAATTTTGCAGTCAAAATCTTAGGGGTCACTCTGGGGTTTCCAGACATATATCCAATGACATCTTTGCTTCCTTACACATCATTAATATAGCCCAACAACAACAACAGCAACAACAACAAAAGAGTCGTATCAGAGTTGGCAGCCAGAGTTTTATCATCCCGTTTTGTTGTGTTTTATTGTTTTAATATTTGTTTTATACACAACTTCAGGAGAAATATGGTAGGAAAAAAGTCTATAAATATATTTAATAATAATTGTGTTAAATCTAAAATACCAACAAATATATGACATTAAATGTTACAGTGTTTAAAATTATATAATTGTTGGTATTGTCGATTTAACACAGTTATTAATAAATATATTCATAGACTATTAAATAACATTTAATGTCCATAGAACCACACATCTTTGCTAATGTTGTCACATATAATACTAGAACCACAGTCTGGAGCATGTCCAAAGCATAAATTAAATTGGGCAAGGTACTATTTGCTTCAGCTTTCTTTTCTTTGGTTGTTGTAGGTTTTTTTGGGCTGTTTGGCCGTGTTCTGGAGGTTTTTCTTCCTAATGTTTCGCCAGTCTGTCTGTGTTCTGACTCCTGTCCTCTGAAGATGCCGGCCACAGAGACTGGCGAAATGTTAGGAAGAAAAACCTCCAGAACATGGCCAAACAGCCCAAAAAAACCTACAACAACCATTGGATCCCGGCCATGAAAGCCTTTGAGAATACATTTCTTTTCTTTCTTTTTTCTTTTCTCTTCTCTTTTATTTTCTTCTGAACAAAGACAATTTTAAAGGTGCTTGGTACATAAACCCCTGAAGCTACCTGACATTTGGCAGGTTTACTCCTCTTTTTTGGATCTATTACATCTCTGGATTTCTTGTACATCAGTGCAAAAACAATACATTTACAGCCATTTTGGTTTTCCAATATGTTTTTTACAAATATACAAACAGATTCAACTCTGGGGCAGAAACCAAATTGGATGGTATTGTTCTAGATTAGACTGAGATGTATTTGGAAGCTTTGAATTGATTTTCAGGCAGACCCGTGTCCAGCCCTACTTACATTCATACCTTGAGCTCTATGAAAGTATTTTTATATATTTGTCCAGGTAATTGATGATAAAAAGGAAATTTCTCTGTTTTCAGAAGCACTAGCAAAATGAAAGCTTTCAGAAGGCAGAGAATATATTTGAGAGGAACAATATTAATAGCTGTATATACTTTCATTCAACAAACATTGCTTGCAGGACTTCTGGAATGCAAACAAATGATTCCAGTACTTTGCAATCGCCAAATGAGTTGTAAAATTCTTTTTTTACAAAAAAAAAAAAAATATTTTTAAAAGTTTGTGAGCAGAAGGGGTCATCAAGCAAACGAGGGCAAATGAGAAAATGAATGTGAAATAGAGATGGGCACTTACCAGCACGGTTCACTGGATTGGGCCCACCGGTGTTGCATAGGAACCCTAGATTCCATGCCTGTGGGCACCCTGTCAGAAGCAGGACCACAGGCATCTCTGCCCTGTCTCCTCCTCTAAGAGGGCACTCGTGTGAGGAGACAGAGCACAGAATCTGGCGTGCCCTCACATCACCTGTGGGCCTGGTCTGGCGAACCATATCGAACCACCAAACTGCGGTAAGTGCCCATCCCTAATGTGAAGTGGAAGTGGAAGGCAATTAGGGTAAAGGCAAGATCTTCTTAAATAAAAGGTTGGAGAAATGGAAGAGGAAAAAAAATAAGACTAAGATGGGAGAAATGAGAGATTAAAATTTTCACTCTGCTGAAGGGCACTCTAGCCCTTGAATGTCAAGATATTCATAATGTTGGCTTTTAGAGTCACCGTTTTTAATCAATCAGTTTTGAAATACAGGAGTCAGATATTTATTTAATAGAAGTTTGTCAAGTCCATTAAGCATCAAAGTCACTATCTTGCCCTTTGAATATTTCTTTGAGATGGGTCCTCTTAACAATTTAACACATGTCTAATTGCTATTCTGCTCAGTTTCAATAGGAATAAAACAGACATACCAAGCATAGTAACAGTAAGACATTTGTTACTTGCAGGCACATTCCATACTTTGGACCATTGGCTCTTCAGCAAGGAAATGTGAGGAATGCGTCTTTAGTTACACCTTCCAGTTATTGTACTCAGCTTTTTCATTAGTTCTTGATGCTTTAAAGCTAGCCAAAACACATTCTCTCCCCTCTCCTCTCACACACAAAGTATTTTTTCTGCAGCTGTTGAGTAAAACAGCATCCCTCAGACATTCTTACAGACCATACACATCCCTTTAAAACTGTCAGCTGAAACAGAAATAATTTCAAAAATGTGATTTTTACAAAAGCTAAGACCCCTGCTTGAAGGAACTCAGAGGACTGTTCACTGCTCCCATCCCAGAGCAAACCACAGTGTTATATATGGTCACTCCCCAGAATAAATTTGTGGGATAATTAAGGCCGAGAGAAGGTAACTAATCAAAACCTACCCAGTAATCTTCACGTCTGAGTGGAGATTTCTCAATCCTGATCCTACACTACGATCCAGAGAGGTGCATCTTTTAGCCCTCCAGGCATCACTGGTTGGCAACTCCCATTGGCTGTTAACTAGCATAGCAAATACTGAGGGATGCAATCCAACACTATCTGGAGGGCCACCAGTTGCCCACCCCTGTTCCAATCCACTTTGGTTTTCATTCATAAAAAACATTAGCCTTACTCAGGCATTCAAAAAAGAATTCATCTGAAGCGTGAGCAGGGAGAAGAATTCTAGCCCCACTGTCTGCCTGTCACTGTATCCATGTGAAGGAGGAATGTCTGAAGAGAAGACAATTGAATGCACATAGAGGCTCTCCACCTGATTGCAAATCCTGATTTTTATGATCCCTAATCACACAGAGTTGCTGTCTGGATAGCTCAGTGAGTCAGGTACCTAGCTATGGAACCAGAAGTTGGGAGTTTGATTTCCCCACTGTGCCTCCATAGAGGAAAGCCAGCTTGTGTAGCCTTGGACAAGCTGTACAATCTCAGAGAATCCGAAAAGAAGGGAATACTAAACCCCTTCTGAGTATTCCATATCTAGAAAACCCTAGAAAGGGTCACTATAAGTAAACATTGATTTGTCAGCACTCTATTATTATTAATCGCATAGAGATCCTCCAAGTTCAGCAGAAGTTTTCCTTTTCAGTCAGTTCCTCTCCTTGTGGAGATATCAACAGCCAGGGGTCAGGGCTAGAACTCTCTCCCTGATCCCACTTTCAAATGTGACTTTTGTATAATGTTAAGCTCTTATGAGGCTACTGTGCTGAGCAGAATAGGCTTGCAGGTACAGTTGTATACAGCTTGACTAGGGCTGGCCTTACCCTCAGGCAAAATGAAGCAGTAGTCTAGGCAGGAGATACTGGGAAATGGCAGCAATGTTTCTGCAGAGGGAGCCACGTGCCACCAGGTTTGCCTTGCACCCCCAAAGCTAGCCTATGGCCTACAGATGAGATTAAGTTGCTTAACCTTCACCAGAGATGAGGAAAGATTTATTTGCTAATCTGGTTAACATTTGTACATGGAATGGAAGGGACACTAGCTGGTTCTTTGTCTCAGGCTACAAAATGTTTGGGATGGTCCTGGACCTCAGCATAACAAATACAGTAAGAGAAAAACAGCCACGGCCTTCAGGTGTGAAGCTTCTGGTACATGTCATGTGGGCAGAGCTATTAGTGGACATGAGAGAGAGAAGGAAAATATACTTCAGACATAGTTTGTGGCTGACGGGTAAATTTGTGAAAGGGGACCTTTGTTATAACAGATCTTTGTCTTTTGAATTTTTAAACAACGTGGGATTTGTTGAAACTGGAAGAAAGGCAAAGAAAAAAAGAAGCAAGGGATGAAGGAAGTTTGACCCATGCAAGCCATTGTACTGGCAGACCATTTGCTAGTGATGGAAGAACATAAAAGAAATTTAACTGGTTTCTCTAGCTGGTCAAAGAGAAGATCAGTGATCTGCGTAGATAAACAAATGATTGGCTAGCCTACTGGAAGGGAAATGTTGATCAACCTCAGTTGAAACTGGGGAGGAATTTTCTGGCACTACAATAGAGGAGAATCTGCTGGAAATCTCAAATCCCTTTGCTTCCCACAATTTGTCATTAGACAGCTTTCATTCTACCACATTCCCTCTATCAAACAGGTGAGGTCATGCTGAAGAGGATTTTTTCCCCTTTTGATGAGGCTAAGTAAACATTTCTTGGAACAGGGTAGACTCCCTAAACAAAGGATTAAGAAGTGAAAGGGAAGCTAAGCCTTCTTCTGCCACTCATCATTTATGTCACATGTAGTATATTTAAATGAAGCCCTTGTGGCAATCACAGGATATCTCACTGAATACTTGCTTATGTGTGACATTGCTTGTTTCCTACAGTCCAGTTCACCTGCTGGAAGGACTTAAGCAACTATTATATGGTAAATAAGCTGCCCACTTCCTTGACTTTACAGTATTTGTCATAATTTTAAATGACCAATGGTCTTCTTTCAGGATGTCTGGAAGTGTCAGGTTTTCCACTACATTTATAAACTATAGTCCACATCAAACAAAAACAGTAACAAAAATAGCTGATGCTAGTGCCTGGGCTCTGTTACTTCATAATATATATTGAGGGAGGCACTTACATGGTTGAACAAGAGATGAGCTGTTCCTATAGGGAGACTGCTGCTGCAAACCTCCAGCATCTGCTACCTGAGGCAGGTGCCTCAGTCTGTTTAATGACAGGGCCAGCCCTACAGGAGAGGACCAGAGACCACGGCATAATGTGTAGTTTGACCTGCATTTCTATCTACTTCTCCAGCAAAACTTTACTGCCATTCCATATGTGTGCTTAATATGTATTCTAACACACACTGGAGTTTTGCTATCTTATCCTTTGGACTTTTTGTGGCTCTATAGTCCCCACCCTACAGCTTGAAAAAAAAATAGGGCCAACACTAAGTTAAATCCTGTAAAACCAAATGAATATGTTTCATCAGAGGCACAATCTGGCAATACTTAGAGTCTGGATAGGTCAATTAATAAGACATGTTTCCATTTCCATCTTCAGGAACAGTGGATGATAAGAAACAGCTATACATTTTTGAATAACAATATGCCCCTGGAGAATTAAGAGCAAGTGACATATTCCCCATACTGTAATGTGCATGGGTAATTATGAGAGTCACTCCCATCCAGTTTAATGGCAGCCACATGGTAAATTTCCCTCTGATTGTTCTATGGCATTCAGTCACCATCTGATTGCACAAAGAGTATCTGGATGAAAGGCCTCCAAACCAAAGTTACGTACCACTGGAAATAGTGCGACTGACTCAAACTCACACTTTGAGCACTCATTGGTGAGTCACCACAGAATTCATGTTCCAGAATAGAATGAAGACATCTGGAACAAATCAGTTATGGAGGAGATGTTCAGCTGGATTTGAAACATTCATGCTGCTCAAGAACTAAAGCTTTTCCTTAAGGCTTTTCTTCAGTGAGTTAGGTATCTGGCTGTGGAGCCAGAGGTTGCGAGTTCAATTCCCCACTGTACATCCCTGAAAAGCCAGCCTGTGTGGCCTTGGGCAAGCTGCACAGTCCCAGGATGCCCTCAGAAGAAGGTAGTGGCAAACCACATCTGAATACTCTCTACCTAGAAAATCCTGAAAAAGGTTGCTTGACAGCACACTACTACTACTACTACTACTACTACTACTACTACTACTACTACTACTACTTGCTTCAGTGCCATCCTGAGACAGACCTCAAGAGAGTTTAGGGGCCCTCAAAGCAGGTTGTGAGGCACATACAAAGACAAGTAGTTGACAAGTCCATGAGGAAGAACTAGGAGGTTGCCTCCCAGGACCTGCTGCTTCAGGTGGTTGCTTCGCTCTGCTTAATGGTACAATCAGCCCTGATTTGCTTCATATGTACCAGTAAATGAGCAGAGTTTTTACCACTATTCTGGATCCTTGTGCATTACCTACACTAAAGCAGTGTAATAAATAACACCAAGGACTCTAAGAGGATAAGCTTGAACTAATCAAGATGGTTGAGACCTAGTGGAACTAACACTAGGCTGGCTGAATCTGCCCATCCTAGCCTAGGGATGTTGGTAATTACTTAGGGTTATCTTCACCTTGGCCTAACTTTGTGCTGCCATAGTAGCGGTGTCTCTGAGTTGTAGGAAGTCCAGATCCGGCATAATTCAGCTCCTCCCTCATTCTGTTTTTTCTTCTCCACCCCATCCCCTGCTTTTTTCCAACTCTTTTGCTACCGTTTCTTAGCCAGGTGCCTCTACTAACAGGTCTCTGAGATCAGCCAGGAGAAAGGGGGCTCTACTGGCCCAAGGGGAATTTCTGCAGGCAAAAGATTCCTATTCCTGGCCCCCTTCAGCCGGCACATCTTTGCGTTAGGATTGCATTGTTAGTCCATAAGTGCAACCGTGTTTATTTCTTCTCAATGAATTCCATTGTGTAGGAAATAATTTTGATATTTTTTTTAACTTTTATGAGACTATGTTAGTATGGAGATTGGTTGGGAAAGTTATTTTGTGGAATACACTACTAGGAGCCCCTAGCCAGCATGGCTACTATTATAGTGAGGAGAGTGTGGCTGTTCATGTGGTGAAGAATCAACAAAGTGACTTGGTGACCTGATGCAATGAGCCTTTGACAGGTGTCAGTCAAGAGCTATTACAAGTCATTTTGATGATGGTGCCATCTCCTCATCCCATGATGAGAAGCTGGCTCAACCAGCCGTTGAAGTTTACTTCTGCACTATGTTCTCCACCACACCTCAGGCAGCAAACTTGTTTTGTAGCACATACAGATGTGTGGAAACCAGTGCAGTATAGTGCAGTATAGAAAGATGGACTAGAACTCAGGAGAGCTGTGTTCAAATCCCTGCTTGCCATGAAAACTCACTGGTAAAAGTCACTGGTAAAACCATAATTCTAATGGGATCTGATGGCTCATAACATAACACAACTGTGTTATCCAGTAAAGGAAAACACTCAAGAAGCTTAGAAGACTCAAGCAGGAAACTGCTGCCACTACTCTCTTTCATCTGTCATCAGAAGCAGTCCCTTACTTTGGCTAATGGTGGAGCTGTTCCTGAGACAATCAATTTTGCTGTTCATGATGTCTTTGTTTCCTTTAAAGGCATTCAAACTTGAACTGCAGTTTCAGAGAAAGGGGTGGGGAGACCAAACCAGTTGAGAACCTCCATTTCGTAAACTGCAGAGCTGGAAATGATCCAGTGGGTCATTTGAGAGGGCATAAAGAACAAAGTCGTACTATGTTAAAAACATTAGGCAGATCCATGTGGGAGAAGGTGCTGGTTTATTTTAACTGGTTTATTTTAATCCTGTCCATTTGACAGCTGAAACCCCTTGCTGAATGTTATATACCAGCCGTTGCTCTTATCTTTGCATTTTGAGCAATTGCAAAAACCTGGAAGAAAGCTATTTAATGCAATCCACACCTTAATGGATTTACTGCTTATATTAGGCAGCAGCAAAACGTGCTGTTAGTGCCCTGCTAATTGTATCACTGTATCATGGCAGTACATGAATATCTGTTCCAGGCAGTGGTGTAGCTGTTATGCGTATGTTTTCTTCAGCTGGTATGCTCCATGTCTATGTTCTTATATTCCTACTCCTAGCTGGTTCTATCAGCTTTGCAAACTGTTTCAAATAAGGAACATAAGGATTCTCCTTTATGACTTGCTCACTTCTAATGCTGCTTCCTGACGTCCATAGCTCAGTCAGGATGAAGAAAATTTGAAAAAACAAAAGCATTAGCTTAAGAATGTGACTCAGACATTCCCTTTCTAAAGAAAAAGCTAACAGAAGAACACTGCTCTTTCTTGTGGTAAGGAGAAGCCCAAATCTATTCATCTACACAGTGCGGCAGATGGATCCATGGTGACAAATTTAGATGAAACTCCATCTGTTAAAAACATCAAATATTGGAGGACATGGAAACACTTGCAAGTAAATAAGATTTCTTAAAATATTTTATTGTTTTTCAGATAAGTGGTGTGTTTTTTCCCAAAAAGAACTGGGGGTGTTACTTTGATTTTGCGAGATTCTGCTGTGTCTTTTTCCATTTCTGAAGACAATCCAACTTTCTTTTGTCTTGTAGGCTTTGGACTGAACACCAAGTAATCTATTCTTGTTTTATTTGGATGTTACCTTTTAATGCAATGCTACAGGGAAGAACAACAACAAGAAGGTCCAAAGAAAGTTGAAAAAGGCATCCAAGAGAAGGAGAGAGGGCTACATGCAGAGGGTTAAGAGAGAAAAACAGAGATGAACTTAAATATTAACTGTACTGTTTCCACTACACAAGACCCCCCACTGATGTAGCTTTTCTGATCAAAGGATTCCATGTTCCAAACTATGCCATGAATGAATACAAACATCCTCCCAAATTAAGCAAAAGGGATCTGGGTATGTAAGCAACAGAAATCAGGATCCAATGAGACTGGGCACTAATAATGTTGACAATGAAAAATTAATAAGTGGGTTTTAGAGCAAATCAAGACTGAATTCTGACAGGAACTTAAAATGACTACACTGAAGGTGTACTTTGGGCATGTCCTGAGAAGACAAGGGTCACAGAAAAGGTAATAATGTTAAGAAATGTGGAAGGCATAAGAAAAGAAGACCAAACATGACATGGATGGATTCAGTAAAGGGTGTCCTGGCTTTTAGTTTGCATAAGCAGTGGTGTTAATGACAGGACCTCTTGAAGGCTATTTAATTCATAAAGTCTCCATAGATCAGTAGTGCATCATGGCACATAATGGCAATAGTAATGTGCCCGATTCATCACTGGTTATTGATATTTCTTCCATCATCCATGGAAGAAAAAAAAAGCATGAAAAGTCATGGATGTGGCAACATTGATGACTTTTCATGCTTTTTTTTCCCTTTCAGCATGGTTTGTTTTTTACCATGCTGTGTTATGAGGCAAAGAGCTTAGTGCTATGGTGTTTCCTGCATAAAGTTCATTTCCACACTAAGTCTTCTGATTAGAAGCTTCAAATTGGTAACAAAGACAAAGACAAAGAGAAGGGAAATTTTTGCAAATTTTTGAAGGATTTCCTGTGGAAAAGCTGCTGTTGGAGAAGTGCCTTTTTAGATGGATGTCAATTAGAGACGGGCACAAATTTAAGGTGAATCACCAAATTCATTCAAAAATTGCTAATTCATTGATTTGTATTTGTACAAATCAATGCCCTCGATGAATATGAATCAATGAATTTTTATCTATTTTGATTAATTAATTTGTTTGGCTATAAAATGGGCCCCCAGGCACCTAGAGACACCAAAATTGCAGGGAAGTTCCTCTGACTCTCATCTACAATTTCTCCATGTTTGGTGAAGGTTGGGTTTCAGATGTCCAAGTTATCCACCCACAAAGCCCCCCCGCGGGAAAGTTTCCCCCACGTACCTAGAGACACCAAAATCACACAGAAGTGTCCAATGATTCTCCTCTACAATCCCTCCAAGTTTGGTGAAGGTCGGGTTTCCCCAAGCTAACTGTTAGAGGGCACTTTGTGGGTGTATAACCTTCATGATATTGATGTCTCTAGGTGCCTGGGGGGAACTTTCTGGGGGGGGCTCCTTGTGGGCATATAACTCAGATGTCCAAAACCGGGTCTTCACCAAACTTGCAGGACTTTTAAAGGACAGTCAAGGGAAGCTTCCCTGCAAATTTCATGTCTCTAGGTGCTTGGGGGCCATTTTATATGGTTTTTAAAGGCAAAAATGACTTGATGAATTGATTTGTCACTTCATCAGAAAAAAACGTAAATTTGTAATTTATGATTCATTGACCCTGATGAATCACAATTCAAAACAAATCACAATTTTTCTGATTCATGCTCATCTCTAATGTCAATCCTATTAATCAAGTCCATTTTTTAGGTATAAGGGTGCATTGGGCAAAACGCCTACAGATATATGGACGATGGAATGGACTACCGACCTGTGGAATGGCCTGCCTGTGGAATGGCACTGGGAAATCTTTGGTTTGTTTCATATACAGTACAATTGACTGTTTCCTGTTGGGAAAAAGAACAGGGGATTCTTTCCAGCCTGGACTTTTGCATGATGGAATGAGCACAAAACAAAACAAAAACAAAACAAAACGCAGATACATGATTGCTGTGGCAGCAAGGCTCTGGCTGAGCTGGAAGACAAAGGAACAGTGTGGACAGGCTACAAGGTTGGATATTTCAGTGGCTCCAGGCGCAGAGTGCACCGTGATAAGATGCTACGGTCACATTGTGTGCCGCAGGATTTACTTTCTGGGACTAAAGAAAAGTGGGGCAATACACTTTTGCTCCCAGCTTGCCATCTACCAACACAGAACTGAATTTTAGGGGTGAAGGTAAGGAAAACAACCAGAATGCAGGAAAATTAGGGGCAGCAGTGGAGCTAAAAGCAATTGCTGTTTAGAACAAGGAGACTCAGACTTAGAGTTACATTCTTTCTTAATAAATTCATGCTCCCATACAGATTCTTTTCACTTCCCTTTTTTCTCATGTAATATTTACTTTTGCAGATGTTGACTGCCCTGGGGCCTTTAGCTCTTAGTTTGCCCTGATTCTGAGAGAAGCTTCAGTTTTTACAATGGGTAGATTACTCCTGGGAGACTCTACACTAGAGAGAGAGAGAGAGAGAGAGATTTCACAACTTTATTTTACATTTTTCCTTCTGATTTT
The DNA here is from genome assembly GCA_037013535.1 of Intellagama lesueurii. Taxonomy (NCBI): domain Eukaryota; kingdom Metazoa; phylum Chordata; class Lepidosauria; order Squamata; family Agamidae; genus Intellagama; species Intellagama lesueurii. The sequence continues at coordinate 72,294,950 of JBAJHW010000002.1, forward strand.
CCCATCTGGATTCTTCTGGATCAATTCTCCTGCACATTCCACTGAATCTTCAGGAACCTGTTACTTGGAATAGGTGGCTATATATTTCTTTGTCACTCTTTAAGCCCAAGACTGCTGAACATGGTGAGCTTCAACTAGAAAGCTGGTGGAATGTTAAGGGCAAATATAGTGTTTTATAAAGGACTAATTGTGGCTAAATTTTGCAGAAAAATACACATTGTTTTGCTTTGCACTTTTCATTTCATCACTGCACTGTGTTCAGTTAGAAATTTGTTGATTTCCCTTTGATTTCTTTTATATTGTGCCTTCATTTGATGGATCTTGTTCCCTGTTTATCTGCAGTGATTCAAATAAATCTTCAAATTAATTGCACCTGTGGACAACCTCAGATCATCTCAGGTTACAGCTTTTGCCCACTGGGGCAAATAAAGGACCTTATTTTCAAATCACAGTAAGCCTCAGAGTTTTCCACAATTAACCAAGAGAAAGAGGAAGAACATTGGGGTAGTTTTTCTTCTATCTGGAAGAACTCATTGTTGAAATGATGGAACCACATCTCAAGCTTGTTGTGGAAAAGCAAAGCTTTGAAAGATGACCTTTTTTGGAGTACGATAACCAGAACCCCTTAGCCGCATTGCCATTGGCCTGGCAACTTTTCTCAGCTCTGAGAATTGTTCTTCGTATATCTGAGCTTATACACTGGGGTGGGTGGGTGGGTGATAATTTTGGAGTGTCTGAAGGCCAGCCCCACCCCTATTATGTAAAGTATCAAAAAAAGAGGACAAAACCCAAAGTTCCTGGAGTTCCATTTTCATTTTTGCAGGATGGGGAGTTGCAGGCTCTATACTCTGCTTAATTGTAAAACCACTTGTCTCTCCAGGAGAAGGTTTCAGGCATAGAAAATTACATTCTTCAGATCTTTTATTGTGGGGAACCTCCAGTGGCTCTATATAGTAATGAAATGCTACTTTGTCGTCCCCCACCCCATTTTAGCTCCTTAATAGATTTTTCCTTGGGGTCCAGCTCTTTCCAAAGGGATTACATGCAACTTGTATAGAAATCCCTAGGTTGGACTTTCCTCTGCAGACCTCCTACTTTCACTCTGAGATTATCTGATTAGACTTACTACATGTTTTGTTTGTGTTTTGTATCAGAAAAAAACCATATGTCATAGAAGAAGCTGGTGCTCTCAAAATTAACCCTTGGCTAACAGTATAGTAGGAAGATGCTTGAATACACACAGCAAAGTATGTGCAGAATCCAAAAGAAAAATTCCAAAATCCATGTTATGGTAATATCCTTAGGAGGTCAACTGAAAGGGTACTAAATCTTTGTGCAAACTTTCTGGATTAAAAAAAAATCCTCCTTCAGGCATATCATAAAAATCAGAGAGGAGGAGAGCTCAGTGTTAGAGTACTACCAAGAACCATAAAAAGCATTTAAAATTTGAATCTCCCTTCGAAAACCTAGTTTAGCCATTCCAGAGGTCGAAATTGGCCCTCGAAGAAGAGGATATCATGCCATTAGACTGGAGCTTTAATCTCATTCATCCCCCCACTCCAAGGTAAAGCCATTCCCATTGGCCTGTAGTGTTTTGCCTTGACAGTGCAGGTACTGCCTGAGACACTGCTCTCTTCCTATAAAGGGGCTATGAGCCTCAAACTGGATACAAGCAATTCATGAAAGACTTTGCTAGCGGAATCCTCTTGGAGGTGTATCAAAAGAAACATCCTGGTTGTGACTCAATTAACAGAATCATAGAATTGCAAAGATGGAAGTACTCCTAAGATATTCTAGTCCAACCACCGACCGAAGCAGAACACCCACAGCTAAAGCAAGTTGCACAGTCTGATCTAAAGTGACATTTCCAGTGAATTTGGACACTTCTGTAGAAACAAAATCTCCACCAAATATTAATGGACTCACGGAACTCCAGAGCTGGGAGAGGCCCCAAGGCCATTGAATCCAGCACTCCGCCAAGTACAGGGAACTAACAACAAAAGCTGGTGACTATTAAACCTGTGTTTAAAGGCCTACAATGAACAAGTCCACCACCTTCTAAGGTAACCCATTCCAGTGTTGAACAGCTCTTACTAAGGTTCTTCTTCATGGTTAGTCAAAATCTCCTTTCTTGTAATTTAATCCACTGGTTTGGGTCTTACCCTCTGGAGCTGCAGAAAACAAGCTTCTGCCATATGATACCGCTTCATATATATGAAGATGACTACCACATTGCCTCCCAGTCTTCTCTTCTCCAAATTAAACATATCCAGCTCACTCAATTGTTCCAAATATGGTTTGGTCTGCAGACTCTTCATCATCTTGCTTGCCCTCTTTGGGATACATTTGAGCTTCTCAATATCTTAAACAGTGTGCCCTGATAATAATACTCCAGGTGAGACCTGACCAGTGCAGAATGGAGTGGTGCTCTTGTTTCCTTTGATCTGTATAATAAAGCCTCCACTCGGTTAAAACATCTAGCATAGCCCAACAGATACTAGCTCACCTTGTTTTGTCTCGTTCTCCTATTCCACACAAATTGTCATTGTTTCCAACCTCTCTGTTCACTCACTCATACTCTCACTCCTGCTCTCAAACTTGCAGGGAATGAGGTCAACTCTAGAGCTAGTGACTGCCAGCCTTACATCTGACCAAGTTATCACTGGTCAATCCCATTGCACAAGAAAGGCATGCTGGCAGAAACAGAGATAGCATGATCCTTTATAGCCCCCTTCAGGCATTCACTTCTGAATGTATGAAGGAGCCTAAAGCAATGCATGGGTTAGCTTGGCCCTTTCATATATTAGACCACTCTATATGCCAGCAACACTGTAGAACCAATACACAATCACTTGAAGGACCACCTTCAGTGCATGCAGGATTGTTGGTTGTGTTTGTATTCCACTTTTCCTCCAATATCTTTGAAGCAGAATATGTGGCTACCTTCTTCCCCATTTTACCCTCACAGCAACTCTGTGTGGTAGGTCATGCTGTGATTGGCCTAAGATTACCAGATGAACTGCAAGATTACCCAGAAACCTGCACCTCTAACGTTCCAGTTGAATATTCTAGCTACCACAACACACTGGCTCTCGGGGAGGCAATCCAGAATTAATCTCCATGTCAGAAACCTTTCATGTGAAAAAAGTGCCCAGCATCAATCAATAGCACATAATCTTGGAAGCACTGCTACTACATAGTACATCACCAAGAGCTGGTGCTTCCCATTTGCATGCCTGCAGGCCCTTCACATGATTAGAAATGAATGCCTATTACCAGGATGCTTTGGAATTGATATATGGTGCTGGAGGGGCACTTTGTCAATACCCTCGACCGCCAGAAAGACAGACAAATGCGTCGCAGGTCAAATCAAGCCTGAATGATCTCTGGAGGCAAAAATGTTGAAACTGGGGATATCCTTCTTTGGGCACATGATGAGAAGGCAGGATTGTCTAGAAAACAGAATAATGCTGGGAAAGTTGAAGGCAGCAGGAAAAGAGGAAGACCAAATATGAAATGATCTGACTCCCCAAAGGAAGCCATAGGCTTGAGTTTGCAAGAACTGAACAGGGCTGTTGAGGACAGGACATTCTAGAGATCACTCGTTCATGGTGTGGCGCCATAAGTAGAGGTTGATTTGATGGCACATAACAACAGTGTAATTAACAATTGGAAATTTCGTTGACAGTATTAATGGTGCAGTTGCCATCTTTTGCATGCCATTTCACTTATTCCCCACCCCTCCATCATGTACACTGTATATATACATTTGTGGCTTCAGTATTGTCAGCTCAGTGCTTCCTGGGGGTGGTAATCTCCAAAGAGAGCACCTCCTGAAGACCTCTCCCAAAGCATTGTTGCAGTTTCCTCCCAGGAAGCACTGTAGCAAGAAAAGAAAGCCTAGAAGAAGGCCGAGAAGGAAGCCTTAGCTTTGGTCAGGTAAGTGAAATAAACATGTCTGGAGGTATGTGTTTGTTCACTGGAACTCCCAGAATTCTGCCTGGGGAATTCTTGGAGAACTCTGAGTTGGTGTAAAAAAAAAAAAAAAAAAAAAAGGAATGGCACACCACTAGTAGTTAGAATGGTGGACTAGGCTTTGGGAGACCTAGATTCATGAAATTTATTTAGTAGTCTTAAGCTTAAGCTTGTCACAGGTTCTCACCTGGACATACCTCACAATGGAGCAGAGGAAAACCCTGCATACCTCCTCAGGCTAAGTGGAGGAAAGATGGGATATAAACACAGTAAACAAACAAACCAGTAAATTGTACATAAGCTAAAGTAATTCTTAATTTTCAGCTATTTAAATTATACTTACTGAAGCATTAAAATGCATTTCCCCCCAAATTAATTTTAAGGAATCTCTATAGAGCTGAAGGAAAGGGTTAAAGAGAGAGTTCCTCTCTGACTCATTAAAAAGCTTTTCAGAGTTCAAAACATCTAGGAAGATCAACAGAGAAAGTTTGTGTAAGTCTTGATTATTCTTTGGATAACTTATCCCTGAGACAGTGGAAGTTTTGATCTCTTACACTTTCTCCGCAGGAATTGGCACCACGATGCAAGAGATTAGGGAAGCTTCAATGACAAAGAAACATAAACCGGAGGGAATGGAAAGAAAACAACCCTACTTATCCGTATCATCTCCCTGTTAATCATCTGGGCTCTTTATACTTCATTGTAAACAAACATATTTCAAAAGTATGAATTAGAGAGACTGTCAAATGTACGCAATCTATTCAACAACATTTGCTACTTTACAATTAGCTTCTTAAAGTGATTAAGTAACACCTGGTTTTATAGTAATAAGGATTTTACACAGCTAATCGCACCATCGTTCCCTCCCTGTTCTCTCTTTCCTCTTTTATCATTCTTCACACATGGTGTGATGAAACGTATAATATTATATCGCTACAAAAGAAAGCATGACAGCAAGCATGCCTTCACAATAAATAAAAGTAGCGTTAGCTTTGCACAGCCGTTGGCCAGATAGGCCCACGGGAAGTATTTTTCATTTCTTTTACCCAGGGCTTGGGGCAAATGACCATGATGGCTGGGGAATTTTGGGAGCTGTAGTCCAAAAAAGGCAGCTTTACTAGGCTCTGTTTTTACCATTAGGCACAAGCCTTCTCGATGGATGAAACCAAGGGTCTATGTGGTGCAGCTTCTTGTGTATATCAGTTGCTGATCAGAAAAGGCCTAAACTGGAAAGCTTTGAAGCTTAGCTCAGCCTATCTCCATCCAAGCTTTCTGTTCCTGCCCTATTGCTAGCTGGGAGTTTTCTTCCTAAACAGGAAGCTAGGCAGAGCTTGGCTTAGCTAAGCTTCAAAGCTTTCCAGTTTAGACCTTTTCTCCCAGGTAAGCCACATTTAAGGGACGTGGTGGCGCTGCGGGTTAAACCACAGAAGCCTCTGTGCTGCAAGGTCGGACAACCAGCAGTCGTAAGATCAAATCCACGCGACGGAGTGAGCTCCCGTTGCTTCTCCCAGCTCCTCCCAACCTAGCAGTTCGAAAGCATGCAAATGCGAGTAGATAAATAGGTACCACCACGGTGGGAAGGTAATGGCGTTCCATGTCTAGTCGCGCTGGCCACGTGACCACGGAAACTGTCTTCGGACAAACGCTGGCTCTACGGCTTGGAAACGGGGATGAGTACCGCGCCCTAGAGTCAGACACGACTGGACTAAATGTCAAGGGGAACCTTTACCTTTACCTAAGCCACATTTAGGTGTCTGGGAGATGCATGTATGTCAGACAGAATTCACAGAATGGAGAATTACGAGTTTTGTAGTCCAAAAAATCCAAAAATCCCATCCCTAAATGTTTCAGTTTCTCGTGCTTGCATGTGAGAACAAGACCAATGGAGATTTAAATCCCTACTTGCCTACTGCTGAGGACAGTCAGGCTGACGAGTACCAGGGACAGCACCTTTTCTACAGTGGCCTCATGTCATTCTGCCATGTACTGCCATCTGGGGTCCATGATGCCTCATCCATGCTAATCTTTAGGTAAGCAATGTTCCATTCTATAAAGCCTCTTTGTACATTAATTTCACTACTATGAAGAAGTTTATGTGCATCTTTTCCAAACATTTTTGTATCCATATTTTTTATTAGAGATCTGCATTGCAAAATTCAGATAAGTACAAAGGTTTGCTCTTCCTTCAGAAAGCTTTTAAAAAACAAACTTCTAGATCACATGCTGTGATGCTGTTGAAGCAGCAGGATTTCGTGCTAGAAACAGCATATTGATAGGTTTCAGAAAAGTGGAAGCTAATGACCCTGTTATAAGAAGGATGTATGACATATCATGAACACAAATGGCAACAGGCAGAAAATTGGTCTCAGATAAATTTATTTGCCGGACAGTCAGTGAAATACAATGTGGAGCGCAGAAAGAATGATGAATCCTTGACAAGAAAAGGATTTTGTTGCAAAAATCTGAACAAGGAGGGAAAAGTGTTAAAGAGAATTGCATTACTGTACTTCTGTACAGGCCCAGAACGACTGTGGTCTGCCTCTGAGCTGTGCTTGGGTGGTCTGGTACAAATTCGTAGGCAGCAATCTATTGGAGCATCTAGCAGCATGATGTATGCAGCTGTCAAGCCACCCTCATCAGCACAAGTGAATTGCGGGCACCATCAACTAAGGCAAATTCCGTCATAGTGTCCTAAAGCAAAAGAAATACAACTTAAGGTACTTCCCACTCATTTTCTCAGTTATTTAACGACAAGCCACTTCTGCAGAAAGAAGGGGGGGACTTCATACAGCTGCTTACATGAGACTACACTTACAGAGACCCTACTGTCTAATCACAGACAGCCCATGAAAAGTTCACTTTTCAGGGGCTGCACAGGAGCGAAGTGTAGAACAGGGGAGACCGGCAAAGCTCCACCAAAAATGAATGGCATGGATGACTAATTTTTTTAATGACATGGAACCAAACCAGTTTGTCAAGAAATAACACAATTTGTGAACTGACAAACTGGCTTTTTTTAAAAAAATTAAAAAGCAGTTTGTTGTTTTTTGCTGTCAAATCTCTTTCATCTCACTGACACCCTTGTAGGGTTTCTGAGGTATGTGAGATGTTCAAGGAGTGGTTTAGTATTGACACACACAGAAACACACTCCTCATGAGTTTTCATGGCTGAGCAAGAATTTGAACCCAGGTCTCCTTCACTGTAGTCCAACACTTGATCCACTACAACACATTGACTCTCAGTATAGATCTTTACCAATGGCTATATGCTAAAATTATTGTTTCCTTGCCACTACAAGTAGTAAATAAATGGGAGTGTCTTCCAATATCAGTGGGGGAGAGGGGAGGCCCTAGTCATTGGTTAGTGGGGGTGAGATATAGATATAGATATAGGCAAAGAAAGGAAAGAAAGAAAGAAAGAATATATGCCCCACCCCTTGTTTTAAAGCCAGTTTCAGAAGTAGCAGGGCATTTCAGCCAATGGAGAAAATCTGTGGTCCTTCCACAGATATACTTTGTGAATAAAAGTGTCTCTACTTGAGCAGTGGGATTCCTAAGGAAGCCCTCACCTCACTCCACCCTCACCACATTCAAAGAATGCATGAAGGGGTGTTAGTCTTCCACCTGTCCCATGCTCTGCAACTTGCAGCAGACATGCTTTTTCGCCACCCTCTAAATTTGCCAGTATCCACCACATGTAAAAGTGCTGTTAAATCAAAATGTTCACAGAGATCTTCTCTGTAGCAACTGAACACACACAGATTGGAGGGAAGCACCTCAACGGGAAGCATTAGTGTTGGTGACATAATCACAGGGAGGACAAAGCCATGCATGCATCACTTGTTGGCTACTCCGTGTCACATCATCGAAGTTCATTCAGTGAAGGAGTGGGATGTCATAGGAGTCTCCTCTTGGGATTCAAACAATAGGTTTTGCAAACAATATGAAATTCTGTCTATTGAAAAGCTCCAGATCATATTTTGGACTTCCAGCTGAGGCATGATGGAACATGTAGTTCAGCAATATATTAATGCTGTGACACCGCCATGCCTCCCTCAGCTGGGTTGCCACTTTTCATGAGTGCACTGGGACTCTCGTCCTTAGAACTGACCCTGCTACTCCCCAGTTAGATTCTTGGTGTATCTCTTCCCACAATTGTTACATACCTGGGATATCTGGGACGTTTCCTCAAATCTCCACTTCAGTCTGTAGAAGATATTTGGTTTTATTTTTATAAAAGATTAAACTTTGGTTTTATTTTTATAAAAGATTAAAATGCAAAGGGTCGGAATGACAAACAATCAAAAACAGGATAAAGATACAGTGGTGCCTCCACTTACGAACGTCCCTACTTACGACCAATTCGACTTAACGACCAGCTCCGGCCGCAAAATTTTGCTTCTACTTGCGACCGGAGCTTCCACTTACGAACAGAAAAAGGCAGGGAAAAAAGGTGGGAAATTCAAATTGCTAACTGTAAGTGGCGAAAGAGGCTGCTTCTTTGTAGCTCTTTCGCCCCGACGGTTAGAGTGACTGCGATCGAGGAGGGACTGCCTGGCTTCTGCTTCTCAGTGAGCGTGTGTGTGTTTGCAGGGAGGCTTGGGACTGCCTGTTAGGTAAGGTAAGGTGCTGTTTTCTGCTTTTTAAAAACTGTTCTGTGTGTTTTTGCAGCGTGGTTTTAGGCTGGGGGTGGTTATGTTTCTGTGCTGTGATGGGTCTTGGGGGTTTGTTTGTTTTTGGGGATTTTTCCCCTCCCATTTCTGATGGGTCTTGGGGGGTTTGGTTGCTTTTTGGGGTTTTTTTCCCCATTTCTGATGGGTCCTGCATGCTTCCCTTGCTTTTTCCTTTGTTTTCTGTGCATTTCCGACCTTGTCCCTCTGTTCTCTGTGCATTTCCAATCTGCTCCGTTTGCTTTCTGTGCATTTGCAATGGGTCCTGCATGCTTCCCTTGCTTTTTCCTTTGCATTTCCGACCTTGTCCCTCTGTTCTCTGTGCATTTCCAATCTGCTCCATTTGTTTTCTGTGCATTTGCAATGGGTCTTGCACGCTTGATTGCTTTTCTCCCCCCCCCCCCTTTTTCGGCCGGAAGGGATTAATCGCGTTTCCAATGAGTCTTGCAGTGATTTTTTTCTTTGGCCAGAACGGATTAATGGGGTTTCGATGCATTCCTATGGGAAATGGTGCTTTGACTTACGACCATTTCGACTTACGTCCATCTTCTGGAACAGATTATGGTCGTAAGTGGAGGCACCACTGTATTTCATGCATCCTTTTATGTACACAATCCAATTCCAGCTTCTGAATCTACATGCAAACCTAACAAATCCAAATTATCTTTCCACGCATCTCATTGTGATGCTACTTCTCATGCCTTCTCTTTCTCTCCATGTCTATCCATCTGTCCGTCTATGATCTCGACCTCTCTAAACATTTCTCCAAGGTTTTGTACATTCTACCCCCCTCCCCCCTGGGCTGGAGAAGCCAGCCAATGAAAACAAGGTTATATGGAGGCGTTTCTGTTTCCCTTCCCAACTGCCATAATGGTCTTACCTGCCACTCATCCATGGGCACGTGTCACACAGCCCATTCATTTCTTCATGCAAACACATCATCCACAAACAAAATATACAAGCAGGGACTGAAATAGCCATAGGAGGACACAGATTCTCCCCACTTGATCTGCTGTGTTCTACTTCCAGGCATACTAGTAGCTAACCCTGCAGAGAATAAAGTTTAATATAGATGATACGGTTAGCCTGTCACTCAAACTGGTGGTCCCTTAAGTGGAGAAGGAGATATTTTACTATGCTTTCCCCCACCTTCTTATCTTGCATTCCAGTGAAATTTTTTTTAAATTGCTCATTAAAAGATGGGCTTAATTTGTAAATCTCATGTCTCAGAAAACTACACTGTGGGAGCTAAAACAGGATAATCGTAGGGTATACAGATTTTCCTTAATGTCTAATTTGATGCCGAATGAAAAACGTATGGGTCCGAGATAGCCTTATGCCAATGAACTGTCAAAGTTGTTTTAAGAGAAGCAGACTAGGTAATAAAGTGAATGCTTGGCAGCCTCCCCTCCTTTTAACCTTCTCTTTGTTTCAGTGGGCTGAACAATGTTCCTCAATCCTTACAAAGAAGGTGCTGGGGTGTTTGTTTTTTTGCAGACCCAGATTGTCATACAAATTTGAGAAACAGCACCTTGTGAAATGTATTTTTTTACACACTTGAATTAACAAGTGAATGGCTATGAATGGAGGAGCTATGTGTTATGTCTGCAGATGTGTGCAAAAAAAGGGAACCATCTTGGTGCATGTAGGAAGCTGCACACATGCAGGACCCCCCCCCAATAAGAATATGAAAGAGAGTTGGTGGGAGGGACATCTGAACCTGGATACAAAGGCAGAACGGAATTCTCGTCACACTTTCCATCTTGGTTGGAGAGAAAATAAAACCTGGGTCCAAGGTTATTTCATTTTTGGTTTAAGATATATGTAAAAATAAAGCTTCTTATTTAAGAAACTATGCTCACTGCATCATTTCTAGTTAAACAGTAATGGAGATCTATTACTTTTGAAGGAGGAAGAGGAGGAGGAGATAGAGACGGAGAAGTTGAAGTTGTTCTACACAGTATTTTAAAAATATCTTGACTTCCCTCAAACTGTTGTGCTCTGCTTTCTTTCAACCTTTTGGTTTGTTGGTTTCCCACAATGCTAAGCTCCGACAGCAGAAAGCACTTCCATGCAACAATCCAAAAATAAGCTCCATAAAAGTATATTTGGGTTGATAATTAATTTTGAAACATCTGTATTGGAATGTCTGAGAAAGGCATCCATAAATCATAGAGATCTACAAACAAGACACATCTTCTTGGTTTGCATGCAAAATGCTTCTGAGGTAAAATCTGCCACTCAAAAAACACAAAAAGATGACCTCTCCATGAGAGTGTTTTATGAGTTGATGCAAACATAAAAGCATTCATAGGATGGCAGAAATATCCAAGGCTCCAAATGAGTTTCCAAAGCACTTGAAGCCATCATTATGCTGACCAATTAAGCCACAAGGCCTTTATGTGAAATAATAAATTCAGAATTAATTGAAAACATTGTTTTTATAGGAATAGATTTTTCACAGTGGTTTAGGTATCTGGCTGCAGAGACAGAGGTTGGGAGTTCAATTCCCCAGTGTACCTCCTACACGTAGAGCCAGCCTGCGTGGCCTTGGGCAAGCTGCACAGTCCCAGGATTCCCCCAGAAGAAGGGAATGGTAAACCACTACCTGGAAAACCCTGGAAAAGGTTGCCATAAGTCAGAATTGACTTGACGGCATGTAATTATTATATATGCTGTTTCATTTAAATATTATAATTACTGACACACATACACAGATAAACAAAAGCACATGGCCACATATTTCCAAGCAGTAGATGTCAGGCTTATAGTAGATTTAGCTCATCAATTTTCTTCATAAGTCACACAGGCTCTGACTCAATAAAGACTGCCAATTATGATTAGCAATATACAGTCCAGTCCTTATGCCTTGGAATGAGTGGAAGGCAAAGCCACTTTCATCACTTCACATGATGCAAGTCTCACTACGGGCTTCCCCTGTGGCCAGCTGGGCTTGTTCATCAGGTGACTAGATGGTGGTGGCTGTGAGTGCAGTGGCAGCAGTGGCACATGTCTTTAATGGCCAGGGAGACCCACCCACCCCCACTGTTGCTGTTGCCAACAGCCTCTTCGACCGCCACCACCTTCATCCAGCCACTTGAAACACATGCATTAAAACAGATGTGTGTTTTGAAGTGGTTTCATTCTGGATTGCATCTAACCTGCAGTGAAAGGCTCACTGCAGTTTACCTGCAGATGTGTAGCTCCTGCCCTGGACAGTGCTGCCATCTTGAGTCTGAGGATTATCATCAGGGTTTTTTTTTTCTAACTTTGTTGCTATGCAAAAATGTGTCCGTTGAAGCTTCTGTTATCTGTTGGATATACTGTACATACAATTTATTCCAGGGAAGAAAGGATTGGTTGGGACTATTTATCCCAGTTCAGTCACTTTGTGTCATGTGGGACTGCACCCCACTCCATCATCTTATTTATTTATTTATTTATTAAATTTGTACCCTGCCCATTTAGACAACGTCTACTCTGGGCGGCTCACAATAAAAGTAAACTAAAACAATCAAATAGTATCAAACAACAATTTAACAACAGTAAGAAAATCATTCAAGATGGAAAAAAAAGAGATAAGTCAGATGGTGGCAGGAGGGAAGGCCTGCCTAAATAGCCAGGTCTTGAGTTGGCTCTTGAAAATACCCAGCGAAGGGGCCAAGCGGATCTCGGAGGGGAAATTATTCCAAAGGCGGGGGGCCACTGCCGAGAACGCCCGGTTTCTCCTTCTTCTCCTTCTCTCCCTGTTTCCAAGCTCCCAAGGAGTTTCACATGTGAGCCCCTGGAGGTTGTTTCTTCTGCAAATATGTTTCATGTGAGAATTACATGCAGCTCCTATTCATATTCCCTTCATAGATTGCTGCCTTGTCGTGGCGAAGGGGCTTGAGTAACTCAGAGAAGCTATGGGCTATGCCGTGCAGGGACACCCAAGACGGACAGGTCATAGTGGAGAGTTCTGACCAAACGTAATCCACCTGGAGTAGGAATTGGCAATGCCACTCCAGTATCTTTGCCAAGAATACCCCATGAACAGAAACAAAAGGCTAAAAGATATGACGCTGGAAGATGGGCCCCTCAGGTCGGAAGGCGTCCAACATGCTACTGAGGAAGAGCGGAGGACAAGTACGAGTAGCTCCAGAGCTAATGAAGTGGTTGGGCCAAAGCCGAAAGGACGCTCAGCTGTGGACGTGCCTGGAAGTGAAAGGAAAATCCGATGCTGCAAAGAAAAATACTGCATAGGAACCTGGAATGTAAGATCTATGAACCTTGGGAAGCTGGATGTGGTCAAACAGGAGATGGCAAGAATAAACATTGACATCCTGGGCGTCAGTGAACTAAAATGGACAGGAATGGGCGAATTCAATTCAGATGATTATCATATCTACTATTGTGGGCAAGAATCCCGTGGAAGAAATGGAGTAGCCCTCATAGTCAACAAAAGAGTGGGAAAAGCTGTACTGGGATACAATCTCAAAAATGATAGAATGATTTCAATACGAATCCAAGGCAGACCTTTCAACATCACAGTAATCCAAGTTTATGCACCAACCACCAATGCTGAGGAGACTGAAATTGACCAATTTTATGAAGACTTACAACACCTTCTAGAACTGACACCAAAGAAAGATGTTCTTCTCATTATAGGGGATTGGAATGCTAAAGTAGGGAGTCAAGAGATAAAAGGAACAACAGGGAAGTTTGGTCTTGGAGTTCAAAACGAAGCAGGGCAAAGGCTAATAGAGTTTTGTCAAGAGAACAAGCTGGTCATCACAAACACTCTTTTCCAACAACACAAGAGGCGACTCTACACATGGAAATCACCAGATGGGCAATACCGAAATCAGATTGATTATATTCTCTGCAGCCAAAGATGGAGAAGCTCTATACAGTCAGCAAAAACAAGACCTGGAGCTGATTGTGGCTCTGATCATCAGCTTCTCATAGCAAAATTCAAGCTTAAACTGAAGAGAATAGGAAAAACCACTGGGCTAGTCAGGTAAAATCTATACCAAATCCCTTATGAATACACAGTGGAAGTGAAGAACAGATTTAAGGAACTAGATCTGGTGGACAGAGTGCCTGAAGAACTTCGGACAGAGGCTCGTAACATTGTACAGGAGGCAGCAACAAAAACCATCCCAAAGAAAAGGAAATGCAAGAAAGCAAAGTGGCTGTCCAACGAGGCCTTACAAATAGCAGAGAAGAGAAGGGAAACAAAATGCAAGGGAGATAGGGAAAGTTACAGAAAATTGAATGCGGACTTCCAAAGAATAGCAAGGAGAGACAAGAGGGCCTTCTTAAATGAACAATGCAAAGAAATAGAGGAAAAGAATAGAAAGGGAAAAACCAGAGATCTGTTCAAGAAAATTGGAGATATTAAAGGAACATTTTGTGCAAAGATGGACATGATAAAGGACAAAAATGGGAGGGACCTAACAGAAGCAGAAGACATCAAGAAGAGGTGGCAAGAATACACAGAGGAATTATACCAGAAAGATTTGGATATCCCGGACAACCCAGATAGTGTGGTTGCTGACCTTGAGCCAGACATCCTGGAGAGTGAAGTCAAGTGGGCCTTAGAAAGCATGGCTAACAACAAGGCCAGTGGAGGTGATGGCATTCCAGTTGAACTATTTAAAATCTTAAAAGATGACGCTGTTAAGGTGCTACATTCAATATGCCAGCAAGTTTGGAAAACTCAACAGTGGCCAGAGGACTGGAAAAGGTCAGTCTACATCCCAATCCCAAAGAAGGGCAGTGCCAAAGAATGCTCCAACTACCATACAATTGCACTCATTTCACACGCTAGCAAGGTTATGCTCAAAATCCTCCAAGGTAGGCTTCAGCAGTATGTGGACCGAGAACTCCCAGAAGTACAAGCTGGATTTCGAAGGGGAAGAGGAACTCGAGACCAAATTGCTAACATGCGTTGGATTATGGAGAAAGCCAGAGAGTTCCAGAAAAACATCTGCTTCTGCTTCATTGACTATGCAAAAGCCTTTGACTGTGTGGACCACAGCAAACTATGGCAAGTTCTTAAAGAAATGGGAGTGCCTGACCACCTTATCTGTCTCCTGAGAAATCTATATGTGGGACAGGAAGCAACAGTTAGAACTGGATATGGAACAACTGATTGGTTCAAAATTGGGAAAGGAGTACGACAAGGCTGTATATTGTCTCCCTGCTTATTTAACTTATATGCAGAATACATCATGCGAAAGGCCGGACTGGATGAATCCCAAACCGGAATTAAGATTGCCGGAAGAAATATTAACAACCTCAGATATGCAGATGATACATCTCTGATGGCAGAAAGTGAGGAGGAATTAAAGAACCTCTTAATGAGGGTGAAAGAGGAGAGTGCAAAAAACGGTCTGAAGCTGAACATCAAAAAAACTAAGATAATGGCCACTGGTCCCATCACCTCCTTGCAAATAGAAGGGAAAGATATGGAGGCAGTGACAGATTTTACTTTCTTGGGCTCCATGATCACTGCAGATGGTGACAGCAGCCACGAAATTAAAAGACCCCTGCTTCTTGGGAGGAAAGCGATGACAAACCTCAACAGCATCTTAAAAAGCAGAGACATCACCTTGCCAACAAAAGTCCGCATAGTCAAAGCTATGGTTTTTCCTGTAGTGATGTATGGAAGTGAGAGCTGGACCATAAAGAAAGCTGACCGCCGAAGAATTGATGCTTTTGAATTGTGGTGCTGGAGGAGGCTTTTGAGAGTCCCCTGGACTGCAAGGAGAACAAACCTATCCATTCTAAAGGAAATCAACCCTGAGTGCTCACTGGAAGGACAGATCCTGAAGCTGAGGCTCCAGTACTTTGGCCATCTCATGAGAAGAGAAGACTCCCTGGAAAAGACCCTGATGTTAGGAAAGTGTGAAGGCAAGAGAAGAAGGGGACGACAGAGGACGAGATGGTTGGACAGTGTCATCGAAGCTACCAACATGAATTTGACCCAACTCCGGGAGGCAGTGGAAGACAGGAGGGCCTGGCGTGCTCTGGTCTATGGGGTCACGAAGAGAGAATGCTCTGCTCTTCATTTGTTGATATGCAATGATCTGGGAACTGTCCTTGCAGGGAGAGAGCTGGCTATAGGGAGTGTTATGAGAAGCACCTGCATTTGCAAGTTTAACATTACTTTATCACTACCACCATTATTTTCCACAGGGCAAAGTCCTACTGCTTAGTGTAAGCCAAATTGTAACTTTCAGCCTGTACTTCTTCCCTGTTAATTTTTTCTCCTAGGGACATGCATGCACACAAACCAAGCCAGTTTGTGCAGCCTCTCCCACCCCCAAGAATCACAGCAAGGATGGTTTATTTACCAGAGAGGAATGGACCAAAAAAGAATGTCTGGAAGGACAGATCCTAAAGCTGAGGCTCCAATACTTTGGCCATCTCATGAGAAGAGAAGACTCCCTGGAAAAGACCCTGATGTTGGGAAAATGTGAAGGCAAGAGGAGAAGGGGACGACAGAGGACGAGATGGTTGGACAGTGTCATCGAAGCTACCAACATGAATTTGACCCAACTCCGGGAGGCAGTGGAAGACAGGAGGGACTGGCGTGCTCTGGTCCATGGGGTCACGAAGAGTCGGACACGACTAAACGACTAAACAACAACAACAACCTATTCATATCTCACACAGAGATAAGGGAACCACATTGGGTTTCTCCTGAGTGCCTCCTCCAATTTCCAGACCCGCTTCTAAGCTGGAATTTACTTCTGCTTCCTGGGGCTCCTTCTCATAGCTATCTGCTTGTGGCCTGCTGCTGATTTTTTTTCCACTCCAGAAGGCTTCCTCCCTCAAGGCCTCATCTTATACCACACCTTTCCCTGTACTCTCTACTGGCACATTGCCTGGAAATCTTAAGTGGTATTCCTTCACTCGTGCACTGCTTGACTGCTTTTGCCAGCACATCTGTAGTTCCTTAAGTCATCTGCTCTGCCAGAGAATCCCTCCTTAAGACTTTCCCTCTTTTTTCCCCTCCTTACAACAAACAACTGTCACCAGGGCTACTTGCCCTTGGCCAATTCTAGGCCTGCCTCCCCAATCTTATCTCTGTTTCTGCCCAAGCAGAAATAAAGATTTTACCTTTTCGTGTGGTCAGTGCTACTCTCTGGCTTTCCCCCAGCAATATCTATGAAAAAAAAGCCCCAGACTGAGTTCTTTCTTGCTCTGCTTTCAATGCACTCCTGTTCCACTGCAAGGAACCCAGGGAAGCCTCTGCATGTGGTGTGGGTGGCTCTCAAAGGATGATGATCGATCACAAATGACATCGCTCAAAGCCTTCATTTCTCAGTCCCTGTGCTACCGCTTGCAAATGACAAAGCTTAAAAACCCTCATTCTAATTAGTGACAGTGTAATATACAAGACAGCAGAGCAAATCACAGGTTTTACTCCTTATGTTTCTTTGCTTTGCAGCAGCTCCTATTTTCAGCAGCTTACTGAAGACAATACTCTCAACAAATACAGACCTGAAGCTACATTTGATGCTACTCTTCAAGTCAGCCTGGCAGTCCCTCTCAGACCTCAGTCCAGCACTCTAGCCACTACAACACAGGAGCTTTCACACAGCCAACTGAGCAGTGCAAATATTTCTGGAGAATCCAAGTGATATTAGCACTGCCAACACTGCCTTTTTCAGCATTTCACAAACAGAAAGGCTCATGTCATGTTCCTGTATTCCCTTTACCCTCCATGTAAAAACAAGCTGGTGAAATAGCTGCAGTGACAAAAACATATACCTGTACAAATCTTGCCATCAGGTACTGTGTTCTGTGTTTTCTTTCTTGTTACCTATAAAGCACAAATAATTCATAATAAAAATTGTGTGGAAACTTTGGAGGATCTACGAGTGCCCTGTGTATTGACTGCAACCTTGTGGTTCTCACTCCACAGGGGCACTTATGCTGTCATGTTAATTTATATACACCTTTGTAGGGAATCCAAGCCCCTTCCCCACCATTCTTTACTCTTAGTGATGGCTCTGAATACTTTCTACATGCTGTTAGCTTTTTGGACTTGCTAATGAGTTGTGTCAAGCTGTCACAAATTCAAGAGATGTGAAGAGCATTTGGAAAACTCCTGTGATTCTGGATGTTAAAGTTCATGGTTCATGCATGAAGCTGCTGAATCCCCAGTTCAGGCTGAGGGAAGTGGCAGGACAAAGGGCTTGTCACACACATGCTGAGTAGCTGGAAACATGATCACATAAGGTTAGGGTAGTTATCATAACTGATTTGAAGGTTGCCTCTTGTTTCTCATGAGTTCCAGCTGCTCTTGGTCTGGAAACACGGAGCAGCTGTCTTGATCATGTTTGCAAATATATGCAAAAGCCTGAAAATAGTTTCACTGGACTAAAAACACAGCAGTATCTCCAACTGTTCCTTTACTTAGTTGTTTCTTTGGTCTGAGAAGCAAATTAGTTAATAAATCTAAGAGCAAGAGGAATTCTGCATTAAAGTAGGGAGATACATTCAGATTCAGAAATATTCAGAATTCATCAAATAATGCCATATTTGGATAGCTCCAAATATATTAAATCGGAATTTGATAGTTCCATATATTTGTAATAATAATTCCTAATATTTGGAGTCCCATTCACTCCTATAGATCAGAAAGCAAAAGGCTAGGTTTCTGCTTGCTAGAGGAAGAAGTGAAACTGAAACCTATTTCTCAGACATCTTGGAGTAATTTCTTGAAAAATGAAAGTTAAAGACACTCTGGCACCAAGGGCAGTGGGGGCAGAGAACTCAGTGTCTTCTGGCTGTGATGGAGGGCAGCCGCACAGCTCATAACAGTCAAGATGCTCTGATGGACATGCTGCAGCAGTGGAGTTAGCCACAGAAAGGCAAGGTCTGTTTGTCATAGATAATGGGCAAACACGGTGGCAGCACTGCAGGCTAGGAAGACGAAAGGAGTGCAATGTATGGCCCATACTCTCAACTTAGTAGTTCAGGGTGCTTTGTAGGGTACTAATGACACTTGCATAGCTAGTATAATTGAGTGGGCCAGAAAGCTGGTGGGGCATTTTCACCAGAGTGTCCAGGGCAGTGAGCTGTCGCAGCAGAGGCAAGAAAAAATGGGGTTGCTACTGTGGATTGGAAATTTTATGAAACTCCTCTTTCTACCTCCTTGAAAGAATGCTGGAGCAGCCAAGGGCACTCCTTGATTTGGCCCTTGAGGCTTCCGCTGGTATGGCTGTTCCTCTGGGCAGAGAAGAGTGGGATGTTATAGGTCAAATTGTCTATGTCCTTTGAAATGTTGAGAGCGCAGCACAGGTCCTTAGCAGAGAGATCCATCCTTAGCCAGGTGATCCCAATGTTCCAGGGCTTGGTTGGCATGATGGAGGGCATAATGAAGGAACAGTCTAGATGGATGGGGGATTCCAGAAAGAACAGCATTTTTCTGGCCTGAAGTGGTGATCCTGACCAGCAAGCTAAAAGACCTACTCCACTACAGATTTGACTCCTTGTGGAAGGAGGAGGAGTACATTATAGCAACTCTCTTGGAACCCCTCAAATTAAACAGCAGGTAATCGATATTAAGCATCAGCAAGGGGCGGGGCAGTGCTAGCCAACTTTCCATCATATGCAGCAGCAGGCAGTAGCTAATGAAGAAGGCCCAACTAGTACTAAGGAGTCACACAGAGCAGGATGAAACAATGTTCACAGCACCCCAAACAGCAGTGCCAGCAGTTGTAAAGTCCAAGTTCCTCACCCCTCTAACAATTGGGCAAGCTTTCTGGGACATAGTCTTGACCAGCATGGCATGGGTCTGCCCTCCAGAGACATCACCCCAGAGGAAGGACATGGCAGAGGCAGAGGTGTACACACAGGAGCCCTCAAAGCCAAAAGAGGCCAATCCTTTGTCTTACTGGCTGAGGAGGAGTCTGCTTGGGGATGTCTGGCCAAGGTGGCAGTGGGACCGCTGTCTTGCCCACTAACTAGTGTTCCCAATGAGTGAGTGTTCTCTTAGGCAGGAGTCATTGTCATGCCACACCACTCATGCCTGGAACCTGGATCTGTAGACAAACTTATTTTCCTTGAGGTCAGCCTACTATTGCTAGGCTTTCCTGAAGTCCCCATTAAGTAAGACAGAATGGCACACTCTGCTCACAGCACTAGGCATGCCATGCTTCAGTCTGCTGCCCTTTCCTTCTGCCTCTTTCATTCTTCCAACTGCTACCCCAAGATTATGCTCACTCACTCCACTGTGCTGTGCCCCATGCTGTGGGCACAGTTCCCACCCATCACAGGCTATCTGCGGCTCCAGTCTGTCTCCCAGTGCTGCCCAGCGTATTTATCCATTCCCCAATGTGACCTGTCCTCTGCTTCCCCAATGTTGTTGGTATTTCCTGTTGGTATTCGCACTGTACAGTGGTTCAATTTGTATGCCAATTGCAGTTACTTCCTAATATCTGGGCACTGCTAGCTATTGATGTGCACTCTTTTTGTTTGGCACCATCACTGGGAAGGTGTCAGAGGACATGGGGGGAATCTTTTTATAAAATGTTTGGCCTATTTGTGTTTTTTAAGGGGAAGATAATGACCATATAGTATTAATATTGACTGTAACGGAGTGTCAGATATCCAAAAATTCAGAATTTTCAAAATTCTAAATTCCAAGTCTGAAAAGCTATACTTCTGAATTACAAATCCAAGCTTGGGTGCTAGTGCACATCCCTACATGAAAGCTCCCATGTGCCATTTGCCAAACAAGATCCGGTTTTAAAGCATTCAAAAAGTTCCTCTTCAGGGATTGGAACAGGAGGGACAAACTTTTAATATCTGAGGGACATGGGAAATGAAGGGTATTGGGTCAGTGCTGCATGTTGTCAGTGCATATAGCCAGAACCGGCACCCACTCTACCCACCAACCCTGTCTCTCATTCTGGCTCAACCTATGCAATATAGATGGCACATCATTAGAAGTGTGAATTTGTTGAATGCTGAAAGATGGCTGGTGTTACAGCATATTTTCTCATTTTCAGAATCTTGTGAATTAGCTTTCTTCATCCTGTGACTGGCCACTGAGAGATAAACACAGGCTTCATTTGCAAGTCAAATGTCAGGCACAAACCTACCTGGAATTGGTATCAGGTTCTAATGATGTGCTATCTGTATTGTCTGATTTTACCCCCATCTCATTCCATACAAAGGCACATATATGCACCCAGCGCTCCACACACTTATTCTCATACCTATATGTTCATAGAACTGTATTCCCCACTCACTATTCCACTGAGTGCATCTGTCAGGCAGTGAACATGGTGGCTGAAGAAATGTTCAGAACTGAAATTGATCTAGAGCACGCATACACACATATAGACAGGTTACTTACCTGTAACCATGGTTCTTCAAGTGGACCTCTGTGAATTCACACAATAGGGTTTAACAGCGCCTGCGCTGGTTCTCTCGGAATATTCTAGAGCTTTTTTGAAAAAAGTAACAAAGTTAGAGTTGCCCCTATCGCGCATGCTCCGCCCGCCTCAGCCCTAGTCCCATTTATCCGCCACAAGAGCCTGAGCTCATTCTAGACATAACCAGTCCAGATATAATCAGTGACGGACAGTGGGGAGGCCGGGCGGGATGTGTGAATTCACAGAGGTCCACTTGAAGAACCATGGTTACAGGTAAGTAACCTGTCTTTCTTCATCGTGGCCTCTGTGAATGCACACAATAGGGTGACTAGCAAGCTCGCTTACCGGAAGGTGGGCCGTCACTGAAGGATGGATGTCAGTACCGCTCTCCCAAAGCTCGTCTCTTTTTTAGCCCTGAGGTCCAATCTGTAATGTGTTACAAAGGTTGATATATTGGACCAGGTAGCTGCTCTACAGATGTCTGGCACGTCGACACCGCGCAGCAGGGCCGTAGATGTTGCAACAGCTCTAGTGGAGTGTGCTTTGAGACCAGCAGGAGGAACTTTGCCTTGCAGTTCATAGGCAAGGGAGATGGTTGAAACAAGCCATCTGGAGAGGGTAGACGAGGAAGCTGAAGAGCCCTTATGCTGTCCAGAAAAACACAGGAACAGTTTCTGAGTCGTACGAAATTCTTTGGTACGTGACACATAATATGCCAGGGCTCTTTTGACATCCAATGAATGGAGCATGCGCTCAATGTCCGATGTAGGATCTGGGAACAATGTAGGTAATATAAGGGGTTGACTCAGGTGAAAGTCAGATACAACTTTAGGTAGGAAAGAAATGTCCGGGTATAAGGTGACCTTGTCTTTGAAAAATTGGAGATAAGGAGGATCAGATCGCAGGGCAGCCAATTCGCTTGCTCTTCTGGCAGATGTGATGGCAACTAAGAATAACGTCTTGAATGACAGTAGACGGACGTCACAAGATGCCATAGGTTCAAAAGGGTGACGCGTAAGTGCATGGAGAACCATTTGCAGAGACCACTGCGGTATCGGAGGTTTTGTAGGTGGTCTAATGTTGGAGAGACCCTTTAGAAAGGATTTGAGGGTAGGATGGGAGAAGAATCTTGCAGAGTCTGAATCACGAGGTTGAAAGGATACGATTGCGGAAATGTAAACTTTGAGGGTGGATAGTGTCAAACCAGAGTCAAACAGGTAACGAAGGTATCGAAGCAAGGTGGATAATGATACAGGGCAAGCTTGCAAATGATTTGACGCGGTAAATTTGAGAAAATTCCTCCATTTATATTTATACAGGAGATTGGTCGATGGTTTTCTTGACTTGTCTAAGACCTCTTTGATAGATGGGTGATCATCCAGGCTGTCAAGTGTAGTGTCTCGAGGTCTGGATGTAGAACTTGGCCTGAGTCCTGCGTCAAAAGGTGAGGGATGTTCGGTAGCCTCATCACGTCCACCGCCATGATTCGGAGGATTGAAAACCAAGGCTGACGAGGCCACCACGGTGCAATGAAAATCGCACTGGACCTCAGTTGTCGAGCCCTGACTAGTGTCCTCTGGATGAGTGGTAACGGTGGAAATAGGTAAAGGAGACCTTGGTCCCATGGGATCATGAAGGCATCTCCTAGAGAGTGTATGCCCTTCCCCGCACGGGAGGCGTACCTCATGCATTTCTTGTTGACTTCGGAGGCGAACATATCTATGACAGGAGTGCCCCATCTGCTGCATAGAAGGTGGAAGATCTCCTCGTCCAGCTCCCATTCGTGGGTCTGAGTTGCAAGGCGGCTCAAATTGTCCGCAATTTGGTTGTCTGTGGTGGAGATATGAAGTGCCACCGGGAACACGTGCTGTTGGTAACACCATTCCCACAGGTGTATCGAGAGAAAGAGCAGGGACAGTGATCGTGTCCCTCCCTGTTTGTTGATATAGTACATGGTCGTGGTATTGTCCGTTATAACTTGTACACCACGACCCTGTACTAGAGGAAGGAATGCCTTGAATGCCTTTATGACGGCAAGCATCTCCAGATGGTTGATGTGGAGGAGTCTTTCCCGTCTGGACCACAGTGCATGGATGCGATGGGCCGCACAGTGTGCTCCCCAACCTGTGGGACTCGCGTCTGTAGTTACCTGAACCGTTAACTGTAACGGGCGGAAAGGGCGTCCGATCAGGAGATTTGGTAAAAAGGTCCACCACCTTAGTTGTTGTACCAACTCCATTGTGACCGGCAATCGCTTCCGGGGAGCATCTAGCATGGGGTCGAATAGGGTCAAGAACCACGCCTGGAGAGACCGCATTTTCAGGCGAGCATGAGTTAATGCCGGCGTTGTAGAGGCCATCAGACCCAGCAGATGTTGTGCATGCTTTGCCGATACAGTTTGACGTGGTCGAAATTTGCAAACAGCCGTTTTGATTTTCTTTATACGATCTGGTGGTAGAAAAATTCGTGCCTGGAGAGAGTCTAGTCTTCCTCCTATGTAGTCGACCACCTGTGATGGTAGAAGGTGGGATTTTTTGTGGTTGACAGATAACCCGAGGTTGTTCAGTGTGTGGAGAACTAACCGGGTGTCTTGCAGAGCCCTTCGCCTGGACGGGGATACCACCAGCCAATCGTCGATGTAAGGGAATATCTGTATGCCCTGGAGACGAAGGTAGGCTGCTACTGGGGCCATGCACTTTGTGAATGTTCTTGGAGCTGTTGACAGACCGAACGGCAGAGCACGGTATTGATAGATGGTGTTCTGGAATATGAACCTGAGGTATTTCCTGTGATGAGGGTGAATGGTCACATGAAAATAAGCGTCTTTGAGGTCTATGACGACAAACCAGTCCTTTTGCCTTAACAGGTGCAGAATGGACTCTAGCGTGACCATCCGGAATCGACGAGGATGAAGGTATGTGTTTAGTTCCCTTAGGTCCAGAATAGGTCTTATGCCTCCGTCTTTCTTTGGCACTGCAAAGTAGCGGGAGTAGAATCCGTTTGCCACGTCCCGCATTGGTATTATTTGGATGGCATGTTTTTGTAGCAAGGTGAGAATCTCTTCTTCTAGAACAGGATCGAAGGATGTAAACTTGGCCTGTCCTAGAGGAGGTAATTCTGTAAATTCCAGTCGGTAGCCGAATTGAATAATGTTTAAGACCCAAGAGTCTTGCGTAATGTCCATCCAGTTGTGCAGATATGGTGCGAGCCGAGTGATGGGGTCGTGATCTTGTAGTGCCGAGTCAAAGGTACTGTTTAGACTTTTTCTGAGGTGGTTTGTAGGGTTGACGGCGTTGAGAGGTAGACTGTGGACGAAAGGTAGAAGTGGAGGATGAGGCTTGAAAGGACCTGGCCTGGTTCTGGTTTTTGTACGGGCGGTAAGGTTGGGAAGCCGGTTGTTGGTATTGGTGTGAGTATTGTTTACGCCACTGATATTTGTTTCTGGGTTGCTGCTGCATGGTGTATGATTTTGCTGTCTTCTTTATTTTATGCAGGTTTTCAAGGTTGTCATCAGTTTTTTCATTAAACAAACCTTTGGCGTCAAAGGGCAGATCTTCGATACGGGTCTTAACATCATCTATGATGCCCGAAAATCTGAGCCATGCATGTCTTCGTAGTGTAACGGCCGACATAAGTGTCTTGGCAGCAGCATCCGCTGAATGACGTGCCGCTAGGCGTTGATGCTTAGACACGGTTTGGGCTTCTGCATAGGTGTTTAACAGTCCCTGTCTGGTGTCATCAGGAGCTGCTTGGAGAGTGGGGAGTACTCTCGCCCAAAGTTGTCTTTGGTACGCTCCCATCGCAGTCTGATAATTTGCGACACGGAGCAAAAAGGTTGTAAGGGAGTAGATTTTCCTTCCCAGTACATCAAGTTTACGTCCCTCTCTGTTGGTGGGTGTGATGTGTGATTTCGCAGAAGACCTAGAAGAACTGGATTCCACAATAAGGGAATTTGGGATGGGATGTTTTAATAAGAAGGTCGTGTCTTCACCATGTATGCGATACAAATTTTCAGTCCTGCGGGATACAGGAGCTGAGGTGGATGGTTTGGCCCAGCACTCTTTGATAAGGTCCATTATTGCTGAGATGAACCCCAAGCTGAGTGGGGCAGTTCTCTCTTGATTGATATCCCCAAAGATAAGATCGTCCGATGGTGGGGGCGGTTCGATGGTTTGCATCTTTAGAGTTTTTGCCATTCTTGTGATCATTTGGACGTAGGAGGAAAAGTCTTCTGAAGGGGAAGATGGGTGAGGGTCTCCAGCGTCCGATTCTAGCGGGTCTCCTCGTATAGGTGTTCCTTCAGACTCTTCAGATGGTACCTCACGGCCTTGGCAGGAGTCATCCGAGGAGGTGAGGTCATCCTCCTCAGTATCAGAAAGCAGGTGTCTATCTCTCCTACGCTTCCTGCTGTCCGATTCAGAAGTTTGAGGCATCGACGTCGAGTGAGTCTTTGCAGGCTTCGACGTCGAGTGCGCCTTCGAGGATGTTTCTTTGCCTTTCCGGGAGGTTTTAGGGCTTCGGGCGGCATCGACGTCGACATGCTTTCGGCGTCGACGTCGAGGAGGAGATGAGGAAGAGGAAGAAGACGACGAGGCATACACATATCTGACCTTTCTCTTCCTTCTATAGTTGTCCTCACTCGACGTAGAGTCGGAGTCGGAGTCGTATCGACGACGTCGACGGTGAGATCTCCCACGATGGACGTCGATATAGTCTCGATCATCGTATTTGGACTTTTGTCGACGTCGAGCAGATCGAGGTATAACCACTATCTCTCGTCGAGATTTTCGATGCCGATCAGGCGAGAGATGCTTGGTTTTAGCAGCCTTCTTACGGGGTGGGGAAGGCTCTTTCGATGAAAAGGAAACCGGCGTCGAGGGTGCCGGAGATGCCCGCCCGGTGGAAACAGGGCTTAAAGGGGCAGTAGCCGGGCTAGTAATATGAACTAGCTGGCTTGGCGTCGGAGATCGACCGCTCTGCACAAGGGCGGTAGACTGCCTCGGTGGAAGTGAGGTAGGAGCCTCCGACAGGGACTCCCTATCCCTAGACGAATCTTCCAGGATTGGTGAAGGCAACGACGTCGATATCGGTGAGAGACGCTTTCTCAATTCTTTAGACTTATCCCTTTTATCCTTTTTTGTCTGTTTTCCAGGGTCCTTCGAAGAGGAGGTCGAGCCGGATTTCGGCACCGTGGTAAGTCGTTTTGTCGAAGAAACCTTTTTTGTTGGCTTTTCGACGACCTTCGATGCAGTTGCATGCGATGGAGAGGCAACATGAGTTTCCGAACGAGGGGTAGCCGACGCAGTGGAAGTTGTTTCCATGTCGGACGGTTTGGACGACGACAAAGTCTTGTCCCAAAGGTATATCTTCAGTCGCTGCTCCCGCGCCTTGAGGGCGGCCTTAGTAAACTGTTTACAATGTCTGCAGGATTGGGGTTGATGAGCTTCCCCCAAGCAAAATAGGCAAGAGTCGTGCCCGTCAGAGAATGGTAGCTTGCGGGAACACGACTTACACCTACTAAATGGTCCTGAGCGGGACATAAAGCAGGGAAGGACGGGGGAAATCACCGATGATCAGATGAAATAGGAGATTTCCGGAGATAATTAGATTCGGAAACGGATAACAAGGTTTCCCGCAGCGGCAATCAACAAGCGCAAAGTGGCGGGAAAAAACGAATCCACAATCGAAAGAGAATAGTCAGACAGTCCGTGGTCAGGGGCAACAGAGGGAGTTCAGAAACGAAGAAAAACAGTCCAATTCAAAGCCAAATATCCGTCAGATAGTAAATAGAAGTAATAAGAAAATGAGCTCTATACCGAGAGGTTCCAAACGCGATGGCGGTAAAATGGAACTAGGGCTGAGGCGGGCGGAGCATGCGCGATAGGGGCAACTCTAACTTTGTTACTTTTTTCAAAAAAGCTCTAGAATATTCCGAGAGAACCAGCGCAGGCGCTGTTAAACCCTATTGTGTGCATTCACAGAGGCCACGATGAAGAAACACCTATATCAGAAATGAGCAATAATAGATATTCTCCATTGTGTATTATGCCTGGTATCATAACTGCTACACAAATATCAGCTATCTTTGGCACAAAATACTTGTTAGCCTCCGTTGCATGTAGAACAGCTGAAGTGGGTATTTTTGTTTTGATTTTTAATTCAAACTAGCTTCCTAATGCTGCAGTTTTAAGCAGACCAGATAGAGAGGTTACCATGAATTGCATGTTTTGACATTTCTGCCTCTCAAAACCCAACTGACCACCATAGGAAGTACACCAGGGGGTGGTGTTTTAGCATGTCTTTCTCACACACATGCGCATCCACTCAGAAAGCAACTATTTCCAGTGCAATATAATTCCTTTGCACTTTCGTGTAGTATTTAAGAAATTTTAGGTTGCTTCTTCCCAGATAAACTTAATTTTTAGAAAATGTTACAAAAGGATAATCTTATTGTGGTGAACTACAAATGTTCATGGGAAAAGCAAGCTAAATGCTTATGGGAGCTCATTCAGCTGCTCACCGAAAACAGTTGGTACGTGGGGAGGCTTTTAGTGAGCTACTCCCCATGTTATGCCTGCAGCTCTGGCAGATCATATTCCGAGCAGAGAAGGCACTACCCTGCTCTGATCACAAACTCCCAGTGGCTATTAGCATAGAAAAATTGTCCCATGGCCAGCATTATGTTTAGACCAGTCTTTAGTGTAGACTTGTAATGAAGAATATGTGGCCCACCAATTGTTTCTGGGACTTTAGCTCTCATTCTGTTCCACTGCATATGCTGGCTGGAACTGATTGGAGCTGTGGTCTTAAGCATCAGGAAGGCCACATGTTCCCCATTCCTGATGCAGAGTTTTCACAATTATCCTGGTAGTTCTGTAAATCTGGTAACAAGGTTTCTAGCATCCAGAACCTGGTGTCAAAAGAGGTAAGTCAATGGATGAAGCCAATATAACCTAGGAGGAGGAGAATTGATTATAACTCCAGATGCACTTGCAACACTAAGTTGGGATCAGTTTGTAATGGGAGGCTAAGTCCTGGCATGTGCAAAATAATACAGAACAGAGTACCTCTGATCCGATGCAGTATGTGTACGAGTAAGCACAGCGTATAACCAAAATGAGAGTTGCTGGCATGTTACAAGGTGTATACCACACTTTTCTTAAGTACATGTTCTAAAATTATGGTTTTAATTGCCTTAAATCAAACTTTATATATGTTTTAATAATTTATTTAGCTTTGTCCATTAATCGTATTCTCATGATTAATATTATTGTGAGTTGTCTAGAGTCCCATCTTTTGAAAGCAGATGGGTGGGTAAAAATGAAGAAGACGACGAAGAAGACGATGACAAAGAAGAAAGGATTAGTGTGCATAATTTTCAGGAAGCCTTAAGTCCCAGCATGTAGGTGGTAATGTTTTGGAAGAAAATCTCTGGGTAGAGTGCTAGGTTGGTGAAGACACACTGATGAAGATCAACAACATAAGACATCATTTGTATGTGAGGACCCAGTCCTGCCCCTTTTCAGACTCCTGGGTGAATCCCAGACCTTGTAAAGTAATTTAAAAGGTCCTTCAGGATGTCCAACTTGTCATTCCTTCACCATTGACTAACCACAGTCAACTACAAAATGTTTGAAAGCAGCAAAAAAGCCAGAAGATTCTAACCACTCCTACCAGCCAACCAACCAATCCCAGGCAGACAAAAAAGGTATCCCAGACAGAACTGAAAAAACAGCAAGAGGAAAATGAACAACAACCCCAGCTCACCTCTCTGTGAAACAAAGTCCACATCCAGGGCCTTTCCCAAGCCACTGCCCCGAATCCTCATGGAATTGCTTCATATGAATAATGCACATTTATTCTACTACTGCTATTACCACTATTAAAAAAGAATGCAGGATCCCAGAACACATGAATGGAAGTCCACTTGAGTGATGGGTCTGTGTCTTCTCTTTCCATTGAATCCCTCCTTTTTACGGGCTTGGAGGATGTGTGGGGCGCCAATCAGAGGTCATGTTTCTCTCTTCCAACTTCTACAGATGAAATAACTTCTGTCCACATAGAAATTTTACTGGATTCCTCCCAAAATCTGTGTGCCACTGGAAATTACTTAGTCCAATATATTGATCCCAAAAATGGTAGTGGCCATAGTTAAAGAGTGGCAGCTGGAACGTATGACTGTGCCATGGCCAAGACTGCCCTCACCACTTGATGGAACATGTCTCAAACAGCAAATGCTAGGGCTGGGGTGGGGAGGTCTAGCAGTTTCTTGGCTGCTGCTTTTGAGTGAACTGGCCATTTGCGTAAACTGGAAGTTAGAGTGGTGGCATCTATGCTTTCCTTTTGCCTTAAACTGTCCTGGTGTGGCGGAGGATGTAATCCCATTGCCAATATTAACAAATAGTCCAGTTAGCTTATGAATGTGGAACAGGAGAGGGGGGCACCATGTTGTCCTTTGCCTCAGGCAGCAAAATGCCTCGGGCTGGCTTTTGCTATTCTCAAGGCTATTGCATACTGCCCAGTCCACCACCACCCAAACTAGCCTGGCACCTCAGTTCTTGTTCATTTTCATTTTCATGGTGGAGAATGGGACTTTCTCTATATGCTACTTTCTCTAGTGACACTGTTGAATTTTGTTTGAACCCTAAGAAAAAAAGGTTGTGCTTACTATACTGTAGAGTTCCCCAGGTTCATCTGGTTCCGATTTAGCTCATCTCCTCAACAGAGGCTGAATAGCACTAGTCTAAAGGTTTCCATTAGTTCATACTTTTATGAGTAGAGTGAAAGTGTCTAGTTTCTTGATGTCACTGTACGTATATCATCTACGGAATAATCCTTCAAGCAAGTTTATAGCACAATACTGCCAAGAACACAACAGAAAGTTCATCACCACTCATTAAGTGTGTCTTAGAGAGAGAGAGAGCAACATGGAAGAGAATGTGGGTTTCACTTCTTCTGTCAAAGAATGTCCAGAAAGAATGCAAGAGGACTGAAACAAAGGAAAAATTGTTCTCATTATACAAACTGTCAGGCTGTTTTTCTTTGGCTGAAGAATTTAAGCAAACAAGGGATGAATGAGGGTGCCAAACTGGATAGTTGTTGTTGTTTTCACCAAAAAAATTCTTCAAAACTGCTGCTGCAACTGGTTTTAATATATTGCAGTTGGTTGGTGAGGAATGATGGAGCCATTCCATTGAGGAATGGCTAGCTGCACCACAAGAATGTATATCCTAGAATTATTTTAAGTTGCACTGTTCCTCATTCACTGACACTAACAGCTGGAAGAAATACTGCAATTGTCCTAGTTTAATTTGAAACTTGTTCCAAGCCAATTCATACGTTAGGCTTTGGCAAAGTTTTTGCAAATGCTATACAGAACCTCTCCATCTGCATAAATGGGAACAGTTATAGAGTCCCACTCTATTTGCATACATAGGAGCAGCGATTGGTGAAAAGGTTCTCTGGAGGGCTGCATTGTGAAAGAATAATGCTAAGATTTTGCCTTCCCAAAGAAAACACTGTAGTCATTTCATTACATGGGAATTTATACATATAGGCTAGATGCAGACTCATAATTGTGCTTGAAGTAGTCCTCTGAAATCAATGAGACTTTATTGTCTTTTGTATGATGAAGCCTAATGTCTCCACAGGTACAGCACACCACACAATTTCCTGCTTTCCCATTACACAAGCTAGAGATCAGACCATTGAACAAAACAGGGCTTTACAAGTGTGCAAGGATGTAATGGATATAACCTTGAACAATCTCAGGGCAGGTCCACATGCTTATACAACTGACTGCAACACAGAGTGGAGGTAATGAAGATGGTAATGGCCATGATTTCAGTTGGTCTACTGTATGAATGAGTAAATCTGCATCCAACCCATTACTGTATATTTACTCTATGTGATTCACAATGGTTGATTTTCACTAGAATAGAAGCAGTTGCCTCATAATGGAAGTACAGAGTATGTTTCCCTTTTCCTTCCCAGCTGCCTCCACAATGAAGAACAAGCTTGAGTGAGCTATGAAGGCGTAAAGGAGTTGGTGTAAAGCCTGCAAGAAGTATAGTTGATGTTATTTACAGTTGATTGGACTTTGTTCAATGGTAGCATTATCTTTGCTTCTTGAAACTTCTACTAGAGCATAATGAAGTAGCAAAGGCAGATTTTTGGAGTATGCCTAAAATAAGCATTGCTGTGTTGGCAGAATCTGATTCCCTTTGATTTCAGGTCCATAGCCAGAGACCCAGAGAAACAATCTGGGTACTGCCAACTTTTTTCCAGTCAACTGCCAATCAAATTGGATAATCAAAAGAGGCCCTTATACTGTTTCCACATTTGATCACCATAAGGAGGAACCCAAAAATGGCATTCTTCACAGTAGATTTTGGATAACACTTAGAAGATCTTCTTGATCTCAGAGTTAGTCTTTATATTCCAATGAGTTTACACTCCTTTGTTTTGCTCTCTCTTATTTATGGACTGTTTTGCTGTGTCATTTGTTAACTTTAAAAAAGAAAAGAACTGAGATGAAGTGTAACTTACTTAAAGGATATGGGGAGTCAACCCATGAAGATCCTTTGTTGTTTATGGCCACTGAAGGCTAGTGACAGGCCCTGGTAGGAGAAGACCCCTGAACACTCTCCATCTCTTCTGATCTGATTTCGAAAGCTAAGCAGGCTAGTATTATGTGGGAGACCATGAGGAAAGAACAGACACCTGCAAATATGATACCCCTGAGAGCTCCTCCAAGTTAGACTCGAAAACACAGGACTACTTCTACAGCTGGTGCAAGATCTTCCACCAACCAAGGAATGGAAGCAAAGCTTCCATGATGGCAACTTCTTCAACATCAATTTGAATTTATTTTTTTTATTTTTTATTTTTTTTTGCTTGTTCTGGCCCCTGCTTAGAGAGGTTCAGGACTCACACAAAGTGCCAAAAGCCTGAACTTAAGGAGTAGCTGCCGGGGATGACAAAGGGGGAAACTCATGTTGCATAGTTACATGGGATCATCAAGGAAGACATACACTCCCACTTTGCACTTAGTGGAACTGAGCAAGAGATTGCTACTTCCCTCCAAAAAAGCATAGAAAACACTGCCTGCTATGATTCAGTAATTGGAAAGGTCCAGACAGCACCATCTATCCCACAGAGAGACTCTGCAGTTTGTCCCCAGGCAAGGGAAGAGTTTGTACCAGCTCTTAAAGAAGATGGCCATCCTAGAGTGTTTTACACACACACACACACACAAGTTGCCAGATGGTGGTGAGTGGAAAATGGTGACAGTGGTGGTTCTCCCACCTCAAGGGCTCTGTCACCAGAAGCAATTGCCTCCTTCTGATTAGTGGCAGAGCTACAGGGACCCCACCAGAACCCCACCACCAGCCACCATGCCCTCTAGCAAGACACTCTCCTCCCTCTCCAGGTTTTTTTGGGACTACTTAAGCATGCACTGCCCTTATCTTGCTATCTTTGTTACCCAGATTGTTATTTTTAGTTGATTTTTGCAGATATTACATCAAGGTAAAAAGGTAAGGTAAAGGTTCCCCTTGACATTTAGTCCAGTCGTGTCCGACTCTAGGGCGCGGTGCTCATCCCCGTTTCCAAGCCTTAGAGCCAGCGTTTGTCCGAAGACAGTTTCCGTGGTCACGTGGCCAGCGCGACTAGACACGGAACGCCGTTACCTTCCCACCGAGGTGGTACCTATTTATCTACTCGCATTTGCATGCTTTCGAACTGCTAGGTTGGCAGGAGCTGGGACAAGCGACGGGAGCTCACTCCGTTGCGTGGATTCGATCTTACGACTGCTGGTCTTCCGACCCTGCAGCACAGAGGCTTCTGCGGTTTAACCCACAGCGCCACCACGTCCCTTACACCAAGGGGCAATGCAATTTAGGAATGTGCTTTGGAATCAGAATTTATTTGGAAAACAAACCAAAGCAGGGGTTTCTAACAAATCCAAAGTGAAACAAAGAAGCCCAAAGCTGCTCAAATCAGATTGGGTCTCTCTGGAGCACCAAATTTTGCTTCAGCAGTTAAAAATCCACAGCAGCAGCTTTCTGTTTAAGAGGATCTGGGGTGAGGGATAGCTGGACAACAGAGTTCAGCCAAAGCAGGATGTATTCGTGGAAGGGCAGGAGCTAGGTTAGGAATACATTTCAAGGCTCCTGTTGAGGAGGGAGGGGAGGAGGGAGGGAGAGAGGAAACTGGTGAGAGCTTTGTCTGCATGTTGGAGGTCAAGCAGTAGTTGATGGCACTAAATTTCATCCCCATCAGAGCACTTTATTTTCTTCTTTTCATGCTTTTTTTTTATTATTCTGACTAATAAAAATAGTTTAAGACACAAACTGAATCAGACAGCCCATAGATCAGCTTGTGGCAGATCAGTTATAAGACATATAATATTGACTGAATTGAAGTGGATGGCATTCACGCAGCCTTAATGCAAACCTTAAATCTTCTAGTATCCTATTTACTACATTAGCTTTTAGTCACAGTGTGCAATGGTCTTACAAAGCTTGGATCAAATTGATGTTCCCCATACGTATAATGATCTCTGCTTCCACAAATTAGTTCCTCCCAAACTTTGTCTCACCCCTTTACACTCATTCCTATGGAGCTACCTCCACCTTGCCAGCTGCTTTGACAAACACAAATTAAAGAGCTTGAATTGTACTGGGGAGTGGGATCTTACCTGTTGAATTTCTGCCTGTCAGAAGAAAGGCACAGAGCCTTTCTCTGAGTATTAGATGAATATGTTATCTTGCCGCCCAGAGTAGACCTTTGGTCTAGATGGGCGGGGTAGAAGTCCAATAAAATTAAATAAATAAATATGTTACCAGCATTTCTGGCTATGAACAAAGAACTACCTCCGCATTGCCAGCTGTTCTTGGTTTCTCACCTGCTAAAGAAGACCTGATGATGGGGATGTCTTGTCCACATACTTAACCAAAATGATTACTCCCCAGTGCCAGGAAACCGTAATGTTTGCTAGCATAAACAATTCAAAATCCTGCAGGAAGAAGAGTCGTTTCATTCTCTGACTTCATTAAGAGCAGTTCTGGCAGCAAAACAGTGTAAGATAACTGAACAAGAGAAAAGAGCAAGAAAGTATGTTATTTCAGGTATAAATTTTCAGTGTTGTAATGTTTCTTTGTTTCTTTGAGGGAACGTCAATAAAGCTAACCTCGACAGTACTAACAGGCTGCTGAATATCTTTTTTCATTAATAGCCTTTCTATTACTAAAGTCCAGTAGCAAGTCACAACTACAGTAGGCCCACTGAATCAGTGGAACTTAGAGAGGAGTTGACTCATCAACGCATATACACATGATTCAATAGATCTACTCTAGTTGTCATTTACTACTGGATTTCAGTCTATGTCTGGGGGAACAGAAAAAATTACAACCTTATCTTGTAAAAATTGAGGAAGTTAAAGCATTTTTAAGCATATTCTCTAGTTGTTTCCGGTTTCTGCTTCTTAGGTCAAGGAAATGGTGTAGTTCACTAGCCTACAACTCTGTGTCCCACATGTCTAGCAAGCCTTCAGATCCAGCAACATGAGAAGGCAGTGTACTAAAGAGTTGATCTCTTCCTTGCCACCGCACAATGAAGTCAGACAATAAATTAATAATATCCACCACGGATGCCAAGTCACATATCCATCTGTGGTCACTCAGCTGAAGGACAGGCTTATCTTTGCTCTTCTGGAAACTCTGAATTGCTTGTCTCACTGAAGTGTTGTTGCCCACCACCTCTCATGCTGAGCCAGCGCTTTTCACAATAGCAAAGGAGGTCACCATGTTCTGATTTTTCTGCAGCTAAGAAGCTCATGAACTGGCAGTTTAGCAATCCTCTGCTCTTGATATGGTTCACTGTCTTAATCATAGTAGACATCACTGATTCCATGCATAGTGATTGAGCACAGAGATGCTTCTTGTGTATGACACAGCAGGCACAATCAGTGGCCCAAACCAATCATCGGATTCATCACTGTGTCCAAACCATTCTGAGAGCCAACAGTTGGAAGTGTTCTCTCTGTTGCAAGTCCACTAAGCTTGTGAAAAGGCAGACCATGCTCTGGTATGATAGACAGAAGTTTTTGGAACATATTAGTCTCATGCTGCTTCAAGAGCAAGTATTTCTCTCCTCACTTCCACCTGATGTGACTCTTTGCATGAATATTGCAAGTTGGCCAATACTAGTAACACTGGATGTCTTAGCAACAGCAAGGGAGCAAAAATTCTGCTGAAGCTTCTGAGACACCCTTTGCAATGTTATCTGCCTGCAGTTTTGCTGCCAGTGCACTTCTGGCCAGAAAGCTACATCCCATCAGCAAAACTGCATCACATCCTATTGTCCTGTTCTTTCTGTTTCTTCACAAAAATCTAACCGCTGAAAGGCAAGGAAGTTATGCTGCAACATTTTGTTACCCAAAATAGGTAAAAATAGCAAAATATATATAGCAAAATGTATACCAACATACATAGAATAGAAGGGAGAAGTTATGTACATGTTATGTATAAATAATCACAAACATATCCATAGATTTGTATAATGCTTGTTTAAAATCTAATAAGCTGAATTTTTATTTCAAGCTTGATTGCAGTTTCAGTACGGTATCAATATATAGAGTTTATCCACACAGTACATTTTAAAGATGATGGCAAACCTGCAAAGAAAGTTACATGTCATGCAGTAATCTACAAATCCCAATTGCTAATAGATGTCAAGTTTTTGAAACTATTTTGGAGTGCATGGATCCTATCTATAGGCAGAATGTGTATGTTAGCATTTCAGACCTTGTAATTTTTTTACGAGTAGTTCAATGAATGACTCACTCCAAAATCTTCAAAGAAACATGTGAGTCAGCTCTCTGGGCCCTCGGGTCCATGACACACCCCTTTTCTCTGTGGCATAGAGAAAATGGATCATTTTACAAATGTTATGCCAAATCTTCCCCTCTATCCAGCACATACTGAGAACACAAATACACTTGGCATATAAATTTTGAAACCATGGGCCAATAGTGTAACCAATCAGTAAACATACACAGAAGTGTTTTGCTCTTGAAACCATTTGAAAAAAGGTGCTCAAGCTGGGAGGAAGGATGAAGGAGTGATAAGCTCCATAGCAATGGCTCAACATTAGGAAAGGTTAATCTACAAACATCAGTTTTGCCAGATTTCACAATCATATTTATAATCATGACAAAACCTGTCTCTCCAAAGCTCGTCTTCATATGCATTTTCTCTGTATTTCAATCACATTTCTGCACACATTTTTCCTAGTGTACATACTTTTTTAAAAAATAGTGTATTGTTGCATGGACTTCATCTTAACATACACTTTTTTGTGTGCACTTTCCCTAAATATGCACATTTTTATTACTGTTTTTAGTTGTGAACTAGATAAAATTCTGAAAAATGCAGAATATGTGAATATACAGTATTCTTGTTTGGTATGGTCCGAATTCTCAACCTCAAAAAAACTAAGATAATGGCCACTGGCCCCATCACCTCCTGGCAAATAGAATGGGAAGATATGGAGGCAGTGACAGATTTTACTTTCTTGGGCTCCATGATCACTGCAGATGGTGACAGCAGCCACAAAATTAAAAGACCCCTGCTTCTTGGGAGGAAAGCGATGACAAACCTAGATAACATCTTAAAAAGCAGAGACATCACCTTGCCGACAAAGGTCCGCATAGTCAAAGCTATGGTTTTTCCAGTAGCGATGTATGGAAGTGACAGCTGGACCATAAAGAAGGCTGACCGCCGAAGAATTGATGCTTTTGAATTGTGGTGCTGGAGGAGACTCTTGAGAGTCCCCTGGACTGCAAAGAGAACAAACCTATCAATTCTGAAGGAAATCAACCCTGAGTGCTCACTGGAAGGACAGATCCTGAAGCTGAGGCTCCAATACTTTGGCCATCTCATGGAAGAGAAGACTCCCTGGAAAAGACCCTGATGTTGGGAAAGTGTGAAGGCAAGAGGAGAAGGGGACGACAGAGGACGAGATGGTTGGACAGTGTCATCGAAGCTACCAACATGAATTTGACCCAACTCCGGGAGGCAGTGGAAGACAGGAGGGCCTGGCGTGCTCTGGTCTATGGGGTCACGAAGAGTCGGACACGACTAAACGACTAAACAACAACAACAAAATGGTCTGAATTTAGTATGTTTGTATAAACATTTATGATGGTTTTCTCCTACATCTGTGCTCCATGTATCAAAGAAAGATAGGGTGCAAAGAAAGAAGAAAAATATGTTTCTTCTCTGTTCCCCTTCCCCAGTAATCTTCACAAGGGTGACCATCTCGAATAAACACTCAGCAAGGAAGCCTCACCAGGTGTTCCAAATGGAAATAGAAAATTGCTTTGACCCTTTTGATTTCACCTGCTCTTGTCGAATCTAATTTTGCATGGCTGACTATATTTTACATTCATTAGTTGAAATGTTAGGACATTAATCCACTATCAGCAAAATACCTCTAGGAAATGCAAAAGGGAAATGAAAATGATCAAATTTGTTTTGACTGATGACAGAAGAGTTTACCAGAGTGCTGTGTCATATTCACTTTACACATGAAAATGAATTGAACAATTCTTTCCTTCTTTCCAAGTTGGGTAGTTTCACGCATGACACAGGACCAAAGCAAGGACTCTTTTGTTCCATCCAGAATAGTGCAAGTGGACTTTCACCTGGTGTGTCCAGTTCATGACCTGTGTGGCCAGTCTTCTGGTGATAAGCCTCTGACCATCTGAGGAAGTTCATCACTGGGGTGGTATCTGGAGCCTTCTAAATTTACCAGAGTTTGTACTCTACCTGCATAGCATTTATGAGTCCAGGGTCATCTTCATGCCATGGTGGGTCAGCAGTAGAGTAGAACGTGGTCTGTGAGAGTTGATGTAAGTCTTCTTAGGCTGCCGTCTCAAGCCTCTGCATTCTCATTTGGGATTTTTACACCCCTGTCCTAGGACCAAAAGGCTGCCAATTACTCTGTGATTACACACACTCATATTGCCTGCTTTCACAGACATGTACTACCAATTTTTGGACTCTTGTGTACAATTTTTCTGCACCATCCATGAAGGGGTTGTGCTAAGCCTGAAGAAGTAGGATTTTCTCCATGAAAGCTTGCAGTTTGTTTCATATCTTAGCAGTCCAATAAAAAGTATCACCCACTCTTACATTTGTGTAATCTTCAGGGGCCACACAGCCTTTTCCTTGTTCTTTCTTGTTAATTAAAGAGTCTCCCACTTCTGTTCCTCATTGCTTGAACATGGCCTCATTATGCACAAGTTGGGTGGTTTCACACACGACATAGGATCGAAGCTGGGACTCTTTACACAGAAGCAATCTAATTCATGCAAGAATCCAAAAGAGGTGCTAGCCTTGTTCACTCTAAGGTTCTTCTTTCTACCTGGTGACATAGAGAAGTAGAACAAACACCTGGGACTTCTGCCAGCACCCTAAGATCCAGCAAACCCCATCACTGAAGCTTGTACAAAGATCTTGGTGACAATAAATCATATAATTGTGCATTCAAACACTGATTTTGTCTTCTTTAAAATCCCTTACTGCCCTCAGTACCAAGCCTTCAATGCAAAATCAAAAACACCTCCTTTCAAAGGCTTGTCTACACTTTCAGAGAGATCACACAAAGAGAGGTCTTGGGCTATAGGATTTCAGACAGAAGGTGACTTTGCATGTTTGAAGACTATATTTTATATAGAAAACCATGTATCAGAGAATAAAGAAGGCTAGAAAAAAATTCTCTGCCATACTAGTTTTCCACGGGAAGTCAGTTTTTCAGGCAGGAAGCATTTTCACTTGCCTTGTCCTATCCCAACCGAAATGGTACAGTTCCATTAAGTTGGTTGCACATGACTTCTCCCCCTATGGAGGTTGGTCCTAGGCTTCCATTGAGCCACTATCCTATTAAAAGTGGATCTTGCAAAAGTTACTTTTTGGATGACAGCTTTCCAGATCATCCAGCCAGAGTGGGAGATTGTAGGACCTGTAGTCGAGAAAAGTAGGTTTTCCAGATTTTGACCAGAAGTACTTATTGTTTTGCTTCCTTCTCCATTAAGTTTCTAAAGAAAGCTCCCAATTCTACCTCAAATATCACTTTATGCCAAGGGGGGCAACTTCTGTCCCTCTGGAACTTGTGGGATCCCAATTTCCTGCATTCCTCATCATTTGTGATGC
This sequence comes from Intellagama lesueurii, assembly GCA_037013535.1. Taxonomy (NCBI): domain Eukaryota; kingdom Metazoa; phylum Chordata; class Lepidosauria; order Squamata; family Agamidae; genus Intellagama; species Intellagama lesueurii. Next base: position 72,334,193 of record JBAJHW010000002.1, read on the forward strand.
TGATGAGATGTGCAGTCCAGCAACATCCAGAAGGTCACTGTTCCCTGTGCCAGCTGAAATGTACTTGCAACTTTTATTGACCATTGGGCCATTGCTTAAAGAAATCATGGAAACTAGCCCTTCATGGAATTCTAAACTTGTGTTGCATGGCTGGGTCGCCTATTCTTAGATTCTCATTCCAGATGCTGCTGATCAAGTTTTAAAGCATCTATTCTGAAATAATAAGAAGGCTTTTATGTCCTTTCCGCTATACTGGAGATATCGGTCTATAGCAAAGAACTAGATAAAATGTCCTCAGTATGACTCTCCAATACATATCATCTTACAATCACTTAAAGGCATGGATTTTCTGCCACCTAGTGGGGGTAAGTATGATGCCTTTTCTTACAGAACCAGGCATCATCCATCCAATTCCTCCCTTTGAAAGCATTGTTTCTCACACATGTACACTGTCAGAAATGATGTCTCAAGAAACCACTGGTGATTGGGATACTATGGATTATTCAAATCGAAAACTCAAGTAAATTATTTCCCCAAACAGGGATGACATACTTCTGGTTGGTGACCATGAGCTGAATACATAACAATAATAATTGCATAATATGTTCAGGGGAGGGGGAGTAGCAAATTTTGCTAATTTACAGAATTCATGTTGAGATTATCATACAAATTAAGGCCCTGCAGGTGATTTAGGAGACCTAGAAGTAGCAATTCCGCTCCGCAAAAAGTAGATTAAAACATGGCAGCGGTAACGGAGAGAGTGACTTTGGGTGGAAGCATGCAGAGTTTCCTCATCATTGTTGCAAAGCAAATGTAAAATATATAAATCAACAGACTTTAGGTGTGCCATTTACAGTTTTTTACAATGAAATCTAAAGCGTAATCTGCACATTTTTAGCCAAATGGATGATAGGGCATGGGTGTCAGGGAGCTACGTTTCACAGGGGCGCTTCACTACAACTGCATATTGTGAAAAATATGCAGCTGGTGTGGCATGATTTCTGTGGTGTAAAACTCCCAGAGAAGATTGAACTGCTGAGCTTGTCAGTGGATACCCAACAGCTGGGCATCTCAGAGATGACAAGCCTAAGAGCAGCCTCTGTGGCTTTATTAGTTTGGAAGGGCATGCAAGTGCATGGGAAACCAAAAGGAAGAAACAGTTTTATAGAAGAAAGGAGGGTCAGTGAAATGTGAATTTTTTGAGCAAGAATGCTGTAAAAGCACATGCTTGAAACAAAATGCCATTTGTTAGGATGAGGAATGGATTGGGGAGAGCAACTGAGGGATGTGCAGTCTTTGGAACGGCACAAAACTCTTCATCAGAAAGAATGGAAAAATCACGTAAGGCTACAATCCTGGCCCTGCTTCTCAGGAAATAAGATCCGTGGGACTTAACCCCAAGGAAAGGTGTTTAAGATTGCACAATAATTTGAAAGATGGTGCTTCTCTTTTGCTCTGTACTCCCTTAATAAACTAGATGCAATGCCAACAGCACATTAAATATATGAGGCCTAAAGATCAATGGAAAGACACACAGGTACATAGGAAGTCTGTTACATTTATTGATTTAACCATGAACACAGCGCAGGGGAAGGATTTGATTTTTGCATGTAAAATAGCTTTAAAATGTGGGAACCTATTTCTATTCATTCCCTCCGACCTATTGAGACAATCTAATTCATATTAGGCCTTTCTCTCTTTCTACTGCTCCATCTCACTGTCCCCAGCAATATTGACTTTTTTGGTCAGTTCTGTATTTTCATTACACATGCATGACAGGATAGCCTCAATTGACTCATTTGTGCACTAGTGAGAGTTCAGGCTTGGCTTGACTGAGCACCCACTTTTCTGCTATCTGGCTGGCTGTGGTATCTGTCAGGCTCTCCTCCAACACCACATTTCAAATGAGTTGATTTTTGTCCCTGTCTTTCTTCACTGTCTTTCACATAATATGGATGATTTTGATCTTGGTTTTTAGTGACAATCCTTGCTAACTCTCCCCCCACCTTTTTTTTTAATATCAAAAGGCGAGGGGACAACTTTTTGATAATATGGACACATGTTTGTAGAGCTCAGGTTACCTGCCCCAAGGAAAGGGTTTGAAAATTTGCCTTCTGTGGCGAAGGCATGACAATATTAGTTTCCCTGAGAAGTTAAAGGGTGTGTGTGTTTCTGTATTGTATGTTTCTCCATTGTACTTCAAGTTCATCCATTTTATAAATGAAACATTTGCTCACACCTTTGCTTCATCATTTAATTAAACAGCCCTTCAAAGTATTTTGGCACAGAGGGACTACAGCCACGTCCCAGCTGTTCTTGCTTCTGTCCTCTCCCAGCAACCGTAATACAGGTCATGTGCTCATCTTCTGGGTCCTGTATCACTGGGAAATTCTATATTAGGAAAGTTTCTATTGGAACTTGTTTCTAGTGTATGTATACTTAAATTTCCATTTTTAAAAGCCAGGAAATACAATTCTTCCCAAAAACAAAACAAAACAAAAAACCCTCTGGTTTATGAATGTGGAATATTGCTCTTCTGTATTTATGATTCAAAATGCCAAGAAATGGCCCAATATCGCCACACAATATTATGCCTGCATTGCTAGCAGGAAAAAAAAATTGCCAAGCTTTACATAACAAAAGGCAGCCTGAATGCTGGCAACACCAATGGCAGCAGTCAAGATGGCCTACAAGAAGCCCTCTTGTGCTCATCACCATTCACGCTTGTCAAAAACCAGTCCTGACAGTTTCTTTGTTCTGGGGTGAGAAATGGTTAATAGATGAAACAAGGAGTCAGCTTCTGGGATTTTCCTCTTCTTGGTGTCTCTTTGTGAATGGTAGTGAGTACAAGAGGGTATCTAGACCATCTTGCTTGCTGCTATTGATGCCCTTTTCTCTGTAAAGCTTGGAATCTTTTTTTCTGCAGGCAACGTGGGCATGACAATGTACAGCAGTATCAGGCCATTTCCTGGCATTTTGAATTGTGGATACAGAAGCACAATATCTCACATTCACAAACGGGAGGTTTTTTGAGAAACTGAATTTATTTCACAGGAAGCAGTAAAAGGGGGTGTAAGAACGGTCTATGAGTTGCATATGCTATGCAGGCCATATTGTATTCACCTTAACTCTGCCACAGCATGTAGCATAGTAATTTGCATTACTTTACTCCCTTCAAAATGTGGGGAGCCCACTCTTCTGCAAAGGGAGGTCCCTTTGCCCTCTGACAATCCTACATCTTCTAAATGCAGCATGATCTGGATGGACTGAAAAGCAGCAAGTGCCTTGTCATTTCTCTGTGTCTTCCAGTAGGTACAAAGGGGAGATGCTGATCTTTTCCCTTGAACCTTATTTTTCTGCCAGAATACTCGGTGCAGCAAAAAGATTGAGGACAACTATTCACATTGGCAAGCTATTAAGCTCACCCAACACTAGTGGACACCTAATCATGGCAGGTAGTAAAGCACTCACTGTAAGTGAAATGCACAAAACTACGTGCAACATGTTGTACTGTGAATCTTCTGATGTTCTCCCTGCATTCCACTTGGGCAATGAAGCACTAAATCTGGAGTACAAGAATCTATTACAAGGATTTGTTGTTTAGTCGTTCAGTCGTGTCCGACTCTTCATGACCCCCATTACAAGGATAGGAACTGACAAATCTGTCAAGTTCTGTTTAACTATGTCCCCCATGTTTCCAACCTTAAGTTCATTCCACCCCATCTCTGCACTGGTTTGCAATAATTGTCAAGGTGTATATGAAGATGTCTCTGCTGTATTATGCACATTTCTCCTCATGCATGAATTTTGGTACACATCAGCCATTTATTCCTGTAGTTGGGTTTTGTCCACTTTATCAACAGTAGCTATCCAGGGTTCTGTGACTTTTACAGACTCTTGTTGTCATTGAGAAACTGGGGGGGGGGGGTTCTCCATTTTCTCCTCATAGAAAGAGTTCTCTATGGGTGATTTTGTTTTTGTTGTCGTTGTTGTTCAGAGAAATCTGCCTCTGCTGATCTGATTGGTGAACTGACAGGAGCATAAATATCAGGGATGTTGGGTAGTCTTTAGGTCCAAATCTCAAGTCAGAGTCTTTGGTACCAAGTCCAGAGTTCCAGGTTCCAAGTCCCTATTTAAAACAAGCTCTCTTTTTTTCAGAAAAAAAGTGTGTGTGTGTGTGTGTGTGTGTGTGTGTGTGTGTGTGTGTGTGTGTGTGTGTGTGTGTGTGTGAAAGTCTGAGGCTTGTGAACCACCTACTTTTGGTCCCATCTGCCCTGCCTGTTTTACCTTTCCTCAACACTCCACCCCCCACTCTCTCAAAAACCCTGTCTCCCCATCGCTACCTCCTCTTCTGTCATTTGCCCCCATTTGCCTGTCTCTCCTGCGTCTTCTGGGGAGCATCACAAAGCATCTTCCAGGTTTACGGTGTCTTTCATTAAAAGAATAGGGACTCGGAAAAGCAACTTGGAAAGATGAGTCTAAATCTCAAGTTGAACCTGAATCATTGGGGGGGGGGGGGGGGAACCCTGAGTCAAGTTTGAGTCAAGCCACCAGTGTGACTTAACTCCGACTCAACAGCAAGTCATGTGACTCGAGTCCCCATCTCTGATAAATATGGGAAATAATAATGCTGATGACCCAGTGATGAGTGATGTAGTGTAAGATTTAAAAAAAAAAAAATCAGGAGACCATCAGGGGAGAGGAAAGACTGTGGTAGTGTGTTCCTCCAGTCCTGAACATAACACCCCAACTGCCTGTGCCACTGAAACACCACCTACAGACACACCATATCACAACTAACCACACAGGTAAAAACCCATTTGAAATGTTCCAGATTGGAAAAGTAGAGGCTGCCCAGTAGCAGAAGGGGAAAAAAAGCTGCTTTGGGAGCAAAAAGGGCTAGACCATTTTGACTCAGCCTTTGCGTCATGTGGCCAGAAAAAATACTTCAAATTCACCCATTTTATAAGCAGAGCAAATCTCGAGGTATTTGACTGTGTCATCACAACCTTAGTTGAAAATATTTCAAGAACTCCCTTACATTCCTAGTTTCAATCATGAGTCCTTCCTGCCCTGCCTGGAGAACCCTGGCATTTGCTGGTGGTATCCTATTGAAATGCTAACTCTGAAACTGCTCAGCTTCCAAAATCAAATGAGTCATTGAGGGTCATTTATATGTACAAGCAATTTCTCCTAAGAAATTTATATGCAAGTTTCCTAAATGTTCTCATCTCTGTGTGCCTTTCCTTGAACGACTCCTTTTAAAACAGCTCCCCCCCCCCCCAATTTCTACATGACTTTAAAATTTGAAAATTTCCAATAATGGTGTCTAATTGCATTCTAGTTTTCACATTTTTTTGGAAATGCACCCGCCCCAGGAAGCCACCAACCGGCCAAGAGTCCTTGTGACTTTTTGTCATGCAAAATCCACCTTACATGTGTCCTTGACCCCATGCCACACCTGTCATTCCAGAAGGTCAGACCACATGATGAGGATTGATGGGTAACATTGATGGAGCAGCTCCGAGTCCACCTTAATAGAAAAGGTTAGGTCCAGCCCTTTGATTACTGGTAAATCATTTTCTCTGAGGCATAAAATAAGAACATCCAGGGGGCCGTGCATCCTGAGCTGTCTCCACAGGAAAGAGACCAGCCAATGCCACCGTATGCCCCTCCTCCCCTGCCATGATAGTGTCACTGCCCCATTCATTGCATGGTGCCGTCCCCAGTCACTGGTTGCTGCATAGCGATGTGCCCAGTAAGCAATGCTGTGACCAAGGCAAGTGGACTGGATTGAAAACTATGCTCCTGTGGTCTGCTCACCTGGCAGTCCTTTGCCCTGGGACACTACAGCCAGCAGCTGTCTCGAAAACTCACTACCTCTCTGGCCAATAGGTGGTCAGTGAGGAGGGGGTTTGTTGGCTACCCCCAGTTCTCTAGGCTCCAGCAATTCCATGTTGGCACTGCCATCACTGAGCCAACCTTGCCACTGCTGAGGAAGGGCCCACTTCTGCAGCAACAAGGGATCTCAGGTAAGGCTGAATCTCCACATGCATACAAAACATTAAAAAGCGGTGAATGGTTTTCCTAACCAACACCACACTCCATCCAGTGCAGAGTCAACAATGCCCTAGGAAGTTGATCAGCAGGGAAAGATAGCAGACATACAACATCTCTTTCCCTAGAATCAGATAATCAAAGATATTCTGTTTCTACAGAAACAACCACAGGACTGTGGGAGGATTTGTGGCAAAAAAGTGAATAAGAACTCAAGATATGTTCATCTCCTTTGTAGTATTTTCAGAATTTTGTTTATAAAGAATACTCCTGGCACTCATAAACAGAGCAAACACTCTGATGGTTTGCTTGGCTTTCAGTGCTAATGTTTTTCTCTTGTTAAGCTTGTTTCAGCATAAAAGGAATGGAGATTTGTTGAATACTTTGGCAGTTCAGTTTAGCTGAGCACCCAAATGTTCTGCTGTTCTTTCGCTTTGATCTGTAAAGCTGAGTTGGCAGTCATGCACAAGCAAGATTTTCCAGAGCAGTGGTCAAAACCTGATGTAATTCAGAGTCCTGAGATTGCTGGAAACCATCTTTTTTCCCAGGGGAAGGGGGGACGGCCATAAGGCAGAAATCCATTTTGCCTTCTTGTGCTTAAATCCTATGCTAGAAACCCAGGGGCAGCAGGTCTTTTTGGTGCTCCCAGACAGTGCCAGCAATATTGAGCTACATGGACTTATAATAATGATCCACTTGAGTATAAAATAGCTTCCTGTAGGACAGCAGCAGAGTCCAAGACCCAAATCTAACTGCACTGTTTTGTGGTTTTATTTTTTTAAGGTGGGAATGACTGTACATAACAGTAACTCACTTATAGAACTGCCTTTTCTTACTATCTAATGTTACGTACAGTATTAGGAAGCCACACAGAAGCTACTAACTTGCCACTACTGCACAGCTGCCCTCCCAGCTCAATAACCAGTGCAGGCCGCAGTCAAGTATGAAGCACTCACAGACAACAAGTAAGCATAACTCATGCTTTTTTCTTGAGAGCAAATCAAGCCAAACAATGTTGACAAGCTTTGGCAAAATGTCCTTAAGGCAGAATCTGTTTATTTGCAGTCCTGACTCACACAAGTACAGCAAAAGCACCAGAACAGCTAATGGGAAGGGGCAAAAGGTGCCAAAGTCTTTATTCACTATGACCACGATTCAATGTATCAAAGGCCTATCACTTAATGAATCATGCTGGATTATTACTGGCTGCCTGAAATCTACCCCCATTGAAAAAGTCTATTATTTGGCTGCCATTGCCCATCCAAAAGTACATGGAGAAAGGCTAGCAAATAATGAACAAAATAATGTAATGCAATGCCAAAACCATCCACTTTATGGACATCAACCCCCTAGATGACAGATGAAATTGAGGAAAAGTTTTCTGCACACATCTCAAGCACTAAATATTAAACCAGAAGACACTTGGCTAAACCTATGGAAAAGAAAAACAACACATCTTGTCAAATGGATGAATGCTGAAGAGTGTCTCTAGCTGGACCACCTGGAAGTCACTCAATAGACTTCAAAGCAAAGGAAGAAGATCAAAGAATAATCAAGTAAAATGGGGTTGCTTGGATATAGGACAAATTTTCTTTGACTGTGGAGAAATCCAATCAATGCAGCATTTATGTGCCTGCAATTTATGTCCCACCATGTGTACAAAAGAAGATATAGCAAATGGCCGAGATAAAGCTATTGAAGTAGCCCACTTCTGTTAAAAATAGTCTAATTATCTTCACATTTTGATTTGTTTTTAATTTTGCCTATATTTCATATACACCCATAATTTTAAATTGTGCAATGCTCTGATAAGAAAGAAAGAAAGAAAGAAAGAAAGAAAGAAAGAAAGAAAGAAAGAAAGAAAGAAAGAAAGAAAGAAAGAAAGAAAGAAAGAAAGAAAGAAAGAAAGCCTAACACAGGGAGAAAAATAGCAAAAGTAAATTGAAAATAGTAATGGGAATAGTAATAGTAAAAAATAACGATGGATTACACCAGTATCATCACCAGTTCTGTGGAATTCCCTTCTGAGACACACTTGCTGTGATCTATCCTTGCTTGCCTTCTGGGAATAGTCAAACCTATTTCATCTATTGAGCAAACACTGTGATGTTCAGGAATTTTACTGTGCATTGTTTTATATTGTTTGTGTATATTGTTTTAAATGTCAGAAGTCATGCTATTTTAAGGGAAAGAATGAAGTTTGAATGTTGCAATTAAGCAAATCAGAGCATGGTATCTTGGACTCATGACCAAAGGGGGCATTTTAGTGATACCTCCAACAACAGGCTTTCCCCTGGGGTCTTGCAGGAGTTCAGTTCCAAAATATATATCATGGATAGGTGGTGGTACAGAGGTCAGAGTACACTAAAGAAAGTGCTATTACCCAACATTAAGGTTATTATCTTCTCCTTTGGACACTAGGAAGACTTCAGTAACATGGATTTGGTTAATAGCTGCCTTGCATAGCGAAAAAGAATGATATATTGGGTGCAGCGTAGGAAGTAGTTCTCCTGCCAGACCTGAAACAGGTTCAAATTTAACTTAATCCTTGTGCCTCCCTTCGAATTTAAGCATATGCTTATGTTTAAGAAGAAGCTTAGATTATTTACTAGCACTGATGGATTTACACACACAATTAAACCTTCCACTGAATTAGGACACCAGTTTCTCCAAGAGACAGTAGTGTTTACACTGTCACAGTCGTTGTGCTGTAAAACATGATATATGCTTCTGCCAAAAGAACTCTATTCTTGAAGGATCTTTCTATCTTAACCCCACTCTTCATCCCCGCCCCCACTTCATTGTACTTTGAAAAAGATTTTGAAGCAAAGTAGCATAGAAGCATTTTTGGAGTGTGATTTCTGCTTCTCTGATGTTTCATTTTACTAGTTCCATGGCCCTATTAGCCTGCTGCTTGCTGTGGTGAACAACGGGAAGCAATTTAGCAAACATTTCTCCCAAGAGCTCAAGGACTGGAATGCAACTTTCTTAAGAGCTTTCAAAAGAGTTTCGCCTGATCATTCATGCTGACATTTGGTTCTCTCATGGAGCTTTAATAGGCCATAAGGTTTCAATTTTTGTCTTCAAAAGGTAAAAAATTTCTATGAGAAGCTTGGAGTTGAAGACTTGGGCCTAACCATTTTGGTTTATTACCTTATTTTCTTTAAGTGACTACATGCCTCCACAGGAATCTTGAGGTTTGACTGGACTCAATCAGGTCACCTTAGGACTTTCAATTTTCCTTTGAAAATAATCTCTGCGAAGTACATGTGCTCGGATATACAGTTCATAAAGAGGATTATATTTGTTTTTGTCTCTTCCAGACTCATGCACAGAAAAATCCTATATTCCAATCATACTGATGGTGGTGTGGGGGGAGTACATAAGATATCATTCCAATATGTTCATGGCAGTATATGTAGTTCTCTTCCTCCCCACTGTATTCTCACAACAACCCTGTGAGGCATTTTCCCACATCTGGAGCAGCTTCTTCCTGATAACCCAGTACCCAAACTCCAAAGAAAACAAAACCATTAATGTTAGGAGGTTTTTTCTTCTTCATTTTTACACATTTCTGGATGTGGCACAGCCCCTGGTGGGTCAGAAAGATTAAAATTAAAGTGTCATGAGCAGTGTGACAGTTCAGTTGTTAAACCATTGCAGTGTTCATGATGCACAGATTTAAAAAGACACCCTTATGTTCCCATTGCCATTTTCATATGAAAACGGCTAATGTCAAACCAAGCTAATGGAACTGTAAGCAGTCTTCACTGTTGGCAGCTTTAGCCAGAGGCGGCTTAAACTGGCATAGCTCAGTGACTATTCAGCACAGCAGTGGTAAAATATGCTTGTAGCTAATTAAGAAAGTCTGGATTCCCTCCTAGTGTGGATTATGCAAAGCGACTTTTATTGTTGCTTTAATAAGTGAGATCTTGGAAAGTTTTCCCTCAGGTTTATGAACTTTTCCAACCATCATTAGCTTTTGAGCAGCAGAAAATTGGCTGGCATTAAATAAAACTGTCAACTTCAACAGTTTCCACTGTCATAGTTAACTATGACGCTATCAGAGTCTACTGTTCAGTCAATACTTGTCGTATAATTGTAATGCAGGATAGACACATTGCATGCCATTCCAGATCTGGCTGTGAACACAGAATATGACAGCAGCTTTCCTTGATAAGACCAACTAATTTGATATAGGGTTCCCACAAACAAGGGTTATATAGCCAGATACCTATAAGCAGCGCGTGAAGGTAAGAGTTCTCCATGTGTTTGTTTCCAATATTAATTGTTCACAGGTATACTTCTTGGGAGCATGGAAGTTCTATTTAGCTATCTTGGCCAATGACCATCACTCACAATTTCTCTGAATACAAGGTAAACAACCTATAAAACAGGAAGATAACATCTTTGTTTGGGAGTGAAAAATGTGACAGACTGATAACTAGTAATCACATAAGACCTCCTTATGCTTTCCTAGCAAATATTAACTACAGACCTGTGCTGAGCATGCAAGATGCACATTTGGCACTCATTGTTATGGCCTATAAAGCTTTGGGGTCCAGGCGGTCTGATGGATCATATTCCTTCATAGAAGGCTGACTCTTTTCTGGGTTTTTCAGGGGAAGCCCTTATTGAACTCCCTCGACTATCAGAGGCATGTCTGGTGGGCATATGAGAGAGATGTTGCTCCCAAGTTATGGAACTCCCTGCCAAGGGAAGGTCAGCAATGCATCTCTGCTCCTCCTGCTGGCAAAGAAAGATTTCTCCTCCTGGTAGTCTTAAGCCAAGACCACGCCTTCCATTGATGTCACTCCTGTGGACTCATAGGGAGTCCAGCCCCCTCATCCAACCCCAGCATCCCTCCGCCTCTGCCTAAGGAAGTGCAGCCTCATGTATCCTTGAGGGGGGCAGCCATTCTTTGCCATCCTCAGACTTGGGGGCTTGTACTCATCCTCACTGGAAGAGTCTACCACAGTAGGGGCAACATGGAAACAGAAGGCATCTTGACTGACTGTTCAAGCTTCCGCACCGGCAACTGCCTCACATCCCATATTAGACTGAAGATAGAGCTGTGCATCACCCCATAGCTCTGTCCTCCAAAAGAGGCTCTAGGGACAGCTGAGGGGCCGCCACTGCCGCCACACAGCATCTGCCACCTAAGGTTGCTACATCACTCTCATTCATAAGGGAACAGGAACAGTCATAACAGGAACAGAACACTAAAGCTGGCACAAAGAACCTCCAGACTTGCATCTCTTCCTGTCCTTGGCCCCCCTGGTGCATGTTTCCCTGTACTTTAACTCCACTAGCTCCTGCTTCTGCTCTATCATGGTTACTCACTACAACATGAGAAGGATGAATCTCAGGTAAAGATGGAGGAAACTTGTAATTCAGCAATATGAACAGATGCTTTCAGACAAAATACTGTCAACTGCTAACAATAACAACAATGAGACCTATAGCTTAAACTGGACCATCTTCAGGTTGAAATTGAGACATTCATATGCTCAATCGAAGACCATGTTATTTGCACTAGACAGGTGGATAAAAATCAATGATTTTTTAAAAATCAAATTGATTTTAATCACGATTTAAATTTTAAAAATCTTTTTTTATTTAAATTGTCAAGAAATCTGATTTTTTTATTTAAAAAATTGAATTAAATCAAATCCACCCTGGCACTAGATACTTTCAGAAACTAATTATGAAGCAAACTGCAAGCTATAGATATATGGCCTGTCACATATCTAAACAATTTATCATATCATAGCTGAATGCTCTAAGCCAGAGGTCCCCAACTCCCGGTCTGCGGCCCGGTACCGGTCCGTGGCCTGAGCCGGACCAGGCCACCGAGACAGACCTCCCGCCCCACACATCCCCCCGCACGCACTCACCCCCGCACAGCCCATTTGCACCTGCGCGCGCGCTCCAGCAAGCCCGTGCGAGCGCCGCGCCGCGGTTTGCGCATGCGCACGAGCGAGCACATGCGCAAACGGCGGCACGGCGCTCGCATGGGCACGCTTGCGCTCGTGCGAGAGAGCGCTTGTTCGCGCATGCGCACGAGCGCGGGGGGTGCCCTGCCTTCCCCAGCCGGTCCACGGACCGAAAAAGGTTGGGGATTGCTGCTCTAAGCTACCATCAACAACTTCCATGTGCAGCCATAGTAGCAATTATGCCAAATGTTATGGATTACTCACATCTTTTCATCCCTATCATAAATTACAGTTTTAGAGAATGAAACAGCAATGTTATACTGGGACAAGCAAGTTATCATGGATAAAACAGTTGATTTTAATAAGCTGGATATTATACTTCTGGATAAGCAACAAAGAAAAACATGCCTTATAGAAGTTGGAGTTCCATCAATAAGAACTCAAAAGTATAGAAAGTACAAAAATTGCAAAATTGCAAATATCAAAACAAGAAATTGAAATCGTATTTATTTATTTATTTATTTAATTTCATTAGTTAGTTACAATATTTTTACCCCGCCTTTCTTCTTAAAAGGACCCACAGCAGCTTACATAATTAAAGGACAATATTAAAGCTAACAACAGTGAGTATATAAATACTGAAAAAGATCAAACAAATACCATATAAAAAAAACATAAGCAACACCAAAACACATTCAAACTAGTAAGGCACAACAATCTATTTAAAAACCCCACTCAGGCAGCCAGTCACTGAGAGAAAGCTTGCCTGAAGAGAAAGGTCTTTTTCTGCTTGAGAAAGGACAGCAAATATGGGACCAGCCTAGCCTCCAGTGGAAGGAAGTCTGGGAGCAGCAACAGAGAATATGAAGAATATGGAGGCAGGAGCAGATAATCCTCCTTCTCATACTTATTTCAGCAACTGGAGACATACCAAAATCACACTCATCACACTTAAAGCACTCTCTGGGTGCTTTACAATTTAATTATGCAGGCTACATAGACAACACATTGGCCACCCCCTAGTGAGCTGAGTTTACCAGCCTCAGAAGGATGGAAAGCTGAGCCAGCCTTGAGCCAGCTGTTTTAGGACCTGACCACTCATTTTTAGACTTGACCTCTTAGACCACCAATACTGAGAAAGTTTTATTATTATCTTAATAATAATAGCCAGAAATCATGGGTTGGCAAACTCTTTATTGATGCTTGTTGAGAGCTACTGGATGGAGAATTCCTGGATATTCACACCTTCAGAGAGCAGATACAACTTAATTTTCTCCATGGTTTCCCTTAGGAAGCACTGTGCACTGATACTGAGCAGCTGCAGCTGGTTGTCAAATACCATATACTTTACATTGCAGAAAATGGCTATTTAGAAGATGAGGGAGGCAGTGAAAGACCTAAGTATCTAGTTTTGCAGGACCTGTATACTCCCCCCCCCCGCCCCCATTAGTGGCTTAGTACAGAAAAAGCACGCAGTTCCTGCTTGCTGCATCATGCTTGCTTGCTTCTCTTTCTGTAAGGGATGGATGGGGAACCTCTGACCCTCTCACATGAGTTGGCCTACAACTCAAGTTCTGCCTGTAATATGGCCAGTAAAGCACAGAGCCTGGAGATAACTAATTACAGACTTGCCTGTCATTTGTTATGTTTGTGGTAATGAATAACCTAACTAATGTGTTACAAAATTCCTTTTTAAGTGTGACAGACAAAAAAGTGTGCAACACCTGGTTGCTTTCAGAGGTTACTTTTAAGGCATTGGACAGGATTTATTATATATCATTGTCTTATTGATCTTAAGTTCCTAATTATTGGTTAGTTAGTTGGTAGGTAGGTACATCTTTTTATAAATATCCCCATGGTGTTGTATGGGGATATAATTGAATGGTGACCACATCACCAAAACCTGCCGAAAATACTATGGGTTTGGAGTGGACTGATTTGCTTTTCTTTCCTATTGATCAGACAATGCAATGAAAAATGTGAATCAGCCCAGAGTCTGCCCCCCCCCTCCCAGTCCATAGCTTTTCCTGTGTACCAGAGAACCTTCCACTTTTCAAAATTTTGAATCCTTTTGGATCAATTCAAGCATGTGATCACTTGACTTGATGCAGAAAGGGAGGACAAGGTGTTTGTGCACACACTTGAGGCTCCTTCCCCCTCACCTCTGGCCTCATTATGAGCACACCCACCCCACACACTCTGCCCAACAAAGCCTCTCTTCGAACACTCTCTTTAAAAAAAAAAAGCTGATCCTCCTGGGCAACAATCCTGTTAATTTATTTTATTTTGTTTTATTTTAAACTTAACAAGGCAAAGCCCCATGTCAGAAGCTGGCAGTGTGACAGAAAAAGCCAGTCTCCTTGCCTGTTAATACAGTTCTTTGAACAGCACCACCTGCAGGGCTGTAAACAGAGAGCAGTAGCACTAATGGGGCAGTATGGAAATAGAAATACTGTAAATAAATGAACCGGTAGAAGTACAAGCAGTTCAATTTAAGTATGGCCACTTAAATCGAACAGACCCAAATTCCCTGGTGTGACTTCACAGTGAATGAATGTTGATTTCCCTTACTGTGTAGTTGCACCCTCAACTGCTAAAAGGAACAAGGAACTGTATTTTTCTGGCTGCTGACAATGAAAATGCAATGTGTTAACTACACAAAGCCATAAAATCCTTATGTGCTTAACATAATGGAAGTCTGCCCCCACCAAGAAGCAATGAACAACACAATAAGTTCCTTTAAAAATGTAATATTCTGAGTTCTGGAAATATATTGTGGGAGATGGAGCCTAATATATGAGGAGGACCAAAGGCCCTCAACCCCACTTGCTAAGTAACACAGGTTTCCTTCTGTGGATCCTTCACATTTTTCAGCCCTGTAAGCAGCTTGCTATGAGGCAACCTAGGTGGAGAAATGGTGACTTGTCTAAGGCCAGCTAAGACGGTTTATGGTTGAGCGGGGATTTGAACCCAAGTATTTCTTGGCTCATGTCCAACACCCGACCCACTAAGCACACTAGCTCTCAGTAACTGATTGATTGATGGTAATGGGTCGATTTCCCAGACATTCCCAACTTTGAGTCACAGTAAGTTAGTTATGACTCATGATCTGCAGTTCTAATAAATACAGACATGGAACACAAAGTAGAACAGGGCATCAGATTAGCTGTGAGCTGCCAGATCTACCCATAGTATTTACCATTACACATCTTGAGAAATTGGACTAAGGAGGGATATCCCTTCAGCTTCAGTAATGTCTAGAGCAGTAACATGATTAGATGTGGGCTTTCAACCTGAGGAAAATAATATGAGTGCCTCGCAAAAAAATTTTTTTTCTTACCACAATTATTAAGCAGGGTTAAAATATATGTATATGTATATATATGTATTAAATATATATTTAGTGGAAGGTTAACAAGATGGGTTTTTGTGATAAATCCTAACTATGAAATTCATAGTGAGCCGCTAGACTTCATCTCAAAGGCTGCCAAACCCACAAATTCGATTTGAAGCCACAAACCAGCCCAGGCTTGCTTAAAATTAGTCTTAATATAACTCAAAACATTTTTCAAACTTCATTTAACCTTTCAACAAACCTGTTCTGAGTTTTGCATTTCTTGCAAATATATATATATATATATTTATATATATATAAAGGCATGCATGCTTCAACATGGTTTCGGCTTCTGCTGGCATCATTTTTCTCGTCACAGAGCCAGAGAGGATCAATCTGACAGTTTCATTTTTTCCTGCATTAGATTTTTATTTAAATTTATTTATTTAATATTTTTACCCCACCTTTCTCCATAAAAGGACCCAAGGTGCATTTTTAAAATCTCTTCCTATAAAATCTATGAAGAAATTTCCCAGTGAGTTCAAACAAACTAAATTCTTGACTCTGATACGCTCATTCCTAGCAAGGAAAAGATCATGCTTTTCTGATAGAGGTTGAATCAAAAGAGGTGATTTCCTGATGGAGGTTGGTTACAGCTCAGAAGTCTTCCTTTTGCTTTTGGTGAAACACAGAGATTACAAAGGAAGCATAAAGTACAAAGAAACAATCAGAACCATAAATAGGGTCAGCGACTGGGAATTTGCCCCAGGGCACCAAAATATAGAGGACACTAAAATGGAGAGACGAATCTAATGGTGAGTGTTAGGAAAATAAATGGCAACACTTCCCTACTCTATTCAGTCTCCTTTTTCTGAAACACAAACCATTTTCTTGTCCTCTTTTTTCATGGGGGCTTGTGTCCCTCCCCTCCCCAATTCACTGCAGAGCAGATGGGGAAAAGTTCTCTTTGCCCCAAGTGTCCACATGGCCAGTTACAGCTCTAGAAACAACACAGCCCTGCTATAAGCAAAGCTTGAGGTTGGTATCTCAGCCCTAATTCAAAAGTATGCTAGTTATTGGAGGGCTGCAGCAGGCAGAAGCCTTTTCAGCAGACAGAAATGCATTTATTTAGAAGAAATCCCCATATTTATTTATTTTATTTTATTTATTTATTTAGTAATAAACACTGATTGAGCTTCATTACTGAAAGTTTTCATTGGTTTTGACAGGAGAGAGTGCACTGCAGTGTGACTATGTTCTCTGCTAAGTTCGAGAATACACAAATGAAATTAAAATTGGCTTTTGCTTAATCAAATGGGGGGTGGGGGAAACAGAGAGCTTGTTTCATTTTATCAACAGTAGTACAATATGGACTACTGCTGAAATCATCTGCCTTGAAGAAAAACCTTTATGGGCCACTTTCCAAATATGATTGAGGCACTCCTTTCCGTCTGCAATTTGAGGCTGTCAAAAACTAATTAAATAATTACACGGTTGTTACTGCAGCTGTGCAAATTCTTCATTACTAGAGGCCTGCAGTGTGAGGCACTCTCCTGTTTGGGGTTTCAAAATATTGGTAATGGAAGGTGTGCTGTCAGTGCATGTTCAGCTGTTGCCAGAAAAAGCAGAAAAGGAGAGAGAACCCTTTGCCAGCCAGCATCTGTCACTCACTAAAGCTAGACGTCCTGTGTGTATTTCTGACGCACAAAATAAAATTCCTGCTTGCTGGAGAGCTGAAATATAAGGCTTATAAACAGAAATCATTCAACAGGAACTGATGTCATTTATGAGCATCATTTATGATCCAGCAGCCTTTCCACCAGGCTGCAGAAGACCGAGAGAAGGAAAACAGGCCCAGTATCAACCCTCCTGAGATTTCAGCTCCCTCAAGATTTGTCTCTCCCGTACCGATTACAGGAACTGTCATTTATGAAATGTTATCCAGCAGCCATTTCGTCAGACTGAGGAACCATATAACATCAAAAATACATTCCTGAATTTACCTTTCCCCTCTGCATTCTCTTCCCTTTTTGTGTTGTGTCCTTTTAGATTGTAAAACGGACAGCAAGGATTGTCTGATCTTTTAGTCTTTGAAGCTGCAGAGTAGGGTTATAATGCCGTGCCATAATATAATAAAATACGTAACTAAGTTAGAGTCAAACTGTATGTTAATAAGAACGGATGCTTTGTCGGGTTAATATTTCCCTCTTCAGAGACACACGCCTCAGCAATCAGATTTGCAAATTCAGCATGTTTACTTTCCAATGACCAATCACAAAACAAAGCACATTGGGCTGTAAGGAACAGAGACGGAGCGGGGGGGGGGGAGATCACATCATACAACAAACACATCTTTTGCTATGTGGGAGAGGCAACCCTTCCACTTAGGGATCAAGTTCGGTACCTGGGCTTGTTCCTGTATCCGAATCTCATGGGATTCCTGCTTGGACAAAGGGACCCTGAGGACGTTGGTGCTTGCGCTGGGGATCTCCAAGATCACCGACTGTAACGTTCTTGCTGATTGCATTGGTAAAAGAGCTGCGCTGCCATTATATCTAAGTGTTAAAAGTTGATCACACGAGGCACAGTGGAGTTCTTCCTTCCCATGCCCCCCAGACTCACATTATTCTGTTGGGAAGTGTGTCATTTAACTTCATCCTGGCAGAGTCATTTTAGTTCAGAGCTTGAGTCGCGATATAATGCTTCGAATGGCTCAATGTGCCCTCCTTTCCTGCCATAAATTACTCCCTTCCCAATCGCTCTTTGCCACCCTGCTCCTCACCTCCCTGTCCCCTCACTCACCCTCCCTGCCCAATCACCCCTGGCCAGCACTCTCACTCGCCTCCAACCCCCTCTCTCAGTTCAGTGGATACAAATGGGACTTAAGCTTTGATAGCATTTTGGGGCAGATCCCGTGTTAAAATCATGGGGATTCTAGAGCATCCATGCTTGGATCAGTGTTTTTACACCAGTGTAAAACCAGGCACCCCTAATTTCTGTCCGGTATTCTGTGGGAACACCTGGAGCATCCTTAAAGGGACAGAAGCAGCCAAGCTTTCTAAAGGGACAATGCAACACCTTAACCACTGTCTCAAGGAGACTGAGACAGTGGTTCATATACTGTGTGACTGTTTCCTTGAGACGGACCCAGAAACTACAGCAGGTTCAAAATGCAACTACAGGCTGGTGTCAAATGTGAGCAAATTTGACCGCATCTCCCGAGTCCTGGCTCACATGATCGTTGAGGATTTTAAATGTTTGTTAGTATTCAGCAATGGACTGTGTTGTGTTAGAGTGGTTTTAGATTGTTTTATATTACCTTCTAGTACAAAGTAGTAACAAATATTTCAAATAAATAAATAAGTATTATTAAATGTTTATATTTTTACAATATCAAACATGGAGACCTTATCCAGGCTTACTCAGTAGGCATGTCCCACTAAGCTCCATAAATGCTTTGGAAGTTTTCTACCCCTTCTGCTTTGAAAACAAATTGCATAAAATCTTGGATGCTCCTTCACATTAGTCACATTTGTGACAGACATAGAACAGGAGAAGGGATTCACTTTTGTTCACACAAGCTAAAACCTGATTTTTTGTACACACAAGCCAAACCTGATTTTCTTTATTTTCCACTTCATGAGATCTCTCCAAGGGCCAGCATTTCACAGTACATCCTTCTAATTTCTGCCATTAGCTCGTTGGAAGCCCCATGTGTAAGCTCCCTTAATGCATTTTCTGAATCAACATATCCTATGTTATTGATGCTGCTTCTCAAATTATGCAGCAAAACTAATGTTCAAGCCACACTCTCACCACAGTTCCCCAAGGTAAGCATTTTACATGGGAAGCAGCCAACAGGAGGGACTGCATTAGCTATACGGGATTGAGCAATATTGCCAGTCATTAAGTGGCAATTACACTTAATAAGACATTGGGGACAAATTCAGTTTTTATAGATTTTCCTTTACCTTGTTAAAATGTCTCAGCACAGGTGTGGTTGTCTGTTTGGCTACCACATTAGAAAGAGTAAGAAAGGAAAAGGTCTAAAGCTGGGTATATATTTCAAGGTACAGTTGCAATAATTTTCCCTCCCCACATTTATGAATAAAATTCCAATAAGCCACCAGATATGAGAGGTGCTGATCATTGCATTATAATGTATTTAACACATCTGTATGCCATCCACAAAACTCTGCATAGTGCTAAGTTGGTTTTAGGGAGTGGATAGCTTAAACACCTGCAAAGATCCACAGAGAACCGACCAACCATCAACCTGAGGCTTAGGACCAATCTAGATTATACTCTTAATACATGACTAGAAGCAGACCTCTCTTAAGAGGTAAAAGACTGTTTATTTATTCTAACATGAGTTTACTTCAGTCCACATTTGACAAATTAGCTTGCTCTTCTTTCGTAATTATTCACTGAGACTACACATGGCTTCATTTGTATATTTGATTTTTTTCAGACATATAGTTTTAAAATTGGTGTACCTAGAGGGAAAATGTTGTAAGAAGAAGAAATACATATTTTCCAGGCATGTGCACAAACCTCAGAAAAAAGTGTTGAAACAGGGTGGAGCAGGAATGCTTGTGTTTTTCCAGATCAGTTCTGAGGTGGTTCAAGAAGCTGCTGAACAGCCTTGGGACAGTTTTCGTGTCCCAACAAATCACAAAAGCTTGCTTAAATGTTTTTGGCATTACAAATGTTATAATATATATAGATATATAAACCACATATACATGGCACCAGGTGGCATGGTAAAACAAGGAGACACAAAAGTAGAAAGAGATTGACAGTTTAAGCCCCCGTGAAAGCCAAAACCTCCCGAGAAAACTCCAATTACCGAGTTCCTGAGAAAATCCCATATATTACCATCTTCTGGTGGCTACACAGAGTCCTCCTTAAGCTTATGATTGAGTGTGCATGTAACTGAATGTGGGATGGATGACCAACTCTTTTAGGTGGGCTTTGCTTAGATAGGGCAAAGTAATATAATGGACAATCTTTCTCTCCCTCTCCCCATCAGTCATTTTCTACTTTATTTTAATTTTTAATGCCTGACATTGGTCTTTATTTGCAGAACCAATATTTTCTTGCTGCAGCGACCTGCATATGTTCTAGAGTGGGTGTTCATGCAGATTTGGACTAGGCAATGAGAGCACATTTGGGCAAACCAGGCTTCTGACTGGGGACACTAAGAGGACCTCCTCTTCACCCATCCTCCTCCCTATTCGTCTTTTACTGTTTAGCATAATGAAAGAGTACCATTGATTGTCCTTAGGTGTAATTTGCATTGTGGACAAGAAGCTACCGTTAGGACAGAATATGGAGAGGGTTTCCTACAGGCAATGGTGTTAGACAAGGGTGCATTTTATCCCCTTACCTGTTCAATCTGTAAGCAGAACATATCATACAGAAAGCCAGACTAGATTCAGATGACAGACTGAAAATTGGTGGAAGAAACATCAAAAATTTAAGATATGCAGATGACACCATCTTATTGGCAGAAAACAGCAATGACTTGAAATGGCTGTTAGGAAAAGTGAAAGAAGAAAGTGCCAAAGCAGGACTGCACCTGAGTGTGAAGAAGACAAAAATCATGACTACAGAACTACACAACTTCAACGTTGACAATGAAGAAATTCAAATAGAGATTTTTTATACCTTGGTTCAATCATCAATCCTAATGATGACTACAGCCAAGAAATCAGAAGAAGACTAAGATTCAGAAGGGCAGCAATGAAGAAATTAGAAAAGATAATCAAGTGTAAGGATGTGTCACTGGAGACCAAGGCCAAGATCATCCACACTCTTGTCTTTCTGATCACCATGTATGGGTGTGAAAGCTGGACAGGAAAGAAAACTGACAGGAAAAAAATTGGTTCATTTGAAATGTGGTGCTGGAGGAGAGTTTTGTGGATACCCTGGACTGCCAGGAAGACAAACAAGAGGGTCCTACATCAAATCAAACCTGAACTACTAGCTTTCAAGGCACAGAATACAGTCCCAGGATGTTATGCTTCCTGGAATCTCCATGCAGGAGCCAAATCTCAGGACAAGCAGTCCTGGGAAGAAGAGAAAAACTGTTTTTTTGTGTGAGAGTGTCTTAATATGGCATAGCACGAGGCTTAGATTGAGATGTAAAATTTCTGAAAATTTCCATTTTTTTCTGGAAAAAACCAGGGGAAAATGTTTTTTCCCTGAAAAAGAATGAATTTTTAGGAAATTTTATTTATTTATTTATTCATTCATTCATTCATTCATTCATTTTGTATCCCATTCCCATTAGTGTTCCAGCACTACTCTGGGTGGGTTAGAACTTGTAAAATAGAAAACAAAAATAAAAATAGAGATATTAAAACCAACAGCAAGAACCCTTAAAAACCAGATGGCACTGACTAGTCCCAGAGCAGATGGAAGAAAAGAGGGGAGGGAAGAAGAGGAGGGAAAACAAACAAACAAAAAAGGGGAGGGAAGGTGGTCAGCTGGGGTTGGTGTGGAAAGCCTCCCTGAAAAGCAATGTCTAATTGCTTCCTAAAAGTCCACAGGGAGGGGGCTAGGCGGAGCTCCTCCAGAAGCCGGTTTCATAAAGTTGGAGCCACTGCAAAGAAGGCCCTACTTCTTGTAGAGGATTTATGGGCCTCCCTTGGAGTGGCCCCAGAGGAGCCTCGACTGGAATGATCTTGTGGGTCAGGCAGATTACATTAAGGAGAGATGCTCCAACAAGTAACACAGGAAATTTTACATCTCTAGGCATAAATGTTTGTTCCCTGTCGGCTGACAGTAAGCTTCTAACAGACCCCTGAAGTGGTATATGGATCATGTGTGTTGCAGATAAGGTAGCACAGCCCAAATGGATATGGTGGGAACCATTGCAAATGCCAGTTATATTTTGATGCCTTGACAACTGCTTTTGCCATATTACCTGGTTACCTGTGTTCTATCCAGATTGTAGTCTCCTTTCCTCATTTTTTCTTCTGCCTTTTTCCACAATCTATTGTCCAAGAAGACATGCGAGACCTTTCCCAACTCTTGCTTGGCCTGCCTGAGGGAAGTTGCAAAGGGCCGCCTTATGACACCACATAGATCTATCCCCAGTCTCATTTTTGGACCTTTAACTTTTCAAGGAACCAGATGCTGAAGAACTAACAACCCTAGCCACATCGCCAGTAGCACTTTCTGGGGTGACAGAATACTCCATAGGCATGACATTGTACATGTCTCTCATGAAGATGGCCTTATTTATCAAGTGCACACTCGCACCCAGTAATATAGCTGTCTGATTGACATGGGGCCCGATAATGGTGCTTGTAGCTAAACTTTTCCTAGGTACCATTTGAAATGCTGGAGAAATCCATAAAACCACTTCAACCATGACGTGATGGCAAGAAATGGAGAATATACACTGTAAGGCAATTACAAGTTTACAATAATGTCTCCAAGTTGCTGGAAAGCCACACGCCATCTCAAATGCTAAATACATAGTTTTGTTACTATTCATAATAATAAATAATAGCATTCCCAGGCCAGCCATCACCACTTAAATCAGTGCATGCATATACCCGAGGGAAGTGATACATAAACAGATTCTGTTAGCACTTATTTCATCATTTTATGGTTCAGGTCAGCGACTGCTGCAGACCTATGTGAACTGCTTTGAAAATAGTACCCTCATTATCCTGCATTAGCTTCAGTTTGTTAGAACTTCCCATTTTCATTTTGGAGACCCATGACATGAACATCTGGTGTAAAACTGCTTTGCTTCTCCTGTTCATCTTAATATTCTGAGTTATGGCACTTTAATGAAGATGTTGCTACATTTGGGACAGAACATTTGTGCACCTTCCACTGTTGGAATAACATCAAATGGAGGTGTTATAGATTCACTGCAATCCAATTTCATGTGCTTAATAGTTCTTGGAACCAAACTGAAATTTCCTTCTGCTAAACGATACACCAGAGAGCATGTGGGCTAGAAGTACATATCCAGCCAAAAAGGGGGAAAGGGGAAGAAAAAAGAATTCACTCAGTTCTTTCTCTATTTGTACCCTTATTTTCTCCTTGAATGCTTAGTTTACCTCTCCCCAAATATCCTTCTCCCCATACTTTACCCAACCTGTTCCTTCTCAAAGCACCTGGCATTCCTATGCAAAGGAAACCTTAGATTAGAAAACAAAGAAAATTTAATACTTACAAAGCACACTAAGAGCTTAGTGGCAGGTCCCAAAGATATCCCCCACACCAAACTATTCCTAGGGTGACCATTTACACATCACCCAAAATGAGGACAAAGACATGCATAAAATGTGCAGTCATCTCTATGACTAGACGAACATTAAGAAACAATAGCTATCATTTACTACAGTGGAGAAGGCTGTTGTCTGTATCTGCTCAGTTTGCAGTTCAAGGGATAAATTCTGATGGGCAACTTCAAAGCTCCTGGTCTCTTTCTTATGATCTTCAAACAGGAGGCAGACTAGACAGCCTT
Organism: Intellagama lesueurii; assembly: GCA_037013535.1. Taxonomy (NCBI): domain Eukaryota; kingdom Metazoa; phylum Chordata; class Lepidosauria; order Squamata; family Agamidae; genus Intellagama; species Intellagama lesueurii. Next base: position 72,358,014 of record JBAJHW010000002.1, read on the forward strand.
TCAAACAGAGAACACCTTGACTCTTACACTCCTGTAAAGAGAAGGTCTTGCAGCATCTTAGAGACTAACAAGAGCTATAGTCCATTGAAATATATGCCCAAAAAATGTTATTAGTCTGTAAAGTGCTGAAAGAGATTGCTGGTTTTGCTCCAACAAACTACAGCGAAACGTGGATACCCTTCTTTGTGTGTGAGACCAAACTTAAAAAAAAAAAAAAAAGACAATGCCAGGCCACTTTTGTTGCTTTCCTCAGATGAATTGAGGTTTTAAAAATCAGTTTAAAGTCACGTGGTAGTCACATAGGTTTTTTGGGTCAGATTGTGCGTCCTCCTGGGAAAACAAAACATGTTGCATATTGGTTGAGGGGGCAACAGCGGCTTTTGGAATCATTGCATTTGAGGCTTTGTCCTGTGGCTGCGTGCCCTGCCTGCCTCCCACAGAGACATTCACTGCTGCTGCTGTGGTGTTATTTTTAAATTTTTCTTTATTTCTTTCAAACTGGAATAGCACTAGTACTGTACATAGAAAAAAATAAAACAGATTAGACTGCAAGGTTTCATTGTAGCCCAACACATGCACGCACACAGGGAGGGGGGGTGGAGAAGGAGAAAGAGCAACACAACCGGAGCCTGGGCTGGTAAGAGGGAAGGCACACCAGTGAGTAGCAAAGAGAAATTGACCAGTCTGGCAGCTTCTAGGCTTGCAAAGGAGGGAGCGCTTTCTTTCACCCAACCTCTCTCTCTCTGTTGGCTCTCTTTTCTTTTTAAATATACTTAAGGTATAGTCCTGTTCTTCTGATTCCCTCCAGTTTCAATTGCAATCAGGAGGAATGAAGGGGAGGAGGGAGCAGAGAGTCTCTGACACAGGTGAGCACACATACCTCTCACAGCCACTTGCCACTGTCAGTGTTATTGTTAGTATTTGTTTCATTTTTTAATTTTTTTTTCAAAATGGGATAGTGCTATTTCAGTAATACAGATATTATATCCAATTTATATATATTATAATATAGATAAACTGGAGGTTTTATTTATTTATTTTAAAACAGTTTTTAAAAAGGGGTTATTGATTTCACTTATTTTATTTTTTTATTATTATTCGGAACATATATTTTTCAATATCAACCTGTATTTCTGATGATTCCATTTTCCACCAAATTAACCTTTCTGGGTTATATATAATTTCCCCAATAAACCTCAATTGATTAGCCATATAATAATTTTTAATATTTGGTATACCTATACCTTTTTTTTATACCAATACCTTTTATTTATTCTGGCTTTCTTCCCTTCATTACAATATCTATTAATCAATCCTTGCCAAAATTTAAAATCATCTTCTGTTAATTGTAACAGAAGATCCTGGCATCCATTACGTCACAAACCCCATACGTAGATACAATTTACTATGACATGGGTGAGCACACACACTAAAACGATTTTTAACAATTGTGTCCACAATTGAGTTAAAATAAACAGTCCCTCGAGTTTGTTTAAAATACCTCACTTTCCAAACAACACCAACAACATGCTTGCAGGCCCAAAAAAAAAAAAGTGCACTCAGCTGTACATCATGTAAACAGATATTTTAAAATCGATTTCAAGCATGCTAAACCGAACACAAACCCAGGATTTTTTCAATGTGTAACCTGTTGAGGATCGACTCAATGCAATTACACTTTTATCTTTTAAGGTCAAATTCTTAAGTATATGCTTGGAATCCCTTTCATTTTAAGAAATATATGAAGCAAGGGACAGAAGATAGAATTTCTACATCTCGGTGTCTAACATTCTCCTAACTTTAGCCTGTAATTGGGTGATATAACTTTATTTTCCAAGTAAAAATGCAGTTTAGTGGTTCTAATCAACATCCTGGTTGGTATAGTCACATTTGCAACATAAATGGATCAAATAAAGAGGATTATATTTGGATAAAAATTTTAGTCTAAAATAAGCCTCTGGAAACTGCAACTGATGGTGCTTAACAACAGCCACCTAGGAGTTATGAGAGCCAGACCTTGGAAATGTTACTTTTTGAACCAACAGTTCCCAGAATCTCTCGGCCAACATAATTGTGCCCTTGCTTGTTGGAAGGCTCTTGGAACTATAATCCAAAAAAGTAACTTTCAAGTGCTGGTTACAGCTTGTGCCTGCTAACTGTCTTTTCCTGCTCACCTAGGCAGGCAGTAAACTTAGGAACATAAAGAATCGATTTCTACTGAGTCAAATTATTGGTCCATTCTAGGCCAATACTGTCAACACTGACCAGCGGTGGCTCAAACCTAGTATTTCCTACTAACTACACCCAATGTTGTTCAGCGTCTAAGATCAGACAAGTTTGGTGTGCTCAGGGTGGTGTGATGGGAATTAATGAGCCCTGATGATTTCCTTTGGTTGCTTTCCTCTTAAGAATCTATCTTCCAAACCCAGGATTAGCAAGCCTTTAGTGTCCAGCAGCAGTAATGTCCTCCTTCTTTTGCAGAGGAATGGAACACTGTAGGCTCTCCCAATGAAACATTTTCTTCCATGAGATTATTTTTGGAAAGCCTCCCATGGAAAACCTTGTACAGTGATTTGGCATCCACATGCATCTTTTCAGGAGACACCTGTAAAGAACAGCTAGCCAGCAGTGGCATATATAGTAATGCATGCTGTAATCCCCACCCACTACCAAACTGTAACCAAGGGAGGCCAGACTGCTTTATATTGTGCAGGTGTTGCCTTGCTGCATCAGATTCTATACAGAGGTCCTTCACTGGTTTATTTCATTTATTTTAGAAAACATACACATGCCACCTTTTCTCAGCAGAGTTCTGGGTGCCTCACATAAAGTAAATATTTGACAAATGGGGGGAGGGGAACTCTTCATAAATTAACCACAAAAGCAGCTGCACAATGATACAACAGAGCAAGCAAAAATATTAATCATATTAAAAAACAGAGACCCTCCCAGCAACTAAAATTACTCATGGAAGACCTTCATAAATGAGAAGGTATTCACCAACTAAGAAACTTGTTAGTCAGGCACTGGAACAAGCGTCAGTTGAATAGCCTGCAATGGCCGGTAATGTTACCATAGGCCTTTGCACATGCATAGTGCGGCTGGGCCTACAATGCATGAACCAGATCTCTGTAGATTTGCCTACTTTTTCTCCCCATCTTGAGTGGCCAGTTGAACTGCAGAAACAAACCCCACAGGTTACCCCTGTCTCTCTTCCTCAGCCACCATTCATTGAGTCCAGCCAGTGAGATGGTGTAAAGCAGGGTTCGGGAGTTTGATTCCTCACTAATGTCTCTCATAAGAAGATCCAGGCTATTTAGCCTTAGGCAAGATGCACAGTCCTAGAGCACCCCCAGCAGAAGGGAAGGGTAAACCACTTCTCAGAACTTCATACCTCGGAAACCCTGGCATGGGTCTTTATGAATCAGAATCATTGCTATTATTGTTATTTATTAACCACAATATAAACACTAATAATTACTAGAACTAGAGATGAAAACTTACTTGAAGCTTTGTTGTTATTATGGGCTGTCAAGTGGAAACCAACTTGTTAGGATAATTGTGTTTGACTTATTCAGAGAGAAAAGAACTGGCCCCGTAAAAGCGGGCCCGACCCCTCCCTTCCTTTTTGCTTTTCTTCTTGACTCAAGGACTAATGTTTCTTGAAAGACAAAGGATCCGTTTACTGAGAAACAACGCTGGTAGTAGATAGAAACAACATGCTTTGTAGTAGATAAGAATGGAATGCAGGGGCCCCAGGGAGAGAAGAAGATCCGGTTATCTGTTCTGCGCATGTTTGAAAGGTGTTTTTACTAATCCAATGAATTTTCGCCAACTAACTTTCTGACCCCTTTAAGGAGATTGTGCGCCCACCCCAAATCGCCCGGAAGGGACAGGCTATAAGAGATTGTACCACTCCTTTTGTTCTTTGGAGAAAAGCCTTTGCCCCGCGTGGTGAATTGTTTTTCTCCCCGCTTTCTGCAGCAGGCGTTTTCCTTTGCAATAAAATAACCTCACAAGAAGCCTTCGTGCCTCAGTACTCTCATTTTGGGAGCTTCCTACCTGGGGAAACCGGATAACAGTTTGGGGGCTCGTCCGGGATTTCCTAACAGCCCCGGTTGGGGCTGGGCCACAGCCCAGTTGAGGCCGAGCAGAACGAGGGCGGCGGTGAAGCGAACCAGAGGGTACCCCTGTCTCCTTTTTGGCAGCCGCTTCCTTCCCGACGCTTCGGCTGCTCGGCATCAAGAACTCGGAAAGAGGCACGAACGCAAGAGGTCCTCCAAGCCGGCCGGCCAACGGACATTGGTAAGTTAAGGTGGGGAAACTCCGAATGGGTTGGTTGTTGTTGGATGAGTGAAGGATTGAGTGGGCCTGCAGTTCCCTACGGTAGCCGTTGTGTGATCCGGTACCCTGGGTCAGGTCGAGAGAGTGGTTGTTGCAATCCTATTGTGTCTGCGCTCAAGAGACCCCTTACTCTTGTCGCAAAACCCCTTTTCCCTTTTGTATTTGTCTCCCGTGGGATGGGAAACCAGGTGTCTAGGAAGGAAAAGAGGTCCAGCGGGGACCAAAAGGAGGAATTTCGAGGGGGACGCCCCGGCACCAACTCCGAGAGGCGGAGGGGAGCTAGGAATTCCTAGCAACAGCCCATTGGGGAAGCTGTTGCTAAATTGGGAATCGGTGAAAGTACAGGAGTTTCAGTCAGAGCAGGAAATGGTCCGTATGTGCACAGAGGTCTGGACCAATCTAGAAATCAGTCCAAGATGGCCAAAACTCGGATCCAATAATTTCGATGATATTAAAAGGGTGGACAACTTCTATGTTGCTCATCCGCCCCGTACTGCCTATGTCGACTCCTGGATGTGGTACATTATAAAATTTGGACCAGGAGTTAAATTGGCAGTAAGCAGAACCCTATTAGATACCAAGCCAAAGGGTGAGGAAATGTCTAAATTTGACCCCTTAGAGTTTGTTAACTATCAGCAGCCCATAGCACCGCCCACAGCACCACCAGAGGCTGCTGAGCAGTTAGCAGCGCCTCCCTCTTACGAAGAGGCAGGGCGGGAGGGTAGGAATTTAGGCCCAGCCCAGGCCAGTCCCTTAAGCGCTGCCTCCACCATAGAGTATTCCCCCCCTTTAGATCCACTTAGAGAACAAATTAATAAACTACAGAAGACCGTAGAACAGATGGGGCAGACCCCATCTCGACCAAACACCAGGTCTAGGACACGGGCAAAGGAGGCAGCTGAAATAACTGATGAATGCCCCGGTGCATCAGCTCAGTACCCATTAAGGGAAGTCCCAATGGGAACTAGGGTTGGATATGTAGAGGTCCCTTTAACTAACTCCGATATTCGGGTAATAAAACAACAACTGCCTAATCTTCCAGAAGACCCCATTGGGTTCGTGACAGGACTCAGGGACGCTCTAGGGACTATGGTTTATAAGCCCACTGAATTGTTACATATTTGCAAACAATTAGCAGGAGTAACGTATACCAACCAAGCGTTGGGTCATGCTAGAAGGCTTTGGCAGGCGCAGGATGGCGCCCGAACAGAACAGATGGCTAGGGAGAGATTCCCTGAGATAACCCCGGGGAACTGGGATTTTCAGGCTGATAATATTAGGGAGCAGTGTGGGGAAATGAAAGATTTCTTATTAAAGGGACTAGAAGCAACAGTCCCTAAAACCGTTAGCATGAAATTAGCCTTTGGACAGCCCCAAGGAAAAGATGAGAGTCCAGTCGAGTATTTAGAAAGGCTAAAACGAAATATGCGACGGTATACCGGACTAGACCCAGAGGATCAAGCAAATGTAAATATTCTGAGGCTGGAGTTTGTGTCGGGGTGTTACCCGGACATAAAGTTCAAACTACAGAAAATTGATGACTTGACAACTAAACCTATAGGAGATTTGTTAACGGAAGCTCAGAAGGTAGTGGTAAGGAGGGAAGAGGAGAAGGAAAAGAGAAAGTTGAAATTGATGGCACAGATGATGGAAAATAAAAGGAAATAACCCTCCATGGGTCGGGACTCGTGGACGGGGCCGTGAGAGAGGAGTGTATAGTAACCAGGGAGGTAGAGGAAAGCTTGTGGAAGGTAGAAAGAATGAAGAGGGACAAGGGCAGGTGAGGGGCTGCCTGGTAAAAAGTCCTGCCTGCGCAGAGCCCTTGTTAACTTTGCAGGTGGGCAAAGAGGGAAAGGAAATCGAATTTTTGGTAGACTCAGGAGCCACGAGATCTAGCCTGAGCCAACCTACCTGGGAAGGACAACTTCCTCTTTCTGGGGGACATTGTGACATAGTAGGAATAGAAAACCTAACGCAACGGGTTCCTGTTCTAAAACCCCTAGAGGTGCTAAAACCTGGGTCACATGAAAAGCTGTGGCATGATTTCGTGTGGACCCCAAATTCAGGAGTGAACCTACTAGGTCGAGATTTAATGGCCAAATTAGGAATACAGATATTGCTTAAAAACCAGGTGTGTGAGGTCAGGATGGCCGCCCTCAGGACTGAGGATGAAGCCGAAATTGACCCAATAGTATGGGCGAAGCCAGGAAACCCCGGCCTTATGAAAGTTACTCCAGTGAAAATGCATTTAAAAACAGAGGTACCAGTGTATAGACCCCAATATCCCATTAGACCAGAAGCTGAAGAGGGCCTTAAGCCCGTAGTAAAGGAATTGCTGGATGATGGCCTTATTGAACCCAGCGATTCGCCTTACTGTACTCCTATACTACCTGTAAAGAAATCTAATGGGACATGGCGAATGGTTCAAGATTTGAGAGAAGTAAACAAGGTAGTGATCCCTAGGGCGCCCATAGTACCAGATCCCCATACGATCATGCGAAAGATCCCTGACACTCACGTTTGGTACACAGTTATAGATTTAAAGTCAGCTTTCTTCTGTGTGCCCGTGGACTCAGTGTCGCGCCCAATATTTGCCTTTCAGTGGCCTCACCCAGAAACAGGTAAACTAACCAGATGGCAGTGGCGCGTATTGGCTCAAGGCTACACAGAAAGTCCCACTATTTTTGGGGAAATTCTAGAAGAATTGCTTCAAAAATGGACCCCTCCTCCGGGAGTACTTTTAACGCAATATGTGGATGATTTGCTTTTGAGTGGGGCGGAAGGGAAAACGGTCAGAAAGGCCAGTATTAGCCTTCTTAACTTCTTAGGCGAACAGGGACTCAGAGTATCCCAAGAGAAATTGCAGTTTTGTGAGCCAGAAGTAAAATACCTGGGATTAATACTAAAGCAAGGAACTAAGTGCATCAACCCCGAGAGGTTGAAGGGAATCCGTAGTTTGGAAATGCCAAAGACTAAGCGACAGCTCAGGAGCTTTATCGGAACAATTAATTTTTGTAGACAGTGGATTGAAGGGTCTTCAGAAATAGTCCAACCCTTTTTGAAGAAATTATTAAAGGATGAGCCTGAAGTATTGGTGCTAGAAAGGTCAGACTGTAAGCTGTTTGAAAGAATCAAAGAGATTTTGTCATCGGCCCCCGCTTTGGGGCTGGCAGACCCAAAGAAACCTAGCCACTTATTTGTAACCGTGGGTAATGGAGTTGCCAAGGGAGTGCTAGCTCAGAAGAAGGCAGGACGATACCAACCGATTGGATATCTATCTAAACATTTGGACGTTGTAGTCCTAGGGTGGCCTACTTGTCTACAGGCCTGCGCGGGCAGCGGCAGAATTGGTTAAATTAACTCGAAAACTATATCCTTTCGAGGCAATTGTCCTGCATTCTTCCCACCAACTTAGAACTATCCTCACCCATACGGCTAGGCGATGGATGACGGATAGTAGGTTGTTACAAATTGAGGCTATTCTCCTTGAAAAACCCGATCTGGTGCTAACCACCACTGAGCACTGTGGTCCAGCTGAAGGGTTATCAGAGACTGTCAGGAAAGAAATATGTAATGAGCATGATTGCATTGCCCTAACTGATCTGCAGACCAAATTTAGAGAAGACCTTCAGGAAGAAGAGATAAAGGAGGCATGGAACTTATACACGGACGGGTCTTCCAGAGTAGTGAACGGGAAAAGAATGACAGGATATTCAGTGGTAGAGGACGGAGGACTCGAGGTTGAATCTGGACCCCTTCCCCCGTCCATGTCTGCTCAGACTGCAGAGTTGTACGCCCTCAAGAGAGCTTTAGAAATTGGGAAAGGAAAATCCGTAAATATCTGGACGGACTCTAAATATGCTTGTGGAGTAGTGCATGTTTTCGGAAAAATTTGGAGTAAAAGGGGGCTACTAACATCCCAGGGAAAGAATCTAGCCCATCATCAGTTAGTACTAGAAACTTTGGAGGCGTTGAGCCTCCCATCCAAGGTGGCTATCATTCACATACCAGGCCACCAAAAAGGAAACGCCCCAGAAATAGTTGGAAATCGATTGGCTGATGAGTTGGCAAGAAAAGCAGCAGAAAAAGAGTTAAACCCTGCTCTCTTGGCAGCTCTCCTACCTACCAGTAAAGAAATATCCACCCCTTTGGTATATTCACAAAGAGAGTTGGAGTTGGCGGAAGCGCAAGGAGCTACAATGGTAAATGGCATACTGGAATTAAAAGATGGAAGACAATGGCTACCAGAGGGGGTGATCAGAGAAGTCCTCAAGGCACTGCATGAGGGAGGACATTGGGGAGTTAAGGCTTTGATCTCAGCCTTTCTGCAACGATATGTGGGGAAGAAAGTGTGGTCACACGCCAACACCATTTTGGCTCACTGCATTCCTTGCCAAAGAGTAAATAAGAACAACCCGAGAAAGGCAGAAATGGGAGGAAGACCTTTGGCCGTCCACCCTTTCGAACATTTACAGTGTGATTTCATTGATATGCCCAAGTCTGGAGCGTGGAATCATTGTCTGGTAGTAACTGATCAACTTACTGGCTGGGTGGAGGCTTATCCTACGACCAGGGCAACGGCAGGGACTGTTTGCAAAATCTTATTAGAACAAATTATTTGTAGATATGGATTGATCCAATCAATAGATAGCGATCGCGGGACACACTTCACTCAGAGGGTGCTACAGCGAGTAGCTGAAACTTTGGGTATAACTTGGAAACTACATGCCCCGTGGCACCCTCAGAGTTCAGGAAAAACTGAGAGGATGAATCAGACCTTAAAGAGACAAATCATCAAATTGATGCAACAGGCGCAATTGCCCTGGCCAAAGGTTTTGCCCCTAGCCTTATATGCTACAAGGACCAAGCCGCATAGCACTACAGGACTCTCGCCCTTTGAGAGTCTATATGGAATGGGAATTTGGGATGTTAGCACACAGAGAATTAGCCCCAACCTAGAACTTTTCAAAGATGCCTTTATAAGAAAATATCTGCTGGCCCTGTTCTCTATTCTCTCCGATAATAGGGAACGAGGCATCGCGGTGCAGCGAACGCCATTGGAGGTAGCAGTGCATTCCTTCCACCCCGGGGATTGGGCTTACATCAAGGCATGGAGGAGTGAACCGCTCGCCCCAAGGTGGCTTGGCCCGTTCCAGATCTTGTTAACAACAGAAACTGCCGTCAGGACCAAAGAACTAGGCTGGACTCACCACACTCGCGCCAAACACGCAACTAATCCTGAAGGACGGTGGGAAGCCGTGCATGTGTCTGAGGACGGACTAAAGACTATTTTTAGGCGACAAAAGTAATGTCCAGCAGGCAATTGGCGCATAAGTGTTGCCCCTTTAGTGTGTTCCTGGAAGCAAGGAAGGTCAATAATCTGGTTCAAACTTGGAAGGTATCCTTAAAAATTAGCAGGAGTCGGTGGGGGTTCTATTTCTTTAAAGGGTATTCAATTGGAGATCAAGTAGTATTGGAAGACGAGGAGACAATCGATAGGGAGGAGGAAAGAAGAATTTTTAACGGGGTTTTTACAGAATTGTGGGATTCTCAGTGGTGGCACAATCAGTACTGTAAGGTCTGCCCTATTACGAAGAATCAGGAACTGTGTGAAATTACCGATACTGAGAGTAGTTCTGAAGGAGAATCAGAGGAGGAGTGTGTGATTTCATTATCTGATGACGAGGAGTTAGATGAGGATTGTCGGATTGCATTGTTTGGACGAATATTGTAGAGTAATGTCCATAGTTCCCTATATAACAGGTAGTGTTTGCCCCTGGTTTTCCTGTTCAATCAGTCGAACACCAAAGGGAGAGGTAGAGGCGTGGATAGTGCAAATACAAACTACTTCCTATTGGGACACTGAATACGAGGGGTTGGCCTGGGGCAACCAGTTGATGGTATACCAGGCGATATCCGGAACTTAAAAGATCCCTTGCTAGGGATAGATCCCTTTGAGCCCCATTGTCTACTATATTGCCACTTTTGCCCTCACCATTGGTGTGCCAGAATAACCAAATTTGACGAAAGCCCGACATTGAGGTGGTATGTGCTGAAGGTGGGATATCCCGAGAGGTTGTGGGCCGAAAGTCTGTGGGCTGTGGAAACACCAGTCGCAAGCTATCAGTGGAGGGTTCGACCCGATAGCTCGACGCAGGCAAAAGCCATTCCTAAGGGATGGCTCCGCTACGCATCTTCGGTACACCACGAGACGTGTTGGAAGTGCAGGAGCGAAAGCCCTTGGTCCGTGCCCAGCCCAGACTCAGAGGACGAGGAACGTAACTCCCGCTGCCAGTGGCGGTAAAGCCTACCCCTCTGATGTCTTGGAAAAACATCAGGCAGATGCTTATTGGTAGACCAAGGGTAGACGGCAAAGTGATTACAGTATTAGGGATCTTTCTGAGCCTTATTCTGCAAGCGACAGGGTCTACTTGTCCTTGTGTGATAACTACCAGGAAAGGAAATCAGGAACATCAAACATTGCTCTACAAGTCCGTCTATAAATGCATGGGCAATACCTCTGTATGTCGATTCAATAATGTAGAATATACTGTCTGCAGTAAAAGGAGTCAGGAGCCAGTTTGTTTTGATCCTAAGGAAGATCCTGAAAGGATCTGGGTGGAGATCTACACCCTGGCAACCCTTCAACGACACTAAGTGTGGGGGAATGGAATGGGTAAAATACTATAAGGCACAGCACAAATACATGGGATCCACTAGATCATGCGGCCCCATGGGGGATCATGGATTTGGATTCCACACTAATCCAACTTGCATAGTATGGGCTACCTGGTCCACTGCAGATAAAACTGCAACCTTGAGATCAATACCTGCAAAACCTGACTGCACTTGGGGTACCTGTAACTTTGTTAACTTTACCATATTACAACCAAAGATGTGGGATGAGAAGAACAAATGGGGAACTTCCATGTGGGATCAGACGTTCAGTATACTCATAGAGGGAAAAGGAAGCAAACCTAAAGCGTTCCTTAAAATTGTCCAGACTAAGGAATATAAAATAGGGGAAGATTTGAGGAGATACCAGACCTTCTGGAGAGAGATGGAAACGGATCCTTGGGAACAATCTTTGACTCCCAGGACAACTAATCTGTTTGTTGAACTGGCACAAACAATAGCTACCACTATGAATGTTTCAAATTGCTACATTTGTGGCGGTACTCTTAAGGGAGATCAGTGGCCTTGGGAGGTACTTGAGTGGAGTCATACTGTACCATACAATCTCACAGGACCCCAATCTATATGCTCAATAGAATTATAAGACTCCAAGCTGTAGTAGAGTTGCTCACTAGGGAAAATGAACAAGCTTTATTATTGCTAGCCAAACAGAACACGCAAATTAGGAATGCTATATATCAGAATAGATTAGCTCTAGATTACTTATTGGCTTCGGAAGGAGGTGTGTGTGGAAAGTTTAATTTGACAAATTGTTGCCTTGAAATTGGAGATTAATTCAGCAGTTCAGGCGGCAATGCCAAAAACGCAGATGACTGTAAGAGAAACTGAAATAAGCTACAAAATCATCCCAGCCCAGGACGAAATTTATAATTGTGAATAAGTCAAAGTGTGTAGAAAAAGAAAAGGAGGGATTTGTTAGGATAATTGTGTTTGACTTATTCAGAGAGAAAAGAACTGGCCCCGTAAAAGCGGGCCCGACCCCTCCCTTCCTTTTTGCTTTTCTTCTTGACTCAAGGACTAATGTTTCTTGAAAGACAAAGGATCCGTTTACTGAGAAACAACGCTGGTAGTAGATAGAAACAACATGCTTTGTAGTAGATAAGAATGGAATGCAGGGGCCCCAGGGAGAGAAGAAGATCCGGTTATCTGTTCTGCGCATGTTTGAAAGGTGTTTTTACTAATCCAATGAATTTTCGCCAACTAACTTTCTGACCCCTTTAAGGAGATTGTGCGCCCACCCCAAATCGCCCGGAAGGGACAGGCTATAAGAGATTGTACCACTCCTTTTGTTCTTTGGAGAAAAGCCTTTGCCCCGCGTGGTGAATTGTTTTTCTCCCCGCTTTCTGCAGCAGGCGTTTTCCTTTGCAATAAAATAACCTCACAAGAAGCCTTCGTGCCTCAGTACTCTCATTTTGGGAGCTTCCTACCTGGGGAAACCGGATAACAAACTTATAGTGACCCAAAACCACTTCTGAAATGGTCACCAGTTCAGGGGTTCATCCCAGGTCATTTACTGCCACAACAGGTGTTTGAGACAGTTCAGTGCCCCACCCCCTGGTGGACACCCACTTGGAAGCAGTGTCCCAGCTTCCCTACCCTGCCTCCTGCTTCCGAGTGGGACGCTGAACCCCCAAACACCTCTTGGGTGGTAAACAAACCAGGATGAACTGCTCAAACAGCGGTTCATGCCCATCTCTATTTCTGAGTATTCTCTACCTGGAAAACCTTGAAAAGGATCACCATAAAACAGAATCTACTTGACAGCACATGATTATTATGATGGTAAGTAATAGGGCAAGGTAAGTGGGATATTTAAGGAGTAGCTTTTCCAGTTCCACACCCCCAGTGAGTTTATGGGAGCTGTAGTCCAAAGAAGCTACATTTTGCATCTCTGAAAGCAACCATCTTTGATGGCAAACTAGAGGGAATTATATATTGCAGTTTTATTTTTATAGAGCTACATGGTAAGCCTGTATTTACCTCTTTTCCCCCTTCAGCAGGGCTAGCCCTAAGACTAGATGTAGAGAGGCAGCTATTTCAGGCAGCAGATCCTACCAGGAGTGGTGATGTCCCCCCTGCCTGTTGCACTTGGGAGAGCTGCTCTGAAAGCTGAAAGAAAGCTCAGTGAGTTAGGTAGCTTGGGAGTTCAATTTCTCACTTGAGCCTCCAGAGAGAAGATCCAGCCTGTGTAGCCTTGGGCAAGTTGCACAGTTCCAGGATATTCCTAGAAGAAGAGAATGGTGAACCACTTCTGAGTGCTTCTACCTAGAAAGCCCTGAAAAGGTTCGCCATAAGTCAGAATTGACTTGATAGCAGGGAGCTATTCCAGGCAGAAAAAACCCTGACTGGCTAAAGCATTCTGGCAGACTCAACTGAGCAAGTGCAGAGCTTCACTGCAGCTTCAATGCAAGTGACTTAGTTTGTGTACTCACACTTCTGGATGCAATCATATCCATATTTACTTGGCAGTACAGTAAGTCTACCAAAGTGAGTGCAACTTGCTTCTGAGCAAACAAACATAGATTCATAAGCCACTGCAATCTTACGTGCCATGTTTTATTTTGTCAGAACTGACTTATAGTGGCCGTAATAGGGCTTTCAAGGTAAGTGAGATATAGAAAGAGTGGTTTTAGCAGTTCCATACCCTCAGCGAGATTCCACAGCTGAGAGGGGATTCACCCCCAGGCCTCCTGGTCCATCACTATCCACTACAGCACACTGGGTATCCACTGCAATCTTACATGGAAGCAAGTCCTGTCCATCTAAATGGGGCCTTTTTTCAAACTAGGCATCAGTAGGATTGTTATGACATATCACACTGAAAGCACCTCTGCAGCACTAATTTCTCTGCTTTTTGTGGCCATGCCACTCACAACTCATTTTTAACTTTCCATTCATCCAGTTAGGCTTGATCAAGCCCAACTTTAACAGGATCAGGACCCAAAACGTCTACCACAGGCATGATGGTGTACCACTCCAGTAATTAACTATATACTGTATTTATCCATAATGATTATTCCACCTCTGCTGCAGTCATGTAATTAACAATGGACCAGATTCCTAGTGTGTGTAAACTGACACAACCACTACACCAGCACCCATCAACCCTGGACTTCTATAAATGTTAGACATAGTGAGCATTTATGAAATTTGCTCCCTCCCCAGTTGTATGCTTTTGATGAAAAATTAACTCAAACTCCCTCTGCAGTATTTTAATGCCTCATGCTTAGCTTTTTTAAAGAAATGTGATAGCCTAGCAAATGGTTTTTTAAAAAGAAAGGAAAAACAGCAACAAAACCTAAAGGCTATAAAATTGCCTAACAAAATAAAACATTCATAAACTATTTCATGAAGTTTACACATATGTGCTTAAGTCAGATGGGTGGACGGAATTATTGCTTAAGGTTTTCCATAACAGCTGCAACTTCCCATAAGTTTGCTGGCTGCTGTATGAAAAGAGAAAGGTTGCTTTTGGAGGATGAACATGTATCTTGAAAACTCTGTGACACATCATTGCCACTGTGTCAGAATTGCCACCTCTGCCATGGTCAGGAATCACAGGCTCTTTGTGTAGTATGCACCTGATGAGGCACTTACCTATCTGGTCAGCTTGAGAAGTTATTTCTGAAAAGTAATTTGCTATGCTACTCACTGCAAAACTCCAGAAAGTAACCCATTATGCTACCTGTTCCCTAACCCAAAAGCTAATATGGTAGTGTTAACATTATAAAAATAAAAACCTAATTATGTTACCTGTTACATTATTTCATTACATTACTCATTGCTTCCCCCACCCTTTTTTTCTTTTCAGTTCTTTTCTGAGAGTGGGGGTTGAGAAAGGATTAATGAATGAAAGGCATAAAAATTAGAACTTTCTTCTGAAGCTTGAGTAACTTTTAAAAGTAATTTCACAATTGGCCTCTGTCTGCCATATAGGGGCAACATGTGCCCTGCGGGCTGAATATAAATTTTCTGCTTTTGTTTTTTGTTTTTTAATTGCTATTTCCAGCCATTCCTGGGCCCAGTGTGAAACTGTAGCTTCGGGGTCAGTTCTGCTAGATTAAACATGAGAGCATGGTAGTCAGGAAGCTTCAGCAGGTGACAGCAAACCCATTCCTATCATCTGTTTGACCTCCAGCTGACATCAGCCAATTGGAATTACAGCTGAGAGACCTCAAGTTGTAAGATTGCATATGACCTTCTTTTTGAAGCACAGATTTGAGTAATGAAAGGAAAGCCCATCCATTCCCGAGTTGTACAGCAAGATCTCACCATCCATCACTATTCTGTTTTAGTTCTTGTCCTGATAACTGCAAGTAACAACCAATTAGTCCCCTATAAAATCAGCTTAAAACCCTCAAGTCTCTTTTACCATATTTCTGTGCTTCTGTTACTTCAATATCCAGGAAGACTCGGAACCCAGATCCTTCGTGAGGGTGGCTGGCCACAAGCATCTGTTATGTTTTTTCTTATAAATGCACACGATGTATAAAGAAATTCCAGCTATATCTGTATAATTTTCCTTCACAAGAATGCATCCTGATTCCCAGATGATACAATGCAGTACCCACTTCCACCATTAGATGGTAGAAATATGTACTGTATATTCAATCCTTCAAAAAACCTCCAGTTTAGGAATGTAGGATATTGTGCTTCTGTATCCACAATTCAAACTGCAAATAAATGACCAATATCGGTGCACAATATCATGCCCATGTTGCCAGCAGGAAAAAAGATGCCAGACTTGACATTGCAAAAAATGAGATTTTTTATTTTATTTATTTATTAGATTTTTATCCCGCCCTTCTAGACAATGTCTACTCAGGGCGGCTCACAATAAAATTCAAAATCTGAAATGACATTTAATGAGAGGACATTTGGGAGGTCATTAACTGATATAGTCACTGCACATGAGAAGTGACCTGATGGCACATAACATCTATTGAGATTTTTTTCTTAATTATCAAGCAATTGTATAGTGACAAGATGGGTGGAATGGAGACTATGCCAGGAGACTATGAGAGGATATAGGCACCAAAGCTCTGCCAATATCAAGTAAGACTATCCCAGACACAAAACAGTATATAGGACCCCCTGTCCATGAGATCAATATCGGCTGATTCAGTTATCTGCTGCCTGAACATACTAAATACATAAAAACACCAGAAGTATTTGTATTTCCAGAGTGTATTTACAAGAACTGACCACTAGAGGGAGCCAGAGATAATGCAAAGTATAGCATTTGATATTTCCACATTTTTTGGCATACACAGGGGATATTGGAACAGATCCCTGCGGATGCTGCAGTCCTACTGTAATTTCACAACTTAAATGAGTGTGTTTCTGAACATTTGTTCTGCACTCTTTTTAAATATATATATTTTAAAAATATTTTCAACATCTGTATTTTTTAAAAATTCTTTTTGTTTCTTCATTTTTAGAGCCAGACACAGAATAGCTTTGCAAGCATGATTCTGTTAAGCCTGTTTGTCCAGGAAGGAGTTAAAAAGAGTCAGCTAATTGCTTCCTGATTGACAGGATCAAAGGTTCAGATTGCCTCAGAGGTGAAGCTGTTTTCCCTTTTGAAAACTAATGTGAGGAGACGGTTTGGTCCCAGAGAATGCTTACTGAAATATTTCCCTCCCCATGCCTACAAATGTATACAATGTTTCATTTCACAAAGCTACTGCTGGCAAGGAGGAGCTTTATACCATGCATGCTCAGTCTTATGACAAAGTGGCTGTTTTTCCTTTTTTGAAAGGCTTTTTTTGAGGATCAATATTTCAGTTCCTGCAGCCTGAATTCTTTCCAAATAAAAAAGTAGGTGGAACCAACCATTATTTTTCAAGGTAAGCACGGTTGATATTTTCAATTTATATGGGCTATTTTAAATCTGGGGATGTTTAGGGTCCCTTATTTCTTAATGGGGGGGGTTTAAAATCATTTTTCTTTTTAAAAATCATAACCCAAAAATCCATTGTCCAAACTTCCCCAAATTGGCCCCATAGCAGGAGCAGATTGTCTGCTACAACTGTGCCACAATTGGTACTGATCTGAAGACCAGTTTAAAAGTTTAACTTTTCGTTTGAGCTGCCCCATGTTTAAATTTCCTTATAGAATTTTGATTCACTGTACAGCTCTTGTGGAGCAATAATGTGTTTAGAAAGTTTTACTATTGTGTATTACATTCTTATTTATATGATGCACATAGAAGCATGAGTGTCTGCCTTGGTGTGCCTATTCCCAGAATAGCAGGACCACAAAATCAGCTACCTATTAGTTCATGCTGCAGGTTATTTTCCAGACAACCATACATAATGGACTCTGCACACGATTGTATCAAAATGAGAGAACAAAGACTGGATCTATTGCATAGAACAGTGATGCCGAACCTATGGCACACGTGCCACAGCTGGCACGCAGAGCCCTCTCTGTGGGCACGCGAGCCATCAGGCTAGCGGCTAACCTAGTCTCTGTGAATAAACGATCTTCAGAATGACCTCTCCTCAATTGCCCTGCTCAGCTCTTGTAAACTCAAGCCTGTGACTTTCTTTAGGGAGTCCGTCCATCTCGTGTTTGATCTTTCTCTTTTCCTGTTGCCTTCCACCTTTCCCAGCATTAATGTCCTTTCCAGAGAATCCTGTCTTTTCAAGATGTGCCCAAGTAGGACAACCTCAGTTTCATCATTTTTGCCTCAGAGATAGTGATAGTGCCTCAGTATTCAGGTTTTATTGCACTGTTGGCACTTCGAAATAAATAAGTTGGTTTTGTGTTGTAGTTTGGGCACTCGGGCTCAAAAGGTTCGCCATAACAGGCATAGAATAATAATGGGTTTAGATAGGAAAGTGTGTTAATCCCACTTGCAGGTTCACTGCAGGTTCACCTTCAGCTGAAATGTTTGTGTGTACATATTTCTACACATGGTGGGAACATGTGGCCGGCAGCAGCAGTTTCCAAGCATGTTTATTTACAGCTCTTTAATTACCTATAGGGCAGATATGTTTTCTAATCTGTATGAAGATTTCTGAATGTAAGGTTTTATGGAGCTACAATTTTGTTGCATGCTCTGCCAAAAGTGCCACTTCACAAAATAATATGAATATTTCCTCAGACTTTCTCTGTAGAATTTCAATGTTCCTGTAATTTATTATTTTGAATCTGCTGCCATCTAGTGAGAACAAATGGCTAGTTTTCAAACATACTGGAGCTGTTCTGTACCATATTCTATACAGACATGAGTTCAGAAATACCTATATATGCTGTATACATATAACATATTTTAAGCAACTTATGGTTTGGTCCTGTAGCTTATTAGGAGAGTAGGCATTGGCTGAAAACAAAGAAATAGGCTAACCTCTACAACTTATGTATACTTTTCAACAATGCCTTAGTACAAAACAAATGTGGTGGGTAGTCAGTACCACAGTTGGCTGATTCCTTTTGTTGTTATTTGCCATTATGTCATTTACAGCTGAGGGCCACTCTATGAATTAATGACTTCCAAAAAGTCTTATCATTAACAGTCCTACCAAGCTGTTAAAAGCTGTGGTTCCTTTACTGGGTCAATCCATCTCATGTTAGCTCTTCCTCTTCAATGTCTCCTAGCATTGTTTTCTCTTAAGTCTTGTCTTCAATTGTAAAGCAAGCAAGCATACACTGTATTCAATAGAACTTACTTAGAAGCAACTTAGTTTATGACTGTGGCCAATGGCTGCAAACCTAAACAGAAGGGTCAGAAGCTTCTTAATTTTTAACATATGTGCAACAGTTTATTGCTCACAAGGCTGCTCTTTCTGTAGTGTTTGCATAAGAGGGTATTCACCACCACCTTGCACATTCAGAAGCCCGATTGTCTTCAAATGTGGCTTCTGCAACAGCAAAACAGTGACCATATGTAACATTATGCCAACAGAACATTATGCTCGGTCTTTCCCAGATAGGATATCGGGTCTTTCCCTAACAGGATACTGGTCATGTGCGCACTCCACCAGCTCCCCCTTCTGGGGTACCAGTAGGGCTGGAGTCCTCTGACAATAACTCAGTATCCTCCAGCTCAGCTTCTTACCTCAAGACAGCTTTTAATAGTATACAGTGTCATTTCCCGTTGCTTTTTCTCCCACACTCTCATAGAACTGAATTATATCTCTAAACCCTTGGGTGCCATTTACCAACTTGCAGACCCAGCTAACATCCTTGGAGTTCAGGTTCCGGGAAGCACAAAAGAGAGCTTAGGACACATCCCTGTTAGAGAAGGCTTGCATAGATGAGCAAAAGAAGACAGGCTCTGCAGTTAGTCTCTACCCATCCTCTCCCTCACCATGCCTGTCATCGCTTGTCTCTCCAGGACTGTGGCAATGTCCAGGCTAACATACCTTTGTCCAAGCATGTGACCAATGTCTCTAGTATTTGACTCCTGTTGCAAGCAAACAAACCCAGCAAGGGGGTTCTCCTCTCTTACATCCTCTTCTTTGGACATAAGCATCAACCCGAACCCTGTGCCTTCCCAATCCTGATCTTTTATTCTCCTTGACCCTGTCTCCTCCAGCTGTTCCTTGTCAGGCACACATATCTCCTTCAGCTGCGTGGACTCCCTCCCTCCCACCTGATACTGAGGAAATCTGCCCTGATCTTGGCTGCCTAATACTTGGGTGCTGGAACCCAGCAGTTTGCTAGGGGTGCACGCCCACACCCCCTCTCAGTATGAAACTGTTTTCTGAAAAAACATATCTGTAATTGGCTTGGACTGATACTCTAATGAAACAGTTTATATTTAATTCTGTTTGTTCTACTCCTGTATATCCTCGGATGGTACCAAACTAAACCACACCCCTATGTATGTTTTGTCAATAATCATAAAGGGAAAGCACCCCATGCACACTCATTGACCAGTGGTTGTGTTTTGAAACCAATTTTGGTGACTACATCAAAGGAAATGTCGCCTCTTAGTGATATTTTAAATCATTTTCCTCAGTCTACAATCTGAGGTAGTGTAATCCATATTATTGCTTACAATAACTTGGCCTAATTTTTGCCAAGGCGTGGTGATGCACTACCCAAACCTGCATTTTACAGATGGCTGTGTAATTTCCACCTTAATATATGGAGGAAGTAATAGATCTGAGGCCATCAGGAAAACACACAGAGACAGAAGAAGTGAAAGGGGAAAAACTACTTAAACTGGTTCACATCTACTGTAGCATTTTCCTAGACAAAGGTTTTTGTTGTTCCTACTTCTGGTTTGCATAGGTAAATTGTGCATTTATTGAACATAATCCAAACTCATTGATATTTCAGTTCCTGAAAAACTGCAATTTCAATTCATCTCAGCCACATTATTATGTTAACTCAGAGGTATGTAGCTTGGGTATTGTACTGCAAGATCACCCAAATGAGTCTTCACTACTCTACATCTGTGGTGGATGGTGGCCAATAGACACAAGGGAACAATACCTACACCCCCCCTAGTGTGAGCAGCTCATCACCTCCATGTTATTCCTTTTTATAGGGCCAAGGCCACTCTACCATAGCTTACTTTGCCACCAGTGGTTTACAATAAAAATATGTTTGGTTGTGGAGAAACACTGAGTAGGACCTGGGGGGGGGGGGTCAAATCTCAGCTTAACCAGGAAGCTCATTGGTCTCTCTCTTTCAGTCTCTCTCTACCCAACTTATTTCACAGGATCGGGACAGAGGCCACCCAGGCAGCCTTAAACTGCTTGGTGAAAGTAGAGGACAAAAACATAATGAGGGAATAAAAACTTCCAAAGAGAAAACGATAATGTAGTATGGTGGGTTTGCGCTGAGGATAAGATAGCTCGTTGTACTTGTGTTAAACAGCTAGCTAGCTAGCTTCTTTCCTTCCTTCCTTCTGAGAGATTTCTCTGCTTTATAACTGGGGTCCTGAGGGGACGAAAGGCAGGTCTTGCCTCTGGTGTCATGGCGGAGAGGGAGGGAGGGAAGGAAGGAGGAGAGAGAGAGAGCGCGCGCGTGCGCGGACCTCCTTTGCCTCTGCTGTCATGGCGCCCGTCGCCGGTGAGGTAAACACAATGTGCCGGATGGAGCAAAGGCGGTGCGACGGGCGCTGGGGCTGGGGAAGGGGCGGAGAGAAGAGAAGGAGGAGGAGGCGGGGCCGGCGGCGACGGGGCTTGGAGGGTTTCGTGCGGCGGGGGCTGCTGGCTGGCCTCCGCCTCGGTACAATGGAGCGAGGACAGTAAGAGGGTGAGGGCGAGCCGTTGGCGAGGACGGGGCAGCGAAAACAGCGCGGGCGGCGGGCGGCTGTATCGGTTACCGAGTAAGTTTACCTTCGCCCGCTTCCTCTTTTCTTCCTCCTCCTCCTCCTCCTCCTCGGGTGGGATGAAGGGAGACCCCGGCTGACGTCTCCTCCTCCTCCTCCTCCTGCTCGTAGATTTCTCCCGCCCGCCCGCCTGCCTCGGTTCTTGCGGGGAAAAGGTGACCAGAGGTGAACCCTGCGAGGTTGTACCTCCGGCCCCGGCCGCAGAGGAGCGGAAGGAGGTTCGCTTTGCTCCCTAGGCCTCAAGAGTAGCCCGGCAGGGCCCTGCCCTTCGAAATGCTGGGCGGTGTGACCAGGAGCCGCCTCTGAAGGGAGAAGGGGAGCCGGCCCCCCCCCCCCCGACACCCTTCTCCTCTCCTCTTCTCCCCCCCCCCCCCGCCGCCGCCCCACACCCGGCCAGGCCCTTCGCGTTTCCACGACCGCGGCTTCGGACTTCAGCCGGTCTCCTGCCCGTCCCGTCCCCACCTTACTCACTCTTTACAGCATCCTGGCATTAGGAGCAGGTTCCGGGTTTCGAGGTGGTGGTTCGTTTCTGCCTTCGCCGAATAAGGTACACAACAGTTTATGTATCTCTGTTTGGACAACTGCCTAGGTTGGGAGGTAGACTTGCTTAAACAGAGGTCTTTCCCTGCCATATTATCGCTCCTGTGAAAGAGAAAAGCAGGAAAGGATTTCTGTGCTGAAGTACTCCTGCCCAGTACTAAAGAGCTTTTGATGAATGTGGTTCCACTTGAAGTCTTGTAAATACACTGGCTGTGTACTTCATTTTATTTATTTATTTATTTATTATTGGATTTATATCCCGCCCTTCTAGACAGGAGTCTACTCAGGGCGGCAAACAAATAAAAACAACAATACATTCATGAGTATATAACGAAATGCAGGCATATATGATAAAGTACGTTTTGTTGTTGTTTAGTCGTTAAGTCGTGTCCGACTCTTCGTGACCCCATGGACCAGAGCACGCCAGGCCCTCCTGTCTTCCACTCCCTCCCGGAGTTGGGTCAAATTCATGTTGGTCGCTTCAGTGACACTGTCCAACCATCTCCTCCTCTGTCCTCCCCTTCTCCTCTTGCCTTCACTCTTTCCCAACATCAGGGTCTTTTCCAGGGAGTCTTCTCTTAAGAAGTACATTACTGGGTTTGAATAGGGTCAGAGTGAAGGATGGCCTTGCCAGTGTTAGCCACCCAGGTAGCATAATTTCTGTTAATTTGTCTTGCTTGAAACTATCGTGTAACAACACGTGCAACTTTCAAAGAAAAATGACTGCTTTTTTTCCTGATGGATTCTAAGTGAGGATGGGACAGGAGCATGGACTTTTTTTAATGAATGTTGCCAAACTAGCCTGAATAATGGAGAGTTTTGTGGTACTTAAAAGATGAACGTATGTGTTGTGGCTTCTGTAGGTTGAAATCCATTTCTGACATCTCATGAACACTAGTCCATAGAAGTTTATACCATAATAGATTTGTTATCCTAAGTTGCAGGGGTGGGGGTTGTTTCATCCTTTCACAGTCATTGGGAAAGGAGGCTCTCCACCATACAACTATTAATTCTGAGGGATGTTTTAGGTGGTTGTCAAATTCCCTCTGGCTTTGCACCCTACTACTTCTTAATACCTGTGAATCACTTCTTCACTGGACAGCCTGATGGTATTAACTCAAAATAGTTAATGGTTTACCAGTGCAATGTTATCCATATTTACAGGTTCAGTGGAACTTTATTTTCTGGTTTAGGATTGCAACCTTTGGGTGCCAAGCATCTTCGTCTTAATACTTGTGCTACAAGAGCTAGCAAAAAGTGCTTAACATGAAGGAGCTTGCATGAAAATTTAATGCATGTTTGGCCAGGGTTAATTAGTTCTTTTCCTGAGAAATTAAATAGTGTTCAAAAGTTATTTCTCCAGATTAAAATGAGATAAAATCTTGCTTTTTATTAAGGATGTTACACTAGCATTGCTTCAGCAATTAGTTCTCTCTGCTCTTTGGATGGTTTTCCTGATACCCTCAAATATTTTTGGATTTAAATACGATGGTACCTTAACATCAGCCATATTGCTTGGGTCTGGTAAGAATTGCAGTCCAAAACATCAAGACAACATCATATTGGTTAAGATTATGTTTCTATCTGTAGATATGTATGTGTATATCATACACTGAGTTATTTCATGAATCACTATTTCTGTTCAGTCCCTTAAAGAGTTAAAAGACTGGACAGCTGATTCATTTTTTTGCCTGGTCGTCACCTGCTTTCTGTTTCCTCTATTAGTTCACCTTTCAGTTTTACACTGCATGCACTTTGAAACAAGGGTCTAGATGCAACGTTTAGTGGTATGTAGTGGTTATTTCTGTAATCTTGTAAGACTGAGTGATGGTAAATTACTCTTATTCAATGTATCTAGTCTGCGTTAATGAAGTTTAAAAGTGATGCTCTCCATTCCACTCCTCCGGCCAGGTGAAGAGTCAATTCAAGAGGTAGAGTCTGTAATTTAAGTACAAAGTTGCCTCTCCAGTTCCTTGTTTATTAATCTTTGGAGCTAAGAGTGTTGAGTATTGCATATGTTGTTGAAATGATAGCGCTTGTAGGATGCTGATTGTGTATAGACATACACACCTTTCCAGTTGGGTCTCAAAGGTAGTAAACTTTCTAGAGCACGTGCTCTGCCCAGATCATACCAGTATAATTATCTTGAATGGTCAGAATATTGGCCAGTTATTCTATTAAGTCATAAACCTTATGCTAAAAAAGATTTCTTATGTATATGTGTTTTGCCAAAGAGAAAAAATATTTTTGTTCACTAATAAAAACTTGGATAGATAGAGAGGTAGTGACTTGCCTGAAGCATTACAGCAAGCTTCCTCAGTGACAGATTGGACCCAAGTGTCATATCTTTAAAATTAGCACTGCTCTCTCCATGGTACCTTTCCAACCCTATTGAGAAAACCACTTTCTTCCCCTCATCCCATAGGAAAGATTGAACAGCTGTTATGATGGGAGATGCTGCAAAACATTGCTTTGCCAGACATAATAAAGAGCGAGGAATTTTAAATGAGGAAGATTTCCAGAAGCACGCTTTACGTCATGATCACCAAGTGATGGATGATTATGGAAATGGACATAGCAACAAGATGGACACAGGACTTGAGAAAAGAAAGGGTGCCCTGGGTTATTATGGAACGAGTCCCAGAAAGGGAGCACATGGTGCTTTGAGTAGTCCAATTTCACCTAAAAACATTGTTTACAATCAAGGGATGAGGATAAATAATGCCTCAAAAGACCAAATAAAGAAGTGGGTATCTGACAACCATCATGCTAATTCTGACAGCTGGAGAGAATACAAATCTGCAGTCCGCATTCCCATCAGGCCACGGAAAGACACTTCTCATGAGTGCGAGAGCACAGGAAACAGAAACACAAGAAGGCAGCTCCAGAAAGACCTGACCAGCGAAGATGTATCAGATAGGAAAGGAAACTCCGGTAATGTACACAATGTGAAATAATTTTCTGTCAAGTTGAAATGTTTTCATGACCTTTTGGGTGTCTACAGCCTTAAGACTTATTTTCAGGGATCTTCTAATCCAGAAAGGTACTTAATATACCGTCTTACCCCATTTCAAGCAGTATTGCTATTACTTTATGGCAGAGAACTTAAAACTACCAAACAAGGGTTGAGTTAATTGGTTATACCTCAATTCTGTCCTCTGCTTGTAGGTGTTTTAGTAAAAACAGAGTTTCTGTTGCAGCAATTAGGGTAGTAAAACAGTGCTGTTGTTTCTGTCTCTTCCCCCACATCTCAATGAAACTTCCCTGCCAGTGCTGGAAAAATGCATCAAATTCATAAGCAACAGTCTCAGTTTTTAGGAATGACATCAGCCTTGTAGGCCACGATCTATACACAGCATTATGAAAAAGATCAAATGCCTGTATCAAAATTCTAGGGGTATGGTAAGGTAAAGGTAAAGGTTCCCCTTGACATTTAGTCCAGTCGTGTCCGACTCTAGGGCGCGGTGCTCATCCCCGTTTCCAAGCCTTAGAGCCAGCGTTTGTCCGAAGACAGTTTCCGTGGTCACGTGGCCAGCGCGACTAGACACGGAACGCCGTTACCTTCCCACCGAGGTGGTACCTATTTATCTACTCACATTTTTACATGCTTTCAAACTGCTAGGTTGGCAGGAGCTGGGACAAGCGACGGGAGCTCACTCCGTTGCATGGATTCGATCTTACGACGGCTGGTCTTCTGACCTTGCAGCACAGAGGCTTCTGCGGTTTAACCCGCAGCACCACCACGTCCCTTCTAGGGGCATAGTTTGGTGCAAAGTCCTGTTGCACATTTTCTGAGTTAAACTATCTTTTATTCACCATTTAAAGCAAAACAAACTTCCATTCAGTGAATTCTTAGGAATGTTTGACCTAATTAAAGTTCCAATGTATTGAGGATATACAGTAGGGTTAAGGTTGAAAGTTAGACTTTGGGTTAAATTAGTTTGTCTCATATTCCCTGAACCCACAGGTGATTCCAGCCAACACAGACACAAAGGCACACCTCATGGGGCCAGTCTAAAAACAACCAGAGTATGTCATTTCTGGTTCCCAGGTTCATGGGTTTGGTAAAAAGTGATATGGAATAATTAACCCTCATACACAAGACAGAAAAACTTACATTGAGTGAATTATAGAGTTTTATCTGATTATATTGACGTTCCAGAGTACTTAGGGTTAACAGTAGGGCTAGGGTTTGGGTTAAATTTGCACATTTTGCATTACCTGAACCCACTGAGTATTCCAGTCCTCCTCCTGCTGGACCCCCTGTACTGCATGAATCATTTTTGTCCCAATACATTGCATTAGCTGCAACAAAAAAAGTACTCCAGTAGCAAAAAGCAATCGATTTGCTGAGATGATTTTTGTCCCAGCTGTTTTTATTTCCTTTAGAAGAAAACCCAAAGAATTTTTAAATGCCCAATGGCTGAAACTCAAGGATGTTGTTTCCAACTTTACAGATGACAGTGTTCTAGAATCTTTACTTTGTAGTTCTAATTCTATATAAATTCTGCAACAAAACATGACTCTAGTAGGACTAGGGGAGCAATTAGAATTATCCTGGCCTGGATTGGTTTTGATCATGCTTAACAGGGTCACTTCAAAGTGTGGTATGTAATTTGGGGCCTTCCTTGCATCCACAGGTAAGGATCAGCTGCACCTCAAGTGACCTTGTTAATCACAATTAGAGATGGGGGTATTCGTATTCATATACAAATACGAATATCCTCCCACACGTGCAGATAATGAGAGTCCGGCCAGACTGACCACTCACCATTCCACTGCTATTCCTTCGGAGCTCGCGATGGATTAGCCACTCTTTGCTTTGACCTGGCAGAGAGGCTCGTCATCCCATCTTCTGCCAGGAGTGGCTAATCCACCATGAGGAGAAAGGCAGCATATAAATATATATTTTTTAAAGGAATGAATGAAATCACACTCAGGAATTGAACTAAATTGGATCAATTCTACCTACACCAAAAAACAAAAACAGAACAAAGCACTGTAGCCCCTAACAGCTATTCAAAAAGATACAGGTAGGCATCGATCAGGGTGGGCTCATTTGCGATGGCACAAATGTCATGTGGTCATCAGAAAAAGAAGCAATCCAGCCCATCCCCAATCTGGACCAAACCATGAGACAAATGCCTGTCCGATTGCACCCTTCAGGTGCCTGATACGGACATGCCTGGCATAATGCTATCTTCTGTTCAGAGAAACAAATATTAAGGCTTAACAGTCTTTGAGGCAACTGAAAAGAACAGTATTAAAAATAAAATTGAAGGGAGAGGTCTAGGTTTATTGGTTCTATTGGCATGATAGTTATTTTAATGTAGCCACATTTTTATCACTGCCATAACCTTAATAAACAATTTTTAAAACATTCTTAACAAGTGTTTTAGGAAGATAAAAGCATACACATACTCATAATGTTAGTTATAATCCTATGCACACTTGCTAGAGAATAAATTCCATTGGAAATATTGAGTAAATGCCTATGTTATGGTGTATCATGTTTATTTATATTCTGAGGCCCTTTTCTGTGCTAAACGTTTCCTATTTGTGTTGTGACTGGAGTTTTTGCACCATACCATTAAGCTCCTACTTGATTATTCAATACTTTATCACTTGGGGTTTCATTAATACATTGAGCTCATCACATTTGTGAATGTGTTTAATATGTAAGGAATTAGAGATTCTGACATAATACAAACCTTTTGTGATAACTGTTAAAAAGAAATGAAGAAACATAGGAAACCAAGGAGATCAAGAAGGATGAGAAAAGAAGAGAATGATGAAGATGATGAACTGGATGGACCAGTTATAGATGAATCTTTACTGACTGCAAAAGAATTACTAGGACTGCAACAAGCTGAGGAACGGCTTAAGCGAGACTACATTTACAGGCTGAGGAAGGTAGCTATTTGCACCATGTTAATAATTTTCATTTGTGAATATATGAATTGAATCTGGATAACACTTGTTATGAATATCTTACTGAAAGACAAGACAACAAAGATGAAGGGTTTGGGAAAGCATAATACAGTGGTGCCTCGCTAGACGATGTTAATCCGTTCCACGAGGATCGCTGTCTAGCGAAAACATCGTCTAGCGAAGCACGTTTTCCCATTGGAATGCATTGAAATCGCTTCAATGCGTTCCAAGGGAAAAGGCACTCGTCTAGCGAAAATTTCCCATAGGGAAACCTCGTCTAGCGAGTGCGGGTCCCCATAGGAATGCACTGACAGCTGCACTGACAGCTTTTCACCACTAGTCGGCGCACTCCTATGGGGAAACCGCATCGTCTAGCGAAAATCGCCATAGGGAAACATCGTTTTGCGAAGCGCAGTAGCGATCGCAAAAGGGCATCGTCTAGCGATTTCCTCGTCCTGCGAGGCAATCGTCTAGCGAGGCACCACTGTACAGTAGAACTGTTCAGCAGAATATCACTTTTAAACATAGTTACAAAGAGGATAGCATAATTTGAACATTGTTACAAAGAAGGATTCTAATAAGCATCTGTAGTTTGTTATTTGACTTAAAGAATCTGGCATCAGATATAATTAATAATAATGTGCTATGAAGTCAATTCTGACTTATGGCAACTTTTTTCACGGTTTTCTGGAAAGAGTACACTCAGAAATGGTTTACCATTCCCTTCTTCTTGGGGCATCCTGGCAATTGAGGCCACACAGGCCAGCTTTTCTGGGATGAGCAGTAGGGAATTGAACCCAACCTCTTGCTCCGCAGCCAGATATCTAACTCGCTGCGCTCTCCAGTCAGTTTGCATCAGATATACTAGATTAAAATCTGAGGTCTGTTCTTTTAAACTAGGCATAATGATCAACAAACATAAAATCTAATGAGGAAAAGTGTTAATTGAAATCTTATGCTTAATTCCCCACCTTCATTTTTAATAGACTGTGTTTCAATACATGTAACCATGTACACTCGTATTGCTCATCTCCCATTCTCCTGTGTCACTTTTTTTCCAGCTTGAAGTGTTGGACAGTAGCAGGTTGAAGATGAGTGTCTGGTCTGTTAGAAAGAGCTAATGGGGAAGAAGTGTAGAAATGTGGTGCCAAATAAGCTTTATTTGTAGTAGTAGTGTTGAAATTAATTTATTCAGGACAGTGAGAGAACACCATTGCAGCCATGTTTATGTAGCAGCATCAGGCAAAGACATTGTATACGTGGCTAAAGAATTTTTGCTTGTTATGCTTAAATGCAGACTGGCCAGCCACTTCTACCACAAGCTGGGACAGCTAAACAAGACAGCGACTTTTGGTCTGTGGTTTGTTTATCATTTATCATAGTGCCCAGACCCATGGCTTAGGTCTCCTCCCAACAGGCCAGAGAAATAACTCTAGAACAGCTCATGAGTTATTTCCTTGGTTTGCTGGGAAAGAGACAGGCCAGACAATCACTTCTGCTCTGTGTGGATGTCACAGTAAACTATGGGTGGAAGATCAGTGGTTTGCTCCTCCTGTTAATGAGAAAAGCTAAACTATGAGGCAATGTGTGTCATTATGCTGCTGATTAGCAATGACCTAGGAGATGCCTAGAATTCCAGCTTATTGTAGTTCGCAGAGTCACTATATAGTGCAAGTATAGCCAGTTAGAGGTTAAAAAATAATAATATAGTTTTACAAAAACATAGTGCCTATCTAGGCATATTCGGGGTGAAGCTGACAGTTGATATTCTATGGCTCCTGTTGTGCCCAAGAAATGCTAAGTCTTCAGATTGTTTTTCATGATGGGGAGTAATTACTCCCTGAAATGGGTGGGGAGGCTTAAAATATGGTCTTTGACAATGTTGCAGACCTTTCACTGACCATGATAATGCCTCACTCTTGTTTCTGATTGGCTCTGCCTTGATTCCATTTCTTTTGGTAAGGAAGCACTGAGTTGTTATTGGAGAGAATAGTATGAGGTATTCTGTTGTAAAGCATGTGAATGCTCTAGATCAGCCACCGCCAGCCTGATGTCTTCCAGATGTGCTGCGCTGCAACACGCATCACCCTATAGCCATGCTGTCTGGGCATGCTGGGAGCTGTAGTCCAACACACCTGGAAAACACCTTTTCAGGGTAGATCATAGTGTTCTACTTAGTAGGCCTAAAATACATAGGAATAGGAAGTACATATCTCTGCTAGTTAGTAGGCACTTTAAGCAGGGTGAGTCCACAGAGTTAGTCTCAAGGCAAAAAGTCTGATTACCCATCTGCTTCAGTGCAGTGATTAATTTTAATGGGTAATCGTCATCATCATCTTCTTAGAACTGCAGAGCTGGAAGGTACCCTATGGATCATCAAGTTCATCCCCTATTAAGGAGGCACAATGAGGAATCAAACTCCCAACCTCTGGCTCTGCAGCCAGATGCCTAAACCACTGAGCTACCCAGCAGTTATTTTCTAAGTTCTGAGTCAGTAACCCAGCATACATTTTCAGGGGAAACAGGAATGTGAAGTGCCTAGGTCATTTTGTTTACAATTCTCATTATCGGCGCAGATAGTAATTGTGGAAAGGGAATGACTGAAATGCTCAGATGTAAGTCAAATGCAAGAATATGTGAACATCATTTCAATTCAGGACCAAAGGACAACATTCTTTTAAAGGTGCACTCAAAATAGCTGCTCACTTTAATACACGGCAGAGACATATTTCAGTATCCTTATGACACCTGCCCAGCAAAGAAGTCAAGCCATTGAAGTCAGTTGGAAAAAGGATTCTGATCAGCTTGGGTTATGCTACTAGATGGCCCCTTATTTTTATACTGCTCCCATTAGTGCAACAGCACTACTCTTTATGGTTTTTTGTTGTTGTTTTTTGGTAGGGTTAAACTAGTTGTCCGTGTCTTCTAATGACACAAGGTAGTTTGCTAAATGCATGTCTTAGCTTTGAGTTCAGGTTGACTGTTGTTGTTTTTTTGACCAAAAAAAAAAAAGTCCTGAAACAATAAGTTTTAATGCATTGTTATTTCTTTAGCGACCTCGAAGCTACCCAACAGCAAAGTATACTTGCAGATTATGCGATGCTTTGATTGAGTCAGTGGCATTTGCTCATAAGCATATAAAAGAAAAAAGACACAAGAAAAACATAAAGGTAAGTTAATAAGTAATTTTTTTCCTTGTAAATCTCTGTCTTCTAACTAGAGAGATCTCAGTGTATCATATGCTGCAGCATCATAGATGATCAGCCTCCACAGCTGAACATTGGAGGCCCATGTCTCCCACCCACCTACCCCACCTTCCTATTGTTCCAGGGCAGGTTATTCTGTGCTGCTGTTTCAGAATTGAAATTTAGTTGCCAGGATCTTTTGCATTTACCCCCCACTATACCCTTTCACCACTATCTTGAAACCTGTGACTAAAAGCACTCGTTACTCTTTTTATTCAAATTATGGCATGCCCACAAAAGAAATGGGAGGGGTTAGGGAGGCTTCTCAGCCTGTTGGCTAAGATCAAGTGTATAAACTGCTATGAACATCAATGGTACAATTTTGGTGGTAGTAGAAAATAATATGCTTTTTTACTTTCTCTTTGCAGAAAAGGGTTTTTTGTCAATATATATAATTGTGATATTTTAGCTAGTGAGAAGGCATACCTCTTGCAATACTCTTTGAAGGAGCATGAGGTTATTTTTTCCTACTGTATACCAGGAAAGGGGATATAAGGATGTTTTGATGTTGTAATTTTTTTGATAGAATATACTTCAATGGGTTATTAAAATGGTTCTGTGAAAATACATTTACATTTTCTTGCATATTTATTTCGAAAGGAAAAGCAAGAACAACAACTGCTGACTGCTCTACCTCCACCAACACCTTTGCAAATTGAAGCTATTGGGGTTGCCATTGATAAAGTAGTGCAGGAACATGGTTTAAATAATGAAGATTTGGAACAAAGGGTTGGAATTAAAACTGCCATGGAAAATGTACTGCATCAGAAATTGCCAGGTAATACGTTTGTTGTGAAGTAGGTTATACAGTTTCGTCCTAATAGACTGCAATAAGTTATGGTTCATTCTGAATTTTTGCAGTATCTCAGTTACCTAGTACAAATTGAGGCCATGAAACTGTAAGGTAGATGAGCCATTAGAGAAGCCAACATGATACCTGAGAATAATCAGACGTCAAGGAGCACTCAGTCATGTTTCAGTATTCATGTCCCTTATGGTATTGATGGAACATAGGCTTAACTGTTGAGGCATTTGGAGAGCAAGATCTCTTGTGGCTCTTGGACCATCTCCAGCTAGTATGGAGAAGAAATGGATTTTCTTTTTCCTCTTCCACAATTTGAGATAAAGTCTCAATTTTCCTTTACCCTAGATTGTTCTCTAAGGCTATATGGCTCTTCCTGTAGCAGATTTGGTTTCAAAAACTCTGATGTAAATCTAGACATTCAGTTTCCAACTAATGTAAGTATGACTGGTTTTCTTTTATTAGAAACTATTGAATAAAGTGAAGTCCTAGGAGTTTCACAATTCTGGGTGTAGCGGTTTCATACGAAGATGCACAACAGCTTTGAGAAAGTTGCACATCAGGGAAATTTACAAAGCAAAGAAGATTTAAAATGTTAGTTGTTTTTGTAGCAAAAATGTGCTTAAATTCTTAAGTAACAGTAGGTTTCAACTAAAATCTTAAGGAGATTTCTCCTTTTTAATGTGGTTATTAGAAAAAAAATAATGTTATACAGTGGCTTATACTGGTGTAATAGAGGCCTTGGGTAGTTATTGAAAGAAAATTACCTTAAACCAAAGCCTATATGTTTAACTTACAGTTGCACAAGAATCTTGTCTAAAATGTTAATTAAAAAAATAAGTCTACAGGTTAAATTCTATGAAGTTTATTATTAAAATATATTTCTTTAAAGTATAAACTATATTATCTATTAAGATTCTATAGTTTTTGTTTGGTGTTCTCCACAGATGTCACAGCCAGATGTTCTTTTACTTGTACAAGAAAGTCTGAAGAATAGTGGTAAGGCACAATTGTTTGGATTGAAACTTAGACATTTTTTAACTCGTAAAAATTAAGATCATTTTTTTCTTCAAGACAATGTGCAACGATCTGTTGAGATCTGGTATTTCACTCTTCAGTATGTTTAAGATAGTAGACACAAATCTACGGTTACAGTTTATTTCAGAACCCTGAATAGGGCAGATGGACTAAAGAATCTAAAGAATTAAATTAAGCTAATGCAATCTTGAATATGCATCCACAAAGCCTGAAAAGACCAGGATAACACCTAGTCCCTTGGCCTTAGGGCAGGATGGCATATCATTTTCTCAAATCATAGTTCCTGCATTTTCTTACACCTTTCTGACCTAAACGTGGATTACAGAAGTTATTCAGTGTCAAGTATGCTCAACCTGAGTACAGCTAATTCACACATTTTCTTGTTAATAGAAACATAGCATTGACTTCCAACCCTTTACTTGCCGAGCTTTTCTGCAAACCTAGCCACTGATTTCTGTTATTGCCACTGGTTTGTGTCATGTGCACCTAGCTTCATATCTTGATTTATTGGCTTCATGCAAATATAAAACAATTGGTTGGCTGTTCTTTTTTAAGATTTTGAGGATTAATGGGACCTGATTCCTGAAGAAAAAAAGTGATATGCATAAATGGAATGGAAACTTAACTGCTCAGATAATAGTAAATGTATTCTAGATTTTACTCTGACAGAAAAATGTCTATTAATATTTACCTATATATGCCATCAAAATGAAATGTATTTCCATTATGCCCATAATGACTGAACAAATTTAGAGATTTTTACCACTCCTGAACCTGTGATTGATTAGCTGCTGAGGTTTCTGTGGATGGGGAGGATCATGCAGTAGGACTCCCATATCCACTGGGGATTGGTTCCAAGCCCCCCCATGGATACTGAAAAGTTTGGATAATAGCAAACACTATATTATATAATCACATGGTAAAAGGAAAAAACCCAGAAAAAATTATTTTCACAAGCATTACCAGAAGTAGCTGCTAGAGGGCACCAGAGACCATGCTATGTATTCTTCACTAACAAGCATTCATAGTACGGTCTCTGGCTCCCTCTAGTGGCAGTTTTTGGTAATACGTGTAAAAATAGGGTTTATTGGAATTTTTTTCTTTTAATATTTTTAATATTTTCAGACCATGGATAAGTGAATCAGTGGATACTGATCCTGTGGATAAGGGGATCCTACTGTATTTTTTCTTTATTTGCTATTTTTGTTTATTTTTATTGTTTGGAACTTTCTTGTAGTCTCTATTTCTACAGTCTAAGAATGAATTCCAATGATCATCTGAAACACCCTTTCATGTCAGCAAATGTTTGCTTATTGATAGCTGTAACCTGCATATATCAGAATGGTTTCATGAGTAGAATCAGTGGGTTGTAGCTTCGAATACTTATTCTGTGGATTAGAGAGGGACACGAACAGCAGTTTGGTTGCAGAGCTGTTCCACAGGTGCCCTGGCTTCCTTTGCCTTGCCTCCTGCAATGTGCACCCACTCAGAGACAGTGGCAGAACTTCCTAGCCCAGCCTCTTCCGGGCTCTGCATTCAAGTGGGCACCTGCTAGAGGAGGCAGGGCAAAGGAAGCTGGGGCACCCATGAAACGGCTGTGCAGCCGAACTGCCAAACCACACCAAACCATGGTTTGTGCCCATCTCAACTGTGGTGTATTCACCACAACTGTCAAATGAAGACTACATTCTTGTGAATTTTCCTTTAAAAATAGAGGATTTTTATTTACTTTTCTGTGTATGAGAGATCTTATGTATTAATTTTCTTCAGTATCATGATTAACATGGCTTTCTTTTTTCTCCTCTTAGAATCTTTTATTGATGTTGATGCAGATTTCCATGCAAGAGTACCTGTGGTGGTGTGTAAAGAAAAACAAAGGTCTTAGTCAGCGAATTTCTGTATTTTTCTAGTGTATAGCAATGCAAATCATACAGCCCCCATGCCTGCCTTTGTAGGGGCAAATCATGTTATATAACATTCTGTTCACGTGGCAGCTAATCGTATGCCTTTGGGGTGTCCTCAAGCAGGCAGCAAAGGAAATAGGATGCTCCTTGTATTTGACCAGCAACTGGCATACAGAGACATATTGTCTCTGATAGTGGGGGCAATCTATAGTCGTGACTAAATAGCTGATGATAGCCTTATCTTTCATTAATTTTTCTCATCGTCTTTTAAGACCATAGAAGATGATGGCCATCATTCCATCTTGTGGCAACACATTCTGTTGTGAAACTGCATTTTATCTGTCCTGAATCTCGTACCATTCAGCTTCATTAAATGACCTCAGCTTCTGATATTGTGTACAGTAGAACTGCCATATCCATGGGATTAGTACCTGTGTTTTCACTTATCCACTGCCTGAAAAAAATAAAAATAAAAAAGCACATGAGTACACCTTCCCAAGGTGTACTACCAGTACTGGCCACTAGATGGAACCAGAGACTATGCTATACAGGTGGCTTAGCGGAAACTCACTCATGGCCTGACTTCTCCAAGGGAAGCAGTGTCCGAAAAAATTGAGAAACTGCATTGTGGGTGGGTGGGCAGGCTGGAAAGGTTCCCTTGTGAACAGGAGGGCAGGAAACCCAGTCCCGGGCTAGGGTTTTATCTCTCCATCATGCACAGACACCAGAGAAACTGTAAGTGCCGTAGAATACTTTGGGAGGAGGGAAGAATGAGAGGATTCCATGGTTCCCCTGGCTGGGTTTCCCAGCCCCCAATGGTGTTAGGGAAACACTGAAATAGGGTCTCCCAGTCCATTTTTTCTTATATCCCTTCTTAACTGCCTTTTTTCTAAGCTAAAAAGACCAAAACATTACAAGCTTTTGATAGAGTGTTGCTTCAGCCCCTTGATCATCTTAGTTTTAGTTTATTTAACCTTTTCTCAATGTTATAAAAATTGTTCAAAATCAAACAAGCAAAATACACTTCCCCCCATATAGTGGAAAAATAAAGCATTGTCTTTGATTACTTAGAAGTAGGTTGCTCATTCCTGACATCTAGTACTTGTGTGTATGTTTATGATTGGGATCCATACCAATCTCTTTAAAATTAGAATGAGCAATCTGTGTTTTGGATGTTTGGGGGCTGCACCACCCCCCCATCAGCCATTGCTAGGATAGTCAGTGGTAAAGGAACATGGGAGTAGTGGCTCCACAACATCTGGGGGATATAAGCTGCCCCTTAAGTATTAAGGCTGCTCTTTTATCTGTGTTCACTTACCTGGGAATAAATCCCTTCAAACTCAATAGGATTTTGTTCTGAACAAACACGTTTAGGATTTAGGTAAAAGTACTGGCAAAAACAGTTCGTGTGATTTTAATAATCAACAAGAAAGTTGTATTCTTTTCTAGCCCTTTACTGAGCATTGCCTACTTAAAATGTTTGGTTGTAGCCAGCTGACATTCTTTGCTTTAGGCCTATTTTATAAGTATTTTTAAAGGGACACCGCAAAGTGGTTTATGTTTACTGCAGGAAGGGAGTTTTAGATGTTGCATGCCAGTTGAGTTAAACTACTAAAATGTGATTTAGTGTAATGTTATAATTATTTAAATGTTACAAATAACTTTGTTGTTCTGTTAGAAGTTTTATAATGGATTAACATTTATTGGGCAAGAGAGGGGGAGGAAAAACAGAGCTGTTATTTTCAGCAGTAGCCAATAGCTGCCAATTTTGTGTAGTTCTATTCTCGATATGCTTTAGGAGAAAATAATTTTAATTTCTGTCCTTATTGTTTTAGTGGCCTTGTTTGCAGAGTAAGTGCAGGGAATGAAAATGCCTGCCTGACAACAAATCACTTGGCTATGCTAGGAAAACTGGAACCTCGTATTGTGTCCCTAGTTATTGCTTTCAGACACTGGGCCAATGTAAGTCTGATTTCAGGAGCAAAGCATATATATGCATGTTTGTATGTGCAATAAGGCTTTTAACTAGTGTGTATTCATGGGTTCTAATCAGTTTTCATGACAGTTTGTAGATAACATTGCTGAGATCTGATCTTATTTGGATATAATGGTTAATACAGGTCTGGTAAATATAACATTGGGCTCTGCATTAAAATGCATACTTTTCAGTTTGCACAGTTGAGAATGTGAATGGGATCCTTGAAGAGGTAAGACCCATCAAATGTGTTCTTGACCTCTGCCCTTCCTGGCTCATAAAAGAAGCTGATGGAACTGGCCTCAAGGTGGTGTGACCACAGTTTTTATTGTGATTAAAAAAAAAAACCAGATCTCAACGTAGTGGATAATTTCCAGCCATTCCATTTTAGTGTAAGCTGCTGCAGCTCCAGGGTTTCTGGATAAAACAGATTATCTAACTCAGCAGTGGGCATGGAGTAGCCCACAGGCTGCTGCACCCCCAACATTTTTATAAAGGCTTTTTTTCTCCCAAACTGTCATGACTAGGCAACTGGAGCTATCCTCTCCCATCTTTATTTTCAAAATGAGATGTGACTTTCCCAATTTTTAAGAGGCTGTCTTAGTACCTTTGGAAGCACATTGGCAAGATGAGAGATGGCTCCTCGCCAACATTTGGTACTTCCTGCCTGTGGAAAACAGGCTAGCTGCATCTTTGTTGTCCTTTTGCTTGCAGGCAAAGACATTCTTGTAGGGGCTTGGCTTTTAAGCCACTTTTTATCTGTTTTCAGTATTTTTTTAATAGAAGATTAAAACACCTTTTAATAACACTTTGCAGTACAAATAGTACAACGCTTTATCTGCAAATGAACATTTCCCTTCTGATGCTTAAAATAACCAATCTATGGGTTTTTCACTGTAGCAGGAATGCCTTTTTTTAAAAGAGGCTCTAAGGTTTGTTTAGTTACTATTGTTAATAAAACCAACATTTGACAATTGATTCTTTAGAAACTTTGCTTTGCTTCACAGCAATATGTTCAGTCTGGTGAAAGTGACTGACAGTTGGCAGAGTATTGACATGGTGGTGCCTCTGCACAGTTGACTATTGTTTTGGTGTTAAGACAAAATCATAGAATCATAGAAAATTGAAGTTGGAAGGGGGCTACAAGGCCATCAGGTCCAACCCTCTGCTCAGTGCAGGAATACAATGAAAGCGTATCTGCCCGGTGATTATCTAAGTTTTTCTTGAATGCCTCCAGTGTTGAAGCACTCACCAACTCCCAAGGTAACTGGTTCCACTGCAAAGCAAAATGAGGC
Source organism: Intellagama lesueurii (assembly GCA_037013535.1). Lineage (NCBI taxonomy): Eukaryota > Metazoa > Chordata > Lepidosauria > Squamata > Agamidae > Intellagama > Intellagama lesueurii. The sequence continues at coordinate 72,396,078 of JBAJHW010000002.1, forward strand.
ATCACTTTGCAGCCTAATATGGAATGTTGCTTTAGTTAGAATATTTTTTTAAAGAAATCATTACAGCTCAAATGGCTGTATAAGATCTTGCTACCAAATTTCCCCAGTAATACTTCAGCTGGTATTTTCTGTTGAAAAGCTTGTCATGTTCCACAAATGGCTCTAATTGATTGGCTAATGATACTTTTTTCCCCCTTCCCAGTTGTGTTGTGCAGATCGTCCTGAAGAAGGTGGTTTACCACAGTATGTGTTTGCTCTGATGGTTATTTTTTTCCTACAACAGAGGAAGGAACCTTTTCTGCCTGTTTATTTAGGATCGTGGGTATGTATGCACTGCCTAAGTTTGTTAAATATTTCTAAAACGTTCTGAATTAATTTTTCTTGAATAAATTCTATATACAATGTTGTTCTCATTGAAAGAAACAGGCCATGTCAAAAGGAGATGTTTCTTTAAATTATATCTTGATTAAGGATTAGGAATAAACTGTAAATGTAACTGTTGCTGCTTCCATCGCCTCTACCCCCTCAAGTACATACTTATAATGCACTACTGTCTGATCTGATCAAGCATAGTTTGATGTTATGTCTGACCAGCAAACGGTAGTTTCAAATCCTGTTTCACAAGTTATAGCTTGTAACATTTGTGTTGTCATCTGTGGCCATTTTGGGGGCATTATAAGCTTCCTCTTCCTCCCTCTCCAAGTGGCAGGGATCCGTAAGGTTTCCTTTCAACCTGAGGAAGCCTTTGGGAGCCACAAAATTGGGAGGGGACACTGCCGGTCCCAGTGGCAGCAATTTTCAGGCAATAGAGAATTCCTTCCTCTGTTCTGTGGCTCCCAAAGGTTGAAGGGGGAGTCCTAAGGATCCTCAGCATGGGTGGAGGGGAGAATACCCCTGAAATAACCACAGCATCGCTGCAAATGATGATGGTCACACAAACTACAAGTTGTAGCTTGCAAACAGGATTTCTGCCAACTTAGTTAAGCTGAGTGCCACAGTTAAGGAGCAAGAAATGAAAACATTGATATTTTTCTTGTCAGACGTATGTGGCGAGAAAAAAAACAGATTGCAGTTCGTCACTAAAAGTTATAACAGGGGAATTACACCTGCATATTTATTTAATAGGATTACATTTTTTGACTTCTCAAAAGGTTTGGAGAAAGGTCGTTATCAAAGGTCCCGAGGAGAACTGAGCAGTTCTTCTATGAATTGTTAAATGGCTCATCAAAGAATAGGAATAAATTGGATAGTTCTCACTATAAAACTGAGTAGGCAAAGAGGGCCCTCAGGAACCAGTGTTTTTAAGGTTAATAAATGATCTGAAGTTGAGAGTGAACTATGAAGTTTGCAGATGTCACCAGAATGTCTAGGATGAAGTCCCAAGTCCAGCTGGTTCAGAACACAGTGATCTGGCTGTGAAGAATCTCTATTTCTGATAACTCTCTGCTGGTTGCCAGTGCGCTTCCAAGAGCAATTGAAAGTGTTTGTTTTGGCCTTTAACCAGGGGTGGGATCTTCATATTTTTTGAACTACAACACTAAAAAAATCTGCTGTGAAATTGCCTTATCTAGAATTGATGGGGCTTTAGCCACACACCCCAAGCCCTCTCAGGTGTTTGAATAACTTGTAGATGGTGCACAAATGACAAAATATCCCTCCATTTTTGAGTTCTGATGCAGAGGAACTAGTTGGGAAAGTCTAAGCTCTGTGGTACTGCAAAGCATCAGGGGTATTGTAGTTTCCTAAGAGGCACCATGTAGTGTGGAGCATAATGGGCAGGGGCAAGACACTATTCTTAATGTTTTGTGGCACCAAAGAACTTAGCTCCACACAGTCACTTCCTCTGTCGCGAAATTCAGCAATGGAGGGATCTTTTGTCATTTATGCATCAGCTGCAAGTGATATCAAACGCTTGAGAAGGCTTTTTTGGGGGGAGTAGAGTCCCCAGAGTTCTAACCAGGGCAATTCCAGCATGTTTCTGGGTGTTGTCGTTTTATAAAATACATGAAAAATCCCATCACCACCTTCCACCCTTTCTGGAGGGTTCGCCTAACTCTCTGGAGCAGATTTTCAAAAGATGCAAGAGGCTGTGCGGGAAGGGGTAATTGGCAAAAGTCTGATTCCTCTTTTCTCCAGAGGAGTGCAGTCTGGATGGAAGCCAATGTTTTTGTCCTTAATATTCAGGGGGGGGGGGGGGGTGTTTGCCTTAATTTCCTTGCTCTAATATAATAATACTTATTTCTTTCTTCCAGATTGGAGGATTTTCACTAAGCAAATTGGTGAACTTTAATCTAAAAGAAGTTGAAAATGACATTGTGGTCTGGGAGCACAGTCCTGTTGTGGATGATCCCAATTCTTCAAAGGAGGCTTCTCCTAAGAGGGGCAAGGTAGGGTGATGCATTATTTTTAAACAGAGAACATATTTAAAATACACATATTTTAAAATTATATTTGCCTTGGGTTTTTGTGGAGTAAAACATAATGAACTTTAATTGTCAAAAATAAATTTTATTCTTATTACTGGAATATGTGCAAGACTGGGAAAAGAAGTCTGACATGAAAGTCTTCTTGTTGACTTCAGTGAGATTTGATTGTGCCTACAGTACATAATCAGTTTTTCAAACATGCAAGCCGGACTACATAACCAAGGATTCAATGAGTGCATGTCCTTGCAAAAGGTTATAATGTATTGTACCTAAGCAGGAAATCGGGGTCCTGTGTAATGCAGTTTTATAATAAAGGATGTCTTGAGTCAGTTGCTGTACCATTTTGTATTTTGTGAGATAGGTTTAAAAGCCTGAGGATGAGTACATACAAACATATGGAAGCCAGAATTAAACATGTTATTTTTAAAAAGGCACTGATTAACTGCAGTCTCTCTTGTTGTTTACTGCCAAATTAGTTTTGCTTTAAGGAAAGCAAATTTAAGCATTCCACATACTGTTCTTTTAAAAACAATTTAAACTGAAACAAGTAGCCATTGTGCTATTTATAAAAATATTGCCTTCAGCAGTGATTTGTAGCACATTTACACTGTCACTAGAGGATACTACTTGCTGCCTTCAGGAGAGGTAACTCAAAAGTCTTGTTATATTCTGTCCAGTGACGTAGCTTTTTGTTTGAAATCAATTGCTTTCAGCTATGAGAATGTGCTTGATAGGAATTCTGTTGCCAGTCATTGTGTGCTTTAAATAATTTATAATCTGATCACATGAGGTTCTTTCACATGTTAGACTGTAGTGCTGTACTCTTCTCTGAGAGTTGAGAATAAGTCTCACTGAACACTCACTTCAGTGGTGCATAGGTACAAAATTACTGTACTGAGACTGGGCTGAGGTTAGTGTTACAGTTGTCTTTTTCAGTCCATTCCGTGTATTCAGAACATCTGGAGCCTTGTTGATACTGTTATATTGCTTTATTTTCCTGCTTTGGTGTGTGGGTTCTAGACAAGCATAGTGATTAAGGCTTTGCTTTAATTGGCAGGTTCCTTTAGTGTTTAATTCAGATCATCAGTGTTCAAGCCCAGTTGGTCAGCTGTGGGTTGAACTTCTTCGTTTCTATGCCTTGGAATTTAATTTGGCTGACTTTGTCATCAGCATACGTCTCAAAGAAAAACTTTCCCGTGAATCAAAGGACTGGCCTAAAAAGAGAATTGCTGTGGAAGGTATTTTAAGTTAGCTCACTTACAGAAAAATCCACTTTACAGTAACTGTTGGAGAAGTCTCAACCATTTTTTATTTACTGTTATAGTACTTTACTGTTAAGCCTCTGAAAGAAAGGAAGGAAGGTGTAGCCTTTGCATCGGGAAACAGTGCTACCCTCCTACCCATTGCAGACCCTCTAGCTATACTTTCATCCTTCTTTCTCTTCCCTCCCATTTGTTTTGCTTTTCTGAAGGACAAAGCAGATACATTTGTCTGTTCCTTCTTCCTTTTGATATACATCTGACATGGCGCCCCCGTCTTAACTACTGCTGTGACAATGCAATATCATTTCATTTTTGTTATAATACAATGTGATAACTCCTGATATAGCCTGGTGGCACACAAAACAATTGCTAGATTGCAGTCACTTACAACTGTTCCCTATGGCTCTTGGCTCCATGTAGCAAGCCATAGGTGAGCATCTGCTGGCCTTGTGAATGAGGTGGTCTTTTCATTGTCAGCTATTTAAAAAAACAAAAACAAGATAGTTCATGTATTTAATAAGTTCTGTAATATTTGTTTATTGTTGTAGATATGTGCCATTAAGTCACTTTCAACTTTTGGCAGCCCTAATGGGTTTTTGAGGTATGCAAGGTATTCAAGCAACCACTGCCGTCCTTCAGTTAGTTTCCATAACTGAGCAGGCATTTAAATTGAATTTTAAAATTGTATTTGTTTCTGTAAACAAACAATTTTGATCTGGAAGCTTGTAAAACCTTCCAGTGAGATATAAGACTTCCCAGAAGCACAAAAATGTACAGCTGAGACACAAGGCGTTATAACACATTTCCTATCCCATACAATTGATAGAGTAGAAGGGTTCAGTGTAGGCCAGTGGTTCCTAACTTAGGGTAACCCAGGTGTTCTTGGACTGCAACTCCCAGAAACCCCAGCCAGCATAGCTAGTGGTGAAGGCTTCTGGATGTTTCAGTTCAGGAACATCTGGGTTGCCCAACATTGGGAATCACTGCCATCCACTGATGATCACAATATACATAATCAGGTGTATTCCTTCACATAATGCAGGACAGCATCCAAAAGCTAGTGAGAATTGCTTTTTGTGAAAACCAGGTAAGGAGACGATTAAGACAATACCAGAAACAAAAGATGTCTGCAAAAGCAAGGTGCTTGGAGCCAACCAGACCACCCCACTTGAAAGATTTTTCCCATTATGGGAAGAACTCCATAGGTAAAAAAGCCACTGGGGAACATAGCTAGGGAAGGGATTAAGCACCCTTTCCGCAATGCTTCTTGGATCCCAGTTAGTGTGAAGGAATCACAGTAAGGAAGATACTGTTTCATGCATCTCTGTACAATGTCCGCTTTAGTCCCTGGAAGTTACCTCCATTACAGTAGTCTGAACTTTTAAAAACATTTGGTATGTTAAACAGCTTAGGTCATGCTTGACATGCTGTCCTTTACACATCCAGTCTGGTTCACAGCAGGCATGTAGCACAGCATTTTCAGAGCGTGTACAAACTCACCTTTTACAACTACCTTTTGAGGCAGTTTAGAGTGGCCTCTTTCCTCTGCAGTTTGTTGGAAGCTGAAGTCTCTTTTGTTTCATTAAGGTTTCCTACATTCTGCAAATAAAGTGAGTTCTCTGTGGTTTTTATAATTTCCTGTTTATGTGTCTTGACTTGGTTTTTTATTCATACTTTTTATTTCACCTGAGACATCACTTGAAATGGCAAGGTGAATAAAAATGTGATTAATAAGTCATATTTAAACCTGGAGAAACACCTTCAATAATGTGTCAGTATTTGAATTTGATTTTTCTTTCCCTCAGATCCTTATTCTGTGAAGAGAAATGTCGCACGAACACTTAATAGTCAGTTGGTATATGAATATATTCTTCACTGTTTACGGGCAACATACAAGTATTTCGCTATGCCACATAAGCAGAGTACAAAAAACAACCAGAAGAGCCTTCCTGAATCTATTGCACTTCTAGAACCTGAGGAGAATGCTTTGAAACATGATATACCTGACATGAAAACTGCACATGATGAAATAGAGGGAAATATAGTAGACAATTATGTAGTTCCTGCCAAGAAAAGTCTATATTTTTCTCAGGAGCGCACGTTTGAGCCCTCTCAGATATTTGGATCTGAAAACTTCGTGGAAGAACAGCTGACAGATGGTATCGATGATTTAGGAATTTCTCATGAGGACTCAGACTGTATAATTGAAGAATTTATTTCTGGTGACAATGAGGAACTTAAGCCAAGCTGTGAAGAGACAGAGAGTGGAAACGAAGAAGAAGAACAGCATGAACATATTAGAAAATGGGAAGGTCATTTGGATATTAATCAAGGTTTGGATGAAGACAGTGAAAGTGGAGACCTTGCTATTCCAACTAATGAACATGATGTTGAAACTGACAGCATTTCTGATTTGGAAAGTTTTCAAAACATGGTGGCGGCTCTTGATGAGTTTGGGTTAGAATGCAGTGGTGTGTTGGATGATAAGGTTGATGTTGACGAAGAGAGCACAGAAGGTACTGATGAATTGGATGATTCGCTGGTCAAATTGGAACCACCAACTCAGGAACAAGTATTTGAAATGGATAACTCGGAGGAGGAAGAGGAGGTAGAAGAGGAAGAAGAAGATGAAGAAGAACACAGTATCGTAAACCAGAAACAACATAGGAATGTTATCAATACTGAAGATGAACTGGACAACACATACACTGGATCTGGCATTGAGGAAGCTCTGTCTGAAGAGGAAGAACTGTTTATGTCTCTCAAATATGAAGATAATGAACTCGGGAAGAATGTGGATGAACTTCCAAGAGCAGATTTGAATAAAGGGGACAGTGTTGAAAAGGAGAAGTTTTCAGAAAGCAACATAGCCATAGGCCAGAGTAGTAAATCTGAATTCTACTATGAGTTTAATAGATCTATTTTCACAAAAGGAAAGGTAATAATATCTGTCAAACTCTTGTGTGTATTATGGTGCTTAAATTCCAGCTCATGCTTCTCTGTGGAAGCAGCATAGTAATTTGCAGAGTAAGCCCATGAACTAGAGGTTCCCACTCCTGCTGTACAAAGTGATAAAGACTCAATCATTGACTTCCGTAGCATTTGTGAAGTGTCACTTCTGTTGGAACTGCTCTCAGGCCTATGGGTATTTCATCCCTGAAGTCTGGCATTGCTGTCCCTCCAACCCCCATACAGTGAAACAAAGATAACCAGCTGGCCGGCAGACCTGGTCCTGGCAGGCTTTCCAAATGTCTGGTGGGGCCTAGTCATGAAATAATTGATCTCGTACAATCACACTACATCACACTGAAACCCTCACTCTTAGGTAATGCTGGTATTACTGTGAATCCTGACCATCCATGGGGAGATCAGACTGTTCTGACCTCCAGACTGTGATTAGGAGAATAGGTTGGCCCTCAGTAATACAAAAGTTAAATCATGCCTAATTCATTAAGTTCATCCTCTCAAATGATAAATTCAGTCTCCCCACATATACCCATGACTAAGTGATGGTTGCTAACTGCTGCCTGGTTTCTCTTCCACTTTGTAGTTTCAGAAGCTAGGGAGTGATTCAGATCAGATGAGATAAATATTTAAATGTGCCTTGTTTTCTTTTGATACAGTCTCCTACAATCGTGTGCAGCTTATGTAAGCGGGAAGGTCACCTAAAAAAAGACTGTCCAGAAGACTTCAAGAAAATTGAGCTAGATCCTTTGCCACCATTAACACCCAAATTTTCCAATATGTTGGATCAAGTGTGCATCCAGTGTCATAGTAAGTTCACAAAACTTTGTTTTAATTGCAGGCTTAACATCAGGCTTAAGAAAAGTTCTTAGTATTTCTCTTACTGGGACTGCTTTTCCCTTGCCTCCAGCTGCTTATAGGCAGGGCTTGAAAAATCCACTCGTCTGTGACGAGTGAAAAAACGCTGCTTGACGAGCTGCAGCTCCCTCCATCCCTCCTTGCCTCCTTACCCTCACTCCGTCTCTTTCTCTCTCTCTCTCTGTGATCCTGCAGTCCTCCCCTCCCCCTTCCCATTGCAAAAGGAAAAACAGCCCTCTTCCCGCGAGAAAAGAGTTTGAGCATCACATAGATATATAGCTATGCAGGAGAATGTAGAGTAGTCCCATGCTGGAGAATATGGAGATTCCCTGCTCCCAATTTCAACCGAAGGACCTAGCTCCTTCGGAGGCCGGGCACTTTTGCTTTCAGTTTTATTTTTGCTGGAGACATTCAAAAGAAAGGCATTCAAAATACAAGCTTCATGACCCCACAGGCACGCAGGTAATAAAGGAACCCAAGTCTGAGGGTATATTTATTTTGGGTTTGTATGCATTGTTATGTAGAAAGTGCCTAGTTTAAATTTAAGTTTAAACATAAATTGCAAGGCTATAGTCTGGTCATGCTGACTGGTGAAATTTTTGACTGACTGGTGAGACATTCTAAAAATTTTCAAGCCCTGCTTATAGGTCTTATTGGGTATTTAAAATACCCAATTTTTCCAATCACTTTCCTGATGCAAGTCACGACTGTGTTGTTTTGTCGTTTGAATTTCCCAACTAGCATCTGCTACTGACCCAGAGAGAGAGAGAGAATGTGTGTACACATCTAAGAACATTGCTAAATTCCTATTGCTTCTGAATAAATTTATACACTTTGTAACTAGTAGCTGATACAAAATGTACACAGAGTTCACTATGTCTTCTCTTTTACATTATTTGTTTACCATAAGAAAAGATACAGTCTCATATAAAGTAAATAGAATTTCTTCTTACAAAAATTCAGTTTTGTGAATTAATATTGGTTCTTTTACGTCAGGTTGTCAACTGTTGGGTATTGCATGATATTTTTCTGTTCTCTCATAGCACCATATATCCAGCACTTTTCCTGCTTTACTAAGACTATCAGATAATTATGATGTGGAGCAATGCTGTTTAAAAATATTAGTAGAAATATCTGTTTGGTATATCTCTCACTTATGGTCATGATCCTCCTAAATTGAATTCTGTCTTTTTAACAGAGGATTTTGCTCCAAATGTTATAGAGGACCAGGCTCGTGAATACATACGGCAAAACCTTGAAAGATTCATCCAGCAAGAATTTCCAGGTGTTCCTTGTAGTTAAAATTCTTATTTTATATAATTTCAGAATATTTTGGAGAATTTGAGAATGTTTGAGAATATTTTTATATTTTTTAGCTTGCTCTGCTAAATGTGATAGTAAGCAGAAAATTTAAGTGTATATGCCTATATTTCTTATTTCTAGATTTCCTTATGCTGTTAACTGGCCTAATTTTAAGATACTTTCACTGAAACACATCCTTCCTTATAGGCACACAATTAAACTTGTTTGGCTCTTCAAAGAATGGATTTGGCTTCAAGCAAAGTGATCTTGACATTTGTATGACAATTGAGGGTCTGGAAACTGCTGAGGTAGCTTTAAACATTGGAAACTTTATTAAAATACAGCATTACCTGTCTTTCATCTTTTTTATTTTCTGAGCTATTCTGTTCCACATGCATTTACATGTTGTATTAGTAATAATTATCCATTGCAAAGCTGATAAATGATCAGGTTCACTATTTCAGCATTCAAGCTTATTTAGTAAATCTTTCCTTTTATTTCAAAGTGCATATTCAGTAAATAACATACACTGTCTTATCAGTACACCCCTTGAAACAACTTTCCCCAGCCCACCACTTTGCAGATGTGTTGGATGATAACTCCCATCATCCTTTAGGAAATGTTTGTCCTAAAACATTTGTATAACATCATCTTAATTATAGGGACTGCTTTTTCTTTTTTTAATTATTATTGGCCACAATCCTCTTACATAATTCTGCCAGCATAACACTAACTACAAAACATTTGGAGTCAAATTGCCTCAGATTAAGCAATCGTTGCTAGATATTACCTGTTGTGTGCCGAGTTGCATGACTCAGTATGCAATAATGTCTATAGTAATTTTGGCCAGAATTAATTATATAAGCGGTGCCTGACAGTCACCTTAGATATGTGAAGCAGCTTAGGGAATGAAAATAATTATAACTATTCGTATCTGTTAAAAGCCATTTGCAGGGCATGGCTTTTTCTGCCTTTGTTAGTGTAGTAGACTGCAAACTTCTTCCAGCATATTCATTTGGAGGCTGTAGAGCAGAGAAGCAAAAATGCAGAGTTCTTCCTTTCATTCTTCCTTCCTCATCTTAACACAGGTTGTGCAGTTTTTGCAGTCTAGTGGTTTGCACATGCTTTCCCATGGACCTCAGATAGATACCCCCCCAACTCTGCTGTCTGCGTAAGAGTCAAAAAGGATTGTCAGTGCCACTTCTGAAAAAGGCACCTGATGCCTAAACCAGTGCTTGAAGTGTTTTATTAATTCCAAAGCATGTCAAAACATAAAATTATATCTGGGGGTTGGGGGTAGAGAGACTGGGCTACAAAAGAAAAAAAATATGAAAATAGGTAAATATAAAGTTGACAATTTAAAAGTCTGCATTTAAAATAAGGGGAATATAGCGCAATTTATTTTATTTTGCTTTTATGAAATGTGTTAATCAAAGTTCCAGTATTTACACACATAAGGCACTGTATTTACACACAAAACTGATGCAGCCCCAAGTAGAGTGGATGCCAGTTTTTGTTTTTTTCACTTTGCTTTCATTCTTCAGCATGGATTGCTTTGTAAGAACAGGATATGTTGCATATGCTTGCAATTTTCTGAATTTGAAATTGTAGAAAAGACCTTATGCAGCCTAAGCGTATGTCATATGTTAAAGCAGGTTTCACACAAAATTTTTGCATTACTGCAATCTGTTTAAGCTGTAAACCATATGAATTGGTGTGTTAAACAATGAAACTGATCACCAAAGCACTATTCAGTCATTGCTGAAGCACATGATGCCCACTGTGTTGGGGGAAGCACACTAGCCCCACTCCCTCCATTACTTTTGACATGAGAAAATGACAGTCTGAAGAGGGGGAAGTCCTGCTGTGTCCATGTAGCTTTGCCACAACCAGAACCCAAAATTTTGGTAGACATGGAGAGGCTACTCAGACAGAGCAGTTTCCTTTCAAAGTGTCACTTTCATATGTTGAAAGCAGTGATAGACAGTGGCAGAGCCAGGCCACTCTCTTCAATGCATGTGGGTTCCACATGTTTTAATACTGACTGAATAGGACCCCAAGCTTTCAATAAGCAATAATTAACAGTAATGTTAGAATACTTTTTAACTTTGTCAATACAGTAGAATCCTTTTTCTGTCACAGGGTCTTGATTGTATAAGAATTATTGAAGAACTTGCACGAGTTCTCAAGAAACATTCAGGTAACCTTTCCTTTCTTGGAAATGTGCTCTATTTTTAAAATGTATTTATTTATTTTACATTCAAGAGCATGATTTATGTCACACAGGCATTCACCTTACAAGGAACCTTGATTTCAGTATTTCTCATCACCGGCCCCCAGTGAAATGAAATATATGTAAAACACGAGAAATCAATCAGCAGCAGATTACAGCTAATTAACAAGAAACCAGTCTTGCACCTGGTCTTACGACTGGCATGTGATGAAGCTTGCAACTTCTTCCTCATCAATTAGCTGCACTTTGCCACTGTGACTTAACCAGATTTCACTTAGTCTGGAGTAAAATCCCTGTGGGATTCTGACCATTAACAAACAGACTCATCATAGGCATTGAATGGAGATGTGGGAGTACTGTTATGAAACGCAGGAGGAATTGTTGAAGATAATACCAAGTTTAAATGTAGCTTAATAGCGAGCACTTAGTAGCTGTTTCTAAAGTTGTAAACAAATACATCTCACATATTTTGCTATAAGCCTAAGGGAAGAGACTGCCTTGATTTTATTGATACAAGAGATTTTTCAGCTGAGAAGCCTGGTAAAACTTTAAAGTAGGTTTAGTTACCACTTTTCTTATTGCTTTCAAATATAATGCATTAAAAGAGTGGTTTCTTAAACCCTTTGCCATCAGGAAATCATTTTCACACTGACTTGTCTGCCATCAACTCCTGTTCATTTGAAAGAATATGCCCCTGAAGCTGAGACGAATAATCCATTCACATAGTTCAGTGACACTGTCACTTCTCATGAACTTAGCCCTTGAATGTATAGAAGATTCCCTAACAGCTGTGAATTCTAGGGAAGCACCAGTAGTGGCAGGCCAGCTGTTTGTTGGCTGTTACTATTCTTTAAATAGAGAAATCCATGATAAAACATTCCCTGGAACATTATTTGAAAAAGGCACCACTAAAATAAGATGTGTTGAATTCACTGAGGCATCAGCAACTATACGTGCATAGGGCTGGAGCCTGTACATTATACAATGCTGGGTTTCTGTTGTAATGCTGCCATTCAGTTCAATAGGTATAAATCCATCTTTCCTATTTTCTCAGGTCTAAGAAATATATTACCCATTACGACTGCTAAAGTGCCAATTGTCAAGTTCTTTCATGTCCGAAGTGGTCTTGAAGTAGACATCAGTTTGTACAACACATTGGTAAGAGCATCTTCCAATCTGTTATGCAAAAACTTATTTAAATATTCATTAAGTCTTACAAAAGGGGCTGATTTGTATTTTATTGAGTGATGGAAAATCACCACTGGGACTGGGACTGCGACGGGCAACATGCATTTAATTGCATTTAATGCCTTCTTTCATGCTGACAAAAAAATAGGAAAATGAAGTATTGTGTGAACAACAGATCAAGAACATTTGAAAAATCAAAGAGTAAAGATGTCATAGTTGTCACTTCAGTGTCTTGTTCCACCATGGACTGTAGAAATAGCTAAACATTAAAATATATCTAGCAAAAAAAATTCAAAAGTATCTCATTTTAAGTTTTATATTTAATATTCTGTTGTCTTAAAAATAAGTTGTATTTTTGTCTTTAATATTAAAAGATTAAAGGGTTCCACCTTAACAAATCCAACTTGAGTGGCTCTGAAACATCTTAATTCTTTTGCATGTGAACACATTTTCACAGAACTTGCTGAGCCTGAAATATTCTTTGTCACCTCTACTTTACATTTGATCTTCTTTTTTTTTATAGGCTCTGCATAATACAAGACTTTTGTCCTGTTATGCAGCTATTGATCCCAGAGTTAAATATCTCTGTTACACAATGAAAGTATTTACCAAGGTAAAGTAGTGTGAGAGGTAACATTGGATAAAATGCAACACCAATCAGGTTTTGCAATTAATTTCTCCCTCTTTTCAGATGTGTGACATTGGTGATGCATCTAGAGGCAGCTTATCCTCCTATGCCTATACTCTTATGGTGCTCTATTTCCTTCAGCAGAGAAACCCACCTGTCATTCCTGTTCTTCAAGAGGTATAACACATATTTAAATTTTGGTACACTTGCCAACATAATTCAAAAGCTGCAAGTCTTAAACTGTGTCCTGACTCTTGTTTCTTTCCTTAGATCTGCAAAGAGCCAAAGAAACCTGAAATTCTAGTTGATGGTTGGAATGTCTATTTCTTTGACAGAGTAGATGAACTGGTAAGATAAAATGCCACATCTTCAAGTTCACATTTCTAATCTTTGGCAGAACAATGGAGGAAAAAATTACTCTGAAATGTGTTGGGATGGAAAAGAATTGAAAAAAATTGCTTTCAGTGTTCTAGAACGCTATACTCTTCAACTTAAACAAGACAATAACATTGCAGTGGTTCACACTCCCTCTCCTCTTTATAGTCCAAAGTCCCATTGCTTAGCATAGTAAATCATACTATAGTAGGCTCTGTTACATAAGGCAGATGATGTCATCAGCCATGGGTTTTTATCTTTAATTAAAAATTTCCTATTCTCTTCCCTACAAAAGGTTCCCTATGGATCCCTTTAAACCTGAGGAAGTCTATGGGGATGGGGAGGGGAGGAAGTCTTTAATGTCTGAAAGTCACCAGTGGCAGTCCCAGTTCCAGTGGTGATTTTCCATCAATAAAGGCTCCACCCCATCCTGAGGCTCCCAAGGCTTCCTCAGGTCTGAAGGGATCCTTAGGGAGCCTCAGAATTTGGGTGAGGGGGTGGAATATGAATTTTAAAGATAAAAAGTTATAGCTGATTACTCCCATCAGCCTTCTGTGCACAAAGCTGCACAGGATTCCTTGAACTTGATTCATAATCCATATTTCTGAGTTTAAATTAGTAGACTTGGAAAAACAATTTTAGGGGGTCAGTGGAGAAGACATTAATTGTGAACCTTGAAGGTAAAGTTGGGAAGTCTGCTCAAGTAAGGATGGACAAAACACATTATGCATCATGCCTTTGCCTCCCTGCCACCACCTCTCCCCCCCCCCCGAATCCAATGCACTGCCCATGCCTCTTCAGCTCCCACAAACCCCCAATAAAAATGTTGGCCCCTAATATGCAAAGAACACACTTCAAGGCCTATGAGGGGTGTAATTTGAACAGTACACCAAATCTCTCCCCCAGGATGTTTTAGATCATAAATAGAGATGGGGACAAATATAAAAACGGATCAGCTTTTTTGACAAAAATAGCCAATTCATTAAATATTCATCCCTTCATATTTGTGGGTTCCAGAGACCCCCACGAATACGAAAGGACGAATATTTACCCGTTTTTATTCGTCCGTCGTATTAAAAAAAAACCAAAAAACACCATTCTGCCTACCGGCCGCCGATCAACTGATGGGCGGCAGATAGGCAGCCACAACCCCACAGCCTACCCCCCCTTCCTCTCCCTACCTTAGCCCTTCCCCACCTTAAGGGAATCCAGGCTACCCTTTGCAAAGATGGTGGCTGCAGCTTCTCTATTCTAAATGAAGCTGCAGCCACCATCTTTGCAAAGGGCAGCCAGTCTCCCTTTTTACACGCCGTGGCTGCGAAGGCCTGTTGGAGACCTCGGCAGCAGCCATTAAGGTAAGGGGGTGTCGGTGGGGGTGGGGAAGGGCTAAGGTAGGGAGAGGAAGGGGTGGGGGGATACGCTGTGGGGTTGGGTGGCTGTGGGGGGGTGGCTGCCTATTGCTGCCGTGGCAGAATGGTGGTTTTGTGTGTGTGTGTGATAGGAAGGGGGGGCGGCGGGGGGTGTTTTTTTTTAATGATCCCCCCCCACGAATCGACAAATAACTTCATTATTCGTCGCTTCATGGGAGCAACTTCGTGCTTCGTGAGTCGTCAACTTTTGACGACTCACAAAGCAGGATGACTTGCCAAAATGGTGAGTCATCCCCATCTCTAATCATAAAGTTTCTTTTTAAAAAATCAGAAGTGGCCTACCAGTCACTCCCTGTCTCTAAAAAAAGGTCTTTTAAAGTTGGCTTAAAAAATTTGAAATGGGGCATAAAACACAAATTGTAGCCCTTGACCCTCTAACAAAGATTGAAAATAGCCCTCAACACTTGGAAGTTACCCACTGCTGCTTTAGTAGTTCTAAAATGTAGGGATTGTAGACTACACAAGTTGTGTGTTTCAAGTATACAGGTTTGCCACCCACCTGTTTGTTCATAATTTACAGTGATTATAATTTATAAAATACTGAATTTGTTTGGAGTATATTCCTCCCTGAAACTGGATTAGTAAAACTACGCTTTATTTGGGCAAAGATTGAAATGTAATTTCATTTTGTTTAATGGATAAATTTAAAAGTGTGCAAGCTGCATACGTAACCTGAATTTTGTTCCTCCTTAAATTTTATGTAAGGCTTCAACAACTATGTATTTTGACGCAACACCTTAGTAGGTTCAACTGCCCTGAAATACTTAAATAGATCCTTATCTGATACTTCATTATGAATGGTAAGACTAAGGTGCTGAATGTCAAAGAAAGACAAACTTTTTTCTTACTTTCAGCCAGCAGTTTGGCCAGAGAACGGTAACAACAAGGAATCCATTGGAGAGTTATGGCTGGGACTTCTGCGTTTTTATACTGAAGAATTTGATTTTAAAGAACACGTTATCTGCATCCGAAGAAAAAATTTGCTTACGACATTCAAGAAGCAATGGACTTCAAAATACATAGTGATTGAAGGTATTACTACAAATTATGATAGTTTTCCTACCAATGTTTCAGAAGTCATTTTACTACAAGAGCCGAGTTCATTAAATACTTCATTGGTTATGTTAGGACAGTAGCTAGAGTTCAGTGGTTGTTGGAAGTTGCAGTCCATTTGTATTTGGTTGGCCACACATTCTCTATCCCTGCTTTAAAGAAAGAGATATGGAACACTGAGTAAACAAAGAAGTATTGCATTAAAAATAAGACTGATATATAAACATAGTGATAGAGATGTTTATAACCTGATCAGCTGCACTCTGAACCTGCTTCAGAGCCACTTCCGCACTGTGCTTCATGTGTTCATCTCTCAGTGCTTGACATTGACCATGCCTGCAACTTATTTATGCATCTGTTTCTCTTGATTTGCATTTGCTGTAGTTGTCCCTTGCTAACTATCTGCCAGGAACTGGTCATGATGGTGGCCTACTCTCACCTAGCTCTACCAACATCTCTTTCTGTCCCTGTAACTGTAGTTAAAACATGGTCCCAGCAAGCCTACCTTCATTGGTCCTTTCTGTTCCTTAGTATTGGAATTTTATTTCCCTTCTTATATGGATCATTTTAGTGAAATAAAGTTTGATGCATTAGAATGTTCCACGGATGGTTTTCAGTTCAAAAGACTGTTCTATCATTGAAAGATTTTCAGTTTCAAAAATTTGCAATCTTCAGTGTTTCCTTTCTATTTCAGGGGAGGGAGCAAAAGGGGAAGAAGTGTTGAATATTGGTTTTTACATTAGAAATACTACTATTCCCATTTTAACTTCATTTGAAATAAATTTCTTTTTAAGCCTGATTGACTCCTTAAAGCGGGTTTTCACTAAAGTGTGTCATGTTCTACTTGTAGATCCTTTTGATCTGAATCATAATCTTGGTGCTGGATTATCAAGAAAAAGTAAGATTTCTTGTCCTATTTATCTTGAACAAAAATGCTCATGTAATTGACATGTGATTTTTCCATTTAGACAGTTAATTATTTTTGTTTGATTATTCTAGTGACAAACTTTATAATGAAGGCTTTTATCAATGGCAGGAGAGTGTTTGGCACTCCAGTAAGAGGATTTCCTAAAGAATATCCTTCAAAAATGGTGAGTGTGTTTGAGGCCCACTGCCACTGCCCTCAGCAGCCCCGGTGGCCTTTACATCTCTCACCAATAATTTCATTGACTCCATGTTGCTGTATTCTTTATTTGAATAAATAAAGCCAAGTGCTTTCCACAGTGGTTCCCCATCATTGCCCCACCCCACCCCAGGAGACTGGGTTTTCTGCACTGGTCCGCTTGATACAGTCAATTCAGTACTAGCCTTGGCTCCTGTCACTGAAGCAGCTGACAGTGAGCGTTGGCTGCTTTCTTGCTCCTCGAGGGGCCTCCTTCTCCTCTTGCATTGACATTTGCACTGCCAGCACCTGAGCTGGGTTGGCATGGGCTCCACAGGACCTGTCAGGCATCTCAGGCACCACGGAGCTGGTGGGGCAGGAGCCTTCTCCAGGGCTGGCATGGTGGAAGCCTCTCTTCTCCAGCTTTGGCCCTTTGCCACATGGAACCTGCGTGCCAACTTCTGCCAGGGTTCATCCTCTCAGTCCCAAGCCAGATCATCCATCATGGAGAAGTGGGGTTTCAGCTCTTCTGCCACTGAGGCCAACGTCTCTTCCTCCTCTTTCGACCCTCCACCAGGTGTTGCAAGCCCAGAAGACCCCAAAACTTTTTCCCCACATTCTTTTAACCCTGCTGGCAGGCTCTCCGTAACCTTCCAGGTGCATCCCCTCCCCCATCTCCCCAGAGACACCTGGGCTTTCCTCCTTCCAGCCTTCTTGAAAGCTCAGAGCAGCTGCTCTACCTGGGTTCTTGGGAATGGGGCAGACAGTCTGCCCGGGGCACAAGTGGCAACCTCCTCATAGTATGCTAGAAATCTAACAACAAAAATGCATTGCAGATATTTTATTGGGATATTTTTGCCCCACCAGCAGTATGGGAATATCTGCATAACACTCAGTGGCCAAAATTGTATTGGGCAGTTATATTAGCAGAAGGGAAATGGCTTAATTTGCAGTGACAAATTGCCACTAATTAATGAGCCCTCACTTAGATTCCTGGCCATGCACCAAGCTCCCAAAGTGGTGCGCACTGTGAAATCCAAGCAGGAACTTGTTAATTAGCAGCAATTTGCCAAAGTGAGTTCCACCCCTTCCTCTAGCATAACTACGAAACAGGAATTTGACCACTTGTGGAAAAACTAAATTACATGTGTACATCCAAGGTTGGCAGGTATCTATCTATTTAAAAGATTGGCCATATTAAAGTATTTTGTTTATATAACTTTGTTTTATTAAAGAGTCCTTTGTCAAAATTCCTTCTACTAAACATTTTAGTCTGTATATTAACTATTCTTGATGAGCACAGAGACCACATAGGCTGTAAGGTGAAACTGCCCATCTAAAATCAAAGTCCGTATGTCCATGATATCTGTATGAAAGAAATTGAAGGTCTTACACCCCAGTGAATTCAATGGATTGGGAGAGGGTGATGTCACCTGGTCATACAGTAGTACCCCCTTATCTGCAGGATCATTATCTGTTGATTCACTTATCTGTGTTCTGAAAATATTAAAAAATATTAAAATTAAAATAAAATAAATATGTTTCTTGAGATGAAGTTACCAGAGCTGGACACTAGAGGGAAGCAGAGGTCATGCTATGTATAGCGTTTGCTGTTAAAATAGTGTCCCACATTTTTCAGTTTACTGTACTTATATGACCTATCTATTCTCCCTTTCCATGGGTTTCATATATTCATCCAAAGTGCACTTGCATGACTTTGATTGCGTGTAAGCCACTTGGACATGAAAATAATAGCAACAAGGGAAAACTCAGCAGATGTATTTAATTTCTGTGGTGAGTACATCTACAGGGTCTTTCTTCTCACTTATCTTCAGATGAGCATTACAGCGTGCAGCTTTGCAGACACAAAGGAAAATCTACAACTAGATTGGATTCAAAGATGGATTTCTGTAGTTTTATTTGATGCTTCTCTAGAATCCTTACAGGTTATTTAAAAAACAAAAGCAAATTAAGGCATTAAGCAAGTCCTAGACAGTCCCTCTCAGAGGATGTTGTAGAGCTGGAAAAGATGCAGAAAAGGGCAGACAAGGTGATCATGAGGCTGGGCAAATCTCTTGTGAATAAAGAGGCTGCAATATTTGTGGCTGTTTAGCTTGACTAAAAGGCAAGTAATGGAGTGGCGACATCGGTGATTATGAAAGGATGCATGCTATGGGGGAAATTGATAGGCAGAAGGCTTTCTCCGTGAATTTGGATCATCCCGTGAAGCTTAATGGTGGGAGATTTCAGACAGAGGAGAGGAAAAACTACTTCATAAACCTCAAATGTGGAATTTGCTGCTACAAGATGTATCAGTAGTCTTCAACTTGGACGACTTTGAAAGACAATTCATAGAAACTGAACATCTCCATGATGGCTGCATATTACCTCCAGTATTGGAGGCAGTATGCCTCTCAGTTGGTGAGGCATATGAGTAGGAAGGTCCTGTTGTACTCTTGTCCTGCCCTTAAGCAACTGGTTGAACCCTATGTAAACAGAATGTGGGCCCAAGGAGGTTTTCAGTCTGATTTGGAATGCTTTTTCTTATTTTGTTAATTATTAGTGTTTACTGATTCTGAAGTAGACAAAAATAAGTGCTTTCTTAAGAGTCAGATACTAACTTCTTGTAATTATTTTCTAAGGAATATTTTTTTGACCCAGAAGTATTGACAGAAGGAGAACTGGCCCCTAATGATCGATGCTGCAGAATTTGTGGTAAAATTGGACATTTCATGAAAGACTGTCCTATGCGGAGAAAGTAAGAACTGTTTTTCTCTTATCAAAGAACGACTTGCCAGTGTTAGTACAAATGTTTTAACTAGCATGGTGCAAATATGATATTCTCAGTTTCTGACCAGTTAGAAGAATTGATAAATTACATCTGTGCTAGAACACTGTGTGTGTGAGTGCATTGCTGTAATAATTCCTAAGTATTTATACTATCCTGGATGTGTATTTAAATCAGTTTTTGAACATGCTGCTCTATTTTATATCAGTTAAATTAAAACAGTTTTTATATAGAATAATAAGACTTTATATAGACTTCCTTTCATAAATATCAGCTGATACAATTCAAGAACTTAGACACTCCCTTTGTACATAATTGAATCATGTTTCAATCAACAAGGCATGACTTTGATTTGCAAATCATGAAATCTGAGCAGTGATGGCAAAATGAGGTAGAATTGTTAGGCAATGTACCCTCTAATTTTCAGCCCCGCTGGGTGGGGCTTCACCTCTCACATGCACAACTTCGCTTGTGTGTGCACGTGACTTTGATCCCCCCCTTGCGCGTGGGGTTCCATCATGACTGGAACCAAAGGGGCTGGAAATGATTGCTGCACGGAGGAGGAGGAAAGCTGCACGGAGGGAGGCAGAGTGACACACACCTTAGAGCAGTGGTCCCCAACCTTTTCTAAACCGCAGACCAGTTGGGGGTGGGTGGGGTCCGTGCACAGGGGGGCACGCCCCCACGCGGGTGGACTGGGCGCGCTTGTGGGTGGGCAGGGCGTGCTTGCACACATGCGTGGATGGGGGCGCTTATGGGTGGGCGGGGGGGCGCATGCGGTGTGTATGCTCGCTGGTGGGCGGAGCACGCGCATGCACATGCGCAGATGGGCGGGGCACCTGTGCGGGGGGGGCGGGAGATCTGTCTCTGCGGCCCGGTCCTGCCAAGGCCACAGACCGGTCATTTTTACGGTCCTAGTAAATTACTTAAGCTCTGTACCTGCTTCCAATATATTCTTATAGATATTTCTATTAGTTTTGCTAGGGTAGTAAATCACAATTCTTGTTAATTGTAAGGCTGGCACATAAGTCACTGAAGCAGATAATGGGCTTCACTTTGATTAATCCGACCTTGTACCTGCAAGATATATGGAATACAGCCTCTGCAACTTAGTAAAGGAGTATGTTACTAATATGTATTTACCATATCAGTAAATATCATCTGGCTTTACAGATACGTACATTACAGTATTTTAAACAATATGAGCTGAGAGTTTGATTCTCTACTGTGCCTCCTTGACAGGGGTTGGACTTGATAATCCATAGGGTTCCTTCCAGCTCTGTAGTTCTAAAATGAGCTAGATGTTATTTTACAAATACCATATATCTTATGAACCACTTGCAATTTTGAATCCGTAAATACAAGTTGAAAAGAGTAGCTCCAACTACAAAGAATCATCTCTAAAATATACTTTGCCAGCTGTTCCAGTATACTCTCCCTTATGCTGGATATGTGATATTTTGTACATCTCAAGGTGCTGTTGGTGCTTTACACGTTTTGGTAACTAAAATTACACTCAATTTTCCTTTCTGATGGCTTGTGTTCTTAGACTGAGAAGACGGCATGATAGTGAAGACCCTAAAAACCAAAGATACACAGAAAGCAAAGAAAAAAGAAGTAAAGAGGAAAAAGAGTCCCCAGCTAAAATTACAGAAAGAGAGGTTTTGCTAAAGGATGGGAAACTACAGATATGCACACCCAACAAAAATAAATTGGGATGGGGAACAATGGAAACTGGAAAAGAGAAGTCTCCCAAGCAGCCATCAGAGAAATGGAAGCGACAGGAAGACAGAGATTTAAGAGAAAAGCGTTGTTTTATTTGCGGAAGAGAAGGACACATTAAAAAAGAATGTCCACAGCATAAAGGCTCTGCAGGTATAAAAGGTGGGTATAGTTTAACACTGGAAGTATACACATGGCTAAAAGTGTTTGATGATGTTAGCTATTTTTCTGAATTGTGGAACTGAATCCAAAGTTGTGTGGATCAGAAAAGGACATTAATGAACTGAACATTCTTGCAGGTGGAAAAGTGGTTTGATTTTGTTCTGATTACTCTTCCACCTTGCAGTTTACTTGTGTACCTAAGTATTTGCTTTGAATGTTTGGACTTCCCTCAAGAATGATATGGATGAGGTTCTGCTATGCTCAATCGTTTAGAACGTTCAGGTAGAAAGGCATAGTTTTTTTACAGTTCAATAATTACATTTTTATCTTTCTCAGGCGTTCTAAAGTCAGAAAGCCCATGTGGATCTCCTTTATCCAGTGCAGTTAAACACTCTGGTCGATTACACCAGGTAACTAGTATGTTAGACATTGATTTGTTTGTTAAGAAATAGGTTTTCTCTTCAAAATATAGACACAACTCTTGTAAGTTAAGTATATCCAATCAAACATTCACTGTTATTGTTATGTGCCATCAAGTCTCCTCTGATGTATGGCGACCCTATGAATGAGTGATCTCAAAAATGCCCTGTCTTCAACAGCTCTGCTCAGCTCTTGTAAACTCAAGCCTGTGGGTTCTTTTAGAAAATCTCTTATGTGCTTTTCCTCTTTTCCTGTTGCTTTGAACTTTTCCCAGCATTATTGTCTTTTTCAGAGAACCCTGTCTTCTCATTATGTGCTGGAAGTAGGAAAGCCTCTGTTTCAACATTTTTTCCTCCAGAGCTATTTCAGGCTTGATTTTATCTAGGACCCACTTGTTTGTCTTTCTGGAAGTCCAGGGTATCCACAAAGTCCTCCTCCAGCATTATATTTTAGACAAATATTTCATTTTTTCCCTGTCAGCTTTCTTTACTGTCCAGCTTTCATAGCCATATATGGTGATTAGAAATACAATAATGTGGATTATCTTGGTCTTGGTCTCCATTGACTAAGAAATCCCAAATGTAATGCTGCTTCTCTTGCATTGTGCTTTAGCTAACCTCAGATGTTTGCTTTGGTGTTTTTTTTTTAAGGGACTTCTTCCACAGGAAGAAAAAAAGAAGCAAAAAGGAAAAATATTCTTGAGTCCTCAGTCAGGTTTGTGTACTAGGCTTTTTTAATGCAGTCTACAACCTTAAGAAGAAAGTGCACAGACATAAAACATACACAAACCAATCCACAAATGCTCCAAATATACTTAAACTGTGGATTAGGTAAATTATTTCCCCTTGTCAGTTCCATTCCCCAGCAGCTTTCTATTTCTAGCTGCAGCCACAACCAAGCTGTTTCAGGAGGGAGCCCTGACCATTAGAACAAGCTGTGGGGAGAGGGCTCAGGAATGCAAGAGTGTTCCGTTCTACCCATTTCCTTCCATGAGTAGTTTTTAAGTTCCAGATAGAAAGGTCTGAACTAAGATGCCTACTTTGTTTTTAAATAATGCATGCATTTCTCTCTCCAAGCATCCTTTTAGAGACATTCCCTTCTATGTGGGAGAAAGTGGGGATGGTGTTGGGATTTGCAGTGCCTGCATTAATAAATAACAGGTCGTTTTGTGCCTTAGTGAGAAGCACTTTTATTTCTGTAAGGTACGGTACTAAATTTTTGTTGATACGTTCTATACACTTAAGCCCACCACATTCTCCTAAAGCTGTTCCCAAGGGCTAGGCGATGCTCTGTTACAGACTGTGAAATGGCACAAAGAGCTGCAGGGGTGGTGATGGTGGGGATGGAACTCAGGTGACCTCTCTTGTACAGATCCTTTTTGCTAAGACAAAAACACCATGGGGTACATTTTAATTTTTTTTTAAAGTTTTCAGTCTAATTATGAGAAGATGAATGTGTTACTCGAGATGTGTTTCTGTTTTCTGACGAAAAGCCAGAAAGTAATATAGCAAGCAAAGAGCAGTCCCGAAGACAACCAAAATACATATTGTTACAATAGTACATAACTTCAATTATCTTCAAATTTACTGTGCATTGAAGTCATGAGGGAGAAGCTTTTCTCAATAGGACAAATGATTCTGCCTTCAAGCAGGAGGATTTCTTATTTCTAGAAGGTGATGTGTTAAAAAAAGGGGGATGCCAGACAGTAGCATGTGGCATGGAATATTTTGTTCAAGCTTGAAGGGATTTTAAAGTCAGACTCAGCAGCATCCCATTTCTCCTCAGCTGAGCAGAACAGATTTCATGTAAAAACATACATTAAAGCTCATGCATGTCCAAACCGTTTGCCCTAGACAATCCAGTAGTTCAAAGGATGGCTATAAAAATGCGGTAATTGATTCTCCCCATATACTATAACTAGTACACAACTAATTATCTGTTGTACACTCTTTTATTTGTATTTTGTATGTTTTACCCATATAATGTGTTTTACGAGCTGGTCACTTGACCATAATAAATAAATACAATACAATACATTAAAGCTCATGCATGTTTGTTCCTTTGTGGTTACTTCTTAATTTGTGGCTTTTTCTCTCCCTGCCCCCCCCCCCCCCCCCACAGGTAGCCTTTCCAGTAAATATATGACTCAGGGAAAAGCTTCACAGAAGAAGCCCCATCAAGATTCATGAGAGACTGAAGCAATCTTTTAAGATGCAATACAGACCGTCCATTTCCTTAAGAAATTTTTATTTTCTTTATAGCCTCTGGGTTCACAAAACAGCAGCACAAACAATCTTCAACATACAGTTAAAAATCACATTTTATTTTAATTAAATTGCTTAAAGATGAGAAAGCAATGGGTTTTAATGTTTCTTTATACCATGAATCCCTGCTCTTGATTGATTGAGCATTTTAACAGATAACCATACCGTTTGTATTTACTAGGTAATACACATAGATGGGGGAAGTACCTAACACAAACCACTTCTTCCTAAATTCAGTCTGAATGTTTGAGTGCACTTCAGTGGTGTGCAAGCCAAATATAATGACACCTTCAAAATACTATTTTTCAAGGATAAAGGGGTATTTATTCATGATGAACACTTCCTGATTTCTTGTGTTAAAAGTGCTTGAAAATGTTTCTGGACTGCTACTGCTGTATTTGCAAATATTTTAATCTGTGGGGAACTAAGACATGAACATTAAGTAAACTTTTATGTAAACTCTGTGGAAAAACAGTGCCATTGAGTTCTTCCTGTTATTTTATGATAAATTGAAAGGCTGCTGTGCTCGTGTACAGAGACTGAGAAGCCAGTTCTGTTTGCTGCTGCTATGATTCTTTCCCATTGTCTGCAACACAGGAACAAATTTCCTCTAAGGAAACAAAGGGTATATTTGGCAGTTAAAAGAAGATGAATGCACATCTGCTTTTTTGAAAAGTAAAGAAAATAATCTGTGTGCTGATTAAGGATTTACTTTTGTACTTTCATCAAGGCTTAATGTCAGGATTTCTGCAGATGGTACAGTATACCCTTTCTATGAAATGTATACAGCAAAAAAAAAAGCCACTGTTATTTATGACCTTGAAATAAAATACCCAAGTGAAAACTTTCAACGTCTACTTTTTTTGTTATATGAAATATCTTGTGAAACTAGAATTACAAAATTTTGAAAAATTACTGTATCTTTTTAACATGTAAGAGTATTCCAGCTGAATGTATCTTTAGAATTTTCATTTCGTTTCCATATTTCATTTCGTTTCCATAGAAAAATCTCTAGCTCATGGATAGAAATATGGATCTAATCAAATGTTTTATAATCAGAGTGGTTTTGATTTAAATCATGATTTTAAATCATTTCTCAATGAGACTTGATGTAATTATGTGGGTTTCTTTTCACATGAAAAGTGTCCTCTTGCTTCCTATAACATTAATATGTATTTTTTTTTTCATTATGCATATCTTTGAGACTAGGCAAAATCAGAACAAAAAAAAGGTGGAATAAGCAGTCAAAATCTGTGCTTCTGTATGTGGAATGTGGTTCCTGAGGACCTTTTGTGGTTTGATGCATTCATTGCTTCCATGTAGTCCTGTGTGGGTTGTTTCACCAACTCAGAAGTCCTGTTCAGGGTCTTTTTGCAAGATATGGGCATTTGGCCTGGAATGAGTATTAGACTTTGGCTCCTAGGGATATTTTATGGCTTCTTGTATCTCTGCCCTGTGAATAGAGATGGCCTATTCGGGAATAGCTATTCCATCATGGGGTTTTCTGCCATATGGAACTCTGGCCCAGAATGAGTAATGTAATCTGATTGCTGTGGATGTTTTGCACATTGAGGCATCAGTCTGGTCATCACATGGTTGGATTAGTCTACTCGTAAGTTGCTTTTCCAGTCTGTTTTCTGAAAGAAGCTAGGACAGTGTGGTTCCTGGGGATTATTTATTTATTATTTCATTTGTCTAAAAGGGTAGGGTCTGGGATGTTTTAAGTTAACACTAAAAAAAATAAGGATTTTGTTTCCCTTGGTGCCAGGTAGTTCTAGTTATATCAGAAACTGGAAATACTTCGATATCGTTTGCTTTATGGATAAAATCACATAAAGAGGCCACGGCGAACTACTGCCTCAAGGCGACCCAGCCTTGGAAACGTCCCTCAAAGCCACAATCGAATTCTTCCCGCCCCTCTCTGTGCCGTCTTCTCGGCTGATTGGCCAGCCGTGCGGAGACCGACCCACGTCTATACCGCCTGTGCCGGAGCCTGATTTTCTAGTGGCATTCAACCTAGCCAATAGGAATGAACGCTCCTGAAACAGGCGCCTGCCTCTCACGTGACGCAAGGGGAGCGCCGGGACGTCGTGCCGTACGTCCCTTCGTCCGCCGTGTCCATGGAGCACATCAAAGGACGGGTCTGAGAGGGAAGAGGGGGCCCTGGGAGGAGTCCGTGGTCGAGGAGGAGATGGCCTCTTCTATGGTCAGAGCGACCGTCCGGGCCGTGAGCAAGAGGAAGATTCAAGCCACCAGAGCTGCCCTGACGCTGGTCAGTAGTTGGAGGAGGCGCGACTAAATACGTGCCTTCTCCTCTTTTCTCGCACCAGGGGGAGGGGGAGGGGGAGGGGGCGGTTGGTAAACAAGCGTGCTGCGCAGGCGTAGCCCTCGCGCGTTGTCCGAGGCGACGTGCGGTGGGGGCGGCTTAGCGAAGCTCTGGTGGAGGAGCCCACCGTGCGCACTGGCGAGGCCTCCTCAGGGGCTTTTGTGCCCGCCGCCTCCCGCCCCCCCTTTTTTTTTGCCCTCCTCCGTCATGTTCCAATACATCCAGCAGCAGGCAGAAATGCGTTAGGTGAAGCTTCATCATCGTCTTGGAACTGCAGAGCTAGAAGGGACCCTATGGATCATCGAGTCCAGCCCCTGTCAAGGAGGCACCGTGGGGGAATTGAACTCCCAACCTCGGTCCAGCAGTTCTTTCAAGACACCAGGGTGCTTCTCCTAAAGAAGGCCTGCTGTGTGACAGGGGCCAAAGTCATCTTTGTTAGTCTCCGTAAAAAGGAAGGAAGGGGGAGGCGGGGTCACTTTGCTGTCCTACCCGTAGCTTGTAGGGCAGACCTGGGCAAAGTGCGGCCCGAGGGCTACATACGGGCCCGCGAGCCGCTCCTGTCCGGCCCGCCGGACATCAAAACCATTTATAGCTTTTTGTCTAAAGTTGATCAGTTGCTTATCTTTAACATACCGCAAAAAACCTCTTTAGTATTTGTGAAGATTAACAAGTTTAAAATAAAAACAATCATAACATCACCGTTTCATTTTATTTTTAAGTAAAGTTGGTTCGGCCCCCGAACACAGTTCAGATTTTTCATGTGGCCCCCTATAGAAATTAATTGCCCACCCCTGTTGTAGGGTATGTTGTACAGTGTTCTGTGCTGTCTTGTTGCATTCCAGACCTTTGTTTAATGTGCCTAAGGAATTTTTTCCAGACCTGTCATTGTAGCTCCCTTACAGTGATCAGATGCCATAAGGCTTCTAAGAAAGCCGTATTTGCTGACAATTGACTATCAAAGGAGTACAGCCCTGTTAACCTTTTGAGTCTGGTCATCTGAATCCCTTTCCGTTTACAAGTGGATAAAATATGTGAAAGGAATTTTCCTTGAGCCAAAACAAGTGTTTGAAGTTTGACACTGACTCCTTTTCTTATGTTTTAGTTTGTGCGTTTAATGATTGCATAGAGGGAAGCAGGATGACACCTGGTGGCATCATCCCTTTGGTTGCATGTGGTTGCTGGGAACCTGGTCATTTCAGACTTCAGTGCTTTGAACAGAATGTAGGAATAAGTTCAAAGCCCATATAGTTACGTACGGATAGAGGGTTATACTTGTGATTGGGAGCCCTGGTACAGCTAAAGGTAGAGAATATAATTGAAATAAGTTCCTCGTGCCCTGAATATATTGGGAATCCATTTAGCATGTTTGACCTGTGTAGTAAATAGAACTAAAGTACTACTATTACATGTTCTACAAATACCCCGAAAGCTTGCCATGTTGCCAAAGATATTTGAACTTAAATGCTAGTTAGGAACAGTAGACAAAATGCACTGGGGATTATTTAAATGTTATGCTTACATGTAAAGTTTTACTTGGAAATGGTTTTAACTGAAATATTTGTAAAAACTCTGAGACATATCATAGTAGGGACATGAATTGTGTAACATGAATTTTGAGAAGGAATGTACATTTGCACTGAATTTTTAAAACATAAATAGTAATATGCCCCAAAACCTGTACAGTAGGAGTTATCTAAATAAAACCCTAGTTGTACTTCTGTCTCTGTGTTAAATCAGTGTGTGGATGACAAGTGGGGATGGTACATGCTGTCCCCCTCCCCAAACTCTGTGTGGTTCAGTGTAGGAACAGTTCCTACACTGATACAGGTGTATGTTCAATTGGAAATTCTGGCTGTGACAATATTCTAATTGAGCATACACATCCTATGCATGTACATACTGTGTTTGAGTGTAGGTTTGGAGGGAACAAAACCTACACAGGTTGCACATGTACACTGGAAGAATTACAAACTGTGGCATCTCCACGGCAGGTTAAACGAGAACCAGAAGAGGGGCTACAGGAACGTTGGGAAGCCCAATGGCAGGAGTTCCTGAGGACACTTCAGGCCCCTCACTCAGAATGGGAGAGCATACCTGTGTCTGAGGAGCTGAAGCCATGGGATGACGTTAAGGCTTTTCTGGCCTCCTTCGAGCAAGTTGCAACAGCATGCCGGTGGCCTAAGGACAAGTGGGTTCCCCTCCTCCTGCCAGCCCTGAGTGGAGAGGCTGAACAGGCCTTCAGCAGCCTCAGTACCCAAGACAGGGCAGACTACGAAAGAGTGAAGGCAGCCATCTTTCAAGGGGAGGCCAACGCTAGGGAGAGGCAGCGCCAGCACTTCAGGGAGTTCTGCTATCAGGAAACAGAAGGGCCAAGAGGTGTCTATAGTCGACTCCGAGAGCTTTGCCATCAGTGGCTGAAAGTGGAGAGACACACTAAGGAGCAGATCCTGGAAGTTCTGATCCTGGAGCAGTTCCTGACTGTCTTGCCCCAGGAAATGCAGGCATGGGTCAGGGAGCATGGCCCAGAGACTTGTGCCCAGGCTGTGCTCTTAGCAGAAAGTTTCCTGGTTAACCAGAAGGAGACCACAAGGCCAGAAGAGCAATTCCCAGTGTCAGAGACTTTGGGGGTGGTAAAAGATGTGAACGCCTCTGAGACAGGTCAGGGTCAACCCCCACATACCTGGAGGAGGTTTCTATGCAAGGAGGAGCAAAATGAAGAGGGAAGCTCATTCGGAAAGAAACTGATCCTTCACCATAAGGAAAACAGTTTTCCGCAGGAGAAGCCAGAGCATGTTGAATCAAGAGATGCATTGCTGAGAAGAACCAGTGCACTGCAAAATTATGAAGCAGGAATAAAGTGTGGAAATCAGCAGAGACCAGAGAGTCAGCAGGTAGCTGACCTAGAGATGAGTAATGCTTTTCCCAGCATGAAAGGTAAATTTGACCAGAAGGGAGCCAGAGCACACCATAACATCCACTTCTCTGGAAGACACTTCCCTTGGAGCTCGGGCCTAGGAGTACATGAGAGATTCAAACAAACAAAGAAAGCATATGAGTGCTTAGAGTGTGGGAAAGTTTTTGATCATAAAGGAAATTTTAAGAATCACGAGAGAGTTCACACTGGAGAGAAGCCATACAAGTGCTCTGAGTGTGGGAAAAGCTACATTCAGAAGGGGAATCTTATGATCCATGAGAGAACTCACACTGGAGAGAGACCATTTATGTGCATGGAATGTGGGAAGACTTTTAGTCAAAAGGGAAACCTTGCCAAACATGAAAAAATGCATACTAGAGAGCCTATATAAGTGTGTATAACCACCAATTTCCTCTGTTGACTGTCAGTGATGTATAACATATTGTTGAGTTACGGCTCTGAAAAGGGGCAAGACTGGTCAAAAGATCTTGTTCATTCTATGCATTTTGGTATCTGGAAATATATAAGAGAATATAGGAAAGCTGTGTATTGTGTTACATTGTTGAAATTGTATTTTATTGTGTTGTGCTTTTATGTAAGCCCCACTGAGAGGGCTTGTTAACCTGAAGGGTGGCCTGAAAATATTTCAAACAAAATAAGTAAGCATTAATTCAGCTTATTTGTACTCCTAAAAGCATAGGTTGGAGAGCAGGGCCAGCAGAAGCATATCCCACAATGCAGGCATTGATGGAACACACTGACAGAATGCAAGACATTTTCAGGTAGTCAGCTGAAAAAAAAAGTTAATTGTGACTTTCAGGTGTCCAGTTTGAGTGGTGTCATATCTATTATGTTACCAATTCATTTGACACAGCAGTGCACTTTTCAGGATTTCTCCCAACAAACAGAACAGAAGAAACCTGTCAGTCTCACACTAAAGCCAGTTTTCATATTCTGCCTAACACAAAGGGTGGAAGCATCAGGCCAATGGGTATATGGTTGTTGTAGGTTTTTCAGGCTGTCTGGCCGTGTTCTTGAGGCTTTTCTTCCTGACGTTTCACCAGTCTCTGTCGCCGGCATCTTCAGAGAACAGGAGTCAGAACACAGACAGAATTCTGACTCCTGTCCTCTGAAGACGCCGGCCACAGAGACTGGCGAAACATTAGGAAGAAAAAACCTCAAGAACACGGCCAGACAGCCCGAAAAACCTACAACAACCATCAGATCCCGGCCGTGAAAGCCTTCGAGAATACCAATGGGTATAGTTGTTAGTTAAAGCCACTTGTCCATCCACTTTCCGCAAGATCCGTGCAATGTGTGTGCACCAGATAAAGAGCCCTTCTTTGCTGTCAATGGTTGAATGCAAAGGCTACATACAGTACAAGTAGCAGGTCTTAATCCTGTAATCATCTTTTCATCAAATTTAATATTACCTAGTTGAAAAAGCATCAGTGTCGCATCCATGAGAAGTGGATAATAAAGATAATTTCAAAAACTGCAGAAACACAAGCCTTTATATTAAATGGATTGCTGGACTGTGGGAGTGGGCATTGTTTGCTGTAAAAACGGTACAAAAGTAGAACAAATTGTAATGGGATATTTTAGTGTTAGGATAGTTATAGATGGCATCACAGAAGCTCAAACAGCAGTAGTTGAATAATTGTTGGTGTTTTTAACATCATCATCTTTTAGGCCTGTGAACACCTGATCGTGAGGTCTGTTGAAGACACTATGACAAATTGTACCTTAAATTGGTTAATTTTATTATGGCTTTGTTCAAATTGAGCAATAAAAACCTGAGACATTTTACCAGATTTTTAATTGTAAAAATGGTTTTGACAGAGAGTGAACTTGTAACAGAAGGCTGCCATTTTAATCCTAGCGAATTCACTACATTAGGAGAAGAAGATGTCACTGAGTCATGCAGGATTGTCTAGTCTTATATTCCTTATACATGCTCCCTGACAGGCCCTCATGTATTCATTCTGAAAACACCAGCACCATCCCATGCTGGACTTTGATCCAATATGAGCCAGCTGGATATGAGAATAGTAGTAATAAGGGACACCCCAGTGGATGTATCTTTGATTTCTGTAGGGAATGGCATATGTAAGGTTTTCCCACTTAAGTTATCTGCAGATAAGCACTATAACTAGCAGATTTGTTTGAAGAAGTGAAAACCTGGGTTGCTGCACACATTGACTGGATTTAAAGAGGCATTCAGTGAGGGATTAGTAGAGCTGTAGATAATTCTGGCCACTGCACCATAGCAAAGAAGGAGGCAAAGGAAAGGGCAAACATGGAATATGATCAAGGAGCTGGAACAGTTCTCCCATGACAAAAAATTGAGACTCTTTGGTTTAAGAAAAAATAAGAAACATGGCAGGGACATGATGCATAACATTGTGCATAGTGGGAATGAAGTGAATAGAAAGGGTTTTTTGTCCATGTTATGATTTAATAACGTTGGGTTATCTCCATTGAGCTGAATGATGGGAGATAAAAGTTTGTTAATCTTGTAATGTGTGGAAAAACAGGAATTCACTACTAAGAAATAACGCTTCCAACTTTGACAACTTTAAAAGGAGATGCCATTGTAGAGTTTGATTTAAAGACTAGCCAAAATGGACCAGCAAAAACATGTTGGTGATGGATTCTCCATGGTGTTGTAACTTTAATATATATTAACAAATTATGCAGCACATTTTCTTTTCTACTCTGTTATGAAGTTATAGTGTCATAGTGTCTGCAATTATTATTTTTGTCCTACCTATAGATGTCTGAAAATCACTTTGAAGAATCATGAATTTTGTTGGTATTTCTCACTTAAACAATAATTGAATTAAATATATGTCGCCAAAGTTCATGATTGGTTGATTTTTAATACATATTTGTGTAGCTCCAAGTGCTTATCTTCAATACAAAGCATTGAAATGTTTTCTCAGAAAGATTGAAATTTCTCTATTGCTGTTATTACCACAGCAGCTAAATGGTTAGATAAGTGGAAAGGCAGTGAGCAGGCCAGGCTAAGCCCTGGCAAAGTGGGAACAGCATTTGAAGCCATTGGCTCTTTTGCAGTTTTGGGAATGATCTGGAAAAGGGGGGGACTGAGACACTATTAGTTTTAATTCTTATATTTTTAAATAGCTCTGTTTGCTGAGCTGCCTGAACTGAGCCAACAGGAATTGGCCTCTCACTGCTTACAACCTAATCCCATTGTCTCAAGAAGTTGAAAAGTTGGTTTTGTTCATTTTTATATTGTTGATATTGACTGTGGGGAATGGAAACATGCACTGAAGCTAGCCTCTGAATGCTGGGAATATAAAATAGAACTTAAGATATCTGGATGCAAATTATTATTCATCAAATGCAAAACTATTAATAATGAAAATGTATTTCAGACCCCTTCTGCTGTGAATAAGATAAAACAACTGCTTAAAGACAAGCCTGACCATGTAAGTAGATGTTCAGGGTATTCCTGACATTAGGCATAAATTTAACAGGAGCTTACAATATGCAGTTAAGTGTGTAATACTGGCAATTGCCTTTGTAGTATATGTGATATCTGGCAATTTTAACACTTCATAAAACAGTGTGAACAACCTACAGATTTGAGCTTTGTGTTAAACTTACAAAAATACTAATCTAACAACTGCATATTGTACGGTATAGGAAAACAAAAATGTTGTTGGTGAGACTGGTGTTTTTCTCCTGTATAACTCTAAACCGTTTCTTGTAAAGTGTAATGAAATTTGTGGAATATCTTTATATCCTATAAAGATGTCTAGACTAACAAGTGTCTGGTTTATCATTAGCAAATTTAGTGTTACAGTTCAATTCACTATCTTTCGTGGCTATTGTAAGTAAGTGACAGCATACTTAATGTACAGTGGTGCCTCGCTAGACGATGTTAATCCGTTCCACGAGGATCGCTGTCTAGCGAAAACATCGTTTAGCGAAGCACGTTTTCCCATTGGAATGCATTGAAATCGCTTCAATGCGTTCCAAGGGAAAACGCAGTCGTCTTGCGAAATTTCCCATAGGGAAACCTCGTCTAGCGAGTGAGGGTCCCCATAGGAATGCACTGACAGCTGCACTGACAGCTTTTCACCACTAGTCGGCGCACTCCTATGGGGAAACCTCATCGTCTAGCGAAAATCGCCATAGGGAAACATCGTTTTGCGAAGCGCAGTAGCGCTCGCAAAAAGGCATCGTCTAGCGATTTCCTCGTCCTGCGAGGCAATCGTCTAGCGAGGCACCACTGTAGTTATTTGGGACTTTAGTTATGCTAAACTTGTGCAACGGAATTAGATTTACAGTCGCAATCTGTACTTATCTACTCAGAACTAAGTGCCATTGAGATCAGTGCAGTAAGTGGGTAAGTGTAAACAGGAGCAGTGCATTTCAGGCATGTAGATTGTTCTCCTTTACAAGTACCATCAAGCCTCTGCCAGCATAGCCAGTGGATAGGGATTGTGGGAGCTACAGTTTAAAACAAGTGGAGACCTAAAAGTTTCTCAGTCATTTGTTAAATTTTTGATTATTGTTTGGCTGCCACTTTTTAAATAAGTAGGCTTTCTATAGATGTTGTCGGTAGAGGTGTGAAAAGCCCCCACCCAAAAAGAAGGACAGCAGTCTTTCTTCCTTCTTTCTCCTCCTCCCCCCAATAATTTTTCCTTTTTTTTTCAAGTGGAAAAATAAAAGCTTGGGGAAATGTAGAAGAAACTTTGATAAAATGTTTTTTCTTCTGGAGTGATTTAAATATTTAGGACAATGTTATACTCATTCAGAATGTTAGGAACTATGTAGTATGAAGATTTGTATGTAAATATATAAAACTAGAGCACAGTAGCAGGCTGTTAACATTTATGTACCTAAGGAATGCTGTCATTTTCACAAGAGGAGGATATAGAGGCCTTCATTGTTTACAGATAGCAGCTTTTGCTGACCTCCATTCAAATTTGGTAGAGTTAAAGTAAAAGCAAGTTAGTTTTTGTCTAAATAATATGCTGACTTATTTAAATAATATATTTCACTTTGTTTACTGCAATATTTATGAATTCAATGTAGTTTTCCTTACTTCATAGATGACCCCCAAAAAAGTGCTTAGGTAACATACATTTGTATTTTCTTGCTTAATATAGACTATATATTCATAGTTTTGCTTGTACAAAACAAAAGGGTTTTGTATTTTTAAATTTCTTAAATATGCTAAATAGAACAAATTAATATGCTAAGTTATGAATACAGCATATTGCTAAAGTAGAAAATAAATTTAGGGTTGATTAATAACTATTGCATACATTTCAACTTTCCCCAGTATTTCCATTCCCTTCATAGCTATGTACAACAATATTTCTGAAATGTTAAACATTATGTTTCAGATAGGAGTTAAGGTTGGTGTTCGTACAAGAGGTTGTAATGGACTTTCTTACACACTAGAATATACAAAATCAAAAGGAGATTCTGATGAAGAAGTAGTACAGGATGGTAAGTGTGTTTGCAAAGATAATTGCAAATCCGTTTTCTACTCTTCTAAATAGAGCTCTGTTTGGTGGTAGTTATGGAAGCTTCACATACCTCAGTTAGCATCTCTAAGTGTAAGATAAATTTAATCCACTGCATTGACAGATTAATTTTTCTCACCCAAATAAGCCTAGTGTTCTTGATCTATAGTCAAGTATTAAAGGCCCCAAAATTGAATATGTTCATATATGAGAATCCAGGAGCACATCCAAGTACTTATATTTAGGTTTATAGTTCTGGACTCAGAAAAAAAATCTACAAGACTTAACATCTATGAAAACATCTTAGCTGTTGAAAAAGCACAACATTAACAGAAGACAGCCGGTCCATGACATGACTACTAGTCCGTCTATTTTCTGAACTGCAAGTGAAAAAGAATGTTGAGTGCAAAATGTTTTTGGACTATGCTTCCCATCATCCCTCTTCATTGGCTGAGTTCGCTAGACAAACACATTTTGTTCTTTGTAGTCCAACAAAATGTGGAAAGCTACCACCTTTGCTCCAACAGCGGCAGGCTTGAGTTGTTTGTTCATTATTTCTGAGTGAAATATCCAAAATGTCTTGATGTATCTTGCTTGCAAGGCTTAGCCCTTAATGTTACCAGAGTGTTTTACATAAAGCAAATAAGTGTAGAGTATGCAACATCTTTCAAATTTCATTCTTTCTTCTTTTTCTCAAGGTGTTAGAGTGTTTATTGAGAAAAAAGCACAGCTGACACTTCTAGGAACTGAAATGGATTATATAGAAGACAAACTGTCCAGCGAATTTGTTTTCAATAACCCAAACATCAAAGGAACGTGTGGTTGTGGAGAAAGCTTTAATATATAACATACCAGGACTGATTCCATGACCTTTAACACCACAACCCTGCTTTCTAAAGTAATCACTTGGCATGTGTTTTTCAGGTCTTTAGGCTTTGTAACATGGCTGTCTTCAGGAAAATAAAAGTACTGTCTTTTTAAAAAGTTACCTGTGTGTTAAATTTCAGCTCTTGCATATTTTCAGTTTTAAAAATGGAAGGTTGTGTGTGTGAAAAAGCGAAGAACACAAAGTACAGAAATACAGCTTTATTTTATTTGCAGAAAATCCTTGTTTTTCCCCTTAATGGTCCCATCACATCTTCATAATATACATAATGAAAAGTATTATGCAAAGTTGTGTTTCTGTGTGTTTGTCTTAGACAGAATTACACTGCTCTGTGTGTTGTAAATCATTAAAAATTATGTTTTAAAGTAAAAGTACACTTCACATTTACTGGAAATTTCAAATATTGGTTATTTAAAATATTTTGTGTCTCTTTAGATGTAAACATTTGAGTTCTCAGAGGCATATGGGCTTACATAGCTTGAGGCAAATCAGTATGCATTTTGGATACCATATACTAGATCCTGCCCCCTTAATTCACCTCCCACTTCCCCCCAAAAAGTGAGTAAATATTTTGTTGCTGCTGAGAAAGCCATCAGTATTTTAATATGCTTAATATTAGGCAGAGAGACAGATGGCAGAATCCTGTTTAGATTCTTTTTTTAAAAAATACCTTGTTTCAATCAGTTTTTCAAATATCCTGAAATGAATTTTGAAAGCAAATTCTCTCTGCAGTTTATAGATGGAAATCATTTAGAGTGTTCTGGTTATGCAGCAAGGAAAGCTTATTTTTTTTCTAAGCAGTTTATTTGTTAGGTAACAGCTTATAGTCTGAATTTATGAGTGTACTTTTTAAAGCTTAGCCCAAATGTGAACAGCACACCTTGATGGTAAAACATCTGAATTTTGATAACTTCTTATTCTTTAAAGCTCTTTTATTGTATTTGATTGTAATTACTTACATGGTCATATCATGAATGAAAACATACTTTTCAAGTTTGCATGGTCTTACAGTTGAGACATTATGGTACATCCAGAAGCTATATTCTTATTCTTACCCGCTCAGAGCCATTTTCCTGCACAAATAATTTTTTCAAAATTGTTTTACAACTAATGTTCAGTTATCTTGTTTAGGCAGCCTTTTGTACTGTCCTTACTGTGAAGGAAAAAGAAGTGTGTCATTGTGAGGGTGTTACATTTGTACCAGTACAAGATTACTGATTAGAGGAATGTTATCAGTTGTACTGCTTCTGCTCGTTCATGAAAACAGTTCAGTGATCAAGGATACTGCCTGAAACTGGCTGTGGAATCCTTTGCTTTGCAGATCTTCAAAGAAAAACTTCAGATGTTCTGGTGTTGTAGGCTCAATTGCAACTTATAGAAAAATTGCTCCAGCAAGGACGGAGACATTTACAGTCCTGATGTGTTGAATTTCTAACTACCACAAAGAGTTACTTTTCACTGAGAGTGTGTCTGAGAATATTCGAACTATTACTAAGCCTAATAGTATAATCTTTTCATCTTGCAAAATTTTGAAATCTTGCAATCTAAAATTCAAGACTGAGAAGAGCCCTGGTATCTGACTGCTTAAAGGGCAGGAATTAAGTAGCACTATATAAGAATGTTGTATAGTTTGTATCAAGAATATTATTGATGTACTCCAATCTGTTTTTTAAATTGATGGATTGTGTTTTCCTAGAAACAGCTTTGTGAAATGAAAGTGTGCACTTCCATATTATAAAAAAGTGTTGTCAAATTTAAGTACTACGCACAAACTTGGAAGTAAATATTTGTTAGTAATAGTTTAAGAAAGAGTATATTCTTCATCTATAATGTGTGCAATACTGTAATTTAGTCATGTAATAAATTAACTTTGGGTAAACATGGTGTACAGATCTTTAGAAATTTCCATAGCAAATCACACATGAACATTATAGAATTCTACTTCACTCTCATAATTGCCAGTTGGAGCATAGATAATGGGTTGTGTTATTGTTGTTGAGTGTTTTTTTTAATGATTTAAAGTTGTACAGGCCATCTTGTCATTTACTTAAAGATGAATGGGCATAGCAGCAGCTAAATGTATCACCTAGAAATTCAAATACATCTTTGTTAAACTCACTAGGTGAATGAGCTTCTTGCAACAATTAATTTGTTTGCCATCAAGTTGATTCCGACTTAGTCAACCCTTTCCAGGTTTTTCTAGATATAGGCTGACATTCAGTAACTAGAGTAGGCCCATTAAATCAGTGGGGATTTGGTGAGTGAACATCTATAAAAATTGCATTGATTCAGTGAGCCTATTCTAATTGTGACTTGCTACTGGATTTCAGCCATTAAGCATTCAGAAGTGGTTTACCATTCCCTTTTTCTGCGTGCATCCTGGGACTTTGCAGCTTGACCAAGGCTGCATAGGTTGGTTCTTCTCCTGGGAGACACAGTATAGAATTTAATTCAGTGGTGTCCAACCTTGGGTCTCCCAATATTCTTGGACTCAATCTGCCAGCCACCTTCACCATTAGATGTGTTGGCAGGATTTCTGGAAGCTGTAGTCCAAGTACACCTGGGGACCCAAGTTTGGGAACCCTTGATTTAACTTCTGACCCCTGGCTCTGCAGCCATCTCCTCTGACTTATTGAGCTATCGGCCAACAATTGAGCTTTGGAAAGATCCTGCTGTGGTGGCACTGAAGGTTATTTTAAATCTGAATTGCTTTGTGAAGATGCTGAAGAGAGATGTTTTGGAAGGGAATCCCAAAAATCTCCTAGTGCAGTGATTTGGCACTGTAAAAAGTCCTTATTGGTGTTTACGGAAGATTGTCTTCTGCATGGGAAGAGGTAACTTGCAGGGGTTGCAGCTGAGGGTGGAACTGGATGGATGGATGGCAAACATGTTCACTTAGGCCAGGGCTTGTTTTGGCCCTGTCAGCATGTGCCCACCACAGTGTTTCCCGAAAGGGAATGCAACATTTAAGCTACAAAAGTCCTAGCCCTACTTTAGGGTGGTCTCGAGTTTACTATTCTGTATCAGGCAGAAATCACATTTAAAACCAGTGATTCCCAACCTTTTTCAAGTCGCAACCTCCTTTGATAATAGCCAAGTAACCTGCAATAACCCACCATCACTTCTGCATAAAAAGGCATTTTTAATAGGGAGAAGACATCCCTTCTCAGAGAGGTTTCTTTCTCCCCCAAAGGGCCTGTCTCTCTATATACACATAGTGAATGCGAAGTTTAATATCTTGCTCCAAATGGTCAAGGAAAAAAAATAATTTAACAAGGGCTACAACACATATAAGTTGACCTGCCATCCCCCAGAAAACACTTTCCGACCCTCTTGGGGTTCATGACCTGAAGGATGGGAAATGCTGTAAATTTAAACTTTGCCCAGCCCAGTTAGCCTACTATATGTCAGAGCTATCTACAGTTCATGCTTTTCTGTGTTACTAAAGTAAATCCTTTCCAGCTGGTGCTGCCAAAAGCACTTTTCTCCCCCCACTTGCCTGCACTGGATCCTGATTTCAGTTGCCTAAGTGTACTATGCCATGATCGTAATATTACTGACAGTTGGACCCTCATTTTACTCAGATTACTTGCACTGTGCTGTCTCTAGGACATTACTCTGGTGAAATGGGCAAAGATGAAAAAACAGTTTCATCGATTTTTGTCAGTCAGATGTATTAATCTCCATTGCTCCCTGTACCAGTGGTTCTGCACATCCATGCCCCTTTACAGGGGAAAAACTGGTTTATCAGCAAAGGGGAACAGCAAGGGAAGAAGCCAGCAGAGAAGCTGGACTTAATGAAGACCAACAGACGATGTTAAAAGAGGTCCTCAGAGTGTGACCTTCCTGATGTCGGATTACAAATCCCAGCATTCCTTTCCATTGGCTGTACTGCCTAGAGCTGTTGGTAGTTGTAGTTCAACAACATCTGGAAGGCTGCAGAGGCCAATGTAACTGACTTCCAAGTAGGTGTTTATATAGGTTTGTACACCTGACCCACCCCTTGAAATGCATAGGTTTGTACACCTGACCCACCCCTTGAAATCAACCCTGAGTGCTCACTGGAAGGACAGATCCTGAAGCTGAGACATCAATACTTTGGCCATCTGGTGAGAAGAGAAATCTCCCTGGAAAAGACCGATGTTGGGAAAGAGTGAAGGCAAGAGGAGAAGGGGAGGACAGAGGAGGAGATGGTTGGACAGTGTCACTGAAGCGACCAACATGAATTTGACCCAACTCCGGGAGGCGGTGGAAGACAGGAGGGCCTGGCGTGCTCTGGTCCATGGGGTCACGAAGAGTCGGACACGGACTTAACAACTAAACAACAACAACAGACCCACCTCTTGAAATGCATAGGGTATGTAGCCCGATCCTGTGCAGGCAGAGCCTGGTGTAAATACCACTTGGTTTAGTTACTGGTTATTTCCACATAAATTCTCGGGATCGCAGCCTCAGAACTGATGCTTCCGGCTACCTCCCAAACTACAGTTTCCACAACAGCAACGCTTTCTTGTCTTGCTTACTCCCTTGCTAGGATGTTGGGCGGGTGCCTCCTGTCAGGCTCTTGAAATACACGGGCTAAGTCTAGCTCATTTCTCTCTCCCAAATATCAAACCACCCCCACCCACCCCCTATTCATGCCCCTCACTGGAGGGGCAAAGTGGTGACGTGATAATTAGATAATTTGGGAAACGCTGATTGGTCCAAAGGAAGATATCCCCCTCTCCGCTCCAGAGCCTGGCCGCCGGAGTATCTAACATAGCCCTGCGAGGCGCATGCGTGCTTGGCTGCCGTCCTGCTTGATCAAACCGAGTAGCCCCTGCTTACCGTCTTCCACGGTTAAATCCGGATTCCGGAAAGGTACACAGCTTGCCCGGATAAGGCCGGATTTCCCTGTCCGCTTTCCTGTTCGCGTGCAAAACAACGGCTCGTGTTTGCTTCCGCCTTTCATCTGTAAATCTCCTCCTGCCTTTTCCTAGGCACCAAGAAGTTCTCGTCTGGTGCTGAAGGAGTTCCCGCGCCCCGTTTTCCTTAACTATCGAAGTGCAGGCATCTCTCCCCCCCCCCCTTAGGGTTATTCGCCTTGAGGCACTCCCGCAATGGATGCTGAAGAAAGAGCCTCCCCCACCCCCCGTAGGCAAACTTTAGAAAAAGCCAGTTGTGCACATTTTGGCACATTTTGTGCACATTTGGAAATCCGAATCCCCCCCCCCCTCCCGGAGCCTTCTGGTGGGCTTAGCTCACAACACGATCCTAGTGTTTCTCCTCAGAAAATATGTTTACTTGCAAGGAATTGGGTGGCCCGTTGTAGTCTCTCAGGAGCATCGCGAACGATTTCCTGAGGAGGGCCCCTCAAAGTTTATGAAGGGAGGAAATCAGATCAAAACTGCCAAAACATCCTTACAGGCAG
Organism: Intellagama lesueurii; assembly: GCA_037013535.1. NCBI lineage: Eukaryota > Metazoa > Chordata > Lepidosauria > Squamata > Agamidae > Intellagama > Intellagama lesueurii. Next base: position 72,437,298 of record JBAJHW010000002.1, read on the forward strand.
CCAGACACTCAGTGTATAATATTGGGCCAGATACACTCTTCTCAGCCTGCCTCACAGAGATGTTGTTGTGAGCATAAAGTGGCAGTGGAGGTGAGCCACATCTGCCAGCATGAGGTTGCTGGAGGAAAGGTAGGGTAAATTTCAATGGGGTCACTGTGTACTATCAAGTTGCTCCTAACTTGCGGGGCCCTTGATAGAGTCTTTGAGGCACATAAGCTATCCAAGAATAGGTCACTGTTGCCACCATCCTCTTGTGAGTTTCCATGGCCAAGGAAGGGATTAGAACCCAGGTCTCCTGAATATGACTGGACCACACTGGCTTGTCAAAAGAGTTGTGTAAATTGCATGATTTGCATAAATATAAACAATACATGCAATTACATAGTTAACATTAAATTTTAGTGCAGTACAATTAAAAGAAATCAATAATATTTAAAAATAAACATGCTCCTCTTGGACTTTAGTCTTGTGTGGAACAATTTAGAAATAAGCCCAACTGACTGTTACTTCTAAGGACTGTTCTAAGTAAAACACACTTTGGAGTATGCTGTTGGCTTTCTGGATATTAATTTCTATGGGCCCATAGATCTTCTCTTTGGTCAATTTTTCATCAGAAACAGTCACACACACACCAGTCATGAGCTTCCAGACAAGATTATGGAGAGACACCTTTCAGACTTCTGAAGTGGGGGTTCAGCATGGCCCAGAATGTTCCTCCATTCAGGATATTTAGGAAAATCAAAGCCTTTGTGTTAGTTACAGAGTTGGGAATATTGTTTTTAAAAATGCCGCTTGCTGCATTCTAAATTACTTTTGAAACAGTCAGATTACCATAATTGTTTCCTCCATAAAGATAATCCAATGTTTTACACACTATTGTTGTAATGTACCTTCAAGTTGGAGCCAACATAGTGACCCTAACAGAGCTTTTAAAGTAAGTGAGATATTTAAGGAGTGGTTTTTACCAGTTCCACATGCCCAGTCAGTTTCCATGGCTGAGTAGGGATTTGAACCCAGGCCTCCTGAATCCCAATCCATCACTTTATCCACTTCACCACATTGGGTATCCCTTATACACTATTACTTTGTTGTTTTCTTGCCAGCACATGAAAAATACAGGGAAATGTTACTTGATGTAGTGGCTAGTTCTTGATGCTTTACCTTGAAAATGCTTACAAAAATGCCAAAGGTGAAGTGGTTCCCATATTAAGATAATAGTTTAAAACTTTAAAAATTCCTATCAAAATACTCCCAAAATGGCTCAAAAGTAACATTTGAAAGTAACTAAATAAGATTACTTACTATGCCAAAAGTAGCTTTACCTTTATCCGTTTGGCTCCCTCGCTGGGCATTTTTAAAAACCAACTCAAGACCTGGTTATATAGACAGGCCTTCCCTCCGGGCGTTACTTAACTTACCTCTTCTTTTCCTCTATTTTTAACTATCGTCTATTGTATAAAGGTTGCAAATTGTTAATATATATTAACTGTTTTTACTCTGTGTTTTGTGAGCCGCCCAGAGTAGACTATGTCTAAATGGGCGGCATATAAGCTTAATAAATAAATAAATTACCTACTTGTTATGTTGGTTTTAAAATGAAACTTATTTATAAAAAGTAACAAATTGCTGGTAAAACTAGTTAAATGCTGCAGTGCCTTTAAGTAACCAGTTAGTTACTTCAAAACTTTGGTTGGTTGTCACATATATTTGTCACATAGCACCAGTGAGCAAACCAGAGATAGATCATGCTTCTAAAGAATAAATGCCTTTTGTTTTGATCAAAGAGAGGGAAGAGTGCTTCCCTCTGCACTCCCTGGCTTGGTCATCCCCAGACCCAACCCTACGGCAGCTCCTTGAGGCAGCCCAGTCAATGGTACCCCCAACTTGTTAAGATACCAAACGTTACCCAGAATCTGCCTTTCAAGCAGTGAAGGCAAAAAAAATCCATTATGCTTCTCTGTGTCTCTGGCAGAGTAGAAACACAACAGATTAAAACAATGACTGTCTTTTCATTGTGCCAAAAATCTGCTGCCTGAGATGGCTGCATTATAGGCTTGGCTTTGGTTGTCCACACTTCTGGAACAGCTAAATGTTTTCTTGTTTCATACCTTTTCTTTTATATTTTTGTCTCCATTTTCAATACTGCAAGGAATACAAATTATGGATTGTGTAATTGCTCTGCACTGTGGTTTCACACCCCCACCCCTATTTTCACCAGATGACTCTGCAACTCTCAGGATTATTTCTTTATTTTTTTCCCCTCATCTTTAAGCATCACTTTAAGCTGGCTGGATAGCTCAGTGGTTTAGGCATCTGGCTGCAGAGGCAGAGGTTGAGAGATCCATTCCCCACTGTGCCTCCTGGGGGTAGAGCTAGCCTGTGTGGCCTTGGGCCAGCTGCAGGGTCCCAGGATGCCCCCAGAAGAAGGAAACTACTTCTAAGGAGTCTTTTCTACCTTGAAAACCCAGAAAAGTGTCACCATAGGTCAGAATTGACTTGATGGCACATGATTTAGATTTTTCTTTTTAACTGACTTGTGTATTTTTCTCTGCACTTCCTGTGGGTCCCTAAGTGTATATCCACAACTTTCTCGCTCTGCTTCAAGAATGCAGGAGACAAAGCGGGCTCTTGCTCTGAAAGCTCGTACCCAGATTAAGCTGGCTGATATTTATAATTATTGTTATGGTTGCATTTGTAGTTTCCAAAACTGATTAATATTTAAAATGCTGCATGTTTGGTTTTCTCTCCCTGCTTTGTCAGCAAAATGCAGCCACCATGACTCAAGTGAAAGAAGAGGAGCTGATGGATAATGAAGGGAAGGATGCATTAAGCGGCAGCGTGAGTGATTCACAGTGCAGAGGGCGGGGGATGGCAGGCAGTTCTAGAGTTTTTTGCGCAAGCTTTCTTTTTTAATCTTTTGTAAAAGTAGAAAAGAGATACATATAATGTGTCAGTTCTTCCTGTTGTATTCATCAAGTAAGTGTATTATTGAATTTTTCCAGTATGCAGCTATCAGCATGGTAACTCCCACTACTGAGTTGCTTATTAAAATCTTGTTTTCTTCCTTAAGAAAACTATCATAGAAATTGTATAAGATAACTGGTACAACTGGCAAATGGTCAACTGTCATATAAATGGCATTGCAGGGTATTCACATTAATCTGTAACTGTCAGCAGAGTCATTGTTCTTGTGTTTCTCCAACAATTTTGTATCGGTTTACACTCCCAGCTAAGAGAGCTGACCCTAACATTGGGCAGAGCTTGAAATGTTATTTTGTAAAAGGAATTTCTTGCATTACAAATTAAGTTGCAAAGGTCTGTAGTATTGTTACTGCAAAAGTACTTCAGTGTGTTGGGCTGCATTGGTTAGTTAACAGCAACAAAAATACTTTCTGAATTCCTGCTGGTGGCCATTTCATATAAATGTCATACCAATGCATTGGAAATACTTATAAAAATAGAGACATATCACACCTTTAAAACTAACAGATTTATTATAGTATGAGCTTTTGCAGACACAGTATCCATGAAAATTCATGCTTTAATTAAGCTGTTAGTATGGTTAGTATTAAAGATGTCACATTACTCTTTTATTTTGCTGCTGAAAACTAATGTGGCTACTCTTTGACAGCTGTGAGAAAACTGCAAAAGATGAAACAAAACAATGCTTCCTTTGCCATTTAGGACGGATATGGGACTGGAATAAAATTTGGAAAATTCCTTTCAAAAGGCATCTAAAAATGCTTTAAATGCCCTTAGAAAGTGACTACAGTCATGGCCAAAAATATTGGCACCCTTGCAATTCTGTCAGAAAATGCAACCTTTCTCTCAGAAAATTGTTGCAGTTGCAAATGTTTTGGTACTCACATGTTCATTTCTTTGGTTTGCGTTGGAACAACACAAAAAAAAAAACAGAGAAGAAAAGTCAAATCTGATACAATTCCACACAGAAACCCAAAAATGCACTGGCCAAAATTATTGGCACCCTTAACTTAATATTTGGTCGCACCCCCTTTGGAAAAAATAACTGAAATCAATTGCTTCCTGTAACCATGAATGAGTTTCTTACACCTCTCTACTGGAATTTTGGACCACTCTTCTTTTGCAAACTGCTCCAGGGCCTTCAGATTTGAAGGATGCCTTCTCCCAACTGCTGTTTTGAGTTCTCTCCGCAGGTGTTCTATGGGATTCAGATCTGGACTCATTGCTGGCCATTTCAGAACTCTCCAGCGCTTTGTTTGTAACCATTTCCGAGTGCTTTTTGAAGTGTGTTTCAGATCATTGTCCTGCCCGAAGACCCATGACCTCTGGTGGAGACGCAGCTTTCTGACACTGGCCACTACGTTGCGCCCCAAAATTCTTTGGTAATCATCAGATTTCATGATACCATTCACACAGTCAAGGCATCCAGTGGCAGAAGCAGCAAAGCAACCCCAAAACATATTTGAACTTCCACCATGTTTGACTGTAGGGACTGTGTTCTTTTCTTTCAATGCCTCATTTCTTTTTCTGTAAACAGTGCCATGATGTCCTTGACCAAAAAGCTCTACTTGTGTCTCATCTGTCCACAGTACGTTCTCCCAGAAGGATTGTGGTTTTGTCACATACGTTTTGGCATACTCCAGTCTTGCTTTTTTATGCCTTTGTGTCAGCAGTGGTGTCCTCCTCGGTCTCCTACCATAGTGTCCCTTTTCATTCAGATGGTGACGGATAGTGCAAGCTGACACTGTTGTACCCTGTGTCTGCAGATCAGCTTGTATTTGTTTGGAAGTTAATCTGGGTTCTGTATCCACCATTCAAACAACCCTTCGTTGTAATTTTTCAGTAATTTTGCTCTTCCGTCCACGTCCAGGGAGGTTAGCTACAGTGCCATGGGCTGTAAACCTCTTGATGATATTGCGCACAGTGGACACAGGAACATTAAGATCTCTGGAGATGGACTTGTAACCTTGAGATTGTTGATGTTTTTCCACAATTTTTTCTCTCAAATCCACAGACGACTCTTTACACTTCATTTTTTTCTCCATGCTCAGTGTCACACACAACACAAAGGTTGAGTCAACTTTTCTCCATCTTAACTGGTTGCAAGTGTGATTACTATATCTCTGTTTTTTTGTGTTGTTCCAACGCAAGCCAAAGAAATGAACATGTGAGTATTTTTGGCCATGACTGTATTTAAAGCAACTGAAGACATTACTTTTTGCACAGAAAAGTAACTTCAGAAGTATTTCTGAGTACTTACGTGCATCATATCCAGCTACAGGTGAGTAAATGATTTGCAGTCAGTTAGTTCTAAGTTCCACATTAGGCAAAGTACCATGAAAGTACAACAAACATAAACCAAAGTTTAATTAAAGATAAAAGCCCTCAGCTGTTGATATCATCAGCCCTATACATGTGGATCTGCACCAACAGGATACTGGCCACTGTAGTAAAGACTAATATTCTTCTCAAAATTATTTTCCGTTTTTTCAAGATGCCAAATTCTGATTAAGCAAAATCAAATTCAGTCACTGTTGTATGGAAATATGAAATTAACTGAATTAAGATGGCCCTTAATTCTTTTGAAAGAATAGGTTTTACTGGATGAGTTGCTAAGAAAATGGTACGTATCAAACAGAACCAAATTAGAGAAGCTATTTTAGGGTCTAGGATGAAATTTATAATTATTTATCCTGTCTCTGTTTCTTTTCTGTAAGGGTTTAATGGTCACAAAGTGAGTTTCTAATTCAATTGTATCTTAAAAGACTAGAATTTGCATTCTGTTCAAAGAAAGAAGACTGAAGATGTTAAATGAATTTAAATATTAACAGCAGATCAAGTTTTATACAGGTTATGATCTGTGCAAAGTTGTAATTTAACTAATAAGATTCAAATATGATGTAATTTATGTTATTCTTAATGCCTCTTGAAGTGATAAATTTGACATAACAGAAAGGTTTGTTGAACTATATTTATAGACTGCTGGATACCTTGGCAAAAGAAAATCATGGGCAAATATGCCAAGAAGACAAAACAAAACAAAACTTCTGTTTCAAATTGAAGGAAGCTATGTACAATTTAGTAAGTAAGACATTTGCCAGAATGGCAGTCAGGGACAAATATTATAAGATTATCTCAAGTAACTGTACAGCAGTCTGTATACATTACATGTACCTTTCATTCACTGTAATACCTGGCATTGTCTTGTTTCCAACGGACCTTTTCTTCATTTCTGGTCACAGTCAGAGCCCAAGACATTCTTCTGTCTGCAGTAAAGCAGCAAATGGCACCCGTACCCATCAACTCAGATCAAGGTGCAGAGTGAATCAAAGTTACATGTTTTAAGAGTCTATAAAAGAAATAAAATGCTACTACTCTAAGCACATTGTTCTTGTCTGATTTTCAGCAAAGTGCTGCCACCAGTAGTCAAACTGAAGATGGAGAGCCAACAGTGAGCAGCAAGAAGGAGGAGTCATTTTCCTCTAGCTGCAGTGTGAGTGTTTTGCAATGAAAAAGGAATTAGGCAATCTTTTACGCTTCTTACATGCTTCTGTTCTGTTTATTTTTATTTTTAACAAAATTGTGTGCTTTCAAAATCAAATTATGATGTTGCTACAAGCGCTTTAGTGTGCACCAGCTTGCCAGAACTGGCTTCCACTAGGTTATTCATCTCTGAAACAGCATACTTCCTATAATGGGAATTGTGCAGACCACACTTTCAGTATGGCACAGTTACAGTCGTCCTTCAGTGGCACATCCGGCTTTATGGATTGTTAACTTCTAAAAAGTAGAATAACAGCATGGGATGTTCTCTTTGGTTTGATGCTAGTTTATGAAATCGAAGGAAAGGCAAGTAAGTAAATAGTGGCCAAAATCCTGATGCTCAGTGTAGTAAATCACACTAGACTAGGCCCATTGAATCAGTGGCTTCATGGTGATTGTATTAAGGTTCCGTAAGTTTAATTGATTCAAATGGGCCTTCTCTAACTGGGACTTACTATGCTAAAGTAAGTTGTAGTTAGAATAGTCTCACTTGAATTAATGGAACTTATGCAGTTGTCTCAACAAATCCCCATTATACACAAAAAGCCTTTAAGCCTGTTTTTTTGTTTTTTGTTTTGTTTTGTTTTTTTAGATCATCATACCACACGTGCATGCTCACTTATTGTATTAAGGCCACTAAAAGAAATGTGTCCCAGTTGGTATGGCAGAGGTAGTCCTAAAGTTTTCCAGATCCACACCACTGAGGTTTTGATCCATTGGTTGTATATACATACAATGGAGAGCCAGGATACCGGCAAATCATGGCAAGCTACATGCTGGGGTGTATAGCCTGTATACCTCTGCTTGGTTCCTCTTGCGAGTGTAACAGGCGAAACAACACGCAGGCCACATGCAGGTGCCTTTGTGACCCTCAGAATCCCTCGTGCCATTGCTCCTGCTGTGCAAAAAGACATATTGTAACTTCTAAAGCAGCCACTTACACATGAAAGCAAAGTACTCTGAGAGCCTGTTTCTTATTTGTGAGCCATCTCCCGGCTTCTAAAAGCCTCCTGAAAGCACTAATTGGCTCGCAAACAAGGCATGTGCTCCATGAGTGCTTCACTTTAATACAGAAGTGGTTGCTTTAAAGGTACAAAATCGCGATCATGCCATGAAATCTCAGCAGTGTGCTGATCGAGTGGTGCAGTTGTATTGGGAGCCATTCGGAAGTGATGTGTTAGACTTAACAAGCCAGCACTAAAATTCATCAGTTGGCTTGTCCTCCTGTTTAACACAAAAGTAATGATTGCACTGTTTGTATGTTAAATAAATGCATCGTGTCCAAGCTTTGATTGGGAGGGTGACAATTTGGCATCTCGGGCCCCAGAAATTGTACACCCTTCGGCTAAGTTAAGTAGATGTCGAAACTGAAGATTCTCATTTGTCAAGAACAATCCTACTTTAGATCTCACCTTGTAGAAGATACAACAGGCTCAAAGTCTAGTTGCTAGTGGTAGTGGGTGGAGCTAAGTATGAGCAAATGGGCTGGATGCTCCAGCACACATTAAATCAGGACTTGTCAGAATCAGTTAATCAAAGCATTTATGCTCTGGGTTAATTCTAGGACTGCACCTTCCATACAAACCTGTCTGTTTACTGGAATCTTGAGGAGATATCTTGCTGTATGCATCCAGTCAGGTGAACAGAGGACACATGCCATAGACTAGGGATGTGAATCTTGCAGCCACTTGTTCTTGATGAGAAACTGGGGTGGAATGGGGAACCCCTCTTTTCTCCTCATAGTGATGTCATTTTTTACAAGATTTTTTTCCTTCCAGGAAGTCTTGTGAGATTCCTTTGGATGTTTTCTTGTCCTTTTTTTCCTGGAAGAAACACTGATCTGTAACGAATTGCTATAATTTTGTGGAAAGGGGCATCTTTCCTACATAAGATTTCCTAGAAAGGGCACTGAGCTGCACAGGATTTGGCAGTTTATTGTACAAAAGAACAGGCAGGCAGACAGCAGCAGCAACAACAACAACGACAACAACAATGGGGAAAAACAAGAATAGGGTATCATTTTCACTGGAATATTGCTAGTGCCAGGTGACATTTCAGCAAAAAATTCCAGCATAGTGAGGCTTTGCAAATCGTAGAGAACTAGAAGGTTGTTGTTGTTTAGTATTCATCACATCGCAGCTGTGGAACTTTGTTCCCTGTCCTTCCATTTGGAGCCAGGCAAATGTGACACTCTCTTCCAGACAGCTTTTGAAGATCATTGAATGATTACTTTTGCTGATGTTCAGATTTGCTGTTTTTTGTTGCTGCTGCTGCTGCTGCTGTTACTAGGGTTTACTAGATTGATTTTTTTGTATGTATATTTTGCATTGCACTCTCAGCTTTTGTGGTTAACCAACTGATGAATTCATAGATGAAAAGGTGGGTTAGATATTCTCAAACTACTGCATCCTTCTCTTCACAGCTTCATGCAGAAAGACTTGTGTTGTTGTTTTTGTTCAGATATTGGAACTGCTGCTGGTCTATGGAAACCTTAAAAAGGATCAGGAGAAGCATTTGACTCTTATAGAGTCTCATGCATCCCTCTTCCATGCTATTCATTCAATTGTAAAATCTTACAAGAAGACTGCAGGACGTGGTAAAAGCAAAGTCTTGGGCATCAAAGAGCTTCATCACCCTTCCCTTGGCAGCCCTGAGAAGGAGGATGTTGTAAAGGAAAATCTTGCTTCTCTAAAAGACACACGAAAAGACAAAGGCACTTCCATGCGTGTACATTCCAAACACCTGCTTATGTCAAAAAGCAAAAGTGTTATTTTTCGAATGCAGCAGAAACGTGACCTTGAAGAATTGCCTCCAGCCTATTTGCTTCCTTATGTGGTGTTAATTAAGAACTGCATTTCCTTGCCAGTCTCCACCATCCAAAAACTATGTATCTCTGGGGAGATACTGTGCAGGATGGAGTATTTTATGTTGAGGTGCACAAAGAAGAAATCAACTCTGCCTGAATCAGCAGAATTAAGTGTTCCTAAACTACCGACAGTTAAAGGTGAGCAAATTGTACTCGAAGGCAAATAGGAGTGAGCAAGAGTGTGAGAATTGGTAGGGCTAACTGAGAGTCTGTTGCCATAAGTGGTTCTTAGTTAACAATCTAAAAGTGAAAATAGGAGTGTGGTCCAAAGCATGCTTACCAGAAAATAGATCCTTTTGAAAGTTGCTTCCAAAGCCCTACTTCTCTGTAAATATGTTCTAAGAATGGCAAATCAATGGAGCAGCGTCTCAATAGGATAGCTGCACTGTTGTGTTGCATGGAGGAAACTGGAAAGAAGGCTTGATTTATGTAAACTATTAATGCATGGCATGTCTACCACAGCGAAGAGTCATGCTTAGTGAAGTGCAGTCTGAACCATAATCCCCTAGATTCTATGCCCATTCGTGATAGTATTTCAACTGTTGCAACAGAGACACATGGAAAGCATTCTATAAAAAAGGAGGGGAAACCTTCTAGATATTTCTGGGCTACCTCTCCCACCCTCATCATTGGTTGTTTAAAGGCTGTTGAACTACATCCCCTATCATGCTTCACTACTGCCTACACTGGCTAGAGCTGATGGGAGTTGCAGTTACATGCCAGCACTACCAGAAAGGCCACATGTCCTCCACTCTGGGATCAATAACCAAAGCAGATTTCCATTAATTAGGAAAATGATGTGATGGTCCAAAATCCTGTTAGTTACATCTGCCACTATAATGCACTTGGCATAAATCTTGTTGGCAAATTGCTGCCTTAACGTGCTCCTGATTTCAATGGCTCTGTCTGTCTATAACCAGGTCCAGGTCCAATCTAATGCATCATAATATTGTTTAATCAGTTATAAAGATGACCCTGATCAACTGGGCAAGAGAGGTGGGATATACAACAAAATGTTGTCTTGTGCAGCGCTGTTATCCAGCATGCTCTCCTCTGGAACAATATAAGCTAGACAGAAACAGACTCCTGAACATATATGACTACCTCATATGCTCAGTCTTTGTTGGTCTGTTAGGTTTCCTTCCTTCCTTCCTTCCTTCCTTCCTTCCTTCCTTCCTTCCTTCCTTCCTTCCTTCCTTCCTACCTACCTACCTACCTACCTACCTACCTACTCACCTTGAATACACTGATACTCCCTGCCCTTGTTACTTGGTCCCCCTCTTCTGGCTCCAGCCTAGTCAACCTCATAATACTACAGTAAGGCCCCCATATCTGCAGGATCAGTATCCAGGATTTCACTTACCTGTGGCCTGAAAATATTAAAAATATCAAACGAAAAAAATCCAGAAAACATTATTTTCACATGTATTACCAGAACTAGAGGGACCCAGAGACTGTGCTATGAATTCTTGTTGTTGAAGAAGAGATAGCATGGTCTCTGACACCCTCTAGTATCTAGTTCTGGCAATGCACCTGAAAATATCTGGATTTCCCCCCGTTTCCCTTGCTATGTATAGCATTCACTATTATCCACAGTTTTTAGCATCTGCAGCGGGTCTTAGAACCAATCCTCCATGGCAGCAGTCCCCAACCTTTTTGGGCCGTGGACCGGCTGGGGGGAGCAAGATCCATGCGCGGGGGGGGCATGCCCGCCACGAGCGCGACACGTCCCCCACGTGAGCATGACATACCCACCGCAGGTGCAACACGCCCCCCCGTGGGCATGACACGCCCCCCATGAGTGTGACACACCCACCGTGGGCGCGACACGCCCACCGCGGGCATGACACGCAAACCGCGCGAGCGTGACACGCTCACCGCACATGTGTGGCGGAGATCCGTATCCGCAGCCCAGTTCCGCAAGCCCACAGACCGGCACTGGGCCGCGGACCGGGGGTTGATGACCCCTGCTCCACAGACATGGGGGTCCTATTGTATTAATATTCAATGTATTTCTCTTACATTTAAATGTCATGTAGTTTCTTTCTCTTTGTTTCCTTGGACTTGTCTTTTCTGCTAAGACAATGCCTGCTGCCATTACTACATGCATCATCATTTTAAATCCTACAAATTGAACTGTACAGCTGGTTCCTACCCCAGGAGAATTCATCAGCTCCCAAAAGCAGCACAGTTGCATTTTCCCCCTTTACTGATGAAGCCAACCTGGCATCCAAAACTCCCAATCAAAACTAGTGCATTTTCCTGCTTATTGTTCAATGCCATTTCTTCTCTTTCCCCTCTTAAATAAGAGCTGCATTTTGAACCTCCTGCTTTTTGTTGTTTTCAGAAGTGAAGTACGTCACTTTTGACAGCCTGAAGGATTTACAGTGGAAGTTGTTCAAAGGTTTGTTAAAACGGAAGCCCAAAACAACTGGAGTGTGGAGGGAACCAACATACAGTTTTGGAATTGAAGGTGTATCTGCTCCCAAGGATGTAGAATATATCTTCCCTTTGATGCCTAAGGACTGGCTAATTGATGACTCTCTCAAGTTTTCAGAGCAAATGAGACACCTGCTTCTACAAAAAGAATCAAACTCATGAACAGAGAACCAGAACCTGGAGAATATTTGTCTAAAATGCATTGAACAACTCCCAGTGTTAGTTTTGTATTTTAATACTAATGAGTAATTTACTTGTGTAATGCATGAAGTGAACTATTGTGTGATTTTTCAGGCAACAGATATCCAGTTGTTTTTGAGGTCTCCGAAAGCACCCCTGAAAAAAGTGCCTCTAAAGTTCAGCATTTTTATTTAGTGATAAAAAGAGAAATCCCACTGAAAGACAGAAACTGTTTGCTTTAACTGTTGTGCAGCACTCTTGTGCTGCCAGATTTCAATAGTGACCTGCTACAATCCATGTGAAACAAATAATATGCTTGTTTGAACCCGTTTTTTCCCCTGTTGCTGCTGGATTTTGGTGGCATGCGGGTATGATCCACATACAGGTGGGGTGCCAGAATTGATCCCTGTGTCCATCAAAGATGCCTCCCCACCTCCAGTATAAAGCATCTGGGTGCCTTTTAATAGATTTCAGAGAGGTGGACATGTTAGTCTGTTCCATCAACAAAATCAGAAATCTCCAAGATTCTCAGCTATGTTTCAGCCTGGATCACAAAAAATGCAATACAAAACAAACTCCAAAGTATTGCAGCATCTTCAAGACTAATACATTTATTTCACTGGGACCTTTTTTGGGTTGCAATCTACTTCTTCAAATATCATATTTTTCCGTGTATAAGATGCTACTTTTTCCTAAAATCATTACACTAAAAATTGGGTGTCTTATACACGGAAGTAAGCTGAGAACACAGAGAGAATAAAACGGCCTGTACCCTGCCTCTGTAAACAGGCTTCCTTCAATCACGAGGCTTAGCTGCCTCCAATCAGGAGGCTTAGCTTCCTACAGTCAGGAGACTTAGCTTCCTCCAATCACGAGCCTTATGGAACTGGCGTCAGCTGATGCTGAACAAACCAATTGGAACACACCTCATTGGAGGTGGAGCCTGCAGGCTCAGATTCAGCAGTGACTCCTAATGTCTGAGCCCAGAGGCTGAATACTCAAAGTTTAATTTTTCTTAATTTTTGGGTTAGAAAAGTGGGGGAGCGTCTTATTAACGGGGGTGTCTTATAAATGGAAAAATACAGTACTCCATTTCTTTTGTCATTTGTTTTGTTTTTGTGTGTATTTTGTCATCTGCTTAGAACACACAGGTGACATACACATTAATCTAAAGGACAGCAGAGAGGCTTGCATTACAGATAGGCATGCCTCTAATGCAGGCCTAAAAATAAAAATTGTGGGAGCTAAGACATGGGCACTTAGTATTCGTTTCCCTGGAGAAACAAATGTGAACCACAGCACCACAGGTGCCATGGTGACCCAATCGCACTCAATCCTGCTCCCTAGAACTGGCTGGGCCACTTACTGGGCTCCTCATGGCACTCAGCTCCATTGTGGTCATCACACCAATCACGGAAGGAGCCCGGCCAGTTCTTGCCCAGCTCCCCTTGCAGCTGACCACTCATGGGCTGAGTGGGGAGACTCCCTGTTCTGCCTCTGCACCAAAGTGTTGGCTGCGCGGGGAGGCAGGGAAGAGCTGGCCGGGCTCCTTCCACGATTGGCACAACAATGACGACAGAGCTGAGTGCCGTACAGAACCCAGTAAGTGGCCCAGCCTGTTCTGGGGGGCAAATTAGGCAGGATTGGGATTCTCCAGGGAAAACAATATGAATGCCCATGTCTAGCGGGAGCAGCATGTCTCATATCAGGAGGTGGAATAGTCCACATATTATGCAACCAATTCCAATAGCCTGCTCTGAAGTGTGGACCTCAGGAAGTATGGCCCCCACCAGATGACTTCAGGGACCAAACAGGTCTGTATGGCAACAGGTAGCCAGGTCCCAAGTCAATTACAACTTTACATATTAACAGTAAAAGCTTAAATTGGGCTGGCTGCAATTTGGAAATCAGTGTTATTCCTTCACTAACCGTGTTCTGTGCATCTGGTTAATTCGTTTTACTCAGAAGCCTGGCTGAAGCATGAAGCATCTGCTGCTGCTTTGAAACTCAAGGCCAACAGCAAGTCTGGTGCTGGACCATGTATGTGTCTATTTTGCCATGCATTATTTTTACTACATGTGGCTTTCTGGTATAATTGCAATAGTATGTAAGGAATTATCTGGATGGCTATCACCATCTGAACATTCACTTGAAGAATGACTCATGGGATGCTTTAAATAAAACAACTGTGTAGGATTCTATACACTTGATGTCACAATTAAACTAAGGCTGCAACTACACTGGCAATTTGATTTGCAGCCTGCATTATGGTTGAATTTGCAGTCAGTGATCAAACAGGGGCTGTGAATTGATTCAGGAGTTCAGTGCATACTCAATGTGATGCAACTCACGTTTAAGCTCAGAACCCCTCTTTTTTTCCCTTCCTTTCTCTGGTCCCACCTCTACCAATCCTTTTATGGTTCACAATCAAGACGCTTGGTTTTGAAAGGGTTGTACAGTGTTCCAGAAAAGGTGGCAGCATTCCAAAGTTCTTCTTGACTTGTCCAGAAATACCATATACCACAGGAATGTATTTTGTTTGAATTGTTTCTGGGTATTTTGTTTTTTGTTTTAAAATTCTTTTCTGGAGGTGATCTAGCATTAAACAAGTATATCAATGCTAGTGAAAAGGTGATAAGGTGATGTAGTGCTAATGTCATACAATATATGTTTTTTAAAAATTAAAAAATTGGAGGACAGTCAGGGCAAAAAAATACCGGGGCAGCTGTTCTTGCCATACTGGACACCATGCCCCGAGTAATAGTTTTCATACTGGGGTTCTGAAAAAGTAGAAAGATACTATTTAATATTGTACCTGGAAGTGTCTGTGTTTTAACATTTAACTATCCTTTTGTGGCAAGACCATGGAATAGCATATGTCATCTGTCCTGTAACGCAATAATATAAAGGCACACGGCTCAGGACAAAGAGAATTAAAAAGTAGATTTAAATAAGCCATCACCTAAGCATACAAATTTAACACTGTAAGAAACAACAAAATAAACATCTGTCTGTCATGCTGCAGAGGCTAATGGGCCAATCTTTCTCATCAATACAGTATTAAACTGCCCAGTAGATGGCACCATCTGTATATCATCGTCATATACAAAAATAATTTCATAATCATATTAGGAGTGACTCAGACTTGAGCAGTGCAGGAGTTTGTGGCTGTATGACTGTTCAAACTGATCAAGTACAATTAGGCAAAGCTTGGAAAAGCCAGGGGCCATGCTTTACCAGGGGTATTCTGGATGCTACAGTTTTTTAAAAAAGGAAGACATTTTCTAAACCCTTCATTTAGATGTCTGTAACCCATTGGAGTCAATGGTTTAAGCACACCTACCTGAATAGAATTAAACAAGTACGTAGTAAAATACGTAATGTTGTAAGGCCTGTCTGAAGAGTTTGCAGTATTGTTACTTTTGTTTACTTTACCTAATTTTAAATCCTTATCATTCTTCAATTCCTATGCTCCCTTGTGTGGTGCAAACTGAAAACATAAGGGAGGGAGGGAGGGGGCTGCAGCCCAGGTTTTTTAGAGATGTGGTGAAGGAAGGAAAAATTATTTTGAATGAATTCAAGTCTCCTGGGCCAGACGAATGCATACATTTGGATCTGACTGAAGTCACTGTTGCTACAGTTTGGTTCGAACCAAATGGAGGCATCCACACGTTTCCACTTCGATTGACCCTGCCCTTTTAAAGAGCTGTCATGCACCTTTCTGGCACAGCAGTAGGGCATGGATTCTTTTTAATTTGATTCAGCGTGATCCTAATTAGCTCACTGTGCAGCCTGTGCAGACAGTTAGCCCGCACCCAAATGACATTTCAGAACCCAGGAGCCACCTATAATCTGAGAATTTATGTAGAAGAGGTGAGATTCTATGAGTGCTATCAGGAAATGTTCTCGAACAGATAATTAAACAGTTTGTCAGTGAGTGTTCAGGGGAGAACTTGTGATTACTGAACGCAAACATGTTTTTCTAAAAAACAAGTTATGCCAGACTATTTCCCCCCACCCCACCCCGTTACAAGTGTGATAGATCAGAGGAATGCTGTGGTTATAGATTATCTTGATTTCAGCAATGGTTTTAATAAAGTTTCCCAGAATATTCTTACGGACAAGCTGGTAAAATGTTGGCTAGATGATGCTACTTTAAGGTGTATTTGGAGCTGATGCTCACCAGTGACACTACATCATCCAAGATACAATTACAAATAGAGTTCCATTGCACATTGCTTTTGAAGTACAGCAGTCTCATAAATGTCAGTATGTTAAGCATATTTTTTTTCCGGAACAATGGTACAAATTTTTATTAATATTTATTGTGGATACCTTATTTTTATTAGACTAAAAGACAAAACACATTTTTATTTCTTTTAGTGAAAGCTACCTGTAGAGTATTACTAAACTTTTGGCCTTGAACTCAATCAGTGAGTTGGAGTCAGATCTTAAAGGCATTTTGCCAGACAGCTTAATCTCATTAGGCTAAATCCAAACCTGGACATCTTTAGAGTAATCCCATAAAAAACAATGGGACTACTTTACACATGATTAAGCTTGGGTCTGACCCAATATAATGACACCATCTGCCAAAATGCCTCTGAAGCAAGAAGATGTTTCTTGCATATCAATCACAAAGCAAAACAAATTTTAAAAACGACCTAGCAGAAAGCATCAATTTAAAGAAAATGCATTTAGGCTACAAAACTCATTATGAAAAATTCAGTCATGGGTATAATATCATATTGAAGTCTAGAAAGTACAGCTCCTCAGGGAACTGCTGACCTATAAGTGCTCATTTCATGTTTTTCTATTTAAATGCCTTTTGTTTATAGGCCTAGATGCTGAGTGGTTCAGAATGTCTGTCTTCTCTAACTTTATATTCCAGACTACATTTTTTTCTTTTAACATGCAATCACTATTAATTAAACAAACAAAGTCCTACAGACTCCCACTTACTTTTGTTTTCTTCCAAAGCACCAATATCACCCAGGGGGAGCAGTTTGCCATGGGCTTGATCCTGCCCATCTGAGTCCAGCATAGGTCTGGGCCTCCTATTAATCAATTGTGTGAAAAAAATAGCACAAAATTTATTGAATATAATTATAGCAAACAGATGCAACAAATAGGCAGTACAAGCCAAAGAAAACTCACATGAGGTTGCATGGGCCAAAAGTGTATCAGACATTGGTGTGCTCCTCACTGTGAGAAGAAAGCCAAAGCAAAGAGGTAATTAGCAATGGATTTTATGGCCCTTATTTGCTTCACTACCAGAATCTGTCAGAAGGGGATGGGGACTTGCAAAGTTTCCAAGGAACTAGAATAAATACTCTTATCATAAGCGATGAGGTAATGGAGGAATGTGAAACTGAGGGGAATAATTCATGGTAGCTGGCACCTATTTATAACAGATGCTAAGCATACCTTTCCCCCTCTCTCTGCTATGTGCAAAAGCATAATTTTGTCACAGTTGCAGTGCAGACATTGTGAACAGTGCTATCTCCTTATCTTTAAGTTTTGATTATGGTACAACACCATTATACCATTTTGGCAACAGTCAAAATCTTTGTGATTACCAAGAGTTTTTATTGTTTTTAATTATGTTGTTTTTAATCCTTTTTGTACACCACCATGCTGCCCATATGGATGAAACGTAGTTTAGGAATGCTAGAATAATGAATTAATCAAATGAATGGTGTCTGCTGCCAGCTCAGTTACCTGTTTGTGGAACTGTGCAGGTGAGACTATCTCTTCTCACTCATTTCCCATCTACTCTTCTGGTGTATGTGCAAAGAATATAATTGGTTTTTCCAGGAAACAGAAGTTTTGGGTACACTTCTATAACCTTCATACACACCCCTCCCGACTCGGAAAAGTTAGTGTGTTAGGGTTCCCAGCCTTGGATCCCCAGATGTTCTTGGACTGCAACTCTCAGAAGCCTTCACCGCTAGCTGTGCTGGCTAGAATTTCTGGGAGCTGCAGTCCAATAACATCCGGGGAATCAAGGTTGGGAACCACTGGTCTAAAGGAATTCATGAACTCTTGAGTGTAGCAGAGCTGGATAAGAATTTGAGGTGTACACACAGGTCTCTTAAACTCTGGACTTTGATTGGGAACATATGGACCCTTAGAGTCTAGAAAGGTGATAGGAGTTCCAGTCCAACCATATCTGAACAAACCAAGTTCCCCATTCCTGCTCTGGGCTGCGTTGGTGCACTGTACAATTGTGAGTGGATGTAGAAGGCAGAGGTTGAACATTATGGCTCAGCAGGGTGCAAAGAGCCTCACTCCCACAGGCTGGGAGCTATGGGTTGGTGGTGTGCATGACTGGAAGCCAGCAGTGGTCAGGGCTTGGAAATGTTCCTTATACGGTCTACGCCTTTCAGAATTCCTCAGCCGATATGTCCCAGAATGATGTTTTTTCCCCCCAAGCTCTAGCAGCAGGTAGCATCCCCTTTACTCCCCCACCATTCTCTACTCAGTGGACTACTGAAGGGAGGTTAGACTACTCTCACCAGAAGTCTGTTTTTGCTGAGAGCAGCAACAGGGAAGGCTCTCTCCTGTGTCCCCACCAAATGCACCTGTGAGCATGGTGGGACCACAGGAAAGGCCTCTGATGATGATCTTAATACTTGAGCAGGCTCGCAAAGGGTGATGTGGTCCTTGAGATGGGCTGAAGATCACTTATGGTGCATGTGAGTAGTCTCAGTTGTGGACTAAAAGTGAAACTAGTGGTGTTTGGTATTCTCTCTTCTGGATCTATCTTGCCGTAGGCTACTTCTAGAGACTTGCCTTGCCCTGTTAATTTGTTCCTTAATCATATTGAATAGGTATTGTAGTCTCACTCCACTAGTTTCTTGACAAGAATACTTCACTCTCCCAAGCACTTGGTGGGAGACCCATACTTGCTTACAGACAACCCCACAATCTCAAGCACCTACTGACACACAATGGACTACACAACACTGACACAGAGATGGGGACTAAACACTGCTACAAACCCAGATGCCATCTCTGCCCCCACATTTATTCTGCAAACACAATTACAGGGCCTAACTATGTCACACACAACATCAAGGGCACGGGCTAAAGGCAACGGGCCTGATAAAATGGCAAGGCAGGCCAGATGTGGTCCGTGGGCTGTAGTTTGGAGACCCCTGCTCTATAGCTAAGGGTTCCTTCACTCAGTCAACATTATTGCTTTTCACAGTGCAAAGCTTCAATGGAAAAGGTCTGACTATGAAACAGAAGTCATTACGAAGTGTGAAATACCACATTGACTCACACAATTTGCAACTTAACCAACCACTGTCTCTTTATTTTGGGGCCATGTATAAATGTATAAAATTTGCCATGTAATCTCACACTTATGTCTGAGGAAGTGGACTTGATCCACGAAAGCTCACATTAAAATGTAGCAGTTTGTCTTTAAGGTGCTACAACTGGCTACCTCTTCTAAAACTACACCTGCATTTGACTCATTCCCTACATTTCACTGATTCCATTTCCTCATTCTCTCTCACACAGATTATTTTTTAAAAGCAGATGCTTATGCAAAATAAAGTTCTCCTGCCCATTTCCATTTGCCAAGAAGGGCTAGCTTAAAACATTTTTATGTACAGAAATTAGAAAGTGCCAGTGATTTATGTCTTGTGTTTTCCAAGCTTCACTTTAACCCCTGAAATGATGTGCATGCCTCATTCCTGTCTTTCTCTTTGCAGTGAGATGGTGAAGCTGAGGTTTCTATATTGAAGGAAGAAATGTTATGATCACCTTTGAGTAACAACACCACAAGTCATGCGAGCAGAGAAGTTCAGGCTGCCTTGGCAGGAGAACAAAAATCCTAGAGAGAAGGATTGTCTCAATATGACTGACCTTCTTGACTATCAGGTCCAACACTCATGGGTCACTGCTTTATTCTGCCACTCCACTTCCTTAATACTGCAATTGGAGTGTTCATATCCAGGATGCTATTGTCCTAATAGCCCAGGCACATAATACAGATTCCCAGGTAACAAACTTATGTGTTTCCAAAGCACCTGTAAAAGTAACAACTAGACACTGATTTCCTTTAAAAAATTATAATCGCACACCCCAATAAAACTAATGGAATCTCCAGTCAACCATGACTATATTATATATTATCAGACTGGACTCTCACCCAAGGTTTTCACCAACTCTCTCCTGGGCTGCCTCCTCTCACAAACCCAGCATGGGGGTATCTCCATGGCAGGGCCATCATGACTTGAAAAAAGGGTGCATGGGGCAGGCACAGAGAAATTGTAACATTCACTCCCCAGAAACTGGCTGCCTACAGTTTCTTTTGCCATTCTCATCCCTCTGCAACACAGGAAGTGAAAACAGTGCCAAACATTCTCTCTAAAACTAATTGCAGGCCAGGGGGCTGCCAAATATCTACTTAACATAGATTGGCTTGAAGCAATACCACTCTGTGGAGCTGATCCTAGAAGAAAGAGGCATGCAAGGGGACACCAGTGCAGAACCTACTCCAGATGCATTTTTCCAAGGCAGGGCCATTATCCCCAATGGTTCTGTGGGAAGGATCCCACAAAAGATAGGCAGGCAGGTGAGTGGAGCTCACCTGTGCTCCTTGTTCCACCTGGACTTTCCTCCCCTTCCTGTGCAAGGCCTTCCACCAACAATTACCCCAGGAAGTGCATCCTTGTGACTTGATATTTTAACATTGCTTATAGTGTTTTTTATTAATGTACTTTGAGTTTACTTGCATGCTTATATGGAAGGATTGTTATTCTGAAAGGCAGGACTTAAATATCTGAAACAAATATACATGGGAAAGCCCTTCCGATGCACCAACAGTCCCAATTCCTAATGTTTCTGTTGTGAACCTTGTCCAGCAGTGGCTAGGGTGAGACAGGAGCATGTGTGTGGTAAATTACTGTGGAGACAGAAAGTGTATACTTGGAGAGGGAGAAGGAATAGAAAGAGATTGGTCACTCCTGATCTCTTGTCATGAATTTTCAGAGACGTAGCTGTGTTAAGTCTGCTTTTGCATACGCTATATCACTAAAACCACATACTAAACAAAAAGTCTGGGGCATTTTAAACACAAATAGATTTATTTCAGTTTACTTGCACATTGAACATTGGGCCCTATCCAATAAGATGCAGTTCAGTGGCGGGAAAAGCAAGGTCCTGCACTTAGGCAGGAGAAACCAGATACACAGGTACAGGATAGGTGGTACCTGTAGTACCTGTGAGAGGGATTTAGGTGTCCTGGTGGACCACCACCTAAGGATGAGTCAGCAGTGTGCTACAGCTGCCAAGAAAGCCAACACAGTCCCAGTCTGCATCAACAGGGGGATAGCATCAAGATCACGGGAAGTGATAGTACCACTCTATACCGCGCTGGTGAGGCTGCACTTGGAGTGCTGTGTCCAGTTCTGGTCACCACAATACAAAAAAGACGCTGAGGCCCTGGAAGGGGTGCAGAGAAGAGCAACAAAGATGATAAGGGAACTGGAGGCTAAATCCTATGAAGAACGACTAAAAGAACTAGGTATGTTTAGCGTAACAAAGAGAAGACTGAGGGGAGACATGATAGCAGTCTTCCAATATCTGAAAGGTTGTCACAGGGAAGAGGGCATCGATTTATTCTCCATTGTGCCTGAGGGTAGGACAAGAACCAATGGATGGAAACTCGTCAGAGGGAGATTCAACCTGGAAATAAGAAGGAATTTCCTGATGGTGAGAACCATTAAGCAGTGGAACAGCTTGCCTCAGGATGCTGTGGATGCCTGATCGCTGGAGGTTTTCAAGAAAAGATTGGACAGCCATCTGTCTGGGATGGTATGAGGTCTCCTGCCTTGGGTAGGGGGTTGGACTAGAAAACCTCCAAGGTCCCTTCCAACCCTACAATGATTCTATAATTTCAGTGTGATCTTTCATTGATTACAATCCACCTCTTCAGACATATTTCACTAAATAAAACAACTTTCTGTTAATACACAAGGCTGTAAGGAAAACCAGCTTACTGATGCGTGACTACCCCCACTTCTGAAAAAAAAAATGTTTGCAGGTCTCCCACTATCCGGTATTTAAACTGCATTGGATGCTGTCACTGGCTGCATGTAGTGAATGCAGAAAACATTTTACTAGTCCATGGCTTGGTATTGAACACTTTTGGCTGAAATCCTGTTTGCACAGCTACGTCGCATCAAGCTGATGATTTCATCACTGCAGTGATTTTTCAGAAATAAAACATTTTCCACCCCCACCCCACCCCCTGTAATGAAAGGGATTCCATAGGAGCCTCAGGATGTTGAGGGTGGGACTGGATGTTTTATTTTTTCATTGCTGCATGCAAACAAGCCTAAAATACAGATTACTCAACAAGGAAAGGAAAGAAAAAGGTTTCTGCTTTTATTGACATCTAACCTACCAAAATTATGTTTAAATATTGACAAGTATGTAACCTGCAAGATGTTACAAAACAGGAAATTATGGAACAGGATTTCATCCTTTTTCTGACAAACAGCAATTTTCCCTTTGTAATCATACCAACAGGAACACCTGCAATCTCTTAGGAGTATATTGGTTGCATCAGCTTTAAATCATATGCCACCACATACGTAGTGTTACCTTTGGGGGGGAAAAAGCCATATGCATTAACAAGAGAGATACCAGAATAGACCAACGTTAGCACAGACTTTCTGGAGCTGGCTGGACTGTAATGGGGCTTCAGTAACACCTATAAACTTGTTGGAAGCCACAGGATTTTGAGGCCCCAAGTGACTTTTGCAGCTCTTTGCTTTGTTCTATTTTCTACTCTTTGTGAATGATTACAGCCCTTTCCTGCTCCTATGTAAACAGTCCCTTCTTACTAGCAGGCTTTTGTCTGTACAACAAACACCAATTGGGTAATCTCTGAGGACTTTGCTCCTTTTATTCATGCTTCCTGTTCCTGCTTGGCTCCTAGCCGAATGTTGCCATCTTGCTGCTGTTGCCGCCGCCACCATTCACCTATTTTGTTCACTCTCTGCTCCTGTTATTAATTTATTCTGCTTATATTTGATTTTTGTCCCTGGAATTTATCTTTACTCAGCTTCAGCTATATTTTTTTGTCTTTATTCATTATGAGCAGTGACACATTTCAAGCTTCATGGTTTACTGAACCATGAAATCAGAAACAGGAATCCAGAACACAAAAGGAAAAGGAAAAAAATATTTGGTAATACACAAGCTAGAGGTACATTGGCCGTGAGATCCCAGGACAATATATTTGCAAAACATAGGGTTTAATACTACTGTAGGCTCTAAAACAGTGTATCTGCCTACAAGGCTCACTGCCTAATCTTTCCATCTTCACAAAAAGAGGACGGCCAGTCTTTCCAATTTTCAGATGAAAGGAAATCTAGACTGAAGGATCAAGCTTGGATGGAGCCCAGCCATAGTAAGAAGCTTGAGTGACTGCTGAACACAGCTTTCACCAGGTTAGCCTGGTATACCAACTATCTCGAAACAAATAAATTGGCAGCAGTGATCCATGCTCTAGTAACTTCCCTTTTGCTATAATGCTATAATAAACTAACAAACCAATAAATAAATTGTCTTTTAAGGCAGTCCAGAAACTACAGCTGGTCTAAATATGGTAGACAGACTTTTTAACTGGAGCCATATAATCTGAATATATCAGGACAGCCCTGTCTCACTCCCAGTGGCTCCCAGTATATTTCTGAGCCTAATTCAAAATGCTGTTTTTAACCTTTTAAGATCTCTCTTTGGTTTGGGACTGGGGTGGAACGTATTTTCCCATATCTGCCTACATGGGCCATAAGATAATCTACCATGGCCTTCCCCCCAAAGCTGTCAAAGTTGGAGGTGCTAGGAGGGAGAGGGCCTTTTCTTGATAAAGAAAGAAAAACAACTCCTAAGCATCTTAAAGGCTGGCTATTTAGAACCATAGAATAATTGAGTTAGAAGGGGCCCATAAGGCCATCCAGTCCAAACCCCTGCTCAATGCAGGACTCCAAGTCAAAGCAGATCTGACAGATGGTTGTCCAATTTTCTCTTGAATGCCTCCAGCGTTGGGGTGCTCACCACCACCACCCGAGGTAATTTGTTCCATTTTCATACTGTTCTAACAGTAAGGAAGTTTTTCCTGATATTCAGCCTAAATCTGGCTTCCTGTAGCTTGAGCCCATTGTTATGTGGCCTGCACTCTGGGATGATTGAGAACAGATTCTGCCCCTCCTCTATATGACTACCTTTCAAGTATTTGAAAAGTGCTATCATATCCTCTGCCCCCGCCCCCAATCTTATTTTCTCAAGGCTAAACATGCCCAGTTCTTTCAGTCTTTTCTCACAGGGCTTGGTTTCCAGTCCCCTGATCATCCTTGTTGGCCTTCTCCAAACTTGCTCCAGTTTGTTGGTATCCTTCGGAACTGGACATGGTACTCTTGGTGAGGACTAACCACTGCTGAATAGAGGGTAACTAGTACCTTACAGGATTTGGAGACCATACTTCTGTTAATACATCCTAAAATAGCATTTGTCCTTTTTTTGCAGCCACATTGCACTGTTGGCTCATATTCATTTAAATGTGTATTATATTTGGATAGTTTAAAGTCTTGCTTATTTTGGCCTGGTTTTACCTTATTTTGTACTCTACTGTATCATATTGGCTTTCCTCTGTATTTTTATGATGCTGGCCTTTGCATTTGTATTTTTATCACACTGGTTTTTATATTCTGTTTTTACATTTTTGTATTTTATTTTCAAGTTAATCATTTTATCTTCCAATACTAAACTGAAACAAAATGCAAAGATCTAAAACACTAAATTTAGGCTATCATATCAAACTTTGGATATATCATGAGAAGACAAGACTGAATGGAAAAGATAATAATGTTAAGAAAAGTTGCAGACAGTGGGAAAAGCCTAAAGCCTAAAATGTGGTTGATTGGCTCAATAAATGAAACCACAGTGCTGAATTTGCAACACCTGAGCAGGGCTGTTACTGACAAAACGTCTTGGAGGTCACTAATTCATATGGTTGGAGGTGACTTGACAATACATGACAACATTTTATATTATTGTTGTTTTATTGTAAAGTAATTCCATCATAATTGGCTAGCATGTTCTATAAGAGCCTCATAAATGCAAATAGTAAAATTAAAGTAAATAAAATTTCCTATTGGCCTAGGAGAGGCCTTTCCTGATGGAACAGGTAGAGTCTACCCGATACACCAACCTATAGTTAAACCAATTTCGAGGTCCTTTTCAACACCTTGTCACATTCTTAAAATTAGGTATACAACTGATTGTGGGCAATAGTTCCCACCCAGAGGTATTGTTCTGCTAGCTGTTCCTTTTCTACTATTTTCTTTTTTATATATATATATAATTTTTTATTATTTTTTTTACATAAGGGATGACAGAAAGGAAAAAGGGAATTGGAATTGACCTTTTCTACTATTTTCAAGAGAGTCAATACACAGAGAAGTAAGACTGAGGTCATCCCAATAGCGTCATGACATAAACAACCCAGTTCTGTGTTGTCAGCCAAGCAGTATAATAAGTTAAGACAACAATGCATAAATCATCATAATCAATGGATTCACAAATGTTTAGCAAAAATACCTGTGAGTATTACTTAAATCTTAATCTGCTTCTACTTCCTTTGTAATGTCTTAGTTTGCAAGAAGTGTGTTCTTCATGCTTTCTTCCTATGCTCATGTCCATGCCCCTATGCTAATACTTTACATATTTGTCCCATCAAAGGAGCAGACCTGGATTTGCTAATAAAGGCATTTTGTTACAGTGTGTGTGCAAAGAGCATGTGCTAGACAGTGCATCTATCAGAGAAGAAATGGGAATAAATCCACAGTCTTGTAGACACTGGTTTTCACCATGCCTCAGCATCGGACAAGCTGCCTGGCACTGATGGAAATTGGAATCAAACAATAGATGGAAGATTGCAATTTTCTCACTGTTGCGTTACAGCCAAACTCTGGTTAAACAGACTCTTTTCCATGAAAGGCTAAGCCTTTATCCTGAATGCATCAGCTGAAACACTGCATTGAAAAGGGCCTGAAGCTGGTCAGATACTGTTTTTGTGGAGCTTCCGAGATGTCCCTGTAGTTTCAGCACTGAAATATTAAAGAAGACAGTACTAAATCAGTAATTAAAAAATACAATTTCAGATTTATTTTAGAAGCTTCAAGTCTATTTCTTGATATAAACCAGAGATCCCGATTTTTTTTTTTAAAAAGATGACCCCTGAGGGATAATCTGATCCTTGATATAGAGGTGCTGATGTGAAGACAGCTGCTCTGGATTTCCAGAGAAAGCCTAAACTGATATTTTAAAATTGCATTGTGATTTCTAGTTCCTTTCATGTCAGAATAGGATGAAAATTCTATCAGGGAATACTACAGGGGAATACTAGGTGTTTCTTCTGTTCCTTTTGGCACACAAAAAATGATTGCCCAAATAACATCAAATGTCTATAAAATGTACTTGAAATCTCAAGCTGGAGCTCTTCCAAGCCTAAGGAACTACTGCAGCCCTTCATGAACAGCACATCTGCCACCTGGGAAAAGCTCCACTCTGCATTTCAAATACAAGGCTAGAACTTTTCTTAAACTGTAGTTCTTCTCCTGAAAATGAAGGTCATTGATCTTCCTGTAAGAATTAAAATATGGCATAGACAGTCTTCCCCAGCTTGCAGCTACTTAAGACAGATAATCACCAGCCACTGATGGTATTGGCTAAAGCTGATGGGATGTGCAGTCTAAAACACCTGGGTGAGAGCAGTTTAGGAGAGACTGGCACAGATTTCCATGGGGAAGTGAGTCCATCATTATGGATCCCATCTGTTCTGGGGATACATCCAAGGAAAACCAGCACACGTGCTTCCATATTTTATGACATTAGTAGCATTCAGTTAAGCCTTTCCCCCTAAGCCTTTTCTCTTCATTGAGACAGGCCACAGGATGTAATTGCAGCTATAGGTGAAAGGGGATTGCATATATGGATGCTAGCTATATATTTCCTCTTGTGTTTTAATTGTGTCTATTTCATACATTTAAAGCAATATTTTGTTTTTAATTTTATATTTTCAGCTCCCTTTTTTTTGGTGGAAAAGTGGGATAACCAAATAAGTAAGCATTTATTCCTAAGAGCAAAGACAATGTGTTCCTCTCAGACTGTTGCACTATGTTTTGTTGTCAGCCATTGTTTTTCAGCTCCTAGTTTACTGTAACTTTTAAAGCTTCCAAAATAACTTGGTAAATCTTTTTCAGTGTAAAGAGGTACTATTCTGCATTTCATCGTTACCAATCTGTTAATCTTCAGAATCAACTGTTCTCCCATGAAACTGATGAGGAGAAATCATTGTCTGTTTCGCTGGTGCTGTTGTTAGTATACTGTGTACCAAAAAAGTTAAACATACAGTGAAAATGTAGCGCTACAATTTATTTACTTACTTACTTATTAATTAATTAATTAATTCAATATACCACCCAGTTACTGAATTCACACTACTCTGGAAGGTGTAGAACAAGCAAAATTCCACAACCACCTCCCACTTCATTCCAATAATAACATAAACAAGATGGTGCTACCGTGTTTCCCCCGAAAATAAGACAGGGTCTTATATTAATTTTTGCTCCAAAAAACGCATTAGGGCTTATTTTCAGGGGATTTCTTATTTTTTTCCATATACAACTATCTACATTTATTTAAATACAGTAATGTCATCATCTTCTGGTTGCTGCACAATGCTGCACAATGGTGGAGGGCGGGGTTTCACTTAACTAGGGCTTATTTTTGGGGTAGGGCTTATATTACGAGCATCTTGAAAAATCATAG
Organism: Intellagama lesueurii; assembly: GCA_037013535.1. NCBI lineage: Eukaryota > Metazoa > Chordata > Lepidosauria > Squamata > Agamidae > Intellagama > Intellagama lesueurii. The sequence goes on from JBAJHW010000002.1 coordinate 72,465,163, forward strand.
TAGGGCTTATTTTCAGGTTAGGTCTTATTTTCGGGGAAACAGGGTATAACTAACTCAAATGCAGTAAAGGCTTTCCATGCTGCAGCAATTTACTATTAGTCTGTACCTGAACTTGCTCATTCCATTTCAGCATCTGCAAAGAACACTTAAAAAACAAAACATAACTGCTAAATAACTCAGTGATTCAGGTATCTGGCTGCGGAGCCAGTGGTTGGGAGTTCGATTCCCCACTGTGCCTCCTTGGCAGGAGCTGGACTTGATGATCCACAGGGTCCTTTCCAGCTCTGCAGTTCTACAATTATATTATATTAAAACAATAATGGTAGGGTGACTTTCCCTCATCATTGAGTAACTACAAACCTGTTAGAAAACATTTATGTTCAAAAAAACACACAGACCTTTTTTGGCTCCAGAAGGTTAGAAGGTACTACTTGCAGGAGGGATTTGGTTCAAGCAGTAAATAACCATTCTCACATTCCTCTGGTACCCAAGAGTCTGCTACTTTTTTTGCAGATGAGCAGCTGCAGGAATCCCAGGTTGTAATGCAGCACACAAGATACTACCTTTTAGTAACACATCCCCAGTTTATAACAGCTTGAGATGGGGCATAGAGATCTAAGGTGGCTTACAGATGACTAAGAATAGTAAAGGTAAAGGTTCCCCTTGACATTTAGTCCAGTCGTGTCCGACTCTAGGGCGCGGTGCTCATCCCCGTTTCCAAGCCATAGAGCCAGCGCTTTGTCCGAAGACAGTTTCCGTGATCACGTGGCCAGCGCAACTAGACACGGAACGCTGACTAAGAATACATAGAACTAAAATCACTGTACATTATGATATTAAAATATGACTTAACATATACTTGTATTAAAACACACTCATTTAAAAAGTTTTAAACCACTTAAAACATCTAAGAGAACAGTAAAGTGTACTTTACCCCCCACTAAGACTCCTCATCAGACTATTCAGTTGCCAAACGTCTGCCTGAAAAGGAACATTTTTTGTGCAGAAGGCCAACAGGGAGGTGATCAACTTAGCCTCACATGGGATGGAGTCCCACTGCCTGGAAGCAGCCACTGGAAATGTTCTCTCTCATATCCTCACAAAACATGTCTGTGAACGTTGCAGGACTGAGAGAAGGCCCTTGTCCAAATAGCTCAAAAGCCAGGCTTGGTTAAACGGGAAGACATGATCCTTCAAATAGCCTGGACGCAAGCTGTAGAGGGCTTCATAAATCATCATAAACAATATTCTGAATTGATTCAAACAGACTGGTAACCAGTGAAACTGTTGTAACAAGGGAGTTATATAATCTCCGTAAGCAGCCCGGATCCACAGTCTGGCTGCAGCATTTTGAAGCAGCTGAAGTTTTTGAATGGTCTTCAAAGTCATCCTCATGTTGAGTATGTTACAGGAATCCCAGAAGGATATAACAAGGACTTGTGTCAACACAGTCAAATCAGACATTTCCAGGAAAGGGTACAGCTGGTGCACCAGGTTTAGTTGTGCAAATGGCCTCTTGGCTACCAACTAAGCCTTAACATCCAGGCTCAAGGGTGAATCTAGTAATATATCCCAATTGTGAACCTCAGTTTTCAAGGGAAGTGGAATCCTATCCAACACAGGTTGACTCTGTTTCCTGTTCTGCCTTTCAAATGGACAGGGACATCTCTGATTGCAATGCATTAAGTTTCACTTTGTTCATCCTCATCCAGTACATTAATGGCATTAGGCACTGGTTTATAACGAAGACAGTTTCCTTGAAGTGAGATGGAAAGGAGACACAGAGCTGAGTGTCATCAGCATACTTGTGGCAGCAAACCCAAAAGACCAGACAACCTCTCCCAACAGTTTTATGTATACATAAAGTAGAATGGGGGACAAAGAGAAACCCTGAGGGACCAAAGCATCAAGTAGGAGTCCCTAGCACCATCTTTTAAGTTCACCAATTCAAGAGGAACCAGAGCCACGGCAAGACAGTTCCTCCAACTCTCATCCTGGAGAGGCAACCATAGTTGATCAAGGAGTAAAGTTTCCCATATTACTCCTTCCATTCCAATCAAAAATAAACTCTCAGTTAATAAACATTTTGCCAGGATTCCCATACTCTTCAGGCTTGGTATAATTGTTGTTTTGGGCTTCCTCTGACAGATCATTCATGCAAAGAGCAACCTCCATTACCTGAGTGCTGCTCCTTAGGCATGTCACACAATACCAACTATTAGAGAAGGTATCAGCAAATTTACGAGAACTCAGATGTTTGCAGTGTGAGAATAAAAACAAATACCCAGGAGGGAGGGATGATTTGGGGTGGAAGGATTGTTTGCAAGGGGAGAAGAACAAAAAAGGAACAGAATATTTGGAAAGGGGGTATAGCTACAATCCTATGTAGGAGGAGAAGTCTAAACTGTAATGTTTTGTTGCAGCTGTCAGGTCCTATGTGACCTTCTTTATAAAACTTTTTATAAACATTCCAAACATACCAAATACTGTACATACTGTACAGCTTTCTTGAAAAGGATTACAACAAATTCTTAAACAGGCAGCTTATTGTTTCCTAACCCTTATAGCTCTTTTCCCTTCCCCCTCAATCAGTAGACTTCACAAAAATGAACTGCATGCAGTAATTTTGTTCCATCTTCCTTCCTTCAGGTGGCTGCTACTTATTTCTTTTCTTTACAAAGAAGGCAAACAACAAATTAAACATGGCAAAGAATTAAAAACATTTGGCTTGAAGGGACCCCAATGCAAAATAACCAAGGCTGCAATTTTTATATCGCAAGCAATCTGTAAACAGCAGCAAAATTAATGCAGGGAAGTAACACAATTGTCTGCTCATGAATGCAGAAAAGCTTTTGAATTTGTTAAAACTAAACTAGCTTAGACTTACAGTTCTATACTTGGGGCTAAGCCTCAGTGAATGCAGTAAAACTGACATCTTAGTACAGGCAGAGAACTGCTGTTGAAAATATAAGCTGTACAAGTGGCCATCTGGAAGTACAATTCCACACAATCTGTTGAATATTTTACAGCTTCCATGGAGATATTTGTGTCTGCTCTCTTCTCTGTTCTGTCACACTCAGGGTGAGGCAATTTTTTTAAAAATTTGCTAGTGACTCTGATCTGCAGTTTTGAAACAATATATATAGCCATCAGTAAAAAATGATGACATTTTTTATCTTTGTTAAACTCTCTGTGTTCCTCATTGCAGTCAACAACACTCAAAGAACCTTCAACAGAGAGGAAGCTCCAAGTTAGTTGGGAAGGCAAGATTTTGGAACATTGCCCTACCCCAAAGTACTTGGGTGTCACTCTGGATCAAACCTTGACCTACAAAAACATTATTTAAACATGAAACAGAATGTTGCTGCCAAAATTAACATAGTTAGGAAACTGGCTGGGTCAGACAGGGGGTGCACACCCACAAACTATAAGAACAACAGGTTTCTGTGCTACTCCACAACAGAATATGCTAGTGCCATATGGTATAAATTAGCACATGCTGAACAAGTGGATGTAGCTTTTAATTAATTGGGCAGGATTATTTCTGGCTGCCTGAAACCTACCCCCATTGAAAATGTCTATTACAGTGGTGCCTCGCTAGACGATTGCCTCGCAGGACGAGGAAATCGCTAGACGATGCCTTTTTGCGATCGCTACTGTGCTTCGCAAAACGATGGTTTCCTATGGGGAATTTTCGCTAGACGATGAGGTTTCCCCATAGGAATGCACCGACTAGTGGTCAAAAGCTGTCAGTGCATTCCGACGGGGACCCGCGCTCGCTAGACGATGTTTCCCTATGGGAGATTTTCGCAAGATGACTGAGTTTTCCCTTGGAACGCATTGAAGAGATTTCAATGCATTCCAATGGGAAAACGTGCTTCGCTAGACGATGTTTTCGCAAGACAGCGATCTTCGTGGAACAGATTAACATTGTCTAGCGAGGCACCACTGTATTTGGCTGTCATTGCCCGTCCAGAAGTATGTGGAGAGAGGCTAGCAAATAATGAACAAAATAAGGTGATACAGCACCAAACCCATCCATTTCATGGACACCAACCTGGCTAAAATTGAGGAAAGGTTTTCTGCACACATCTCAAGCTCTAAAGAGGTTGAGGCTAGCCTAAACCTACGGAGAACAAAAATAAGACAACTTACTGAATGGATAAATGCTGAAGAGTGTCTCCCACCAGGACAAGACTCTAACTGGACCATCTGGAAGTCACTTAATATACTGTGAAGCAAAGTAGGAAATGCAAAGAATAATCAAATAAATGGAGCTACTTGGATACAGGACAAATTTTCTGTGACTGGAGAAATTCAATCAATGCAGCACTTACATGTATGCAATTTATGCCCCATCATATGTACAAAAGATCTAGCAAATGGCCGAGATAACCAGGGCTTGAAAAATGCACTCGTCCACTTGTCTGTGATGAGTGAAAAATGCTGCTCAACGAGCCTGTCTCTCTCTAATCCTGCAGTCCTCCCCTCCCCCTCCCATTGCAAAAGGAAAACTGCCCTCTTTTCGCAAGAAGAGAGTTTGAGCAGCACATAGAGATATAGCTCTGCAGGAGAATGTAGAGTAGTCCCATGCTGGAGAATATGGAGATTCCCTGCTCTCAATTTCAACCGAACGAGGACACATCCTGGGGTGGGAGGGAACCATGGCTCCTTAAGAGGCCGGGCGCTTTTGCTTTCAGTTTTATTTTTGCTGGAGACATTCAAAAGAAAGGCATTCAAAATACAAGCTTCGTGACCCCACAGGCACGCGGGTAATAAAGCAACCCAAGTCTGAGGGTACGTAATACAATTTATTTTGGGTTTGTACGCATTGTTACATAGAAATAAAAGTGAACAAGTACCTAATTTAAATTTGTTAACATAAATTACAAGGCTATAGTCTGGTCATGCTGACTGGTGAAATTTTTGACTGACTGGTGAGACATTCTAAAAATTTTCAAGCCCTGGAGATAACACTATTGAAGTAGCCCAATTCTGTTAAAAAAACCGCCTAATTATCTTAACATTTTAATTTGTTTTTAATTGTACCTATATTTCACATATTTCCATAATTTTAAATTGTGTAATGCTCTGACATTAATAAAGAAAGAAGTCAGCAACACATCAACTGTTTCTACAGTTGTCAAAACCTTTGTAGAGTGTAGTGTACTAATGCCTTTTGCCCAATATATGGTTGAACAAACACCAGAGTCACTGCTCTGTAATAAAACCTGTCATCAGGAAAAGTATGCCAGAAAACATCATTAAGATAAAATCCCCAGTTCTTTTTCTCTCCGGAAGACATAAGATTTCCATAATGTCAAGTCATAGAATCTGATGCCTGAACATCTACCTAAGAGCCTTACAGAGCTTTATAGATCTTTAGGGGCGAGGAAAATCAGAAGTCCGTATTCATCACAGCTGGCATTTATATCAGAAAAAGGGTTAATTCCAGAATGAAACCAGATAACCATTTCCAATCATATCAAACTTCATCTGGGTATCATGGTATAAGTCTTTTAATTGTTGCAATGATTCCAGGCAACATCAGCTTGTCTAATTCTATAAGCTTTATTTATCTACATTGCTTCTATATTCCATCTGCACAATAATACTGTAATGAGAAAAGCAGAGCATTGCAGTCCAACAAGAGCTGAAGGGTTGCCTGTTGCCCACCTGATACCACCTGATGTATCTATTGGGCTTATTCCAGGAAAGTGTGTTCGGGACAGCAGTCTTACTATTCATCATTTGCTGAAATTATATGAATCTATTCAAAGCTTGAACAGCTATGATTATTAGATTTGAAGCAAAATACCTTGAGCAATATACAGGTTCATAAGATAATATGGGTAGAACTTTGGTAATTATCCATCACCTCTTTTTGAGCATTATATCTATACGTGATTTTTAATAAGTGCTTTACTCCCAGAAGTGGACTGATACAAAGGAACATCTCTGAGTCATATAGCTTCTGAAACATTACTATTTTCCCTTTGCTAACCAGCATAAAACTCTCCATCAAACTAAAAGTTATCAGCTTTGTTTCAATGTTGTAGAATAGTGGTGGTCAATATTCTAAAGGTATCTATATAGTCAACAGGCCTGGAACTATAATGGTATGTGTCTTGCTCACCTAAGGCTGTCCAGTTTCCATTATACATCTGGCACTATGTTAGCAGTGTGAGCATCACAGTTAAGAAGTTTGTCCACTATCCAACAAGCTATATGCTGGATCATATCTCCTACTACATCAAAATATCACATTACACATACCATTCAAATGAGAAATGTAATATTAAAATGTTTAATATTTATTTCTTACAACTTGAAACCACTTAATTTTTCCTTGTGAACAATACTGTGGCAAACCTGCAGCATTCCCTGATTAGACTATGGTGTGCCCACTGGGGACAATGTAAAATGGGACAGATCAGACTCCATCATGGCTACTTCTTCTGGATCTGTACTCTTCACACCAGGATCCACCTGTAGCCCAAAAATGCATCTGGGGACCACCTCCTCCTCCTTCCCATATATCTGCATATACATGGTAGATTGGGTTTCAATCCTGCAGTGAGCTCTGGACCACTAGCTGACAGGAAATGCACTAAATGCTGAAATGCCTCACCCTTTCCATCTCACTGTATCATCTGTCTCATTCTACCTTCGCTGCTGTCATACTGCCTGTCCAATCACAATCTGGGAGGATTCTCCACTTTATTTTGATGTTCATGCCAGTCCATGGACCCCAACTTCATGGGCTAATAGGAGTAATCTCTTTGACTGTTGTCTTGTTTACTCTGTCCATTGTGACCTTCAATAAAGAACATTCCAATACTAAGCATCTTTACTCAGAAAGAAAGTCCTACTGAATTCAGCAAGTCTTCGGACTGCCTATACATTTTTTTAATTACATGGCAGGGTTTCTTCTTTATGACACCATTCTATTTGAGTACAATGGTTCAGTCCTTATGTGTTTTCTTTGCATTGGTAGAAAAGGTTCCACATGTCCATTGTCTCTTATTTCCAGGTATCATTGTAGCCACCCTGTGATTCCAGTTTCACAAACCCAATACAGATGAGAATACCCCATATGAACACAAGATAAGCCACTGTGAATCAGACTGAATCTAAGCAGGATCAGCAGCAGATTTCAGGGACGGGCGACAATGGCGATCCAGATATGGTTAAAATGAAATTTCTGTAATTTCTCACTATTAGCTTACACAGGCTACTGCTGGGACTAGCAGATCAGAGACATCTGAAGGTCCGCAAGTTTCCTCATCTTGAATTAGATTTTGACTTAGTTCTATGAGATATGAATCAAAACAATTTCTATCTACCTTGAATAATTTTCTAAGCCTCTAATATGTCCTTTCTCATTTCCCACCTGTTAGTCCACATTCCTTCCACCTTGCTAAAAAGCCCCAAACACCACAGCCTATTTATCATATATACTCTCATATATTCTAACCCTTTTTCCAGATCATTTTGGAGCAAGAGTGGTAACAATTGTATGCTAAATCTAAATCTATGGGTACATATCAAGGTTTTTATAACATCATCATGATCTTATTTGCCTTTTTCATAGACACTGTTACACATTAAGCAGCAATATCTAACATCCTTCCTGATCTCAGTATCTCTGTCCTACCCTGTTTCCCTGAAAATAAGCCCTAACCTGAAAATAAGCCCTAGTATGATTTTTCAGGATGCTCGTAATATAAGCCCTACCCCCAAAATAGGCCCTAGTTAAGTGAAAGCCTGCCCTCCACCACTGTGCATTAACCAGAAGAAGATGACATAACTGTATTTGAATAAATGTAGATTGTTGTACATGAAAAAAATAAAACATCCCCTGAAAATAAGCCCTAATGCGTTTTTTGGAGCAAAAATTAATATAAGACCCTGTCTTATTTTTGGGGAAACACAGTAGTTAGTGATCAGCAGTTTTGAGCCTGCCTGAGCACTGATGCTAGAGTACAGGCACTATGAAATAATAGTCTTTAACTACTTGAGCCATACCAATGACTACATGTAAGTTAATACATATGGTGAGGGCTATCAGGATCTTGGCTGGAATCAGGAAACTATTGATTGCCAGCATTGTGCAACTTCCAGCAGATAACTGTAGCAGGAAAATCTGGTATGTTGTTATTGTATTAAAGATGTCAGCAATATTGAAAGTCTGTCCTGGATATGATAAAACTTTGTTCTTGTATAAATGGTAATTCAAGAAAAACTGTGACATTCTGGAGTAGTACATTTCAAAAGAATGGCATATGACTTCAAATGTTGTTAATCTTTCCATTAAAAAAAAGATGAACCACTCACTGCTTCGTGAATCTGCATAGCATTCCGGTACAGGAGCCATGCTAAAGGTCTCTGTATCATTCTAAATTTTAGTACATGTGTTGCCAAAGGTTTCTCAGACCAATCATTTTGTGCAATGTAGCTAAGGGCTAGTAATATCTATGTTAATAAGTGATTTAGTTTAGTCTTTCAGTAAGCTGTCAATCCATTTATTTTGAGCTCTTTCTATCATCTTTCTTCAGTATTATACTTCTCATTAGTATATGTTTACATATTCTTAGGCATATCAGAAAGAACTAATTTTCTGCTTTTGCTAATAACATTCTTTATCTACCTATAGGGAGCAACAAGCACGTTAATCTTTGTTACTTGATATTTAATAGTAAGCACCATATCAACAGTTTCATGTGTTTTTATCTGAATGGATATGTAACCATGCTCAAGATAAGGATTTATCAGTGTACTGTAGTTTTCAGAAAAGTAGACATGTTTAGATTGTGCAAGCTTATCACACAATTTTTTAAACTAAATTAAAAATATAAAGAAGCAAAAACATTGTGAGCTTTAAATGTTCTTTTTCTGTGGACATACTGGAGATTTAAACGTCTGAGGAAGTGGACTTGATCTATTTTTTTCTTTTAAATTTTGTTTTTCCTTTGTTTTCTGTCTTTTTAATCAGGGAGTTAATTTTTCCAGGGCTGCTCATTTTTGTGCCGTTTTGATTGATAGGGTGAAAGTATTACTGTACCACAATATCGATTTCGGAGAGAGGTAGGAGCGGTGTTTTCTGGAAATCTTTTTCAAAAAAAAAAATAATCAAGGATTTATTTCCCACACCATCACACCCCCCCCCCCCCGCCGCCTCACTGTTCCCCAATATCTTAAAAAACAAAACTAGTCTTCGTTGGCGGTAAGAGAAATTCCCAAATCTATGTCGTGGTTTCAGTTTTATCAGGCCAGCAGCCAGAAAGGAAGAAGAATACATAATCTTTATCTCTCATCTTTTTTTTTATTGCTCGCTCTATAATAAAACACACTGAGGTCCCTCTCACCCAACAGGACCGACGCCAACCCCACCCTCAGGTGTTCTGCCGCCTTTCCCCCCGCAGCGCCGGCGGCGAGAGGAGGAGCTCTCCTCGGGGCCACCCGCCGGCCTGGCTGCCTGGCAGCGGCTCTTCCGGTGGCTTCCTCGCCGTCTCTCGCTTGCATTTCCTGCTCTGCCCCCCCCCACCACCCCCAGTGCCTCCTGCACCACCAGCGGTAGATTGGGCGCCAGACCCTCTGGTTTTTCCTCCTCCTCCTCTTCTTCCTCCTTCTCCCGGTGCTGGTTTTGGCTTCCCAGCCGCAGCTCCGCTCCCTTTTTCTTTCTCCTCAGCCAAACCTTTCCTGCTGCTGCTGCTGCTGCCGCTGCAGGAGGAGGAGGAGGAGGAGGAGGGCGTGGAGGGTTTGAAAGGCGCCGGGAGAGGACAGCGGAGGCATCTTCGTCCTCGGCCTTTTCCCTTCTGGGAGGTGTGGGGAAGGCATGACCTACTGAGCCAGCCCGGAGAAAGGGAGCGCGGGCCGTGCCGCCGAGGAGGGGAGGCTGCGGGGGCAAGGAAGGTGAGTGAGCGCCTTGCGTTGCCGCCGGCTCCCTAGTCTCGCCCCCCCCCACACACACACACCAACCCCGTCTGCTGTGAAGGGAATGGCCCCCCCCCCGCCGCCCCTGCCCCTCTTGTCGGGACCCTCTGAGCACCCAGAGTGCTGCCTTCCTCGACAGTCCCTCCCTTGCCCTGTTCTTGAGGGACTGCCATTGCACTGCTCTTTTCTCTCGAAAACGGAATGCGCTCCGGTCTCCTGAGGAGCAAGTGCCGAGAAAAGGGAAACCTCCCTCGGGTTATTTATTATTCTTGCTCAGGGAAAAGAGCGTGTGAGCGAGGTGGGGGGGGCATATGAGGAAGAGGGAGCCCTTTCATCTCTACCTGAAAAGGGGACAGCAAGTTTTGGCTTCCCCCCCCCTCTTTTCTTTCATCTCCACTTCGCTCCCCCCCCCCCCCCGTCTATGACAGATACGCAAGTGGGGAGAAGTTCTGTATAGGTCGTTTGTACGGTGAAAGTCAGCAGGCGGCGACTTTCCTGCCCATCGTCACCTGTAAAACAGCAAAACTTCATCTACACCTAGCAAGGAGGTGGCTCTGAGCTTCATTTCCTTTTTTCTTTCCTTCTTTTTAAAAAAAAAAGAAATCCTGGCTTGAATATTTGGCTTGAGAAGGTAAGGAGCAACTTACAGAAGGTTAAAAATTGACATCTGTAGAGGCAACAGTAAGTGATGATGGTTGGAAAACTGAACACTTGCTCAGTCACGTTGATATTGGCTCGCTGCTATGCATAGGGAAAGGAGGCAAATATAGCTTGTGATATCTAAGTCTTTACTTATGCTGCCTGGGGGGGGGGGGGAAACCCCACCATTCTATTAATTTAGAACAACCTCCATTTCTGATGAGTGCATGATTATGTTTGAAACACTTACATTGCTATTAACCCAGATCTAGTTATAGTGAAGTAAGTGAAAGTTTAAAGGGATTGAGAATGCCAGGGATTTCAGTAATAAATCACTTTATCAATGTATTTTTTCAGTGCCTCAACTTGTGATACTTATTAAGATTAATATGCCTTTGTGCTATTTTGACAGTACTGAGGTGTTTCATGGAGTAGTGCATGTTAAAGAAAACTGATTTTTTGCATTGATTTCTCCTTGATGTTCAGAATCACAATATGGAACAATTTGGAGATACATGGTCGTTATAAAAACGAACAGAGAGAGAGAGAGAGACGTGGTCTTTAAAAAGCAGAAGTCTAATTTTTGCTTGGTTTAAGTATTGCACTCTCTCTCTGTCTTGCTCTCTCTCTCTTTGCTGTCTTGCTCTGCCCATGTGGGATTCAGCTATTTAGCTTATTTTAATTTGTTTTCAGTTGAACTAATTTAACTTGCTTTTCTCTATTTTTCTTGACATTATGCAATGTTTATGTTGCAGATGCTGGAAGTGTGTGGTTCTATTGTTTAAATTGTTCACATTTTTCTAAAACAATCCCAGTAACACATAGTTTACTATTGGACCTTAAGCAATTGAAACACAGAACTTGAAAAATACTTGCAAACAAGTATTTCAATTAGCTTTAAAAAGAACTCTTTTGAGAAGGCAGGTAGATCCTTGAGAAACCAGTATCTGTTTGTTTGTTTGTTTTTTTTTGTATGAAGAGACTTTAGCTTCTTTGGAAAACAATTTTGTCACATATATGTTTCTTTTGGCAAACTAATTGAGTTTATTAATGATATGTTAGATATTAATATACTATTGGATCATTAAGTAATTTTGCTGGGTTATATAAAAGGACACTTTAATGTGTCAGATATTGAACTGGTTTCAGGTGTACCTCTTGCTACCAGGAAGGCAATGCATTAAAAAAACAAAACAGAGCTTCCTTCTGTAAATGACTGGTTTAATTGTATCTAGAATATTGCCCTGCAGACTAAATTGACATTTATCTGATGATGCACAGAAATTATTTTCAAAGTACAGATAAACTTTAGGAATGATGGCAATATTTATTATGTCCTAAAATGAGAAAGTGAGGAATTGAACATACTCTCTATTATGTTATTGTTTTTAAAAAGAAAACAGAAGAAAATCAACACATATTCCGAGGATACTTATGTTTTATTTCAAGTATTATAGAACCTTAAAACTACCAAGTTGTATTTGACAAAAAGTTTCATGGACTGCAGAATGTTTCTTGAAAGGAAGAAAACCTGAATCGTCTTAATTTCTGCTGCTACGGATAACATGATCATCCCACAGAAATAGTATTATTCCCATAGAAATAAGTATTATTGTCATCTTGGGAGCAGTCCACCACTTTCTTATGCTTAGGATGTTCATTTGGGGGAGTACTGGAAAGCCAGTGTCAAATCAAGATGTTTTTCAAACAAATACCAACATTAAGTGATATCTGGGGGTCTGCTTAGTTCTGTAGTTTTTTACTGAACTGCACTGATAAAAGTATAGTTTTGCTTTTTCCCTTTTTACAAAATGTACACTGCATGTCCAAAGTACATTTTACTTCTTTCTCCCCTGTTGCATGCTCACAAAAGTATCCTGTTAAAATATCTGCATCTGGTAAGGCAGGCATCAGTAAGTAAAACCTGTGCCAAATGAAACTTGTTAGTCTTTATTGTGCACATGCCACAATGCCCTTAAATGAGACCTGGCATAAATAAATACTTTTTTCCCCCTGTTCCAAGAAGTCAATTCTGACTTATGGCAACCCTTTTCAGGGTTTTCCAGGTAGAGAATACTCAGAAGTGGTTTACCATTGCCTTCTGGGGACATCCTGGGACTGCAGCTTGCCCAAGGCCACATAGGCTTGCTCTTCTCAGAGGCAGAGTGGGGAATTGAATCCCCAACCTCTGGCTCCGCAGCCAGATACCTAAAACACTGAGCTGTCCAGACAGCTAAATAAAGTACAGAATGTCTGCAAAAATGTGACAGAAATATTGTAGATCATTTATGTCTGGCTGTGTTACCTTTATAATTGTTTAGATTTTTATGAACTAAAAACAGGACTGTTTGTAAAAAAAGGTTTTAATATTGTTTATTTCAATATTGTAAGCTACTCTGGGTCTTCTTGAGAAGAAAGGTGAGAAATAAATATTTTAAATAAATAGATAGTAATTCTTGACACAATGACAATGAAAAAGTATAAATGTGGCCAGAATCCATTTAGCATAGCAGTTGCTCTATTAATTTCTGGCTTACAGTTATTGCAGGCCACAGATTGCCCCATTTTAAAAGGGGACTTGTGTCTGTGAAGGGGGTAGTGAATACAGTTAGCTGAAGACAACTGCACATGCAACAAGGCATAATAGAAATGAGATGGGGTGTGGGAAAATGGAATTTGATCTACTGTATTTTAAGATGCATTGTTAGTGTTTTCACTTGTCTGTTTTGTAATGTTATATTCTAAATAAAATTTTACAAAAAAAATTAAGATGCATTGTTCAGTTTGCAAACAGTGAGGTGATACTGTTTTTTCCCCTGGAATTTTAAAATGCATCCTGAAACAATTTAAGGATGCTTCCAGAGAGAGAGAAAGTGTTATAGGCTGTGGAACGTCGAGTATGGGTACATTCCACTTCTAGCCCCTCCTTCACACTTTCGGTTCTAGAGCCTAGAAGTCTTTCTCTGGGAGTTCTCAACTAGATAGGCAGTGGACTCAAAGATGCACCCATTGTACTGGGTTTGGAATAGGTAGAAGCTTTTTGTGTTGACAGAACTGCCGTAGTGCTGGCAGAACCCATTTACGCTGGCTGATTTCATATCTGCCTGCCCAGTTTGATCTGCCAGAACAACTGCTATGCTGGCTGAGATTAGCCATCATAAGAGCCAGAAAATGTGGGGAGGGGAAAGTGCAACCCAGACCTACAGCCACTCTTCCAGAATAAGTTAGGCCATGGTGAGGGTATCTTAAGTAAATTTCTAGTATAGGCTGCAAAGAGTTTGATTCAGCTGGCTTAGTGTGAGCTCAGCAGGCTTAGCTAGCTATTAATAATAATTACATGCTTTCAAGTCTGTTTTGACTTAACAACGACCTTTTCCAATGTTTCTGGGTGTACTCCGAAGTTGTTTACTATTCTCTTCTTACCCTCAAATATTACACATATCCATTAATTATAAATAAATATCCTGTGATAACATTCTCCAGCACTTTATGGAACATGCCTTAGTGCAACAAACACTAAATCTCAACTGATCATAATACAAACTTGCATCAGTTCACCTAAGAAACAGAAATAAAACTGAACATTTCTCATTTCAAAACTACCAGTGTTGTTATAAATTATTTTATATGCGCATATTCTTACCAAAAATATCGCTAAGAAAAATGCATGTTGTAATACATATAAAACTAACTAATTGGAACATGGACATACATTAATCAGTTGACCTAAGTTAGAAATTTAAATGAACAAATAGAGTTACACTTATGATTTCATGCCCAGAGAATTGTTAGAATTCCAATACATAATGTTGAAGCCAGCTCATTCATTAGGCAAAGTGTGGCAGAGTGCTCAAGTGTGTGAGGGATAACAAATTACACTGCTTTTGCCTTCCCAGAGAACCCAGTCAACTCCCCTGAGATGTTTCCTATCCAGAACCAGACACCACAAGTGCTGCTGGCACAGGTGATCTCCCACTGTACTGCACCCACAGGCCCTACCTATAAGGGAGGATGCTTCAGAGTGACATTGGTGCTGGTGTGAAGGACTAGCCATTTTGTGTGGCTAGCCTTGTGCTATGCCTGTCTTCAGTCTTACTGCAAAAGCAGGACAAGAGACTGGCTGGAAGTAGTAGTGAAGGCATTTGGGATGTGGTGAAGATGGTGATGAAACTTCCTCTTCTGTGTCAGGCGGTGGGAATGCCAGGCTGCTGTTGAGTTATGGTGTGTGCATTAATGCTTTTGTAAAATAAATTTGTGTTATGGCTTGTTTATTTATATTCTTTCAGTGGCTAAAATCCAGTAGCGTAATCCAGTGACATCATCAGCTACAGTGGTTTTTCAGGAACTAAAAATCTCTGATTCCCAATGCTCCCTTTAATTGGGTTCTGCAGGATGAAAGCTTTAATTTCTGAAAATAGATGCTGGTGATTTGCATAAATTACAGACTCCCCCTGTCCCACTGCTTCTCCTCAGTTACATAAATTCGGACACAAGTGGACACTATTTAGCATATTTATTCATTTTCGTGGTTTTTAAAAGGCATAGTGGGCCCATATGGCCCTGTACTTCATTGCTTCTTTTCACCTTCCTGTCCATAATTTTGGATATTACTGAATGCAGTACTGAATGTTTTAGCACATCTGATCTAAACTAGCATAAATTTTGTGGCATCAGTTTATAGTATGATCAGTATCACACTGAATGTTTCAGATGAGAACAGGACTTGTCTAACAGTGTTTTCCAGTATTCCCTCTAGTTAACTTCGACAGGTTGCAATGCAGAGAATGTCTGCAGCTCTATATTTCTCAGTGCAACAGGAGAAGCTTTTTTCTTTCTCCTGTAGATATACCCTGTGGTCTGAGCAGGAGTGGAGACTGGAAACAGACAGGAGCTTTGTCAAGCACAGTGTACACAGCAGAGGGGAAAGAGTGATAAATTACAATACAGGGGTGGAAATGGGTTTGGGAAGCTACTTCTGTCTTTTTTTAATTGGGGGATACACTTACATTCTCAGGATTTTTGAAACAGCAGCACCAAATGCTTTTCCCTATGAGATGTTTGGCTTGTATGTAACTATTGACCTGTTTTATTTAAGTTAAACTAGAAAATCCAGTTATTTACCGTGTCTGTTTTGTAGCTCCTGTAAAATAGGGAGAAACATTCTCATAGAAATTCAAATTCATTTATCCTTTTAAAAATTATTTTTCCTTAGAGTTTTGGCCTAATATGCTACCACAGACTAACACAGAAACCCCTTCTAAAGCCACTGAAGAGGTTTCTGTCTTAGTCTGTGGTAGCATATTAGGCCAAAACTCTAAGGAAAAATAATTTTTAAAAGGATAAATGATGTGGCACCTTAAAGCAACCTTTAATAATATAGCAGTTTGTCTTTTAAAATGCTGTAACATTTTTGTCTATTTTTTCATTTTTCTTCTGTTTTTGGCGTGATATTCTCCGGTTGAGCCTCTGTTTAAAATCGAGCATGTTGTGGATTGTTTAGGACTGAACATGTGTTTAGCAGTCATGGCCTGTCTCTTTACCTAATATGTTGAAATCATACCTCTAGGGCAGTGGTGGCGAACCTTTTTGGGCTCGCGTGCCCAAACTGGAGAAAAACCAACAACAGCGGGCAGTGTGCCGCGGCGGCGGCGGAACCGGAAGTGGCAGCGGAAGGGGGAATCCTGGCACGGTGGTGCCTTGAGACCCCACTCCGGATCCACCGCCAGTGCCAGCTGCTCCCGACCCGCCTGCCGAAGTGCCAGCACTGCGACTGCAGCCGCCTTCTCAGGTTTGGCTGCGCAGGGGGGGGGGAGTAGCGATCTGGCAACTTATGGCTCGTGTGCCGGCAGAAAGGGCTCCGCGTGCCACAGGTTCACCATCACTGCTCTAGGGAAAGACTTCCACTGTAGGAGCTCAGTCAGTCATCTGGATCTGGCATCTACCAGATTTATGCTGTCAGGCATACACTTCTGGAGAATCCATCAGATAAACAGACTTTATTTATGGTAGCAGTTCTTTGTGTATAATTAGCTTATGCAGTTTTTCCTATGAAAGCATAAATCAGTAATAGGATTCTGGCCATAGCTTTGTATTTCCACATAGAAACAATTCACCTTTTATATTTAGGATTGTTTTTCATGGTATTAGTATGTGACAAACAAGAATAGGAGTGACTTTTGAAGTATTTTACTGCTAGAGTGAAGTGCAAGTTATATAAGATAATAAAGACAGTTTGCTTTCTGTTTAGGTTTTTGGTTTAAGTCTCATAGTATGAAAAAACAAACATAGAGTATAAAAGTGATTTTTTCCCCTGTTTGCATACATGTGGAAGTAGAAACCTGTGGCCAGAATCCTATTGCTGATTTTCACTTGCATCGGATAAATTGCATATGACTTGGCAGCAAATTGCCAGTCATTAACAAGGTGCTGGACACATGACCTATTATGCAATTAGTTACATCAGTGGTCCCCAACCTTGGGCCTCCAGATGTTCTTGGACTACAACTCCCAGAAGCCTTCACCACCACATCTGCTGGCCAGGATTTCTGGGAGTTGAAGTCCAAGAACATCTGGAGGTTCAAGGTTGAGGACCACTGAGTTACATGGTCCAAAAAGCAACTAGTAGCTCATTAATGAGCAGCAATTTGCCACCAAGATTTGAGTGATTTCCCTTTTGCAAGTCTAAATTAGCAGTAGAATTCTGATCTGTATTTTCTTTAAATCCAAGTCGCTGTAGTCACTAAACAACTGCCTAATTAAAGTCTGTTGTAGAAATTTGCAATGCTGTTTTCAACACGGGAAGCCGTATTCTTGCCACCACCTTTCATATTTGATAAGAGTATTTATGAGACCCTTCCTGGGAAAGAGGGATTGCATTGGAACAGGAGAAAACAGGTCTAATTAATATGCTGAGCCTGTGAGGTTAGATCCTCCATGGTCAACTGCCGATAAACCAGCCTATCTTCAGCCACTACATCCTCATCAGTAATGAGGAAGAGGATGTTACACAGCAAGAGTAGGCACAGTGCAGCCCTTCAGATACTGCTGGACTGCAGTATCATCAGCCCTGGTTAGCATAGTGAATGATATAAGGAGAAATGCTAGGAGTTACAGTCCAGCAACAGATGTTGGGGTACGCTTTGTCCACCCATCATAGTGGAAAGGCTCCTTCGTTGACTTCCACAATAATCTTACCCTGTGCTCAGTCGTTGCAATACTTCTGCCCCTGCCAACAACAGTTGGAGGGGAAGCAAAGGCATTTCCACAGCTGTAGTTTTTAAAAAATGCTTCTGGCACAAGTTACATTAGGAAATGATTCGAATGCTGGACAAAAAATACAGTGCCAGCCAACGTTCCCTCTAATTTTCTACACATGTAGGATGGGAGCCTCACCCCATGCATGCGGGGTTCCAGCTGCAACCAGAAGCAAATGGACGGCAACTCTGGCTCAGCTGCGCAGCCCCAATCCAGTGCTGCGTGGCCACATGGCTTTGCAGCTTAGAGGGAACATTGGTGCCAGCTAGTTCGGAGCAACCACCTTTCCTTTTCACTACTGGCTAGCATTGATAACCCCTTCCCCTAGTTATTTTGGTTTTACAGATTTAAAGCCATCATCCTTATCTGTTTTTCCAAGACTACATTTCTAATTCTTGTTTACTTTCCATCCAGCAATATGTATGCCTTTTAAGAGATGGCAAGTTGCATGCTGTATTACTTGTTGCCTTTAAACAGTTTTCAAAAAAGCTCCAGTTGTTGAAGCAGGTTGGAATCAAACTTTCAAAAGCAGAGAAATTGGTACAACTGTTGTTTTATCTGAATACAAGAAGAGGAAAACTCTCAGTCTCAATGCTAAAGGAAAGCGTACTTTATACATGCTTGTGAAGGATGCCAGGTCACCATAGAAATGATCCACTGATCACTTAGCCATACTACCCTTGTTCTACCTAGTGTAGGTGCTTGCCAAGCAGGTCGATGTGCTACGGATTGGGAAAACTGCCTGTGAGCCCCTTCTCCCAACACCTTTGAGCCCCATGCTCACTTGGTGTTCCAGGGAGAACAAAACGGGCAGGTTGTTGCTTTAGACTGCAAACCAACCTTGCAAGATAGAAAACTCAAAACCCATAAAATGTCCAAAAAGATTTCTGAGTGTAAAGCTGAATTTAGTACCAACAACCCCTTAAGCTGTCTGAATAAAAACACAGTTGTAATTTTTTAATTAATGTTATTTTTATTCAATTTTTTTTAGCAAAACATATATTCAAAAGTAAGCTTAATAACTCTAAAACAGTGATGATGCTGTGAAGCAGTTCCATAATGATAGGCACAAGTCAGTTTCAGAAAACTAAGTAGCAGTGATAATGACCAAAATCAGTTTCAGAAAATTAGGCAGTTAAGAGCTAGTCCCATGTAAATCAACAAAGCTATCTAACCTCAAGCTATACTTTCATAATAGTGTAGTTCCAGGGGACAAGCAGAGTTTAGCATAACAGCAGATTAAATTACATGTTAAAGTAAGTTTGAAGTTGCTACAAGGAGTTGTTTACTAAACCATTCTTCTAGCTGGCCTTATATCCCATTATCCCCTCATGAGCACCAATCAGATGGAGTCCTTGCTGAAGCTAATTAATTGGTAACTTCTGCAAGAGTAATGCATGAGTTTACCTGATGCACTTAATCAGCATACTATAGGAAGTCAAGTATTACTGCTTCTCAAAAGATCCTCCCTTCTTTCAAGGACAGAGATAACACCTGCCTGTGACAACTCTAATCGCATAGGCATTTTCTCTCAGCTCAGTTATTTTCAAGATTTTTAAGGGAATTAGAGCAGATGGTTAAACCCTTTTTTGCTGTTTCCTTCACAATGCTTAATGCACTCTTGTCCAAAAAGCCACAGGAGATTAAAATGTATTTGATGGTTAAAACCTTATTAATTTCATTGAGGTTTGTGCAACTGGAGCCCTAATTTTTCTTACTTTTCTTGTTACTTCAAAGGGTGTGTCAATGTGCTTAGTACTTTCACCTCTTCAATATAATTTGATAGTCATATTGCAGTTTGAGATTATATTTACAGACATCTTATTTTGGAGGGGAGCCAAACAGTTCATGAGCATGGTTGAAGTCCTATATGCTCCTTAACTCCCCCACAGTGTGTGCTGAGAATTACAATAAAGATTTTACTTTGAAAAAAGGAGCAAGCAACAGAACATCTTTAAAGAGAAGTTAGGATTTCATTGTCTTCCAAATAGTGCAGAGTGTTTGTACGTATAGTATTTATCACCTTCGTTCTCCTTTTCATGCATATGTTGAGTTGTATCTTATAAAATACAAGAGTACAACTCAACATATGAATGAAGTGGACAACAAATGTGATGGATATATAAAATAAGGCACATGGGTGCAGTGTGGGGAAAATTGCTTTCAAGGGAGGTAACTGATGAATACAGGCTTCCATTTGAAAATATCATACATGTATAAATTAGTCTTTTAATGTGGTTTGGTCACTGATGTTATAATTCTGTATGCAATCACTTTATTTATTAGAATCATCATCATCAATCATCTTAGAATTGCAGAGCTGGAAGGGACACAATGGATCATGGAGTTCAGCCACTGTCAAGGTGGTCTAGTGGGAAATTGAACTCCCAACCTCTGGCTTTGCAGCCAGAGACCTAAACCACTGAGCTGTTGAGCATTTCATAATAATCTTAGAACTGCAGAGCGGGAAGGGACCCAGTGGATCATGGAGACCAGCTGCTCTCAAGGAGGCACAGTGGACATTTGAATTCACAACCTCTGGCTCTGTAGTCAGATACCCAAGCCACAGAGCTATCCAGCATATTTTTGTCTTGCCATATATTGAAAGAACTCAGGGTATGTTATAGCAAGAACCAGTTTAAAACAATTTAAATCAGTTAAAAACATAATATACGCACCTGGTAGCTGTTCAGTGAAACATACTTTTGAGTAGGCATAGGCTTACGTTATGACTACAAATAGACATAGGCTTAGGCTCTGACTGAGACTTCTTTTGGTCTTGCTTTTTTGGTATTATTCTACCATAATATTAATACTTTCTTGTAATAATTACTCACTAATGTTAATGGGAGAAAATGGATTATACTAGCAAATACAGTTTGCTTTTGTAGAATACTCTTCTTGCTTATAAATAATATTATTATCAGCTGTTGTAAAATCAGCAAACTGGAATTTATAAACAGACTTGGGATCTAGAAATTTGAGAGAACACCTCTCTCCTTATGTACCTGCTCGATCCTGTGTTATACCTTTGTGAGTGCTTACTTAGCAGGAAGAGACAGGTGATGGCTTTCTCAAGTGTTATCCCCTAACTGTGGAAAACCCTCTACTTGATAGTTTGACTGCTTGCTGATGCTACCTTTCTTTTTGTGCCTATTTAAAATCTTCACCTGTTCATTCAGTATGTAATGAGATAATAGTTTGGCTTCTGGTCTTCTGGATTTTGTTTTGCTTGAATTATTAAATTGTCTTAAAAGTCAGAATCCAATTGAATAAGTCTGATGACATACATTTCATTGATAAGAATGTACTAAGAAGTCTGTTTGCATTTCCTGTCATATGTCAAATCATGTAACTAGTGTGCAACAGGAAATACACTCACTGACCTTTTGACCAGTGGCAGCTCACTGCTAAGATTTACACTATTGGACTTACGTGGGTGGGTGTAAGAAATAGGATACGTTTTAAATTGTGTTCAAATATTTGTTTTAGACCCTTTTAAGTTGGTTTTGATTGTTGATACAGGACGGATTTGAAAAAAACTTTGATTATTCTGCTATTTCCTCTCCTAATAGACTTTGAATATTATCATGGCTATTTCAGCTTTGGGTAAAGTAATTGCCCAAGTTCTTCAGCCCAAAAGCTATTTGTCCTCCCATTTCTTTTACCTTGGATAATCAGCTACAACAATCTTTCTATTTCTCAAATACATTTGGAGGGGTATGGGGTTGAAATCAACAAATTTTACTTGTAAGTAAACACTTCCATACTACAACTGGGGTGTTTTTTGCTATCATCCCAGTTGGAAACTTTGGAATTCAAGAGAGGGAAAAAAGTTAATACACCTTTTCCTTTAAATCAACAGATTGTCTGTTTGATATGGTGGGACTTGGAAATAGCCGTCGTGGGATGAAATCTCCACCTCTTCTAGTAGCAGCACTTGTGGCTTGTATAATTGTTCTAGGATTCAATTACTGGATTGCAAGTTCTCGCATTGTTGATTTGCAGGTATTGCTCTTTTGTTGCTTGCCAGATTGTTTGAACAAGCAAAAATGTATTTTCTCCATTGTTTCAGATTTAAGCAAATTAAAGCCTCAGATATGAAATGTACTTCAGGATTTCCATATCTTTCCACTGACAGATATTTGAGTCTTAGCCATAAGAGCAAATACAAGAGGGGAAGAAAAATGCTTGAGGAATACTGTAGCCATGTTAGCTAAATATTGCAGCACATTCAACGAGGAAACTCTTAACACTGTTTCCTGATATTTATACAAATGTGAACACTACTTCATCTCTGTGCATGCATGAATACATAGATGCATAAGTATGTACACACAGAAATAGACCTAATGCAAAAGTTGGAGCTGCTTATTTTAGATCAGTATGTGAACACCATTTCTTGATTCCTTGATTGTCCCTTGTTGCATGATCATTTATGGCTGTTGCCATATTATTTCCCAGTAATATTTTCTCACCATCTATCTGTATCTGTGTTCTTAAACTGTGCAGCTCAGTGGCACTTCAGTAAGTGATTTAAGGAGGGCTCACTGTTGATTGCTCTGTGAGTGAGGTGTGAACATTTGCATGTGTAGATATGTGCAGATAAATAAATCTTGTTTTGTTTTCTGGAATTTAAATTGATTATTGTATATTTATTGAAATATTTTTTCAGACTTTCTCTTCATAATTTTTTATCCGGTATTTCATAGAATCGTATAATGGAATTAGAAGGCAAAGTCCGCAGGGCAGAATTGGAAAATAATGAATTCCAAAGAGAACGGAGAGGGGAGATGGAGAAAATCCAGATCCGGCATAATTTCCTAATGGAAAATGCAAACAAAATACACAGGGATGAGAAGGTAATGTTCTGTTTTGGGCCTCTTTGTGCAATTTGTGTGCAAAAAGTAGGTTTATTGAATACTTTGTTAGTGCCTGAATTGTATAGCATCTCTTCTGGCATAAAGGGAAAGATTTCTGCTGTGGAGGGTTTAACCTCAGTGTGATAGGAATTGGGCTTTAAAAGTACACATTAAGTGTGGCAGCAGAAATATACTGCTTCTAGGGGGTTGATACAGGAGGAAGATATTTCACTGTTGCAACCTCCAACGGCCAAGAATGGGCGTGTGTAGCCCTAGACACTGGGACATTGCCCACCCCTGATATATCATGGAAATAAAATGGAGACCTGTGAAACTAATACATGGCAAGGGATGTGAATCGGTTATGTGTTTTTCTTTATTTTGTTGTGGCCAAATGGAAAAATACCCAAAGCCTATTGAGCACCTTAAAGACTAACTGCTGTATTTTGATAAGAGCTTTCGTGGACAAATCCACTTCCTCAGGCCTTAAATACTAACTGTCCAAAGCTGTGGAATTCTCTCCCCCAACACCTTCATATGGAACCAGAGTTGGACAATTTAGATATGGTTTGAAAACCTGTCTATTCAACATGGAGCCATAGGTGTTGTGTGTAGGAAGAGGTCAGCGACTGGTGTAATTTATTTATTTATGTAATTTATTTGAATTATTTAGCTGTTTTTTTGAGCAGTTTGTTCATTCTTCTTGGTTAATTCTTCCTCAGTGCTTAAAGATTAACTGCTATATTTTGATGTGAGCTTTTGTTCACAAGCCTGAGGAAAAGCTCACATCAAAATATAGCAGTTAGTCCTTAAGGTGCCAGAACGTTTTTGTCTTCTTTATTTTTTCTTTTTCTTTTCTTTTTTGCCTGCTATGAAACAGATTAGTTATGTTGAATTTTACAAGACTGTACACTTAGCTTTTTATAGGCCCGTTTATTGTCCTGTTAATGTATAATGCAAGTCTGATCTATAATCCAAATGAAGAAAATATGTTCACAATAGAAATCTAGGACATGCTTCCTAATTAAAAAAGTATTGCCTGTTCTATCCTCCAGGCTAAGGGTATCTAGCAATATTTCTTTCTCAGTTGTATCCTTGCCAAAAGCCTGTGAGAGAGAGCAGAACTGTATTTTTTACAGTGACAGAACTAGTCCCATTGAGCGACTCCTTGGTTAAAGTGGAATTTCATTCTGTGAGGATCAGATTTTATATCAGGTATAGATTTACTGGAGCATTTGAGGCTGGTCATTTTTTTCTCACCATTATAGGGTAGAAATAATGATTTATTTTGCAAAGTGATTTCACTGATGAGTGAAGAAAAAAAATCTTCATCACTTTGCAGAATAAAATGAGTTCTAGGATCTGACTTTCCTACTTCTTCTCAGAATGGACCCTTTGTCTGGAAAAAAAAAAGCAATTTGGACCTCTAAATGGAAAAAGATTGTTATTGCATTTCTAGTATCAGGGATGGGAAAAAGTTCTTGTGAGAATTCACAGTTTGATTTAAGCGTTGTGACCTGAGTTGGAAGCCACCAGAAGTTGTTAACATCTGCTTTGTGTAAGTCTTGTGTGTGATGGTGTATTATTGTTTTGGCTTGATTTTCATGTTTTACATGGTAATTTATAAACTGATACTTTTAAATAAAAATCCTATGAGTTAGAACAACAGAGCGTGAGTAATGAAAGTTTCAAAAAAGAGAGTAAAGGAGATTGTGCCTAACACTGCATCAAAGACAAACTAGAAAAGGACTTAATGTTTATATTCTAATGTAGCATATGTGAGCTTCTGCTAAGCATTGTGTTGGCTGCTTACATCTTTTTCGTTATTTTGATAAATAGAGGAATGTATATGCCTGTTTTAGAGAAACCTTGAAATATTTATGCTAAAGACATAAAAACAACAAAATAGATGTATCAAACTGAAAGTTGT
This sequence comes from Intellagama lesueurii, assembly GCA_037013535.1. Lineage (NCBI taxonomy): Eukaryota > Metazoa > Chordata > Lepidosauria > Squamata > Agamidae > Intellagama > Intellagama lesueurii. Next base: position 72,489,784 of record JBAJHW010000002.1, read on the forward strand.
AGATTACTAGGTTTTAATTCATCCACAGCCCCATCCTGATCTTTTTCCACATCATCAGGAAACTGTGAGTAAGGAACTCAAGTTCTTATCAGCTCCAGTGAACTAGGGATTTATCTAGCATGAATTTTGAGTTCCTTAACCCCTTTTGATATGATGTATTCTTACCCCCACCAATTTATAGGAAAATGAACTTTGTTCTTAATTTTTCTCTTTGCTTTCATGTAAAAATAATTACTCCTTTTAGTTTATGTTTTTCATTAATTAATCTTAATGAGAGGGTGCATTGTTTAGGCACCTCTCTTATTAATAGCAGTTTCTCCAAAGCTAGCGGGAACTGCATTCCTGACTTCATGACTGCTGGCAGCTCTGCCTGTATTCCATTAGTATTCTGAGATTTTAGACAATGAATTTTTTCAGTTTTCTAAAAATGAAATATCTGATTCTCAAGATTCTGTTTCTGTATGTGGTATCTAACTTTGCATTTGCACAGTGTCATAATCATCGTGTCAGATCATAATTTTTAACACACTGATTCTGACATGTGGGTGCCTCTTGAGTGGAATTAAGTAGTTTATAAGTTGTCTAGAGACCATTCTGTACTGACATTCTTTCCCCAGGAAATTTCAGGCAGGCAGTGTTATACCATCTGCCTACCAGCTGGGGCAAGATATGTTTTGTACAGCAAGAAAGCCTTCTGCTTTTTTATCAAATATTTCAGCAACAGGTATAAAGGAATCTTCTACATGAAGAAGGGCTTCTTCAAATTTAGGGTTTCCCCCAAAAAAGACAAGATAAAAGAGCAGTTTAAAAACATGTCTTCTGTATTTGCTATTTTTTCCCCCTTTGCCTCTATTAATTTTGTTCATATTTTACTATGATGAGATCAGCAGAACTTATAACAAATGGCCCAGACTAGGAGATATATCTCATATATTTGTGGGATGTGTTTAAGCATTGCATCCAATTTTTATATGAGACAAAGTTGAAATACTGTGGGAAAAGTGTTATGTTTAGGCACATAGCTAAAACTGCAGTTTTAAAAAAGAGTATACAGTTATGCATATTGTAGAACTATATTGTGATGAAAAAAGGAAATTGAAGAAGACTGTTTCCTAGAGTGTATGTCCATAAGAAAAAATAATACTGGAAATGTTGCAATCGCCTATGTCATGCTTGATCCTTGGTTGTTGTTGTTTTTTATCCTTGGGTTATCCTGTATATGCCACTTGAGAAATGATAAATAAGTAACATAATTCTTGTGTGTGTGTGGTGTGCTTTTTAATCTACTCAAGGTATCAGCATTGTTTGAATAAAACTGCTGTACTACCATAGTATTACTGGATGGTTATCCAAGCTACAGCCCCTGTTCTTTTGGTTTAAGGATTCTACCACGAGGATTAGCTAGCATTTATATAATGCTGGAAAGTAAATGCCAATTTGTAAGATTGGATCCAAACTTAATAATTATTTGTTAGTAGGCTTATAGAATGAGTCTTTAGTCTGGATTTAACTCACTGTTTCTCAGTCACTTAATTTTTTTTCTTTCAGGCAACGCTGCTGAATAACATCACATTAAATGAGAAACTGATCCGCAGTCTTCAAGGTAAATCTCAATAAAGCAACATCTTTTCAATATATAAATTTGCTTCTCCCTAAAAATGTCTTCATTAAATAGTTACTGGTAGAACTTTTCCATTCAGAGTAGTAAGAAACTGTGATAGCAACCAGAGTTGTTTCCAAACATAGGCCCATACAGAATGTCTATAATTGTAGCATGTAGGAAATTTGTGTATAAAGTGAAAGCCATAGGACTAATGTAGACAAGATGCTGGCGATCTGATTAAATTATTCATCTGTCAATTCTTTAAAAAAAAAGGCGGAGTATGGAGTATGTGAGGAATTTAGTTTGACTTTAATTTAAAATAAATTAAAAATCCTCTAAATATGCAGTGCATAAAATGTTTCAGGCAGGAATCTACAGAGCAGATTGACTTCAAGTCTCCCTCAGTAGACCACCCCTTATTTGTTTGTTTACCTCAACTAGCACTTCTTATCTCAATACAGTTACCTCAATTCAGAGATTCTGGTAATGAGAAAGAATAAAATCTTCGATTTACTTACAGTTCTTTATAGATAAAAAACAAACATCATATTGTGTAAAAAATGTTAATGTTACATCATTGAGCTTAGCTGGTTAACTAGCTTTATTATTGACTAATGAATGGTTACATAGCTGACAGAACACTTCACTTTAACTGTCTTCAGAATCCATTGCTAACCCTGACAGAACACTGACTGGAAAAAAGGCAGGAAAAATAATTCTGAGGTAGAGAGGAAACTATTGGCTATTACTGAGTTGACTGTTATTTAATCCTAGTCCAGAAAAATCCCTCCCAGCCAAAACCTCTCAAATGCATCATACATAGGTTGCAATATATCCAACAATAACTTGGTTTAGAACAACACTGTAAGTTTTTTTGGTATGTTTATAACTTTCCAACAATTCCAAATCAGTTTCGAATTTTAAAAACACCGCATGTTCTTCCCCTGGAGGAAAAACTGCCCTCCTTTCCCAATTTCTGTTTGTCCCATCACTAGAAAAATAGTGGAAAACAGGTAGGCATGGCAGAGTGCTCATGAGGAACATGGCAAGATGGAAGGATTCATCTCTCACCTTCCAGTACCATTGTCCACATCTAAAACCTATGGCTTATTATTATTATTACAGACAATTGATCCAGTAATGATTCTCCAATATATCACATAATTTGGCCTTCTGGTTAGTTTTAAGATAGTGATTAATATAAGAGTGAATATGGGAGATAAATAAATAGGAATTCTTATTTATTCAGAAGCCTAGAGATAGATGTATGAAGAAAAACACAAACTTGGAAAGAACACCAATTTGTGAAGGATTTAAACCATACATCTGTTGCTGTTGGTGGTGCTGTATTAGAAACTTACATCTGCATTTCTCACAGGGAGGGATTAGTCCTCAAGATTTTTGATGAAGGGAGAATGTAATCTATCTTCTTCTAATGTATGTTAGAAGTAACTATTAATATTTTTTCTTGTGCCAAGAAAGGTATGAGAAGGATGGAAAGAAGTCAGGTGCAAGTTCTTGGGGAGAATCTCAGAAGGTGAGGGGAAGCAAATAGAAAAAGTAGCCATTTGATCCATTCCTAGAAACAAAGTTCTGGTATGAATGATCGCTTTAACTGATTACCAAAAAGTTATAATGGAGATTATCTTCTCTGAGATGAGCTCTTTGCTGTCTTTCATCAGAGAAAGATAGTATAAAATTTGGGATTAAGGTACATAATAAGAACTGGACCAGAAATAATGTAGTAAGCTGTGCTCTTGAAAGCAGACTATCAGCAAGGTGAACTGGAGTTTTGAAGATTCCACAGTGCATCATATGCAAAGTTAGATTCCACATACCAAATGTATCAGTTTATTGCCCGTCCCTTCTCTCTCTATGGACAAAAGCCTGTCTTAAGTCCCTGTGAAAATGTGGCCTCCACTCTTCTTATGGCACAGTCTGTTTGGATAGGTAAATCTGCATAGACACATGCAGACAGATTATCTTTCTGGCATGGAGCTAGAAAAAGATCTCACTACCTTCTAATTGTGCTTCTTAAAGCTGAAAACATAAACGTACCTGCTAGAGCTAAGCCCTGGTGAATACAAGGATTGAAACGCCATTCAACAGGAATGACATCACTAGCAGCAGGAGAATTGATTGATTAATTCTTTTTCAATTATGGGTGCACATGATTTTGTCTCATCATGTGAAAGCTGTGCATAGCCCAAAATCAAAAATGAAGTCTTTTATCAGCAGCAGTCTGCCACTGATGGTGATGTCATCCCTGTTGAATTGTTCTCCATTGGTCACAAAGACTAAGGAGTAATAGGGGTTTAACTCATATAGTCATTTATCTTCTTACTGTAGATCATTAATCTTTTTGATGATGGAAATAATAACATCAGTTCTGGTTGATAATCTATATTTTCCTCTCCTCATACTTCTATATTTTGTTTCTGTTTCATAATTTGGTTTGAAATTTTTAAAAATATCGTGGATCTAGAACACTTGAAAGAACTGCAGCAGGAATATGGAAAGCTCCAACTGGATATATATAAATTTCAGAAAAACCAGACCAACCTTCAGAGGAAATTTACATATGACATGTAAGTTTGCATTAGTCCACTACTAATATTAGAAGCAAAAGGGCCATATACCATTTTGATTGCTTCACTGAAGTCAGTGGCATTGAGGCTACATTCTTACATTTCTACATACTTCCATGACACATCTACTAAAGTCAGTGGAACTTATTTTTGAGTAGATACATATAGTCCTGGATTGTTGAACATATGAAGTACTTCTAAAAGTATACTTAATTTACTCATATCTGAATTTAGGCCTTCAGTTTTGATCATCTTACTGTACCTGTGAATAAATCAAAATTACAAAGGCTTAAATGATTGGTTATTAACATCAAGGACATTTTTTTCTCTGACCTTACCTTTTGTCTATAATATCAGAAATGTGAATGCAAAAAATGGAAAGACTGAGTCCAAGAAAGAATGAATATAGTTTATAAGGAGTGCCTCTTGTTGTTTAGAGTCCGCACCACATGTAACTGTAGAAACCAAATGTAGTAAACCTCTTGCCACTCTCTCCAGAACAGTAAGAACAGGGAGGTTTGAGTAACTTGTTGTTGTTGTTTAGTCGTTAAGTCGTGTCCGACTCTTCGTGACCCCATTGACCAAAGCACGCCAGGCCCTCCTGTCTTCCATTGCCTCCCGGAGTTTGGTCAAATTCATGTTGGTAGTTTCGATGACACTGTCCAACCATCTCGTCCTCTGTCGTCCCCTTCTCCTCTTGCCTTCACACTTTCCCAACATCAGGGTCTTTTCCAGGGAGTCTTCTCTTCTCATGAGATGGCCAAAGTATTGGAGCCTCAGCTTCAGGATCTGTCCTTCCAGTGAGCACTCAGGGTTGATTTCCTTCAGAATGGATAGGTTTGTTCTCCTTGCAGTCCAGGGGACTCTCAAGAGTCTCCTCCAGCACCACAATTCAAAAGCATCAATTCTTCGGTGGTCAGCCTTCTTTATGGTCCAGCTCTCACTTCCATACATCGCTACTGGAAAAACCATAGCTTTGACTATGCGGACCTTTGTCGGCAAGGTGATGTCTCTGCTTTTTAAGATGCTGTCTAGGTTTGTCATCGCTTTCCTCCCAAGATTCAGGCGTCTTTTCATTTCCTGGCTGCTGTCACCATGTGCAGTGATCATGGAGCCCAAGAAAGTAAAATCTGTCACTGCCTCCATATCTTCCCCTTCTATTTGCCAGGAGGTGATGGGACCAGTGGCCATGATCTTAGTTTTTTTGATGTTGAGCTTCAGACCATTTTTGGCGCTCTCCTCTTTCACCCTCATTAAGAGGTTCTTTAATTCCTCCTCACTTTCTGCCATCAGAGTGGTATCATCTGCATATCTGAGCTTGTTGATATTTCTTCCGGCAATCTTAATTCCGGTTTGGGATTCCTCCAGTCCAGCCTTTCGCATGATGTATTCTGCATATAAGTTAAATAAGCAGGGAGACAATATACAGCCTTGTCATACTCCTTTCCCAATTTTGAACCAATCAGTTGTTCCATATCCAGTTCTAACTATTGCTTCCTGTCCCACATATAGATTTCTCAGGAGATAGATAAGGTGGTCAGGCACTCCCATTTCTTTAAGAACTTGCCATAGTTTGCTGTGGTCCACATAGTCAAAGGCTTTTGCATAGTCAATGAAACAGAAGTAGATGTTTTTCTGGAACACTCTGGCTTTCTCCATAATCCAGCGCATGCTAGCAATTTGGTCTCTAGTTCCTCTGCCCCTTCGAAATCCAGCTTGTACTTCTGGGAGTTCTCGGTCCACATACTGCTGAAGCCTACCTTGTAGGATTTTGAGCATAACCTTGCTAGCGTGTGAAATGAGTGCAATTGTACGGTAGTTGGAGCATTCTTTGGCACTGCCCTTCTTTGGGATTGGGATGTAGACTGATCTTTTCCAATCCTCTGGTCACTGCTGAGTTTTCCAAACTTGCTGGCATATTGAGTGTAGCACCTTAACAGCGTCATCTTTTAAGATTTTAAATAGTTCCACTGGAATGCCATCACCTCCACTGGCCTTGTTGTTTGCCATGCTTTCTAAGGCCCACTTGACTTCGCTCTCCAGGATGTCTGGCTCACGGTTAGCAACCACACTATCTGGGTTGTCCGGGACATCCAGATCTTTCTGGTATAATTCCTCTGTGTATTCTTGCCACCTCTTCTTGATGTCTTCTGCTTCTGTGAAGTCCCTCCCATTTTTGTCCTTTATCATGTCCATCTTTGCACAAAATGTTCCTTTAATATCTCCAATTTTCTTGAACAGATCTCTGGTTTTTCCCTTTCTATTATTTTCCTCTATATCTTTGCACTGTTCATTTAAGAAGGCCCTCTTGTATCTCTTTGCTATTCTTTGGAAGTCTACATTCAATTTTCTGTAACTTTCCCTATCTCCCTTGCATTTTGTTTCCCTTCTCTTCTCTGCTATTTGTAAGGCCTCGTTGGACAGCCACTTTGCTTTCTTGCATTTCCTTTTCTTTGGGATGGTTTCTGTTGCTGCCTCCTGTACAATGTTACGAGCCTCCATCCATAGTTCTTCAGGCACTCTGTCCACCAAATCTAGTTCCTTAAATCTGTTCTTCACTTCCACTGTGTATTCATAAGGGATTTGGTTTAGATTATACCTGACTAGCCCAGTGGTTTTTCCTACTTTCTTCAGTTTAAGCTTGCGTTTTGCTATAAGAAGCTGATGATCAGAGCCACAATCAGCTCCAGGTCTTGTTTTTGCTGACTGTATAGAGCTTCTCCATCTTTGGCTGCAGAGAATATAATCAATCTGATTTCGGTATTGCCCATCTGGTGATGTCCATGTGTAGCGTCGCCCCTTGTGTTGTTGGAAAAGTGTGTTTGTGATGACCAGCTTGTTCTCTTGACAAAACTCTATCAGCCTTTGCCCTGCTTCGTTTTGAACTCCAAGGCCAAACTTACCTGTTGTTCCTTTTATCTCTTGACTCCCTGCTTTAGCATTCCAGTCCCCTATAATGAGAAGAACATCTTTCTTTGGGGTCAGTTCTAGAAGGTGTTGTAAGTCTTCATAGAATTGGTCAATTTCGGCCTCTTCAGCATCGGTGGTTGGTGCATAAACTTGGATTACTGTGATGTTGAAAGGTCTGCCTTGGATTCGTATTGAAATTATTCTGTCATTTTTGAGATTGTATCCCAGTACAGCTTTTCCCACTCTTTTGTTGACTATGAGGGCTACTCCATTTCTTCTACAGGATTTTTGTCCACAATAGTAGATATGATAATTGTCTGAATTGAATTTGCCCGTTCCCGTCCATTTTAGTTCACTGACGCCCAGGATGTCAATGTTTATTCTTGCCATCTCCTGTTTGACCACATCCAGCTTACCAAGGTTCAGAGATCTTACATTCCAGGTTCCTATGCAGTATTTTTCTTTGCAGCATCAGACTTTCCTTTCACTTCCAGGCGCGTCCGCAGCTGAGCGTCCTTTCGGCTTTGGCCCAACCACTTCATTAGCTCTGGAGCTACTTGTACTTGTCCTCCGCTCTTCCTCAGTAGCATGTTGGACGCCTTCTGACCTGAGGGGCTCATCTTCCAGCGTCATATCTTTTAGCCTTTTGTTTCTGTCCATGGAGTTTTCTTGGCAAAGATACTGGAGTGGCTTGCCAGTTCCTGCTCCAGGTGGATCGCGTTTTGTCAGAACTCTCCACTTGAGTAACTTGTAGCCCAGTACAAATGTTGTTTTGCAGGCTATGTTTGGCTTTATTATATATATGTATAGTCCCCTCTCCCAATAATACTATTCTGACAGTTACCCTGTGAGTTACATTAGATTGAGACATAATGACTGGCCCAAGATCACTTGCTGAGCTTCATGGCTTGGTAAGTATTTGAACCTGGGTCTTCCCACAGCCCAGCATCTGGTTCAATAACTACACCAGACTGGCTTAATAGATTACAAATTGTGCATATCCTGTGTGTCCAGAAGAATATATTTGAACATCCTTCACTTTCATTCAAGGTCTCAGTGCATTAATCAGATGAAGGAACTGAAAGAACAATGTGAAGAAAGAATAGAAGCAATTTCCAGAAAAGGCAGTGAGATACCTCAAATAAAGGAGAAGAAAAACATCTCAAATACATCAGACAAAAATGACCAAGTAAGAGTTAAAATTTTGGTTAGCAGGGAAATTTTAACACAAAGAGTGGTGAATTGGGTCAAGTAGACTCAGTTTGCTATTTAGACGACCATACCAGGGTCAGCAACTATTGTTGCCCAGAGTGAATCTGTGCAATAGTCTGCCTGAGCTTCCTGGGTTTTTTAAATATACTGTGCCTTTTTTGACAAAGAGACTTAGAGTAGCCCCAGTTTACCTCTCCCTTTCTTTCTATTGATTTGGTGGTCACATATGATCATATCCTAGCTGATTCTTTCTATCCTGTATCCATTATGTCCGCTGGATGTACATAATCGTCTAAAACCAAGCACTTTCCCCCATGGCATATTTCTAGAACTTGTAATGTTACTTTTAAAAGAGAGTTCTTCATAGCAGCAGCTTATGATTGAATGCTCAGCCATACAAATAAATGAACACATTGCTTTATGTAGAAAGCTAGCATATTTTCCTTGAAGCACTACTTTTTTATATGCAAGGATTTAAAAAAAAAACCAAACAACCCTCACCTCATTGTATTGGAAAGATCTGCAGTCTAATGTCATACAAACTAGACAGAGTTGGTTAAAGAACCAGGCCAGAGGAAAAATGTGGAAATCACACTTGGGAAAGATGATTCCTGCATCCTGTCCAACATGCCTTTGCTGTTTAAATCCCATGAAGTAGTAGTTCCCCTCTATTTGGCACTGGTTAGGCCTCATCTTGAGTACTGTATCCAGTTCTTGGCATCGCACTTCAAGAAGGATGCCAACAAACTGGAGCAAGTTTGGAAGAGGGTAACAAGAATGATCAGGGAACTGGAAACCAAGCCCTATGAGGAAAGACTGAAAGAACTGGGCATATGTAGCCTTGAGAAAATAAAACTAGGGGGAAATATAATAGCACTTTTCAAATACTTGAAAGGCTGTCATACAGAGGAGGGGCAGAAGCTGTTCTCAATCATCCCAGATTGCAGGACACATAGTAATGAGCTCAAGCTATAGGAAACCAGATTTAGGCTGAATATCAGAAAAAGAAAAAACCTCCTGACTGTTAGAGCAGTATCACAGTGGAACCAATTCGCTCGGGAGGTGGTGAGTGCTCCAACACTGGAGGCACTCAAGAGGAAACTAGACAACCATTTGTCAGATCTGCTTTGATTTGGATTCCTGCATTGAGCAGGAGGTTGGACTTGATGGCTTTATGTGCCCATTTCAGTTCAGTTCCTCTTTGATTCTGTGCATGGATTACGGTGCTCACCTCCAATGTGTTACTGCTAATGCTGCTAACAACTTTTAGTGACTTATTAAGTTGCTTGGTACACTATTTGTTACTTTTTAATGCCTTCACCTTAGAAAAACAAACTGTCAAAATGACCCAGATAACACTTAAATCTATTTTTATTTATCCTAAAAGTCGCAGGAAAAGTAGCAAGTAAATGCTACTTACATCCTGAAGGCATCTCTTGTTGTAACATCAGTACATTGGATAGCCTCCATATCCCTGTTGACTTTCTAACTTTCCATTTTCCTCCTCCTCCTTTATTAGTCTCTATATCTGAAAAGTTGTGAACTATAATAGGAGTGGGGATGCATGTGGGTGAAACTCATATGGTTGCTTAACTTATTATTTTTCTAGGACTTCTTATTTTGTCAGTAGGTTCCTTTCTAAAAGAATGCTATTGTTGCTAGACTCTAGGATGGATTCTGCAGACAGGTTATAGAATACGGCCATAATAGAGCATAATAAAAATCATCTGGTCCTTAACAGGTCTAAAAATTAGGCAAATACAACCTCAGTTGAACAACAACACATGACATATTACACCGTGTCATTATTAATTTAACAAAAATAAAGCCAAAACGGAGAAGCCATGTGTGAAAAACTAAGTATGCTCTTACTGCTTCCATAGGAATTAAGAGGCTAAGTAGCAACCAGCTGCTGCTAACCCAATGCCCTTGAGTAATTGATCATCAGCAAGTGTAACCATCTCTTTAAAAGTCAAAGTGTTAGCAGTTTGCTGGTCAGGAGCATTCAGATGTGGGTTAACACAATGCCAAGGAGGAAATACATCAGCAGCAATCATAGAGAAGCAATTGTTTTTGCCCATCAATCTGGGAAGGATTATGAGGCCATTTCCAAACCATTTGAAGTCCATCAGTAAGGAAGATTATTCACAGTCTTCCCAGGAGTCCAAGCAAATTCACCCCAAGGTCAGACCATGGAATGCTCAGAGAAATTTCAAAAAATCCAAGAGTTACATCTCAGACTGTACAGGCCTCAGTTATCATGTTAAATGTTAAAGCTCATGACAGTACGATTAGAAAAAGACTGAACAAGAATGGTTTGTTTCGAATGGTTTCCAGGAGAAAGCCTCTTCTCTCTAAATCTCCAGATGATTTGTGATCTTATTCTGGAGGAGGATGCAGACCTGGCATGCATAACCGAGACATGGATTGGTGGTGAGGGGGGTCCTCCCCTAGCGCTGGCCTGCCCGCCCAGTTATGCTGTCCTGCACCAGGGTAGACTGGAGGGGCGGGGGGGGGGAGTAGCCATTGTTTATAAATCCATCTTGGAGGTTACTAGGCGCTCCTTGGTGGTAAGGTCGGGTCTTGAGGCCCTCCACGTGTCGATTGGGGCCAGGGATGGTATTGGGATTTTGCTGGGTTACCGCGCTCCCCGCGACCCAGCCACTTCCCTTCCAGAGGTGGCGGACTTTATCTCCGTGGCGGTGTTGGGGTCCCCGAGGCTTTTGGTTTTGGGTGACTTCAACATACGCGCGGAGGCAGAGGTCTCAGGGCCAGCTCTTGAATTCTTGGAAACCATGGCTTCCTTGAACATGTCCCAACATGTCAACGGCCCCACCCACGTGGGTGGTCACATGCTGGACCTGGTCTTTTCCACCAATTGGAGTGAGTGTGGTCTGATGGTGACTGACCTTGAGTCGGTCCCTTTGTCATGGTCAGATCACCACCTAATAAAATGTAACCTCTCAGTGGCACTCCCCCCTCGCAGGGAGCAGGGACCTATTTTTATGGTCCACCCTTGAAGGCTACTGGATCCTATTGGATTCCAGGATGCCATGAGAGGTGTTACGGCTGACCTGGCTGGCGCTCCTGTCAAGGTTCTGGTTGACAGCTGGTTTACCGCTGCCGCTAGGGCTATAGACACGATCGCGCCTAAACGCCCTCTCCAATGCAGAGCTCGGCCTGTGCCTTGGTTTAACCAGGACCTCCGAGCGATGAAACGGATTAGGAGAAGGCTAGAGCGTAGGTGGAGGAAAAACCCGACGGAACATAATTGGATAGCTGTCAGGGTCGCAACTAACCTCTACCTGTCTAAGGTAAAGGCTGCTTGTCGTACATACTTCGCTAACCGGATAAGCGAAGCTTCAAACCAGCAGGCGGAGTTATTCCGTATAGTGCGCGACCTTTCTGGAGTTGGTCTGAGTGATGGGCCTCCCCCTAGTTTTTCACCGGACCAATTTGCAGTATTTTTTAAATCTAAAGTGGAGGCCATCCGCCGGGAGCTCTCTCCTTTTTTGAATACAGTGAGTCGAGCTGAGATGTCCAGCGCTCCGTCTTCCCCGGTGATTCTTGATCTCTTTCAGCCTGTGACGCCAGATACTGTGGACAAAGTGCTTGATCGCTGTCGGGCCACCATTTCCTCCCTTGACCCTTGCCCGGCCTGGCTAATCAAAGCAGCCAGGCCGATCACAACTGAATGGGCCACTGCAATAATAAATGGGTCTTTCCTTGAGGGCAGGTTCCCACCTGCCCTCAAGGAGACACTCATTAGGCCCATAAGAAAGAAACCTAATATGGCGGCGGACGAAATTGGCAATTATAGGCCCGTTGCCAATGTTTCTTTCATTAGCAAAGTGGTCGAGAGGGTGGTGGCTGACCAGCTTCAGGCTCTTTTGGATGAAACAGATGCCCTGGATCCATTTCAGTCGGGCTTCAGGCCGCGCCACGGTACAGAGACGGCATTGGTCACCCTGTATGATGACCTGTTGAGGGAGGCTGACAGGGGTAAAACATCTCTGTTGGTCCTCCTCGACATCTCGGCGGCCTTTGATACCGTCGACCACGGTATCCTCCTGGGGAGGCTCTCTGAGTTGGGAATTGGTGGCTTGGCGTTTGCCTGGCTCCGTTCCTTCTTGGAGAACCGTCCCCAGAGAGTACAGCTTGGGGAGAGTGTCTCGGCCCCGTGGAGTATCAATTGTGGGGTTCCACAGGGGTCGATTATCTCCCTAATGCTGTTTAATATCTATATGAGGCCGCTGGGTCGGGTCATCAGGGGGTGTGGAGCATCGTGTCATCAATATGCTGATGACACCCAGATCTACATCTCCTTTTTACCAACTGCAGGTGATGCCGTCCTGTCCCTTCAGCGCTGCCTGGGGACTGTATTGCAATGGATGCAGGAAAATGGGCTGAGGCTGAACCCGGACAAGACCGAGGTTCTGAGCGTGGGTGCCCCTGTGGTTGGCGGCTTGGATGACTCTCTCTCGCTTGGGGGGGTGGCCTTGGGTGCTAAGAGTGGGGTTCGCAGCTTGGGGATCCATCTGGACCCGGCGCTCACCATGGAAACACAGGTGGTGTCGGTAGTCCGCTCCGCCTTTTTCCATCTTTGGCGGATTGCCCGGCTGCGGCCCTACCTTGATATGGGGGCGCTCACTACCTTGGTGCATGCGCTCGTAATCTCAAGATTAGACCACTGTAACGCGCTCTACGTGGGGCTGCCTTTGAGGTTGATGCGGAAACTTCAGGTGGTGCAGAATGCGGCGGCCAGACTCCTTAGTGGAGTGAGAAAATACCAGCATATCTCTCCTATTCTGGCCGCATTGCATTGGCTGCCCATTCGGTTCCGCATTGACTTCAAAGTTTTAATGCTTACTTATAAGGCCCTAAACGGTTTAGGACCTCGATATTTGGCGGAACGCCTACTCCCACCAAGGTCTACCCGGATCACCCGTGCGAGTCAGGAGGTGAGGCTGAGGAGCTTGACGCCGAGGGAGGCCCGTAGGGAAAGAACAAGAAATCGGGCCTTCTCGGCGGTGGCTCCTCGCCTCTGGAATAATCTTCCTCCGGAGATTCGTGCCGCCCCTACGCTGGGTATCTTTAAAAATCAATTAAAAACATGGATGTTTATACAGGCCTTCCCTCCAATCAATACCTGATCTTTTTACCTTTTCTATTTATCTTTATTTTTTGTTTTATAATTGTTATGGAAATTGTTTTTGTAATAATTTTGTGATTTTATCTGTTGTTTTATGTTGTTTGGAAGCCGCCTAGAGTGGTCGCAAGACCAGATAGGCGGGGTATAAATGAAATAAATAAATAAATATAAATAAATAAAAAGAACATGGCAATACAGCTTAGGTTTGCAAAATTGTGTCTGGACAAACCACAAGACTTCTGGAACAATGTCCTTTGGACAGACAAGACCAAAGTGGAGATGTTTGGCCATAATGCACTGCACCACGTTTGGCGTAAACCAAGCACGGCGTATTAGCACAAACACCTCACAACAAGTGTGAAGCACAGTGGTGGAGGGGTGATGTTTGAGCTTGTTTTGCAGCCACAGGACCTGGGCACTTTGCAGTCATTGAGTTGACCATGAATTCCTCTGTATACCAAAGTATTCTAGAATCAAATGTAAGGCCATCTGTCCAACAGCTAAAGCTTGGCTGAAATTGGGTCATGCAACAGGACAATGATCCCAAGCACACCAGCAAATCTATAACAGAATAGCTGAAAAAGAAAATAATCAAGGTGTTGCAATGACCCAGTCAAAGTCCAGATCTCAACCCAACTGCAATGCTGTGGTGGGACCTTAAGAAAGCTATGCATAAACAAATGCCCACAAACCTCAATGAACTGAGGCCATGTTGTAAAGAAGAGTGGGCCAAAATTCTTCTACAACTATGTGAGAGACTGATAAAGTCATACAGAAAATGATTACTTCGTTATTGCTGCTAAAAGTGGTTCTACAAGCTATTGAATCATAAGGTGTACTTAGTTTTTCACACATGGCTTCTCCATTTTGGCTTTATTTTTGTTAAATAAATAATGACACGGTGTAATACGTCATGTGTTGTTGTTCATTAGAGGTTGTATTTACCTAATTTTGAGACTTGCTGAGGACCAGATGATTTTTATTATGTCCTGATATGTAAAACCATAGAATTCAAAGAGGATGTACTTTCTTTTTCACATGACTGTATGCGTACTTTAAGAACATGAAATACAGTGGGCAAAGTTCTGTTGCGCAACTTTGCGTCAGCATAACCTGGACTGGCCCTGAAAACATTTAATTTGCACTAATTAAACGAACCCCATTTAGGTTCTGTGGCTCCCTAGGGCTCCCTTTTGCTGTGGGGAAGCCTTTGGGGTCCTCAGGATGGTGGAGCCTTTAAAAGTCAAAAATCACTGCCCAGTCAGTTCTTCTGGGATTGGGAATCCTGTTAGAGATCTGGTAGTGTTTTTTATTGTTATTATTAAGGCCTCCCCCTGCCCCCGTCATGAGGATCCCAAAGGCTTCCCCAGGACAAAACGGGAGCCCTAGGGAGCCACAGAACTGAAAATGGAGGGTGGGATAGGAAGCTTTTAATTGGTGTAAATTAAATGTTTCCGGTGCCTAAAATGGATTGTGCTGGCACAAAGTTATGCCAGTGGGATTTTGCCCATTGTGTACAATTTAGCAGGTGGTCCTACTTAGGATACTCATATGAAATTTTAATAGAAATGGGCACAGGATGCCAGTTCATCTGCTCGTGATGGTTTGTCATTTGGACGAACAGGTACTGGGTGCTTCCTAGCCCCGCCTCCTTTGGCGGGCACCCACTCAGAAGCAGCGCCTGGGGGAGGTGGGGCAGGGAAGCTGGGGCACTACTTCTGAGTGGGCACCCACTGGAAGAGAAGGGGGTGGGAAGCACCGAACACATGATCGCCCAAACTGCCAAACTGGTCGTTCATACCCATCTCTAAATTTTAATTGCCTTAATTTTATTGAATTGGTATTTAATAAAAAAAAATGTTTAATTCTGCTGGAGAAAGATTTCCTATAAACATGTAAATAAATATCTCCCATGTGAGAGATAATGCTGCACCCTAAAGTACTGAAACATAATCTTAGCTTCTGCCATTTTGAAAAAACAAGAATAGAAATTGAAAACAAGTGTACAGTGTTATAATAAACAGAAAATTGATTTTCTTTTCTGGGTTTATGTGTAGAGACTTCTGAAATAATGAAAAAAATTTAGCCACAGAAAATATTCTTATAGTCAAGAAGCTATTACAAAATATATTTACTTAAACCACCACAGTTTTGACATCTTCAGTGGTTTGCAGAGCTTAGAAGTTATGAGTTACCAAAAAATCAGTTGTTTCTATCAAATTCCTTCACACAATAACTAGGTCATATCTGAGTTATGTTATCATTCTAACATACCAAAGATAACTTTACTCCTTTTGCAGTATAACTTCTAGTTGTTTTTATTGGTGCAGAATATGTGTGATCTCACTGTTTAGGTGTGTTTGGGTTGGAGCATTCCCATATTTTAAAAATAAGTAAAAATGTCTGTTTTAGGCCAGTATGCTATTGCTAATCTTAACGAGAGATTAACCCTGTGAATCAATATCTGAATGGTAAGTCAACGTTTATATAAATCCCACATAGTGGGTTTACTCTAGTTGGGACTAGCAATAAAATATTGCTTTTAGTTGCTTTTGAATAATGGGAAAGTAAAGAGTTACTTTAAAATACAACTGTAACATAACTTTTGGGCGAACCTGGGGACAGCAAATATATTTTAAATATAGCATAATACCTTTTGAGTGCCTGGATACTACAAATGTAATTAATTACATGTTAGAAATAGCTTTTGGAACTCTGGTAGTATTCTCTGAAAGACAGGATTCTCTGGAAAATACAGGATTGCTGGGAAAAGTTGAAGGCATCAGGAAAAGAAGATGAAGTGCGAGAAGGATTGACTCCCTAAAGGAAAGCATAGGCTTGAATTTGCAAGAGCTGAGCAGGGCTACTGAGGACAACCACCACCATATCCAGTCATCCTAATAATCTTAGAACTGCACAGCTGGAAGGGATCTTATGGATCATCTAGTCCGTAGATCGCTCATTCGTGGGGTTGCCTTAAGTCTTGATGGCATATAACAACGACCAAAGTAGCTATTGAAATGGCTAACATGTAACTGTGGTGCTGTAATGAAACATAACCTGAAACAGTGAAAATACATTTTGAACACTGTTTTTTTTTGTTCCATCTTGATCAAAATAGAGGAAAGTGCCTACCTATTTTTCTGTTCTTTTATTTCTGCCATGCTGTGTGTTTTTTTAAAATCACAGGTTAACGTTCAGGTGCCAACGTTTGGACAGCCAGAACTGCAGCACCATGATCTAACAAAACAGGGAAATGAACTACCAGAAAAACAGGAGTCTTCGAAGTTAGAAGCATTGAAGCCAACGTCTATGGTAAAAAACATGGCAGAAATGGATGATCAAAAAAGTAAGAATATAGCAACAAAGGTGACCAGTCATTTTTTATCTCATCAGGATTAATGTGGAAGGTGGAACTGTATTTCTTGAGCCAGGGTTGCATGACGTTTTTTCATGAGTTAATAGCAAAGCCGATTTATTTCTCAAAACAGTTCCTTCTTCAAAAACATGTATTGATATAAATTTTAAATGGTTAGACATAATCATTTTTTGAATACCCTATGTATTAAGATCTCTTTTTGCACGAAGTGCATCCTGTTTCCATGTACATTTTGGGTTGTGCTGAAGTTAAATTGGTTTAACACATTCTACCTGTGACCCTCAGTTTATAGTTGCAGGCAGACTTTGCTCATGAATCTTGAGTGGAATTTCACACAGAGAACACTCTCACTGGCGATTTGAAAGGACTGGGTAACCTCAGCTTACACTGAAGAAGTTGCATGTTTTTACATAGAAAGGAATAGATGGAGAAAAAATATTCCTAAGCTGTCCTTTACCTGCTCTGACCTACTCATATTATTACTGGTGCTGATGGCACTTATTTTCCTTTCACATTTTTTTCTTGAATATCTCTGGGAGACAACAGATGAGTTATGTTGCCCTTTTTGAGAGGGGAGAGGGCAGCCGTGTATTACTTCATCTCCACCTTAGCTAGAAGCAGGATTCCAGGGTCTCAATCTACAAGCAGACAGCAAGGTGCAAACTCTGCTTATTCCCTCCTGCTGCTGCCAGCCTAGCACCACCTCCTGCATAATTCTGCATGGTTGAATGGGAAATGATATGGGGGGGGGGAGGGTAAACCAGCAAAAGTTGCCTTCTGTGGGGGACTCCTTTTCCTTCTTCAGAAATTTTCTCTGGATGGAAGCAGCCTTTCCATTTGCAGAAGCTGATGTCTGGATCCAACCCATTTGTGTTTGAGCAGACTTTCTTTGCATGGGAAAGACAAAGTTGGAACAAAGTTGGGTGCATGGTGGCAGCATTACTTGGATGTTCCAGCCTGTGTTGCTGCTGGTGAACTGTTACATCAGGAGATGTAGTCAAGGCCATGATGTCAGGAGCACAGCTATAACCACAAATTAAAACCAGTGGGATTGGGATAGAGATGAAACCCAAGGGGAAAAAAGTTAAATGAGAACCTGACTTTTTTTTTCTACACACACCCCTCCCCAGTTTTATGCACATTGTTGATCAGGGCCCCTACTCCCTTTGACAAGGTTAGTTAAATCAATCTGCTTAGAGCAGGAAAATGTAATCCAGCATCACACACATATATAAATTACACATGTGCTATATACTTTTCTCATCTCATAAACAACTATTTACACAGATTACAAGTAATTGTTCAATAAGTAAACTGTTCTAATAAGCTTTTCCTCTAACAAACCAAATACAGGTTCCAGGAACTGAGGAAGTTTCAGGTTTTATTGAACGTTTGAAGTTGCTGTTATGGGAGATGAACTATAGAAGGAAAAGCAAATTTTTGTGTCGGGTTTAGCAATCTTGTTATAAAATTCAGTTTGCACTGAATTCTAACTGCAATTTTATGGTAATTTACAGAAGGAACCAGTGATGTTGTTATAAATAAAGAGGAATCCAAGAAAGATGATCTTCCTGTCAGTCAGGACCATCTACAAATACATGTAAAGTCTAGCATGGACAATAAAGAGTTGCCCCCAGAACCAGGAATAGAGCGGAACCCATACGAAGAAGTTAGAAATGGGCTTCAAGAAGTTTCAGTAGGAAGGACAACTGGCAAACTTCTAGAAGCAGTGGACCATCAAAATAACAATGAAGCCAAAGTGGATGATGAAGAAATTGAGCGAGAGCAACTCTTAAATGATGATGTTCAGCAAGATGACCAAGATACCAGTAAGGGTGGTTAGTATAAAATCAAAGTTGCGAAGTTTTATTGGAGGATTGAAATAACTGTCCAGTATATTTGGAAGTTTAAATTACTACTCAGTATATCTGTTACCTATAGTTTAGCATCTAGCATATTCAAGGAAATGTGCAAATATCCAAAAATTTCAGATCCAGCATTTAGTGCTTAACAAACTTCCATTCTTTTCTAAAATGGTTTAACAGTGGGGTAGGCAAAGGAGCAATCTCAAGCTTTATGAGATGATCTTCATCTCACACAAATTATTAAATCAATTGGCAAAATGCTGCAAGTGAACATAGCAAAAAAACTACTATTTAAAAATTTTTGGATGTTAAAAACACCAGATTACTCCATATTATGGATAAAGATGCGTACTGGTTATGTCTTTGCAGGAGACCCAGGTAACAAGAGAGTCAACCAGGACAGCAAAGGAGTAGACTACAATTTAGATGTGAATGAGGCAGAATCTGAAACAGATAAGCAGGCTGCCCTTGTTGACCAACCAAATAACTTCAATGGTAAGTTCTTGTGTTCTCTTTTCTGTATTTTCTGCATTCTGGCAAATAAATTCTAGGACACTTTAAAAACTATTTTTGCACCATTAGATGTTTGGTTTTTTGGCTAGCTCAGTGATTTTATAAATATTTTTCTTCAGATTAAAATGCAGAAGTTAATAAACTTTCTACTGATTTTACAGTATGTACAGTAGTAATAGGCAAAACTTCTTTGTGGAGTTTTACAAGTGTAAAAGTTTGTCACAGTTGAAAACATGCACATACTTTCAGAGCATGTGTGCAGTGATTGCCAGATAGGCACAGTTGTTTCTGGTAAGGATATTGTTACCAGCTTCTCCATTATTGCAACACTTTGAAAATACTAACATTTCATTAAAATTTTCCTCTTTTGCAGTCCAGAACCTTGATGATCCAAACCTGCAAAATCACTTATTTAAATTTGGTGAAGAGCATCAACAGAAATTGTGAATAATGATTAGTTTGTGACTCTTGCAAGAACTACTTACGTTGAAAATCTCCTCAAGACTTGAAAGGTTCAGCTGAAGTTGATCATCCTTAAGTCTTTATTTAAATCAGTTCTGACCTTTGTTTAGGACTTGTCGCCTGACTTAAATAATAGTGTTTACTGTACTCTCATGAACCAGATTGTGTCAGGAGAAGGAAACCTGACCTTTCTTTATGGTATATGGAATCTGTACCTGTTCTTCAGCTGCTTTATCCGATTTTCTTCCTGAAGATGACAAAAAGATTTTCTTGGCACAAAAACTGGAATTATTAACAGCTTTAGAGATGTTATTGTACTCTCTTCACTTCCTCATACCTCTTCCCATGTATTGCTGGTTCTTGCTTTAGAAACCAAATGAACCTAGAGAATGAATTTTATATTTATTTTCTGTAGCAGTGTTTTTCAGAATTATATCCTGGAACATTCTAGGGTAATCTTTCTTTAAATGGATTGCTTTGAGGTAAATGCTGTTTACAACAGTGGGACCTGTTTCTAAGCAAGTAAGCATTAAGACTGAGTATTTATATTCATCTATTCAATTGGTATGTTCTCTGCTCTGAACAGCAGAACTTAGTAAAAATGTTAGCTATTAGCAGTGGGAATTTTCCTTGATTGGGTTGAAGAGTAGTGGACCATTTGTTTATGATCTTACTAAAACTTGAATACATGGAGAATATAGATGTGCAAACCCTGAAGTGTCTGTTAAGTCCTACTAAGTATCTTACTCTTATGTTAAACAAAGGCCAGGATCCTGTAGGGAATTTATGTGTGTAATTGCATAAATTGTGGCAAGTTACTGCTAACTAACCAGTTGCCACTCACATTCCAGCTTGCATGACAAGTCACATTATAATTTAGTGGCGGTTCTGCTATTTACACAGTTATACATACACCAGTGTAAATGCCCTAGAGGATTCTGGCTGTCAAGCTGTAAAACTCTAATCCTATTGTTTCAGAAAGAACATTATGCTGAACTGGTACCAACCATCATCTGTCCAGTTTCCTGAAGGTAACAGGGACGTAATAAATATGGTACAAATTTGTTGTACCAAAGAGAACAGTTTCAAGTAATTACTCTATTGTTTTGTGAAACTAAATACTTTTTAATTCAGTGGACCATATTAAGGTCAAGCCAATAAAACCAAATCTAATGTCTGTAAAGGAAAGACCTATTGTAAGATCAATGATGAATTAATGAATTTGCAAGACTTTAGTAATTTGATTGGCGTCTTGAGTTCCAATAAAATATTGCACAGTTGGAAGGTATGTGTATTTAGAATTTTGGTCCTAGTTATTCATATTTAATCCATCAAAGCAGTCAACTCTTTAAAACATTTCCAAACTAAGACTTATATGACTTACATTTTTAATGGTACTGCTTAGATAGGTTCAATTGATACTTAAAATATGTAGTGTGTTTCACATATGCTAGAAACATGTAAACTAAAATCCTAAATTGCATTATGCTTCAAACCAAATACTGAAACAATTCACAGAACATTCATTATACTATACAGGAATTAATAAAAAATGTTATCATGGGGGGGACTTCTGCTGTGGCAGGGTTTCAAATTAACAAAATGAAGTGCATCTATGCAAGAACCTGCCTCTCTGAAAAACTTTTAATGGCATAGAGTGAAATCTAGTACGAGTTCCAACTGTAGTAGTGAAATGGACAGGCCCTGTTGGTCACAAATAGTGTAAATTCCACTGACAAGAGTTTTTGTTTATATGTTAAACCATAATAGACTCTAATATATTTAGTATCAACTGATCTGCTTCAGAGACACATATTAACAACCAGATCGAGACGTTGCATTAGCCAAATATACTGTAGACAAATACGGAGTTTTCCTGGTGCATCTGAAATAGTTATGGAGTAGCCAGAGCAGGAAACATGTGCTCAGTCTGTTTTTCTGAAATTTGTGTTCCAAAATTAATCCCTCAGTTTGCAGAAAAGCTAAAAGGAGGTAATTGTTTATATGTGCAAAAGATCCCAAAAATCCATGCTGCTGCACCGCCATCAAAGCAATTTGTTTGAAGCTGTATTGTTTTTGTTCGCCAGTACATACTGAAACATAACTGCCCTTGGACTTTACTTTCAAAATGACGAAACGTGTCATGAAAGGTTTACAAATGTTCTACACATTTGAGAAAAACAATTTATTACTTAAATGTGCAATAAATCAAACATACAATACTTCAACAATGTAGTTGATAAAATCAGCCCCAGTGGTAGAATATGGTCATATTTTAAACAGCAGCTGTGATTCAGGGTGTGTAAGGAAGTCAGAATAAAATTACTTCCAATACAACAGTACTTTTTTCCAAGAGCACCATGACCCTTTTGAGCACAGTAGGAGAGTCGACCAAGGCAACTCTGTTATACAAGGTACAGTTCATTTGTTCTTCTAATCCTTTGTCTTTCAAACAAGCTTCACCACAGGGAAGTATCTATGAGGGGAGAAGTCAAATTCTGGAGGAACCTAGAAGAAAGATTTTAAGATATTGAATGGACTTCTAAATGGCTAATTACACATTCTTATTAATTGTTTAAACAATAAGAGGGTGAGCATAATGTTGACTCTAAACAACTGTCTTACACAAGGTAATAATTTTTGAATTGAAGAGCCTGGCAGAAAATCTGTAGGGCCAACCTATAAAAATGAGTATGACTGATTCTTATTCAGTACTTTTTTTCATGACAGTAACTTACTTATGTGTGTGTGTGTGTGTGTGTGTGTGTAGGGGAGGAGAGAGACACACTAATATTCAGAAGTCTCATTTTATTTATGGAAACACCTTCTGCAAGCACAAACAGAAAAGGGACACCTCCCTCCAGCCCCCACATCCTAAAGCTCTGTTCCAGAGTTGGAAATTCCTCCAGAGCATGTTTTCAGGAAAAAAGAGTGCAGGGAAGAAATCCCAATCCTACTGTAAGCATCACACTGTTTTTAGGCCACAATCGGTACAAAATTAGTTCGGAGGTCAGTAATAAGAATGTAGTTTGGCATCCACTCTTGGTATTGAAATTGTATACAAATTATGTTAACAGCAAACCATTAAAGTGCATCAATAAGTCACAACACCCCAGCTTGTGACATACTTGCATTCTACCTACTTCTTTTTGACCAATTCCAAATTTGTGTTTTCAAAAGTAGTTTTAAATTTAGTAGTGTTTTTCTTACTTTTGAATCCTTTTTGTGACCTCCTGCCAGCAACTTCATAACCACAATATTGGGTTTAGCAACTTTAAGGATTCGGTTGACCTAGACAGAAATAAACAAATAAACAAAGTGCACAAACAGGAAGAAAAAACATTAAAAGATCAGTATTGGCAAGTACTTAGTAAAAATATGATACTTGCAATCATTATTGTCCTAAGCAATTTAGAAAGTTGCAACATGTTCTTTATTATACTGTTTACAAATCAGCAGAGTTGTCTTTTCATGAGCACTGGCAGTATGGTTCAAAGGTATTATTATTAAGGATTAATACAGTGCTTTTCCTTTTTAAAAACATCATATTCAGTGCATACTCCTGCAATGTGAAGTCCCACTGAGGCTTAAACATGCCAAATACCATTCTAGATTGCTGGTGACAGATTCTAGGCATCACTTTCATAAACTGAAAGAAGTACCTTCTTTCCTTCCCCATTTTTCAAAACGTTATCCAGGATCAAAAAACAGCTCCCCCCCCCCCCCCGGTTTGACTGGCAAACAAATCTAAAGGTTATACACGTATTTTAAAAATACTGCTTTTCATACTGAAAGATGGGGAGACTTTCACAGTTCCCTCACCCAAATTTCATACCAACCAACACAGTAGATAAGCCACTACTGCACACCTCACTACCTCAAAGCAGCTAAGCAGTAGGAAAAAATAATAATGAAACAGACACCTAACTAGTCTACCTGGGCTCCCAACAGATCTAGAAGAAGAGGTAGAAACCACCGTCCAGAAAGAAAAAAGTCTAAGGAGAGCTACGCCCCAGTGCTGAACTGTATAGCCTAGTGGATTCTTATTTCTTTCAAAACAAAAATGGTAACAGAACAGCAAAATCTTGAAGTTAAGAGTAAAAAGGCATTTAATAAATCCAGTCAAATTCTCCATCAAAACAAGGAGGCTTGCTAAGACATCTGTCTTCCAAATTGGGGTGGGTGGGGGAATTATGCTGCTTTCTGGCCCTGGAAAAAAAAATGGAAAAATGGGGAAGTAAAGGTACATCTCTCCGTTTGGTACAACCCATCCTGCCAACCCAGTGGCACTGCAGAATGGCCCTTCCAGCAAAATGTCTCTATGGATGGCAGGTATGTCAGCATGGTAGTAATAAGGATTTCATAGAATCAGAGTTGGAAGACCACAGGGGCCATCAAGTCCAACCCCCTGCCATGCAGGAACTCCATCAAAGCACTCCCGACAGATGGCCACCCAGCCTGTGCTTAAAAACCTCCAAAGAAGGGGACTCCACCACTCTCCGAGGCAGCTTATTCCACTGCCGACCAGCTCTGACTGTCAATAAGTTCTTCCTGAGATTCAGGTGGAATCTCTTTTCCTGTAGTTTGAAACCATTGCTCCTTGTCCTAGTGTCAGGAGCCGTGGAAAACAAACCTGTCCCTTCCTCGACATGACATCCCTTCAAATATTTAAACATGGCTATCATGTCCCCTCTTAACCTTTTTGTAAGGCTAAACATTCCCAGCTCCCTAAGCCGCTCCTCATAGGACATGGCTTCCAGACCGTTGACCATTTTGGTCGCCCTCCTCTGGACACGTTCCAGGTTGTCCACATCTTGAATTGAGGTGCCCAGAACTGGACACAATACTCCAGGTGAGGTCTGACCAAAGCAGAATAGAGTGGTACTATCACTTCCCTTGATCTAGACACTATACTCCTATTGATGCAACCAAGAATTGCATTGGCTTTCTTGGCAGCCGCATCATACTGCTGACTTATACTAGATGACTGAAAAAGACTCTGCATGTGCCTGCTTTCCTCCTGTACTATTCATGTGTCAAGAGCATTCTAATTTTGTAACAAAAGCCATTAAAATGTTTACCCATTTAAACTACATGTACAGATGTTAAAAACGTATTCTCCGTATTTCTATGTATAGGGTAGGAGTAGACAACTGTAGTCCTCTAGGGGATTTTTGCCTACAGCTCTCGTGACACCTGGTCAGCACAGACAGTGAGAATTATGGGAACTGCCATATGAAAACATCAGGAGGGCTCCCATTGCCTGCCCTGGTTTAGAGAGTGACTCACCTCATGGTCTGGGTTAGGAATATTTTCCAGTATCATTTTAGCTTGCTGGAAGTGTTTGCTAGCAGCCATATAGAGGTCAGAGGACTGAGGAGGAGGGCTATATTTGTTTAAGTCTGACATTTCCTAAATAACATTGGAAAAATAAATATCAATTTAAGTCATTCAAAATTAGACTACAATTTAGCATCAAGATGACAGCACTCTGAAGAACAATTTGTACAGATTTATTATTTAATTCCTAAATTATTATGTAATTGGACATTAACACATGTATTTGAAAATGCTGCTTTTCATTTTGGCAAATATACCCTGTTTCCCCGAAAAGAAGACCTAACCTGAAAATAAGCCCTGGTATGATTTTTCAGGATGCTCGTAATATAAGCCCTACTCCAAAAATAAGCCCCAGTTGAGTGAAGCCCACCCTCCACCATTGTGCAGCAACCAGAAGATGACATGACTATTTGAATAAATGTAGATGGTTGTACCTGAAAAAAATAAAACATCCCCTGAAAATAAGCCCTAATGCATTTTTTGGAGGAAAAATTAATATAAGACCCTGTCTTATTTTCAGGGAAACACGGTATGTTTAGTTCTATATAGAGATGAGAAGGCCTGGGGAAAAACTTGGGGAGGGGGGAGGTTTTCTTTCCCCTTTTTTTCCCCAAAGCAGTTTTTTGCTTTTTTGTTCTGGAAAATTGAAGAAAAAAATGGAGTGTGGAATATGTTCTTTTGCAATGATAAATGTCTATGGCATGGTATTCAAACTATGTAACATGAAGACCTTAATGAAAGTCTTCTGAGACTATGTATATAAGTTCCCTATACATACATATACTGTTCTCCCTATGTAAGGAACCTGGGGCAGTACATAAATTCCTCTGATTTCACTTTTACATATATGGCACTTTCTGCAAAGCAGGCAAAATGGGAATGTCTGGGATACAACTCTTTTAACAGAGCATAGAGGACTCCAAACAAATTGGTCACCTTCCCCAATCCAAGGGAAACACATCTTCCTAGCAAAAATTACTGATTGAGGAGGAAAAGAATAAGCATTTGACAGTTAAAATCAACTCTCAAAATTAAAAACAAACCCCCCCACAAAATTACCCTCATAATACACAAATGTCTTACAATACATTGGTAATAAAACTGGTTCACCTTGAATTGTAGATAGTGCACTGGCGGCGGCGTGATGACACTGTTGAATGGAGCAAACCTGTGCTCGTACCGAACTTGTTCACTATCAAGTTCAAATTTTGGCTTTCTCACTTTGCCATCCATGTCAAATGCAATCATAGTCTTCAGGAAAACGGGCAAGAAAAGGAAAACAGCATAATGAGGAAACTACCAATGGCAATATCCCTGCAACAGGAGCGCTAGTGCACATTATGCACAAAATTATAGAAAAATGCCCTCTTTGTCATGCTAGAACAAAGGAAGGATCCCAGATTGCCACATTTTTGTCAATAATTATGTGGACTTTAAACTACCTTATTTCTTAACTCTGAATACTATTTAGTCTCTGGATTGTTACCTTTTACTTCAGTGCCAGCTCAATATATAACTCAATATACTTCTGTACGCACACTAACTAAAGTATTTGGAAGAAAATGTATTATATGGGTTGGCCCAGAGGTCCTCTGCAGGTTCCTTATCTCTGCCAGATCGCACATTCTCTTCCTCTCCCCATCTCAGCAGGCCTAACTCCTATAGTTAGCTGTTGGATTGACACTCGTATTAAACAGAAAACATGGGTGCTGTTCACCTTTAATTGAATTATTTCATCTGATAGTTGAGCAATTGCCACGATTATGCCTATACTGGCCCTAAGTATAAAAACAATCCTTTAGGAGTATTTAGATACAATTCTCAAGTCGGAAAATTCTACTTAAATACTTCACAAAACTGGTAAGTTTTAAAATTTTAAAATATTGAATTTATAATTTTAATCCACAATACATCACCTTATACATCCCAGCACACATGTTTTGATAGGCTTGGCTCATGGTAATCTCTCTGCTCAGAGGACGAGCTGCAAATTTCATGCATGAAAATGTTTTAGTTCGGTTATGGAAACTTTGCTGATACTGGGCAATACAATAACTTCATTAAGCAACATTTGCATCTTTCAAGTGGCGCAGTACCTCTCTCTACAGAACTCAAAATGCACACAATCATGCCAATAATTAGATAAGGATCATTATGAGGGTGACATATTGCCTTAATAATAACCCATAAGAACTGTTCGACAGCAGTTGTGAAACTAAAGCCCCATTAGGCTTGGAAAAGGGTTTTGCTAAAGCCCATGGAAGTTGAATGGGAGCAATTCAGGACAGATTACAGCCGGTGAGGGGAGAACTAACAATTTCTTCTCCAACTGCAACTCCCTTCTCCCAACAGTGCTACAGGGGGAAATAAAACATTGTTGCCTTCAACTGACATGGAAACAGGCCAGAATTCTGTTGGGAGATTTTGAAACATGCCTAAATTAATTTATGTAACTCACAAAAAGCAAACTGGCACTAACAAGGTGCTGGTCACATTACTAGACACACAGCTGATTCTGTGACAGGCTCACACCTAGTAATCCAATCTGACCCTCATCAGTTAGTGACACTGCACTGTGGTGAGTTATGCAATTTAATGCGTGCATCTGTAAATCACCCAGAGGATTGTGACCAATGACTCCTGAATTTCAGAAATAACAGTGAAGAATTAAGATTATATTCAATTTTGCAAACAAACAAAAAAACACAAAGTAACTGCCTGACAAAAGTAGTTCAGTCATATGAAATAGTCTTTCTTACTCTCCAATATGAAATAGTTAAACAGAAATAGAGATTCATACCGAGAACTGGAAGAGGAGGAAGAGAGAATGACGTACCTACAGAACAACTACCACCTAATTTAAAGGGCCACATCAAGCTGTTCACAGGTAAAACCACCATTAATTTGGCATTTCTTGAAGGAAATAGATAAAAAAAGCAGCTCACAAGCAACTTGAAAAGCATAGACACCTTTTTTCTTTTTCTTTGATTTTTTATTACTCCGGCCTTTCTGCTGCTCTTCCATTATTCTTTCTTCTGCCATCTGAGAGCTATCAGCACGACTGAGTGTTGACATAAGCCAGGCATAGAGAAACTCTGAGAGATACCTACAGTAGAAACAGTACTAAATGTAGACCACTACCTGCTGGCTGTTTACACACGACCTCACTTTTGAGTGGCAAGCTTTTCTTTCAAACACATTTCAAGTAGAGAAGAACAAAGTTAATGGTCCCAAAGGAATGTTTTTACATCAACATTTTAAAAATTTCAAACAATTATATATTTGAAGAAAACTCCAGGATTTAACCATACTGGGGCTTCAGTGAAACATGACCTTGTATAATAATCAAAGTTGTCAATAAAAACCATTGGTGTTCACTAAGATCACCCTTTCAAAATCTTCTTAAAAATATTGAAATGAAGAGAAGACATTGATCAGCTAAAAACAATGGCTTGAATTACAAGATAACTTAATTCAAGGAATTAAACTGAAGGGACATTTCCCACCTTTCCCCTCTTTGCACCCCTTTCAAAAAGTCTCTGCAGGATTGGGGACCCAATGAGCTATATGGGGTGGGACTCGGAGCTGAATGTGGAGGGAAGCTTTTATTCTATGAAGTCTCCAAGGCTATTTTAGCACAATTCTATCTACAGTATGACTAAGTCAAGTCCAACCATATGTATAGAGTCCACATTCTGCATGCATGGTACATTATTGTCCCTTCCGCTGTACAATGCACATTATTACGTTTCTAGTGGTTTGCAAAGTGCTTCTTTTCAGGTTCCAAATAAATTCACACACTTACCAATATATGTAGTAATATTCATGCATGCTGTACAGCTCCAGCTCAAAGCCGCTAAGAAGGTACTGAATCATAATGCGAAGGTTATGGTAAAGGACCCAGGTGCCCAAGCATGCCAAATGCTGTCTTTGGGGTTCTTGTTTCAGTAGCATACTGTGAAGTGCAGCATCTACTTTCTCTGCCTTAAAAGTTTAAAAAAAAAAAGTACACTTAGCTTACATTTTTGCATCTGCAAATTCTATTGATAAGAAAAATCCTGCATGCTGCCACCAGACTACTTATAGGGCACAATTCAGAGTAGTGGTTATAACATTTAAAGGATCAGGCTATTTAAACAACCATGTGCTCTCTTATGAGTCCACACAGTTTTAAAGAATTTCAGGAGTGGCTTCTCTCTATCCTACCATTGCAAGAGGCACATTTAGCAGGAAAATAAAACAGGGCTTCTGCCCTCAATCTCTGGAACTCTCTGCCAGTGTAAAATGAGGCCAAATCAAATAACAATAAATTCAATTTTGTTGTTGCTTCAAATTAATTCAATTTTAGATTCAAACTGGTAGTTCTATGAAAATAGTCATTTTTTAAATAAAAACAAGATGAACGCAAGCATTTGAGAAAACATGTTATGATTCTATTGTGATTTACCCTAAAATCATGTGGTTATTAAACTGAGCACATTGTTTTCCAAACATAACCAAATACTAGAATTTTGTTTCGTGAACTAATATATCCTTGGACAGCTAATGCCTGCTAGGAGCAAGATTTTATGACAATTATGTGTTGCAAACTCCATCAGTTGCCAATATTACTGCACAATTAACACACCTTTGTGCTTGCTATCCGCAGTATTATATTGTCAATACATACAGCAGAGACAAAAGTGAATACAATCCCAAATATTGAAGTGAATCCCAAATACTGAAAATGTGGATGAATAGAAATGCATTTTGTCAAATATAGAAAGGCAGAATAAGCAAGGTCGGCAGGTAGATGTAAGGAGACATGGGGCAGGAACAATCAAAGAGCACAGCTTTAAACCCTGTCCAAGATGTCCAGATCTCCAGCAGTTGCTGACTGTGCAATTTTAAACATTTGTCTAGAAACATATCAGCCATGAAAAAAGGGAAAATGTATAAAACACAAAACAGTTTTCAAAATGTCACACTTTGTACAATATTCTGTGTCTTGTCTGTTAATTACCTCATCTTGCAAAGTAGCAAATTCCTCAAGAATATGACCAAGTTTATCTCTTTGACGAGCCCTGTTATGCCCATGAATTTGAATCAAACTGCAAAATGGCTGGGGGAAAAAGGAAATTGATTACTTTTAGACTTCTACATCATTCTCCATCTACATCACAGATCTTTAGACTACTATTTTAAGAAACTAGAGACAGGATGACTGTGATCTTTTTTATCAACACTAACTGTGGGACATTTTATATACCTCCACAGGAAATCTGGTTATGTGCTTAGCTCACCTCCAACCCTATTTTTGACAAGACAGGATGCTGCTGAACTAAGCCTATTGACTGTAAATCACACATGCAGACATACTGAGGATGGTATTGAAACAAGCATGTGGAAGAGCATATCTGATATATATCATCTTCATCATCTTAGAACTGCAGATCTGGAAGGGACTCTATGGATTATTGAGTCCAGGGAGGCACAGTGGGAAATCAAACTCCCAACCTCTAGGTCCACAGCCAGATACCTAAATCACTGAGTTATACCATGCTATTAATTTCACAGGTGGTATGTTGAGTGTTAACGGCCTAATGAACTGGACACATGCACTACAACTTTTGCAGGCATCTGGCATTCAAAGGTAACAGCAGCTAATAAAAGTTCAGGGACGAATCACAGACTGATATATTTCTCTAGTCTATCATAAACTTTTGAGAAGTTGACCAAAAAGCAGAGCTTAAAATGTTACATTTTTGAACTACAACATCCAATATCCCACATAAAGTATGCCTATGCAAAAGGCAGCAATAAAGAGATTCTCACTAAATCAATTCTTAATATTTATTCATCTCCATTCAAATCCACATGCAAATACAGTACCCATTTTCTCAACAGGGAGTATGTGGTTGAGATAGAACGGTTTGGAAGAATCTTCTGGCCTAGCCCACTGTTAATCCAGCATTATAAAAAATGGGGTTAAACCTGGTTTAGATTGGCAACCAAAGATTTCTCATACAAAACATCTCTGGGTTACAGCAAAGGTCAATTCACTTAAAATTGTTCTCCCTGTATTCACCTATATGCTTATTCCAACATTTAACTAAAACTTTCTTTTTTAAATGCACTATGATGAAGTACAGTGGTGCCTCGCTAGACGATGTTAATCCGTTCCGCGGAAATCGCTGTCTTGCGAAAACATCGTCTAGCGAAGCGCGTTTCCCCATTGGAATGCATTGAAATCTCTTCAATGCATTCCAAGGGAAAAGTCGTCGTCTTGCGAAGATCGTCCATAGGGAAACCTCGTCTAGCGAGCGCGGGTCCCCGTTGGAATGCACTGACAGCTTTTGACCACTAGTCGGTGCATTCCAATGGGGAAACCTCGTCGTCTAGCGAAAATCCCCCATAGGAGACCATCGTTTTGCGATCGCATTAGCGATCGCAAAAAGCCATCATCTAGCGATTTCCTCGTCCTGCGAGGCAATCGTCTAGTGAGGCACCACTGTACAAAGAAAAGGAAAAGTTATCTTTGCTCTTACTTTTTGTCTTTTCATGCCTAGGGACTTGCATTCCCAACACATCAAATGCAAAATTTAAGATGTTTTTATTAATTCATGCAGATGGTACTACCTCAAAAAATCCAAATGTTCAGGCAGTGCATCACTCTGCTCTTCTCTCTCTGTAGATGCAACAACCTGCCACCCTCTGCTGAGGCAGAATACTGAGGGGTGGAAGGGAAGGTTCCTAGAGGGAGCCACCAACCCTTAAAAAAAACATATGGTATAATTCCTACTCACTTGAGACAAGGATAAGCCTTCTTGGGAAAAGGCCCAGAAGGAAGGGGTTACTGGAGCCTTTGTACTGCCTCTCCTTTTACGAACATAAGGAGCTTGGAAAAGTTATTTCTGGCCATCAGTGGCCATGTTGGTTGGCAGATTTAGGGAGTTACATTCAAAAAAAAGTAAACTCTGACATGATGTTATATTCCAAATTATGCTCCTCTCACACCAATGAGCATGTCTCTCAAATAATAAAACACCTGTCAACTTGAAAAAGGAAGATGATAATTTGATTAAACAGGCAGAAAGATTTCGAATTCTGGAAGATATTATTCATACCTATTATACCTAGCTATTTTAACAAAGCTTTTTTAACACCATCAATACTCACTCGGACACAGTGTGTGACAAAGGAGTCAATGTAGTCCTTAGCCTGGTGGTTGTTATAAAGACAACATCTAAGAGAGAATGAAGAAGATGATTATTCTGAGTTAAAAACACTGTCCTGAAAACGAAGCCCCTGCCTGGACTCCCCCCAAGGGCTTTGCCAGCCTTAAACCCCAAGAGGCACCTGTACTAAAGCTGTTCCAAGGGCAGGAGTGAGGAACTCTTTTCCCACTGAAGGCTTCATACAGGTGTGGGTGGGCTCAGAGCTGAAAGCAGAGTGTACCACCCATTTTCTCTCTTTCTGTTACACCCTGTGCTCGCTCTCTCTACCCACTTCCCATGGTGAAGGCACTTGGAAGAAGGACATATTAGCTGAAATCCTATTGCTTAGCACAGTGAGTTGCATTGGAGTAGGCCCACTGAATCTGAAGTGATCTGGTGAGTCAACTCTTCCGTAAGTTCCACTGATTCAAATGAGCATATTCTAATTGTGACTTCCTTTAGTGTAGTAAGATGTAACTGGAGTAAGCCCATTTGAATCAATGGAATTTATGGAGGAGATGATTCACCAAAACCCCACTGATTCAGTGGGCCTACTCTAGTATGATTTATTATGCTAAGGAGCAGGGCTTCAGCCACTACTATTTCCAGAAGAAGTCTTAATCATTTACAAAGGGTTTCTAAAATTACATTGAGGGCTCAAGCA
Organism: Intellagama lesueurii; assembly: GCA_037013535.1. Lineage (NCBI taxonomy): Eukaryota > Metazoa > Chordata > Lepidosauria > Squamata > Agamidae > Intellagama > Intellagama lesueurii. The sequence goes on from JBAJHW010000002.1 coordinate 72,522,668, forward strand.
GCCACAAGATGCCCGTTCCATTTAACGCTATCTGTGAACTAAAACTCTAAACACATAACTTTATTCATAAGTGCATTACTTTCTCATGAGTTAAAATAATGGGTTGAGCTTGAATATGGAAATAATCACAAACACTTTAGAATATCTGTGTCAGAAAGCAGTTGCACTACGATAATCTGATCTCCAGTGATCATGGGTAGAATTTTGCCAGCACTTCGAATTCATACCCCTGATGAGGAAGAGAAATATTGCCTCACATTTTAACACATAAATAATTACGGAGCATCAAATAATTGGTGGATGGTTACGTACAAAGCCTGCAATGAAACAAAGCTGCATGGAAGTCCCACTCTCATAGCAGCCAAGAATCTTCCTTCAAGACTACAATCTCATTAACAATATTCAGTTACCTAAATCCACTGAGATGTTCTGTGCTCTACAAACAAAGGCAGTTTTAAAACAACAACAACAGTATTTTTGTCTTATTAAACATGAAGACACAGCAATACATATGCAAATTAATTGGAAGCCCAGAGTCTGCTACTTACTTAGGTGAAAGAACTGGAGGACTGACAAAAGACCTCAGGGCATCTTTCACCATATCTTGCATGAGGTGAGTGCCAAATACTTTTTTGTTATCCACAAGAAAAGTAGTCTGCAACAAAGGGAAGTTTTGTTAATTCATCCAGTTATGAACACACAGTAAAAACATTTTAGTGTAGAAGACATTTTGTACTTGCCTGTAACAGTGATCTTGAAAGAACGCAAGGTGACTGTTCACTAAATTCACAGAAAAAATCCTAAGATGTAAACATGAATTGGAGAAAAAAGCCATTGTTAACAATCCTTTGTTCACCTAAGAGCAGCTCCTCCTTCAGAACTGCATAAGCAAACATTACAACCTCCCCATGTTTTAAGGAGCCATTTTTGCCCATGATTCCCTCATTTGCTGCCCTTGTAGTTTTGCTCTTTAAATGCCGTATATACTCGAGTATAAGCCAACCCGAATATAAGCCGAGGCACCCAATTTTACCACAAAAAAACTGGGAAAACTTATTGACTCGAGTATAAGCCGAGGGTGGAAAATGCAGCAGCTACTGGTAAATTTGAAAAATAAAAATATATACCAATAAAATTACATTAATTGAGGCATCAGTAGGTTAAATGTTTTTGAAGATACTGCCCTTCTGAGCTGCGAGACACACTTCACTACCTGCGGAGGGAGGACTCATACTGGATGCTGCGCTTATCTACTGCTGCGTAACAAGATGGAGGGAGACGGAGGATGGAGGAGGAGAAAGGTGGGTACATAGAATATGCAGAAGGAGGAGGATGGGAGTGTCCTGGAAGCAGACACTCCCGTAAAGATGTCTGCCTGCGGAGTCTGAAAAATGCAGTGTACTTAACCCGGGTCATCGGACCACCCACAGAGGCTGCAGGCGCCCGTAGATGAGCGGGGGAGTCCGGAGAACACCCGCACTGCAGGGGAGAACATGTAATTTTGACACTGACTCGAGTATAAGCCGAGGGGGTTGCTTTTTCAGCAAAAAATTGTGCTGAAAAACTCGGCTTATACTCGAGTATATATGGTATGTTCTCCTAAGCTGGAAGTAAGTCTCAATGAAAACAGTAGGACCAAACTTCTATGCCACCATGCACAGGATTGGTAAAGTCTCCTTTATGCTATGCTATGCGGGTCTGAAATGACATGGAATGAAAATGAAGTCAAAGACAGAGGCTGAAATGCTATTGCACTATGTTAGTGTAAAGTTACACTCGCAGAAGTTCACAAGAGTTGTGCCCAGGCAGTCCACATTGCATGCCTAGTCAGGCAATTGACTGTGCAACTGTGTCTGCAGAACTGCTTGCTGGGTATGATTTCCAACTTGGTTCAGCTATGCAACAGGATTTTTGTCAGAGCATATTCACATTTCTGTGCACAATGTCATAAATTAGAAGGGTGAACTACTCAGAGCACAGTCCCTTCCCACATTCTTGGGCAAAAAGGAAGAAATAAAGACACTTATGTGAAATAACACTACAAAGTTCCTTTGAAACAGACCCGGAATATGGAGATGGAAAAAATAATGAATAAATGCAAAGAAAACTTCACAACATTCCTCTGCTTGCCAGGACTCCTTCTTGGCAGCGAACATGCTCTGGACCAAAGCTATTCAGGCACCTGCACTCACTCAGCTCTGGACTGAGAGTCAGAGGGGATCTGGTTGGCTAAAGAATTCCAATCTTTCTCCCCCTTCTTGGCCCTATGAGCAAAGGTAAATACAGCAGGCAGCTGAAGGTAGGAGAAAAGCTTGAAAGTTGCGTTATTGGTGGTGTGTGCCTCACTAGTTAGACAAAGAGTTCAACCTACCCAGAAGCCCATGTATTATTGTGTTTTCCTTGCTACTGCCACTTCAGACCAAGAGGAAGAATATGGCTTGCCTACAGCTATACACTTGGGACCAGCCATATTCCAATCTCAAAATACTTTTGTCTTCCACAAAATACTCTCTATACCCTAAGATTCATACAAGGAAGAAACCTTTTTCATCCAACCAGTCAGACATTTTCACAGTATTGATACTCACCAGTATGCAGTGCAAATTAGTTAGAGTGACAACTTCACAAACAGTTTTTATTCGATCAATAAGTTTTGAAAAATAGTTGACCATTTCTTCCCTCTTAATGATTTTTGCGTATCGAGGAAAAGTTGGAGGAAGCAATCTCTGATTAACAAGGGGCTCAAAGCCCATCATAATAGGATGATCTAAAAATATATAAAAGTTAAATAATTCCATTATTGCTCATAAGCTCTCAATTAAGTGCTGTCACATATTTTATAAAAACAAAAATATTCCAAAAATTAAAATAAAATAAACTGAAAGAAAAAGAAAACTTTCCACTAAGTTAAGCAGTGAGACCTTCTGTTCTAAGTCAGTACACCAGTTTGAAATTACTGTTAAGAAAGAATTCAATTAAGTTAAAATTACCAGAAATATGAGTATTTTAAAAAAAGACAACCATGAATCATGAAATATGTCATGATTCAGAGCACCACACCTAAGATGTCTACCAATGTGCTTTTCAAAAGGAAAACCATTTATTTGCACTAACCTATTACTTACTGTACACATGAAATAGCAGCAACTGCACAATTTACAGCAAGTGCTTCAAACGGACAAGATGTTCTACCTAAGTACCAAATTTCATCAATGTTCTAATAACAACTGAATACATCTGCAAAATCCCATTTAAAAACTATCTTAAGATGAACACTAGAGGATGGTTTTCCATACCAACTCTGTCAATTCCCCTTGGAAGTCGGTGCCATCAAGCATGGTAGTCTTCCAGCATTTAAAACAATTATTTACCTCCTTTTGTTGTGTCATTCTGAGCCTGAATGCCATGGTGTAATGAGTTGTGGATAGCAGAAAGCAGGTCAGCTGCCTGAGACGTCAGCTTCTGAGCTTCTGCAACTGCACTAGTCTGTTAAAAATCAATTTTTAGAACTCTGTGTATGTTACCAGGTAAGAAAAGTAACACCTATTGTTTTAAGAAGCAGCACAAGAAAAACAATGTTGCTCATATTACAGTAATTTAAAACAGGGGTCGTCAACCCCCGGGCCGCGGCCCGGTGCCAGTCCATCTTGCTGGAACTGGGCCGCGGATACGGATCTCTGCCCCCCCGCACGCACATGGGGGCGTGTCACACCTGCGGGGGGCGTGTCACACCTGCGCACATGCGCGCAAGCGTGTCATGCCCTCCGCGAGCGTGACACCCCCCCGCGCATGGAGCTCGCTCCCCCCAACCGGTCCGCGGCCCCCAAAAAGGTTGGGGACCGCTGATTTAAAATGATGTATTTGCATTCCAACTACCTAATATTTTAGACATGTAGCCTCTGATATGTAAAAATATCGGGCTGCTTCGTGTGGTGTGAAGGAACTGCTTTTAGAAATGTACTTGTCCACTTCTGCTTCCAGGTCAGTAGAGAGGAAGACCGGCAGCTGCAGTCGAACCCCTGGCCCATCAATCCCAGGACTGCTCACACCAACTGCCCTGCACTCCAGGGTTTCAAAAAGCACTTATTTGATCATTGCTAGGTTCTACATGCAATGCATGCACCCTATCACTCCGCTTCAGCCTCTCTCTCTGCAACCAGTATTGCAGGTAAGAACTTGAGATCATACTGTTTTATCCTGTTGAATTGCTTTATATTGTTCTACAACTATTTTACGTTGTTTTACGGACTGCACTCCACCCTGAGATCTCTCAATCAGGGTATGTCAGAACTATTCTAATGAATCAAATAAGAGCATCTCCACTGGATCAAACCAAGGCACCACCATTCCAAGGGTGACCAATGGATGAAACTAGGAAATTTACAAGCAAAGCATGAAGGCAAACATTTTCTTGCTTTTCACGCTGAGTGTTTGTACTCAGCAACCCTGAGCAGTACAAGCTATTTGAATATGGAGGATCCACATAAACAATCTGGTTTGCATACCCAAAATGACAATATTCTGTAGCATTAGCGGTAACTAAGGAATTATTTAATAATCATACCTCTTTTTTGGTAAAGGCTATCAATACAGTCAGTAATACCCGTGTAAACTTCACTCTGCTGAATACTGCAAAGCACTGTTGATGCTACAAGAAATCAAATTACAAAATTAAGATACTTCAAACTCCTAGAAACTTAAAATTTGAATAACATGCTCCCAGAAACATGCTTTACTCTTCATGCATACAGAGTTGCTTTGTAATTCTGAAGACAAACATAATTTTAAAATAAATTCTCACAAACTAAATAAATATTTTTTCTGAAAACAATTAAACAGGTAGTATCAAAAACCTTTGTGGCTCCAAGATCTTACCACTGATGAAATTAAATCGCAACATCTTCTATTATAGCATCCCTGATATTATATTATATTACACATTACTGTGTACAGTTCCTACTTAGTATGGAGCAGAAGCCAAATATAAAGGCAAAAAACCCCCCCAAAAATAAAAATAAATTAAAAAAAACCACCCTCCAACAATCTTGTGGTTTTTATATACAGCTCAGTCTTATTCTACATTGTCTTTCCACTTGTCAGTACACAAATACACTTTATTATACAGCATGTTTTAAATCATCTTGTACAGCTTACAAGAATCCTTACTTCAAGCTCCACTTCTGGATCTCTCTCTTCTCCTTGCCTGCTTCGAGTGCTCTGTAATTAAAGACATTGGAACATGAAATATATGGTATGCCAATCATCATTGTATGTCAATATAACAGTACTTTATAATTTCCAACAATATGTGTATGTTTTGTTTGGAAGGTGTGCATGGATTGAGAGGAGTGTAAAGTGTAATAGACAGAGTAGGCAGACCTGGCCTAGGAAAGCTAGACTGAAAATCAACTGGAGTGTAAGGACAGAAGCTGTTCTGGTTTTCTCTTCTGCCTGTCTCATTAACACATAAGCACGGAGACCCAGTTCTTACATCAAAAGGGTATAAAAAGAGGATGAGAGCCTGATCAAACAGGCCCCATGTGCACTTTATCTCCACATGCCTCATTGCTCCTGATACTCTTTTCCTGGCCTTGAGACTCTGATACGGAGGATGAGATGGTATAATAGATTTTAGAGCAGAAGTAAAAGGCACCACTCCTTTATGTTTCTCCATGTAAAAATAAAACACTCAAAAGCAAAATCTAACACACCCGGGGAAAAGATTCCTATTCATTTTGGACCAGCTGACGTTTCTGAACCATCTTCAAAGCCAGGCCCCCACATAGACCACACCATACTAATCCAAATGGGATGTAAGCAGGGCATGTGTCACAGTAGCCAAGTCAGACATTTCCAGGAATGCGTGCATCTGGCACGCACACTTTAATTGTTCAAATGCACTCCTAGCCACTGCCAAAACCTGAGCATCCAGACTCGGGGATGAATCCAGAAGTATAACTAAGCTGTAAAACTGAGTTTCCAGAGGGAATGTAATCTCACATAAAATGGGATGGGTCCCTATTCCGCTGATCTGCCTTATGACTGACCAGGAGCACCTCTGTCTTGTCAGGTTTAAGCTTCAATTGGTCTATCCTCATTCAGTTCATTACAGATATTAGGCAATGGTTTAGGACAGAGACAGCTTCTTTGGAATTAGGCAGAAACCAGAGAAAAATTGAGTGTCAGCAGCATACAGATAAACTCAACCACAAAACTCCAGACAACCTCTCCTAGTAGTTTCATTTAGATGTTAAATAGCATGGGGGACAAAGCAGAACCCTGAGGGATACTGCAGGCTAAAGCATTGAACAGGAGTCCCTCAGAACCACCTTCAGAATTCACTCCTCTAGGAAGGACTGGAGCTACTGCAAGACAGTGCCTCCAAATCCCATCCCAGTGAGTTGATCCAGAAAGATATCATGGCTGATGGTACTGAAAGCTGTTGAGATGTCCAGTAGAACCAACAGGGACGTAGTCCCTCTGTCCAGTTCCTGGTATAGGTTGTTGACAAAAGCCGTCTCTGTCCCATGACTAGGCCTGAAACCAGACTGAAACAGAAGTACATGAAAGGTGCAAAAGGTCACCAAACAAACATGGCTGCCACCATCTCATCTACTCCGGTCCTCATAACAAGACCTGAGTATATACTGTATGTCTACCCAGATATAAGTTCTACTCCATTCAAATTAAGTCTGAAGAGGACTGCACCATCACTCATTCTCTCCTAGTCTAATTTCCTCACAGGGCTTCCTTGTGTATAAAATGTATGAGGAGTATGAAGGGAGAGTAGAATATATAAATAAATAATAAATTGAGAAGAGGTCTTGATCATGTTTATTAATCTAAACAGTTTAGTATTCTGCTAGAAATATCCTTCATTTATAACTGACTAGTAAGACCATTCAAAACCTTTTTTTAAATGAGACAAGATAATCATAGAAATCAACAAAAATGGCCATATTACAAGATACTGAGATTCCAAAACTTGCAGTATGGGTGTCTTCCTAAAGGACATATAGTCTATATTGCCAATAGACTTTTACACTGTTCAGTAGATGGAAATGAAATAATTGCAATAACTGGAAACGTTCAGCTAATCAATCTAGCAAGTCTTGATCCAGGATCAAACTATTTATTAATAGAGAAATTATTATACCAAATCTTGCAAAGCCTGAAAGATTGAATGCAACACAGCACCCATTTTGATCATACATAATGCATACACTAAGTCCTACAAGATAGTTACAGAATTTCGCTGAGTAATAGAAAATAATTAATGGGCTGAAGGATTAATGACCCTGTGATTATTTTCTTGTAAAAACTGATAATATGTTTGTCCTTGTGTTCATTGTATTGGGAATTTCTATGTAAAAAATAAAATTATATTTTAAAATGGCCAAAAACATATACCTTCACTCGTCGCTGCATGTCATCTTCAACATCCTTCAGCATACCTAGAAAAGTATGTAAGACACGTTTTGTTCATCTTAGTGGGCATGTACATACTATGTGGAACTGTTATTCTATGCCAGTGTCACTGCAGCAAGGCGACATAGCCTTAGAATGAATGAGTGTGCCCCATGGAAGTTTCTGGGGGTCGGATTGTTTAGAACAGCACACAAACACAGACACAAAATAAAAAAATACAAGACACACAAAAAAAGGACAGGAGAAAGGGTGCGAGGGCCTCCTCAGGCTCTATGAGACACAATCAATTCCCACCTCTGCTCTAGATGATTTAGAAGACATATCCTTTCATCACTAACCAACAACCTTGTGGGTCAGGGCTGATGTGATTTGCACATCAGAACATCTGGAGGAACTCTTAATGCAAAAAGCTGGTTTAGAGGATTTTTCCCCTTGGCTTATTTAGTTTAATAAACCTTTTCTTGGTCTAATCCAATGGTTCCCAACCTGGGGTTCCCAGATGTTCTTGGACTAAAACTCCAAGAAGCCTTCACCACTAGCTGATCAGGATTTCTGGGAGTTGTAGTCCAAGAACACCTGGGAACCCAAGGTTGGGAAGCACTGGTCAAACCAGTCCACAGTTACACTAGAATCTGGAACAATGATTTGAGTAAGCCCTACAGACTAAAACCAGAATTGTAAAAGACATATGTTGAACGAGTTTGGATGGATGGTTCACAGCTTGTCAGTTGGATATAATAATAAAAAAACCCTATGTTTTGATAAGACTAATGATTCAGGATCCTTAGACTCTAGACAACTCAGGGTCATATGAAAACAGCCACTATCTTATTATGTGATATCATATAAGTCTACAGACTTCCAAGTCACACTGGATTCCATAGGACTTCCTTCCAATGTAACTGAAGCCTTATTTTCTAAAACCACTAAAACATGACATTGTCCAAGAAAAGTATGATGAGTTGTTGAATTCTACCTGTAACTCGAAGATCTGTCACATTGTTTGCCATTTTAAATCCATATGTCATGGACTGAAAATCTTCCTAAAAGCAAAAGAGAGGGGAAGTCAGCACCATAACCCACACATATTTGTCAGCAGCATTTCTGCTTGAAGTGCAGAATTCCGGTTTCATACTGGAGCCATGCTCACAGTTGTTACCATATTACCTCTAAGACAATCACAAGATATGTAAAAGGTATGCTAAAAATCATCATTCCACCAAAGTTTTAGGAAAAACAAAGCAACTTTTCTACAACAAAGGAAGAATACAAATCAAATAATTTCATAAATGAACTGTTCTAATTTGATATACTATTTCCTGGACTGACAATATAGCTTTATTTAACACTAATAAGACTGGATGCTTTGGATGTTCTCAAACCATCTTTCAAACCAGGGTGGGCAAAGCGCAGCTCAGGATCCTTCCCCCAATGCCAAAGGGGGGGCAGCGGAGATTTTTTAGAAAAAGATGAAAAAATGGCCAACCATGCCGCAGAAACCTTCAAGGACTCAACTGGCCATTTAAAAGCAATTAATCCCACCCTCTGCTCTTTTAGGCTCCAAATACCATTTAATTCAAAATGATTTTTAGAAAGGGGTGGATTTGGCCAACATGGTCCAGCGGATACAAAATGGGGCAGCTATGGCCACTTCAGACACTTGATGGTTGGCCACCCCTATTTTAATTAACTGTAATTTCAAGATCAGACATCACAGGGAAATCTGGCTAGTTTTAAACCAGCAGAGCTTGGGGATCTCTTCTTGTGATTTGAAGGACAGCACTCACAGCAATTTGTTCATGTAACATCTCAATGGGGCCACAGTTTGTTAGTGCTGCCTTATGAATTTTATTCACTGGTTTACATTTTAAAATTAGTGTTACTGATGCTTTGCTTTTGTAATACAGCGGACCTTGGACACATGAAATTTGGAGACAGAAAGGCAGGGTACAAATTTCCAAATAAAGAATATGCAACAACAAGAGACAGTTGCAATAGTTGCCAGTACTTCAGTGGAGGCAAACCAAGCAGACATGCCTGGAGGTTCTCTGTTCACACATGCAAGCTACACATGAGTTGAAGAAGGGGCGTTTGCTACCTATTTCCACAATTAAGAACACAAGGTAGCTATGAGGAATGTACCAAAATGGAAGAGAATTTGAAAACAGAACATATTCCCACAATAAAACCAATACAACATTTTCTAAGTAAATCAAAACAACAAAGCAATTTACAAGCACCAAACTACTAAAAGGCACAATGCAAACTGTATTTATTAAGTGAAAGGGGGGTGGAATCAAGTGGACAAAACTTTACCTCTTCAAACACTGCAGCTTTGTTTACTTTTTCTCTGGCAATATCACAAATTTTTAGGATCCCAAGAGCAAATGCTTTCATGGCCGGATCCTCTATAAAGTCTGGATTATGAATGTAAAGGCAAGTGAATACCGTCTGTGCCAAAGAATGGCCTTCCAACCATGTTATCTGTAAGAATTACATCCATAATATAAATTGACAGCAGGCCAGTTTTGTAACTTGCTTCATAAATACATCACTACACAGTAACTGAGTATTTAATTTTCTTTTAATACAATTATTGAGAACAGAAAGGGGAAATGCTATACTTCAATTTTTCCAACAGACTACAGGAAAAAATATGAAGTGCTCCAATTTTCATCATGAATGTTTCTTACATCTATAATATTACATGTTTTGGTAAACAAATAGCATGAATAAAATATTAAGAATATTTTTATATTCTTGGACCCTGAAAGCAGAGATGAGAAATAAAATGATGGTTTTAAAAGCTAATATTTAGATGTCAGCAACATTACTGGGTTGAGTAACAATTACTGTTTCATGTTACTTCAAGTTGTTATCTTTGGGGGTAAAGTTTTAATTTAATTTTTATATTAATTGTTGATAGCCACTTAGTGACATTGTTGTGCAATATATATATAGTACTCCCTGGGCAGTTTACAATTTAATGATGCAAGCTACACACTGCTCATCCCCCAGCTACCTGGGTACTCAATTTATCAACCACGGAAGGATGGAAAGCTGAATCAACCATGAGCTAGCTACCTAAGCCCATTAGGGTCTAACTTAGGCTGTGAGCAGGATCTTGACTGCAGTACTGAAATTTAACCACTTGCACCACAAGGCTCTTTTACTGCACACAAGATGGACCCGACAACAGAAGGCTCACCAAGTCCCCAACCAAGTGTCAAGCTGCTTGGGACTCAGCTAGGCTCCATGCCACCTGGCATGGCGGCTGATGCACAGATACACTTCCTGGCTCTTATGTATAACAGATAACACTGGCCCCATGTTATTTACCTTTGTTTCTACCAAAAAAGATATATGCTACGTTTATGTTCATATACACTAAGAAATACAACAACATTATCCACTTGTCTGCTGAGGAAATAAACCACTTTTTCTCAACTCATGGAGAAACGATATTTATACTATGCACTGTTAATTTCCAAGTTATTCAATTTGATAATTTAATAGAGCAATGACAACTTTCACAAAGATGTATTGCACTTTTAATCAATATCTTATTTAAAATGCAATCCTGTGTATCCTTAATTAGAAGTAATCTACCTGTCTTTAATAGACATTACTCTCCAGGTGGGTTCCGCAGGATAAAAGATACAAATTTTTCTGAAGTTAAAACTGACCATCTTTTTTTTAATCTTTCTCATTCACTTCATTAGAGACTTTCACTGATCTAAGTACCTTCCCTAAAAGTTTTCTAGAAAACTTAGTTCTACTAATCCATCATTAAAACAAAACAATATTCTTACCAAGCAGCAAAAACAAGTATCCATTATCCCTATCAGCTCCGGCAGGGATAAGTCTTTGATTTTAATAGTACCATCCTTCAAAATAATAAGAAAGAGAGAGTGAGAATGTATATGGCTTCCCATGAGTAGCAAATGTAGTCTGAACAGCCTTTTAAAAAGCTCCATGCGAAAGACGGAGATGTGAACCATCGTCTCAAATTTGAATTGGAGGGGGACAGATCCCATGTAACAGGATTTGGCAGAAGTTAAATCAGGATCTGATGGTAGAGCTCTGGATAATTCACAATAGATTAATCAATCTATCTATTGGCTGAAATCCATTAGTAAATTGCAACTAAAGCAGGCCCACTGAATCAGTAGGGATTTGAGTCAACTCCTCTGTAAGATCAATTGATTTATTGGGCCTACTCCAGCTATGACTTACTATTGATTTCAGCCATTATTTAGCAAGAAGCAACAACAGAATAATTTTCTTCATTTTAAGTCAGGCTGTTGCAATGAAGAAGGACTAAAACTTGATTTCAGTCCTGCTCTTGGGGAAAACATACACAGGATCAGATTATGATCAGATGCAACCTGTTCTTTAATTCTAAGTGTATTTTTGCACTTGACTGTATTGGTGGATCTTGGGGGGTCTAGTAAAGTAGAACTGGATAAATTCCATATTCCTCTAGGGATTTAAAACTATGCACTTTTTTGCTTATTCAACAACGGACTCTATTTTTTATGAAACTCAAATTAAAAATAACAGGAAGAATGCTAACCTTGATAGCTTGTTCAAAGTTGAGAACTTTTCGATTAACTTGGTTTCCAATCATACCCGCATCCATTTTGGGATCCATCATTTCAATAGCTGACATTGCTTCAAAAAGACCAAAACTAAGGAAAGCAACACACACAAAAAAACCCAGGTTGGCACTAATAAATACGTAGACACACAGAGATAATTATTTCAAAGCATTGTATTTAAATATACACTTACAAAGCAAAAAGTTAGAGTGTACTGAAGTTACTTTGGCATATCGTGCAACCCTGGGCAGTGATTTTAAGGACAAATACAGACTCCATAAACTCTTCATAGTTTTTAATTGCTGGAGCAATTTAAAATTAATATGATTCGCTAGAGAAGAACAAGACAACTAAATACAGAGCTAAGAAAACTAGGATTATTGTTTATTATGAATATACTTTAACAACACAATCCTATTAATTAGGAAGGAAACCTCGCTGTATCCAAAGGGTGCTTACTCCCAAGTAATTATGTTTATGATTACAGTTTATGTACCAGCTATTGCAGGACTAAAGGCTTAGGACAGAGGTACTGAAATCCAGCAACTAAGCATGTTAAGTGCATGTTCTTGGCTAAGGTGTGTGAATGAATATATTTTCACACACAATTTTAATACAATGATATTACGTATGGAATGGCGCCTAGCTGTTACTGGAGAAGTGTGTGACAAGATACTATAATTAACTTAACAGCAAAAACAAAGAAGTATTTTGGCATCTTAAAGACTAGCAGGTTTTATTTAACATAACCTTTCATGAGTGTAGCCCACTTTATAAAACATACCAAATAAAATCTGTGTCTTGAAAAAGTCATAGGATTCTGTTTTTAGTACAACAGGCTCCTCCTCTTGAAAAGGCCTCCTTTTATGTCCAATACGTTTGTGAAGGTGGTGGATCCAAAAGAAAGGCCTTCCCAAAGATCTTAAAACCTGAGAAGGCTCATATGGATGGATGTGGTCCTTCAGATAACCAGGACTCAAGTTAATTGGCACTTTATAGGCCACAACCAGCATTTTGAACTGGGCCCAGAAACAGACCTGTAGCCAGGGTAAGCATTTGATCCAGGTGAAGAGATAAGAAACACATGTGAAAAAGTTGTATTTTTGTTGTAAACTCACAGTTTGTCATGAAGCAACTCCCCCAACTTCAATTCTAGAAGAAAATTCAAAAACAACACATTAGGGAGATGTAAACATTTTTAAAACTAAGGCCATTATATAATCGTACACAAAGAGAAACAGGCATACAGGCCAGAGTCCTACTGCCAATTTATGTTTGTGTTTGGGATGGGCGGATAGTGAGGCGCTTGGCAGCAGAGCCCATCTTTCTGCCACCAGGAGAACTCTCAGTGTACTTTTGCTTCAGGATGCTTCTGCCAGCAAAATAAAATGGTCTCTGGATCCAACTCCATACATTTCAAAGTGTTATATTTTAAAAATCAATTAATGTAAAACAATAACTGTACTAAAGTTTGAATTTAATCATTTTGAAAGTTAGCAAAATAATAGCATATGAAAATTAACACTGGCCAGAATCCTATTGGTTAGTTGGTGTAAGTACGGTGGCATAAACCACAATAGCAAATTGCTGCTAGTTAAGAAGTTGCCACATGTATTCCTCATATACCATCTCACACAAATGGCGCACGACAAGGGATACAAGCAGCAACCTCTTAATCTGTAGCAATTTGCCGCAGAACTTTATGCCACTGCACTTAAGAGTGGCATAAGGAACCAACAGGATTTTGGCCAGTGATAAAGATATCTTAAAGTGCTTTACCTACCACTATTTCTAAAATTACGTATGTAAGAATTAGCACTTTAAAAATATATATATTTAGACCCAGAATTTCAGACAATCGGAAGATATATTGAGTTTGTCTAGAAAAAAAGAGCCGGGGATCAAGTTCAACATGCAGAAGGCTGCTGTCAACAGGAACAACTTATGATTTACTGTTTTCCAGAATTAGGGAGGGGAGTGCATCACACATGCCTATAAGAATAAACAAGGGAAACAAAAGAGAAGAACACCTAATCACCTGGAAACAGCATTTGCCAACAAATTGGCCTAGCTGATGTTTTGACCTCTTACCAGCTGCACACAAGAAGAGAGGAAAAGGCAGGATTCTACCCTCCAGGTTTCTCACCCTGTTATTCTTTTTTAATGTTTATTTTGAGCATCTGCACATTGCTCACACATGCATGCTGCAGCTCATAGGGTGCTGTAAACACACACATTTAAAAACGTCACCAAACAACTTTTCAGCAGCTCTCTCTTTCACAGTTCAAGAGGAGCCGCCAGTAAGCCAGATAGCTGGCACGCAGGTTGGGATGGCAGCAGTTACAGTGCAAAGAACTAACCCAAAGTTTTGAAGCTGGTCTCAGCCATGCCATCTGATGCTAACAGTTAGTTGAACTGGGCATCTCACCAGTATTTGCAAATGAAGCCACAGGTGACTGTATTATTTGTATTTCCATCTCAATGAATCAGAGATGGGTCTATTTCTGGTGCCTCTGTAGCTGGAATGATACACTACAAACTCCCCCACAGTCCCCACAGTGTTTAACTGGTGGCCTATCATAAATAGCAGAAGTTGTCTATTAACTTACAAATGATGTACAGTAAAACAGATAATTTTGGCAACAAACCAGAAGCAATAGAAACTGTTGGGCTCTGTTTAAGCAGCAGCTGGCAATGGCAATTCTCTTCAGAAAAGCTTTATGGTAGCTTTATTGACTCTGGCATTACTAGCTTAGTAGCTCCTCGGGTCTACTAAACTGCCGCTCAACCTTACTGCTCCACCACTGTCAATCTCATAACTGGTATTTCCTAAATATATGTAGGACAATGTACCTCTGCAGCAATCTTCAAAGTCTTGTGTAATATCTATCCAGTTCGTGTTACTCTTTTCCATCTTCTCAGGCATACCGAGCTCCCAGCCCGAATCATCATCTTCTACTGAAGCCTTCATAACCATGATCTTAAACCTACACAGATGTTGGACATAGAAAACAAGAGAGTCAAACATTGTTACTGACAAACTGGGGAGGACACAAGCTGTATAAAACTTACTAATCCTTCGTTCTTTGGATTTTTAAGACTGGCAAAATGTATAAGGGATGCGAGACGCTTGTGGGCATCCCTTATACAAAATGTATAAGGAATACCCGGGCTAGTGGGCGGGGACGGTCAACCTCTTCGGATCCACGGTCGACCACTGGATTAGCCAGTCCATCTGGAGCGGGGTGTGTGTGTGTGTGGGGGAAATCATACGCAGCCCCGGCCTCGGCGGCCACCACTTAAGCGCCGTGGAGGCTGCAAGGGACCTCCCACCTGCTGTCCCAGGTGACGGGACGCGCCTCCGGGACCCCGTGGCCGCTGCTTCTCTACCGGGCAACTCCCGACGGCTGGCAGAGGAAAGGGGGGGGCGGAGCCTCCACCACGCTCCCGCTATCGCCTCGACAGGACCCGTCGCCTCCGTCCAGCGACGCCGGCCGAAAGCACCTACTTCCCTTTTCTCTCCGAAGCACCGACCATAGAGTCAAAGAAAGCGGGCATGAACTTGGCTGTTGCGCGTGCGCACGACTCTACGGCCGCTAAACGGACTCCGGAAGGAATGGCAGCACTAGGAACCGCCCTTCCCTTTCTTTATAGAGATATTAAAAAAAGTAGAGAACGCGTGAGACAAACAAAAGTGGCACTTTTAATGCTATAAAAATTCATTTCAGTGTGAGGGCTCACGAATTAAACTCCGCTTCCTCAGACTCCCACAGTCTAATATTTAGACCATTGATTTATATGCACGCTATGTGTACATTCAACAGTGCCTTTGGAGTACATTTAGGGACACTGTGTCCCGCTGCTTCTTTCGATCACCCACACGAAATAGATGGCCAGCAGCGACTCCTCTGTGAACAGAGTGTGGCGGGTTTTGCCTTCAGGAGACTGAAGGGTTTCCAGGGGTGGCCTCGGTGCTGTTGCTCTGACTTCGGAGAAGCAAGATCGGCAGTTTCTCCGAAGAGAGAAAACCAGGACTTTGTTGTCGCAGTACTTTGGCCCCCTGTTTTATTCTGGGGCCAGAATAAAACCCTTATTATCCTTATATATCCCCCTTATTTCTCCCACGGCCTTCTGGAGAAAGGTGCCTTGTTGTTGTTTAGTCGTTAAGTCGTGTCTGACTCTTCGTGACCCCATGGTCCAAAGCACGCCAGGCCCTCCTGTCTTCCACTGCCTCCCGGAGTTGGGTCAAATTCATGTTGGTAGCCTGCGATTACTCAAATACTGCAGGACTTGTTGCGAGTGTTAAAACAGATACATTTGTGGGTGTGTTTTTTTACTGATCACATGACGCAATGGCCAATTCGAATCAGCTCCTGACCTGGAGCTTTTTTTTTTTTTTTAATTCTGCTGCTGGGGCCTTCAACTTTTTCAATCCTGAACGACTGGAACAGACTTCTGTTTGCGCAGTTTCCTTTCTCCAAAATGACAGTTTCCTTCTCCAAAAGGACAGGGATCACTGTGGGTGGTGTACTGGTGATGCGCTAAACTGGGCCTGATGTTTTGGATAGTGGGAACGCCCACTTCTGCAATCTTTTCCCCTTGTCACCACAAAGTATTCTTTTTTTAAAAAAACCCAAACTACCAAGTTTAGCACTAGATCACCTCTTCATGGGCAAAAAAGAAGAAGAAGCTAAAATTGTTATGAAATAGAAAAAACTACAGCAAACTACTATGGTTCTGCGGTATGTGTGTATGTGTACGTTATGGAGAATTTTGAGAAACCTTTCCTTTTGCCTAACCTAACATGCAATACTTTAAACAGTCCACCAGCTTTGCAATGAGCCGTAACAAAAGAGCTGAGGATGGGCAGAGGGCAGGATCAAAGGAAGTGGGCTGTGGTGCAGATCAAACAGACTGAGGGCCCAGTGTGGTCCCTGGCACTAAAACAGACTGTGGTTTCCAAGTGATCACCTAATCCTAATAGAAGGGTAAAATAAGTTGCAAATCAAGCTGTAGTGTAGTTGCAGACAGTTCTGATATTCCCTCAGAATCTCTTTAATAAAACCTCCCACTATATTTATCTCTCTGTCTCTTTGTAATCTTCACTGATGTTTCCATTAAATTGTTCCTTCAGAACACCTATATCTGGCTACAGTTCCACAATAACAAAATATAAAGTACTGACAGATTGTGTTTAAAAAAAAAAAGAACTCTTAAAACAACTTTTAGCAGCAAGGTTCAAACCTTAACAATCCAAACACTGTTAAATAAAGTCTAGGCTGAAAGACAGGAACCCAATGGAAGTTCCTGAGGAACAGCTTTCTATCACCTTTTTTACTTGCTTTTCTGTTTCTTGGACAGCACTTATCTACATGCAAAGGTCTCATCAATCTTGGATAAATATCATAGTTTACAAAAGAACACAATCAGTTCGGGGGGGGGAGCCCAAGATAGGGAGAATCCCAAAACAGTGTAATGACGACTGAGTGTCTGAATGATTGTTTGGAAAATGAGTAAGATTGAATGAGTCATGATAGGCAAAGAAGGTCAGATAGGATCTGCTCGCCTGGACACTCCATGCAGTAGGAGGGAGGAAGAGTGTGTGTTTGTGATTGGGTTTATTAAAGATCTGGAGCAGTTCCTCTCTTTTGGCGGGAAATGACAACTGAGTCTCTTTTTTAACATTAACAGATTTATTTGGTTTAACATTAGGTGAATCAACGACAACTTCTACAGTTTCAAACAAACTAATATCGGGTAACTGTCCATACTGTGGGGACAACAATTCTGTCTTAGAACTGACAGGATTCATTGGGGGGCTGGCCCAAAACGTTCTCGATCGGTGGGCTTCCTCATCGGAGCACTCCGGACCGTGCAAATTGTCCCACAACAAGGGTGTCTGGCCCAATCTCCCTCCAGTGGTGGCTGGTTGAAGGAAGAGTCCGGACGAATCACCTTCCTCGAGGGACCTTGTCCCCGCGGAAAAACCACGACTGTCCATTCTAACGGATCCGCCGGTGTCCCCTTTTTCTTAGGTATATCTGGATCAGGTAGTAATCCTCCTACCTTCAAATTAGGGAAGTCCTCTAACAACCCTCGCATTCTGTCATATTCCAATTCTTTCCCCTTTCCCCTTCTTTCTTCTCCTTCCTTCTTTTCTCCTGTCACCGGTATTCTGAATTGCCTCCTCCCCCCTTCCTCTCCTGTTTCCTCCTCCCACACGGGTAGAATTAACTCCTCCCCTTTCCCCCTCTCTCTCTCTTCCACCAGACAAATCTCAACCTTTTCCCTATTTCCCTTTGATTCCTTTTCTTTCTCTTCCTCTACATTCAGCTCTTCAGTTTCTATTATCTTTCCTGACTCTATTTCTCCTTTCATCTCAGGCGTCTCTAGTTGAGGGGACGGCTCACTCTGTTCTTTCTCCTTTTTCTCTACAGCTCCTTCACAGTGTTCTTTTGTAAACTATGAGATTTGTCCAAGATTAATGAGACCTTTGCATGTAGATAAGTGCTGTTTTGGCTAAGCAATAATACTCATAAAACAGTAAATATGCGAACATTTGAAATAGATGGAATGATCCTAGTTTTTTTAAAAATCCACCATGTCTACCCCAAAAATTGTCCAAGGCACCTCACTGTGACAAATATACAAAGAGCCTATAGCAAAATAAATAAAAGTTATCATAGAAACAAAAATGTATCTTCATGTGCTTTTAGGAAAGACTTTTATTATGCAATCATCCTGCCTCCTTTTCAGAATTTCAGAGGGGATTCAAAGGATACAGTCTTCCCTTTCTAGCCTCTTGCCTTCTCTTATTAGCACTCATTGCTTTTTCTTACCAGAAAAAGGATTAGTAAAGGAAAAGTTGGAAGAGTTGCACACAAGTGCCTTTGGATAAATAGTGCTAGGAATGCTGTTTGGCAACATCCTAAAATTAAGCAGTAATTGATTCTAGGAGTTAGCCAGAATCCTTTTGGTGATTTATACATGTATAGATGTAACTGCCTGTCCCTTCCTCACCTCCCCCATTCGCCAACCCCTATTTGTCCCTCAACCACTATGTCTTCATTTTTTTTCTCTGTTGTGCCTCTGTTTGCACATGTAAATTTGCTCCTCCTTTTTAAAATCTATAATTAAAACTGCACAAAGATGTACATCAAATCTTTTTAATATTTTTTTTTTGAAAGGGCAGTACTGGGGCATGACATTCCCATCATCTGATACCCATCCAGGCCCCATCATGTCAACAGTGAAGTTAGACACACCCATCCACACTGGATTAAAACAAAGGAAAAAGTGCTGTAACTTGGGTGTGTGTTACAAGCTGGTCACACCTATTTGCAGCTAACCCACAGCAAATATACTTTCCTCAGTTTATTGCAGGTGTAGGCAGTGGGAGGGAGGATCAGTCTCCCTGCATGGCTGCTGAGTTGGTAGCTGAGCAGGAAGAGAGCAGAGCTTCGGGAGCGATTGGAAAGATGAGTGAGGCGGCTACCGCCGCCACCGGCAGACATGTGAGTGGTCAGGCCGGCCACAGGGACCGGCCCTTGTTAAGTCCAGCTGCGGGGGTGATATTTGTATTTGTATATGAATACCCCCATCTCTAATCCAGACTATGGTTTCCAAGAACTCCTAAGATATGTGATACCGAACTGTAGAAACACAGAAATGTTAAACTGTTCAGAACAATGTGTTGCCTAATTTCAATAAAAATGACATTTGTGAGACTTAGAACATTACACTGTGCATGTTTATACAGATGTACATTCCGCTCTGTTCACAACAATTTATTCCCTTGTAGGTTTTGTATAACATTGCAGTCTACACTGTTTATATCATGCACCATGGCAGTTTATTTCAGTGATCATTCTTGTGACTTTTATTATTGTAGTCAACAGGAATGAATTGTACTTAGGAATTTTAACCTTTAGGGGCCATGATAACAAGAAGTAAGCTTCTAAAACTTGCAAATAAATAGTATTACAATTAATTAATGCAAAACTTAGAAAAAATATGAAGAAACACAGCACAGTTTATTACTTCGAAAATAACAAGGAATGTGTAAAAGATCCAAGAAAAATGTACTATCGTGGGAAAGAAAGTCAACTGCTATAACCTATTATTAGTGTGCTCAGTTTATTCCCGAAGGCTGGATTATTTCTGTTTGTTATCTAAAGTACTCCCCCTTTTTTTCCTATGCAGGAAGCATTTAGAAACAAAATAAAACTCAATGTTGCTTAAAATAGTCTTTGTAACTATTTTGAAATTTCAGAAATGTATATTCCATCTTTCTGCTGTGGAAATATGCAAGATGGCTTACAAATACACTATCAAAAACCCGTCACCAAAATAAAAGTCTGAAAATAACAATAATCAGAACATACATATAAAATGACAGCATATATAATACCATGTTTCCCCGAAAATAAGACAGGGTCTTGTATTAATTTTTGCTCCAAAAAAACGCATTAGGGCTTATTTTCAGGGGATGTTTTATTTTTTCCATGTACAACTATCTACATTTATTCCAACACAGTCATGTCATCTTCTTCTGATTGCTGCACAGTGGTGGAGGGCGGGGTTTCACTCAACTGGGGCTTATTTTTGGGGGAGGGCTTATATTACGAGCATCCTGAAAAATCATACCAGGGCTTATTTTCAGGTTAGATCTTATTTTCGGGGAAACAGGGTAAGAGAAGTTGAAGTAGCTAAAATATATACTGTTAAAAGCTTGGTCACAGACCTAGGCTGGCATTTGAAAGATTGCAATAAAGATGCCTTCCAATTATGTCTACAGAAAAAATTCACAACTGGGACCAGGTTGAGACAAGCCCTGCAAGCAGAGTGAAGCATCCTGCTTCAAGGAACAGCTTGACTAGGATTGGGAATGGAAAAGACACATTATGTAGACAACAAGCAGTGGCTGAATAGGAGACCTGTCGTTATCCAGAGGGTAAGAGTCCAATTTCCATCAGCCAACACCACTGAGGCCAGTGAGTCAAAGGGAAAAATAGGAAGTGTAGCAACATCTGAGGGGTCATGGTAGGTATAGTGTAAAAGTAAATAGAGAATCCTCCGTTCTTATCTGAATGGTGCAGCAAGTGTTGCTTATAGAAAGAGGAGTGCCATTTGTTAACTATACTCGATGTCTCAGTGGCTTCTGATACAATTGACCATATTCTTGTAGACCAGTTATATGAGTTTGGGGTAGGAGCTGTGATCATAGGGTGGCTGTGCAATGTCAGTTCCAAGAAACAGAGTTGGTGTGGTCAAGTTGGAGTGCTGGCTGGTCCACTTGGCACTTGTTTTAAGAAGTTCTACAGACTTCCATCTTGTCTCCATGCTTTTTAACAGCCACATGAGACTGCTAGGTGTAGACATTGAGAGATATGGAGATGTGGTGTCATCAGTATGCTGATGGCACTCTGCTCCATTTCTCCAGTTAGATGAGTCTATGAAACTGCTGAATCATAGCACTGGATAAGGTAATAGGCTGAATGTGGGCCAATAAACTGAAAATGATCCAGATTAGATATAGGAGATAGTGTGAGTAGATGGTTCTTCCATTTAGGGATATTTTAGGGATATTTTATCTTTTTTAGGTGGGATCTATGAATAGTGGTTCATTTTTTGGGGGGAAATACTGAAATAGTGCAAAACAGATGACCAATTAAATTATACATTTATCCATTCTCTAATTCGCTCCAGCTGTGTACATCTTGAAATGCCCACCATCTTTGAACAGAAATTGATACTGCTCAAATTTGTCTGCAGTGATGTATCATGAAATACCATATATATTGTTATGGGATTGTGAGTGGAGTAAATGATCTTGTAGTTTACCTTTGAAATCTGTGTTTCTGTTAGATAAGGAAGATATTTCAAAAATGGTCATGGGTTGTACAACTTTAGCCTGGCAGATCATCATCTTTTATGCACATCAATATAAACAGCTGGCCTTAACAGTAACCAGCAAAGATCTGAACTGAATGCCTTTTCCCCCATGCAGTGATGTGAGTGACAAGATAATGTGAAGAAACAAATTTAAAAAGGACTGAGAGTTCTGGCAGTGTGTTAGGGTATTGGCTGCCACTTTAGCTATCCAATGCTAAAAGCAATGAGTTTTGTGATATATGTGAGGGTGTTTCAAACTGTGTCACCACCTGTTCTCAAAGTGCATAATCATGAACACAAAAGCATCTTTTGACAGTACACTATTATTATTCTATTCCTAAAAACCTCCAGTTTATGAATGTGGGATATTGTGCTTCTGTAAGTGTGGTGTAGTGGATAGAGTGGTAGAATATACCAGATGGGCGGGATATAAATCAAATAAATAAATAAATAAATAAATAAATAAAATAAATAAGTGATGGAATAGGACTCTGGAGACCAGGGTTCGAATCCCCACTTCGCCATGGAAACTCACTGGGGGAGTGGAACTGGTAAAGCTGCTCCTTTAATAGCTTACTTACTTTGAAAGACCTATTAGGGTCGCTATAAGTAGGTCCCAGCTTGACAGCACAGAACTAAGTAACCATGATTCAAAATGCCAGGAAATGGCCCAATATTGCTGCACAATATCAAGTCCACATTGCCAGCAGGAAAAAGGATGGCAAGCTTTACATAGCAAAGGGCAGCCTGAATTTTGATAACAGCAGTCAAGATGGTCTACAGCAGGGGTCCCCAACCTCTAGTCTGCGACCCGGCAGCGGTCCGTGGCCTAGGCAGGACCGGGCCGCAGACATAGATCTCCTGCCCCCCGCGAGCGCCCCCCTGCGAGCGCTGTCGCACGCATGCATGCGAGCACGCTCCGCCCCCTGCGAGCGCGCCTCGTGCATGCACATTAACGCCCCTTGCTAGTGCCACCGCACACATGCGTGCTCTGCCCCCGCAAGCACCGCCGTGCGCATGCGCGTGAGCACGCTCCACCCCCCTTTGGGCACGCCACCCCCCCCGCGAGCATGCCACGCCCCCCCCCAACCGGTTGGGGACTACTGGTCTAAAGGATATTATCTTGTGCTCACTACCATTCACACTTGTCAAAAAACAGCCTTGACAATTGCTTTGTGTTTGGGTGAGAAGTAGTTAACTGATGAAAACAGGAGTCAGCTTCTGGGATTTTCCTTTGCTTGGTGTCACTTTATGAATAGTAGTGAACATAAGAGGATATCATGTAAACTATCATTTCCTGGCTTTTTAAATCATGGTTACAGAAGCACAATCTCATATTCGTGAACTTGAGTTTTTTTAAAGAATGGAATTTCTCGGCTTTTTAAAATAGAAGTTTAAGTATACATACACTACACACAATTCCAGCAGAGTACCTGATCTGTATACCATGTTTCCCCGAAAATAAGACAGGGTCTTATATTCATTTTTGCTCCAAAAAACTCATTAGGGCTTATTTTCAGGGGATGTTTTATTTTTTTTCATGTACAACAATCTACATTTATCCAAATACAGTCATGTCATCTTCTTCTGGTTGCTGCACAGTGGTAGAGGGTGGGGTTTCACTTAACTGGGGCTTATTTTGGGGGGAGGGCTTATATTACGAGCATCCTGAAAAATCATGCTAGGGCTTATTTTCAGGTTAGGTCTTATTTTCGGGGATACAGGGTAGGGTTGCTCAGAGAGGACAGAAGCAAGAACAGCTAGGATGTGGCTGTAGGCTCTCTGTGCCAAAATATTTTGAAGGGCTGTTTTTGAACTTAATTAAATGATAAAGCAAAGATATGAGTATGTGCATCACATGCAATGGAGAAATATACACACTCTTTAACTCCTCAAGGAAACTAATGTTGCCATGTCTGCTCCACAGAATGCAGACTAGAAAGCTATGTTCCAATTTCCAAACCCTTTCCTTAGGGTAGGCAACCTGAGGATGAAATGCTATATCTGACAAAAACCTTTACAAACATATTGTGTGCATGTATCCTAAAGGTGTCCCCATCTCTTTTGAAATAAAAAAGCATGTGGGGAGAGTTGGGAGTTAGTAAAGATTATCACTAAAAACCAAGGTCAAAATCAATCATAGTATGTGAAAGAAAGACAATGAAGAAAGGCAGGGACAAAAATCAACTAATTTGAAATGTGGTGTTAGAGGAGAACCTTGCAGATACCGCAGCCAGAAAGGCAGAAAAGAGGTGCTTAATCAAGTCAAGCCTGAGCACTCGCTAAAGCAAAAATGAGTCAACTGAGGCTATCCTACCATGCATATATAATTAAAATACAGAACTGACCAGAAAAGACAATATTGCTGGGAAAAATGGTGGTGGAGAGCAGTATGAAGACAGGAAGATCTAACATAAGATAGATTGTCTCAATAAAGGAAGCTACAGCTTCCTTTATTGAGACAAAGAAGAAAGTCTAAAGCCTGGCTCCTAGCACTGAAAAATACAGCCTGCTAAAAGGTCAACAGTCAACTCTACCCAGCCACAAGGACCGATGATCACTGCACACAAAAGACTAGCTAGTGACACCCATAAATCACAGTGACAGATCATCTCCCCCCCACCTTATCACAACAATACACCCATAACAAAAAACACCCTGATTACCATAATCACCCAATCTCCTGAAAAGGACAAAAAGCTGATTGCACAGCTACAAATACTCAACTATCCCACACACTACACCAGAATACAGACAGAGTTCTAACTCCTGTCCTCTGATTATGCTGGCCACAGAGACTGGCGAAACGTTAGGAAGAAAAACCTCCAGAACATGGCCAAACAGCCCGGAAAACCTACAACAACCATCAAAGCTACAGCTGTTATTTTGTAAGACCTTAGCAGAATGTACTGGAAAAGACAATACTGCTTAAAAAAGGGTGGGGGTGGCAGTAAGAAGAAAGAACACCCTACCATGAGATGCTGTTGGTTTGCAAGATCTGAGCAGAGCTGTTAATGACAGGACAGCTTGGAAGTTATTAACTCATATAATCACAACACATAAGAAGTGACTTGATGGCATATAACATTTTTGGAGTCTTTTTTTCTTAATTACAAGACAATTATATGCTGACAAGATGGGTGGAATGGTAGAAACTATGACAGAAGATAGGCGCCAAAGCTCTGCTAACATTGAGTAAGACGATCCCCAACCACAAAGCAAAAACTAGTAATTTCACAGCTTAAGTGAGTGAGCTTCTGAATATTTACTCACTCTTCTTCTTATTTCTTTTAAAATATTTTTAGAGACATAGAATCCCTTTGCCAGCTCAAATGCCTTAAAAAATTCTCCTGAGAGTTGAGGCCCCACTGACAGGGTCAAAGCATTCAGATTACCCTAGATCTGGAGCTGATTTCCCATTTGACGACTTGTGTCTGGAGCGCTGTTTAAAAAAATGTTTACTCAAAGCACTCAGGGCTTAGACAAACATAATTGTTCTATGCTTTTGTGATGCAGAAACATTTTGAATATGCCTTACAAAATTGTATGCTAATTCCCTGGAGATACATGACAAAATTATGGAAGACTGTCACTCCATTTATTTTTTTCTTTAAAGCCAGCCTGGGTGGGTTTGTTTGTTTGATTGTTTTGGCTCTTTAAAGAAAATCTGTATTTTGATTCTGTCTCTGTGACCTTTCATAACTCTACAGACTTTCCACCAAAGAGATGCAATATTGTATCTACTTTAGAAAGCTATTACTGTTAAGCTGTGTACCAAAGTCACAATTTTTCCCTTTTGAATGTCCTTTTTTGAGCATCAATATTTCAGACCCTGCAGCCTCTATTCTTTTAAAATTTAAAAAAAGCATGTAGAGCCAACCATTCTCTTTCAAGACCAAGCAAGATAGGTATTCTCCATTTATTTGATCTGATTCAAATTTGGGGATGTTTAAAGTTGCTTGTTTCTACAGGGGGAGGAATAATTTTACTACAGTGGTGCCTTGACTTACGAACGCCCCGACGTACGAACATTTTGACTTATGAACAGCTCTGTTCGTAAAATTTTGCTTTGACTTGCGAACGGAGCTTTGACTTACGAACAAAAAAAAACGCGGGGAAAGCGGGAAATGGACTTTGGACTGCCCGGTACTGCCTGGTACTGTAATTTTAAAATGTAAAAATTGGTTTAAAAGGTGCTTGGTTTGGTTTAAAGCTGCTTGGTTTTAAAGGTGTTCTGTTTAAAAGGTGTTCGTTCCCTCCCTCCTTTCCTGCCCTTTTTTTTAACCTAAGTCATCTTAGGTTAAAAAAAAAAATCTCCCCCTAGTGGTAGAGGACGGATTAACCGGTTTTGCATTAGTTCCTATGGGAACTAATGCTTTGACTTACAAACGGCGCCTCGACATAAGAACAAAAAACAGCCGGGACGGATTAATCAGTTTTCAATGCATTCCTACGGGAAATGCTGATTTGATTTATGAACGTTTTGACTTACGAACATCTGGGATGGATTAAGTTCGTAAATCAAGGCGCCACTGTATTTAAAAACTTGTAACCAATGTACCCTCTAATTTTCAGCCCTGCTTTGCCTCTCTCTCTCTCTTGCAGCTTCGCCCCTGCGTGTGTGGCTCTGCCCCCTTGCGTGCTGGGTTCCGTCGTGTCCGGAACCTCACACAATTGCTGCACAGAGAAGGAAGAGAGCTGCGCGGAGGGAAGTGGAGTTGTGTGGGCACCCAGTTTAGCAGGATCGTAACTTGAAACCCCTCTGTTCAAACTTCCCCAAATTTGGCACAGAGCAAGAACAGACTGTCTGCTACACCTGTACCAAATTTGCTGCTTATCTGAAGTCCAGATTCAAAGTTATATATTTTTTTATTTGAGTTTCTCTCATTCTTAGAATTGGCTTGTATAATGTTGATTGGCTCTGCTGCACAATAACATCACTGCACTCTCATGAAGTGATCATTACATTGCACTTCTTATTTCTCAGCATTGCTGGTGCATGGGAGCAGAACCAGAAGTCAAAGCTAAAAATTAATGAGCCAGGCCCTTAGAATTAGCTGTTGAGATGGCATAACTGATAATTCAATTTCAGGACGCAAATTAGCAGGTATTAGCAATTGTTTCAAAATGGTAACTAAAGATTTTAGAATGACTCCAGTTGCTGAAATTAGTATGGTGAAGAAAATGATACGATCTAATTTCCATATCCTTTAATTTCTTCTTGTTGTTGTTACTATTATTAATTACAAAACTGGCAGTAAGCCTCTAGTGACATCATACCCAAGAAAAACAAACCAGGGATAAGTGCTGCATGCCTAAAAACTCTGCTTGGAGAATTGAGAATAATGGTACATCAAACTGCCTCTAATGATCTTTTTCTTAAATTAAGTTACAACTCTTAAAATACATTTTTAAAGCCGCATTCTATACAAGGGAGGTTGTTTTTCTTTGAATAAGTTGTCAAACATCCCATTTCCTTTGTAACTGATATATAGCTTGAATATTTATACACTATTGTCACCAGTGGCTCATATCTGAGTGTGAAATTACCAGGGAAGAGGACAACACTATAATTTTTTTATTTATATACACTACATGCTTTGTTCACATATAAAGAAGCAGGTCGGGGTTCAATTTTTACATTAAAAAGATTCGTAGCTGAGTGCAGCTGAACCACTACGTCTTTGCTGTACCCCTTTCTTTTAGTAACATACCAATTTTAGTGTTAAAATTAGACATGTTTGCATGTATTCCCCATTCAACTATAAATCAGAATAGGGATGGCGAGGTCTAATTTTTCTAATCTTGTTTGAAACTCCCAAGAATCTTAGGACCTTTTGCTGGGTAGGTGTGAGAGGCGTGATGAGAGTATAGAGGCTCTCATCGGAGTGCCGTCCATCCCTAAGGTTTCCCGAGAAGTGCAGACCACTCCGCCGCCAGCTCTACAAGAGAGGGTACACCAGGGAATAGATACCCGGGAACTGGAAGAGAACTTCCGGGGTTTGTCAGTAGCCACTCAGACTGAAGGAGAATTGGCGGGAAAGGAAGAAAAGGGGAGGCCCGTGATTGAGGCGGGAATGGGGGATATAAAAAGGGGAGAGAGGGACAACATACGAGGAGGCTGGGAGCTAATTTGGGTAGAGGATCCCTGGATGAGACAATGGGAAAAAGTAAAGGTGCCTCGAGAAGAGGCAGATTATAGAAGAAGGAGGGGTCTGCCACAACGACCCTCGTATTGGGGAGAGTCCGAGGCCAGGGAGTGGAGAAGAAGGTTAAAGGAAGAAAGGGAACTGGTGGCCAGAGAGGCCGAGGAAAGACGGCAATGGCGAGCGGAGGAAGTGAGGAGGAGATTGTGCCACCAGGACCGTGGGGTTCCCTGGGACGAGAGAAGGAGCTGTTTTGGATCCGAGATGGAGGGGAGGAGACCCTACCGTTATTAGAAGATCAAGATGAGGACCAACGTCTGTTGTCTCCAGACCCCTTCCTACCGGGACCTTGGGAAACCAAGTCTTTGAACCCTTTTGAGCAAGAATCGTGGATACCCCTGAGACGTCCGTTGATGTCGCAGGAGAAGTTAAGAACTGAACCATTAATCAATGATTTACAGTTAAAGGATGTAATAAATCCCAGTTTGAATTTTGAGATAAACCCGTCTCCTGGTTTTTTTGGTAATGAGGCTAAAGCACAAATCGAACCCTCACATATTGGCGCCCAACGTAGAGAGCCTCATACCCCAGACGGAGAGACAGAAGAGTGGATTAAAAAAATAACGGAAGGCCAAGAAACCCTCATTAAGCAGCTGGCCGAGCAACAACGATTAATAATAGAACAGCTAAAGAATACACACATCCGACCAGATGGCAAGTCCGACCACCAAAGTCCCACGCTGCCGATAGCGACAAGACCACCTATCAAATTGCAAAAGATGGGACCACAGGATGACCCGGCCGCGTTCCTTAATACGTTTGAACGGGTGGCGACGTCGGCGCAATGGCCGCAGGACCAGTGGGCCCTGATTCTCACGCCGTATCTGACGGGACTGCCACAAGAAATAGTGGACACACTCGACCCGTCGGTCGCAAGCGATTACAAAACGGTGAAAACGGCCATTGTCAACACTTTGAATTTAAATGAAGAAGCATACCGGCGGCGATTCAGAGAACTAAAATTGAAACCCGGGTTACACCCGAGAACACTAGCGCAAAAGATGCGAGTTAACGCCACTAGATGGATACAACCCAAAGGGAAATCCGGCGAGCAAGTATTAGAGTTAATTCTAATGGAGCAACTGATATCTACGTTAGGGACGGGACCACGAAACTGGGTGGTGAAGAACAAACCCGCCAACCTAGAGGGCGCTGTAACCTTGCTGGAAGACTTCCTCGAGGCGGAAGACCCGTGGCAATATAAACCGGTGACGCAGTTAGAAAGACCGAGGAGTAGAGAAAAGATGGCGGAGACAACAGTACATGCGACGGCGCGCGGCCCGATGTCTCAAAGTTTTAAGAAGACCCGACCAGACCGTGTAGACTTTGTGAACCCGGCAGGAACGAGAGTGCCAAGACCCCTGATAACAGCGGACCCGGCAACGAATAAACAACCCGCAACGTGGAACAACAATAAAGACCGGATGGTGGCATGCTTCGGATGCGGGCAATTCGGACACATAAAAAAGTTTTGCCCAGCAGAGGAGTGTGCATGGACAGACATCTACGCCCTAACAGCCAAGGTGGGTGACGAAGACCACCCGGGGTGGGCGGTAAAAGCCAAGGTAAATGGACAATGGAAGAGGGCCCTTATCGACACAGGGTGCAGCAAGACCCTGGTGAACGTGCTACAAGGGGAACGATTACCCGAACCCATGCTTATTAAATGCGTGCATGGAGATGCTAAGGAATATGAAACGGCGAGGGCCGAAATTGAGATAGGAAATCAAAAGAGAGAATTGGACATAGGAATAGTGCCGGGCCTAGGAAGGGACATGCTACTAGGTAGAGATTGGCCAGGTGTAGAGGAATTAACGTATACAGTGGCCGAAGCGTATAATGGAGAGTTAGAGGAGGGCACTTGGGAATCCGAGATGGTGAACCTGTCCAGGGACCAGTTAAGGAACTGGCAACAAGACGACATGAGCTTAGAGGACTACAGATTGCAAGCGGTTCCCGAGGGAACCACCAGGGACGGAGAATCGAACTTTGAGATCAGACAGGGTCTGATGTACAGGGTGACCAAGACCAAGTTTGGTGAAGAGACTCAATTGGTGGTACCCAACCGGCTTCGAGGTTGGATCATGCATCTAGCACACGACGTGCCTCTGGCGGGACATTTAGCCACACAAAAGACGTTGGCCAGAATCCGTCAAAGATTCGTCTGGCCAAAAATGGCCAAAATGGTGGAAGAATACTGCCAATCTTGCCCGGAATGCCAGTTGACCCAACCCAAGGCGGGACCGGGAGGGGAGCTGATACCCATGCCCTTAGTGGATAGACCTTTTGATAGGATTGCCATGGACATCGTAGGCCCGCTAACCAAATCTGCGGGTGGACACCAATACATCCTGGTCATCATTGATTATGCTACCCGGTACCCGGAAGCTATTCCCCTAAGGACCACGTCGGCCAAGGTCTTGGCCAGAGAGCTGTTAGGGGTGTTCTCGCGAGTAGGGTTTCCCCGGGAGGTATTGACAGATCAAGGCTCTAATTTTATGAGTTTGACCTTCAAACAAATGTGGGAATTGTTAGGGGTGAAGCCCATGAAAACCTCTATTTATCACCCTCAAGCCAATGGCCTGGTGGAAAGGTTCAACCGAACGCTAAAGGGGATGCTGAGAAAATTAGTACTAGAAAAACCCAAGCTGTGGAACACCTTCTTGGCACCCTTAATGTTTGCAGTGAGAGAAGCCCCCCAATCTTCCACAGGTTTCTCACCATTCGAATTACTATATGGGAGACACCCAAGAGGGGTGCTAGACTTGATAAGGGAAAAGTGGGAAGAAGGAGAAGACCACTCCCAGAATGCATTACAACAAATAGTAGACATGAGAAACAGTTTAATGGTGGCCTGGGAGTTGGCTAAAGACAACCTGGGCCAAGCACAGGTTAGGCAGAAGACAGGATACGATAAAAGGGTGAAGCCCAGAGAATTTGAGGCAGATCAAAAAGTGTTAGTATTGCTACCCACAGTCTCATCCAAACTCTTCGCCAAGTGGCACGGACCCTATAAGGTAGTAAGAAAAGTTAGCGAAGTAGACTATGAGATAGAGACTCCGGATAGGAAAAGGAAAAAACAGGTACTACATGTAAACTTATTAAAAAGGTGGATAGACAGAGAATGTCTATATGGATCAGAAGTAGAGGAAGAGCTGGGGCCAGAGAGTACCGAAATAACAACAGATAGTACATTAGTGATAGATGAACAGGTGGATCAAAATCAAAGGGGACAAATCCTACAGATAGAAAAGGAATTCCCAGAAGTATTTTCTAAGACTCCAGGGTGCACCCGTTTGGTAGAACATGTTATTGACACCCAACCAGGAGTGATAGTACGCTCGTCCAGGAGGACCTGGCCCAAACAACTAGCAGGGGTCATCGAAGCTGAGGTGGAGGAGATGCTACAACTGGGGGTGATTGAACCCGCCAAAGGTCCCTGGCGAAGCTTCCCCGTGATGGTTCCCAAACCCGACGGGTCCATGCGCTTCTGTATAGATTTTAGGAAAGTCAATGCTGTGTCTAAGTTCGATGCGTACCCCATGCCCAAGGTGGGTGATTTGTTAGACCATTTAGGGAGTGCTACTTACCTGAGTTCCATCGATCTGACTAAGGGTTATTGGCAGATACCAGTAAGACCCCAAGATCGTGAAAAAACAGCCTTCTGTACCCCAAAGGGTTTGTATCAATTTGTAAAAATGCCTTTTGGGTTGCACGGGGCCGCGGCAACTTTTCAACGTCTGATGGACAAAGTGTTAGAGCCAGTTCAAGACTGTGCGGCCGCCTATATTGATGACATAATAATATATAGCCGCACCTGGGAACAACACTTAAGCCATCTGCGGCGGGTACTAACTGAGTTAAGAAAAGCAGGTTTGACCGTACATCCCAAAAAATGCAAAATAGCCCTGCCTAAAGTAGACTATCTGGGTTTTAAGGTAGGACAGGGAGAAATACAACCTCAGGAAGAAAAAGTGACAAAAATATCTCAATGGTACCGCCCAAAGACAAAGAAGGAAGTCCAGCAATTCCTAGGATTGGTAGGATACTATAGGCAGTTTATACCGAGATTTTCAAGTATTGCAGCCCCGTTAACAGACTTGACCCGTAAAAGAGCTAGCCGATGGGTAATTTGGGGAGAAAAACAAGAAGAAGCTTTTGAAACACTGAAAACTATTATATGTGAGTTGCCCATTAGATTCGCCCCGGATTTCAATTATCCCTTTTCTCTGTTCACCGACGCGTCTGAGAAAGGCCTTGGTGCAGTATTGTCCCAAGTAAGAGAGGGGGTGGAATACCCAGTATTATATCTTAGTCGAAAGCTCACACCAAGGGAACAAAAATATGCAGTGATTGAAAAAGAGGCGCTGGCGATCAAATGGGCTACTCACGCCCTAAGATATTATCTTCAAGGGGCCCCATTCACCTTAATAACTGATCATGCCCCTCTGCAGTGGCTGTGTAGAATGAAGGAAACCAATCCTCGGCTTACCCGGTGGTATTTGGCATTACAACCCTTTGCTTTCACGGTCCAATATAGAAAAGGAACCGAGCATGCTAATGTCGATTATTTTTCTCGGCAGGGACCATGGGCCAGAAGCGAGGAAGAGAGGACGGCCCTCTTGGATGGGGGGGTATGTGAGAGGCGTGATGAGAGTATAGAGGCTCTCATCGGAGTGCCGTCCATCCCTAAGGTTTCCCGAGAAGTGCAGACCACTCCGCCGCCAGCTCTACAAGAGAGGGTACACCAGGGAATAGATACCCGGGAACTGGAAGAGAACTTCCGGGGTTTGTCAGTAGCCACTCAGACTGAAGGAGAATTGGCGGGAAAGGAAGAAAAGGGGAGGCCCGTGATTGAGGCGGGAATGGGGGATATAAAAAGGGGAGAGAGGGACAACATACGAGGAGGCTGGGAGCTAATTTGGGTAGAGGATCCCTGGACGAGACAATGGGAAAAAGTAAAGGTGCCTCGAGAAGAGGCAGATTATAGAAGAAGGAGAGGTCTGCCACAACGACCCTCGTATTGGGGAGAGTCCGAGGCCAGGGAGTGGAGAAGAAGGTTAAAGGAAGAAAGGGAACTGGTGGCCAGAGAGGCCGAGGAAAGACGGCAATGGCGAGCGGAGGAAGTGAGGAGGAGATTGTGCCACCAGGACCGTGGGGTTCCCTGGGACGAGAGAAGGAGCTGTTTTGGATCCGAGATGGAGGGGAGGAGACCCTACCGTTATTAGAAGATCAAGATGAGGACCAACGTCTGTTGTCTCCAGACCCCTTCCTACCGGGACCTTGGGAAACCAAGTCTTTGAACCCTTTTGAGCAAGAATCGTGGATACCCCTGAGACGTCCGTTGATGTCGCAGGAGAAGTTAAGAACTGAACCATTAATCAATGATTTACAGTTAAAGGATGTAATAAATCCCAGTTTGAATTTTGAGATAAACCCGTCTCCTGGTTTTTTTGGTAATGAGGCTAAAGCACAAATCGAACCCTCACAGTAGGGCAGTGGAAGTTGCCCCAGAAATGGGGTTAGGCTTGCAGTTAATGATAAGGGAAATAAACTGATGGTGAGCTTAGAGTTTGGCATTTAGAACATTTTATCTAATTGTTTTTTGCTGTTATTTTGGAGAATGAGGAGATCTTTCAAAATATAAATTAAAAAATACAAACCACTAGGCAAACATATATATGTGGTGGCAATTTTAGGATATAAAAAGCTCCCTGCAAAGGCTTCCCCAGATTGAAGGAGATCTCTTCGAAGCCTCAGAACCTTAGGAAACCTAACCTTGAATTTAATTTAAACCTCTAAAAATTCAATATATATGTGACAAGAGAAACAAATGGGTATGCATATCTAGGAAAGTACTAGTTTTCAGATAGGGCAAACATGAGAGGGTAATAAATCTGAGCAGTTTGGAACACTGTATCAACTATTCCATACAAAATTAAAAAAAAAACCTGTTTGGCAATATCTATTTCTGAAGCAGCTACAGTAGTTTATATATTTGAGGCTTCAAAATACACAGAACTCTTTATCATGATCCCTCCCATAGGTAGCAAAAATACTTACATTGTGCTTGCATCCATAAAAGACATAACTACCCTGCAATATTTTTAATTTCTGTATATAGAAGGTGAATGCGAGCAGGACTACTACCAACATTTCTGAAACTGGTGCAGCAATCCTGAAGCTTTAACATCTAGCCAGGATAATTTTGGATTTATTTATCTTGTTCTAACGAAATGCTGTCCTTAAACTGCAGCAAAAACCGCTGTATTGCGGCGCTTGAAAGGCTAACAAGTGTTATTGGCATAAGATAAACCGCTTGCTTCAGTTGCAGGCTGCCAATTATATACACACACAGCCAGGAGTGGCACATGACATGCAACGCAAATGCGAAAGATCTTACTGTATGCCCCTGAAGGGGAAGGGGAAGCGGTGGGGTGGGGGGCTACAGGCTACGAAAGCTGATGCCTAATAAAACTTGAAATAAAAAAGGGGGAGCCGTGTAGCATTACAAAAGACAAATGGAGTAACAGGCGATACCTTTGTAGACCGCTAATAAAAAAATCGTACAATATGCAGCCTTAGGATTTACCCACGAAAGCTTGCATATTGTATGATTTTTTTTTAATTCGGGGCCTAGAAAGGTATCGCCTATCCTTGCACTAATAAAAGTTGTTCGCCTTTACGGTGCCACGAGCTGCGTCGCTTTGGCCGTAACAGAATATTATGGCCGCCCTAATGGGGACATCTAATGGGGGGGGGGGGGGAGAAATAACCTTGTCACCCTATTATTTTGCGTTCACTTTCGAGCAGCAAGCAGCATGTGGAGTCCCCAAGCCAAGTCCCAGGGAGCTCCTACTACAGGTGTGTAAAACAGAGGTCGACAGTAAACGACGGCTATGGGGTGAGGGAAAGCAGCACCTCCTTTCCTCAGGAGTGGGGGGAGAGCGGAGGGGGGGGGAAGAGGCGCGACCTGCAATTCAAGGGGAAGAGCGTTTAACCGCCAGCCCTGGGCAGGGAACGCACAAGCGCGCGCGCCCCTACGGCTTGTGCGGGTGGGTGCACGCGCGTGGAGGGCGGGGGCGAGAGGAGCGCAGTGACGTCTCCAGGATGCGGACAGGTTCCTGCTGCGTCGTCCTCCTCCTCCTCGGCTTGTTGTGTAGCGACAGCCCCGGGTCGGTGCCGCCTCTCCGCAGGAGCGGCGTTCGGCGGCTGTGCGTGCCGGGCTCGGGCCCGCCGGCTGGCACTTGCCTCGTTCGTTCCTGGGCCGGCCCGGAAGGTTCTGCCCTCCATCTTTTTCCACCGGTGCGGCCGGACCTCACTGGGCGCGACTGCGCCGAGGGCGGTTTGGCGCTGAGGGTGCCCGGAGGCCAAACCTTAAGGAAGACCGCCGCCCTCCACCAGAGAAGGTGACTGGCCGTCTGGGGTGGAAAGAGAGGCAAGCTGACCTCCCCTTTAATAGGTCCCTTGCCTGTCGGCAGAGTTCGGCACGATTCCTCGGAGGCGACAGAGATAAATGGGGGGAGAGTTTGGGGTTGGGCTCTGCAGACACTCGGTGTGCGGAGGGAGGGGTGCTTGAGGGTGGTGGTGGTCTCGCCAGGACAGAGATCTCACTCCTGGTTGGTTGGTGTTCCCCAAAGCTTCCCTTTTCATAGGGCCCTAGCACCTTTTATTTCATATTTCCAGACTCCTTCCCTACTGAGACGAGGATTTTTAATTTGTTCGCAGATGACTTGGAGTTGGGGTGAATAGAGAGGCGGGCAGGTTGGCTGATCATCTTAAATTACAGCGGTTAGAGCCAAGGAGGTTGCAAAAAAAACAGACAAAAAAAAAAAAGAAAAATCCTCCAAGCGGATCGCTTTATGCTGAGGGGATGGCTGTTTAAAGGACAAATGTGCTTGATCATAAGCAAGTGCAAAGTGGTGCATATTAGGGCAGTATTCGTTTCACGTGTACAGTCGTCAGTGGTTAACCCAGTCAAAGGACTCTGGGGTTGGGAGGGCTGTCTTGGATGAAAATGTGAACTTATGGAGTGGGTGCTGTTAAAAACAAAAGAAGAAGTTTCATGCTGGTGTAATTAAAAAGGGAATTGAAATTGAAACTGCTGGTATCATACTAGCCTTCCACAAATCCATGGTGTGTGTACAGTTCTGATCACCAAAACTGAAAAAGGGTGATGTAGAGATGGGAGGTGCAGAAAAGGCAGCCAAAATGATCAAGAGGCTGCAACAGCTGTGCCGAGAAAAGGCTTACAATGAGTGCAGCTGTTTACCTAAGGGGAAAAAAAGGTGAGAAATAGGAGGCTTGACAGAAATGTATAAACTTATACATGGCACATCAGATGTGGATAAGCAGAAGCTTTGCTCCCTCTCTGGTAACACTAGAAGAGTCAGCCAGTGAAGCTGAACAGTAAGAGATTTAGGACAGATAAAAAGAATTATTTATTCACAAGCTGCATAAGTACAGTACAGGGGAATTTGCTGCCACAGCTTCAGTGGTTTTAAAGGAATATTAGATAAATTCATGGAGAATGGAATTATTAATGGATACTAGTCACAATAGATGCATCTCTCCTGCTTTACCAGAGACAGTACAGTATATGTGCTTCTGCATTAGTGAGAGCGTGAGCAGAAGAGGGCTTTTGTAGTCATGTCCTCTTTATGTGCTTCCCATAGGTATCTAGATGGCTGCTGTCTAAACATAATGCCTTGGTTCAGATTCAGCTTGGCTCATCTTTTATCAGATGAGTTTATAGTTTATTATTTTTTTATAGATGTTGCAACTAAAGTAGGTTTCTGATGCATAATGTTTTATCCAGGAGTTGCAGGGATACTCATAGGGAGTGGTTTTCTGTATTGAATAGGCTCATTTTGTGCATCATCTTCATGGAATATAGGTGTGTTAAAAATGGTAGATTCATTTATTTATTTATTTAAAATATTTATATCCTGCCTGTCTCCTAAAAGATCCAAGGTGCCTTACAGTATTAAAATAAACAAAGTTAAAAGCTAAAAAATAAATTAAGAAATTAAAAAAGCATTAAACTGATATATTGAAACTCAGAATAAGAGCAACATTAAAAACACAAGTAAAACAACAGAATAAAATAATAACTTTAAAAAATTCCCTTAGTCAACCACTTATTTAAATGAAAGCCTGCCTGGAGAGAAAGGTCTTCATCTGCTTCTGGAAGGATAGCAAAGATGAGGCCAGCCTGGTCTCCCACGGGAGGGAGTTCCAGAATCTGGGAACAGTGTCAGAGAAGATCCTCTTTTATCACACGTGCTGTAAGGGTGGTGGGACTGAGAGAAAGGTCTCTACTGATTATCTTAATACTCGGGTTGACTCATAAAGGGAGATATGATAGCTTGGACCCAAGCCATTTAGGGCTTTAAAGGTTAAAACCAGCAGTTTGAATTGTGCCGGGAAATGAATGGGCAGCCAGTGGAGCTACTGTAACAGGAGAGTGATATATTCCCTGTAACCAGCCCCAGTAAACAATCTGGCGGTACCTTTTTTGACCCACTGAAGTTTCCAAACACTTTCCAAACATAGATGTGTTACAGTAATCCAGACGAGATGTAACCAAGGCATGTGTCACCATGGCCAAATCAGCCCTCTTAAGGAACAGGCACATCTGGTGCACTAGTTTTAACAGTGCAAGGACACTCCTGGCCACTGCTGAAAATTGGGCATCCAGGCTCAGAGACAAATCTAGGAGCACCCCAAGCTGCACACCTCTGTTTTCAGAGGGAGTGTAACCCCATCCAGCACAGGCTGCATCCCTATTTCTTGATCTTCCTTTTCAGCAGACCAGGAGCACCTCTGTCTTGTCTGGATTAAGTTTCAGTTTATTTGCTTTCATCCAGTCCTTTACTGATTCCAGACACTAATCTAGAACTGAAACAGCTGCCTCAGATTTAGATGGCAAGGAGAGATAGAGTTGGGCGTCATCCGCATGCTGGTGACACTGAACCCCCAAACTCTAGAAACCTCTCAGCATTTTCTTGTAGATGTTAACTAGCATAGGGGACAAAACAGATCCCTGAGAGACACCTCAGGCCAGTGGCCAGGGTGTCAAAAAGGAGTCCCCCAGCACCACCTTCTGAATTCTCCCCTCTAGGAAGGACCAGAGCCAGTGTAAAACAGTGCTTCCAAGTCCCATCCCAGAGAGACGGCCAAGAAGGATATCAGAATCGATGGTATTGAAAGCCACTGAGCCATCCAACAGGGACACACTCCCCCTGTCCAGTTCCCAGCATAGGTCATCCACCAAGGCAACCAAAGCAGTCTGTCCCATAACCAGGCCTTCAGCCAGATTGAAATGGATCTAGGTAACCTATCTCATCCTGGACCTGAGAAGCCTATTTGCCCAAGAATGGAACATTAGAGACTGGCTGGTAATTATCCAATACTGTGATATCCAAGGAGGGTTTTTTCAACATTGGTTTTACTACTGCCTCATTTAAGCATGCTAGGATCCTACTCTGCTCCAAGGAGGCATTTGCCACTCCTTGTACCCACTTGGACAGTCCCTCTCCAGCAGCTTTTATGAGCCAGGAAAGGCAAGGGTCCGGCAGACATGTAGCCTTCACCTCTCCAAGGATCCCGTTCACATCATCAGGGTGCAAAAACTGAAACTTATCCCTTAACACAGAACAAGCAGAGAGCATAGTTAACATGCACAGGGCCTGTATCAACTACAGAATCCAAGTCAGAGCAGATCTGAGCGATTTTCCCTGCAAAGTGTTGTGCAAATTTTTCACAGTGAGCTACAGAGTGGTCTGCATTCCCTTCCTGCGGGTTAACATTTTATAAGTCCTTGACAATTCGAAAGAGCTCTGCCAGATGACTCTGTGCAGATGCAATCGTGGCAGAGAAGAATGACTGCCATGGAATAGGCCTTCCAATGGATACTAACCTGTGTTCAGTTAGATTCACTCTTGAGTTTTCTGCCATCATCATTCTAGTCTCCATCTCACTCATTTCATCACTACCAGCTCTCCAGTAAATCAGGGTGGGTAGGCAGTTTGACCCTATATGATTTTTTTATTTGAACTATACTCTCTTGTGCCCTAAGGGACTCCAGTGGTGATTTATTTTATACCACATTAATAGAATCACAGCATTTAAATTATTCAGGATGGTGCCAAAAACATTTTAAAAGGAGACCTTATCAGTGAAATACACATGTCAAGCTTTTTTCAACAGAGGCAGCTGCGTGTAGAGAATTCCCATAAAGCAGTACAGACTGTTTTTCTACACAACAACCTGCATGTATCTACTAGGGAAGCCTGTAAAAGCTGTTCACGTATCCACCTGTCTCTCTGCCTCATCCAAGTTGCAGATATTCTGGCACTTGAGACACTTGTGTTGGGGCAGAGGAGTGGATTTGGATGTGAGAAATGTGCCAGACCTCTGATTTCTCCCACTAACTAGTTGCACTGTGTGCGCGCACGCGTAGGCAAACAGACAAAAAAGTCTCTTTTCTCTCTCTCTCTCTCTCTCTCTCTCTCTCTCTCTTTTTATATATATATATAGATTAGCACACTAAAATAAAATGCTCTTGACTTCAATCCAGTAGTCATGTAACTAAGGATTTCACAGAGTAGTTCCTCTGCCTTACTGAAGAAACCAAAAGTTGACAAAACCAAAAGTATTGTGGCACTTTTGTGACTGAAAAAAAAAGTATTTCAGTGTAAGTTTTCATAGTGTACAACCCACTTTTTCAGAAACATCACACTCACACAGAAGTAAATTTGTTTTGTCTTAAAGGTTCCACATTACTTTGTTTGATTATGTTACTTTTAATAAATGCCACACCCATGGGGTAGGCACTTCAGGAAGGGCATCCATGAAAATTTTAGTGTTTGTCTGGGAGAACACATTTTTAAAATATTCTGAATTAGTCTGGCTAGGGAGAAGAATAAGGTTAATTGCCTTAGCATCTTTACCATCAGTGTGGTTGCTTTCAAGATGTAAGTTCTTGGTAAGGACTACGATTAATCATAATGGGAAGAGGGAGACCAAGCCAAACAGCCAGTAGTGACCCTGGAATCTCCTGATTTGCAAAGAGATGCAGTGTCTCTAAAGGCCTCTGTTCTGTATCAAATCAAGACTGATCTCCTCAAACCTGCATCGCTATGGAATGCTGGTTGTGATGGAGTAATCTGTCTTTATTTTCCAAGAAGCTTTACATTTATGACTTTAAAACAACCAGTTCTTATGACTCTAGGTTGTTAGTGAGTATAGAGTTGTGCATGCAACATGAACATGAACATATATTGTAAAATTATTAATGTAAGCATTTTAATACAGAAAACTGAACCCTTAATATTTCCATGCCCTCAGTACTCATAAAAAAAATCTTTGCTTGCTTGTGTTCTTGAAACTATATTGCAATTTTTGTTGTTGTTTAGTCAAGTCGTGTCCAACTCTTCGTGACCCCATGGACCAGAGCACGCCAGGCCCTCCTGTCTTCCACTGCCTCCCAGAGTTTGGTCAAATTCGTGTTGGTAGTTTCGATGACACTGTCCAACCATCTCATCCTCTGTCGTCCCCTTCTCCTCTTGCCTTCACACTTTCCCAACATCAGGGTCTTTTCCAGGGAGTCTTCTCTTCTCATGAGATGGCCAAAGTATTGGAGCCTCAGCTTCAGAATCTGTCCTTCCAGTGAACACTCAGGGTTGATTTCCTTCAAAATGGATAGGTTTGTTCTCTTTGCAGTCCAGGGGACTCTCAAGAGTCTCCTCCAGCACCACAATTCAAAAGCATCAATTCTTCGGCGATCAGCCTTCTTTATGGTCCAGCTCTCACTTCCATACATCGCTACTGGAAAAACCATAGCTTTGACTATGCGGACCTTTGTCGGCAAGGTGATGTGTCTGCTTTTTAAGATGCTGTCTAGGTTTGTCATCGCTTTCCTCCCAAGAAGCAGGCGTCTTTTGATTTCGTGGCCGCTGTCACCATCTGCAGTGATCATGGAGCCCAAGAAGGTAAAATCTGTCACTGCCTCCATATCTTCCCCTTCTGTTTGCCAGGAGGTGATGGGACCAGTGGTCATGATCTTAGTTTTTTTGATGTTGAGCTTCAGACCCTTTTTTGCACTCTCCTCTTTCACCCTCATTAAGAGGTTCTTTAATTCCTCCTCACTTTCTGCCATCAGAGTGGTATCATCTGCATATCTGAGGTTGTTGATATTTCTTCCGGCAATCTTAATTCTGGCTTGAGATTTTTCCAGTCCAGGCTTTCGCATGATGTATTCTGCATATAAGTGATATAAGCAGGGAGACAATATACAGCCTTGTCGTACTCCTTTCCCAATTTTGAACCAATCAGTTGTTCCATATCCAGTTCTAACTGTTGCTTCCTGTCCCACATATAGATTTCTCAGGAGATAGATAAGGTGGTCAGGCACTCCCATTTCTTTAAGAACTTGCCATAGTTTGTTGTGGTCGACACAGTCAAAGGCTTTTGCGTAGTCAATGAAGCAGAAGTAGATGTTTTTTCTGGAACTCTCTGGCTTTCTCCATAATCCAGCTCATGTTAGCAATTTGGTCTCTAGTTCCTCTGCCCCTTCGAAATCCAGCTTGTACTTCTGGGAGTTCTCGGTCCACATACTGCTGAAGCCTACCTTGTAGGATTTTGAGCAACATGTGAAATGAGTGCAATTGTACGGTAGTTGGAGCATTCTTTGGCACTGCCCTTCTTTGGGATTGGGATGTAGACTGATCTTTTCCAATGCTCTGGCCACTGTTGAGTTTTCCAAACTTGCTGGCATATTGAGTGTAGCACCCTAATAGCGTCATCTTTTAAGATTTTAAATAGTTTGACTGGAATGCCATCACCTCCACTGGCCTTGTTGTTAGCCATGCTTGGCATGGCTTCTTCCTATGAAGAGTGAGGATTGGGACGTTACCAGATGGGAAGGGCTTCCTACATTTGACCTTAACACTGAACCTTTAAGCATTGCAACATGTCAAAAAAGGTCATGGAAAATCAACTCCAGTGTTAATGGTGTAACATGATAAGACCCCAGAAAGACTGATGATTCTGTCAGTACTGATATTCTGAAAATGTTTCCAATAAAGAGATTTTCCCCCCCCTGCTTTTAAATATGTGTTAGAAAGAAGTAAGGTCAACAGCACACTCCTTTTAGATAGATCTCTTAGATGTGAGGGAAAACATTGTACTACTAACCTGATCATATGTTTAATGTCACAGTGTGTATATTCTCTAATATTGTAGTGCGAGAATGTTATGTGCAGTAGAGGTGCTTCTAGATGGACTAGTTCCAGTGCTACTAATCAGTAGATCAAGGGCAGCTTCTCCATCTTTTCCTCCTTAATAGGTTTTTGTGGAAAGAAGCATGATGGAAGAAGCAGTGGGGGGAAAAGAGGGTTGCACGTGGAGAATGGCTTTATTGGGTAGTATTCTTCTACCATAAAGTTCCATGAGTAAGATGGGGTAGATCTGTGATAAAAGTATTATCTGGGAATATTGTGGGACTATTTGGTTGGAAAAGCCTAGTAATGGGGCTTGGACCTGATTTGATAGGTACACATGTTCTGGACTGGAGAAAGATAGCGCAAGTGGAGTGGCTGTTGCAAGTGGGAGAAGCATTTTAGTTCCATTGTTTAAAATGATTAGGCCTAGCTTTGGGATAGAGACTTTGGGAGATCCTGATGGCAAGACATACAGTCAAACCTCGACTTACGAACCTCCCTAGTTACGAACATTTCGAGTTATGAACAGCTCCGTCCGCAACAATCTGGATCGACTTGCGAACGGAGCTTCGACCTACGAACGAAAAAAGGCAGGGAAAAAGGGCGGGAAATTCAAACTGTTGGTGGCAAAGAGGCTGCTACTTTATAGCTCTTTCGCCCCAACGGTTAGAGCAGGGGGTCAGGGAACTTTTTTTACTTCTGCCGAGCAGGAGGCGGAAGCTGGTGCACTCCCTTCCCATCCCTGGTGCGGGTCTACCCGTGAGTAAGTGCCGCGGAAAGCGCAGGTCTACTCGCGAGTAAGCGCCGCCGAAGGCGCGGCAGTGGAGGTAAGGTTCTGCTTTTTCCTTTTAAAAAAGTTGATCTGGGTGGGTTTTGGAGGGTAGGTTTGGGCTGGGGGGGTTATGTTTCTGTGTTCTTTTGTTTTTTGGTGATTTTTTTTTTGCAGTCCCAGCGTGGGACTTGCTCCAATGTTTATTTTTGGATTGGTTTGTTTTTGGTTTTGGTTTTTTGCAGTCCCAGCGTGGGACTTGCAGTGTTTGGGCTTTCCCCCAATTCTAATTTCCCGCCCTTTCCCCCTGCCTTTTTGCCTTCGGAGGTCTGCAAGGGCTCCCTCCGATGTTGGGGGAAAGCCCTTGGAGACCTCCTGGGGGTCGGATCACGGCAGCGGGTCTACTCGTGAGTAAGCGCCGCTGAAAGCACGGGTCTACTCGCGAGTAAGCGCCGCCGAAGGCGCGGCAGTGGAGGTAAGGTTCTGCTTTTTCCGACATCGAAGGAAGCCCTTTGAGACCTCCGAAGGCAAAAGGGCAGGAAATTCGAATTTCCAGCCCTTTCCCCCTGCCTTTTTGCCTTTTTTTCTTCCCTCGGAACGCAGTAAATGGTTTTCAATGCATTCCTCTGGGAAATGGTGCTTCGACTTACGAACTTTTTGACTTACGAACGCTGTCCCGGAACGGATTAAGTTCGTAAGTCGAGGTACCACTGTACAGGGTATGACTGACACCAAGCCAGGGGTTCATTTATGGGTCTTGTAATTTTATGAACTTGCTTGACAGAAAGAAGTATCCAATTAGTCCAAGTAGTAAAGTAAGAACAGTGAAGGTATGAGTGCTTGCTACACTGAAAGCCTGGAAAAGTGGAAATTCTTTACTGTGAAGTGTTTGAGTTTTTAGAAAGAGACGAGATTCTAATAGTATGGTGGATTCTAATCGTATGAGTTTTACAACCAAATACAAGTCTCAGATTGAAGAGTTGGTGGAGGTATCATAGGAGTGACATCTTGGAGCCAGTGTGGCAGTGCACTTTTAGCTGAATATGCTATTCCTGCATATACTAAAATAAGGAAAAACTTTGTTAAAGTTATACGGTAGTGACATTGAAGCTTACACCCATTTAAGTGAATTGAGAATGTGTAGTAATACCATACTAGGGACCATACTGATCAAGTTGCATCTAACATGAATTTCTCTGAAGGCAGTAGGCAAATCCAGGTAGTATGCATTGGAATTGTTAGTTTGATTGTAAGCATAGCTTTCTAAATTAGAAGTTGAACAATTTTTACATAATGAAATAGAATTACATAAGACTCCCTAAGTAGACAATTGCTACAGTTATTGGTAGGTATGTGTCCAGGTTGTTTATCAGCAGAATACTTGTAACATGAACCAGTGAAGTATTGAGACAGACTACGAATTAAACAAGTCAAGTTTGTTGATTGATTGGCAATGAGCCTCAAAGGAGTATCCTAATTGGATTATTTTAACCAGAGATGTCAGAGATTGAAGCAGTCCGGTCATTGTTCAAATACATTTTATGTTTTTATAGTTGCAACATAATATTTTTGTGGATTATGCCCTTATTTATATATTCTAGTTTTACTGTCATAATGGAAGACAAGTACTTTTTGAAATTGAATGCAGATTAAATTTTTCCAGTAGACTGAAGAGTAAAAGATGGATGATGACATCTTCATCCCTAAGAGTTGAAGTTGGGGGTGGGGTTGAGTGTGATTTTAAAAATCATTTTCAGAATAATGACATTCTAGAGAATATTTATATACTATAAGTAAATATACTTATATACTATAAGTAAAATAATTTGTTGGATAAAAATTACAGTTATAATTATAAAAGCAAAATGTGCTTTT
Organism: Intellagama lesueurii; assembly: GCA_037013535.1. Lineage (NCBI taxonomy): Eukaryota > Metazoa > Chordata > Lepidosauria > Squamata > Agamidae > Intellagama > Intellagama lesueurii. Next base: position 72,567,666 of record JBAJHW010000002.1, read on the forward strand.
CTTGCAAAAATAAATCCTCATGTGTTTACTTAGTATATATTTTGAGCTCACATTGACATCCGTTAGCTAAAACACAAAACCACAAACTGTCCACAAAGATGGAAAATCTAGTCTTCTGCAAAATGTTTCCCCTCCATAACAGTTATACTATAATAATAAAAACTGGATTTGTTTAACAGAAGACAGTTAGAAGACTAGAATTTGACAAGGATTTTGATGATGCTATACATCATTTTTAAGATAAGATGAGAAATCCCAGACTTCTTCATACATATAACTGTTCATACTTTGTATTGATTTTGTTACAGTAATGTGAGGCAGGTCTTGTGAGGACTGGTCAGAGGTTTTTTCATGTGGCATTTCCCCAAAGAAATTTGTCTGAAAGGATTTGTTAGCTATGAAATTCTCTGTGAGAAACAAATCTTGGAAAATCTTGGGTAGAAAATAAATATCATCCTGTGGATTTTTGTACACAGTTAACAGGTTTGTTTAGAGGTACCATTTTCTATTCTAAAAACATCAGTCTATCTGGAGACTGTGTTTGTTGGCGGCCACTCCATGAGGCTGGGGGTGATGGTGGCATGGCAGCTGCCATCTTGATCCACTTTTTTTTTCCTCCCAGCCTTCTCTGCATAAGTGCGGGCTGTTTTCCCATGTTAGAAACATTCAGCCAATCAGGGAGGCGGGCCTAGCGGATCAGAAAGATGGAGTTTCCAATCTGTTCCTCAGGTAGGGTACAAAAGCAGCTGCAGCTCAGCTCCAAGCAGAATAACATGGCTGCCAGTGATTCTGCTTGAAGCTTTCTCACACCCACCCACTTTTTGCTCTGTGATTGAAAAAGAGGTTAAGTTGTATACCATTTCTATTTGTCATGCCTTTCTTTGGACTGTTTTTGAAGCATGAGGGTGGATTCAGGTGGTTGAGGAAGGCCCCCATGGAGGTAGGACCCTCCCCAGGGTATCCCCTTCAAGGGAGTGGGAGTCGGTGAAGCTATGTATATGCCCAACTCGGAAACTGTCGCACACTCCCACCCCCTGTGGTGACAGGTGGGGCTAGTAACAATCCTGTTACTGCAGTCATCGTCAACTGCAATCAGGGAAATTGATGCAGGGTCTGTCCTCCATGGAGGACAGATCACTCCATCAAGGACTATTGGCAGATGTATCTAATAAAGCTGTGGCCAAGTTTTCCAAACATAAAATTGTTTCTCTGTGTTTATTTGTTTTCCCTGCCCCCCAAGTCTCCACAGTCATTGGGCTCACCTGGCAAATAATCTGTCATATGCCAAACCTTTCATTTTGCCAAGACCACCAATAGTATCTCAATACTCGCCATTTTGCATATCCTGGCAATATTCTTAATTTACCATTCTCTGACATCTCTTGTCGCTAAACTGCATGTCTTATGAAGGAGTTCTACCTTCTGCTTAACCGGTAGATCCATTATAACTATTTCTTAGCCCTATTGCCCACAGATATATCATGATTTTATTTATTTATTTAATTTAATTTATATCCCGCCCATTTAGACCGAAGTCTACTCTGGGCGGCTAACAACAATATTAAAATAAAATAAAACAACAATATTAATACACTAGAGGATGATGAAATAAGTTAGGTATCAACAGGAGGGAAGGCCTGTCTGAAGTGCCAGGTCTTAAGTTGGCTCCTAAAAACGCCCAGCGAGGGAGCCAGACAAATTTCTGGGGGGAGATTGTTCCAGAGCCGAGAGGCCACTGCCGAGAAGGCCCGCTTTCTTGTTCTTTCTCTTTGGGCCTCCCTCGGCGTTAGGCCCCTCAGCCGCCCCTCCTGGCTAGAGCGAGTGATACGGGTAGATCTAGGTGGGAGAAGGCATTCCGCCAGATATTGAGATCCTAAACCGTTTAGGGCTTTATATGTCATCATTAATACTTTGAAATCAATGCAGAAGGCCGCCAGAGTGGGGGAGATATGTTGATGTTTTCGCACCCCAGTAAGAAGTGCATTCTGCACCATTTGAAGCTTCTGCATCAATCTCAAAGGTAGCCCCATGTAGAGCACATTACAGTAGTCTAATCTCGAGACTACAAGAGCATGGACCAGAGTGGTGAGGGCCCCGACATCAAGATAGGGACACAGCTGGGCAATCCGCCAAAGATGGAAGTAGGCGGTGCGGACCACTGATGCAACCTGGGTTTCCATGGTAAGCGCCGGATCAAGATGTACCCCCAAGCTGCAGACCCCAGTCTTCGTGGTGAGAGTCACCCCTCCAAAAATGAGGGAGTTTCCCAAACCACCAATGGAGGGGCCACCCACCCTCAGAACCTCCATCTTGTCCGGGTTCAGCCTCAGACCATTCGCCTGCATCCATCCCAGTACGGCATCCAGACAGCGCTGAAGGGACGGAACGGCATCCATTGTTGTCGGAAAAAAAGGAGATGTAGAGCTGGGTGTCATCAGCGTACTGATGACACGAAGCCCCCCACCCCCTGATGACCTGACTCAGCGGCCTCATGTAGATTTTAAACAGCATTGGGGAGATAATCGAGCCCTGCGGAACCCCACAATTGAGATTCCACGGAGCCGATACATTGTCCCCAAGCTGTACTCTCTGGGGACGGTCCTCCAATAAGGATCGGAGCCAGGCTAACGCCAGACCACCAATTCCCAGCTCGGAGAGCCTCCCCAGGAGGATACCGTGGTCGACGGTATCGAAGGCGGCTGAGATATCGAGAAGGACCAACAGAAACATTTTGCCCCTGTCGGCCTCCCTCAGGAGGTCATCAAACAGGGCGACCAATGCCGTTTCCGTACCGTGGCGTGGCCTGAAGCCAGACTGAAATGGATCCAGGGCATTGGTTTCATCCAGAAGGGCCTGAAGCTGGTCAGCCACCACCCTCTCTACCACTTTACTAAGGAAAGAAACATTGGCAATGGGCGTATGATTGCCAATATCGTCCGCCGCCAAATTTGGTTTCTTCCTAATGGGCCTAATGAGTGTCTCCTCCTGGAGAGACCCATTAATTATTGCAGTGGCCCATTCAGTTGTTATAGGCCTGGCTGCTTTGATTAGCCAGGCCGGGCAAGGGTCAAGTGAGGAGGTGGTGGCACGACAGCGGTCAAGCACCTTGTCCATCATATCTGGCGTCACAGGCTGAAAGAGATCAAGTCTCATTGGGCAAGGCGGAGCGCTGGACGTCTCTGCTCGATCTACTGTGTTCAAAAAAGGAGAGAGCTCCCGGCGGATGGCCTCCACTTTAGATTTTAAAAATGCCGCAAATTGGTCAGGTGAGATACTAGTAGGAGGCCTATCACTTAGACCAATTCCGGATAGATCGCGGACTATACGGAAAAGTTCCGCCTGCTGATTTGAAGCTTCGCTTATCCGGACAGCGAAGTGAGCTCGGCTAGCAGCCCTCACCTTAGTAAAGTAATGGTTAGTCGCGATCCTGACAGCTTTCCAGTTATATTCCGTCGGGTTCCGTCTCCAATTGCACTCAAGCCTTCTCCTGTTCTGCTTCATAGCTCGCAGCTGCTGGTTAAACCAGGGCACTGGACGAGCTCTGCAACGGAGAGGGCGTTTAGGAGCGATCGTGTCAACAGCCCTGGTAGTGGCGGCCAGCCAGCCATCAACCAGAGCCTTGACAGGAGCGGAATCCCTCTCATGGAATCCTATAGGATCCAGTAGCCTTCGAGGGTGGACCATTAAAATAGGTCCTTGTTCCCTGCAGGGAGGGAGAGCCACTGAGAGGTTACATTTAATTAGGCGATGATCCGACCATGACAAGGGGACTGACACAAGGTCAGTCACCATCAGACCACACTCTCTCCACTCGGGGGAGAACACCAGGTCTAAGGTGTGGCTGCCCACGTGGGTGGGGCCGTTGACATGTTGGGACATGTCCAAGGAAGCCATGGTTTCCAAGAACTCAAGAGCCAGACCAGAAACCTCTGCCTCTGATCTGTTTTCTATTCCCAAACCAGCCAAGATACTCGTACAATTCCAAGGAATTACCTGCCTTGCTCTTTGCAGATAACATAGCTTTTCTCAAGTGCTGACCTGATTCTCTTACTAAATCTTTTAAAAAATCTTTTAAAATTTGTTTTATAACAACATACCAAAAGAAAAAAGAGTAAAGCAAATGGAGGATATCAAACCACAAAGGTATTCGATTTCAGTGATTTTACATAAACAGGTATTTAACTAATTCTGAAGGAGAGGTGGTTGCTAGATCAGTTCCACATGCCAAATATTACTCTCACTCTCCATTTGTTCTGATTTTTTTTTTCCAGATCATCCAAAATGTTGATATGAGGAACTAATCCTTCGTGGTTGATATGAAGGAAAAATCTTTCCAGGATGAATAAAGTAAAAATGGCATCAGAAAAAAGGTAAATGGAGAGTGGGCGGAAGTAGAAATTGGAAGTTTATTCCTTTGAAGCTCACTTGTAAAGTGAGCATGAAATGGCAAGTGAATGTCACAGAAGAGAATGTTAGTTTGTCTTTGGTATAAAACATAAAGTGAGAGTGTTGACTGCAGATTGAAATTTGGAACTGATTAATTGATGGATCTGGAAAAAACTGAAGACCGCAATTGTGCTTCTTGATAGATCTACTTCCATGCAAGTTTTAGAGATGCACTACCTCCTTCTTTTAGGTTTAGGGTTTGATGAAGCATCTTTTCTTTAAATTCCATTATGTACTTTCTGTCTTTCAGTATGAAACCTCCTTGTCCTTTGTTTTAACAGCTAAAGCTGGCAAGGAAAGCCGATAGTGGTCAGTTGAAATAAATGTCAATGTACTGTTACTATGTTAGTTTCCACAAGAAACTTACATTAGCTTGCTTTCTTGTTGAAGAAATTTTGGTTCCTTACAACGGTAGGGTTCTCTCATGTTGCTGAGTGTGAAGGAGAAAATACAAAATATGAACTTTCCCATTTAAAAACTGTTTGTGTATATATTACTTTAGAGTGTATGAAAGTAAAATATGTATTTGAACATCTAGAGCATTGCATTAAAGCAAACTCTTGTTTAAGTACTAGAAAAATGGAAATATAAGATACTGTGATTTAAATTGGCAAACATATTTCAGAAAGGAATCTGCTGTGGGTTGTACAAATAACTAGAGCAAGTGTTTCACAAAGTCTGAAAAAAATATACGTATTTTTGCTGAACACATTTGGTTGGTGTGACGTTCACCCCCGTGATGTTCACCCTCGTGGCCCCTGTTTGTCTCACTAAACACAGAGCTCACAAAGGCAAACCAAAACACCTCTTGACACGCTGCCACCAGTTGATCTCCTTATCACTTTACTCAGAAAAGATGAAGGTCCATTCAGTACTGACTTTTTAATAGAACAGGTTTATTGATTACAGTTGGTTTCTGGAACAATTCATAGGCACAATCTTCAAGTTTCATCAAGCCTCAATTTTAATCTTCTATATCAATTACCACAGTTCTCACTCAGACTAATCACTCCTCAGACCCCAAACTATCCTTCTCTCTCAGATTCCTAACACAGACTCTCCAGACTCTCACTGACTCTAACTCCTCTCAGGCTCCGCCTTTTAACATCCCTTTCCGCCCCGCCTCTTAACCACATTAACATATACCATGAATAATTCATAACTTACAATGCATAACTTAGGGTGTTCGCCACAGTTGGATTCAAAGACTGTGCTTGCTCTTTCCAATACATCACCCTTCTAATTCATTTTTTATGTTATGTGCTGTCAAGTTGTATCCATTTTATGGCAACCCTAATAGAGTTTGAAAAGTATAGAAGATATTTAAAGAGTGGTTTTACTGGTGCTTCCCCCCAGTACATGTCCATGATCATGTGGGGATTTGAACCAGGTTTCCTGAGTCCCAGTCTGTTATCCACTGCATCACTCTGTCACTCCTAATTTGATTATGTACAATTAAATGAAGAGCACGAATTTACTTCTGTGTAAAGATCAGTGATACTTGATTGTTATGGGGTTTTCCCTGTTTGTATTACTGTTGAATGCATGCTGGGACTTACAAATAATCTTAGCTCTCTTTTCCTATAGAAAATGAATGTGTCAGAAAGATTAAAAATGCTGTGCATGTTGGAATTTTGTAACGTATAAAACGGTTCTTGGTTTAGTATATTAAAGTAATTTATTTCCTGTACAGTGGTGCCTCGCTAGACGATGTTAATCCGTTCCACGAGGATCGCTGTCTAGCGAAAACATCGTCTAGCGAAGCACGTTTTCCCATTGGAATGCATTGAAATCGCTTCAATGCGTTCCAAGGGAAAACGCAGTCGTCTTGTGAAATTTCCCATAGGGAAACCTCGTCTAGCGAGTGAGGGTCCCCATAGGAATGCACTGACAGCTGCACTGACAGCTTTTGACCACTAGTCGGCGCACTCCTATGGGGAAACCTCATCGTCTAGCGAAAAACGCCATAGGGAAACATCGTTTTGCGAAGCGCAGTAGCGCTCGCAAAAAGGCATCATCTAGCGATTTCCTCGCCCTGCGAGGCAATCGTCTAGCGAGGCACCACTGTATATATAATTGCTGCATCCATTTGTACCAGATTTATTTTACTGAACTCAGTAGAACTGTCTAAGATGGTGAATTTCTGGTTGTAGACTTAAAGGAACTGTAGCCTTATGACATGAAATGGTTGCCCTGGTAACGTACCAGGATGCAATTGTGTATGGGAGAGACTCTAGAATTAGATCACTGTATAAAAATGATTAAGTTATAGGTTATACTTAGTTTGCTTCTTGGTCAAAGGTAGTAATAGAGGAAGTAACTCAGTTATGAGACGAGGTAATCGGTTCTGTATCACAGTTAGGATGGTTAGACCCCTTGGAAAATGGCCGGGTCTTGACAGTTCCACTCATCATTGGCAAGTAGGAAGCATTCCCCGGTGAGTTGAAAAACCTGTGGAAGAAGAATAACACTGAGGGAAAATTTCTTCTCAGTTTGATTTTCCCATTCACTGTTGTAACATTTATTTATACTTTCAAGTGCCCAATTTATTACCACATCACCCTTGAGAGCAACTGCCAGGATCTCCATAACAATTTATTTTAAGTATAGGGCTTGAAAGGGGTATCAGTTTCTAAACCCATTTAAGTCATCTTGATGGTCTTAATGCTTAGAGCAATATTTTCTAAAACCATTCCTTCAGAATATTCTTACTTCTTACATAGCTAGTTTCATCAAACACATCCAGAATGCTAACATAGAGCATCTGTTAGTGTTCATGAAACATTTTCTGATTAGAGAATAATTTGTTACCTCTGATATTTTTAAAAGTCTCATATATGTTGACATTTGTAGATGAACATTTACAGGTGCAATCTATTGTTAATATATTGTAGAACTGTGCCATATATCCATAGGCTTTCTTCAAGAATAGGTTCTGCCTCTGTTTCAGAATAGTTTGCACACTGACGAATGTGAATGTCGTTCTCAGAGAAGTGTTTATGTAGGTATGATAAGCATGCTTAGATATGTGTGTATGACTTCTTACTGGACTGTAAACAACAAAAATTGTGCGAATTGCACATACTGTTTTGCCACCAAAATTACATAAGCTGTGGTATGTTGCTGTCTTGGAAAGGAGATAATAAGCTTCAGAACCTTGAGAGTCCTTTACTGAGTCTTGACTTCTTGAGTGTGTGCTAACATTCAGGTGGTCTGGACTGCAAGTTGTTTGGCAGTTTCTCTGCAGGAATAATGAGGCTGTTACGTTTCTGTTATGATTTGTAGTTTCTGTTTACTTATAGTGTTTATACCCTATACTTTACTTAGTTCCAGGAAACTGACTTAAAACAATTTGTATTACAACAAGCCATGAAAATTCCAGCATATAAACAAGTAGAAAGCAATGTTCAGAGGATTAGAAAGCCATATATCAAGGTAGGCACAAGATGGGTCTCTTTGGTAAACATTCCATGGATAGAATGTCACTACCAAGTAGGCCAGTTTCACTGTATCCACCTGTTACATCCCAGGTGGTATGAACACCTAAGGAAAGTCCTCTGTTGAATAAAATAGTGTACTAGCAGTTATCATGTATGTATCCTTGTCTGAAGTACAAAACCAGCACATTAAACTGAATCTTGAAAACACTACGAGCTCGTACAACTAGCAAAAGCCCAGACTTAATGAGATCCTGATGTCTAGTTCTATTAACAGTCGTGTAACTTGTGTCAGATAAATGTCGTTTCAGAACTGTCTTCAATGTTAAATCACATATAATAAATTGGAGTAGTCTAATCTGGAAGTTACCAGAACGTGAATTATTCCATTTATTTACTGAAGTATTTCAAGTATGTCCTATATGGACAGATCTCAGGGTGAGATACAACTAGTAAAATTGCATTGATTGTGATTACTGAGGCCAGGTTAGAGAAAAGAATTGTAGGTACACCAACCTAAGCAGCTAGAAAACACTCTGTACTGCAGAGGTAATAGTTGGCTCCAGTGACAGAAATGGATCAGTGAGTGTCCCTGCCAATAATCCTGTTCATTCAGGGCAGGCAGGGTAGGATGTGCCTTATGGCTGAATTTCATCTAACACATCTGAGGAAGTGGACCTGTCCATGAAAGCTCATATTAAAATATAGCATTTAGTCTTTAAGGTGGCACAACATTTTTGTCTTCTTTATTTCTCTTTTGTTTTTGCCTGATATGCTTCATTTAACTCATGGCTTTCCATATTTGGTAGCCCTGGCCCCTTGATCAGTCAACCTTCTGCCTCCTAGAAAGAAAGACTGAATGGTGGCTGGATAAGTAGCTCTTATTCAGTGGAAGGGGCCGAGTCTGTGACTGGACAGGATCCAGTTCTGCTTGAAAGGAAGGGTAGTCTGTGCGGAGTAGGTAATGGACTAGCTAGCTATCTTGCTCCTGCCAGCCATTCAGCTACTGATGGTGTGCTTTGGGTAGACAGTTGGAGGGAAGCTGTTGTAGGAGATAGCTGATTAGAACATCTGGTTGGGTATAACTTTTTTCTCAGGAGAAAGAGGGGAATGATCAGATACTGTTCAGCTAAGATAGGCAAAGCTCGGCTGGAGTGCAGGCACTTTCCCCTCTGTACTTGGCACACATGCCCACATTCTTGGCTGACTTTCAAAGTCGTTCCCAGAAAAAGGAAAAATCACATGAGAAGATGTCTCAGATGTCTCCAGATGAGGCCAGTGGGGAGAAAAAGCTGCCATAAAGTTTATTTACTATTCCTTGCAAACATATTGCTGAAACAGAGTTTCCACACCCCAATTGAGGGCAGTTATTCTGTTCCTTATTTTTACAAGCATTCTTATAAGCAGAGGCAATGGGCCTCCAGGAGATCAGATGGATGAGAACACACAGATATGATCCATGACCAGATATATATACTGTCGAGTCAGACTAGAGTTAGTTCTGTACACTCTGCATTTGACACTTATTCTGAAGTAGGATTTGAGTTTTTTTCATGAAGAATCAAGGACCAACAGGATATATCACTTACAGAACATGCAGTGCTGGGTAGAGACATCTCTTTCTCCCTCTCTTTCCGTCTCCACCACTTATCTCTCTTCCTCTCCACCTATTTATTAAGCATGTGCATGGAGAAAACGTTTTGATTTTATATGTTTTCCATGAAGTGAATGGTAGATTTAAAATGGTTGATTTAAACAAAATCAGATTTCAATTAAAAATTGACACATTTCACCCATCCTAGGCTATGTTGGTGAATACAAATAGTGTAGCTACTTGACTCTAAATACTGAACAATACTACTAGCAGTGGAAATGTTTTATAACTGCAGACCAAGAAATGGCAATCCATAATAGCCTTGTTATGCATACACTGACAGTGTTTATTAAACTAATGCCATATATACTTTTGTTTTATAACCAATATTTCTTCATCTGTATACAGTAAATTATCACTTGCTAGGTAGCTGTGTTACATGTCGACAAGCAGAATGGATTATAGTCTATGTTCTTAAAAGGCAACAGTAGTTTCTTGTGTTTTTAGAATGGTTATGTAAAGAAAACACTTTAAATCTATTATTTCCTCTATTTCTGATATTCAGAGATGAGTGTTTACAGAAGTACCACCTCAGAAAAATGTTTGAGAAAAAAAATCCTAAAAGTATATGGAAGAGCATGACTCCCAGAAATGGCTGAGGACTAAGCATATTTAATATGCAGAAAATACTAACTACTTGGGGTGGAGGTGGGGGCAAAAAAAAGGAGATGTTGGCATACAGTGTCCTCAGAAGGGTGATATCCTTTTTGGTTTGAGTCTTAAACTACACTGAAAGACTATATTTAATTAATTCTAAATAGGTGTGAATTTTTCAGTTCATTATAGATGTCTAGAGGTACTTGGGTACCTGATAACAACAAAGGTGATTTGTTTCATAATGCACTTTGTCCTAATTGAGTAATATTACAGTTAACTTTAAAGGGACGTGGTGGCGCTGCGGGTTAAACCGCAGAAGCCTCTGTGCTGCAAGGTCCAGCAGTCGTAAGATCAAATCCATGCGACAGAGTGAGCTCCCGTCGCTTGTCCCAGCTCCTGCCAACCTAGCAGTTCGAAAGCATGCAAATGTGAGTAGATAAATAGATACCACCATGGTGGGAAGGTAACGGCGTTCCGTGTCTAGTCGTGCTGGCCACGTGACCACGGAAACTGTCTTCGGACAAACGCTGGCTCTATGGTTTGGAAACGGGGATGAGCACTGCCCCATAGAGTCGGACACGACTGGACTAAATGTCAAGGGGAACCTTTACCTTTACTTTACAGTTGACTTGGAGTGTGAATAAATCTGTCACTAATCTGAATCCTCATAGGTTAATTACAACTACTGGCACCAAAACGCTATACAGTAGGACCCCCCCCCCCCAATCCGCAGGATCACTGTTTGCTCATTTACTTATCCGCTGCCTGAAAATACTAAATGACTTATCCCAAGATGTATTTACTAGAATTGGCCATTAGAAGGAGCCGGAGACCTTGTATAGTGTTGGATATTTCCGCTTTTTTTGGGTATCCACGGCAGGGCCTTGGAAGTGATCCCCCACGGATACCGTCATCCTACTGTAGTACATAAAGCAGTAGAATTGCTGTTGCATGTCTAGAATTAATAGTAAAAAAGAGTAATCCTTTCGTTAAAAGTTTTTTTGCTTCTTTTTATTAACTGAAAATATTATTTTACATTAGTAAGTTTTGTCAAAAATATGTAAAGTTGGCAATCCTGCACTGGTTCCGGGTGTTCGGGGGGGGGGGGAATGCTAATCCACCAGATCAAACAGTTTGAGAGGCATTGCTTTAATTCACATCCAGCTTTTGTTCGCTTTTGTACTGGACATGTACAAACATTTTTAAAGGAAGTAACAGTAATTATCCTGAGTACAGCTGCAAGGAGAAATTCATAGGCTTTGCGTTCCAGTTTTGAAAACACACCACTTGCTGTGCCATATGAACTATTCAAATCCTTCTAAAGCAAAACTTATTTCAATTACCCACTACAGTTTAGGGGATGAACACTAAATGTTTTTATAATTTCTCATGCTCTAACAAATGTTACCAGGATAACATGAGATCCCCTATTTTGCATCATCCTTGAAATGTTAAGGTAGCTAGGCACTTCTAGATGATGATCGGCAGGTGAGAATGGAAGGTATTTCTTTCTCATACCCATTGAATATTCTCTGTATATGCCTTTTGGACCTTTTCTGTTTATCCCTGCCCCCATAATCTCTGGATGTTGAGGTGGAGCTGTTTTAAAAAATCCTGCTTAGAAAAGATCAGTGGAGATGCATTGTAATCCATCCTGAAATTAGCAAATTATTGCCAGCTAAGAAAATACTAGGTATGTATATTAGAGATGGGGGTATTCGTATACGAATACGAATATCCCCGCACAGGTGGCGTTAACGAGGGTCCAGCTCCATGGGGCCAGACGGTCCACTCACCGATCCACCGCAGACGGCCCGATTCTACCAGTGGCTCCACAGCGCGCAATCCGCAGCTCACCACTCTTCAACCTTGCAGTGAGGCTTGTCCTCCCGCCTCCTGCCAGGAGTGGCGAGCGGATCGTGCGCTGCGGAGTCATTGGTAGAATCGCCCTGTCCGCGTCTGCAGCGGATCGGTGAGTGGACCGTCCGGCCCCATGGGGCTGGACCCTCGTTAACGCCACCTGTGCGGGGATATTTGTATACGAATACCCCTATCTCTAATGTATATCATTGTGAGTTCAATTTGACATCAACCACCACCACCTCCCTGGACAGGGGTTTGCAAGTATCAAAGGAGTTAAAAGAAAACACTTTTCTTATATTTGTTGAGCCTCCCTATAATTTCTTCCTTTTTGTTTCTGTTGTCCCAGTATAGGCAGAATTTATTTGGAGCTCATTTGGAGCATTCATTTAATATCTAGATCCACCTTAAATGTCCAGCTTAATGATAAATATGTATTTCTCCATATATTTTTTCTGTTTCATTTTTCTCACTACCTACAAGAAAAGAAAGCATGGGAACAGCAGGTGAATGTCTATTCTGAGTATGCTTCTTCTATACATGCATCTTGTGGTTAGTAATTAACTTGCTCTAAGTTTTTCACTCTGTACTCTGAAAAATGCCTGTAATATCTAAATATGTTCATTTAATGATTTTGTGTAGTTTAACCAACAATTCTCGTATTGTGGGCCTCTTGGCGCAGCTTGAGAAGATCAATGCAGAATGTTTGGTGGATGCAGATACTTCCAGATATGTTACATCAAAAATTCTTCACCTAGCTCAAAGTCAAGGTAAATAAATATATATTGAAATCAACCATTAACTCAGGTTGCTTTTTGATTTCTTTTTCAGTTCTTGGATATATTCTGTACCTTCTGTCAATTTCAGGAATACACTAGCAAAAATCTGTGTTCAGACTATAAGCTGAGTACAGTGTGCTGTATAGATGGGACTGACCACTTTCCCCTTTGCTTAGAAGATGTATTACCTTGAGCAAACATAAAAGAAGCACAGTTCAGTTACTATTAGTCTACAGTTAGTACAGTATAGATAGCCTTTTCATTCAGTTACGGAGATTTAAGCTATTGAGTTTAAAGACATTTAGTCTTAATGTACTTGATATTTTTCTATCTTATCTTTGAGCTCCTGAGTTTATGGATTAGAGAAGAGAGACCACAGACCATTTGGAAGCTATGAGCAGTGAGAGGAAGGTAGATTATTCTTATAGGAGTTTTAACCAAGAGCAGGACTGTGGGAAAGTCAGACAAAGTAGCTGTTAAAGGAAACAAGTGGGACAAACAACAAAATATTATAGAGTGCTGAAGGTAGCCAGTCATCTCTACATTTCTGAAATTTAAATCTGTTAGTATTGCCATTAGTAATTGGTGTTGTTTTTGTGTTCTTAGTAATGCGATAGTATTTTCCACACATTTTAGCTCATCCATGTTTGAAATCAGTTTCCTCATATTTTTATATTTTAAAAATGTACATCTTTAACTTTCAGAAAAAATCAGGAAGGAAATGACTGCCAAAGGTTCAACAGGAATAGAAGTTATTCTCACAACTTTAGAGGTAATGTATGTTGCTTTTTAAATATAGTCTGAATTTATAGTGAATTGGAGGGGCCATTGTGATTTAAATTTCTTGCACAGTTTGAAAACTTGATTCCCAGAGTAGTTAGTTTATATTCATTTATTTTTTTAAAGGAATCAGAACTTAACATACAATCTGAAGATGTGTTAAATGTATTTTAAATAAACGACAGTTGTGTTTATTTGACTAGTACTGCTGTCGATAAAAACCTAAGGCATGATGTAGCCAAAGTTTATTCTTTTAAAATCAAATTGATAACAGAGACAAACAGAGATGTACTTTTTATATATAAAATATAGCTGTGTTTACTTTTATATATCTTGATTCAAAAAGAGAGGATTGTTGCAGTGCAAATGTTTACCCTTATGAACAATTTTTAATGGCAAACTAACTTTTACAGCTTTGGGTGCATGTATTTGTATATGTTATGGAAGATGCAGTGTAAATATAATTAAATATTTAATATTAAATCATTTCAGAATACTAGAGATCTCCAAACTACACTGAATATATTAAATATCTTAATTGAACTGGTGGCAGTAGGTAAGTTTTCATACTAAACTGTAATTTTTAGTATCCCCCTGAGTCTATAGTTCCTTTCCTCTCATAAATATTTATTTTGATGACCCCACATAATTTAAAATGCAATCTATATTTTCTGACATCAAGAAAATGTAATTTACAGTCACTGTATGATAAAAACGTCTGTCCTGGGATTTGTGCTGATCACTAATACTTTATTTCCAGGGAGCAACCGCAGAACAAGTGTTCTTGTTGCTAGAGGAGGCACACAGATTTTATTGCAGTTGCTTGTGAATGTCAGTAAAGAATCCCCACCAAATGAAGACTTAATGGTGCTACTTCATTCTCTTCTTGCAAAAGTAGGTCCAAAAGGTGAGCAGAGCCTAAATACATTCCTATTATAGCTGCTACATTATGGTGAGTACTGCTGGACGGAAAGCACACACCATCAACTTCTTGAATTATGTTCTACGTTATGCGTAGAATAAGAGTGCTGATTTTATACTGATGTAATTAATAGGTGGGTGCTAAAAGGTGCAAAGGCAGCAGGGTTTGGGATGTGGTAGAAGGGAGTAGGATTTTGTTGGAATCGTAGAGAATGATGCCATTAATTATGATAACATAGTGTTATGCAAGCAAATGAAATTTTGTATCTTATGCACAAGCGTTCCTACTTAAATAAATGAATAGCCCCATAATTACCTCCGCAGTTGCAAAAGAGCCCTGGGTTCTGTCTTGTTCCACATTTAATTATAACAAGCTCAGAAATAGCCTGGATGATGCTATCCATGCACTGATAGTTTATTTTATTTTATTTTATTTGTCTCATATGTAGCTTTTCTCTTGATGAGGAGATTCAAGGCGACTCACAGTGTTAAAACAAATAAAATTAAAAACACAATAAATTATACATTAAAAACAATTAAACTATGATAGTAATAAAAATACATTGAATAGCTAAAAACATTTAAACTTGAAAAATAGACTTAGTCAGTAAAACCCAGCATTCAGGGACTCAGTTATGGTTATTTAAAACTTCTAAATGAAGTGCTCCATGTATGAAAATTGTATGTGAAGACTTCCTGAAAATTGAGTTAATACAAAAGGCTGCGACTTGGTTGGCGAATGGAACTGTTTAGATGGCAGTTGCATCTGGCAATTTCTTCACTTATGACTTGTGGTTTGTTTTGCATTGAAAGTGGGGAGGATCTATCACTGCTTTTCAGTAGTCTTGGGGCAAGGATCTTTCACACTCCTGATGACAGTGAAGTATACAAATTATGCTTTCAGCAACAGCAGAAGCAGGCTGTCCAGTGCTAGCTTTTTTGTTCTATAAGGCTCATTTGCCTTCTTCGGGTGAATGTCATGACAGTACAAGAAGTACAACAGTACACTGTTTGTAGATTTATTAACACCTGTACTTGTTTCTTTTCTGTCATGCCATTTTCCCGAGCACTTGCCCTGATGTTCTACTGCTGATTCTGAAAAGCTGTGATAGTTTACTGCAGCTGTGCATCTCCTCCAATAAATAGGGATTCCCCCATCTCACTTGCTCTTCAATTCATCTGTCTTCAGATTGGAACACATGGTGGAACTGGATTCTGTGTTGTAGGTAGGGGAAAGGATAACAAGATCTAATGGGAAAGCAAGCAGTAGATAACTTGCATTCAACTGCTTGACTACGGAGAAGACTGTTAGATTCATTTGATGAACATGCTGGACAAAATAAAGTGAATCTCGAACCCATTTGATGCAGACTGCTGTTTGAATGACTTTGTTATCACTGCACTGTTCTACAAATTGAAGGCAGAAGTACCGGCTTTACGTTGTGCATGTCTCTTCCTGGAGTTGAGATTTTGTTACTAAAGAGTTACCATGGGACTGCTGAGCTCCACACAGAACATTTTCAGTACCAGACTATATGGCTAAACTCATTCAGTGCGCTGGTTAGGAGGGAACTCTTCCTATACTGTATCGCAAGGGGAGCAGAGCAGCTATGGACTGTGGAAGGCGGTCGGCTGTTGTTTCCTCTCAAACTGTCCCCACTTCAAATAGCCTGCATAATCTTCATGTCAAGCACCCAGGATTGAAAATAGTGCTGCTGAATGCCAGATCGGTGAATGGGAAAACAACATCTATCCAGACATGATCCTGGATGAAAGTGCTAACTTGGCCCATAGTATAAGGACCTGGCTGGATGGAATTGGGGGGAATGGCTTAAACTCTCTCAGGTCTGTCTTCCTGGATTCTCAGTTCCACAACAGGAAATATCTGGGGCTGCGAAGGCAGAGTTGCAGTGATCTGTTATAATTCCATCCCTGTCAACCAGGTGACGCATACCATAGCATTTTGGATTTGAGTTTGTATAACTGAAGGTGACTTCCTGGGATAGAATAGGGATTTGGCATACCACCCATACTGTAACATAACAGTCTCCTTTCCTGAATTACCCAAGACGCTGGAGTCCCTGTAGCTTTAGTTCTGGGGGACTTTTCCATCCTTGCTAAGACCACTTCATCAGGAGTAGCTCAGGACTTCATAATGATGATGGCTCTGTCTCAAGTGATATCTGTCATGTTGCAAGATACACTCTGAATACACAAGATAAACTCACTCTCTCTCTCTTTTTTTTTTTTTTTTTTTTTTGAGGCACCCTGTAGAGAGCCCAATGGGCAGGGACACCACCAGTCACCTAATCCCTTGCAGCTCCCATGGAGCTTAGCTGCGGGCTCCTATTTCCTGTTTCTTCATAGGAACTTAATGGTTCCTGACAGAGGCTTCATTCCTCATGTTTGAGAAACTGAAAACTTCCTCTGATAACTTTGATTTTGTTGGCAGCAGTTCCCAGAATTCTAGCTGGGGGATTTCTTGGCAAATTCTGGGTTCTGAAGTATGAATAATACAAAAATTCCATGCCTATTTTCAATGAATTCCTTAGATCTAAATTTCAGTTTGCATGTGTACTAATGTTTCTGTCTCCTTTGAATTTCCAGATAAAAAAATTGGAGTAAAAGCCAGAATTAGTGGTGCTTTAAATATTACTCTAAATATAGTGAAACAGAACTTGCAGAATCAAAGGCTAATACTACCTTGTCTCCAGGTGCTACGAGTATATTCAACTAACTGTAAGTACCATGATATTTTTCTCTTAACATGTTTCTACTTATGGAGGTGTTTAATATGCAGGATAAAAGTACAGTCATGCTGTATTAACATTAGCAGTGAAAACTAGTATATTTGGATACATTAAAAAATATGCACACTGTCTATGTGGTCAGGAACATAACAAGTACAGCGCATAACATGCCTGTAATCATAGGTGCAGAGACTCTATCCCTGTCTCTTGTTGCCAGTACCTGACTTATATATTTTTAGAAGTTCATTTCATATGCATCCTGTATGGTGTGACACCCTTGAGTTAGGTATTATGTCATTGGATGGCCAGACAATGGTATGGTGATCTTTCTACATTTGTTGGTGGAAGAAGGATGTTGTGAGCTTTATTCACAATTATATGTTGCATTATTCGCAGCTTAATACTAATCTTGATTCTCATGGTTAACAATCTCAAGTTAGTATTAGCCATCATTGACATAATGCTGATGTAGTGTTTAATATTAGGTAAAGAAGAGGGGAATTCGTATCAGGAGAGGGAATGCAAATCCTGTAGCCTGTTTCCACGTTCTTAACAGATATTACGAAAATATTAGCATTACCTCACCAGTAGCCTTAAAAGTTAAATGCTCTTGATTAGTGCCTGTATAACAAACAGTTCCTTTCGTATACAAGTAGCTTGCACTTAAGCCTTCTGTGTGTCTATCATAAGGTTTCTGTTAATATTTTAACTGTACAGTTATGTTGTAAGGGTGAGAGTAACTAGTGAACAAATGCAATCAAATAGATTGTTTCATTAATAGACCTGCAATAAAATAGCAACATAATCTTTAAACAGCCTTTTTTGTCCAATTCAGGCCAGATCTGGCCCATGTGCCAGAGTTTTCCCATTGCTGTTGAATACACATTTAGTCCCCTGAGACTTCACTATGCAGTTTCCATACAGTGATTGACCAAGATCAGTGTTTTGATTTTGGTATTTTTATCATGCTTCAGCAAAATACAAATGGATAAGATGGTGTGTTGGTTTGATTTATGATATTTTAAATGCAGATATTCACATTGTTATCTGCACTTCAGTGTAAATATATGATCTTTTATTTTCAGCTGTAAATGCTGTCTCTTTGGGTAAGAATGGAGTTGTGGAATTGATATTTAAGATAATTGGTCCGTTTAGCAAGAAGAATACAGGCCTTATGAAGTGAGTAGAATATTGAATATATTTTAAAGCATGCATGTTTTCAGTATTGTGGCCATTATTTGTTTTAAACATAGTCTATATGGCATTTAAAGTAAGGAATGCTTATAATTTCTAAGGATAAATTAACATCATTTTATTAAATGACCTGATACTGAGAAAGATGTATTCAGTTTCTTATGGTTTTCATGAAATATTACAAAAATAAAAACAAAAGAGTTGTGGCATCTTAAACACTGACATATTAATTTCAACATGGTTTAGGTATCTGGCTGCAGGTTGAGAGTTTGATTCCCCACTGTGCCTCCTTAACACGGGCTGGACTCGATGATCCATAGGGTCCTTTCCAGCTCTGCAGTTCTAAGATGATGATGAGGAGGAGGTTAGAATCCACTTCCTTAGACTAGGCCAGCGATGGCGAACCTATGGCATGCGTGCCACAGCTGGCATGCAGAGCCCTCTCTGCGGGCATGTGAGCCATAAGTCGCCGGATCGCTACCCCCCCCCCCAGCCAAACCTGAGAAGGCGGCTGCAGCTGCAGTGCTGGCGCCCCGACAGGCGGCGGGCCAGGATCCAGAGCAGCTGGCGCTGGTGGCGGATCCAGAGTGGGGTCTCGAGGCACCTCCATGCCCGGGATTCCCCCTTCAGCCGCCACTTCCGTGCCCGCCACCTGCCTCCTGTTGGTTTTTGTTTTTGGTTCCCCCCCCCCCTCTCAGTTTGGGCACTCGGGCCCAAAAAGGTTCGCCGTTACTGGACTAGGCTTTCAAGAGCATGCAGTTATTCTATTATTTTTGCAAGTCACAACTAAAACAACTATGTGACTTTCTTTGTACCAAATAAAATATAAATAATAAATAAATAGTTAAGAAGAGACATGCATATGATAACAGTTTTTAAAGGATTACTTCTTTATTGGATACACAAATAACATACAATTTGACTGTATGAGTACTTGAGCTGAAGGTTCACTATTTCTATAAAATGTGAATAACTTCCTTTAAAAGACCTTGCAACAAGGATGTTTGTAGCTATAGGAAATAGCCTTTCAAAATACACCAGTATCTGGATTTTGTATATACATTCTGCTGTACAGGGAACAGATTCTGTGAGCTACAGAACAAAAATGCTTTGAATGAATATTTATTTTATTTATTTTTTATTTATTATTAGATTTTTACCCCGCCCCCCTAGACAAAGTCTACTCGGGGCGGCTTACATACATAATAAAAACATAATAACATTAAAACATCATAACATTTAAAACAGCATAATTTTAACATTTATATTAAATTAAATCAGTACCAAGATGATAAGAGTAAAAATCAGTTATTGACTGGAGGGAAGGCCTGCCTGAAAAACCAGGTTTTCAAATGAGTTTTAAAAGCGCCCAGCGAGGGTGCCAGACGAATTTCAGTAGGGAGGCTGTTCCATAGCCGAGGGGCCACTGCCGAGAAGGCCCGGTTTCTTGTTCTTTCTTTCCGGGCCTCTCTCGGCGTTAGGCCCCTCAGCCGTCCCTGCTGGCTATTCCGGGTGGTTCGGGTAGATCTAGGTGGGAGAAGACGATCTGCCAAGTATCGAGGTCCCAAACCGTTTAGGGCTTTATACGTCATCATTAACACTTTGAAGTCAATGCGGAAACGAATGGGCAGCCAATGCAAGGCAGCCAGAGTGGGAGAGATATGCTGATATTTCCTCACCCCACTAAGGAGCCTGGCTGCCGCATTCTGCACCATTTGAAGTTTCCGCATCAATCTCAAAGGCAGCCCCACGTAGAGCGCATTACAATGGTCTAATCTCGAGATTACGAGCGCATGGACAAGAGTAGTGAGGGCCTCCCCATCTAGATATGGTCGCAGCTGGGCAATCCGCCATAGATGGAAATAGGCAGAACGGGCCACGGACGCCACCTGGGTTTCCATGGTAAGCGCCGGGTCCAGATGTATCCCCAAGCTGCGAACCTCACTCTTTGCGGTAAGGGTCGTCCCCCCAAAAGAGAGGGAGTCGCCCAAACCGCCGATGGAGGGACCTCCCACCCTCAAGACCTCCGTCTTGTCCGGGTTCAGCCTCAACCCATTCAACTGCATCCATTGCAGTACAGCCTCCAGGCAGCGCTGAAGGGACAGAACGGCATCCACTGAGGTAGATGAAAAGGAGATGTAGAGCTGCGTGTCATCAGCATACTGATGGCACGAAGCACCACACCCCCTGATGACCCCACCCAGCGGCCTCATATAGATATTAAACAGCATTGGGGAGATGATCGACCCCTGCGGAACCCCACAACTGAGACTCCATGGGGCCGAAGCATTCTCCCCAAGCTGTACTCTCTGGGGACGGTCCTCCAAGAAGGATCGGAGCCAGGCAAGCGCCAGGCCACCGATTCCCAACTCAGAGAGCCTCCCCAGGAGGATACCGTGGTCGACGGTATCAAAGGCGGCTGAGATATCGAGGAGGTCCAACAAGGACATATTACCCCTGTCGGCCTCCCTCAACAGGTCATCCAACAGTGCGACCAGTGCCGTCTCTGTGCCATAACGCGGCCTGAAGCCCGACTGAAATGGGTCCAGGGCGTTGGTTTCGTCCAAAAGTGTCTGAAGTTGGTCTGCCACCACCCTCTCCACCACTTTGCTAAGGAAAGAAACATTGGCGACGGGCCTATAATTTCCAATATCATCCGCTGCCAAATTTGGTTTCTTCCTTATGGGCCTAATGAGTGTCTCCTTGAGGGCAAGAGGAACCTTGCCCTCTTGGAGAGACCCATTAATTATTGCTGTGGCCCATTCCGTTTTATTATTAATAATAAATTAATAATTTAATATTATTACTAACTTTTCATAGGATTATCATGTTATAATTTAGGATTGCAGTGTTATGAACCACTGGGTTGCTTAACTATTAGCAGGAATGTCACCTAAATTGCTTGTCTTTTTCAATCCATTTTTTGTATTCACAGGGTTGCTTTAGATACTCTTGCTGCATTGCTAAAATCAAGTAAGTATATAGTGCCATATTTTATTAAAATTATTTTAGAACCTACAGAATTTGATAAATTATGCTGCTTGACAATTGCAGAGTGAAAGCTGAAAATTAACATTGTGAATTATATTATACAATGTTCATTTTCAGTTTGAAAATGAATAAATCCTTTTATGTATTGCCTTTTATAATGGTGAGAATGGTGGGTGGTTTTAACAGGGAAATAGAACTAAAATGCAGAAGCAGCATTGATCTTTTATCCACACTCTGGAATAATAACTGTTGCTCCTCAGTATTCACCATGGGCAAGATCCTGTTGCAGAGTTATGCTGGCCACTATCATAACTCTGCAGCAGGATTTTGAACCATGTTCATGCTTTAGGTGGTGGTTGTTATTTTTATTTCAGATAACAATTTCTATCTAAACTTTTCCCAAAGTAGCTAAGAGAAATGTATATTGTTGTTGCACCTTCCTAGTTAACCTGTGCAATAACCCCTATGATGTAGGCTAGGAAGAAAGGGTGTTTAACCTCTCCCAGAGCCACCCAGGGAATTGAATTCTGAGCACAGATTTGTATATGAATCTCCACAGTCAATTCTTGTATCAGTAGAATTCCTTATTTATGCAGATACTTTGTCTTGGCTTGTCAGTTTCTGGCATCTTTAACAGCTAATCCTTGTGCTGGTTTTTAAATGTTTTTCCTTCAAATGTAGTAAGAAAACAAGACAGTGGTGGTTTTCTCAGAGAGCCACGATAAGTGCGGGATTGTTTTCATGCTAGCAGAAGCGAAATTGGTTATTAGAATTTTTCCTGCTTGACACTTTTTAGTTGTTCCAGAGTTTGTTGATGACTCTTGTGTCTTCCCTCTCCCAAGAAACAAACTCAAGGAGAGCTGTAGACAGAGGCTATATCCAAATGCTCTTAACAATTTATGTTGATTGGCACCGTCATGATAGCCGGCATAGACACATGTTGATCCGCAAGGGAATCTTGCAGTGTATTAAAAGTATTACAAACATCAAGTTGGGACGGAAAGCATTCCTTGATGTCAATGGGATGAAAATTCTATATAACACATCACAAGTAAGTTTTTATGAGTATAGATAAGTATATTGTAGACTGTTAAGATGACAATAGAAACATGCTTAATGGCTAAAATCTTTAAAAATGTGCAATTACTGCTCTTCATTTTGTTTTGCAGGGAATTACATTAAATTACATTTACTAATCCTCTATTTACCCACAGCATTTTGCTGTGCTGTTCAGCCAAAAAGGTGCTCAGAACAGCTTACAAATGATAAAAACTAGAAAGTCCCTCCACAAGGTTACACAACACAAAAGGAAGGAGGGGATAAGCAAGGTTAAGCACCAGATCTTACAGTTAAATTCTTAGTCCCATTGACTTATGTGATCACCTAAGAGAAATCTGGACTGCCCATTGTACAGCTGGTTCTACCTAGTTAAATTATCATTTGTGGAGATAGGTGCATGCTATGTTTGCGATGGCGAGCTGAAGGAAGCAAAAGCTGATTGCCCTTATGGACAGTTGTTGACAGTATGACTTTGGCCTTTAAAATTACATATATCTTACATAATGTACATGATTTTCAGAAATATTGAGAGTGAACTGTCTCCAAACTATGGCCCACAGGCCACATCCGGCCCACCTTGCCATTTTATCCGGCCTGTACCATTCAGCCTGTGTGCACAGGCATGCGGGGAGGTGGGGGGCATGTGGGCGCACAGGTTCCTGTTCCTTTGGCCCTCAAAGATGTTGAAAATATCCAGTGTGTGACCCTCACAGTCAAACGTTTGGAGACCCCTGCCCTAGACTGTGCCCCCTCTGAACTTCAGAGATCTACTACCTCCCCCCTCTTTTTTTCTTCTCCAAATGACTAACAACAGCCTCCATGATAGTCATGTCTGGTTTTGAACAGCATCCCCACCAGTGCTTGCAACAAGTAGGAAGGAATGGCCTCAAATGACCCATTACACCTACATTTGGTAGCCAAAACTTTGAGGACCTTCTTTGTTGCTGCTCCCAGACTTTGGAACTTCCTCACACAGGAGGCCAGGTTGGCCCCATTCTTGCTGTCCTTCCACAAGCAGGTGAAGACCTTTCTCTTCAGGCAAGCTTTCCCTTAACGACTGGCTACCTTAGTGGGGTTTTTAAATGAATGGTTGTGCCTTACTGCTTTTAATGCATTTTTGGTGTTGCTTTTGTTTACCATCTTTAGTGTTGTATTTGTTTGACTCTTTTTTAGTATTTGTATACTTACAGTTTTTAGCTTTAAAGATTTTCTTTTAATGATGTAAGCCACCTTGAGTCCTTTTTAAGGAAAAAGTTGGGGTAAAAATATTTTAAATAAATAAATAAAATAAATAAATAAATTAAAATAAGTGGGTGTCAGGGTAGAGCTGGGGGTGATGCAGCATATCCCCCTTGCTAGTTTACATCCTCTGTTACAAGGTTTATTAAAAGAACAAGTATGTTTCTTTTAACCATGTCTATTAATGGGCTGTGGTAAACGGGTAAAATGTTATGCACCTTTGCTTAAAGTGTGGCTAAGGCTAGCATCAGAATTAGGGTCAAAACTGAAAGAGGACCTTTCAACTGTTTCTGTAGTGCACTGGCTCTTTTTTCTGGGACTGAACAGTATTTCATATACACACCAGGAAGCTGAAATGCAAAAGGACTTCCTGACTCAGTATCAGGAAGCATCTTTGGATTTGCCATTTACTTGCCTGGCTTCTGTGCCCATTTTCTGAATTCTGGGAGCAGTTTTTATATGAATGTGTATATACTCTTAATTATATGCACACTCTCTAGCTATGTGGAAGCAGTGTTCATCTATAGCCAACAGTATGTAGCAAGTGAGTGCCCAGCTGAAGTAATGCAGAACTTCTTGATATTATATTTGATTTCAATTACATTAAATTTGGGGGCTTAGAAAGTTGTTTGGTCATATGCTTTCAAACGCTGACTGCTCATTTCTAGGATTACATTTTGTTTACTTTCTTAGATTCCAGGACATATTGGAACTAAAAGCAATAAATACCCAGAATGGCAATCCAATTTATTGTTAGGTCTTCAGAGGTCCTGTTTAGTAATTGTTTTACCCCAGCCACAAATCTGATCTACTAATATGGTGGCAAGATCAGTGGGTAAGCTGGAAGTTGAGTCATGGCAACTGGACTTCTTTCTTATTAGGTTGAAATGTTTCGCTACTCATCCAAGCAGCTTCTTCAGTCTCATTCATCTCAGCTTGGATGAGTAACAAAACGTTTCAACCTAACAAGAAAGAAGTCCAGTTGCCATGACTCAACTTCCAGATAACCACACCTGGATGACTGAGAATCTTCACAGATACCAGTGGGTAAGCCACAACATGAAATTGTTTGACCTCAATCTAATGTTTATAGTGAGGAATTAAATCTCTCGAGAACTGCAGTCAGGAAGTAGTTCTGCTCTCCAACCAGGAGAACCAGTGGCCGTATTGTAATTTATATTGGGAGCCTGTTCTCATCAATAGCGTTTATGAATGTCAGTGTTTTTTTATTGTTAATCATGGATTGCTACAGTATTCATGTTTCTTCAGATGTGCACCAATCTGGTGGGCTCCCAGGACAAAAGATGGGTACCATATTGGTCTCATATTAATCTATTCAGGAGCTCAAAATAGGTTTAATCTGAATTACTGAAGAAGGAGAGTGTGCTAGCCCCTTCCCCCCTGCATCATCACTCTCTGTGCATGAACAGCAACTCTATTTTATGTGCAGAGGCTTTCAGTGCAATCGAGTCTTAACTTCCCAATGTTCCCGATCACATGGAGAGCCTTCAAACTGTGGCTTTACACACACACACACATATTATTACTGCTAGGTTTTCCACTGAAGTTTTCCACTGCAGAAACTGCGCATGAATTTTTCCACTCTAAAATATGGCAGCAATTTTTGTTGATATATTCAAGCAGCCTTCTAGAAGAAGATGCCTATATTGGGACAATATTTCAGCTTGTCTGCTACTATAAATAAATGTGTCAAATGTTCCTTTATCAGATTATATAAATCCTATAAGACCTATTAACTACCACAGTAAAGGCATAGTTCATAAACAGTAAAATATTTAAGGTGCAGTACTTTATTTGATCATGATTTATTTGTTGTAACAGGAGTGCCTTGCAGTAAGAACTCTTGATCCACTAGTCAACACTTCCAGTCTGATAATGAGAAAATGCTATCCTAAAAATCGTCTTCCGCTACCAACCATTAAAAGTGTTTTCCATTTTCAACTACCCATTATCCCTGTTAATGGACCAGTGTATCAGCTGTATAGTTTACCTCCTGAAGGTATGATTAATTTTGAAATGTAATGGTCTCGCCTGTAGCTGTTGTCATATGAGAGTACTAAAGGAAAGTATATAGATATAGAAGGCTAAAATTGTCCACACCTTTTTTATTTGTAGTCCTAAAATATTGAAATGTTACACATTTCAATACATATTCTCTTTTAAGGCTATCTTCCATTTTGTAAAGGGAGGAATGGCAAATATTATATTTCATGACAACATAGATAATTGAAATGTTTGCCTTTGTGTAAAGAAGAGATTAAAATTTGAGTCTCCAGTTTTTCTTTTGATCTGTTAAGTGAAAGAGTTCAAACTATGTAGTGAGATGAAAACAAATTTCACATTAATTTAGCTTGTCCCAATGGTCTGTGTGCAGTGGTTGTGCTAGCAGAAGCAGGCTTGCACAAGCAATGTTTGTTTTTCTTTCCATGGTAGTTCCATGTACTCTCCAGAAGCTGTCTCTGGAGGCTGGGAGTGTTCTGAACAGTGGGAGGTATTTTGACCAAGACAGCAATGAAAGGAGGGAATCACTGAAAATCAAGCAGAAAGCTAAGAAACCTGACTTCTATTGCGTAATAATACAACCTAATCCACTCATTACCTTTTGAAGTCCTTTGAAAACCTTCATGAAGTTGACTGATGTAACAAACAATTTATGCTACTGACTCTAAATTTAGAAGGAGAACAATAAATAAATAGTCCACAGTAGCATTGTGAAAGCTGCATGTGTGGCTCATCCCTTCTTGCCAGTATCTATTAGAATGGCTTGAGATATTTGGCAGTTGATACTTTTCGCAAATGGCTGTGAAAATATTAAAGACTTTTACAAGTGTCAAATCGGCAGTAAAATATGGTTAAATTATCAAACTGTGTGGGTCATTTTATAAATGCTATTAATTTTGGCTTGGATTTAGAGAAACATCTATGGAAAGAGATGAATTGAAGATACTGTATCTCCTGACCCCAATAGTTATACAGTGGGCCCTCGACTTACGGATTTAATCCGTATTGGAACGGTGGCCGCAGGTCGAAAAGTCCGTAGGTTGAGGGTCCATTTCCCATAGGAATGCATTGAAAACCCATTAATTCGTAACCGGCCGAAGAAAAAATACCCCCCCACCAAAAAAAGAAAATAAAGGCAAAAAGCAGCACCTTACCGGTCCGAAGGGGTCCCTCGCCACCGCCATCGCTGCTGCCGAAGCCCTCCGAGGGCTTCCCCTCCACTGCCGGAGGCCTCCGAGGGCTTCCCCGCCGCTGCCGGAGGCCTCACGGGGGTCCCCGGCTGTCGCCACTGCCGAAGCCCTCCGAGGGCTTTCCCTCCGCTGCCGAAGCCCTCCGAGGGCTTCTCCGCCGCCATGGGAGGCCTCTCGGAGGTCCCCCCTCGCCGCCGATCGTGCCTCCGGAGAAGCTCCGGAGGCACGATCGGCGGCGAGGGGGGACCTCCGAGAGGCCTCCCATGGCGGCGGAGAAGCCCTGGAAGGCCTCCAGAGGCACGATCGGCGGCCTACAGACCAGAAGGGGGAGGCGGGGAAAGCGCCAAATTTGAATTTGGCGCTTTCCCCGCCTCCCCCTTCCGGTCCGTAGGTCGATTCTCCGGCCGCAAGTCGATGGGAAATTTTGCGGCCGGAGAGGTCTGTAAGTCGAAAAGTCCGCAGGTGGAGCCGTCTGTAAGTCGAGGGTCCACTGTATAAGGCCCAAAAGACACTCCTCCCGCCGGCTGGGGGATATTATTGAAAAGGTTAATGTGAAGGGCTGAGTGAGAAGGGACACTTGCGAAAATTTGGACAGAAATGTCTTCTGTGAGCTGGAGCTTCCACTTATGGAATTTGACTCCACACGATGTTCAACATCATTCTCTTACGCTCCAGACCTCCAACAAAGCTCACTCTGTTTGTCTTTGTTGGAAGGCTGTCTGTACATAGAGGCTTGTTATAAATTACTGGAGTGCCACTGGTTGATTTTGTCATCTTTCTGTGAAAAGCGTGGTATAAATTGTTTTTGTAACAGTCTAAAAATCTGTGTAGTTTAATATGCAGGCCATGGTCTCATGAAGTTTTAATTTAATGTAGTATTAGATTTCAGCTAGTGAGTGAAAAGTTTCACATGCATCATTTCTTTTCTGGGATGTACATATTGTAGAAAACGTACATCTGCCCTACTTATAGAGCATTTTATATCACAGTGGATGACGTAGTAGATGAAAGTGATGACAATGATGACACCGAGACAGAATCTGAGATTGAAAATGACAATGAAGATTACATAGATCAACATTTTAAGGTTGGTGGTAGAATTGAAGAACTAATACCAGTGCTATTATTCTGAAAATATTTTTACAGAAAATTTACTTGTCCATGTATCATGTTCCAAAACCATAAACATTCTAATTCTTAGCTACAGAGGATTTGTTAAAACAATACAGGGAAAACTAATCTAGATTTGTAGAAAAGAAGTACAAATCTGTGTTTTGAGTGTAATGTTTCACAAACTTGCTGAACTCTAGCAAACAATCCGAAACTGCTCAATTTCTGTTCTAATTAACTGAGTACCAGCCATCTCTTAGCAAGCTCAGTCACCCCAAGCTCCTGCAGTCGGGAGCAGAAATAAGCTAGAATTCCACTTTATGCTACCTATGTATTTTGATTTCTTGTCATATGAAGATCACAAAAATAAGTGCTCTGACTGAAACAAGACAGGTTTGTAAAACTGGCTTGCTTACTAATCACCAGAATTTTGATACCTAGCAAAGAACCAATCTGAATGCTCATTTATTCCACCTCTCAACCATGAGGAAGAAGAAAAGGAAGTGGAGAGTGCTTTATCTCTCATTGACTTTTTTTCTTTTGTGGGATAGAATTATAAAATGTGACTTAGCATTTTGTGCAAATGCAGTCAGTGTGCACTATTAAGGCAGTAAAAGCTTTTGTTTTGTTTCTTCTTGAGCTTACAAGAGCATATTTGCAAATGTGTGTGTATAAAATACTAATAGGTATCATGAGGCTTTTAATAATGTAGATTGATTTCTCCTCTCCTTAGAATGATGATATAGAAACTGATATCAACAAACTGAAACCAAAGCAAGAATTGGGACGATCAGTAGAAGATCTGAAGATATATGAATGCTTTTTCCCAGAACTTACAGAGGATTTTCAGGTATAGATATTGGTGTCTTATTAAGAAATGTGTACTTTATGAGAAGTGCAGACAAGATAAAGCACAGTTTATGGGGCTATTAATTCTAATGAAATATAGTATACATTCAAACTTGCAAGGTTGCAACTTGATAAGAGAGTAATAGTAAGAAGCTATAAAGATTTGACAGCGCAACTTAATAAATGTATTTAACATAAAATATATATGCATAATGTCAAGTAGCAATCTTAAGCTATCAGAATTTCTCTTTGAGACTTTCCTGGAATGCCCCCTCCTCTTTCTCCATAACAATGCCCACTGATGTCTTCCCTTCTGCTTTCAGGCCTGTACCTATCTTCCCATACTTAAAGAAAAACACTCAATTAGACCACCTCCTTTTCCTCTTGCTGCTGTCCCTTCATCTTTACTGCAAGACTCCTTGCGTGAGTGGCCTTCAGTTAATGGAAACCACTGTAACCTAAGATTTCTCCACCTAATGGTCTCTTCACAGCTGTCTTCTTTGAAATTTCTGCTGCTTCTGTTCATTTTGTCTCCGTTGGTTGCTGTGATACTCTCTCTTCTTGGTTCTACTTTCTAACTGCTTTTCGGGTGATTTTTTTCCCTTTTTATTTGGACTTTTTCTCCCTTTCCCCTCCCATTACACTTTTTTTTGTTCTTACAGCTTCAGGTAGCATCATTATACTTCTGACTATCTCTCTTTTTCCTCTCTTCCATTTCTTCCTTTTTCCCTAGTTTCATGAAAAAATTCTAAATGAGTTTCTACAACTAAAGTCCTAAAATTGATCTTGTAGCCCTTAGTATCCACAGTATGTCCACCTTACTTCTTGCTCCATTCTGTAGTCTTTCCTTGTTTCTTTTTTTCTTGAATGCATGCTTTTTCCGAAACTACTACTTTTCAAAATTGCTAAGATGAAGTTGTACCAATTGGTAAAATTTGCTTTTGTCATCTTACATGTTCTTAATGCCAGGAAATAAAAGATTTTAATAGATCATCCTTTAGGTGATAGATTTTTTGTTTTGTTTTGTTTTTGTGGTCCACCCACCTTGCTGAATTTAGGCATATATGAGTCTTCCCTGTGCCTGGATGGGAGGCTACCTAGGATCCCAGTGAGTGCTATCTTGGGTTTCACAGTGAAAGAAACAAAGGATTATAATTACATCCTTTGTTTCTTTCCCTTCCATGGTGGGAAAAGGGTGGGATAAAACTGAACTGAGTAAAAAAATACTCTGAATATAAAACCTCATTAATAACAAAACAGTCAAGATGTTGGAGCACGATTACTATACATTTTTCATCTAGAAAAATGAACTATGGAAGGAAAGATCATATAATTATATATTTCTCAATACAGTGCAATTCATACATTAATGAAATTCATAAAATTAAAACTTATTGTTATCCAGTAAATTTTATTGTGGTAACTTCTGCACAGAAAAAAAATACTTATTCTGTGTGGTTATGGCTTTTAAAAAGGATTAGACAAATTCATGGTAGTGTATTATAATTATTAACTATAGTAACTAAAAGGAACCTCCATATATGTCTGAGTAGTGGTTGTTTGCCTTTTGCTAGGGGCAAAGAAGGGTTTCATCATGGTTCTGCATAAAAGTGAACATCTAATACAGGAATGGACACCATTCCTGTTAATGTCCACATGATCTTGGTTGAAACCTTGATACAGCAGAGCTGTTTTTATGATATATCTCTATGTCAATTTCTGCATCAGTGTGTAAGGTCTTCACTTCTGAGTACATTTGTGTCCTTGTTTTTTCAGACACTGCTTGTCTGCAGATAAGCTCACTTGCAGTTGACTCATCTTCCTCCATATTTTACTTAGCTTCTAGGTATATTGCTCCTTCTGTCCAGAAAAGCTTTTTCCTTCTGATTTCTTAAACGTACCCCTACCACATCATATTTAATCCTTTAGGCATGGCCTATATTGTTTTGTTGTTATTTATATAATGTGGAATTCAGATATCTAAGTATTTCTAGCAACAATCCCTGCTTTTTTCCTTCCCTTTTTAAAATGGTAAGGAATGTGATTTAGTTTCCAAGGAACCAAAGCCTTTTTCAACCAACGTGACACCAGGAAGGCCTATTGTTGTTCCTACTGCTGGCGAAGAGCAGTCTCTGGCAAACCATGCAATTGAAATGCCTGTGAAGGAGAGTCATCCTCTACAAACAGAGGACTGCAACAAAAGACCAATTTTCTTGGGTCTCCTAATGGATGATGACAACATAGACAATAGCCTGCAGAACCAAGGTGATCAAAGGAATGTTTCATCATGCCAGTGCCTAAACCATGAAATAGTTAAAGATTTTGACAGAATTTCTTTGCAAAATTCTTCCAAAAATGAACGATCTTATACTACAAGGGCCATGAACAAAAAAGAGTGTAAAACTAGCCTTAGTGAGATTTCCTATAATAAGCCTCTTCAACAAGTGTCATCTTGTGGAAGTGTTTTATTTGAAGGAAGACCTGTGCATTTGGGAAAGCTATGCTGTTCTGGACCTGATCCTGAAGACGAGGAAGTTTCCTGCTCATATTCTGTGGGAGAGCAAGTGATGCTTGAGGTGCCTGATACAATACAACTTCATGATCCAGAACTTTATATTGAGATAGTTAAAAATACAAAGTCTGTTCCTGAATATTCAGAAGTGGCTTATCCAGACTATTTTGGACACATTCCACCTCCATTTAAAGAGCCTATTCTTGAAAGGCCTTATGGTGTGCAGAGGTGAGTTTGTCATTTTTTCTAGCATTTTCAGTAATCTGTAGTTGTAGTTTACTATGTGTTTGTGTCTCAAATATTCACAATAAAATTACATTTTTTTAAAAAACCTCATTAGTCTGGATCAAAAGAGTTCATTCATGAACAGTAGGAACTTGCATCCAGTGAAAATTCTATGGATGGAAAGGAAGAGGGAATGAAACAATTGTTGTTCTTTCCATCCTGCATGTTGTTTGAGAGCATTCCCCCAGCACTGTTAAGCAGATCCTGGAGAAGTTGCAGAGAGCAAAACGAACCAAGACTAGAGAATGCCGCATTCCATGATTGGAAATCCCGTTCTAGAAATCTGAATTAAACTTGATTCTGTTAATAAAGAAGAATAATTTTAGTTATTATTATTAAGCTATTATGGGAGAATCTTTTGGGAAGGTACAATTCTATTTTCTCTACAGTTTTTTTCTTTTCATTTAATGAAATAAAAATTTTTAACAATGAAGCCCAATGAGAACTTGAAGTAGAATATTTTAAATAGCAATTCAGTTATATAATATGAAAAAATTACAATTCATGCAATGGGAAAGAGATACATACCTGATTTCCCATACCAAGACTGACCTTGGTGGTCACCAGTTCAGATTTCTTTGGAATTCCATGAACTTTCTGGAGGGACTTAAGCAATCTGTTAAAATCAGTTCTACCATTGTTGGTGTGAGGTTATCATAATCTTAATGAGATGTTGTGCAGATCACCGTATATAAAATGCTCTGTAAAGTGCTAAGAACTGTTGTTGTCATTGTTACTATCAAGAGTTGTCATCATCATCATTATCAGAATATAGGAGTCTTAGAATTCTTAAACTTTAATCTCAAACTTTATTCCTTTTCTTCCACAAGGAAGAAGAGAATGGCTGGCAGTCACATGCGAACTCTGATGTATGTGAAAGAAATATTGGATATTTCTCCTTCATAACATCGGGGTTTCTTGAACTCCTTTTTGAGCATAGTTGTCAGTGAATGG
This sequence comes from Intellagama lesueurii, assembly GCA_037013535.1. Classification (NCBI taxonomy): domain Eukaryota; kingdom Metazoa; phylum Chordata; class Lepidosauria; order Squamata; family Agamidae; genus Intellagama; species Intellagama lesueurii. The sequence goes on from JBAJHW010000002.1 coordinate 72,600,295, forward strand.
GTGTGTGCAGTTTCCTTGAACCTTATATTTCAAACTGATGGGGCAGGAAATCCTACCACTGCCAAATGATTTGTTTCTTTCTCTCTTCTTTCTCTAAATCTCTTTTTCGTAATATCAAAGATGCATGGAATTTACTTTAGTATGCAGTGTGACACCAAAGCTTATGCTGTGGTAGTACAGGAGAGTACATTCCAGGGTACTACTGGTGCTGTGCAAATACATAGTAGTACCTGGTATTGACATGTTGATAAGTTGATCTTGACACAACGTGCTATTGGAACCATGAGTGCCAGCTTCGTTTTGTTAATATCATATGAAGGGCAAATGTCGATGTGATAAGCTAAACTTCTTTGTACCTTTTTTGCGGGGGTGGGGTTGGGAGGCCATGCTTAAAATGAGAATTTGGTTGCAAAATTATAATGTGAAGCTGAACTCTTCTCAGATTATTAGCGAAATAAAAATGTTTGCACTATAGTAAGGTGCAAAGGCCCTGGCCTTGCTATATGTTATGTTAGTAGGAGGGCTAGTCTTGCATGCATCAGAGATATTTTTTGTGCCTGATTCTTCTTGGAAACTTGACTCTTTTGTGTAACTCTGGTGACAACTAGGGGTACTGGCTCATATTTAGAATCTTAGGTTAATGGCTGAATTGCTGATAAACATAGAAATAGTTACAGTGTACGGTTTGCCTTACATTGCATACTATTGCACTTATTTGAATAGACAGATCATGCTTGCATCATGAATAAGCACTGGCCATGAGCATGTACTTCCCCTGTGGCTGTCCTTGGTATGCTCTTTGTGCTGCCAATCAAGTCACAGCAGCTTGATTGTGTTTTGGCCTAACGGCTGAATCCCATGTCTGATGTCTGACATAGCTATTTTGATGGTAAGCACTTATCATAGCAGGGCATTATTTTTCCTAATGAATTTATAGGAGAGGAGGACCCCATGTACCCTGCCTTCCTCTCTACTACTACCGTGTTTCCCCGAAAATAAGACCTAACCTGAAAATAAGCCCTAGTATGATTTTTCAGGATGCTCGAAATATAAGCCCTACCCCAAAAATAAGCTCTAGTTAAGTGAAACCCCGCCCTCCACTATTGTGCAGCAACCAGAAGATGACATGACTGTAAAATAAAACATCCTCTGAAAATAAGCCCTAATGAGTTTTTTGGAGCAAAAATTAATATAAGACTCTGTCTCATTTTCGGGGAAACACGGTATTTTAGAGCACAGTCCATTTCACACTTTGGAGAAGTTTTTTTTAATTATTTCTTTGTAGCAGAAAGGATTTACCATAAACTTGAAAAAAATATTACAGATCCTATCTGTTGGTGCCCATCCACCAGCAGAGCAGATATAACTGACAGAATAGAATCTCTCCACACACACACATGTGCACACAAAGAGAAAGACAGCGTCCTGCTCCTCTTCATGTATCTGCTCTGAAGCAGTGTTATGGACTGTGTGGGAGGGAGGAAATAAAGGTCTCCTTGTGTGACATTGGATGGAGCCCAATGTCACACAATAAATAAAGCAACATTATTTTAAAATAATGGCAACTACCAATCATGTTGTAAAAATATATGGTGTTTGTACTAGCAGAGTACAGTTAGTGCTGAGGTTATGGTTATTAAATGAGAATAACTACTCCAGAAACTTAATTGTGTAAGAATAGAAAACATAAGTTGCTTATTTCAGAAAATCCATTCAAAGATGGTACAGGATGAAAGAACATCAGAGTTTATTATTGATGCCCATAATATTGACTTCCATGCGTGGCTGCCTATTGATAGCCATTACCTCCCACTAAAAAAAGAGAACAACCAGCTTGATTTCGGAAAAGAGGAGGCATTACATATCAACAGATGGGTAGTTAGGAAACACAACAGGCACAACCTGTACATTTACCTGTCTGTTTTGCTTTCCATGAACTGATGCATTGTTTCCAAGGCAGGTTTACAAATGATTGATTGTGATGCTCTATGGCAGTGGTTATTAAACGATAGTGATATCTAACATTTAACAAGACTTTTCTTGGACATTGAAGATTTACCTCATGTTAACATTAAAAACTGCCTTTTTGTACTTTTAACAATGGTGGTTTTTTAATTAAAATTTTCAACAGTACACTTCCCATACTGTTTCACGTATGATTTTTCGACATGTGTTTGCAGCTTTTGAGCCATTTTCCTCAAGCCCTGGAATTAATCTCCTGTATTTGTATCAAGCTTTCTTTCTGTTCATCTACTATTTCCTGTTTTGTTTTTATATATGTACTGTGCACACTCTTCTTAACATAGCTCTTGAATAGTTCTGAGAATATATTTGAACTGTATAACAATTCTTTGAGCTGGAGATAGCCATTTGACTTAACCCATGAGAAATTGAACCTAATTCAGGGAAGACTTGTACTGTCATAGATAAAATGTTTGTATAGGAAATACTGTGCACTATCCCTTGACATTTAGCTCATGGCAGAATAAATGCATTTCTCTTCTTTATTTATAACCTTGTAATGTTTTAATTGGGGTTTCCAGAGGTGAGAAGCTTGCACACTAACCCAATCACTGCACAATACAGTCTCTGAGACTTTTAAACTTACCTTTACAACTCTAATTGCATGAATCACTAATGAAGTATAATTGTTCTCAGATCTTAACCAGGTTTAACTACTAATACTAACAGAAAATAATGATCACTTGCCAATACAAGCTAGGCATATTGAAGGAAAATAATTATTCTAATAAGGAAAATAATAATGGGTTCTCCGTGCCCGTATTAACTGCCTTTTCTCCATGTTGGAAGTACCTGGCTCCACAAATATTTAGCAGGATTTTATGTTAAAGCTGAAATCTCACTTGGACATCAAAATCTTCATTCTTTCCTAATGGCATAATTATAATACATAAAATTACCTCTCCTTAGCTGGCGAGAGTTGAGAAACGTGGTATGAGAACTCTCTTTATCTTTATAGGACAAAAATTAACCAAGACATTGAAAGGCTGATTCATCCTAATGATATTATAGACAGAGTTGTTTATGACCTTGAGAATATCAGGTAGGTTCATAGTATTCCCTTCATTTTCTTATGTACTAATTCCTCTTCAGTTTTAAATTATTTTGTATATAGAGCTAGTCATTTTGAAAGTACTGAATAGGTGAAGCGTAACACCCAGTTGTTCTTTTCAACAAGAACCCTAGGAATTCCAGCTAGGGAAGGTTAAAGATGAAGCATTCCATATCTACTTAAAATAATCTATTCTTATTGTGAATATTCTAAAGAAAATTACATTTTTCTTGCACATAAACCAATAATAAGTTACACAGCTTTTGATGGTTTCAGGTGGATGCAACTTCATCACATTGCATACTAGTTGCATGCAACTCAAAGTCACCTTTAATCAGTAGTGATTTGCTACTGCTGCTGTTATCCTTGTTGCTCATGCAGAACTGTGCAACAGGATTTCATCCATTAAATTGTATTGAGGAAAACAGTAAGGAATATGAAATATCTGGTAGTGGAACTCCTACTAATTAAAGTCATAAAAACAATGACTGTAAGTGACATTTGTAACTACTGTATTTTTAGAGTGAATTTTCCATGCTGTTCCCATTATCCTTTTAATCTATGTACTCAGTAATATTTGATGTAAATTAGAATTAAATTACTTATAGATGTAAATTTGCTTTTCTTGCCATTTTATTTTAAAGTTATCCAGTGCCAGATGAAGGAGATGTCTTGAAGTTTAATTCCAAATTTGAATCCGGAAATCTACGCAAAGTTATTCAGATTAGAAAGTAAGATTCTGCCTTTCTTTTACTTTTATTATTGTACTACAATTGCTCTTAATTTTAAAACTTACTTGTTTCTGATCATTTTTAGAAATGAGTATGATCTTATTCTGAACTCTGACATAAACAGCAATCATTATCACCAGTGGTTTTACTTTGAAGTCAGTGGAATGCGGACAAGCATTGCTTACAGATTTAATATAATCAACTGTGAGAAAACAAACAGTCAATTTAATTATGGTAAGACCTGTTTTTCTTTTTCTGTTGAAATGATAGATTTGAGAAGTATAATTACTTATGAAGTGGTCAAAATCCTTTAAAGTACTTCTTTACTAATCAAAAGGGAAATTGGTGTTGAAAGTTTTTAGATGCTACTACATAAAATGGGTCCTAGATCAAATCAAACCTGAATGATCTCTGGAGGCAAAAATGTTGAAACTGAGGATTACCTTTGGGCATGTTCTGAGAAGGCAGGATTCTCTGGAAAATATAATAATGCTGGGAAAGATGGAAGGCAGCAGGAAAAGGTGAAGGCCCAATACAAATGGAGTGACCCCCTAAAGGAATCCAAAAGCTTGAGTCTGCAGTAGCTGACCCGGTTTGTTTTGACAGGACATTTTGGAGATGGCTCATTCATAGGGTCACTGTAAGTTGAAAGCCACTTGATGGCACATAATGACAGCAGCAGCAGCAACAGCATAGAAAATATGCTAACAGATCCCCTGTCCATACAGACCTTGTGGCCCTTCTGAAGTCTGGGTTTCTCTACCTGTTTTTAAACTGAATCTGTTCATAATTGCTGCTATTAAGAGCCCCTATCCAGTCAGCAAGAAACAGGTGGAATAAAGGAGTTAAACATGGCATGTTTAATACTCTTGTCACTCTAGTCCAGCGATGGTGAACCTATGGCACGCATGCCACAGCTGGCACGCGGAGCCCTTTCTGCCGGCACGTGAGCCATAGGTCGCCAGATCGCTACTCCCCCCACCCCCGCGCAGCCAAACCTCAGGAGGCGGCCGCAGCCGGTGCTGGCGCTTCAGCAGGCGGATCCGGGGCAACTGGTGCTGGCAGCGGAGGGGGCTCGAGGCACCTCCCTGCTGCGATTCCCCCTTCCGCCGCCACGATTCCTCCTTCTGCCGCCACTTCCGGTTCCGGGTCCTCCTGGTCCGCCGCCGCAATTCCCCCTTCCACCGCCACTTCCGGTTCCAGGTCTGCCACCGCGATTCCCCCTTCCACCGCCACTTCCGGTTCCGCACATCCAGGTCCGCTGCCGCCGCCCACTGTTTTGTTTTTTTCCCCCCAGTTTGGGCACGCGAGCCCAAAAAGGTTCGCCACCACTGCTCTAGTCCTTTCTTTTTTGTTTGAAAAATAGGAAGTTTTATCAGAATATGGGACTTGCCTACAGTTACTGTGAACATCAGGAATTGTTGGCCATATATAAAATGAGAAGATAATGGAGCCTGTTTGTTGTGTCATGAAACTGCTTCCAACGTATGATGATGATATAAACTGATTATAACCAGTAATTACCTCCAAAATGTCCTATCATCCAGATCTTGCAAACTAAAGGCTGTGGCTTCCGTTAGTAAGTCAAGTTATCTCATGCTCATTTTTCCTCTTTTCATCCTGTATTCAACTCTTCCCAGAATTATTATCTTTTCCGGTGAATATTGTCTCCCATGAATATGTCGAAAGTTTGATCGCTTAAGTTTAGTCATTTTCACTTTCAAAGAGACTTGATTTGATCTAACATTCACTTATTTGTCTTTCAGATAGTCCCATTATATCCATCAAACTCTGCTCCAACTCCACATTTCCAGTGAATCAGTATTTTTCATCAATATTTTCTCAACTTCCTTTATTATCCCATGTTCACACCTGTACATGCTAGTACATGCTGTAGTGTGGATGATCCTGGCCTTGGTCTCCAGTGACCTAAGTATGTTTTCTTGCTCCTTCACAGCTGCCTTTCCAGCTCTCAGCCTTCTTTTGATTACTTGGCTGTAGTTTACATTTGGATTGATGATTGAACCCAAGGTATAGAAAATCTTTTAACTATTTCAGTTTCTTCATTGTCAACATCAATTATGTAATTCTTCTGTAGTCATGATTTTTATCTTAATATTCGATAGCAGTTTTGCACTTTATTCTTAATACTTTTCATCAGGAGTCATTTCAAGATATTACTGCTTTCTGCCAGTAATACAGTGTTATCTGCATATCTTAAATTATTGATGTTTCTTCCACCAATTTTCACTCCTTTTTCATCTAAATCTATTTCAGCTTTCCATATAGCATGTTCTGTTTATAAATCAAACAGATAGGGAAATAAAATTTTATGTCTCCATATTCTTTCTTAACAGTAGTCCCTTGTTCATAGTATAGATTATATACCAAGACAAACAAATTTTATGACACACCCATTTCTTTTACAATTGTCTAGACATTTTATAATCCATGTGTTCAAAGGTTTTGCTGTAATCTATAAAGCGTAGGCTGATTTTCCTCTGAAATTTTTTAGTGCTTTCCAATAGCAAATTTAGTTTTGGATCTTAGCAATGCAGAGCTGGAAGGGACTCTATGGATCATTGAGTCCAGCCCCTATCATGGAGGCACAGTGGGGAATCAGACTTCCAGTCTCTCTCTCATGCCTCTTCTTTTTCTCAATCCATCTTCAACAGCTAGCAATTGTCACCCCTGTATGGTAAAAATCTTTGTTGCAAAGTCTTGAATGTTACTTGCCTTGCATAGATCAATTTGATGGTCCTACACTTACCTACTACTCTTTGACATCTGCTTTCTTTGTGGTCAGAATGCATATTGAACATTTCCAGTCTATGGGTTGTTGTTTTGAGTTGTCATATTCTGGTAAAGATTTTGATAGATACAGTCTATGTAGCTTGAAGTAGTTCTATTGATATCCCACCTATGCGTATTTCTTCCAGCTGAGAATGGCATTCACTTTCTGAAATTCAAAGGAATCTGTCATTCTTGCATCTCTTCTGTACAGTTCTTCAATATATTGTTTCCTTCTTTACAAAAAAAAAAAACACCTCTTGATCAGACAATATAATCCTCTGCTGATCTTTCAGTGTCATTAATCTTGGTTTAAATTTCTCTTTGATCTCTTGGATCTTAAGAAAAAAATCCCTTGTTTTCCTTTTCCTTTTCCTTTTACTTGCACTGATTATTATAATAGTTTTGCTTTGTCCCTACTTGTCAGTTGCTAAAGATAAAGAGTTTGACCCTAATTTTTTCACCCTTTACCCTTTTTTCACCCTTTGCTTCTTATCTGTCATTGACTGGAATCTCATAGGGTCATAGAGTTGATGATGTCATCAGCTACAGATATTAATTTGTAAAGTTTCCTATCTATAGATCCCCCCTCCCCGAGGTTCTGAGGCTCTAGGGATCCCTTTCAACCTGAGGAAGACTTTGGGAGTCTTGGAGAGTGGAAGCCTATAATATCAGAAAAGCACCACTCCCAGTCCCATTGATGGGACCAGCAGCAGTGATTTTTGGATCTTAATGAATCCTCCCATCCCAAGGCTTCCAAAGTTTTCCCCAGGTTGAAAGGGATCCCTGGTCTCAGAACTTGGAGGAAGGGTAGAAAACGTTAGCATCCATAACAGATGACATCATCAGCCTTTGTGATCATGGAACTGCAACAGGATTTTAGTCATTAACAGGTAGCTTTTTAGCTGTACTCTAATTTTTGATAATAGCAGCTCATGTTCTGTACCACCGTATGCTCTTAGTCTTGTTTTGATAGACACAGGCATCTGTTCAGTTGCTTGAAGCATGTATTTGCAATAAACAAATTGTGGGTGTAACAGAATTCTGAGAGTCACTTTCATAGGTTTCATTTCTAATTTCATGCCATATTCTCCAACAACTTCTGATTCTGTTTCGTTTCTACTCTTACATTTCAGTCACCTGGAGCTTGTTTAAATAACTCAAATTTGTTAAATTTATTGCAAGTTTTGAGTGCCACTGTAGGTGACAAGTGTAGTGCCGCTATTAATAATTAGTGTTTTTGCTATAAAGGACATGGTGGCACTGCGGGTTAAACCGCAGAAGCCTCTGTGCTGCAAGGTCAGAAGGCCAGCAGTCATAAGATCAAATCCACGCGACGGAGTGAGCTCCCGTTGCTTGTCCCAGCTCCTGCCAACCTAGCAGTTCGAAAGCATGTAAAAATGCGAGTAGATAAATAGGTACCACCTCGGTGGGAAGGTAACGGTGTTCCGTGTCTAGTCACGCTGGCCACGTGACCATGGAAACTGTCTACGGACAAACGCTGACTCTATGGCTTGGAAACGGGAATGAGCACCGCCCCCTAGAGTCGGACACGACTGGACTAAATGTCAAGGGGAACCTTTACCTTTACCTTACAAAGATGTATAACAGGCTACAATAGATACAAGTCAATATAGCAGCATCTTAATTTAAATATATTCTGAAATTAAACAGATGTCACACAGATTTTTAAGCAGTTGTTGGGTAGAAGATGGAAAAACCTACAAACTCACTGGTTATATTCACATGTTAACACTTCCGATTCCATAATACCCAAACAGCAAACTATAGTTTGTTCAACTGAGTGCAGAAGAGACAAAGTCAGAACAGGTTACTAGCACTCGTGTTTTGTTCTAATTGCTGAGGATCAGAAACATTGTGTCTAAATGCAACCACTGAGTTTAACACAGTATGAAATACAAATAGAAAATTAGAAACAGTGAATGCTGAAGTATTGTAGACATTATGAATAATATCAATAATGAAAATAACACACGAGCCTACCTGACAATTTATTATAAAATATTCAAAAGCAGAATGATAACTGTGCCAGTATATGACCAAAATCCTCTTGTATTAACTACACAAATGGCGTAACTTTTGGAGATGGAATGCCCCATGCTGAGATATCAGCAAAGACATTATCAGTTGCATGTTGAGTCATATAATTCAGTATACAAGTGATAATGTCTATAGTGGTTTCTTAACTTGGGGCTTTGACTCCAAAAGTTATGCCATTTGTGCCACACCTGCATAAGTAAATAAGAGGATTTGGCCCTATAATTCTTGCACCTGTGCAGCTGTGTTCAATAACTTATCTTTTCCAAAGGTATGCAGCCCCTCATGTACTCTGTTCAAGAGGCACTAAATGGCCGACCTTGGTGGATTCGTGTGGGAACAGATATTTGTTATTACAAGTAAGTGTAGCAAGATATTGATGAAAATAAATACTGAATACAGTATTTTGCTAACTATTATAGCAATTAATGTTAAAATGAATATAGACAAATAGAAATTTTCAATCCTTTTTAGTTTGTAGTAAAAGTAAGAGCTATGTGTTTGCATATTATTTACATGAAATGATACAGTTAATATTCATTGTACCTTTAAACACAAACTAATGTTTTGTTTCTAGAAATCACTTTTCAAGAAGTTCAATTGCAGCAGGAGGTCAGAAGGGAAAGTCTTACTACACAATTACCTTCACAGTCACCTTCCAGCATAAGGATGATGTTTGTTACTTTGCTTACCATTATCCCTATACTTATTCAGCTTTAATGGTGAGTTAATTTTAATACCGTGTTTCCCCGAAAATAAGACAGGGTCTTATATTAATTTTTGCTCCAAAAAACACATTAGGGCTTATTTTCAGGGGATGTTTTATTTTACAGTCATGTCATCTTCAGGTTGCTGCACAATGGTGGAGGGCGGGGTTTCACTTAACTAGGGCTTATTTTTTGGGTAGGGCTTATATTACGAGCATCCTGAAAAATCATACTAGGGCTTATTTTCAGGTTAGGTTTTATTTTCGGGGAAACGGTATCGTTAGATCTGTAATTTTTTTATAAGTGTGAGGTTACTATTACACTTGAAATAATGATTGCTTACAGCTGACCATATAGCTTGATACCAGTGACACAAATATTTTAACTGCTAAACCACCTTTTTGTTAGCCATAGATTATAAAAATATGCAAAACAGAAACTAAATCTGACAAAATAGTATCAATTTCTTTTGTAGTCTCTTTGACTCACACATATGGGTCTTATGCATACATGCATGGAGCAGTTCAGAAGCTTCTAGAGCTCAGCTTGGTACTTTTGGCAGAAGCCATGCTTCTTTCAAAACTGAGCATGCGCAAGCAGGCGTCAGAACCTTCCTTCAATTCCTTACATCTACCACACTGTTAGCATCACACTGGAGTTTCTCTTCTCTTTGCTGGGTGTTTATTCTTCTTGTCTGGTATTGAACTTGAACTGTTCTGTGGGTTTTTCTCATTAACTGTACTTGCTTTTTGTTGCCATCTGGACTTCTCCAGTTTTTCTTCTTGGTCTGTATCTGCAGCTTTCCGCCATACCTACTTCTGTGGCTTCCAAAGCCATATTTTATAAATGTGTCCAGTGGAGATCCAAAATCCACAGATAGACATTCCAAGTGCCTTTTCTGTCTTGGAGACCAGCATATACAGTGGTGCCTCGACTTACGACCATAATCCGTTCCAGAAGATGGAACGTAAGTCGAAATGGTCGTAAGTTGAAGCATGCATTCCCATAGGAATGCATGGGAACGTGATTAATCCGTTACGGCCAAAAAAAACCCTCAAAAAAATAAAATTAAAATAAACAGAGCAAGCCCCACGCTGGGACTGCAAAAAAAAAATCACCAAAAAACAAACAACACACCACAGAAACATAACCCCCCCCCCAGCCCTGCAAAACCGACCCAGAACAGTTTAAAAACCAAAAACTGGCACCTTACCTTAACCAGGCAGTCCCAAGCCTCCTCCGATGGCCTCCGCAGGCCGATGCCGCTGCTGCTGCTGGTGCCCAACGCCGCCTCCAGCTCCAGAACCGGCACCAGTGGCTGCTCGCCGGGGTGGCCGCGGAGGTCCTCGGCGCTCCTCGCTGACCTCCGCGGGCCGATGCCGCCGCCGCCTCCTGAACCGGCACCAGCGGCTGCTCACCGGGGTGGCCGTGGAAGTCCTTGGCGCTCCTCGCTGACCTCCGTGGGCCGCTGCGTCCCTTTCCCTAACTGTTGGGGCAAAAGAGCTACAAAGAAGCAGCCTCTTTGCCACCAACGGTTGGTACATTTGAATTTCCCGCCCCTTTTCCCTGCCTATTTTTGGTCGTAAGTGGAAGCTCCAGCCGCAAGTCGAAGCAAAATTTTGCGGCCGGAGCTGGTCGTAACTCGAAATGGTCGTAAGTAGGGACGGTCGTAAGTCGAGGCACCACTGTAGTAGAAAAGTTGTGTCATTGACAAAAACCTTCCAAACCACTCCTCCACAAACACCAGCTCAAGCTTCAAGCCTCTTCATGAGAAAAGGCCCTTCAAGGTGTTGAGAATTTTGGTTACTGTATGTATTCTCAGAACATTAGTAGAGTTAGGAGATATTAGTTTGCATAGACACTATGACACTGAGAGAGTAAAATATCAACTTAGTCTATTAACATATATACAGAGAGAATAGACATTTATCTGGCAGCATAACATGACATGACACAACACATAGTATAGAAAAAAGTGATCTGACTTACAGCAGATAAAATGTCCCCTTTACACATGACTTATGTACAGTTCTGGGACCGATCAGAAAATACATTACTTCATTTTCAGTTACATAGTTTCATCATGTACAACAGCTGTACAACATTAAGTCCTTAAACCTTGGTACCCACCCCTGAATACAATCAGTACAATGACTCAGGTAAAATCAGCCATTAATACAGTACATATTCATATCAAAATCTCAACACAAGGCTCTGAAGACTAGCTTACAGATGCATTCTTTTTAGAGTACTTTTCAGTACTCACAAAAGACAAGCACCTTTGTTTCATTCTCAAGGGCGTCATCCATTCCATCCTTCCCAGAATATTCCACATAGTTACTCTTGCCACCATTGTTCCCCTTCTCAGACTAAGAAAGTGGTTTGCCATGATTGGTCTTGAAGATGCCTGTTTTCATAGGGTGATTTATCCTTCTTTGTGCTGCTTCCTCTGGCACTCTCAGTGCTGACATAGAAGTTCACAGTCCTCCCATTGGGTCTCTTTGTAGCACTGAGAATATTCACTAAATGCATGGCAGCAATCACAGCCCACCTCAGAACTCAGGGCATCCACATCTTCCCTTGTAGCAGTAACTGGCTCCTGCCTGCCCCATCTTGCAACACCGTGCAGTATATACAGTCATTCATAAAATGCTCTTCCTTGTTACCAATGTTAGCCTTCTGATCTACTTGACCAAGTCTTTCCTCCACCATTCCCAGATACCCTTCTTCATTGGAGCCCTCATAGACTCCAAGCAAGCCAGAGCATTCCTCCCTCCGGACTGTATCTTCTCTCTCTAGTCTGCAGTATGAGCAGTTCTCTCTTTACCAACCAACACAGACGACTGAGTCTAGGTTCTCCTCGGGGTCATAGCTGCTGCTATGCAGGAAATCCAGCATGCTCACCTCTATATGAGACCACTGCAGTGGTGGTTTTTTCACATGTTTCACCCAAACTAGTAGCCACAATACTGGCAAATGTAGTTTACACTCAATAACCACACTTTATTTCAGTGATGACTCCATAGCCCACAACTGGATGGATGCCTGGAGAACTGTGACATTGTACATCCACAGAAGCAGCCCCTTCCGCAAATCCTACAGACTTCATATCTGCCATGCAGATCCAAAGAAAAGACTCCTGGCACCAGTGCAGCAAATATCAAAACAGGGAATAGCAACTGTTTGTCTTGCATACCAGCTCACTAAAACACATCCACTGCCCACTGTACCAGGGTGCTTGCAACCTCCATTGCACTACTCCATGGGACACTACTTAAGAACATCTGCAATTTGGCCACATGGTCTTAACCTTCTGCTTTCCTACACTATGACTGCCTTGGCATCTGTGGTTGAGAACAGGCAGCATTTGAATTGACTGTCCTCAACTCTTGTCCTCTATGATGTCCAATACATTTCATTCTGGTGAGTGTGCAACTAGCTAATTCACAAATATGTGTGAATCACAGAGAACATAAAGAAGAAGCACAGTTAGCCTCCCTGCATTCATAGACTTCAAGGAATCAAGGAGAAAGCAGTAGCCTGCTTGCTCAACTGCAGCTCCATAGGGGGTGTGGCTCCCATAAAAAATCCCATGTGTAGCTCCAGAAGCTTCTGAACTGTTACACACACATACAGGTAGGACCATACACATCAGTGCACAGATGACCACTTGAAGAAACATGGTTACAGGTTAAAAAACCTGTTGTTACATGTAAAATATATTACTTCCATTTTGTGCTCTGCTACATGAGTCAAAATATAGATGGTACTTCACAGTTGTCAAACAAATGTGGCTAATTCCAGTATATCCAGTGGTAATGAAGTCCTTGGAATGGACTCTGTCCTACAGTAATGGAGGAAATGTTCTCTCTGGACTCTAACATTATGTCAGTAAAATGTAGTGCCTGAGATCTAGGCTATCTGTGAATGGGAGTTTGCTCATGGGCTGCGCCTACAAAAGGAGAGTGGAAGTGATTCCTCCTCTCCTTGTATCCCCTTTGCCACTCTCCCCACCTAAAATCTGATCCAGAAGGTGCACAGACCCACCAGAACATCATGGGAGGTAACACAGAAGGCTGTAAAGGGAACAGGAATCAGTGCAAACAGGAATCAGTGCTCTCCTCCCTTCCTTCAGAGCACTTTCGGTGGAATCACAGTTCTGTTGGCTTTTATGATATAGTTTAATCAACACTTCTAGCATCTTTCAGGGAGCAAGCTAGGGTGTACATTTAATTCATAACTAAAACAATAACAAACCACATTGTTGTACTAATACAGTGGTGGACACACTTTTCTGGGCGTCTGCTGTGGTGTAACTGTAACTCACATGAAGAGATACTTGCTAAATATTTAAATTATGCTAGGAAGAAACACTTGGATTAAATTGTATGAAATTTACTGGTGAGGCTCAGAAACGAATGCATTCTGTAAAATAGTGATCCCCAACCTTTTTGGGGCCGTGGACCGGCTGGGGGGAGCGAGCTCCATGCGTGGGGGGGCGGGGGCACGTCACGTTTGCGCGATGGGTGTGTCGCACTCGTGTGCATGCGCGTGGGCGCAAGACACCCCCCGCGAGCATGACACACACCCCCGACGAGCATGACACGGCCACCGTGCGTGCGGGGGGGGGGGGGCGGAGATCCGTATCTGCGGCCCAGTTCCGGCAAGCCCACGGACCGGAACCGGGCCGTGGACCAGGGGTTGATGACCCCTGCTGCAAAAGATCCCCTCAAGAAGGGGCTTGCCAGGGGTCCTTTCCTTTCCCAGCATTTCCATATAATTGCAATACAGTAAAATTAATCTGAAGTGCACACAGAATTTTACTGCTGCTTTTCTGTATAGGGAAAATCAACAAAGTATTTATCCTACCCTGACTAAAATAATTAATAGGCCTATTGAGGGCTAAATAAAGGCGCTCAGGGGTCCAATCTGACTCACAGGTTATGTGTTCGCTATGCCTTATCTGTGCTATAGCAGTTTATGAATGTATATTGCACAGTTCATAAATTATGTCATCAAATTGAGAGTCATTAAAAATTTATAGAAATTTTAATTTTGGTATTATACTGATGTGATCATTGTGACGATCGCCCACGTCACTCATGCCATTCATATTCATGAGCTGATTTGCATGAACCTATGAGAGGACTGGAGAGGCGAAGTCAGCAGCTACATGAGGCTTGGCGGGAGAAGGAGGCGTCAGATAGGGCTGGTTAGTCAGAGCGAGAGGGAACAGATACTGAGAGAGATAGAACTGATTAGGAAAATAGGTAGAGAAGGTGGTAATGATATAGCAAGAGAAAAGTAGTATGTACTGAGAGAACTGTTGATGATTTGCTTATGTATAATGTGTATCTGAGAAACTTCTGTTATTATTCAATCTGCTTCACTACAATAAATAAGTTCTGTTTCTGTTCACAAGACAAGTGTTCTGACAAACGTAATTTATAGTGTGGATTGAGGTAATCCACTGGTGGCAGCAAGAGGAAAACGCGACGTGAGCCTTTGTGAGGGAAAGACAAGCAGGGGCCACAAGGGCGAACGCCACAATCATATTCACTGATAGCTTTCCTTACTTTCCTGTGCACCAGAAATATAATATTCCAAGTTTGAGTGTGACCATCATGATTTTCTTAATAAGTCAACTTCATAGATTTCCAATAAGGGCAAGATTATATATTTGATTCTACCTTTTTTTCCTAATCTATCCATACTTCTACAGTAACAGCCAATTTCATGTTCCTGTAAGAACAGACCTAAAATAATTAACCTACATCTGATAGTTATAGGTAGCAAAACAATTCAAAGTGAAAGCTGTTCTAAATGAATATATAGAAATGACATTCCAATAAATTTATTTAAGAACACTGTTAAATGTTTTTAAAATGGTTTTAAATTATTTATTATTTGTAATGCAACTGTAAGTGATAGGTGCTGAGCCACAAAAAGTAAGCTCCAGGCATATTGCTAACAACCTCATTCTTTTTATGATGAAGATGCATCTCCAGAAATTGGAATCCACACACAATCCTCAACAGATATATTTTCGGCAAGATGTTTTATGTGAGACACTTTCAGGAAACAATTGTCCTGTAGTAACTATAACTGCCATGCCAGAATCAAATTACTATGAACATATCTGTCAGTTCAGTAAGTATATCCCTTTTCTCCTGTTGGTTGAGGCTGTATTAAAATATTTTCAAATGACAAATTCTATTGTTTTTGCTTTCCCTTCTGTAAGTTGTTTAGTGGGTGTACCTTTTTGTATGGACACACATGCATATGTATATAGTACTCAACAAAATATAAGCGAGACAATCCAGCCAACGTTAAGCACTTTAAGTGTCAATCATTTCATTAAAAATATTTTAATTAGTTTTGTAACTATATACAAAAATAGCACATGGAAACGGTAACAAAGTAAAACAACTAGATGGCATTCAATCACAAAATGTTTAGATTTTATGGATTTACATTATATGCCATTCTTTTCAGTGGTTGAGAGATGGATGCTTTGCTCTTTGATGACATGGGTTAGGAAGCATTTCTATAGTCTGAGGGAGGGAGCATGCCAGAGATTTAAAGGCATCTCTGTTATCTTTTTTCCATGAGTAGGGCGCTTCACAGGTGGAAAAAGGTCCCCGACAAAGGTTGCTATGGCTTTTTAATAGTGGAGTCCGGGACATGGTGTGTTTGGAGGGATGATAGGGATGACCAAGGATCTGTAGGATCTCAAACCTCCTTGGTCCTCTGGTATTTTCTGAAATACGGAATTTGGAACAGGGGCAGTTCTTCTCTCAGTTGGTATCTCTGCGAGGGGGAACTAAAACCAAAGTACCATGGTGGTTAAAAATGGTGAGAAAAATGCTGCCTGCTGCTGAGGCCACAGTGACTAGCTGAATAAAAATAGAAAGCGTTAGTAACTATGGTGTGGATTCTTCCTTTCACCCACCATGGGATTGCTGTGTTTAAAAAGTTGGCTGAATTAATCTCTGTGCTTATTAAGATACCAGTTATTCCCTGCTTGTCTGTTCATAAACTGTTTTGTTTTTTAAAAGTCAAGAATTACTTAAAAGTGTGGCTGGAATGTATTTTCATGTTTGAATGTATATTCTTAAGAATTCCTAATCAGCTTGATGTGATGGCCAACCAGTTCTATTATTGTATTTTGTTTGTGCTGTTTTAAGGAAATCGTCCATATATTTTTCTATCTGCTCGTGTACATCCTGGAGAGACTAATTCAAGCTGGGTCATGAAGGGAACCTTGGAATACCTCATGAGTAATAATGCTGCTGCCCAGAGTTTACGAGAATCATATATTTTTAAAATTGTACCAATGCTTAATCCTGATGGAGTCATCAATGGAAAGTAAGTTTTTAACTGCATTGAGCGGCGGAGTCTGATGCTGCTTGAACTCTTCCAAATATTGTCAGTACACCTTGCCTATAAATCTTATGCCTGGACCCTTCTAGTCTCAAATGGATGCATCTGATCTTATATGCTTCCTACAAAGCTTTAAACAACATGATGCAGTGAACACAGTGTGCTCAGTGTTTCACAGACTTGATTGAGAATCCTTAACAGTAAACATTAAAAAGCTGAGAGCATTATCAACTTTACATCTCTGTAACCTTTGAGTAATGAAAAGAAGTAGCATAAAGATCTTCACTGTGATGTAATTCATAGTATAAAAAACTATGCTTTGGATTCAAATTTATTCATGCTTAGAGCAGACCCACTAAATGCAATAGGAGCAAAGTGAATCCTGAGTAACTGTCTCATTGATATTGGTAAGTCTAACTCTAAGCACGATTAAGGCATAAAGCCAACATAATGTTCATGCTACTGCAGCATCACAACAAGAACTTCCTTCCTCTTCTTCATTGTAATACTCATAGCTACCCAAAAATTAGCTCTTGAGGTTTTTCTGGAACTAGTCTGTGGATTGTGGATGGGAGGAGGGTGTGAAGAAGGAAGGTGCAGCTGAAAGCAGTGATTGCCCTATTTACTTCAACTGGATTCTGCAGTTCCATTGATTAAAGCCCCACACTGGACCCTGTTGGGCTCCAACCTGCTAATTCAATAGCTAAAATAAGATTGCAGTTTTGTTTAGCATTTTTCATTACAACAGTACATGTGATTCTGAAATGTCACTCCTAACTATAATAGAAAAATCTGGTCAATAATAACATAGGTTCTTCTTCGTGGTCTCTGTGAATGCACACAATTGGGTTTTAGTGCGTTTGAATCTGGGAAACAAATCTGAAATATTTAAAAATAAATCAGTACCCATCTCTGAAGTTGATAACTTGTTTTTCTGTTTAGGAAAAGAATAACATACATGTAGACTGCTTTGTGTCATTTTTTCAAGGCTGGATTGAAATAAGAATGTTGGGGAGAGTAGGTTAACTATGCTTTTCAACATCATTTTAGTTGATATTTTTTTAAAAAATAAAAATTAAAAAAAGCTTTTTCATAATTAAAATTGCAAGACAGAATGGGAATAAAAATATTTTTGCCGGGGCAAGAAAACTATTAACTTTAATTATGTTTGTCCTGCAGTCATCGTTGTTCTTTAAGTGGGGAGGACTTGAATAGACAATGGCAAAACCCAAACCCAGTTCTGCACCCCACAATTTTTCATGCAAAAGGTTTGCTTCAGTATTTGGCTGCTATAAAACGTTTGCCACTGGTAAGTATGTGTATACAGCTTAATCCTTTCAAAGTTATGTTGACATTGCATGAAAATGCAATTTCTTTCCAAAAATATACATAAACCAATTTGGTAAGCTTCTTGTGTGCTTCAGTGTGACTAGTATATTTGCAAAACCTTCTAGAGTTTTTCCTAGCAAACTCCATTGTATAAGTTTAAATGAGATTTGTGTTATTAGCAGGTACAGACAGATATGATTGTTTCTGAGAAGAATGGAGTTGAGTAATGGTTGCCTTAGGTGATGTTCTATTATAAGTAGTTGAAATACAAGGATTATTCAGTTGCTTCAGGAGCTTGTCCTGCATCCTGAGGCAGGGGAAAGGCAGCTTTGCTGATGGATGGTGGAAAGGATTTATTTCCCATTACCTAGCTTATCATAAACTTGAGCATCCCCAAAAGCATTTCATACATGAATGGAGCAAATGTGAATACAGATGACTGTCTGTTGTAGGTCATTTTGATCTTATATTCATTCTCTCAGATGAGAAGGGTCTGTTTACATCATTAAGCCACCTAAGGAAGTGTAGATAATGTTTGAAGTATTGAACAATCTTTAGGCCTCAGATTTCCTGGCTTGAAAATTCTATTCTTACTTGTAGTGACATTTTAAACATTAACAGCTTTACTTCAGTTTCATCTATTACTATGCCTGAGCGCAATCCCACTGACAATAAAAACCCCTGTTGTACTGTGTTCTCCTAAAAAAACTGACTCATGTATACATGAGGTGCGTGCACACGCAGAGCCCTGTGGCACAGGAGTAAGTTTTTCTGTTCCTCTCCCAGAGGTCGATTTATTTTGGGGTGGATGTTGAATCGATTCATTTGATTTGATTCCACATTTGTGAACGTGCCATCCACCTTTTAAAAATATTCCTGCTATCTGATAAAGTGCTATACCAGATAGCAGAATTAAAAAAAAAGTTGGCAAGCACCCGCTCACTCCCCCAGCTCACTCTCTCACCCACCCTCCCCACTCCCTTTCTTGGTTACCCACCCACCCTGACTCCTTGCCCCTCATTTCTCTTTCCACCCTGCTCATCCTCCTCCCCTTCCCTTTCTGTTCTTCCTGCCTCTCCCCTGGTCCCAGTGGAGCAGACCCATTTGAGTAGGGATGAAGATGGTGGTGGTGGTGGTGGTGGTGGTAGTGGCGGCAACAGAGAACCTGAGGAGGTGGTAAGGATATACACACCGCCACAGACGTTTTGGATTTGGGATAAAATAATAATAAAGGATTCCTCTGCTGGTTTATTCTGGCAGTGGGAACAGGCCCTCTGTTACATTTGCTTTTCCCAAAGTTACCCAATTTCTCAGCCATATTGCATATTTTGGCAAAGTACAATCCCACAGTTTATCAACTAAAGAGTGAGCTGTTTGCTCACATGCTTCATTCTTTTTCCTTTGGATGTGTGTCTACAACAAATATATCTTGGTTTCTTAATCTGGAGTTCCCTTTAAATCTGAATGAGGAAACTGGTTTGGAGGAAACCCTCAAACCAGAGCTTCTTTGTTCTTCATCTTGTGTTTCAGGAAGCCAAGATATCTTTGCTGAAGCTGGGCATCAAAGGTGAGGACAAAGCATGTGGTTTATTCCTGAGCCAAGAAATCATGGCATATGTCAGACTGGGATTGGTATCTCTGAACTAGATCTTGATTCCCTCCTGAAACAAACGGATAGATTTCCTAGCTGAGTTGGAATGTAGGTGAAAATACTTCATGAGAAGGATTTATCATCTTAAATTGTTGAAAATGTTGAAAATACTGTTTCTTGTAGGTTTTTTGTGATTATCATGGTCATTCTCGTAAAAAGAACGTGTTCATGTACGGCTGCAGCATCAAGGAAACAATGTGGCATACTAATGCTGCCTCTTGTGATCTGGTTGAAGACCTTGGTTATAGGGTGAGCTTTTTTGCATACATATGACCAGTTTGAAATTAGGAACAATATATATTTCCTGTTTAGATTCTAACCCTTAGGAGATGATACTCACTAAATTTTATTACTTGTAGTATGGGGAAATTTAGTTAATAAATCCAGTCATTCTTTTGAACATGGGAAAATACTGTAGAGAGGAGGGAAATATTATTTTAAAAAAACATAACATCCCTGAATGCTCTAACAACGTTCAAACGTTCTCTACCATCTCAGCTTAGCTGTGCAGTGTGAATGGAATGGGAAGTTAAGTGAGGGAGTTCTCAGCAAACTCTTTTTGATAGAGACAGCCCATGGGCATATGCCATTAGGATCATCTTCAGAGGAACTTTCTCTTTTGGAGGAAAGAATGCATAAAAGTTTTTAGGAAATCCTGTATCTTACTGAAACAATCAAAAATCCAGAAAACAGTCTGTGAAGTATGTTGGTCTGAATTGTCATTTTTCCAAGAGCTTAATGTATAGATTTCCATCCATACACATTTTTTCACCAAATGTGACCGACCACCCATGAGTTTTTACATAGTATTAGACAAATAACCATGTGCTGTAGATTCTCAGAAAATAGTTTTTTGAAAGACCCCCTGAACACAAGAGGAGGTACCCCTACCAAGTATTTCCATGAGAACAAACTTAACTGATGTTCAGTCTGGTGGCCTCAAAAGTCTTAGATTTCTCTTCATTTGCTGTATGCATAAAGTTGTTCAACCCTGTCTTTCATTTTTCTGCCAAAATAATGCTGGTGTTTCAGATGATTCAGGGCACTGAATGAAGCCAACCCTGATGAAAGTGGTTTTAATGTTTGTCTGAGGAAAAGCTTTAGTCTATTCACTGGCCGAAGAAAAGGAAATGTACTGGTAATGCCAAAACTAAAGCTTAAAATGCTGACTTTAAAATGAATACATTTAGAAAACAAGTTCTATGAATAAAGTAGAAATAATTAGAGGGTCACAATGAATGGGAGATTGGAGTGTTTAACCCCCACCCCCCGAAAAAAAAAACACCTGTGTGGTCTTTATCCAATACAAAAGCAAGGACAGATGATATCTTTATTAGATCACTTTTTAAAAAGTTATCTTTTGACCTATACTACTCTTCATCACACTGGGCACTAGTGTATGATGGAGAGATTTTTAATATGGAAGTTCCCAAAGTCATGGCAGATATTTCTTCTTGTCTACTGCCATCTTGTGACAACATTTAGTACATAAATTTTTGAAGTATACTGTAGACTGAATTTCATGAAGATATGGCCTGCCTTTAATTTTGCGAGTAATAAAATACATGAAATACACAAACACGCAGTTTGGAACTATCATGAAAATAATATTTTTTCAATTGCTTGCAACAAATTTTTATTCAATGGAGATGGGTGTCATCCAGATACTTTTCCTATTCTTTATTATTTTGTCCTTTGGTGTAACTTCTGTATTAAAGTATTTACAATTCTGTTCCATTCCATAATACTATGCTTCACCGTAGCATTTCCCCCCGGTTCAGGAAAATGTTTGGGATCCTAAGTTTGCTCCTTTAGGTGGGAGAGTTCCTTAAGGAGACATTTGCTCATTGGATATTCTAGCCAGCTGAGTTGGGGGGGTTGTGAGTCTCCACCCCATTTCTCTTCTTTTCAGCAGCCTTCTTTGTTGGATCACCATTTCATGAGTGGAAGGAGCTGTTCTATTCAGGGTTATTTGTTTGGGATCCAAACATTTATATATTTGCCTCATGCATATTTTTAATGTGTGCATTATTCATTATATGATCTTTTCTCCATTTGTAGTGTCGCTGCTCGCAAATAATCCTTAGAATATCTTGAAATACATTACATATATTGAAATGTGTACCTGTCAAGACAAGTGTATTGATTAGTAATCTAGCAGAGTCTATAGAAGAATAAATATACCAATCTAGAACAGAAAAGAAATGATCTTCTTTGGATATGCCGTGGTTACGTACGTTTGTGCCTGTTAAATAGATTAAACTCTTTAAAATTGTTTTAAAATTCTTACTTCCTGTAGACTCTTCCTAAGATTCTGAGTCAGACAGCTCCAGCATTCTGCATGAGCAGCTGCAGTTTTGTTGTGGAAAAGTCCAAGGAGTCTACGGCACGTGTTGTAGTCTGGAGAGAAATAGGTGTTCAGAGGAGTTACACCATGGAAAGCACGTTATGTGGTTGTGATCAAGGGAAATACAAGGTAAATGATTGGTGGAATACAAACGCTTCTTCAAAAAAAAAGTATTTGAATTATCTTCAGAAGGACACATCAATCAATATATATTGGCCTCTGGAGGGGCTAACAAGCCGGATTCAATGAACATACTTGCATTGAAGTCACAGAGGCTCACATTCCTGGTCATGCCTCGGCACTAGTTTTCTGTCAAAAATAGCGAGCACCCATGGTTACTGCATTCCAAAGTGCTGTCCATAGTAAACAGCATCTTCAGGATAAATAGCAGTTGGGAGGAAGGTTTTTTTTTCCCCAATGGAAAAAATGGCATGGATCCCTCAGCCCCAATCTGGATTAATGCATGTATCAGATTTGTCTTCTGTAATCACCTCTCCAAAATAAACAGGACCAGTTTAACCACGCTTTGTATGTGTGTGTGTGTGTGTGTATATAGATTGATTGATGTGTCCTTCTGAAGATTATATATATTAGTAGTAGTAGCAGCATAATAATAGCTATTTTGATGGTAAGCACTTATCATAGCAGGGCATTATTTTTCCTAATGAATTTATAGGAGAGGAGGACCCCATGTACCCTGCCTTCCTCTCTACTACTACCGTGTTTCCCCGAAAATAAGACCTAACCTGAAAATAAGCCCTAGTATGATTTTTCAGGATGCTCGAAATATAAGCCCTACCCCAAAAATAAGCCCTAGTTAAGTGAAACCCCGCCCTCCACTATTGTGCAGCAACCAGAAGATGACATGACTCTAAAATAAAAGATCCCCTGAAAATAAGCCCTAATGCGTTTTTTGGAGCAAAAATTAATATAAGACCCTGTCTTATTTTCGGGGAAACACGGTAGTATGTTAGCAAACATTTCTGGTTTTCATCTGCTCCTAGATTTTTATTCCTTGTTTGGCATACTTTCAAAAGATAAATTGTCTGCCATTTTGAATTTTTTAAAAAATATGCAAATACATTTTTATACTTGATTGTATTGTTTATTTGTATTTTATTTTTATTTTCTGTTCTGTTGAATTGTATTTTTATTACATTGTGTATGCCTGTTGTATGTCCAAAGTGGCGTTTGGACAGATGGGAGGGAGGAAGTAAGGGTTAATATCCAGAATTCTAGTCACACCCAGTGATGTGACATGTTTGGCACAAACTTCAGCAATGAACTGTTGCAAGTTAAGAAGTCATTGTAGGCATTTGCTATTGGATGTCACAGTAAATGCTTCTTAACTGACTTCTTAACTTGCAGCTGTTTATCACCAAGAATTATGCCAAATGTGTATACCAACATAAACACGTAGTGAGATTCTATCCAGTATTTCAACAGTTGCATCAAAAAGGGGGCATCAGTTTTCGAAACTGCTCACTTTGTTTCTGTTGCTTCTAATTAGGGTTTACAGATTGGGACACATGAACTGGAAGAGATGGGAGCCAAATTCTGTTGTGGATTGTTGCGCTTGAAAAGATTGACTTCCCCACTGGAATATAATCTGCCATCTACCCTCTTTGACATTGAAAATGAATTGATTGAATCTAGCTGTAAAGTGACAAGGTAATACACAATGGTTTTATTTTTGTATATTGTTTAAGGCAAGGGTCCCCAACCCCTGGTCCACGACCCAGCACTGGTCCGTGGGCTAGGCATAATTTGAAACCTGGGTTATTCTGAACACTGCTGTTTTGCTGGTGTAGTGATATATATTGTTCTTCTTCGTGGCCTCTGTGAATGCACACAAATGGGTTCTGCGCCTGCGCTGAACTTCTCGGAAGACTCTAGAGCTAAAAGTAACAATTTAGTGGGACGTTCCCCTAGGGGCACATGCTCCTCCCACTCCATATTCCCCTCAGTTCCTTTTTTCCGCCGGTGGTCCGTGGGCTAGGCATAATTTGAAACCTGGGTTATTCTGAACACTGCTGTTTTGCTGGTGTAGTGATATATATTGTTCTTGTTGCTGTTCACTTCTTGTTTACACAATGGGTCAGCTGGAGTCCCCTCAAATTATGGTGACATTAACTTCAATTTTAGTTAACTTTATGAGGAGTTGCATAGAAAAATCATGTTATACTCCTTATGTCATGTGGGGAATTAAAGCTTCATTGAAGAATTTTGTAATAAATAACATTCTTCTAATTGAATTAAATGATGCTGCATTAAATCTTAATATCATTTGCTTATTCCCTTTTACATGACTGCACAACATCACATACCTTGAAATCTTAATTGTCTCTTAATTCCTTATAAGCACTAGGTTCGGTTTTGTTGCTGTGGGGATTACTTTTCTATTACTCGTTGCCTTTTAGAGTTACAGGTTTGAAAAACTAGCTTGTGCAATGAGGCATGTTACATACTACTGTGGATTTAACAATTAGTCATTATAAAAGAAGAATTTTATATTGCTGGCTGGTGTTTACATTATTATTAGGTCTTAACATAAGCATTAGAAGTTCTGCACTCAGAATTATTACTTAATATTGAGGAACATACGTAATGATTAATTTTCCTTTGAATTATATTACACTGCATATGCGAGCAAGTCAACAATTGACTTAGAAGCATATCCAAAAATAAATTAAAAGCATGTTGGAAGGTAATAACACTTCACTCCTCTTGTGAAATTTGGGGGTGGGGGTGGGGGAGGGATCAAGACAGAGGCAGTACCAGTGCTGTGAATTTACTGCCAGATTCAATATTCTGCTGTCTGTAACATTTAGTAGTCTCCTGCGTAACAGCTGTTTTAGCCCTTAGTGATAAGTTAAATGGTCATGCTAAGAGTACCATGCATCTTGACCATATTTAAATTAACTTATTAGTTTTGCCCTGCGTTAAATATTTGTAATTATGATTGAATGGCTTCGCTTGAGCTATTGGACTTAATACAGCCTACTGTGTGGTGTTCCTTCTGTAGCCCCACTACATATGTTCTGGAAGAGGATGAACCTCGCTTTCTTGAAGAAGTGGATTATAGTGCAGAGAGCAATGATGAGCCAGATATTGACTTGGCAAATACTGCTGGTGACTATGAGCCCTCTCTGCAAGAAGATGGACTTTCTGACTCTGAAATTACAAGGACGCATTTGCCTTGAAACATCTGTGAAACGTGAAGAAGAAATTCAGCACTGTGGCTTGTTTAAGATGAACTTGGTGGGTTATTTAATTTTGGGATTTGCTTAAGCAGATTGAATGCAGTCAGTCCAGTTCAAAAAACAATAAACGTCTCTGGCTTTTAAATGGATTGACACTTGTTTTATTTATATAATTTAATTCTCATCTTTAGTACTGAAATTGCTTTTCCACTTAATTGCCTGCTAAATACTATTGCATGGCTTTTGTATTTATCTTTATAATCGCCCAAAATTTAAGAAATCAGTGCTGTGTCAGAGGGCAGAATCTAAACCTTATGCCCGGCACTCGCTTTTGAGCCCTTTACTGAAATTTTCATACAGATAGATGGATTTATTGAAATGTGTGTGTGTGCATTGACATTTCTTTCTTCAGATTTTGTTTGTGTTTGATGTAATGTTGAGCTTCTCTGGACTAGTTTATTTTGCACTTAACTAATTCAAAGGAAAATGGATGTACTGTTTGACATATATCTGAAGCCTCAAACAAGATGTGGTTTTACTGCCATTTTGTTTTAAAACAGCGAACTCTGAATTTCTAATTCAAAACGGATTATTGTTCTGTTTGCATAGTGATTCCATTTACTGGGTAAAGATTTTGGTGTTCTTACAAACAGTTAAATATTTGCCTAGAAGTATCACTGCAGTATACAAGTGAGGCTTATTCATGTGACAACACACTTCTCCATATTAAAATAGTTACTACATATTAAAATATGTCTGGGAGAGGGATATGCAAGAATCTCTTTTCCCTAGTATTTATTTTTCTGTATTTGGGGATTTTTTTTAATGAAAGCATTCTGTTCACAGCATACATGGCTCACATGATAGAATGCTCCTCTGTACAAAAATATGATATGGTCCCCACATTGGTTTGCCATCTCATGTGCTTAGAAGTAGACCTTATGGATTGATGACTATCATTATATATTTATATAAAGTTCATTATCTCATGCATATACCCAAGTTGCTGTTGAAGTAAATAGCTAATGTGAAGCTTCGAATGCTCTTGGAAGGCGTAAGTACAAACATTTAATTATATGAATATTTAGTGGCCTACGTGCTAATTTCTTTTTCTTATTTAAAGTGCACATAGGCAAAATGAGCTTCATATGTCCTGGATACATTGCTTATAATTTTCTGTACTGTATTTGTTTTTCTGTAGCAGAATAGTAGTATCAATTTGGTTTGAAATTTCTTTGTGCATATCTAATTGTCATGCCAATAGAATGTACTTTAAATGTGATCCAGAAAAAAAAAATTATGGATATTTTTTGCTTCTTGCTGAAATCATGATGCCTATTTCAATGTGAATCCTGGGTGCTCACATTTCAAATTCGTCTTTAGTTTATTCATCCATTCAAAATTGGTACCAAGATCATATTGAAGAGGATAGTCTTTAAGTGTGGTCTGTGCCACTGAATCTTCCTAGAAAGAAACCCACCTGAGTTTTTCCCAATCTTGTTTTGTGCATAGTTAAGGGAGAAGAATCAGTTTTGATTTATTTTTTTGCAAATCAAAAGCAATTACACCTTAAGTGTAAAGAGTGATAGTCTTAATTTTTTTCATTGGCCCTTCACATGTTTGTGAAGTTGTGTGGTTTTTTCCTGAAAAAAAAGTATTATCAAAGCAGTTGGTTTACACTATATGCTTTTACCTATTGTTTTCTTCTTCTCAAAATGCTAGAAATATGGCAGCCCTGGTGGACTGAATTAAGAAACACTTGTCATAAATAATGCATAAATTAATATTTCATAGTGTAAAATAAAACAAATCAAATATTCAAAATATTTCTAATAGAAATAGAAAAACTAATAATTTGTTAGCTCAACACCAATGCGTATTAAAAGCCCAATTAAAAACTTTGTTACACATGCAGCACTGCAGGCCGCTATTCCAGTAGTTGCCCTTACCTGCAACAAAAACTGTGTATGGATTCCAGAGAATGCAGGAACCAGAGATATTTTCAGTCACCACAATCAATTATGTGCTGGCTCTCACTGCTCATTTGGTCTTTTCTGCAGCAAGAGAAGCTAAACTCTCAACAAGCCAGAGAAACAACTCATGGTTTGTAACACAACTATTGTTCCGTGTGTCAGGAGAAACAAGCCAATTCCTGCCAGATTTGGATGGCACACGAAAGAAATCATGAACTAAAAGCCAGGCAAGCAGGCAGGAAGTAAGTAGGGAGCGATCAGAGAATGAGAAGCTGGCACACTGATTTGTCCTGGACAAACCAGATTAAATAAAATTCTGGCTTGTTGCAGCAAAAGTGACATGCCCATTGCTTCCTTGTAGGGTTTACAACTGTTATCTGGGTGGGCAGAGTTGAAACAGTTTCTCTTGTTGACAGTAGGCTCCCTAAAAGCAGTATGGCAGTTGTTCCCATTGTTTTCTAAACTTCAGCACATATTTGAAGAGGTACAAGTAGAATAACGTGAAGTCTACTGTGGTGCAGCAGACGTAATGATTAAGCTCCAGATTCAGACTTTAAACCAAATGTAAAGGTTAAAATCGGCAGCAAAATAAATTAGAGTAATTTTTGTACATTTCTGCTGTCTGCATTGTTATAACAGATAACTTAGTGTGCAATGTGAGGATTTATCTATAATGGTGGTATAACAAACTGCTAATTTTCCCCATCTTAATTTAAGAGAATTTAACAATGTTGCAGTCAAATGTTTCTTAAACTTTATGGAATTATTTACTGGGTTTTTTTAACCCTTTAATATCTCTTAATTGGATTATGCTTTTACAGAATTATTTTTGGTGCAAAACACCACTAATAGTGCAAGCATTTTGATATAAATTATTATTATTTCTTTCTACTAGTCGTTTTTACAGAATGCTGGAATTTTCCTTTTACAATATTGTACCTCTCAGGCAAAGGTTGCCATTTGTGCCAACTTTCAGGTGTTAGTTTAATGTGGCATGTTACAGAACTTGTAGCTGAGTCAAGACAGCAAATACACAATTTAAATAAAGCTGTCAAAACGCAAAATACTTTGTACACAAACCAGGAAGCCCAAGTTTCTAAATAATTATTTGTTGTAATGCTGTAATGATCAACTGTGGCAATATTGCTGTGCATGACACAAGATATATAATTTATCAAGTAAGTGTATAATAAAAGAATTATGATTACCTGATTCTACACAAGTTTTTTTATGGGGGGAGGTAGGAAAACTAAAATGATGTGTTTTAAGAACAGTTGTAGCCCCAGTTGCAGCTACGTGTGAACTGTACATAGGGCATGTTTGTAATTTTGTGAAATATCAGCACCAATAGCTCTTAAGTCTTTTTTTTTCCACTTGAACTTTCTGTTGCCATATATCTTTAGTGGGTTTCTTGTCAAATGAATGTGTTAGCATGGTTATTTCTGTTAATAAGCACAACAAAGTGGTGCCTCTTCTGCTATAAATAGGCAAAGCTTTTCTATCCCCATATGTCTTTGCCCGTGTTTTCTGAGAGGGAATAATCTAGAATGATCACAAATTTCTATGTTTTAATGTTTATTGCCTTTGGAATGTTTCCCTCTTTACAA
Organism: Intellagama lesueurii; assembly: GCA_037013535.1. Lineage (NCBI taxonomy): Eukaryota > Metazoa > Chordata > Lepidosauria > Squamata > Agamidae > Intellagama > Intellagama lesueurii. Next base: position 72,629,147 of record JBAJHW010000002.1, read on the forward strand.
AATTCAAAACTTTTTGTGTTCTCAATATGTAGTTGTAGCGAACAGCCCTGACCTCACCTGCCCGTCACCGCAGAACATTGACGCGGGAGCCAATGAGTGAACAAAAGGCGGAGCCAGGGGGGAAGGGACGAGGATAAAAAGACTGGTGGATGGAGTCTGGGAGAGAGAATCTGGGAGAGAAACTGTGTGTTGCTTAAAAGTGATCGAAGAGTGAGTTAGAGATCTGTAAGAACATAGATTGAAGTAGAGTGTTAAAAGAGTTTTGAAGTTATATACTATCTGATTCATATATAAGTGATTGGCGGCCTGTGATTTAATCTATGAATATTTATTGATTATTAACTTCCCTGATTAAATAAAAGATTTAAGTTTAACCAGCACATGTGTCTCCATACTCAATTGATATTAAAGCCTTAATATCTGGTGGCAGCGAAGAAGAAAGAGGAGAGAGATCCTTGTGAAGGCCAGGAGAATAGGGGCTTCAGAGGAAATCGCTACAAATTGGTGACCAGCGGCGGGATCGAATTTAATCCAGTGACGCCTAAGAACAGAAAGGTTCCCAGAGCAGAAAAATATATTTTAGTCAGGGGATCTGAAGTGGACGGAGTGGGTAACTCCCTAGAGCTTTTCAGGGGGAAAAGCTTAGTGGGGAGGCTCAAGAGCTCAGATTGGGGGGCTGAGATAGGAATAAGCTCTGAGGAAACCATTTCTGAAAAAAAAATTACCTCAAGCAGGAAAAGGGCCAGGTGGCTAGCTTGTCCTGAGCTCAAAGGAGAGAGCTCTGAGGGGGCAAAGCGGAGGCCAGGGTCAGAGAAGCTGAGGTGTTTCAAAACAGCAAAAGCTGGAGCTGGTTAAAGCTAATATTTCTGTTTATTTTAGTGGCTAGAGGCAGGGAGAAACTTTGTCTTGTGCTAAAGGCCTGGCTAGGAGCCAGAGATCTAAACAGAGTATCATAACAGTGGATGATCGCTGGGAAGCAACTTTATTACAGAGTCTCTCACTGGGAAAAAAAAGTGTTCCTTTTAAATCTGAGGCTTGTAAATTGAATCAGAAGCTTAAATAAATAAACATGCCTTCCACACGAGGGAAAAAGGCGGCAGAGTTGCCTCCTGAAGTTTCAGATGCCTCAGATCAGGAGGGGGAAGGAACTCAAGAAGGGATTACCTCAGAGAGGGAAATGGAGACCTCAAGGGGGGAGGACTCTATAGAATTCAGAAAATGGAAATTAGAGAAAGCACAGGAACGGGAATTCAAGCTGAAGCAGCTAGAGCTACAACAGCTAGAAATTCAAGCTCGGGCAGAGGAAAGATAGCAAGATATAGAAATAGAAAAGGAAAGAATGTCATTTGAACTAAGGAGGTTCGAGCTGGCAGCCCAGGCTAATAATAATAATAATAATAGCCATGCTAATTCTGAAGAAAGACATTTGTCCAAGGCAGACCTTAAAAGATTCCCTGTATTTAGGAAGGGCGATAATCCTGAATCTTTTATTATTCTGTTTGAGCGTGCGTGTGAAGATTTTGAAGTGAGGGGATCAGAACGTATGATTGTGATGAGGTCCCAAATCAGTGGCGAGTTAGCAGATATATACGCCCAGATGCCATTGGATTTAGTGAGGGATTTTGAGGAATTTTAAAAAGTGGTATTCTCTGGGTTTGGCATCAATGCTGAGCATTTAAGACGAAAGTTCAGAGCACTGACAAAAAAACCCTGAAGAATCCTACTCTCAATTGGGGGCAAACCTGACCAAATATCTTGACAAATGGCTTCAGCAGGAAGGAGTTGAAACTGTACAAGATATTAAGAACATCATGGGGTTAGAGCAGTTCTATTCACTTCTACCTGGAGACCTGAGGTACCTAGTGAGAGATAAAAAGCCCAAAGATGTTCAAGAAGCTGGGGGGGTTGCGGATTTTATTTCACTTATTCGAAACCCAAATTTTTCTGAGGTAAAAGTGGGGAGGAAAACATGGGAAGACAGTAAAAAGGATCCCAGAGGTTACCTCAAGAACCAGCAGGCAAGCGGCAGCCATTTTGTAGGCAAGCCCACAGAACTGAGCCAGCATAAAAACAAGAACAGGGAAGGGAGATAAAACCCTTAGTTCAGAACAGAAAAACTTCAGATCTTGTTTCGGATGCGGGGAGCAAGGCCATTTCATTTCGCAATGTGCGAAGGCTAAAGACGGGACAACTTAAAGGAAATTTGATCAAGCCTAGGTCAGTGTACTGCGTGCAGCAAAACAAAGTTACATCAGAGGAGTGCAAAACAGTAACTCCTAATACAAGTACAGCAAGGGCAGAGAGTCATGAACAGCTGCCTGAAGCTGAGATCCTCCATTGCTATCTGACCGAAACCAACCAGGAACTTTTTAAAAGTTCTGGAGATAGCCTATATATAAATGAGACAAAATTTATGGCTCTGAAAGACTCTTGCTCTCAAGTTACTTTATGCCATCCAGACATAATCCCTCCAGAGTACATATTGAAAGGTGAAAGCCTGGCAGTTAAGGGGATAGGTGCAGCAATAACTACCCTGCCAGTGGCTGAGGTACCTATAAGATATCAAGGGTGGAAAGGAGTATGGAGAACAGGCATAGCTGATCAATTGCCTGTGCCCTGTTTAATTGGGATCGATCTCACTGAGCATGTTAAAAGTGTTTTAGTGCAGACTCGCTCCCAGCAGAAAGGAGAAGCAAAGGAAAAATGTGACATTCATACAGAGCTGGTGGGGGAAGAGAATTCAACAGCTGAGTTAATACCTATTAAAATTCCCCAAGCAAGTACGTTTAAAAAGGAACAAAAAGCAGATCCCACGCTGGATCAATGTTTTAAGAAAGTTGGCGGAGGTCCATTAACCCCCGAGAGTCCAGAAAGGTTCGTCATAGTTAAAGACCTTTTGTATAGGGAGACCTTAGTGAATCCCAGGAGGGGAGGGGAAACACCACAAGCAACTAATTGTTCCTCTCAAATATTGAGTGGGGATAGTGGAGCGGGGGCACGCTGGTACCTTTTCAGCTCATTTGGGCATCACGAAAACTAAACAAAGCTCAAAACTTTTACTGGCCTGAATTGGGGAAGCAGATAAAAGAATTTTGCCAGAGAGGTGACGTGGGTCAGAGGCAAGGAAACAGTGATGACAAAACTAAAGCCAAGCTGTGTCCTTTACCTGTCATTTCGAACCCGTTCCAACGCATTGGTTTAGACATAGTTGGACCGTTGCCCAGAGTTACCCAGAGGGGAGACAGATTTATCCTGACTATCGTTGACTATGCAACACGTTATCCCGAAGCAGTTCCCCTGAGAAATATTAAGACTCAGACAGTTGCTGATGTTCTGCTGATGCGTGTGTGTCGCATGGGGTTTGCTTCCGAGATAGTCACGGATTTAGGAGGCTCTTTCACGTCCAAGCTGATGAAATTAACCTCCAAGATGGACGAAATAAACTACATTAGTCTGTTGGAGGGAGAGACCGGCAGGAGAGTAGTCCATGGGAATATGATCAAGCCCTGCTATAGAAAGGAAAACGTCTTGCTGGCATTGAAAGAAGCAGACAGTGAAAATCTCGAGTTACCTTATGGGGAAGGGAGGGGCGAATCCAAATACACCCCAGAGGAGGTCCAAATCAGTCACTCACTTTCCCCAGAACAACAAAGAGAAGCGAGAGCTGTGCTTATGAAGTACAAGCAGGTTTTCTCCAACAAGCCTGGAGTAGCCAAGGGTGTAGTGCACAAGGTGGACACCGGGGATGCACGCCCACAGGCGGTTACACCTTATAGCGTCCGAGTCTGTGTAGTCAAACTTTGGGGCCAGAAAGCGAAGTTTAGTTGAGATAAGAGAAGGGAAAAGCCCAAGAGAAACCATACATGGCCATATTGGAAAGGCAGAGGGGTGACCTATCAGAAGCTAAATAGGTTGAAACGTAACCTAACCCTGCCAGTGGTGCAAAATGCAAAAGGATTGAGAGTTAGGCTCGATCTTGCTAGGCTCTACCTAAAGGGTTTAACCAAGAGCATCACGATATCTGCTCCAGAAAGAGAGGTGAAACTGTAGAGCAGCTAAAATAACATGGCGGAAAGAGAGATGGAAGACCGCACCGGTGGCAGACCGCGTACGGAGAGTTCCCGAGTGCCAGAAAGGCTTCACCATTGCGGAGGGGTCCGAATTCGAAACAGGAGCCGCGCCGAGCCAGGTGGATGACTGCAAGATCCTTCATCCAAGGACGTTCCGGAGAGGGAAGCTGCAGGTTGGCGAGAGACCCCAGCCGTCAGTGATTCGTGAGTATCGTGAAGGTGCTGAGGGAGGTGGATTTCAGCAAAGTGCAAGCCGTGCTGGAGGTTAGGACATTTCCTTTATAAGCACTAACACTCCATCATGACTACGGTGCTGGACTTTCGAAAAGGACAAAATCGTGTTGTTGAGAGAGAATTCTAATGCCACAAAACTTGGACTGAAAAAAAAAATTAAATAAAATTGGGACAAAAGAGACTCAAAATATTGTAGCAGACTGCCGAAGACTGAAGACGAAGGAAATGGACTTTGGTAAAATGGCAAAAGCTATAAAATGTTAATTGCACCACGTTAAATGCTGTAAGCTGTGTGTTCATAGAAAAAAAATGTTTGTAAGTATTAAAAGTGTTATGTGATGTTGTTGGGTAAGCACCTGTGTAGATGATTGAAGTGGTGAGTATTGTAATTGAACTAGTGACTGAATTACAAGGTTTAATGTAGAGCAAGCATAAAAGTTGTTTGGATGTTACCTACGTTCGAAGGTAGTAAGGTTTGATTGTAATGTTGTGAAGTTGATGGTGTACTACATTAAAGCTCCTCGTTGTTCATGAGGGTAAACCACTATAGGTTTTACCCCATGAAACAACTTTTTAAGGGGGGAGGTGTGTAGCGAACAGCCCTGACCTCACCTGCCCGTCACCGCAGAACATTGACGTGGGAGCCAATGAGTGAACAAAAGGCGGAGCCAGGGGGGAAGGGACGAGGATAAAAAGACTGGTGGATGGAGTCTGGGAGAGAGAATCTGGGAGAGAAACTGTGTGTAGCTTAAAAGTGATCGAAGAGTGAGTTAGAGATCTGTAAGAACATAGATTGAAGTAGAGTGTTAAAAGAGTTTTGAAGTTATATACTATCTGATTCATATATAAGTGATTGGCAGCCTGTGATTTAACCTATGAATATTTATTGATTATTAACTTCCCTGATTAAATAAAAGATTTAAGTTTAACCAGCACATGTGTCTCCATACTCAATTGATATTAAAGCCTTAATATCTGGTGGCAGCGAAGAAGAAAGAGGAGCGAGATCCTTGTGAAGGCCAGGAGAACAGGGGCTTCAGAGGAAATCGCTACAGTAGTTTAAGCAATTAACTGCACCTTTCTAGAATCCAGAATAAAACCTCTCTAAAGTACTGATCAACTTTAAGGCCTGTACTCTATAGGCAGTTAAAATTTGTCTTTCACAAATAAATACTACTGAGGAGAGAGGTTAAAATTACAGAACTAGTAAGATAGCACCTCTGAAGACCCAGCAGCCTTACATAACTTACCACAATAATGATAAAGATAAAAATGGAGGGATATGAACGAGTTTAAAGTAGACTCTGCTGTTTCTGTTAAGGATATTTCTCTGTCTATTGTTTATGAAATCCATATGCATCCAAACTAAAGAATTATAAAGAGGTGTGAGACAACAAGGGAAAGGTGCAGCATTAATTTTTGTTTTAGGAATAATAACTTACTATATCACAGACTTTCCTGATACCCGGTACAGTAAATAACTTATTTGTTTGTTTGCTTGTATCATGAGGTTTAAAAAAAGAAATATTTGACGAATGTTTGCTATTTGTAACACAAGTACACATCCAACAATATCTTTTGTACAATGTAGTTATAATACCAATAGTTCATATGAGTTATCGGACGTTTTCCTAAATATGGAAATCACTTCTTGGGGTTACCTGCCAAAGTCAGAACACTTTCCATGTTGTTTTACATGCCTGTTCAAACAGGTATTTATTTAAGCCTTGATTACCAGATGCACAGGCAGCCAAAGCTTAATTTAGTGTGATGTTTATTCTCATTTACTATCTTTTATACTTCGCATTCTCATTTTCTACTTTCCAATTTCCATTATGTTACCAGTTCTGCTCCTACAGCAATCTATGCCATAGGTCTCTTCTAATCTCAGAAAAATTGTTCTGGAAGCTAAAAGAAGGTGAGAGGTATGTTGCCCAGTTATGTTTAGATGTATTGTTTATATGGTGTAGGTAAGTGTGTTGTTTTGAAATGCATTAATTTGGCAAGTATGTGATGGAAGGAGGCGAGTGAGGAGAATGGTACCGGATTGAAAACATCAACAGTCAGGTCTACCAAGCTGGGAGTCCCCCTCTATGTGCTGTTGGCTATTCTTGATTGGCCAGCCATCAGCATGCCCTCTGGAACCCCCGCCCTGGCACAAAGGTGCCTGGGGAGAAGACACAACATGGCAGCTCCTTTTGGTGTCCCATACTTGCCAGACTGAAAACTGCACCCTGGGTTAGTAATTTACTGAGTGATGCTTCCAGTGTACACTTATTAAAAAGAAAGAAAAAATGAACACAGGTGTGCTCATTAGGTTCCATTTCAATTATATTTAAAACTTCCTTCTCTGACAATGGTGGCAGCCACGTTGGTTTCAGCAATGACTCCTGGCTGCTGCCATTTTACTTTCCCAGGTAACCTAGATGTTGTGGCATTATGGGGCACTGTAAAGAGGAGTCTGCCACCACCAGCACCTTTTACACTACAATGAAGCTATGCTTGGAGCATTCTAGGGTGGGTTAGAGAGGATTAATCTCAGGAATGGCTTTCCCAATTGGCAGTGAAATCATATGTAATGAAAAAGAACTAAGAAATTAATAACTACACTAATATGACTTTAGTAACAAAATGTAATGAAATCTTCATCTTGGAAACAAACTAGAAAGAAAGTAAATACTTGGTGATGCCTGTAACAGTTTGTGATTCCTGAAACAAATTTCCCCCACACTCCTCTCCCCTCCACATTGCTTGTAGGTGGGAAGAGCCATTTGGTCCTTCAAAAAATAAAATACCAAAGGACATATATAGTATGATTCTGGGGGGGCAGGGTGGGGAAGCGTCTTTCAAGAAAATGGCAGAGCTTTGTTTTACATGTAAAAGGAAGAGTAACCTAATATTTTTAAAAAAGTTTCTTTGTTTTAATGAAATACAAAAATTGAGATAGAGCAGGAAGAAGGATATATTTTGCTCATTTGGAAAAAGAGAACCTTTGGGACTTGCTCTAAATCTAGAACTTTAAAACAGAAGCATTCTTTGGTTGGCAGTGTCAAATGTCTTCCAGTGATAGCAGTATTGCTTAAAGTGCTGAATAGGGAAGGTTTTGGATTGTAGAAGTGATATAATCTGGTGCACTAATACCTACCCCTGCCCTAAACACACACCTAAATTTTCCTAATTCCCACAGCAAGACAAGAGTGTGTGTACATCTCTGAAATGTATTATCTCAGACCCTGCTTGTGATCCAAGGATTGTGCATAGAACATGTGGTGCCCTAGATGGCAGTCTCATCCCGTCAGTTGCTTCGCGTTAGCACCATTTGGCTTTTATGAGGACAATATTGTTGGGGTTTTATTTGCAACCTTGCATGCTGTCTGTAATTTGTGTGACTGGGAAGGACTTTTCTGGGCTGAGGTGATTGTGTATTTATTTAACACTAATCAATTGTTTCTTCCACTCAACCTCTCTGTTGAGTGTTCTTTTCCACTCTCTTTCTCTGGTTGATGTCAGTTGTTTGTTTGCTGTTGATCAATTCAGTTGGCTGCTAAGTATGTGTGCAGCCATGAAAGGCAGTAAATTCTTAGTTCAGTGTTTTCCAACCCTTTTCAAGTCACAACTCCCTTTTACAATAGCCAAGTAACCTGTGACCCCCACCACCACACCTGCATGAAAAGGCATCTTTAATGGGGTAAATAAAATACATTAAAATAGATTTTTCAGAATGTTATTCTAACCTAATATATTACTATAATAATTCATAATTATTGGATACCTGTAAATCTGCCTCTAGCAGATAAAATGTGAGAAGGAAAAAAATCAATATATTTTGAGCTTAATTTACTTCTTCTGAGTGTGGAAACTACCCCGCCCTTTGTGTCTTCTCCCCCTCCAAAAAGGCCCCTCAGTGAAGAGCCCCTCTCTCTCAACCCCAAGTGAACACCCTCCCCATGGCCCCCCATGATCCCTCCATGGTTTTCCTTCCTCACCTTCTTGCTTCTCTTGCCTTCCTCCTCCATGACGTAGGCGGGGCCCAGAGGCATCTCCCTGTCCAGATCCCCTCTCCCTTCACTGTACCACCACCACTGCAGTGAAAGCTGCGGCCGCCACAGCAGCAACAACTTTTCAATCCTGCCACCATCTTGGGTGTCAGCATTCCCAGTGTGCACTGCACACTCACCTCATTCAGGCCTCTTTGAGACCGGCTAACATTTGGGTCCAAAGGGCTAGTGTCAGTCCTCCAGAGGTGGATGCTGCGGAGCAGAGAGAAATGAGCGAGAGTGGCTCTTTTGGAGGGAGTAAGAGTGATGCGCCTGCATAAAAGGAACATCCGCCCAAAGGGATACAGAAATAACTAAGAACTCCACGTTGCCTGCAATTCTGCTTCAGCTTAAAATTATCTGTGGGCCAAGAGGATTAAAATAAAATAGCTTATTTAATATAATATATATTAAAATAATTGCAACTTAAAATAACCATGGTGACCCCCCCCAAGAAAACACTTTGTGACCTCCTTGGGGGTCATGACCCCCCGGTTGGGAACTTGTGTCTTAGTTGTTTAATGAAGCACTGCATGTTTACTGCTTGAGATAGAGAGGAGCTCTTGAGGGATTTTCTGCTTCCTCTGCCAAAAGAACTTGACTGGCTTTGGATACTACACAGTGTTAACTGGGGAGAGGGGTACCATTTGCCACTCAGCCTCAGGCTGCAAAACATTTTGAGTTAGCCATAACTGTAACTGCCAGGAGCTAATGTGACAAAAAGGACAAGAAAAGCCACCACTACTTGTCTGAACATTTGTAGAATGTCTTCTTCTTTCTGGAAAAAAACACACACCTTGAAACAACACCCCATTCCTATAGTCTGCAAATGGGATCAGAGAAGCAGAGGCACATTTTCACTGCAGCACTAGACTTGTTCAAGAGGTAGTTGCTTATATTCATTAAATATGTGCAGATCTTGTGGATTAATTGTAATTGGTTCTCTTTAATGCTTGCTGACAAACTGTTCTGCTATTAATAATACAAAGGCTTTTGTGGGGCACATTTGGTTTCATTTTTATAGCATGTGAAAGTTTTCCTTCAAACCCTTGACACTGTCTTGTAATCTGGAAGAGGGACATCCAGTTCCTGAGTGCAGTTGTGAGAGAACATTCCCCATTCATTGAAGCAAAAGCATGAATACATATAAGCTCTCATGTAAGTAATTAACATCCTCATTGTTGCTGCTTGGGCAATGTGAGAAGTTTTTCTTCAGCGTTTTATATACTATTTCTAGTCGTCTTTTTCAGCATTTCTGGTGCATGTGGGCTGATCAAAGGGTCAAGCCTAAACATTACAAGTCAAGTCCTAAAACTTTGAGAGTGAGATGAAATGTGTGCAAAATCACTGATTTTTGCATTTCAGGAAGCAAAGTAGCAACTATTGGCAATTGCTTTAAATTGATAACCAAAGATTTTAGGATGATTCCAATTTCTGAAATTAGTATGGAGAGGAGAATGACTTGATCTTGTTTCCGTATTCTTTTAATTTCTTACCTTAATGTTGGTACTTTGCCATTTTTGGACTTTCTGTGCTTTTGAGGTTGCCTGTTGATGGAACTCCAACCTCTGTAAGGTATATTTTTCTTTGTTGCTTATCCAGAAACATAATATTCAGCATGTTAAAATCAGTTGTTTTATCTGTGATAACTTGCTTGTCCCAGTATAGTATTCATTCTTTAAAATTGGAGTTAGCTTGAACTTATAATATGGAGGAAAAGATGTGACTAATCCATGAGATTTCTCCAAGTCCTGAAAAATGATATTTGCAACTTGGTTATGGTAGCACATCTAATTCATTGATGCTAGCGTAGGGTATCCAGCTATGATATGATGAATTGTTTCTTTAGATTTATGACAGGCCATACATATATTAATAACACCTGGTTTCATAATTATTTTTCTGGAGGTATCTAGTGCAAATAACTTGATGTTGTATTGCATGTATGAATCAGTTTCAGCCTGAAAACATCCTGATTTAAACCATGGATTCAATTGTTCCTTATTGAAATTATCATTCAGGAGGTAACTGGGCTGCTATCTGTGTAACAATTTCTCAAGTCGTGCATCCCTGCGTATGGGTCTTCCATGAACATAGGTTGGTTGTCACTTGCATGTTGCAATACTGTTAGTTCTTTATTATTTTCTACTATCATCTGATGAAGTGAAACAGTGCTCCTATAGAAGCAGTTAGAAAGTTTTGACTATTTGATCCATACAGAGATACCTGAGGTCAACAAGCCCACATCTGCCCTTGCTCCAAGTCATATAAAGGTGCTTCATTCATGCCTTTAGATGCTGGGGTGTTTTAATAGGAGGACTTGGTTTTTTCTAGTTACATCATCAAGAACATTGTATGTCCAATCCACAGTAGTAGAGTTGCCCTGGTATTGACAGCAATATTCTTTTCTTCTGCATCAGGTTCTTTTCTGAGCACTTAAGTTTCTTGTGGTTTATATTGAGATTTCATGGATGCCTAAATATTTATAGCATTTCTTCTTTCCTAAGCATTGCATAAACTGTCCATTTGTGAGTTCATCGTTACAGCCCTCGGAGAATTTGCCTCTTCTCATGTGGATAATAACACATTTTTCGACACCAAAACTCGGTGATGTTTAAGAGATTGTTCAGCTTATCAGATGAGCTTGCAAACAGCTTTATGCTGTCCATATGCATTAAGAGTTAAACATAACAACAATTTATCTGGTACTTGGCTTGTTGCATTTACTGCTATTGCTGAACTGTCTGAACAGGGGATTTAAAGCCATGCGAAACCACGAAGGTCTTAAAGAATTACCCTGAGAAATACCTCTTCTAATGATATTTTTGGAGAGGAGGCCTCTGTACCATAATTTTGTCCTCCCTTTCATCATGATTTTAGATGGCAAAGTAATAATTCTATTATTGATTTTGTAGATCCTCCAAATTTCAAAAAGCCATGAGTGGGCTACAAAATTGAATGCCTTTTGGTAATTAATATGAGCACTGATAAATTTCTGGAGTTCTTATGAGCCTGATTCAATATGAAGAAATCAATAAAGAGCAATTTCTTACAGCTGTAGGATTTTTTAATGTAGGCTGTGTTGGCCTGTTAGGACTGGTCATCCCCAGTGGGCCATTAGCCTTGTCCATCCATCTTGTCTGTCCACCCCCTGGTGGACTACCAGGGCTGCCTGGAGACTTGGAAACTAGGAGCAAGGCATCCAGGTGGGAGCCAGGAGGAAGATGAGTGGTTGGGGCAAGGGGGCTTTCATCAGTCCGTTACTATCGTTACCTGATTGGTGTCAGGTGGCTAGAGTCAGTGCTGCAAACAACCCCACATTTGGAGTATGGACAATAAAAGGCTAGTGCCAGTGACTGACCCCAAGGACAATTGGTGAGCATTTAGGGGTTAATGAGAGGAACTAAGCTCCTTGGTGGGCTCTGGGGAGGAGGAAATGGGCTCATCACCTGATCTATTGCCTAAATAAAGCCAGTGATGACCAAGGTGAATGTCAGGAGTCTATGGACCTGTCCACCCCATCCCAGGGCAGAGATTACATGGTTGCATTCAAGAAAGCTGCAAATGTTTTGGAGAATAATTAATGTAAACAGCTTGTAAATTGTGGATAAAAGAAGTGATAGGTTGGTAATTTTTAAGGATTGGAACATAGAATAAGAATGTTATGTTCAAGGTGTCTGTCTGGTGTATTATGTTCAAGGTATCTTGAACATAACGCACCAGACATAGCAGTAATAGAGTGAAGAAATGTCTGGATCATTGACATTGCAATTCCAGGGGATGCCAGAGTTGAAAATAAAGAACTGGACAAACTAACAAAGTACAGAGACCTGGCAATCGGAACATCTCACCTCTGGAAGAAACACACTTCAGTGGTCCCCGTAGTCATTGGGGCTTTGGGAACAGTATCAAGAAATTTCACAAATTTCACACAGTACTAAAAGCAGTTGCAGATCTCAGAAATCACACCATCAGAGCTACAAAAACTGGCAATATTAGGATCAGCGTACATACTGCACTGATATTTAACAGATACTTAGGTTTTTGGTTGGAACTTGTATCTGTTCTATAATACCAGTCAATATTTTTATAGTTTTGATTTACTGTGCCTGATGTTTTTTTAATAACAACAACAATAATAACAATAATTCGTCATCATCGTAGTAAATTTATTAGACTTCTGATGAAAAATATTTTTTGAAGGGGAGAAAGAGCAAGTATAGCAAAACATGGCATCCTTCAGCTGTGTCCTAGTTGCTGCCGTTTCTATGGTTACTTCAGATATACTGCTTTCTGGTGCTAGTTTAAAGTCAGCTTCAGAGGTGACAGTTTAAATGATTGCTACCAAGTTTCTCTTGACTAAGTCAAGAAAACAGGAGAGGTAACAGCATGAAAGGAGCTTTTGCGTCATATTAAATAATGAAAAACCTACAGGACTACATTGGCTGTATTAAAGCAAGTTCTTCTAGTTTCATGTACTGTCAATTTGCAGGCAAGATAGAACAACTGGTGCTCTGTAGGGAGATTTTCAGAAAGAAATGCACAATATTTTCACTCACACACACTATTTTAAGAGGGTCACAAAGTTGGTTGAATAGCTCTCTGTGCCTCTCTGTGCTTTGTAAGAGACGAGTTAACCCGTGTGGTCTCTGCCAAGCTACATTATTCCAGAGTGGCCCCAAAAGAAGGGAATGGTAAACCACTTCTGAGTACTTTATACCAAAGAGACACTGAGGGAGCATTGCAAGTTAGAATCAACTTAATGTCTTCTTGTTGCTGTTATTGTTGTTGCTGCTGCTGTTGTTCTTGTTACCCAGCTAATAGGCCTAGCAGCCTAGTAGTCAGATTGACAGATTAGGACAAACACAACCAGGCTTCCAACACCAATCACTCATTAGCTGATGTTAGACCAGTCATTATTTCACAGAGTGGTTGTAAGAATGCTATGAGAGGGAGTATAGAGCATGTCATGTTGAGCCTCTTGGAAGAAAGAGGGGGTAAAAATGTTTAAGAGCTGTGGACTTGAAATGGAACTTTGCAGTGTCACATAGTATAATAATAATAATAATAATAATAATAATAATAATAATAATAATAATAATAATAATAATAATAATAATAATAATAATAATAATAATAATAATAATATCCCATCCATGGGTACAGGCCTTGCTGAGGTGGAGGGGCTAGCACACTTCAGTGAGGCTGAGAGCTATTCTGAAGGATCTCCCAAGCCAGACAGGTCTCAACTGGGAAGCCAGACCAACTGTGTCCACCAACCATCAACTATGATGAGAGAAAATAAACAGAAATCCATACTGGATTTGTCGTTGCTCGGATCAACAAGGAGCGCATCAGATGCTATAGTCCCTGGGCATCTGGTGAGAAATGGGCTACAGGGCTCAGCAGACCCTGTTGAGGAACCAGGACAGGCTGCTGCAAAGCTATTGGAACAACGTAAATGCAAAACTTGGACTCCAGCCAAAAATCGAGAAACTATTAAATGTTATTACAAGGCAAACCCAACGGCCCATGGCTTAAAAAAAAAAATGATGGAAATTTGGAAAAGGAAACATCCAAGTAGTGACATAACTGAACAATGATTAATGGACCAGAGAAGGTTTCTCATCCGGAGTAAAGTGTTTTCAGAACTGGAATTGCAAGAACTAGAAAAGTGGCAAAAGAAAAATCAACACAGAACAATGACCATAGTATGGAAGACAAACAGAGGGTTGAGGTAAATGCAATAGTGGAAGAAAAAGTATCAATAGAGGAACAACTTATGGAACAATCCAGCAATTATGAGTTGACAGAATGGCAGACATAACTGAAGGAAAAAAATAGTAATCCATATTAGCCAGAACACAGAAAGACAAAGGCTCCCCACTTTGTGCCAGTTACAAAGTAAACCAGTAAAAGATCTACTGAATGTTGGAATGTAGTCATCAGAACAATCCCAACCAACACACTAAAGGAAACAAACCAGCTCATGTATAGCACAGCTATCATAATAACCATGGAACTTGGTTACAAACTGCAAAAAAACCAGAAAACTCCTGGCATTCCAAAATGGAAAATTTGGCTCTAAAGAAAAATAAACAAATTACATGCAGACATTAGCAACTGAAAACACTTGAAAGATTCGAATCTTGAAAATGAAAAAGTAAAAGCCAGACTATGCAAAACATATGACCTAGAAACAACGGGTAACAGCTACAACAAAGAAAATTGAAAGATATGATGGACGCTTGAAACAATATAGAGAAAAGACACACTTTTGAAATAAACAATTATTATATACATCACTAGGAGAAAATGCAGAGCAAAATAAATTAGGCCCATGTAAAGATGATGTTCTAAAATTTTGGAAGGGAAAGCTCAACTGCATGTGGGAAAGCTCAACTGGACATAATAAAAACACCTTGTGGCTTAAAGACATTTGTACAGACACTCAAGGAAAACATATGGATGACATTGTAATAACAACTGAAATGTTTAAGAGGCAAGTAAAGACTGTGAAAAATTGGAGTGCACCTGGTCCAGATGAGCTGCACAGGTTTTGGTTAAAGCATTTAACAAGTCTCCATCAATGTATAGCAGTGCAATTTAATAACTTCAAAATTCTACAACTGAAGATTGGATGACAACATGCCGCACATTTCTGATAATAAAAGATAATCAAAAAGGCAATGAACCCAGTAATTATCGACCAATTACATCCAACAATGTTCAAGTTCCTCACAGGAGTATTTGGCAAGCTCAATATATAATAATTTAACTGAAAACTCCCTATACCCAACTGAGCAGAAAGGGAACTTTAAAAAGTCAAGAGACACGAAAGATCAGCTACTTATTAATAAAATGATACTAAAAAATGAAAAAAGACAAAAAACAAATCTTAACATGGCCTGGATAGACTATAAAAAGGTGTTTGACTCATTGCCACATAGCTGGATTAACACCTGCCTAAACATTTTGAGGATTAGTAAAAAATATTCAGAAGATCCTCAAGAAAAACATGGAAAAATGGAAAACTGTCTTAATGTCCTATGGTGAAGAAACTGGGGAAGTCAGCATCAAAAGAGAAATATTTCAAGGGGATTCTTTGTCACCACTGCTGTTTATCATCTCACTAATCCCCATGTCAATAATTTTAAATAAAATTGGATCGGGTTACCATATTTCACAACATTCTGGAAAAATCAATCATCTCTTATATATGGATGACCTAAAACTTTATGGAAAAAGTTCCACAGAGATAGAATCACTGCTAAACACAGTGCAAATTTTAGTGACAATATCCAAATGAAGTTTGGAATTGACAAATGTCTATACACCGTGGCAAAATCCAAAAACCAGATGGAACAGAGTTAAAAAATGGCAATATTATAAAATCACGATCAAGTGATGAAAATTATAAATACCTTGGAATACTAGAAGGAGAAAACATTCTGCACACAAAAGTTAATGAACTGACAGAAAGGGAATATATCAAAAGACTGCGGAAAATCTTTAAATCAAAATTAAATTATGGAAATACAATCGAAGCCATAAACACATGGGCAGTTCCAGTAATTAGATACCCAGCTGGAATAATAGATTGGACCCAAACCGAATTAGAAGAATTAGATCGAAAAACATGGAAACTAATGAACATGCATCATGCACTACATCCAAAAAGTGATGTAGATTAAATTTACTACAAAAAATCAGAGGCCGTGGATTACTGCAAATACAGCAGGTAATAGAGGAGGAAAAAAGAAACCTAAATGATTATATTAGTACAAGTAGAGAAAAATTACTTAAGGCAGTGAAAATGGAGAATATTTTGAAAACAACAGAAACAAAGGTTCAATGTAAGAAACAACAATTTGAAAATAAATTAAATCATTACATGGACGACACCCGAGAAATATTGAGGGAAAGCATGATAATAATTCAACATGGGCATGGCTAAAATTGGGGACTATGGCATCCGCCCAGGTCATGAATATTCATAGGCTATCTGCATGGACCAATGGGAGTGCTGTAGGGGCGGAGTCACGAGATATAAGAGACTCAGCAGGAGGAGGGGGAGTTTTCGATAGGGAGTTTGAGATTAGTTGGGGGAGATTGAGAGTTGAGAGAGTTTTGGGAGTTTGGGCGGGAGAGTGGTGGTTGAGAGTGGATAAAGGAGGATGTTTGTTTAAGAGTTAACAACATTGCTTGTCCTGTCAACATCTGTAACAATAAACAATTTCTATTTGGTTCTTTTAAAAGGACATATGGCCTGGACCTCAATTATTAATAATAGGTAATGTTGATGTAATCAACTGGTGGCAGTTGAGGGGCACGTAGCATGAGCTCTTAGTTTGGTGAAACAAACAGAGGCCACGTGGGGATCGTGACAGGGACCATAAAGAAAGAAACTGAAGGCTTGATTTTTGCTGCACAAAAACAAGCAGTCTAAACCAATGTGATGAAATCTTAGATTCAAGGAATTAGTGCTAATATTAGTGCTGTCAACTGTGCCAAGAAAAAGATGAAAATGTGTCACACCTCATTTGAAAATGTCCAAAGACTGCACAGACAGATTACAAAGTCAGACATGATAGAGTGGCAAACTTAGTGCACTGGTCATTATGCAAAAAAATATAACTTGCCAGTCTCCAAAAACCTGTGGGAACCTCAGGTAGAGAAGGTGTCAGAAAATGAGGAAGTCAAGATCTTGTGGAATTTCCGGATCCAAACTGATTGACATCTTGAACATAACACACCAGACCTAGTAGTAATAGAACAAAAAAAAATATGTCTGAATCATTGACATAGCAATTCCAGGGAATGCCAGAGTTGGAAATAAAGATTTGGAAAAAGCAAAGTGTGCTACTTATATACCACCCCATAGCGCTTAAAGCACTCTCTGGGTGGTTTACAAGTTACCGTATTTTTCTGTGTACAAGACAATACTTTTTTCTAAAATAGAGTAAAAATTGAGGGTCGTCTTATACACGGAAGTAGGGGGAAGGGATCAAAGGGCTGCAGGATCGCAGCCCTTTGATCCTGCAGCCCTTTCATGGCTGCTTTACTTCGGGTAAAGCAGCCATGAAAGGGCTGCATGATGAAAGGGCTGCAATCATCCAGCCCTTTCATTGCTGCTTTACCTGAAGTAGGAACAAAGTAGACGACCCCCATTTTTCTTATTTGGGGTTGGAAAAGTGGGAGGTGTCTTATACATCGGGTCATCTTATACATGGAAAATATGGTAATTATGCGGGGCTACACATTGCCCCCCCAGCAAGCTGGGTACTCATTTTACCAGCTTCAGAAGGACAGAAGGCTGAGTCAACCTAGAGCTGGCTACCTGGGATTGAACCCTGGGTCATGAGCACAGTTTTGGCTGCAGTATAGCAGTTTAACCACTGTGCCACGACTAACAAAATACACTGATCTGGCAATCAAAACATCTTGCTTGTGGATGAAACACAGTTCAGTGGTCCCTGTAGTCATCAGGGCTTTGGAAACAATATCAAGAAATTTCACACAGTATTATAAGCAGTTCCATATCTCAGAAATAACACCATCAGAGCTACCAATCAACCAACCAACCAATCAATCAATCAATCAATCAATCACTCAATCAAGCATTATTAGGAACAGCAAACATATTGTGCTGATATTTAACAGATAGTTAGTTTTTTGGTTAAAACTTGTGTCTGTAATAATACCAGTCAATGTTTTTAGAAGTTTGATTGATTGTATCTGATATTTTTTAATAACAGCAGCAGCAACAACAACATGCTGTCAAGTTGATTCCGACTCAGAAGTAGTCTACCATTCCCTACTTCTGGGGGCACGTGTGGGATTCTGCAGCTTGCCCAAAGCCAGACAGGCTGGCTCTTCTCCCAGGAAGAGTGGGGAATCAAACTCCCAACATTTCTTAACTCACTGCACATTTCCTGATTTTTACAGCTAGTTCCTCCACACTTCACAGTTGAAAAAAGTCTTAAACAAATTTGCAGGGGCCAGACTGCCCTTGTTTCTGCACGTGTTCTTTTGAAGGTCTGAAATTATTCTGCTGGCAGGTGTGTCTAAGATGTGTACCAGTTTGATACGAATTATCCCCCAAGGAAGAGACAAAAGGGAAAGATGGTCCCATCCCAAATTTTGTAGAATCTTCTTCCACATGAACCACTGTATATCTTCTGAAACTCTGTAAGTGTGTTATTTACAGCTACCTCTCTGCTGTCTGCCATTTTAATGCTAATATTCTACAAGGAACATAGAGAGATTAAGCCTTTTTTAATGATACCTTCTCAACTGGAAAGACTGCTCTTGGCACACCCAGCACCTACTTCTCTGCAATTTCACAAGAAAAATTACAAGAAAATCACTCTAACGCATAGGGTTCCTTCTGGTCAGCCAGGAGCGGCACCATTTTCTCTTCCACATCAATCTGGGGAGAGGAAAGAGTGAATAAAAACCAATGGTTTCTAAAAAAAAATTAAAATCGGATTTTGGAAAATTGAAATCTTTTTTTAAAATCTCATGCTTTAATGGTTTATTTTAAGAGAGGATAAATTCTGATTCTACATTATGAGATGAGAAGATCAAGACGAGATGAGAAGATCAAGACGAGATGAGAAGAGCTCCTGAAAAGGGATGTGGCCAAAAAAAAAAGGAAAAGGTTAAGAATGGCTGATTTAGAGCAATCTCTCTATTTTCTCTAGTATTCAGTCTAGTAAATATGATCAGAGAACTGGGAAGTTCTCCAACTGGAGAACTACAGAGATACATATTTATTAACATTAATATATTGAGATGAGAAATAATCCATTCAGTTCTATTTTACAAATCTGATTGAAGTTGTTCCAAGAGCGCCCTTACCCCTACACCTATCAGCGTGAAATAATGTACAGATTTCTTGGATGTCCTACTAAAATCTTTAAAACTGCTTTCAAAAATTTCCTTGAGGGTTGCTGATTTCTTTAGAGTAGCAGCCCTCGCTGTTGTCCTTTTGCAACTTTGTGTAAGGGAAGTCAAGTTCTTGCCTCTTTCTCTGAAACTGCATACACTCAGACACTGAACGCGTCACTGAACAGAGGATTATTGAAGATGGAGCCAATCTGGGCAAGCAGATTATGGTAAATATGTATTAAGATTATAGTAAGCAAGAATGCACTTGCGGGGGGATAACATGATTAAATGTTTAATAGAGCTTTTCTGAGTAGTGGTTTAAATTCAGTCCACTCTCTTATAAATACTGTTACAAACTTTTTCAAATACTAGAACATAAATGGGACGATTTTACCTCTGATGTATGCTTCCATCCAGTGTGAAAGAGAAGAAAAATCCAGCGATGCTGCCCTAGTACTTAGTGCCTTCACGTACAACTTACCTGGATCTATTCAGAAAGAATATGTGACTAGAAGTCCCATGACATTCTGTTACATTTTCCATAATGCTATTCATCTCTAGGGCAAAAGATATTCTGGAGAATGTAACATCCTATTACTATGCAAGATGATCTTGGACATCTGGCAATACTGGAAGCCAATTTCAATAAGAAAAGAAACCTTACTGGCATGTGTTTTCCTACTTTTAGGAAAGGAAGGTACACTTAGCAAGCCCCTGTTTTTCCAGCACCTTCTTTTTGGGCTTGCTACTACAGCTCTTCCTCGCCTCCTCATTATTCTACCTTGTCCCCAGATTTCAAAGATGTCACAGTGTTTGACTCTTCTTCTCCACCAGGTGGCTGTGTCCGGCAAGATATCCAGGATAACGAAGGAAAATGACAGTAATTTGCCGGGGCTTCCAATGTCTATTTGACACATCTTTCAACACTGCAGTGCAGATGGACTCATGGATGCTGGTGCTCCACACTGTCCCTCTTCTCTAGATTTTTCAGTTTTCTTCAAGCAGCCATCAACTGCCTTTACCCTGTGATATGCAGATATAAGCAGATGATAACATTTATCTCCATGCAATGAAAAATTTCACTTTAACCAATCTCACTATTTGGTAGAGTGGAGCAGCCGCTTCACCCAACTGATTTTGTTCACAAAAGGGCAGCAAATAGTTATTTTAATTCATAGCTGTTAGTTTTTATGACTCTGGAAGTGGGGAGGTATATGTGGGATTTTCCTCCCCACCTCGCCTAAATTATTTTGAATGGCCTTCGGTATGCAGTACCTTGACTTGAATGGGGAAGATAATTGCTTCTCCATCCCAGGCACTGAAATGTGTTCAAACTGGGGGTGTGCACTGGCTTCTCAACTCCATCCTTGTCGAAATAAGGACATGTGGATGGGGGTCCAATCTGCCCTATGACTTCCTGGAGATATTCCAACTTGATCCTTGTCCTTGTCCATATTTTTGCATTTGCATGTCTCTGTGAACTGTGCCCCTCTTTGCAAATGGAAATATACAAATGGCTACCATCTGAGGTGGGTCTACACAGTGCCATGAGAGTTAGTTCAGCACACAAAACACACACAAAGAGACCGAACGAGCTATTATGAACTTTGGCTGTGATACCACAGCACCAACAAGAGAAATGAAAGTAGGGAGGAGAAAGACAGATCCAAACATCCTAGGGAGATGTTTTGACCTAAGCACAAGAATGCAGGCATTTGTCTGCAAACACATGCATTCCTAGTAATGTAACTAATTAAGTTTCTTAAAAGAAGAAAAAAAGAGCCCAGCTAATATGCTACAGAGAGAAGTCCCTCACTTTGCATTCCAGCTAAAACAATACGCAGAATAACTGTTACAGTCCAGTGAGCAGGCTCTATAAGGGAGAGGGGGCAGCAGGGTCATTTGGTCCAGGCCTCACTATTCGGTACCGGGGGGGGGGGGTCATCTCAGCCAAGGGTGCAGAGTGCATGACTATCAAATATTCTACCAATTTAAAAACATGCCATTTTTTTTTTAACCACCTCTTCCTAAAGGATGCCTGATATTGGGAAATGGCTTGGGCCCATCTGAGCTCTGAGGGCCTGCTCTGGTGCCTCAGTGTTTAGAGTGGTGGAGGAGAGGTCTTGGACTTCACTGAGTGGTGAAAGGGTCAGCCTCCCTCTGTTTTGATACCAGTTCAATCTCTTGCTTACAAGGTATTGATACTTCCACCTGCAGCATTCAGATTCAAATGGCCTTTGCCGTGATGTTCTAACCAAAAAGTAATATTTTCAAGCACTCACCATGGGGCTGTCTTTGCTATATCTCACAATAGCATTCTTATTCCTCTGGGTTCTGATGAATTCCCTTCAATTGCCACTCATTACTCATCCCCAGTTCAGAGCCAATAATTTCAAATGTCTTGCCAACACAAACCCATTTTTAAAAAATCTACAAATGGATTTGAGCCACAGTACCATAATTCCCAAGTCTATACGATTGCTGGATAGCTCAGTGGTTTAGGTGAGAGGTTAGGAGATCAATTCCCCCGCTGTGGCTCCTTGACCCGATGATCCATAGGGTCCCTTCCAGCACTGCAGTTCTAAGATTATTATTCTAATGGAACACAATATAAACTTGCCCAGTAGAATCCCTTCCCTAAAGGGTTACGATGCCTACAAATTGCATCTAATTCTGACAAATGGTGCAGGGGGGTATAGTTATGTGCTTGTTTCCAATGATAATCAATGGAAAGCAAGAAGGATTGATTTCCAAGCTGAGATGCATATCTTGACCCATCTCAGACTAGGCAGACTCCAAACTGGTCCAGGTCAAAGATGGCTACTTTTTTTAAAAAAAAAATTATTTTAAAGGTTAGGTGTAGGGATAGGGGACGGGGACATGGGATTGAACAGGGGTTGTAAATCAACATGAACATTTTACAATATTCATTCTTATCTATTACATTTCAAAGATACATAAATTTCTGGTGTAACTAATTTATAATACATATTCTATTTCTGAATTGATCTTAGGCTTTCAATTATCAAATATTAATTTGCATTCTATTTCTAAGCCAGTCATAAAATTTACGCCAACAGTCTTCATGATTCGTCTCTCTTGTTGAATCTAGCCTAATTGATAGTTTATCCATTTCCGCCGTATCCAGGATTTTTGCTATTAACTCATCTTGAGATGGATTCTCCGGGTCTTTCCAATGTTTAGCAAAAAGAATTCTTGCAGCTGTCAAGATATGGATAACTAGGTATTTTTCCATTGGGTCTATTGAATCCGGGATTATATTTAGAAGAAAAAATTCAGGGGTTACAGTTATCGGAATCTCTAAAACCTCTTGCAAAAGCATTTCAATCCTTTTCCAATATTTTGGGCTTTCCCACATGACCACCACATATGATAAAAATGACCTTCTTTTCGTTTACATCTCCAACCAAGATTTGAAATTTTAACATCCATTTTGGATAGTTTTGTGGGAGTTATATACCATCTATAAAACATTTTATATATATTTTCTTTAAAAGCTATTGACTTAGTGAGTTTTATATTATTTTTCCATATTTGTTCCCACTGATTCAAACTTATATTGTGCCCTATATTCTGTGCCCACCTTATCATACATTCTTTAACCACCTCCTCCTGGGTATCAAAATCTAATAAAAAACTATACAATGCTTTAATATGCTTGTCTTTGATATCCAGGAGGACTCTGTCAAAGGGAGTATTGTCTACATAAAAACCTTGCTGCTTATCTTTACCATATCTTGAAATCAACTGAGAATGTGACCACCAATCTATATCAAATCCCTGCGTCATTAGTTCAACTTTGTTTTTTAATGTCCCATCTGGTTTTAGTGCTTCTCTATACCTTAAGATTTTCTTGTTTTCTCTCAGGTTTGGAAGAGAAAATGCCTCCACTGGCGTTACCCAACATGGTATTTTGATATACATCTGTCTTCGAATTTTAGTCCAAGACCATAATAATGATTTTCTCAAAATACGGTTATTGAATTGTTTAAAGTCATCCACTCTACTGTAGCAAAGAAGGCATGCCACCCCCATTTCAAATCATGACCTTCCAATTTTAACAGTCTGATTTTCCAATAAAATCCGATCTTTAATCCACATTAATGAGGCAGCCCTACAGTATAGCACCCAATTCGGAAGACCCATTCCTCCTCTCTGTTTCCTGTCCTGAAGTGACTTTAATTTTATCCTTGGTTTCTTTCCTTGCCAAACAAACTTAGATATAATCTGATCAAGTTCTTTAAATATTGATTGTTTCAGGATCACTGGAATGTTTTGGAATAAGAAAATCAACTTTGGTAAAATATTCATTTTGACTGTTGCAATTCTGCCCATCATTGTTAATTGTAGATTTCCCCATCTAGTCAAGTCTTTCTTTATTTCTTCCATCAATTTCAGATAATTATCTTTCATTAAGGTACTTGTTTTTTTTCTAAAGTTTATTCCAAGATATTTTACTTTCTTTCCCTCCTGGAAATTTGTAAGATTCAAGAGGTTGTCTATTTCTTTATGTTGCATGTTTTTAGATAATTTTTCTTTCTTTCTGTGGTTTATTTTCAGACCTGCCATCTCTCCAAACTCTTTTAATTCTTTCATAAGTGCTTTAGTTGATTTTTGTGGATCTTCTACCACTACAAGTAAATCATCTGCAAAGGCCTGTACTTTAAATGACTCACCTCTAATTTCGAGCCCTTTAATTTTATCAGAGATTCTTATCTGATGCATTAGAATTTCAATTACTATCAAAAAGAGCAGTGGTGATAATGGGCAACCTTGTCTCGTACCTTTTTGTATTTCAATTTCTTCTGATAATTCTCCATTAATTCTTATTTTTGCTTTTTGATGGGAATAGATCGCTTTTATATTGTTAATAAAGGATTGGCCCGCCTCCATTTCTTCTAGTTGGAATATCATAAAGTTGTTGGTTGTTTAGATATCTCCAACTCTAATGTTATTATACAATGGTCTGATATTTTTCTAGGAATTATTTCAAAAGATGGCTACTTTTTGAAGCACACTGCATCAAGGTTTAAACTGAATTTTGTGCTCTGTACATTACTTCTAAAAATAGTGACATAAAAGTGCTTATTAAAGAACACCTTATCACTCTTTCCATGAGAAAACCTGGGCAGCTGATTGCCAGCGAAATGGGAGCCAAGAAGCCCGCTGGGAAACAAGGAATCTACTACCATGTTCAAGAGGACAAATGCTAGTTAGATGTACAAAGCATTGGTTTAAAAGCAATAATCCTTCAGCCCCCATCCACCTTCATGCTGTTTGAAAAACAGGGAGCAGGAAAGCTGGGGAGGGTGGGGGGAGACACAGAATCAGAAATTGGAGGGGGCTGA
The DNA here is from genome assembly GCA_037013535.1 of Intellagama lesueurii. Classification (NCBI taxonomy): domain Eukaryota; kingdom Metazoa; phylum Chordata; class Lepidosauria; order Squamata; family Agamidae; genus Intellagama; species Intellagama lesueurii. Next base: position 72,653,750 of record JBAJHW010000002.1, read on the forward strand.
ATCTGCCTGCATAAGCCCTGTATAGCTTTTACATATTTATTACATTTATTCCATTTATCTATCTATCTTCCAAGGATCATGTTAAAGGAAGCCATGACCATTGGCCATGCTGGCTGGGTTGTACTGGGAGTTGTAAACTAGAAAAGTAACTTCCCCCATCTCTGGGTGGGTAGAGATCTAAACAGGACAGCTTCAATTAGTGGGGATGATACATTGCAATATTTTGTTGCACTCCCCCCTTCCCCTCCCCCTTTTCAGTATACTACTAAAATCAATCTACCTTCTAATGTCTGAGTTTTGAGCCTCACGTCTCCCATTTTTGTTATTCAGTGGCAGTAGCTGCTGAATAGTTAAGAGGAAATAGATTGGTTCTGCTGAGTTCAAAAGCAGGTTCCTAAAATGTTCATTTTGGAGACAAACCTTACAGCCTAAATAGGTGAAGGTAGAGAGACAATCCTTTTGAGTAACTCTTGATGACGCTGTAGTATCTGTGACAGATTATGTGTTTGATACTGCTGAATTAGTAGCGGTGGATGAAACACAGTGTGGGATTTGTCTGAATTCTTTCTTCTCTCTAGGCAAGAGACCCAATATGAAACATACCAACTGCAGCTTCAAGTGGCAGCTAATCACAACAGTTGAAAGCTCATTAGGTTTTGTTTGCTTCCAGAAGGTGTCGTATGTTTTCAGCTTCTCCTTCTCTCCTCCCTTCTCTTTCTGATCCTTGTTAGTCTTTTGAGCAGGTGACATTAGAAAGAGCAACAAATTACACAGCAAATTATCACCAGCCCCTGTGCAGATAAATCTCTCCTTGGTGGAACAGTGCGGGGGTTTCTGGGTGCTAACATGTTGCTACTGATGGCAGTGACAAGTGAATTGTGAGCAATTAACAACCAACCTCTGCACACTCTCTGGTAGTTCCCCTCCTCCATTTTTAAGGCAAAAGCATGATAGGATACTTTATGGTCTGGTTGCCATCCATGTGTTTCCCACATGTGGGTAGAGCTTGCAGTACATGCATGATCGTTAAAAAACCCCACAAGTTTGGTGGTACAAGGTAATGATTCTCAACCAGTAACACAGGTGCCACATGTGTGATATGGACGTAATTTATGGGAGACACAGTGCTTTCAGAATCATTGCTAGTAATTCGCTCTCCCTCAGTCCCTATGTCCTCTTGCAAAGGTGACATGCCTGTATCTTTGTGTTTTACAGTTAAGGCAACAGTAAAAATTCATAGTCAATAGTATATTATAATCTTTAACTACTAATGCAACCATTATTTTGGTGTGCTTGACTTTACTCCTACCTACACGTCTTCCAGTTTCATACCGTTAAAACCTACCATAAATGAGAAATAAAATAATGCCAGTAAATATATACATGTCCCCCACAAAACACACACACACATGCCATACCAAAACCCCATCCAGCTTCTTTGTCTGAGTGATTGGTGGGATGTCAGATATGAGAGGCTGAGGACCACAGCTGTGGGCACATACTGCTATACATGTGCATGACATATGTCTGTTCTAAGTAGCCCACACGTTTCTGTGTGATTCTAGCATGAATCAACCCCAGTCACACATAAGATGTTGGGCTTGAAGGAATATTTAACAATGAACCTCACATTTTACATGAAACATTTGTCCTTCACTTAAATCTAATAATTTCTGCAGACAGCATTGAGCCATGTGGTTTTTCCCATCACCACATTATGCTTTTGTATTTTCTCCCAAATTCCTTATTTAATTACAAATGCACTGTAAAGTCTTTGTAGGTCAGCTGCATTTTGGTTTGCAAGGAAAAATGCATTCTCTTCATCCTCTGACATTTATGGTGGTGGTACTGGTGATGGTGATCATGGTGAAAAACCCTTTACCGTTCTCTCCTTTTCTTTAGGTAATCATCACACACACTACCTCATTAAGAAATCAACTGCTTTGTTGAGTGTCTATAGGAACATAAACTCCATATATCTGATAGTCATGATACTGAAGACACTGGCTTAATTTGTGTCATCAAAATGATGTTCTTATTCCAACTTCTTTCACATTAATTGTAATGAAATCCTGGAATTTTTTTTTACTGCTCTGCAGATGAGATAATTTTTAAAAAAAATTCTAGTCCTTTTCTTACTTAATTACACTTGGAAGAAGTGGAATATCTATGTACCGTGTATGCCATGTGTACATTTTATGATGCTAATGGGCATGTTCTCTCTGACATATACAGTGATGTGCACTCTGGGAATAACCCTTTCTTCTCTGTAGCACCTTTTTGTCCTCTTCTTTCATGTTGATTCCTGGTTGACCATGATGTTCTACTTCCACAGTGCCTGCCTGCTTGCCTTCTTTTTTCTTTTGCTTGTTTAACATCATAGATGCCTTAAATTCATTGAAGGGAGGCCAAACTTTAAATGTGTCCAATAAATAAGTAACACCTCCTGCTGCCCAAGCTTGGGTAAGGAACCCCCAGAAAAACAGCCGGCAGCTACCACAGCCTTTCCCCTTGCTGTGATTTTCATCAGCAATTCAAGGTCTTTTGTTCCATATATTTTGCTGCGATATTACAGATCCCAAACCATTTTGGCACAAAATCATTATTACTATTTTAAAAAATCTTTTATCATTCCAGGGTCTTTTGGGGGCATTGCAATGATGCACTATAATTAGGGAAAGAAGCAACATCTGGCAGCTAGAGTACCCTTTGCTGTGGTTTCCATCTGCAATGTGAAGTCTTCAGTTCCATATGGTTTTTGTCATTCATGTAAGTTAGCACTAAATCCCTATTATCCTTTTTAAAAAAAAAAAAAACCCTTCATCATTACAGTGTTGCTTGGGCCACTGTCATGATGGACTGCACCTAGGGAAGCAATAGGGCTGGAAAGGAATAGGGCAAAAATGGCAGAAGGCTATGGGGAGAGAGGAAGACTGAATTCAACCTGGATTGATTCAATGAAGGAAGCCACAGCCTTGAGTTTGCAAGATCTGAGCAAGGTTGTTAATGATAGGAACTTTCAGAGACAACTCATTCATAAGGTTGCCATAGGTCAGAAGCACTATCATGGCACATGATAACAAGACAACTGTTAGGCAGGAAGTAGAATCAGACTTGGAAGTACAGCCTGGATGGTTGGTGGTAAAGACAGTAGACAGCAGCAGAGGGTCATGTTTGAAAGAGGAGGCAAGAGGATCTAGCAGGTTCTAAGGGGAGAAAAGGAGTGAAGCAATATGCAGTAATAAGCTTCATTTGGAAGAGCCCTCTTTCACTGTTTTTAGTGTAACAACAACAGCAGCAGCAGCAGCAACAACAACAACACCATCAGAGCTACAAAAAAACAGCAATACTAGGAACAGCATACATACTGCACCGATATTTAACAGATATTTGGGTTTTTGGTTAAAACTTGTATCTGTTATATAATACCAGTCAATGTTTTTATAGTTTTGATTGACTGTGCCTGGTGTTTTTTTAATATGATGATGATGTACCTTCAAGTCACTTCTGACTTAACAGCAGCCCTTTTCAGAGTTTTCCAGGTAGAGTATAAGAGGTGGTTTATCATTCCCTTCTTCTGGGGGCACCCTGGGACTGTGCAGCTTGCCCAAGGCCACACAGGCTGGTTCTGTTCTCAGGAGATCTCTCTGGAGATGCACACTGAGCTATCCCACCAGCTTTATACTGTTCAGGAAAATGTTTATTGCTGACTTAGATTAAGTTGTATTAGGTGGAGCCAGCACTGGTCTCCATAAGACCATTCTTGAATGTCAATTGCCTCAGTAATGTAAAAAAAGGACAGAAATTTAGAAGCTTCTCTATAGACCTACATATGTGACATAGACAACATCTTCATATATATGACATATCCATGTGAAGCTGTTTAGGCAATCTGTTTCTGAGCTGAATGAACATGCAAAGGGAAAAGCTAGAATGCATGTGGCAGCTCTTATCTCTGTCCTCATTCTCATAATCTTTGATATATTGAGGAATAATTTTTGCAGCAGAGAATTTGTTCATTTCATGTAGAGGCTCTATGCTGGATGGATACTAATAGGGATGGACAGTTTCCTCCAGATGTTAAAAGAAATTTGATAGATCACTTTTGTTGGACAGTCGTGAGGTGGGGGGAGGATTAAACTCTTCTTCTCCACCCAACCACTGGTCTCATCACTGAGATGCAAATTACTATTCTTCCATAATTTGTCATGATTGATAATGTGATGGCCTGAGTGTGTGTGTGTGTACAAGAGAGATGGAAAGAAAGTGAAGGAGAAACGGAAAGAGATATGGAGGAAGGTGATTTTTATTAAAAGGAAGTCCATTCTTTTTTGGGAAAATATTGACTCCACCAGAGAAGAGGAGCAAGGCACATTGTACTCCCTAGAAACTACTCTAAACCACACTCAAATATAGAAAAGGTTGTTTTTGCCGTCTTTAAGCATGCCACTTCAAGACGTCCTTCTGCAAATCCCTTCCCCTGAATCCTGATGAATAGTGTATAATAATTTTACAGACTGGAAAGCGGGACAGAGGAGGGCTGGAGTTAGCCTAAGGTCAAAGAGGGTAACAAGAAAAGCAGCATTAAAAAAAGAAGAAAAGAAATGTGAAGTTTGATTGGAACAAGGTCAGAGGAGGGCAACAAGGATGATCCGGGGGGCTGGAAGCCAAGACCTATGAGGAAAGACTGAAATTATTGGGCATCTTTAGCCTTGAGAAAAGAAGACAGAGGGGTGATATGATAAACTTTTCAAATAATTGAAAGGCTGTCATACAGAGGAGGGGCAGGATCTGTTCGCAATCATTCCAGAGTGCAGGACATGCAACAATGGGCTCAAGTTACAGGAAGCCAGATTTCAATTGAATATCAGGAAAAACTGTAAGACAGTGGAACCAATTACCTGGAGAGATGGTGAGTGCTCCAACACTGGAGGCATTCAAAAGAAACTTAGACAACCACCTGGCAGATATCCTTTGATTTGCATTCCTGCATCAAGCAGGGGGTTGGACTTGATGGCCTTATAGGCCCCTTCACTATGCCACTACTATTCTGTGCCCTTAGTACATGCTTGCATCAGTTTTTCCAAATGCAAAACATGGACATCCCTTTAACCTGAACACACTCTTCCTCTCTTGCCTCTCCTTCTCATACACATGCTTGGCCACCGCCTACTCTGTTTTTTTGTTTAGTATGCTGCTGAGTCTTGCTGCTGCCACCTGAACAGAAATCAGATTTCTCTGAGGTAGAATATTAAGAGCTTCTTGTCCTTGTGAAATTCCAATGTAATTTGATATCCATTAACATTAGCAGGGTTTTATCCTCTAATCAGTATCTTCAGAAAAGTCCCAGCGAAGCCACAAGTACACCTGACCCATGCATTCTGTGCATGAAGATAGGCTCAAAAGAAATTTTTAGGGATGTCTGCCTTACCACTTTTACTCTGTTCTCTAAACCAAGGTTACAAGGACCTGGAAGTAACACTGCAAGTGAATCAAATCAAATCAAATCAAATTTATTGTCATTGTAAGTCTATACATAGCATACACATACAACGAAATTCACACAGACACCCAGAGACCAGACCCACATGCACACACATAAAAAAAATCCCCAAACTACAATTCAGTCTTCCAATAATTATTTCTGTAGTAGAGAAATCAAACCAGATGTTAAGGGAAATGATCTTCTGTAGAACTAACTTATTTTCCCATTCACAATGGGATTTCCACAGGATAAATACTTCAGTGGTCAGACTTGCAAACAAAGCATTTGTTTACCTCCTAATGACTAATCATAAAACAAAGAACACTAAAAGCAAGATATGTAAGTGAAGAAAAACAATTATTGTGGCAAAGAGATACCTTTCAGCAGTTGGGGATTACCTCTGCAAAAAATAAGGTAAGTTATTATCTAGTTTGACCTTAGGCAGCCTCTCAATTGCAAAGGACATATAGAATCAACAAAGTCACGATTTGGAAGGGTAAGTGAGGAGTGTCATCATGTGACACAGGAAAAGAATTTCCCTCCCTTTGGATCAGATAGTCCAGAGATTTGAGCAATGAGCAGGATGAGCCTTATTATTAGGCAGAGTGAAGCAGTTGCCTCCAAGAACTAATACAGAGAGGTGGCAGCAAAGTGTAGAGTACTCTGTGTCACATTGCCTGCTGTGCACTCTCCAAGCCAGTTTGCTGCATCCAGGTGGAGTGGAGGATGCTGTCCTTTCATTGCTGTTGAAGAAAAAACTGAATTACAGCTTCACCTTTTGTACAGAATGCAAAGGACGGGAGTGCCCTTTGCTACTTCAGATAGCAAAATTTCATGGATTGGCCCTGGTTAAGCAGAATTACCAAACAAAGGTTTCTGATATTGTCTGTTTGGGCAAGCAGTTGGAGATGACATCTCATTAGCTCAAGAATTCCTCATTTATTTCATAATTGACCAGCAAATGTTTTTCACTCTACAATGTTTTCTATTCTGGAAATGACAAACTCAGAAGAAATAGAGTGGCTCTAATGCTGAGGCAAGATGTAGCACAAGCAGTTAGAGGCTATAATGATAGCCTCTATGATCTCACTGAGTAATATGAATTTGACTCTGTGGAAAACCTATCAACATAGCCATCATTCAAGTCTATGCTTCAACTATCTATGCTGAATAAGATGAAATTGGAAGCTTTTATGCAAATATTCAAGAGGAAACTGATCAGACACCAAAACAAGACATGCTTATAATAATAGGTTACTGGACCACAAAAGTATGGAACAAAGCAGAGCCAAATGTTGTTGGAAAATTTGGCCTACAGTACAAAAAATAAAGCAGTAGAATGACTCAGAGTTCTTCAAAGCCAACAATGCTTCAAACAACAGAACACATGGCTGTGCACATGGACATCATGAGATGGTCAATATAGAAATCAAATATACTGTATAATTGGAAGCAGGAGATGGTGAAGCTCTATTCGTTCTGCTAAAACAGGACTAGGAGCAGATTGTGATAGTGATAATGAACTGTTAATATCCAACATTAGAGTAAAGCTGAAAAAGAACACTAATTTACTTACTTACTTACATTTCTGCACTGCCCCATTAGTGTTGAGATTCTTTTTATTTATTTTATTTAAAAGGTTTTTTACTCCATCTTCTTAAAAAAGACCCAAGGTGGCTTAAATAATTAAAACACAATATTTAAAGCTAAAAACAGTAAGTGTACATATACTAAAAAGGATCAAACAAATACCATTCTAAAATACGATGAACAAAAGCAACACCAAAACACGTTCAAAGCAATAACGTTTAAACCATCCATTAAAAAACCCCATTCAGGCGGCCTGTCAATTCAGGGAAAGCTTGCCTGAGGAGAAAGGCCTTTGCCTGCTTGCAGAAGGACAGCAAAAATGGGGTCAACCTGGCCTCCTGTGGGAGGGAATTTCAATGTCTGGGAGCAGCAACAGAGAAGACCCTCTCTCATGTCCCCACTAAACGCATCTGTGAATGTGGTGGGACTGTGAGAAACGCCTCTCCTGGTTATCTTAACACTCAAGCTGGCTAATAAAGGGAAATGCAGTCCTTGAGATATTTTGGACTCAGGCCATTTAGGGCTTTATCGGTTAGAACTTTCAGTTGTGCCTGGAAACAGATTGGAACCAGGGGAGCTGCTGTAATGGGGTTATGTGATCCCTGTGACCAGCGATCTGGCTGCTGCATTTCGGACCTGTTAAAAGTTATTGTTGTTGTTGTTGTTGTTGTTTATATGCCACATTTCTCCCAACAAGGGACCCAAAGCGTCTCACAACATTAAAATTTACACAATTTAAAAACAAAGTAAGTTAAATATTAAAAGATAAATTAAACAATATATGATTTAAAATACAATTAAAAGATTAAAACATGACAACATAAAAAAGATTAAAATTATCTGCTAAAATGGGGTTCAGGGATTCAGTTATAATTGTTAAAAGCCTGCCTGAAGAGATGGATCTTTAGCTTTTTTTCGAAAGAATAAAAGGGACGGGGCCATCCTGATCTCCCGAGGGAGAGCATTCCATAGCCTGGGAGCTGCCACAGAGAAGACCCTCTCCTGTGTCCCCATCAGCTGTGCTTGTGCTGGCAATGGGACTGAGAGGAGGGTCTCCTCTGCTGATCTTAATCGCCGAGAAGGCACATATAGGGAGATACGGTCCTGGACCCAAGCTGTATAGGGCTTTATAGGTAATGACCAGCACTTTGAATTGGGCCCGGAAATGGACTGGTAGCCAGGGCAGTTCTTGTAACAGGTGCGTTGCTGGCCCCAGTCAGTAGTCTGGCTGCAGAGTTTTGCACCAGCTGAAGTTTCTGAACCGTCTTCAAAGGCAGCCACACACAGAGTGCATTACAGTAATCCAAATGGGATGTAACTAAGGCATGTGTCACTGTAGCTAGATCCAACATCTCAAGGAACGGGTGCAGCTGGCGCACCACCTTTAGCTGTGCAAATGCACTCCTGGCCATCACTGAGACCTGGGCATCCAAGCTTAGGGATGAATCCAGGAGTACACCCAACCTGCGAACCTGAGTTTTCAGGGGGAGTGTAAACCCATCCAGCACAGGTAGTATCTCTATTCCCTCATCTGCCTTCTGACTAACCAGGAGCACCTCTGTCTTGTCTGGATTAAGTTTCAGTTTGTTTGCCCTCATCCAGCCCATTACTGATGCCAAGCACTGGTTTAGAGTCAAGACAGCTTCCCTGGAATTAGGTGGAAAGGAAAGATAGAGTTGGGTGTCATCTGCATACTGGTGACACCGAACCCCAAAACTCCAGACAACCTCTCCCAGCGGTTTCATGTAGATGTTAAAAAGCATGGGTGACAAAGCAGAACCCTGAGGAACGCCACAGGTCAATGGCCAAGGCGTTGAGCAGGAGTCACCTAGCACTACCTTCTGAGTTCTCACCTCCAGGAAGGACTGGAGCCACTGTAAAACAGTGCCTCCAAGTCCCATCCCAGAGAGTTGGCCCAGAAGGATACCATGGTTGATGGTATTGAAAGCCACTGAGAGGTCCAGCACAATGAACAGGGACACACTCCCCCTGTCCAGTTCCTGGCGTAGGTCATCCACCAAGGCGACCAAAGCTGTCTCTGTCCCATAGCCAGGCCTGAAACCAGATTGAAATGGGTCTAGATTCCTCCAGGAATCCCTGGAGCTGAGAAACCACCACACGCTCCAGTACCTTGCCCAGGAATGGGATGTTTGAGACTGGCCAGTAGTTATCCAATACACTGGGATCCAGGGAGGGCTTCTTCAGTAGCGGTCTTATTACTGCCTCCTTTAAGCAAGGAGGGATCCTACCCTGCTGCAAGGAGGCATTTACCACTCCCCGTACCCAATCGGCCATTCCTCCTCTGGCTGCTTTTATGAGCCAGGAAGGGCAAAGGTCCAGCACACACATTCACCTCTCCAAGAATCCTGTCCACATCATCAGGCTGCACCAACTGAAAAGTATTCATTAAAACAGGACAAGGAGGGGCCAAAGTTACATCCACTGGGTCTGTATCAATTACAGCATCCAAGTCAGAGCGGATCCAAGCGACTTTATCTGCAAAGTGTTGTGTAAATTCCTCACAGCGGGTTGTGGAGTGGTCAATATTTTGTTTTTTTGGTGGGGCATGTACTAAGCCCCTGAGCACTTGAAACAACTCTGCTGGACAGCTTTGTCCAGATGCAATGGCAGCAGCAAAGAACTCTTTCTTTGCTGCAGCCACTGCCACAGAATAGGCCTTCAAATGGGCTCTAACCCGTGCTCGGTTGGATTCACTCAGAGTTTTCTGCCATCGTCACTCTAGTCTCCGTCCCACTCGTTTCCTCACTGCCAGCTCCCTGGTGAACCAGGGGGCTTGCCTGGCTCTACTTCATGGGAGAGGACGCTTAGGAGCAATTGTGTCCACCGCCCTGGCCGTTTCCCCATTCCAGAGATCAGCCAGAGCTTCGACAAGATCGCCTGCCGAGGCAACAGGAAACTCCCCAAGAGCCATCAGAAAACCACTTGGATCCATCAGTCTCCTGGGGCGGGCCATCCTAATAGGTCCTCCACCCCTGCAGAGATTAAGAGTTCCAGTAAGTCACCAGGTAGTGATCTCTCCATGACAACAGAACTACAGAGAGCTCCTCCACATCCATCATCCTGCCCAGCATGAAATACAAAGTCCAGAGTGTACCCTTCTATTTGTGTGGGGCCAGAAACCACTTGGGACAGACCCATGGTTGTCATGGAGGACATGAAGTCCTGAGCCACTCCTAATAAGTTGGTCTCAGCATGGATACTGAAGTCCCCCAGTACTATCAGCCTAGAGGACTCCGATACCAACTCAGTCAGCTCAGGAAGGGAGACTGTTGAGCAGTGGGGTGGACGGTACACCAAGGGAATCCCTATTCTGTCCCCGGCACCCAACTTTAAGTATACACACTTGAACCCAGAAAACTGTGGGACAAGGCACCTGGTGAGGGGGATGGAATCACGATAGACTACTGGAACTCCACCTCCCCGCCCCCCAGGTCTGGCCTGCTGCTGCACAGAGAACCCAGGTGGGCAAAGCTGGGAGAGACTAACTCCCCCAGCTTCATCCAGCCAGGTTTCTGTAATACAGGCCAGGTCAGCATGCTCATCCAGGATCAGGTCTTGGGTGGCTGATGTTTTCCCTTTTACTGACCTGGCATTCAGCAGCAGCATTTTTAACCCAGGGGGACTATTGCCACAGCTATCCAAGCTGTCTGAATAGGGAGACAATTTGGGAGTGACAAGGATCCTGTTCCCTCCCCCTCTCCTACAATGATTCTCTCGTCTACTCTCGCTGTATCTCCCCTCTACCCAGCGTAATGCCAATGGCAGCTCCCTGCTCCCCTTCATTGGTCTTCTTATTTGACAGACACATCCCTCCCACCCCAGACGGACAGCAACAGGCAGGCAAATAAAAAGGAATCCCTCTAGGCAAGAAGAATGGACCTCACCCTTATTTCTCAATCCCCAAACCAAACAACCAACACCCCACCAATCCGCCCCTTTGCTGAAAAGGCTCTCCTTAAAGGTCCCTTCTCCCCTGGAGCCAGGTGGCCGGTGTTGATGAGGGGGTGGGAGACAGTCAGTTTCATGGACCCAGTCCTGCATGGCAGTAGGAGTCTGGAGCCAGACTCCCCCAGGGGAAGCTAGCAGCTAACAGCAGCAGCAGCAGCACTGTCTCTCACCCAGTGCCCTGTGAGATGGCAGATGATGACAACTCCTCTGCAGGCAGGAATGCTGGTCTAGTAGGGCCCTGGCACAGGCTCTGCTTATGTAGGCCCCTTCTGCCCTGGAGCCAGGTGGCCGGTGTTGTTATTCTGACACTTTCCATTGACAACCCTAGGTAGAGTGTGTTTTAGTAATCTAGCTGGGATGTAACTAAGGCATGTATCACAATGGCGAGATTGGACCTCTCCAGGAACTGGCACAGCTGGCACTCTGGTTTTAATTGGGGAAAGGCACTCCTGGCCATGCTGAAACCTGGGCATTCAGGCTCAGAGATGACTCCAGGAGGAACCCTCCAAGCTGCACACCTGTGTTTTCAGAGGGAGTGTAACCCCATTCAGCACAGATTGCATCCTTATTCCTTGATCTGCTTTTTGACTGACCAGGAGCACCCTGTCTTGTCTGGATAAAGATTCAGTTTATTCACCCTCATCCAGTCCATTAATGACCTCAGACGCTGGCCTAGAGCCAATACAACTTCCTCAGATTTAGATGCAAGAAGAGATGTAGTTGGGTGTAATTCATGTACTGGTGACATGGAACCCCAGAACTCCAAACAGTTTCCCAGCAGTTTCATGTAGATGTTAAATAACATAGGAGACAAAACAAAACCCTGAGGGATCTCACAGGCCTGCAGAGAGACCACTCTCTGGATAATAAAATCATACATTAAAACACAACAAACCAGAATAAGACCTACCACCAGCTGAAACTACCTTTAAATAAAAATACATAAATTAAAACCTATTTGAACATCTCAGGACAATATTCACACCAGTAGGAGGCAGCTTTCTATAATCCAGTCTTAATTAGAAGAATATGTTGTATTTCATTTTCTGCCTTCTTGTTACAATGGAATGCATGTTCTTTACAGAAACCTGAATGTTTCTCTCCTATCTAGAATCACCATTGAAAATGTTCTTTAAAACATCCGATTCTTTTCTTAGCAGCTGTTGTCTTATTTTTCAACTTCTTGGAACTCTCTGGCTCTGTTCCTTTGTTCTTTTTTCAGGAAGTGGGGGTGTATTCCAAACTTTCCTTTAAAACATGGTAGTTGACAACCTCTCAACAAACCAAGCTGGCCTGTTGTGGACCTCACACTCTGATTCTTGGTGGGATGTGTGGGTGGATCAGCTCATTTCTGATAGACCCAAGTCAATTTTACTTGTGCACATTCAAAACTTCCTTCATTACCAACAATATGTATATATCCATATTTATTTGTGGGCCCATTTCCTCACAGAACACATATTTTTCAATTAAAGCCACACATTTCTAAATGTATTCTGTCCCAAACTGCACATCTTTAAAACGTACTTTGAAATATATTAATTTTTTTTTTTTTAGATGAACACCACATCAACATCAACGTTTGGAGAAGTGTGAAATCCGAAGGACAGTTATGAAGTAATGACCTGAGTCACAAAATAGTCTGTGACTATTAGGAGTCTGCATTGGAATCCATAAAGATCAAATTGCCCAAATATTCCTGATTTCTCTGAGGTTTCTAAAGCTCCCAATCCTGCCAAAATCTGGTGAGCCAAAACTCCCAATGCTTTGGAAACAAAGTTTCTGTTTCATAAAATGTAGGTCATCTCCTTTCATATAATTTTTACAAATCTCTCTTCATTTAAGGAACTCATGACCTCTTTATAAAAATTAGGATTTATAAGAGAAATAAATCTTGCAATTGTTCCCAAGGGGCATGGCTGCTTTAAAAGGGCAATCATGGGAATAAAAACAGATTTCCTCCTGTAATAACATTTATATTGGTTTTCTTGACATCTTTCATGTTATAAAATGAGCTTCTTTAGCAGATTCCATTAAAAAACAAAAACAGATTAGCAGAGTACTTCTGTTGCTATAACACAGCTTTCCACATAAGGTGTCTAAAGTCTTTTAAGGTTTCATAGCTGCTCAGTGGCCAAATACGGGTTTCTATCTGCTTTCCTTTTTAAAGTTCTAATTTATGTGTCACCTTGAGTATAGTTTATCATGGAAAGCTGACTAATAAAAGATATAAACGAGTAATGCAAGCAATATTCTCTAGTTTGCTGAACGTGTCCAAAGCCAAATACAAAAAAAGTCTACTCTGAGCGAGAGAGCAACATGCTGGGGCTCATGCCAATCTCCATGTTTTTCATATTCCCCACAGAGGCTGTCTGTGGGACAGGATTGACCAATTAACAACTGATTGAAGAAGAATCTGCTTCTCATGCCCAACCCAAAGGGCCCTACCCTTGGAGGCTCAAGGCCCCAGACCCAGCAGCAGCGGCGACCCTGGCCACACCAGGAAAGGATGCTGAGTTGAGGGATGAGAAGCAGATCCTTCGGTTCCAAATCCTTCAGCAGCCAGGGCAATAGGATATCAAAAGGAGAGAGGATTCTAGAACTGTCTGGTTCTGGAATCCCTGCCAGCCCACACAAATGCCTCTGATTGTGTTTGGCTGCATGAAAAGTCTCCTTGGGGAAAAGGAGCTTCCTCAAGAGTAAGGGTTTCTTGGTGTGGAAAAGCTCTTTCTCCCAAATGAGACCAGCAGACCAAATTCCGCAGCTGAACTCACAGTAAGCCTTGGGCAGTCCACCTATATAAGCTTCATCTTGTGACTGTGTTTTTCATGGGAGACAATATATTTTCTGGTCTCTGACTGCTTGCCTTGTATACTGACCTTTGCTATTAACTCGTTCCTATGTACGACTTTGGGACTGCCTATGCTTTTGGAAAAGACCCTGATGTTGGGAAAGTGTGAAGGCAAGAGGTGAAGGGGACGACAGAGGATGAGATGGATGGACAGTGTCATCGAAGCTACCAACATGAATTTGACCCAACTCCGGGAGGCAGTGGAAGACAGGAGGGCCTGGCGTGCTCTGCTCCCTGGGGTCACGAAGAGTCGGACACGACTAAACAACAACAAATGCTTTTGGATTCTCTTCGTTTGGTTGTGTGGCTCTTGAATTGGCTTGACTTAGGTTGTTTCAAACTCTGGCTTCTGATCTCCTTCACCTGGTTGACCTTACATTGTGGTAAGCCTCTGTTTGTTGACCCCGGAACTAACTTCACCATGGGAGCAAGATAGAGGATAGAGAGTCCCACTTACTCTGTAGTAAAGCCACCATCACTCTCTACTTCATCCCAAAGAAGTGAAGAGTACTCCTTTCCACCCAACCAGCGGGGGCTTTTCTGTTGTGGGGTGTTTGTTTCTCTCCTTGGAACTGTGGAGGGAGGAAGGTCAATAAACCAAGCCCAAGCAGTAAGTCTTCTCTCTCCTTTACTAGTCAGGGAGATCTCTGGTATGTGTGCAGAAGTCTTTCTTACCCAGTGCCTATCTAAGAAGAAATTAAGCTTGATTACAAAGTGAAGAAAAACGAGTACTGCATGTTTGTTAAAAAGAGAGATTATATGAAGACAGCATAAAAACACAGGGCTACTTCATGAAACAAAACACATGCAAGCATTTGCTAGTGACCAATACAACAAACAAAATATCTCATGCACAGTTCTCTTGGTTCCTTGTTGGCTGCTGTTGCTCCAGCACAGACCCTGCCACCTGCAGGATCCTATGCAGCCCAAACAAACTAATAAGGAAACTTTCCCAGACTAAAGATCCCTGAACAAGCCTGATTGGCTAATACCTGGGTGTATTCTGATACAGCATCACTATCTCACAATGCCAAGCCATAATGTGAAAGGCAAATACTTTTTTGTTTGTGATGCTGCATAATGGCATGGCTGAATCCACTGGCTTGCTATTATGATATTGTAGCGTTCACCCTTGTTATGCAATCAGTTATGTATTATTCATGAGTTATATGCTAATATGGTTAAGAGGGGCCCCCGAAAGGGATGTTAAAAGGCAGAGCCTGGGAGAGTCATTCGGAGTCAGAGTCTGTGTTAGGAATCGGGGAGAGAAGGATAGTTTGGGGTCTGAGGAGTGATTAGTCTGAGTGTAAATTGTGAAAATAACTATAGAAGGTTAATATTGAAGCTTGATGAAACTTGAAGATTGTGCTTATGAATAGTTCCAGAAACCCACTGTAATCAATAAACCTGTTCTATTAAAAAGTCAGTACTGAATGGACCTTCATCTTTTCTGAGTAAAGTAAGTTGATAAGGAGATCAACTGGTGACAGCGTGTCAAGAGGTGTTTGGTTAGCCTTTGTGAGCTCTGTGTTTAGTGAGACAAACAGGGGCCACAAGGGTGAATGTCACAGATATGACCCTTTGTAATTCCACCATTGTAAAATCTGACCTGTGGCTGGGACCCTCCCGTGTAAACGTACCATAATGGTTACACCAACCTTGCGTGGCAGGAGGTGTCCCTTTAGTTTTTCTGTTCATAAGTTGTATATTTATCCACAACATGTTTCCTCCTTGCTTGTCTATGCACTGAAACCTTCTGAGATAACTTCATTGTTTGCAGAATAAAAAGAGCCTATCTTCTGGAGTCTGCGAGGCAAGAAAAGGCACAGCAAGATTTCTTACAACACAACAGGGAGTTTTTAAAAAATGGTTTCAGGTAAAAAGGAAAGACGTGATGAGCTGTATAAATAAACAAACTGCCAGGAAAGCGAACATCTGTAAGAAGCTCTGTACTGTATCGGAAGGATCACAATAAAGTTATTGCACACTGAAGAGTCTTTCTGGCAGAGACTTGTAGCAGACCTGCATAAAATGGGTTCCTTGGGAGGAGAACAACACCTCTAAGTGGATACTTGATCCAAGAGATGAATGTTCACAGAAGTGACTCATAGCTGCTATTCTCATACACACCTGTCTTTATAGCTTCCTCTTACCTGGATTCTACGGCCCACTGTATTGATAAAAAGGCTCACAGACTTGGACATTATGTACATGCATTGCATATATATTAAGGCTATTCTCATGTTCTATGTATATAATCAATGCATGAAGAGGCAAATAAGGCAGTGCTTGCTTTCCAGGTCAAATGGTCACATGCTCCTGAACATTAAGAATCAGGAACCCTGAGCAACTGAGATGCCCAAAGGCAAAGAGGGAGTGTGTGTCTGTCTGGAAGTTACAACAAGAAACAAGACGTTGATTTACGAATCCTAGCTTCTTTGGGTGCAATTGTAATCCCAGGTTCTGTTATAACACTCAGCTATCCATGTTCAGTTTATGTTCCTACATGTTTCAGTGTGAGAAGCAAAGTAAGAATGAATATGCTGTATTGTGCCCTTTCACTCACACTGGGCGTTAATAAGTCAAAATGACTAGCTTAACATGACATCTGAACACAACAACATAGTGTTCCATTTTTAAAAACCAGGATAAAATATCAGTTGCAGCTACTTAAGTGTCTGAGCTACCAAGGCCAAAGTTACTTCACTGGACTGGACTGCCTAGTAATATGTCTCTCATGGCTTTTAGAAATCTTACTTATTGCAACAAATTTCCATCAATTCCTAGTTTTAATGCCTAGACAGAATAAGCCGAATTTTGAAAGAAGAGACAAATTGTGTTGTGTCATCAAATTAGAGATGACTTATAGTGATCCTAATAGGGTTGTCAAGGTAAGTGAGATATTTAAGGAGTGGTTTTAACAGTAGCACCCTTCCTCCCACAAGAGTTTCCATGGCTGAGCCGGGATTCAAACCCAGGTCTCCTGGATCTTAATCATCACTCTGCTACACCACACTAGGTGCCTAAGAAACAGATTTGATTTGTGTAAAGGTACCATTTAATCTCATGAGGTGGGATGGGATATTTTAGTTTTCCAGAGTCACTTTTTGCTGTAGTATTCCAACACAATGAGATTTCAAGTGGAGACATTTTACAACAGTGGGCAAAATCCTACTGAGCAACTATATGATTGCAACTTGATGTTGTGCCCACAGTAGTTATGACAATGCTGGGCAGAAGTGCTATCTAGAAGGTGGTTCCATCGATGCATTGCACAATTGATCACACCAGAGACATGTGGCTGAATGTGCAACTGAATTGTGCAATTCTTTGTTGCTAGACATAATGCCTGTCACACTTACACAGGCTTAACTTTACATTGCACCTGTGTGAACAGGTTTTTGCCCATTATCACTTGAAGTAAATTCAAGAAATACATGATACATATGCTTTACCCCAACCGAACTGCAATCATAAGTCTAACTGCAATCCGATTCTTTAGTCTAACTCTACTCCTAACCCGAAGTATGTACAGTGGAATTATGAAAGGTCAGCTTTTTGGGGAAAAAACCAAGGTAGATGAGGGACAATTTTAAAATGACAGGTATCAGGTATCACTGAGGCCCTGTTCTCAAGTTATCCCCCAGTTTGTTGCTTTTTTTTTCTGGTCACACAAGACATTTTCCTGGCCAACAATGTAACTGTGGAACATTTCCCCATCGCCAGGAGGGTTGTGTTATTTTGTACATTTGTTGTACCAGTGCATTCCTTACCACAATTGCCTGTGTGCATGATCTGCCTGCCTCTTTTCAGAATCAAAGCCAGGAAGGTGGCCGCCATTACTGTGGCACGCATATTATTATTTTTTATTTTTTGTGTCCAATACATTGACATTTTTCTAAACAGAAACCTCTTCCCAATTTACGTTCCTTCTATAAAAATACATGTGCTTTTACAAATAGGTCCTATACTCATTTGCACACAACCATGCCATATTCTGTGCTTGCCTGAGAGATCCAGAGTGACGTCCTTTGCTTGCAGGCACCTTTTTTTCCAAGTCTATGTGTGGTATGTATAAGGATAAGTCAAGAGATTTTGGTGACCAAAGTGAGGGAGAAAGTGTCGCTTCTTCCTTTCCACATTCAGAAGCTGCCTGGCACATGGATCTTACTTGCATACTGACAGTGATATGGCACACAGAGCTCAGTCTGTCCTCCAACAGAACAGTAGGAAAGGGCTCCCTCATATTCTCCAGCATACACTGCCCCAAATAGCCACCTTAGTTCAACTAATGAAAGAGCAAGCAATTGGCACCCATCCAAATCAAAGAGCCTCATATCCAAAGCCAAATATTGTTACTTAAGCACATGAAGCAGGAAGTCCCACAAGTATCTCTCCTTATCTTTGGTTGTAAAAATATTATAATAATAAAGTAAAGGAGGGCTCAGTCAGATGGGCATTTCTCCCACTGCAGGGATAGTTTGGTTCTTTCTTTTTTTCTGGCAATCATACAACATAATTGCTGGAGCGAATCAAACTATGCCCAGTGCAGTCTTACCTTTTCTAAGTTGGTAGGATTGGTCAGATTTGGTCCATTTCCAGTGTGTGTGTGTGATCACTGGGAATGGACCAAAAGACCTGGTTGTCAAGGCTCCTTCCAGTTTGAATTTCCCATATCGTAAAGTGGCTTAATAAGTGAGCCACTTCAGGATATTGGCAAATTGAACACCTCCTCTGCTCCTCGGTAGCCCATTCAAAAAGAGCCAGTTTAGATGTGCCCTAAATAACAAATCGTTACCTTTTCATTATGTTCCATTATGTTTTCATTATGTTTCATATGTCTGAGGTGAAGGACTCACTCTGTCCAGTGAAAAACCTGGCTCTACCAGCCCTGGATTTCTGTATCAATCAGTCTACACAACGGGCACCCTTTCTGGTCATCACAGTGCAATGTACAATGGATATATAAGCACCACATCATATTGAAAACTCACTGAAGGTTATATATCCTTACATGCCTCCATATACAACACACCACAAAATCTATTGTCTATAATCAAGCTTTCTGGTACAATCACATTTGCTCTCCAGAAGACAGAGATTCTAAATTCATGGGACTGCAGTTGGCATTTTTAAAACTAAAATACTCACTCAGTGAGCCAAAAACAAACAAACCAAAACAAAACAAATTGACAGGTGATGATTGGTGTCCAAGAACAAGTTGCTATGAGATAGAACCCTAAAAGAAAATGACAGAATATTCCTGATAGTGCTTACAGCTCCCAAGCTAGAGTTTGTTCTGGACAATAACACTTCCCACGTCCAGGTTTTGGGTGGAAGGTGCCTTACAGGCAGCCCCACAACCTTAGAAAACTACTGACATGTAACAGGCCACACAGAGGCAGGAACAAATCCGTGCAACAAATGCAGATGCTAACTGTGTTCCTACTTCTGCACTGGCAACACCATCTCAAGTCCCAACAATCAAGACCTCATTTATTTATCAATTCTCTAATGTGATATACTCTATGTCAATCTTTGCCCACACTCCTTCTCTGTGCTCTATATAGTGCAGACAAGACAATATACATGCCAGAGTAGAAATGGAAACAAATCAGACGTCAGAAATGGTGATGCACAGTGTCAGACTATTTCAGTCTACCAGAACATTCTGTCACTGATCTCAAAATAGCTTTTGTGGAAAAGGGGGAATTATGAAGCGATATTTGAGATGGAGTTGGCTATAGTTGATAGTATCCACACATTACAAATGACATCAAGAGACTTAAACAGAGACTGGGGCTTTTAAAATAATAATGTACCATCAAGTCAATTCTGATTTAGGGCAACCCTTTTCAGGGTTTTTTAGGTAGAGAGTACTTAGAAGTGGTTTACCCTTCCCTTCTTCTGGAGGCAGCCAGGAACTGTGCAACTTGCCCAAGGCCACACAGGCTGACTCTACTCACAGGAGGCATAGTGGGGAATTGAACTCCCAACCTCTAAACCACTGAGCTATCCAGCTAGCTGGGACTTTTTAGCACATCATTTTATTGAGAACCTTCTTTCCTTTGCTAAATTTCAGCCTCAGCACAACCAACTCTTTCCTGAAAGCAAATGTCCTTGCTCCAACATTTCAAAAACAATAGCTTAAGCCACTGGGTGTCGGCTGACTGATGATTTACATTAGTCTATAACAGCTCCTATTGCTAGGATGTCAACACTCTGGAAGTCCTTTACCTTTGTTCATAATGCTATTGCCACTTTGAAAGTTCATTACCTGTGTCTGAATCTTACTCCATTTAGAAGAGCCTTGTGGTGCAGTGGTTAAACTGCTGTACTGCAGCCAAAACTGTGCTCACGACCTGGGGTTCAATCCCAGGTAGCCGGCTCAAGGTTGACTCAGCCTTCTATCCTTCCGAGGTTGGTAAAATGAGTACCCAGCTCGCTGTGGGGGCAATGTGTAGCCTTCATAATTAACTTGTAAACCGCCCAGAGAGTGCTTGAAGCACTATGGGGCGGTATATAAGCAGCACGCTTTGCTTTGCTTTGCTCTAGTCCCTAGTCAAACAGCCACATACACTGTATATATGAAGTGTGGTGCAAATATGGTATTCTACATGCCAAAGGATTGTAGTCTATGAATACTCACAAAATAATAAATCTGTGGTGTCTTTAAGGTGCCACAATGCTTTTGTCCCCCCTCCCCCGGCTTTCATTTTGACCCTTCAAAGTAAATTGCATTCAACAACAGAAGGTGTGGAAATGATAAAAATATACATTAATATACTCTTTCAGAATTGGATCTTAGTTATTGAAACCTACTGATAAGACTTCCATACTGCATATCTCCATGAAGGTTTTGTCCTTTCTCTATATTAACATTACCTTCTTGCCTTCTCAGTTCACTTCACAGTTTTGACAGGTCCTGTTCCCAGCTCTGCCACTCTTATCTGGCAGAACTTCACAAAAGATGCCAAACTCTCTCTTTCTCTCTTTCCTCCTCCTCTCCAATGCTTATCTGCACACTATATTTAGAGTATACTATTGAAAAATAAGAAAGAGCACAATGTCCTATATCCCTGGCATTTCAGTTCTTTATTTGAATTTTCATTTTTTTAAAAAAAGTTCCTTTTATATAAACTTTACATGGAAATTATTAATATCCTTCCAAATTGTGGAAGGTAGCTTTTCATATATTTGACCAAAAGTAATTGAAATTTGAAAAGCAATATTTTAAAAATGGGATAGGGTACTAGTGACATTATTTATGTAGCTCCAATATGGACAATATGGAAGGAAGGGGCAGAGGAACTAGAGACCAAATTGCCAACATGTGCTGGATTTTGGAGAAAGCCAGAGAATTCCAGAAAAACATCTACTTCTGCTTCATTGACTACACAAAAGCCTTTGACTGTGTGGACCACAGCAAACTATGGCAAGTCCTTAAAGAAATGGGAGTGCCTGACCACCTTATATATCTCCTGAGAAACCTATACGTGGGACAGGAAGCAACAGTTAGAACTGGATATGGAAACACTGATTGGTTCAAAATTGGGAAAGGAGTACGACAAGGCTGTATATTGTCCCCCAGCTTATTTAACTTACATGCAGAATACATCATGCGAAAGGCTGGACTGGAGGAATCCCAAGCGGGAATCAAGATTGCCGGAAGAAATATCAACAACCTTAGATATGCAGATGATACCACTCTGATGGCAGAAAGTGAGGAGGAATTAAAGAAACTCTTAATGAGGGTGAAAGAGGAGAGCGCCAAAAATGGTCTGAAGCTCAACATCAAAAAAACCAAGACCATGGCCACTGGTCCCATCACCTCCTGGCAAATAGAAGGGGAAGATATGGAGGCAGTGACAGATTTTACTTTCTTGGGCTCCATGATCACTGCAGATGGTGACAGCAGCCACAAAATTAAAAGACGCCTGCTTCTTGGGAGGAAAGCGATGACAAACCTAGACAGCATCTTAAAAAGCAGAGACATCACCTTGCCGACAAAGGTCCGCATAGTCAAAGCTATGGTTTTTCCAGTAGCGATGTATGGAAGCGAGAGCTGGACCATAAAGAAAGCTGACTGCCGAAGAATTGATGCTTTTGAATTGTGGTGCTGGAGGAGGCTCTTGAGAGTCCCCTGGACTGCAAGGAGAACAAACCTATCCATTCTGAAGGAAATCAACCCTGAGTGCTCACTGGAAGGACAGATCCTGAAGCTGAGGCTCCAATACTTTGGCCATCTCATGAGAAGAGAAGACTCCCTGGAAAAGACCCTGATGTTGGGAAAGTGTGAAGGCAAGAGGAGAAGGGGACGACAGAGGACGAGATGGTTGGACAGTGTCATCGAAGCTACCAACATGAATCTGACCAAACTCTGGGAGGCAGTGGAAGACAGGAGGGCCTGGCGTGCTCTGGTCCATGGTGTCACGAAGAGTCGGACACGACTAAACGA
This sequence comes from Intellagama lesueurii, assembly GCA_037013535.1. Lineage (NCBI taxonomy): Eukaryota > Metazoa > Chordata > Lepidosauria > Squamata > Agamidae > Intellagama > Intellagama lesueurii. Next base: position 72,676,103 of record JBAJHW010000002.1, read on the forward strand.
CTAAACAACAACAAAATATGGACAAACAGATGATGAAAGCTTTTAGCCTAAATCCAGTACAGAATTGGACAATGTAGAAACCAGTGGACTTACAGATGCCTAACTCTACATTGGACCAAAGACTTTGTGTGATTGAGCTGCACATACATTTGTACACTCAGAGTCTCTCCCTTCATGGTCACTATCCCACCTTTTGTCCTTCATTAACTGATCTTGTTCTTTTTCTGTGATGAATATCTGCCATTGCCAAGACAATTGTTAATTCCACCACCTGTTTTTCCCCCTAGTGGCAACTATCCTTGACTGCTTCATATATACATTTTCCAAAACTCTCTCTCTCTCTCTCTCTCTCTCTCTCTCTCTCTCTGTAAACTGTGCCAAATATATTGCAAACTATGGGTGCTATTGAATAAATTAAACAGTAGAGCCCCTTCCCCCATTCCTCTGAATGTGATAACTGAAATGCATCAAGAGCATCGGTCTGGCTACATAATTAACTTGTTCTGTAAGAATGTACTCATTTCTCTGCTACAGCTTGAAACATTAATTCCACACAGCAAAGAGTTAACAGGAGAAAGGCTGAAATCAGAAATGCTAATATAAAGCTGAAACCAAACCCATGAGAGTGGGGAGGGGAGATTTATGGGGAGAAGAGGGGGTCAGATTTTCACACCTTGTTTGCTCAAAAAGCATCTTGCTCTTTCTGAAAGCACATTTCAGATGGTAAACAAGCATTAGAATTCTGGGCAGATCTGCACTGCTTGCAGGAACTGAAACCTCTCCAAACAGCTGCAGTCTCCTTTCTGCAGATGGGAGTTAATCATAGCTTTTGTTTGGTGGGGTTCTGTCACTTGTAATTGCAAAGCAGGACAGCCCCTGCCTTCATTCCAGCATTCCTGAACAAAAGTGCAGACCTGGAGTACAGATGGGATAAGGTGCGGGCACAAGAAAGGAAAGGTGTGGCTTTCCTCTTTTCAAACAAATAGCTAGATCCCTAAAAGCTAAGCAACAAAGAGGTCTCTCCTCCCCTAATACCATTCCAGGGTTATTGACTCATGCTACCTTTCCTGTCTTTCTCCCTCCCCCCCCCCCCGCCCCCGTCTCTGGCAATTTCTTTTAAAAAATAATTCCGCTATGGGATCACATATGATCTGTCATAATGGCATGTGATTTAACTCAAAGGTCTGTCTGTGCGTGCTCCATTTTTCTGCTGGTGTTCACTGTGTGGAGTTTGGCTGTAGAGCCTCCTTTGAAGCCTTCCATAGGACATCCTAAGAAATAGGCATGGGAATATTTCAGTTTATGAAGAACAGTGCATGTGGCCTCTTGGAAGGGTTCATCATCTCCTGCAAGCACATGCTGTCCCTCTTCCAAAAGTAAAGGGGCTGGTGTTTGTCAGCCACAGGCATTTGCTGCAGATGAAGAATTAGGTGATTCTGTTGAATGGAGAGCTCAAGAGGCTGAGGTACAGAGAGCAATGTGCAACTGCCCTCTAGTGTTCACTAATCCAAATATTTCTGGTGCATCAACACTTGCCTTTACTTTATAAACCTTCTTTGGAATGTCAGCATATCCACTTATTTACAAAGCCCTCAAAAGATACTTCTCTGCTTTAATATTGCCTGTTAATTGATGTAAAATGCCTCCTTATTCACTGTTCATGATTTTAAATATCGTCTTTTAATTATGTTAACCACCTTTGTAAACTCATTGTTTTCAACTTTAAATACTGTCTTCCATTGTTGTAAGCTGCCTTGAGTCCTTTTCAAGGAGAAAGGCGAGGTGAAAATATTTAAAAAAAATAAATAAAGTCTACAAGTCCCACAGTAGCCATGCTGGCTGGAGGAATAGGACCTTGCAGTTGAAAGGAGTAACTTTTCAAGTGCTGATTATTTATAACAATAAAGACACCAGGGATGCCTCACAGGGGTAGCTGTTTAACAGCAGATTAAACTGCTTGTCCATTTGGTTTAGTATTCCCAACTCTGACTGGCAGCTCTCTGAGATCTCAGGATGTAGTTCTCTGTACCTTCTGCCCAATCCTTTCTCCACTGAAGATGCCAGAGACTGAAGCCAAATTCTGGCCAGTGCATTCTGACCTATCTTCTCATACCTATTCAGGACGCTAATCTTACTGTCCTTGCAAGTCTAGTGACCTGCCCATACCTGCCATACAACACCTCCTCCATTTTCAGTATAAAGACCTACAGTGACATAGGGAATAAGCAGACAGGTGCCTGCCCTCCAAGACCTTTCGGTCTGAAAACAGACTCAAGGAGGAGACAACAGAGGGTCTCCTGTCAAACAGATTGAATTAGTTTACACGTAACACCAAACCATTATACTGTATTTACAGAGCACATGTCTTTCCATGAATTTAGCTGACCCCATTCATCAAGGGATAGATCTATCTGTAGTAAATTTACTTCCCTTAACACATTACCTTTTCTTAGAATGTGCACTGAGGCTGTGCTGCTGCCCTCTCATCATTCATGTGGTGAGCATACATGACTGAGCAGACAAGCTGATGTTTGTAGAGCTGTGTGTATGGCAGCTTTCTGTGGAATCTAGAACCCAGCATGGTCCATAGTTACCAGAGGCCAGCAATTTATAACATTCAGGTTTTTAAATAAGTAACTTAAAAGTATCCCATCTGGATATTTTTTTAATATGGAGAAAGTGAATCATTTTTAAAGTTGCAAACTATGGTAGTAGTTGAAACTATGATACGTATTTAAGGTTGCAACTATGATCATAGCTCAGTAATTTGCCCCCCCCCCCTTAACTGTAACAACAACAAATTTCTTTTTTAAAAGTCACTTTCTAAGGTCTGGAAATGACAGAGTGAATCTATTCTGACTCTGCTGCCCATTTATTCCCAAAATGCAAGAAAATAACCGGGATCAGACCCAAAGACTATCTTGTCAAGGATTCTGTTCCTACAGTAGCCAACAGGGTGTCTGCAAGCAGGACAAAAGGTCAATAGACAATAGAACCCTCTCACGTGTCTTTCCAGTGAGTGGTGTTGGGAGGTGTACTGACAGCCACAACCAGCAGCCACTGCCGGATTCAGCCTCCATGTAAATCTGCTGAGTTTCAGTTTGATATGACAGGGAGAAAAATAAGCTATCATTCTCCACATGATGTGTGATACTACAAGCCGCTATCATTCCTCTCCTCCTCCTCATGTGCCATCAAATCAGTTCTGACTTATGGCAACCCTTTTTAGGATTGTTTAGGTAGAGAGTACTCAGACATTGTTTACCGTCCCCTTTGTCTGGGGCACCCAGAGACTGTGCAGCTTGCCCAGACTGGCTCATTCACCAGGAGGCCCAGTGGGGAATCAAACTCCCAACCTCTGGCTCCGGAGCCAGATACCTAAACCACTGAGCTATCCAGTCAGTTGTTCCTCTCATCATCTTTTTTTGTTTTTGCTAAGATAAGTAGGTCCAAATGTGTCAGCATTTCTTTGCAGGTAAGATACGACATTTTGATTCCCTGTCATACTTTTTCTAGCCTTTTGATCTCCTCTTTGACATAAAGTAGTCCGAACTCCTGAGCATCACATAGAATTCAGCCCATAGTCTAGCAAAACAGAATTTCTGTGTTTCTGGCCCCATGCCTAAACCAAAAAGAGAGAGAAAGACCTACTTTCTATTCTCTTCTAGCATTTGAGAGCTTGTTTAATTTGTTGTCTGCTCTGTCCCAGGACTGAAGCAGAAATGCAGCCATCTCATTCCCTAAAATATGCAAGAATGCAATCACCTTTCCTCCCCAATATGCACACACATATTGCATATTGGGGAATAAAATAAAATAAAATGAAAATGAGGCGAGAAGCAGGCTCGGAGGTCAGTGGTGATGCAGCCGTTTTGCATGTATGCAGGATTAGTTCTTGGCATATCCAGTTTGAGAAAGGCTCAGATAGCAGCTGATGGGGAGATCTGCTGCCAGTCAGTGTAGACAATATTGGCTTAAATGGACAAATAATCTGACCTAATATGAGGCAGTTTACAACATCCCTATCAGATTTGTTTGGACAAATTCAAGAATTCCTCCTATTGTTTAGATTTCAGTCAGTGGGCATTAGAAGCCACCTTCACAGATTTAAAGACAGACAGTGGAATGCCAGTTACTGTTTGCTATAGCAGTGTACAAAGAGGGAAAAAATAGAGTCCAGTTCTTCTAGATGCCATTTTCTAGGCACAAAACTTCAGATTCCCCCTGCATCATGTCAGGCTTATATATATCTGCAATTCCAGATTTCAAGCAATTATACATATGTTAACAAGACAAATGACACAGAGATCTTCTATTGCAATAAGTGTTATTTCTTTCCATGGACCCTGCTGTGTAATTATTTCACTTTCATTGTTATATGTCAATAAAGTGTCATAAAGAGGGCTGCAGAAAACCTCAAGCCTTCTAGACTGATCTCTTTTTGAATACTAATTGTCCTCTCTTTCTTTTTTATTATTGTGATAAAGTTGCTTTTCCAAGCAACACGCGTCATTCACACAAAATGTGGCTTAGTTGTATATTCTGTAATATATAATAAGCATTTGGGAAGATAAAGAAACTGAACTGCATTCAAATTAAATTAAAATGCAGTGCAGTTCTGCCCATATCAATTCAGAAGCAAATTCCACTGACTTTAGTCCACGACTGCAATGCAATATTGTGGAATAAATGCCAAAAAATCAGTGGGATTTGCTCCTGAGTTAGGGATGTTCAAGAAATTCATTCTACTGAAAGATTTTTGTTTTTTAAAAACTAAATGTTAAACAACAGATCCACATCGTTTGAACCAAAAAAAGGACACAATTCACAGCTAAAAATCTACATTTCCAAGCTTGCAGTGTATTCTCCAAACAGTAAAACATGTTCAAAATTATGTGCCTATTTGAAAAATGCACAGAAAACACCGAGCACATTCCTAAAAGGCACATAAAACACATTTCCAAAAAGGTACATAAACAGACTTTGTTCAATAGGGCTGTGCATATCAATGCATCTGAAAAAGGGAGCTATAATCCACAAAAACATACCAAATGCCACAAGACTTCTTGTTGTTTTTGCTATATCTACTTGGAAAATGTGCGCAAAAGTATGTAGCCATTTTTCCCACTAAAAAGAAATCCACATGGCCTCAGCATGAAATTGACTCACTGCCCATCCTTAGGTCAGGTAGGTATGTATAGATTCTGCTACAATGTTGGTTGCACTTGCATCCCATTGAAACCAATATGACAAAGGGAAGAGCTTCTAGATATGTTGGGTTGCCACTTTCCACAGAGCACCTGTCCACAGATCTGCCCCTGTTACTACTTAAATAGATACCCGGTGGACTCCTTTATACTACAGTCCAAACACTTGGGAGTTCTGGACTCTTTAGCACTACTAACATTATTGTTTTGAATTGTTTTAACTGTTTTAGTTTTTATAATGTTTAATGGAACCCGCCCTGAGTAGACTCTGTCTAAAAGGGCGGAATAGAAATCTAATAAATAAAATAAATAAAATATTTCTTTATCTTCCTGATCACCTTTCACTTTAGCCATCTTTTAGGACACTGCTGCCATTGCCAATTCCAAACTGGAAAAGGTCTTTATTTTATAACAAGCTAGCCAAAACCCTGTTGCTTTGTGTAGTAAGTTGCACTAGAGTAATTCCATTGAATCAATAGGGATTTGGTGAGTCAACTCCTCCATAATTTCCTCTGATTCAAACGGGCCTTCTCTAACAGTGACTTACTACACTAAGTAACAGGATTTGGGCCAGTAAGTGCTAGGGATTCAAATAACAATAGACTTAGGTCAAAAGTATATCATGCAGCCTTCCCGTATCTATGTTAATCTTCATCTTTTTTTTTTTCTTTTTTTTTGCAGTTTACATCTTCTTTATCTTACATTCATTCCTAATTTAAGCCTCCTCTATTTACAGGTTACAGTCCTAACAAACCATTCTAACAGTCACAGCCTCAACTATCTGAAGTTCCTAGTACAAGCTAAGCTAAACATTCACTCATTCTTTTATACTTTCTCCTCATTCCCTACTCTCCAATTCGGGGGAAAGCAACCAATCATAAGCATCTTCCCTGAAGGCATATCCTTATTCCCTTCCGAACTGTCACAATAGTTCTCAGTGTCAATTGCTCAGCACTCAGCTGTCAAATCAGCCCATTTATTCTATCATGCAACCAGCTAACATACCCAATTGTAAATACATGCCCAATAATTGTAAATAGCCTCTGGAAAATATCTCAGCATACAAAGCCCAGCTTAATTCTGTGCTTGCCTTCTCACAAGTTAAGTCCCAGTTGAAACCACTCAGTTCAATGCAGGCGCTTCCTTGGATGCAAACCACAGCTCAGTTCTGTGCAGCTCATTTTCTGGCTTTAAATAGGCCTGTTTCTGATCAATAATTGCATCACTGATCAGAGATGACAGCAGAAGAAGTTTGGGAGCCCTGTGGAGCCCACCTGAACTGTGAACTGGAAGACCTCTGTCCATGGTCTACTGTGTAGAGCTCTTCAATATGGTTGTACATCCTATCCAGGGTTCCAGATGATGGCAAAAAGCCCAAATGGAGGCAGCTCATTTTCACTGAGACCTTTGTAGGGAAGCTGATGAACATACTGGGGTTTGAAAACAGGGTCAATACAGGAAGCCCTGCTCAGAAGAATCACGCTGGATCAGACCAAGGGTCTGCCACATCCAACATTCTGTTCACAAAGTAGTCAACCAGTTGCTTTTGGGAAGATCGTAATGAGGCTGCGATTGCAACAGATCACTTGTGAACACATGGGGTGAAGCTGTATGCTTAGCTCCATATTGGCTCCACTATTTTAAGTTCCTGAACCTTATTTATTCACCATTAGCAACCTTGCATGTATTCTATTGTTGGAAAGATTCTCCATGATTGTTGTGTGAAACACAACTGGCTTCATCTTCTGCTTCACAGACTGTAGAAATATCCGTAATAGAATTACGTTGGCCAGTCAGTAAAAAAATGAAAGCCAAAGGAGGATTTATTGTCCTGACTGGCAAACATGCAGAACAGTGTTAGACTGGTAGGCAGCAGTTTGAAGTTGCTGCTTTTTGGGATTGGCCATGGAGAAAGGCAGTAGCTAAGGGGTACAGCACATGTGTTGTACACAGAGGGCTCCAGCTTCAATCTCTGGCATTTCAAGGTAGGGCTGAGCAAAAGTCCTCCCTGGAAGCCTAAGAGGTGTTTCCAGTCAGTGTATGGCCCAATAGTCTGACTCAGTACAAGGTAACTTCCTATGTTCTTAATCACTGGGCAAAATACATGTCATTGGAAAAAATGTCTAGAATAAAACTCTGTAATTTCAAGATGTCCACAAACTCAAAGATGTACCTGCAACTATACAGCACAGGAAACAGGCTCAAGGAGCCTAGAGCGAGGGGAGGGGAGGTGTTAGTTCTATGCTAGAGGCAGGGTGACAAGCTTCAGTACAAAGGAACTATGTTCCATCTCTTCTGCATAATAAGAAAAGTCATAGAAAATGTGAAAGAAAACATGGGATTCATTTACTATTTTTAATATCCATAAAATATATTCTGTTCTCTAAAGAGAACATTGATGCACACACTAAAAATTCCAGATGATAAATGGAAGAGCAAAGATGCAATCTGCAGGAATTTATATAGAGTAACAGGGTATTATTAATTGTGGTAATTTTGTCTCTTTCAAAGGACAGCTGGAATCTAGCAGGAATGAAAATATACTCTCTGTAGCTTTATTAAAGGGTTTCATAAACCAAATCTCATTAGATGGGAACTCTGCTGTAGTCCATCATGCAGCTAATATCCAGCAGAAGCTGACAGACCGTACAGCCTCTGGTTATCTAGTAAGAGTTTGTTTTGTGAAATCCTCTGTGTTTGGAAGACTATTTAGGACGCAGTCCCGCGCATGCTTTCCTGCACGCATGCTATTTCCTGAGCAGGCATATACAGGATTTCCCTGCTAGGTAAGGGCTGCTTTCTAGATGTGGATGCATTTAGAACACTCAGTTGTTTTGTGGATTTGGTTTAGAGCTGGAATAAGTTATATTTGGGACTCACAGCACATATACATAGAATCACAAAACAAATGACACAGAGGTCTTCTTTTGCAAATAATGCACAGCCAAAATGAGAAACAAAAGAGTTGCTACTGCACCACCTGAAAGACAAATGGGTTTTATTTCAATCCAAGGTTTCATTGTTTACAATCGAGTTCCTCAGACACATGGAGCAGAATAGTTCAGCCAGAGGTTTATACACAACAGAGCACATGGCAGAGGACTAAAATCTTTAAGGTGGCATCACTGTTTTGTTTTTATTTTTGCTATACATGCTGCGACAGATTAATATAGATTTCTCATTGAACATTTTTCCTTCTTTCCTTGGATTCTGCTGTGTAGTTCTTTTACATTTACAGATACATATCGACTAAGCATGGGTAGCAGGGTTGCTGAAAACCTCAAGCCTTCTGTATGGATCTCTTTCTGAATGTTTATTATGATGCCTTTTTCTGCTATTGTGCCGTATTTCCTTTCCTATCGGCAGCCCTGCTCTTTTCTACCAATTATTTTATAGCTGCATATTCTGTAATCTTTAATAAGTATTGCAGAATTTAAAAATAGAGGATTGGAACCTAATTAAATTAGAGTATAATGAAACCCTACCCATACCTACTCAGAAGTAATTCTAGTTGTTGTCCAAAAACAAACTTTCCAAGCTCTGGTTTCATTTAAAGGCAGATTAGCCACAGGATGAAGAGTACAGAAGAAATTGCTGTCTCGCAGTTTAATAAATTGGGGGCAATGGTCTAGTCTGAGTCACTTTTAATTTAAAAGGGATACGATGTTTCTTGACAACCATGAGGGCTTCTGGAGAAGGTATCCTTCTAGACTTTGTACTAAATTGAAGTGGGCCATACTTACATGCAACATTAATCTTAAAACAGAACACTGGTTTTGTATTTGTGTAAGACTGGTTAAGTCAAAGAAAACACTTTCCTGCTTGAATATAATGCTGCCAAATGATTATGAATAATCCTTTTGCTTTCAATTTCTCATGCGACTTTTTCTTGTTCTTCTGTTTTTTGGGTGGAGGCACATTTTTATGGCTCTTCTTCCACGTTTACCATTCTTGAATCCAGTTGATGTTTTTGCCAGCGTTGTTTGTTTCCCTTTTTCTAATTTTCCACATCATTACATCACAAGTTGTTTGTCTTTCTTGTGGCTATTTTGTCTTGGCACACATGTAAAAGGAAAAGCAGTTTCAAAATTATCGCATTAAAATACTTTAAAAATCAAATCCATTCTGGTCTATGTGATTGGTGACAGATGAGCAATATGGCTTAATTGTACACAGAAGAATTTGTAATGAATAATAATTACTTACATGGAAAAATATGTATATATGTGGATATATTTCTACTTGAAGTTCTGGATCTAGGTCTACTTTTGGTAATTAACTGAGGGCTAACTACATGTTATTTACTCCAACCTGCATATCCATTGCTAGACACCTTTTAAAACTTTCAGGTACACAATAGAATCCTGTGAGGACAATGAGCATAAGTGCATTAGTCACTTTTAAAATGCCGTTCACATAACTGCTAAGGACGGAATTTTTGGTTTTTGTTGTTGTTACTACACCAAGAAATCTTCTAGAATTACCTCAGCTAGAATTCTAGAAGCTTTAGCCCCTCCCTCCCAAAAAAGCCCCCTCAGATATTTGGTTATGGCACAATGGTAGTTTTGCGTAAGCACAGTAAACAGGATTCTACAAGCAAAATCAAAAGATGGGGTGCCCCAAACAAACAAACAAAAAAATATAACTGTGAAACTAGACCTCAGATCAGCACCAAATTTGGCACAGATGCAGCAGAAAGTTGATTCTGCTCTGTGCCAAATTTGGGGACATTTGAACAAAGGGTTTTCAAGTTGTGATTTTTAAAAAAAGTAACACTGTTTCACCCCCATGCAGAACCAAGTGACCATTTCGTTAGCTAACAGAAAAGAGATGAAAAATGTAGATAAGACCAAATTTCCATACCTGGCCAGAGAAACCTCCATTTTAGCCTCTTTTTCTTCATCCACAGGAATTGTGGCAATCATGGCTCTAATTCAGACCCTTTAATTACTCCTTTTTAACCCCTAAAACTTTTGAAATCACTGCCTTTTTAAATAACTTCTGATCATTCAGAAGGAATTATTTGTATAGCATAGCATTCTGGCCAATCAGAATGTGTCTCCAGTCTCCCCACAGGACAGGTGTCTGTCACTTTTAACCCTGCCATGCCCTTCAGTGTGAAAAAAAGCATTTAACTCCTTCCTGGCCATAAATTCTTAGCTTCTGCCTGTGGAAATATTTTAAAAGTTATTTTTAAAAAATAGATAAGAATATACAGCAGCTCATTCATTAATACTGTGAAATTACTGTTTTTTCCCTTTGTGGTTTTGAATTATCTCAAAGCACATTTTACCTTGTTCACTCATGAATAATTTTATCCAGTTTACTTCTACATTCATGGATCCACATGATTTCATATGGGTTTTAAATGTTATCCTCCCTAAACCAATGTCAGATCATGGATCCTATTTGCACCCACAGACTACACCGCAGAAATCATGGGTCCGTCACCACATGGCTTTGCAGTGGTGCAAAAACATGGAGATGATGTACAAATATTCATGGACCCACATGATTTTTCTGCAGGATCATCCCCAAACCACTCATAGGCCCCAGTTGTGCCCATAAGTTACACCATAGAAATCCTGGGTCCCCCAGCACATGGCTTTACAATTGTGTAAAACCATAGATCCAACATCCAACTGATTCTCATAGATCCACATGATTTTTATGCAGGATCACCCTCCAACCACTGTCCAGTTATAGGGCCCATCTGTGCCCACAGACTACACCACAGAAATCATGGGTCCTTCAGTGCATGGCTTTACCGTGGTGCAAAAAGATGGATCTGATGCACAGATCCTCATGCATCCACATGATTTTTATGGAAGATCATGCCCAAACCACTGTCTAATCATAGGTCCCATCTCTGCCCACACTAAAACACAGAAATTGTGAGTCCTTTAGCGTATGGCTTTCCAGTCATGCAAAAACATGAATCTGAAGCACAGATCCTCATGGATCCACATGATTTTTCTGCAGGATCATCCCTAAACCTCTGTCCAATCATAGGTCCCATCTCTACCCACTTGACTACAAGACAGAAATCATAGGTCCCCGAGCGCATGATTTTGCAGTGGCGTAAAAACATCAATCCAAGGAACAGATAATAGCAATAGCAATAACAACCTTAGAACTGCACAGCTGGAAGGGCCAATGGCTCATCAAGTCCAGACTCTGACATGGAGGCACCATGGGGAATTGAACTCCCAACCTCTGACCTAAACCACTGAGCTATCCAGCAGTTCTTGGATCCACATGATTTTTGCATAGAATCATCCCCAAATCACTATCCAATCATAGGGCCCATCTATGCACACTACACTACAGAAATCATAGGTTCCCCAGTGCATGTCTTAGCAGTGGTGCAAAACATGGTTTTGATGCATGGATCCACATGATATTTAACTAGGATGATCCCCAAACCACTGTCCAGCCATAGGTCTCATTTGTGCTCATAGATTAAAACACAGAAATCATGGCTCCAGACACATTCTGATTGGTTAGAATGCTATGCTATGCAAATAGTTCGGTCATTTAAAATGTTCATATTTCTATTATATGTGCATGGTTACTCAAATTGCTTGAGTGAGAGTTCAGGCTTGACTTGACTGAGCACCCACTTTTCTGCTTTTCTGGCTATCTTTTAGTATCTCTACCAACACCACATTTCAAATGACTTGATTTTTCCCCTGTCTTCACTATCTTCCTTTCACATAGTATGTAAGATTTTGACCTTGCTTTCCAGTGACATTCTTTGCTAACTCCAACCTCTTCCTTTTTTTCTTCTTCCAAAAAGCAAAGGGACATACTTTGGAAAACATGTACACAATGTATCCATAGAGGTTTTGGTCCAATACAACTTTTCTTTGTCAGCTTGCCTAACTCAAAGAAAGGGATATGAAATTAGAACATAGCTTTCCAGTCTGCATTTGGTGGAGCGGGCATGGCAACATTAGTTTAACTGAGAGGTTAAAGGTTGTGTATTACAGATGGGCATGAACCTCAGTTCAGAGGTTCATGCTGCTTCACTGGTGTGGCACCACAGGTGCCACACATTTACTTGCCCCCACAAGTTCCTCCACTCACCAGCCAGTGCGATGCTTTTCTCCTGCTCTTTGCACGATCGTCCAGTTGCAGCAGGAGCACCGACTTCCCTTCTCCACCTCCTCCAGCAGCTGCCCACTCAAAGGCAGTGCTGCAGGAACCCCTGTCCCATTTCCTCATCTGGGTGGGCAGCTGCTGGAGGAGGCAGAGAAGGGATTCCATGCTCTTGCTGCAGCAACAATCACGTGAAGAGCAGGAGAAAAGCAGCATGAACTGGCTGCTAGTGGGGAAGCCAGCAGGGGTGCAGGAAGTGAATGTGTGGCACCTGTGATGCCATACCAATGAATCAGCAAGAACCTCCAAACTAAAGTTTGTGCCCATCTCTAGTGTGTATGTTTCTCCACTGTATGTGTTATACTTACTCACACATTTGCTTCATTGTTTCATTTAGTCCAAAACAACCCTTCAAAATATTTTGCCACAGAGGGATTATAGACACATCCAAGGAGTTCTCACTTCTGTCTTCTCCCAGTAACCATATTCCATAACATATGCTCATCTTCTGGAATCCTCTACCACTGGGTAATTCTATATGAAGGAAATTTCTGATCGGATTTGTGGGTAACGTATGTATATTTAAACTCCTGTTTTAAAAAGTCAAGAAATTCAATTCTTCAAAAACCTCTGGTTTATGAATGTGGGATAGTGTGCTTTTCTATCCATGATTCAAAATGTCAGGAAATGGCCCAATATTGCTGCAAAATATCATGCCCATGTTGCCAGCAGGAAAAAGATGCCAGGTTTTACATAGCAAAGGGCAGCCTGAATGTTGACAACACCAATGGCAGCAGTCAAGATGGTCTATAGCAGAGGTCCCCAACCCCCAGTCCGTGGCCCGGTGCCGGTCCATGGCCTGAGCCGGACTGGGCCACCGAGACAGACCTCCCGCCCCGCCCCCCCGCACGCACTCACCCCTGCAAAGCTGCACGCGCGCTCCAGCATGCCCGTGCGAGTGCCACTCCGCCGTTTGCGCATGTGCACGAGAGCGCACGCACCTGTGCGAGCGCCGTGCTGCCGTTTGCGCATGCAATTTAAAAATTCAGTGTGAAAAACTTGCATGGACACCAAATCAATTGAGTCAAATATTTTGACTCCAGTTCGAAGAATCTCAACCCAGTATAGCTAATGGTAGAGAATTACAGGTATAATAACTCCAATACACACGGAGAGCCAAAAGTCTCCAACTCCTGAACTAACTAATAAATATGACATTCATCTTTGTGCCAATGACATGGCCATGAAAGATCTCATAACGTCTTGACATATAGCACTTCTAAGGATATTTCAAGTCACATAATCACTGGGAAGAAGTAGTAGATGGTTAAGCCAAGGAAGATGAATGGTATCTGCTTATGGGTATTCTTGAGAAACACAAAATGTCTGATTCTTTGAATGTGTTTTATAGCAGAACAGGCAACTTTGAAGGGACTGGGAACCCTTGTTTCCCACCTTCCTCCCATGTTTAGTGGGCTGCACCACAGCCTCTAAATTTTTCATGTCTCCAGGCATCTTGGGAGAACTATTTGCCATTTAAATGCAACACACGCCCCCTGGCTAGTCAGAAATAGAAGTGACAGGCTGGTCACTTCCAGTTTCTAAAAAAGGCTAACTCTGGATTAAAGGAGGCCTGAAGGCAAAATTACATTTAAATGGCATATTTCATCCCTTGCAGATTTTATGGTGAAATGGGGTGGGGGGTGGAAACCACACACTGAGGCCTGAAAGACTGAGAGAAGGGCCTCCTGGAAGATCTTAAAAAACAGATGGAGTTGAATGTCATCAGCACAATGGTGGTACCACACCACAAAATTCTGGACAGCCTCTTTATTGTCAGGACTATTTTTCAACAAGTGTGAATGGTAGTGAGCAGAAGAAAGCATAAGCCTCCCAGGAAGTATTGGGACAGGAAATAGGCCCCAGACAACCTACTGTCCTACTCAGCTGGGCAGTGTGGCAGTGGTGGAGGGGGGCAGAAGACCTGGAGCAAATAAGGTAGGTGCTGGGGCCCATGAATGGGGGCGTGGGGTGGGAAACCCATGAAGAGGCTGCAGGTCCCCTTCATTTAGAGATGGACTAAAAAACTGAATAAATCAGAAACTGTTGTTTTTTTAAAAATCCAGCATGGTTCGTGGACACGTACGAACCATGAACCATCATGAACCGCCATTGTGCTATTTCGTGCGCATCTCTGACCACCGCTCATATTCAGCCCTCTGATAAAAAGGCATCCTTTTCTCATTCTCCCCCTATGCCTGTACAAGATTCTGGTGAAAGAGACAGTGGTGACTCTCCTGGTGGATGGGGAGTCTAATGTGTGCCTGAATGCTGGCATGCTGCCCACTCCTGTTTGAAAATACTGACCCTCAATATATCAACCATAGAATCAGAAGTTAAGAGGCAACTCCCATCTCTTCAACCAACAAATGAACAAATTGTACAACAATGAATTAAAATTAAACAAAAGGGAAAAAGTCACAAACCCACCAAATTTAAATTTAAAATATCTGGGCAAAAAGAAATGTTCTAATCTGGCACTGAAAAGAAAACAAGATTGGTGCCAATCTTTTGTCCTTTGGGAAAGCATTCCACAGTTGAGATGAAATCACAGGGAAGTCATTCCTGTATACCAAAGCCTTTCTAGTCTCTGAACTATGCCCATGCTGTCTGAACTGTTTATACCATTCCCATCAGGTAGTACAGAAACATGTGCACTCAACTATCTGCATAATTAAGCTGCTGCCTAATTGCCAGCAATAAGCAAAATCTGCCTTCAGGTGATCAGGCAAGACATACTTCCACCCTTTGCCCACTGTTTCTGATTCCCTTTACATTTCCTCCATTCTTCACGCTGCTCCTCACATCTTTGTCACGAGGATGTCTTGGGAATGTAACACTCCACGAAGGTGACTGTTTTCCATCCCCTGCCAAGCATGCTAAGATGGAAGAGGATGGAGAGAGGATTGTCAGCCAGCCACAGGTTGGCCATTTCCACACCACAAAGAAAGAAATGCATCCTCAGAAGTAGAACAAAGAGGACACGTCTTTGCATGAAAGGTTCATATGCAAATATGTATGTATCAATTGAAATTTGAAAGTAATTTGTGTAATTTAAATAGATATACAATTAGTCTCATTATAGGGGAGACGGCTGGTGTGCACACCTGCCCTCTTTGCTCTTCAAAGGCTAGCTTTACCTGGGCAACTTCAAGGCCCCTGTTTTCTCTTTTTAGGGTAGTTTTAATCATGTGTGTGCTGGACAGACCTTCAAACGGGAGATGCCATAAAGAAGGACTCATGGCCACTCCAGTCACCCATTGCATCCAACCACTGAGTTTTCCCACCTCCACCTTAGAACAATAATTTGATGGGCAGAAAAGCACACCTGGAGGAGAGGAGGATAGCAAGGTAGTCACACTGAGCAGAACAGGAGAACAGGTTCCGTCATCTGATCAAGGGTCCTTCCAAGGCACTGAATGGCATGCCTCCTAAAGAAGAGAAAACCTAACCGTTTCTCACTACTCAAGAGTACCACTTACAAGTGAACTGTGAGACAAAGGTAAATTTTCAAAGACAAAGAGCTTTTTAAAAAAATGCCAAGCCTACACAGCCAAAAATATATTTCGAAATGTTTGTGCCTGGAGTCCTGCTCATGACTAGACCTTTCCCAGATTTTGTAAAATTTCTCTTCTAATGACTTGTTATTGTTTCTAGAGTGTTCTTTCTTTTTCTTTGCTGTGTTCCTCCCCTCCACTTTTCTGGCCACCCTTTTCCCCCTGGAAGTGCCTTTTTCCTGCACCTCCGCAATTTGACAGGAAGTGTCACCCACTCTGCTTATTTTAGTCTCCTGAGATGTGGGCAGGTCTACCTGCCCTGAGTGCTTTAGATAGTGCATCACTGCATCACTAAGTGCTCACTTTTGTTCCGAGTTCTTTTTCAAGCTGTTTCTAAAGAGAGGGAGAAACACACACACACACACACACACACACACACACACACACACACACACACACACACACACACACACACACACACACGAATCCTGAATAGCAACGTTTCTATCATCTGTTGTCATGACACACAGATGACGTGGGAACATTCCTCGGCAACAAGGCTGGATTGTTGTTAGAGGAGTTTAATTTTGGTGCAGAATTCTAATAGGAAAGGATGTCAAAAATATATCCGGGTGGGAGAGAAGCAGGTGGGCCCCTGGATCCATGTACAAAGGCGGCGGAAGTAGCTGGTTGATTGCCAGATTTGCCCACGAAGAATTACATATTCATTAGTCCCTTTCTTCCTTTCTTCCATACTTTGTGGAAGAGGGGAGATTTATGATATCTTTGCTGTTACTCCTCTTTTAGTCTCTTCTTTGAAGAAGTTACTTAATCAGGGTGTCCTCTTGTGCATCCCCGCCCCCACTCCTGGAAATGGAAACTTATTCCCCGTAGAAGGCACATAGTTCCATAACATTTGCATGTGCTAAATGATAAGGCTCAGGATGTGGTTTTACTTCATTTTGCATTTGAAGTAATCCAAACAGATGATGATGATGATAATTACGATTATTGTCTTTCCACCACGGATTGTATTCATTTCAGGAAACTCGATCCACTTTGGAATTAACATATTTTCACCGTGTTATGAAACCACTTCCTAGTAGTATCTAAATCTCATGAGAGAAAGCCTCAGTCTCTGTGGCAAATCTGTCTTGTTGTGTAACATCTCTTTTCTTTTGTTCAAACCACAATATTGCTTGATCAAGTCATGTGCTACAAACCATCTGCATAGCATGAACACAAAAAAGAGAGGATGTATTTAATTCTACAGATAAAAAGCTTTTAAACGGAGTGCTCTGAATTTTGCTTCAGCTTGCCAGGCTTCATAAACTGTCATGAGAAGTCTCCCCTGTTCTGCCATTAAAAATAGGAATGGCTAGGATTCAGAACAGAGGAGATGGTAATCCTTGGCCAGCAAAGCAGGTTTCACTGTTAAGAAGATTTGGTCATGTGACACAAAACTAGTAAAGGTGAGGTATACTAGGATGCTGTACTCAGAACCCTTTTGTCCATCCTGCTATGCTTTCACCTGTCTTTCTGCTACTTTTGTTATCAGTCCATCAGCTAACAAATTAATCAATGGGATTTGGTGATATTGTGCTTGCTTGCATAGCAATAGCTGCATACAATCAATGAATGTCCAATGGAGCAAGAGGCAGCATCAGTACAACAGATTCCACACAATCCACCAATGGTCATACAGGCTGGGAGGATTCTATGAGTTTTTCTGAGAGATCCTGGGAACATTTCTAAACGATACTGGGACAGATGAACTAACAACCCAATGACACAAAGCAGCTACATAGCCTCATATGATTTCTTTCATGAGCTTATAAAGAAATGGCCAAGCATATGATATTTTGTGATCACTACTTTGGGTGCAATCAGATAGCAGGAAAGGCACATGTCCCATTGCACTAGAAAAGGTTATTTGGCAGGGAGCGCTCTCCCTTAAAGCTACCCTTCCATCGTCCAAGGAGTTGCTCCACCCTGATCCCCAAAGCTATGGTTTTTCCAGTAGCGATGTATGGAAGTGAGAGCTGAACCATAAAGAAGGCTGACCGCCGAAGAATTGATGCTTTTGAATTGTGGTGCTGGAGGAGACTCTTGAGAGTCCCCTGGACTGCAAGGAGATCAAACCTATCCATTCTGAAGGAAATCAACCCTGAGTGCTCACTGGAAGGACAGATCCTGAAGTTGAGGCTCCAATACTTTGGCCATCTCATGAGAAGAGAAGACTCCCTGGAAAAGAACCTGATGTTGGGAAAGTGTGAAGGCAAGAGGAGAAGGAGACGACAGAGGACGAGATGGTTGGACAGTGTCATCGAAACTACCAACATGAATTTCACCAAACTCCGGGAGGGAGTGGAAGACAGGAGGGCCTGGCGTGCTCTGGTCCATGGGGTCACGAAGAGTCGGACACGACTTAACGACTAAACAACAACAACAAAACAACTGGATCAAAAAGGTCCAGCTTGGGCACAGATTGGGACTAGGCTAGAGTACTATTTCCCCATATGTTGTGTGATCGCTGGGAAATAGATCTCACTGGACTGCTCCACAAGTGACCCAAAATGCGATGGATGTCCACAAGTGATCACACCCTTTGTGATCTAGAGGGAATACTGGGAGACCCTGGAAGGGTGATTTCACCCAATCACTCACCTACTTTATCACTGCAGTCAGGCTTTTTAAAAGCTGTCATGGACACCAGTCAAAACTGCAAAAAAGCCTAGCTGCAAGGGAGGAGGGGTGATTTTTGGTGCAAGGGGTTAAGAGCCCATCTTGTCCAAACAGAAACTCTCTTCAAATCTCCTCACCTTGTACTGCAATTAGGCTTCACTGCAATCCAGTCATTGATCTGAAATATGCAAGTATGAAGCTGGTGGTCAGATCACAATATTCTGTGGGCCACATGAGGTCCAGGAGCTTCATATCTGCCCTAGATTCAACTCCAAGAGCCCCTTCCCTCCAGCTACCAATGTCATTGCTGAGGCCATCAAAGAGAGGGAAGGGTCTACTGAGCTGCCCCCACTTTCCATCTCTGTAACCTACTCATGCAGCTACTTGTTCATGAAAAAGAATGGAAAGTAAACAATCATCTCTGATTTTCTATAGTGGATCCCAATTGGTCATTAACAGGTGAATCCAACTCACCACAGCCTCACAGCCTGACTTAAATGATCTAAAGAGAGCTAGGATCACATATTGCCACCATACTAATGAGGTCCTGAAGAGTATGTTTGGTCTATAGATGGGCTGCAGGCTGAGAAGACTGCCGCTCTAAATGATACCTGTAAGGGAACACCATTTTGAATTATATAGACTCAAATGGCTGTCCTCCAGATGGAGGACTTGGGTTTTCTCTGTTGCTCTGCCCTCCCTGGCCAAGCAGTGACATGTCCATTTTAAGGAAAGGCCAAATGGGAAGGTCTCTCTGTGTGTGCATGGTCTGTGTCTCTTTGTCTGAAGCACTGGGGTGTGATACCCAATCCACAGCTGCCTTAGCTGTAATTTTAAAACAACAGCCCTAATGCAACCTTCATCTTTCCTGACTTACATCTAAGAAAGACATGCCTGGAGAATTCCCATATTGCCATGAACTTTTGGACTTTTAAGTTCTTCATACTGATACACGCCTGACGAAGTGGTCCTGATACACCAAGCTTGAATATTGTCTTATGACTGTTTTAGTGACTTATTTTTATCACCTACTCTTGCATTTGTATGGCCGTTTCAGTTAATTATGAACCTGGGACCTTTTCTGTTTTGGACTGCAACTCCCAAAATCCTCTGGCTTGCCTGTCCCCGGGATGGGAGTTGTTGTGTAAAAAAACTAACATTCCCTAGTTCTGGGGACTCAGGGAGTGAAGGGCCGCAAAACACATGCCTTGCATCTGGAAAACACAGTGTTTAGTCCTTTTAAGGAACCAATGAGGACTGAGTCCTTTGTCTAACAAGTCCCTGAAGGGCTGGAAAAGAGCCTTCCTTGAGCTGCTGTTAGTCAATGTAGCTCCATCAGAGGCAGAACTATCCATTTTGGCAGCTGGGGTAAGTGGCAGCACCTTCTACCTACTCTGCACTGAGGTGTGCGTGCAGGGCCCCCTCCCAAGAAAAAGGAGGCGGAGAATGTGGTTCATTTTGAAAAAGGAAAGTGTTTTCTTAAAGGAAAGTTAATTGGGTCGTCAGGTGGTATTTCCCAAATATTCACCAGTAGATTCGCTTCCAGGCTTTGTCATTCTCTAAATTTTGGTGTCCTACGGCAAAACCAGATTGCCCCACACTAGTTACAGTCCTGCACTCCATGGACCATTGGTTTGACTCAATGAAAAGTATCTACCTATGTTGCTAGATAGGGATGCTCACACGCTCCCTGACCTTGGTCTGTGTCCCAACATGGCTGCACAAGTCGATGCTCAACCTGCCCCAAGCCCTTGTGGCGACATGTGCCCTTTGTCCTTTTGTCTGGGTCTGTGATGCTATTTGTGCATTACTGGTTCTCCTTGAAACCCTCCCACTACAAAACCCTCTTCCCGCAAATGGGGAAATGCAAACGGCAAGGCCTTAGACTGAAAGGTGCAGGCAAGACAGAAAGGCACCAGTCGCAGTCTGAAGAGCTGGGGACTTGGTTTTATCTCCTTCTTTTTTCCAGCTGCCAGGAGAGAGCCCCCATGCTTAAGTCACAGGAAAGTGTGAGGGAGGGCATGGCATGCAGTCCTCGTTGCTTCCTTGAAAGGGCAATGCAGGGAGCCTGCTCTTCCCTACACTGTGTCCATCCTGTCTCTTCCACCACTCCCCCTCCTTCCTCTTCCCTGGATCTGAAATAAGTGGTGCTGCAGCCACACACACACACAAAGTGATTTAATTAATGACTTTGCAGCAGGAAAGGCAAGGATGGTTCATATCCAAGGTAAGTAGTATATTCCTTTTCTCCATTGCCACCAAGAGAGAGTCTTCCTTAGTTTTTCTTTCTCTTTCCCACTTCCAATTCCAAGTTGTGAATGGCATATGTAACATGAGTTATCCTTGGGGATGCCAATCTGCACCATAAGTGCCTCTGCACCTTTTGCTGCACTCCGTGATCACTGTGTAAATGCACAAATATCACAAATTTAAACATTTGTCTGAAGCCAGTGTACATCCCCATGTTGGGAAAGCAGCATGTAGCATTTTTTACTTGTCTCCTTTTCTTGGTTGTTGTTATGTGCCATCAGGTCACCTCCAACGTACGGCAACCCTATGAATGAGCAACCTCCAAAATGTCCTATCCTCAACAGTCTTGCTCTTGTAAATTCAAGCTTGTGATTCCTTTAGGGAGTCAATCCATCTTGTATTTGGTCTTCCTCATTTCCTGCTGCCTTCAACCTTTCCCAGCATTATTGTCTTTTCCAGAGAATCTTGTCTTCTTATGATGTTCCCAAGGTAGGACAGCATCGGTTTCATCATTTTTGCCTCCAGAAATAGCTCAGGCTTGATTTGTTCTAAGACCCACTTGTTCATCTTTCTGGCAGTTCAGGGTATCTGCAAATAAAAAAAAAAAATTATACTTAAAAAAAAGGGGGGCTTACCTTTTTATGGGTATCATTATATTATTTAATTATTTTATGTTGCTTCTGTGGCTGAAGAAGGAGAAAGGTGTTATATAAAGGAGGAAGAAAATAGTTAAACAAGCCAAATAACTGGATAATCATCACTGAGGCAAATTGTGTTGCTTTGAATTTTGATGGCCCCGTATTCAGAGGAGGAGGGACACAGCTGCTCCAGCAAGGAGGCAGCATGAATACCATCTCAGGATAAGTTGCCATTGGTAACAGCATCATAAGTATGTGATCCTAAGCAGACTTAATTGGAAACAAGCCCAACGAAATAAACAGCACTTCCTTCCTTCCAATCAAATGTGTTTAGGATTGAAGTGCCAATCTTTTAAAAAGAAGGCTTGTACTTGCCTTCTGTGAATTCAGCAATGTAACATTTATCATTGGAAGGGGGGGGGAGTTGTTGAGGGGGAGAGATTTAATTGTAGTTTTAGTTTGGCATTCTGCTGAGTCCTCAGTCTTAAAACTCCCTCCCTCTCCCTCTCTGTATGTGTGTGAAAAGCAGCCATCTGATCAAAGGAGTTCTTCTAATACTGTAGCATTTGGTAAAAAGCAATATAGTGCTGTTTCCTGGATAAACACACAGACACCTCTCGACTAAAATGACAATTCCCTTTCCCTCTCAGGCAGTGGTAGCGTATACATGTAAACCTGATTTTTGCTCTTTGCAAAAGTAATGTGCAGCAATGTATTTAAACCATGATGATCAAGTAAACTTAAAGAACAAGCCAAGCAGGTGGGGATTTAAAAAAACACACCAAAGAAAAGACTATTGCCGGTAGAAACGGTTTCTTCTTTTTTTTTTCTTCTTCTTCTTCTGACTTTAAAAGTCTTGTTGAGACTATTATTTTGCAATATCCAGTTAAACCGTCTACAGGGTGATCTGTGCTAGTTGAATCTCCTTATGTATTTCCTTGAATGTTTGCAGGAACAAACTGGTCATTCATCCAGAATAAAGTGCAGCTTCTGAAAGATTTGGTAAGAGGCTTTGTGTGTGACTTGGAAAGTTAGCGGGTTTTACAGATGTCAAAATAACTCAAGCAATCATAAATCTCTGCCTGTGAGCAATTTGTCTGAAACCAAACACCTCTGTTCCTCTATCTCAGAGCCTTGCCCAAATGCTTTACTGTGTAGTCTCTGTCTTTTCACTCTTACGTCTGAAGAAGTGGGCTTGTTCCACGAAAGCTTACATCAAAATATAGCAGTTAGTCTTTAAGGTGCCACAACGTCTTTTGTTTTGCTTTTGTTTTGATTTGTGTTTTCTGTCTACAATCTTCACACCATCAAGTGGGCAAAGCAGACCCTATCATTAGGCAGAACGAGGCAACTGCCTCAGGTAGCAGGCTCTGGGGCATAGCAGTCGTAGACCTCTAGCCATCCTCCCTGAGGCTCCTAACCATTACCTTCTTTAAAAGACACAGCTGTATGTATGGTCCTGTCATATAACTTTTCCCAGCTCTGCTTAAAAGGGCCTCTGAGCTCTGTACATGTGGCAGTTATCCAATGTATGCTGCAGCTACCAACTCCCCACAATTTTTATTTTCATTCAAGAGAAAAGTTCTTCAAAAGGAGCCCTGCAAATTGATTATGTGCATGTGGAACTCACTGCCACCAGGCAAGTCATTCTGGAATTTCTATTGTGGTTTCAAAGAAACATAGGAAGTGATGTGTGGAAGCCTTCAAGGAGGCAGTTTCCAGGATCAGGGGGCCTTAGGATGTTCGCAAGTGGGGGAGATCAAACTAAGGCTTGGAATGTTACTTTTAAAAAGTGACATGCTAGGCTTTGCTTGCTATTTCTCCCATTATTTGTGATGGTAAGAGTGCTAGGTAGTTGTTTTTAATTAATACTAATATTTTACAACAAGGCATATGTGGAAAAAATGGCTCAAAATGGTGCCAGTTCCTCCTTCAAACAATATTTTAGAAAGAAGGGAGGAACTTTATTTGTTGTGCTAAAAAGTAAAATAGTTACCTATTTTTACAATAATTTGCAACAGGAATGTGACTTGATTACCACCCCAAAGGTGGCACATTTCAGGTAACATGATTACTTGTATCATGTTACTTCGAGGCTCTGAGTTGGATGAGCAAGGAGTGGAGGAAGGGATGTGTCGGGATATGAGCAAAGACAGAAAATATGAGACAAGGTCATGGAGAGCTTTGAAGGTTGCTCATCTAGGATCCAAGAACAGACAGGAAGCCAAGGAGTGATTGATGCTTCATGGCCTGAATGCTGGGAGGGGAATCATTTTGCAACAGAGCTTTGAATGTGATGGAGGACCAGAGAGAAAACAACTTAAGAGATGTCCTCCTGACTAAATAACCTAGTGAATTAGGTATCTAGTTATGGAGCCAGAGGCTGGGAGTTCGATCCCGCACTGTGCATCCCAGGAGAAAGCCAGTCTGTGTAGCCTTGGGCAAGCTGCACAGTCTCAGGATGTACTCAGAAGAAGGGAATGGTGAACCACTTCTCTACCTAAAAAAACTTGGAAAGAAGGTCATACACAAGTCAGAATTGACTAGACAGCATGCAGCTATTATTTAAGAGATGTCCAGAGAGGAACAGAGAGGAAGGGACATGCTTTTTTGTTGTTTTTGTTAATATTATAAAGCAGACTTTCTGGTGCTGCTGAATTGCGGCTCCTGTGATGTCTTACTATAGATTATGCTGGCAAGGGTGGATGGGAGCCACAGTCCAACAATATCTAGAGGGCCACATGTGGTGCATGTCTGTTTTAAAGGGGAGAGAATCACTAAGATTTGGCAATGAACTGAATTTGAGGGGGGTTTAAGGAGAAAAAGGAATGAAAGGGAAAACTGGGCTATGTTTGGTGACACTTAATGGATTAAAATGTGAATGAGGAGATAAGAGTTTAAGAAGAAGCATGAGAAGGTCAGTCATAGACAGATTGAACACTGGATGATAATAACAACCAAACAGAAGTATTGCAGGGGCACTATTGATGTATCTGGCTGGCTGGCTGGCTGGCTACTTCATCACTGGCATAAAGAAAGGACGAAAGAAATGAAGATAGGCAAGGGCACAACAGCGCAGAAAGTGGAACATTAGGGATGTAGGAGAAATGTGGTTCCATGTACCATTTAAGTTAGGAAAATAAGCAATATAATTACCTTGTTCCTCAGGATGGGGCAGGCTGTACAGTTAAACATCTCAAGAAGTAATATGAAAACAGAGAACTTCCTTTGTATTACTTATTGCAGTATAACATACTTCTATATAATATGCTGGGTACTTAGAAGAGTTTATCACTTGGTGGCAGTACTCTGTAGCTATAGTGGAGTCTCCTCTTTCAGTGCTGCTTCAACCCACTGATGTAGAAGCGCACACAGTGTTTTTGCTTTGTAGAAGGACAAGGTTAAGGGAGAATAATTTGCATAGTGAAGCTTTGACACACATTTGTCTTGATCCAGGCACAGGCATGCAGAGGCAGGCTTTTCAACATGTGTCCTACATGTTAGGTATAGGCAATAGAAAGAACATTAAGTGCCCAGAGTCGTGTTGGTGATTTGTATGCTGTAATAGCATAAATGGAATAGTATAAAGCACTGTGGCAAATTGCTGCTAGCTAGCACCTCGCTGCTTGTATTCATTGTTGCGGGCTAGTCACATGATCCGGCGTGCGACAAGGAATACAAGTGACAATTACTTAACTGGCAGCAATTTGCTACTGAGATTTACACCACTGCACTGATGATGGTGTGAAACAACCAAGAGGATTCCGGCCACTCCCACCCTAAACAGGCTTGACTGGATTTGATGGAGTTAAGGCCCAAGTACTGAGGATGGTGACCTTATTTTGATTTATGCTGCAGTTCTAATTTGTGTGTGAAAAGGGCCTTTTCTTCAAGTAAATACACTGGCTCAAACTCTAAAAGGTGTGTTGATGGGCCTGTCATAGGGAGTACTTATTCCTCTCTGTTGCCACTAGGTAAATAAGCAAATGAGTAGGTTCTGGCTTGGTGTAACAGCCAAGGTTGCATACGTGAAGCCACAATCAGACCGTTGGTATCTTCCATATGTGTCTGTTCCTCTGGATCTGAAAAAATAGTACCCCACCTCTCATTTTAACCCAAAAACAAATCATTACCAGTATCAATGATAGTTTGACTAGAGTGTACTGCACATGCTTGAACCCAGGTTATGATCTCCCCAGCTTCCCCTCTCCCTGTCTTTTCTGAATACATTTTCAACACCATTTTTAATGCCACTACAGTGAAAACAAATTACATTCTGCTGCTCCCATTAACACCATAGGCCAAAGGAGAGAGGCACCAGTCAACACAACAGGCTTTATCCTATGCTTGACATATACTGAAATGGCCACACGCCAGGGCCTGATGGTTGTTAATGGAGTAGAGAAAGCGGAGGAGACCATTTTAAAATTGAATTGACATTCTCACTAATATAGCTTTTTTCCCCATTCAATTTGCCTTAGCGGAAAATGGAAAATCTGGTTTAAGGATTACTTGCACTGATGACCTTACAGAAATTAAAATGGCATCCTGCATTGCTTTATCAGTAGCCTAAGAGAAACTTCACATGTTATGATTTTAAGTGGAACATGTTACAAGCTGGCGCTGTGTATCCATTAAAACGATAATATTTGGATATGCACATAAATCTTTTCCTAACCAGATGTATGCCATGGAAACAGACTGTGATTGTCTTTGTTTTTCTCATGTGCATTTCTGAAATATTCACAAAATCTTCAAAACTCCATTCCTCCCCCCAAACATTATGGTTTTCACTCCTATTCAGGGTGTATCTCTAACACAAGCCCATTAAAATCTTAATATAAGTGGCCCTGAAGGCAGGCAGGTTAGGTATGTGATTATGGTCATGAGCTTCTAAAAGTCAGCACATAGAAGAAGAGAAGGTTATTCTGAAAGCTTGTGGACTAATGACTTAAAACTAGAGCTTTGAAGTAACATGTTACAAAATAATACATTAGTTGGAATATGTTATTTGGGGCATTAGTATTCTTTATACTAGACGATGTAACAAGAATGTCAACAAAAGGCTAATAATGCTCCCGGGAATGTTAATGATGTAATTTCTGACAGTGTTTGTGCTCTATCCTGCTATAGCTCTAGAGTAGCGATTCTCAACTTTTTTTTTTGCAATGGCCATAAACACAACATGAAAGAAATACAGGCTGAATCAGGATTGGGTAAGTCCTGTAACAAACTTTACAAGTGATGTATGAAGAATTGTTTCCAGTCTGTGGCCCCTTCAAATGTCCCAGGGCCCCTCAGGAGGACCCATGGGCCCCATTGAGAATGGCTGCTCTAGAGCACAGTATGGAGGGGCTGGGCAACATGTGGCCTATGAGCCGCATACTGCTCTCCAGCAACATAAATGCAAAATTCCAGCACCCCCACAGTCATCTCCAAGGTTTCAAAATCTCCTTGTGCCCTCTTGGAGGTGTCTGGGCAATTTTGCCATGAATTGCGGGAGCCTCTGGAGTCTGCACTGCTTGGGATCCTAACCCCACCCAATGCATTTTTTAAAAAATTGGCCACTAGAGGGCCTTCTCCACTTAAAAAGATTGTAAGCCAGGTATTTTGGGTCCTGGGGTTGAGAAATTTCCAGGGTAGGACATATGCAGCTCCCAGACTTCTGGAAGTTGCCCATCCTTGCTGCAGACCAATAGTTTTAGAATGCCCTGAAGTTTTAGCTATACTGTAAAGCTGCTCCTGGAAATTACACACTTACCTTTTCTGTGTTTTGGAGGAAGTTGTATGTGTTACGTGTGTTTTCCTTTGGAGAAAGAATCCATTACGAACCAAAGATCCATTTTCTGGGCTGTGAATAGCAATGGCTAAGTGCCTGTTGGGTTTGGAGGTTGGAGGGATAACCACTAAGTATGGGCTTTCTGATGTGGAGAGAAGGAATTAAGGAACAATTAATGCAAATACGTTAATAATTTATAATAGAACAAACTTGTACCATCTCCAGGAGCTATTACAACAATGCCCCGCATGTAACAAAATGGCCAAAATTCCTGTTAGGCAGTCACTTTTCAAAGTGAATTGCTGTAAAGTTAAGAGATCTCCGTAAACATTACCTACTGCCCACAGTTATCTATCTGTTGGTGTGCAACAGATAATGCATATGGAGATTTCTTAATTTACAGCAGTTTGCTTCTAAAAAGTACCTTGCTGGTTCTTGACCATAATAAAGTTATCCTATCCTTCTAAAAAGTACACCTTTTGCTTAACTGTACAACAGGATTTTAGCTGGTAACATATCAAGTTCTACTAAAGACAAACTCAGATATCCTTGACTCCCTTACTAATTACCAGCAAAGTATTTTTTATGGTAAGTAAGCATGGAATTTTTGGATTTTTGGAGTATAATCCCATAATCCTCCTCCATTCTGAGTGTTTCACTTGACAGACCCATGGATTTTTTGGACTAAAGATCCCATAATTGTCCATTCCGTCTGACAGGCCCATGCCTACAGACACCTAAATGTGGCTTACATGCAGAAAAGGCCTAGCACAGGTTGAACTCTGCCCTAGTTTATGTTAGTGAGGAGCTTCCTTTCTGAACAGGAAGCTAGGGCAGGGCTAGGCCTATGCTGGGTTTGGAAGCCATTTTAGCTAGGCTGCAGATTAACCTGTCAGGTAGAATGGAGAATGATGGGATCTGTAGTCCAAAAATCCAAAGATTCCATGCTTAATGGTAAGAAGGAGGGTTTACAATAGATGTATTTATTTAATTTATATCCCAACTTTCTCCCTTGTTATAGCTTACAATGTAAGTTTAGAAACATATATCTCTGAGAAACACAACCAACTACACTATTAAAACATCGTTAAACATACCACACTAAAACAGAAAATTAATATAGCTTAAAAGCTATTTTAAAACAACAAAAAGAACAACACACTCCATGGAAAATTTATTCACCAGTCAATCTGTGGACAAAGACCCATCAAAACGAAAAGGGCTTTGCCTGCTGGTGGAAGAACAGTTGGGTAAAGGCAGCCTAGTCTCCCACGAAAAGGTCCTTTCTGGTTTCCTCACCAAAGGTGCCTGTTGAGAGTGATGGGACAGAAAGAAAGGACACTACTGAAAACCTTAAAACCAAGCAGACACATGCAGGAAGATATGGTCCCTTAGATACCTGGATCCAAACTGTGAAAGGCTTTATAACTCATAAGTAGCATTCTGAGTTGGGCTCAGAAATAAACCGGTAACCAATGAAACAGTTGTAGCAAATAATTTCTATTTTTACCATAAATGGCTCCAATCAACAGCCTGGCTGCAGCCTTTTAGCCCCACTGAAGATTCAGCACATATTCAAAGGCAGCCCCAAATATGGCATATTGCAGTAATCCAAATGGGACAATTGTACTCCTTTTGTTTGTGCTAACACACATACACACAAATTATTATCTGGAGAAGTGGGGAAAATACTGGTACAATGCTGGAAATGAAAATGGTGGAGAAGAACTACCATATTGGTTGGCTGAAATTAGTTAATTAGATACTTATAGCTGGCTATCGTGCTGTTATATACATTAATTTTCTCTGCACTGTGGGTTTCTGAGGCATGATATTTTATGGCTCCTTTAAGAAAGAGATAAATATGGACATTTCTGCATATAATTTGTTGTTAAAAATGGAGGACTGCCGATTACCAATAAATGTCAATTATGGCTGTACTTCTGTCACCTGTAGTTTTACATTGCTATCTGCCTGTACTCTTTTCAGAGGCCTTTCTCCAGGTGTCAAAACCAACTGAGATGGACGGGTGGTCTCAGAACTGTGAAATGTTCTCCCAAAGGATACACATCTAACACTATCTTGTAATTTTTCTGGCACCAGGTAAAATTGATTTTATTTTCCATGCATTTGACAGTGTAATCCTAAATACAGTATGTCAACTCAGAACTAGTAGGCAGAAAGAAGCTACATTAAGTGCATTTGGCTGCCAGGAAGCTCTTAATTTTTTAAAAAACTGAATTTGCTGAATTTTTGTTTGCATTACATTTTATTCTCTCCTCCACTTTCTCTTATATTGTGTATGACTGATATTGGGGGAGGTGCCCTTGTCAAAAGCTGCCTATGCATTTTGATCTTTCAGACTATTGATCCATTTGGTTCTTTGTTGTTTAAATAATATTCGTTAGGAAGCTACATGTTGTGCTTGAATCCTTTTTTGAAAGGGGAAAGGCCTGCACAGATTTCATGGCAGATACTCTTTAAGAGGTTAGCAGGATATCTTTCCCAAATGAAAAAATGTCAGAGTAGCAGCATCTACCTTCTGTGAGGTAAGTAAAAGAAAGCTGATTAGTCTATGGCAGACCTTTCCTGTGAAGAGAGACACCCATGAGGGCTAGAGCTTAGTGTAGAAAATGTATTAGCTAACAAATGCATTAAAAGAGTGATGCAAGAAATCTAATTCTGAAAGCCACCATGTGTCCAGAGATAGTTAGCACTGACAATGACCCTTGCCAGGTTCATACCTAATGGTAGGTCAGGTTGTGGTTTGTTGTTGCTTCTAAACCCCTTAATATTAAAATAAATTATGGTTTGTTAGCCAGCTCCAAACCATGACTAGAAGTTATGATTTATTGTTTGTTTATGACAGCTGATCACAGTATTCTGAGAGGTGAAGTTAAAAAGAGTCTGCACTTTTTCAACCTCTTGTTTTTTAAACCATAGTTTGTCAATATGGCTGTGGCTTGCTCTTAGCTGGTTTCCTCAGCTGAGAGTCTGTCTGTAAACAGGAGGTGACAGAAGGAACAGGAGAGCAGACAAGAAATTGAGAACTCAATTGTGATTTACTTGTTTGTCTATGGGACACTTAAGGCTAAAGCAATGTATCATGGTTAACATAAACCATCTTAGCCTACTTCGCAGACATAACCACTGTGTACATGAGAAAACCACAGTGAAATTTATAACAATGACATATGTTTTGTAATCTGCTGGATTCCAAATTTTAGATAAGATGTAAACTGGGTTAACATGCATAAATCTTTTTTTTTTTAAGTTCTCAAAACCGCAAATCCTCTAGATACAAGTGAGTGTAAACACATTTTGTCAGTCAGCCCATGCTTGTCTTCTTTCCTCCTGTTTATGGTAATTGAATTGGTGGTTCGAACTCCTTGAACTTTGTATTCCATTAAAAATGGCATTGGGGCTCTGAGGACAAACAGGACAACTGAAAAGAGACAAGCTGGAAGGAGTAGAGTGGGGGCAGGGAGGGAGATCAAGAAACAAAAGGCTTTTAACTTGTACTGTACATGATAATGATAGACTTCCTTCAAAGAGCACAGGGGCTTTCGAAAATCACAGGAGTGCAGAGAGGTCACCCATAGATGTTTGAATTATTAACACATGTTTAAACATTAAAGAAAGACGTATTGATAGAATATCAATGTGATTAATTATTTATTTACAGAAAGTGAAGCATGGAAGAGAAATAAACTGTTCATTGCTCTTTGGTGAGGGAAGGCCTTCCAGAAATGCCCCATAAAAGGATTTGTTAGTACTAATAAGTGTATTAATAGCTTGTAGCGTAGATTCCCTTAAAGCTGAATGAAAGCTGAGACACTCAGAATAAAGAGAGCAACATTTTTTCCCTTGGACCAATGGTACTTGGTGTTAGTTTTTGAATATTTATTTATTTATATTATTTATATGCTGCCTTTAGCCCCATAGGAGACCCAAGGCAGCTTGCAACAGATAAACATATAAAACAAACAGTTCTAAAATACTATATAAATATGGTATATTTGTATTTAGTATAGAATTTCACAGAATGTTCCTGAGGCAGAAAATGGGAACATCCAAGTGAGGTATTTATTTATTTATTTATTTATTTATTACATTTATAGCCCGCCCATCTAGTCATATAGACTACTCTATATCTAGAGGAACAAAGCAGATTACATGTAAAGTTCTATCAAGCCATACCATTTCAGTAACGACCACACCCTATGCATGTTTTTTGTTTTTACGTGCTGTCAGGTCACATCCAACATTTGGCAACCCTATGAGTTAATAACCTCCAATAAGTCCTACTATTAATAAACAAACTCAGTACCATGGCTCTGTTAATCAAACTAATCAATCTCATTTTAGGTTTCCCTCTTTTCCTGCTATTTTCAATTTTTCCTAGCATTATCATCTTTTCCAGTGAGTCTTATCTTCTCATGATGTATCCAAAATAGAACTGGGCATGAACTGCCAGTTTGGCAGTTTGTGCTGGTTCGTCTTTTGAATGAACAGCGGTTCAGTGCTTCCTGGCCCTGCCTCCTCTGGCGGGTTCCCACTCATAGGCAGTGCCCAGAGGAAGCAAGACAGGGAAGCCAGGGTGCCTGCCAGATGAGGTGGGGCTGGAAACTGCCAAACACCTGTTCATCTCTTGTGTCCCCCATCAAACATGCCTGCAACAGCAATGAGACTGAGAGATGGGCCTCCTCTGAAGATCTTAAGGGCTGGAAATGCTCATGTGGAGAGATACAGTCCTTCATAGAGCATGAAGCCAAGCTGCATAGGGCTTTATTAGTTATAACCAGCACTTTGAACTGGGCCTCTGAACAGACTGGCAGCCAGTACATTTATTGTAACATGGAAGTTATATGCTGCCTGTAAATTGCCCCAGTCAGCAATTTGGCAGCTGTATTTTGAACCAGTTGAAGTTTCCAAATTGTCTTCATCGGCAGCCCTACGTGGAACATGCTGCAGTAATCCAAGTGGGATATAACTGCAGCATGTATCACTATAGCCAGACAAACATCTCAAGGAATGGGCACAGCTGCCACACCAGTTTTAACTGTGCAAAAGCACTCCTGGCTATCACTGAAACCTGGATGCCAAAACCTGGGCACTTAAGCTCAGGGATGAGCCTGGATGAATCAATATGTTGTATGACTGATGAATAAAACAGAATTTCAATTCATAATGGCGAGGAAGGCTCACATGGAGAGATAAATGCTATCCCAATTGGTTTGAACAAAATTATTATTCAAATATGGGGACAAATTATGGATTATGAGAACACAGTAGATGGTATATCAGCTGTGCTGGATGGTAAGGGTTATTATGAACACACCTGGCAAGAGAAGAGCACTGTATTCATCCCGCATAACTGTCACCCTGCAGTACATTGTCTTCAAGCTCTGAAACATTTGTCATATCTCTCTCCCTCACTTGCTTTGTCACCATCACTTGATAGAATAGCCATGTCTCCTACTCCATAAGGAACAGACCATTAGTTGAAGGACTGTCAGAAGACTAGTCCTCCATTTGAAGGTGTCTTCTGCTTGAAGGTCTGATTTTAAAAAACAAACAAACACAGGGGAACTGAAGTTGCACATCAACAGTCAGCACTCAGACCACACACAAGATGAACAGGTTCACCTGGACAGTCATACTAAAGTGAAATATATTGACTGTGAGCATCCCCTGTGGACCCCTCCATAATGACACCAATGGTGGCTTTAAACTAAAACATTTTATTTGCAAAAGGGTCTGGGTTGCAAAGTAATGGATAATATATTTTGGAAGTTTGGGGTGAGGAATTATGAAATCTGAATGCTAGCAATTATTTCTTAACTTGTACGTATATACGTTGGCCAGAATCCTGCTGGTTATTGTGTAAGGTTTGTGTAGCCTGATTGTGGCTAATTGATGAGGTATCACGTGCCTCTTGATTATTCAATGAGGTATGGGCCAGGCACTTGACTGAGATACCCCTCAGCAACTTATCAATTAGTTGCAAGTAACCGTGGCTAGTTAAGCGAACACCAAGAGAATTCTGGCCAGAAATGCACATATGCAGACTTTACGCAAATATGCCCATGTTTTTCTAATTTTGGGGTGACATGTATTTTATATCCTCTATAATACTACTAGCTTTGCAGAAGCACTCACTTTGTATTAAAAATGCAAACCTCTATGCTATATGGGCTTCTCAAGCTTTTCAACTCTTCTGTTTGTCCAGCAGACAATCTGTTAATGCATCAAGGGGCAGTACAGTAGTGGCAATCCGAGTGTGGGAACAGACTTGTGAGCTTCGTCCAAAGTACAAAAACCAATTCTATTGGCCATTTCTTTTCATACATGGTGTTGGAATCTTTGATGTAGCATAGCCTCTCCCCAAGGAAATTCATAGGGTTGATGTATGTGTTGAGCTCTGAATAATCACTTTGAAAATGCAAGCAGTCTTTTATTATAGCCTAATTAGAACAGACAGGAGAGAGGAATCCCACAGTACAATGGAAGGCCATCCTAAGAGCCAGACCACAAATTATCATATCACAAGAGAACAGAGCCAAAGGTTAGCATTTGGAGTAATCGGTCGTCCTGTTCGAAAGTGCTTGGGAAGCGTTTCTGTAAAAGAAGCATCAACGTTCTTCAGAACAAGTCCTGCTACGTAGCTGGAGGTCAAAATAGTTCATGCTAAAGTGTGGACCACTAATTTCTGTATCGCTTAAAAGGGAATATTGTGTAACAACACTAATGGCAGCTCCCTTCATATTTGCACCCTCCAATTTTAAAAGCTGCTGAAGTGTGTGTTTAATTTTTGCAGCCACCGTAAAACTGCTTGCATATCCATGTGAAGCAGACACTTTGCACTGGAGTCAACCAAAGTGAAGGGAACCAGAATGACAGCTGGTCTGTCTGTCACTTTGGATTCTGTGCAAGGCAGCTGGTTGTGATTATCGGTTATTATTTACCACTTAATCCCAGCATTTTTGCAGCTACAAGCCTAGCATGGCTTCAGGGGAGGGGGGGAAAAGTCTCTGAGGACTGAGCAAACCTTCCATGTTCACAAGCATATTTAAGTGTATGTTTTTCAATAAATCTTACTACTAAAATTTTCAATAAGTTTTCCTGCCTCCTGCCACCTCAGCTGTCATATTAGAGTCATCAAGCTGACCACAGATTTACTAAATGGAACGGTGCAGCTCACTTATCCTTCAAACCACATAAATATCTTAGAGAGATTTCTGTAATGTTGGCATTCATTGTGAAAATACTCCTTAGGTTTGCAGTAAGTCATTTAGGCTTTGGTGTGTGCTTTCATCCCCTGGGAAGGTATTAAAAAAACCAGAGAGGAAAATAGTAATGTGCTTACATTTCTTCAATAATGGTGAGAAAATACTCAGGAGCAAACGTGGGTTTTGTCAGATGAAATGGGACATGACCACAAATCTGACACAGATTCCCTGACACATGCAACCATTTAAAACATATAGTCTTTCAGATGTTGTCAGTTGGCAACTCCCATCAGCCCAACTGTGAGGCATGATGGGAATTGTGATCCAACAACTTCCAGAGGGCCACAGGTTCCTCATCTCCAGTCTAAAAAATGGGACAATAGTTTGTTCATCACTATCAAAAAATTTATTTGGTTTCTCCACAATTTGAATAATTCATGTCTACAAATGATAGGTCCATAATCTCAATCCATCGCCCTCCTATGTCATGAATAGGTGGAGTCCAAGTTTTGGCTGGATGCCACTGTATCGCCCCCACCCCGGGATGTTTGCACTTGGTTAAATCTAAACATTTAAAAACATGGAGCAAGCTGCTTTACAATCCTGAAAGTCACGAAATAGGTTGATACCCCAATCTGTTGAAATGAATGGTATTTCCTTACATACATGGTTTTATATTTAGACTGATCCAGCAGGCCTCATTGTACAACCAACTGCAAATTTTTTATGGATTGACACCCCCTACTTAGATGGATTGATGCCTTAAGACCTCAAACCTACCCTACGTACTTCCAATAAGTAAGCCCCCCTGAATACCCTGGGTGTTATTTCAGAGTAAACATGCATACATTTGCACTATAAAAGGCTAAATACATGTAAAATATTACACTACTAGAAATCAGGTACCCTTTAAAGAAGTGCACAGAAGTCAGATCAAAGTGTATTGTTTTAAATGATTACTTTGCTTCACAGTTTGAACAATCTTCTAGAAACACTCCATTTAGGCTACTGATTTAGATAAAATTTCTTAGTTTGAAAGTTATGTATTTCATGAACAAATGGGCATTTTAAAGAAGTGCCGTAACAATTAAACATCACTTCACAAGAGACTTTATACAAGTCAGGATTATAATCCAAAACCTTCGATCATGCAGTCCACACATCATTCCTGCCCCTCTTCAATTATGCAGTCTGCTTATGGATTTTTGTTTGATTCTCCTATGTTTATACACAATTATAATGAATAAGATCATGTATTTGAGAGTTCCAGTTCCAGTTCTGTGTATACTTATTTGGAATTGTGTTCCACTAAACAAAGTGGAAAAATGCATGATGAGGTTGTATTTAAGTGCCTGTTGCTTTCTATTTTATCTAGGAAAATAGTGTTTCCTCACAAGAAACCAGCCCAGCCATTTGGTGTACTTTACACAGGGCAGTCGTTTATTTGAACCATTTCAGACAAAAAACAAAACAAAAGAAAAAAGAAAAACAAGAGACAAAAGAATGTGGCACTTTAAAGACTAACTGTAAAAAAACTATATTTTAATGTGAGCTTTCATGGATCAAGTCCACTTCCTCGGGCATATGAGTGAGACTATATGACTGTCATATTTATACATGGCCCCATGATCATCTGGGGATACAGATAATGAACAAATTGACAATGGTTCATTAGTAAAGGAATACGAGGCTATCAGACTGTGAATAATGTCAGTTATCAGTCTATAAAGTAACAATAGTGTAGTTGGCACAAGTGGCACCTCCAAGGGTCTAACACATATGATGACTTGCTATTCTCTGGTACAAATCCTACTGTAATACAGTACATGACATTGGCTGCTTTCACATGGGCTGTTTTCCCCTCCCCTGGAATTGCCACCTGTTCACTTTTTAGAGAAGCCAGGGTCACCCTACATGCAGGCCAGGGTCCCAGTTTGCAATCCAGGGAGGAAGGGTGCCCCCAGCTGCTGCCATGGCAGGCATCTTCTTCCTGAGCACCCTTATGCAGCAGCAAGATCCCAAGGGAAGTGCTGCCAGCCATCCAGTGTTGGGTGGCTGGTGGCACTTGAAGGAGGAGCCCCAAGTCATGCTGGTAGGGGATTTATAACCCCCTCCTGTGGTCCTCTGTGACAGTTGCCCATGTGGAAGTCTCCCACCCATTTAACCTTTTTTGTTTTGCATTGTGCGTTAGCTTACATTGTAGATAGCTTATGATATTTTTTCTTTTGAGTTGCCTGCCTTTTCACGTTTGTCACCGTGATGTTGGCAGCTGAACACCTGAACATTTGACACCTAGGAGCAGATCTGTGGAGAGAGAGAGAGAGGTTGTGATGGTGGTGGAGCTGTGGGTGAGGAACTGACAAGGCCCAACTTGGGTGGACTGCTAAAGCTCCCCACAGTTGAAACCAAGGAGTCTCCCCTACCCTAGTGGATTTGTGCCGGAGGGGGGGCATATTGTTGGTTAGCAACTTCAAGGTTAACCAGTAATATGCTGGGATGGTGGACATCAGATAACAACTAACTTATCTGATCTGAGGATCGGCTCCTTATGCTATGCCAAATACTGTGTTCCTGCAGCCAGTCCAAGTGGTGGCCTTTATACTCCCAACCTTCTATTTATCTTTATCCAATTAAACTTAATTATATCAAGATGTGTATATCTGTTTATGTGAGGAGGCTCCAGTTATTTAATTGGAAACCGCAATATCTAGACAATGTTCTTGCTTGCGTGTTGCATTTCCAATATCCAGAGTAAAACTGGGCACTCAAAGCTGTTGAAATTATGTGTCGGATCCAGGATCTGTCACCCATGAACAGAAGGGTTCCATTTGTGAAAAATGCTTCTCCTTCCCCTTCCCTTTTTTCTTCCCCCAACCATAGATCACTCTAGATGTATCCTAAGACTCTGTGTGTAGCTTTTACAGGGCATTGGAGGGGCTGCAATGTAGAAGTTGGCTGTGGAAGTCCTCTTCCACCAACTCAGTTGCATGCAACTAATTCTGGAGCCAACCTAATAAGCATACATATGCTTAACTCAGTACTTGATGTATGCCTCTTTGTATTGTATTCCTTTGTTTCTCTGATCTTATTTGTATCAAAAAAATTACTTTCCCTTTTAAGGTAGAACATCAGTCGAAGTAGAAAGCAAAGGCCCTTTTCATGAAGAAAAGTGGCACACAACCTTTTTGGCCCGAAGGATTGAATTCAAAGCTGGCTTAGGGCCTGGAACTGTATATACGGACACATGGCATGGCACACAGACAAATACAACCAGGAATTGGGAAGATATGAGATGCCTTCCCTTTACTTCCCTTTACTTGCTCCTCCAGCATGGGAAGAGCAACATCTACAAAAGTCTTAGGGAAAAGAGTGGAAAGAATGCTCTTTGGTTCTCAGTAACCCTGGTACAGATGGATCTATTCTTGCTGCTATTCTTGCTGAAAGTATTGAATCAGAAGGGAGCTTTACTCACGTATAAAGACTTGTTAACTAAAGATCAAAATATGAAAGACAAACAAGACCTAGAGAAATTGGGTCTAGCTACAGATTGGTGGTCAATGCTGAAACTAGAATCAAGATATAAAAAGGACAAAAACGGGCTTTTTTGAGGGGAAAGTTCAGGTGGATGAACTATGGATTTACACTAAAGAGAAAATAATCAAAAATGTATACATATCAGAGTATGATCTAGAGGATGAGAGGGTGAAGGAGGTGATGGTAAAATGGGCACAAAACTTTGGATATATTGATATTGATGAATGGACAAAAATGTGGAAAGATAACTATAAAATGATTAAGCCAGTTAATCTTAGAGAAAACATCCTTAAAATGTTTCATAGATGGCATTTTACTCTGTTAAGATTGGCAAAAATGTCAGAAGGGATCAGTAATGTTTGTTGGAAATGTAAAAACAATCCAGGGACTTATTATCATGTATGGTGGTCATGCGAAAAAGCAAAAAATAAAAAATAAAAAAATAAAAATGGTTACAGGTTTGGGAAAAGTTACAAGAGATTGATTGTTCAGCAAAAATTAAGTTTTAAACCTGAAATGTTATTATTGAATATAATGCCAGAAATTATTGATAAGAAAATAAAATATAGTCTACTGTATATATTTACTGCAGCTAGGTTACTCTGGGCCCAAAAATGGAAGAATGGAGAAACACCAACAATGGATAAGCTATTAAAGAAACTATTGGACATTGCAGAACTAGATATGCTTTCAGAGGCACTACGGGATCAACTGAGACACTTTGTAAAGGAAAGCTGGAAGCTGATATATAATTGGGCCCAGGAAAAGACAGGAATTTAGGGGAAGAATTAGTTTATGGCGAATCAGTGCTCACTAGAATCCTTTGATGATATTCAGATGACCACACGATGGTGAAATCTCTGATCTATAGGTGTAGTATGGATTAGTTTGGATGTTTTGTTGTTATTGTTGTTAGGTTTTAGTTTTTTGTTTTGTATGTCAGTACGTATGAATAAAAATAATAAATAAATAAATAAATAAAAGAGATGGGGGGAAAAAAGATTCTTCAGGGCCCCTGTGTCTTTAATTAAATAATTCCTGTTTGCAGGTTCAGTCCAGTTTGATACTTTCAGATGAACATGAGATTAGTGATCATTACAGTGCCATGATACCATTAAAGTGTAAAAACAAGAAAAAAGGGGGGCTGTTAAAGACCCCCTCCGCATGCCTGCAAACAGAAACTGCCAGGGAACACATGACAGAGGCAATTCAATGAGCAATTAATAGGCTATTCATCATTTATCCAACAGCCGATCTCATCAGAATGCATTCAGAGAGACTCAAACACAAACTCAAAAGAAGACAAGTTTATTTAGCACTACATAATCTTGGAATAGCAATGTGGAAAATATTGCGCTAAAATAAGTGCTTCTGTGGAATTGCTATTTCAATTCTATGTCCAACTAATTGTGAAGAAGAAATGACCCTGCTGGATAAAAGCAATCACTGTGAAATTTATGTGCTTAACCTCAACAATCAAATATTTCCCATCTAACCCCCCTTTTGTCCTTTAGAGATAAAAGCCTTCTTTAACTCAGTACAGAAAATCAGATGGATTTTGTTCTGCTTCCAGATGGCACA
The DNA here is from genome assembly GCA_037013535.1 of Intellagama lesueurii. Taxonomy (NCBI): domain Eukaryota; kingdom Metazoa; phylum Chordata; class Lepidosauria; order Squamata; family Agamidae; genus Intellagama; species Intellagama lesueurii. The sequence goes on from JBAJHW010000002.1 coordinate 72,715,667, forward strand.
TACAGATAGGACATAGATCTAGATGATTCATCATCCTAAGGACACATACCTTCTCCTGACATAACAACTGTTAAAGGACATAATAGCTGTTAAAGCCATGAGGAAGTGGTGATTTTCTGTCCTGCAAAAAGAGAATGTGGGTTGTTTTGCAGCCCTTTTGAACTGTTTAAATATCAGTCATGGAATGTTGCAGGGTAACAGTGAGTGGCCGTGTCCTATATTGTGACCTTTCAGGGCAGTGAGGGAAATGTCCCTTCATTCTACAGCAGTCATCTTTCCCCTTCAATGTGTGCATCTGTATCTCATGGGCAGCTGTGTCTCAAAGAAAGAAAGGAGGGAGGGTTGATCAGTTGGGAACCAACATGTACGAGTAGCAAGATAAAATACCCTGTTTCCCTGAAAATAAGACCTACCCTGAAAATAAGCCCTAGTATGATTTTTCAGGATGCTCGTAATATAAGCCCAACCCCCAAAATAAGCCCTAGTTAAGTGAAACCCCGCCCTCCACCATTGTGCAGCAACCAGAAGAAGATGACGTGACTGTAAAATAAAACATCCCCTGAAAATAAGCCCTAATGCGTTTTTTGGAGCAAAAATTAATATAAGACCCTGTCTTATTTTCGGGGAAACACGGTAGGTAACGGGATGGTATGAAAAATATCTACGATGAAATATAAGTGAATGAATTGGAATAAACAGTATTGTTGCATAGATGGTGATGATAACTAACATTGCAGAGATTGTAAATGTAGGCGTTCCCATGTTTGGATTAAAGATAGGTATACCTTGTGAACCTTTCCTCCTTTCACAGGAGAACTCAGGAAAAAAATCTTGAACCAAACTGACGTCTGAGAAGGATGTAGCTCCTTTCAATGTGCTAGTGACACGGTTCTACCCAGGTTGGCAGTACACATTCATCACCCTCCATACATCCTTCTTTCCTCAATTTAGAAGCTATAATAGGGACAGTAACAAAGCTGAGAGGAAAAGGACAATGTTTCCACTTTCTTTCTCTTTGCTATACTAGCTACCACTGCGATGGGTACAGAGGCTTAGAAGAGGGTGGCAGTTCTCCCAGGAGCTCCTGGAACTACATTGTACAATTGCATAGTGCTCTGGATCGCCCTTGCTCAGTCCTTGTGGGCCATTGGCAGGGAGACCCAGAGTGCTATGATTTATTTCTGTTCCAAGATTTATAGCCCACAGTGGTTTACAAATTAAAGCAAGCAAACTATCAAAATACCTTTAAACAATGGAAAGGAAATAAAATAAAACCAAGGCACTGGGGACTTAAGGCTTCTCCTTCTGCCCTCAACAATATAATAATTTCCTTGTGGATAGGTTGAACAGTAGCATAGAGGGGTGCAAAAGCAAGCACACAGGCAGCCCCAGAGTCTCCATAAAGTTTAAGTACAGCCTGGTCCACACTGTGCTTTTTTCCACTCTGTGGTGAAATCAGCTTAGACGGAATCCTTTTGAAAGTGAATCCTCTCAATTAACAGAGAATAGGCAAATATCACACATCTTTTGCAAGAGGCTGTCATCTATCAGTATTTTCCTCTGGAGTGCGATGCTAATTTACTCACCTTCTTTTCTCTGTGAACATCTCTTCTTAGGTGAGAAGTGAAATATTTATGAAGCTCTCTACGGATCATTCCCTGTTAGGAATCTTTTTACTGGCTGTAGGAAACACACATCTGTCTAGTTCCTGTAAAAGGTGCTTCCCCAATTAATGTATGTGCAACAGTAAAAGAGAGGCTATTCATAACTTGAAATGAGATGTGGGAAGGGCATCTTTAATATGGATCGGTCAGTTTACAACAACTTGCAATTGGAAACTTTTCTGTCTATAGCTTGGCATTCTTCCTTTTTTTTGGTCTTTTTTTTAAATTTTATTTTATTTTTAAAATATTTTTATTGTTATATAACACACAAACCAACAACCATCAAAAGGATAGAAATACAGGGAGGGAAAAGGGGGTAACACAACACAAAACAAAACATAAACACAGGGAAGTCTTTACATTCATATGTTGTTGTTTAGTCGTTAAGCCGTGTCCGACTCTTCGTGACCCCATGGACCAGAGCACGCCAGGCCCTCCTGTCTTCCACTGCCTCCCGGAGTTTGGTCAAATTCATGTTGGTAGCTTCGGTGACAGATACATTCATATAGTATCTAATATACTCTTGACTCCATAGCTATGATGCAATACTAGAATCCATAACCTATATTATATTCTCTACTCATATCTGTTTCTGGGCCCAATCATAAAACATTTTCCAGCTTTCTTTAACATATGTTCTCGGGTTCTCACGTAATGTCTCTGACAATCTATCCATTTCTTCGATATCTAATAATTTTTTTAATAGCTCCTCTTTCTCCGGATTTTCCTGATTTTTCCACTTTTGGGCCCAGATCAGCCTTGCAGCTGTAAATATGTGCAGCAACATATATTTAATTTTTTAATCAACAATTTCTGGCATTATATTCAACAAAAGCATTTCTGGTTTAAAAGCTATTTCTTGTTGTTTAATTTCTTGTGTAATATCTTTTATCTGTCTCCAAAAGCTTTTTGCTTTATCGCATGTCCACCACATATGAAAAAAAGTTCTGGGTTGCTGAGAACACTTCCAACATGAGGTGCTAGCCCCTGGTGTCATTTTTTCCAGTTTTACAGGTGTAAAATGCCATCTATAAAACATCTTTAAAACATTTTCTCTCAAGTTTACTGGTTTGAGCCATCTATAGTTCTCATTCCACATTCGAGTCCAATCGTCTATATATTATAACCAAAATTCTGTGCCCATTTAATCATCACTGTTTTCACCCTTTCGTCCTCTAAATTATATTCTAACAAAAAAGTATACATTTTTTGTATAATCTTATCATTAGTATAAATCCACAACTCGTCCACCTGTACCTTCCCCTCATAAAAAAACACTATTTTGTCTTTTTTAAACCTTGATTCTAATTTGAACATTGTCCACCAGTCTGTCTGCAGACCTATTTCCTTCAGCTCCTGTATATTTTTTTAATTGTTGCTCTTTAGTTAATAGGTCTTTATATGTATATCTCCATTCTTTCAAAATTAAAGAAGGTTGAGTAAATGCTTCTGGCGGTGCTACCCATAGCAGGATTTTTTTATACGTGTGCTCCTGGAACTTTTGCCAAACCTGGTATAGTGCTTTCCTTACAATACGATCAGGAAAAGTTGTTCGATCTTTACCCTTGCCATACCATATATGTGCATGCCATCCTACTCTCAGGTCATGTCCTTCCAGCTTTTAAAGTCTTTGGTCCTCCAACATAATATCGCTTGTCATTCTTAAGGTCAAAAGGTTGTTGATTCCTCAAGGTACCAAAATTGGTGTAAAGATGATTGTTCGTGCAGTTCCTTCTTCATGCAGAGGTCCATGCCAACAGAGAAGGCAAAGAAGTAGGGAAGTAGTTCAAAATTATGCAAGCAAATTATGGAATCTTCTGGAGCTCTTGTAGGAAAAACAGTCATCCATTAAGAGTTAAAACATCTCAATGGTTTTACAGTCATTTGGTAGCCTAGCAGTATGTGTTCCCTTCAATGGTGCCAAGAATCTAAATTTCCTTCCTGTCCTATTGATTCTGTCTAAAGCAACTGGGCAGCTGGAAAGCTGTGGAGAAGAATGAAGTGAGAGCTCTCTGTGTGGGAGGAAGGGAGCAGGAGCATCTTGTAATGCACCACCGAATGTCTCCCAAATCTAGGTATTGCAGGGGGCACGTGAGTGGCTGAAGGGCATGCAGGGCAAAAATGTGGGATATGCCACCCAGCCACCCATATTTTTCTTTTGAATTCATGCATACGTGTAGCCAGGCATTATGTCATTGAAGTGACAAAATATGAAGTTGCTGCTGCAATTTTAAACTCCTCCTGAAACAAGATAGACTGCTATTTTATTTCAATATCCTGAGAAATGTTTTCTTGTGTTCATAAGACAGGAGAAAGTGCAGTGGAGAAAGAAATACTCAGCATTTCTGTGATGCTTTGCAACAGCCCCAGCAAAAAAAGAGAGGACAGACCCTCTTCATGATCTTATTCCTCTCTTATTAACTGTCCTCCGACATGCTATTTCATAAAAGGATTTCACTCACCATTATCCAAAAAAGAAAAGAAAAGAAAGAAAAGCCCAGTGATACTTTCGAAGTGGGGAGGGTGCTTATAAATATATTTGATTCTTTTGCATTGCATTCTCTTTGATTGTTTTGGCAGAGTAGTTTTTGGGCTGTTACAGACTCACTGCCAACACACTCAGCTTAGAAAATGAGCCCTGGTTTCCAACAGACTTATTCTGAAGATATCTTCATAGATTGATTTGGTGTTAATTAAAATGATTAATTCTCCTCTGGAGAACAAATAACCTTACAAATGCTCAGTGCAGCTGTTTGGTCTCAATTATCCCCTTTCTTACAAATCAAGATTTTTTTGAAATCTGGCTGTTCTACAGCACATGCCAGAAATTGTATGCACACACACACACAATTCTGGCTACACAAAATGATCCATCTCAGCTTGCAAATGCCTGTGCTGAAGTTAGCAGTGCCTTCGGTTTTAATGAGGTTCCACCCAACAAAATGTAGGTGACTGACTAATAACAAACTTCATAGTATCGGCAGGGGCAGAAAGATCTGTGGGCTTGTCTATGGCATAAGCAAACTGGCATGATGTAAAGGACGATGAGTTTCAAACTAGGGCTCAGGAGATGGGGGTTAAAATCCCTGCTTGTCCATGGAACCTCACTGGGGGTGGAAATGATAAACCACTCCTTGAACATCTCACATGCCTTGAAAATTATGGTCAACGTACATTGGAAGCAATTTGACAGCACATAAGATACATAACTGTGATATAAAGCTAAAGGCCTGTGCACTTCTGTTGAGACTGGAAGAGCTTTCTTGGTGATGGGTGTGCTGTTCTGGGAGGAGTTGTACAAAAAACCCCTTTCCCAGTCTTTTCTGCCATTGTCTTCAGTCACACTGCACAACTCTACACCATGTCTCCCTCTCCAACTTGTTAACCTGCAACCAGACTTTCCTAGCCTAGGTAGTGGCATTGGTAGGGAGCAGCACGTGGATTCTTGCCAGCATTCAAATGACACTTTCTGATGTATTAGATATTTCTTTCTTAAAGGCCACTTTATAATCTTCTTCTTTAGTTTCCACAAACTGCCTTGCAGAACAATAATACAAAATCAGGAAAATATTAACCCTTTAAGTGTATGGCAATAAACATTTATATTCATGCAGGAATAAAATCCAGAATATTGTAATTAACACGTCAGCAGACAGGTACTGATGGCTGGGTTGGAGTGGGACCATCCTAATACTTCATCTCAGCTGAAGATCAGTTTTGTCACCTTCAAAAATAAGTTTTGTTACCAGTTTTAAGGCATTTATAAGCCACTAGCATACCACAGAAAATTTCAAACCTTCTCTTTTTAAAATCCCTCTTTTTGAAGGGCCCAAAATTTGTTTCCCAAGCATTACAGAAACCTTCAGAACTTCTGTACTGCTTTATTTAAACTTTACAATTTGGGAAGTGGTGCCTGTTTTTCATAGCACATAATAAACCAGAGGGCATATGAATATCTCAAAATATAATCCTATTATAAATGATGTCATATTTCTCAGTCTCATAACAAAACTCAAGAACTCGTAGGAGCTTTAAGTTTTATGAGGATTATGACAATTGTGTCACAGAAATCCACACCTTCTCCACTTTTTTAGGAAAACAGCTCTCACTTTTCCTTGGTGGGGAGGGCCACAAAGCTATGTGTTTAAGCTTATAGCAAAGTCATGATTGATGTAGATGAACCTTTACTCCAGACAGAAATACAAACTCTAGGGAGCCAACCCAAAGAAAACCTGAAGCCTCGAGGCACAGTCACGCTAGAAACCACAGAAGGCTGGTACAGCGATTCCATTCCCATGGCTGCCGTATGGAAATCTGGGAGTGATTCCTGTCATCTATTTCCTGTAAAGTTTGTGCAACCAAGCACAGTGTGGCAGACAGCCTGGGACCTACTCTTGGTTGACTTTCCCACCTAAATAGTTGAAGCTGATAGATTTATTTTCATGTAACTTACAGAAAGTGCACGTGGCTTTAAAGCACCAGAGAATGACAGGTAAGGGGTGGTGGCAGTTGATGTTTTCTTACATTATTTATGAGTTTGCATGCTCTGAGCTGTTGTGAAGAAAGGTGGGGTACAAATCAAGTCAATCAGTAAAAATAGCTATCTACTTTAATTCTTTTTGCATGAAAGCATTTGTTACAAAGAAATTAGGAAATCCTGTGAGGAGTGAATTCTGTTGGTTGCCTGGTGAGCACTATCATGTTGAAATATAAAAATTGTGGTGATTCACTACTAAGTGTATATAATGATTTTACTCATTGTTCTATCTAACCTGTTGCCTGCTACTTTGACAGGCAGTGACTGAGCTTTGTACAGGGCAAGGCAAATGGGTGCCCCCGCTTCAGTCTCTTAATTCTCCAGTAGGATGTGAAATCTAAAGGTCAAGAACAAGACAAGAAGTGGCCTTCAAAAAAGGGGTTAACAAACACAGTCTAAAGTATTCATTTTATCTCTACCTTCCTTAGACTTATTTCATGGGCACAGCAAACTCAGGAGCTCACTATCATTATCAACATAGTTCAGTTCATGAAGAATCAGAAGAGACATCAGGTGGAAGAAGACTAGAGTTACAGGTAAAATCAAGCTTCTGAGCCTGGTGTTCCTGAGGATCTCTTAGGAAAGGGTCAGGCAATTCAACAGATAAAACTTCACTCATACCTGAACAATGAAGGCCGTGATTTCTGACAAGAATGGATCCAGAAATCTGAATATGGGGGTAGGGGGGATTTTCCATCAGCTGGTAAAACTACTATGCTCGTTGAAATTTTGGACAAAATATGTCAAATGTTAACATGTAGTAGTTGTTATGAGGTGTTTCAAGGATTTGAATTGAGAGGGTTTCACAAACATGCTACACCTATGATGTATGTTTCTTCAATGTTTGGATCGCATGAAAAAGCCAACTTTCTGTTCCAACCTGCATCCACTTAAATGAATACTGTAATTCCTGGAGGTATCAGATATTATAAACAATCTACTGCTGATGTTATTCCATTTTTAGTAATTGACTGCATATGGAACATTTTACATTGAAGAGAAAAAAAGCACAGCTGATTTATTTGAATATATTCTTTAAAAAGATGAAACGTTGGGAGCACTTTCCAAGAAATGCAAGTTATCACTCTCCAGAAATCCAAAATGAAGTCATAGACACCATGGCCCAAGTTGTGCAAGACAACACAGTACTAAACATAAATGCTTCAGATGTTGCATGGTATGCACTCCTAGAAGATTATACTAGAGATAAAAAACAATTGTGAAAATGTTGCTTTTGAAGTTTCTTAAGTGTCAAATGGCAAGCTTAATAAACCTTTGATATCCATGACTTTTGATGCTGCATCTTTTACAGACTTAGATTGAAGCTGTTTGAAGACAACAATCTGGATCTCTCCAAGTTGTTAAGCCAATGTTATGATGGAGCAAGTGTTATGAATGGCAGAACTGGCCACTTGACGGGAAACTGGAAACTTGATGGGAGGTGATATAGCTCAACGTGAAAGGTTATCTGCTATCATAAGAAAGGAACCCAGAAGTCTGTTTTTGTTTATGAAGGAAATTCTTGAGCTTCTAAAATCTGCAGATAAGGTATTGCAAGTCTAAAAAACAGGGCCATTATCAGCTAGCAACAATTAAAAAGAACTTCCTCTCCCTTACCCCCGAAGGTGAGCTGAAAGGAAGCTTTTTATTTCTCAGGCTTGTTAAGTGGCTTCACCAAAGGGATAGCCAGCCAGCTAGCTGCTTTAGTTCAGTCCCAGCAGCCACGCACTCTGGAGCTGAACCAACATGGAGCGAGCCTACCTGAACCAAACTTTTCTCCCCAAAAGCAGTAGAACCTGACAGGGATCCAAAAACAAGTGGGTGGGCATCAGTGAAGGGCAGGCTAGTTTGCAATGGCACTATGTTGCATGGTCACTGGAAAAATATGTAAACCAGGCTGTCCTCAGCCTGGACCAAACCACGGGACAAATGCCCATCTGATTGCATCCTTAGCTTCCCAAGGATCCACATAGCTATGACAAAGCAGTAGTTTCCCATGGCCAAAGATTTCTCAGAAAAGCAAAGCAACATAAACATGTTTTGAAATAATCCACCACAAAAAGGGACCTTTGTATATACATATCAACCTCTGACTGCTGTGAAGACTTCTGCTCCCAGCAGAGCTATCTTTTAGTCAACATTTTCAGCTTCAGCTCAGATCAGTCACCTTCAGAGAGACTTTCAGTGTCTCACAAGCATTTAATTAATTAGGTTTTCTTTGCATTTGAAAAAGAATGGGCCACTAATCTTAATTTTGGAAAAAAAAACAACAACTTTAATTCTAGGAAAAAGATAAACTGCTCTAAAATATTATTTTAGGTGCTGAGGTTTTTTCTATCCTTGAAAAGGACCCTACTATTTAGAAAGCGTTCTTGCGTTTCTATATGTTTATGAAAGGAAGACTATTGCACATTAAATATTTTATAGACTTAGGAACTCAATCTTATTGATGTTTATTATTTATTTATTTATTTATTTATTTATTGCATTTATACCCCACCCATCTAGTCAATTGACTACTCTGGGCGGCTTCCAACATATATAATAACAATATAAAATATAACAACATGTTAACAACAAAATAGTGTGCATGCATGATTGTTCTCACTCTCCCTTAATTCTTGACTATAGTTGCACTCTCAGGTAATCTTACAAAAAGGCTAAATCTGTTTTTGTTTTTTTAATTGGTTGTATAGTGATAAAAAATTAAAACTGACCTTCAAGAAAACAAGCTCCACACTAATTTTTGACTTCTTAGTTATAGCATATAGTAGAGGTATGCAGTGGATTTAGCTGAACACTAATAAAATCTAGGCTATTTGTATATTGCTGTGGCAACCACATAGTGGAACAAAGAGCCCAGTGGTACGATGCCACAGCACTCCCCATACAGGAGATCTTTTGGAATCCGACCATTGGCCATTCTCATGACATGCCCAAGCCAACTGTTCCTACTCTGTGCCAAATTTGGGGACGTTTAGGCAAAGGTCTTCCAAGTTATGAGGTTTTTTTTAAGTAGAACTGTTCCCCCTCCAGGGCAAAAATTAGCAATCCTAAATGTCCCAGATTTAAAATAGCTCATACAAATTGAAAAGGTCAATCTTGCCTATCCTGAAAGAGAATGGTTGGTCCCACCCACCTTATTTTATTTGGAAAGAATCCAGGCTGTAGGGGCTAAAGTACTGATCCTCAAAAAAGGTCTTTCAAAAGGGGAAAAACAGCTACTTTGTTATAAGATTGAGCATACATGGAACAGGCTTACTAGCAAGAGGATTCCAGAGTAGATACATGGTTTCAACTCTTTGAGTTGAGAAGGGAGATATTTGGAGGGCAATGAAAGGTCACAGAAACAGTCAAAAGACAGGTTTTCCTGAAGAGTAAAAAAACACTCCAAAAAACAGGCTTGCTTTAGAGAATATAATGGAGTGACAGTTCTCCAGAAAGGGGGACATTCTGCAATGTTCCATTTCCAGGGAATTAGCACATACAATTTTTAAAGGCATATTCAAAGTATTTTTTACATTAGAAAAGCACAGAGTGGTTGTGTTTGTCTCAGTCCTGAGTGTTTTCAGGATTTCTGAGACCAGGTTCCTGACACCAGTCTCCAAAGAGGAAATCAGCTCCAGGTCTGGGCAAATCTAAAATTTTGACCTTGTCGGTCAGAACCCAAGTTGCTGACTTTCAGGAGGAGAACTTTTTAATTCCTTCCTTGCCAAACAGGCATTTGTGTTGGGAAAGGGATTCTGTGTCTGGTTGTTACACACTTCCTTTATTGAGACAATCTGTCTCATGATAAGTCTTCCTCTCTTCTTACTGCTTTTCTCAGTAATAGTGTCTTTTCTAGTCCATTCACACTTGTGAAAAACAGCCCTGACAATTGCTCTGTATTTTGGTAAGAAGTGCTTAACCAATTAAAAAAAAAAAAGACTCAGCTTCTGAGGTTTTCCCTTTCTTGGGATCACTTTGCGAATGGAAGTGAGTACAAGAGGGTATCCTGTGGACCATCTTGACTGCTACCATTGGTGTTGTAAACAATTCAGGCTGCCCTTGCTATGTAAAGCTTGGCATCCTTTTTCGTGCTGGCAATACGGGCATGGTATTGTGCAGCAATATTAGGCCATTTCCTGGCATTTTGAATAGCTACAAAAATACAATGTCCCACATTTGTAATCCAAAGACTTTTTGAAGAATAGAATTGACAAACTTCACTGAAATTCTGCAATGCAGAAATTTACTTATTACTTATTAAATATTACATATTTAGTACATACACGTATTCATCTGATCTGAGAGATGTCACACATAGTCTTTTTGGACTGCTGCAAAACCTTCATTCTGTATTCCAGCAAGTATGAGTTAATCAAGAGAAACCATCACCTATTGTTGCCTGCAGCTTATATGCAGCCTGCTGCTAATGCCTTCTCTTAGCTGAGCTGTGTTTCTCTTGTAAGAGGAAAGTGACCTTTGACCTCTTAGGTGCATTTCCACCTCCCAATAGGGAGCATCTCGACCATGCTAGTTAAATCTATTCAGAATGTTTAGAAATACAAAACGGCCATCTCTGTATTCTCGATTCCACAAACTTAATTTACTTCCCCACCCTCCACATTAAGTCTTCCAGGCTGGTTTCATCGCTTTTGTGGCTTCTTTTATTAGCCTGGTTAACAGCAAAACTGCAAGGCTCCATACGGTCTCCAGGATACTTTATTTCTTATTGCTGTTTCCCCTATTATAAGCTTTTTCTTAGAGTGGTTACTTTTAATAAACAAGCAATTACTGGAAAATGGCTTTGGTACCCAACATAATCCTTTGAGACTAGTAAATATTCCGTTGTAGTCTTCTCCCATCATCCTCCCCCTTTCTCTAGGTGAGGGCTAGGGTAATGGCAAACAGCATCAAGCGTTATCAGGGAAATTATGAATCAATTGATCAATTGACTGAATCAATTGTTCTGTTTTGACATTCTGCATTAATCACTAACTAATTGCCCAATTTTAAATGCTTTTAAAATGTATTTAGGCAATCAATAATGCAGTAGCTGCATTTGAAACAGAAGAACGAACAGAGCTCTGCAGGAAGAAATGGACAGGCAGAGCGAGGGATGGGCTCTGCAGCACAGCTGCATTCCTCTGTATGCCACTCTGCTTTTATGTGCCTTAATTCATTCATATTCGCTTCCTAACAAAGCCATCCATTTGCAACAAATCAATAACGGGCATAGGATTTCAGGAACTGAATTTAAAGGACACAAATTTGTAGCTTTCTATACTTTCTTACGGTTTACAGAGCGCATCTACTGATGGCACAAAAATGAGGAAACAGTGAAAAAAGACATGGCTTGTATGACCATTTGCCACGCTTGCTGGCAACTGGTTTTGAGACAGGCAGGAGTTCAGGGTGGCTGCATCCTTAATTTAGCATTTTTATTCAGCCTCAGTAGTTGTTGAGGGTTATTTCAGCAACCCAAAAGATCACCAGCTCTGGAGGCTTGGGGATTTCTTTTCTTTTGTTGTTCCCATGTTGCATTTATGAACATTTTAAAGAAGAAAGGGCGGGGGGGGGGGGAATACAAAGCTGAGACTTACTTTTTTAGTGCAAATAGGATGGTGTTTCTTTCTTTTAATGTATTTCAAAAAAATGTCCCCCCCCAAAAAAATTCACCTAAAAGCACCAGTGCAGGGGGGGAAAAAAACCTCTTTAAGTATAAAGATTATTTACCTGGGCCTCAAATTTTACAGTTTGCTTTATGGGAAGGACTCAAGTACATTTTAAAAATGTACCTCTCTGGCAGGGATGGGCATGTGCCCACCCAACACATTTTTACAGCTTTCAAGGGCCTACAAAACCCCTTGCATTATGAGAGAGAGAGAGAGAGAAAGAGCAAAATTATTTTTAAGAAACACAAAAATGATGTTTTTCTGCTCCTGGAGGCTTCCAGCATCAGCATTTTCCATGGGATAGATTGGAAGTGGGTCTTCTAACCACTTCCAACCCCATCCCTAAAATTTTTAGAAGTTTCATTTTTAAACAAACTGCCTTGAACTGTTATTTTCTGGCTCTTATGACTGGGGGCACACATTTGGCCCTAAAGCCCCTTCAGTTCATCCATCCTTCTCCTTTTTTTTTTTTTTTGAATTTTTTTTTCCTTTATTTTAAATTTAAACAAAAACATATAACATACAAACTAAAATACAATTTAACTGTGTTCCCCACCACCATATGCGGGACCTCTTGCCATAATCTTCCTCTTCCTTATTCTTCTTCTTCTTCTTCCTCTTCTTCTATTGTCCTCTTCTCCAAAACTGCATTGATTCTTGATTTGGAGCTTTCCCTTTTTCTCTTATTAATACTTATTCCAAAAATCTCCCCCATATATCATAAAAGTTATTTTTTTTCAACTCTCCTTTCTTAACCTTTAAGTTACAAGTTAATTTATCATTTATTGCTATATTCCATATTTCTTTATACCATTCTTCAATTTGCAATTCGACTTTTGATTTCCATTGCCTAGCTATAATCAATCTAGCTGCTGTTAATAAGTTGGTTATCAATTCTTTAGTCATTTTGTCATATTCCACATTCTCAAATATTGATAACAAAGCAATCTCAGCATTAAATTCTATATCTTTTTCACATATGTAGCTTAATTCTTTAAAAATTAAAAAAAAAACCCATCCATCCTTCTCCTACGGTAAAGACTTAGGGCACAACCAGTTGTGATGTGAAAGCCCTAGCTATAGAACTGAGTAGGAAATGTGCAAATACTTGCATTTTGTGTTTGTAAAATACTCCCATTTATTTCGATGGGGTCGCATGTCAGATAAGGTGAATGGATTGTTCTCTAAAGCTAGTTTAGCTTGTCATGGTCTCAAATAATAAGAGTGCTGTCAAGTTAATTCTGATTTATGGCAACCTTTTCCAGGATTTTCTTGTTATGCAGTTCTTAGAAAGAGTTTCCCATTCCCTACCTCTGGGGGCGCCCTGGGACTGTGAAGCTTGCTCCAGGTTACAAAGGCCGGCTCCAGGGAGGCTCAATGGGGAATTGAACCTCTGCAGCCAACTCATTGAGCTAACCAGCCAGTCTGATGTGGTTTAGATAAGCATAATCCACTCAGAAATTGTGAGAGAAGATTTTACTTTCCTGGTAAAGCAATAAATATTATCGGATGTCTTTGTGTACATCTGGTTTGTGCTTCTGGATGTTGTTTGCTGGAAAACCTTAAAGATGTTCCTTCTCAGACATGACTCCTTATAGAAATATCTCCTGTAAAAAGGAGGAAAGAATTCTTCACAAACTGCCTTGCAACAGCAGTTGAGATTGGGTGTGGTCTATGTAAGAGAACCAGATTCTATGTACCAAATTATTCATATACTCCTTGGGTGGTCATGTGCTAGTCACTTTGTCTTCATCTCTCAGCAGTAAAAACAGAGCAGAGTGGGGAAAATCCATTGGCATCCTTTCCTCCTTCAGATGTGGTGAATATTGACAGGATAATGATGCAAGTCCCTTAATTATGTGAAAGTCTGTGTAAAAATTAAAATGTTTCTCCAGTATGTCTTTAGTTGAAAATGAGCTCCTAAAATTGGAAAACTGTAACTTGGGGTATATTTCTACACACCCTTTCATGTTTTTTATTCCTCCCACCTCTTCTGACCTGTGCCACTGAATTCCTGATGCTCTTTGCCAGATTTATTGTAAATTTGATTTTATTTCTTTTAGCACAAAGCCATCCTGAAGCTGTCCACAAAGCTGTCCTGATGTTCTGCATATGAGAAAGTGAGGCAGAGATAATTGTTTGACAGCATAGTGTTAGACTTAGGTAAATTCAGTTCCCCAGAAAAAAACCCTCCAGTTTATGAATGTGGGATATTGTGCTTCTGTATCCATGATTCAAAATGCCAGGAAATGGCTTGAAAAATAATGCCAAGCTTTACATGGCAAAGGGGAGCCTGAATGTTGATAACACCAATGGCAGCAGTCAAGATAGCCCACAGAATACTCACTTGTGCTCAAATTTGGTATTGATTTGAAGTCCACTTTCAAAGTTATAATTTTTAAGGTAGTTGTCCACATTTTTAGAATTGCCTTGTATCATGTTGATTTGCTCTGCATCACAAAAGCATTGCTGCACTCTCATGCAGCTATACTGTCTCACCTCTTTAAGCTGCTAATTGGCTACACTCTACCATCTCTCACTCCCTCATTTGCTCCCTCATTTATTAATTCCAGAATAGTATCTCTGGACACAGCAGACTGTTCCTTAATTAGTGCATGAAGCAGCCTGTTGATTGATGCTATTGTTGGACTGTGAAGTTAAGGACAAATAAATCCAGGCTGGTTGAAGGATTTGGGGTTGTGTATGTATTTTTGTCAGTTGATCATCACTCCACAAGTAAAGGATAAATCAGAGGCAAGTCTTTATCATTTCATTGAGAAGGCAGGATGTGACAGTTTTTGTGCTGAAAACTTGCATCTTCCAGAGCAATTTAGATACAGCTGCAGATTTTTGTAGCTGAATTGCTTGAACAGATGGAGGGAGCCTGAATATTGGAAGAGGCCAGTGGCATTTCAATACAAGGTGATTACTCAGGAAGTTTCCCATGCCGCCTGCCACATATACATCTCCATGTACTTGTTTACAACACAATGATCGCAAACAGAAATCAACAACGCACCTGTTTAGCCCACTCATGAGAGAGAGGAACATAAAGACATTGAAAAACAATTTTGAAACAGAGCGAGGAAAAACAGGACAGGGCATTGTGCTTCATGTGCTAGGAGGGCTTTCGGATCACTGTGAAGAACAGACACTCGTCTATTATAGATATGACAAGGCTACCCTTTTCTATCTACCAAGGATCAAATGCAATTTTAGTATTGGAAAGATAGCACAAAATAAGTTGATGGAATTAGAGATTCAGAGCAGAAGATGACAGTGCTTGCTGTCTTATTACATTTGGGTTTAATCCAAATCATGCAACCATAATCCTAATGAAAAAAGTCAGTCACTGAGATTTCAGACTGAAATGATGAAAAAGCCTCGAACCTTTTGGGAGAGAGAGTAAGAGAGATGGGAGCAGACTGTGTATGCTACTAGGAAGTATGTTGTATGTACACAAATTGAGGATGTGACCCTCAAGTCACTTTGACCCACCTTTTCAGTGTGTTAAAGGCATGTCTTCTAAAGCTTTCCCAATGTGGCTAACAGAACTCTCAAACCTTCAACCCACACGGGAAGTCTAGAAAAATACATTCTTATCTTCTCTTACTATTGCATTATCTCCCATACGCAAAGGGGCCTTGAACCTGGCCTCCCAGTCCAGGCAAACATTTACTTTCTACCTGTACATTTTAAACATATTTGAGAGGAAAAAGGCAAATCCTAGCATGAAAGCCCGTTTTGTGATCATGTCCTGTTGCACTACCCGGAACATCATTTGGCTGAAGGGCATCATTATGTGTGAACATGTTGGAGCATTCTTCCAGAGGCATCATCTCTTTGCACTTCTCTGTCACAAATGCCTACTAGAGCAGCTTGTACATGTCCTTTCATTGGATTTCCCCCCAATTTCCACTTGCCCCAAAGAAAGGAAGAACATATTCCACTTCCTGTCTCTCTCGGTCAATCTTATCTTTCCTTTTGATGTGTTAATATCTCTCTCTTGAGGAATAGGTTATGCCCCCTCCCCACTCAGACCATGTGTCTAGCACATGGTCTCTTATTTAGATTAGGAATCAGAGTTTCCTATAATTGCATTTTCTACATAAATCTTGGCAACTAGTTTTATTTTAAGCTCAGCTTCTGCCTGATTTATTAATTATTATTATTATTATTTTATTTATTAAATTTATACCCCGCCCATCTAGTCAACTGACTACTCTGGGCGGCTAACAACATTTATTGTCCCAGAAAACAAAAAAATGAAGTGTGTCTAAACACCCACAGGAAACACCACTGCAGCTACCCCGCTCCTCAAAAGGATCCCCTAACAGGGCTGTCCCATAAATAATCAACAAACAAAACCCCCCAACACACAGGGGCATGAACATGCAGGCACATACACCCTCGATCATCTGAATGCTTCCTACCATCCTTGTTCCCTGTGTTCACAGAGCATTTCAAGGGCAGGTCTCCTGTGAAAATAACCAGACATGCTAAACTGTATTTGATCAGCTGGACATCAAACAGTCAAAGTCAATGTTTCCCACCAATCACTCTGTCAAAGAACTCAAGTCCCATGATGAAAGAAACGTAAAGCTCACTTTTTCCACGAGGGACGACAATACATTTGCAAGTATATTTGTCATTTATGGTAAGTTCGTGAACATGGGGAACAGGGGGTTAAGGGAAACCATGAGTGCCAAAACAAGCACACTCAGGAGGTAGGAGATGGCCTGTTACACTTTCAAGAGGACCTGGAGATTGAGGGAGAGTGAATTCATTATGCTTGTTACAAAAATCCTAGACCCGACGTAAAATACTTTGGCTTCCCACAGGTGAGAACTACTAGTTAAAACAAACCCCTAGAGCAGTGGTTCTCAAACTAGGGTCCCCAGATGTTCTTGGACTGCAATTCCCAGAAGCCTTCACCACTTGCTGTGCTGGCCAGGATTTCTGGGAGTTGCGGTACAAGAACATGTGGGGACCCAAGTTTGAGAACCACTGCCCTAGAGTCATCAGCTGTAGACCTTCAGCCAATCTTGCTTCAGAACTGCTTTCCTCTTTGGTTTTGCTTCTTGTCCTGTTTCCTTTCCTGTGCTCTACCTCTGTACTATTGATGTACCTTCCCTTGATAACAGGCTTTGTCTGCCTGCCTGGCCCATAATGATGTTCTCAAGAACCTGATGCCCCCTTCCATCCAGGAATTCTGGTGACACTGTGTTCTCTTCCACTGCACCTGAGGGAAGCAGGCTAGTTTAGGGAGTGCAGGATGGGGCTGCGTGCCACACTGATATCTTTTGGCAACACAGGAGAATGTCCAGGGCCCCCGAGAAGAATGGCTAGGCAGCTGCTATCTTGAGCATCTGCTACTTGAGGCAGTTGCCTCAATCTGCCTAATGGCAGCTCTGCCTCAAGGTACAGTATGCCACTGAATATTTCCACCTGTCCACCAAGCTTCTGAGATAGGAATGCTTGCTCGCTTCAACTGAAAAACAAAAACAGCATCTCTGTTTCAAACAAAATTCTAAGGGGACGGTAGAAAAATAGTTTTAACCATATTTGCACACAATTATCTTCTTCTCTTACCCTTCTTCCTGTCAGTTTTAACACATTTGATCCAAAAGAAATCAGAGTACAGCAAAAATGCTACCCAGAGTGAACGACAGAACCAGATAGAATAGTTGCTGTTATTTCTAGGAGTACATGTTATAGTCAGTTGTAATAGTGGGTCAATACGTCGAACCAGATACAAACATACAGAAAAAAGATGATTAAGTGTTCCCACAAAGAACTGAGAGTACTGGGTTGATTCCCTTCCCCTTGTCCAAGGATGGATACCCTCCCTAGTGGCTTTTCTGCCTACATACAGTGTAGCTGTATATATGAATCTTGGCAATGCAGCATCCATCAGATTTTTTTTATTACAAATTCCATGGTCCTTCACAATCAGCTGGACTGACTAGGGTGGATGGGAACTGCATTCTAGCAAAATTCAGAAGACTTATGTTCCCCACCACATCTCCAAAGTGACTTTTCTAACTAGGCAACTTATTTTCTAGTTGCATTTACTCTTTTTTTACTTATTTTTATATGGTTGTAGGTTTTGTTTTTTTTTGCTTTTTCTGTGTTGTATGCCAGTGGTCCCCAACCTTGGGCCTCCAGATGTTCTTGGACTTCAACTCCCAGAAATCCTGGCCAGCAGAGGTGGTGGTGAAGGCTTCTGGGAGTTGTAGTCCAAGAACATCTGGAGGCCCAAGGTTGGGGACCACTGTTGTATGCTGCTTTGGATGGAAAAATATAAATATTTAAAATCAACATATGGGTCAATAAAGATGCAGTGCTTCAGTCCCAGGGAAGATATTTCAGGAGCCATACGTAGGCAGAGACTGGAAATATTACTTGTAATTCCTAGAATTCTCCAATTAGCATGGTCAATTACCATACTGGCCGAGGGATTCTGAGAACTGAATTTGCTGAAGATCCATAGGATCTTTTGGCTCTCATTTTCAGAAGCCAGAGGGCCAAATGTCCAGCCTTGGAGGAGGAGGAGGTCTACCTCTGCAAGCCTCCTGGTTGCAAACATAGGAACCTTTCCAGTCTTCCTCACCTTTCTGTTGTTGATGTTTTGACCTCCATTCTTGGACCATGATATGTTTCATTTCCCTGCAGCTGGAACCACTGGAGGAGAGAGACTGTCAAAGGAGCCAAAGGGGAGAAAGGCCAATAAAGCAAGTTATCTGTAGAATTCATCCACTCTTGAGCCATAAGATCAATCTGTCAAGCCAGAATGCCATACACACTCACCTAAGAGCATGTTCTTTTAAATCCAGCAGGGTTTTCTTCTAAGAAAGCATGCACAGCATTGCCCTGTTAATAAACCATGAACAAGGAGGACACAGGTGTTAGCCATAGAAGCCTCTGTGATTTGGGTTAAACATTTCAGCAGCACAGATGGTGGAATACGCTGCCATCAACTTTCATGGCCTATGGGGCCATTTATTAGAATCCTCCAGTTGGTCCAGGTGTGGGGATTTGTCTCTGTATATGACAATGTGCCCCAACATGCTTTCTGAATCAGTCCTTTGATATTGCATTATATCTAATAAATATGGTTTTATAAGCAAGGCAAAGATACAAACACTTCAGCAATCTCTGGCTTCATTCAAAGTATAATCAGCCAAAACCAGAGCTATTCAGATGACATTTCTTTGATTCCCCCATCGCATGGAACCATAATTTACATTATATTTCTACAGAATCCAAGTTAGCTGAATGTTTTCAGACTGTGCAAGGGTGTTTTGTTTGAATATTAGCTTCTCTCTATTACAGCTGAGCTGGGAGCTGTGGGCCCTCAAGCCCATCCAACTCGTCTGTCACATTTCACTCACGCTGAGCATCACATGAAAACTAGAACCAAATTTTATTTTGGCAGTGTTGAGAATGATTGGCAGCAAACCTGCCAGATTGTGCTGGGCCTTGTGCCCTTGCACTGGGCAAAATAGCTTGGCTTTGGGTGACTTTTTGATTATTGTTTTTCTTGCTTTGGGATCAGATGGTGATCTTTGATCCAGTTTTATTAATATTTTGTTGGATATGGAAAAGCAGTCAATAAACAACCTCCCTGTTGTCAAGACGATGCTAAACTCAGAATGTGAACTGAATTCTCAATAGAGGGCTGTGTTCACTCTGGGAGTTTCGCTTGGTAATTCAAATTATACAGTATGTGGCAAGTTTCTTGCGTGCCCTTCCCTCCTCCTCCTCCCAAACTTTTACCTTGTCTGATCTCTGTATTATGTCCTCGTAATATTTGTGGCCTTACGAAGCAAATGGTGGAATCCTATTACTGTCTGCAAAAGGTTGCATAACTTGCCATGGCTAATTGTGACTAATTGATGAGATGCTGTGGTATGTCTCAGTCGTACCATCAGACATGGAACTAGCAGATTGTCAATTAGTTGCAGTGAAATGTATCAAGCCTTCCAAACCTTGTGTGAAGACAAATAGGATTCTGGCCAAAATTACTTAACTAGCCTTGGAAGCTGCCAGGGGAACTAGGTGCTACAACATGCTGTCTTGGGCAAATTCTGTCTACACTAATTTCGGCTACAAAAGTCATTAGTAGCAGGTGAATCCAGATTTGGCAGACTGCAGAATGGGATGTGAGAACTCTGTCAGATATTTAAATGCCAACCCACCAACCAACTGCACTACACTCAGATACCACAGGAAGCAGGGTTGCTAGATCAGGGTCCTCTGAAATTTCAAGACCTAAACTTGAGACTGAGAGAAGATCCTTGTGATGTTACAGGAGTGCCATTTGTGATGTCACAAGATGGATTCATGTTTCATCAGAGAGGAGGGAAAATGCAGTGGGACAGGGGAGAGTTGAAACTACCGGTGAGCCAGCTGCTTATAGAAACAGGTATAAGTGACCTACAGTTAAGTGGGACTAGAATAAGACTGAACCAGGTAGAAATGCAACCCAGAGCCAGGAGGAAAACACAAAATACAACCAACAGCAGCAGTAGCCACTATTCCTGCTCATACTGTACTTACATACTATACGGCTTGATATCAGTTACACAAGTTTTTTTCTAGGCCCCATGCCCCTACTGCCAGGGCGTGTGCAACAGGAAGCCTGACCAATTGCGAATATTACTGCACTTCCTGTCTAGTTCCAAATTGACACAATGGACCCACGTGCATGTACCCACCAGCAATCTCCCTGTCCCTGTCTCTCCTGTCCTGGATTTTGGCGCACAGATGTTGCACAAGCACAAAACCCACACAAATCCTTCCATACCAAGCATGTAACAGTGGAGATGGGCACCCAGGCTTTACAGTCACCTCATTCACAAAAATAAAACCTCGTCCGTCACTGCCGTTCTCCCTGTGATTTGTCTCTCTGTCTGGTGACCCAGAAGAACATAGCTGTGCCTGTCACTTCAGCCAGCACTTGGGAGACCCAGCAGCCCCATCCAGAACACTTGAGATAACAGAGGCATCTGAAGCATTGTCTTTTACCGTGGCCCTGCTAAAGAGCTGGACACATGTAACAGACTGCCTTTCTAAGAGGGAAGCCTACACAGTGGCCTCAGGAGGGTAGCATAATGAAATGATCTTAGTGTAGAGCAGAAGGTGGTTGCACCCTTGGAATCTGCGTCACTCCCTCAAGGGCCAAAACAATTATGGCCCTGTTCTATATTATATTCTGGGCCTATTCTTCAATATAAACACAATGTATATTTCATAAAGGTATTTGTTGCTCTGTTGTCTTGGAAATGTTCATAAAGGTTTGTTGGTGAAGAAAGCCATTTGTAGGGTTGCTTCCCACACTCAACACATACAATTTTCAAAGATTGCTTTTAAGGAGAGAGAAAAATAAAGAACCATGAATACAACAGTGGACCATTGCTAGGCATGTGTATATTTTTCAGTTTTAATATCACTGAGTTTCTCTAAGTCCAAACTTCCTGTTCTTCCTGTTCTTGTTTCATACTGTATGATGAGATTTTGTATTTTCTCGCCACACATAAATGTGCGTGCATGTGAATTTTTTTTTTGCTAATGTATGGATTTGTTTGCATATTTTACCTAATTTACACATTTTCCTTTGACTGAAGTGTGTTTGTAAATGTCATTTCAATTATGTACATTTTAGTGATTTGCATTTTACAATATAAGCATTATTTTGTGTGCACAATATATCTCAGAAATGCCTGATAGCAAACATATGGATTTTTGAGGCAAGATGTATTTTTTCTTTGCATTAAGTCTTGGTGTGAAAATGTTACTTTTGTTATGATTATCCAACTGAGCAAAATTCTTTTCCATTCCTAGCCACTGCCACAGATTCTCACTAGTAGTCCTATTGTCTGTCTGTTTGTCTGTTTGCTTGCTTGCTTGCCTAAAGGATTGATGCCTAATTCTTTCATGTTTCAGTGCTAAAAGCCGATCTCTGATGATATTACAAGGACATAATACAAAGATCAGACAAGGTAAAAGTTTGGGGGGAGGAGGGAAGAGCACACAAAAACCCTGTGGGCAAAATATTTGATTTTGTTACCAGAGTGATGCTAAAGGGACCAGCCTCCAGGTGCCTAAAGCACATGTACAAACAGCAGCCAATCAGCATTCATACCTGTGTTTATTGCTGTTGTTGGGATTTTCCTGCTTGTGTGCCATCACATTTCATAGAAACAGAATATTCAAATCAAAGACAAGGATCAGAGGAGGAAAGTAACCAAGATTTTCTATTCCGAGCAACTAGGGAACTGTATATTAAGAAAGAAAGAAAGAAAGAAAGAAAGAAAGAAAGAAAGAAAGAAAGAAAGAAAGAAAGAAAGAAAGAAAGAAAAAGAAACTAATTAGCTAGCTAACTAGCTTGTAGGTCTTTTTGTTCATCTTTCTATTCTGAAATTTGTTTTGTGTTGTGCTATCAGGAATTTCATATGAATAAAACTGATCTGTGCAAATCAGAGTGATGTTACTGTACAGAAGTACTTCAGTGTGTTCCACCCCATCTATCATACAATAATTACTAATAGTGTGTGTGTGTGTGTGTGTGTGTGAGAGAGAGAGAGAGAGAGAGAGAGAGAGAGTAGGGGGACTCAGCTGCTTTTTCTACACATTATTTCCAGAGGGATCATTTAACTCCCTTGACAATACTAAAGCAACCTAAGAAATGTGATCCCCTTTCTAGATGCATCCCACCATGCCACCTGGCACTCTTAAACCTCAGTAACCATTACACAGTGACACATCCTTTAGTTACAAATGAAGGCACCATGATCATTGTGGTGGTGGGGAGACTTAGGAAGACAGATGGCTTTGAATTGCAACCATCTTCTACAGTTTATTTATTTTTCCTGAGACTACTTCTGTATGTAGCATGTTCTTCTGACCAACTGTTTCGAAGAACCTTTTTCAGCAATAAAACTGGCAAGCAGTCTAAGCCAGCCCAAGATAATTTTGCTGCCAGAGGAAGAGCAGCAAATGGCACCCCTATGCAAATCAAAATGCATAACACCCAAAGTCAGCCAAATTCTTTTGGCACAAGGGGCAGAAATCCCATAAACATATCTCCTCACAACTGTGACAAAAATACCATAATAACTAATTAAATAGCTAGCAACGTGCTGCCTTTTATGACATCCAGTATCTGCTATATAAAATGGCTGCCTGAATCAGCCCTATGGGAAGAAGGGCACTTGAATTTAGATCAAAGAAAGATAGAAAAAGGCCATTGCATGCATCACACTACATAGTGAGGGACATGTTGTACCTACAAGTCATCATATCTGCCTTTCTCACACAAGAAAACTTAACACTTTTCCATGCAGTCTTTAGTGTTTATTTCATTCTTAGGGGAAGGACAAACACATAACTGGTAAGCAATTAGCCACAGGAACAAAAGGTAAATGAAGCTTGCCTACTTTACTTGAAGTAGGGAAAACAGTGCTAGGACTTGGTCCCATAAAAGTGAGTGCTGAAAGCATAGTTGTTGGGAGATAAATGAGTTTGCACAGGATTGGGATCTCTTTCAGGAAACAGTGACAAAATAGTTGCTAGGAGATGAATGAGTCCACACATGATTTGGACCAAGCACCTTTAGCGGCAGGACTCATTGCTACTCCGGTGTGGCCAAGACATTGAAACAGTCTGGGCTCCGAAAAGGTGTAAGTGGCAAGCCCATATGCTTCCCAAACTGCCTTGAATCTGCCCTCTCAAGGGTACTTTGCCTAGTCTTTTAGGCCCTCATGTTGATAGAGTGCTGCTACCTTTTCCAGTGCCTGGTTGCCCCCACAGGGTGAACTTCAATCCAAAGGCTTACAGTGGGATAGATTCTTCTGCCCCATGTCTAATTTGGTCCAACTGATGGATAAAGAAAGAATTATATATGTGTGTTTGCATTACAGAGTTCCAACACATGCATACCACAGTTTTTTAAATGCCCAGGCTTATGAAGTTTTCTGAAGGACGCAAAAGTTCACTCTTTGTGGCCCAATAATGGTACTGCATTAACTAACCCTTCTTTTTGAAGAAACTACTTATATTGGAATTGACATGGTCATATAAATAGAATAAGAATGGGAGAGGCTTAACTTTAAGTAGCCAAAGACTTTATTAAATCAGTTATATCATCTACAACCCTACTTTTAATGGAAAATTATTACAGTCCTATTTTAAAATGCAAAATAATTCCAGTTTTTCCTTTTTTAAAAATTACAAAATTAGATTAGGTTTTCCTTCTTACTGCAAGGCAAGAAATCACAGCATCAGTTTTGGTTTTTAACAGTTGATGAATGCTTAGGAGAGCCAGCCCTATCAATCAAGCGTCTCCTGTGCAATTAAAGAACCATGACTTTGACATCTTGAGCATGGAAAATAGTCTCTCATGCTTTGCTGCTAAAACTGGCAGAGTAGTTAGGATCACCAACAATCCGTGGATAATTGGATTAAAAAGTTGGTTGCTTGCTTCTGCCATTCCCTCTTTCTGGGCTCTTGCCATTTCTGTCTGCTACAGTAATCATTTCTCTGCTGGGTTACTATCCTCTGAGTCCTTTGGTTGGGGAACCTTCTCCCTTCTGTCTTGGGGTGCCTCTGTCTCTGAATTCTTCCAATCAGACATTTCTTTGTCTTTGACCTTCTTCCATTTTCTTCCTGTCTCCTTCCCTTCCCTCTCACCCATCCCCACGTCTGGCCAGCCACCTCTGTGGCTCTTGAGTGTCACTAGGCAACTTGTCACATCAGCCATACCCATTAATGACAAGATTGGGCTTTGCAGTGACCATCAGCCTTGCTATTCCTTTTCTTTTTGTGGCCTGCAAGCAACAAAACTCCACAGTTCCATCTAACACTCCATCACAGTGTGTTAGCCATAATCTAGTGGAGCGAGAGCTCACAGGGTCAGAGCACTGGGATTTCGTGACTAAGAAGAACACTGAAGTCACCTGCCATACCTCAAGTCCCTCTGTTTGCCAGCTGCAACCCTCACAACAGCTTATGGGATAGTGGGTTCTCTACAGAACTAATATATTGCTGTGAATTGTTCTTGTCATGTGCAATGATCTCAGGGTTGCTTGATCATAAAAGGCTAATTAAGACCCATTAGCTTTTCAAAAGTTCTTGCCTTGTTAGGAATTAGAACAGTAGCATAGCTGCCTGCATTTCTGGGCAATTCGTGTTAGAGATTACACATTCCAAAACAGGGAGAATTTCTCTTAGCAAGAAAAAAGGCAAAAGCAGTATTAAAGAAACACAAGAAGGTTTCTAAAAAGTATGAAAATGTGTGCCGTGACCCCTGTGTTGGGCTTCCTTGGGGAAAAAACTTAAGGATTTGTTTGCTTATTTGCTTTAAAAATTTCTTTGCAGCTAGGATTGTTAATTGTAGTCCTAAGGGAGCTCAATATCAGAAAGAGTTTAAATGGTTTTACTTGTGATACCCTATAGAAGAAAAGCTCTGAAAAGGATTGGCTAAGCAACCTGAAGATAAATCAGGATTGTTAAACCATAACCTCTAAAAGTATATCCTCTACTAGAGGTAAATGAGTGCAACTCAGCTTACTCTGAAGGTGTATGTCTTTGCATGGAAAGGAGGAGGAAGAAGAGAGGACTTCCCTTGGATTTTCTAGACCAGTGGTTCTTAACCTTTTTGAAAGAAATTCCCCCTTGAGCCATTGAGGAAGTTATCATCGCCCCCCTCCTCGCTGCCAGCACCAGCTGCTCTGGATCCGCCTGCCGGATCTGCTGCCAGCACCGCAGCTGCAGCCGCCTTCTCAGGTTTGGCTTGTTCCATCGCCCCCATATCGCCCCCCTTCTGTTCCTTCGCCCCCACGTCGCCCCTTTTCATTCCATCGCCCCCCTGAAAAATGAAATCACCCCCTGGGGGGCGATATCACCCAGGTTAAGAACCACTGTTCTAGACTGTCCCTCACCTTCTCTGATCTATGCTGACCTTCATTCAATTTAGATTGCTATTCTTAGGGTTACTGATGTCACTTCCTTCTCATATTTCCTTCCTGACCTTTTTTTTTGTGAGATTACAGAAAAGACATTTCACCTTTGGTAACAGAGCTGCTCCTTGCCCTTCCAACATCTTCCATATTGAGAAAATCACGATTATGAGATACTACACACTAAGAGCAGAGTAATACTATTATTATTGCTGCTTGGTCTGTGCTGGTCAAAAAGAGAAATTTTAATCTGTTACATTGCAGTCTTCAAGATACTTGAAATGCTGGAACTACTGGCAATCAGAATGGACAATATTGGGTGCAATGAATAGAGGACCTTACTGAGGATACGGGAACTTCCTATATTTCTATGTCAATCTGACCTCCTCGTTTTCAAATACCTTTCTCTCATCAACCTTCAGCAGTGGACAATTAAAAAGAAGTCTAGCACTAAGAAATAAAAGCATGAATTAGATAAAGGCTCACGACTTCATGATGAGGCTTTGCATATAACAAGAAGATAAATTGGAAAACAAATACTTCATGGCTGAAAGACTGAAAAACAAACAGCACAGGTGGAAAAGAATCTGGTACATTGTATTAATAAAGTCAACTGGACTTACTGTTTTGATGTCACTAGAATTTTTTCCTTGCTCTTGTTCCTAAATTTTTGTCTATTTTTGCCTTCCAAATGTTGTCTTGCTTTCAAACTATTGTTTAATTTAAGCCTGCTAAAGCATTTCCAAACTGGCATGCAATCTGTTTTCATGGAATGCTGTGTGAAAGGAACACTGTTGGGATAAACAAAAAGCAAAACTTGTTCTTCAACAAATATGCTTGATCTGCAGACTGTTTGAGGGATGGTGGTAGGATTAGGTTAAACCCGAAGTGAGCTTTGGACGAACTTTCTTGTTTGCACTTCCTCTCGACCATGGTCGGTGTAGGTCCCCATTCGAACGGCTCTTTCCTTTTCAAACCAGAATGAAAAGAAACTTCTGTGCACCTGGCTTTTGAAAACCAGGGAACTGAGTTGTATGGGCCAAGTTCACAGCAGCACAAAAAGGAGTTTCTGAAGGAGAATGAGATTGGACATTGGTGCTATTACCAGAGATGAACATAAATTGGGTCTCCCACATATCCATGCACAGGCCAGGTGATGCAATGGCAATGGCTGTGCCACAGGCTTATGCCACATTTTAGTATAATTGCTATTTACTGATTTTTTTTTTATAAAAATGACAAGGAATTTGGGGGCACCTTGAAAATGAACAAGCTTTATTTGGCATTAGCTCCTGTGGACTGTAGCTCACTTCTCCAGATGCATCAAATGGTGAGCTATACTCCACAAAAGAAAACTGGCAAACTTTTAAGGGGCAAGATTCCTTGTTGCTTTTGCTGCCTCGGACTAACATGCTTACTTTGCTGGAAATGTCTCATTGTTCATATGTGCGGTCAAGTTGCTTCCAAATTGTAGCAAACCTAACTGGATTTTTGAGACGTGTGAGAGGTTCAGCGTGTGGTTCTATCAATTCCACAGATACCCCAGGGAATTTCCAGGGCTGATTAGGGATTTGAACCTAGGTCTCCTGAGTCCTAGTCTGAAATTTTATCTACTACACCATACCACACCACATACAACTCCACTAGTGTATAATATTCCCATATTCCCATTGGAATTACAGTTAGAAAGTCAAAACACTAAATTTTCCCATACACATCTCATAACAACTTACTTTATTACTGTTATTGCGTCTGAGGGAAAAATTGTAATTCATGCGAATCCATTCTATAATAGCCTTGAAAATGTCACATGACCTTGTTGCATGAACACAATGTTGTATTCTTCTAACAGCATTGTTCAATGGCTTGTTATATAAACTTGATATCATCTCATAGCACCCTTGGGCACCTAATCAAGATGCTTCAGAAGATTTAAGCTAAAGACTTAAGTTAACTTCTGAGTGCCGGCACTATCCTTCTGGAATCTGCCACTTTCTGGTCTTAGAAACCTTTATGATTTGTGCATTCCGGGGGGGGGGGCAGTAAATAAACAGAAGTACAATCAACATATGAAACCATCATTAAAACCTAATTAAAAGCACATCATTATTTTTTTTTTTTAAAAAAACTCCACTAAAGAAAAAAAAATAACTCCAGAAAAAAAGAACAGCTCAAAATCCATCTGAATGAAAGGTCTTTGTCTGCCAGCAAACGAACAACAAAGAATAGGCCATCCTAGCTTCCCTTTGGCAGGAGGTTCCGTAGAGTGTGGCTACTGAAAAAGCCTTCCACATGTCCCCACCAATATGTATGGATATTCTATTGCTTGAAAATGTGGAATCCACAGGGCCCTCCTTGGTTGCAAGAATGACATCAGGAAAGTCTCATTAGTGGCCTACATCGAATTTGAATTGTCAGCTAGAGAAGAGCCATTGAATCAATCACTGAAGAGTGACTCAGCATAGATGTTGAGTCTCCATTCATCACTTATTGATGCAATAGGTCTGCTCTAGTTGGGACTAACATTTGGATTCAGGCCAGTGTTTTTACTTCCAGCTTAGCATTTGGCAGGTAATTAAAAACAACCACCTCATGCCCTTTGAGGAGGAAAAGTTATTACAGCACCACTAGTATTGAAACACCAATTGTATCATTCTGGACTTGAATAATTTCTTTCTGTAACCCTATGTCACTATTTTCTGCTTGGAGGGATGACCCTATAATGTGGCCATGCTACTTTTAATATAGCTGTTTGCTGAGGCAACTGCCTCTTGAGACTCCCAAATGACGGATGTTACTGTCTTTCATTTCTAAAGAATGTGGACATTTTTCTCAACAGAACAGTCCCTTAGGAAATTCAAGAAACGTGGAAAGATAACATTCTCCAAAGCTTCCAATGGAGGTTGTAAACATTATTAAGGATCAGTACTATTTGTTTAGCACCATCAAGGAGCAAAATAAAATAGAAACAGGAGAAAACATGAGTATTTGGCTGGAGGAGCCTGTAGTCTAAATTTAGGCAGCAGATAAGACAGTAGAAGAAGACAGTGGGAGAGAGAAGGGAAGCATGGGAAAAAGAAGGATGTCTAAACATATAAGCCTGAGACTTACATTTATTTCATTAGGATAAGACAGGCAAACCCACAAGGAATTTCAGGGACCAAAAAAACTTGTATGCTGGAGGGGGGGGGGAAAGAAAGAGAGAGAATGTGTGACCTGACCATTTGTAAATGGAGTCCAGGAAAGGACACTAGCAGTGGGGACTGTTTTGGGACTGGCCCAGCTCATTGTCAACAGAGGAATCCTGATGTATGTGAATGGAATCAATCTGGACCTCAGGCGAAAGAAAGTTTTTTAGCTGGGGAAAGGTCTGAAAATCAAACTGTATGTTGCACTAAGCATGGGCTTTAAAACTCTCCTTTTTCAGGGTGGGGCTGGTAATCTGGAGCAGAGCAGGGGTTGAGATTTTTTCATTCAGACTGTGTTCTGCCAAAAGTCTCTCCCAAGAGAAGTTGCTGTTTGTCCCTGTTTGCTGTGAATAGTACCATCAAGATGAAAATGCACTCTTCCTCCTCCTCCTCTTTCTTTCTCATTTTAAAAGTGAGAATGGCACATGAAAGAGTCAAGTATAATTTGGTTTCATCTATTTTGCTCTCTGCCTTTAGGGTAACAGTACTAATATGTAGAAAAGCAGAGTATGCATGAAATACTAGCTTAGAATGTGGGAGGCAGCCCAATGCTGCCTCAGAGGGGACAGTGAGCATAACAGAAGGGCTGTCATATTGGCAGAGAGGGTGGCATGCGAGTGGGATAGTACGGCTTCCAGTGGTCAATGATACATCCCCCCTCCCAGTGTTGCTGTGGTGTTAATAGAGGCAACCCCAAGTTAGCTCCCTTGTTCCCTTGGTGCAGCCCCAAACAGGCCCTGAGATTTCCTCCAACTGCTGTAAACATGAGTGGGAGGAAGAAACAGATGGGGAAGGCTATCTCCCCAAAAATTCTTGCCCTGCGTGCAGCAAGCCAGCAGGGGCGTTGAATGCTGTTGGCTTCCTGCATCATTTCTTCAGTGTAGGATCTGTCAGTAAATAAACAAGCTGAAGGAACACTGGAAACAAAGACAAACTGTACTTGCTCCAATTCCAAAACTAATTAGAACTTTACATAGGGCCAGACTCCCTATTTATTTATTTAATTAATTTGCTTATAACCATGAACAAGATGGCTTACATGATAATTTAAAACAATAGTAGCTTAGAATGCACTAGAATAACAAACATTAAAATAAATGTTTGCTGTAAATAGTGCCCTCAATAGGAAAAGACTAGATGTTAGAAAGGGATGCATATCTACAATTTGTTCACCTCCCTTCCCAGGACAGCATTTCTTCAGAGATGCATGTCGCAGGAATAAGACTTGCAAATGAAACCCAAGTTCATCTTCTAGTGACTAATGGCAGACGTATGTTCAAAGGAGCTCAGTGAGAATGGGCAATTGCTGAAAATTTCCTGTTCTCTCTGATGGATACGTTCCCTGCCCAAAGTTAGCACCACCTTAAAATCCTCTAGGAAAAGTGGTAGGACTGACAAAAATTTGGTGATGGGTTTAGTCACTTTAACCCGATTTGAGTGTGTGGTGGTCAAAAGGAATGCGACACTAAGGTCAAACACGTTATAGGTCTCTGTAGTTCAAGGAGCACAGTTTCCAGTAAAAAATATGGAAAATGCCGGAAAGAAAAGGTTGGTCATTTTTACTGGGCCAGTATCCTTTGAAAAAAGCTTTTGTGTTTCACAGAGAAATTCCTTTGAATGTACCATCTTCCTAACACTTTTTTGCCTTCTTCACAAAATGTTCATTAACTCTGAATAAAGTGGCCCTGTAAGACGCCCTGAATAGGGCTTTAGAAATAAACTGCGAATAGACAAGTAGCCACCCTCCTGAAACTATAATGTGTTTAACATTTTGGTTGGTGCAAAGGATACATCACTGGAAATAACATGCAATATTACCTCCTTAATTTCCCTTCCTTAACAATGGATTTGACTGAGACTATAATTTGTGCATTCATCGCACTTGAAGAATTAATTAGGAAAAGCATGCATTTTTAAAGTCTCTTATCTTTTGGGGGGTGCAACAGCTGGCTGTTCTTTGGCAAGGTACTTATTTGCTGGTGTTCCAGCAAAGGCAAAACCACAGTGAATGTCCAAATAAGGAAGCATAATTCATCATGCTTGCTACAGAACAAGAAAATTCATGTGTTTATGTGCCTGATTCTCATCTAAAAACAATTGTGTGCCATCAAGCTGATTGCTTGGAGATGCAGTAAGGAAATACTCCTAAGTGAGCTAATATTATCTGGGCTGACATGAAGGAAATGAACACAAATGTCCATTTGTTCATTAAAATATGGTTGATGGAAGTATATTCAAGAATCTAAATCCTGTCTTTTCTCATTGAGTGCACAGCATTGTTTTCCAAATTTTTAATTTAATAATAATGTTGTAAAGGGAAAATAGCTGCCTGTATAGCTCAGTGGAGCCAGGGGTCAGGAGTTCGATTCCCCACTGTGCCTTGTAACAGAAGAAACAGCCAGTGTGGTCTTGGGTGTGTTACATGATCCCAGAGTGTCTGCAGAAGAAGGGACTGGTGAGTACTGTATACCAAGAAAACCATGGAAAATCACCATAAATTGAAATCAATCTGACATGATGTTATTGTTGTTAAAGGGAGGTTGCAGAGAACTATAGCCTTCCTTTGTGACTCTTCACTCTGTATTGCTGCTAACAGACAAATAAGGAAGTCAAAGGTGGAAGATGGCAGGAAGATGAGTGGCAACTGCAGAGTGACAGGACATGAAGACAGATCTTCTAAAACAGCAGCTCCTGTTTGACTACAAAATGGCAGCTGTTGTCATTTCATTTGTGTCTTATTTGCCCAGTGATGTGACAGGTGGATGGCAAGCAAGGTTGCAAGAGCAGGCCTTGCCAACAAAGTTGCTGTCTTCACCAATTCTTCCCTTGGGTTTTGCCCATTTAAGCCAAAGGTCAGAAGGGGGAGGCTTTGTATATTTAGCTAAACAATGCTGGCAGGATGCTGGTTAAGTTTGTTGGTGGGACAGGAAATTAGTGGGTTGTAAGTTGATTTGTACAGTTCTGAATTTGGAGGCAGCAGAATTTGGAGCTGATCTTTCTATTAATTTGAGGAAACAGACTGAATCGAGAAGAATTGATTTAGATGGGTTTGGGAGAATTAATTGTCTTACTTTCAATGAAATGGGTGCCTGCTGAAGAAAAATGCTCTGGTCATGCTTTCCCAATCCCATGTGACCTACTTGCCTTGCCTAGTTTACCCTCACATAAAAACTTTTTGCTGTGTCAACACCCTTCAGAACTTTTGTTTGTAAACGGTGACCTTTTTCTCTAATTTAAGTAAGGTAATTGCATAGATTTTGTATATCCCCACCTCTGACTCTGTGTCATTTTTTCTAGGCCCTCCAGTTCTTCACAGAAGATGGCATACATGACAGATAACAATTTACCCAAGGAACTCTTTAACTCCAAACACTTTGCTATAATTACAACCACTGTGTAACTGATGGAATTAATCTTGTCATCCAAAGAGTACTTCTGGGACAATGCAGGAGTTGGGTCACAGCTCTGATACTTTCCAGAGATATTTCATTAATTAGCAACGGCACTTCAGTTTGTTTGCTATTGACATATTTGCACATGTGTAATTTTGTTAGATCTCATTAGAACCCATTTACAGTATACAGGTTCATGTGATAATCCATGAAACAATTAAGAAGCATCTGAGTTCTCAGCAACAGATCTTGGAAAGTGATAGCGTTAGTCTAGTTTAAATCCCAGTATTCAGAATTAAATCATTTGTAGGCTGCCCTTTGCTAACAGGCAACTGATTAATGCATTGCCTTATTGCAGGGGTGCAGCTTCAGACATGGCAAGTGGCCTAAGCAGGGGCTCATGGCATAAGCAGGGATAGTGGTGCATGGTGTGAGGAAGATTTTGGGGTAGAGTGCCCCCTGTGCCATTGTGAGTCATCTTAGTTCCCATGTAGAAAGAAGCACCACAAGTGAACCTGATTACATGGATAGCTAATAGAGTTGTGAATGTTTTGGCGTCTCTGCAGCAAGCACAGATTGAAGACTGTGCCCAGGAGAAGCAGGATGCTCTCTGTCGGGATCTACCTAGGGCAGATACCCCATTTTTGCAAGTCAGTTTGATCAACCTAATCTCTTTCATTGCATTTGAGTCCAAAGGAGGTTGAAGTTCTGGTAGGCAAGAGACAGTTACTTTGTCTTGCAGGAGAAGCAGGAGGTCAGTGCTTGTACTACACATAGGTAAGGATTTTGTATCAGTTCATATTGATAAGAATGTATTAAAATTCACAAATGTCTTCAAAGTCAGGACAGAAAGAGCTTGATATTTTAAGGGGGGGGGATCTAATATGGAAGAAGGCAAAAATGACCAATGTTTGAGTCCTTAGCTCTTCTTAAAACTGTAGATTTGAAATGTCACCTATTCAGCCATGGTTATATCTATATTGCTGAATCGGGGTACCCCTTCTTTATACTGCAGGATCTACGCCTGTAATAGTGTTACGGCAGGCAGATAGAACATGGTCTTCTCTATGCTGGGTACAGTTTACTGACTGAATTTGGCTGGTGTGAATGGGTGAGAATTTTGTTTCAGTTCATCTTTCTAGAAGAACTTACCACTGTTTGCAAATTTCTTAATATGTGGGATGGAAAGAACTCGGGATTTAAGAACATTCAAATTTGGAAGAAATCAGAATTGAAAACTAGTCAAGTCAGCTTCAGTACACCCAACGGGAAGGGGATGCCATCCTGTATCTCACCTCAAAATGTCCCACTACAGCTTTATGGGAAGCTCACAGCTTGGTGGTAGAGCATCTGTTTTTGCATATCAAAAAGTCCCACCTTCAATCCCCAGTGTCTCCAGATGGGGCCAAGAAATAACCCTGCTTGAAACCACTGTTAGTGCCAACAATACTGGGCTAGTGGGATCAAGTGTCTGACTCTGTAAAAGGCAACTTCCTGTATCTTGGTCCATTCCTGTACACACTGCTCTAGTGTTCAGCACAACTACACATCCATTTGCCTCCTCAGAGGATTAGCTGGGTTCTGTTGGTCATTTTGCAAGGGCCACATTTCATAGAGACCCATTTTAAACAAAGTTCAATCAACATGTCAGATTTGAAGGGCAAATGTCAATATCCAGAATGTTACATGTAAAACTGGGATCTGAAGAGGGGGGAAAATTCATTACAGTAGGGCCCCAATATCCGCAGGATCAATATCTGTGGTTTCACTTATCCGTTGTTCTTCAGATCCCAGTTTTACATGTAACATTCTGGATATTGACATGATAGAAATATATATTTCTATGTGACCCATTTATTTGTAGGGGATGAAACATTCAGGAGGAGTAGAATCACATGTTGGCTGGTTCACAACGTTCTTAGACTAGGTTTAATCCCTTGCAGGAAGAAGAAGTAAAAGCATGCATCAAGTTTAGGAATGCTTGAGAATTTGATCTTCGGAAATTTGCTCGATGTCTTCTGAAATAAGGTGTTGGTTGGAATATTGTTGCTCATTGGATTTTGTATTTCCCCTGAAAACTGCACCACAGTTCCTAGCTCAAAAATTGTATTAAAATGCATAACAAAAAGCATTTTTTGAGACAGGGCGTGTTTTAAAATGCATACTTTAAGAGAAAATACATTACGAAATGTGTCTTTTGAGAGAAAATATGTTCCAAAGCATGTCCTTCAATGTACATTTTCTGCCCACATTTCTTAAAATTACAAAAATAAAAAAAATTAAAAAATCCAGAATCAGGATTGTATTTATTTATTTGCTTTATTTATATCCTGTCTTTCTCCCAGTGCAGAGACTCAAGGCAGTGTATGATGACTAAATAGTACATATGCTTAAAATCACCATAAATTAATATATTAATTTAAAGATAAAATTCAACTTAAGCAAGGTTAAAACATTCCAGTTTAAATGGATGCAACAAAGTTACAGGTAAACACATGCAAAGGTGGCATAGAGCAGAAAGAGACAGATTCGTTCCCAAGAAAAATGATTAAATTGTGGTGGGAAGGCAGACTTTTGAGATTGGGGAGAAGTCCTGGGTGTATAATCCAGATTCCAGAGAAAAGAAAAACAGAGAAAAAAGGAATTTCTCAATACAACTAGCCCCTCTTCCTTTTGTGAAGAGGGCCTGAGATGTCTAAGAGTATCCCCAGAGATCATAAACAAAGCTTCCAGATGCTTATCTTTCTAAATGGTACTGTGGTTCGGGTACAAGCTTGGGAACTGCTCCTATTTATGCCAGGCTTGAATAAAACCTTTTATTCATCAAAATATGCAAAACTACCCTTGACATCTTGCAATCTGCCAAGCCAGCACAATTAGCGCTGGGAAGAAACATTCCTGCCTCCAAGTCTCTCAGAGTTATAAACAGCGGATGCCAAAACCGTTGAACACACTTGGACCACGGTGTTTGTCTTAACTTACACAAGATTTCGTAATAATAGATTTCTAGCGGGAAAGGCGCCAGGTGGGGATAATTAGAGAATTTTGGGTGGGATAAGATTTCATTCTTGTTCCTCTGAATACAGCCTGGGGATTGGCGTTTCAATGTCTATGTGTGAAGTCGAGGACAAAAGAGGAAGTCGGATCATGAGAGGGTTGTTTATCTTATTTCTTTGTTACTTTTGGGATATCCTGCTCTTCCTCTAAGGAGCTCAAGGTGAAACATGTGGCCTCTAACACAATATTTTATCCTCACAAGAACCCTGTGAGGCAGAGCTTGGGAAAGGCTGATGATTGACTGATTGATTGGATTACAGCTCTCAAAATCCTTAGGGCCATGCTGGCTGGGAATTCTGGGCACTGCGGTCTAGAAAAGTAACTCTCCTCACCTCTCTTGTATCATAGGTTTGGCCAAGAGAATGAGAGAGAGTGGCTGGTCCAAGGACATACATTGAGTTTAAAGAGAACTACTACAACAACCAATGCAAAGAAATAGAGGAAAACAACAGAAGGAGGAAAACAAGGGATCTCTTTTCTAGTTTAGGAATGCTGAATGACCAACAGGAAAGCATATTATTTGATCAGGAGAAAATAAAGAGATGATGGAAACAGTATATTGAAGACTTATGCAGAAGGGACAACAGGATGACAGACCTATTTGAAGAGGAAGCCTGTGATGAAGAACCTGCACTTCTAGAAAGTGAAGTGAAAGCTGCTCTGAGAGCACTGGGAAGTAATAAATCACCAGGGGTAGATGGAATACTGATAAATCTGTTTCAAGCCAGAGAGAATGACTATCTTAAATTCCTAACAAGAATGTCAACAAATATGGAAAACAAAACAATGGCCCACAGACTGGAAATGTTCAATATACATTCCAATCTCTAAGGAAGGAGATGCCAAAGACTGCAGTAACTATAGCACCAGTGCTTTAATTTCCCGTGCAAGCAAAGTGATGCTCAAGGTGTTGCAACAAAGGTTTTACCTTACATGGAGCGAGAAATGCCTGATGTCCAAACTGGATTTCAAAAAGGAAGAGGCACTTGAGATCACATTGCAAATATCCACTGGCTACTGGAGAGCACTAAAGAATTTCGGAAGGTCAGTCTATGCTTTATAGACTACAGCAAAACCTTTGACTGTAGATCATGAGAAACTATGAGTTGTTTTGAAATAAATGGGTGTGATTCAGCACTTGATGGTCATGATATGTAACTTGTATGGTAGAGAAGAATATTAGGACAGAATATGGAGAGACAGAATGGTTTCCTATAGGCAAAGGTGTGGGGCAAGGGTGCATTTTATCCCCTTATCTGTTCAATATGTATAGAGAATATATCATACAGAAAGTTAGAATGGATTCAGATGATGGAGGAGTGAAAATTGGTCGAAGAAACATCAATAATTTAAGATATGCAGATGACACCATCTTACTGGCAGGAAGCAGCAATGGCTTGAAACAGCTATTAGGGTAAGTGAAAGAAGAAAATGCCGAAGCAGGATTGCAGATGAATTTTGAGAAGACAAAAATCATGACTTCAGGAGAACTACACAACTTTAACGTTGACAATGAAGAAATTGAAATAGTTAGAGGTCTTGTACACCTTGGTTCAATCATCAATCCCAATCCCAATCAGAAGAGTGGGACTAGGAAGGGCAGCAATGAAGGAACTAAAAAAAGATCATCCTGTGTCAGAATGTGTTGTTGGAGACCAAGATGCTTGTATTTCCAATCACCAGGTATGGGTGTGAAAGCTGGATTGTTACGAAAGCTGACAGGAAAAAAAATTGATTCATTTGAAATGTGGTGCTGGAGGAGAGCTTTGTGGATACCCTGGATTGCCAGAAAGACAAACAAGGGTGTCCTAGATCAAATCAATCCTGTACTATCTCTGGAGGCAAAAAATGTTGAAACTGAAGCTGTCCTACTTTGGGCACAATCAAGAAGTGATAGGCAGAGCCAGACCGCACCATATGTTTTCACCAAATCCAGATGTACAAACGAAAAAACACATAAATCTGTGGAAATCATTAGTGCATGCACATTACACTTTGTTCATTCAGAGGTTCACTGATGATGGAATTAACTCTTTCCTGCAAAGGTGATGCCATTAATAAGTTTAACTGTACACCTAAAAGTCATATAAATGATTGTGAGTGACAATCACTTGCTAGGAGAGTTCTCATTGGTACGCATACTTGCCTTTCTAATTGTTGAAGTAAATTGGAGATAAATTATAAAAATTAACCTCACTCTTAATGGGTGCTCTCTGTGAACACTCTAAGCCCATAACTGCTCTAATGACACCGGTATGGGTTCCTCTGTTCCATCCTCACCCAAGCAGGGTTTTTAAGCCTATCTGCTCTTCAGAATTTGAATGGCTAACCTTAATGTTCCAGCTTGTTAAATGGGGAGATAAATGTCTAATTTGAGAGACACTTTAAGCCAACCATTGAGATTTATTACAGAATTGTAACTCAAGTAAAAATGATAAATACTAGTGGAACACTGTAAAAAGCACTGGATCCTATCCAGGAAACTGAAGCAAAGAAATTGTTGTTAGTTAAACACATAGTTATCTAGCATCCTTGACTTTAATGGGGGCAGAACATATCCTGGGAATTGTTTCCCCTCCCCAATTTTTGTCCAGAATAAATTACACACCAGCCAGAATCCTTCTTATTTGAAAAGCACAAGACAAGAGGCAAAAACAACCACTTGTTAACAAGTGACAATCTGCTGCAGTTTACACCATTGTACTTCTGCAGGTGTGACTAGTCAATAGGTTCCTGGCTACTATGCTAAATATGTGCAATGCTGTTCAAAATCTCCATCATTTTAAGAAGTGTGAGTAGTTAAGATGTGCAAAGGAAAGCCAAACGTAGCTCAACATGGCTGTGGCAACACAAAGCACAATATTATGTAATCCCTCATTCTGCTAAAATTTGTAACTTTGAAGGCAAGCTGCGGCCTTGTACTGCCTCCTACATCATACAGGATCCACACGTGCCTATGGGTGCTTCGATATGAAGCTTTATTGTGGAATCACTCCACCTTGTTCACAGAATGTTCCATGGGGTCCAGAGGACATTGTCTTCTATTTGCAATCCTTGTGTGTTTTCCACTGACTTTTTCATCTCTGTCTTTCCAGGAAATATCTGTTAAAGACAGACTTATGAATCTCAGAGAGATTTTGCACCTTTGCAATACTGGGCTTTATGCCTTTCTATACATGTACAGTTCCTAAAAGGCAATTAGTAGTGCCTTCTAGCATGAATTAGTGAACGCAATAGCACTGGATAGGTTGTTTGCATCTTTTTTTTTTATCAGTCAGCCTATTCTGTAGTATTTGCTATGGGTATGAGCTTACAGGAAAACCATTTGTATTGTGTTCCTGCTTTTTATGAAAAATATAGAAATCATAAAGGACAAAAGTGCTTGTTCTTGCACTGCAGGGGAGAGTTGGGGAGTTCTTGACAGGCTGTCTTCCTATATTGAGACAGGCCTGCCTCAGTGAGAATCAAGAAATCAGAAACATTTCTTTATATCCCTACCTAGGAGCTCTCTGTGAGAAGTATTCTTTAAAAGGAAAAAGAGCAGAGGATGAATCACTTCTCCCTGATAGCAATCAAACTATCTCTGCTTCAAGACTCTGACCTGTACCTTGGTGGGTCCCATCCTGTTCAAGACTCCTTTTTGCTAGATCAAAGAACATTAAGTGGTATGTCCAACCCAGTAGCAGCAGCAGCACTGGACTTCGGCAGGTCCCAGCTAAGGCCAGAGATGTTAGCAAGTCTTTTAGCTCTGAGTCCCAAGTCTTTGGTACTAAGTCCCGAGTCCCAAGCCCCAAGTCCAAGTCCCTATTAAAAATAAGCTTTTCCCCCCAGAAAAAAAAGGGAGTGTGTGTGTGTGTGGGGGTGGGGTGGGGTTTCCAAGTCATGAGTAGAGTCCAAGTCACTGAAAAAAGAATGCAAGGCAAGTCACCGGTGCAACTTAAGTCCAACTTGGCAGTGAGTCCCACAACTTGAGTCCCCATTGCTTGCTAAAGTCTTTTAAAACTCCAGATCCAGAAACTGACCAAACTGATTGGCTAACGTGCATACAGTTTTAAAAGCATGCATAAAAGCACCATAAGGGAAGAAAATATAAATTAGATAAAATGTGTTAATCAGAAGGAAAAAGTGCATACAAATTTCAAAGGCAGAAAGAAAAACCATGTATTGAAATCCAATATGAAACAATAATGGGAAGAGAATGCAGTTACACTTTGGAGAAAGTTGACAAAAAATGGAAACAGAAATTTTCACACCATTGTCCCAAGACCAAACTGGAGAACCTGTGAGCCTCTGGGTGTTCTTGAACTCCAATTTCTATCAGTCCCAGTTGCATTTACCTGGAGGTTTACTGGTTTCCAATTAAAACACTTCAGATGTTGAAAGGTTTCACATAAATTTGTTGTTTTCCTATAAAAAAAGATAAATAACCCAACTGAAACAAATTGAGTCAATATTTACAGCTTTCATGCAGAATACCAAAGCCAAAATTCCTTCACACATATTAATGGTACTGTATTTAATACCGTGTTTCCCCAAAAATAAGACAGGGTCTTATATTAATTTTTGCTCCAAAAAAACGCATTAGGGCTTATTTTCAGGGGATGTTTTATTTTTTTCATGTACAACAATCTACATTTATTCGAATATAGTCATGTCATCTTCTTCTGGTTGCTGCACAATGATGGAGGGTGGGGTTTCACTTAACCAGGGCTTATTTTCGGGGTAGGGTATTACGAACATCCTGAAAAATCATACTAGGGCTTATTTTCAGGTTAGGTCTTATTTTCAGGGAAACAGGGTATAAAACAAGATGGTTCTTCCTTCCTTCCTTCCTTCCTTCCTTCCTTCCTTCCTTCCTTCCTTCCTCACCAAGTATTGATCCAACATCACATGCACGAAAATTAAGGCCGAAACAATATGACTGTGAAAGATTAAAACTGAGAGTACCAGGGAAATGATATCACGTCTCATCAATACTTGCTTTATAAATATTTTAGAGTACTGTGAAGGACTTCACTCAAGGCCTCAGTTGGAGAAGGCATATAGCGTCCTTTGGCAATTTAACTTTCTCCTGTACAAGGATGATTTCAAATAGCTTGCCAAGAAGAGCAGAAAGTTTTATTCTTTCACCCCTAAGATATGGGCTCTGGAATGGGCCCTTGCTTTAACTCTTTTATTGCTTTGACTTTAGGTGCCACAGTACTGAATGATGCCATATTTTTCAGCCTTTTTGAGCTATTTTAGTAGCCAAACATAATTGTTTAACCAGTGGAACAGGAATGGCTACCTCCAAGGGCATTGTTTTATGGGGAGGAATGAAAGAAAAAAAAACCTTCAGAAGATATTTATTAACGCTTCTACAATTGAACTTCAGTAGCAGAACACAAAAATGAGCAGTGAGAGACTGTGACTCCTCCAGTGGAGTGGAGAAGCCTTTTCTTTAAAGGAACTCCTGAAAGCAAAGTCTTACCCCTCTGCCTGCCGCAGCCTTAAGCAAAATATCATGTGTGTTTGCAGGGTTTTTTTTTTTTTAAAAAAACATAAATTTATCACTATAAACAGAAATTTCTCTTTCAAATGACCCTGAGACCTCAGAAGCAAAATTTCTGTTTTCTGTCCCCAATATTAAAGGGCCATCCCATAATGACAGTTTCGTTTGCCTCCTAAATCACTAATGATACCATTTTGGTCAGAAAAAAACAATTAATTAATAATAGTCATGTGCCATCAAATCACTTCTGACTTAGGGTGACCCTTTTCAGGGCTTTCTAGGTAGAGATCCATCAGAAGTGGTTTACCATTCCCTTTTTCAAGGAGCATCCTGGGACTGTGCACCTTGCCCAAGGCCATGCAGGCTGAGTTCTTCTCCCGGGAGGCACAGTGGGGAATCGAATTAGCAACCTCTGGCTATGCAGCCAGATATCTAACTCCTTGAGCTATCCCACCAGAGCCAGCCTGTGTGACCTTGCACAGATGCAGAATCCCAATATGCCCCTTGAAAAAGGGAATGGTAAACCACTTCTGAGTACTCTCTACCTGAAAAGGGTCACCATAAGTCAGAATTGATTTGATGGCACATAATTACCGCAATGTTGATTAGAAAGCTATAAAAGTGGTGCTTTCAATGGTCACTTCCAAAAGCTTATTTCCTATTAATATGTTTCCACCTTATTTTTGTCCCAGACAAAGTGTAGCCAAAATTTCCTTCTGTGGGCTTGGAACAGGATTTCTTTTTCCCCATGTTGTACCATATGGTTGATTGAGACCACTTTTCCCTGGCCTATTTTCTTCTCATTTTGGGGCCAACTTAGTCAAAAGACTAAAATAAGGTTTACTTTCTTGGCAAAGAAAGAAAGTTCCAGCTAAAATGAAAATATAGCATAAAGAAACAAAGAGTTTTCACAAATGTTCAAACTGAAGTATGTTAGTAGGTTTTGTGCTTGGTATGGTTTCCCACCATCAACACCACAAATATATACTGACTTAAATAAAGGGAATAGTGCCCTTTTGTTTTATTTTGCTTTATAACAGAGTAAGCTTGGGAAAATGGTCAAAACGCAGATGTCTAATACAGGTAAATCCAAAACATTTCATGGATGTGTCATACGGAATAACCTCACAAGTAATCTAGAAAGGACAAATATCTGGTCAGTGATCAAAGAAAAATGTCTGGCTTTGCCAATGCCTAATGTTTAACATGTGAAAATGGGATGCCTTGGTTTTACTGTATAGCATGCTACAGACGTGGATATTTGAGAACAAAGGTAATTTAAAAAGAAAAGCCTTGTTTTCAAGGCAGTTAAGAACCATGCCTCCTTACTCCCTATTAAACTATAAAACAAGATATAAATCTTTTGAATAAATGAATACTCCTTTGGCAGCCATTTCCTAGAAGGTTCATAATCCCAGGTTTTGATTTTCAAATAAAATGAAATTAATGTGTGACAAAAAGGAACCGCTAGATAGCTTAGGTCGTTTAGGTTTCTGCAGAGCCAGAGGTTGAGAGTTTGATACCCCACAGTGCCTTCTTAACAGGGGCTGAACTCAGTGATCCATCGGGTCCCTTCCAGCTCTGCAGTTCTAAGATGATGATGATTAAATGCCCAGTGGCAGGGCATCTTTGCTGATGACACATATTCATCCAAACTTATTTGGGTTCTTACCAGAAGTGTAAAAGAAAATAAAAAGTAACACTTGCCTGATAGAAACAGTTCAGAGCTCGTAACAAGGGACAGGCATTTTGTATTTTAATGAAAAACCCAAAACACAAAAGAGGTTCTCTTTATCATTTTCCTCTTCTTTCATCATTCCCAAAAGAGAGCCTTTAAAAAACAAATTATTTGTATTCATGAAAGAGGAGTACACAAAAGTTTTGTTTTTGTGTATTTCACCCTTTGTCAAATTCTGTGGAATTTTCCCCCCCAACCAATAGTATAACAAGTGCTGCTGACAGCAGACGATCAAAGTATCCAAGATTGGGAATGGGAATTTTAAATCTATACAAGGGTCTGGATTGGTTGGAACCAGTGAGGTGTGATTTTTTTCCCTTTGCTTCAGGCATTCTATATGGATGTGTGAGCTCCTGGTGCCCTCCATCTTGGATTGTCCTGCCAGCCTGCCTGGCTTTGTGCCTTCATCTTGCATTCTCTCCTGTTTTGCATTTCCTCCTTGATTTTAGGGGAGATTCCCCCCCCATATTTCTTTGAATTATTTGTGCTGTTGCTGGGCAACTGGTCTGTGACAACATGCCTCCTTGGGATTAGTTTTTTTTACCCCACCCCTGCTTTCTTTGAGAATTCCCCTACTGGCCTGCCTGCTACTGCCTGTTGAACTCAAATGAAGGAAGAAAAGGTAACAACTGGTCTTTATTTGCTTTGCTTTGCTTGGTTTGGGGGAATGAAGGCTCTATTTCCATGTGCTTTGTTTTGCTTTTCTTTCTCCTATGTGTGCGTGGGGTGTGGGTGCTTTCTCTGTTTGCTGGTTTTTAGATTGCTAATTGGTTAATTTGCTATGGATTTATTCTAGAAAAGGTATATATTTTGTTGTGAGGGATTGGGAGTGTTTGTTTAGTTCTGTGGGATGCGTGAACCAGGGAGATGGACTTTGTAACTGTGCCAGTATGCCATTAGGTTATGTGGTTGTTGGTTGTACTATTGCCTGCTTCTGGAGTAGACTGATTCTCTGTTGGCTTGCCTCTGGTTTTTTTGAGGAGTAATTTTAAGGGTTATTTAGGGTGTTTGAAGTGCTAAAAATGTGAATGTGGAAACATGAAATGAATTACTCAAAAGAAACTTTCCCTTCCATACAAAAGAAAACAACCAGTACACAAAAAACTAAAAAGACACTCCCCCAAAGAACCTGAAATGAAATAAATATGAAAACTTTTCCCATGTACATCCCTACTTGTAACCATGAGCAATTTGACTCTAAGCCAGAGATACCTAAATTAGCATAAAATTCCATGCCCCTGATTGCCCAGATGATCCCCCCCTTCCCCTACTGTTTGACACAGTGAGGTGGTCAGATTCTACTAGGGAGCATCAAGAAAGGCCTGATGTGCGCCTCTGTGCTAATTCACTAAGGAAACTATTTCATCAGGACCAGCTTGCAAAGAATTCCTGTTTCCCAGTTCCTGAATCTTGGAACTATGTCTTGTCTTTGGTCTTGTAAGCCCTAATGCCACGTTTCAGATAGTGAGATGGTAACTCCTTTAAGGAAGACCAAGAATAAATTCAAGGTATCAAGGAAGTATCTTAACCCAAAGTGGCAATGAGCCCATAGACAGATGAGAGCATTTGATGTTAGATGAGAAGGTTAGCTCTACCATTAGGTATAGTGAAACAACTGCCTCAGATTAAAGAAACTGCCAGGCAGCAATGACAGTTCTCTGGCCATGCACCTTTGCTGTAGGACAGGGCTCTGCCTGACACTTGGCTAGTCCTGCAACCCTAAACTACCCTGTACCTCCAGGTGCGACTGAGGATAATGCCATATTGCTAGCATCAGCAGCAATTTTCTTGCCCCTCTACTCTTGGAAAGTGTAAGCTTCTTCTTTCTTTTGTGGGAACTACATTCACCCTTCCTACATTCACTCACACCCATGCAGCAGGGCAGAGGGAGCAGGAGGTGGTGCTAATTGCCCTGGTTTCCCAAATTGCTAGTTACAGTTCTGAGCGTTGGGTGTAAGGACATAGGAAGCTGTCTTATAATGTGCCAGACTCTTGGTCCCTTAAGCCCCAACATGGACTGGCAGTGGCTCTCTAGACCTCCAGGAATGATTTTTTTTTGTGGCCCTTCCTGGGGATGCTTGGAACTTAATTTGGCATCTTCCACATAGCATGCACTCTACGACAGAGTGACAG
Source organism: Intellagama lesueurii (assembly GCA_037013535.1). Classification (NCBI taxonomy): domain Eukaryota; kingdom Metazoa; phylum Chordata; class Lepidosauria; order Squamata; family Agamidae; genus Intellagama; species Intellagama lesueurii. Next base: position 72,760,485 of record JBAJHW010000002.1, read on the forward strand.
CTTTCCCTGATGAAAGTTGAGCCAGTATTCTGGCATACTTCTGTACATGTTGCTGTAGAGATCTTATCCTTTGTTATAGGCAACAATTTGTGTTGGGCTGGTCCTTTCATACCTACTTATTCCTGCCCTTCAGCAGTGCTCCTCAAAGGATGTAAAATTTCACCACCTGAAACAGACCAGTGAGGAGAGGCAGCCATGCCCTCCTGTCACGGAGCAGGCGGCATCTGGCCGTCCCAGTGTTTTGTCTTGCAAGGCATACACCAAGTCCATCTAGGTCTTTCCTTGTTGATTGTCTCTGCTGGACTATGGTGGCTGTTTTATGTGAAGGTCAATGAAAAATTTTCTTGTAACTACACACTTTGTCTCTCTCATATCATGTTTTAACCAAAACAAAAACATCAGATGTAAACCCCTTAAGGAGGTTTCCTTGGCACCCTCTCAAAGCCACTGGGAGATGTGAAGTTTCCCAACGGCTCTTCTGTCTTGTCCGGAATAAAGAGGAAAAGATTAGAAAGGATTCTGCATTCTTTCAATTGGCTCCTTCCTGTTAAGATAATGATCATGATTATTTATTTATTGTTCATAATGATAATTTCATCCCAAAATGAGAACTGTAAATACATACATACATACATACAAAAACTTTAGTATTTGCTCCTTTGGCTTTCTTGCCTCAACTACATTACTCAAGCTTTCTTCTAAACTGGTCATTTCTAGATAGGCTGGGAATGGGAATGGCAATAATTGTAACCTAGTACATGAGGAACCAGCTTGGGAAAGGGTGCATTATTTAATCATAACTAAGAAAGGGAAAAAAGCTCTCAGACTTTGAACATGTGGGGGGGGGGGGCAAAGATTATATCCTCAAGGAACATTCAGTTGTCATGTCATCAACTGCACAAATATTTTGATAAATGTTAGAGGAGAAAGTTACCACAGAATTCAGACAGAAAGTTCCTTGAAAGGAAGTTCATGCCCTGTCGTGCATTTGGGATTTGTTTATTTCTATCCCAAAGCTGGCAAAGCTGCTCAAATAATGTCAGAGATGTAATAGCACCAGATTATAAGGAGGTTTGACAATGGGATGTCAAGGTAAAAGCCACAGTAAAGTAGAAATCACTCAGCAGTTCAGCAGAATGGAAAGTAATGGGGTGTGAATGAAACTCTCCTGCTCTCATTTCAAGGGGGCTCCTTTCCACCTCAGCTTTCTATCTGGGAGGGGGGTGCCATCAGACCTCTGCAGTGGGAAGTATATTTTTGTCCCCAAAATGGCCCGCTTATTTTCTCTTGAGTAAAAGAGGAAATGAAAGGCTCTTGTGTGAAATTTCATCTGGCAGCATTGGTGGGCTTATACAAATAGTTGTCTGCCCTAAAGACAAGCAGACACTGGGAAAATCTGAAACAGTGCCTTTTTTCATTTTAACATTTTAAATAGTGAAAATAGTAAGACATCAACAGCAAAGATTCAATGGTTTGGAGTTTGTTTGTTTTTTACCCCCCCCCCCTTTTAACATTCGTTTCAAATTCAAAATGAAGAACATGAACACTTTGGGACAGTCCTGCCTGTGTGTCTTCATTATGCAGAAAACAAAGAATGGAAGTGGCTAGAACTGATTGTAGAGCAGCCTCCGCAAGTGGGCTCCAATTCCCGTCGCCCTCTGACAGCTCAGCTAATGGGCATGGGAACTGTAGTCCACTCGGAACTAGAGGAGACAAACTAAAATAACACATTTGTCTGAAATGAACTGCTTTGGTTGCTGTTGCCGTTGTCATTAAGGAGACACACTTCCAAAAACAAGAACAACTATTAACAACATTGGCTGTTTTGCTGTAGGAAATAATTATTTTTCAAAATCAGTTTGAAATACGTTTTAGATGTTTTTAGAGTAAATTTAAATGGACAGTTCAGAGTAACAATTATGGATTAGGCATCTAGCTCTCCTCTGAAGTGGCCTGAGTTCTCCTTCTGCTCGAAATAGAAAATGAATGGTTGTCTCCTGCATGGTATGGGGCCACCCCCCCAGTCACATCTGGACAAGGCCCACTCACAACACTGAGCAGCCAACAGCCCTACTGTGAGGGTTCGATCCTAGGCTCCTTCCTTGTTTCAAAGAAATCAGGAGATTTTTGTTGTTTAGAAACAGGTGAAATATTTATTGGTGTGTTTAACAAATAACCAGTATCTATGAAGTGATTCCAACATCTTTCTCCTTCGGACAACGGGTCGGGAAGGGGCTTCCATTCATCGTCCAGGAACGGGTTCTTCTCACCGGAGTTCCATGGACCCGGCCAGTCCGCCAAGATGTTCGGGTTCACAGTCGTTTCACCTTCCAGCAAGGGCACGGTCTCGTCATCCCGTCACCCCACATGAGACATCTTTCGGGTGTGGGAGTCTTCCAGGGTCCTCCCTGAACCCCTTCCTCCTCATTTCGTTCACTCTTCATTCCAGCCTCTCTCTCCTTTCTCTCTCTACTCTCTCCTTCTCTTCTCTCAGCTTCCTCCTCCACTCTCTGGCCTCTGCCTCTCCCCAGTAAGAAGGTCGCGGTGGGATCTCCCTTCTCTTCCTATAACCTGCCTCCTCCTTGGGCACTCTTAGTCTTCCCCACGCACCTGTCCATGGGTCTTCCATCCAAACCCATTCCCAGCCTGCCGGTAGCTGCTCTTCCCCTCTTTTTATATCTGCAGTCCCCGCCTCTATCTCCACCCTCTTCTTCCGTTCCATTCCTGGTGTTTTTCCCTGAACCCTTTCAATGGTTAATTTTTGTATTCCTCCTTCTATCTCCTCTGTTTCTGTCCCTCGCTGCTCTGTCCTTTTGGGGGGTGAGGCAGGTTGGGTCTGCACTTCCTTCTCTGCAGTACAGAGGAGGGACGGCACTTTGGCGAGTGGGATACCCCTCTCGCCTCCTGTCTCACACCTACCTTCCTGCGGTAGAGGATGGCAGCCTTGGCAACAACACCTCAGCACTTTCCCTGCCACTGGATAAAGGCAAGAAGGAGAGGAAGGGAATGGCAGTGATGATGGAGGCACTGGCACCCCTCCCCCATGTCACGGGAGAAGGTTGAGGCAGTGTCACTTCCTGAGGTGATTTGTACAAAGAATAGACAATACCTACACACCTCCCCCCACTAGGGAATAAAGGTTGACAGGGGAAAAAAGGTAATGATGATGTTAATGGTGGAAATAATTCGGACCACAGGGGAGGCTAAGGCAATGGCTGCTTCCCAAGGCTGGCTATAGACAGAACTGGGCGTTCAAGAAAAACAGCTGTCTCTTTGTATGGCTGGCCTTGACAAGCATTGCCATCTCAGCCTCCTCTAGTGTGTGTGATTACCATGCTAGTTGTGGCCATCACTGGCATCATCACTTTGGTTCTCTCCCCCCCCCCCCCATCTTCCTCTTAATTTTATGGCAGTGAAGGTGTTGATACTTCTTTGTACAGGTACATTGGGAAGTGCCACTTCATCTGCATCTTCCGACAGCAACCAGTTGAAGAATCTTCAAAGAACTACCCAGCCAGTTCTAGCAGCAACTCTTCAGAGCAGGAAGGACTCTCCTGATGTGGTGGGAGGGGAGGGGTGTTGGAATGGCACTTTTGCTGCCCCCAACACTCTGCTGCATGAGGCAAGCGCCTCAGCACATCTCACAGGGGACAGCATTGCTCCCCCTTGCTTAGATGGAACTGGCTGTTAGTGAAATATGTAGACCCTCGACTTACGGAATTAATCCGTATTGGAACAGTGGCCGCAGGTCGAAAAGTCTGTAGGTCGAGGGTCCATTTCCCATAGGAATGCATTGAAAACCTATTAATCCGTTCCGGCAGAAGGAAAAAATACCCCCCTCCAAAAAAATTAAAATAACAGCAACAGTGGAGCAAGTCCCACGCTGGGACTGCAAAAAAAAAAAAAAATATCACCAAAAAACAAAACAACACAGAAACATGCCCCCCCAGCCCAAATCTACCCTCCAAAACCCACCCAGAACAACTTTTTAAAAAGAAAAAACAGCAGCACCTTACCAGTCTGAAGCCTCCCGCGCTTGCAAAGCCGTGCTTACTCGCGAGTAGACCCGCGCCTTCGGGTTCAAAGGTTCTCATCTGTCCTTTACAATTTTAAGTGCACTTGGAGGAAACCTTGAGCAGCATATCAACTGTACCGGGGGGGGGGGGGGCAGATTTTGAGTAACACCTTGTAGGATGCAGGACCTGCCCTTTAGAAGAGAGATGTTTAGAGGGCCTTTCATTTGTGAGAAGAGGTGGTTTCCAACTGCATCAGAGAAGTTGGTAAGCCCAGGGAGTTTTGTTTTGCTGTTGACTATTTTGGTTACCTTGTTTATTTATGCAGTAGCTAAATAAAAAAATCTTACCTAGCATTGTTTAGTAAAGACAGATGTTCTCTTTCCAGTGCTGATGTCTATGTGTACCTACATTTTAAAAAGTAGGGAAACTCCCAGATGCTGCTACTATCTGAGCTTGTGCTTCATTGCAGCTCTTCCACACTACTCGTTGATGAATATAGAGGTTGGGGAGGGTGGTGGGACTATTCCATAGTGTTTATTGGAGATGGAACGAAACAAAACAATATGCTTATATTTGAATTGGTTGGGGGAATGATCTGTGCTCTGAATTTCCTTACTTTTGGAGGTATAGCTTCCACCATAACTTTTTATTTTAAACCATGTTTCCCTTTCTGTTGAGAATGTTCTCTACAGTGGGCCAGAGAAGCCCGGAGTAAACTTCCTTCTGTTGGGAAAAGGATCACAAATTGTGCTCATTTGGTGAGGTGGGGGTATTTGGCTTCATAATAGCCCATTCACCTAGATTGGTGTGAGATCTTCGGTTGTAGTTGACTGTTATGGGAGGATAAGGTTCTTAAAAAAATTAACTTTTTTTGGGAGAAATCACTGAACTTAAGAGATTCGCATGTACTTTCAAATCACTACCCTTCAGCCTGGAAGCTAACTGGTGGTCAGTGGGAATACATTCTCTGTGCCCTTTCAGTACCTAAAGCATTTGTATTACAGCATTAGAAGAATAAATACCCACCCTTTATTACCCAGTAGAGTGAGGGACATATAGCCCTTCCAGCATCTGAACATGTGGCATGCATACAGACATCATCTTCCTGTGGAATTAATTTTGGACATTTAGCCATATTTTCCTGATGTATATGCATAAATGCTCTTCTGTTGTTTTATTTCCAGTTTACAATGGGTGTGTACATCCTTTGAAGTCACATTTTTATGTTCTTCCTGAATTTTTAAAAATATGATCTTCTGATATAATTAACAAAACATGAAACTTTGCAGAAGATGTAGATGTAATCATCTTCAATTTACAGCTTTCCTGTTCTGTGTTTTCTTGTTTTCTTCCGCCTTTTTTTTAAATCAGAGAAAAGTTGTTGTGAGGGAAAAAAAAGATGGAATAGCTGAACAACGCCTTTTAATTGGGACTGTTGGATGCTTCAGTCTAGAGGCACCCAGAATCAGTGCTAGAAATCATTGCACTGGAAGAATTTAAAGGTACATTGGGGAAAGGATGAATCAATGAACATCCCCACCCTTTCCATTCATGGAGGCTTCAGCTGGATCAAGAGCCTTCTGTGAACGGAAGGACACAGCTGGATATAACCCCTTGCCTCCCACAATTAGACACATGTATATAGATCAGTGAAGTCAATGTGCAGGTTTGGCTGGGCCCAGGAGAGGGGTTCATGGTAATGCCAGAAGTCCATCATCTGAAACTGCAGGGGAAGAAAAGGGGAGGGGGCTTTGATTTCTCATCTCTTTGTCCTCTACTCTTATACATCAAAATCCAGAAGACATTCTTAAAGGAAGAAGACAGGGATGAATGCTACCTATTAAAAGTTTCTTTCTGCAAGGATTTATATTGTTAGAACTCCCATAATATTTTTGGTTGGCTGAACATGCAAACAATGACTTCAAAATAGATCAATGCAAAACATGGAAAAAGAGAGAAGTACTCCATTTGAAAAGTTGTTCTGAATAAAAACATAAATGGTAATAAAAAGCCCAAAATGTTTGTAATAAAATCTCCCTAAGGGACAATACAATTGAGATGTATTTGTCTTTAATGGGAGCTCTTTTGTGTTCTGCTATACTTTGGATTGCATTCTATCTGTGTTGAAATAAATGCATATTATTTTTCTTTAGGAAGTCTCTCTTGGGAACCTTTTTAAAACAGAGAATCTAGATCGAAGCCATTCTTTAAGTCCCTCATTTTCAACGCACAAATGACTGTGAAAGGGCCAATAAGGTGAAGTGTGGGAAGACTATTTTACTTCATTTTAGCCTGTTTGTGTAATTTAATTTATTTAACCTATCTTTTGATTCTGAAAAACTCTCAAATGAGTTTTTCGCTAATGAAAAATCAAGTAAAGGTTTATATCGAGGCTTATATCTAGACTTAGTGTTCTTTCATCAGTCAGTCAGTTGTACTCTTGGTTTAGGATTATCTGGTTTTTCTTCAGAGTGAACCAGTCAGATAACCCAACCTGTCTGCCAAACTGCCATATGTAACATACTCATCTATGTGGAATTAGACTGGTTTGAGTGCTAAGGGTCTCATCTCTTACTGCTATCAATAATGTATTATGATCCACCAAATAATTACTGTATGAAGCAAACATGGTGTATGCAAAGGCCATGCAACACTACTGCATGAAATGCAGAATTTAGGCACTTCCCCATGCTGGTGAAACCTGCAGAAAAAAGCATTAAATGTATTCCTTATGGGCTGTGGTAACAAGCAAAAGAACCAACACACTTTCCCACTGAAAAACACTAGACTAATTAATAATATCCTGATGACAGCACACATGTGCAAATACAAAATGCCTGCATAATATTACTAGTAAGGCACCATTCCATCAGATGTGTGCCACAGAAAGAGGGATCAACAGCAAGACCAAACCAGGACTGGAACACAAGTCTATGTTTTGACTTTCCTAATTACTGTAGAATTGCTTTGCACACAATGAAGGACAAAATCAAAGGCGTTCCTCTCCAGTCTGTGTTTTCCCAGTTTTAATCAACACAAGAACCAAGAGTAAAAGAGCACATGCTGCCAAGGGCCAGACACAGACTGCAACACCTTCAGAACCCATAAGCAAATGAGAGAGAAAATGTGTGTGTAGCATGAAGAGTTACACAGCGAGAGCTGAAGAGAAAGATTTTGCCAAAAATAGTAAACTACCAAAACTAGCAGTGAGGAAGAAATGGGCTCACGTTTTAATGTGAACTTAACCAACTGTGCAAATCCAAATGTATATGCAAGCTGGCACTCAGTTTTTTGTACAAACTTTGTTGTGAACTTTTACTATACTCAGCATTCAGGCTGAACCAAACTTGAGATTTAAAAAATTCTTGGAGTTTGGAAAGAACTGAATTTTCAATTTTTAAAAAATGAGAAATTGAAAGCAACCAAACCTGACATATTTGTTTACCCCTAAATCAAAGTAGAGGTGCTCCATAGAGAGAGCAGCATTTAACTGAAATATTGAAAAAAAAAAGGTAGGAAGCACACCGCTGAAGTCTCTACATATTGCATTCTCGAAGGCTTTCACGGCCGGGATCCGATGGTTGTAGGTTTTTCGGGCTGTCTGGCCGTGTTCTTGAGGTTTTTCTTCCTAACGTTTCGCCAGTTTCTGTGGCCGGTATCTTCAGAGGACAGGAGTCAGAACTCTGTCTGTGCTCTGGTGCAGTTTGTGGGATAGTTGTGTGTAGCATTTGTGGGAACTATCCCACAAACTGCACCAGAGCACAGAGAGAGTTCTGACTCCTGTCCTCTTAAGATGCCAGCCACAGAGACTGGCGAAACGTTAGGAAGAAAAACCTTAAGAACACGACCAGACAGCCCGAAAAACCTACAACAACCATCTCTACATATTCCTTTTAGAATGCAGCTGAATTGGACTGACCCTTTACAGGACCTTCCAAAGAAAAGCAAACGTTTCTAGGAGGAAGCTTTTCATTTGTCTTTTATTTTTTTTAAAGTGGTGCAGTGAATATTCACTGCCCTAATATTCACATTTTTTTTCACTTCCTCAGTGTGACGTGCCCCTTGCGTGTCCCTGGATTATTTCACTAATCTAAGGCCCACATCACGTTCCTATTTACGCTGCCACCAGTTGATCTCTGTCAACATTATTTACTTGGAAAGACTGGGGTCTATACTGCATGTAACTTTTAACAAAAACAGGTTTACTGGATACAGTTCAAATCTTGAGTTTCACATAAGTAGATTCTTAAAAGACGTTAAAGCTTTCAGTAGTGTCGTAATAACTTATTCCACACTTAACTCTCTCTAAGTTCCACACTCTTAACTGCTTTTCAACTCCCCACTTCCTATCTGCTTCACCCCTCCCTTTATGTCCCCCTGGCTCTGCCTCCCAACAACTCTTATTGGTGCATGCTGATACACTCATACATATGCATAGGCAGGGTGATTGCTATACTCAGCCTCTTCATAGAACGGAGGAAGTGATTAATTTACCAATATCCTGAAAAGGCTGTCTTATTAAGCAACTTCACAGTATTAGCAGCTTAGGGTAAGACTCACTTTTGCTCCGTTCTCAGCGATCTCACGGGCTGGAAATGGAGCAAGACAAAGTGATCCTAGCTACACCAAAAAAAGCAGAAGCCCCTAATGAGCTAGAAAAGTAGGACCACTCTGGGAGGTAGGGGCTGGTTTACTCCAGTAGAGGTGTCTGATTGCCATATTTAGAAATGAACTAGCCCATACCTGCAGCAGACCAAACAGCAGGCTAACCCATGTAATCATCCTCATAGTTAAAAAATTTTGTGGCATGAGAAGATAAAGAAATGGAGGAGGGGCTTCCAAGGGATGTCCATGTCTGGCCCCTGGAATTCTGGAAGTCTCCCAGGCCTCATGTAGGCCATGAAGCAGAGAGAAATGGCTTGCAAAGTGCCTACTGCTTGCTGATATTACAGCTGCAGGTGAACTGGAGGCCAAACTAGAAAAGGCCTCATTGGTGCTGGGTGCTGCTATTGGAAGTTGTAGTCTAAAGTAAGTGGAGGGCACTGGGGTGTGGAAACCTACTGTATAAACTTTGGGAAGAATTTAAAAACACCAAGAGCAATATTGGTCCTACTTTGGAAACAAGTAGTTTTAGAACCCTCAAATCTCAGGACAGATTCAGAAGAGAAGAATTTTGAAATATCTTTGTTTATTCAAAGAATCAGAATTTATCTGTCCAGATTTCCATCTCCATCTTGCCATTCTATGAAACTGGGGGGGGGGGGGGGTCCTATTAAAACACTGAGGCATGTTAGCTTTCAGACTGTCTAATGTAAGAGGAGATTAGTGTATCGTTATCATTCTAAATCTTTTGCAGGCTGGTTTGGAGTCCAACTTTTCCTCTATTTCTGCTGGAGCAGAGAACCATCACTATGCTCCCTTGTCAGTTTCAGACACAACATGTTTGCTGTTGCTAATGTCCTACAGGAAAAATGGCATTCTCTTTCCGAGCTAATATAATTTCAGAGTGGAAAGTATACTTGTTGACATTCTTCCAGATGTACACTTTCTTCTTTTTATGAATCATGAATTCCACTTTGCCATCATGTTTTACAGGCACAATCGAGGAAATACTCATGTTTCTTCTTGGCTTCTTGGATTTAGTTTTTTTCTCTCCCCCATGAACTGTACCTCATCTTTGGGGAAAGCACCCTTTTTCTGTCAATGGAAAGAACTAAACAATTACATGTCCATTTTCAAACAGCTTCAGGCAAAAAAACATTTTAGTTAACAGAGAAAGGAAGCAAAGTCTCTCTCAACTGAAATCACTGACCAGAGCACTGGTCTGTTATGATATAGAAATAGCAGTACCGCCAAGTGTGTAATGTATGGAAAATTATCCCAGTCTCCTTTTGTATCAAGCATGCATGCCAGTGCAGTTATTATTTTCATTGGTGTGTCAGTAGGCTAAGAGGGGGCATTTTTTCTTTCTTTCAGGGGCCACACTTTGGAATAGGCTTAATTTATCCAAAGCCACATGCTTGCTGTGAACAGGGATGAAGCCAGCAATGTGTGGAAGTAGTCAACATTTGACAAGTTTACCCTGCAATCCTCCACTCCTTTTTGCCATATCTGTCTCTCTTTTTCTCCCCCTTATACTTCTGAGTTAGGTAGTTCAATTCCCTGCTGTGCATCCCAGAAGAGCCAGCTTTGGGCAAGCTGCACAGGCCCAGGATGCCCCCAGAAGAAGGGAATGGTAAACCACTTCTGAGTGATCTCTACCTAGAAAACCTGAAAAGGGTTGCCACAAGTCAGAATTGACTTGATGGTACACCACTGTTATTTATAACTCTCTCTCTCTCTCTCTCTCTCATTTGCTGTTCCTCCCCTAGGAGAAAGCTGCTGGGGAAACAGCAGGGCACTAGGGAAGGATGAAGAAATACTGAGACCCTAAATAGTGACACATATAAGAAGTCCCATAGGATTACCAAAATGTGTACTATTCTAACATAGTGGCTAAAATCGAATAAAATTACAACTAGAGTAGGCTTATTGAATCAATGGAATTTATGGGGCAGCTGACTGATTTGCAACTCAGTACTGGAGTACAGCCAATGCTGTCCTATTTTGGATCATTTGGTGTGCTGTTTACTTTTTGCTGGGGGGAGTGGTTTAGAGGTTCCTCATTATCTGAGGCCCTCAATGGTAGCACACTAAGCCATTTGGTTTTATGCTGTTAATGTTTTAATTTTTACTGTTTATTTGTGTGTTTAATATATGTTTTAGCTTGCTGTTAAACCACCCAGAATATTGTCTCTACACTAATGGGGTGGTAAAGAAAGAAAGAAAGAAAGAAAGTTGCATGCAATTTGAGCACTGCAAAGGCTTTTGGAACCAGGCTTCGAACCATATGAAGTCCAGCTGAGAGGTGAACATGTCACCCTGCTGAATTGGGGGGGGGGGGGAATCATTTCTAAGTCAGAAGAGTCTCCATTCCACTCAGCACATTGAAATTCTGAAAAAGAAGACCTAGAAAATTGTCAGCCTTTAAAAGAAAAAAACCCCTTACTTTTAAAAGTGTATCATAATTAATGGATCCCCCCATAGCCTCCCCTCCACCCCCCCACAGATAGTCATCCTTGCCTTTAAAAATATGTTGTTGTTGAATATGTAGGCAAGTGGCAAGAGAGGAAATGCTGTATTTCTTGCAAGGATGAGAAAAATCTAAGGAATTATCCCTGCAGAGCCTTTGCCCCCTTATATATGCCTGATTGTTCCCTGATAATATTACTATTTTTCCTGCCATCCAGGACAATGCAAGACTTTAATTCTTACCAATAGGGACAAAGAATAAGAAAAGCCATGGTTTTCCAGTTTTTGTTTAAAATCACCTCCTTTTTGGTGGGTTTCTGGTTCATTTTGTATTTTGGGTCGCATTCAGAAATCTAGAGCTTCTCTATAGGAAGCATTCAGTGGTAGTGCTAAAATAATAAAACAAACAACCTTCCTCCACCACCCCAATCCAGGGTGGAAGATAATTTTTTGAACATTATTGAAAGGGATGTTTTGAAAGATGGTTGATTTCCAAAGTGGATTACTAGTGGAGTGGAGTCTCTGTTGCAAAGGACTTAGATTGGAGGCTGTCAGTATGAGTGGTTATTCATAAAACAGCCAGTCCAGAAGATTGCTTTTGAAGAATTTGTTTATGCTTTGGGGTATATTTCTGAACAATTTCCTTTTTAAAAATTGCTGGTTTCTTTAAAAAGAACAGGACTGCAGTTTAAGGAATAACTGTAAACAGAAATCCTGTGAAGCTCCAAGCTAGGGTGGCCATATGATCTCCTTAAGGTGTTTAACAGCAGATCAGACTCTTTGTCCATTTGGTTTAGTATTCTCAACTCTGACTGGCAGCTCATTTGAGGAGCTGTCCTTTTTCAGGATGCATATTTTTCTTTGATGATATGTAAATGGCTACACTATCAGTGAGTCCCCCTGGATGAGCAGGACTTTGATTGGTAAATAGATCTAATCAGCCCTCTCTCATTTCTTAAGTAAAAGCATTTGTGGAGGAGGTAATTATTTAAGAAAAGAAATAAGCCACACATACCAATATGACTACTGATGAATGGCAGGAAGATATGGCATCTCAGTTCTCTATGAACATCAGATGTGAGGTCAGTACCGGTAGTGGCCATTCTGAAAGCACTGTTCAGACCATTCCTCTGAAATAACTGATGGTTGCCTAGCTAGATATTTCAACCAAACTAAAGTGACCTCTGTTGATTTACTTTCTGTAACCTGCAGAAAATGCAAGGCACAGCGAATTATTAAATGCTGTGCCATATTTGTTTCTTTCATTTATATCCCATCTTTATCTCTGTGCTACGTATATCCCATGGTGGTTACCTAGTCGCGGTCTTGTGCAGCATGGCAAACAGTAGTGTATTCCCACTTAAATTGTTGTAACAGTGTCTCATCGTGGTGATATTTGCTCATATTAGTTTAAATTAGCAAAAATCTTTTTGTGTGAAAAATGTACTCCTCTCTGGCATTCCTTGTCCTCCGTGCCCTCATTTGTAGTGATGCTTGTGGTCACCCTATTCGGCACCAAGGTGAATATATGCTGACTGAATTCGCCCTAAATGACTGTGTTTGACATTTTCCTGTTGTAAACACTTGTTAGAAAAACATGGTGTTCCCGGAAAACAATTAATGTGCTGAAGATACATTCTGTGCTTTTTAAAGTAATGTGAAAAATAGATTTCAGACTTTTGAAAAGTAAGGGTCCTTTGTGTGAGTGTGTTTTAAGTTACTCGTGCTGTTTCATGCCTGATCATGTCTGACACTAGCTCCACACCAGCAGGCGTATTTTTTATACAGTATTTGAATTCTAATTTTTATCAGGAAAAGAAACCACTGATGAGACCTCAACTATGTTTTTATGGGGACCACATTCTAAACCATAGATATAAATATGTTTCAGGGCTGGAACAAAGAATGTTTTTTGTGGCCAAAACCAGATATTGAACCAATTTAGTTTGGTGAAGATCCAGGGCAGCTGCCATTTTAAAGACCTCCTACCTTGCTTTTTCCTTTCTGCGCTCTTGGGAAGCAAAATGTTCTGTATGCACACTTCTAATGTGCTTTCCCCATCTCCATCTGTATTGTACGATGCATTTATTTATTCATTTAATAGCATTTATTAATTGCTCTTCTGCCCACTAGGCTTTCCAGAGTGATGTACAGCGAAATAGATAACTATCTCTGTGGTGTGACATGGAAGCATCGTGTGGGCCTTGACAACTCACAACAATGAGCTCCTTCCCTGAATTTTCAGTGTCCATTATCCATGTTAATTTCCAGCTTTTCAGTACTAGTGGTAGGCAAGCCTTTACCCACCGCTTAATAGCAACAGAGAAATAGCAGTCCTATGTGGGGCTTTTGGGGAGAAAGGCTTTAATCTCACCCACCCAGCCAGCCATGATCCTCATTAGTATTGCTGGGGTGGGAGGAAACCAGACGCTCTAATGGTTAATGGATTAAAGGGTTAGTGGCTAAAGTTTAACCTAATGGCCTTGATGGAACAGTGCTCCTGATCAGAATCATAGAAAATGATGAAGATTAAAACTTCCCTCTTCCAACGATCCTCCTCAAAGCTACTGTTTCTTTCAGCAATCCTGCTGAAGTTTCACAAGACAGCTGATTCTCAGTATGGAAATTTGTTAAAAAATAATTTGTTTCTCTAATTTTTAGTATCTAATTCATTAACGTTTTTACCAAAGAATTTAATTTTTGTTATTTTATTTATTAAAGTGTCAAATGATGGTGTTTTGGTATTTTACTTCTTATGTTATTATAGGTATTTTTGGCAATTTTAAGAGGTTTATTTTTTTTAAAGAAAAATCATGGGTTTAAAAATTTAATTAACAGACCAATCAGGAAATTGACTTTCAACATGTTTTGAGATCAACACATCTGTTGAATGTCTTAGCATTAACTCAGCACTACAGCTGATGTTCCCAGCTCTGCTGTTTCTTTAGTGAAATCCTTTGTCCAGATCACTGGGAGAAGAGCAGGATTACACTTTCTCCTCTCTGCAATAAAGAGACAGAAAAAACCTCACCAAAGAGAGTGGGGACAGTGAACACATTTGGGGACCCCCTGAGTGACAACAGCAGCCAATTGGATGATCATTCCACTCCAGAAGCATCATTGGATTGCTCCTGAGAAGGAGAAGGAGAAGAAGAAGAAGAACAACAACAACAGCATCATCAATATCAACAACAATTTACCAGGTTTATCGATATGGGGGAAGGAGGAGGATTTAACTCACCCTCCCCAACAATCCTGATGAAGGTTGCTGCATTTCTTCACAACACATGCGAGTGAGGTAACACAGATCTATTCCCCACCACCCTCCTGATTCCTACCCCTTATGCCACTACTAACTAAAGCATCAATTTCATTCAGATTGTTCAGGACGAAAATCTGGTTTAGTAATAATTAGGACCTCGTGATTGATAACTAACAGAGCAAAGGAAAGGTGGAATTTCTGCAGTCATTCATAGATTGTAATCAACTTTTGAACATAAAGAAGTCTTAAGAATATGGAAAATTATATCTAATCCAGATTTTGCAAAGCCTTGTAGCTGTGAAATATTATCCTAAAAATTTCTCAATAAGTAAAGCTGTTTTTAAAAGCTGTTCAGATTGCTTTCCTTTCTTCCCTTGATGTTTAGGAGGAAAAGATGCCGATTCTAGTAGCTTGTCAATTTGGTAAAACAACAAGGCCATTAAAGCATTTCTTTGTTAAAATAAATACATATAACGTCCCATGGGAGAGCTATTCTGTTGATCTTGCTGTTTCATCCCAGGCAACAGTACAGTTGAATCAGTACATTCTTGTTCAAATATGTGGTGTGTTTTTGTTCAACTGTCCAACCTTCTGCTCTGTGCATTTCCTGAAAGAATGACAGTAATAAATACTTGGCAGTATTTTACCTGAAACTTCATAAAACTTCAGAATTCAGCTAAATTTTAGATGAAGAAAGAATGCACCACAGAGCACATTAGACCTGAAGAAGTTATGAGCAATACTGAATCAAATTTGGACCAAAGCTACAAAAGATGAAGGTACAAGTGTGGGTTTAAACAAAAGCCAAACTGAAAATTATAGCCCAAAATCTGCTTGTGATAAAAACCACAATCACTGCAACCGGACTGTTGCAACAGATTGCAATTTTGTAGAAAGCTAAATGTTGTAAACTATTGACCTCTAGTTCACCGTATATTTCTTTTCTGGTCTTCCCACTACTTCTGTCATGCAAAGGAAACATGGGGTGGAGTTTGGCCAAGTTACCTTGGGCTATACTCGCTTAGTCTAAGCTGCTCTGAAAGTGGTACTGTGTGGATAAAAACAAAGAGGGGAATGATGATGGATGTTGCTCTGAACAAGTAAGTCGGAGGTTGGGATCCAAATGTAACAGATAAATTAAAAATGTTCACAATTCCAGTTTTATCCAATACCTCAGGACTAGCCCTGCCATAAAGCAGAGTGAGGTGACCCCTAAGCAGGAGATACAGCAGGAGCACTCCAAGCCACAGCTATCAACAGTTCCACCAGTATTAGAGAAGAGACCTCTATGTGTCATGGCTCAGCGTGTCCATTGCTGCCTAGTCGGCTGCCTCAGGTATATTTTCCCAATGACAAATCCTATTATCCCTTCATCATCATGGCCAGTCACCACATGGGTGAAAACATCTGGGTGTTGCAGTCCCCTCCCCCCTAAAAAAGGCAAATAAAAAACAAAACAAAACTTCTCCAAGTTCTGCTTTGGAACAAAGGAAGAGAGTCTCCTGCCTCCTTTATTAAAGTTAGTTCCAAGTGGTCATCCAGTCCATTCCTGTGTGAGGGTGCATGTCATCTTGTCCTGAGGCAGCAAGGGTTGGTCCTGCCTCACCTCTCACCTTCATTAATGAGCAAAGGAGTAGGATGCCATCAAGTCAGGAATGGTTCTGTTAGAATATAGCTAACATATCCACACTATTATGCCTAAATAATCTTAGGAGCAAATGGTATATAATGGACATTTCCCCTAAAATTGATGGCAAACATGTATTAAGATAATGGATGAGTGATTTAAAAAAATTATGGGAACAATCCAGTCTACATTAAGCATGTTTGAGTCCTTCCTAAAGAAAGACAGGATTGTGTGTGTGCATTCAGGACTATCTTGCTTGATGAAATCATATTTACAATCTACTTTTACAAGGAAGGCTACATTAAAGAAATTCATTATGAAGTGTGAGCACTATTCATTTTAATGATAATAACTTGCCTACACAATATTCTTGAGATGCAGGGGAAAAAGCCATGGGATTAGGCTAAATATTGTCATGGTAACAGTAAGAAAAAGAAATAATTCTAAAAGGGTTTCCCATAAGCAGGAACAGCTCACATTCAGTAAGTAGCCTTCAATAGAAGTTGACATCTGTTATTCATTTGTTTCTTGGTTTCAAGAAAAGGCAGGGGTAATTGGAAATAGTCAAATGTTCTGGGAACACATTGAGTGAAAGGGCTCTTAGAGCTTCTTAAATACTGGTCTGTTTATCCCTAAAAACATTACGTATGTACCTTCTTTGTCCATTTATACACTGGACGGACTAGTTGGGCAGTTATCTTGAGTCACTTATTTTCAAGCAATAGATGGTCAAAGCCAAACCTTGAAAGAAATAAAATTCCCCACTCCAACTGAGGAAATAGCACCTCTTTCTCAGCACCCAAAGATGAGAGGAAAGGAATATGACAGATCAACATGTTTTTCATACTTTTGCCCAATATGTTATGTGGGATTTATCTCACACTTTGCTTAAGTGAAAGGTAAATATGAGTCCAGTGGGAGTCAACTTTTCCTGAATCTCTACATATAGGAGAACCTTTCTTTTTTAAAAGACTACAGTTGCATAGGGATGTGGTGGCGCTGCGGGTTAAACAGCAGAAGCCTCTGTGCTGCAAGGTCAGAAGACCAGCAGTCGTAAGATTGAATCCACGCGACGGAGTGAGCTCCCGTCACTTGTCCCAGCTCCTGCCAACCTAGCAGTTTGAAAGCATGCAAATGCAAGTAGATAAATAGGTACCACCATGGTGGGAAGGTAACGGCGTTCCGTGTCTAGTCACGCTGACCACGTGACCACGGAAACTGTCTACGGACAAAACGCTGGCTCAACGGCTTGGAAATGGGGATGAGCACCGCGCCCTAGAGTCGGACACGACTGGACTAAATGTCAAGGGGAACCTTTACCTTTACCTTTACCTACAGTTGCATACTAGCTGCAAGTTGTAGTCCAAAAAAACAACTTTTCCAGGCTGTGCATATAGCATTGCCCATCATCCTGAACCAGCAAAAGATTTCAAACTTGTGATGTGATATGTATGGATGAGTGGATTTGTAGTTTTACATTTAGTCTCCCCACCAGCTTAATTTATATAGAACGTTGCCAATTTTAGAAAGTTCTCACCAGAAAATGAACCAGGTGAGTGGTAAACTCAGCTGGACTAAATGCAAGACCCAATGGCTGCTGGTAACTTCCCCTTATCAAATGGAAACAGTGTTCAGCTGTGATCCACAGACATTTAATGACCCTCTCAGAATGGTGTACTATTTGCATTGAAAGATGGTGAATTACCTGTGATGGGCCAAACCTCCTTTGCAGGACGGCATCAAATGGTATATTAGTATAGAAAATAGTAACAATAAACAATCCTATCACACACCTTGAGGGCTAAAATATAAATCATTTGGGATAAATTTTCATGGACTCCAAACCACTTCATTATGTGTAAAAGATTATGCCAAATAAAATATTTCTTTTTCCTGCAGCAGACTAATACAGCTAAGTTTCTGTATAGAATAGGTCTCCATGTAAATTATGTCCCCTACAATAACCAAAATTTGTTATGATGGGGACATAACCTGTAGCATTTAGGATGTAAGCATCCTTCCAAGGTTTTAACTGCAGCCCCCAAAGGTGCTCTGACCAATAGTTGCCACGTTTTGACCTCTCCCAATTTCTGACAGTTCTCTTTCCTCATTAAAAGAAATTGTGGGAAAAGAACATTCTGCTTCTGAATTGCAGGGAAAGGCTGGAGAGAATGTTCTCCAGTTGCCACTCAAGATCTCCTCATGGAGTTCTCCTCACTGCAAATGTGTGTTTGGTCATGTATTCATGGCCCCTAGCCCATGTGCCCCTTAGGATCAAAAGGTTTGGCCATACCCTGTCCTAAAAGGTCTCTAATGTGACAAGTGTGACTGCTTTACTTCATTTATTAGAGTCCTTTAAAGTTTCTTGCAGGTCTGAATATGAAAGGTCTCTTCCCCACTCATAACAGTGATGAGGAAGGACATTGCCAACCACAGGAACATTTAAATGAAAGTGTGAAGTGTCCCTCATCGAATCCTAGTGCTGAGTAGGAAGAGATTTGGCCTTGAGTGACCATCCCCCTTGACCCAATCTGGGCTGATATTTAGATTCCCAACATCTGAAAACAGAAAATAAAGATTATTAATGGGATTTATCATTTTGAATATGCTATTTTACACAGAGACACCTACCTACTGTCTGTGTATAATGAAGACAATTATGTTCAAATTTCTTGATGCATTATTGATGTTGCATCACAGTCACAAAACTCCAGTGTTGACCAGCATTTGTCTGCCTCGCCTAAGAGAAAACATGTGACAGCGGCAGCAGGAGCAGCAACAACAACAACAACTTGTTGAGAAGTGATTTTGCATTGTCAAAGAGAAGTTCTTAATGAGGATTTTTTTTTGAACTTGTAAAATAGCCACAGCTTTAGTAGCTGCCTTTTAAGCAAGCAAGGAAGGAAGCAAACAAAACACAGGAGAACCCCCAGAGCCAATCACATTCAATTAGTTTGACAAGCAACCAGAAAAGGGTGTCAATCATGCAACAAAACTCTGTAGCTAGCCATTTATTATTCATCACTGTGGATGCTTTTGCACTCTGTGTGGGGGACTCAGATATCAGAGATCAATAAATATAATACATACCAGTTCAAAAAGGTTTTTCACACACTGTTAGAACAAGCAAATACATGTGGCTTCTTCATGCACATCCAAAGGTTAGGAAAATATTACGTTGGGAGAAGGAGGTTATAAATCCCTTAAGCAGGCTGACCACTGTGCATGCTAGTGTGAGGATCATGGGATTTGTAGTCTTAAAAAGTAATATTTGCAAACTCTGTGCACAGGATCCATGTTTGCAAATGGTTCCGGCACACATAGTTTTCCTCTGTGTTCATCCATGTGCACAGACTCCTTTCAGATATTGTATTCATAATTAGTTTAATAAAAGAAGCAAGGAGTTAGATTTCATTTCCCCTAATTTTACCATTACAAACTCTTGTAGAGCCTTGAATGACATACCCTTTATCTTGCATATGGGCAAATTCAGATGTTGACCCATGCTAGTGACGATAAATTTGTCTGGAAAGCAAACCTTGAGCAAAAACCTGAAGCTAAATTCTAAATCACATACAAGGATCGTAAGTTGGCATCAGTGGAGGCTGGTGGCTTTAGTGTCACAGTCATTATCTCACAAATAGACTCAGCACCTTGGATAGCAACTTTAAATCATTAGAAATGGGGCTTATTAGAGGTGGGGCACCTTAGCTTAGGACATAAAATATATTTGTTTATCCTAGCTTGAACCTCCTTTACCCCATGTGTTGCAAATTAGGTTGATTCTGTTTTGTGATTGGTCCTTGGGAGGCAATCATAGGATTCATCTGCAAATCTTCTTGCTGAAGCAAGGAGCTTAGAAGGAAATGTGTATCTGGAAGGGAAGGCTGTGACTGAAGGAAACATCTGTTTCCCTTTACATATGATTTGACTCAACAGGAGAAAGTAAATCTTCAGCAAACACTTGGATTTGCAGTTTGAGAGTCAACAGATGCATGCAACTCTTTGTGACATGCGTTTGACAAGAACAGCAAGTCCTAGAATTACTCAGTTCTGGCTAATATTTTATTTATTTATTTTCACTAATTTATTTTGATTAAATCTAATGCTAGTTGCATGAGAAGGCATCTATGATATTGTGCAGCAGAGCAAATCAACAAGGCAATTCTAAAAATGGTCTCAGAGCAGGACAGGAGAAGAAATGCTGGTGGGATTCTTAGAAATGCAACAGGGAAATATGACAAATTCCCACATCCCAGTCTGTAGCATTTCTCGGTGCACTGACGCTGGTATGGTTTACAATAAAGGTGTTACTCATAAAGCGTTTTTGTAGAACTGAAGCCTAAGGACAAGTGGACATAGAGACTTTCATTCTGTAAATATTTTGTTTTTAGTCTGAAATGTGGAAAAACATACAGAGTATCCAATGTTATTTAGATTTGCTAATGATTGCAATTTGGCACCAGTTTAAAAATGTAATCACTCTTATTGCTCTTTTTTCTCTTTCCAAACTGTTACAAAGTTCGGTTTTAGAATGGTTGTTTGTGTTGCCTTCGAGCAGTCTGCATTCTGTTAAACTGCTCACAATTTATTATCATTGTATAAAGTTTTCTTTCTTTCTTTTCTTTCTTTATTATGAAGTCACAGACCCGAGTTAGTTTTCTTTTAAATCCCATGCTTTCTGGATAAACACTGAAAGCTGACTGAAAGGTCTGAGCTGATT
This sequence comes from Intellagama lesueurii, assembly GCA_037013535.1. NCBI lineage: Eukaryota > Metazoa > Chordata > Lepidosauria > Squamata > Agamidae > Intellagama > Intellagama lesueurii. The sequence goes on from JBAJHW010000002.1 coordinate 72,781,184, forward strand.
TTTGCCCATTCTTTAGGCCAGTGGTTCTCCAATTGGATCCCCAGATGTTCTTGGACTGCAATTTCCAGAAGCCTTCACCACTTGCTGTGCTGACCAGGGATTCTGGGACTTGCAGTCCAAGAACATCTGGGGATCCAAGTTTGAGAACCATTGCTCTAGGCAACAAGACAAATATGATCATTTGGGTTTTTTAAAATGATCCAAGTTCTGCTCATTTATTTTTCAGTTGTCACACAAAGTCAGGGCAAGACTCTCTCCCACCAGTCCGGAAACACCACTCTATTCAGGAGTGGTTCCAGGACTGGCGATTCTTGACCATGTGCCCTCTTGTGGACTTGCCTTCTCTGACTTTCTGGCCTTCCTTGCAATGGGGGTGGGCAGGCACCCTCTGGAGCCTAGGGATGGAGTTGGGTAGCCTTTTTACTTCCCTCATAATGCTCCTCTGGAGACATTGTGGAGAATTAAGACAGCAACTTGAAAACCTAGCCTCCTAGTGTGTAGGTCTTATTGTGCAGGGCACTAGTGGTGGTGGAAAATACTGAAGCTACAGGATCTTTTCCAGAATGCCTGGTGCTGCTGACACTTGTTTTGACATGTTCTGTCACATGCTTACTCATTGCGCTAGATATCCACTGATGTCACGTTCTCCTTCACGTAAGTCCTTGCTTTTCCTCTGATGCACCAAATGGAGCAGGAAAGGAAGAGCAGTGGAAAGGAGTAGAGTTAATCCTTCCTGTTCTCAGCATTTTTGTTCCATATCACCTTCTCCTAGTTCCTTTCTCCTCTTTAGTGGAAAGTGTGGTCTCAGAACAACTTGGGAAGAAACAGGTTAGGGACAGCTTATAGTGGAAAAGGAGGAGAAGACTCTCTTCCTCGGCATCTCTCCTTCCCCCATGCTCTGATCCTTGCAGTGGAGGCATGGGGAAGCCTGCATTGCTACAGCATGGCTGATTCTGCTTGCAACAGACCCATTCAGGCATTAAAAGTGCCAATGCTGTGAACATACTTAGAGGGCAGCACTGAGACTCCACCTACCCCATGTCATTGTGTTCTTCACACTTTAAGTACTAGGCCTGATGAGAAAGGACTCGCCTGTTTGTAGGATCTATTTATAAGTAGAAATCCTGATTTTCTAGGGGTTTTGCCCACAGAGTCTACACATGAGCAGGAACCTTTCTGCCTCAGACCTAGTGCTTGAAGAACATGTTCACAAAAGAGTGTGTTAGGTTAGGTGTCCCCTCCCCCATTAGTACGTCTACAGCATCACCACTTAAAATGCCTGAGCAGAGGTAATACTATCTGCCTTGTTCATAAATGTTCATCTGAACATACAGAACCACAGAAAGCATATGTAGCCCCTCAAACTACACTCTTGATACAATACAAGTGCCCGATAATATAACTTCTATCATACTGCCATGCTCATTTTTTATATTTTTCTACGCTTTTAATTGTATTTATTGTATTGTAATTTTATCCTCACTGCACTTTAAGACTTGATTTTCGCCCCTATGTATTGATGTTGTTATTTGCTATTTTGTTACTTTGTTGTTTTATGTTATTTGTTGTAAACCACCCAGAGTGGCCTTGGCTGCCAGATGGGCAGTATATATATATAAATAAATAAATATGTATTCTTTGTAGCTTCAGGTTTCTCTTAATTCCTCATAGAGAACACAGCGCCTCCCATCTCAGAAGACTTTACTATGGAGCTAACTATGTTGGCTACATGTCACATTTGCACATAAGTTTGGAAACTTTACCTCTTGGCCTTTAATCCATTTTTGTAGCACAAAGAAGAAAAGGTGGAGATGAGTACTGGTTCTGTTCAAAACTCAATGTCTGAATGGAAATGGTATGTGTCTTTCTTTCTTTCTTTCTTTCTTTCTTTCTTTCTTTCTTTCTTTCTTTCTTTCTTTTAAATCAACTCAGCTTTGCTAACATTCTCATCATAAAACCAAGATCTTGTGTTTAGGTCCAGAGCCAAAGCAGGCCTTGCTGACATTGGAAAGAGCTGAAATGATTAGAAAAGAAAATGAAAAGATTATGGTCAAATGGAGTATAGGAATATGGCCATCCTTAGTTCTGTGCTGCAAGTTTTCCAGTGCAAAGCCATAGAAAAGTAGCCAGCTGCTGTCTTCCGCTGCAAGCTCTGAAAATCATTTCATGTGGTTTGATTGGATGTAATAAAACTTGGAGAAAGACAGCCGTAATAGGATTTATTTTTTCTGCCTGTTATTGCAATTCAGGATCATTTACTTAGGACTGCTGTCTTGCAATTGAAGAAAGCTTTAATACACAAACTCATTAATCTTTGTAGATGGTAACCTTTATAGACGTAGGTACCCTTCATCTGGATCTTTTATTGGTTACCGCCTGTCTCGACACTGTTCTCCTGAGCAGCTAGGGAAAAGGAAGGAGAGTGAATTTCTGTGAAGATCATGGATATCTGGGTGCCAGGCTTTGGAGGAAGATCTTGCAGCAGGTTTGGTGGCTCTTCTCTGTCATCCATTAGAAATGGAAGAGCTTTGGAAAAATCTTTCCTTGCAATAACTCTGAAATTACCCGAGCTCGTTTAAAGAATTAATTAAAAAGCACTAAGAAGAACTCAGGTATCTTGTTTGGGATCAATTTGTGGGTCTGAATTTCCCACCATCAAATGGAGCTCTACGGCTGCATTACATTTCATATGTGAATAATCCAGAGACTACCAGGGTGAAAACTGAGGGATCTAATTATGGAGTCCAGGTCTCATGAGGCATCTGGGGGCAGGAAAATAGATTTCTGTCCTTCGTAGGGTCTCATTTTCCTCTCTGTTAAATGTAATAGAGTCATATTTCTCCATTTCAATCACTGGAGAAGACAGAGAAATCAAGAGATCCAGCAATTCTCCTAACTGGATTTTAATCTGCATGGAAGAATTTCGTTTGAGACTTGACTCGTTCGCCTTGGTTTTGGAGTGCACTTCAGGAAGTCCCTGGAGTCCTTTTACAGTCTGTCTCAAAACAACGCAGAGGGAACTGGTACATCCACTGGTGGCAAAAGTACAAATGGGAGACAGCATACATACTGTACCAATATTTAACAGATACTTAGTTTTTTGGTTAAAACTTGTATCTGTTATATAATACCAGTCAATGTTTTTATAATTTTGATTGACTGTGCCTGGTGTTTTTTTTAATAAAAATAGTCTTAGAACTGCAGAGCTGGAAGGGACCCTGTGGATCATGGAGTCCCGCCCCTCTCAAGGAGGCACAGTGGAGAATCAAACTCCCAACCTCTGATCCCTAAACCACTGAGCTATCTGGAGGCACATACCATGACAGCCTTGTTTAAGCTAAACAGAGTAGAGACTGGGCTGTGTTTGGATGTGGACAGCCAAAGAATTCTATGTATACCATTTCCAGTTCCATACCACAGGAGACAGCTGGGTTAATGCCTACTTCTCAATATCCTGTACTGTCGGGGTGGGGTAAAATGTAATCTTTATTCAAATAAATATGAAATATATATATAAAAATAAGAAATAAGTAAGAATGGATGGGGTGCAAGAAAGTACAACAATGTGAGATACTGTATGTGCTTTAAACAGTGTCCTGTTCCAACTAGATACTGTGTTCCTGTTATATTGTCTATAGCAGAGGTCGTCAACCTTTTTCCTACTGTGGACCGGCTAAGCCTCTGAGGGAGGCGGGGTGGCCCCTCGCACTTGCGCTTTCGGACGTATGTGCGAAGCGTTGGGGAATGCGCGCGCCTTTGGCGTGCACGCGCTCCCCCACCACTTTGCGCATGCGCAGGAGCGCATGCCGGCGCCGCCAGCGGCGGCGGAAGCCTGGGAGTCTGAGCATGGCCGGGGTGCTCCCTCCGGCTGCTCGCCTCCCGACGGGCTCCAACAAGGCCGGGTCGGCACTCCTCGCCGCCCTCCGCGGGAAATTCAAATGCAGCTGCTGGTGCCGGTTCCGGAGCTGGAGCTGGAGGCACCAGCGGTGGCATCGGCCTGCTGAGGGCGGCGAGGAGCTTTCTCTGGAAGCCGTGGGATCTGGGCTTGAGTGTACTAAGTGCTTGGGGAAGCGACCCTAGTGCGCCTTCTGTGCGCCCGGTCGGTCCTAGCTTGGAGGGGTGGGGTGGGGAACATTCAAAGGTGTCCCGGGTTTTCTCAGATTCCAATGGGGTTGGAAAAAAGGCCTTGCCTGAAGTGTGCACGGCTGCTGCCAGGCTGGGCCGGGGACCTCGGTGGCCGACTTTGATATCGGAGAGAGCTCACATGGTGCCTGTTTAAACCCGCCCTCTGTTTGTCCCTCTTAGCAATTTCTACTTAGGGCAGGAGGGAGCAGGCGGGGGACCACACACAGCTGCTCATGCTTCCCATGCTTTGTTTCGACCCACCGAACCCATCGCTAATTTTTATTTTTATTTTTAAGGAATTGCATGTTTAGCTGTTAATGGGGGTTTTGCTGTAGGGGGGGTGACTGGATCATCCTGACTGGTTCAGGGTCAGGGAGAAGAGGGAATTTAGGCTCCCAGAATTTGCCTACCTTTGCATGAAGGGGGGAGGGCCGGAGTTTTGTGAGGAGCGCTGACCCCAGCCTCGTTGGAGCCCGCCGGGAGGCGAGCAGCTGGAGCACCCAGCCATGCTCTGCCTCCCGGCTCTTGGCCACCCCGCCGCCGCCGGCGCTGCCGGGAGGCCAGCAGCCAGAGCACCCGGCCATGCTCTGCCTCCCAGCTCTTGGCCACCACCACCCGTCGTTGCCGCTGCCGCCGGGAGGCCAGCAGCCGGAGCACCCGGCCATGCTCTGCCTCCCGGCTCTCGGCCATCCCCCCGTCGCCTCTGCCGCCGCCGCCGCCGGGAGGCCAGCAGCCGGAGCACCCAGCCATGCTCAGCCTCCCGGCTCTTGGCCGCCCCGCCGCCGCCGCCGGGAGGCCAGCAGCCAGAGCACCCGGCCATGCTCTGCCTCCCGGCTCTTGGCCACCACCACCCGTCGTTGCCGCTGCCGCCGGGAGGCCAGCAGCCGGAGCACCCGGCCATGCTTTGCCTCCTGGCTCTTGGCCTCCCCCCTCACTGCCATTGCCGCCACCGCCGCCAGGCCGCAAAGACAGACCTCCCGCCCCCCCGCATGCACTCCCCTCCCCACAGCTGCTTTGCGTGCACGGGCGCATGCGTGAAGGGGTGAGGGAGCGCTCACGCCGGCGCTGGCACACGTGTGTGTGCACAAAGCAGCTGTGGGGAGGGGAGTGCGTGCAGGGGGGGTGTCTGTCTTCGCGGCCCGGTCGGGCTCAAGCCACGGACCGGCAATGGGCTGCGGACCGGGGGTTGACGACCTCTGGTCTATAGCGTCTACATTTAGGTTTTCATTTTTCCCCCTCTGTAGCTCTGTCCACAATTTGATGATAACCAGCTCTTTGCCTGCTGGTATTCAGAGATTATGGAAATAGAATGAATCTCCAACACTGGTTTTCAGAATTCCAAACGATATCTATCATGCAGCTACTTTGGGTCCCTTAATTGTGAGAGAAGTGCAGTATAAATAAAATGAATGAATGAATGCAATAGGATGGATCCTGAAAACAACAACTGCCGGATAGCTCAATGGTTTAGCTATCTGGCAGGAGAGCCACAAGTTGTTAGTTCAATTCCCCATTGTGCCTCCTTGATAGGGGCTGGACTTGATGATCCCTTCCAGCTCTGCAGATTATTATAAGATTATTGTAACGCATGAGGGATCATAGCTTGGCAAAATCAGCTTGAGACTACAACTCCCAGAACCAGCAGCCAGGCTTGTGAAAATTTTACCCCAGATTTTCCATTGTGTGGGGAAAATTGATTGGCTGGATAGCTCATTGGTTTAGGTGTCTGACTGCAGAATCAGAGATTGAGAGTTTGATTCCCCACTGGGCCTCCTGTGAAATAGAGCCAGCCTGTATGGCCTTGGGCAAGCTGCGCAGTCCCATAAGAAGAGAATGGTAAACCACTTCTGAGTATTCTCTACCTGGAAAACCCTGAAAAGGGTCACCATAAGTCAGAATTGACTTGATGGCACATGATTATTTTTTATTGATTGTGGGGAAAATTGGAGTGATATTTCCCCACGTCACTTCTTCCGGTATAAAATGGAATGTTGACTGTCATGTTTTAGTTTGATCTGATACAACATGCTCAGCGATGAGAGGTGCAAAGGGTATCTCCTGTAACAGCACACACGGCTACGGCCATTACTCATTGGAGTAAACACCCCCTCTCATTCTATCCTTATACCCTCAGAACAAAAATAATGTTTGATTGAGGTTAAGCCATAGTACTGTGGTTATACCCCAAGCCTATCAGCTGAAGCCTTTTAACATTTTATCATTCCCAACTGGCCTTTTTTCACTGCTTGTGGCTGGCTGTCTAAAAGTCTTTGGGAAGATTAATCATCCTGTTGCTAATGATTATAGTACAAGATCAGAAGCTCAGAGCCAAAGTCGGTAATGATGTGTGTGTGTGTGTGGGGGGGGGGGTATGTGTGTAAGCAAAAATGAAGGGAGGAATCTGAAATGGGAATGCTTACTTTTTTTGGACAACACCTCATAGAATCCCACTGCCTTTGATGCTATCAATTGCGACCTTAAACTTGAGATATTTATTACAGCTTTTGTACCTGTTACTTGTTTTCATTTCATGGAAGATCAAACTATCAACAGCTATGAGTCATTATGGTGATATCCCTGTATCACAGGCACTCAGAGAAAGGAAACTACTTGTTTGCAGTGTTTCTCCCTGAATCTAACAGGAATTAAGGGCACTTGCCAATGCCATCTGGGGGATTCTGGGCATTGTAATCCGGAACACTAAATCTTCCAAGCTCAATACCAGTTTTGAGGGAACATGAGCTTATTGTCCTGATGTTCTGCTTGTAGGCTACATATAGTATCTGGTTATCCATTGTGAGAACACAATGCTAGACTAGATGGGTCTGATCCAGCATGGTTCTTCCTATTCTTATGTCAGTTGTTCAGATCTTCTCTGAGTTCCTCAGCCTGTGGGAACCAGAAAACAAACGGTTTAACTAATCATGAATTCAAATACTTTATTTCTTACGCATGTTGGCAGTGTCACTTAGCCATTAGCATGCATAGAAAAATGAAAAAAAAACTAGTACCAATTAGTGACAATCAGATACCATTTTTGAAATGTAGTGTGAAGTATATGGATGCACTTATTTATTTTATTTATGTATTTATTTATTTAACTTATATGCCTCCCACACTACCCAAAGGTCTCTGGGAGGATTACAACAATTTGAATTCAATAAAAAGATAAAACAATTAAAATACAATTAAAAACTACAGTGCTCTAAAAATTGCCATCAGGACCCACAGTTGATATTATTTCAATTAAAAACCTTCTGGAACAGGAAGGTTTTGACCTGGCGCCGAAACATCATCAATGTCGGCGCCAGACGAATCTCCCTCGGGATGGCGTTCCATAGTCTGGGGGCAGCTGCCGAAAAAGCCCTTTGTCTACAAGCCATCCCTCTTACCTCCTTGAGGGACGGCTCTTTCAAAAGGGCCCCCTGGCTAGATCTTAATTGCCGGGTAGGTTCATATGGAAGGAGGCGGTCCTTCAGGTATCCAGGGCCCAAGCCGTTTAGGGCTTTATATGTCAAAACAAGCACTTTGAATTGGGCCCGGGCAGCAACTGGTAGCCAATGTAATTTGTACAGAATTGGCCTGATGGGTTCCCTAGTGACCCCACCTCTCACCAGCTGCGCAGCTCGATTCTGAACCAGTTCTGAACCAGACCGTCTTCAAAGGCAGCCCCACGTACAGCGCATTGCAGTAATCTATACAGGATGTTACCAGTGCATGCGTAACTGTCATGAGACTCTGCTTGTCCAGGTAGGGCCGTAGCTGGTATAATTTCCACAGCTGAAGGAAGGCACTCCTGGCCACCGAGTCCACCTGGGCTTCCAGAGTTAGAGTTAGACCGGGGTCCAGGAGCACCCCCAGGCTGTGGACCCTGTCCCTTAGGGAGAGTGCAACCCCATTCAGGGCAGGGAAATGGCCCTCTAGCCTGTCCGACAAACCACCCACTAACAGCACTTCCATCTTGTCTGGATTGAGTTTCATTAACCCTCATCCAGTCCATTATCAGGTCCAGACATGAGTTCAGCACAGAAACCGCCTCACCTGGATTGGTGGAAAACGAGAGGTAGAGTTGAGTGTCGTCAGCATATTGCTGACTCCTCAGCCCAAACCTCCTGATGACCTCTCCCAGCGGTTCCATGTAGATGTTAAACAACATGGAGGACAGTATCGAGCCCTGAGGAACCCCATGACATAAACACCATGGGGCAGAGCAACTGTCCCCCAGCACCACCTTCTGGACACGGTCAGCCAGGAAGGAGCGGGACCACTGTAAAGCGGTGCCCCCAACTGCCAACACAGCCAGCCTATCCAGAAGGACACCAGTTCAGATGTATACCAAGGAGCTGTCTGGGCTCTGCGTACAGGGAGAGGGTGCTTAGGCTCTAAGTCGTTCCTTCTCTCTGGAACAAACTCCCCTCCGAGATTCGCTTGGCCCCCTCGCTGGGTATTTTCAGAAACCAACCTAAGACCTGGTTGTTCAGACAGGCCTTCCCTCCAGGCACTACTTAACTTCTCTTTTCATCCCATCTTGAATTATTGTTGTCTTGTATATTGTTGAAAAACTGTTAATATATATTTTGAATTGTTTTTATCTTGTATGTTGTGAGCCGCCCAGACTACACTATGTCTAGATGGGCGGCATAAAAATGCAATAAATAAAATAAATAAATAAAAATAAATAGGCGCAATCGTGTCAACCACCCGGGTCACCTCCTTATTCCATAGGGTGACCTGAGCCGAAGCTCCTGTCGAAACAGGAGCACCAGCCATATCAGATGGATAATCCCCCAGAGCATTCAGGAAACCATCCAGATCCCTTAGTCTCCGAGGGTGGATCATCTTAATAGATCCCCCACCCTTGCAGAGGAGAGAAGAAGCTAATAGACTAAACTTGACCAGGAAGTGGTCTGACCATGACAATGGGGTCACAACCAGCCCCTCCACATCCAAACCACCATCTTCCAGTCCCGTTGAGAAAACCAGGTCCAAGGTATGGCCCTTCTCATGTGTCGGGCCAATGACACATTGAGACAGCCCCATGGTTGTCATGGTGGCCATGAAGTCCTGAGCCGCCCCAGTCAAGGCAGCCTCGGCATGGATGTTGAGGTCCCCCAGCACCAACAGCCTGGAAGTCCTCAACACCAGGTCCGAGACTACCTCCGTCAGCTCAGGCAGGGAGACTGTTGGTACGCAGCAGGGTGGGTGGTACACCAACAGAATCCCCAATCTGTCTCGTAAGCCCAACACACAATACAGGCCCTTGAGACCTCCTCTCAAAGGGATAGGAAGCCTGGTCAAGGAGATAGAACTCCTATAGACTATAGCAATTCCCCCTCCCCGACCCTCCGAGTGACATTGGTGCTGGACCGAGTACCCAGGCGGACACAGCTGGGAGAGGGGAACACCACCCTCCTCTCCCACCCAGGTCTCAGTAATACACGCCAGGTCAGCACCCCCATCCAGAACTACATCATGGATGAGGGCAGTCTTATTTTGTACCGACCTGGCGTTCATCAACAGCACTGTGTGGCTCGAGGGTTTGCTGATATGGTCACCTGATACCATCTGGTTGGGGATAGGACTAGAAGAGGGGATAGATGTAAGATATCTAACCTCTCTTCTCCTACGTGGGCATGTTCTACCCCCACCACCATTCCTTCCCCTACCTAGCACCACCTCAATGGCTGCCCCCTCCAACTCCCCCCTTCCTGTTCCCTCAGATCCACTGTGGGTCTCTACTTACTCAACCTGATGGGTGAAATCCATTTTATCACTGATAACATTTTCTACATTCTCCCAGCAGTGCTATTTAGTATCATCTTTATGTTCTGTGTTTCTGGCACCTAACAACTGGGCATGCTGTCTCTCCTGTCCTATCCTTTATCTGATGCAATGCAAGGAAGAATGGATTCTGCTTGAGACAAGCTTGACAAAGTTCGACCATTCTGTCTTCCTTGCTCCATGAAAAGGGAAAATATATCTCCTTTGATTGGTGTAAGGCTGCGCCACTATTAGAAACCCTGAACCTGTTCGGTAAAATGCAACACAAACCTCTTTGTCACTTCATTGCCCCTCCAGGAACAGTGGAAATGTTTCTCCATCTCTCTGAAGCAGCTACATGGATGGGTCTCCTTGTATTAAACAGCATGTAAATATGAAATGTGTACACATTATATTCAACAATAAAATACCATGGCAATTGTGCTGATAGCAACTTGACGTAGGAACCGAAATGTTCTTTATTTTCCTGAGGAAGCAATTCCAAGAGACTCTTTATAACCCGAGAACAAACATTGTTCTTACGAGCTGTTTAGAGTGACATCCATTTATTTCACATGCCAGTTTATGTACATAACTTTCCAGCAGCAAATGAGTAATGTGCCTGAGTAATTTCTGTATCTTCAAAACAAAAGAAAAGAAATGGTAAACATAGCTTTGAGGAGAGAATGATTTGTAGGAACACGAAGTTGAATTGGCATGAATGTACCCGACAGAAAAGAGTAGCAGAAAGTGCTGCCACAAAAATGGATAAAGTCCATAACTGGGACATTCATTGGAGGTTATCCCTTCATATGGATATAAACTACAGGTAACGTCTCTGCTATGTGTCTTGAACACATATGAAGGAGCCAGGCATAGCCACTTTGGTAGCACCTCATTAACTATGAAGGTGGGAATGACTAATGCCAACTTACTATTGGAAAACTGGCCACAAAGTAAACTTCAGAAGCAAATAAGGAGGGGCGTATACACTGGGTATTTACACTGCAAAGTGCTATTGCTCTGTCCTTAATGCCATGGAGGTGTTATACTTGGGATGAAGCCCAACTTTACCTGATTTGAATGGAATTTACTTTCGAGCATTCTTATTGGGGTGTTAATCATTATGCCATTTTCGATATAACTCTGTGAGATATTACTTGAATCCAGCCTCACAGTTACAGAAGTCATCTTCATCATCTGCTTCTAGACAACTTCATTAGCCGTCACTGACCTTAGTCATTTTGCTACACTTGCATTTTGGCCAAAAAGGACAGTGATTTTATATTGTAAGTCTGTTTTAGCCTTTTAATGCTTTGTTTAAAACTGCCTGACATAAATGATAAAGAAGACTATCCTGTATATTGTTCATATTTGTTTGTGTAATGTCTGCATAACAGCACTTTAACTCTATATTTGAAGAAGCATCCATAATTATATTATATGATAAAAATATTAAGCGCAATTTGGACACAGAAAATAAGAATGTAAAACAAAACTCATTGAAGAAAATAACATTATTTGAAAATGTATATATTCTTTTCAAAACCTTTTGTGCCACTGGGATTGTTATGGCATGAAAAGCTGTTCACCCATTTAAACCCCATGCAGCATTATTCAGTCTATGGGAAGAACTTGTCTCTGGAGCCCCTCTGTCTATGGGTTTTCTTTTTTCCTACTGGTGCACTGAGGTGCATTTAGGTTACAATCCTAAGATTCCTGGAACAGCATTTTAGAAGCTAAGAGCTCTAACTACTGAGGAGGAGATCCATCTTACAAACCACCTGTTTGCCCTCCTTGATCTTTCTGTGCCCCTTATGGTTGAATTTCAATGCCAGAGAGAGGAGTAGTTGACAGACCAGGGATGTGATGTGGATGGAGAAAGGGAAAGTTTGGAAATTTCATATTCAAAGGCCTCAGAGCCCTTTGCTGTGCCCCTAATCAAGGAAATATTTAGAACAGCTCTGAAGCTGGTCTCAGTTATTTCTTTCCCTTTGCTTGCAATAGAGGTGAAATAGTAAAACAGAGGGAGAAAAGACCGAGATGGACAAAGCCACTCCTCTCTTATTTATACCTTGCCAAAAAGAGCCTGTCAGGATGCTTTAAATGTCAGAAAGCCCTGACCTTGGAATTCAAGACGGTGCTGCAACAATGCTATTAGGAAGCTAGATTTGGTTATAAGTCTAGACTTAGCATAGTCACCCAAGCTGGAATGCTCAAAACTGAGACACCAAACTATGATGCATCCACCCTCATCAAGATTTATGGTTACATCAGCACTTATACTGTGGTATTCCCAATGAATTTATATAATTGTTTCTTTTTAAATTTTTTTTACTGATTACTTAAAAGTAAGAAAAAGACATAACTAAAATGGAGATACAATAGGTCTAAATACAAAATTATAATAATGCAAAAGGAAAAAGGAGGCATAAGGAAAAAGAAAAACAATACAAAACAACAGAATGCTTATATGTAGGCCTCTATAAAGGGCTTCCAAAAATCAAAAAATATATCCATGCATAGTTGCCATCTATACAGCATATATTCATGCCAGTAATGTTGTAAGATCTTCTCTCCACTGGATTACTGGGGGTGGGTATCTGTCTTTCCAGTGCTGCAGAATAGGTCTTTTTGCCATTGTAAGGGCATGGAGAGTCCATCTAAACTTGCTGATGGTTAATCTCCAAGAAGCAGGTATATAATTTAAAAGTATACGAGTATCAACAAAGATCAAAGATTGTTCCAGTACAAAATTAATGTGAGTAATAATTCATCTCCAAAATACAGTAAGCTTATGATCGGACAGGACTATAACATATGACTAAGAGATACATCAAGAGAATCACAGCCCCAAGATGATTTGCTCAGACCTTTCCTGAAAAGGTGTTGTGGAGTCCAGTATATTCTAAACATGATTTTTTTGTTGGCTGAGTCATAGCTTAAGATCTATAGTTACCTCAGGTATGCTGTCTCCATGATCCGTTTCCTTGTTCCATTCATCTCTGAGACCTTGTATACTCTGGGGTTTTTTCAGATTGTATTCATTTTTGGCCTTTTACTTTATGCAGATATGAGACCTAGACAGTGAAGAAAACCAATGGAGGAAAGATTGTTTCATTTTAAATGTGGTGTTGGAGGAGAACTTTGTAGATACAATTGACAGCTAGAAAGAGAAATAAGTGGGCGCTAGATCAAACCAAGTTTGAACATTCTCTAGAAATGAAAATGAATAAACTCAGGTTATCATTCTTCAGGCACATCATGAGAAGTCAATATGTCTAGAGAAGACAATAATGTTGGGAAAATGTGAAGGTAACAGGAAAACACAAAGACCAAATAAGAGGTGGGTTAACTTAATAAAGGTGACCAGTGCTTTGAGTTGCAAGAGCTGAGGATTGTTAATGGCAGGACTTCACTAACCTGTAGGTTCACCATTCAGTCAGAAGTTACTTGACAACACAACAGTACATATGACAAGTTATCCAACACATTGCCCCTCATTTTAGTTCCTTTTTTAAACATAACCAACACTTATTCCAGATAAGAGTGCATAGTCAAGGATGTGTCTATTTTCTAACAGACTCAGTCAGTTCCTTTACTTCACGTGGTATCATTTTTTTGCTACTATTTTTGCTAATCTGGTTTTAAAAAACCTGCAATCATTCATCTGCTTTTTCTTTGTGCTTATGCTCACATGGGTTGGTAACTCCAACAAAATCGAAAGGTTGTCTGTGTATTTAACAGGTTGTCACTTTAGAGATCAGATAGACCTTAATATAAAGATAAAAGGTTGAGGGCAGTGTGGGTGATTTGCCAGCCACCTCATGACTGGAGCAGGTAGGGCATCCCATTCCAAAACGTCAGGGAGAGATACCGCCCTCTGCTCAGTACATGGGCCACACCTGCCTGTTTTTCAAATGAACATTTAAGCTATTATATTCATTTTTAAAGTTTTTGACTGCTTTTCATAAAATCAACATCCACCCTCAAATTTCAGGGAGAGGAATGAAAGAAACAGCAAAAGTATTTTCAGACACAGTTTAGCCAATCCAGAGGGCAGTTTACTGGAAAGTGTATGGACCTGAGGTGAGAAAAACTAGCATTCATTCATTCTTTCATTTTGATTAATAGTCTGTTAACAGAATCCCATGAGGCCAATCTGTGTACAGATTCCCTTCTGATCTCCTATGAAAAAAATTGCTTTGTGCATGATTCTCCTCACTGGAAACCTGCATCTAGAAGCAAAAGCTGCTTCTCTTGCTACATTATAGCTACAAATAGTAATGGTTAGAGATGGTCAGTTTGGCACTATCACCTGTGACAAATGATTGAACTTGAGAGAATTACTTTTTGTTGGCTGAAGCCTTCAGACTCCCCTAGCTTTTATGGCCATTGTCCACTTGGGTTGAGTAGTTCTAAGGGTTGTAGCCCAAAAACATAACTTTTTCAAACTTTCACCCAAGGACAAGTGAAATGCCAAGGAGGAGCACAATGGTTGCCTTTGCCTGCTCGGACATGTTATTTGAGTAAATCCTCAGTACTCCAGACCTTTGCATTTTTATTTTTATCAAGGAGCACGTGGCCAGTGTTGAGAATTCAGTTCTTTAAAAAAACCTCCTGTTTATGAATGTGGGATATTGTGCTTCTCTATCCATGATTCAAAATGCCAGGAAATGGCTCAGTATTGCTGCACAGTATCATGTCCACATTGCCAGCAGGAAAAAGGATGTGAAGCTTTACATAGCAAAGGGCAGCCTGAGTATTGACACCAATGGCAGCAGTCGAGATGGTACAGGGTACCCTTTTGTGTTCATTGCCGTTCACAGAGAGACACCAAGCAGGGGAAAACCTCAGAATCTGACTCCTTTTTTCGTCAATTAACCACTTCTCACCCAAACACAAAGCAGTTGTCAGGGCTTTTTTCCACAAGTTCTCTATATATCTGTTGCTTTGGGGCACGAAGGGACCCAAGCTGCCTTGGATGCTTTTCAAGGAGAAAGGTGGGATGAAAATACTTTAAATAAATAAATATTTTAAATAAATAAAATAAAAATAAAATACCTAGAAGAAATGAGTATTTCAGATTAACTGTGCACATTCAAGTACATGTCTGTGCAACTGGAAAGTATTGGATTGGTGATTCTTAAGGAATTTACATTATTTTGGAGTGCTTCTGCCTCATGCAACTGGTTCACAGCACTCCCAGCCATCTGTATTGAGAAAGACATCTTAGTCACATTCCTTCAGGGCCAATGTTCTTTGCTCAAGAGTGGAGAACAACACATCCAGATTTTGAGGGAAGACTAAAGGAAAGTTATGGATACTTGTTGCAAAACCTCATTTTAAATCAATCTTAGAGATGGACAGTGTGGATCTTTGCAAAATGATACTGGGGTTTATTTGAGCCTATGGAAGTCAAATATCTTAAATTAGGGCATCTAATTGGCTGTGTTTTTTGAACTGAAAACTTTATGTTAAATCAAGTTCAACACCCCTACTTTTCTGTATTTTCTGATTTGCTGTTCTATATCGATATGAATAGAATAGCAAATATTGTCAATTATTTTTTCAGCCCTTTCTTAATATCACAATTTATGAATCATCCCATTGTATTTTAAACATTGGCAGCATCCAGAGTTAAAAGCAAGAGTAGTATCAAATATCATGTTCAGCTGGTACCATTCTTCGACAAAGGAAAGGAAGGTTTGTGGTGTGGATGTGAAGAAAGCAGAAGAATTTTCACCCTCTGAGTCTGCAAAATCCAAGGTCTGAAATATGAAGTCAAAGGCACCTCTCTCCATATACATTTGCAATCAGTCCAAGGGTCAGTTCACTCTTGACTGTGACTGATCATCTGCAGGAATAAGCTCCTGTCTTGTGCAGCTATAATGACACCAAGTGGCACTTTTCATATCACAGATCTTCAGTGAAAGGAGAAGACAAAACTGACAACTTATTTTTCCTCTTCTGTATAGTATATAATTTTACTGAGTTCCCATGTGTGTATGACCTTGAAATGCCTACCATGAATGGTGAGAAATAGGGATGGGACTTTTGGGTCACCCTAAATGAAAAAACAAAGAAACCCCAAATTCTCCAACAATGTTTGGTTATGCTTTGTTTCCTACTTTTGCATTCTAGTCACCTATGACTATCGGTACATCTTACTGTACAGTGCATCGATTTCCTTCTCGACTCTTGCATAAAAGTGTCTTCTTTCAATGTCTTCTTCTTCAGCATCTGTAGAGGGTTATCCCTCTATCCACCATAGACTTAATGGTGGTTATATTGATAGGTTTTCCAAGATGTAAGTTTGATACTATTTGGTCAGATCTTACATTATAACCCCTAACTGCCTGCGATACATCAGTATTAGAGCCACACAATTTATTCTGGTTTTATCATTTCCAGAGTAAAACACTTCATAATTGTCTGTCTGATAATGTCCCATTCTTTTCCACTTTAGTTCAATGACATTGGATACTGCAATGTTTAAATGTTCCATTTCTTGCTTTACAGGTTCCAGTTTACTTTAATTCATGCTTCTCACACGCCATGTGTCAATTGTATGTATTGTGCAGCATTGGACTTTCCTTTCACCTTTGTGCATGTCAGCCACTAGAAGTTCTTTCAGAATATACCAGGTATTTGGAATAACCCAGATAAAAGGGTGGCAACCTTCACTCAGCACTTACATGGATAAAAAATGCACAGGACCTCCACAGTTAAAGAACAAAAGCACTAAGTCTGAATGGATGGATGTGACCGTTTCTGTCCCTTTAGCATTACCTCAAACTCTCTCTCACTCCTACCTACAAGATTCCTCCTTATCTTTTTTTTTTTTTTGCCAAAGTGCACAAATCAAGCAACAAATTGCTGTGCTTGTTTAAAACATCCAGTCTCTACAGACATCACAACAAAGGCAGACATTCATCAAGCTTGTTAGGAATTAGTAGTCTCCTTTCATTCAAATTTAATCACTAGCAAAGTTTAACTTGCATTTGTCAGGGATGAGGCATTTAAAGATGGTTTTATGGTTTTTAAAAAAATGTAATAATGATTTTAGCGCTGGAGCCAAGAGGACCTCAGCAGACAGGAAGAGAATGGTCTCCTTGGTAATATTTAGAATACTTTCAAAATCCAAGTGCTTTGAATTAGAGCTTTCTCAGCACTTGAATAGCATTGTTAGCTTTCTAATGTATTGGGTATTACAGCTAAACATAATCAGTGAAGTAACTAGGATAGGGGTATTACCAGATGAGGGCTCGTAACTCTACACCACTGTTTAAGATTGCTTAATTTCATTTTATCTCTTTCCTGCTTTCTTTAAAACACAATAACTACAACAATGGCCATGGATTTTGTTCAGGGATTAATTCCATTCCATGTAGGTTTCACATAGAAAATAAGACCAGAAGAAGAGAGGGAAGGCAGAAGAAGAAGGAGGATGATGATGAGGAGGAGGAGTCCTATTCAAAACTCTGAGGCTGCAGTCCTACAACTCCAGGATAGAGTCCAGGAAATATAGGGTTTGCTGGAACTCCTTCTTTGCACATGAAGCCAGAGTTCCAGTCTGAAAGGTGGGACTTTGATCTCTTATATCTCTTCTGTGGGGTTGTGGGTCCAAAGCCAATACTTTTCCAATGTCAATTCTCTCTACCCGCCCTGCCCTACACAATACGGTTGCTCTGTCTATAGTCTTTAATATTCAGAACCAACAGCATGCATTCTTTATTTAATTTTTCTTAGAGTCTAGCCCTATTCAGGCATTACATTTGAAACCACAGACAGAGCTAAAAGGGTGGTCAAGAGGTGGGCTGCATATAACCCGTACCTGGATGGGAGATCCCTAATAACATCGGTTCATGCACTGGTAGTCTCAAAGATCAATTACTGTAATGCTCTGTATGTGGGGCTGCCCTTGAACCTGATATGAAAAATTCAGCAGGTTCAGAATACGGCAACCAGGTTGATCTCTGGAGTGAGTAACTTCGATCATATCTCTCCAGTCCTGGCTTGCCTGTATTGGTTACCTGTTCCTCTTCCTGTGAAGTTCAAGGTTTTGGTTTTAACATATAAAGCCTTTAATGGTGTGAGACCTCAATGACTGTCAGAGTGTCTCTCTCAAAGAACTGCTGCTTGTTCCACCTGGTCCTCCCAGGCCTTGTTGTTACTGATGGTCATGCTGAGAGAAGCTAGGAAGGTTTTCACTAGGAATTAGGTTTCCTCAGTGGTGGCCCCGTCACTTTGGAACAGTCTCTCATTGGCGATTCAGCAGGCACACTCCCTTCAGACTTTCAAGAGACTAATATATAGGAGTTCTATCTCTTTGACCAGGCTTCCTATCCCTTTGAGAGGAGGTCTCAAGGGCCTGTATTGTGTGTTGGGCTTACGAGACAGATTGGGGATTCTGTTGGTGTACCACCCACCCTGCTGCGTACCAACAGTCTCCCTGCCTGAGCTGACGGAGGTAGTCTCAGACCTGGTGTTGAGGACTTCCAGGCTGTTGGTGCTGGAGGACCTCAACATCCATGCTGAGGCTGCCTTGACTGGGGCGGCTCAGGACTTCATGGCCGCCATGACAACCATGGGGCTGTCCCAATGTGTCATCGGCCCGACACATGAGAAGGGCCATACCTTGGACCTGGTTTTCTCAACGGGACTGGAAGATGGTGGTTTGGATGTGGAGGGGCTGGTTGTGACCCCATTGTCATGGTCAGACCACTTCCTGGTCAAGTTTAGTCTATTAGCTTCTTCTCCCCTCTGCAAGGGTGGGGGATCTATTAAGATGATCCGCCCTCGGAGACTAATGGATCCGGATGGTTTCCTGAATGCTCTGGGGGATTATCCGTCTGATATGGTCAGCGCTCCTGTCGAAGCTCAGGTCACCCTATGGAATAGGGAGATGACCTGGGCGGTTGACACGATTGCGCCTAAGCGCCCTCTCCCTGTACGCAGAGCCCAGACAGCTCCTTGGTATACTTCTGAACTGCGGGCGATGAAGTGAGAGGGGAGACGGCTGAAGAGCAGGTGGAGGAAATCCCGCTGGAAGTCCGATCGAACACGACTTAGAGCCCATTATCGGGCCTATTTTGTGGCAATATGGCTGGCGAAACGGCAATATTTCGCCATCCGTATTGCTTCTTCAGAATGTCATCCAGCAGAGCTGTTTCGGGTGGTCCGGGATCTTCTTCAACTGGGAAATCTGGTAGAGGTCCCGGACTGCTCATCAGCTCGCTGTGATGAGTTTGCCATTCATTTTGAGGGGGAAATCGCTCAGATTTGCAGTGGGTTGGACTCCACTGTTACTGCAGAATCAGAGGATGTGTTCAGTGTGCCATGCTTAGGTCAAGTATTAATGGATGAGTTTCAATTGTTGAGACCTGAGGATTTGGACAGGGTGTTTGGATCTGTCCGTTCTACCACCACTCAGCTCGACCCTTGCCCATCTTGGCTAATTGGAAGATCTGCCAGGGGGGTTCGCATCTGGGTCCAGGAGGCCGTGAACGCCTCTTTGAGAGAGGGAGTGGTCCCTATCACCTTGAAAGAGGCGGTAATTCGGCCACTCCTTAAAAAGCCTAACCTGGACCCAAGGCTGGTGGTTAACTACCGACCAGTGGCGAACCTCCCTTATTTGGGCAAAGTGTTGGAGTAGGTTGTGGCCGGGCAACTCCAGGCGCTGCTGGATGAAACAGATTTTCTGGATCCATTTCAATTGGGTTTCAGGCCAGGTTTTGGTACGGAGACTGCCTTGGTCGCCCTGTACGATGACCTTTGCCGGGAGAGAGATAGGGGGAGTGTGCCCCTGTTGATACTCCTGGACCTCTCAGCAGCTTTCAACACCATCGACCATGGTGTCCTTCTGGATAGGCTGGCTGGGTTGGCAGTTGGGGGCACTGCTTTATGGTGGTTCCGCACCTTCCTGGCTGACCGTGTCCAGAGGGTGGTGCTGGGGGACAGTTGCTCTGTCCCATGGCGTTTATGTCATGGGGTTCCTCAGGGCTCGATACTGTCCCCCATGCTGTTTAACATCTACATGAAACCGCTGGGAGAGGTCATCAGAAGGTTTGGGCTGAGGAGTCAGCAATATGCTGACGACACTCAGCTCTACCTCTCGTTTTCAACCAATCAAGGTGAGGCGGTTTCTGTGCTGAACTCGTGTCTGGACCTGATAATGGACTGGATGAAGGTTAATAAAGTGAAACTCAATCCAGACAAGACGGAAGTGCTGTTAGTGGGTGCTTCGCCGGACAGGCTGGAGGGCCATTTCCCTGCCCTGAATGGGGTTACACTCCCCCTAAGGGACAGGGTCCGCAGCCTGGGGGTGCTCCTGGACCCCAGTCTAACTCTGGAAGCCCAGGTGGACTCGGTGGCCAGGGGCGCCTTCCTTCAGCTGTGGAAATTATACCAGCTATGGCCCTACCTGGACGAGCGGAGTCTCATGACAGTTACACACGCACTGGTAACATCTCGTATAGATTACTGCAATGCGTTGTATGTGGGGCTGCCTTTGAAGACGGTCTGGTTCAGAACTGGTTCAGAATCGAGCTGTGTGGCTGGTTAGTGGTGGGGCCACTAGGGGACACATCAAGCCGATTCTGTTTAAATTACATTGGCTACCAGTTGCTGCCCGGGCCCAATTCAAAGTGCTTGTTTTGACATATAAAGCCCTAAACGGCTTGGACCCTGGATACCTGAAGGACCGCCTCCTTCCATATGAACTTACCCGGCAGTTAAGATCTAGCCAGGGGGCCTTTTTGAATGGCACACAGTGTATCTACATTACACATTTATATCAGTTTCAAATGGATATAACTGGAGTATATAGTTTGGTGAGGATATAATTTGTTGCTGTAGTTCAAGTGAACCTGTGCATTTCTAAATTACAAATCTCAGGATATCCCCAGTCAGTGACATGACAGTTAAAAGTGCCACATTTAGTGCAGAGCCAATGGATATGGATGAGTGAGTGTGACAATATTAGCTTTATACCTAGAAAACTCTGAGAAGGGTTGCCATCAGTTAGAATTGACTGGATGGCATGTTGTTGTTTTGGTGACCCTATGAATGACTGAACTCCAAAATGTCCTGTCCTCAACAGCCCTGCTCAGCTCTTGCAGACTGAAGCCTGTGGATCCTTTAGGGGTCAATCCATCTCGTACTTGGCCTTCCTCTTTTTCTGCTGCTTTCCGCCTTTCCCAACATTATTGTCTTTTCCAGAAAATCCTATCTTCTCATGATGTGCCCAAAGTAGGACAGACTCAGTTTCAATATTTTTGTCTCCAGAGATAGTTGATTTGATCTAGGACCCACTTGTTCGTCTTTCTGACAGTCCAGGGTATTCACAGAGCTCTCCTCCAGCATTACATTTCAAATGAATCAATTTTTTTTCTGTCAGCTTTCTTTACTGTCCAGTTTTCACACCCATACATAGTGATTAGAAATACAAGACTGTAGATGATCTTGGTCCTGGTCTCCAGTGACACATCTTTAACTTGTTGAACTTTTCTAGTTCCTTCATTACTGCCTTTCCGAGCCTCAGTTTAGTTCTGATTTCTTGGCTGCAGTTTCCATTTGGATTGAGGATTGAAACAGGGAATACAAGATCTCTAACTATTTCAGTTTCTTCATTTTTAACCTTAAAGTTGTGTAGTTCTTCTGTAGTCACAATTTTGATCTTCTTAATGTTCATCTGCAGTCCTGCTTTGACACTTTTTTCTTTCACTTCCCCTAAGAGTCATTTCAAGTCTTGCTGCTTTCTGCCATTAAGATGGTGTTATCTGCATATCTTAAATTGTTTATTGTTTTTTTCACCAATTTTTACCCCTCCTTCATCTGGATTTAGTTTGTCTTTCTGTATGATATGTTCTGTGTACAGATCAAACAGATAAAGGGATAAAATGCACCCTTGTCTGTCTCCTTTGCCTATAGGAAACAATTCTGTCTCTCCATATTCTGTCCTAACAGTACCTTCTTATCCAAAATACAGGTTATATATCAGGACCATCAAGTGCTGAGGCACACCCATTTCTTTCAGAACAATTCATAGTTTCTCATGATCCACGCTGTCAAAGGTTGTGCAGTAGCCTATAAAGTATAGTCTGATCTGTCAAGATTTGTTCCTTTAAGTGAACAAGGGGTTAAATTTAATATTGTAGTGAGAATGCAAAGTCATGTCTGAAACGTCAAGTCAATGGATGACTGATGGCATGCAGCTGGAACAAGCTTAGGTAATGCTTGTTAACCACGTTCAGCTGCTATGTCTGCAGTGATAGGCTGCTCTCACTATTTAAGCAAGAGAGTGAGAACAGCACTTTGCCACTCAGTTGTGAGTCTGGTGGTCATTACTTTACTTCTGTGAATGTTATGTTGCTCTAAGAGATCTATGCCTATGTATATAATGCCGTGTATATATGTCTGACCAATGCTAATATATCAAGTCTAATATATTATGCTATAAGTCTTATCAGAACTCTCTCAGTGTTTTTTCTTATACGTCCGCATCTTTGCTCTGCTTATAAAGGAGAGGATTTGAAGCTACCAGATAAGAGACTCTGTGTAACTTGTTATCTTGGGCTCCAAGGTTTGTTTTCCCTAACAGAGTGCTCTTGGAAGTTTCATTATCCAAATCTGACTCCAAGCTTCTGGAGAGGCAAACACCACATCTGCCTTTGGAGTTGGACCCACGCCAACAGGGTTATGGGCCCAGGAGACGTGGTGGCCCAGAGAGACGTTGAGACGTTGTGACCCAGGAGACGTTGGGAGATATATTTGTTGACCCAAGGAGACGTAAAGGAAAATAAAAGGTGTTTTTGAGGCTGCATGTCTGTGAAGGAGAAGCCAAGCATTGGAATAGCTGAGTCAGAGAGTGAAAGTGACGAGGAACAGATCCAAGGAGGCTTCACCATGCAGCAGGCCAGTACCCTTCCTTTGTTGCGTTTAAATGACCATAATTATAGTTCATGGGCATTGAAAATGGAAATGTATTTAAGGAGAGAGTGTGTTTGGCAGATTGTTTGTAACCCTCCAGCCCAATTAGATGAAGATGTGGCAAAAAAATTAAAGAGCATTGTCTTCCATAATTCTATGCCTGGATGATTCACAGCTCAACTATGTGAAAGGAAAGGCTTCGAGCAAAGAGGTCTGGGAAGCTTTAAGAGCCATCTATGTACGACAGATAGCTGGATCTAAAATGATGATTGCACGTAAGCTGTATAGAAAAAGGCTACTCCCTGAGCAAAGCATAACTAATTATCTCCAGGAATTTTCTGAGTTATTTCTCCAGCTGCAGGAACGTGATATGGCATTTCTGGAGGCACACAAGTGCTATGTCATAATGATCGGCCTGGATGAGAGCTGGGAGACGTTAGTGATAAGCCTGGAGAGCATGCCAGAAGCAAGCCTGACGGTGGCATATTTATCAGGACGGCTCTTGGAGGAGGAAAGGAGGAGACATGAGATGGCTGAGGATGTGTCTGTGCCAAGTCTACGCAGACGGGGGCGTTCCATGAAGGATGATGACAGTGGGATCCCAGAGAAAGTCCTAGCTGTAAAGAAGAAGAAATGTTTCCGTTGTGGCAGTGAAAAACATTTGGCTAAGAACTGTTTATGTCACAGTGAAGATAGTCACAAGGACAGTGGAAAAGTGTACAAGAATACAGAGCAACCAAAAACGAACTGTGTGTCAATAGTTAACGCTAATGACCCAAACAAGCAAGATATCTGGCTAATCGACTCTGGGGCCATGCAACTTGTCTGTAGACAGAAAACATGGTTCACATGAGTTAACTCATTCTGCTAAGAAGCAAGTAAGTCTAGCAGATGGAAACAACATTGAAGTTTATGGGACAGGCAATGTATATGTAAAAAGCCTGAAGGAAACTTTGAAAAATGTATTGTATGTTCCAAAGATTAGCCATAATATAAACAGTGTAGCATGCTTAGACAGAGAAGGTTTTTCTGTTAAGTTTGGAGGAGGAGTTTGCAAAGTAGAAAAGGCAAACGTCCCAGTTGCTACAGGGCATTTAAAGGACAATTTCTATGTACTGAATGTATCAAAAGAGATGAAATGTTCTACAAATGTGTTAAGTAATGTTATGCCACATTTTAAGTGCATACATAGTTTACACAGAAATTTAGGACATGTAAGTTTTGATGTGTTAAAGAAGACCCAACAATGTGTGAGCAATTTAAATTTAAAGAGTTGTGATAATTATTTAGATTGCAATGTTTTTAAGTCTTCTAAGTCAAAAAGACATCCAGTAAGCAAGAAAAGCAATAGAATAAGTGAAAAATGCTTTAGTCTTGTTCATATGGACATCATGGGTCCATTTCAGGAGTCACTTGGAGGAAGTAGGTTCTGTTTAACAATTACAGATGACTTCTCCAGGTATACTTATGTTTTCATTTTGAAACATAAGAGTGAGGCATTCCAAAAATTTAAGGAATGGGTGGCTATGATTGAACGTAGATTTCAAACCAAGATAGCCAGTATTCAGACAGATTGTGGGGGTGAGTTCATGAGTAAGCAATTTAGAGAGTGGCTAAAGAAAAAAGGAATACGCCACAGAATTGCTAATGTTCAAGTTCCTCAGGAAAATGGTGTAGCAGAAAGGAAAGGAGGCATACTGCAGATAGTAATGAATTCAATGTTAACTGATGCAAAAATGTCTAGAGGTTTTTGGGGTGAAGCTATACAATGTGCAAATTACGTAATGAACAGAGTTTGGAACTCTGTTATTCAGAATACCCCATACTTTCTGTTACATGACAGACAGCCAACATTAAACCACGTAAAAACTTTTGGCTGTCATGCATGGGTGAATATACCCAAAGGTTCAAGAAGGAAAAATTCTCCTAAGGCAAAAAAGCTGATATTTATTGGTTACCAAACTGGATGTAAAAGTTATAGATTTTGTGAACAGTTTGGAAACATTACAATCAGTAGATCAGCAAACTTCTGTGAAAATGAGAACTGGTCTCACATTCACGCAAACAATGAAGTTTTCTTGCCAACATCTAATGACCAACAGGGTCATAGACAAGTTAAAGAGGAGAACCTTAGTGAAATAGAAGCTGAGGAGGAGCATGGAACTTGTAGTGAGACAGAGGAACAAAGTCCAAAGAGAGTAATTTCTAGACGTTCTCAAAGACCAAATTTTGGAGTTCCACCTCAGAGATTTACAGTAACTGACATAAATCTAGTTGTGAGTGAGCCAGAGAACTATGAGCAAATGTTAAAATTACCAACAGCCCAGCAACAATAGTGGAAAGAGGCCATGGTTGCTGAATACAATTCCTTAAAGGAACATAATGTATTTTCACCAGTTAAGTTACTAGAAGGTGAAAATGTGGTTGGCTGCAGATGGGTATTCAAGTTAAAAACGTTGCCTGATAATACCCAGCAGTACAAGACAAAGTTGGTGGCTCAAGGGTTCACACAGAGGAGGTTTGAGCACTACGACCAGGTGTTTGCTCCAACGGCCAAAAGTGAAACTTTCAGATTAGTTTTGGCTTTGGCTGCATCATGAAAACATGAGGTACATCACATGGATATCTCTACTGTTGTCAGCCACCCAGAGTAGTCAGTTGATTAGATGGGCGGGGTATAAATTTAATAAATAAATAAATAAATACTGCCTATTTAAATGCAGACTTAGAGCAGAGAATATTCATGAGGCAAATTCCAGGGTTTGAGCTGAAGAACACGAGTCTAGTTCTACAGCTACACAAAGCTTTGTATGGTTTGCGGCAAAGTGCGAGAAATTGGAATAATTGTCTAAATACAAAGTTAGAACATTTAGGGTTCAAAAGGAGTTTAGCCGATCCCTGCTTATATGTGAAAAATTAGGGGGATATACAATTGTTGTTGTTGGTTTTTGTGGATGACCTGTGTCTAGTTGTACCAAACAATGCTTATGTTAAGTGGTTTATGTCAGAACTGGGTAAAGAATTCAAATTAAAGCATCTAGGTCTAATACGTAACTATCTTGGAGTTGAAGTAGATAGAGACCAAGATGGGAATTTTTCTATATGCCGGAAAAAGAAAATTGAAAACTTGTTAAAAGAAAGTGGCATGGAAAATTGCAATCCAGTTTAAACCCCTATGGAAACAAACTTTCATAGAAATCTTGAAAGTGAGGAATTTCCAGACAAGGAATTATACCAATCCAGAATAGGATCACTTTTATATTTAGCATCCTGGACAAGGCCTGATATTGCAGCTTCTGTTAATATTTTAAGTCAGTTCGCTGCAAAACCTTGTAAAAATCACTGGAATGGAGTAAAAAGGGTACTAAGGTATTTAAAGGGTACCAAAGATTTAAAACACTGCTGTTAAAAGTAGGTGACAGTCTAGAACTGCAATGTTTTGCAGATTCTGACTGGGCAACTAGTGAAGTTGATAGGAAATCAATTTCAGGGTTAGCTATTTTTTTTAGATAAGTCCTTAATAAGATGGAAATCTAAAAAGCACCCCTTCACGGATTGCTGCCTTGTTGTGGCGAAGGGGCTTGAGTAATTCAGAGAAGCTATGGGCTATGCCGTGCAGGGACACCCAAGACGGACAGGTCATAGTGGAGAGTTCTGAATAAACGCGATCCACCTGGAGCAGGAACTGGCAAGCCACTCCAGTATCTTTGCCAAGAAAACCCCATGAACAGAAACAAAAGGCTAAAAGATATGACGCTGGAAGATGGGCCCCTCAGGTCGGAAGGCGTCCAACATGCTACTGAGGAAGAGCGGGCAAGTACAAGTAGCTCCAGAGCTAATGAAGTGGTTGGGCCAAAGCCGAAAGGATGCTCAGCTGTGGACGTGCCTGGAAGTGAAAGGAAAGTCCGATGCTGCAAAGAAAAATACTGCATAGGAACCTGGAATGTAAGATCTATGAACCTTGGTAAGCTGGATGTGGTCAAACAGGAGATGGCAAGAATAAACATTGACATCCTGGGCGTCAGTGAACTAAAATGGACGGGAATGGGCGAATTCAATTCAGATGATTATCATATCTACTATTGTGGGCAAGAATCCCATAGAAGAAATGGAGTAGCCCTTATAGTCAACAAAAGAGTGGGAAAAGCTGTATTGGGATACAGTGGTGCCTCGCTAGACGATGTTAATCCGTTCCACGAGGATCGCTGTCTAGCGAAAACATCGTCTAGCGAAGCACGTTTTCCCATTGGAATGCATTGAAATCGCTTCAATGCGTTCCAAGGGAAAATGCAGTCGTCTAGCGAAAATTTCCCATAGGGAAACATCGTCTAGCGAGTGCGGGTCCCCATAGGAATGCACTGACAGCTGCACTGACAGCTTTTCACCACTAGTCGGCGCACTCCTATGGGGAAACCTCATCGTCTAGCGAAAATCGCCATAGGGAAACATCGTTTTGCAAAGCGCAGTAGCGATCGCAAAAAGGCATCGTTTAGCGATTTCCTCGTCCTGCGAGGCAATCGTCTAGCGAGGCACCACTGTACAATCTCAAAAATGATAGAATGATTTCAATACGAATCCAAGGCAGACCTTTCAACATCACAGTAATCCAAGTTTATGCACCAACCACCAATGCTGAAGAGGCTGAAATTGACCAATTCTATGAAGACTTACAACACCTTCTAGAACTGACACCAAAGAAAGATGTTCTTCTCATTCTAGGGGACTGGAATGCTAAAGTAGGGAGTCAAGAGATAAAAGGAACAACAGGTAAGTTTGGCCTTTGGAGTTCAAAACGAAGCAGGGCAAAGGCTAATAGAGTTTTGTCAAGAGAACAAGCTGGTCATCACAAATACTCTTTTCCAACAACACAAGAGGCGACTCTACATATGGACATCACCAGATGGGCAATACCGAAATCAGATTGATTATATTCTCTGCAGCCAAAGATGGAGAAACTCTATACAGTCAGCAAAAAAAGACCTGGAGCTGATTGTGGCTCTGATCATCAGCTTCTTATAGCAAAAGTCAAGCTTAAACTGAAGAAAGTAGGAAAAACCACTGGGCTAGTCAGGTATAATCTAAACCAAATCCCTTATGAATACACAGTGGAAGTGAAGAACAGATTTAAGGAACTCGATTTGGTGGACAGAGTGCCTGAAGAACTATGTATGGAGGCTCGTAACATTGTACAGGAGGCAGCAATAAAAACCATCCCAAAGAAAAGGAAATGCAAGAAAGCAAAGTGGCTGTCCAACGAGGCCTTACAAATAGCAGAGAAGAGAAGGGAAACAAAATGCAAGGGAGATAGGGAAAGTTACAGAAAATTGAACGCAAACTTCCAAAGAATAGCAAGGAGAGACAAGAGGGCCTTCTTAAATGAACAGTGCAAAGAAATAGAGGAAAATACTAGAAAGGGAAAAACCAGAGATCTGTTCAAGAAAATTGGAGATGTTAAAGGAACATTTTGTGCAAAGATGGACATGATAAAGGACAAAAATTGGAGGGACCTAACAGAAGCAGAAGACATCAAGAAGAGGTGGCAAGAATACACAGAGGAATTATACCAGAAAGATTTGGATATCCCAGACAACCCAGATAGTGTGGTTGCTGACCTTGAGCCAGACATCCTGGAGAGCGAAGTCAAGTGGGCCTTAGAAAGCATGGCTAACAACAAGTCCAGTGGAGGTGATGGCATTCCAGTTGAACTATTTAAAATCTTAAAAGATGACGCTGTTGAGGTGCTACACTCAATATGCCAGCAAGTTTGGAAAACTCAACAGTGGCCAGAGGACTGGAAAAGATCAGTCTACATCCCAATCCCAAAGAAGGGCAGTGCCAAAGAATGCTCCAACTACCGTACAATTGCACTCATTTCACATGCTAGCAAGGTTATGCTCAAAATCCTACAAGGTAGGCTTCAGCAGTATGTGGACCGAGAACTCCCAGAAGTACAAGCTGGATTTCGAAGGGGCAGAGGAACTAGAGACCAAATTGCTAACATGAGCTGGATTATGGAGAAAGCCAGAGAGTTCCAAAAAACATCTACTTCTGCTTCATTGACTACGCAAAAGCCTTTGACTGTGTGGACCACAGCAAACTATGGCAAGTTCTTAAAGAAATGGGAGTGCCTGACCACCTTATATATCTCCTGAGAAATCTATACGTGGGACAGGAAGCAACAGTTAGAACTGGATATGGAACAACTGATTGGTTCAAAATTGGGAAAGGAGTACGACAAGGCTGTATATTGTCCCCCTGCTTATTTAACTTATATGCAGAATACAGTGGTGCCTCGCTAGACGATTGCCTCGCAGGACGAGGAAATCGCTAGACGATGCCTTTTTGCGAGCGCTACTGTGCTTCGCAAAACGATGTTTCCCTATGGCGATTTTCGCTAGACGATGAGGTTTCCCCATAGGAGTGCGCCGACTAGTGGTCAAAAGCTGTCAGTGCAGCTGTCAGTGCATTCCTATGGGGACCCTCACTCGCTAGACGAGGTTTCCCTATGGGAAATTTCGCAAGACGACTGCGTTTTCCCTTGGAACGCATTGAAGCGATTTCAATGCATTCCAATGGGAAAACGTGCTTCGCTAGACGATGTTTTCGCTAGACAGCGATCCTCGTGGAACGGATTAACATCGTCTAGCGAGGCACCACTGTACATCATGCGAAAGGCAGGACTGGAGGAATCGCAAGCCGGAATTAAGATTGCCGGAAGAAATATCAACAACCTCTGATATGCAGATGATATCACTCTGATGGCAGAAAGTGAGGAGGAATTAAAGAACCTCTTAATGAGAGTGAAAGAGGAGAGCGCCAAAAATGGTCTGAAGCTCAACATCAAAAAATGTAAGATCACGGCCACTGGTCCCATCACCTCCTGGCAAATAGAAGGGGAAGATATGGAGGCAGTGACAGATTTTACTTTCTTGGGCTCCATGATCACTGCAGATGGTGACAGCAGCCACGAAATTAAAAGACACCTGCTTCTTGGGAGGAAAGCAATGACAAACCTCGACAGCATCTTAAAAAGCAGAGACATCGCCTTGCCGACAAAAGTCCGCATAGTCAAAGCTATGGTTTTTCCTGTAGTGATGTATGGAAGTGAGAGCTGGACCATAAAGAAAGCTGACCGCCGAAGAATTGATGCTTTTGAATTGTGGTGCTGGAGGAGGCTCTTGAGAGTCCCCTGGACTGCAAGGAGAACAAACTTATCCATTCTAAAGGAAACCCTGAGTGCTCACTGGAAGGACAGATCCTGAAGCTGAGGCTCCAATACTTTGGCCATCTCATGAGAAGAGAAGACTCCCTGGAAAAGACCCTGATGTTGGGAAAGTGTGAGGGCAAGAGGAGAAGGAGACGACACAGGATGAGATGGTTAGACAGTGTCATCGAAGTGACCAACATGAATTTGACCGAACTCCGGGAAGCAGTGGAAGACAGGAGGGCCTGGCGTGCTCTGGTCCATGGGGTCACGAAGAGTCGGACACGACTAAACGACTAAACAACAACAACTGCAGAAGCAGAGTATGCTGCCTTGAGTGAAATGTGCAATGAAGTCACATGGTTCAAACAATTATTAAAAGATGTAAATGTAATAATTGATTCACCTGTAAAAGTGTTTTGTGATAACACAGCATGCATTCAGCTAGCTAGTGAATGTAGGGTAAAACGCAGGAGTAAACACATTGGCATAAGATTTTGCAACATGAAAGATGCTGTACAGAGTCAGTTGGTTGAACTACAATATTGCCGAAGTGAAAATAATGTGTCTGATATTTTCACTAAACCGTTGACATCTGAAAAGCATGTATAGGTATGTAACCAGATGGGTTTCAACAATATGTAAATTTAAGGAGGAGTGTCAAGATTTGTTCCTTTGTTTCCTTCTGAAATTCTTTGATGAGCTCCAGTAGCCAGAGGATATTTGCAATATGATCCTGAGTGCCTCTTCCTTTTCGGAATCCAGCTTGAACATTGGGCATTACTTGTTCCATACAAGGTAAAAGCTTTTGTTGCAACACCTTGAGCATAATTTTGCTTGTATGGGAAATTAAAGCACTGGTCCTATCGATATTGCACTCCTTGGCACCTCCTTTCTTGGGGACTTGAATGCATATCAAATGTTTCCATTCTGTGTTTTGTTTTCCATATTTGTTGACATATTCTTGTCAGGATTTTCACAGATTCTGCCTCTGTGTCTTGAAATAGTCTTCCATTTAGCCCTAGTGATTCATTTCTTCCTAGTGCTTTCAGAGCAGCTTTTACTTTTCTTTCTAAAATTGCAGGTTCTTTGACATAGGATTCCTCTTCAAATGAGTCTGTCATCCTTTTATGTCTTCTGTTTAGGTCTTCAATATACTGTTTCCATGTTCTCTTTATTTCTTTAAGCTGGTAGTGTGCTTCCTGTTGATTATTCAGCATTCCTAATCTAAGCTTAAATTGCCCTTTGATTCCTTGGAACATCTGGAAGAGATCTCTTGTTTTTCCCCTTTTGTTGTTCTCCTCTATTTCTTTGCCCTGGTTGTTGTAGTACTTCTCTTTGTCTCTATGTGGCTGTCGCTGAAAAACTGCATTCAGGGTTCTGACCCTATTTCTGTCACTTTTGCTTTTATTTCTCATCTGTCCTTTACAGTTTATAGCATTTCTTTTCTTTTCCATCTAGGTTTTTCTTTCCATTTTACTGCAGGCATTGTCTTTTTGCATTCTTCCCTAATATCTCTGGTTTTAACCCACAGTTCTTCTGGTTCATGGTCAATTGAGTTTAATAATCTAAATCTGCTCCTTATGTGGAGTTTAAATTCATCAGGAAGATTGTTTGAATTATATTTTGGCACTATAATTCTTTTAGTGTTATTTTCAGCGTTACTCTAATGTTGAATATTAACATGATGGCATGTAATTATTATAATTATACTTTGAGAAAGGTTTCAAGAATGCAGGTTTTAAGTACTTACAACGCCCATCTGCTAAAATGCAGTAAAATCAGCCTTGTGCCAGAACCTTACCACTTCTTCTGGCAAAAAAAGAGATTGTGTTATACAGAAATATAGTCAACAGTGACAATACCATGAAAACCAAACCAAATAAACAAAAAACTACAGCAAAAATGAAGCTTATGAAGTCATCTGCTTGTTTTTTCTTTCATTCTGTGATGAACTGCACTCAAAATAACTTTGCATGCAAATTAGCAGTTCCTCTGTGTGTGCCTGTATGTACATGCATGAACTCATGTGCATTCATGTGGGTGGGTGTGAAATTGAACTAAGGGAGGGAGACAAATAATTGGTTAGCAACAATTACAGATTTACTTCAACGTTACTCAGGCTGACATGACCTTGACTGGAGTTCACATAGCAATACAACTAACCTGCACCCCTTATTGACCTTCCTTAGTAAGTTATGGGAAAGTGTGAAGGCAAGAGGAGAAGGGGACGACAGAGGACGAGATGGTTGGACAGTGTCATTGAAGCTACCAACATGGGTTTGACCCAGCTTCGGGGGGCAGTGGAGGACAGGAGGGCCTGGCGTGCTCTGGTCCATGGGGTCACGAAGAGTCAGACACGACTGAACGACTAAACAACAACAAAAGTAAGTTATGTGATTTCACCATATACAGTGTTGTTTGTTTATTCCAGTTAAGGCATGCACAATGATTACATTTTTAGCATGAAGGAACAAATAATGCAGTTGTTATATATATTTATTTTTTAAAATAAGGACATGCCTTTTCTTGAACAAATGCCCCCCCCCCCCCCCAGTACTTTGGGCACACGGGTGAACACCACCAGCTATAGATCTCAGTGGAATGATCCTGCATACATAACCATACAGATGACCAGCCTGACAGTGAGTGAAATCAGTTGAGGATGAATGCAGGTAAGGTGAATATATTTCTAAAAGGTGCAGAAAAACAGATTTTCTTTTCCTACACTGTTTAGATATTTGCAGAAATCTGCAAGAAACTGTGCCTCAGGTTTAATCCTCACATTTTCCATTTGTTCCATCATCATCTTTGCAAATTGAGCATAGAAACCTCATGAGACAGGAGTATATCAAAGTGCCTGACCTGCATTAAGGCTCTTTAGGCAAAAAATGCTTAAAATTCATTCATACTTGGTCTGTTTTCCCTGATAATCCTGGCCATAGCGAAAATGCTGGATCTCCTATAGCAACTATACCATGAGTATCCATTCTTTACCAGAAGTAAGGGTCTGGAAAGTGACAAAAGCAACTTACTGCATGCTAACATGCTTTTTCTATTTTGTAAGTTCATCTGATTTTGCTTTTTTCCAGTATCAGATCTGGACAGCCTCTTTCTTACAGTAAAATTAATCGGGTGGTGGGGGTGGTGGGGGACACAATTAGTTCTAAGCTTCTTTTTCTGCACAAATGAGTACCTAGCAGAGTACCAAATGATGTATTTTAAGTGCAGCATTAGTCTATTTATCGCGCAGGTATTGATGTGTATTGGATTTGTTCTATTTTTGAGACAGTGCCATGGTAACTAGTCTTGCTTGACAAAGGCCTGATGTCAGAGCCAAATTAGAGTACGCAGAGACTGAACTTCAGGTAGCCATTGGGATCAAGGTTGTAAGAACAAGAGTTCACCCAGCATCACTACAGAAACAAAACAAAGCAAGAGGCAGTGTCTTCATCTTTTCTGAATGTACTGCTCAGTGGAGACTGGAACAGCAATCACGCTTTCTCATTCTAACAATCACATCCTTTCTGCTTGCAATCACAAGGTATCTAAATAGATAAAACCAAGACAACCAATTCTGAGGCCACATATAGGGGTAAAGCCAAGAGTTAAAGAGTGGAGGGGGGGGAACGAAACATAAAAATGTTCCATTTGCTCCTGCTGTGAATGGCACCTCCAAAAATTAAAGCCAGGAGAATTTTATAAACATTTCTTTTTAGCACCGTATTTGTTGTGGTTACAGACTTGAGTTACCATTAGTTGCATTTAGGTGCTTCTTGGGCTTTTCTTTCTCAGCGTAAGATCACCATTCAGATTCAAAATTTAGAGCTCCCACTCCCCCCACTTAATTTTTTAATTCAAATTATTTTTAGTCACCACAGGGCACAAGGGGAAATTTCCAGTAAAATTAACAAAAAACGAAATATTTGTTCTAAGAATTTGGGGGGGGGGGCTGGGGGTTGAGGGTTATGGGATTAGGAGCAGCTTTCCAAAGTACAGGGATGAGCGTGTACAGTTCCTAGACCTCTGGAGGTTGCTCATTCCCAATTATTCCCTTAAATAGGCACCAATTCGCTTTCAAACCATTAGAAGGAATGTAGACATCTGTTAGAGCAGTACAACAATGGAACCAGTTACCTCAGGAGGTGGTGAGCACTCCAGTGCTGGAGGCATGCAAGAGAAAATTGGACAACCATCTGTCAGATCTTCTTTGATTTGGATTCCTGAATTGAGCAGGGGGTTGGACTTAATAGGCCCCTTCCAACTCAGTTGTTCTGTGATCCTATATAGGTACTGTAACTGTCTATTATATTTTCTTTCGCAATATTCAGTTTCCTTAATTTGTAAATGCAAGAAGACATGGTTAAGATATACTTAGGGGGCTCAGGAGACCTGCTTTCATGGAGACCAGGCTATGAATACAGCTATTGATGATTATGGTTATTTATTACCATAATAACCTCTAATACAAGAAGTATCTCTGAAAACAAATTGTTGAGGAACACAGTCAGCCCAATCTGCACTCAGGTTCTGCTTGAGGGCCTCCCATAGCCAGTGTGGAGACAGACAGTGGATTTTTTGCCTCAGTGAGTAGAACTTTTCTGTTCTTATCAGTCATCAATTACATCAAGGAGGACCGCCATTTTAATCCAGACTTTTGGTGTTAAGCTATAATTGTTCACTGATGAGGAAAATGTACTCATTGATCAGACATTGTTCAAATACTTTTCCTGCTGTGGAATATGGGGGAAACCTTTGGAACGATTGTTCTTCTCTTTGATTGAAAATTCCCAGAAAGTAGTGTTGAGGGACTATAGTTTGGCTCAAAGGCCATCAGCTTATTGGCTCAATATCATCTGGATGTTCCCAGTCCTGAACTAACTACAACAGCTTCCAGTTTCCTCTGAGCTAAATTCCAGGTGCTGGTTTCTACTTATAAAGCTCTAAATGGCTCAGGGCCAAGATATCTGAAGGACTGACTTCTTCTACTTGAGCCTTCTTGGAATTCAGATTCTGTAGCAGAGGCCTCACTGCATGTGGCATCAACCCAAGAGGCTAGATTAGAGAACACACAAAACTGGGATTTCTGTGTAGCAGTGCTTGGCTTGTGGAACTCTCTCTATGGAGATCCGTCCTTGCTCAGCCTTCAGGGGTGGCCAAAGCAACATTCTGCATGGCTTTGTGGTTTTTAAAATGGGACACTTTAAAACTGGTGTTATTTTCATATGTGTTTAAAGAACGCTTTTAATATACTTTGTAGTACATCACTTTGGGTGTCCCGATAAGTAGAAATACCACTTATATACACTTTGAATAAATGAATGAATGAATGAGGGAAATCATAAAACCTTCTTAGCCTCAAATTGTCTTCATAATCCATTTAGGACTTGTTTTATCTTATTAAATTCATTTTAGGCTACCTGTAAGAGTGAACTCTGCTCAAATCCTCATCTATTCTGCACAATGCCCGGCTACACATTTTTATGCACTGAACTGAGAACAAGAGTCCCTTGATCTTAATGAGACTTTCTATTACACCTAATTTCCCTATGTATCACCTAAAACAAACTTGTTAAGTACTTCTGTGATAAAAGAAATGATCAAGATCACAACACACATTTTGAATACCCACCCACATCCACACCACCATATCTTGGACTATCATAACAAGTCATTTTCTCTTTGAAAACAATTTAATGATTAACAAGCCAGGCAAGAACAAATTCTTTGTTGAATGCTGATCACAAATTATAATGTTGGTAAGCT
Source organism: Intellagama lesueurii (assembly GCA_037013535.1). Classification (NCBI taxonomy): domain Eukaryota; kingdom Metazoa; phylum Chordata; class Lepidosauria; order Squamata; family Agamidae; genus Intellagama; species Intellagama lesueurii. The sequence goes on from JBAJHW010000002.1 coordinate 72,816,972, forward strand.
CAGATTAGTCTTTAGGAGGGACTATTAGCCTGCCACCAAATGCCTGCAGTAGTTGCCACATCTTTTCAATTGTTTGAAAGATGGAGAGAGACAGCAACCACATCACAGGCTGTGAATCAAAGCAATCTGTGGTTTGAATAAACGTAACTGTATTTAAATCAGTTTTATTGTACAGCAGTAAAGCAATGCTGGCCCAATTATTAGGGCTCTTTGTTAGAACGAGAGAACGTTCTGTTCAGTTGTCAGCTTTGATTCACTTTCACCACAACCTTTATGTGAGGGCTGTGAAAATAAATCGGTAAAGATTTGGAGTTTTTGCTCACGAATTTTGCCAGTAAGTCATGAAAGTACAGCAACCTGGGTATATGTGTGCCTATGTGGAAACTATCTAGAAACTAGCTAAAGCCCAAACTAGATGCAGGGGAAAATATAACTCTTTCCTTGTCCAAAATCCCATCCCCATGTAGCCTTGGTGGTAACAGAAGTTTCCTTTCTAGGTCAGCTGTAGGCATGTGGGGGATATTCGTTAGAAATTCAGCTTAAAAGAAAAAGTAGAATTTCCGCTCCCAAATACTTCTATCCTGAGGAAATTACACCCCACACACATACATAAAGGTACTTGTGAAGCAAAGGATATGCTAAGCCAAGTGTGGTTGTTTTGCTTGTTTTGGTTCCATAAATTCTTCTTTTTTATTATTATTAATAAAAAGGAAAGTTACAAATAACAGAAATTAAGCTAAAATACAGACTCAGTAGTGACTACACACAATACACATTTTTCACCCATGGGACTAAGTGACCAATAGTATCACTTTGTACCACTTTTCACCCCATTCCTCTCCAAAAATACATGGATTCTTCTGCTGAATTCTTTTCCCTTTGAAAAAGACATTCCGAGTATAAATTCCTTGCATCTTTGAAATCAGACTTTACCATTCCTCTTCTTATTTTCATTTCACATGTTAACTTATCATTAATTGCTAAACTCCACATTTCTTTATACCAATCTTCAACATTAATTTGTTTGTTGCTTTTCCAATTCTTTGCAAATATTAATTTTGCTATCATAACCATTATAACAACTAATTCTTTCTGATCTTTTTTCAAATAATCATTCTTAATTATGTTCAGAAGGGCAATAATTGGCGATATCTGAATATCACATCCAGTTATTTTTCTAATTTCTTTAAAAACCAGTGCCCATCCTTTCTTATTTCACACACCCACCACATATGCACATAGGTCCCTTTTTCCTTTTTGCATCTCCAGCACTGAGATGGTATATTTTATTTATTATATTCAATCTTATAGATGCTTCTTTCTAGCCTTTAGATGGAGGGTAACCAGTGTACCGCAGTGGACAGAGTCTCACTGTGTTAACTAAATCATATTCAGACTTTCTGAAAACATGATGAGTATTACAACAGTTGTGGAAGAAAACAAGAAAGAGCTCTCTCTTTCATGAGGAAAGGAAGGCCCAAACACTGTCTTGATGTTTATTGCCGAAAAAGAATGTGCTCAAGCCTGGTCCATGGAAATACAGGAAAGGCCACGAGATAAACATGAATATGTGCTAATTGCTTTAAATGAAGGTGTCAATCAGATCTTGCCAATGATGAAAACAGTCCACTGTTCTTAATATGTGATTCTAGCTCAGCCCCTAATGTGTGAATTGTATGTACAATGTGGATCTCTGCCATGCCCCCAGTCTCTGTGTTGGATGTGTGGAGATTTAATATAAAATTGTGTGTGTTTGTGCGTCTGGCTATGTGTGAAACCTTAGACTAAGGGAGAAGCAGCAGAACCAAACTGGCTGAAATCCCAATGTCTCTCTGTGTGAAACCTTAGATAAAGAAATAAGCAATAGAACTAAACTAGCTGAAATCTAAATGTTTTGAAGAATCTTGTTTACAAAAATGTTGCTTTCTTAACTTATTACAAGCCCTTAAGAAAGGAAATGGGGAAACTTAATTCTGACAGCCAAGATTATTTCAGGATTCTAAAAAAAGGGAAAAGGAAACAAAGAACAGCAATTTGTATTTATATAAAGGGTGGGTGGAAGATACAAAAACAATCTTCGTTTCATATGCTACTAAGTTTTGAATCCTGTAATTCACCCCACACTTAGGGGAAATGTTCTGCCTTAAATAGTAAGGCACACATTTCTGCTTAAATTGGCTGGAAAGAAGAAATAAATCTCATATATACATATGCTATTGTGTCATTCATCATCCTTTACTTCCAGGCTATGATGATGGCTTGAAAAGTTGATTGCAGGATTAGTAGTTATGAGTGGAGTTCTCTTAAATAGGGTAACTTTAGTGACGAAAGCATCACTTGATGAATAAAGACCTCAATTTTAGAAATAGCATTCAAAACACAACAAAGCCAAAATGCGCAAATGCCTTACATACAGAGCATTGCTCAGCAACCAGCTCTCTGGGCTTCATTTTTTCACCTACTCTGTTGCTAGGAGACGGAGCAACTGTTTGTACCAGTTCCGTGCTTGCTTCGGGAATCTAGTAATTGGTGTGTGTGTGTATATGTGCACTAGCTCCCCAAAGTAATATGGAAATGTATTTGATGAAAGAACTGCACCAGGCTAAAGCAGATGCTAGAAGAACCTGAGAAGGCTGAAGATACTTGGAAGGAAGGAATAAAGTTCACTAGTATATTGGTCTTGGAAGGGGTGAATTGATGGGCAGGTGTCATAGAATACAAAAGAGAGTGAATTGCAGAGTCTTCCATGTGTACAGTTGTAAGCAAAGGGAGCTCCAAAACTCAAGAAGAGTGCAACCCTCCTCAAGCTGAAGCCTTATTTATGCATTTGTAAAGTAATGCGGAACCCACATACATTGAAGGGAGTATTCTAGCCCTGCCCATTCCATCACTACTTTCAAGGCATGAAAGTAACAGTCTGAAGAGGGGAACATTTTAGTTTGCATGCAGATAGAGCATCCCATCTATCTTCAGATTGCTGCTTTTATGTATAGTAAGCAAGAAGAGAGGGTGAGACTAATCTGCTCTCATCATGTGTGGGCTCCACGTGCTTACAAAGCTCAACTATGTGCAGGGCATTGGGGAAGATTCAAAATAGTGGTCATGGAAAAATTTGTCATGCTATGGCTTCTGCTAATTGTGAGGTACATCTCTTGAGAAAGTCTGGAAGGAGTCATCCTTTCCCTTCCAAGAAAGGCCTGACATTGCCATTGGGGTTATAGTTAGGACTGAGGTTTAGAGTACATGTCTTATACTTTGTGATCTGACTGGGATTTGAGCACGTGCCTCCAGATGAGTCTGACATACAAACAACCAGCATCCATCAGTTCTGCTTTTTCAACTTAAAGCAAATTGCACACCTTCCACTCTATCTGAACAGGAGGTCCCTATAACACTGGTTCATTCATTAGTAATTTTGATGAATGACTATTGCAATGCCATCTACATGGAACTACCCTTGAAATCAGTTTGGAAGCTGCAGCAGGTGCAAAACACAGTGGCCAGCCTTGTATCTGGGACACACTCTTATCTTGTCCTGGCCCATTTGCACTGGCTGCTGGTATGTTTCCAGGCCAAGTTCAAGACATTAATGTTGACTTACAAAGCTCAACATTTTGGGACCTCACTACTGTACTTGGTAGATCACCTCTCCCTCTGATTGACCACTTGTCCCACCCGCCCCTCCCAATCCCTGATGTGGCAGGTGACCACCCCAAAGAACATCTGGAAATCTACATCTATGAACCAAGCCTTCTCAGTGGTGGCTGCTTCATTCTGGAACTCACTACTGATGGAGGTGTGTCAGCCCCCCACTCTCCTAGTGTTTAGAAGGCAAATAAAAACATTGCCCTTCAGTCAGGCTTTTGAGAATCTTCTCTGGTTTTAACTATTTGTTTGACTTTTTATTGCTTTATCTGATGTTATTGTCATCACCATCTTGGCATTTGTGTTTGTGTGTTTGCGATGTTGGTGGTTATATAGGAGTGGGTTTTTCCCCCCTTTCTTTGATGCTTTCATTTTATGTATATAATAATAATCTCAGAACTCCCGAGCTAGAAGGGACCCTATGGATCACTGAGTCCAGCCCCTGTCAAGGAGGCACGGTGGTGACTCAAACTCCCAACCTCTGGCTCCACAGCCAGATACTTAAACACAGAGCTATCCTGCAGTTCGTATCTTGTTGGAAGCTGCCCAGAGTAATGGCTTTCCACTAGACAAACAGGATAGAAATCCAATCCAATCAATCAATCAATTTTCTGTCTCATAGTTTGCTCCAAAATACCTGATTTGTAAGTCTATTTCTGAGAATTCTTTGGGCTTTGGGAGGCTCAAATATCTTCTTTGAGAGGGTGATGTGAAACAAAATGATCTTTATTCCCTAAGTGCCAGTATGAAACCAAAATGGCACCATCCCCACACAAAAGTATGTCAGGAGGCCTGACAAAGCACCAAGGTTTGAAACAACACCTTTTTCAGATCAAAAGAGTGAAAGGGGAAGGGCAGAAAATCATATGGGATGGAGAATGGCATTGAATATCCTGAAGGAAGACATGGTTGATTGTTGGCAAATTACAGGAACACTCTGTATCACACATTCTGCTGCAGATCACAGCTGTGTGTATGCAGAGGGGGGCAAGTGGACTGACAGAGATGAAGACAGAGAGAATAACTGATTGGATACACATTGTCTGTCAATTGAATAGGCTTAGAATAGTAATCTTAGAACTGCAGAGATGGAAGGGACCCTATGCATCATCAAGTCCAGCTTCTGTCAAGGAAGCATAGTGAGGAATTGAACTCCCAATCTCTGGCTCTGCAGCCACTTAAACTGGTCACTGAGCTATCCAACAGTTCTTTATCAATTAATTGATTAAATAACAGATAGCCACACCCACCCACACACCTCCTTTTCTAGGGATCTTGCTAATATGCAAACTCTATCCAAAGATGTTTAATTGGAGGTAAAGGTAAAGGTTCCCCTTGACATTTAGTCCAGTTGTGTCCGACTCTAGGCGGCGGTGCTCATCCCCGTTTCCAAGCCGTAGAGCCAGCGTTTGTCCGTAGACATTTTCCGTGGTCACGTGGCCAGCACGACTAGACACAGAACGCCGTTACCTTCCCACCGTGGTGGTACCTACCCTGTTTTCCCGAAAATAAGTCAGGGTCTTATATTAATTTTTGCTCCAAATAACACATTAGGGCTTATTTTCAGGGGATGTTTTATTTTTTTTTCATGTACAACAATCTACATTTATTCACATACAGTCATGTCATCTTCTGTTTGCTGCACAATGGTGGAGGGCAGGGTTTCACTTAACTAGGGCTTATTTTAGGGGTAGGGCTTATACAGTGGTGCCTTGACTTACAAACTTAATTGGTTCCGGAACTCCGGTCGTAACTCGAAATGGTCGTAAGTCGAAGCACCATTTCCCATAGGAATGCATTGAAATGCAATTAATCCGTTCCGGCCGAATTGGGGGGGGGGGGGGAGAGAAGAAGCAAGCAAAGCGTGCAAGACCCATCGGAAATGCAAAAAAAGCAAAGCAAAAAAGCAAGCAAAGCGTGCAAGACCCATCGGAAATGCAAAAAAAGCAAAGCAAAAAGCAAGCAAACCCCGCAAGACCCGTCAGAAATGGGGAAAAAAAACAAACTCAAAAAGCAAGCAAACCCCCCAAGACCCATCGGAAATGGGGGGAAAACCCCAAAAAGCAAGTAACCCCCCCAAGACCCATCGGAAATGGGGGAAAAAAAACCCCCAAAGCAACCAAACCCCGCAAGACCCATCGGAAATGGGGAAAAAAAAAACTCAAAAAGCAACCAAACCCCCCAAGACCCATCGGAAATGGGGGAAAAAACAAACTCAAAAAGCAAGCAAACCCCCCCAAGACCCATCGGAAATGGGGGAAAAAAACCCCAGAAAGCAAGTAACCCCCCCCAAGACCCATCGGAAATGGGGGAAAAAAAACCCAAAAAAGCAAGTAAACCCCCCAAGACCCATCGGAAATGGGGAAAAAGAAATCCAAAAAGCAAACAAACCTCCCAAGACCCATCGGAAATGGGGGAAAAAAACCAAAAAACAAACAACCCCCCCAAGACCCATCACAGCATAGAAACATAATCCCACCACCCAGCCCAAAACCACGCTGCAAAACCCACCCAGAACAGTTTTTAAAAAGCAGAAAGCAGCACCTTACCTTACCAGGCAGTCCGAAGCCTCCTCCGATTGCACTCACTCTAACCGTTGGGGCGAAAGAGCTACAAAGAAGCAGCCTCTTCGCCTACCAACAGTTAGCAATTTGAATTCCCCGCCTTTTTTTGGTTGTAACTCGAAGCTCTGGCTGCAAGTCGAAGCAACATTTTGCGGCCGGAGCTGGTCATAACTCGAAAATGGTCGTAAGTCGGAACATTCGTAAGTCGAGGCACCACTGTATTACGAGCATCCTGAAAAATCCTACTAGGGCTTATTTTTCAGGTTAGGTCTTATTTTCGGGGTAAACAGGGTATTTATCTACTCACATTTTTACATGCTTTTGAACTGCTAGGTTGGCAAGATACAGCCTTAATATAATCAGATTTGCAAATTGAGTCTATATTTATTTTCTAATGCCCATTTCAAAAAAACAAAGAACACTAAATACAAGATATGAAGATGATGAAAAATGCATGCTATGACAAACAGCCATTCTTCACTTTTCCAAGGTGCATCTCTTCAAAAATGTATTCTAGTTTGATCCCTAGTTTTGTAAGTAATTATTTCAGATGTCTGGCAAGAATAGTGTTCTTGACTGATAGAAAAAATGAAAGTGGACAAGAGAAAGAGGAGTAAAAAGCAAGTTGTAGGTGTGGGGGGAAGATTTAGTTTCACCTACCAACTGGTGAAGGAATCCAGTTGTCAAGGGGGTGGGTCTTTTTTTTGCATCCCCATGATGGAAGCAAGTTACAACAAACCACTAAAATCCTGTGCTTAAGTAATACTCAGTATAGCACTATCTGTGTACTTTTAAGATGAATCTGTTTATTACTGGACATCATTTTCATTAAATACACTTTAGTACAAGAGATTTTTCATGTCAGGCTGAGAGGCTGGGTCACATGATTCACAAAGAAAACTTTTTACATTGCTACTCGGGCATCTCTTCAAATCCAGCCAAGATGCAATAGGTCTTTATTTACTTATTTATTTATTTTAAAGCAATGAATATTGATAACAAAGTGCAAAACAAGAATCACTATGTATCTGTACAAAGACATTACATTCAAATAAAAAATGGGAGGGGGGACTGATAAAGAGAGCTCCAAACACCAGGTCACAGTCGGAGTGACAATATATTTCTGTTAATATCTAAATCTTCCTCTAGAGGAAGATCTAGAAAAATAACTATATACATATTTCTATGTACATTTACTATAGGTGTATATCTGTGAAGATTCTCAGTCATCCAGGTGTGGTTATCTGGAAGTTGAGTAATGGCAACTGGACTTCTTCCTTGTTAGGTTGAAATGTTTCAATACTCCTCCAAGCAGCTTCTTCAAGAAGCTGCTTGGAGGAGTAGTGGAACGTTTCAACCTAAAAAGAAAGAAGCCCAGTTGCCATGACTCAGCTTCCAGATTTACTATAGGTGGTTCATAGCACTGGGATGAGTACATTCTAAATAAAATTGACTTGTAATGCAATTAAAATCCATAGTGAGTTTAACTGCTGATTTACAAAACATTCTCAGCTGTTTATTCAGCATTTTGGTATTTTTAAGTAACAGAAAGATATCTAAAAGCTGTATGTAGGTCCTCTGAAGAGGCTTGATTTCTGGTTTCGTTGATCTTCTTGTCAAACAGCCCTGTCATGGACAACTGCAGCTGCTCCTGATCACAGTTCTAGCTAATTGTCCTTACTAAATCTTTTCCCAGCAAAAACCCCAAAACAAACAAAAATCATAGACCTGGCTTTGTATGCATAGACAGTAAAAATAACATAGAACCATCAATTCCCAATTCTTCTCCTGAGACATATGTTTAAAAGATGGCAAAATAGTCACTTGGTTGCTTGTGTGAAAATCACAGTGTTTCCCCTGCAACATACTTTTTTTGCTTCATATTTGCAATGGATGTATAAATATTAAATTAAAATGAAGGCTTTAAAGGATCTCTTGAAACAGCTGCAGGTACTATCAAACCTCCGTATTTAGTGACAAGCCTCATTACATGCTTTCTAGTCTCACATCAACACTTGCCATTTATTCACACCGAGACAGTCTTCATAGTCAACCCCCTGACTCAGTAATGCCATTGTTTGGTTTCTTATCTTCAGATTTTCTGTGATAGTCCATGCCAGTCACAATTAACCTGTGAAGGAAAACATGCTAAACTACTCCAAGGAGCAGAGCAAAATAAAGTATGGGTGACCTTTTGGATTTCCAGGATTTAGAGCTGAGGGACAGCTTCTAACAGAGCATCCATGCTCTGAGGGGCCAGGAAGGACATTTTTCATCAGAAAGACATAATATATTAATGGAACAATCTTATACATGTCTACTCAAAAATGAGTTCTATTAAGTTCAGTGGGCTTTACTCCTGGTAAGTGTGCATAGGATGACAATCTGTGTCTCTATAATGGCTAGATTTAAGTTAATGAGCCTGTTGATGGATGTTTTTTGCTAGAAGCAAGGCTGGACTGCTTGACTTAAGTGGAATCCATAAAATCATAAATTTGGAAGGAACATAAAGTGGAGATGGATGACACCGTTCAAAACATTCTGATACTGCGTAATATCCATTAAACATTATATATAAGTGGCTTATGACTTGAGGGCAATTGACCCCACCTCCAAAATTTGGGGCTAAGGTATCCATCCCCATTTAGTGAACAAGCCACCTGTTCCATCACTGAGGTGATATGCATCCTGCAGACCTTGATTAAAGTAACTTCTGAATTGTAGTTTGTAATCTGTAGGTGACACCACGACAGATGATTTATAGTTAAGACTCACAGTAGACAGTCCCCTTTAAGAAAAAGAGTCATGTTCCTCATGTAATATGTGATCCTGGTACTTCACAAAATCTACTGCCCTGCCCCAACAGCTAGGTGAAATGACAGAATATTGGGTAGGGATGGGGGTATGAAGAAGCGTCAGTAGTGCTCCTTATACTTGGTGGAGCTCAGCCCAAACAGTTGTTTCAAGTTTGCTCTTGTAATGGTCAAAAACCAACTCCTAGATACTAGAAATATGCAAAAAGAAACAGCTTTCCCCTTCCAGTATTTTTATTTATCCATTATTGTTTTAGACAGCTGCCCCACAACAAATTTTCTGGATGGCTCAAAAAGAAGCATAAAAATTAAAATGTAGCATAAAAACAATAAAATCAAAATTAGTTAGAACACAATTTTGAAATTGAGGGAACCAAACAAAAAACCAGAAAAAAACATAAATTGCTTTAAAAGCATGGGTCAATAAGAAAAGGCAGTGCCAAGAAAGTATATTATGTTATCCTTGAGCTTGGGCACAGTAAGTCTACTCTTAGTACTCTTAGCGGAATGCTGTCATATACTTTCTTGCCGCTATAGGCAAGTTCATGAGTTGAATAATTTTGTTGGGCCTTGAAAATCAATTGGGGATCATTTTTTCCTCAGCTGCTCCAAATGAATGGCTACAGTCTATGATTTGGGCAAGAAGCCTGAACCTACTCAGATGACTCAATGAAAAGTTAAATCTCATTGAAGATGCAATTTTCAGCCCAAATTATATGGTCTTTTCTCTGTGATATCATCTAATCTCAATGTGATATTTGAATTTTCAAGCTTATTCTTGAAAATAGTATATAAAACAAGTGGGAAATGGCAAGGGATGAGGGATTTAGATTTTCTTAAAAAATTACTGTAGAAGAGACTAAAAGCTAACAACAGACCAATCCACTATATAACTAGTCACAAGTATCACTGGGTTCAATGGTATGTATTCCCAGGTAAATGTGTATAGCTTTACAGGCAGCTATAGTGAACGAACCCTTAGACCCAAGGGAGACTCTTAAAACCAATCTGAAATAAATCAGCAAATAGGATGATGTTATTGAGGTTGTTTTTATGCATTTACAGCACAACTTTATACATGTCTACTTGCAAGTAAGTCCCATCACTTTTCAATGGAGCTTACTCCCAGGTAAATCTATATAGGATTGCAACTTCAATAAGGAATTTGATTTTTAGGATTTCTCCAATTGTGCAGAACTTCACGCAACTTAAATACAAAACTCCAATACGTAAAAAAAATTAAAATATACCTAAGGAAAATGGAAAGTAAATGAATTTTGGTTACGTAGCATACCATATCAACCTATTGATCTCATTGTCCTCTATACAGTAAGAATATATGTGTAGTGTACAAACATTTATACATATACACACAATCACACATGTCTGCATATGTATAAATAAAATATTTATAAAACACATATACAGCTAGATATCTACTGTGGCTATATACACAATTTATGTAAATGCACATGTGCGCACACATAATGTATATTACATATATGTGTGTGACTGTAGCATAGTCAAGAAAGGTTCTCTTTTTATTAATAAGCCTGATTGTCACACTTGCTTAGTGTAGAATGTCAGCTGAAGTTATACACATAACAAATATGTACACAATAGATTATTTATATTTCTTTATCCTTCATAATATCTTTCTTTTTCTTAATTTTCTTTTCAGTTTCCCATACTTATAGCCACTTGAATGAATACATCCAAATGTTTAAGCATTAGTTAGTTAACACCTTTCCTAAAACAATAGCAGCTTTTCATTCACCAAGGTCCACATTTGCAGTACAGGCCACATTTTAGCCACATTGTACAGAACACTGGCTGTATAGAACATTTGGTCCTTTAACACGGACATACAGTTATACTAATGCACACTATATTATAACACAGTATTTTTAATTACTCTATTATGTTTTTCCAGTAAGGAAAAAAAAAAACCACACACCATCTGATGACATTTTGCATTTGTTTTGGTATACAATCTTTCAGCAATCATACAGCATACATGGTTATTTTCAAGATCAAATCATTTAAAAAATGTGTACTGAGATGTAAATAATGGTACATTTTAATGAAGTTTGCTTCCATACTAGCCCCTTTCTCTGGAATTACCAACCTGTGGTTCATTCTCTTTCATGAGCAGAGCAGCGGTTGTCAAATCTTTGTAGTCCAGTGTTTTTAATATTTTTCTCCCATATCTTTTCAGACCTGAGTTGTGGTGATCCCCACCCTGGTAAGAAGCAGGTGCAAGACCAGTTTGTCCAGTGTGGAAAGGCGAAGTGCTCTTGAGGCTTCTTAAGGTTCCTGTACTTTTAAGCTGAGGTCATTTGTTTGTAGGCCCTGTCTGTTTTACAGTTTCTTGTTGATTATGGCTGAGGGATTATGATATACAGCCACTAAATTGTCCCGGTATCTGTTTCCATTTCAGCAGGGGAGGGGAAGCTTTAATTACTAGCTCTGTTTATTTTTAATAGAGTGATATCATTATAAACATGCAAGGAAAAAGTAATGTAAGGAAACCTGTATTAAAGCCTCCCTCTGACCCTCGAAGAAACACTGACAGAAATTACAAACAGGAATCTATTAATTAACACTGGAATAGAATAATCCTGAATAGCATTTACTCATGAATAAACGTATAATACTGAATGATCTTGGCCATGTAGCCGAACACTACTGATATTGTATTAAGTGCTTTCAGTTGAAGGACCTCCATTTTGATTCCATGTTACATAAACCAATGCACTCTTTGCACCACTAACCAAGTCTTTTGTGGAAGCGATTCAGGTCTTTGAGAAATGATTGCAGAACATACTATTTTGATGGATGTGTCTTTTATTGGTCTCTGACATCTCAAGTTTTATTTCCCATATTTCTCTCATATTGGAAATGAACTAACTAGAAAGACACTTAAAGCAATAAATAAGAAAATGGGCAAGACTGAATGTTCAGCATTTTTTCCTTTTCATATTAGTTCTTCTCAGCCATCACTGAAATAATTTTCAAAGTGTATTTGATATTAATCATCCTTAGTCATTAAAAAACCTGCTCAACTCTTATTTAGGAACTAATATATATTTATATGTATATATTTATATATGGCTTTAGAGTTACATTATTATAGGTATCATTCACTGACTTCTGTCAATAATATATGAAAGTCCAACTTCACTACTATTTAACATTTGCTATTTTACTTTAGATTTTGAAAAATAAAAGATCAACATCTTTCCAAACTGCCAAAGGCGAGAAAGGGTCTTAATAAATAAGAAATGCAAACTAAACATATATTAAATTATTATGTCATCACTTAGAAAAATAATTGCTTAAAATTTTAAATAAAACAATAACAAAACATTGATACGCTGTGCGTTTATGATCCCATTTGTTATTAAAAAAATACCCCCCTTTTGCAGCAAATTCACTTTCATCCTCAGAGGAATAAAGTGGATTTACTTTTTCTCTTATCCTAAGGGTTCATAATAAAAATGATCTGACGTGTAGATCCTTACACCTTCTCCATCTGTATGTGATGAGCTTGCCAAGTTCAGCCTTGCAGCCACACTGAATGTACACAATATCTGTCAACCTTAAATCAAAGGATAAAAATATATAATAGCAGGAATAAAACCTCTCAATCAATCAAAAACTGGTTTTGAATTCTGGGTCTTAATATTCTGTCAAATTATAACCATACTATTTTCTCTAGAGATTTCTAGGACATGTTCTCTCATACATCTGTAATAAACACTTCAGCAGTGTTATACCATCCTATTCCATCTGTATAGATGAATGCAGCTAACAACCTTCCTACAACTAAATATATGCTTTCCTTCATTAATTTGCTACACCTATTTGAATGTACAAAGAGACAAAGAACTGTTTTCAGCTCAAATTCCTGGGTATTATTTGAGAAGGACCATGCAGGGTGGGTTGTTTCAATGGGGTCAAAGGGAGGGGATCAGAGAAAGGGTAAAAAGTAAACATAGAAAGAGGACAAAGGTAGGAACATGCTGTCAAAATCAACTTCCCTCCACATCTATGTCTCATCCCATCTAACCAAACCTCATGTTTTAGAAAATGGTCCTATAAATTTTTTGGTACTTCAATAGGCCCCAGCTCTTGCCTGGATTATCAAAGACTAACTGGAGAACAGAAAAACCACTGGCAACAGAAATCCCCAGGGTAGGACAAGGCTGGAGAGTCACAGCTGAGCACAGAATTACACAATTTTTGGGCAACGCAGGTGACACTTTTTTTACTATTCAACACAGACATTTATCAATGTAGAAATGGCAGCACACTGAGAAGGGCCTTTACACCTGTATGAATGTTTCCTAGGAAAATCTCTTAAAACCCTTCCCTTTCCTCCAATAATTACATTATGTTGATACACTGGAAGTCATCTGATCCTATAGTATCTCCAAAGAGTGATTTACTCAGCATGCAAATTTCTTTCCTTCTGGCTTGATCTCAGCTCTCTCCTCCCAACACCCTCCATACCCCTTAAACAAAGCTAGTCTTCCACCTTGATGCCAAAGCAAATGAAGTAGAGGTGAATCCACAGAAGCTCCAGATATCCATACAGCAGAAGTCACAAAGTTCGAGTCATGTTTTTCCCTTTTTTATCCAGATCAAAGGCATGAATACAACAAGGCATTATTAGTTGTGATGGGCAAAACTGAGTGTCGATATAACAGATCAGGTTGTTAAGGCCTTTGTCTATGCAGAGTTATAATAATGCAGAAGCCTGATTGAATAGGAACTGGTGGCAGCGGGGGAAGGGGGACAGAGGAACAAAAAGAATGAAGGAGAGAAGAAATACATGTCAGTAATGTCATAAAGTCAATACTCTGTCTACAGAGGGAGAAATGCACATAGCTTGCCCTTTGAAAGCTTCTCCATTTCTTTGTACGTAATACTGTCAAGAGTTAAGAAGACATTTTAATGGAGTTTAGTGGTAATGGAACACATTCATTCACACACTCCATAACAGGATGTGCTGCGGGAGTTTCTATCCTAGAATATCCAGGTAGACGGGAGAGGCCTTGGCCAAGTTCTGAAGGAGGGAGTGTATTTCTTTGATGTTGAGCCTCATATGAGGCTCCCGCTGCCAGCACCCCAGCATCAGATCATAGACTTCCTTTGGGCACGTACGAGGTCGCTGCAGGACACGGCCTTGAGTAATGCACTCAATTACCTGGAAAAAGAAAGAAAAAGGGCAAAACAAGAGACAACTTATTTATTCTTTCATTGCTGATTCATTGGACAGTCAATACATTCTAACACCCCAATTTATATTTGCCTAATATTTCTGCACCTTTTTTTCTCCCTTCCCCTCCATGACTTTGGCAAATAGAAGTTAAGTTTCTGGGCCAATTTTTTTTTTTTGGTTAAGCCCCACAACCTGGTTGTTTTAAATCACATTGGGTTGTATCCAGTGTTAGGTTGGTGGAAAACTTACAAGAGGTAGCATTCTTCTGCTAGTGCAGAGATGAGCAACTCTGGCTCTCCAGCTATTGCTGAACAACAACATCCATAATCTCTCACCATTGGCTATGGTGGGTTGTTCTGATGGAAGCTGAAGTCTAACTGCTGAATGGCAGCAGTTGCTCACCTCTGTATTATAAGTGTGGAAGAGTTAGCGAAACTGGAATAACTAAGGCAACAAACAACAGTAGTTCATAATGAACTGTACGAGGACTTGTGGAATTCCTTGCATCTGTAGAAGTTGTTGACTTTACACTTGCACAGCAAAGAAAATGAGGATTCAGGACACTGCGGAAGCTTTATGGTAGCCAAATACACCAAAGAATGTCATTCTTTGTACAGTAGGATATACCTCATTGTTTGAGAGCTGATACCATGGCTGTTTGCCATATGTAAAGATTTCCCATAGAACAACTCCAAGGCTCCAGACATCACTTTCTGTGGTGAATTTTCTGTACATGATACTTTCAGGAGGCATCCAACGAATGGGTAACATAGTATGTCCCCCAACCTGGGTGAAAAAGTTGGAAAGAAGTTAGAAAGAAGTTCAGGGAATATTTGCACAGGGAAACAGACGCGTTCTGTTTCCTTGGCTAGTTTATGTCTATTACAGATAGGGGATCCCTTGCTCATGAATTCTGAGAACTTCATAATCCACATTAGACCAGATTATTTGCTACAAAAACTGTTTTTCCCCCAGCTATGTGTCAGAAAAATGTACAATGTACAATGCATATACAATGTTTTATCTCGCAATTTGCGGTGTGTGACTCCAGAATTAGACATGGAAGGTAAAGGTAAAGGTTCCCCTTGACATTTAGTCCAGTCGTGTCCGACTCTAGGGCGTGGTGCTCATCCCCATCTCCAAGCCGTAGAGCCAGCGTTTGTCCGTAGACAGTTTCCGTGGTCACATGGCCAGCGTGACTAGACACGGAATGCCGTTACCTTCCCACCGTGGTGGTACCTATTTATCTACTCGCATTTTTACATGCTTTCGAACGGCTAGGTTGGCAGGAGCTGGGACAAGCGACAGGAGCTCACTCCGTCGCGTGGATTCGATCTTATGACTGTTGGTCTTCTGACCTTGCAGCACAGAGGCTTCTGCGGTTTAACCCGCAGTGCCACCACGTCCCATCTAGACATGGAAAGGAACTGATTATTCCAGAGATAGTCAAGAAGACACATGTGCCTCTTCTTTTAATACATTTTCACAATTACACCTTTGGGGCCATTTGTTCTAGAAATGGATTTCTTGTAATGGGGGATTTGGCCCAGAGTTTAGCCCATGGTGTTCAAATACCATGCTTAGAACATGCAAACATATACAGAGCTGCTGAGCTATTTGTAGAGAAGGGCATCTGTACCTGCCTATGGACATGAAGCAATGTTTTCTCAGCTGTAACTCACTGCTGCTTTCACTAAAGGTTAAAAAGTTACTCTTATTCTTAAATGCTTCCCAGATTGCAGGTGGTGCCCTAAAGATGTATTGGTGGAGGTTGTGGTTCTCCTTTTCCAGGCCAAAATATGTGAAACATATCAAAACCATACTACAGCTCATGGATGGCCATGTTATAAATTTGTAGGGCTGGAAGCAACCCTAAAGATCATAACATCAACCCCCTCCCAAAGCAGGAAGTGAACAAGCAAATTATCCCTGACAGATAACCATCCAACCTTTATTTTAAAATCTCCAATGAAAAAGAGCCTACCACCTTCCAAGGTAGTCCATTCTATTTTTTAACAGCTCTTATTGTCAGGAAGTTCTTTCTTGTCATTTGAAGCCATTTGTTTGAATGATGCCCTCTGGAGCCACAGAAAACAAGTTTGCTCCATCTTTCATTTGACAGCCTTTCAAGATTTGAAGACAGCTCTCATGTAACCTCATAATCTTCTCTTCTCAGGCTAAACATAGCCACCTCCCCCAACTGCTCTTTATATGATTTGGTTTCCAAAATCTTTACCATCTTGGTTGCCCTCCTCTGGACATTGTCCAGCTTGTCAGTACTGCTCTTAAACTGTAGTACCCAGAACTGACATTCAAGGTAAAAACTGACCCAAGAAGAATAGTGTGATAATATTAGAGCCTTCAGTTTGGACATTATACTTCTGTTGATGCTGCATGAAACTAGCGTAGCTTTTGGGGGGGGTGGGGCTACATCTCAATGTTGGCTGATGTTTAGCTTGTGGACTACTAAGACTCCTAGATTTTTTCACATGTACTAGTGCCAAACTGGATGCCACCTACCCTATATACATTCATCTCATTTTTACTACCTAAAAGTAGACTTTTGTGTTTTCTTCTGCTGAAATTCACTTTGTTTATTTTGTTCTATTACTCCAACATGTTGACTCTACCTTCTGAAGTATAAGTTATGCATTTCAATTTATTGTCATCTGCAAATCTGATGACCATGCCCTCTACTCCATCATCCAAGTCATTTGTAAAGATGCTGAACAACACCAGTCTCATGACAGAACCCAGCAGTACTCCACTTGTGATTTATCTCACGGTGACAAGGACCCATTGATGAGCACTCTTTGAGTATGGGCTACCTAACAGTAGCATTTTAGCCCAAATTTTACCAGTTTGGTCACAAGAACACAAGAACATTATGTCCAATATGAAACCAAGAACATTCTCTCTCTCTCTCTCTCTCTCTCTTTCTCTCTCTCTCTCTCACACACTATTTATGAAGATTGCATTTTTTAAATTGGTAATGGCACTTGGTTGAAAGCACAAAAGTCACAGGACTAATGGGAGGTCTTCAGTAAGAAGCTGGTAAGACACTGGTTGAGGATCTTCTAGTTCTGAATTTCTTGTATCAAGTTGGAGGCTAGAACTGATAGCTGACAGGGTTCCATCCAACTCTGTGATTAGTACAAAATCAATAATTGAAATTGTCTCCTCCTTCCCACATCCACTCATACACAGATGGCTCAAGCAAGTCATAGTGGGCAGCATTCAACATCACACACATGGACTTTTGCTTGTAGAAGGGGGCAATACATCCTTTCTCCCAGCTCTCTGGAGCAGATTTCTGCTGAATGTTAAACACCACTGAATTACCCCAATGTTTCGGAAACAGCAAAAGCCACAACTGGCAGATGTATTTTTCTATGCAATTTGTAAGGGCACAAAAACTCTGTGATTTCAGGCTTAGCCATGTTTACACTCACATATCTAGGACAACATGGGTGAAACAGAGCCTCTGCAGCTGCTCTCTGGTATTTTTGAGACCTCTGGAGCTTTCAAAGTACATTATGGATTGCTATCAAGGGTGTTAGTACGAGGATGTGTAAAAATACTCTTAAAGGAATTAATATGATCTGTGGCTAAGTATGTAAAGTATGGTGTTAATAATGCATTACCAATATGAATCCCAGACACAAACATGGATTCAATTTCTGCCCCTTGCTCTAAGAGGAACTGAGAAGGCACAGCTCTTCTTCACTCCACTTACTTAGTGGAAGGATGATCATCCATTAGAAATTAAAAATCATGTTTTAAAAAATCAGACTCTTAGAAATACATAGCTACACACCGGAGCAAAGGGCAAGTGCCATTAAAACATTATTAGTTGTTAGAGGCTTTGGGTTCATTAAATATTAAGTGGCTCTTAAGCCTGTTCATCATATGGGATCTATGACGGCTTTGATTCAGTGAGTTTATGGTATAGTCTTTAAAAAATTAATGAAAGCTGTGATTGTAAAACATAGCGCTCTCTTTTATTGAGGTTTTAATATGATTTAGGGTCTTCCCTGTCTACGAAAAAGGAGCACGCTCTTCTTCTTGCTAGTTTCCTTATAGTTGGATATTGTGGAACAACGGCATAAATGTAGGATAATCACTTTGCTCTCGCTCTCTCTCTCTCTCTCTCTCACACACACACACACACACAGAGAGAGAGAGAGAGAGAGAGAGAGAGAGGAACAGTATACACCAGCTGCCTAGAACTGATGCAAGTGCCATAGTTGCCTACCCCAGCTCGGGCTTTATTGACTGGCTTACAGAAAAGGACAATGTATAGAGGCTCATTAGACTGGAAGTTGAATCTGATTTCAACAGTAATGATGGACTAGTGTCCTCCACCTCACCTTATGCCATAGTTTAGTTTAGAAGACCCAGCTCTGTTCCATAGGAGTGGGAAGCATCTTGGGCTCAGGCCAGACAGCAGGGGTGGGGCTGCTGCTGTTTGGTAGCAGCACCTCACTTGCCTAATGGAAATACTTGCTGACTATCTTGAGGTAGAACTGAAATTGTATTTATTTTTATTTAATACCACTATAACTGCCTGCAAAGGGCACTGCCACAGACCATTCAGGATTTATGGCTGAATGGGGATGAGATGCTTCTCCATATCTAAACCTGAATTATTTTGCTAGCAAACCATCATGGTTGCTTCATCCAACTGCCTTTGTTTCCAGTTTAAGGGGCTGCAAGAGTTAGTCAAGATGAAGTCTGGACTGACTAAAATGGTTGTGACTTCAAGGATATTAGGCTGCAATTCTATATACCCAGGAGTAGGTCCTGCTGAACCCAGTTGGGGCTGCTATCTGAATAGGCAGGTATAGGAGTGCACTGTTAGTTGCCCAGTAAAGGAGAGGCAAAACTAGGTCTTGCTTTTCTCACAGGTGAAGAGAGATGAAGCAATTCAGAGGCTAAGCAACTCTTCCTTTCTGTCACCATGGAGGGTAGTAGTGGCCTGAATCATAAAGCTCCACTGATAAAGCTCTCTCCCCCATTTCAGTGTTATACAGTGGGAATTCATCAATGTTTTTAAAAAACCTATCTTCCTTCCCTAATCCAAAGCACATTCATGTCAATAAAATGACGACCTGCCATTCAGCTCCACATGCCACTTTGTTTAAAAATAAAGAGTACTCCTTCTCTTCTCATTCATGGCCCTTTGGCTGCTGCAATGACAGAAAACACTGCCAGCTTTTGTGGGAGCACACTTGAATGACAGCAGTGGTACTGCATACTAATTGACATCCTTTAACGATTCCTTCCCCTCCCTTCCCTTCTCCAGCATTGCCAGTTCCAAACACATGTAGCTCACTGCCAAAGAAACAAAGTCTGCAAATGCGCAAACCCCGCCACATCAACATTTTGAGCATAGTGCGGCCAAATGCCAAAAATATACAACAGACTAGGAGATAAACAGAAGGAGATTGATCACCTTTATGGGCCTGGTCAGATTTGCCGTGTCCATGAGATAAATGCCTGCACATATAACTAACAGAATGGGCTCCAATAATGGATCATAGCAGCAAACCTACACACACATGGAATTTACTGTACACAAAACCATCAGATGCAAGATATAGCAGCTAATCTATTTCTCCTTGCTCCCGAGGCATCAACTGACTGAGATGCCTCCCTGAGTCTGGGACCATTTAATTAATCTTCATCAAAGGATTCAGAATTAAAGCTCTCTTGGCAGTGGGACAGAGTTAAACAAGGGGGATGAAAGTTTGTGAAAATGCTTATAGGACCATCTGAAGTGCCGTCTAATAGATCTACACATGCTGCACAACCATGGCCATGAGAAGCAGAGGAGGACCAGTTTGGATAGATGGACTGGTTCAAGCACTTTCCTAGGGTGCCAGCTAATTTAAAACCAACAGGTAAGACTTTACTAGGGCCAGGGCTATTGACAACTCATGCAAAGAGATTTGTGTCTCCATACTGAACTGACAGTTATCTTGGCCGCAGAGTTGGCTTGAGACATTTTGGTATCTGAAATGGGAGGACCAGATGGCACCTCTGCATTCTACAGAACAGAGGAATTTTGAGTTGATGTTGCTAAGGGACCAATGTCATCTGTAACTACTGATGATGCTGTCTGGGAGATTCAGAGAGCTGAAAAGTAACTTTCTAAGCTCTGTTCCTTCCGTTGTGAGATACTTTTGTTACTATATACAAGTGTAATTAGACCCAATGGTTACCGGTATTTTAATTCACAAACATTTCACACTGGAATGTTTTATGGGCTAAGCTCCTACAAGATACACACTATCTCTATATCTATATCCTTCTCACCCTAGTTCCTTGTAGTAACTTCCTCCTCAGGTCTATTGAAGTATTTTCCTTCAGTTCAATAAAGGGCGCTGCTGAAGCAAGGGCTGGTCTTACCAGAAGGAGGAGCAAAGTGGCAGCTTCAGAGGCAGATTTTTAATGTAATGAAACAACAGCTAATTGTAACACATCGTTTTATGGTCAGAGATGGGGAAGGTACTGGGAGGACTTTCTGTCCTGTGTGGCAGGTTGTAGGTGCTATGTACCTTGATTTGGGTGAGCCATGGGGGCTGTGATGCTTTGCCTCAGATGGCAAATTTCCTTGTAGTAAAGAGAGCAGGACTGCCCAACAACCATTCTAAGCATGCTGTATCTCATGTGTACAGTTATGGATTCTGCTTAAAAGTATATTATATCCCTATCTTTTTCAAAGTAGAATCAGACCATTTTAGGGGGACAAGTGTTCTTTAAAAATGGCTAAGGTTTGCTTCAAGAAAAATACAGGATCATTCTGGACTTTGGTTCCATTTTCATCCCTGACTCACCTATAGGTAAGGAGAGAGTAAAAGAAAACTGGATTTATTGATTCATTTATTATTTCCCACTCCACCAAACCCCAGCTTCCAACCCAAGAACTCAGACTGGCTTGATTCTTGTTGAAATTTTTACCTGTATTTAGCTCTCTGGTCCCTTCTTCTACACCCCCCCCCAATAAAAGTGATTATTTTATTCACAAAAGTGAATACCTTTGGTATAGAAGAGAAAAGCAAGGAAATGTGTTTGGTTTGCAGGCAAGCTGCAATAAACAAGAGGAAGTCCAGAATGATAAGCAAACATTTTGTTTGGATTGCATTTTGGTGTGGGGGCTTTGCTCCACAGAAGACAGTCAACTTTGGTCTTTAAATAACTTCCTCCTAATAACTGTAATTTAACCTGCCTATGCGCAGCAGTCTCCGGATTCTTATGAGATGCTCGGCGGTTGCTTCACACAAGGCAGGGGAGCGTCTCTATATAATTAAAATTACAGCTGCAGAAAGCTGTTCATGGAGCTTTCAAATCTTGGTGCCAAAAACAACATATCTACTTGTGAGGGCAGACCCCCGAGATCCATGAGATTTGAAATAAAAACTCACAATGCACAGCAATAATAAAGCTGCTGTCCTAAGATTGGCACAGGAATTAGGAAGGGTCACATCTGTGTTTTTTCCTAATGGTTCTGTAACAACAGCCTTCTAATTCACCTTCATACACTATGCTTTCTCCTTCCCTTCATCCAGTGCCATCTTAACATATGTTTTCCACATAATAATCCCACAGGGGCTCAGTGGAAGACAGTTAGAACTTTATTAGAACCAGAGCAGCAGGCAGGGCTGACTCACAACATTTGGCTGCCTGAAACAAAGCGCCTCTCCACTCCCAAATTTCACACACAGAACTGGACTGCCCTGCCAGTTGACTTCAACAGTCCACCTGAGGGTTCTAGGCCAACTCAGGGGTTAAAAGTCAGTCTTCATGGCACACACAACTCTGCTCTCCCAAAAAATGCCATGCTCTGCAACCTTTGACCTCTCACTAACCACAGTCACCACATGCAGCTACTTCACTGTGTCTAATAGTAGGGCCAACCCTATAAGAAAGTCTTTCCTGCTTATACCATCAGATGACTGTTTTGAACCATGAATGGAAAAGGAACACCTTTGGATTCTTACATGATTTTACAGCAGTCATTCCCATTCACTCCACCTAATGGTAGGACTGGTTGTTATTGGTGGCATAATATAAGCAAACAAATAAGTCAAGAAACAATCTTACTCTAATGGAGCTGAGAAGCTCTGTGGTTTCCAAGCAAGAGTCCATCACTCTGCTTCTCTCTCCTGGCTCAACAGTAGCACTGTGTTAAAACTGGCACAGATAGGGCTTGGTTTAGCCTGGAAAATACAGACCACTGTATATTCCTTTTGCTGCCAGAGGCAGCAATATAATCTGTCTAATGCATCTTTGGTGTAAAGAATAAGGATGGGAGCCCTCGGCTAAAAATAAAACTGTCCCGATAATTGTGTCCCTTACACCACAGCTCCTAAAAACTCCCTTTTAAAATCCTTGAGGTCCTATAATGATGCAATGGCCAAACCAGGCTGTAACGTTGAAGTGGAGCTAAAAAGCAAGGGGGAGTGGGGGAGAAAGAGCTAATTTCCTCTGAGCACCAGCTGCCAAAATAGCATATCATAAAAAGCCTTCCTGCAGTGACAGTTCAATGCAAACACCCACAAGAACGCCTTGGCAAACTGCTTGACTCCGTCACAAGCTCCTCCTTGCTTTTCCTGTGTAAGACCTTGACACCCTTCACCCATGCAGGTATGCAGCTGCGCAGTGACAGTGGAGACCTGCAGGTGTCTGTGAGGACTGCTGTTTCAGAAGACAGAGAGAGAGAGAGAGAGAGACTGCTGTGCTTATATTGGCAGCTCCAACCCCTGCTGTTATTTAAGGGGGGGGGGGGAGAAATAACAGTTTTGCTGTCATGCATTAATTCTTCTTAAAGAAGGGGCACTTTCTGTTAGAAGCAGGCAAAGAGATCATCCCCTGCTATGCTGCTATTGTCTTTACAAACAACTGAGAGAGTCAGAAAGCAACCTATAAGACACAAAGCCAGAGAATTAGATACTGGATGTTTGGAAAAAGTTCAGCTTTTTTTTTACTAAAACTCCCAGAATCCCCTCAGCCAAGTGTCATCTCACAAAGTAACTTTCCCAAGCTCTGAAACTAATTATCACTCTGGGCCACCATCTGCCCCATGCTACTGAGGTGAGGAGAGGTCATTCTACAGAATAGGGGAGAGCGCCTAGGAATTGAAGGCCAAGATACAGAAACTTTGGCCCTCCAGCTATTTTGGATTTTAACTCCCAGAATCCTTGGCCAGCAAGGTCAATTGTAAGGAAGTGCAGGAACATTGGGGGCCTCACATTTTCTAGCCCTGCACAAAGACAATAGTTTAACAAAAATAGGTTGCATTTCTCACTCAATATACACTCCAGTCCCTAAGAGAGAAGATGCCAAGAAGTATGCAAATCCAGGATGCTACCAATGACAAATGCCACCCTGATGCCAAGAACAAAACAACAACCATCCAAGCATGGTGCCCGTTAAACCTGCAGGGAGAGAGCAGAAAGTGCATAAGAACTGCACAAGCTCAGTGTGTTCCACCTTTTCAGTACGCTAGGGAAGGTGGATTTGTTTGTGTTTTTAAATGTGAGCAGCTGAGAGATGAAATAAGACTTATGTGGTGCTTCAGTATGCAGTTGAACAACTTGGTTCAGTTCAGTGGTAAATACAACAGGGAGAATACTCTCTCTGTGTGTGTGTGTGTGTTTATGTGTGTTTGTTGTATTTTTGTCATATAACATTTTATGAGAAGCTTTTGTTTCTGGCATTCATAAAGCAAAGAAAGAGTTTAGAGCTTGGACTTCTTCCCGCAATTGACGAAAGTTTACAACATAAAAGAAACTGAGATTTCCAAGGACTCGTTATTTCTATTAGCTGATACATACACACTTTTGTGTTTATTTATAATTTGACTTTATAATTAAATACACTTATTTGTTGATTGCAAATCTCTATTGTGTTTTGGGTAGAACTCTGAGTGTTCCCCTCAAGGGCTTTCTTTTACAGTGCAAAGCAGCTTCCAGTGGCTTCAGGTTAAGTGGAGGGAAAATGAGCTGCTTAATCCATTTTTTGCCAGCCATTTGCCCAATGAGCATTTGCCCCTCCCAGTCTGCTTTCTGGCCATGTGATTGGAGAAGTTACAGGTTTCTCACATCTTTAACCCAGCAATGAGAAAAATCAGAGGGCAGAGGCTGGTGGAAATCAGAGTACAGAACAAAATTTGGAGGGATGCAGGTCGCCCTGCCTGGCTGTGAAGTCGAGGAACGAATTCAGACCTCATTGTTTTATTTATGCAGACATTCCTGAAGTCTGAACTCAGGACTATTGAGCTATTTCCCAGAGTTTGGGGGCAGAGGGGAATTACTTGGCTTGCCATCTCCAACTGATATAAGGGGAGTTCATCATCACAAATCTCATACAGAGGTCATAAGGATCTGAGTTGCAAGCAAAATTAACCCTCTAACTCAGTGTTTCCCACACATTTCCAGGCTGTGACTCCCTTTTATAATACTCAAGTAACCTGTGAGCCCACCACCATATTTGCATGAAAAGGTATTTTAACAGATATTTTAAAGAAAACACATTAAAATATTTTTTTAACTACCACCTTGATGCAGAAAGTGCCACTGGTTATACTGAGGAGCCATTTCAGGCTGCTGCCTGGTGCCCCACAAGCACTACAAATGTGAAGCTGCTCGTTCTGTTTATCAAGCTTCTTCACCAGTTCCTGCAACTTCCGCAATTCAGTGTCAGCATTCACACTACAGTTGATGTCCTGCATGGTACCCTGTGGCTTCATCTGACTGACCTGGTGACCCTCTCACCCTACATGGCAACAGGAGCCCTGCCACCACCTTCCCGCTCCTCCTGTCAGGCTTTCTCTCCCCCTACCCTTCTATTAAGCAGTACTCCCCCCCTCCACTCCCTTCTCTTCCCTACCACAGGCTGGACTAAGTGGGACTCGACCACTCTACAGGGCCAGGTGTAGAAGTGCAGTCTCACCTCTCGCTATTCTGAACAGTTACTGCTGCATGGATCCTCTTTTGGGGCAGGGCCCTCCTGAGTCAGCTGCAGCTACCCCCCAGGAAACACATAATGACCCCCTTGGGAGTCACAACCCCCATGTTGGGAACCCTTGCTCTAATTGGAGGGTTGGAGACTCCTAATCCTGTGGCAGCATTTCCCACTGCTGTATTTATACCAAGTGATAAAACTAGCTATGAGAGTGTTGATAAATTGAGTGAGGCTAGCATTGCAGTTGACATTAAAAACTACAGTGAATGATTCTAACCCTAGTCCCTCCCAGCAGAGTGTTTACCCAAAGCCAGTGAAGAACTTAATTACTTCACTAGACAAGCTCAAGCATGAACACAGTTTGAAGATGATGATGTCATTCCTGAAAATGTCAAGATGAGAAAAGTTGAGAGCTTTTATATCTTAGGATTGCTGTAGATTTCGGAACAAATGCTTCTCTGGATAACTCTATAAGATAGTACACCTGGCTATGGAGCCAGGCACCAGGAATTCAGTTCACCAATGTGCCTTATAGAAGAGCCAGGATGTTTAGCCACGAGCAAGCTGCACAGTCCCAGGGTGCCCCAAGATGAAGGCAACTGTAAACCACTTCTGTATACTCTCTAGTGAGTATGTGAAAGTGAAAGGAAAGTCCGATGCTGCAAAGAAGAATACTGCATAGGAACCTGGAATGTAAGATCTATGAACTTTGGTAAGCTGGATGTGGTCAAACAGGAGATGGCAAGAATAAACATTGACATCCCGGACGTCAGTGAACTGAAATGGACGGGAATGGGCGAATTCAATTCAGACGATTATCATATCTACTATTGTGGGCAAGAATCCCGTAGAAGAAATGGAGTAGCCCTCATAGTCAACAAAAGAGTGGGAAAAGCTGTACTGGGATACAATCTCAAAAATGATAGAATGATTTCAATACGAATCCAAGGCAGACCTTTCAACATCACAGTAATCCAGAGGGCGGGGCTTCGTCGCGGTGCAGCCAGCAGCTCCGGGGAATAGCTCCCTGGAAAAGCTGGAACCGCCTGGTCTGGGGTCACTCTAGAAATGGGGGATCGAAGGGGAGACCAGGAGAGGTCTCTCTGAAGCAGTTGGTGAGCAACAGAAGGGGGGAGATTGGGCAGCAAGCTGGTATTTCTTCCCTCTGAAAATTCACCCGAGCACAGATCGGATGCGGGAGCCATCTTGGCAGAGAGCTGTGAGCAAACCCCCCCCCCCCAGAGGAGGGAGAACAAGCAATACGGCGTTGAAAATATATAATAACAAAGTAAGTTGAAGCTTTTGATTTATGAACAACCCCATTAAGGTGAAAAAGAAATCAGAGTGAAAATATTTGGCCGAAAGAAGATAAGGAGCGGCGAGTTTTGCTTACCAGCCTGCTTCTTCAAAAATGAAACTGACTCTTAAACAGCAGGCTGGTTCAAGGCCGAAAGAGAGACAGTGAGACGGAAAATTTTGTTTCTGGAAAAAATCCCAGAGTGAAATGCCACTGGACAGGATCTAAGAGACTGAAATTTTGTGAATGCTGTTTAACCTGGACCTTTTTCCCTAGACTGTGTGGGACTCTGATAATAGAATCTTGTTAGGTTTTTGGGAGAAGAAGGAATAAGCTTTTAGAAGCAAGAAAACAGACGGAGAATCATCATCGAGACGACGTGGGGACTGGACTGAGCAGCTAGGAAAACCAGGACTGGAGTTTTTTTTTCTTAATTGAATCTCTGGATTAATGGAAAGAACACTAGACGGACTGCTATCTATTGGAGAGACTGACTCCCTGTGACTACTGTCTAGATTTTCTTTGGCTGGACTGTGTGGGACACTGATAATAGAAATTTGTTAGGTTTCTGGAGAAAAAGGGATATTTTTGTCACGGTTGTATTTTAAATTGTTGGGCTAAAAGTTGATTTATATATTATAATATCTGTGTAAGGATGGGAGGAAGAACCTAGGGGAGGTTTATGATTTTTGGTGAAGGATATAGTATTATTTATACAGACCCTACTCATTGGAAAGATCGAAATGGCCTCAGAAAAATTAAAATATCAAATGTTGGGGAATTTGTCTGCCCAATCTCAAAATTTGGGAATAGTGGCACAAAAATCAGACAAAGAATGGCAGACTACCATGCAAAAGATAGTAACAGCAGGATTTCAGCAAGTAAATGAACGTCTTAGCCAGATAGAAGATCTGATGAAAGAAAAGTTATCAGATGTTAAACAACAGTTAAATGAAGCTGTACTAACTCCAGAGCTGCCTTTATTGAGTACGATACCAGGTAACATAGATGGGATAAAGAGTTACCCAGTGAGCTATCTAGCTACTACAGTCAGATAATGTTATATTAAAAATTGGACTGCTGTCCTGGATTTATCCTTCCCTTCCAAAAATTGGAAGAAAGCAGAGTTATGGAAACAAGAGGAGCTTACTGGGAAAATATGGGAAGCGTTAGAAATGGATACTCCTTCAGATGTGCTGAATAACTGTCCAAATCAAAAGGAAATTGAACGATGGGATTTATTTTACAAATGGCTTCGGTTCCCTGATAGTGTTGGAGTAACTTAGACTTAAACTAAAACATAACTGTAAGTTGATAGCTGGAGGGTAATCAAATAGTAAAAAAAAAAAAAGCAGAAAGTTGATTTGTTATTGAAACATGAATAGATTGGATGACTGCATATTTTGTGTTCTCCTATCCCCCTAACACTTTCCCTTTCCCCCCACTTCCTTTTACCTTTTGTATTCCCTACCCTATTCTTAGTTGTTAAAAAATAAATATTAAAAAAAAATCACAGTAATCCAAGTTTATGCACTAACCACCGATGCGGAAGAGGCTGAAATTGACCAATTATATGAAGACTTACAACACCTTCTAGAACTGACGCCAAAGAAAGATGTTCTTCTCATTATAGGGGACTGGAATGCTAAAGTAGGGAGTCAAGAGATAAAAGGGACAACAGGTAAGTTTGGCCTTGGAGTTCAAAACGAAGCAGGGCAAAGGCTAATAGGGTTTTGTCAAGAGAACAAGCTGGTCATCACAAACACTCTTTTCCAACAACACAAGAAGCGACTCTACACATGGACATCACCAGATGGGCAATACCAAAATCAGATTGATTATGTTCTCTGCAGCCAAAGACGGAGAAGCTCTATACAGTCAGCAAAAACAAGACCTGGAGCTGATTGTGGCTCTGATCATCACCTTCTTATAGCAAAATTCAAGCTTAAACTGAAGAAAGTAGGAAAAACCACTGGGCTAGTCAGGTATAATCTAAACCAAATTCCCTTCACAGTGGAAGTGAAGAACAGATTTAAGGAACTCGATTTGGTGGACAGAGTGCCTGAAGAACTATGGATGGAGGCTCGTAACATTGTACAGGAGGCAGCAACAAAAACCATCCCAAAGAAAAGGAAATGCAAGAAAGCAAAGTGGCTGTCCAACGAGGCCTTACAAATAGCAGAGAAGGGAAGGGAAACAAAATGCAAGGGAGATAGGGAAAGTTACAGAAAATGGAATGCTGACTTCCAAAGAATAGCAAGGAGAGACAAGAGGGCCTTTTTAAATGAACAGTGCAAAGATATAGAGGAAAAGAATAGAAAGGGAAAAACCAGAGATCTGTTCAAGAAAATTGGAGATATTAAGGGAACATTTTGTGCAAAAATGGACATGATAAAGGACAAAAATGGTAGGGACCTAACAGAAGCAGAAGACATCAAGAAGAGGTGGCAAGAATACACAGAGGAATTATAACAGAAAGATCTGGATGTCCCGGACAACCCAGATAGTGTGGTTGCTGACCTTGAGCCAGACATCCTGGAGAGCGAAGTCAAGTGGGCCTTAGAAAGCATGGCTAACAACAAGGCCAGTGGAGGTGATGGCATTCCAGTCAAACTATTTAAAATCTTAAAAGATGACGCTGTTAAGGTGCTACACTCAATATGCCAGCAAGTTTGGAAAACTCAGCAGTGGCCAGAGAATTGGAAAAGATCAGTCTACATCCCAATCCCCAAAAAAGGCAGTGCCAAAGAATGCTCCAACTACCGTACAATTGCACTCATTTCACATGCTAGCAAGGTTATGCTCAAAATCCTCCAAGGTAGGCTTCAGCAGTATGTGGACCGAGAACTCCCAGAAGTACAAGCTGGATTTCGAAGGGGCAGAGGCACTAGAGACCAAATTGCTTACATGCGCTGGATTATGGAGAAAGCCAGAGAGTTCCAGAAAAACGTCTACTTCTGCTTCATTGGCTACGCAAAAGCCTTTGACTGTGTGGACCACAGCAAACTATGGCAAGTTCTTAAAGAAATGGGAGTGCCTGACCACCTTATCTACCTCCTGAGAAATCTCTATGTGGGACAGGAAGCAACAGTTAGAACTGGATATGGAACAACTGATTGGTTCAAAATTGGGAAAGGAGTACGACAAGGCTGTATACAGTGGACCCTCGACTTACGCGCGGCTCCACTTATGGACTTTTCGAGTTACGGACTTCTCCAGCCGCAAAATTTCACTTCGACTTCCAGCCGGAGAATCGACATAAGAACAGAAATAGGCAGGGGGAAAAGGCGGGCAATTCAACTTTCTAACTATAGGTGGCACCGAGGCTGCTTCTTTGTGCTGTAGGTCTGTCGGCCATTACTGTATATAGGGTGTGTCGCAGTTGAGAGAGCTCCTGCTTTCCAAGTGCACTTAAAATTGTAAAGGACAGATGAGAATCTTTGAACCCGAAGGCGCGGGTCTACTCGCGAGTAAGCGCCACCAAAGGCGCGGGTCTACTCGCGAGTAAGCACGGCTTTGCAAGCGCGGGAGGCTTCGGAGGCTTCAGACTGGTAAGGTGCTGCTGTTTTTTCTTTTTAAAAAGTTGTTCTGGGTGGGTTTTGGAGGGTAGATTTGGGCTGGGGGGTATGTTTTTGTGTTGTTTTGTTTTTTGGTGATTTTTTTTTTTTGCAGTCCCAGCGTGGGACTTGCTCCACTGTTGCTGTTATTTTAATTTTTTTGGAGGGGGGTATTTTTTCCTTCTGCCGGAACGGATTAATAGGTTTTCAATGCATTCCTATGGGAAATGGACCCTCGACCTACAGACTTTTCGACCTGCAGCCACTGTTCCAATACGGATTAATTCCGTAAATCGAGGGTCCACTGTACTGTCTCCCTGCTTATTTAACTTATATGCAGAATACATCATATGAAAGGCTGGACTGGAGGAATCCCAAAACGGAATTAAGATTGCCAGAAGAAATATCAACAACCTCAGATATGCAGATGATACCACTCTGATGGCAGAAAGTGAGGAGAAATTAAAGAACCTCTTAATGAGGATAAAAGAGGAGAGCGCCAAAAATGGTCTGAAGCTCAACATCAAAAAAAAATAAGATCATGGCCACTGGTCCCATCACCTCCTGGCAAATAGAAGGGGAAGATATGGAGGCAGTGACAGATTTTACTTTCTTGGGCTCCATGATCACTGCAGATGGTGACAGCAGCCACGAAATTAAAAGACGCCTCCTTCTTGGGCGGAAAGCGATGAGAAACCTAGACAGCATCTTAAAAAGCAGAGACATCGCCTTGCCGACAAAGGTCCGCATAGTCAAAGCTATGGTTTTTCCAGTAGCGATGTATGGAAGTGAGAGCTGGACCATAAAGAAGGCTGACCGACGAAGAATTGATGCTTTTGAATTGTGGTGTTGGAGGAGACTCTTGAGAGTCCCCTGGACTGCAAAGAGAACAAACCTATCCATTCTGAAGGAAATCAACCCTGAGTGCTCACTGGAAGGACAGATCCTGAAGCTGAGGCTCCAATGCTTTGGCCATCTCATGAGAAGAGAAGACTCCCTGGAAAAGACCCTGATGTTGGGAAAGTGTGAAGGCAAAAGGAGAAGGGGACGACAGGGGACGAGATGGATGGACAGTGTCATCGATGCGACCAACATGAATTTGACCCAACTGCGGGAGGCAGTGGAAGACAGGAGGGCCTGGCGTGCTCTGGTCCATGGGGTCACGAAGAGTCGGACACGACTTAACGACTAAACAACAACAATACTCTCTACCCATAAAATCCTGAAAAGGGTCACCATACATCAGAATCGACTTCATAGAACGTAATTATTATTTTTTCTAATATCTAGAAAAAACAGATAAAGGCATTGCAGATCCATCAGAACTTGAGGCTCAGTTCTTCCTAAGCCACCAGTCTGATGACAGCACAATCCTATACATGCCTACTTAGAAGCAAGCATTGTTGCATTCATCTCAATGTAAATAACTGTACACAGGATTGTAGCTTAAAAGAATACCTACTGTCTTTTTATCCAACCCATCCACTTTACAGGGGGTGAAGGATGTTCAGTTCAAAAATATGTTGGCTCTGGACATTCTTAAGGATGGTAACATTATATATAAGACAGATAACAATATACAGAAGCTTGACGTTTAAAGTATAAGAGTAATGGGTTGTTCTGGATTTTGCTGTCCTCAAAATTACAAGTGTTGGCTTTGGCATTGGCTGTGCTAAGTCAGAAGTGTTCCTCGTCCACAGAGGTAATTTATTAATAACGTCCCTGAAATGGAAATGCATAACAGAAAACAAAGAGAGATATTAGATAAGGAGGGAAGAGTTTAATCTGGAGCAGCTGATGAAAGAAAGAGAAAAGCCTTCTAGTTGTGAAGGAAGCAGTGAGGAACCCTGAAAAGAATAAACACATCTGAAGTAAGTGCTGGAGAAGTAATCCAGAAATCAGTAGGATACAGTCATCAAATTAAGGTGAACCTGAATGGAGTGACATGGTAGTAATACATACAATTAGCATGCATATGTGAAATCTTCTGTCAGGAACATCTATTTCATAAAGAGCTGCAGCATACTTGAGACAGAAGAGGCTGGAAGACAGATGGTGCCTTGCTTAGGATTTATAATTGCAGAGATATGACATATCAAATGCTGTTAGAAGAATCCATAGAAAGCAATGGCTCTTCTTCATTACATGAGCCAGAAAGTATCTACTGCTTTTAGCATTAATCTGACTGAAGAGTATAAGACGGAGTAATATCCCAGTTTCTTGGGGATGTCATTGCCACTTCTTTTGGTAACTATCAGTTTAGGATGATGCCTCAAGATTTAACAAGTTCACCTGCCACTTTTTGGAGAATGACAGAAAAAGATTTTCCTGTTTGGCAGGGGACCCTTTTTCCTCCAGGGTTCCATCCACCTCTACAGTTCTGTGACTCTTTCGTTCACAGCATGTACAAAACAGACTTTACAGAAGTTGCTACATTTCTGAGTGATTTCATTATTTTCTCAGGCACTCAAGAAGATCCTGAAGAACACCCACTGAATGTTTTAACAAGAATCCAGGCTTTTCAGACGTCAGTGAAATATTTACCATGTCATCAGCCATTTAGGAATAGTGGGTGCTGATAATATTACCATTTGGCCAGCACTCAACGCAAGCCAAGAACTTTGTAGGTTATTAAGATTTGTTGGATATTATACAAGATTTGTAAAATGGAATTCCATTATCTCAAAGTTACTTAATATGCTCATGAGTGGCAACTATAAGTGATTATAAAGGAATGAGGAGCAACCTTGTCAAAGCAGATGGGATGCAGCATGTCAAGAGGCTTCTGCATCTTAAATTAATGGAATTCAGTGGTACCTTAGGAGATAAAGGCAGACGAAACCAGTATAAAAATGCCTACACTGTTTTCTAGCAAATC
Organism: Intellagama lesueurii; assembly: GCA_037013535.1. Classification (NCBI taxonomy): domain Eukaryota; kingdom Metazoa; phylum Chordata; class Lepidosauria; order Squamata; family Agamidae; genus Intellagama; species Intellagama lesueurii. Next base: position 72,849,921 of record JBAJHW010000002.1, read on the forward strand.
CTTATCCTAAATGTGAGTGTTCGTTTAGGTGAAAGACTACATGTGTACGTTTCAGCAAAATGAGATTCCAAAGAAATGAGATGCAATAACTACAGAACCATCACATTAATTTTCATGCATGCAAAGGTATGCTTATTACATATGCCAGATATTCAAGCTGGATTTAGAAAAAGAAGAGTCACAAGATATCACATTGCAAATGTAATATGCAAACTGGAGCTTACTAAAGAAATTCAGAAAAAAATGAGTCTATACTTTATAAAGTATAGCACAGTCTATGACTGTATGGACTCTGAAAAGATGTGAACCATATAGGTTAAACCCATTTAAAAGAAATGGGTGTAACCTATGATGCATAATCTGAACTTTGGACAAAAGGGTACAGTTAGGACAGAATACGGAGGGATAGAATGATGTCTTACTAGCAAAGGTTTGAGGCAGGGGTATATTTATCTCCCCGTCTGTTCAACCTAAGTGCAGAACATGTCATATGAAAAGCTGAGTTTGTTTAGATGAAGGAGGAGTGAAAATTGGTGGAAGAAGGATCAGTATTTTAAGATATGCCGATGACACCATACTACTGGCAGAAAACAGCAATGACTTGAAATGACTGAAGGTTTAAAAAGAAAGTTTAAAATCAGGATTATAGCAGAACATTGTTAACATGATTGTTAAAAGCCTGCCTGAAAAGGTAGGTCTTCAGCTCTTGATGAAAGGGTAAAAGGGTAGGGGTTATTAACCAAACAGGTAGATGTGAATAGGTTTACAGAAGGCTCTAAAGTAGAAGGACTGTAACTCAAGAGGTACCACATATGCTTCACATACAGAAGGTGTTAATTAATCAGAAAGTGTGAAGCTGCATCAACACATCTGTTTAAAACGATCAATGTGTTGGGAAACAGAGAAAGTCTGCACGGTATAATCATTGGGCTAGGACTTGGCAGACCTGGGTTCATATTCTCGGGTATAAAACACTCTGGGTGACATTAGGTGACTCACACTCTCAGCCTGGCCTACCTCACAGGGTCATTGGGTCAATAAAGTGGATTGTAATCCATAAAAGCTCACACTAGAATATGTTTGTTAGTCTTAAAGGCACCACAATATCTTTGATATTTTTAATTTTAATTTGTATTTATTTTTATTTTGCTGAAGCAAACTAACTTGCCTATCTCTGAAACCTCTGCTTTACAAATAGTTTGACCTGGCTCATGATAGCTACTTGTGTAGTCTTTTGATTTTGCTGCTTAAAAATGCACAAACACACACACAACCCTGCTGAGGTCTCACTTTTTCCAATTTCTCCTGTCTATAACTAATACCTATGCTATTTGGTAATTGCAGAGTGAATGAATAGGTCTAGAGCAGTGGTTCCCAATCCTGGGTAACTTAGGTATTTTTGGACTGCAGTTCCCAGAAGCCTTCACCACTAGCTGTGCTGGCTGGGGTTTCTGGGAGTTACAGTCCAAGAGCACCTGGGTCACCCAAGGTGGGGACCACTGGTCTAGAAAAACAATTTCAAGCAGGTACTTATAGTCATTCCAGTTTGATCCAGAGTTACATAATGAAGACAAACAGCAAAATAGCTGCATTTAAATTCACTTGAGAAATATGCTTACAAATCATGTAATTTGGATGAGAGGAAAACTCACTATCTTACAGACATAAAAACTGGAAAAAGCAGAACAGCCCAGATCTCAGCAAAAGAAGGAGAGGTAGCTAACCAATGTGAATGTCAAAATGAAGTCATAAAAATAGGCTACGATTCTGCAGAATGTCAAAACACCTCTTAAGAACAAGAGATAAATATTTTTAGTCCAAACTCTGGGTGATTTTGGCAGACCAGAAGGAAACTGCCACTTGAAGAATGACTCTTCTGTGTGAATTTGTCTTTCCTTTAAGATCAGTTGGTGTGGCCACTGTCTTCTAAGGCACAGTTGGTGGCAACATGGGGGAGTGGGCTTTTCATCTGGCAGCACCCCATATGCTGTGCCCCCCCCCACTCCAGGAGATCCATAGTAATTTCCTCTGTGTGTTCTGCCAACAGTGGAAAACATTTATTTCAAACAAAAGCTTTTGACTGTGTTGCTTTATTTAACTTTTTCTATTGTTACTGCTGGCTCTTTGTGTTTTTTGTTCTTGATGTCTGGTATTTTTATTTTAATGATGGATTACTTTTACTTTACTCTGGACGTGGTGGCGCTGCGGGTTAAACCGCAGAAGCCTCTGTGCTGCAAGGCCAGAAGACCAGCAGTTGTAAGATCGAATCCACGCAACGGAGTGAGCTCCCGTCGCTTGTCCCAGCTCCTGCCAACTTAGCAGTTCAAAAGCATGTAAATGCGAGTAGATAAATAGGTACCACCATGGTGGGAAGGTAATGGCATTCTGTGTCTAGTTGCGCTGGCCACGTGACCACGGAAACTGTCTACGGACAAACACTAGCTCTACGGCTTGGAGACAGGGATGAGCACCGCGCCCTAGAGTCGGACACGACTGGACTAAATGTCAAGGGGAACCTTTACCTTTACCTTACTTTTATTTTTATCCTTAGATGTTTTTAAAGAAAGGGATCCTAGGGTTGCCAAACACTCCATCTTCCAGTGAACACAAAAAACTGAATTCCCATTGACTATCCACACTACAGCTGACTGGACAGCTCAGAGAGTTAGGTCTATGGTTGAGGAGTCAGAGGTCAGTGCAGTTTGATTCTTCACTTCGGCAAGCTGCAGAGTCTTAAACTGTCCCCAAAAGAAAATAATGGTAAATCATTTCTGATTATACCTAGAAAACCCTGGAAAAGGTCACTATAAGTCAGAGTCAACAGCTTTATTATATCCATATTACAGGGTATCCCATGTTTTTTTCTTTGTGTTCATCTCACTATGTTCCACCCACACCCATAATGTAGCCACAAAGGCAGTGTTACCTCCTTTCTTTTCCTGAACCCTCATTTAGATTTTAGAACCATATTCTTATCAGTTTAATATCTGATATGACCTCTGTTTGAGGACTATATATTGAATGAATTTGGGGTCTGGGAGATTGAATAGGGGCTTGCTCCATTCATTCCATGCATCAACCCAGTATTGCAGTACAGTGGTACCTCGGTTTACAAACGCCTCAGTTAACGTAATTTTCGATTTACAAACGAAAATCCATTGAAAATAATGTCTCTGTTTACGATTTTTTTCTGCAATACGAAGCAAGTTTGCATTGTGCCTGGGAGGTTTATAGCATCACCTCCGTGCGTGCATTCCTATGGGAAACCGCATTTTGGTTTGCGAATTTTTCGCGTTACGAAATGTCCCGGAGAACACATTAAATTTGTAAACCGAGGTACACCTGTATATTCAGGGACAGTGCACTTCCCCTTTGGGTATATTGTGGTTATTGTTTTGTGTGATTTGTAATTATGTCATGGGATGGGTTGTAACACTCACCCAGAGAATGTTTACACTAATAGTTTCCAATTAATTCCTAACTTTTTAATTATGTATATATGTACTGTGTGTGTATGTACGTTCATATGTATGTATATAGTTGGAGTCACAATCAACCTCAGAAATTATCGTATTTGCTTATATCCTCCATTTCCCAGTCTGCCTTGACCAAAATCTTTTGACTTCCTATTTCCAAGGGCCATTTCCCCCTCCCCCCCGCAAACAAAACAGGAAGTCAGCAGTTGATATAACAAAATATGTGTCAGTTTCATTTTATATATCACAGTTTCTACAGCCTTATAGCTGGATCCTGTACAATTTTTTACTCAAACATAAGCACCGATGCATTCAGTGCAATTTATGCTGACTGTTCCATATGGATTTCTCAACTGCATTTCATACAGGTATAAAAATAATTAAACAGTAAAACAATTAACACAATAAAAACTGCAACTATGCAGGGTGGATAAAAATCAATGATTTTTAAAAAAATAAAATGGATTTAAGCCAGCAGAGAAAGAAGAGGCATCCCCCACATGTCATCACCTCTAGAGTCATCTTCTTCCACATTGCCTCAATTGCACATATTCTAGTACACATCTGCTGAAAACTGCAGTGCTATTCTGTTCCTTTTCTCCTTGATATGTTTTTAATTAGAAAAAAGATAGATGTAGCAGTAAAAAAAAACACAGCCTGACTACAAATGGATCACAGTATCATCTGTACCTTCCCAAAAATTATATGTACAAGGCAGTATGGTTGTACAACATAAATTTTGTCAGGAAGCGCCTCTGCATTAAAAAAATATATTTTGTAACCTGCTTGGAATAAGTCCTTTTTTTAGCAGAAAGGGAGAACACATACTTTGGTAGGTAGGTAGGCAAGCAGGCAGGCAGGCAGGCAGGCAGGCAGGCAGGTAGGTATAGACAGACAGACAGACAGACAGACTGACTGACTGACTGACTTCTGAACCTTCAATGGCTTGGCATTTGAAAATTTCATTACAAGATGTTTTTCTACACTGGGTAATTAAAGTACTATTCTACCCTATGGGCACAGTGAGGAATGGCTCACTGCACTGTGATTCCAGGCAGGTTCCAAACAAACAAAACAAAACAAAACAAACAAAGCTAACACCATGCAGGGATGGAACAACCAATTATCCAAAGGTTATCTCACTCCACAGTTGTCCTTGCAACATCTCTTAATAGCTGTGCCAGCACAGTACAGAATATTATTTAATAATCTCAAAGCAAAAGAGGCTGGGCCTGTTTTCACTGTAAAGAGACAAAACAGCAGACCATAATCTTGGAGGCAAACTAGGATCTCAGCAAATCAGGGCAGGCGTCATGGAGTGCCAGCTACTAGCACATTAATGAAGATGATTATGCAGACATCAGTAACTGTCACATTTTTTCCTACTGTGAATCACAGAGCTAAAAGATGCATAGACCAGACAAACAAACAGCTGATACAACAGCCAGTGGCAGAGTACACAGTTAAGCAGTCAAACAATTCAACCTTAGTGTAGGCTGTGTTGTCTTTTTATAGCTAATTTACCCTATTTAGTTGCCAGGTTTTCCTAACTACACTCACCTTTGAACTGGATATACAAATATGTCTTGTGAATCTCATTTGACTAGCCCATTTGTCACCAAAGATCTAAGCAAATGAGATCACACAGGCTTGTCCTTCCCTGTTAGGCTTACATTGTGCAATTGGTTCAGGGGATGGGATATCCTCAAGCCTCCACTTAGCCTCTGTCTTACCCATGGCTCCTTGGCCTCCCAATCCATATGGGAACTTCAGATGGAATGATAAGGCTCACTATAAATTGATTACTAAAAAGGATAGGGATGGCTTTCTACAGGTTAAATAAAGTTTAAGTTTAACACAACCTACAAACAGTATTCAGGCCCACCACAAAAATACAACAAATGTTACGGTCAGCAAAGGACAAAAGGGACCCCCTCACCACTACAGAAGTATACCGGATACCTTGCAGTTCTGGCCAGGTATATATTGGAACTACAAAACGGAGCATCCACACCAGAATCAAAGAACATGAGAGGCACTGCAGACTAAAACAACCGGAAAAATCGGCAGTAGCTGAACATGCCCTGAAACAAGCTGGACATGAAATTCTATTTCAAAATACAGAAGTACTGGACAACACCAGCAATCATTATTTTAGACTGCACAGGGAAGCCATTGAAATCCACAAACACCAGCAGAGCTTCAACAAAAAAGAAGAAAGTCTAAAACCCAACAAAGCCTGGCTCCCAGCACTGAAAAATACAGCCTGCAAAAGGTCAACGAACTCTACCCAGCCACAAGGACCGGTGATCACTGCACACAAAAGACTAGCTAACTACACCCATCAATCACAGTGGCAGATCATATCTCCCCCTTATCAGAACAATATACCCACAACAAAAAACACGCTGATCACCATAATCACCCAGTCTCCTGAAAAGGACAAAAGCTGGTCCCACAGCTATAAATACTCAGCTATCCCACAAACTGCATCAGAGCACAGACAGAGTTCTGACTCCTGTCCTCTGAAGATGCCAGCCACAGAGACTGGTGAAACATTAGGAAGAAAAACCCTCAGAACACGGCCAAATAGCCCGAAAAACCTACAACAACCAATGTTTAAGTTTGTTAGTTACAATTAAGTACATGTAGTTGCCACCAGTTCATTTTGTCAGTGATTATGTTGTTGGTGTTGAGGTGACAATGAGGTAGATGGGAGGATACTATGTTTTAAACCAAATGCAAGTGGATTATAGCATTCAGGGTTTTTTTTTATGAAGTCATTAAAAGAACAATATTTTAGTTAACCTTTGAGAAACATAAAATAAAATGTCTACTTTCTACATTACTGTAACTATAATGATGGGGGCATAACAAATTACTTTTCTAAGTAAATTTCTAGGCTCTGGTTATACTGACAAAGAATTTAATTTTTCAGATTCCTTATCATGACCATCATTTTGCTCATGCTGGTCAACAGAAGTACCTCTATGCTACTGTCACAACTAGAGGTGAGCAACTTCAGCAATAAAACTGCAGGGAATTCCCTAAGAAGCACTGTGGACATTAGCCACTCCAAACTACTTTAGCAAATGCATCAAGGTTCAGCCAGACCTCAGGAATGGTAAGTGCATAGGATTCCATAGCAACTGCTAAGGACACACTGATGTCAGAACAATAGCAAGGGGCATAGGGAACGTGGGCCTCTTATCTACCAGTATTCCATGGAAGCTGCCTTCCAGTAATTGGGCAAGTTAAGGATAAAGATCATTCCTTTCTAGGTCAAATTAAATGGCTTAGAATTAAGCTAATACAATTGTGGCCTGTTATTCATTTGGTTCTGTGTTACCTCCTATCTCCTCCTCCACTACCATTATGAACAGCATCAGCTATAAATACTCTAGGAACATTTAAGTAAGAAAAACCAGATGCACAAATAGAACATGGGTCTGAGCTGCCTTGGCAATAGTATTTGTGAAAGGGAGTTAATGGTCTTATTAGACCATAAGCTGTCAACAGTGTGATGTGGCAACCCCCCCCCCCCCCGAGCAATTGCAATACTTGGTTGTACTAGCAGAAGTGTAGCGTCTGGATCAAAGGAAGTAATAGTACCACTCAATTCCGCTTTGGTCAGACCTCACCTGGAATACTGTGCCCCATTCTGAGGATCATAATTTAAGAATGATATTGATATGCTGGAATGTGTCCAAAGAGAGTGATCAGAGTGGTAAAAAGAGTGGAAGACAAGGTCTATGAGGAATGGCTAAGGGAGCTGGGTGTTCTTAGTTTTGGAATAGAGAAATCTGAGAGGTGATATGATAGCCATCTTCAAATATTTGAAGGGCTGTCATAGGAAAGATGGAATCGTCTTGTTTTCTGTAGCTGCTTAGGACCCAAAGTAAAAGATTCAAATTATGAGAAAGGAGATTTTGCCTAAACATTAGGAAGAATGTCTTGACAGTAACTGATGTTTCACAGTGGAATAGGCTGCCTCAGAGGATGGTGGATTCTTCTTCAAAAGAAGTTTTTTTTTTTTTAAAAAAAGAAGCTAAATGGCCACCTGTCAGGAATATGTTAGCTGTGTATTTCCTGTTTTGGAAGGGGTTCGACTTGATGACCCTTGGGGTACCTTCCAGCTCTACAAATGAATCTGGGATTCTAAGCTTTTTGGGGGGGACTTTCAACCTTAAGGAAACTCTTCAAATATTGACCTGCCTGCTAAGGAATAGCAAAAGTTTTACAAAGAACACCGTTGTGCTGCAAAAGATTCGGAGACTTCCTCATTTGGCTTTGCCACTGCCTCATTTAAACTGATGGTGGGTCTACATGTGAACCTGCTATACATCAGAAAGGATTTCTAACTCCCAATTGCTTGGTTAATGACAGCAACAAAATTATTTTCCCTGCCTAAAACTACCCTGAAGAAAACGTAAGGTGGCCAGTGCATTTTGCAGATTTATGGAACTCAGAACAAATTTAATGATCAGACTGCTTCCTCCCCGCCCCCCAAATGTATATCCTCTGCATCAAGCTTTGGTTGGTGGACCTTTAACTTCTACAAAACAAACAAACAAAAAAAAGCAGAAGCCTTAGGCTGGAAATCTACACATGGCTGCCCCAGAATTTACCCAGCCATCCTGTGCATGCGACTGTCAATCACAAGAGTAAGTCAGAAGTGTTGGGCAGGTTGCTTTTTAGGGATCTCGCCTCTCATTATAAATTTTATTTTGTTGTTGTTCCATGAAGGAATTCTGTTTTTTTAAAATAAAACAACCACAGCTCATAGTCTGTGCATAATGAGGGGCTGACTACACATTTGGTTATTCTAAGGGGAGGTGCACCTCTTTGTTCCTGCCTAGGATACAGTTTGAAAACCATTGCTTTGAAAGAATATATTTCTAGTAATTCCACTGATCACAACTTCCTTAAGAATCAACTTGAACAGTGTAACTGTTTTGGTGTTGGTGAACAGAATGGAAGAGCTCAATTACCTCTCCTGTCTCTAGTCACCAAACCTGAAGCTACGCAGAATTGTTTGTCTGAACAAATATTGTCAGACCAGATGCACGTATACAAATATACATGCTTAAGAAATGGTGGGTGGCAACTCTTGAAATTTTGTGGATGTCAACTGGCTAATGTCAGTCTTATCCCATCCTGAAATTGCAGAGTTATACATCAATCAATCTTCTCCATCCCATGTTACTCATACAACGTGATGTCATTTTTGTACTGAAACATTGAACTGGCTTGGAAAGCTGGAGTTCCAGAAGACAACATGTGACAGAAATCTAGTTCAGATGTTTCCTAATTGCTAGGTCTGGATCAACGAAGAAAGAAACAGACAATGCAAACCAAAATAAGAGTGTTCCTTCTCAGCTCTTAATTAAAACAGCTGTATGAAGATAAATAATATCCCTGTGGGTAACTTCCTCTGTCTTCCTTCTAACCATATGTAACAATTCACTCTTGAAGCATATTCTCCCAGACAATTGAGCTGCTCAAAATAGGTTCTGTCCTCTAACACATTTATGTCACTAAATAAAGAATGCGCTGGCAAAGATGGTTAAGTATTCTGACCATAATGCCACATGAACTAGACCTTTCTTTTAGATGGGATCAAAGCCTTTTGCCCGTGGCTTGCTGCATAGCAATAACCACAGCCACTTGCCTCATTAAAGGAACTAACAACAAAGACAGTCATAAATAATCAGTTTGCATAGGAGCTTTTATCTTTTGCAAAGTCTTTGGTACACTGAACAAATTGGCACATAAGCAATAACTTGACAATGAGTTAAAAATTTAGGCAAACGTACCAGGACAGATTTATATCAACACTAGAAGGTAGACACTGTGAGACAGACACAATGTAACAAATACCTATACCAGCAGTATGCAACTCACTGAAAAGAGGAACTATTAATTATCAACTGTGCCACTTTCCTTTGAGGGTTTCCCCCCTCTTTTTCCCCCAATAAGATCTGGTCTCTTAAAGGTAGATGGGTGGCTGCAGGTGTTTTATGCCAGTTTCATAAAAGGGATGTGAAAGATCAAGTTGAGCAATAAGCATTCCTTGAAAATGCTCTTTTTCTTATACAGGGCATGCAGGTCTGTCAATTAGCTCTCAGCCCTCAGAGGAACTTTGTGAGCTACTCATAGCAACTCACAACTAGTGTGTGATGTCATAGGAGTGATCCAACACACCAAAATACAGATGATTTAAGCTAATTCATGAGCAAGGGAAGCTGGCATGTGACTGTGCTGTTGGCCCCAGACTCCCACTGTCTCATAGTCATATGTCTATACAAGTGAAATAATTCTTGTTGATACTGACAGAAAATAGAACCTTGCCATCTTGCAAGGTGAGGATTTTGATTTTATTTATCATGTATTTTTTGGTGGTAGTGGTTTCTCATTCTTGCTCATGAGAATAAGACAAGTGAGGATTTCTGTCTCTAATGTATTTCTGTCTCTAATGTATTGTCAGCTTTACGATGACCATTTTTATGGCTTTCAAATGTTTGAGTGATGTTTGCTAGCTGTGTAGAATACCCAGAAATGCAAGTTGAATGGCCATTCATTAGGGGACAAATCCTCACCTGTCTTATTCTCACGAGTGAGAATGAGAAACCACTACCACTTTAAAAAATGATAAAATCAAATCCAAACCATCACTTTGCAAGGTGGCAAGGTTCTATTTTCTGCCAGTATCAACAAGAGTTCTTTCACTTGTAAAAACAGTTTTTGTGCAAATTATACCACTGGACAAAATTACAACAGTTGTTACCTTATCACACAGACCTTTAAGAATAAGAAGCACTAAATAGGCTGTCTGTGTCTTTGATCAATCAGTTAATCCTTCTGCACTTATTGTGTGCATGTATTTTGCTTCATGAAGGAAAAATGCAAGATTTGTACAAAGACACTTCATGCAAATTGTGAAAACCTCAACAGAAAAAAAAAGAATACCCTGTTTCATTCTTGAACTGGCGGTATGAAATCTTGTGGTGGGGTATGTTTCAGTAATTTCTGAGCAGAGTGTCCTGAACTTTTGAGATACTCTGTCTCATAAAAAATATATATACCTTTGAAAACATTCTTCACATCAGTTTTACAGATGGAAAAACAAAATTAACAATTAGCACATTTCCCAAAAGTTCTCAATTAAATTATGAGTGGGGATTTTAATCTAGGTACTAAATATAATTACTAATTCCTATTAGAGTAGACCCATTAAATGAATGGTATTTTTACAGACAATAATAATGGAAGTCCCACTGATTCAATGATTCTACTCTAGTGGGAATTAAGAGTTGGATTTAGCTCCAAATCTCCAAGCTAGGAGACAAATATGATATCCACTGGAGTATTTAGCATGATGCATTTCCTAAAGTATACTTCCTTGATACCGTAAACTGAATGCCACAAACATTTTCTGCTTTGTAGATTCCAGACAGGAACATCTTTGCACTACAAAATCCAACGTCAGCTGTAACAAGATGGAGACCAAAGCAAAACATTTCTTACCCTATAGTAATCTGTGCTATACACATCTCTTGACATTCCAAAATCTCCAATTTTCACCAGCAGGTTTTCACCAACTAGGCAATTCCGAGTGGCAAGGTCACGATGCACAAAGTGTTGTGATGCCAAGTAAACCATGCCAGCTGCAATCTGCTGGGCAATATGCAACATCTGTGACTGGGTGAGCTCAGTTAGAAGATTACCTTCTGCCATCAGAACTGCATCTGGTCCATGTGCCCTGCATTGAAAAAATAAGAATTTAAGCAGTTCCAAAGAAACATCCTCTGTAAATTGGATTCAGTCTTATAGCATCAAACACATCCCTGCACACTTCACAGCAATTAAAAATGCATATGATGAAAAACCACGCACACCAATATTTGCTATAAAGACGGTGGGAAATACTTAGAATGGCTTCTTTCCTCTCTGAATGTGTATCATTTCTGGATCATATCCACAGGTTTTGTATAAATTAATAATTCCAACTGCATGATAGAAAGCAATAAAATGAGAATATCAAGGCCTGCATGGATAAATCTTGTCATTGCAAATCAAACTTTTAATAGCTATCAAAGTCTTTTTGGTCAGGAGAGCAACTGGATTCCAGCCAGGCACTGAGAGAGCATAGGAAACCTCAAACCCTATGCAGTGGGGAAACTCTTATTTTCTTTATGAGCCCTGTGGGGAATTCTGGACAAGAGAAATGAAATGGGTCATATGAACTCCAGGCAAATGAGAAGTGGCGGCCAAAGGGACACATGGACATAGAAAAAATGAAATATAAGAGACATTGATATTGTTTTAATGTTCTATATTGTCTTGTGAAGTTCTATCACAAGATACAGCATTAACATTGTTTTTATTTTATTCAAGCTGCATAAACATTTAAAAAGGAAGTATCATGGATAAGAATTATACTGTTCACATTATTCTGCCCTAAACATTTGAAACTGTGGCCAGAAAGAAAAAATGCAGTGCTTAGAATGAAATCTTTAAATGAAGCAAACTGGTATTCATTCATTCCTGTTTCCATATTTTTGTTATCCCCAGAATGTTTTTTTCTTCTGAAAGAAAAGCTGTGGAACAATCAGGTGAGGGAAGGAGGAAAGGAAAGGAAAGGAAAGAAAAGGAAAGAAAAGAAACAGAATATTTCAGAACACGGCCAAAGAGCCCGAAAAACCCACAACAACCATCAGATCCCGGCCGTGAAAGCCTTCGAGAATACATTAAACAGAATATTGCTGACCAGGAAAGGCAAACGCTGAAATCCCAAGGTGAAGACAAATGGTTTGCAAACCTGACCTCAAATTCTTTCACCATTGGAGTATTGTTTCTGATTTCTCAGATGTAAGCAGAAGTTTCTTTCACATTTTAAAGCTTTTTCTCCACAAAACTAGAAACATTTTTAAAAACATTGACAGCAGTAGTTCTCAGAGGAGCAACAGCCAAAAGTTGACTCTAGTGCCACGTTGATAGCTTGCAACAAGGTGAAGGCCACCAGTGTTTGCTTGATAGGTGCTTCCCTAACCTGCCCAGGTAAGTTTCATGAGAATGTTTTGCTGGGCGTGCAAATCCTAAAGGTGTGTGAGGTTGCAGAGGTGCACAGAATTTAATGTGCTTATTCATTCACAGGACGAGATGGTTGGACAGTGTCATCGAAGCTACCAACATGAATTTGACCCAACTCTGGGAGGCAGTGGAAGACAGGAGGGCCTGGTGTGCTCTGGTCCATGGGGTCACGAAGAGTCGGACATGACTTAATGACTAAACAACAACAATTCATTCACAACAAAGTTCATATTAAGGCCCTAAACATTACATTGCCCATCTGATACAATCTAATTCTAACACCAAAGACCAGGTGTGAAAGGTTGCACAGCCCTAGACAATTCCAAAGTGGATGAAATGTATCTAGGAAGTCACTCTGCACAATCATTCCAGTGATGCCTCCCCCTTACCAGATCCCAGACCCTACCTATTCCAATGCCAAATACAGCTTCTGCCTCTATATATCTGGAGTGGAGACAGTACTATCTCTATATTTATTTCCATTATTTCCACATAAACATGAGCCTTTTGATTGTTTGTTCAGACTGCTAGCTTTCCTTTTTCAGATCTGTCCGATTGCAGTCTACAACAAGACAAACATATATGGTGGCAACATTAATTTAATCACTCTGGTGCATCTTTATGTTTCCGTTAGCTTAAGTATTACACTGGGAAACTGTCATTTCTTTTATCCCACTAGTACATCTTTATATTCCTGTCAGTTTAAATGCTACACTCAGGAAGGTTTCTTGTCCTTCAAATCAGGGTCTGCAATTTGACTCTGTGTGGCAGGAACAAAGTGTTAAAGGATGTGGGGGGGGGGCAGCTTAAGCTGTGGGAATTTACTTTGGCCTTGGGAGGCGCTGCAGGATAAGAAATAGATGTCCTTCAGTTCATGGAGTCATTCTGTAGCCTTTCCTCTCCATTACAGCTGTGTCAAATGGCAGTAAAATGCCAGATTTCAAAGAAATCAAAGATTTCCCTGAGTAATTCTGTGTATGAGAAATAATACAACAATAGCTAGAATTGCTCTAGTATTATCCCAAATCAAAATGCAAGACATACAATACAACACATTACCAGAAAATGTAAATGAATTAGTACTTCAAATGTTATGAGGTGGGTACAATTATTATTAATTTTTAATATGTGCATTCAATTGTGGGAAAGGATCCTTTCCCAATAATCCACAATGCATCTATTAGCAGTATCTTTCTCTAAACAAGGTGGTGTATATTTAGGTGAGTGCACACACTTACACCAACAGAGGGTGGTGCACATTTAGACCATAGAACATTTGGGGGATTTACTCCCAGACGAATGTCAGGCCACCACTAAGGCATTTTCTCTGCAGAAATGCTTCCATTGCCTTGTGGCAGCGGGCCTTTTGCAAAATTAAGCAACCTGTGAGCCTAAGAGGGTCCAGTGTATGAACATGCTCGTGGTATATCCCATCAAAAATTTTGTTAGCCAAAGTAAGACTTCCTGTGAAACAGAAGCCCTCCTCAGATATCAACCACATGTACAGTGAATGTGAAAAAAGACAAGTGGGATCACATTGCAAACCCTGGTTCCCAATAAACATGCATCCACTAGACTACTCAGCTCTTATACATAAGCCAACTGTATTTGCTCAGATTTATATATGGGGTTGAGGACTCAACTTTCTGCTGAGGACTGGTAATCATGAGATGTGTGACCATAAAAAAAGCCACACCATTTCGTATCTTCTATAACCCCACTGGTGCAAGAAAGGAAGGGAAAAGAAGCTTACCAAGGATTCTTCAAAAGTGGCTAAGGACTTTGGTGGAATGTGGCACTTTGAGGAGGGAATAATCTGACACTATTTATAACTCTGAGAAATTATAAACCCTTCCAAACTGAAGACCTGATTAAGTTTTGCATCCACAAGGCACATCCTTGAGATTTAAGCTACTGTGTCAAATCTCAAATCCCAGGTAGTTTGTTTGCAGATGCTTCTCTTGTTCAGGCTGGATAATTGTGGATTTGGAAATAGTCCTCCAGATACAAAGAATATGCCTTTTTTATGATTCGTTTTCTTGTGGCTGAATTCAGTGGATTGATCATATTTACATTCTCAAGGCTGACTAGGTGGGTATCTTTAGCATTGTTCGGATCGTCTTCAAAAATATATTTATTTATTTATTTGTTTGTTTGTTTGACTTGTATGCCGCCTGCACTCTGCAAGAGTCTCCAGGCAACTTCCAACATCAATTAAAACAGTTCAGTTAAAAACAGACACTAAAAACCAATACGGCCACATCCATTCTACAAAAGCAAAAATAAAGACAAAAACAAAAACAATCTACAAAAACAATCTAGATCCATGACTTATTAATTAAAATTAAAACCTTCAATTAAAAACTTCAATTAAAAAACTTCCGGAACAGGAAAGTTTTAACCTGGCGCCAAAATGTCAGTAATGTCGGCACCAGTCAGATGTCGTTTGGGAGGGCATTCCAAAGACCGGGGGCAGCTGCCGAAAAGGCCCTCCGCCTACAGGCCATCCCTCTCACCTCACTGAGGGACGACTCTTTCAGGAGGGCCTTCTGGCTAGATCTCAGTTGCCGAGTAGGTTCGTATGGAAGGAGGCAGTCCTTCAGGTATCCAGGGCCCAAGCCGTTTAGGGCTTTATATGTCAAAACAAGCACTTTGAATTGGGCCCGGGCAACAACTGGTAGCCAGTGTAACCTGGCCAGAATTGGCTGAATATGTTCTCTCGTGGGAAATGGCCCTTTAATCTGTCCGACGATCCACCCACTAACAGCACTTCCGTCTTGTCTGAATTAAGCTTCAATTTATTAACCCTCATCCAGTCCATTATCAGGTCCAGACACGAGTTCAGTTTAGAGACTGCCTCACCTGGATTGGTGGGAAAAGAGAGGTAGAGTTGAGTGTCGTCAGCATATTGCTGACTTCTCAGCCCAAACCTCCTGATGACCTCTCCCAACGGTTTCATGTAGATGTTGAACAGCATGGGGGACAATATTGAGCCCTGAGGAACCCCATGGCATAACCGCCATGGGGCCGAGCCACTGTCCCCCAGAACCCCTTCTGGACACGGTCAGCCAGAAAGGAACGGAACCACCGTAAAACGGTGCCCCCAACTCCCAACCCAGCTAATCTATCCAGAAGGACACCATGGTCGATGGTGTCGAAAGCCGCTGAGAGGTCCAGGAGTATCAACAGGGTCACACTCCCCCTGTCTCTCTCCCGGGAAAGGTCATCATACAGGGCGACCAAGGCATATGCAGAATTATGCTCAATTTCATACAAATGTAGGTAGAAACATTAGAGCAACCAGACCCCAAATAAATGTATTAAATCAATGTAGCTCTCTTTAAGGATTTAATTGAGGATATGGCACCAAATGAATCTGCCCAGCCTGGATTAAAACTGAAATCCAGTATGCATTTATCTGACAGGAAGCCCCACCAAATTCAATGGGGCTTACTTCTAAACATACGTAGATGGACAGGACTGAATTAATTGTTAACCACAAATGGAATATTGCGATGGATGAATTCAGCACAGTACAGTTTTAAATGGGAAGAAAGTTTCTTGGTGTATTTCTTTGGACAGAAATGCTACTTGCTATCATCTTCTTCAACAAGTAACCTTACATAAAATGTCTACTTACTTAGATTCTTCCCATTTTAGCTTGATCCCCATAACTTTAATATAAACTAGCAAATTTAGCAAACTCCAATAGACACTGATCTACATTACTAAAGATTTGTAGTACACTTTTCTAATAAATTTTAGAAAATGACTGAATTCAAAAACAGATGTATTGCAGGTCAATTTAGTTGTCTGTTTAGGCTTGTATTGTCTACCCTGCCTGGCAACAGCTCTACAATCTGTCAGGCAAAGGTACTTCACATTATTTGCCACCTGACTTTTTTTAAACTGGAGAAATCAGGTTTTGAATCTGGGACCTTTCAGGTGGGAAGCATATAGAGTTACAAAGCATCCACTATCTCTATTTTCAAAATAGTGGCACAGTAATTTGCACTTTATTATTTCATATATTTCTTTCATATATATTTAGAATTCATTTCAGAAATTTAGAATATTTAATCCCATCTTTTCCTCAAGGTGGTATACAGTAGCAAACACAATTAGAACACATTGGCCACAATAGCAAATCAAAATCAAACTAGAGTAGGCCCATTGAATCAATGTGAGTCAACTCCTCCGTAAGATCTACTGATTCAAAGTCACAAGTAAAGTAGTCCCATTTGAATCAATGGCACTTAGCAAGGAACTGACTGACCAAATCCCCACCGATTCAGTGGGCCTACTCTAATACAATATACTACACTGGCAACAGGGTTTTGGCCACTGAACTATATAAAAGACCCACATGAAATCTCAGGCTACATTTCCACTCTTGGGCTCTTGATGAACTCACCAAAGCTTATGCTGTAATAAGTGTCTTCAGTACACATCGAGCCCTGTACAAGCAAATAACCTCTGTTGCAAGAGAATGTTCTTTCCCATTCCTCTACAGTCCTTTATGATAAATGAAAACCAGCTCCAGCAGATTCTCAGCCCCCCAGAGCCAGTTTCATGGGTTAAAAGGGGGAAGGAGGATTGAACATTAGGTGATCCTGTTAATAGACAGTGAATGACAGCATCCTACTCCCAGCCTTAGTCTTGAAGGTGCTCCAGTTCTTTCAGTTTTGCTGCAGCAGATTAACACAACTACTCCTTTGCAAGTTAGAGTTCAACTAGATGGGCATTTGTTCCACAATTTGTTCTGGGCTGGGGAGAGCTCGCTCACTCCTTTGCCTGGAGCCCAAATGTGCCATTGCCAATAACCCCATCACTGATCGATGCCTACGCACAACTTTTTGTGTCTTTCTCAGGGGCTACAGGGTTGTGGTTTTTTTTTTGTGCAGATAGAATTGCTTCATTTTGTTTTGCTTCTAGCGTGTGCAATCACTGGGATCAAAACAAAATTTAAGTTGTCCCTTTGCTAAAGCTACTTAATAAGCTTGAGAAATGAAAAGTTTGCTTCCCAATCCCCTGTGAAGAGGAAGAAAGAGGAAGTTTTCCATTTCTTTTAAATTGTTGCTAATGCATCAGTGGTGCTTTGAAAGGTCTTTTTAAAAAGACCTTTCAATGCATTGCTGATGTGCTGCATCAGTTAGCAACAATTAAAAAGAAATGGAAGATTAAGTGGCTTAGGGAAAGCACAGAGGAGAAGACAGAAGGGGATTTTATTTTTGCTTGCTTTTGTGTTATTCTTTCTCTTTAAAGGGAAGGAACATTGGTCTGGATCATGCTAAACAAGGTAGCTTGAAGTGTGATGTGGTTGATCCTTGCAAGTTGGTGCAAGGATTGCTCCAAACAACATACCACACCTCAAAATGACTCTGTTTAGCACAACCTAAACCGATCCAGGCTTTGATAATTGGGCCATCTAGATCACAAGAGAGTCTTTAGGTATTTACCTTAGGAATTTGTTGAGATCCCCATGCTTCATGTATTCGAAGACCATGATGAGAGGATCTCCTTCCACACATACTCCATAAAACTTCACAATGTGGTCATGCTGCAAGTTTGTCAGTAGTTCTGCCTCTCGATGGAAGTCTTTGCGGGCATTATCACTGGCATCTTTTAGCGTCTAGAAAGAAAAAGAATCCACCAAAATGGGTTGTGGAAGAACAGCAAAGATGGGGCCATAAAGGTTTCCCATTGGAGTTCCAGGATCTGGGAGCAGTGACAGAGAAGGCTCTCTCCCGTGTACCCACCAAGTGCACCTGTGAAGGTGGAGGGACCAAGAGAAAGGCATCCACTGATGATTTTAATGCCTGGGCAGGCCCATAGAGGGAAATGTTTTCTTCTAGAGAGAGTCTGGTATTTTTTGGAGGTTTGGGGGGGGGGGAATCATAAACCTTCCTCTCATCCTTTCAGAAAAGGGGGCCAGTTTGCTAAATATTCTCTGAATATCCCCTGCCACAGTTTTACTGTACCAGCTCCCTATCCTACCACACAGTACCCTGGAATGCTTCTACATTTGCAGTGTTGTGAGGATGAAAAACAGGGGCTGGGCTACCCACACAATGGACACAGCATGAATGAATGAATGAATGAATGAATGAATGAATATTCAGGGGGGAGAGAATCCAGGTGTTCTGCTGCCACCTGAACAGTGGTGATATCTACTCCCAGGAAACTCTTGGATAATTCCTCCTCCCCCTTAGAGAACATTCTGCAAAATAATCCCTCCCGCACACTTTGCCATTTAAGTCACACAAAGTAGGCTAAAGATGTTTGAGAAGCCATTTTCACTGAGTGGCAACATTCCCATCTATTTGCTTTTAGCAAAGAGAGGAAACCTTTTCAGACTACAGCTCCCAGAATGGGATGACTACATCATCCAGCATGGATGGTTTTTGTTCATAAGGTAACCTTTCCCATCTCTGAATGCTAGTGAGCTAACGGTGAGCTTGTATGTCACTGAAATTCCAGTGAAAAATCTTCTGCACCCACAACCTGGTTCCAGAATGCCTGCAACCAAATCAGACTCTTTCCAGACAAACCAGAAGTATAACAAATATGGCAAAAACAAGGTTCTGTGTCTGTTGTTCTCTTTCCCCCCCTAAAACCAAATGTTCTGATTACCTTTACTTATAAAGTTATTTACTGATAGAAGCTGAGAATATTTGCTGCCTTCCCCCGCCACATTGCCCAGCACTTCATTTCAAATTTTAGTCTTCCCACAGGGCACAATAACTGCTATTTCCTAACATGCATACACAATACTCATCTGGGTTGCCCAGCAACCAACAAGAAGGCATGTCAAAGATCCAATGAATGAAAAGAAAATGTGACAATACTTGAACATTAAGTGAGATTATGCTTCCTTCTGGGGGCAACTTACTCAGATTCCTTTCTGCCGAAAACCTTACTACAATGGAATATTAGTCACAAAGTGCCCATTCCATCTGGGAAAAATGAAGCTCCCCCCATCCCACCGACCAAATTATTCTTTTGTATAAAAGGAGGGTGGAATATCCCCTAGAATCACAGTTCAATTTCCAGCCCAACATATATTTTTATTCAGAAATTAGTCCCACTGTTCAAAAGATAAACACATTTGTCAATTATTGCTTCATTCAGTCCCTCATATTTCCCACTGTAAGTCTGTTCTATGATATTTCTGCATCAGTTAGGATTTTTTTTAAGTTGGCCCCAAATTCTGTGTACATTTTCATGTCACCTTCTGCTCAAATATACGTTTTTCTACATAATGTTGTCTGATATGTGTCCTTTTCTATGCATTTCCCCAAATACAATACACATTTGTATGTTATTTTCACTAATATAATGGCTGGATATCTCAATGGTTTAAGGCATATGTAGAGCCAGAGGTTGGAAGTTCGATTCCCCTCTGTGTCTCCTTGACAGGGGCTGGGCGCAATGATCCACAGGGTCCCTTCCAGCTTTGCAGTTCTAAGATGCTGCTGCTGATGATTATATACACAATTTTTGCCAACATATATGTGCACTTTTTTGACTGAAGAACTGCATAACAAAATTCAAGAGTGTGAGTATAGCTGTATAATTCTGTTTTCAGTCTATATAATGCTTTGAGTTTTAAGTTTGTGTTAACTGTGAAATGAACAGAGTTCTTTTTCATTCTTACATTATAATCTTGGGGGCTCACTTCCTGGTAAGTGAAGTGGCATATAGACAGGACTGTAGCCTCAGTGTATGTGTGTGTGTATGGGTGTGATTATCCATTGTGTGTGAAAGAGATTTGCATCATCTGCACTCTTACATTTCATCTCTATATCAAGGTGACAATTATTGTGTTAACAAGAGAGAGAGCTAAAACCTAACTACAAAGGAAGAGTTCCAGATCTGTCAAGTCTCACACCCTTTAGTCCCACTCATCCTTTCAAGCTGTATTCACAAAATGTGCTGATGCGGGGAGGGGGAGGTAACCAGGTAATGCCCAGGCTTCTTCCCATGTCTTGTGTGCATTCATAGGACAAGAAAGGAGCTCTCTAAGTGTACACGCAGCAGCTCTTTCATATGATTGGGAATAGGGTGGAAGACTGGGGCCCTCATGAATATGTAGGGTCTTTTTTTGGATCTTTTAATGAATGCACAGAATTGAAGCCAGTGGGTACAACATTATACCTCCATACCATCTCTCCATGTTTTTGCTGAACAAAGTTCATCAAGATTGCATTGCCTCAAAATAACATCAAGTTTACAGTTCAGAAGAAGATGAATACACACAATGCTTGGAAGATGTTTTCCCCTTGGTGGAACATTTTTTATCTGTTTTGTAGGGCTGAAAAAGATGCAACACTTTAAGAATGACCCAGCTTTTTGCTGCCTGAGATAAATGAGGAGATGTTCACCTTCTCCAACAATGAAGCTAAGCTTCTGGACATTCACAAGTCTTGTGGACAATTTTGTTGTAGTGCCCCGTCGCTGCTCTGCTTCTCAAAGTTTGTTGGCAGCTCTCCAACAAGTAGGGATAAGCAAGCTCAGGACTCTGGGAGCCCGATTTGTGCCACTAACCTTTTTCTGCAGGCAGCACAGAGGTTGGAAATAGCTATTTTCTGCCATATTTTTCTTCTGCTCCTGGAGGCCTCCAGAATGAAATTTGCTTCTATTTTTGTCTGGGGACGCTTCTGGGTGTATGTGAAAAAATGGCCCTGGGGCATTAGATGTGTCAGATCTCTTGCCTACTTCTCTTCTACAGGAACAATTACGATAGATAACAATGGAAATAGCTACAATTTGCAACCATTACATTCATGGTAGACACGTGTTCCTTTTACCTTCACTGCAACTAAAATTTTGTCCTGCTCAGGATACAGATTATAACATTCAGCCAAGAAGACTTTTCCAAAGGCTCCTTCTCCCAGTTCCCTTTTGAGAACAATATTGTGTCGCTTGATGTGCTGGACAACTGAAAAATAAAATACAACATGATTAGAAATCCATTTTTGGGAGGAGAGAGGAGCAACAGGAGTTTGGGAAGAACAGTTTGCTATATTGCAAGGGTAAAGAATATGTGGATGTTGCTGGAATCCCAGTTTTCAGCAGTTTCAGACAGCATGGCCAATGGTGGGAGATGTAGTTCAGCAACATCTGGAGGGCTACACATCCCTCACCCCTCCTATACTTATTTGTGTTTTTTCGTACCAGAACAATGCTTGTGTTTCTATTAATTAAATGGTACTGAGAAGTTAGTAATGCTTTCACTTCCCTCAGAGACAGATGATGGAAGAGGTCTTATGAAGCAAATGGTCCCTGCCGTTCATCTGTCTGAGGCACAAGCAAAACTGCCATTGGGGCCAAGACTTATGTAATGCACATATTACTTACAGCCAAAACAAATAATAACAATGGCATCTGTTCATCTCTCTTTTCTAGATGGAACTGTAATTCTATTAAGAACAGCCAATTGCTATGCAAAAGATATGTGAACAGAAACATGGACAGCTCAGAACAATACAAATATAACAATGTGGGGAAAAAAAAGAGAAGCCTTGGTTAAGGGAGTGGAAAAGAATCCGGACAACATGTGAACAACAATAGGTTAGCACCTATTGTATAGACTGAAGGCCTTCACAGGTATTTCTCCTGTTTCTATTAGCATAGTAATTGCAAAGTAAGAAAATCACACACCATGGGACACCACAGTTTACCTTCTCTTTTATGACAAAATATCCTGTATTAAAAGATGCAGGCATGACTATCCTTTCAGTAGTAATTACAGGTGAGTTTGATTCCACTGTCCTCCTAGGCCAGTGATGGCAAACCTATGGCATGAGTGCCACAGCTGGCATGCAGAGCCCTCTCCGTGGGCATGCAAGCCATAAGTCACCATCTAGAAATACTTACCCGTCCTCCGATCCTGGATCTCGGCACTCCCCTCTGCTGGTGCAGTGGTCCAGCGGAGGGGTGCAATGGTGGCCATTACCGGTCTAGCCCGACGGGATCAGAGGACGGGTAAGTATTTCTCTGTTAATACCGCCCCTAGGGAAAAGAAAATAGCATTTAACCCTTGCACTGCAGGGGCAGTTGTTTTTTCTAAACTAAAACCTCAGTATTCAAGTTTAATTGCAGTGCTGGCACTTTGAAATACATAAGTTGGTTTTGTGTTGCAATTTGGGCACGCGGGCTCAAAAAGGTTCGCCATCACTGTCCTAGGCAGTCAGCTTATCTCACTATTAAACTGAATCTAACAACCAAATATAGTGTTAGATCACTGATTCTCTGCCAGTTGTACATGTGCATGTACAACTTAAAAAGACCCAAGCTGCTTACAACAATTAAAAGACAGCATTTAAGTTAGTAACAATGAGTATACAATACTAAAAGGATCAATGAATACAATACCAACAAACAACACCAAAACACATTCAATGCAATAAGGTACAATAATGCATTTTAAAAACCCAACTCAGCAGCCATTCTCTCAGGGGAAGTGTTTGCCTGAAGAGAAATGTCATTGCTTGCAGAATGACAGTAAAGATGTGGCCAGCCTAGTTTCCTGTGGGAGGGAGTTCTAGAGTCTGGGAGCAGCAATGGAGAACATAGATGTTTTGCACAGGCAGACTCTGTTCAGACTGCTCCCTCCTCAATATCCAGCCTGACTCCTGGGATGATTCTATGCATCTTAAAGCTAGGAAAATTATTTTTCTGGACTACCAATCCCAGAGTCCCCTGCCACGATGACAAGTATACTGAACACCTCCTTCCAACCAGATCTGCCCGTCCTATAAGATCCTCACAGGCTGGGTGGTTGAAAATTCTGACTCTGAGAGAGGCCCAAAAATGATGACCAGAAATCAGGCCTTCTCGGCAGTCGCACCGCAATTGTGGAATAGTCTACCCGAAATCTGCCTGGCCCCTTCACCGGGAACCTTTAAAAAACTGCTAAAAACCCATCTTTTTAGATAGCCCTTTCTAGATTCACATACATTATGATACAATAGCGCCTGAACAATTAACTCCAACCCACCGCCATGTTTCTATTTTATTTTTCTTTATTTTATTATGTCTTCTCTTGTAGTTTTTGTAGTTGTTTTCCACTTTTTAAGTGATTTTATTTTATTTTATCTTAATTTTATGGTTGTTATTGTACATTTATTGTTATGTTGTTGTTGCTTGTTTGTACACCGCCCAGAGTGGCCTGGCAGCCAGATGGACAGTATAAAAATCAATCAATCAATCAAACAAACAAACAAACAAACAAACAAACATTCTATTATATAGATTGAAATATTACAAAGGCCTTTAATGGACGATGTAATCAGGGTTGTATGTGGTACAGAAAACTGTACTGTGACACAAGAGAGTTCTCATATTAATTATTGTATCATTTAATAATAATAATAAATAATAAATTTATTTATTGTCATTGTAAGTATATACATAGTATACCCATACAACAAAATTCACACAGACACCCAGAGACCAGACCCACATGCACACACATAAAAAATCCTCAAACACTCCCCACCCACTAAAAATCCCCCACTAAGAATCTACACCGCAGGCCAAGTAACACTGTCCAACTATTCACTACTGGTGGTCTTTAAGCTCATTATTAAGTGCAATTATAGCTCTGGGATAAAAACTATTCCGAAAATGTGTGGTCCGAGTCTTAATTGTTCTATATCTTCTGCCAGATGACAACAGTTCAAAAAAGTTGTAAGCAGGATGGGAAGAGTCTCTCAGGATGTTGTGTGACTTCCTCAGACAGCAGGATGTGAAGATGTCATCCAGGGTTGATAGCTGGAGCCCGATGATATTCTGGGCAATTTTAATGGTTCTCTGTAGAGCTTTTTTGTCTGCTTCGGAGCTACTCCCAAACCATACCAGAATGCCATAAGTTAGGACACTCTCAATGGTGCTACGATAGTAGGACAGAAGTAAATGCTGAGATAAATTTAACTTCCCAAGCATTCTCAGGAAATACAGCCTCTTCTGTGCCTTCTTCACTAGCATGTTGGCATTTATAGTCCATGAGAGGTCCTCTGAGATGTAAGTGCCCAGAAATTTAAAACTACCAACTCTCTCCACTTCCTCGCCATTTATGTACACTGGTAAATGTACATTTCTCTTCCTCCTAAAATCAATTATGAGTTCTTTAGTTTTTTTGATGTTAAGTGTAAGATTATTTTCTTTACACCAGAGAATCAACCCTTGTACTTCCTTTCTGTAAGCAGACTCATGGTTCTTATTTATGAGCCCCACCACTGTCGTATCATCCGCAAATTTAATAGTTGCGTTGGTGTTATACAGTGGGGTGCAATCATGTGTGTACAGGGAATAGAGGAAGGGACTTAGCACACAGCCCTGGGGAGCTCCTGTACTTAGTACCAGGGAAGAAGAATGGTGAGATCCCATCCTTACTGACTGTGGTCTATCTGTCAGAAAGTCCTTTACCCACACACAAATTTATGAAGTTTTTAAAGGTAAACACATAGCAATATGTGTGCATCTATTTGGATATAACTCTTGGTTCATGCAATGTAGTTAATAGATTTCATCTACTTAATAATGAAATGGTACCTAGGCTGGTGTAGAGAACAGAGTGAAAGATTAGGACTTAGGAAACCTGGTTCAAATCTCTACCTGGCCATGGAAACTCACTGGCAAGGTAGCACTGGTAAAACCACTCCTGAAACATTTCATTTACTTTGAATACCCTTTTAGGATTCACTACAAGTCAGATGTAACACACACACACACACTAGCATTTAATTAACAGATTTCATCCATTACCTTCAGAAAGATCAGAGTTGTGAGTTACTATTAAAATCACAAATGGTGTGTAACCTAAAACACATCCCTCTCTCCCGAAAACCCAACAGTCAATCAAATCTGAACAAAGAATGGCACATCAACACATAACAATTCAAAGAGAAAACCAAAACTAACAAAGGATTCAATTACATTAGTGAAATACATTGGATTCTGGGTCATGGTTTTTCAAATTGGTGTAAAGTCACATGGTAATCATGTGAATTTTATGTTGCTGTGTGCATCCCCTTGGGACAACTTTAATCCAGTGTTAAGCTTAGTTTTAGGTTGATCCAAGGAACTACACAGGATTTCCCTCTTTCCTACCCTGGTGCTCACTGCCTCTCACAGGCACTCACCACAACTGCTGCGATGTTATTTTTAATATTTGTTAATTTTTTTATTTATTTCAAAATGGAATAGCACTAGTTTAGTATTACAGATAGGGGGGGAAAATGAAACATATACACGGACATACGCTCCCACACTGCACACATTGATCAGTCCCATTGGAGTCCTGTGGAAGGTGCTTCCTGACTTACCTCTTGGAGCCTCCGATTTCCTTCGCCAGCATTTCTCTCTCCCTCTTCCCCTCCATTTCTTGCAAGCCCGCCACAGATAGGTGTTCCTGTTAAGTTGAGGCAGGATGGGGGGAAAGAGGGGAGAAAGACGTCTGGAAGCCGATCAGAGGCTCCCCCTTCAGTAAATTTTTAAAATGACAGCAGCCTCCTCTCCATGCCTGAAAACTGCTCTGCTGGTGTGGCTGCTTTGGGGGGGTTGCCAAAACCATTCAAAAGAAATTGCTTTCACAAGCGAGCTATAACAAATGAACCCTCAAGGAGTTGATTAAAAAACTTCGATTAATGATAAAAAATGCTTCCCATCAAAATAAATCCACACTCCCCTGTGCGTCATGTAGTTAGCATTTTAAACATCTAATTGAAACATGTTAACCCTAATTCAAAAGCAGGTTTCTTTCCAAGTGTAACTGAGCTCAAACACAAGAAACAGCATGTTTGGGTTTCTTTAAAATGTTGCCAAATGATATTTACCAGGATTACTTGATAGACAGGACGACAGTCAAACTGGTACAAAACCAGTGTAAGTAGGCCATGTAGACAAACCCCAACAATCCTTCCCTGAAAAGTTTAAAATGTGTTGATGTGAAAGCACTTATAACTACTGCAATTTTCTACAATTACAAGATGTGGTGGTGATGATCACTTGCAACTGCTAAAAGGAGGGATTGAGCAAATTCTCGCATCATAAAGTTATCATTGGCTACTAGTCAAGATGGCTGTATGCCCCTGGATCAGAGAAATCATGCTTCTGAATAAATGCCAATTGCTTAGGAACACTTATGTCCTGCTCTTTGGCTTCTCAGGAGACTTATAGATGGCTACTGAAGGAATAGGATGGAAAACTAGACAGGCCTTTGCTCTGATCTGGTAGGTCTCTTTTTTATGTACTTGTGCTAAAAGTAGTTGGAGAAGAAACATGAGAATGGGATTGTTGAAATCACAGTTAAACAGCTCTGTGGGTTAAGACGAAAAAGTTTAAGAGGGGAGAATGCATTCATTTCCAAAGGGATCAGGGGCATCCGTCATCCTGGGATGTCTCTGATCATCAGGACTGACTGAGCTCTGCAGAAACTGATTCTGAACACCACTGCCTCAGGAAATAAATTAAAAGAAGGAAAATACTGAAAAACAGACTGTGTTTATCTCTTGTCACATCCTTTTTCCAATTTCTTTACCAGCTGCTCCCCTTTATTGCATTGCAACAACAAGAAATCTGGAAGGAGAGAAGGAAATTCACATAACCCAGGAAGATAAAATATGTCCCTCTTTTAATTAAATCCAACCTACTCCAATCACTTGCTCCTCTTAAATTAAACTGCCACTTACTCTGTCTGTTCCATTCAACGGCTGAGATAAAGATATTTCATTCTAGCAAATATGATTTACACTCTTGCTCTGAGGTAAAAAAAGGGAGAAGGGAAATAACACAAGACAGAGCAATCTTGCCAACAGAGTTTGCATTACTGCCAGCCAAAGAAACTTCTTGTTGATGGACTCACATCTTGGATCCTTCACTACTTTTTCTGTAGTATGTTAGTGTGCCCTCTCCTCTTCTCCCACCTTTTGCAAACAAACAGAAATAAGAAAGATTTAGGTCAAAATTATGTAGGGATGAACTTTGTGCTTAGGGACAAAGCATTTTTTCTCACACTGTTTGCCATCCACTGTGCAACTGAGCATGTGAGTAGGGAAACAACTACTTCACTGACCAGTGGAAGCTGAGGAGCATGACCGCCATCTTGCAGTGCAGGTGGACTCACTTGCATGACTACCTACTTATACGGCTTTAATGGTTAAAATACTGGGCCAGGCACATGGCTTGGCTGTTATGCAAACCACTAACTGCTTCTCTTTTCAAATGGTACAAGTGGAAGTTAAAAATGGAATTCAAAGATTATCTACTCCAAGCCCCTGCTGATGCAAGAAACCTACTACTGCAACAAGCCAAGAAAATGTGTCTGAAAGAGTGGGGAGGGGGAAAATGCAGGAGATATGGTGAGGATTCCAAGTTGGCTGCTAGACAGAAAGGAGGGCAGACCATTAGTTGTCTTTCCCTTCTTTCAGTTTGGAATCTAGCCAAAGAAGCTGTATGACAAAGGCAGACCATCAAGCTTAAGGATTCTTTTTAATGCCAGGTCAGTTGCAGAAAAATCTTCAGTTATAGAGGATTTGATTCTGGATGAAGGTGCTGACTTGACTTGCATCATAGGGATCTGGTTGAGAGGGAGTCTGTCTCACCCTCCTCTGTAGACTAAACTATTCAGTGGTACACAAGGCCAGGCTGGATGGTTGAAAGGTTGCAGTCTACAAACTTTCAGTCTTACTAACCATATGCTCCATCCAGCAGTCAACCAATTTTGAGATGACGCTGCTGTGGCTTGGTGACCAAGACAGTGTTGGGATTCTGTTGGCATGCCATCCACTCTGCTTCCCAAAGTTCCCCTCCTTTAACTACTGGGAGCAATTTCTGGTGCAGTGCTGGACTAGCCCAGGCTTTTTGTTCTGGGGGACTTCAACATTCATATTGAAGTTGCTCAGCTAGGAGTTGCTTAGGATTACATGTTCACCATGACAACCGTGGCCCTGTTCCAGGTGGTGGTTGGTACCACACATGTGGCAGGGCATACTTCAGGTCTGATATTTTTGTCTGGTGAAAATTGTGAACTGAAGGTGGAGGGGTTACATATGACTCTGTTGTCATGGACAGATCACTAGCTGGCTAATTTTAGACTGGCAGCTGGTGTGAACCTCTGTAGGGGTGGTGGACTGATTAAGATAGTTTGCTCCAGGTGCCTGATGAATCCTAATGGTTTCTTGAATGCACTTGGGAAGCTTTCTACTTTGTTTATCGATGGTACTGTCGAAGCACTGATTGATTGGTGGAATATGAAGGGCAGTTTAAAATACTGCTGCTAAGTGCCTTCTCTACCTACAGAGCTGGGTCAGCTTTCTGGTTCCAGAGGGAGCTGAGAGCAATGAAAGAAAAAGGCCAGAGGCCAGAACAACATTGGAAGATGGCTGAAATCGTACACTGCAGAGACAAGACTACTAAGAAAGCCTATGCCTATGTCTCTGTTACTATTGCTTCTGCACCTAGGAGATCAACAGTGCTTTCCCGCCCTGTGCAAGACCTCCTTCACCAGGGTACTGGGCACAGAGAGACAGAGCAATCAGTTCCTCACCGTGAACAGTTTACCATGTGCTTTGCAGACAAGGTGAGTCAAATCTACCTTGACTTGGACTCTAGTACTGAGGCAAGTCACGTTGATGTAACTTTGGCAACCACTTTTCTTTTTAGCAGAGGATCTTGAGGATGTGAACAGTGCGCTTGGCATGGTTAGTGCTATCACCTGGTCTCTCAATCCTTGCTCCTTCTAACTAATCTGCCATGGTGGAACTGATGCAATGGTTAAGGAGCGGGACAAATAGTTCCTTAAAGGAAGGATTGATCTCTTCCCGCCTAAAAGAAACTGTAATAAAACCATTTTTAAAGAAACCTGCCCTTGAGCCAAAAGTTTTAACTATAGGCCAGTCATCCATGCCTTAGTTACAGTACATCACACTTTGACTACTACATGGAGCCATCCTTGAAGAGGGTCCAACATCTTCAATTAATGCAACATGTGGTAGCTAGGCCTTTATCTGGTGCCTGGTATCATTCATGATCATATGATCCCAATACTGAAAGAACTGCACTGGTTAGCAATTGCTTACCAATCTCAATTCAAGATGCTGGTCTCTACCTGGCTAAGGGAACACCTGCCTTGTTATGAGCCTGTCTATACATTAGGACTGTCAGGAGAGGCCCTATTAAAAAATCAACAATTTTAGAAGCCCATTTATCAAGTACATGAGAAGGCCTTCTCCTGTGTGGCTCCTAGACCATGGAATGCCCTTCCAAGTTGCAATCTGTTTCCACTCTGACTGATTTTAAGAAGAAAGTAAAAACACCTTGGTATCTTTTGCTGATTTTACTCATTTTTGATGTATTTGCTTAATTTTAATGGTTTTTTAGGTGAGCTGACTTATATGATTTTACAATATTTTAGCTAAATGTGATGTTATCTGTTAAGTTTGTAAGCACTATCTTTTAGTGGAAAGGCTGGGTAGAAATGTAATAAGTAAATAAAATATACACAGCTACTGTATGCTTTGATAATATATAAATACATAATATTATGTACTTTGATGATACTTTGATGAACAATGGCTACCCAGCGCTGAGGCCGGCATTGTTCCCTGAATCGACCACTTGAGGTCTTTTACCTTAAAAAGCTTAGCTATTGACCATCCATGGGGTGGTGTAGTCAGGCCTCACAGGGTCAAAGCACTGAAACATTTTGACTAGCAGGTACAATGTTGGGAACACAAGTCTATACATGTCTCATCTTCACATGCGAGGATAATGAAACACAAAATTGTTCTCCTTGCTCTGAAAGAAGGTAAGATATTCTGTGGCACTCCTAGTAACAGAACAAGAATGACAGTTTTTTTTTTAAAAAAAACGAACGAAACATAACTGTGCAAAGAATGTAAACAATACAATAATACACACTAAGCAAAATAATCAGCCAACTGTTTTGTGCACCACACATGTATGCTTTGTTTCCAAAAGGGAAGGGAGACTAGATTTGTGCAGAGAGAGTTTGCATTATATTATGGAGATCTGCATGAGGGGAAAAAATGCTCCTTGCCTTTCTTTCATGTGGAGGCAAGAAATTTTGCAGACCCTGAACAGTCCTCTTCAAGGTATTTCATCAAGTCAACATTATATAAACAGATGACAGCAAACAACTGAGAAAGCATTCTTTATATGACGTTGTCTAAATGGGCGGGATAAAAATCTAATAAATAAATAAATAAATATATCCTTAGATACCATCATCTACCATAATCTCCTCTCAGGGAGAAAAGCAGCCTAGAAGTAAAACAATTTGGAGTATCTTGGTTTCAAATGGGCAATTAAGGCTCAGCTGTTTGACAAAAGACCTGGTGGAGATGGAAACTGCTAGAATTTATTGTTGATACAGAACAACATAGCTGCCTACATTTTGAGTATCTCCTTGGGCATGTTATCATAGCTATTGTGATGATGAGCTCCTGTACTTCAGAATTTACCACAATTTACTACTCTTGACCGTAGGATCCTTTCACCTGGGCTCCACCACTGAACTATAGTGTCTCCAAGCTAAATGTACAGGGGGTTATAAGCGCTAAGGTTGGGAGTGTAGCAGATATCAGACATTTAACTTTACAATGATGTCAGGTCTTTACGGCAAGAAAAAATGCACACACCGTAACATTTAGTTATGAGACTAGGTGACAGGGAACAACCTGAATCTTAGCACATAGGATGATTCAGCTGGATCCCTTAATACAATTTTGGTCCGAGAGCAAGACAAATGACAGTTTCTATAGTTACTGGTGCTATCCACACCTAAGCATCCATTTCATTACCCCCTCCCCCGCCAAATTTCTCTGAACTCACTCTCTGAGTTGATAATTAGAGCATTCCATGCCAGGCAGCTGTCACTAAGAAACAGGAGCTGCCCAAACACTTTGACAATACAGCGCCTGCAAGTTTATTGGCTGATTTATCACACAATAATGATCTCGCTCACAGCCTTCTCTCTGTAGCATGGGAAGCAGGGGAAGATGGCCCATAAAAGCCTGGACATTTTGTTCTGATGCAGCTGAAAGGAGGGGAAACAATTAGGAGAATTGGTGTTCAAAATTGCTGCCCTCCCCACAGGCATACTGCTGCTCAAAAAGTGGGCACCAGGCAAACATCCAAGGCTAGTTGCTATTCACAGAGATGCACAGGTCCAGTCTTCCGGCAGATGCAAGGTTTTGCTGAACAAGGGCATACGCAGATAAAGAGCAATAAAAACCACAAACTCACACACAGGAAGAGAAAGGTCAGGAATGGCTGAATAGACTTTATTCAGTCTTGACTCAATTAGCCTAATGAATTTGACCTTAAGGCAATATTCTTCAAACTTTGAAGTTCTAAACCTACTGTACCTTTGCTTCTTTAATTACATTTTAAAATCTTCCTCTTCCTTCAAGGATCTTACAACAATGTATGCGACCCACCTCCTTTTATCCTCAGAACAAAGAAACAGTAATTTGCCCAAGGTCATCCAGAAAGCATGTGAGGATTAGGGATGGTTAAATCTGTTTTGCTTTCTCCAACCTTTTTAATAGTTTAAATCCCCCCCCCCCCTAGAATTGATGAAGAAATTTGTGAGTTCTGGACAGTTCTTTTCTGAAATGTGGCAAACACAATTCTGAGCCATCTACAGAAAGCAAAATTCATTAGTTACCACTACTCTCCTCATGGAATGGAGCATGTTATACCTGACTGCTATACAGCTGCTAGAAACACGAACCCTGCACCACAAACATGGCTGATTACACAGGTGTTCAAAGCCAGACTTTTAAGGGTTGAAATTCCATTGGCTAGACAGGCAAATCTATTGATTTAGCTTCCACCCACTCTCCAATAATTTAATCTCAAATTTTCTCTACTGAATTTAAGGGGGGGGGGGGGAAATCCTAATTTTAATTTCTTATTAGGGATATAATCTTCATTTATTTCATTCTCGCAGATGAGAATGAAACATATTGAATGTTTTCTCCCCACTGAGGAAGATCATGAGAATGTTATGCATTTTTGTCATTATGACACTTTTTTTGCACCAAAAAACTCCCCAACCCAACAACGAACTTGCAGAAGTATTTTTGAGCAAAAATTCGTTGAATTTTACGTTAAAAACTTGGAAATTAAGCAAATTAAAAATATGCTGCTGCCAGAACATGCTGGTCTCTTTGCTTTCCTCCAGGAGTGAAAAATCTCACAGTGGTTGAGCTTTTTTTTTTTTTTTTTCTTGATATGTTGAATCTTGCTTTCAGTGAAAAATGAGAAAAAACTGTGAGTATTCATTACTTCCTTAGTTTTTATGGACCAACAAAACAGATTTCTCATTAATCTCTGGGAGAAATTTGAACCCAGTCTTCCATGTCCAACCTTGTAGCCAGTTCATCACATTGGCTCTCATGTTGGTAATGAGAATGGACTGCACTACTGAGGTGAATATCCTTTGGGACGAACTGAGCATCTCCTGCCTTTTCTTTAAAAATACCCGTGGGTCAGGCAACTTAGAAACAGGCACATAAACAAATCTAATATGGATTAGTGAGAGACATCAGTTGGTGTACATTTAATCTCTGTGTGCATATGAAGGGTATCACAGTGGGAAACAGAGAAGGCCTTACGTGGCTGAGCATCCTCTCACTTCCTGGAACTTTGTGCCCTCTCTCTCAGTGTCTGATGGCCCCAAGGGAGCCTTTTCCATGGGTTAGGATCTTAAGACTGATGCTGGTCTTATGAGACAACTGAGCTGGCACCTCTGATTAATTAGGAACTTTTGACTTTGTAGTGCTAGTTAAAATACATCTGTTAGCATTCTATTAAAAAGTAAAAGATGCCATCATAAATAATAGTTTCCTCACACTCTTGCTGTTCTGTTGCATTTGAATCTTCCGTTAAAAGTTGCTGCTGACTGAATGTCCACCTCAGGTAAAGAGGGCTGCAGCGCCTTGTGGGCAGAGGTGATGTCAGCAGGAGTGACAAACCACCACTGATCAAAGACTTCCTTTGAGGATTTCAAGATGTGTGTGACTTCCTTGCATTGTGTATGAGTTGTGTGCACCCCCATAATGATCTTTCATCAGCAGTGAATCTTCTTTAAACAGTGGTGATTTGTTGTCTTCACAATTGCACAGACAGAGCTTTGCAACAGGATTTCAGCCAATGTATGGATTTTCCTTTGCCTCCTTCGCACAAACAACCTTGTACTTTGTGCAGAAAAGTTTGTGTGTATGTGTGTTGGAAAATAAAAGTTTTTTAGTGCAAAACATACATTCTATGCAAAGAAGTGGTGATGCTGACAAAAAAAAATCCACTGGTCTTTTCATTCTCATGTTAAAGCAAAAAATCTCATATTGATTCCTCATTTTTAGAACAACTCAAGAATGAGAAAATGGGAGTGTATCTATTACACCTTATCTCTCACTAATTTCCTGCTAATTTTTAACTTATTTCTAATTTCTTTCCAGAGCTCTGAAAGTTGCTTTAAAAAGTAATTATAGCAGTGGTTTCCAAAACGTTTTGACTCACGTTTCCCTTGATGTACTGGCCACTGACTGTGGCTCCCCAATACAGTAGAACTTCTGTATTTGCAGGATCAGTACCTGCGGTTTCACTTATCCACTGCCTTAATTAAAAATTAAAAATAAAAACACAAGAAATACATATTCCCAAAGTGTATTACCAGTACTGGCCACTAGATGGAACCAGAGACTATGCTATATACAGGTGGCTTAATGGAAACCCACTCATGCCCCGACTTCTCCAAGGAAAGCAGCTTCCAGTAAAATGGGGAAGCTGCGTTTGCGGAGGGAGAGCAGGGGAAAGCCTTCCTTGCAAACAGGAGGACAGGAAACCCAGTCCTTTGGCAAGACTGGGCCAGGGTTCCCTCTCTCCACCATGCACAGACACCAGAGAAAATGGAAGTAAGTGCTATACGATATTTTGGGTGAAGGGGGGGGGAGAAAGGAGGAGGAAGGATGAGAAGATACCGTGATGCTCCTGGGTTGGTTTGCTGGCACCTCACAGTGCCACGGTGCCAAGTTTGGGAACCACTGAGTTATAGGCTTTAAAGTCTCCAGTGTCGTAGTTAATCATAATTATAGTCAAAGCACTTTAAAATCAATTTACTTTCTTGTTTCTCAAAAGTAACTAAAGTAGTTATTTTAGTTACTTTAAAAATCAATCTGCTGCCCTGTAGTACAAAACTTCTTCTGTCTACCTCATGCTTGCCTTGATATCCTCAAGAAAACTGGCTGGTAGCACAATAGCAAAAGTCAGCACTACTGCCATCCATATTCCTCCATTATTGAGAGGGCGTACCTTTGTAACTGTAGAAGTAACTAAAAGGATAGTTACACCTCAAAAGGAGTGAAGCTATAACTTGTTGGTGTAGCTATATTTTGGCCACTGTGAAACAGAACTAATTGCAGGTGAGTAGTTACTGGCACCTAGTTACCTCCAAGGTCTCTGAAAATCACACTTTTATTGCTGTTGCTATTTGTTCCCACAGTTACTGTAAATGCAACTTTCAGGAGCAAATAGTAGCTTACCTGCCTCAATTGCAAATCCCAGTTGTTCGTTCTGTGGTGGGATCCTAGCATGTTGCTGCTCAAGAAATAATAATTCCCAAACCCATTTAGCAGTATGGAATTCATAGCTTTAGCTCTTTGGATCCTGGCCTAAGACATGGAATGGGCTGCTAGTAACAAAGGGAAATCTTATTTCATGGATCTGCAAATAGGCAGAATGTGGGTATCTTCTGAAGATTCCTTTATAGGACTGAAACAGATCTGACACTGATGGCCCATGACTGGAACAGGGTCTCATAATGCTTTTGGAGGCTCTGAGTTTGACTGGGATGATGACACTCTTGTAGCTCTTCTGTACCATTTTTACAAATCCGAACATCTCAAAAATTGCCAGGTTAAAAAAATAAGAGAGGGTATAAACTGCTCTAATAAAAACTTGAGATTTCTGCAAATGTTTTATTTTCAGGGGTGGAAAAACACAAAATAACCGTCAGAAGATCAAATAACGGATCTATGGCGTCATGTCTCTGTTGGCTCTTAGATCACGGAACTGTCCCAGATAATTAGTGATGTTTTTTTCTTTATTTATTTTCATGCTATGATTCCAAAACATATTTCCATTACTAAGTCTGCTCTTCGTCCAACATATGTGTTGCCTTAGCAAGAAAATTCCTCTAAGTATGTTTCATTATATTTCTTGCAGCCAAATTCAGTTATTCGGGGACAGCAAGATGTTCTTAACGTGAAGAACAGAGAGCTTTGCAGGAAAGGATTCTATATTACTACAAGGTGTGATCTGATTGCTAAGAAAGGAACAGATAATAGCATCTAAGTTTTGAACACTGGTTATTTCATTTGAAGTTTCTGCTGAAATCTGAATTGCATGGCATCCGTTTCTAGAATGAGAGGAACAGTTCCACTTTTCCCATACATTTTGGAGGAATCTTTTTACTTATAGTTAGTAGGAGCAGAATAAATCAATGCAGCATAAAGATACAGAGAAATCACGTGAAAATATGGTATGCTGGCCAGGCTAACTCTGAGTTAAATCCAATTTTGTGCTAAGGGAAATCTGCTAGTTTTATCCCTTTCCCCCCCCTCCCCTACAGCTTCCTAGTCTTTCAGACTAGTTTTTCAGAGTGCATTGGGGAAGCATTGGGTTTCTAACAGCTTCAGCGATGGAAGCCACTCCATCACAGAAATGACACAACTCGATGTGATTCTCTGACTTTTGTTGCTTATTATATCCTTATCCTTAAACATCCCAAGACTACTTGTAACTGATTTATTTAGATATTCACAGCTACCCTTTCTGAGACACAAGTCTAATTACTTTTCATACATTATTTCTCTAATTCTCTTTCTGCAACACAAAGATAACTATTGTGCCTTTTTAAAAAAAAATGCTGTCAAGTCAATTCCAACTTATGAAGACCCTTTCCAGGGTTTTCTATGAAGAGAATAGTCAGAAGTAGTTTACTGTTTTCTTCTTCTGGAACTGCCCTTGGATTGTGGAGCTTGCCCAAGGCTATAAAGGTTGGCTGTTCTCCTGGGATGCCCAGCTGGGAATCGAAGTCCCAACATTTGGGTCCACAGCCAGGTAGATAACTCACTTGCTTCTTACTACTCAGCTATAGGTGTAAAGGTGTAACGATACAGATGGACCTCCTCACATCAACTAATGCAAGGTCGAAAGGAGACAAGCATATTGACCATTTATTAGTTCTTTTGACCATAGTCTTGAGAGACCCTTAGGTTGTTATTTCTGATTCAGTCCATCTTCAAGTCAGCATTAGCTAGCACTATCATATTCAGACACTCTTCAGTCCAGGTTCAACATGTTACTGCCCCCCTAAGACTATATACAATGGCAAAAGAACTGTGAATGAAGATAGATCTCCCTGCTCAAAGTTAAAAACACTTCCTGATTCAAATCAGAACCGCAGCGTTTGGGGAGGGGAGTTTAACATTTTCCCCTTCAGCTATCCTGAAAAGAACTGTCTCAGTAAAAAGCACATATATGGAGAAATCAGGGCATCATAGTTACTGAGATGGGTAAAGCCGATGAATGAGAAGAGTTTCTGTATAGTGTACAACTGGGGTGGGCAACAGGGTCCATTTTCCAGCTGTCAGCCTCCAATAAGGGCTCCAACAGGTCTGGAAATTTCCCCAAATAACCACTACTGGGCAGGGTAGGGTAGGGTTAGGGAAGAGGCCTAAGAGCAGAAAACAAGAGCAAAATTGCTCCTCCCTTTTGCCAAAAATGTGTGTGTGTGTGTGTGTGTTTTAAGCATGGGAGGTGTGAAAAAAAGCCTATGGGAACCACAAATGGTCCACAGGCACACTTTGCCCACCTGAGGTGTATGTAATGTCAAGTAAAAATCTATGTAGACATTCCACCATGTTCTCAGCTGGATATCTTTAGCATACTCACTGCCATCTACAAGCACAAAGGTAGGCTTCAGAGGACAACTGTTTTAGAAATAATAAGTAAAGCTGATTTAATAAGAAAACAGGAAAGTA
Source organism: Intellagama lesueurii (assembly GCA_037013535.1). Classification (NCBI taxonomy): domain Eukaryota; kingdom Metazoa; phylum Chordata; class Lepidosauria; order Squamata; family Agamidae; genus Intellagama; species Intellagama lesueurii. Next base: position 72,887,566 of record JBAJHW010000002.1, read on the forward strand.
AAGACTCTGGGTTTTAAAAAGTCAGATGTCTGGTTAAGTTGCTCCAGTTCAAAAGAAAGAAAAGTCTCCCGGCCTCAGTTAATTGGTACTGCTAATCAAATTTCCTTCCATTTCTCCACTTAAGTATTTTAGGTACTCTCTATTTAGATTCATTAATTGTGAATAGCCTCAAGCAGCTGCTTCCAATTGGTTAAACATCTGCTTGGAAAAAGTGCTCCTTAGCAGGTTTGCTGGACCTGCTGCAACAAACTGCCCATTTCCCATAGAGTGATGGACATCCTAGATGGATACTGTGGCACTGTTCATCAAATACTGAAGAGAGCTAAGGTACATACAGAGTTGGCAGTCTTAGTGTTTGGGGTGTGCAGTTGGAGAATTGGAATGTTTACTCCAGTCATTTTTTCATGGACTCCTACTGAAAGCTTATCCTGCAAAACCTTAGCTGGCCAAATGTACAGAGTTCAGGTGGAGAAGCTGAAAGTTCCTTTCTTAGAGTATAATTTCCAGAATACTACAGCCGTTTGTGGAGCTGTAGCCCAAACATGTAACACTTCCTATCTCTTTAGAAAGACAAAGGACTGGGGGTGAGTGAAAATCCCACTTCTGCAGTCCTTCTCCACCCATTGTCATGGGTCATTGTAGGTCGTTAACAGTGGTCTTTCTGGTGTGTGTGGTCCTAATCTTTCTAGGGACAGATGAAAGGGCAGCATGATAAATAGGAGACAGATTGTATCTAAGGGCTCCACCCCTGCTGAGTGAGGGATTTTCTATATGCACATGTATTGGCTCCTTTACCCCTCTCTCAAACCACCTATCTTCTTGTCCAAAATGAGTACATCTTGGTCATCAAACAAATGTCCTTTGTCCTTCAAATGAAGGAACACTGCTGATTGTAGTCCTGAGCCATTGCCCTTCCTGTGCTGGGCCATTCTCCTGTTTAGTGGCTGTTTGGTTTCTCCAATGTAGAGCTCCAAACACTCCTCTTTGCATTGGACCACATATACTATATTGCTCCTGTTGTGTTTTGGTGTCCGGTCTTTTGGGTGGACCAGTCTCTGCCTTAGTGTGTTTGTGGGTTTGAAGTGCACGGGTATGTGGTGTTTACCAAAACTCCTTTTGAGCTTTTCAGGAACCTGGCCATGTAAGGAACAACCAGGTTCTTCTGTTGGCTCTGGGTCTCAGACTGTTCCATTGTCCTGCTGGGTCGGGACATTACCTTGTTAAAGGCCCAATTTGGATATCCACAGGTCCACACAAACCAGAAAGACAACTGTTAACGACCGGTAATGATCCATGACAATGGGTGAAGAAGGACTGCAGAAGTGGGATTTTCACTCACCCCCAGTCCTTTGTCCTTTTAACAAGCCTATTCAGACTAGGGGGAAGTGAAACCAACATGGAGGATATATCAGGGATCTCCTACCAACTGTCCTCCGACTGAAGAAGCTACTTGGATGAGTAGCAAAATGTTTCAACCTAATAAGAAAGAAGTCCAGTTACGACTCAACTTCCAGATAACCTCACTTGGATGACTGAGAACCTTCACAGATACTTCCCATCTCTGTATACACAAGCAAATGGGCCCATTGACTCCTGGCTTCACTTAAGACAAATTCAGTTTTGAAGGTGCAACAGGAATTTGTTGAATATTTTCCAACTCCTGCTATTTCCACCACATCCTATGGAAGTTATATTCTTCCCCCCTTCTCTTCCTCTACCCTTTTATGTATTTAGCAATCGCCATTTAATTTAATCCTCTATTAATTTTTTTAAAAAATGTTTAAGGCAGCTAGCGATAATCAATTTAAATAAATAAATAAATAAATAAATAAATATTATCAAAATAATCAGTAATCATCATTTGGCTTTTTTTATAACCAAACATTCAAAACCAAGGGAATCAAAGGTATCGTAAATAAATAACTTTTTAGCATAAGAAAGAAAGAGAGAAAGAAAGAGAAAAAAGTCTTCTCTCTACAAAAAAAGCACCCTCCAATTAAACTCTATTATGAGTTGCCAGTTTCCCCATGTTTTGCTTTCACCATGCAAAGGATGAGGTAGAATTATTTTCCTAACCTGGCCAGCAGAAAATTTAAAAGGCCGGGTGGTTCTAAGTGTAGTGCCAAGGAGAAGAAACACTGAAACAAGCAGCTTCTTCCCATGAAAGCCAGCTGAAGATCTGTCATCATTAAAAATGACTGCTGTTAACACCAGCCAGGAAAAAAAAATAAAAAAGGGTGGCAACACTCCCAAATGCCTTCAGTGCCTTAACCCAGATTCCACAGATACGCTGTCAAAGAACGAGGGAAAGAATCTATTTAATAGCTTTAATTGCCTGAGATGTGGCACTGCACACATCTGCGAAATCTTGCTTTAATTTAAGACCTCACTGCATAAAAAGCAAAAGACCGCAAGGCATGGGATGGTTGTCTCTCTCATCTTTATACTCCCCTTTTGCCACTTTCCCCTTTCTGCACTCAACAGAAGAGTATTTCACATCAGGGGTTTCATAAAGTGGCACCTAAGGGTCTACGCAGAGAACAGCATCTCTTCCATTTGTCTAGCAGAACACTCCAGTGGGTTTTAGGGATGGGCAAGCATTTTGTTCAGGTATATTTTTTTAGAAGTACTTTCCAATGTGCACAACACTTCTCCTAAATGGGATGGAAAGAGCTTAGCTGAAACGTACTAGGATGTGGGAGAAAGTCAAATGGACAGATCTGCCCATTCAGGGCAGGCAGAGGGCTTTGAGTACAAATCTCTGTGGATAGCCATGTATGCGGTGCTGCTTGCCACCTCTTTCTTGTTCTGGGAGGCCCTTCATCTTTAACAGCACAGAGCAGACAGCTGAAATCAGAGAGCCAAAATGCTAATTTTTAGACTACAACTCTCATAATTCCCTGAGCCGGTCTGCCTCGATTTAGTGAATTTTGCTGAATGTTTTTTAAATTATAAAACAAACCAACCAACCAAAACAGAAAACCCAAATGTAATAAAATGCACAACCATTTACAATGGCCCAATTCTGCTGGTACAGCTATTACGAGAAAGGAGCAAATCACATTACAGCCAGAACTTGGAAACATTATATCTTGGACTCCAGAGAAAACAGACCAGAAAAGCAAAAGCAAGCGTTTCCAGTCGTGTGATGAGAGGGTGGTGTGTGGACCCCGGTACCCTTTCTAATACGAACAACACTGAAAGGAAGGGTATACCATCGTGAAGCCGCTACACTCGGTTCACTGCTGAGCAGTGCACTTTAGCAGATGTTTGAGTTGCTTGATAATGCTAACAGGCAGATAATCCAGGAAATGCAGAACTGCAACCCCACTTGGCACCTACTGATACTTACTGACTGCATCCCCTAGAGAGGGGAAAATCTTAATTTTGCTTTCTGCTGTTTTTAAGGTAAGTCACAATTTGGAGCACTATGAATGTATGTGCACATGTGCTCAGGAAAGAAAGAACACGTGTGTGTGAAAGTCTCGTGGAGGGACCCTGCACTTCTGAATCTGTGACTACACTACTGAGGAAGATCAATATGTTATAGTCATCTTACAGTAGGTGAGTTATTAATACCTGCAGTGCGCTAAGAAGCTTTGATCTCTTTTTAGGTTCATAGAAATGCACTAGAACTTGTTAATGTAGCCAATTCTACTCTCTCTCTCTCTTGAGTCTCCTTTTGTAATTTCCTTTTTGCCACAACAGCCACTTTGAGATCGGTAACAGAGTGTCCTGGGAGGTTGAAGTGTCCTGAACCTGGTTTCTCTGTGTTGCCATTCCTAATATCAGATTTGTTGATTATGACCATAACTTAACAAGTTATAATTTCAGGGGATTTTTTTTGCAGTGTGACTGTCACTTTTTAGGAAGGGACTGAACATTACAAATGTTCTTCATGCTAAAGCTCCAGGATGTCAGTCATTGCCTAACATGGAGCACAGTATGCCTGGCTCTTGTACAAAAATGAGGTTGAGGAAACCTCAGAGCATGTGCCCTGCAGAAATCTTGTAACTTTTAAGGTACTTTTATAGTTACTGGAGTAGGGCTTCACATGGTTCAGGTGATGGGACATGTTGTGATCAGGTAAACAGCAAGTACTGCCCGATAAATAGTCCTACAGAATTCAAAAGCTTCGTTACTAGTTTTTGGTGTTTTTGTTGGTCCTAATAAAAGTATTGCCTTCCAGAGAATTATGTATATTAATAGGCTACTCATTATGCTGAATCTAATTGTAGCACTGCAGAAACAATTGTTGAGAAACAATGGTATTATCCTTTTTATTACACACAGTCTTGTTAACAAGAAGGCTGTTGAATCAACAATTACTTTTTTTCCGTGGCTCATCTTTGGAACACTTGCCAAAGGCAAAGAACGTAATGCAAGCACAAACATTTGATTAATGACATGATCACTTGATAATGAATTGGAAGGAAGACGGTTTGCTTGACTTATGAATAATTCTGGCTACGTGCTCCTTTACTTCTAGTGTTCTTACCTTAACACTGATCAGAGATTTTAGTGCCAAGATTTCTTAAAATGACACATGAATCCATTAATGGTTGAAAATCAAATCACTCTCCCTTTCCCCATAGCCTGTAGTTGTTATGTAATATTTTATTTCCTTTGGGCTTACATTTGTTCAGATAAAATTCCAAAATGGGCAGAGAAACAGGAGAACAATTTGAACACTTATATTCCTTTCATGCTTTACACAAGATACCATCCCAAGGAGCTGTTTTACACAAGTAAACAAGTCAGTGTGTATCCAAAGTGTGATATGCAACGTTTGATGCAGGAATTCACACTGTTCACATTGAATTGGATCCTACATATGCATGGCAGTATTTGTGCAGGTGGTTCCCTGAGATCTAGATTCCTCATCAAACAGGATTCCATATGACTATACAGTAATAGCTGCCCTGTTGAGTGCTGATTTGCTAGAGCATGCATTCTCAGCTGCTGCTTGAGAAGGGCCTCAGTCTACTTAAAGGAGGTAGAGTGGGCTGCCAGGAGATCTACGACCTGGTCTGCCAACTCCATGTCACAGGTAGACTGGGCCTCTAGAACTCCTGGCACAAGATACAATGTTACAATGATCCTGTTTAGTGCTGATTGAGCTAGCACTATATTTTCTTGGAATGCATCCTGAGTATGGTATGACTGTATTTTTGTAGGGCTTCCATTCATGAATTAATCTGAATACATGCACGTTGGGGCATTGCCAAGGGAGCACACCTATTGTGCCTCCAAATACTCCCCAAACACATTGAAGGGATAATCTTTAATAGATATTGTCAGTCTTAAATACAGGCTAAACAGTAAACTGTAATACCAGTGGTAATAACAGCACTGAAAATTCTGGACCTGAGGCCAAATTTGAGCCAAAGATTTTTCAAGAGGAACTGGAAATTCTGTTCATTTGATAATACCACTTACTCACCTCATGCTGGGTGCGACTCTAATTCATGTCTGCTGAAGAACTAGGCTTGTCTGAACTAATGGGCCAAGAGAATGTACCAATCTGATCAATTTATATGAGATTTAGCATATCTGAAATGCTATCTCAAAGCACATAAGCTGGTGCTACAGTCTCCCACATATCCACAATGGCCCTAACTATTAATTTTCCGGTAGCTTTTGGATCCAGGCACCTGCCACACCTCAGATTGCTGTCTTGGCCACTACCATGGCCATACCTTGTGAATTTTTGGTAGCCACTTAAATAGCAACTCAAAGCATGGCATGTAAACAGAACCTCAGATTGCACTGTGCTACACACAATGAAATGCAAACTTTACTGAGCTGTCTTGCTTTTCCTTGGTTTGGATATTCTCAGGCAGACCTAAAACTTCAAATGACAAAATACTGAGACTCTAAATTAAAAGCCATGTCCATAATCCTTCCTGACATCTGTATTCTAAAACCCAGTGGTAAAACCGCAAATGTGACTGTTAAATTTGAAAAACCCAATTAAGACCACATATTAATCTGCATAAGAATAGAATAAATTGATGTTTTATTCCGCTGACCTGCAATGTTTGTGTGGATAAATACTACAGTGTCTTAGGACTCCTTCAAACTATTATAGCCTATGCTTTGCTATCAATTTAGAGCAAATGAACACTTGTTACACTTCAGATGGAACTAACACTGAAAATGACTTCTATGCCAACCTCCTTCCCAGCAGTAGTACTGAATTATGTTATGCATATTCTCAGATATGAGGACAGCAGTGAGGAGAGGGAATTTACCAGTAGTCTGGCATAACATTTCCTAATAAAACATTTACATTCTATTGTTTGGTCACAGAACAGAGGCCAAGGGGGACAACAGTGATCAAAGTTAAAACAGATTAAGCCAAAGAGTCAAATAAAGAATTAGAAACACACACGACAACTAGAAGCTCATTGCTGATCAGTAAATAAGGGAAATCACATATGTCTTGGCAGCAAATTGCTGCTCATTAATAGGGTACTGATTATGTTTCTGCATGTGTGCCTTGGAACAGAACCTACACCTTGTTGACAAGTGGCCATTTTGCTACCAATTTCTCTTTATGCAACCATAAATTGTCAACAGGATTCTGGCCACTATGACATAAAATTATGAGACATTGAAACAGTACCAGAAATTAACACAAGGCATGATGTGTGCAAGCCTACAAACAGGGCAGACTATCAACGTTTTCATCAAATATCAAAACCCTGTTACAGAGAGGATGAACAGAGTCTTTTGAGGCAAAGCATGACAGTGCCACAATGAAAAAGGCCCTACCACAAGTTCCCACCAACCATAACTCCAACAGTGGCAAGATGTGGTACACTCCCCCCCCCCCCCAAGACAACTTAACAGGGAGGACAGGATCATAAGTCTCTTGGGCTCCAAGCTTGTCAAGGCTTTCAAGATGACCACCAACATTCTGATGTTGCTTGGAAAGACACAAGAATCCAGTGAAGATTAACATTAATTTACTCCTCAGGTTAAAATGGGAGAAGGAAGGAAAGACATTGTAAATGGATGGCATATAAAGAAAGAATGTGGTGCTTGTTGATTTGAGAGTTTGTCTGGAACATCTTTTTGATGTCTTGTGCCTACAAGGTGGTGAAATCTCCTTTGAAAGATATTTTCGGGACCCCTTATGTTTTTATTTCATATGATTACTTTAAAATCTTGCAAAGGTCTTCATTTTTCTATTAGTATCAAACCACAGTGATAGATTTATCCCTCCTGTAAGTGAAGGATATATATTTCACACACACTCCCTCTGTCTGTTCAGCAGAGACCAGGAAAACAGAATTTTGGGAACAGACTTCAAAGTGCAGAGACCATTACTTCATTTGGATGCAAATTAAAGCAACAAGGGAGTTTTCAGAAAAACAGCAGGTGTTGGTGTTTTTAAAAGTTCTATTTGGCTTTTCTTGTGAGATCGATGTTGGACAAAGAAAATGTGTTGGATAAAGGAACTGTAGCAAGACACGGGTTACATTGTTTGGACCACAATTATTATGACAATCCATAATTTATTGCATTTCTGGTCTCCTCTTGAAAGAATTATTTCCCCTGAAGTTTGAAAGACATATGGATTGAAGACTAATCTGGCTGGTAACTACTGGAAATAGGACAAGAATGAACTTTGGTCTGATCCAGCTGAACAACTTCTTACAGCCATTTGGTTCTGATTTGTGCAGGACCAGAATCCATTTTCAGAGTTGTTCAGTTAACGGGGCTTAATGTCTAGGCCACAATTATTGATTTCTACACTGCTGGCCACTAATAAAGCATATTCAAAGCTTGATTATTGATTACAGTACTACATAGCTGACCATAAATGCAAAGTTCCTTCAGCTTGTTTTAGCTGGCAGTTCTGGTCAAAGTATTAATTCATGCAGCATTCGAAATAGCTTGATTGCTTGGACCATTTATGTATCTTATTAAAGGGTCTTACTCTAATGTGGCTGTTTCAGCTAGATCATGGATAGTTTTGACTATAACTCTCATCAGCTCCAACCAGCAGGCATAAGATTTGGGATTGATAAAATGTAGTCCATAGCATTCTAGACGGTCCCAGGCTGTTTGTCCCTAAACTTGACTGTATGCCAATGTTTCACCAGAAACAGGAACAATTACTCTTTTTTCACCACAACACCTAGAATACCTCTGTCATCCTCTTAACTATGGTTATGCAGACAGCTGTAGAACAAAAATATTAATTCTTCCATCTGTGTGTTTTCTTAGTATTCTGCCATAAAAAGGGCCATTAAGACCAAGTATATGAGTGGGACATTTTCATTAGGTTCCTCTCCTCTCCCCTGTGTCTATTTGGAAATTTCAACATCCAGAAATTTCATGAAAGATAGCAATGGGATATCACTAGTGGCATGTCTGAAAAGTGAAAGGATTAAGGGTGTAATATAGCTCTCAATAACAGCTGTAAAACAAACAGATACCCAAGAAGGTTAGTTTCTGCTTAGGGATAGTCCTAAGCTCTCTGGTATTTCAAATAGTCCATACCAAAAAGATTATCACCACGGAAAGCCACCATGTATCCCAACACTAACAATTATTTCACTGCAATGCTGTGGCCTGATCAATAACAATGGTATCAAGCAATTATAATTAATGCTGGTTCTTGCATAGCAAAAATTCTATGCACAATGATCTCACAGCATAACTACTTTTAAAGGGTAATTCCAACCATTATGAGCATCCTCACCACTGCAACTGTCATTGCAGTTGGGTGGCTACCTCTCTATTGGGCTACCAGCGTGCATTTGAAGAAAGCGCAGAGCTTGGAAACATTTCTGTTAATACCAATGTATTACAATTAAATCTTTAAACAAAATTAATTCATTGACATTAGTGCATTGAAAGAAAAAATTATTAAATTGATCTGGTATGTTAATTGTAGTTTAAAATGCTAAAATATAATTAAAATGGAAAAAATTAGCCAAAAATAGTTAACACATCCAGCCACACTCCCCTGTAATGGAATGAATTGCTCCTCACAAAATTTAACATCATTAACATTTATTCATGAAAATAACAAATGTTTAATTTGTTGTTGAAATTTTTAATAAATTAGGGGCAATGAATTAATTTTTAAATGAATTATTTCCAAACTCTTCAAGAGGAACAGGATATGAGAAGAGTAATTGCCCTGATCAATAGTCTATAGAAAAACTCCAGAGACAATCAATCTACTGGAGAAATGGAAAATACTGACCTGCAGGTATAAGCTAAAAATGAAGCATTACACCATATGTAAGAAGCAGATTTGTGGGGATAAAGAAACAGAAATTACACAGTCTTCCAAATAAGTAAAAATGCTGCCAAGACTTAGGAGCAAAAAGCTATTCTACATTATTTCTTCTTGTACACAATATTTAAAGTTTTAAAGGCTAGAAACACCACTCAAAATCTTTTTGATTCATTAATGATTAATCTGCATTTTCAAAACCAAATGCTAGGCTATGTAGAATGTTCTTGGGATATTATAATTCACTACAGAAGCAAAAATGTCCATTTTAAAGTCCATCTATCCAACACACACTATGCATATAATAAATGATGTGATATGATTTTGCCATATCTTTTTTTCTTCACCAAATCATGGTAATACAGTGAATAACATTCAGATCTGGACTCTGTTTATGCCCTATATAGGTAACATTAATCCTGCTATATGCAACATGCGAACAAAGGAGTGCCCAGCCTCACGGCCTCCATTGTTGCTTTCTTCAAGCAGACAGACACAAGTCTGCAGACAATGTAGTAGAGGATCTCTATGTGAGCAAGAATTCTGGAATATGGCATTATTCAGTGAATTCTGAATACTTGCAAATCTGAATGCACATCTCTACTTAAAAACCACTACTACTTACTTCACATACTAAATGCATACTGCATTTCGTGCTTTGAAGTCTGTCATATTTCAATGTGTTCAGTATATGCCTGAAGAAACAATTGAGAACTAACATGCAATTTGTCCCTGCATCTACCATTTCAGGAATACCTTTAGGCTGCAGTCTTCTGCATGCTTAATGACAGTGAACCCTAATGAACAGAGCTGGGCTTAATCTGAGGATTCTGTTCTTCATTCACTATTTACTTCTTGTACACAACCTGAGGGGGGAAAAATCTGTGACAGTAATAATTTATAAATGTCTGTACTTACACGTGTCAGGCTTGAGTTGACTGTTTGTGATGCCAAAATACTGAGGATTTTCAATAACAGGGATTTTTGTCATTCCAATAATTACAGCATCAGGACCGCCCTCAGAAGAAGATGGAGTGTTGCTCCCATTCGAGATGTGATGGAGAGGACTTGCTGAATCGTCGTCATTACTGATAACTGAAGAAGGACCTAAAGTTAGAAACAAAGATTCCCCTGTAACTTGACATAATTCTTCCCTCCCTCAGCTACCACTTTGGCATTCACCACTGCACATACAGGGCAACATCCTGTAAGACTCATACAACAACATACTGAAACAACATACTGTTTCATACCAAGACTATGTATACATCACCTAAAGTACCTTTGAGGCAACATGTCTACCTGTGGAACTAGGTCAGTTCTCTGCTTGCTCGGGTCTCAAGTGCTTGTCTCTGATCTCTCTAGGCAAATAACACCCACTTGGAACTCCCTTAGACTATGCCATCTGTACCCAGAACTGACAAGTACTCTTGCTGTTGGCAGTTTTCTGAGGTTTTTTTACCCACCCACCCACCCCCCCTTATTGTTCTACATAGGCAACTGCCATATCCTGCACAGCTTGTTGCCCTTTTCGGTGAATCCTGTGCATGAAAGATGCCATTCTACACAGGAACTGTAATAATCCAAAGCAGCTTGGAGTTGGAGTTCTTTCCAGGAGAAATGACCACAACATTTCAGAGACGCCCCCCTCAACATTTCTGTGCAATTTCTCAGGAAAAAACAAAACAAAACCCTCACATACAGAGAGCCAAACTGCAAGGAAGAAATAGGACACCCCCCCTTTCCCTCAGAAAACAAAAGGCTGCAAGATATGCATTCTTTCTCAGAGCACACCCTACTGACTTGCTCCCAGTGGTGCCATGATAAATTCTGAGGTGCAGGTGCTCACCAAGATAGCTTCCATAGTTGTGACCCCAAGGAGAGTGAAAAATGAAGACAGACGTGTTTATCGATTTCAACAACACAGCTGATATTTCTGACAGCAGAGATAGTGACCTTCATCTCTACCAGGAGTAGGTCTTTTGTGAAGCTAATGGATCTTAATTGCAAGTCAGGAACAAGTCTCTGCCACATCAGATTACAGCATGACTATCCCACTACAACATACATTGCTGTGGGTAAAATCCATTCCCCAATATGGTACTATTGGGGTTGCCCAAAAGCTTGAGGGATAGTGGTGACACACACTATCATCATCCCTACAGTTTTGACTCTGTGAGCCCTGGCACCACTACATCCTCCCTCCTTCCCTCTTGACTTTACTGCTTTTCTCCTGTTTACACCTGGGAAACTGACAGCAGACCCCACAGTTGAATCTTTATACTTGCTCTTAAAAGAATACGTTGGAAACAGTACAAATATGTAAGTGAAAACTGTAGGCCTAAGCTCCTATGATTTGCTTGTAAGATACTGGAATAGGAGGAGAAAAGAAGCTCAAGTGCCACATGCTTCATGTACCAGGAATGACATCCATATGCCTCCATAGTGACACAGAGAGATATGTGTGAGAATTCTACTTTGGATAGGACAATAGGAAATTGTCTTATATGGCATCAGATGATTGGTTCATCTAACTCAGTACTGTCAACACTGACTAGAAATGGCTATTGAGAATGTAAGTCAAGAATCTTCCTTTCTATTACCTGGAGATACCAGGCCTTGATATTGGAATCTTCTACATGCAAATGATGTGCTTTGTTGCTAAGCTACAGCCCTTTCTTGACATAACTTTCTTCTCCTGACTCAAATGGGCATCTAACACAGAGCACAGTTGGGGAACACAGTGGTCCTCCATATGTTGCTGGACTAGAACTCTTATCAGCCAGACTAAAGGTGATGGGTAATAGGAGTTAAAGTCCAATAGCTTACAATCCAATAACCACATTTCCTTTCCCTCATATAGAAAAATGAGAGAAATAGAAATCATATTTATTTGAAATATTTCTATGTTACTCATCAAATCAGATTCCAGAATGGTTACAAAAATATATTTAAAAAACAACTAAGGCAGTCTAAAACAAAAACAAAAAAACACTGCTGGGGGTAAAATCCAGCACTGCTGAAGTGGACATCCCTTTGCTCCGAAGTACCTTCCCTTCTCCTTGTGCTCTCGCACCCATTCATAATGTCCAAAATCTGCTTCAGGGAAGCCCACCACCTCCAGAATAGCCATAGTGGGCTGGGGGAGGGAAATCAATTCCCTCACCTATGCATTCCAGTTGATTAAGGGACACCATTAGATTTCTTTCCAACACTAAAGAAATAAAACCTGTAACACAAACTAGAGAAATGCACAAATTAAAATGACTAGTTAAATGAAGAAAAATGTCTTAACATGGAATTGATGGGTTGCAAAGGTGCTGCCAGGTGTGCCTTTTTAGGAAAGCAGTCCAAAGCTGAGGAAATCATTTCCTTTTTCATTGTATATATTTCTGATAAAGAAGGCATAGGGTCTCCTCCACATGTATTGCAACGCATGGCAGTAATTGCAAACCTCTTAGTACAATCATTCCAGTTGTAGTATCCCAGAAGGAACCCTCATTAAGATCAATTTCTAGTCCTCCTCATACCAAAAATCCTTCTATTAATTTCTACTCCTGACATGTTCAAATATTCAAGGGTTAATCAGGGGCTTAAGCAAAGGAAAAGTGCTTCTGAATAATTAAACGCCTTCTAAGAAGGCTCCTCACTGTCTTGTCCTCACACAAGATGGCTGAAGAAATTCAAAGAACCACAATTTCTCACACCGTTAAGGCAGCGATGGGCTTTCTGACACTGACCTCACTGAATGTCACTATTAGCACGCCACTTGGCCAACAAACAATTATAAATGAAACCAAACTAAAATATCATTCTATATGTTCTAAGAAAAAATTAATGTGGAAAACCAAGTCCATTTTACAATTACAGCTCAGTAAATCCCCTCAGTTGTATGATTTAACAGAGGCACCTTCAAGTGTTCTGTAGTCCCAGCATTCTCTTGTTAATACAAGAACACTTCCTCTTCACTCGTTCTCCTCACGTAGGCACTGGACAGAAATGCACATTACATTAGTGATTCTGAGAGCAGCAAGGAGCAGAGTGGATAAGAGCAACATGTGTCGCCGACCTCGTCTGCTTTGCATCTGCAGAGAACCGTCACCCATATGCCACATCCATATAATGAGACAGTTTGTTTTAAACAAAGGAAAGAATGAAGAAAGAGGCAGGTGTTTTCCACTCCTGTGCACAGTGTCATAGTGGCATGCAGTTTCAAGCACAGGCTCTGACAGTCCCCAAAGTCATGTCCCCAAGGACACTATAACCTGAATACAGTAGCTGTGTTGCTCCACATCAACAAAACAATTTTAGCATTGTTCATCTCCACCAGAAGCAGGCCTCCGGTAAAACTCATGGGCCTTCATTGCCCAGTTAAGATAAAGCCACCCCCAAATACATCGGCAGTGATATCTGACAAGTATATATTATCCCTGGGAAAATCCTCCCCATTCTATGTATTGTTAAGGGCTGCAGATAAACTCAGAGTGTCATTGTATCAGTTTCCCCAAAGCCCCCATTCTGGAAGCCCTGGTTCCACTACAGCATTGTTTACATGCCCTTCTACCTTCTTTAACTTGCTCGTTGTTATCATTTATTTGATGTATACCCTGCCTATCCTGCCTATCAATTCAAGACAGTCACCAATCTATATAGCACAGTCACCGTTGCAAACAATAAATATCTAAAATTCGAAATCACACTATAAAAAATTACAAATTAACAAAACAAATCTAAAGAAAATGTTGGATGCTTCACGGCCCAGAGTGCCTATGGATCACAATTAAAGGGTTTTTTTCCCCAGCTATTCTGTTTTGTTTTGTTTTTTGCTTCAAACAACTTTCTCTAGTAAGAAAATGGTCAAAAGAAACAAAAAAAAAAGCATGGAAGGATTGTACATTGAAGACAACATTGTCTAGTTATTCCATAAATGTCCGTAAATGGGGCACTGTGGAAGCATCCCTTGTTTGTCCTAAGTCTATGCTTGCTAAACATTTTAGAGTATCTTGTTCTATGAACAAACCTTCTGCAACCTGCTTTATCCCTGACCACTGGCCATGCTTGTTGGGGTTTATAGAAGTTATGGTGCAACACATCTGAAGGGTGCCAGGTGAGAGAGCTCCCATAAAGACCCTAAGTTGAAAAGTTCAGTGGTTTAGGTCTCTGGCTGAGGAGCAAGAGGTTGAGAGTTCAGTTCTCTGCTGTGCTTCCAGGCAGAAAAAGCCACCCTGCACAGCCTTGGGCAAGCTACACCGTCCCAGGATGCCCCCAAAGAGAATGGTAAACCTCCTCCTCTGAGTACTCTCGACCTAGAAAATCCTGAAAAGGGTTGCCATTGTTCAGAACTGACTTGATGACACACAATTGTTATTATTTTCATTTTGAATAGCAAGTGTCTCACTTATGGATAACACACTTCCTTTTCCATGAAAAACCAGTTGTGCCAGCAATTCTGGGTCTGTTTGAAATTGTACCTAAGTGTACCTGTGAGTCAATATGCTTTAATGAGATGATACTGAAGGAGACAGGTCTCCATTCTGGCCCCAATGACTCGCATAATTGCTTTATTAGGGTACAACTTTCTTTTTAAGGGCAAATAGGATACTGGAATTCAAGAGCATGATGGATACAGCAGAATTCCATGGGGCTTTAGAGAATATACTGGCATTAGAAACCTATCTACATTGTACATCAATCCAACTGTCATGGCAGGGATGGGCAAAGTGCAGTGCCTGGGCCACATGCAGCCCCCTAGGCATTTTTGAGGTCTCCAACTACAACACTTGGTAGATAAATTTGCTACAAAAATAGGTCAGTTTCTGCTCCAGGAAGTCACCTGGGCACTTCCTAATTACTTTGCTTTTTAAATAAATGGCTGAAAGCCATTTCCAGCTGGGGGCACAAATTTAGCCCCTTACCTCTGAGCTTGCCTAGTTCTGTTGTAAATGATCCCATGGTTTATAGCCTTTTTAATGTTAAATAGACATAAGACTGTAGCCATTAACCTTCCCTGGCATTGTGTTAATCTATGCAGATAGACATGGAATTTTCGTACTAATAAAGGTTTTCTTGGTTTGAATGTGAGATTTGATTTCACATGTCCCATTCCTTACTCTATATAGACAATTTCTTTCAACACTAATGTCAATGGGGGGAAAAAACATTCAAAGCATGCACACTGGCACACTTATAATAAATGGTGGAGAAATAATAACAAAAGTGAAATATTGACACAGAATAACTGTTGCATTTCAGTGTTTTCAAAGTAGATCACAAAGTATTCCCAACAAAACAATAACAATGAAGGAGGTTTGGTGAGAGTTTTGCAGATTTTTGCAATGCCTATTTTTCTTTCAAGTTGCATTTGTTATGTAATTAACAGATGGCAAGTTTCTGTGTGTCAGGAGACAGCTAAATTTACACCTATTTAAATGCCTAGTTTGTCAGTTCCCTTGATAAATGTGAGTAAACTGGTGTACAAACTGTTTTAATGCTTGCTTATCTGACAGACTAGGTATTAGACGAAGAGCTACATCTCATTTCCTTAATGCACTGCCAAAATTACACCACAGTCAAAGGCTAACTCTACAGAGTCAACACTTATTTGAACAGTCAAATGTAGGTAAACACATTTTAAGAATGCATAGGAACAG
This sequence comes from Intellagama lesueurii, assembly GCA_037013535.1. Lineage (NCBI taxonomy): Eukaryota > Metazoa > Chordata > Lepidosauria > Squamata > Agamidae > Intellagama > Intellagama lesueurii. The sequence goes on from JBAJHW010000002.1 coordinate 72,903,475, forward strand.
AGTTTGAAAAGGCTACTTTTGAATGTAAAGAACTTTCAGTGTCCAATCAGTTCTGCAGTATCAGCTTGGAGGCAAGTGTTATTCTCTTAACGAGCTGCAAAAATTCTGCTGTATTCAACATGTTTTTTTTCACTCAAAAGCAGAAAGAATCCTTTTACCAACACCTAGAAGTGATTTATTTGTTACTAATCCAGATCTGCCTTATAACTGAGCTACTAAAGTACCTTTCAAAAAACAAACTTGGATAGTAAAGCACTAATAGTGCATTAATAATATCAAGATATCACTAGAGTGTGGGTGTGGGATAGATTTAAAACAACAAGACCAACCAAGTTAATAAAGTTTTTCTATATGTAGAAATTTATCCCTGCCATTTATTTTATTGTATTTATAAACTGCTGCCAACAGCACCATTTAATTCAGCTTACTTTTAAGCAAGGCTGCTCCCACATCTGTCTTAGTAAGGGCCCTACTGTTCTGGGAGCTGCCACCCTGCATTACTCCACACATCTCTCTACAGCAGAATGCTTCCTGAATGCCTGGCTCCAACCGTCTCTCCATAAAAATTAAAAAAAATAAAGAGGAAGGGAATCCCTCTGCAACAGCACCCATTCACTCTGTTACTGGAGAAGGATAAAGAGACATGGTGGCAGCAGCACCTACCCCACACTGGCAGGAAGGAGATGGATGCAACACTGATGAAGTGGCTGAGATGGCAATGATAGCCCAGGAGGAGAAAGAAGAGAAGAAGATGGCAACCACCATCAAAGGCAGTTTTATTTTGAAAATGCCTGACTCTGGGGATCCTCAGAGAGGAGAGGCTGGGGGGGGGGGGAGGAAATCACCTTGCAGCTTTCTTTTTCTTTCTCTGGTAGGGCAGGTGAAAAGTGCCACTACTAACAAGTAGTCCTTCTTCTGTGAATGGACTATCTCATTCAAGAAGAAACACCATGATTTTGGTACAAAGTATGGGTTTCCACCCCAAGCGGCAGGAGAGGTCAGGTCACCCTTCCTTTTCTGAAAGGACTTACTTCTTATTTCGAAAAGATGGAAGGTAGAACCAGGTAAGAAACCTATCTGCCTTAGAAAGAAAGGAGAGAAAAGAGGCGAAGATACATGTGACTGTATTAAACCAGTCTCCTTCTCTCCCTTTCTTTCACATGCTGGGCTATGTGCTGGTTGGACATATTGATCAGGCATGTACCTTCCCAGCATGGTGTCTAGACAGAAAGATGGTAATTATCTTCGCTCGTCAAAAACACAGATTGCAACTGGCCCTTCTGTGGGGGTGGAAGCTGTGGGGGTGGAACTGTCTTCTGTTGCACACACTGTGGAAGTACCAAAACACTTACGTTACCTCCAATAAGGTATTCTGACTCACATTCCCACATAGGGTACTGCTACTCGAAGGAGCCATCTGTAGTGTCATGTGATGAAAGTGGAATACTTACTTGCCCAATAAAATACGTATATAAAAGCCAGCACTTGCCACTCACTACCACACATAATGAATCTGAAATTCAGCAGGACTGAATTCAGCATCTCTTGACCACAAAATTCTGAAGAAATTTCATTCATAAAACAAGGCTGCTAATGCTGCATTTTCTCTTAAACTTTAAGGCAATATAAACTCCCTTTTGTTGTGTGTTAAAAGGGTGTGTGACATGTTGTCCAATGCGATGATATACATACCTACTCAAAAGTAAATTCTTCTGAACTGATTAGGACTTATTCCCAGGAACATGTGCATATCTTTAGGGTGGAATCTTATGTATACCTTTTGGGAGAAAACCTCGTTGAATGCAGCACGACCTACATTAAGGAAATACATACAGAACTGTATTGCATATTTTTGTTCTGCTCTGTTGGCAACTTCAAATTATTAATGGAGAGAGGGTTGCGCTCACAACTTTGTTGTTGTTGTTTAGTCGTTAAGTCGTGTCCGACTCTTCGTGACCCCATGGACCAGAGCACGCCAGGCCCTCCTGTCTTCCACTGCCTCCCGGAGTTGGGTCAAATTCATGTTGGTAGCTTCAGTGACACTGTCCAACCATCTCGTCCTCTGTCGTCCCCTTCTCCTCTTGCCTTCACATTTTCCCAACATCAGGGTCTTTTCCAGGGAGTCTTCTCTTCTCATGAGATGGCCAAAGTAACGACTTAACGACTAAACAACAAAGCTTAGCATAATTTGGCCAAGAACTTTGGTTCACTTTGGAAGTTATAGTGAGGGATGTGAAAAACTATCAGTCTTGATTTCATTATTTGTCTGTAAATTTCACCGGCCTTGGGAGGTGGTGGACCAGCCTTCATCAGCCACCTGTCAATTTTGCTTTATTGTTGGATTTCCTGCTTCTGCAAGGAGCTGGGCTTGACAACCCTTGCAGTTCCTTCCAGCTCTACAGTTCTATGATTCCTGCCCTACCCTCTATGGATAACACATCATAAAACATTATTTTTTCCAAAATGCACTGAAATTTGCACACACTATGACACTCCCTTTCTGAAGAGTCTGCTAACATGCCTTGTGCTTACTGTAGGGAAATGTCATAACATTCATTCACTTCCAGCTGGCAATTAATGAGCTCTGGTGGGAGTGATCAAATGCATGCCAAGCCAGTGGGCACATATGCCCCTGAGAATCCCAGCAGCTACTAATGAATTGCTAGCTAGACTGAATGTTATTCCATTTTCCTTCTGCATGCATAACAAAGCAATAGGATTTCAGCAATGGGTTCTTTTAAAGCACTTCTCCTCCTGGCGTGAATATGCATTTAAACTGAGGCGGATTCCAAAACTGGAACTGAAAAGGAAATGGAAACTAGGAGAAGACAAAGCACAGCTCTCCAGATGTTAGTTGTTTTCCCCTGTGCACATCTAAAGAAATGCCAACTTCAGGATTGTGCAGAAATGACTTCCTCACACACACCCCACACTCGTGCTAGCCAATGAGTGAGAAACGCTGGGGAGTTGAATTCCAACGAGAGGTGGAGAGTCATACTTTGCCAATCCCTAGATTGATGCCTTTTTGTGCATTTTTAAAAATTCTGCACATATTTAGTGACACATTTTTAACTTTATGCATGATTTCCTGCATATGAAACATGTTGCTATTAATTAATTAATTAATTAATTAATTCCCCTGCACCCATTCCTCTCAATAGAAGAACCCAAGGTGGTTTACAAAAGATATTTAAACAAAAAAATTAAGAGAAAAACACAATAAAGTACAATGTTAAAAAACCATTCAAAATATCCATCCTTAAAAAGTATTAAATAAAATCTTTTAAAGAAACTTAAAAAACATGTTTGCAAAGATACAAAGGACAACTCCCTCCTTTAAAACCCTTCCCTGCCTCACAAGTGCACAAATGTCTGAGCAGCTTGTTTCATGATGAATCTCAGGGGGTGTGAAGAATCTCAAAAGCACCAGAATTCTTTTCTAGCCCTAATTAAAGGCCTTCTCTCTGCTTTGTATACAAGCATACCTATGTCGGCTTTCGCAGGGTTCCCAATTATCTAGTTTGTTTTGATTCATTTGAAATGTGTTGTTGGAGGAGAGCTCTGTAGATACCCTGGACTGCCAGAAAAACAAACAAGTGGGGTCCTAGATAAAATCAAGCCTGAACAATCTCTGGAGGCAAAAATGTTGAAACTGAGGTTGTCATACTTTGATCTCATCATGAGAAGATAGGATTCTCTGGAAGAGACAAAAATGCTGGGGAAGGTTGAAGGAAGCAGAAAAAGAGCAAGACCAGTTACGAGATGGATTGATTCCCTAAAGGAAGCCACAGGCTTGAGTTTGCAAGAGATGAACAGAGCTGTTGGGGACAGGACATTTTGGAGATGGCTCATTCATGGGGTTGTCATACATTGGGGGCATCTTGATGGCACAGCACAACAACTATTATCTTGTAAATGTTTGAGCATGCAGAAGTAGGTTACATCTGCACAGATGTGGGAAGTGGTTCCTGCCCAGGCATTCAGTGAAGATTCGAGGAGGGGACTGAGCTCTATGGTATAACATGTGTAAAGGGTCCCAGACTCAATCCCTGGCATTTCTAGGCAGGACAGAGAATTTGGGGAAACCCTGTTTGAAACCTAGAGAAGTCACAACTACCCAGTTCAGGAAATAAGCAGTTATAAAGACTGACTACCTGATCTAGTATCAGCCAATTTCCTATGCTGTTATCAACTTTAAGATAAGGGGATTTGGAACCTTGACATAATTTTAGCCCTTTGAAACAAATTAGAACATGCAAACAAGGAAACCAGTTGATTTTTCTAAAGTGAATGGACAGCTACCAGCCGAAATATTTGCTTCCCAGGTAGGAGTAAGGGGGTGGTTTTAGAGAAGACCATATCATTTATGTTTAACCCAAGCATTCTAATAACTGCTTGCTCTGCTCCCCAAGTCCAGTGCCTGTCTTTTTTCTCCTTCCACTCCTTCAGACATTAGAAATAGCCCATGATTAGAAGAGAAAAATCAACAGATTAAAACATCTGAGTGTTGCAACAAGACTTTCATCTCTGGGAGTATGCAGACTAGCTTGCTTTGTTTGATGACTGGTCTTTAGGATTTAAGCAAGAGATTCTTGAAAAGACAGCTTCAACCCTTTTGCAAGATTAATGTGCTTTCATCTCTGATTTCAAGCAGTCCCTAAGTCCTGTTTCTGGCTTTAGATTCTGGACTTAATGTTCTCAAGTGACATCCTCTTTAGATAGTGGTCATATGTGGTCACCTAGCCCTGCTGTGTTTGGGAAGCCGTCTGCTCATTCTGCTGAGTGGCAGTACTAACACTTCTCCTGCTTGTGAACTTCTGACAATCAAACTAGACATTATGGGACTGCAGATTTGCTTTTATTAATGTATTCCCCCTCCCACATAGTGAGATTTCCTCAGAAATTGTTATTTCAACAGTCAGACTTGCAATTAAGCCTATGTATATTCTCCCATGACAAATCAGAAAACAGAGCACACTAAAAGATACGCATATGTGGAAAAACATGTGCTGTGACAAGGAGAGGTCTTTTTCCACTTGAGGGAGCATTTCTTCAGAAAATGTGTTAAAGACAGAGTGAATGCTTGGCCCTGTTTGGCCTGGTCCAGCACAGGATTTCCCAAGTGCAGAACTGGAGTTCAACTTTAAAGTAAAAAAACAGGATTTTCAAGAGTTAATTAAGGATATCTTTATACAGGCTTTACTAAAGGATGTTAAGGGAAAGCTTACTCAGCTATACAAACATATTTCAAAAATAAATTTCAAGTATTTCCAAATCAAGGCATACAGCTATGTCATCATAACCTTAAGAAATATTTAAAGAGTAGGGAGGAAAAAATGAAATAAGGTTATGCATTTCATACAAAGCAAAGATATCTCAGAACCAGGCAGGTGGCCTCTTGAAATTTTGGGTGAGGTGCCTTCTTTGTCCCAGTTCACAAGCTACCCATTGCACAAAATCCATTCTACTTTGGTAATGTTGCCCTTTCCTTACATTGGCCCTTGGTATTCTGGAGTCTGGCACGATGTCCAATTTCAGATTGCTACTGTACGTACATTACCTCCTCATACAGTATGTCCACTTACAGGAAGAAGTCTAAGCTGTACATAAGAAACACAGTATAACAAGAAAACGCTCAGGCAAAAATACTGATGCATCACACACTCAGTCCAATTCCTTATGCTATAGAATTACACCATCAGTTTCAGGCTTTTGTAATCTTTTTTCATCAATAACTAACTCAAAAGGCTGTAGCTGATGAACTACTTCTCCCAGCATGCTTCACCACTGACCAGACTGGCAAGAGCTGGTGGGTACTAGAGCTGAAAAATAGCTAGAGGACCATGGATTCCCTAGCTGTGATCTAACTTAACAGAAGAAAGCATTTATTTGTCTTCTTCAGAGGGTTAACCAATCTTTAAATGTGTCAGTTCTGTCCATGTATGCATTCTGGGCAGTCTGCCAGTCTTCAAGGAGATTTGTAGTCTAGGAAGTAGAAGATTCCCTCTTGATCCTTGACAGAAATGGTTGCCTGTGTGCAAAGTTCAAATCTAAGAACCTGCCTCCAGGATTTTGTTTGCCAGGAGTTGACTGAGCAGTGACCTCAAGGACACACCGCTCATGAACCTTGTGAATGAGACACCTTTTTCTGCATCTTTCATTTTACCAGTCGGGCCACTGTCAGGTTACACCTCTTTGCTTGACAAGGAAAATCGATTTCTCTTGGGTTTCAGAGAATTACAGTGGGTTACCTTGCAGTTTGCCTTTGATGGAGAGGAAATGTATCGGAGTGACATTTTTAGTGTCCTCCATATTGAATAACATGAGCACTATGAGTAACTGCAAGGGCAATTCAGTTGTATTTTGTTTCTGGGTAGCAAGTAATTGACAACAATGTCAAAGGGTTGTTCACGCTAACTGAACTACCTTTAAATACATATTTAAGAATAAAAGAATTCTGTATCACAAACACTGTTTATATCAAATGTACCAGTAGCTTAGAAAGAATGTAAAATGAGCCACATCCACTGAATGAATTTTCTTGATTAACTCATTGAATATGCTTGTTTAGCTATGTACGTTGTACTATTGTTGCACTAACCAGAAGTACTCACAGCTGAATATTTAATTCCATCACCTTATTCCTGGAAAAAATGTGACTGCAGCCAGTATAACAGCCTCCCTCCTTTCAATCAACTCTGTTTTTTGAGAAATCTACTTCAACTGCTCTGAATGTGTTTGCCCACCCTTATTTTTTATCAATTGATGGTGACATTTGTGGCTAAAATCACAACATGGAAAGTTGTTTTTTAAAGTAACTAATTCCCATTATTCATTACAGTGCTCAGACAGTAACTTGTCATCATTGTGATGTTGAAACAGAAAGTAATTGTCACACTTCTTGTGCTGCTTGTTGCTTTTGTGTTTCTATAGCTTAAAACAAGAATGCCGGATTGAGAAGAAAATGGAATAAAATTTGAAAAAATCCTGTAAAATATAGAAACAGTTCAGAGGAGGTTCTGCATGATAATAGATGCCCACTGTCCTGTTTCTAATTTTTGAAATTAAATATAACACCATAAAACTGCCCCCACCTGCTGACACCGGAGACCTTTTCTGTCTGTAGATTTAAAATAGATCAAAAACACTCAAAAGACCAAACTTGCTTATCTTGAAAGAGAATGGTTAGTCCCAGCACCCCCCCTTTTTTTTTTAATTTGGAAGTAATTGAGTCATCTGATGATCTAATAGCTAAAGGTAAAGGTTTCCCTTGATAATTAAGTCCAGACGTGTCCCACTCTAGGGGCCGGTGCTCATCCCCATTTGTAAGCTGAAGAGCTGGCATTTGTCCGTAGACACTTTCTGTGGTCACATGGCTGGCATGACTAGACACAGAATGCCATTAACTTCCCACTGAAGTGGTACCTATTCATCTACTCGCATTTGCATGCTTTGGAACTGCTAGGTTGGCAGGAGCTGGGACAAGCAACGGGAGCTCACCTTGTTGCGCGGATTCAAACTGCTAATCTTTCAATTGACAGCTCAGGGGCTCGGCGGTTTAACCTGCAGCACCACCCATGTCCCTGGTGATCTAATACTGACTTTGAAAATAGCCATTTCAAAGGGGGGGGGGGGGGAGACGCTGACTTCCTGGCTTTCTTTCTATATTCTAAACATAAACATAGATTCAGTTTGAGACTAGGAAGGGAGATCTGAACTGTTGACCCTGCCCAGTCAGGACCAAATTAAATGACTCTCAGGAAGAGAACTTTTTAATTCCTTCTTGGCCAAACAGACACTACATAGAGCTTCTATTTCTGGTGAGAAAATATTTTAAAATAGATTTTAAAAACAGAGAATAAATATTCGGAATCTCACTCATTTAAGCTGTGAAATGACTGTTTTTTTTGTTTTTGCTTTGTGGCTGTGGATGATCTACCTCAATGCTAGCAGAGCTTGAGTGTCCATTCCACCCATCTTGTCACTATACAATTGTTTGGTAAATAAAAAAAAACTCCAAAGATGCTATGTGCCACCAAGTCACTGCTGATGTGTAGTGACTATATAAGTTACTGAATTCCAAAATGTCCTATTATTAACAGCTCTGTCCAGATCTTGCAAACCAACATCTCAGATGAGGAAGCAAGGCAGGGAAGTCTGCAATGCTGCCTCTGAGTGGGCAGATACCAGAGGAGGTGGAGGAGGGAAGCATGCACTGCGATCCACGTCTGGGCAGTGGTGCTAGGGAAGCTGGGAGGGAAGTGCACACTGCCCGGGGAATGGGTGAGCATGCAAAGGAGGCAGGTGAGGGGAGTTTGCAACATCTACATAACACCTGTATAGGCACGGTGCCGAACTCGGCCAAAGTGCCAAACAGCGTGTGGTTCATGCCCATCTCTACTCCAGATGGTATATCAGTGGCAACTGATTCTGAGAAATCTAGTGAAACATACAGGGACTCAGTGATTCAGGATGACTGCTTTGACAGTCTATTTTTCTACTGCCCAATAGAGGGCAAAGCACAGCAGGGTGGCCAACATGGGCAGTACATTTTGGGTGCCAGGAAAGTCCAGACAACTGTGAGCTATACATTGCATGTGTCCTGCCAGGGAGGGGGAAGGGTTCTTGTAGAATTTTCTGGTCATGTGCCAGAATGTCAAAATACAGTACAACCCCCATATCCACAGGATCGGGATCCATGATTTCACTTATCCGCGGACTGAAAATATTAAAAGAAAAAGCTAGAAATATGTGTTTTCACAATTTATATACCAGATTGAGAATTAGGGGAGGGTGTGGGAGGCACTTGTGGCTTCACTTCAGGCAGCAAAATGGCTTGGGATATCCCTGGCCTCAGGGATATCAAGGTGGAAGCCTTGAGGCAAGACACCTTGAATGGGTTGACTTCCTCCTTGCTACCACCACTCTTGTATCGTCTCTTACCTTCTTCTGCTGAATCCTTCCTTCTTGCCTTGCTCACGCTCTTGAGAGAGCCGCAGGACCAGAAAGGTTGGCTGGGGTCTTTTGGTTACAGTTTTCCTTGAAGAGTGGGTGAAGGCAGGCCCACAAATAGATTCCTGATACAAGGCCTGTGGATCCTGCTATAATAACTGGTCCCACAGAAGTAAGCATAGAATTGCAACTACAATATTTTGGCATGGTAAATTGCTAATACAAATCTACATTCTCCTTTCCATGTCACTGTCCACTTAAAAACCTAATAATGAACCTTTCAGTGTTTTTTAACAGGCTGGTCCTATATTCAGAAGCAATACCACCTTATGGTCAAATTATACTATATGCTTACCATGTTTTCATAAGTACTTTTCCCAATCAATAAAATACACTTGTTTGTCATAGCATGCATTTTTCTTCAGTTATGTATTTTGCATGTAGTGTGTTTTGTGTTGTGACTGCTCAATGGAAAGCAAACAATAGCTTAATTTTGCAAGTCTAACTGCTGAGTCGCATACCTCATCTGCAATTCCCCTGTGAGGTGCAAAACAGGTTAATTGCACGAAACACACATCCCTAAGGATTATTCTACAAATCTGAATTTGTGTGTGTGAAGAATAAAATTAGGCAAGACCTCTTCATGCATTAGAAGGCAGTTCTGTCACCGCTCATACACTGGACTTCTTTTTCAAATGTATGCAATCAATATACAGCTGTCAAATGCTGAGGCTAGTTCAGCCCACAGTGTTGGTCTTCCTGTATAACTGTCATCCATACAAATAACACATGGAAAGGGCTAGAACATTATGCACTTCACAGCTTTATGGGAACAAATAAGATTTCACCCAGTTCCATCACAGAGAGGAAATAGTTCACCTAAACAATCACAGTTTGACTGCCTTTAGATACGAATGGATCAGTGATGCATCTTTATACCCAAATGCAGCACAAAGATGTACCTCTTGCATTTGTATCTCAGTTTTACAACAGTTTCATATCTATGTATATAATGTTGAGCCATTTTTAAAAATCCATTCCTCTTCTTTCAACTCTTCACAAACTAATACAATGAAGTCTTGACGTCTCATTGATTCATGTTGAGGCAAAATTACCAATGGGAATGTTGCCAGATTAGGTATTAAGGGCTTGCACAACTTGGCCCACAACCCTCAAAACTATGAGATATTACCTCAATCCATCTTTGTCCAAAATACATTGCTCAAGTCCTAACTTTATACTGGAGCTTCACTTTGCCAGATTCCTTGGCACAGAGACAAGGGATTAGCAGCTGTTATACATTTGGCAATTTCTAGCTTTTCAAAGTAATAAATAATATTTTGCCTGGTCAGAATACCCATGATGTTGCCTTCTCCTTACGCCAAAAGACAAAATATGGTATAAAATGAAGGAATGATTTTACACAACTTCTAAGTACTGCACACAATATTACAGAGTAACGTATATTTACTGAGCACAACTTTCAAGATACAGTGGATGGATGGTCATGCAGGTTTATCACCACGAATGAAATCTGGGAAGACAACAGACTCCTAATCTCTCAGAGTCCACATAGGTATATCAACCTCCACTTCATCTATCCTTTCCAATCCATAGGGTCTGCAGGCTACAGATAAAAGAAATATGTTGTTTCTTACCTAATGCAACTCTACAGAGCCGATTTTAAGTCAGGAACAGATCATTCTCTGTTTTGTAGGAGCATAAAGAGAAGGGATCATCAGGTCTGTGACTGTTTTATTTGGCGATGTAGATTCCAGGAACTCTCTCTGCCTCCTCCATAATTAATACCTACATGGACAGGCAAATAGGGATGAACCCTTCCAGTAAGGGATTTTCCTTCAATTATCCCTTGAGTAATTGTGGAACGTATGATCGAGCCGCTGCTGAGCCAATGCTTCAGCAACGTGGCTCGCCTTTGCCTCCCTCCCCAGATGACGTGGGACTCTTAGTCTCTTGAGAATGGCCGGGGCAAGAGGGGAGAGCATCAGGTTATTTAAGGGACATTCCCTCCTCTCCCCGCCCTCTTCCTTTTCTGGCACCCCACCCGCCCACCCTATATTCTAGTGTGAGTGTATCTGGTCGCCTCTGGGGCCAGATAGAAATTTTTGACCTGTATCCTGATTGGCTTTTGGATGCAGGGATTTTTCGCCTATCCCACACTGGAACAGGGCGCTGGCATGTTATGAGGTGGAAATTCGGTCGCACTGGCGGGTAGTGCAGATATTACAGGTTTTCTGGTGAGTCCCATTGCAAACTCAGGTAAGCTATAGCCCATCTGACCTCCCAGCGCTGCGGATTGTGCGATTACAGTGCTTGGGGGGAAAGATGCGCTGGGGCCACAACCGGACCAACAGTCAACAAGGAGAAGCTGGCTTGAGGTCCGCGGGTGGTCAAATTGCATCCGGCCGGGTTCTCACTGTCTTTTAAGACCGCGAGAACTTGGGGCCAGGGACTCGCCCATTTGTTGCTTAAGGGGTCCTTTGAGACCTCTACGGTTTAACCTGATTCCGCACTATGGCAAGCCCCCCTTTGCCAAAGGATGGCAACATTGATTACGATTAATACCCTATTTCCCCGAAAATAAGACCTAACCTGAAAATAAGCCCTAGTTAAGTAAAACCCTGCCCTCCACCATTGTGCAGTATTGTGCAGCAACCAGAAGAAGATGACATGACTGTATTTGAATAAATGTAGACTGTTGTACATGAAAAAAATAAAACATCCCCTGAAAATAAGCCCTAATGTGTTTTTTGGAGCAAAAGTTAATATAAGACCCTGTCTTATTTTCGGGGAAACACGGTAAAGTGTGGCCCGTGTTTTAATCCATAATTCTTGTCTCACGTCTTTATTCCGGGGTTGGGAAGGCAAAATCATATCTGAATGACTGATTCAGTGAACAAACTTGATGATCCATAGGATTCTTTCCAGCTCTGCAATTCTAAGATGATGATGATAACAATGGTTAACATGAACATGTCATTTTGACATGTACTTAAAATCTTAGATGTTAGCTAGAAAGCTAGAAATGAAGCCTAGCTTCCATAAAATGTCTCAGTATACACAGCATAGGTATAATCCAGTCTTCTTCATTTGGGGTTCTTCCAGATGTATTAAACTACTACCTACCAACCCTAGCCATTATGCTGACTATGGAATGATGGGTACTGTAGAGAAGACTATGTAATGCATATGATAAGAAGACTTCTAAGTTTAGCATCTATATAAACTTGTAAGAAATCCAACTCCCTCAGAGCCACCAGTCACACACAAAAGTGATCTTAACAAAACTCAAAACTTTGTTTTTATAATGTATGTGACAATGTGAATCTATATTCAAGCAGGAAAAGGTTTACATATTTTTGCCACAGAAAACCATTATCATCATCATGCTTTGTGTTACAATGATGGCATAATATTGCTTAAGAATAAACTCAGGCTATATTTAAAAGAGAAATAATGACACACAAACTGGAGAGAGCGTTTAACTTGAATAAAATACATAAAGGGCTTGCAGACTGTTGCACTTGAGAAATGTTCCAGGAATTCATAAAGGAACAATTACTTTGTGACTTGATTTATATTCTTCTAGGGAATCAGAATTGGGGACGTGGTGGCGCTGCAGGTTAAACCGCAAAGCCTCTGGGCTGCAAGGTCGAAAGACCAGCAGTTCGAATCCACACGATGGAGTGAGCTCCTGTCGCTTGTCCCAGCTCCTGCCAACCTAGCAGTTCGAAAGCATGTAAACGCAAGTAGATAAAGAAATTCCAGCACATCTCCCCCACTCTGGCCGCCCTTCATTGGCGACCGGTTCGTTTCCACATCAACTTCAATGTTATGATGATAACATTAAAAGCCCTAAACAGTTTAGGACCTCGGTACCTATCAGAACTCCTGCCAACCTAGCAGTTCGAAAGCATGTAAAATGCGAGTAGATAAATAGGTACCACCACGGTGGGAAGGTAACAGCGTTCCGTGACTAGTTGCGCTGGCCACGTGACCACGGAAACTGTCTACGGACAAACGCTGGCTCTACGGCTTGGAAACGGGGATGAGCACCGCCCCCTAGAGTCGGACACGACTGGACTAAATGTCAAAGTGAACCTTTACCTTTACCTTTTAGGGAATCAGAAGCCTGGAACACTGACATGGGAACTTTCCTGTGATCTGTTAAATAAATGATACCTGAGAAGGGAAAAAATCTCAAAAGTGGCTAACTGTGGAGAAGTAGATTTTCTTTGAAAAATTACAGATCAGTTTTTGGCCCCTTACTTTCGCATGCTAGAAATGAGGGGCCCCACCCACCTGTAGTTTGTTTTCCTCTTGGGCCTACAAGAACCTCCTCATTGTCTTGATGTAACATGTCTGAGCAGTGGAGTGGATGCATCAGTTTGTATACATGTATGAAGTTAGTGACAAAGACAAAGCCAAGCTATCCAGTTTCCACAGCTGCTTCCTACTCCACCTTGGGAACCAGCTAATCTATGAGATTCTGATTTTATGGACGAGCAGCCCAAATAACAAATGAAGCAAGACCCAATCTTGTGCAGCACTCAGAATTCTCTAGTTCAAAGCCTATATTTAATAATACACATCACATATGTTCAACATACTACAAAATCTGGGCCTTGATCTGGGAGAAAAACTCCAGTAGATTATAATGCAGAGGTCAATTTCTCAGGTTTCTATGAAGCAATTTCAGTCTGGACATATGGTTTAATTTGGGTTCAAGCCAAACATAAAGATTGAAATGAATGAGAGACTGAACTACAATTGTGGGAGCATAGCTTTGCTTGGTAAGCTGTTTAGATGAAGTGATGGTACCTCATGCAGCCATGGGTTATTTCAAACAAGAGGGTTCCCTGGTCTTAGGGTTAAATATGTTTATTGACAAAAGAAACAAACTAGAGTGCCACTACACTCACAGTGAGGTGGGGAGGACTACCCCTCATTTTCAGATGTCAAGTCATTTTCACATTTGAAATTTTATAATTAGTAAGACCTAGGGTTGGGAGAGCAAGAAGAATAAATCCCAGCAAAGCAATTCAAAAGGGACCATGAAGTTTAGAAACTCTCTTTGTCACTGATCAGACATTAAACCTACTCCCTGCACAAATTACATTAAATGAAGCCAGCTTCAAAGGCTCTGAACATATTTTACCTGAGAATATTTAACTACATTAGATTGCTCTGTTTTAAATGTCTAATACAACATACATTAGCGCTCAGTTCAATGCTTCAAGTAAAAGTTATACACCCTGTGGTTAGCTAGCTGTGCACAATGAGCGAAATGCAGGTAAGCTTCTGCCATAGAAAGCAACAGTCAATTGGTAACATTCACTTTGCACACCAAACTGAGAAAAATACAACTGTGCGTTCTGATATATGAGATATGTTCTGAATGGAAAGAACAGTACCTCAGGAAATACGGACTGGCATGGTTAAGGCCATAAATATACTTTCAAAAGACCTTCAGCTTTTGCCCCCAAGGGAATGGGTGGTCCCTGCAGCAAGGTGCCTGCTTCCGCAAGAGCAGTAATGGCAACGAGAAAGAGAAAGGCTTGCTGAGGGTAGAGAAGGGAAAACAAAATTTTTACTTTGGATTCATTTGTCCAATGAATTTAATCAAATGTTGGCAAATGCCCTCATATTTGAAAAAAAAAAAACACACAACACTTAATTTTGGATTAAAATCCAACAGTTAGTCACAACTAGAGTAGGCCCGTTGAGTTAATGTTAGGCCAAAAAAAGGGGGGGGGGGAACTGTAGTCCCAGGATGTAGAAAATATATACTCTTTATTCCAGTGTAAAATGCCCAAAGATGGGTTGGGCATTTTACACTGGAATAAAGAGTATATATTTTCTACATCCTAGGACTACAGTTTCCCTCTTTTTCGACCTAATATATATAATATTAATATAAAAAACAACGTATGGGTAATCTATCTTATTACTTTATACTGTTTTAACTGTCTTGAAATGTTTTAATTGCTTCCACTTATTTTAAATATTACATGTATGTATTTTAATGGGTCGGAGACCGCAAATAAAGATTGAATGATTGATTGATTGATTGACCTAATATTTCAGTGGATATACTTTTTTTCTTTCTTGCTATTCATTTTTATTTATAGTTTTTGCACTATTTTGTTATTGATTATGTTATAATGTTTTTATGTCATTTTAATGTATATATGTTTGTTGGAAGCCGCCCAGAGTGGTAGAATATACCAGATGGGCGGGATATAAATCAAATTAATAATAATAATAATAATAATAATAATAATAATAATAATAATAATAATAATAATAATAATAATACCAGTTTTCCATTGAGTTAATGGAAATTACAGAGGAGTTGACTCATCAAATCCCTACTGATTCAATGAACTACTCGAGTTGCAACTTACTACTGGATTTCATCCATTGTTTTGTTTTTAAATTAAAATGTAGGAGAAACTAAATCTGACAGCTTTGCCCATTTAGGCCCAGGGCTTTGAGTGCAAAAAATGGTTTCGATCATTTGTCTATTCACTAAGGATGCATGAGTACCTCCTGATCTTATCTGTATCCAAATACTTGACATACAGATTGGAAGGGACCTGCAGCAAGCTGTTTTGGCCTGAAGCCATTTGTTCTTTGGTTTATGTATTTGTACAATTAAAAACAAAACAAAACCGAGAACAAGTGGGGGGGGAGACAAAGGACTATGACTTAAGACGAGGGACACTACATAGCACCATTATTTTTGGGAATGTGATGGACCTTAAATAGATGGTTCAGTGTGCTTACATTACAGACAGTTAGGCGCTTTTTCAAGTGTGGAGGAGAATCTCCTCCAATCTAATCTTTGCACCAGAAAAGGAATAACCTGACAGATCACTTTAAATGGCAAAGTGGCAGGAGTGCATAATAGAGAATCCAGACATGGACATGATTGGTAGGTGGTTCTCCCAGTCTGTAACCTAGCTTCCAGAAATATGCCCAGACAAAACACCAAAGGATTTTCTTTCTAGTGAACACAAAATGCATCACAAGTCTAACGTGAACAGGAAGGCAGACATGAATGGGAAAATACTCAACTTTTGTTTCTGCAAGCAGGCTACAAGGCACTATTAGTATTTCTTTGCAGTGCACCAACAACAGAAAAAGAAGGGACACAGTAGAAAAGGGAAAACAGTCTCTAATGCTGTTGTGACCTATCCAATCAAAGACATTTATCCATCTACATTCCACACGCATATCCAATCTTGATAGTGTAACATAAAAGTGTCAGCTGATCAATGTATTTTAAAAGTATTCCAGAACTCAATGGCTACCCTAGAAATGACTCCATACCATCCCTCCAAGCCCTTTATAAATGTAAAATAGCTGCCTGAGCAGCTGTTGAGAGGGGTGTAGGTAGGCTGTGGCAACCTCATTCTGAACCTTCTTCAGTGCCTCAGTGATTGGTCAGCCAAGGAGAACTCTAGGGTTTCACTGGTGGTTCAACTGTCAATCTTCTTCACCTATGGCATTTTCTCCTTGTTCTACTATTTCAACCCCAATACTGGTATACCGAACTTGCATGTCTGTTTTGTAGGTAATTGGAGATATCTTGCTCCCTCTGCTTTTGGTCAAAAAATGTGCAAATATGCCTGATTTGGTCCATTTTGCAATTTTTCTCTGAAGACCATTCACATTCCTAGTATTAACTATGGTAGCGCTGAATTCAAGTTACCACTCCTTCTCCCCATCCCTTCTTTCTACTACCTATATGACAGGCAAGCACAATATAGACCCCTCTGTTCTAGGAATAGCTGTATGTATTGAATTTGGCCAGTAGAGGTGGGGAAGATTTTTATTTCAATTTGTTTTTGAAAAAATTATCAACATTTGCAGATCACACACCATCTGGAATCCTGTCTGTTGAAGCACAACATAATTTTATACCTGCATAAATATGCTGGGTGTTCCACCTCAGCAACAGGGACTGCACACATCAGTTGTGTAATCAGCCAGGCAGTTCCTATTTTAGCTGACTGTGCAATGCAGAGGCAGGAATGTTTTCTAAATAGCACTTCTGCCTTTGCGCAATTGCAGCTACCATGGGCATAATGCTGAGTTACACTTGTGTAGCTACTCAACAGGACTTCAGCCAATAGGCTTCAATTTTTTTTATTCAGGAGAAAGTAGAACTGACAGGTTTCTACCAAGGGCAGTGAACATAAGAAGGTAAGCCTGCTGGATCATATCAAAGGCCCATCTGGTCCAACATGCTGTTTACAGACTGGCCAGCCACTGGCCTCTGTGAAGCCAGAAGGGCAGGGGTAATAAATATGCAGAGACCTGAGGGCATCATGCCTGAGATTTCACCACATCTTAAAATAATCTTAGAATATCTCACATTTCCCTCCTCATACTATATTCTGATTCTCACATCAACATTTTTACAATTTATCAGTCTTATGAAATAAATGACATAAAGGAAACTTGGCTTCATTAACAACAATCTAGGAGCCAGACATTTGTCAAAACAAAAACACTGGTGCTCTAAATTATTGTGGGTGGCAGTGTTGCCATTAACCAAAGCCCTAAAGGGGCAAATGGAGAGTAGGTTTCCATTTGCACTCCTTCCAGTAAGGGCACTGTCCCATTGTTCCTGTTGTTCTGCACATGTGCAAATGGAATTGAAATTTGTATTGAAATAAATCCACAGGAGACAGTGCGCACACAAGTGATTGTTGTATCTGGATAAAGCCATGGAAAAATACTCTTCCCAGTGATAACAAGGACTAATCTGGAAAGTTGTGAAAAACAAATCTTTAGCTTGAAGTACTGACCAGAAGCACTGAGCCTCACGGTTACAGCTAAGTCCAGGAAATTCTGCCACTATGGAATTATCATAAATTATATCAAGATAGAGTTGGCTGGATAGCTCAGTGAATTAGATATCTGGCTGTGGAGCCAGAAATTGGAAGTTCAAATCCCCACTCTGACTTTGAGAAGAGCCAGCCTGTGTGGCCTTAGGCAAGCTCCACAGTTCCAGGATGCCCCCAGAAGAAGGGAATGGTAAACTACTTTTGAGTACTCTCTACCTAGAAAACCGTGAAAAGGTTCACCATAAGTCAGAATTGACTTCATGCCACACAATTATTATTATATAAAGACAGAAGATTATTGAACCATATTAGTGTTGTATCAAGGAGGGGAAGGAGAAATAGGGCATAGAAAGTTCAAGGCCCAATTGTGCAGATATATTATACATATAATTATTATTCAGTAGTTCTTAAATATGGCTGATTTCGTTTCGATGGTGAGAAGTTCTATCAACAAACTATCAGTAACAACACAAACCATGTGAGAGTTAAAAAACAATCAATATATTTAATACACCCTTCTGCAGCATCAGCAATGGTGTCAGATGCGAAAAACAAACTGTCACTTCCAGTGGCCATTTCAAGCTGATTGTTAAGCTACTCAGCCGTCTTTTGTCCTTTCATAATGAATATATAGTATGTGTGCCTATACATTTTGCAAATATAAATAACACAGAACATAAAAACTTCTTCTGCCAAGTTTTAAAAATTACAGTACAGTTCCATGGGAAAAACATGACATAACTGTACTAACAAGAAAGGGCAATGTTAATGGCTTTAACACTCAGTTTATTTCCCTCCACTTCTCTGTCAGAAAACAGAAACAATACTTTTGTCCATAATAATCCAATGGTGTTCAAACTATCTGCTAACATTATTTTAGGATTTTTCATTCCTTTTTTAATGTGAAAAAGTATATTTCCATATAGTGTCTAAACAGAGTTTTGTTTTACTTCTATGAGAATTTTTTTAATGTCAAAGAATCTGAAGATCTGATTTAGTTATCTCAATGATACTCTCATACAGCACCTCAAAATGTTTCTTTTTTGAGACTAAAACATCAAGAGTCTTGTGGCATCTTAAAACTAACACTTTCTATTTGACATAGGCTTTCACAGAGTGCAGGTCATTTCATTAGAGGCATGGACTCAGCTGATGCAGGGGGTTGCAGTCCATAAAAACATATGCCAGATACAATTTGTTAGTTTTTCATGAACTATAAGAATTTTCACATTTTTTGCTGTGACAGGCTTACTGGCTATCCTGCTCAAAAACCTTTTGGACCGCAACTCAATCTTTAGCTAACATAGCAGTGGTCTGGGTGATCCTGGGACATGTTATTTTTTTAAAGGCAACTTTTCAAAGCTACACATCAGCTGGCAACGGTGCATATCAAACCATATATTAAAGGAATGCCACAGGACCCATTTCAATAGGGCCCTCCTCACTGAATACTATGGGCTAGTTCTAGAAATCTGAGATCATTTTCCAATTCAGCCATAAGTCTCAACATGCTACATACAGTATTGGGTTCTTGTTTTCAGATGCAACAGAAAGAGATTAGGGGAATATACTGCACAAATTTAGGCATCAAATGTGGAATGGTAATTCCATATTCATAAACCTTGCAAAAGAAAACAAGCTTTGTCTCAGCTCACATACAACTGTGTTGGTTTTCTATTTGCAGCAAGATTCTCCCATAGGAAGCATTAAAAATGGGACACCATGCCCTCACTGCAGTCTAAAGTACCACTCATTCTACCACCCTCTTCTGCTGTTTATGTAGACCCAGCTGGATTTTCTGTATTTCCATACAAATGGACTAAATAGTCACCTTCTTCCCATCTTACAATGAGTTTCCACAAACTGACAAAGATTCTATCCCTGCTTCCTTCTACTGATTCTCCTAATTCAGAGAAAGTGCCTTATTCCATCCTGCAAAGCTCTCTGTGATGAACAGAAGCAGTGCAGGTGAGACCTCTTTCTTTCTTTCTGTTAGTTACCCAGAAAGACTTAAGGCAACAGGAAGACAAAAACAGCTGTCTCAGGCAACATTCATCTACCCCAGGCAATATTAAGATGGAAGCACAGTTCTGCATGTATCTTTAGGGCTTTAGATTTTTCAAACGCAGATTACCTCATGTGCTGAAATAAGACATGTTGCAAACCCTCAAACCTGTCTAAGGGAAATTCAGTCTCAAATAAGAAAAACTAAATAGCATTAAATCAAGCCACCTACAAAAACAGGCTCTATGAACTGATTAAATGCAAAATAACAACTGTTTTTGTTCTACCCAGATTGTTTTGTTTTGAGAAGTTGGTTTTTTAAAAAGTGCACAGTTCCAGTTGTAGCTGTCTTACCTGTGAAATCGTAACTCCTTATTTTGACCTTGTGATGTTCAAAACAGAAATGATAGAATGGCAGAAGAATTAACAATAGTTTCCCATAATTTCAAAAGGGTAATTAGAAAAACAATTTACTGCTCTGTCTTCCTGATCTGTTGATGACAACACCATCTTCCTTTTTTCTCATCCCATCCCTACATAGACTCCTCACCTTCATTCCTACAATGTATTAATATGAAGTATCTTGAGGAAGGCTTTCTATAATAATGAAAGCCTTGGGAGATTTAACTTAGTATTCCAAGGGCTTTCCTCATCTTCAAATATAATATGACACTATAAATCATGCACGTTTATTTCTCAGTTAAATTTGCAAATGAATTTTTATTACCTATGTCCCCAAGACTAAATTCTAAACAATGTAAGCCTCACAGATTTCTGTGATTCTAAGTGTGAAAAAATAAATGAAACCCCAGATAGCAGGGTACAAATACATACAAATACCCACAAAGTTTGAACATACAAAATAGTCAAAAGTCAGAGGGATGAATGTCTATGGATTCAATTTCTGGTAACATTTTCAGTGGTGAGGAACCAAGTGAGAGGTATAGAAATTAACAAAAAAAATTCAGACACGATGATAACAAATTATAAAACTTTATTGGCCTGTTAAAAATAAGTTTAGAAAGTTCAGGAAGTACAATCTGTTCATATTATCAAAACTGGATTTTGAAATAAAATCAGTGATTGTCAATTATTTACAAGATTTATATATATAGAGACATATATATAAAAACTCTTAAAAATTTATTATGGCCAAAAGTATCTGAAAGATTCACAGTATATTGATGGATTAGAGCAGATGTAGAGTATCTCCTCCCACTCAAAAAGCAAACAGTTGGACTAAAGATACAGTGCCCACTGATAGCAGCTATATTACACCTTTGATATTAACTGAAAAAAACTTGTGTGTGTTTGTGTGTGTAATGAATTATTGGTGTTTGGTTCTATCTTTGAATCAATTAAATGCTGACTATGTCAGCACTATTTTTGCTCCATGGGATCAATCCTATGATTCTTCTTGTCATACCCATGTAAATTATTATCAGAATGGGTCATAAACTGGTTTTATTCTGGCATGCCTATCCATTTCAGCACTTCAGCAAAAAATCTTGCGAATTCAAAGACAGTCACAGACATCTCATATTTGCATAGAGAAATTGCCCACTTTCCTGTGATGGAATCCTATTGTGAGATCAGTGGTCTTGAAGTCAATGTGATTTGTCTTAGATAAGCCCTTTTAAAATGTTGATTTATGATATGCATGAGAACAGGCAGATCTGCATTTATAATGAAGATAAAATGAGTATTTGTCAAGGGGGAAAAAACCTTTGATATCTAGGAAGATATCCACAGAATAGGTGGGGAATGTGTGTTCCTCCAAATGTTGTTGGACTGCAGTTTCCATGATCCATCATCACTGGATGGGTGTTGCAGTCCAACATCATCTATAGGGCCATATATGTTCTATACTCCTAGTGTATCCTGGATCTCAGAAATATTGGAGATGACTTTCAGTTTACATTTTCGAAAACCTGATAGAAATTTAATTAAAAATTAAATCAGTTTTACTGCTAGAAAAAATTAGGGCTGGAAATGTTTCTCACTTTCTGAAGAGTAAAATATTAATATTCTGACCATCTGGATTTTCTTTCTTATGAGGAAACTGGTGTTTTCAAAGTATAACATTTTCATATTTTATGTGGTTTTGTTCTCCAGAAAAAACATTTAATAAAATGGTCACAATTTTAAGTTGTTATATGTTAAAAACAGTTTTAACAGCAGAAAATTATTCCAGGCCTGAGTTATATGTTAGTAAATAAGACAAGTAACTCAGGCCATAAACTAGGACTAGTTGGAAATTCGTTAATTATATTACATGATAAAGAAAAACATTAACGTGTAAGCAATTTGTATGAAAAAAATCACTGAAACTTTAAACTGGTCATGTGTGCATCTTTAAAAGTTTAAATAGAGGCTTTTCCCATGGATGTTATTAAACATTAATAATAATGCCTGTGATAAAGTACACATTCATATCCAGATCAAATACATTTGCTCTCCATAATGTACCTTGTCCTACCTATGCCAACTGAATTCCAAATAAATTCAGCATGGAAATGTTTACTAAAAGGTCAGAAATTATTCATATTACTTAAATGAATAACTGCTCTACAAGATAGGAGCTCCGATTTTGTTGTTGGTCCCCACAATAACTAACGGCTGGTTTATCCTTCATGGAGCTGCTGCCGCCACCACCAAAATAGTTCACTACAGGCCAAACTGTACTGTTACAAATAACCTATCAGCAAAAGAAGGGTCTCCTAAGTACTGATTGTGCATGCTTATCACAGCAGGAGCTTTTATCACCTCCTATAATTTACATGCTAGCTTGCTTTGTTTCATGATTGGCCATCAACCCACATGCATGTTCCTCATTTGTAAGTGTGACTTCTTAGAAATAAAAGACTCCCTCAGACTGTCTCTTGAACAGTAAGGTGACTATCAGCTCTAATGACAATCATCATTATCTGTAATGTATAATTTGTCTCACAGTAACACCATTCAGTGGCATCTGCTTCATAGTAAATAAGAGGCAGAGTGCTATGGGGGAGTGATGATAGCAGAAGATGCTGTTAGTACGGATGCACGTTCTACAGCTGCTGGTTGTTTTGCCTACCTAACTGCCACAGTGGCAGCTACTGACTTTGTGGCTATCATTGTGAAAGCCTCTTTAAATCACTTCATAAGGAAATTGTGTCACCACAATAACCAGCTTTTTTTTCCACACTAAGTCAATGGTCAAAAGTTTTACAATGTTGTGGTGGAAAGTATCTGATTTAGAGGAAGGGTGGTGTGCATGAATGATAGAAACGGAACAGCTTCTTGCCCATGAAGGGGCAGGTTGTTGGACTGTAATGGCTAGCATTCCTCACCATTGACTGTACTTGGCAGAGATGATGGAAGCTGCAGTACAATATCTGGAGGGTCACAACTTTGGGATGCATATTTGTCTCTAGATGTGTAACACTATGGCCAATGTTCCCTCTAATTTTCAGCCCCACTGGGCAGGGCTCCGCCCCTTGCACACGCAACTCCGCCCCCCCATGGTTCCGTCATGACCGGAACCAAATGGGCTGGAAACAATCGCTGTGGATGTGCAGAGGAGGAGGAGCCCTGCGCTGAGGGGGGAAAGTCATATGTGCTCATGCAGCCGCACACCTTAGAGGGAACCTGATTGTGGCAGTGGTTAAACTGTAGTATTGCAGCCAAAACTCTGCTCATGATTAGTGTTTGATACCAATGGATCTGACAAATGGCTCGAGGTTGACTCAGCCTTCCATCCTTCCAAGGTTGGTAAAATGAGTACTGAGCTCATGGGGGGGGGGGGGGGGGTTCAATGGGTAGCCTGCATTATTAAAAAATTGTAAACCATCCAGAGAGTGCTTTACGGGGTGGTATATGAGCAGCACAGTTTGCTATTTTTTAAAAAATGCTTTTACCCTCAATGTCTTAAGCAAATATGTCTCATATGCTTAATGGATTGGAATGAAATGCAGATATTGCAGTTTTTCCTCCATTATTTGTCAAAGAATATTACTATAAGAAAAAAATTAATCTAGACAGCAACAAGCTGCTCATCCTTGCTCTATAACTACAGAGTTGTTTCCAAACTTAATCATATTTAGAGAAAGCCAAATGAAACAAACAGAATTAACTTACATCCAAGGATTTAAATGGATATACCCTAAGTATGAACAAGTTTGGATTCAACTCATTTCATCCACAATTTTATTCAAATTCTGGGATAAATGAAATCAGTTCAAACCTCATAAGGTAAATATACTTTGTTATCTGTTCAGGCCTTAACAATGTGTAAAATAGATTTTAATCATTCCATGAGTGGTTTTTATTGCTTATTGGAGTCCACAAAATAACGTTAATGCTGAATGTTCAGCATACTGTGTGTTTAACCATTTTAGTAAATCCTGGATTACTCCTTTATAGTCATTGTGGGTTAAAAGATCATTAATCTTGAAATTAACAGCTGTCCCTGCAAACCACCTCATTTGGACAGATTAAAATCTCTGTAGAGTGAAAAGCAGGGTAATTATAATTGAAATGAAAATAGCATATTGCAACCCCCAATTTCAAAGTTTAGCTGCAATCAGTCTAATGTGCAACCCATATCAAAAAAAGAAATCAGCTAGTAGTGCATAGCTTCGTTCATTATTTAAGCTTGTCTGTTGCCAAAGCAAAAGTAGTGAATAGCTGTGGGCTCTAATCCATAAATCTCTGTGAGTAACAGTAGCAAACACAATGCATTTGGTGGTTAATGCGGAGTTCAAAAACACCTGAAGATTATCCTACATTGTCTCTGTGCATATATACATTGGTGATGCATAAATCAGTTCTGGTTCATTAAAATAAATGCCTTGATTACACAGAATGCAAAATATTTTGTCAGTACATGTAGAACTATTCAATAATCACACCTGCAGCTGTATATTTAAGTTGAACTGCAAAACACTACAAGAATAAATTATAGAAAGATTGCTGAAGATCCTCAGCCTTTTGTGAAACTATGGGTGGTCTCCAATGAGGTCATTCTGTTGACAGAAATGCTTCAGTCAGTGGAACTGGAAAGGGACAATTCTCCTTTCCTCTGAGAGTCTGTGTCTAGTGTGTCCGTAAACCTGTTCTGTGGGGCTATGAATTCTTCTAAAGCAAGTTTGGGGAAAGTGGGCAGGACTGGTGGGGAGGCAAGAAATGCATATCATACTAGCAGATGTCCAGTAAGTAGTACATACAAGATTTAGGTCTATATGTTCACCTCGAACTTAAAGTACTTTGAAATTCTGAGACTGTTGAGACATTGACATGTCTTGAGTTTTTGATTTAGTTTTCCACCTACTGATCTTCCACAAATGGAACTATGTTGCTTTGATGAGGATCAGCTGGAATCAGCTAAATATATCATTGGCTTTCCTGCCCATTAACACCAAATGTTATATGGTACCAAGCCAAAAGAAGAGTCAGTCTCATTGACAACATTCTCCAGAGTTTCATTTATATGAATTATATGGAGATAGCAAAGGTTCAAGAGTAGGCAATATGAAGCTTCTGTGTTGCATAGAACCCCTTTTCTTCTAAAGGTCAATAAAAACTCTTAGGCTACTGTACCGTAATAGTGCTTTCCTCCTTTGCTCACAGTTTTTATATGTAACAGGGGAGCAAGTAGGATAGTGAGACTTGTACCAAATGGAGACTAGAATGATGAAAATTGTTTCTTTGGCTGTCCTCATATCATTCCAGCCACTTTAACGTATGGATGCTTCTGCCATTCTTCAAGAAAGAAAAGGATGCAAGGCGAGGAAACCAACAGTCCTTGTTTAAGACCTCAGATATTAGAATTTGTATGATGGCATGGAAGCAATGTAACATTATTGCTGATGGATTCAGTCTAATAGTGGTGGTGGAAGGATCAAAACAATAACATTTGCTTCAGTTATACAAATGTGGTTTCTTGACCAACTCATGTCATGAAGCAGTGAACTTTTAAATACTAGACAACTGCTAAAAAGCTGAGAGTTAACAATTATTTTTGATAGATGATCAGAGATGGAGAACATATGGCCCTCCTGATGTTGAAGGACTGCAACTCCCAGCATTCTTCGCTCTCACAGTCCAACAAGATCCAAAGGACCATACATTCCCTATCCTGATTTTTAATTTCGACAGATAAACCACTCCATGGAAGTAGCTAAGGACAGAACGTATTTTTAATGCAGCTTTAGGATCTTAGCTCAGAATATTGGAAAATGCAAGTGTTTGAAAGTGAACAACTGTACTACTGAAGCCAATAATGTAATTCAAAAGTGGAAAGCTAACAATCTCCAGAATGAGAAGACATTAAATATTTTAACCTTTTTAGTACACAAAATAGTTGCCGTATCGCTTTAATAAATAGTTATCTATACAATTATTTCTCCTGTTAAGCTCAAACAGATGACCATATTGAAGTAATGCACCACAATTTTGCTGAAATGTCACTTCATGAACAGAGTCATGTTAACAGAATACAACAGTTTATTTTAAAGTTTTCTGGAGTATATAGCCACCTGGGGCTGATTTTGCGTGAAACTGCCAAAAAATGTGCATACTTCTAGAGTCCTCAAAGCATAACCCATCTCTACAAGAGAGGCACAAGGAGTACAGGAATAGAAAACACAACAAACACATCCACTGCCTAGTGGGCAGCACATAGTTTCAACAAACAGGTTCAACAGCCCACTTTCTCTCTTTTTTTCCTTATTCATTTACCCATCCAGTGGGATCTTATGAAACAAAACAGAACCTAAAAGAAACAAAAATAAACATATGAGAAATCAGTTAAACAAAAATTAACATAAAGAACCAAGCACAAATGAATTCATAAGAATCAAATAAACATGGAATGCATTTAACAAAACATATATCAAAAGCAGAAGAAAAAAATTACACACGGGTTAAGAAAAATTGATATGACTTACACGTATGACTTTCTTTTTTAACATATATATATACTGCATGGTACACACACAAACCCATCTGGAAGTGCAAATAACTGAGACTGGCTCATATATTCCAGCCAAGACAGCACTACAATAACATTTTTGAAAATCACTACAAGCACCCTCCATTTCCTACAACACCTGCAGTGTGAACTGGGCAGTAATACACAGTTTTGAGGAGACTTGAGTTGTGTGAGATTTTCCATAAAGAAATATAAGGAATGTC
This sequence comes from Intellagama lesueurii, assembly GCA_037013535.1. Lineage (NCBI taxonomy): Eukaryota > Metazoa > Chordata > Lepidosauria > Squamata > Agamidae > Intellagama > Intellagama lesueurii. Next base: position 72,930,486 of record JBAJHW010000002.1, read on the forward strand.
ACACAAATCAGGCACTAATGTCAAAAGCAGAAGAAAAGAGAAGGCAGCACTAGAGATGAATGAAGAAAGGAAGATGCACATCTTAAGCTAGCACTAGAAAGCAATAAATTCTTAAAAAAAAATAATCCCAGTGCATTGTAGACAAGGGATGGGGGAAGGTTCAACTCAAGATGGTGAGATGAGGCCCCTTATCTACTAGGGCCACAGGCTGCTAATAGCTGCACAGGCAAAGATTTTTCACGTGTCTTATTCTAGTACAGTAAACACAACTTAACTGAAAAATGGTTTTCCAATAAGACACATGAAAACTAAAATCTGCAGCTGAAAAGCATTAAACAGACTTCATAAAACAAGCTACCTCTGTTGCCCATCTGGCTGCCCATTTCATTTGTCCTACGTTACCCAGGTCAGTGCTCCATTTGAAGGACTATCAGAAGGCAGTCCTCAGTTGGGAGGTGTCTTCCTTTTCAAGGGCAGTCTAGTTAAGTTACATTTAAAGAAGAAGAACCAACAGAAGGCTGGAAAGGAGCCCTAAAGTTACCCGTCCACGTGTGCAGCAGATTGAGCAGCAGTCACACAGATCACCTGGCCAGTCTTTCCTACCATGGTGTGATGTACTGAATTTTTATTCTGATTGTGGTAATTACTACTAAATTTGCAACTATACTTGACTTCTGAGTATGGATACAGATGTAGAAGTAACCTAATTTTAAGCAAATCTGAATCCACATTTGTCTTCTTTTCATGATGCATAAGTGGCTACTCTATTCATCTTATTTTGTTCCACTGAAGCACAAGGTAGCCACAGCATATCAGGCAAAATCAAAAGAAAAATAAAAAATAATGAAGACATTGTGGCACCTTAAAGACTAACTGCTATGTTTTCATGTGAGCTTTTGTAGACAAGTCCACATCGTCAGACTTGTGAAATGAAGAAGTGGACTTGTCCATGAAAGCTCACATTAAAATACAGCAGTTAGTCTTTAAAGTGCCACAACATTTTTGTCTCCACGCATAAGGGACAGTTTATATTGTAGACTACCTGCATGGCTGAAAAGACAGGATTGTCTTATTCCTTCAGCACGCTACTGCAATGTACTTTTGGCATTAATCTCAGTGTCTGAACAAGACTAATGTTCTCCTCAGTCAAACTGCTGTGGCAAAAGATACTGGTTTATAATCGTACAATCTGATGAATTACATGCAGTAGTACATTCCTGCAGTTTCAAACACATGACTTCTTGGTAGAAAAATCTGTCTTTTATGAAGTGGACCCAGGAGAGCACCCCTCCCACCTACAAGTTTATTGATATAAATTCTGAAGCTTAGAAATAAGTAAACAGCAATTACTTCATTTGCATTCCATTTGATTGCTAATTTAACACCTGAGGCAACATTATTATCTCCTGTCTCACTATAGGTAGTGACATATGTGCAAAACCAGACAAGCTTATTAGGTGCTATTTCAGGTTTCTGAGAAGGTTCCCCTAAATTCCATTTTGCTGAAACAATCACTGTAACTTTGAACAAAGAGCCAACAAAAACAGAGTGGGTGAAAGAAATTTGGCTAAATCACACACAAAGTTTAAAATATTCAAGCAACAATAATCAATTCGTAACTGCCTGGGCTCTGTAACAAAGCGTTCTTGTTAGCTGTTTTGAACAAAAGCCTTCAGGATATTAAGACAATTTAGTTTTGTCAGGTAACATTTACTATAATGAGAACTACTTCTGAAGAATATCCATTTCATTTGACATTACTCACACTTTCTGTGAGTAATTTTTTAAAACACACTAATATCTTGCGAAGGACAATATGCAGATATCCTTCAACTTCCTGAAGATCACCCTCCCCAGTCCATTCTAGTATCTAACACAGGAGATTTTCCTCCCAGCATTTTGATATAGGGCAGAGTGGCCATGAGCTGCTTTTTAGCATAATAACTGAAAAAACTGTGCAGCACACATCAAGACCACAAATCACTATGTTTTGAAAATCTAAGAGATGCATTGAATCAGGGTACAGTGGAACTTTACATCTGAAGTATAATCAGCATGCTGTTCTTACCATGGTCATATCAAATGTTAGCTGTGTGTGCAAAGTGTGAAGGTGTGTGAGCTCTTATATTTCTTGAGGTTTTTATTTTTTCTCCTAGTGGAGCATGGACAAATGGGAGATCATAAATTTGAACAATCTTCTGTTTTTTAACGTCTGATCAAGATCACTCAGTTTCTGTCTCACATTGTATTTCCAAGTGCATCCCAAGTATAGTAGTGTTATTTGATATCCCTTGACATTGAGGCCGATTTAAACAAGATAAATATAAACTCTGCTTTTACAGAACTTGAAAGCAGTCAACTGCAAAGAAACATGTATCTGTGACCCATTTAAAAGAAAAATGATTTATTGGGAGAGAAATGAAAAACTGCTGACTGTAAAAAAAGAAGGAAAAGAGATGCAGCAATGTCACCTAAAAAGGAAATCTTACTAAATTCGTCAGGTTCTCATTTCAAGTATAAAGAAAAGACAGTAATTCATGCCTATTTTCAGTTGCCACATGGATTTTGCATTTACTTTCTAAACCTGGAATTTGGAACTTTGGAAGTACTTTCCCAAGCAATCCAACCTAATGCTGCCATCTAAGTTGCATTTTAATTTTTCAACTGGAAAGCAAGGAAATGCCTTGCCTGGTTTCTGGAAACTGTCTTCCAGGGCAAGAAAGAATGTTGTGTAGCATCATCTAAATGGTAAAACCATGTAAAACAATAACTGGACATAACAGACAAACATCTCTGAATGAAAATAATATGGCATCTAAGTGCTCTGTCACTATCCTTTTTCAAAGTCATTAGCAACACACATGTGCACTTGTGTGTGAAAAACAAATATATTTATAAAAATATATAACTTAAAATCCACCTTCTGGAAAAGTCACATTCTAGTGTCTGAAAGTGTCCCTTTGAAATGTGTGACAGTGTTTCTGAAATTGTGGACTCATGCTGCATTGTTAATCGCATGCCCCTTTCAACCTGCATAGATTTTGTAATCACCACCAGCAGCTGCACTAAACAATGGAGATAATTGCTTAGGATGGTATTCTTGTTATTTCTTTTTTAACTGTTTGGTGTGATGAAGTGGAAATTAAAAATGGAGTGGGTTGAATTCTGGTTGTGGCCTGATGATAGGAAAGAGCGGTGGGGGGGGGGGGGAACTGGATAAGAAAACAGAGCACACAGACTTGCTTTCAGCAACGTGAAGAATGTACACTGCCATATGTGACATATTGTGTAGAGCTGAATGAAAACGAAATTTCTAAAATTCCACAAATCTCCATATGAAGATGGTAAAATGGGGTGCAGGAAGATTCAGCCAAATGTTTTAGGAGAAGAGAAATTCTCCAACAATTTGAGTGAGGGTGGAAAAGAAAAGTCTTAGAAAATAAATTTTTATTCAATTCATTCATAACACCGTATTAAGTTCATATTGGTGCACTTAAGAGGGTAAGGTGAAGGGGCTAAACCCACTGCTTGCTTCACAGATTTTTTAAAAAATATATAGTTACACAAAATTAAAACCAGATCCAGAACTGTTTATGACATTACTCAACTTATTCAGAGAAGACAAAACTGAGGAGCACATTTTGCTCAATATAATTCAAGGGAGGACTGAATTTTTTCTATGTTTAGGAGGAATTCAAAAAGTCCCCCCCCCCAAAAAAAAAATTATCAGAAAAAATATGAAATTTTGACTTAGCCCTAGCTATTAGTATTTCCATGTACTGGTTTTATAGTGAAGAGGACAGCAGAAACGTGAATAACTTTAGAAACAACCTATTCTTTACTTGCAAGATAATCACCTATACCTTCATTTGTACAGAATGTCACCACAATCTTTATATTCTCTACTTTTAACTGCCACAGTACCATTTTCATCTTAAAATGATATTTAGCACAATATTACAAATAACTGAATAATGTGAACTAGGAGTACTAGGATTATAAAGCTAAGGTGGGGGGGGGGGAATCACTCCTTAAGATTCATTTTATGTCTGACAGCCACCTTCAAGCCACCTTATGAAACTTAGTGCCATCCATGTATTTTGGACTACAAATCCCATCAGCCCCAGCAGATATAATGTGTGTCCAGGGATGAAGGGAACTAATGTCGAAAAATCTGGGATAGCATTTTGGGATGACTGCCTTAATCTATCTGGATGTAATTCCGCCAACCCCCCAAAAAACCCTGGGCTGACACATACAGTCAGGCCCAAACATCAGGTAGAAATTCAGTGTGGAGCCCTTATTGTGTAACTTTAGACCAGTTCTAATGATTGCACTGCTTTTTCAGATGCATTGATCAATCCACATGGAGGCTAAGTGAACACTCAAGCAAGGTCACATATCCAGTCAAGAACTGAAATGAACTAAACACAGGATTTCTGACTCCATAATTAGTCTTTGTTAAACTGTTTTAAACACATTTGCCCTTGCAGAGTAACATATGTAACTTTTACTGCCATATCAACTAGTGAATAATTATGATCAAATTAACTTCTGAGTCTGCTATCTTCAGGAGATATGTGTATATATAAATCATTAACATAAATGAGATTTACTAATGTTTAAAGACTTAAGCTATGTTTGTGTGATTTTAGAAAAAAAATCCATTTTCTGCACAACTGATAAAAACTGTATTTTCTCCCTCTATAACATTTTATAAAATAGCATACACAGCTAAACATTTCAAAGTATCAATTCTGAGAAATTCCAGTGCAAATTAATAACAGTTAAATTACTAAATGAGTATCAAAGACAGCATTCATTCACATCTATAATCATTCAAAGCATTTATCCACACATTCATAAAATGAGCACTGTGGCTGAAGGATAGGATTAAACAGAATTATCTGCACTTTAATTTTTAAAAATATACAAATACCTTAATACAGTATGAATTGGGAGAATAATACATTAAAGTCTGACGCATATACTCAGCATTTTAGAAAGTGTGTGTTTGTATATGTTTGTATATGTAATTAATAACCTAATACACTTCCTGTTATGATCACTGATTTTCTTCAACTTTCTGCTAGAGGAACTGCCTTCAAAATCCTAATTTTAGGCTACTTTACTATGTTCTCTCCCACTGATACCTTGAAAGGCACATATATCTTGCTGCATTGGGAATGAAAGGGAAATATATATGCATTGTATTCAGCATTTTAATCCAGGATTTGCAGTTTATTTCTCAAAATGTAGCATTATTATTATGATATCAATCTGTATAATGTCTAACAAACACTTCTTCCTAGAGTTTTTGCTGGTGCTGAAAATAAGATCCCTTGCTTTTTATTGATTTATGAGAACCAAGGGCATTTTGAAAGCAACAATTCAAATAACGTCCCTTCAAAATGATATTCTGGCAGTTTTTGTGCTGTGAATGTACAATTCAGTCACATTAGAAGCAGGACATGGGTGGGAAAAGAGGATGTAAATAATTACAATGAGCTAAAGAACCAATATTTTTGATTATACAGACTACTTGTACAAAATGGCACTCAGAGTATATTAAGAGATGTGTAGAACAAATGTATGTCAGCTTTGCAATGGCAGGCTGTAAAAAGAAGGGATGATGTCATATTATATGCAGCTATCTAGAAGAAACAGTCATCAAAAAGACCCTAACAGTAATAATATAAAATTTGATCTTGGCTTTTTGTGTATTCGGGAAACTTTACAGCATATAAAGCAAGGGTACAGAACTTTCACAACTATACCTACAGATTGCTTGCACTCAAGAGTATTACCAGCATTTACAATATGTATTAAATGAGATCCTGCACTGACCGTTTTTTTGAAAGAACTGGACAGACAGTATCTTTAGGTTACTACTGTGAAATACACACGGTGAAGAATTAGAAGAAAATAGCTGAGGAGGAGTGTGAGGAAGCACAGGAGAGAGGTGCGAGACCCAGCTGTGAGCTGTCCTCTCCACCGTCTAAGGCTGAAGGATTCGAGACAGTCTATACCCTTTTTACCGTCCCAACTGAAGATTCAGGATAATGAAGGCGGGAAATTTGAAGGGAGTCAGAGTAGGAAAGCAAAGGCGGGAGAAGCTCTACCAATCACAGAGAGTTTCCTGAACACTGAGTAGGAGGGAGAGAGAGAATGCTCGGGAGAGGAGATAAAGGAGGAGGCAGAGAGAAAGGAGGAGGAACGGAAGTCGAAGGAGGAAGATATCCCACTCGGGTGAGGGTGGCTGGAGTTGGAGGACCCGTGGTCCTATGAAAAGGTACGCATGAAACTAACCCTAGAAGAGATAGAGCATAGACAGAGCTGTCAGCCTATGCCTAAGTACAAGCCCGAGAGTCTGAGAGGACTTAGAGAACCTAAGAGCCGTGAGAGTGAGGGGATAGAACTACAGCTCAAGGGAGTTGAACTGTTGGAATGGACCGTATATGTGTGCCCAAAAGGGAAAAGTCCCTGAAAGATGGAGGGACGCTCAGAGGCAACCTCACACCCGATGATGCCGCGAGAAGGAGAGTGGGCTCAACATCCCTGTTGTGGGACTATCTGTGCCAGCCACAGCAAACCCCTAAGGAAGAATTACTTTATGGTTGGACAAGTGCATCCCAAGTTGAGGGTCCCGTTGGACCCACAGAAGTTGTTGTACACTCAAATCCGTTAAAGCTGAATGAACAGTTGTCACAAGATCCGCTGACTCCAGTTTTCCCTAGTACTGATAGGACCAATTCATCAGACCCAAGGGAGGTAGAACCTGAACTCACTTACAAGGAGATATCACCTTTGATATGATATATATATGGTCACCTTGAAATAGGGTCTTCAAAACAGGGTAGGATCCCAGCATGCTTAAAGGAGGCAATTGTAGGACCATTGTTGAAAAAGCCCTCCTTAGATCCTGCAATACTGAATAACTACCAACTTGTCTCTAATATTCCATTCTCAGGCAAGATGTTGAAGCGGGTCATGGCTTCTCAGCTCCAGGGGTTCCTGGATGAGACTGAATATATAGATCTATTTCAATATGGCTTCAGGCCTGGTTATGGGATGGTCACCTTGGTGGATGACTTATGCTAGAAACTGGACAAGAGGAGTAAATCCCTGTTGATTCTACTGTACCTCTCAGTGGCTTTCAATACCATTGAACATAGTACCTTCTGGCTTGTCTCTCTGGGATGGAACTTGGAGGCACTGTTTTACAGTGGCGCTGATCCTTCCTAGAGAAGAGAACTCAGAAGGTGTTACTAGGGGACTCCTGTTCATCACCCTAGCTGCCGGCCTGCGGGGTCCCTCAGGGTTCTCTTTTGTCTCCTACGTTATTTAACATCTACATGAAACCGCTGGGAGAGATTGTTCAGAGTTCTGGGGTTCGCTGCACCAATATGTGTATGACACTCAACTCTATCTTTCCTTGCCATCTAAATCTGAGGAAGCTGTTTTGGCTCTAGATTAGCGTCTAGTGTCAGTAAGGAACTGGATAAGGGTGAAGAAACTGAAGCTTAATCCAGACAAGACAGATGTGCTCCTGGTCAGTCAAAAGGAAGATCAGCCCCATCTTTACTGTCCTTCCACAAGCAGGCAAAGACTTTTCTCTTCAGGCAAGTTTTCCCTGAGTGAATGGCTGCTGAGCAGGTTTTTTAAATTGTTGTACCTTACTGTATTGAATGTGTGTTGTTGTTGCTTATGTTTTTTGGTATTGTATTCATTGATATTTTTAGTACTGTATATTCATTGTTACTAACTTAAACACTGTCTTTTAATTGTTGTAAGCTGCCTTGGATCCTTTTTAAGGCAAATTAAAATATTTCAAATAAATAATTAATAAATCTTAGGAATTCTGTCCCAAACTACATCATTTTAAACAATCACAAAATAAACCAAACACAAATGCAAATTAGTTTTAAGTTTAACCTAAGAAGCCCCCTTTGAAACTTCCATCAGCATCCTAAAAAAACATGAAAAGCTCACTATATAATACTAAATCAATTAATATAAAATTAAATACACAATTGAGCTATACAAGACAGAATGCCAAAAGTATCCTCCAGTCTGTGGCTCCCAATGCACTCCCTTCTAAGTTGTGATCTGTTTCCACTCTGACTGATTTTACTAAATGAGTAAAAACACATCTTTTTAGATCTGCTTACGATATCTAAATTGTTTTAACAGTATCTTTTGGACATTTTAATTGTATGTAATGTATTTCCATACTGGGTTCCCAAAAGGGAGTAGCGGATATAGCTGCACCAACTGAAGGTCCTGGTCCCTCTTCAAGGACAGGCCCACATGGAGTGCACTGCAGTAGTAAACACATGATATAACTAAGGCATGGATAATTGTTGCTGTGGTAGGTCTACTGAAGAAAGTGTGCAGCTGGTGAACCAAGCAGATTTGTGCAAAGGCACACCTCATCACCACTGCCACTTTGGAGTCCAGTGACATTGCTGAGTCAAGGAGCATTTCTTGAACCTGACCTGTCAGGGTGGGTGCAACCCCTTCAAGAACAGGTTGAATCTTGATTCCTGAATCTGATTTTCTACTGAAACACCTAATTTTCTAGCAGTAGTTATAGGTAAGTGATTTAGTTTAACACAACTACTGTGATGGAATAATTTTCTTAGTGCATTTATTTAAAACAACAATAAAATCGACTGTAGACCTCTGTCCCTTGAGGTATGAGCTTACACAGCTGACGACCTCACCTTCATCATCGTAGTCTTGCAATGACTGCCACATATGCTCTACCAAACCAATTTGTTTTAACTGCAATGAGATGCATTAGTATTAAAGCAATAGAATGAGTGTTGATCAAGCTCAACATAACTTAATATAACTTAACCTGGCTACTGTCTGCACAGGCACTTATCTTCATTTTAAATGCACACACGTCTTTAAAGAGAAACCCACATTCCTACACCCACCATGGAAAAGATTAGGAGATCTTAATCCATTCACCTCTGTGCAGAAAAAGGCTGAGAAATACACATAGTATCAACAAAGGATATGAGATAAGTACAGCAGTATAGTACTTGTCCATGAATATTACAGGATCTATGACTTCCAAGTGAAAACACATCAGCTGCCACTCTGCACTCAAAGTGAACAGCAAACTAAACATGATTTTAATTCCATGAAAGCAATTTACATGTTTTGTAATGTAAACAGTGAGCATCCTTGGAGCTGCTGTGTTGGGATGGGCAGCAGAAATTTAAATTTAAATATTCAAGACAAACTTTCTGCTCTCAGAAGCTGCCATGTGCTTTCTAGACAAACTCATAATGGGAATTTTCCTTGAAATGCAAACAGCTATTTTCAAGAGGCAATTTTTTCTGAGCTCCTGTTGGAGAAGAATTAAATGCATCCTCCCCAGAATTTTAAGTTTGTTCAGGATTTCCTCTTAGTAGTTATTTATATGTCAGAAACCACATTCTATAAATGCACAGTTAACGACACCTCCACTTTGCTCCTAAGAGAAGGTAAACAAAACAGAGGGTTGAACATAATCATTTTTAGCAGGAAGCAGTAATTCTAAATTAATTGAACTCAGTATTCTAAAAGTACAAATGTCACCACCTGAAAGACAAATAAATGGATTCTAGATCATATTAAGCCTGAACTTTCATTAGATTAAAGTGAGTCTATTGTACTTAGGCATATCTTGGGAAGACAAGACTCATTAGAAAAGACAGAAATGCTATGAAATGTTGAATGCAATAGAAATAAGGAAGACCTAACATGTGATGGGTTGACACAGAAAGGAAATCACATTCTTAAACTTGAAAGACCTAAGCAGCACTGTTAATATTAATCTGAAAGATCAACGTAAATCAGAAATGACTTCATTGTTTTAAACAGTATAGACACTTGTGAATATGTTCACGAAAAAGCCATTTACCCACCCTTGTTTTCTTACTGTGTGTGTTCTGTGCAGTCAAGTCAAAACCAACAGGGACCTTAACAGGGTTTTCAAGGTAAGTGAGATATTTAAGGAGCAGTTTTACCAGCTCCACTCCCCCAGTGAGATTCCATGGCCAAGTGGGGATTCGAACTCTGTCCTCCAGAGTCTTAGTCTGTCACTCTATTCACTATACCACACCGCGAATCTATCATTTCTTTACTGCTAATTGCTCATTCTGACCTGGGTTATAAAGCCATGTAAGATATACAGACAGTAAAAGAACTTATGTGCACCCAATATAATATTTTTGGTCCTGTATCACAATCCACTTTTGTAATGACAAACTATGGCACCAACTTTCCCTACCTGTACCATCACCAAAATAACAACCACCCCCAAACCCCTTGAGCTAATCTTAGGATTTCATTTAATTAGTAAATAAGGACTGTTTCCCCTGGATTGCCCCATTTACCAAACCAGGCAAACAGCCAGTCTTTCTCCCACTGCTGTGCAAATAGTCCCACGGGTAAGAATTAACTTTACACTGCCTTTTTTTAAAAAAGCAAAAACATATCTGTTGAAATATATAGCCTTTGTTACTTTGCTAACACTACATAAAAACTTAATTGCCCCTGCACTGATTAGTGGTATGCTTGGGAATAGCGTCTTGTGACTTCTACCATCAAAAATAATAAATAGGACTTGTAAACAAAAAAGAAATTTTATTTTAAAAAAAGAACTACAAAGAATTAAGTTTCAATATTTCAAGCCATTCAGTTCTTAGCATAAAGTCAAAAGCCCTTTTACTCTTCCTCTTTCTCTCTTTAAGGTTTAAACACATAGGCTGAAATCCTGTTGGCATAACTAAGTCTATGGAAAGATGATAATGTCAGTAACAGGGACAATCCCCCCCCCCCCCAATTAAGCAGTTCCTACTTCTGTCCTGGAGCAGCTGTGTAATCCTTTTCATCATTCAAGTTGTGAGAAGGGAGTAGGAAGTCTTTAATTACTAAAATAGCTTCTGCCAGTAATGCCATTCCACTAGCAGCAATTTTATGTAATTAAAGACTTCTTCTTCTTGTTTCACAGCTCCCTGACAATGGAATGGGTTACAAGGAAGCCACGGTACAGAAGTAGGAAGGAAGGGTTCCGAAAAATCATCCCTGATGATGACATCATTAGCCTCAAACAGACATAGTTATGTGAACACAATTTCAGCCATAAAGTTCTTTACACAGAGAGATAAATGCTTGTTTTTATGCAAGTTCCAGTAAGAACATACTATTTTTCCACAGCTTTCTCACAAAAGCAAACCCTTAGCTCTAACACTCCCATTCTTTCTCTCACCACCTCAAAACTCTCTCTGACTTTGACCACTTCAAAACTTTATCGCAGCTATTTCTGCCTTTGTCTCTCACACATTCTCTCACACCCTTATAGTAAAGAGCCACTCTTCAGCCAGGAATCATACCAACCAAACAGCTCATGGTTCCATTCACAAACATTCCATCACACCTATCAACTGTTTTAGAACTGTTTCTCTTGGCATACGTCCAATCTACAACTGTCAATCAAAATCCCAGTTACTGCATTCATATCAATACAAATCTATACACAAAACTATTTACCAAGTAGAGGAGTCATATAATAAGGCTTGCCATGTGGTGTGGGACGAGACTACTGTTTGAAACAACAGAAGTCCAAAGCCCCCTTGGGCACACAGAATTGTGTGATTAGTTTCATCTATCTGTGGCTCTTTCTACATACAGTGCTTCCTTCCTCCCACATACCCTTTTTTTAAAAAAGCAGAGTTTGAAAACATTACTTTTTTGACCCAACATCCAGAATAACCCCTGCCCCCATGTTTTTTAGTCCTGCATTTAGATAAGAAATAAGTTGATGTATTCATAGTTCTAAATAAAGGATTTTAGTCTCAGCATGATTAGCATCCATTGCAGAAGGCTCAGAAATAGGTCAGTAAGTCATAGCAAAAAAACATAGCTGGAGTATCCCTCTTCTGTCTTTTTTTCTGTGCTCTTCTGGGACTCAGGGTCGAGGCTGGGTGAAAGGGATTTATTTTCCCAACTATTTAAAAACAGGAAGACAGAAGAAGAAACCAGTACTAACTGTGCAAGTAAGGCCAGTGTACTAATGACATGGAAACTGAATTACTTTGGACTAAAAGTACAAGACTAAGTCGCTATTTATGGGCAAGGAAGGGAAAATGGCTGGGTGGATATCCATCTGCAGGAAAAGCACTTTGTCAACACATATTCTTGTCTATGTATGACTAGGAAAATGGGTGGGACTGAGAATGGTGACTGAAGTTTGGATTCAAATCAAAGGAAACAAAGACTTTGCTTAGGACTGATTGAAACCTGCCCTGCTTTACACAACAGTTTTGGATCCAACAGTTGTAGCTCTTTGGGCTGAGATGTCATCTATGGGCTGGCATTCAGGGAGCATGTTGCAACATTTTTGTACCTATGGGTACATTGTGCATATCTGTATGAGTAGCAAAAATCTAACATGTGAGCTGGTAGTTCACAGCTGTCAGCCCCAGTTGGGTAGAGGCCACAGCTCACCTTGGCTTTAAAATGAGGGATGTTAACCTGTTCAAAAGGTTCTGATAAGGCTTTAAAACTACTGTTTTGCAACTGTTTTTAGTCATTTTAATATTTCTTTTAAAACTGTGTGAGTTACTTTGTGAAGGCTATGCCCTAAAAGTTGGCCTACAAGCATATACACAAATAAATAAGTGGTAGACCAGTCATTTTGCATGCACAAGGTCCCCCAGATTCAATACTTCGCATGTCTAGGTAGAACTAGAAAATACTCTGTATAGACAATACTGAGTCTGGCTCAATATAAGGTAACTTTCATTATCTGAAACTCTTCTTCAATCCATTGTTTATATAAAAATATTTTGGTTCAAAATGCGTGAGAGGTGAATGTACAATGAAATCAGAAACAGTGGGATCTTTAACACTATCACTATTGCTATTCGGTTTTAATATTTCTATTTTTATTTTTGTTTTCTATTTTACAAGTTGTAATCCACCCAGAGTAGTGCTGTGATACTAACAGGAGTGGGATACAAATTGAATGAATGAATGAATAAATAATATAAATAAATATCACAAGTTATATTATGCCAGGTTTTTGCAATTTGTTCCCCTTCAGAAGCTGGGCTATATTTCCCATCATATCTCATCATGGAAAATGTTGCCTAGGGCTGAAAGGGCTTGCGCTCCCACAAATTCAGCAGGGCTACAAGATGCCAACTCCCATGACAAACTAACTCCCTGTTGGGATATATGATCTGTCATCCAAAGCACACTATGGTCACAGGAACCACGTAATAATACAGTGCTCAGTTTTATGCTAATCACCATTATCAGCTGAAATAATTTTCTTAAGTGTTGCTGCCATGCTGTGGTCACCACCACAATGGTCCTATGCCATCAAGAAATAGCCATTTGATCATAGGAATATACAGAGCTGCTGCCTCCTATTCAGTTAGACGATTGCTCCATCTGTCCCAGTACTGCAAACTCTGAGTGGCAGCACCTCTCCAGGGTTTCAGGTGGCCTTCTTGGAGACCCTGGTATTCTCAGTGACTCTCCCTTCCAAGCACTGACTATGCCTAACAGTGTTTAGCTTCTAAAATTGAGAAGAGGGAGTATGTTCAGGATGATATAGTGGCTATATCAAAGGATTATCTCATCAATACACAGATATGGAAAATCCTTATTTCAAACTTTTCCTTGATCACTAATACATTTAATGAAAGGCTTTATTTGCTCAACCTCAGATATTACTTGTCTGATAGGATAAAAATGATACTGGCACATCTCAGATGACTGATGCAAAGCTTAGAAAAATAATCTTGAATACTGAGGAAGAGCACTATATTAATGCTGGTTGTATCTTAACACATGGAAACCTTCCCATGGTGCCCTCCACTTGTGTTGGCCTCTATATCCCATCATCTCTACCCAGTATGAGCAAGCAGTTGGCATTCCAGGGGCTTGAGGGTTAATTGCAACTGTGTCTGTTAGTAAGACACTTGGTGTTTGCCACAGGCAACTGTGTGGTATGCTCAGCCTATTCCAAGGCATTTCTGCAACCATTCAGATGGGCAATGCACTTCTATGGCATCAACCAAAAATCACTCTCCCCCACAACACTGTATTTCAACAGCATTTTTGTGTAGCTGTCTTTGGAGGTTGTCAAGACAAAGAGAAGAATTATGTTTCATTGCAATTTATTCTTGAGGTTATTAGGAAACTCTGTTGATTTTTATGCAAACAAGGATGCAAGTGACAAGTTCAGGTCACAGGAAGCAATTACGCTAGATCAGACCTTGGCCAATTCAACTGCAGTAGATGTTGACAGACATGGCAGCAATTAAAGCCTGCAGGAAATTTCCCAGGATCCAAGGTGTTCTCATGACCACTCATAAGGAGAGCTATTTGAGCTAAATCCAATTCTGGAGCCAAATGAATGGGATTTAGGGCCTCACTAGATGAGATGCTAAATAAGATGCACAACTGTCTGTTTATTCTAACATAACCTTGCCTCCATATGCATTAGCTTGCTTTTTTAAAAAAAATTATCCATCAACTGGGAGATAGCACAGCTTTGTTTGCATGGTTAGTATCTTAGACACACTGCACCGAAGGTTCTGAGAAGCTAAAGAGGAGGAATAGGAAGAAATATATATTTGTCTTAATGGGTGATCTGACCCTTACATTAGTGCTAACGAATTGAATTTATTTATTACAGTCGGGTGACCAGCTCATAAAACAAATGTATGGCTAAAATATACATAATGCAGTTTAAAAATATACAACCAATTCATAAAACATATTATGTGGCTAAAATATACAAAATGCAGTTTAAAAATGTGCAATCAGTTCATAAAACATATTATGTGCTTAAAATATACAAAATGTAATTTAAAAAATGTACAACAAATAATTAATTGTGTACTGGTTGTAAAATATGGGTAGAATCAAATACAGCATTTTTATAGCTATCCTTTGAACCATTGGATCGTCTAGGGCAAACTGGTTTGGACAGGGTCTTTGGGTTATAGGGAGTCCTTCCTATATATTTGTAAAAATCTGTAAATATTTCCTCCCTTCGGTTGGGACTACAACATTTCTCTACGCTCGACAATAAACCACCCTCATGCTAAAACCAGTCTAACGAACAGAAACGGACACTGAACATGAAAGAAACGGACACTGAACATATAGAAGGACATGAAAATATAACAGCTACTTTCAAACAAGAATCTTTTGAGGAAGAAACTGTCATTTTAGAAAGAGAAGTGGAAGCCTTATGCAAAGAAGAAACAATGTAACAGGAGTAGTTACATTACATTTAAACAGTCCAGAATAGTGCTTTAGCATAATAAATAAACAAACAAACAAACAAACAAATGAATAAAACTATTTGATTCCAAAGCAAAGAGATGTTGAAGAACACGGCAACTACTAGACCTTCACACTAAGTTGCTATGCTAGCAAGCAAACTGATATTCAAGATTTTAAAATTAATATTTTTAGCATATATGGAGCAAGAAATGCATGGTGTTCAAAGTGAATTTAGAAAAGGAAGATCTACTATAATATAATATAATATAACACTAGAGATCATATTGATAGACTCTAGCAAAGCCTTCAGCCATGTACATCATGAAAACCTATGCATCAGTATCGAAGAAATGGGTGTGTCTCAACAGTTTATTGTTCTGAAATGTAACCTGTACTCTGGATAAGAGGTTACAGTTTGGGCAGAACGTGGAAAAAGAATGATCTCCAATTGGTATTCTATCACCTCACCAGTTTAATTGATATGTAGACTATACCATATAGAAAGCTAGATTAGATTCTGATGAAGGAAGAGTGGAAATTACAGAAGAAACATCAATGATTTAAAATACATAGACGACACCACATTAAAGACAGAAAAAAACAATTCTTTGAAATGGTAACTGATGAAAGGTAAATAAGAAAACAGAAAGCAGGTTTACAGTTGCACATTAAGAAGATAATGCTAAGAATTTCATTATTTACATGGCTATTTCACACCTCACTTGATATATCAGAGCAGAACAAACACAATAGATTGAGGGCGGCAATTTTGTTAAATGCAGTTTGTGCCAACACACCGAGATGGCCATTTGGAAGGGCAACATTCCTCTGGATAAGTAACCAAACATCCTTGGTTTAATACCTTCTAATAGCCATTGAGAAAAGCCATCCTCTGTCATTCATTTTAATACATCAACCAGAGGGGGGGGGGGGTAATAGAAATAGATTTTTCATTACTAGCACATTATGAACAGCACCAAATCAATATCATATCCATGAAACCTATTTTGACCGTAAGTATAATGTCATAGGTATTACTAAAGTGAACAGCATATGATCTCTGACTGATGATGGCTTATGATCCACAACAAATATGGATCTATTCTGTACAACAATCATGATTAATTGTGCCCATAATATATGAGAAATCCCAGATGCATGGCAATGTCTCCTGAAGGACTTTTAGCAATTTAGTACTACATCAAATATGAAATCAGCAAAGGTTGCCTACCTTCTCTTGCATTTATTTTATTTTGGCCTTATCTAAAGAGTTGATTCTTTAATATTCTCTTCGTATTTGGAATGCAGCCATCATAAGAGTCCCATGCTTTGACTTGGTGTCCACAGTCAGCACTTCCAGATGGGCACTGATGGCCTGTTCTCTCAAGAGGGCCTACTAGGTATCAGTACCATGGCAGTGATCGGTCCATCTAGTGTCACAGCTAAGCTAACAGGCTGCCTTGATTTGTGAGACGTGGTAGCATCCTTTCAGCGCCCTCCTCCTGCTGATGGATGGGCTGCTGTAGAAGTTGTACTATTGAATGGGAAAAGTGATCTGTGGACATACTCAGCTTCTACTGGAAGCCACGTGCCTTCCCTTATAGAATAAGATTGTTTTGATAAAGTATAGAGCAAAATAGAAGAATGAATTAAGCATTCCTTTTCCACTGCTACTTCATTCTCAACTGCCTATTTTTGAAAGGGTTTTTTTTTTTTAACCTAAAAGAAGGGGCCATCAAAATTTTGTTATGCATTCATTATAACCTGAACTTTATGAGATAAAGAGAATTGTGTAGGAGAGAAAGGTCAGAGGTTGAAGAAAAAAAGAGTTAAACTCTTTGGTGAAATTTTGACCATGCTCAGAATCATGGGCTTTAAACATACTAGCACTTAGTCATAAGAAATTGTATATTAATTCAGTTTGACAACTGAAATCGAAGCAGAAATCTCTTGTACTTACAAAGAAATAAATTTTCTTTGAATATTATAAGGGAGTATTTTTGAAAATTCCAGTAGGTCAGCAAATGCCTTGAAACACATCTGTGAAATTTATACTGTCAATCTACATAGAAAATGAAAGTTTATACAATGTCCTGTCTCAAGATGAATTTGAAAACAGGCTTCAGATAGTTGGTCTCTCCACTTTGGTTAAGAAGTATAGAGTCTCTATATGAAACTTGTGCTAGTTGCTAATTTGAACTCTAATTGTTCTAGGTTTTTTCTACCCACAGTACCCTTTGAGACCTAGGACAGTTCTTCACTTAGAGGCAACTGCTTGTGCCATTCATTTTTATTGCACAATTCAATACTTCCTAAATATCTGATAGAACGGACTGCAAGGGAAGGGGGTGAGAGTGGAAATCATATAGGAAAGAGAAGAAAAGGTGCCATATAACCTTTGAAGGAGGGCACAATGGCAATGACCTTGACAGAGAAATATCGACCATGGTTTGTCCTGTGACTAGAGAGACGGAATTGGAAACCAACCATTCTGAATCATTAATGAATTTCAGTTCTGTACTTTGAACTTCACCTCTCTGTAAAATGAAAGGAGGCTTCCCCCTCCCCCCGGCAGGTTTCTTCATAAATATCCACAGCGACACCATTAAATTAACCTATTTTTGATTAGTTTTCTGAAGCTAGTTCTTAAATTGAACCATTTGGTACAATGACCAATGTAAGTGAGTTGAAGTGATTTCTTTTACCTGTAAATTATTTTACACCTGTGCTATCAACAATGGCTGAATATGAATACTGGGGTGAATAAAGGCCTTGTCCCACAGATGACATTCCTTTTTTTGTGATCAATTAAGCCAAAATATTTAGAACAATTCTGTCTTAAACATGATATCCAAATTGATCTGAACGTTGAGTTAACTAATTAAAGTTATATTGTTATAGGAGAAAGCTGAAGGAAACAGGACCTCCAATTCTGGGACGGTCTTCATTAATAAGAAAAATTTTAAAAACTTCCTGGTAAGCTTACTAGAATGACGGCAGCTGTGAAAGCTGACTATCTGTTCTTACATTGTGGCTATATTTTTTAGCATCATATATTATGAACTCTTATCAGAATTTAAGATACTGCCATATGCCACAGAAAACAAGTGGTAAAAGTTATCCTCAAATATACTGAACAGATGTTGATGACTGAGTCTTTAGTGAAACATCAAACTTCCAGCAGCTAGAGGGTCTCCACTAAAAGAAGGAAAGGGAAGGACGCGGGGGGGGGGGAA
Source organism: Intellagama lesueurii (assembly GCA_037013535.1). NCBI lineage: Eukaryota > Metazoa > Chordata > Lepidosauria > Squamata > Agamidae > Intellagama > Intellagama lesueurii. The sequence continues at coordinate 72,949,028 of JBAJHW010000002.1, forward strand.
TGCACTGGTGAGAAAGAGACTTTTAACCTTTGTTCCAAGGACAATGTACTGCTATTGACAACACTGAAAAGTAGCATACTTGGTGTCAAATTCATGCCTTCTTACAGAAATATGAAACTGTTTGCTTGTGCAGGAATACTACTACTTCCACTGCTAATAAGTCAGGGCCTGCTTCCAGCAGTTAGAAGGTGAACAGTATTTTGAACCAAAAACAGACCAAGTAGTAGAAATGAATTCCTGTTATTCAAATGCATAGTAAAAATAATGAGAAAATATTTTAGAATTGGTTCAAAAGACAACGTTCATGCTTTTGGAAAGAGATGTATGTTGTTAACATCAAACCACACAGAAAGAACTAGAGGCCAGCGAGGTTCCAAGGAGAGGAGATCAAGTGCCACTGCATTCATCCCATGTGGGGAAAATATGCTGTAGAATCATATAGTTTCCTAGGGGGTGGAATAAGATTTTGAGCTAACAGTGGAAAGGTGGCAGAAGCATAAAAAGAAGTAATTGGAAGTAATTGGAAGAATGTGGCAGGCAGGCTTTGCAAAATAAAATAAAATAAAAACCTACTGAAAGACTCAATTAATTATATATAATATTTAACAATTATTTAATTTCAATGTGTCTGCTATTATGGTAAAGGGGGTACAGCTAGAAAAGCTGTGAGGACTCCAGTACCTTCCTGCACACTGTCTACCCTTTCTGGTGAAAATGTAGACCCGATACCAAGGTGTTCAAAATTATATCATAAATAATAGTAATTATTATGATACTTGGCTGAAAGGAAGAGGAAAAATCTAAATAAATGTTCCAATTATTTAATTTAGGGAGATGATATTCATTTCTATGAACAACCATCTAAAAGTGCCAGACCACAGTTCAACAAGATATTCTAGCAACATTTGTTGTTGTTGTTTAATCGTTAAGTCGTGTCCAACTCTTCGTGACCCCATGGACCAGAGCACGCCAGGCCCTCCTGTCTTCCACTGCCTCCCGCAGTTGGGTCAAATTCATGTTGGTCGCTTCAATGACACTGTCCAACCATCTCGTCCTCTGTCGTCCCCTTCTCCTCTTGCCTTCACACTTTCCCAACATCAGGGTCTTTTCCAGGGAGTCTTCTCTTCTCATGAGATGGCCAAAGTATTGGAGCCTCAGCTTCAGGATCTGTCCTTCCAGTGAGCACTCAGGGTTGATTTCCTTCAGAATGGATAGGTTTGTTCTCTTTGCAGTCCAGGGGACTCTCAAGAGTCTCCTCCAGCACCACAATTCAAAAGCATCAATTCTTCGGCGGTCAGCCTTCTTTATGGTCCAGCTCTCACTTCCATACATCGCTACTGGAAAAACCATAGCTTTGACTATGCGGACCTTTGTCGGCAAGGTGATGTCTCTGCTTTTTAAGATGCTGTCTAGGTTTGTCATCACTTTCCTCCCAAGAAGCACGCGTCTTTCAATTTCGTGGCTGCTGTCACCATCTGTAGTGATCATGGAGCCCAAGAAAGTAAAATCTGTCACTGCCTCCATATCTTCCCCTTCTATTTGCCAGGAGGTGATGGGACCAGTGGCCGTGATCTTAGTTTTTTTGATGTTGAGCTTCAGACCATTTTTGGCGCTCTCCTCTTTCACCCTCATTAAGAGGTTCTTTAATTCCTCCTCACTTTCTGCCATCAGAGTGGTATCATCTGCATATCTGAGGTTGTTGATATTTCTTCCGGCAATCTTAATTCCAGCTTGCGATTCATCCAGTCCTGCCTTTCGCATGATGTATTCTGCATATAAGTTAAATAAGCAGGGAGACAATATACAGCCTTGCCGTACTCCTTTCCCAATTTTGAACCAATCAGTTGTTCCATATCCAGTTCTAACTGTTGCTTCCTGTCCCACATAGAGATTTCTCAGGAGATAGATAAGGTGGTCAGGCACTCCCATTTCTTTAAGAACTTGCCACAGTTTGCTGTGGTCCACACAGTCAAAGGCTTTTGCATAGTCAATGAAGCAGAAGTAGATGTTTTTCTGGAACTCTCTGGCTTTCTCCATAATCCAGCGCATGTTAGAAATTTGGTCTCTAGTTCCTCTGCCCCTTCGAAATCCAGCTTGTACTTCTGGGAGTTCTCGGTCCACATACTGCTGAAGCCTACCTTGTAGGATTTTGAGCATAACCTTGCTAGCGTGTGAAATGAGTGCAATTGTACGGTAGTTGGAGCATTCTTTGGCACTGCCCTTCTTTGGGATTGGGATGTAGACTGATCTTTTCCAATCCTCTGGCCACTGCTGAGTTTTCCAAACTTGCTGGCATATTGAGTGTAGCACCTTAACAGCGTCATCTTTTAAGATTTTAAATAGTTTGACTGGAATGCCATCACCTCCACTGGCCTTGTTGTCAGGAACCTCTTACCTGGCTATAAATCTTGGTTTGTCCCAGCTCAAAAATTTAAAAATAAAGGGAGAGCAACAGGAGGAATGCTAATTGCAGTTAAGGGAGACCTGGGATGGGAAGGAGAGTTGGTAACAAATAATAATATCCCCCCAAATTGCTTAGTGGTTAAACTATTTACACCAAATTCAGTTTTGTTTTTGGTAAACATCTATATTCTGCCAGTAAATTCACAGTATTACTCCAAAGAGGTTTGGATACTTCTTGAGCACTTACTTGAAGAGTTAAGTTTAACAACTCCAAATGCCCTAATTATTCTGATGGGTGATTTTAACGCTCGCTTGGGATCATCCCCTCAAAAATTTGTAGAGCTATGGGGATTACAAGAGGAACTGCCTGAGGTGTTTTGCTGGTTTTCTATGGATAAGAAACTAAACAAAGCTGGACAAAAACTGCTGAAAATATTGTTAAGGTTTGATTTACAGATTCTTGGTCCTTCTGATCGACAATCACCTTATCCTTATACATATCTCAAGCAGTATACCGGTAGTGTTATTGACTATATTTGTGTATCTAGACAAAATAGTCATCTTTTTTCTGGTATCTCAGTAGCTGTAAGAGAAGACAGTGACCACCAACCCATATAGTCATCCTTAACTCTTGAATCGAATTTAAGAAAAGCAACACCAGTTGACAAACAGGTTACTCAACATTTGGGCATAGTACAGGAAAAAAGATTAAGATGGCAGCAAGTAGACGTGCTACATCTTAACTTATTTCTGAATTCAGAAGTGGTTAATATGCTAGGAAGTAAGATATGCTCCCCTTTGTCAAACATTAACCACATTCTGGATGCATTTCAAACCATTTGCTCTAGGGTTAAATTTCTACTGACATCACAGGCTTCACCAAACAATCATAAGAATAGATTCGGTTTGATGCCGAATGCCATAGACAAAGCACTTGAGAAAACAAATGAGAATAGTACATTCCCATTATGAAACCAAAGCCTGTTCATCTATGCTTAATGCCAGGAGAGAATATAAAAAATTAATTTCAGCAAAAAAAAGCTAGTTATGCCATGAAAAGTTGGGCAGATTTAGAATTAGAAGCAGGAAATAAGAACTCAACACAGTTTTGGCAACTAGTATCTAGAAAGCTAGGTGAGTCTCGATATAATTTTGAGATTCCAATAGCTGCCTCAGCATGGGTAGCCTTTTATACTGACCTATTTAGGGAAAAGAGAAAAGCAGATTTAAATATAAATTTAAATCTTGGAAATATTAACGTTCTCCCCAAATGGCAGCCAGTCACTACCCAGGAAGTTATCTCTCTTATACAATCTTTAAAGAATAATAAAGCACCAGGAGAAGATTTCATCCCAGCTGAACTTTTCAAGGATAGAATAATCTGGTGGGCTACCTTATTGGCAGGCTTGTTCACCCATATAAATAACACGGGGTGTATCCCCGGAGGCTGGAAGCATAGTATAGTGGTCCCATTGTTTAAAAAAGGTGATCGAAAGGACCCCAGAAATTACAGGCCAATAACTTTAATAGATATTGTGGCAAAAATATATGCTAAATTCTTGCTACAGAAATTGGAGGATTGGGCCGAGCAAAATTCTGTCATAGCTGAAGAACAGGCAGGCTTTAGACGTGGAAAATCTACCATTGACAATTGTTTCACACTCTTGCATCTGATGACCAAATACACTGCAAGAGGTGGACGGCTATATACTGCATTCATTGATCTAAGTTCAGCCTTTGACTCCATCAATAGAAATTTACTGTGGGAAAAATTTCTGAAAACAGATATAGACAGGATACTTCTTCTTATAAAAGCCTTGTATACAGACACAAGTATCCAAGTAAGAACAGGAGTAAATTATATCCTAGCTCACGAGATCGCTACAGCCAAAGGAGTGCGACAGGGCTGTATTTTGGCCCCTTTCCTTTTCAATTATTATATTAATGATGTAGTCCCAACCATACACAATCCTGATTTTCTCATGCCCAAAATCTTGGCCAGGCCAGTTAATATACTACTATACGCAGATGATATGGTTTTACTTTCAACAACACAAGTGGGCATGCGGAGATTGCTTAAAAAGTTATGTGTTTATTGCAAAGAAAATAACTTGGTAATCAATTCCAGTAAATCAAAAATGGTTTTATTTGGTAAAAGAAGGAAACGGCACAAGTGGTTTCTGAATTCAAAAGAAATTGAACAGGTAGGATTATATAACTACTTGGGCATAGCCTTTACGCCTACTGGATCATGGATCAGTTAAAGAAGAATGATATCAAAACAACAGCTTGTGTGCAAACTTTGCATAAGTTATTGAATTGTAGATATCTGGGTTCTCTACAGCCGATTATTAAGGTTTATAAGGCTAAGGTATTGCCCATGCTAACTTTTGGTTCTGAAATTTGGGGATTTGTTAAAACTAAGAAAATCGAAACAACACAGAATAAATTTTTACGCTCGATCCTGGGTGTGACAAGAACTTCTCCAGCCCAAGCAGTTAGAGCTGAACTTGGAATCTCATCAGTAATAGACACATGCCACCTTAGGATACTTAATTATTGGATTAAGTTAGCTCAAATGAATGACTCTAGGCTCCCTAAGGCATGTCTTAATGAGCAAATGATTACACCCTCTCAAAAATCTTGGTTCTCAATTTTTTTTAAATTGCTCACAAACTATGGTTACAGTATTGAAGCTGTAAATGTTTTCAATTGTAATATAAATAATGTTTTTAAACAAAGAGTTTTAGATATTAGAGCTCAGGTGGACCTAGCTGCACTAGCACCTGTAAAATCTATGAAATGGCTGGCTGGGGGCTAAAGCCCAGTTTCAGGAAGAAAAATATTTGTCCTTTACGATGAAAAGAGACTTGCGTGTGGCCTTTACACGACTCCGTTTTGAACAAATGGATACAATGATGCAGAGGGGTCATTTTTTGGGCATACCTGTACAAAATAGACATTGCCCTGTGGGAATGATAAAGTAGAAGATCTTGCCCACTATTTGCTGCACTGTCAGTTGTATGCTAATATTAGAAAACATTACTTTGCCCCGCTCTTTAATAGGATGAGGACATGGGATGACGAGAGGAAATTAGAATACTTGTTGTGTGGATCCAGCATGTTCATAACACAGAGGGTTGCTCTTTATGCAGTTAAGGCAGCCTCCCTTAGAAAGAAAGAGGATGAAAAGAAATGTATGGTTTTTTAATTATATAGCAGATTTTATAAGGATTTTAAAGCAAGGTTTTATGGGATTAACAGTAATTTATCTTAGATTGAGGACCTGATTGATATAATTCTGAGTATTTGGTTTATATATGAGATACGTGTGATTCAATTTTCTTTTTTCATGTAAGAGTTGATACTTTGTAAGTTTATAAAATTTGATAATGTTATTGTATATGGTGAATGATTGATGAAATGGTCCATAGACTTCTTCAATAAATTTGACTTGACTTGACTTGATTTATATTATTAATGTTGCCTCTATTTTATTATATTGTTTTTATTTTTATGTTTTATTGTTAGCCGCCCAGAGTAGACTTTGGTCTAGATGGGCAGGGTATAAATTGAATAAATAAATAAATAATAAATAAATAAATAAATAAATAAATAAATAAATAAATAAATAAATATGTGTGCTGTTTTCTTCAGTCACCAACATGGAGTTGAAAGGGCCTTGCTATGTTGCTTCTTCCTCTGATGCCACCGGAGCAGGCCTTGCTGATGCTCCCTCTAGTAAAGCCACACAGGACGTTTGCACATGCACACTGTTCTTGGGTGGAAGGAGCTCAGTGACAATGAGCCTCAGCCTGGGCAATGTTTTGCCTCTCCCTGTTATCAATGATGCTTGGGGTTCTAACAAAGCTTCATGTTGTCTCTTTCTTCTGTACATGTTGATTTAGCAGCTACAGGTTTCTTTTGTATGCTGGATTCCCTGTATGTGTGCACGTCTTCCATATTCAGGGGATTGACATATACATGCACAGGTTTTAGTTTTCAAACTTTGCTTGATATCCATTTGAATAATAAAAAAAACTTTACATGCAAGAGCTCCCAGTGTGCATGCAAGAACTTTCTACAGGTGCTTAGGGGAAGGGGGTAATATTTTCCAGTACTATAGCAAGTGCACTCTCCAGAGGTTGTTGGACTGCAACTCCCAGCAGCCCTAATCAGCATAATCAATGGTGAGGAATGCTGAGGGTTACAGTTTGGCTGCATCTGTAGATATACTTTTTACCAGTCTCTGTACTTATGCCTATTGAAGACCTTTTACTCTTGGCCTTAAAGGAGTGGGATACTGTCTCTTTGAAAGAACTGTACAAAGGTAACTTGGCACTTTGTTCTGTAACACAAGAATGGATTACCTTTGCATTATGCTCTTTGGCTCACTCTGCTTCTATGAGGCAATTATAGGTGGTACATGATGCTCTATTGCTGTGCTTTCTCTTGTTCACCTGCTTTCAGGAAGAGAAATCCGTATCTTAGAAAGAAAAAAAGAAGTGTGTGCCAAAAGTAGCATATATGTACAGAAGTGAGAGGGCCACCAGGACTCCAGATCAGGAGCAGTCAACCCTCGACTTACGAACGGCCCTAGTTATGAACATTTCGACTTACGAACCGCTCTGATAGAAAAATATTGACTCGACTTGCGAACTTAGATTCGAGTTACGAACCGAAAAAAAACTTTTTTTTTTAACCTAAGTCATCTTAGGTTAAAAGGGAAAAAAATGAAAAAAAATTCTGCCCCTAGTGGTAGGAATGGATTAACCGGCTTTGCATTAGTTCCTATGGGAACTAATGATTCGAGTTACAAACCGCCCCTCGACCTAAGAACCAAAAACAGCCGGAACGGATTAGTTGGTTTTCAATGCATTCCTATGGGAAATGCTGATTCGACTTACGAACGTTTCGACTTACAAACTTCCTTCCGGAACGGATTAAGTTTGTAAGTCAAGGGTTGACTGTATATCCTCTTGGGGTGGTCCTGTGCCAATGAATGCATTAGTCTTCATCTAGCAGATATATTCCAAATCCTGCATTAGAGTCAGCTGACATATATCCCTGAAAGCAACTAGTGCTTGAAAGAAGCCTCATGAGGAAAAGGGAGCCATGCAGCTTACCAAAACACTTGAGAAATATTGTAGATGCTCACTTCAGATGCAGCTGAAGCAATCTCATTTGTCCCTTGTCCTTCATTACAGCACCTGTAATGTTGCTAGCATCCCAAAGAAAAGGAAATGCAAGAAAGCAAAGTGGCTGTCCAACGAGGCCTTACAAATAGCAGAGAAGAGAAGGGAAACAAAATGCAAGGGAGATAGGGAAAGGTACAGAAAATTGAATGCTGACTTCCAAAAAATAGCAAGGAGAGACAAGAGGGCCTTCTTAAATGAACAGTGCAAAGATATAGAGGAAAAGAATAGAAAGGGAAAAACCAGAGATCTGTTCAAGAAAATTGGAGATATTAAAGGAACCTTTTGTGCAAAGATGGACATGATAAAGGACAAAAATGGTAGGGACCTCACAGAAGCAGAAGACATCAAGAAGAGGTGGCAAGAATAGACAGAGGAATTATACCAGAAAGATCTGGATGTCCCGGACAACCCAGATAGTGTGGTTGCTGACCTTGAGCCAGACATCCTGGAGAGTGAAGTCAAGTGGGCCTTAGAAAGCATGGCTAACAACAAGGCCAGTGGAGGTGATGGCATTCCAGTTGAACCTGCTAGTCTATGGTGACTATGTCTTTTAAGTTTGAATCTAGTGACACTGGCTGTACACAAGGAGATGTAATATCTTGGGTCCAGTCTAGGTCGATCAGATTTAAATTTGTTCTCATTGGCTGTGCACTAGGAGGTCCCATCTATTGGGGGCAATCTAAATTGATGAAGATTTCCGTGTGGCATGAATTTGTAAGAGCTTTACCATTGATATTTTTGGCTCGTAAACTAAATAAATCAACATGGCAAAGTAATTAAGTGATGACAGGAGGGAAAGCCTGCCTAAAGAGCCAGGTCTTAACTTTGCTCTTAAAAATACCCAGCGAGGGAGCCAGGCAAATCTCTACGGGCAGATTGTTCCAAAGGTGGGGGGCCACTGCCAAGAAAGCCTGGTTTCTTATTCTTTCTCTCCGGGCCTCCCTCGGCCAATATTGTCCGCCACCAAACTTGGTTTCTTCCTAATGGGCCTAATGAGTGTCTCCTTGAGAGCAAGGGGAACCTTGTCCTCCTGGAGAGACCCATTAATTATTGCAGTGGCCCATTTGGTTGTTACAGGCCTGGCTGCTTTGATTAGCCGGGCAAGGGTCAAGGGAGGTGGTGGCGGCACGACTGCGATCAAGCACTTTGTCCACCATATCTGACGTCACAGGCAGAAAATGATTACATCTCACCGGGCAAACATACATATTTTAGATGATTTTTATTTTTAAGCCACCTTTAGCACATTCAAATGCAAGGTAAAAATACCCTTAGAAGAAAAAGAAGAAGAAGAAAAACAGAATAGACATGAACTGCTATGTCAGTGACAGCTAACTAAACAGGAGGACTTTGACACCTGAGTGGAGAACTGCTGTTCTGTATTGCCCTTCCTATAATCCAGTAATTCTCAATCTTGGGTCCCCAGATATTCATGGACTAAAACTCCCAGGAGCCTTCACCACTAGCTGTGCTGACCAGGATTTCTGGGAGAACAGGCTGCTTACCCCAAACCAACATTCTTCAATGGTCATCTGTTCAGAAACACATATGAATTTTATACCTGCCAGAGCATTTTTCTAGTTCTAAAACCCAGGCACTTTTATGAAGGGCTCACCCACTGAGTTTACTGCACAGGCCTCAAAGAGGAGGCTTTGTATACTTGGAAGAGGGAAGGAATTTTCCTCTTGCATTTCCAAGTTCTCTTATGGGGTTTGTTTTCTATTTTTCCTTCCTTCCTTCCTTCCTTCCTTCCTTCCTTCCTTCCTTCCTTCCTTCCTTCCTTCCTTCCTTCCTTCCTTCCTTCCTTCCTTCCTTCCTTCCTTCCTTCCTTCCTTCCTGTTCTTCAACATACTCTGCCATTCAGTTCAGATTCCCACAGCAAGTATAAAACCTATGGCACTGGCAGCTCAGAAAGGATTAGATGGCTCCACAAAAACACTGCAAGCAAAGTGGTCCTCTTTTTGATTTTTGTATTGGTATACATATGGGAGATGAGCAAGCTAACGTATTTTTAAAAGTGAATAGGAGTGATGTCAATTAAATAGTGAATGCAGTACAGTCATCTGATGGGTGGCACCTAATTGGGCTGTACATCAAAAGCATAGTGCTTCAATGAAGAACAAGGGCTGCAACCAGACAGTTACTCTGTGACATCCATGCAAAGGCAGCTGAAGTAGTTAACACTTGAGTAGCATGAGCTCAGAGATAGATTGGCAAGCTAGCCAATCTTCCACATTATCTATTTAATTGATGACTATAGATATTAGAAAAAAAATCTTGCAGCTTCGTTCTTAAAAATATCCTTGAGTATTTTTCAGTTTATTAAATAGAAAATTCAAAATAAGAGGAAGACAAGGTAAACATAGCAGCTGGAAGAAAGTGGTGATGTTTTTTGCAATCCCAGTTTACAGTTCTCAATGAAGCCATACAATGAAAGCTCATGTTACCTTAATTGAGGTCAGGTTGGGGGCCAATATATCCATTTATTATTCTAAGTAATAGAAGCACAGGTTTTGGTTTGTATTACAGACTTTATATAGCTCAACCAGCTAAGAGATGTACTCATTTTTAGGATAAGGCACAAATGAAGGCTGGAATAAATTGCATCATCAGCTTCCAAAGTGAACCAAAATGCTTTAAATTCATTCAAGACTTGCATCAGTTTGTAGCAAATTTTACTGCACTTGTAACGTATAGGCAATTGGTTTTAAAGGACCTTTGTGAACAAAGCAGATCTTTCTGATCTCATTAGTCTACATTTGCTTTTCTTTAAACATGTCTTGGCATAATCTCAGGAAAGGGAAGTGGGGGAAAGAGAAAGTATCTACATGGTTTCACTGTTCACAAAACCTAGTACTGTACATTCTTAACTTTATGCCAGTGATCAGTGACATTTAGAATGGGTAGTAGTGTTGCGGGTGGTATGAATTTTTCCTTTTGAATTCCCAGTTTCATCCTGAGATATGCCTACCTGTTCTAGAGTTCAGATGCTCATTAGGGCTTTAGCACCAACCATCCAGAATCAGCTGTCTCCACTGTTTTCTCAGAATTTCCTAAAATTTTAGTTCCTTTACTAAAGATTCAGAAACCAGGGCACACAACATTTCCCAAGGGTCCTAGCACCTAGGCTGCTGTTCCCAGTGTTAATACTCAGGATTCAAAGTCATAGTCACCACTGCCAATATTCAAGGTTATAAAATATATATGGGAAATTACATTTTCAAGATGTTTTGCTGTCTAGGACAATATTCAACAGCACTGTAGGGCATAAAAGTGACCCACGTGTTAATTTACTTTATGGCCAAGCCACTGTAGGCCACTGATGTTATTCTGGCACCTGAAACATAAAATCTGGTAAATACTTTCCCCCCTTCCTGCCAATACAATACAGTTATAATAAATTATACCACTTTGGTACCTTACATTTGCTGTCTTGAGGTGGCCATCTCACTGTGCCTAAAGGCAGGACCAGTTCTTCATTACCTCATTGTCATTGCTACCACTGAGTACATTTTGGAAAATATGGGGGAAGTATTTTAAGAACGGAGTGTCAGACCATGCTTGGGCTGTGTCACACTTCCCATGTTACCAGGAGCATGTTTCAGTGCCAGCGTGAGTGAGGAATCATGCCAGCTGTTAACCTTTTAACATTCTTTTAACAGACAGAACCCATTCAGAATTAATGGGAGGGGTCCCATGCCATCACTACTTTAAACGAAAACGAACTCTTATACATGTTGTTGCAGAAATACATTATTTTGATTTCATTCACTAGGATCTATTCTCAGGCAAACTGAAAAGTGACCCCCTTTGAGACCAAAGAACTTTTTATTTTTTCTCTGTCCCTGAGCAGACTAAAGATTTCCTAAAATTGACCCACAGAATCATCATCATCATCATCATCATCTTAGAACTGCAGAGCTGGAAGAGACCCTATGGATCATCAAGTCCAGCTCCTGTCAAAGACGCACAGTATAAGCATGACAGAGTTTATAACCTCATACTATGACAAATCTAATTTATCAGTCAAATATTCATTTATTCTTCACAATAATTGTTATTAAATTTAATTTTGTCACTACAAGTATTTTAATCAATTACCAAAGTTTCTCTTCCCTGATTTCCTTCAGTATTTCCCAACTAATTTATTTTGGAACTCTATGTCATTTATTCTTCCTAACCTCTTTTTCAAGTTTTTTGTAACAAAGAGCTGGATCCTGATTTAGTCATGCTTAGAGCAGAACCACTGAAATCACTGGGATATATCAGTCATTACTACTTTAAATTCTATTGTTTTCAATGAGTCTACTTTAGGCATAATTAACTCAGGATGTGACCCAATCAATATTACTTCATATTCATAAAATGTTTTTAAAGTGATTAAAATACTTTACTTTCTGAGTAATTTCTGAGGGTCATCTCTCAAATGCTTTATGGAATTGAGATCTGGGGTATGAATCAGAACAACCTACACCATCTTGAAATAGGACAGAATAAATTTTTGAGGCACATCCGCACCCCAGGGGACCCCAGCAGCTTTTCTTAGAACAGAGACAGGTATGGTGTCCATTAAAGCCAGGGCAACTCTAGCTATACTCTCTTACTATAAGAGGGTGATGGATATGTCCGACCACTGTCTACCTAAACGTTGTATGGTAGAGCAATGGAAGAGTGGCGGCTGGGCAACTTCAGTTCAAACTCTACTAAAATCTAAATCCCTCTCGACAGATATTTTTGTTTTTTCTGGGGTTAAAAGAATGTTGAGGGACTGGCTCTACAAATTGGATAATGACCAGGACTTAGCCTTAATTCACTCTTCAAATTTCTCTCACTGGTACCATCTGCTGAAAACAAACCACTCAAGGGCGCAATACTTACATACACTTACTTTTGCCTCCTTGAGAACTGCATTCACAGAACTCCGTTACCAAACCATGCCAACCGCTGTCTTAGACGGCAGGTACAGGAATGTCCCCAAGCATCTAAGGCTGTGTATTTGAGGAGCAGGTGAGATAGAGGATGTTGTCCACTATTTACTTAACTGTCAGCTCTATCAAAACCCCAGAGAAAAATTCCTGGGTAACATTTTGGCTGCCCTACAGGAGGAAAGCCCTCAGACAAAGGTGGTCAGGTTACTTTTGGATTGTGACCCATATATTACATACAGAACAGCGCTGTTTGCAAAAGCGGCCAGAAACATTCGTGCTAATTTCCTGAGAGCCATCGCAATCAATTGTGCGGGAGACTCCCAGATATGAAGGGTCTCTTATTATTTTATATGTCTGTGATTTTATCATGATTTTATTTGATTATATTTGTATTTTAAACAATTGTGACGGCTTTTAGCTAATACAATAAACTTGACTTGACTTGAGCAATTTTGGGAAAAACTTTGTTCTATTGAAATATGACCGCAGGAATATAATGTCTAATTCAAGGTGTTTATATAAGAATGAATACATGACCGTCCATTTATGAAACCCTGCATACATCTTTGAAACAACAATGCTACAGTGGATTGTGCTCTGCTTTTTATTATAAGCTTATAAAATGGTTAGGCTTATATAATGTATAGTAACATTATGGTGGCATATTGTATTAAAATAAAATCTGGCAGTGCGTGATGTTATTGTATAACATCCGGAACACTTTTTATCAGCGACTTTGAATTGTTTTACAGACATACAGCAAATTAATCACTTCCCCTGCTTGGCAGACAGCAAGGAAAGTGTTTTTTGGGGTTCTTTTTTTAACTGTACAGGAGCTATCGCTAATGCACTGCCTCAGCTATACTTCGTTGCCTCATCTTAAAGAGCCAGTTGAGAAACTTCAGCTGCAGACAGTTTCTCAACCAGCCCTTTAAGAGAAGGCAAAGAAAAGACTTTAATTGCCTTCTGCCAAGGGGAAGTGATTAATTTGCCAATATCCCGAAATGGCTCACTTGTTAATTCACTTCATGATACTGGCAGGAGATATTTCCATGTGAATGGTCAGGCTTGATTCGATCACTCTGTCAAACTCAACCACTCCGAAGTGGCCCACACTAGCTCACTCATGGTCACTAATGTAGCTGCAGCCTAAGTTTACTTGAACTCAGTGTTATCTCCGAATAAATAAGCTGAAGAATAAACTCATTATAATTCTTACCTTTTAAACAAGGCATGCTTGTGAAGCAGACATTTTAAGGTAAGCAATTGGGAAAATGCATTTAAGGAATACGAAGTACATTTATGAAAGCTGAGCCCACATTTATCGCCATCTCCACAGCTTCCTTTGACCTTTCACAAGGCTTAGCCAAAATAGCTAAAATACTATGGTATTCTTTTGCCCTTACAATAACATCAATGTGTTTTTTCAGAGGACTTAAAAGTGAGCAGAAGTGTTTTCAGATCACAGCAAAACAAACGTAAGTATGTCAGCATTATTAGAAAAATAACTCTTACAGAAATGCCATTATTATTTCACATTGTTTCACTTCATTGTTTCACTTCTTTTTGTCACCCTACATCATGCTAGTTGATGCTTCCTGTTCGATCCATGTCCAAGGGTGATGCTATAGTTCTCAGGTACAACTTCCAAGAGTTACCTCACTGTTCACTACCAGCCACTCACACAGAGGACCCTGGTCGGCAACTTCCCAAGTATCCCTGGCCCCATCATTCTCGCAATCTCCAATTCTCTTCATTTGTCCATCTTTCCTCCCAACCTTCTCTTCTTTTGCTGCCTGGCACTTCCCATTTCTCTGTTTCTGTCCACCTACATTTTGTCTTCCATCTTTCCTGTGTACACTCCTTCCCATTACTACATTGCAACAAAGAAACTTTAAAAAAAAGAGAAAAAAGAACTATGCCCAGTGCTGCTGTAGCACTAATCTGAAAAGGCCTTTTGTGATGCCTTTTTTATATTTACATTTCATACTTGGCACTAATACCTTTGTTAATAGATGCTACTAATACCTCTGTTAATGGATGATAGAATGATGATAATATTGTACATCATGGCGTAAATATAACTTGTTCTTCTATTGCTGTTTCTTATTTTGAAGATTATTGTACACAACTCTGACCATTTAAAATATCTTTTTAAGTATGCAAATATTTATCTCTTGAGAGGACTGTGATAACTTTTGGTAGACGCAATCAAATATTTAACTACATAGACAGATAGGCCTTGTTCTTTGAAGACAAAAATAGCCACCGGATCAGACTGCTCCAGCATCCTGTTCTCTACACAACATATGCAAAACTCACAAACAATCCAGGAAGGCAATAGGCTCCTCCATTAATATCCCCATTCCCAAGAAACTAGTATTCAGTGGGTGACTACCTCTAAAGCTAGAAGCCTGCAGAACCAGTGGTTTCTCCTTTAAATCAAACCATGTCTTTGGGGGTGGGGTCTAAAACGGGTTTTACAAAACCAACAGTGGACTAGTGACTTTCAATCCATTTTTGGGAATGGTGTGGCCTGTACTCAGTCCCAGGGGAAGAAAACTGTCCATGGGATTCCAGAGCTCCTCAGTCCTGCCCTATAGGTTTCTCTTTTAAACTGAAATAGCCTAAACAATTACAGTGGTGCCTTGAGTTACGAACTTAATTGGTTCCGGAAGATGGTCATAACTCAAGTTGGTCGTAACTCAAAGCACCATTTCCCATAGGAATACATTGAAACCCCATTAATCCGTTCCGGCCGGGGGGGGGGGGGACCACAAAAAAAACCCCACTGCAAGACCCATCGGAAATGCAATTAATCCATTCCAGCCGTGGGAAAAAAAAACACCAAAAAAACAAAACAAACACACATTGCAAGACCCATCGGAAATGCGATTAATCCGTTCTGGCCGGGGAAAAACACACACCTAAAAACAAACAAACACTGCAAGACCCATCGGAAATGCGATTAATCCGTTCCGGCCGGCGGGGGGGGACACCGAAAAACAAACAAACACTGCAAGACCCATCGGAAACGCGATTAATCCGTTCCGGCCGGGGGGGAAAACACACCAAAAAACCCCCAAACACTGCAAAACCAATCGGAAACGCGATTAATCCGTTCCGGCTGGGGGGGGGGGGACACCGAAAAACAAACAAACATTGCAAGACCCATCGGAAACATGATTAATCCTTTCCAGTCGAAAACCCCCCCCACAAAAAAACAAACAAACAAACAAATCCAAACACTGCAAGACCCATCGGAAACGCAATTAATCCATTCTGGCCGGGAAAAAACACACACCGAAGAACAAACAAACACTGCAAGACCCATCGGAAATGCGAATAATCCGTTCCAGCCGGGGAAAAACACACACCAAAAAAACACCAAACACTGCAAGACCCATCACAGCACAGAAACATAACCCACCCCCCAGCCCAAACCCATGCTGCAAAACCCTGTACTCACTCAGAACAGGCATTTTTAAAAGCAGAAAGCAGTACCAGGCAGTCCGAAGCCTCCTCCAAACGCACACTCTCTAACCGCTGGGGCGAAAGAGCTACAGAGAAGCAGCCTCTTCACCGACCAATGGTTAGCAGTTTAAATTCCCTGCCTTTTTCCCTGCCTTTTTTCCGGGCGCATCTCAAAGCTCCGGTCGCAAGTCAAAGCAAAATTTTGCGGCCGGAGCTGGTCATAACTCGAATTGGTCGAGGCACCACTGAAGTCAAGACGTTCGTAAGTCGAGGCACCACTGTAATGTTTCCTGACAGGAAAACTTCTCCAGTTGGAACTGCTGATAATTTCAGTACGTCCTTTTATATGTCTGTAATAGACTTTTGGGAACGGTATAAATTAAATTATACATAGCATCCTAATATGGCCATATGCTATATGTTTCCAGAGAGAGGCATTACAATGCTTCTCTCTTTGTTCATATCAGATCACTGCACAATTTAAAATTATGGACGTAGTTTATGAAATATAGGTAAAATTAAAAACAAATTAAAATGTTAAGATAATTAGACAGTTTTGACCAAAAGCAGACTACTGATTTTGTCTTGGTCATTTGCTAGAGCTTCTTTTGTACACATGGAGGGGAATAAATTTAAATCCTTTTCTTCATAATCCATACTATGAAATACAAATGCCAAGAATAGGCAATATGCAGACTTGCACCCCGCAAGTGTTCCTTCCTGGCCTTTTTTTTTGCTGCTCTTAGTACTCTGCAGGCCCTCTGACCACCCCACCCCCTGTTTTTTTTTGGAAAAAAAAATTGGCTTAGAAGTCCCTTTGTGCTCTCTTGGGCCTATAGAGGGCAATTGTGCCATATTTTGAGGGGACCTGGCACCCTTGAGCCCCCCTCACCCATATAACTAAGTTTAGAAAATGTTAAGGTGATATTTTCCACTACTAGAAGGCATGAGGGCACTTTTTAAATAAAGAAAAGGATTTTTAAAAAGTTAAATCCATTTTTCAGTTTACAAAAATCTGCAGTAGCAATCTTTACAGTACGAAACTACTGTTGTAAATTTTAAAAAATAATAAAAATTAGCCCCTTTAACTCCTCCCTCTTGAGAATGCAACTCTTGGACTCCTGGGAAGTGTGGAAAATGACCCTTGGCCCTGTTGTGATTACCTACCCGAACAAATGCATATCCAAAAACAGTTATCTTACTCAAAATGCATGAGGACCTGTTTTTAAAATATGAAGAATAGAGCAATATAAGGAGATGTTGCAATAGTTTGCCTTTTTGTTAAGATTTGAGGTAATATTTATTCAGTAGAAGGTGAGTAAGAAAGATTGACAGAAGGAGAAAATTCACAAGGTTACATATGTATACATCTCCATAGAAAAAGTGCTAGCCTCTATTGCAGCAGTGTTCCCAAATACGCATTTCATTTTTATTGTAAGAATAATTATTCACTTATATCAGAGAAAATACACCAAGATCCAATTGCATGCTTTGATAAAAAGAGCTAATGGAATATGGACTTCCCTTATGGTGCCAAAAAGCCTGTTCCAGAAAGTTACAAACTCATCTTATGATATTTTTAAGATATACAGGGAGGTTTCCATGGAGAGGGAGCATTGTTGATCCTCATGGAAACAGTGGGATCCAGCATAGATGTACACTACTAGATTCTGGACAACATGTCTACTTCTTTAAAAAAAAAGGTTGGGGGGAGAGAGATACTTAAAGAGAGGTCAGTGCTTTTCACCCTCACCTTAGGACTTCATGGGTTGGAAACACCATGGGCAGGTAGCTGGAATCCCCTGAGTGAGCTGTGGCTGGGAAACCTCTCCCCTTGCCACATGGAGTCAATCCAAAAATTATTTCAAGTAAGCTTTCAGTTTAGACTTCCATAAAACTCCATATACCAAGATAAGGCTCCAGGACAAGCAATAGTTATGAGTTCATAGAACTAGTATACACTTGGTTATAAGTCAATGCAGATGGACAGATGCAATGACCACTTCAGCCCTCCTGCCATCTCTAAAATGATGTGACAGGATGTGTTAGCAGCTATATGAATCTGAATATTTACCACAGAGCAGTAGCAAAAATAGGACAATGAACTAGATTAAGGCCTAAATCCAATTATTAGTTACAACTGCAGTAGATTCATTGAAACAATGGAATCTACATAAATGACTGATGAGATTAGTCTACACCAGATGGGGCTAACAGAATTAGCCTAATTCTTGGAATATTATAATAAAACAACTTCATAGGATTATACATCCTCTTCCAGAATAACAGTAGAATTATCCAGCAACTGTTTCAACTACATTTCATGACAGAATATGAAAGCCAATCTCTCTTTCGTTGTGTGAGAACATATTTACAATAGATCAGTCTATTGAATTCATTATTCACATGCATTATTCACATTTGCTTCAATCAGTCTATGCTCTGAGTGAGGAAGAACACTTATTTCTTATTTGCCACAATGGAATAAAAATACATACCTGCAACTGAATAAATATATATATTAAATCAAATGCTTGGCAATCATGATGGAAATAAATAATCACCCTTCTTACCTTTCATTCCAAACTTGGAGTGCCTTCCAAACTTGAGAATAATAAGCATAATTACTAAGCCAGTGCACACTAATGCTGCAATCCCCACTACAACATACACCTGAGGGAGGGAAAAATAAAGATTAAACTGAGTATTTCACAGTGGGTGAACTTTGAACATTAGCATTGTTACGATAATTACAGTGGAATATGTTTTTAAATTCTAAGTTTGAAATAAATGTGTCAGTTTCACTTTCTCCCATATTCTAATTTTTTAAATTTCTTCAGAACATAAGTAGAGTCATGCTTAATCAAACAAGGTTCTATCTAGTCCAGTATTTTGTTCACATAGTGGCCAACCAGCTGCCTGCAGGAGACCTAACAGGATATGTGTGAAACTGCATCTTCTATCTCACATTCCTCAAACAACAAATGCACAGAGGCACTTCGCCTGTAATACTGGACACTAGTGGCCACTGATAGTGCCAACATCCATTAATTTATGTAACATCCTTTCACAATCATCTGACTTGCCACACATTTAATTGAATCTCATGGCAGTGAATCTCACAGTTCAAATATGCACTGTGTGACAAAGTACCTCCTTTTATCTGTCCTGAATCTCCCATCAATCAGCTTCACTCCTTCATCCTGGGTTGTCGCATTTTGAGAGAGATAAATGTTTAACAATTCCTGTTTTTTCATCATGATGTGACCTATCTTGAGTTCCATATTGGAAAAATATAGAATGGAATGGAATAGAAATAGCTTCTATCATCTATTTTCTACATACCGCACCTAACTGTATACACTTCCATTATGTTATACACTTCAAGTTCTTTCCAACTTCAATATGAAGGAATTTGCAAATATTGGTGAACTGTTACAAAAACCAAACTGAAATGAAATTCCTGCCCATCTGAAGTAAGAAGTTTACTTTACTTAGCCGTTTAGTCATTTAAATTATTTGGATGTCCACTGGAAATGTAAGTTGAGGTTAGTTGCACTTTCCATGCCAAAGAAAATAAAACAAAATATTCCAAACTATAAACGGGAGTTGCATTCATACAACTTCAAAGCCACAATTCAGTCATGTCAGCAGAACAGTAACTGTATGAATCCAATTATGCAAATTGTGGTTTGCCTACAATACACCAGTTTGCTCAAACAACATTTTTTCCCCACATTATACAAATGCTGGCTAAAAGCTCCAAGGTATGGTCAAGGTGGTATCTTGTTACAAGCTAAAATACCACAAACTCATCAGATGCCTAGTCAGAAAGTCTGCTGAGATTATAAACCAGGAACTATGTATATACTTACAGTGATACTATCTTCATTTTCTTTGTCGGAAACATCCGTAGAAGTAACTGGATTACTATTATTGGTAGTATCTTCAAAATCATTTGACGGTGTTCCATAATCTTCTAAGAAAAAGAATGCATTATTTATTCACTTCCCCTTTTTTTGTGTCTCTATTAAATGCAGTAAACAGAGGAAATGAACACTTGCAATAATTTTAGTCTACATTGTTCAGCTCTATCTCTATTCTGGTTTTCTGCTAGACACCAAGAAAGTCAAAACCTACGTGCCCCTGACTCCTCAATGAATGCTTTGTGATTTGAAAAGTCAAATAATCTGTTCCTCAGTTCATTAAAAACTGAGAACATTAATACAGAATGTAAGGGTCAAAGGCATTTTAAAGAGACACTTTTATTGCTATCTATATAGCATTACTAACATTTGTGGAATGTTGAGACCCATAGATATCTTGAGCTGGAATAAGCATAACTTTGGGTATAATATGACTACTATTATGGTTACAAAACCTTTTATTTATTAAGAAATAAAATATTCCCCACAGCCTCCACCTGGAAATAATGTGTGCAGGCAGGGCAAATACAGCCCAGTGAAATCATTGTCTAGCTTGTCCCTTTTCTTCTCTGGTGCTACTGGAACATTTACTTTAAAGATCCTCTAACAGAGTCTAATATTTCTTTATGCAAAAGGTGAATTTTGATTTGGAAGGCTCAACTTATCGCTGCCTGGCCAATGGCTTAAAGAATATAGGGAACAGAAAAACAAGGCATGCAGTAAGAGCTACAGGACAGGAGAAATCAAGCTGTCAGCTTGAAGGCCTTATATATAGATAAGGAGGACCTTCAGTGAAGAGAGAGACCTTGAAAAATAAGATCCACCTACCTCAGAATGAGCAGAAAAGTATTGCTTCTAGAAGCACAAATCCCTGTTCAACTGTTAAACCTGAATCCATATAGGGTTCAATGTGTAGTGGAGAGCTGAAGATGCATGTAAGCTTTACCTACAATGTCTCCTCACTTGGATGTCTTTCAAAGATCTTGCAATGCCCCTGGCGGAATTTCAGATCATGTGACATCTGTAAGCACACTCAGCTGAAAGCACTTAACAGCTTCCACTGCAGATTTTGGCATTAAACATATTAAAGCTCGAGAGATTTCTGAATAGGGCAAGGATCTACACGGCTATGCTTACATGCACAACCCCATCCATACTACCCACTGACCACCAAAAGAATTCAGGTTTAATGCTTGAGCACTAAAATCTGGTGCACAATGAGGTACAGCATAATAGCTGTCTGAACACAACAGATGTCTTGTGGACCATCCGCTCTTTCTCATCTATTGGATTTGTAAGAAATCAACACCAACTAACAAGCCAGCAGAGAATATTTCTTGTTATCTGCACATATAACTCTTAGCTAATTCTGATCTTTGTTTCATGTTAAATTTCTTACAATTCCATGGCAAGAAGATATTCATACAAAATGTAAATTAGTTATTCTACCTTACTTCATTCAGCACTAAATGTTTGCTTCTTTATTGATTTGGTGCTAATTCCACCCCTCGCCTCAGGTCACCAAAAGACCTGAGCAGCAGTCACTTCAGGACATCATCATGAATGGCATATGAAGGGATATACTGAGTATCATGGAATGGCTGGACCCTAGCTCTTGACTTTGCCGACTATTCTTTTTTCAACTGAGCTCTTGAAAATCCTACTTCCTGTTACAGTTAAGAAGTAAGACTGGAGAATGGTGAAGAGTTCCTTTAGTGCAGGAAGATGCTTTTAGCCAGAATTTAACCTTAGTGTTGAATATCAACCTTTTTATGTTTTAAAATGCAAACACAAAATAACGGCTTATAGCTCTTTATAATAGTACGCTATGAGACGCTTACTTGTTTAGTAAGCCAATTTTCTTGAATGTAATGCAATACAAGAAACAAGGTGCAACTAACGTTTCATGACACAGAGGTATTGGGTAATAAATAGATGGAGCTGAGCTGGCTGCATAGTGGTTTAAGGATCTGGCTGTGGAGCCACAGTTTGCAAGTATGATTGCCCCCTGTGCCTCCTGCAAGTAAAGCTAGCCTGTGTGACCGTGGGAAAGCTGCACAGTCCCAGGGTGCCCCAGAAGAAGGGAATGGTAAACTACTTCTGAGTATTCTCTACCTGGAAAACCCTGAAAAGGGTCACTATAAGTCAGAACTGACTTGACAGCACAGGATGATGATAATGATGATGATGATATTAATAGAGATATTGCCCCTTTCTTGCTTTTGGATTGTGTACAAGAACCACATGGTCCTTTTGATGACACAGCAATACTATTCTTACAAAATATTTCTGGTAAAGAAACATTCAAATTGCAAGACTTTTAAATTAAATTAAATTGCAAGACTATTAAATTTAATAATGGCTGAAATCCTGTTGCTTAGCACAATAAGTCACAACTAGAATAGGTCCTTTTGAATCAATGGATCTTATGATGGAATTGACTCACCAATTCAATGGGCGTAGTCTCGTGCAACTTACTATGCTAAGTAACAGAATTTTAGCGAATGCATCAGATGATTCTATACAAAAATGTTTTGAGTGAATTTTTACGTGCCTTATAAACCAAAGTCCTCCTCGATAACTGCACAGATGGATTAACATTTCGAGGGAAATTGCCCCAAATTACAAAATTGCTGCAAACATTATCAGTTGCGTGCTGAGTCACACAAGTTATGTTGTTTGTGTTACACCAGTGTAACTAGGTAAGTACTTTTCATGCTGGTGTAAGGTTTGATTAATTTGCCACAGCTAATTGTGGCTAATTGATGAGATAGCAGGACATGTCTCAGTCACGTGTCTGTTTGATCACACACCTGATTATGCAACTATGCACACCTTATTTAAATATCAATAGGATTCCGAGACGTCACTTCCGCTAGAATGGCAATGTACGGCTGAATTTTCGTCTCTTCACCCTGGAATCTAAAAAGGATGATAAATGTCCTTCTCCCTGCCTGAAATGTGAGTAAATAGCGATTAAACTTCTGATGAAAGCTTTAGGCAAAGATAGAAACACTTTTTGAAGTGTAAACATGCTGTTATCTATCTAAAGAATGTACTTTCACTTTTGCCTGGGAAGACGGAGGCTGCTAGAGAGGCAGAAAATAAACGGCCTGTTAAACACGGCTTGACTCCTTGAGCTATAAATCTTTGCTTAGCTTGGTGTATACATGCGAAAAGGCAGAGATAAGATCAGGAGCTGGGTTCGTGGACAACCCCATAAACCATCAGATAATAGCGTCGAGCGTATCGCCCGTTTAAAAAGGCTGGAAGAGGGGGAGCCCCTCCTTTCTGAAATCAACATGGGAAAAAAAGTTTCAGAGCTTGCCTCTTCCGTGAAAGGAATGGAAGGACAACTTGGACAGGTTCTCTCTAAAATGGACATTTTAATAAGAGGGAATCAACAGATGGGACAAGATATACAAAAACTGCAGGGAGAATTGACAGACATTAAGACAAGTTTAGGCAAAACAGAGGGCAGGTTGCAACAACTGGAAGATTTCCAGAGCGTGGCGAAAAAACAGCACCAAGTGCTTGATGAACTTCGGAAAAAGGTTATCTATTTAGAAGATAATTCAAGACGTAATAATATCAAAATAATGAATTTTGAACATGAGAAAGAAAAGGATTTGAAGGGGGAAGTGGTAGACTGGATTAATTCTGTTATGAAATCCCAACATGTGGCTGAGGAAGATATTGAGAGAGTACATTTTGTTGGGAACCCAAGGAAAACCAGAAGACCCATAATATTAAGATTTTTTAACTATATGAAGAAAGAACAGTTTCTTAGGGTCACTAAAGAAAAGCCTGAATTGCTAGTTTATAGATCAAATTCAGTTCAGATCTATCAGGATGTAAGCCCCGAAACCAGTCAGTGGAGAAGAACAATGAAGCCCATCACTTCAATTTTAATTAAGAACGGCAAGAGATACAACTGGGGCCACCCTGTCTTTTTGAAAATATGGAAGGATGGAACCCTACATAAAATCTACTCCTTTGAAGATGGGAAGGATTTGATGATAGCCTGGGGACTTTGGCAAGAAGATGAGAGTGAAGGGACAAGCAAGCAAGTAGCTCTGTAAAGACTGGTAGTCCGAAAGAGAAGATATTTTGAGAGAAGATACTTTAATTGGAAGAGATTACTGGGCGTTACTGGATGTCGGAAGAATTTTTTTTTTCTTTCTCCTTTACCCTCCCTTTTTTTTCTTTTTTCTTTTTGATTTTAGATTTTTCTTTTCCCCCTCCATTTTGTAATGAGGGTTGGAATTTTTTTCTCTCTTTCTTTCCTGCCCACTTTATTATAATATTAAAATTCTTTTTAATAGTATTAATAAAATCTTTTTATTAATTTTTTTTTAATATTCCTTTTTCTTTTTCATATTTTTTTCTCTTTTCCTTTTTTTTCTTTTTTTCTTTTTTTCATTGTTGTTCTTTTGTATGTGGGTTTTTGATTCAGGATTTTTTTTTGTTTTGTTTTGTTTTTGTTTTCTTTATTATTGTTTTGGATTACCTGATTAGACTCGGGTGGTAGAAAGAAGAAGAGATGTTAAAAGTTAGGAGGGAAGGCATTTGAGTATATATATAGATAAAAATATGAGGTGGGGTGAAATAGGGATGAGGGTTTGGCTGGGGTCCGGACTGGTGGGGGTGACGTCTCCCCCCCTCCCAGAGCTCGCGCCGAACATTAGTGAGACGTGGGGAAACGGGAGGGAGGAAAATAATTTATATGTAGGTAAGAAGGACAGGGATAGGAAATTAGAGGTAGGTGAATTTATTTTTTTTAGTTGTTTTTGTTTTTGTTTTTGTTTTTGTTATGTGAGATGCACAAAGGGACTGAATAAGAGGCAGAGGATGGAACGGATATGGGGAAAAACATAAGGGTAGCGACTTTAAATGTGAAAGGCCTAGGGTCTGTATTAAAGAGAAGGAGGATAGAATTATTATTAAAGAAAAGTAAAGTTGACATTATCTATTTACAAGAGACACATCAACTAAAGGATGGAGTCAATGAATTGAAATTACAAAACATCCATATATATGAAAAAGCATTTGGGACCTCTAAATCTAGAGGGGTAGCAATATTAATATCTAAACATTGTGAATTTGTGATGAAAGAAGTAATAAAAGATAGTAATGGTAGATATTTGATAATTCAAGGTCAAATGGGGGAGGAAGATTATACATTAGTAAATATGTATGCACCAAACATGAATCAAGGAGAATTTTATAGAACTGTGATTGAAGAAATGGAAAAGGTTAGGAAAGGATATGTGATCATGGCAGGAGATTTTAATATGGTTCTGGATAAGGTGAAAGATAAATCCACATGTAAAAAAGATGAGTTGAATAAAAGAGGTACCCTCCTGAGTAAGATACTAAACACTACGGATTTGAAAGATATATGGAGAGAATTAAAGGGAGATGAAAGAAGGTTTACATATTATTCTTCTGTACATAATAGTTATTCTAGAATAGATTTTATGTTTATTTCACAAAACTTAATTTCAAAAGTAGTAGATACGAATATTAATGTGATAAAAATAACAGATCATGCGTTGATGGTGTTGGAGATGAAAGTTAAGAAGGACTATAGAGAAGCTAGAAGATGGAGAATGGACTCCAATATTTTTCAACATACAGAGGTTGTAGATAAAGTTAAGAAAGAATGGCTGGAAATATGGTCATTTAATGAAGCAGGTGGGAATAAAATAGGAGTGTTATGGGACACTATGAAAGCAGTCATGAGAGGAATTGCCATAAGAGAATCCTGTAGATTAAAAAAATTGAGAGAAGAAAATATAAATAGAATTGTAGAATCATTAAAGGATTTAGAAAGCAAATATTTTATGGATAGAGATAACAAAAAATTAATTGAGATCCAAGCTAAAAGAAAGGAATTAGAAGGTATAGAGTTAGAAAAGGTCCAGAGAGACTTGATATACGCTAGGAGGAATTTTTTCGAATACAGTAATAAAAATTCAAAACTTTTAGCTAGATTAGTTCAAACTAAAAGAGCAAAAAATATAATTGGAGTGATTAAAGATAAAACGGGAAAGAATTGTAGCTTAATGAAAGAAAAACTAAAGATAATACAGGAATTCTATCAAAATTTATATAAAGGTAATAGTGTATCGAAAGAAGATATAGAAAATTATATTAAAGAAAATGTTAAGAGTAAATTATCAGAGAATGATAAAAAGGATTTAGATAAAGAGATAAAAGAGGAAGAGATTATAGAGATTATTAATAAATTAAAAAATGGTAAAACTCCAGGTTTTGACGGTTTAGGATCAGAATATTATAAAACTTTTAAACCAATATTGATCCCTAAGTTAAAAGTGCTCTATAATGAAATATTGGAAGGAGAGAGAATACCAGATTCTTGGAAACATTCATTAATAACTCTTATCCCAAAGCCTAATAAAGATTTAACAGACCCAAGTTCATATAGACCCATTTCACTATTAAATCAAGATGCAAAGATTTTTACTGCAATACTTGCGAATAGAATTAATAAATTTATTATAAAATATATTAAAGAGGATCAGAATGGTTTTTTAAAGGGTAGACAAATGGAGAATTTAACTAGGAGGGTATTGAATATTTTATACAATATAGAAAAAGACAAATTGAAGGCAGGTATTTTATCATTAGATATATTTAAGGCATTTGATTGCGTGGAATGGCCAACATTAAAGATTTTGTTAAAAGGTTGGGGTTTTGGAAAGAAATTTAGGGGGATAATAGATCAACTATATCTGGAGAATACCTCTGTAGTAATAGTTAATGATGGGATTACAGAACAAATAGCTTTAGGCCGAGGCACTAGACAAGGTTGCCCTCTTTCTCCAGTTCTGTTTTGCTTGATTATTGAAATGTTGGCAAATGTAATAAGGAATGATGATTCAATCGAAGGTATGGGGAAAAAGAATAAAATAAAGATTAATCTATTTGCTGATGATTCCTTGTTGACAGTGAAAAATCCGTTAGAATGTGTAGATAAAATTAGAACTCATTTAGAAAAATTTGGAAGAATAACTGGATTATGTGTAAACTGGCAAAAATCTGAATTAATGTTATTTAATCATAATAGAGTAGAACAAGAAAGGTGTGTTGAAAAATATGATTTCAGATTATGTAAATCAATTAAATATTTAGGAATAAATCTAGCAAAAAATATTCAAAAAATAAAGGAATATAATTATAATAAACTAAAGGAAGTGATTAAAAACAAATTACAGGAATACAGTAATTTTAAGCTATCTTGGTTTGGAAGGATTGCATTGATAAAAATGAAAATCTTACCAAAAATTAATTTTTTATTTAGAATGTTACCAATACAGTTAACAGAGGATGATTTGAAATTTTGGCAAGGAATAATTAATAAGTACTGTAATGAAGGGAAGAGATCTAGAATAAATAAAAAGTATTGGTATAGAACAAATCAAAAAGGTGGTATAGGTTTACCAAATATAAAAAATTATTATTTGGCTAACCAATTGAGGTTTATTGGGGAAATTATATATAATCCAGAAAGGCTAATTTGGTCGGAGATGGAATCATCAGAATTACAGGCAGATATAGAAAAATATTTATTTGGTATAGTTAAGAAAGATAAAATAAGGGAAATTAATAACCCATTTTTAAAGACATTGTTAAATATATGGTATAAGTGCAAAAAGAATTTATGTTCATCATATTCCCCACTTGGATTAGTGACAGAAATAGAAAATTTTCCTACCAATATGAAAGTGTATGTGGATCTATTTAAAGAAAAGAAAGTGATTAGATTGAAAGATTGGTTGTATAAAATGAGATCGATAGATCAAATGAAACAAACTCTTCAGAATAGGAGCATTTCATGGTTGAATTATATACAATTAGAAAGATGGACTAATGAATGGGTAAATAAATATAATAAAGGTAGAGAATATACAAAGTATGAACAATTGTTACTGTCATATGAGGACATTCGGATGACTGACTCAGTGAAAGGTACTGTGAGTAAAATTTACTTACTTCTTCTTAATTTAGAGGAAGAGGAAAGTGAGAAAGAAGGATTAAAAATAGTGTGGGAGCAAGAATAAATGAAGAAGAATGGAGGATGATATGGAAAATGAGGGTGTTAAGATTTATGTCAGTAAGAATAAAGGAAAAAAAATTTAAACTTAGTTTAAGATGGTATTTAACACCGTCAAAATTAAATAAAATTAATGCCAATCATCCGAATGTCTGTTGGAAATGTGAGAAGGAAATTGGTACATACTTTCATATGTGGTGGGAATGTGAAAAAGTGCAAAGATTTTGGAAACAAATTTTTAAAGAATTAAGCTACATATGTGAAAAAGATATAGAATTTAATGCTGAGATTGCTTTGTTATCAATATTTGAGAATGTGGAATATGACAAAATGACTAAAGAATTGATAACCAATTTATTAACAGCAGCTAGATTGATTATAGCTAGGCAATGGAAATCAAAAGTCGAATTGCAAATTGAAGAATGGTATAAAGAAATATGGAATATAGCAATAATTGATAAATTAACTTGTAACTTAAAGGTTAAGAAAGGAGAGTTGAAAAAAAATAACTTTTATGATATATGGGGGAGATTTTTGGAATATGTATTAATAAGAGGAAAAGGGAAAGCTCCAAATCAAGAATCAATGTAGTTTTGGAGAAGAGGACAATAGAAGAAGAGGAAGAAGAATAATAATAAGGAAGAGGAAGATTATGGCAAGAGGTCCCGCATATGGTGGTGGGGAACACAGTTAAATTGTATTTTAGTTTGTATGTTATATGTTTTTGTTTAAATTTAAAATAAAGAAAAAAATTTTTATAAAAAAAAAATATCAATAGGATTCCAGTCTTTGTTTTGGCAAAAATGATATAATATTCAATAAACCCAGGAAGAGTGAGTAATCTGCCCACACATATATTTAATAACATAAATTTAGTTTGTTTGTTTGTGCTCCAGCTAAATGTTTAATAGTGTACAATGTCAAGAATCAGTCATCTCATGTCTTCCTCAAAGCATGTAAAAAAATTTAATATATGTCTTTGAAAAAAATTATATTATTTAGTTATATACAAAATGACAGCCCTCAAGCAGTTGCTTTATTTGACAATTTTATATTATCATTAGCCTTGACAACCCAGAAAGATGAAATGAGAGAAAGGGAGAGTGGGAGGGATTGACTCTTTGGCTGGGTTTGCATATAATGCTAAGCTAGGATTTAGTGCTATACGGATGAACCTATATAAAGTTCACAGATAAACTTCAAGCTTGCATTCTTTCCCTTTTTCTCTCTCCTCCATCAATGTGGTTGGAGGGAAGACATGATCAGAATTCATTTACCAGTTCTACAATTCTTCATTCATCTTTACATATGAACTAGAGCTTGGAAAAACTATGTTTTCCATACCACGCCTCCTATATTTCCATATGTTGGCTGCAGTATTCTAGGAGCTGTAGTGCAAAAAAGTAACTTTCCAAACTATGATTTAAAATATTTTTTAAAAAACTCTGGGTTAAAAAACATATTTTGGTCTATTGCTAAATAAGCAAACTAGAAACCATGGATAATTTTAATACTATGTTTAGCTAACCATGGGGTAACTAACCAGACAGTATCTCTTAACCCAGATATTGTAGGAACAGGAACTGAGTCTTGATTAAGTGCTCCTCCCTGCAGCATGGGAACAAGAAAGAGGAAGGCAACTGCCCCTGCCCAAGGCTTTGCTTGGGCTCACAAGACTCATCCATATTAGAATAAAAACAGCCCTATCTGTTGGGGTTCCAAGTTGGATGTTTTGCACTGCACAGCCCACATTATATCCAGTTAGTAGGACCAACGGCCATGCCAAAAGAGTTGACAGAAGTTTTATTTTAACACATCTGGAGGGGCACCAGGTTGAATAATGTCAAGTTTAATTAACGGTTAGGGTTACATCCAGAAAATAGAAAACCTCTATTTTCACAATTCAGATTTCATGACCATTCAGTAATATAACGCTAAACATCTGAAGTGTAAAACAATGGAACATGTTATTGTTAAA
The DNA here is from genome assembly GCA_037013535.1 of Intellagama lesueurii. NCBI lineage: Eukaryota > Metazoa > Chordata > Lepidosauria > Squamata > Agamidae > Intellagama > Intellagama lesueurii. Next base: position 72,979,015 of record JBAJHW010000002.1, read on the forward strand.
ATGTACATAACTATCACAGAAACATTGTTTAAGATGGACTTTTCAATCTTGTCATCTTATTTGTAGTTTTTGTTTTCAATCAATGATATTTTGGTGTAATTACAACAGCGTAATATCTTGCTGAAGAACATTTATTTGTAATCAGCTCTGGCTACACACAAACTTAAATATGTGGTTTAATATGTTAGTGTGTAGGACTGACATATTCAACAAATATCATTCAATTTAAGAACATTTCTCATTTTTATTATCAATTTTATATGTTCAACCTTTTTAAAAAAAACTTGTTTTAAGTTTTATATGAAGATATAACAAAATAAAACAGTGGAACAGTGGCCAAAATCCTCATGTGCAACAGTACACCATCCCACAATGAATATATTAAATTAATTGAAAGCCCATTATCCCCCTCCTTTTAGGTTCCAAGGCTCCCTGGGGCTCCCTTTTGCCCTGGGGAAGCCTTTGGGAGCTTTGGGATGGAGGTGTAACCTTTGATAGATTGATCTGCTGGCAGTCTTGAAGTATTATAGGCTGCCCCCTCCCATCCGAAGGCCCCCAAAAGCTTCCACATGGAAAAAAGGGAGCTGTAGAGAGCTTCAGAACCTGAAAGGGAGGGAATAGGAATTAATTTAAATTAAATATTTCCATTGCAATTAATTTAAATTAAATATTTCCATTGCTGGATGATGATGTCATCTTAGTTTTGTTGTGTGAGTTACACCAAGAGGATTCTGGCCAATATTACCAAAATGATTATACTGACAAAACAGAAATAAAACTGTCAAAAATCCTGCTGTATCTAAATGATAAATATTTCTTAAAAATAGAAATAAAGGGATTTAACTGATATGTTTTTAAAAATTCAGAAACATTGTTGGGCATAAGACAAATTCCAGTGTCATGTAGTAGTGATACTTTTTATTATGCCAGTAAAAAAAACACCATGAAAATTCCTGTGCAAATTTTGAATTTAAAACATCTTCATCACGCATAAGAATATTACAAAAAGGGGCAGGCGGGCTTGACATTAAAGCAGAGTAGTTGGTAAGTTGTTTAAATATTTACAGGGCAGAAACTGCACATTGAAATTTCTGCTGTCTGCTGCTTTTTCCACTTTATGTCTTATGTCTTTAGACCACATTAAAACTGCTTTAACACAGAGTCATAACTGTATCCTAGTGCTTAAATGGGGAACACAAGGGAACTGATTTAAGGATCACATTGGTTCCTGCAAGCTCTCCAGTATGTGTCCATTTATATTCTCACCACAAGATTGGTTGTGCAACTAACTAGTCATTTGATGGGAAGTCTGTGAGAGTGGTACGAGAGTGTCTATACAAATTACCCCTCTACTCTATTTTTAGGCAATACGATCTTGACTGCTGGTTCTAATCGAGTTGAGCCTAATAATTAGATTTAGCTCCAAGATGCAACTCTATTCATATCTACTGAAAAGTCTTATTGAACTGAATGGAACTTCCAGATAAGTGAGTGCATAATTTGCACCCTCATGGCTAAACCCAACATTCTACTGGGAGAACTTTGGGAACTTTCTGTTACTCTCCTTTCCTCCCTGCAGACCTGAAAGCCACAGCTCTCCACTGCTGGTTTGGAGTGCGCATAGGAATGGGTGGTTGGGAATACCTGCTTCTAGTTATGCTGGATTCCACTGCTCCATAACTACAGGATGCTGCTTTTGACCTTGTATACCCAAGTTTTGATTCCCACCCTTGGGTAACCCAGGTGTTCTTGGGCTGCAGTTCCTAGAAACGTTCACCACCAGCTGTGATGGACAGGAGTTTCTGGGAGTTTCAGTCCAAGAACACCTGGATTGCCCAAGGTTGAAAACCACTGCAATGTGGGAATAGAGGTAAAACTACCATATAAGATGGTAAAGAAAAGAAGTAAAGAGTATGAAGCACTCTGTAATTCAAAAAGTACTATGAGTAACAATATAATTTACAGTGACAAATGGTTCAATTGATAAAGCCTCTCAAATGTTTGTTGCCCCACTCCTCAGACGTGGGGTAGAGTAGAAAGATATCAACCTTTTTTTAAAAAAAAAAAAAGCAACACCTCATTTCTTTAACTGCCTAAGAAGGTGTTTCTTTTAAAATCATAAATAAGCAGGGAAACAATCCAATTGTATTCTTCAGCCCCTATACGCAGGATAAGAATTAAATTTTAAAGAGAGGCTGGGTGGGGAGTGATAACCTTCCTTCATCTGCTATCACAGACATGATCAAGCCCCTACAAGCTAATTTATAAGCAAAAAATAAACCATTTTTCAGCCAGGTGGCACACATTTAGTATATCTTCTAGTTTAAGAGATGTAGAAAGTAATGTATTAGAAAAATAAGTGTATCCGTTCCATAAATTTCAATGGAAGAGCTAGCTATATGCTGAGGTTTCTCCCACTAACATAAATTATTTTTAAAATGCTTAACACTAGTCAGATCATGCCTATAATGAACAATTGTAAAGGTTGTAACATAGCATCCAAATTAAGCACTGTTAAGCGTAAAAGTCCATCTTTCACTTGCTTCAGTTATTTTATCCATTAGACATTTTGCATGGTTACTGAAACATTTAGAATAAAAATAAAATAAAATATACCACTATAACCGGGATGATCATAGAATGGACTACCTAAACAAGAAAAAGAGAAAAAGATATGGTTATTAAGTCACAAAATAGCAGCTAGCCAATTAGCTTTTAAACCTGTCAGCTAATATGACATTAAATCCGCAAGCCTAAATTATATAGACCAGTGGTTCTCACCTCTGTCTTTCCAGGTATTTCGGACTTCAGTTCCCAGAAACCTCCATCAGCATGCTGAATAATCAGGGAATCTGGGAGTGGAAGTCCAAAACGTCTGGTAGGTCAAAACTTAAGAACCACTAGTATAGGCTTCATAAGTAATAAATGTTTCTGGAGAAGCGCAAACAATTATGTGCTTCATAATCTCCCCATCCCATCCTGCACAAGGACATTACACACAGATGAATTTATTTCTCTCATGTTATGTGTTGGAAATAACTGTGATAAGATGTAGAATTTATGCTATACCCATGGGGCAATAGTGAACTTGACACAAATGCGCTTCCAGCTCAATAAGACTTTCCTGTCTTCTCCTTTCTTCTTAATCTCTGGACAGTATCTCAGCCCTTTGGGGAATATCTGGGGGCTGCAAGAGAGAACATCTGCTTTTCTGACAAATGCCATTAACAGGCACAAAAGAGATTTCTCCTAAATCTCAGACTGCACTTCTAGGAGTATTAGTCAATTCAGTAGTACTCACTATTAATAATATTAGTTAATATTAGTTATTAGTTATTCATAAATAACCTGGAGACAGGGATAAGCAGTGAGGTGGCCAAGTTTGCAGATGACACGAAGCTTTTCCGGGTGATGAAGACCAGAAGGGATTGTGAAGAGCTCCAGAAGGATCTCTCCAAACTGGGAGAACGGGCGGCAAAATGGCAAATGTGTTTCAATATAAGAAAATGTAAAGTAATGCACATTGGGGCAAAAATTCAAAACTTTAGTTATCAGCTAATGGGTTCTGAGCTGTCCATGATGGATCAGGAAAGAGATCTTGGTGTGCTGGTGGACAGCTCAATGAAAGTGTCAACCCAGCGTGTGGCGGCAGTGAAGAAGGCCAATTCCATGCTAGGTACAATTAAAAAGGGGACTGAAAATAAAACTGCCAACATTATAATGCCATTGTACAAAGTGCTGGTAAGGCTGCACCTGGAGTACTGCATACAGTTCTGGTCCCCGCACCTTAAAAAAGACATAGTGGAACTGGAAAAGGTGCAGAAGAGAGCAACTAAAATGATGACTGGGCTGGGGCACCTCCCTTATGAGGAAAGGCTACAGTGTTTGGGGCTCTTTAGTCTAGAGAAAAGGTGCCTGAGGGGGGACATAATTGAGACGTATAAAATTATACAGGGGGTGGATAAAATGGATAGAGGGAAGCTCTTTTCCCTCTCATGCAATACCAGAACCAGGGGACATCCACTCAAATTGAGTGTTGGGAGAGTGAGAACAGACAAAAGAAAATATTTCTTTACCCAGCGGGTTGTTAGTCTATGGATCTCCTTGCCACAGGATGTGGTGATGGCATCTGGCCTAGATGCCTTTAAAAAGGGATTGGACAGATTCCTGGAGGAAAAGTCCATTGCAGGTTACAAGCCATGATGGGGATGTATAATCTCCAGGCTTAAAAGGAAGGTACCTCAAAATGCCAGATGCAGGGGAGGGGTATCAGGAGACAGGTATATAGTTGTCTTGTGTGCTTCCAGAGGCATCTGATGGGGCCACTGTGAGATACAGGAAGCTGGACTAGATGGGCCCTTGGCCTGATCCAGCAGGGCTCTTCTTATGTTCTTATTGTAAATATGTGTGTGTTAAATGTGCCCTATATAAAGTATTCTGTTTTTTACATTTCATATTTCTCTTGCAAAGTATGATTTTTCTGCCACTAGTTGACATCAGTGATACTCAGTATTTTCTTCTCTCTGTGTAAATAGGACTGAGTGAATCTGAAGTTTGACTTTTTCTCCTTCTTCCATTAAAATGATAGAAAGAAGTATTTCTTTAGCAGTACTTCAGGAAATCTGCCGTTTGTGTGATAACTTGCTTCTTTATTGGCAATGAAAGAGTGAATGTGAGGGGACTAAAGATTGCAAGGTTAGTATTAGAACAGTTTTGTAACTCAAATTCTTACCCCTACCACCCAGAAAATTGCCCTCTTATATGCTGTTCCAGCTCAGGTGGAATGTACTGTAATTCTGTTTGAATTATAATAAGTCATTTCTAATTTTGCTTCTGTAGATGTGCTAAAAATTAGCATATGCAATTTTTTGTAAACTTGTGTACTCTTTTATTCTCTTTTTGGCTGATGCATGTCCTCTTTTGACTAATGTGCAGATGGGCCAACTAGAGTGCAGAAGAGAGGAAAGAAAATGAAACTGGCTAGTTGGATTCCTCCAACCCTTTTTTCTTGACATCTGGGAGAGGTGGTGAAGCCTCCCCCTCAACCTCTGCAATGAGAAATGTCTTGAAAATAACCATGGTGTTGAACAGTTTTGACTCGTGTCTCTGAGGGAACCTGGGCCGGTTTCCAATATGGAGCCAGCATGAGTTCTAAGAGAGGTGCTTCTTAAATTTGCTTTGTCTCCCACACACCGTGCCAAATGCTAGGCCTTGGTGCAAAAGCAATCATGTTACTACTGCTATAGAGTCAAGGCTTACATAAGGAAGTGACCCAGTTTACCTCAGAGACTTCCAGCCTTCAGGAATGGAGTCAGATTTCACCAGGCCTGACAGAAGCCCTTCCCATTTGTTTTTCAGGCTAAAAACAACAAGTAGGAAACTGACACACATGTATTTTATACAGTATACTTTTCACTGTGCTCTTGCACAGTGGCATTATGCACTATTTGTGCATTCTAGATTTTGCAGTATCACTTATTACATGACATGTCACTCTCCATGTGTTCCAAAGAAAAGACAGACACCTGTGATGTCACTCAAAGCAATGCCCATGCTAACCGCTGCCTTGGGAAGGGGGCATGGCCAAGTTGGAACTTCTACTCTTGATTTAAGCTACAAACAAATAGATATAGGTTAACTATAATAGCCTGAGACAACTGTTTAAAAAAGAAAAGAAAAAAATCCCTTTTAAATCAGGTACATATTAATTCAGTCATCAACAGTCAAACAATCAGGTTTAGAATTTTGAATTTAGGTTTTAATCTGTAGAACAGGTTTGTACCAGAGACCTGTTAATGTAAAAACTTGCAAAAACCTATGGAACTACAAGACTGAAGTACTGTATAACAGAACTCTACTCCACTCATAACAAAATATGTACCTTCCAAATGTATTTGTTTTTCAGAACTGCTCTAGATGCTAAATATCCAAAGATGGCAGGAGATAATTTGGGCAATCAAAACTGTAGTCTACTATCCCAGTGGTCCCCAACCTTGGGTAACCCAGGTATTCTTGGACTGCAACTCCCAGAAACCCTGGCCAGCACAGCTGGCAGTGGAGGCTTCTAGGAACTGCAGTCCAAGAACACCTAGGTTACCCAAGGTTGGGAACCACTGCGCTACCTGTTAAGACTGCTGTAACATGAGAAGAGATTTGTTTCCATATATTTTCCTGAGGAAAAACAACCATGCAGATTCTATCCAGACTTAGTTATACCCACAGACTTAATGAATTTGGTGAGACTAAAGCTGATTTCCATGACATGACTTGACTTGAATACAGCATGTTGTGTTTGCATCCTTCTTGGCTGATATAAGTTGTACATGCAGTATGCTCCCTGTTTTAATAGTCTATTTAGTACTTTACTAGAAAAATGCCTATCAGTATGGGGTGGAGACAAAGCCATTGTATGTTTATGAGGTGCCTATGTGGAAATCTTCAATGAGCTTGCTTGGGAGACTCTGGGTTGCCTACCTGTGAGATCTGCCTCATCTGGGGTTGGGAACCAGCATTCCAGGTAGTGCTCTGTGGAGGAAGAGCTCTGTAAGCTTGCTTACAAGACACTGTTGTGCCTACCTTGTATGACTTGTACCACCTAGTCTTAAGAAGGGAAGTGGCCCTGCAAGTTTTTTCAGAAATCAGCAGCCCAAGAGCCACTTTATGCCTGCGAGGATAACATTTGCAAGACTGCCTGTAATGCCTGTTTGCACCGTATCTTACCCTGCGTGAGAAGAAATATGGATGTGCAAGTTTTTTTAAAAACCTGACAGGACATTTGCCAAAGGGCATTGTCTGCCTGGTGCCAGTGAATCCATTGGGGCCAACTATAAAGCATATAATTGTAGGACCACTTGTCTTAAAGAGAAGAGGCACTCCTCTAAGACTTTTGCACATACATCAGTTATTGGCACATCTCCATGAACTTGGAGTATCAATCTGGTCCTTGTTTTCCTCTATTGACCTGAACATCCTCCTCTTTGGCTCACTACATATTATGGACAAAGATCCCAGTAGCAACAAAAGGGACATTTCAGCCTGCAGTACTTAGACCAACTTGACCTTTACTTTTTTGCTTTTTACTCATTATGGATTAAAAAAACAACCTCAAACCACACCCAGAAGTGCAAAATAAAGAATGGCTGATGAACTGCCCGAAGGCTGGGATGAGGAATTATGATGCTGGACAGGAAAGTGAAGCCAGTTGATGTGCCTCTCCTACCTCTGTAGAGATGGTCCACCTTCTTTTGCTAATATTTTCTAGTTAGTCCCCAAACTGTTTCGATTTTTGAAATAAAATAAACAATCCATGCCTTTAGAGTTTTGGACCTATTGTTCCAAGAAAATAAGATCTAGGCATTTTCTGTTTCAGCCCCAGACAGAAACTCCACAAAAGGCAACACTGAGGACCGCATCAAGCTCTATTCTTCTTTTAATGGTTCCTTGCTTTTCAACGTTTTTATTTCATTTATTTAAAAAATAGTTTTTAAAATTTTATTTTTGGACACTTTTTTTTTTTTAAAAAAAATTTCTATCCAAAAGCCCTGACGAAATAATTAGAAATAGCATCTCTTTCAGAATTCAACTTGCTGGATTTTTCCCATTGCTTCCAGAACTCAACTAGCTTCTGTGACATAGGATGTGAAGTGGTTTCCTGATCATCAATCATTTTTTCAAGAATTTTGAAATTAAGTATGAGCCATTTGAATAATCATTGTGACAAAAACTCTGCTGTCAATCACAAGTAAGTAATGAAAGGAAACTATTATGCCCAGATAGATGATCCCTCTTTATATCTGAGGGCATACATACTTTCTGCTAACTCTATGTGATTGATAATCTTGTCTCTGAGATAAAAAAAAGACATAGCAATTATTAACAAAAATTCACCTTCTTTCATAACTATGTATGCATGTATTTTCACTCCCTATTTCTATTAAATCTGGTAGCTCTGTGTCAACAATAGAACGAACAGCTGCACAGCCTCCCAAGAAGACATGCAAGGTTCTTCTGTATATTTAAGAAAGTTCTCCGCTCATTTAGAAAAAATATTACCTTGTTTTTTAAAAATTAAAAAGCAAAAGGAAAATCAAAAAATACTATCCTTAATGTCTATGTATAGTATACACTAGAAATGGTTAAAAGCTCTGGCAATGACATTAAGAAGGGGAGGCACTTGGCTCCATAGAGTCTAATTTCCTTCCTTTAGCAGAGAAATAAAAGGAACTTCACTAGACAGTGTAGGAAGATGGGATAAAGTTCCAATTTCATCTGTACTCCTCTGGTCAGGCACTGTTTGCATAGCTCACTCTACATCTGGCTCTTCCAACAAGATTGCTGAGGGCATCTTTTTTACTTTGTCCTATAACCAATACCATACTTAGGATATATGCTCATAACTACCTTTCTAAGTCATGTTAGCACGTAACACTAGAGTGTACTGAAGAAATAAAACATTGCTACTACCTGTCTTTACGAATGCTAGTTGTCTAGGGCAGCCACTCTCAACCTTATTTTGGCCACAATATGAAAGAAATATAAGCCGAATCAGGACTATATAAGTCACATAATGAACCTTTCAAGGCAGTGTGTGAAGAACTGTTTCCAGTCTGTGGCCCCCTTAAAATGTTCCAGGGTTCCCCACAGGGCTATATGGCCCCTGTTGAGAATGGCTGGTCTAGGGCATATTACTCTAACTGTTCACAAATGGCTCTTAACATTCTCCACCCAGATTATCTATAGACAATGGGGCAGTGGTGTTCTTTTCATCAAATATCTCCACAGGAAGGGGAATTTCACCCATTTCTGTTAGGTGGTGCTGTAGGAGGTATGAGGGAAGGCATATCTCAAAGAAAAAGCTGAAGCCACATCTGCATCCCAATTTTCCCTCAAATTTATCAAATGAATTTCCTACAAAAGGATTTTTCTTTTTCATTCTCAGGACCCATTAAAAGTTATTTTCATAACATTTTTGAAGCTACTATAAAACTGCATGGTGGCTGAGGGCACTGGGTTTGTTTTTGCTTTCTTTCTATTGTTCAGCATACTGTAACTGCAAGAGCATACTCTCTTGGCTGCCCACATTTGCTAATCTGAAAAACCCTTGTGGGAAGAGTTACCTTATCTTCTCCAGGGTTTTAATTTAACAGCGTAAAGCTGAGAAGGCTGCTAGCTGTCTCAGAGATTACTATACAATGAAAGAGAGAACATCCATCTGCCCTCCTACCTCATGACTAAAGTAAGCCCGACAATCCTGAACCTCACTCGTGAGAATTTCTCCAAATTCTCTCCTCATTTGAAATTCTTTTCAAACAGAATTTCTTGCCTATCAAACTGAATGAAAGTGATTGAAGTTAGTGTGCGTTACAATCTTTAAGAGAAACACTTGTATCACTGATCTTCAAGATTTCATATAATGATGAAGATTCCTTACTGTATTTTACCATAGTGAAGGGCTGGCGTTAACTGCTGGACCGAATCCTTCTTACCAGAGGTGGCATAAAGGAGATTCTGAAAAGTTCCGAATGCAATTATCTGTATTTTGTTGCTTCTTAATCTGTTTTGTAGTTTATTTTTTGTTTGTTTAATTTTTATACCACCCATCTAGCAAATTGCTACTCTGGGTGGTGTACAGAAAGTAAAGCAAAAATAATAAGAATCAAATAAATAAGTAAGTAAGTAAGTAAGTAAGTAAGTAAGTAAGTAAGTAAGTAAGTAAGTAAGTAAATAGTTCGTTACACAGCCTTTTTTGGCTGCAATCCCGTATACATTTACCTGTGAGTAAGAAACACTGAATTCAGTGAGGCTGACTTCTGACTACATATTTATATATAAAATGGGATTTTACTAATATCCATCTTTGGCTGAAACCCTGTTGTTTAGCATAGTAACTTGCAATTAAAGTAGGCCTGTTTGAATCAATGGAATTTATGGAGGAGCTGACTGACCTTCTCTAGTGCAATTTACTATGATAAGCAGCAGAATTTCAGCCACTCTGTCTCTAACACTGATCCAATGAGCCTACTCTAGTACAATTTACTATGCTATGCAACTGGATTTCAGCCTTTGTTTCTGCCTTCAAGGTATCTGCCAGTAAATCATATAGCATCATAGAGTCAATTCTGATCTCAAGGAGGATATCTTTTCCTTAAACATCCGCTGTGACCGTTTATGCTCACACACAGACATGAAGATAAATATAATACCAGGATGTGGGTCCAATCCTTATGCTTCATTGTACATACAATTTACAATCACAATTCAGAGTAACAATAACCATCAAAGTCATGTTAAGGCTCCAAGAGACATCTGTATTTATCTTACATAATAACGTAAGCCATGAATATAGTCACAGCAGATTTTTATTTTTGTGTGTGTCTTTCTATGTGTGATGAAGGAAAGTGGATAGAAAGTGGAAATCTATATTACACATTCAACAATATTCTAAGATAGAAACTATTTTGGAGTTGTTTTGACAGTAAATAAGCTTTAATCCTAATACTGCTATCTGAATATTTGTTAAAAAATAATTGTTCACTTAGAGAGTGAAACAAGCTTCTATGGTTTCAAGTATTTGATTCTGGCTGTCCTAACATGCCAGTAGTCTCTTGGGGTTTGAAAGCTCAGCCTTCGTTCACCCGGAAATGTCAACTAAGCAAGCCTCAAACCCAGAACCTTTCTAAGGTACTTGAAAAGAACAAGAAAAGAAACAGAAAACAGTCCCTTATGAAATTTAATTAGCCTACCGTAGTTTCTTAGCCAGCAATACTTTAAATACGCCCACTTATACTCAAGTAAAGAAGATTTAATTGGTCTTAGTAGCACTTCCCTAGCACTGGGCTCCAGACCAAGGGTTTTGTATTGTTTGTTACACAAGGTCACTTTGCATTTCCTGGGAAATCTCCAATTAATTTGTTTGCAAAGTTTCTACTACTGACAGAGTAACTGGCAATCTGGGTCCATTTAGAAAACATAGGAAGGTTTTAATTTTTTCATTGCACCATTGGGAAGGTATGAAATATGAAGTGCAATTTTCTACCATACGGTGATGGGAGATGGTTATTGCCATATTGAGGTATTTCAGTGTGCTGCCAATGGGTATCACAAATATATTATGCCATTTCACTTCTTCTCCATTTCTATATTTATACTGGCTATTTGCTATACAAACAGAAGCATTTTCCTACAGTTTACAATTTTGTTATGACTTTCAATGAACAAAATGATAAAAGCAGAGATGATGAAATTAGCATCACAGAATAAAATGGCTTGCTTTAATTAAGATCACAAATAGTTGTAATAAATGATTTAAGCTAAAATTATGAAATCTAATCACTTGAAATCTATGGCATCATATATTCTCCTGCTACATGGCTCTGTGCCTGCATAGGGGAAATCTATCTCTTCAGTTGTGGATAATGATATAGGCAGGAGAAGGATGAAGGAGAATGCACCCACCCACACCTATGAAAGGATCCTCTGCCTCTGAGAGTCCTGGTTTAGGGGGCAAAAGTCTCAGATAACAAAGATACTTCAGTACACAACAAAACTTCTTCAGTAGCATCCACGGTCCAGGATAATCTCACTGTAGTTTACATCTCTATAATTAATATCTAGTACTTCTGACTATTCAGCTATAATTCTTAAAACACAGACATTTATGAGAGACAAGCAGATTTGAAATAAAAGTTAAACAAGGAAACAGCTGAGACTGTCATTGGCCTCAGCAGGCAGTACTGTATCATTACAATCATTACACTGTGCACTACAAAGTGAAGAAAAGGACAAAGATATGATTCAGAATAAATAAATGGTATGATTATATAATTGTATACAAATATAATAAATATCAATCAGTCTTTTTATATTCTCAAAATAGTATGATTTGAGAATACAGAATGACTGATACAATAGATCATATTATTATTCAAAATTAAGGCTAGCATTTTCTCCTCAGATTAAGCATACTGCAATCTATGTTTTAATAAGGGATGGATGGGTGGATGGATGGATTTTCCTCACCAAATGGTTGAATACAGAAAAGAAGAGAAAAAAGAAAATGATTTGTTTATCTTAACATTTAGTAACATCATTAAATAAACTGATGAGAAAAAAATGGTCTACATAAACAATGCTTGAATGTATTAGTGTCATATTATTACTCACTACCTCCAGGATCATCCATGAAATAAGCAGAAACATTGGCTTCATCTCTTCCATATGGATTCTCTGCTACCAATGTATAATTTCCATTGTTCACATGGGTGGGGTTGTCCAGCTGAAGGCAGCCATGGTGTTCAGTCTGATTGCTAACATGGATTCTAGTGAAGATAAAAGCTGATTCGTTCAACTTAACCCCATCATGCAGCCATGTCAGGGTAGGTTGTGGATTTCCTCTCACACTGAACGGGATGCACCAGTGATGGTCCGAATATGGATTTTCAAGAAATGTGATAGTTGGTGCAACTAAATTAAGAACAATAAAAATATCATCAGTATCCCATGTATTTACCTACTCATAAATTAATCAGCTTATCTTAAATAATTAAAGCTAACTAGCAGAAAGACAGAATATAAGGATGAAATTAATGAATGAGCTTGGAAAGTAAACTTCTTTACATATGTCTGTTAATAAACGAATTCTTTAGAGCAGAGTAGGGAAACCTTTAACCTTCCAAATGTTGGTAGCCTATAAAGCAGGTTATCCATGGCGACTGGTCATGTTAGCTGATAGGAGTTGGTCCAAGGCTACCCATCCCTTCTCTAGAGGAAGTTATAACTAAGGTTTATTTATAATATTATTATGATTTCTTTCTTCATTTTTTTTTTTTTTTTGCCCTGTCTGTTCATGCGCTTTGATCACCCCGTGTTCCTACCCTATTCATCACTTTGTTTGCTAGATAAAAGCCAGCACTAAATGAGCAGGAATCTACTCCTGTAATGTGACTTGCTTCTTCCCTCCTTCCCAAAGCAGTCTCCTTCCTGATGCCTACCAAAAATCTGCTTTGGTGGCTCCTACAACCCTCTAGAAAACATTTTAAAAGTGTGCACATGGCCAAAGGGGCAGGCAGAACCATCCTTTCCCCAGTTCAACTGACCAAAATATTTTCATCACCAAACAAAAATATCATTAGATTTCATTCATTCTGCCTAAACTGTCAATTTATCTTATATTTGCCAAAAACTGATTTTAAATCTATTTTCTCATGAATATTTCTTCAGTAAATTTTCCACGTAGAACCTGCTTAGAAAAGATCCTGACAAAACTAGGTAGTTACATTTTTACAGTAAATGCAACTTAGGTCTCTTAAAATTTATTTATTTATTTATTTATTTATTTATTTGATTTATATTCCACCCCATCAGTCCATATGCACTATTTTGGGCAGTTCACAATAAGGAATAATAAACAGACATATAACAACAAATGTATAAATAAACAATAGAAGGAATTTAAAAAATCAAAAATGAAACCAATGGTACGAAAGCACCTTATCCTCTGTGAAAATGAAGGCAAGAGGCATGACATCAAGTAGAGTCATTGTGGAAAATCTTGATTTATGCATGGATTTAGAAACATAAGGGAGGGAAAAGTGCATGATTGAAAATTTTCTGTGATCATGTTGTAACCATGATTTATGACCAAGAGAAGAGCATCTGCATTATGAATTAATTCTCTGCCATAAGCTATGGAACTAGACCAAATAATATATATATATTATTCAGCAGCCTCACATACACAATAAACACATGGAACAATGGAATAATCTTAAAGAAATTTTGTTGCCATGTTCGTATGATAATTATGACAAATATGCATTTTACAATTATGTATCTTCTGGAAGAAGGCTCAATGAAAAGTTATAAAATTATAGTTCTCCATTTTTGCCATTCAGTCAAGACTGTCTGCAAATAAAGTTTTTACATGAAGTTATTTACATACAGAACACCGAAAGGTCAACAGAATCTTGGTCTTCGCCCACAGTATTTTCTGCTATACAAGAAATCTGTAGACCACTGTCATTTGATGAGACATTCTTTATAGTTAAAGAAGCAGTGTTCTTATTTGTATGATTCTAGAAGAAAAATAAAGAAATAAATGGATTAGGAGTGCAACTGCTGAGTCCCCTAGCATTTTTGACTATATATTGCCAATGTTAAGATAATTATCTACATTTAAACACATTATAGAATATTTTATTCAGTATTAATAGGTGGCTAAATACAGTTTCTTATCTCAGTTAGAGCTGACTCACTGAACGTAAATAAATTTTGATTTAACAAGTCCCATTAATTGAATGGGGTATTCTAGCTAACGTAACAATTGGATTTGGTCCAAAGTGCCTGCTAGTTTGAAAACTATATTTTTGTTTCTGTTCCAGTTAGGTCTTTCATTCTTCATGAGTAAACTGGCCACCTAGGAAGAACAGGAAGAAACAGATTTGGGAGTCCTAGCAGCAGACTAGCCATAGTTCTTACTCTACTGGGTACCATTAGGATAGTCCACTCCAGAAGGCTGGTGGATCCAAATGATTTCTTGGGGAATTTCCTGTCACCTCCACAGGTGATCCTGTTGAAGTGTTAGTTGACCTCTGGAATGGGAGAAGGGCTAAGGATGAGATATGAAGCAACACCTGGTTTAAGGAGCCTCAAGTCACAGTGGTTAAACTGCAGCACTGCAGTGAAGACTCTGTTCATCATTTGAGTTCAATCCTCGGCTCACGTAGCTGGCTCAAGGTTGACTCAACCTTCCATCCTTCTGAAGCCAGTAAATTGAGTACCAAGCTCAGTGGGGGAGGGAGCAATGCGTAGCCTGCATGATTAAATTGTAAATTGCCCAGAGAGAGCTTTAAGTACTATAGGGTGGTATATAAGCAGCACATTTTGCTTTGCTTTTGGTTTGCACAGGCAGATTGAATAGGACGGTGCACCCCACTATGGTTACAACTTGTCTCTGCTGATTTTTTTGTCATTTTTTAAAAACAGCAATGTATCTCTCACTTAAAGAACCATAGCAGCAATGTCCCGTCTAAGCTCCGCGTGCATGCACGCTTGCCTAGAGCTCTGTCAGACGGCCAACTGGCAGCCAGTTTGTTTCCTTTCCCTTTTGAATGAAGCCCCGCCAACCTCCGTGCACATGGAGCAAGGCTCACACGCAGTGGGACAGAAACTCAGAAGGAACGTTGCATAGCAGTATTTCATATTATCTTATCATACTCCCATTTGCCATTGTTCAGACGCAGGTGGACACCTGTCACAATAATTATGCTCTAAGCATGCAAAAATGAAGCTGGAGATTTGAGATTTAGCTGATCTACTATACTGGGGTTCTGCAACATCCAGGAAATAATTAGACAATATTCGAAGATGAGGACGACAAACACACTAATAAAGCAAAAGCCATACAGTCCATTCCATTTTCACTCACAAGCTCTAATTAAATGGCAAGCATCAGGTTTGCTAACATCTTAAAAAATGTATTTTTCACCAAGCAAGCATCTTTGAATTTCTACCCAAAATATGAAGAGGATTGGATCATGAAGAAAAGCACCAGTTGTCTGAACAGCTGCAACTTCTGTCAGTAGATAGATGGAAGTTGAGTCATGACAACTGGACTTCTTTCTTGTTAGGTTGAAATGTTTCACTACTCATCCAAGTAGCTTCTTCAGTCTGAGGAGAGTTGGTAGGAGATCCCTGATATATCCTCCACGTTGGTTTCACTTCCCCCTGGTCTAAAAAGGCTCATTAGAAGAACAAAGGACTGGGGGTGAGCGATAATTCCACTTCTGCAGTCCTTCTCTACCCATTGCCTGGGTGGAGACCTCAGAACTGCAGAAGTGGGATTATGTCCTTTGTCCTTCTGACGAGCCTATTCAGACCAGGGGGAAGGGAAACCAATGTGGAGGATATATCAGGGGTCTCCTACCAGCTCTCCTCAGACTGAAGAAGCTACTTGGATGAGTACTGAAATGTTTCAACCTAACAAGAAAGAAGTCCAGTTGCCATGACTCAGCTTCTAGATAACCACACCTGCATGACTGAGAATTTTCACAGACAGACAGAGCCATGTTTGTGCCTGGCATTAAAAGACAGGCTGCTTTTACTGAACACCAGTACAAAAGGGATTGAGCACCTACATTTGCCCTGGCTAGCATCAATTGATCACATCAGCCTGGAGAAAGCACATAAGCGAAATACCTAAAACACATAAAGGGTGAAGGAAACCAATTCTTCAATCCTTAACTGAGGCTGCAGATTGTAAATATACTGTTACAGATGCTAGCCAATCAGCAGATGACAGGACTGGATATGAATATTTGCTGTGACACCTATATGGACTTTAGAGCATCAGATGTTCTTGTAGGAAGCAGACTCATTCTTGAGAAAAACAGATGCCATCACTGCAGCCAGCACTTTGACATCAGGCTAAACGAGGCACATGGAGTTAGTAAGCAGCACCTCATCATGTGACTTTTAAGAATTTATACAGCTGGACTGGCCCTGAACACGTCAGACTCACAGGTCTGTGTGCTCTTGAGAAAATGTACACTCCCTCACCAGTTCACAATTAACAATGTCCAGGTTATATTTAACATTATCCTATTCATGAATGTTAGCAGAAATATTGGCAATCAAGAAATTAATTATACTGTTCCTCAAAAAACTGTGAAAGGCCTTGGCAGATCCACATATTTTGATATATATTCTTACCTCATATTTTGAAACAATATTACGGAAAACCCAAGCTATACTTGGTGTTGGACTTCCTGTAACATCACAGTATAATGTGATGTTCCTTCCTTCAAAAACAGTGAGATTATGTGTGCTCAGTTTAACGGAAGGCAAGCCTGTTAAACAAAGAAAAGATACATCTCCATGAGGTGATTGTAACAGACATAAGAGATACACCACGGGGATCACAATTATCATAAATTATCAAATTCAGACATATTTTGGCATATCATTGCTTTACAATAAACTGGACATCAATTTGTTTCTTAAAGTAATCTTATAATAGCAGATAAAACACATCAGCATCACAGAAGCTTGAAATAGCAACTACAATGTGTAACTTGTTTTCATTAGCTCAAAACAAGAGTTGCCTAGAGCAGTGGTCCCCAACCTTTTCTGAACCGCGGACAGGTTGGGTTGGGGGTGCGGGGCACCCCCCGTGCTCGCGGGTAGGTGGGGCGCGTGCACGGATGGGCGGAGCGTGTTCGCATGCATGCGTGGATGGGCGGGGCACACTTGCAGATGGGCAGGATGCGCTCGCTTGTATGCGCGGGCGGGGGGCGTGCAAATGCGTGGGCGGGCGGGGGCACTCGCACACATTCGTGGGTGGGCGGAGGCGCTTGCGGATGGACGGGGCGCGCTCACACACATGCGCGGATGGGCGGGGCGCACTTGAGGGTTGGCAAGGCACCCGTGCGTGCGGGTGAGTGGGGTGCGTGGGGGAGTGCGTGCAGGGGGCGGGAGATCTGTCTCTGTGGCCCGGTCCTGCCATGACCACAGACCGTCACTGGGCCGCGGACCGGGGGTTGGGGACCCCTGGCCTAGAGCACGATCCAATATTCACGATTTCATGTGGTGAGTACAAAAACTCACTGCACATCCCTCCTACAGCCCCCTATACTCCTGAAAAATCTGCTTCTGGAGGGATAGAAGATATTTTTATAACAGTATGTTTTTACTACCCTTTTAAGCTAGTATTTTAAATTCTGATGTTGATTATCTCAAGTGATTCAAATTTTGGGCTGGAATGTAAGTAGTCCTAATATTCTGGGTATGTATGTGTTCATAAAATACAATTTTGCACACATGCAAAAAATCCTCAAAACTCTTGCAATTTGATCCAACAGGGTGAAAACCTCTGAAATTTTTCATTTGGAACTGGAAGAACAAAGTAAAGATTCACATTCCTATGATAAAATTGTCACTTGTTTATCTAGGTACAACCCCTAATCGGGAGCTTCCTCTATTATACTGCCATCATTTTAACAGCCTCACAGAGGAGGCTGACATAATCACAAAGGGGGGAATCTGGGGGTAATACTGTAGCTGTTGAACATGTCAGAGAAATAGACAACACAAGGATTGCTGCAGTGTAAGCAACAGTATCTATGAGTATCTGTGATGTGAAGGCACAAAGATAGTTGAGGCAAGGCTACTGTTTAGCACATTTGTTCTCAAACTGGGGTCCCCAGATGTTCTTGGACCGCAATTTCCAGAAGCCTTCACCACTTGCTGTGCTGGCAAGGATTTCTGGGAGTTGCAGTCCAAGAACACCTGGACCCAAATTTGAGAATCACTGCTTTAGAGTACTAACTTTGTTCCACAGACTATGGGATCCTTTTGGTACAGCTGAAAGCCAATAAGAAAGGCTATGAAGGAAAGAAGTTCTGAATCTACATGTCTTGTAATTTTGTTTTGAAGGGCTTCTTTCTTTAATTGTATCAGAGGGTTGCACAATTTAAAATTATGGATGTATATCGAATATAGATACAATTAAAAACAAATTAAAATGTTAAGATAATTAGACTATTTTTTACCAAATGTGGGCTACTTCAGTAATGTTATCTTGGCCATTTGCTGTAGAATCATAGAATCATGAAGTTGGAAGGGGCCTATAAGGCCATCGAGTCCAACCCCCTGCTCATTACAGGAATCCAAATCAAAGTAGATCTGACAGATCTACTGTCAATTTTCTCTTGAATGCCTCCAGTGTTGGACCGCTCCCCACCTCCCAAGGTAATTGGTTCCATTGCTATACTGCTATAACAGTTAGGAAATTTTTCTTGATAGTCAGTCAAAATTTCGCTTCCTGTAGTTTGAGCCCATTCTTACATGTCCTGCACTCTGGGATGGTTGAGAACATGGGCACTAGCAACTTCTTAAAAACACAGTTAAAGACCAAATTCTGAATTAAATCACATATCTGGCAACTCAGCACCAATGTAGCACAGCTCTGTTTCTAAAATAACCAGGTAAGCCAAACAAGAGTCTTCGAACTTTGAAAAACATTCCATATTCAGGTGCAAACTAAATTGTGATTTAAACAGGTATTTTCTTGTGTGGATATAAGATAAAAGCAGAGGTTTAACTTTTCATACAAAATGGAGAAGAAGCAAAATCTAACCCTCTCTTACACTATCTCACAACACTCTGCTGCTTTAAACCATTTTGCCTAATACCAGCACCACATTTGCCGCAGAGTGCAATGAAGTAAGGAAGAGTAGTTTTGTTCCTTTTACTTGCACTCTTCTGCATAGATTGTTTACTGCCATCACTTTTTACAGCAAAGCAGAAAACAGACAAGCATGTGTCTAACATATGTGTTTGGACCAGAAATACACAGAACATGGCTGAACATAACACATCCTTGGAAAGTCCTGGTCATTTAGTATGTTACAGGTATTATTCTTTACTGTCACATAATAATTAATTATGAATTATCTTTAAAAGTATCTACCAAGAAAATTTTACATTCTAAACATCAGTAAGATATTTTATGTATGTACTGCTTCAAACTACTTAAATAACTACAAGCTGACATCAATTCAGCTTTATAACTGTAAAGTAGTAAATTCTAGCTCATGGATCAGTTGTATCCATATATATCATTATGAAGAAGCCTATGGACTAGATGAAACATAACCTTGGAAATATTGTATAATTTGTCATTACAGCAAAGGAGGGACAGAAATGTCCCCTGACTGATTAATGTTTCAGTTATTCCTATTAATATGTTATCTTATCATCATCATCATCATCACGAGCTATAACTGAGCACTTCAAGTTTAATTGCAACTAAGTTTTTAAAGCAAGTGTTCAACCACCTCAACCATGAAAAGCAGGTAAAGGCAAAATCACCAACTATTTCTATTTCTCACTTCACTGGCTAGCTAATGTAAGTAATCTTATCAGAAACCCACAACAGTCTCACTCCATTTCTCAGCAAGTCATTTACTAGGAGCTGCTTTAGGCCTTGCACTAATATCACTCATACCATTTTCTATACAATACTAAATTTATACTATACAGAGAATTACTACCACACAAAAATGCAAAACATCTGTCAAAATAAATGAAATACTTTAATTTCCGACATCCTTGCTGCTGCGTCTTCTTTTATAAAGTACAACCTGCTTGCCCTCTTGCAAGTTCACTGAAGTCCAGAATGAAACAGTGATGAGAAATCTAGTGACAGGGTCAAATAAAGTACATTTTTTCCCTATGATGCAGCAATGTTGTTTTTTAAAAAGCCAAAACAAATACTAATGCATCAAAGAAGTGGGTGTTTTAATATCTCTTGGGATAGACTTTCTAAACAGAAAAAAATGGGTTCGAAAGCAGTCTATTTCCACACAACAGGAGGAAAAAATGAGCAACCACACATTTATTACTGACCATATATTTGTGAGTAAATTTGATTGAATATATCCTACACAGATCTACATAGGAGTATTGTCTCATTGAGTTCAATGGGACTTACTCTCAGGTAGCTATGCACAGCATTCCAGCCTAAGTTTTTCATTCTTCTCAACTAAACTAATAATAGCTTTATTTTTACTATTACAGTAAATCTTTCCTTTCCAGCAAAAAAAATCTGATGCATTGGTCAAAATCCTGTTGCTTAGATGTGCTGCAATGGAACTGATGTCACCAGTAGCAACAGATTACCCCTAATTAAAGTGTTCCTGCTTCAGTTCTAAGTGGAGTGTTGAGAAAGAACTGAAATGACTTTTTCTTTCTGAAGGTCTCTTCAATTTTAACATATAAACAGTGGGCAGGTGTAACATGTCCTTCTCCATGCTAGGTATAGCTCCACTTTTTAAAATCTGTCCAGTACAAATGAGAAAGAAATCTACTTCAGTTCATTTTTGAAGAATTTACCAAAATTCTCAACTCCACATTCAGAATGAAAAGAAGTTGAGGTTTAAGAATCTTAAATTCAAGAAAAAGAGTAACTGGCAGTTTTTCCCATTCCTAGTTGCAATTTTTTTTTGCTTTGCATTTCTTGCACATTTAAAATAATGTAGCTATAGTAGCAAGTGCAAAAGAGGGCATGGCAAACAAAAAACACAAAATAAAATAAATAAATTATTAAACAGACACACTGTGAGTCCATGACAGAGAGATAATAATATGCGTTGCAGGAGTGGTGTGTTCATTTTTATTTCCTGCTCAATACAGAGGCTGGAATCATGTCTGAGTCCCTCCTCCTGCCCTCTCCATTCTCCTTCCGGCATGCACTACGGATTTGATTTAAAAGGAATCCACCATGCCCTTCTCAGTCTTGCTTTTACCTTCTCCCTCCATAGGATCACAATCAATTCAGGGAGTTTGCTCTTCCCTCCTGAATACAACAGCCAATAGGCTTTTCCATTAAAAAAACAAAACCCGACCTGTAACCATGCCATGGTGCACAGCAGCCTACCTTAGTTTCACTTCTCAGGATGGAGTTATTAGAGCAGGAGTATGATGTACAGACCCAGCATTCATATTTTTTTATTTTTCAAAAATAACTCAAACCAGTAAGAAGAATGTGTGAGTGAGGCAGCCTCAAGTAAGTCACAAGTCAATTGGTTATTTTTAAAATTAATTTCGCTGCCGTTTTTGACCATCCATTTAATGATATAAAAAGACAAAAACAACCCACAGCTGATTATTTCCTCATGAATCACTGCAAATCTTTATAATACAACTTCATTCCTTATTACCTTATATTATTTCCACTTCTTACATCTCATAATACTCCTATAATCTCATAATACTCCTATACACATCTATTCAGAAGTAGGCCCATTGAAAGCAATGAGTTTGCTCCTAGGTAAGCAAAAAAGGACGGCAACCTTTAGTGTTCACATCCTATCTCCACCCTTTAATTTTCCCTACTCAACATTCTTTTGAATTTGTTGATTTCTAGGTAAAAATCTGGCATGGAAGGAAATGCATTTGACGTAATGTGTGATACTGCATTTATGTGCACTCAAAAAACACTTATTTTCCAGTCTCTTTATATTAACTGAAATCTGGCCACAGGCACCAGTCAATATTAATTCGCTTCTCTCACAAGAAGGCAAATTTGCATCATTTCTCTTCCTTCACTCTTGAGTCATGAGACTGAAAACTTTACATTTTAGCCTACAACTCTCAGAATTCCCCAGTCAGCATAATATAGGAAGCTGCAGTCTAAAATGACGTTTACCCAACCCTTCACCTTAAATGTATTCCGAATAGAAAGGGATAAAGCATTGTATTTATACATAATTATCATTATATTTGATTACTTAAATTAGCACATGCAAATTTAATGCAAAAATATCCTTTCAGGTGAAAAATGTGCTCTTTTTAGGTGATCCCTGTCCTCTGTTTCCTACTTTTTGGTGATCGCTGTCCTTGTTTTCAGGGATGCACCAATTGCCACTCTGCCACAAGGACATGGAACAGGATTCTACACTGCCACGAAAAACGGATAGTCTTTTAGCTCTAGAAATATCTGAACAATACAGACAAAGAATCCATGAGTGTTGGCAGGCACAGAACCAAAAAGTAATTTGCAGCCACTTTAAGGCATGCTGTTACTACAACAAAAACATGCACAAAAACTGCCATTCAGATTTCATAAGCTATGAGAATCCCATCACCTGCCCTGTTGCCCACTTATGGGTGCAGAAGCATATTCCACAGGCAAGAGGGACACGTCTGCTATCCCTCCCTGCAATATACCCCTAAAACCTACCTGGAAGTCTGGGAAATCCTACATAAAGGAGCCAAGAGTTGCCAGATACTTCACTAATACACTATGGTGACATTTTAAGCATTCCAGCCAAGTGCTGCTTCACATAAGTATTTTTCCAAACACTCCCATAGGGAATGGTTCTGAGTTTGATGTGAAACTGGCCAGTTGAATGCTCATTTCAGTGCCAAAGAATTTTTCAGTAAAAACTGTCCTTCCCTCTACACTTACGGATACTAAAATAAACAGGCAACCATTTTAAAGTTATAATCAGATCTTTAAACCAATGCTGCCAAAAATATTATGGGAAAATGGTTCTGATGGAAATTACAGGCCTGACCTGAAGATTATCACCCCAGCTCCCAGCTCTCACTATGGTGCTACATGGATGACTCATTCATTTCCATCCTTATCATTGCCAAGGAATGGAGCCAAAAAAGAAACATCAAACAGGAAGAAAAGTAGAATACAAAACACTGAGGAGTAGCAAAAAAAAGATAAATGGAGGGAAAAAATTCCAATTTGTCCATGCTAATCTTCTAGACATGTTTGTCTGTCCAAGGAAGGGTAATACTGTATCATAGACTGGTGATTAGAAGGATGTATGGAAATTCCACAATAGGTAGTACATACTCCAAGGTCACAGGAGGGAGCAAGAACCAATTGCTAGCAATAAGAATTATGGGTGTGTCAGAATCAATGAAGCCCAACTGTTAAGAAGGAAAAGCCTAGTTACTGATAAAGCAAGTAGGTGTCATGGCATAATTCCTTATGGATCTGTATTTTCCAAGATTTGTTTAAGACAGATGTTAGATCTGGCTGTTGTTCCTATTGTTTTAAAGGCATGATCCTGCCTTGAGCTTGTGGACTTGCATAGGTCCAGTGAACAGGAAAGCCTTCTGTACATTAGAAATCACATCGATCAGTTTTACAGAAAAGGCTGCACTATCACCATGGAACATGAATGCATACCCTGTCCCAGAAGGCAAAAGCAATAGTGAAGGATAATAGAGACTATACCTGAACAACATCTCCAACACTGGCAATTATAGGCCCGCCACCAATGTTTCTTTTCTTAGCAAGGTAGTCGAGAGGGTGGTGGCCGACCAGCTTCAGGCTCTTTTGGATGAATCCGATGCCCTGGATCCATTTCAGTCGGGCTTCAGGCCATGCCACAGCATGGAAATGGCATTGGTCGCCCTGCTGGATGACCTACTTAGGGAGGCCGACAGGGGCAAAATGTCCTTGCTCGTCCTCCTTGATATCTCAGCCGCCTTTGATACCGTCGACCACGGTATCCTACTGGGAAGGCTCTCCGAGTTGGGGATTGGTGGCCTTGCTCTCACTTGGCTCCGGTCCTTCTTGGAGGGCCGCCCCCAAAGAGTTCAGCTTGGGGATAATGTATCGGCCCCGTGGTCCCTCAGTTGTGGAGTCCCACAGGGTTCAATCATCTCCCCAATGCTGTTTAACATCTATATGAGGCCGTTGGGCAGGGTCATCCGGGGATGTGGAGCTTCGTGTCATCAATATGCTGATGACACCCAGCTCTACATCTTTTTTCCATCTGCAGTGGATGTCGTTCCGTCCCTTGGGCGCTGCCTGGAAGCTGTTCTGCAATGGATGCAGTCGAATGGACTAAGGTTGAACCCGGACAAGACGGAAGTCCTGCAGGTGGGTGGCCCCGATGTCAGTGGTTTGGGGAACTCCCTCTCTTTTGGGGGGTGTGACTCTCACCACAAAGAATTCGGTTCGCAGTCTGGGGGTCCATCTTGACCCGGCGCTTTCCATGGAGACCCAGGTAGCATCCGTAGTTTGGTCTGCCCATTTACATCTTCGCCAGATTGCC
Source organism: Intellagama lesueurii (assembly GCA_037013535.1). Taxonomy (NCBI): domain Eukaryota; kingdom Metazoa; phylum Chordata; class Lepidosauria; order Squamata; family Agamidae; genus Intellagama; species Intellagama lesueurii. Next base: position 73,003,596 of record JBAJHW010000002.1, read on the forward strand.
CAGCTGCGTCCCTATCTAGACGCGGAGGCACTCTCCACACTGGTCCATGCACTTGTAGTCTCAAGAATAGACTACTGTAACACTCTCTATGTGGGGCTTCCTTTGAGACTAATGCAGAAGCTCCAGATGGTCCAGAACACAGCGGCCAGACTATTAACAGGGGTGAAAAGATTTCACCATATTTCCCCCACCTTGGCCGCCTTACACTGCCTACCTATCTGCTTCTGCATTGATTTCAGGGTGCTAACCATTACATACAAAGCCCTTAACGGTTTAGGCCCTCGATACCTGGCAGAGCGCCTTCTTCCACCCAGTTCTACCCATATCACCCGCTCCAGTCAGGCTGGGCGGCTGAGGGGCCTAACGCCAAGAGAGGCCCGGTGGGAAAAAACTAGAAATCGGGTCTTCTCGGCAGTGGCCCCTCGTCTCTGGAACAACCTACCTGTAGAGATCCGCCTGGCTCCCTTGCTGAGGGTCTTCAAGACTAACTTGAAGACATGGCTATACAGGCAGGCCTTCCCTACAGCCATTACCTATCTCCCCTTTTCTTTCTCTCTCTCTCTCTCTCTCTCTTTTTCTTGCAGGTTCTTCGAATTGCTCGCAGCAAAGTCCAACAGACGGCCAGGAGATGTTCTAACGATTACTGGCTTCAGTTCTGCTCTCAGATACAGATAGCAGCGGATGCAGGTAACGTCAAGGGAATGTATGACGGTATCAAGCAGGCTTTAGCTCCAATACAGAAGAAATCTGCTCCTTTGAAGTCTGCTACAGGCGTGATCATCCAGGACTGAGCACAGCAGATGGAACGCTGGGTGCAGCACTACTCTGAGCTATATTCTAGAGGGAATGTAGTAACCGAAGAGGCATTAAATAACATCGAGTGCCTGCCTGTCTTGGAAGAGTTGGACAGCGAACCAACTTTAGCAGAAATAAAAGCGGCCTTGGATTCCCTCACCTCCGGCAAGGCACCTAGGAAGGATAACATCCCTGTTGAAGTGCTGAAGTGCTGTAAAGAGACCATCACCACTGAGCTGTATGAAATATTTTGTCTTTGCTGGAGGGAAGGTGGAGTACCACAGGACATGAAGGATGCAAACATCGTCACACTGTACAAGAACAAAGGAGACAGGGGCGACTGAAATAACTACCGTGGCATCTCTCTTCTCAGCGTTGTAGGGAAGCTGCTTGCCCGTTTTGTGCTGAAGAGGCTTCAGGTGCTTGCAGACAGAGTCTATCCAGAATCACAGTGTGGATTTCGAGCTAATAGATCCACCATTGACATGGTATTTTCCCTCAGACAGTTGCAGGAGAAATGTAGGGAACAACGACAGCTACTCTTTGTGGCCTTCATAGATCTTACAAAGGCCTTTGATTTGGTTAGCAGGGATGGCCTTTTTAAAATACTTCCCAAGATTGGATGTCCACCTCGACTCCTTAACATCATCAGGTCCTTTCATGAGGAAATGAAGGGTACTGTACTTTTTGATGGCTCAACATCAGATCCCTTTGACATCCAAAGTGGAGTGAAACAGGGCTGTGTCCTCGTGCCGACCCTGTTTGGGATCTTTTTTGCTGTCATGCTGAAGTACGCTTTTGGAACTGCAACAGAAGGTGTCTATCTACGGACTAGATCAGATGGAAAGCTCTTTAATCTCTCTAGATTGAGAGTGAAGACCAAAGTCCAGCTGAAATGCATGCGGGACTTCCTCTTCGCCAATGATGCAGCTGTTGTTGCCCATTCTGCTGAAGACCTCCAACAACTCATGAATCATTTTAGTAAGGCCTGCCAAGATTTTGGACTAACCATCAGCCTGAAGAAAACACAAGTCATGGGCCAGGGTATGGACTCACCTCCCTCTATTACCATCTCTACACAAGAATTGAAGGTTGTTCATGATTTCATGCACTTTGGCTCAACGATCTCTGATACTCTCTCTCTAGATGTCGAGCTGGATAAACGCATTGGCAAAGCAGCTACTATGTTCTCTAGACTCACAAAGAGAGTATGGCTTAATAAGAAGCTGACGGCATATACCAAGATCCAGGTCTATAGAGCCTGTGTCCTGAGTACACTCCTGTACTGTAGTGAGTCCTGGACCCTTTGTGCACGGCAGGAGAGGAAGTTGAACACGTTCCATATGCGTTGTCTCCGACGCATTTTTGGTATCACTTGGCAGGACAAAGTTCCAAATAGAGTAGTCCTAGAACGAGCTGGAATTTTTAGCATGTATACATTACTGAAACAGCGACGTCTATGTTGGCTCGGGCATGTCGTGAGAATGGCTGATGGTCGGATTCCAAAAGATCTCCTGTATGGAGAATTAGTGCAGGGAAAGCGCCCCAAAGGGAGACCACTGCTGCGATACAAGGATATCTGCAAGAGGGATCTGAAGGCCTTAGGAATGGACCTCAACAGATGGAAAACTTTGACATCTGAGCGTTCAGCCTGGAGGCAGGCGGTGCAGCATGGCCTCTTCCAATTTGAAGAGACACTTGTTCAGCAGGCCAAGGCAAAGAGGCAGTCCCGAAACCAGCAAAATCAGGGAGCTGGACAGGGGACAGATTGTAGTTGTCTTCAGTGTGGAAGGGATTGTCACTCTCGAATTGGCCTTCTTAGCCACACTAGACGCTGTTCCAAGACCTCTATTCAGAGCATGTTACCGTAGTCTCTCGAGACTGAAGGATGCCTACACAAAAAAATGTTCAAGGCACTCACTATTGTAGTGATCTAAAGACACTTTAGGCTCGGGAAACTTGCTTGAAGCAAGGGCCTTAGAATATATGATTGAAATATAGGCAATGGCTGGTCACAAGAAAACAATTCTACAGCATGCTTCACTTGGAGAAAACAACAGCAAATACATGGTATTATCTGGATGTTGGTCGTGATCAAGATTTTTTAAGTTTTTAAGAATGTGTGTGATCAAGATGTGATCAAGATTTTGTATGGAATTAACACGGTGTAGGATTTAGGAGATTAAGATTAAAATCCAATGACAAGCTGTATGATCAAGATTGTGAATGATTGAGATTATATATGCCACTCTGTACTGTCATTTAGATCCAATGATAATTTGTACTGTCTGACTCACCACCCACAGACTTGTTAAGGGGAAGCAGAATACAAGAGTATTATTTTAAAAGGGAGAAATAAACCCTAAAAATTGCTGAAGCGATAAGACTCAGTAAAGCAAGATTTCCATAAGGCTCATAAAGAGTAAAACAAAAGATCCAATACACTAATGCGCTGGAATACAAAATGGCAGATAACAAAAATAAAGGGGGGTAGGTAAGAAGAGGATACACCTGTATCAAGGAGAATTACAAGAGAACAAAGTAGCAGCATAAGAAGTAGGCAGGGGAAATTAAGCTCTGGGCCAATGTCTGCACAGTATTAGGTTCCTTTGCAGAAACACAATTTTCCACAAATGGAAACAAGATGCTGCTGACAATATGTCATACAGAACTATGAAAATGAATAGTCAGGCCTGGATCATCCTTTGTCTTCCTTACACAGTCAGAAGGGTTCTTCTGCTGTTAGTCTCCGTCCTTCTAATGCTCCTCCCTGCCCGGTGTTATTCTCCTTAGTGCTCCAGAGGGTTTCTCCACAACATATTTGTAGGGGGAGAATAGGGGGTTGCAAGGCAGAAGGAAAGGTCACTGGAGATCACTTATGTATTCCACTGATAGTAGTCTTCTGTGAGTAGAGTACCACTCACAAGAATTGAGGATCCAAATCATTAGTTACTAATTAATTGTCTGTCCGAGAAAGAATTATACTGTTTGATGTGCTGGTGATTAGATGGACTATAAAATCTATCCAGAAATATCATGCATAATTCTGTAACAGGTACTTCCACATAATTTAAGTAGATAGAAAAGGCATGCCACTATCAGGTTGTTTTGACAAAAAAAAGACATGTTTGACCTACAACGTTTAGAAGTTAAATTCTATTTTTAAGCAAAACTGTTTCAGCATGGAGGCAATTCTGTGATTCATCTACCTGAAGGTATTCACTTCTGAACAGGGTATGAATAGCTGTCATGGTGTTCATAATGCAAAACATGCACAATAGGAAAGATGGACTGACTTTTCAAGGTACATCTCTCGTACCCTTTACCAGGCAAAATTGAATGATTGTTTAATATGGCAGCCTGAAAAAACATTCTAACAAGAGGTCCTGCAAAATGAGACCCCAAAGTTATGAAAGTTACTTCTAGATTTGGGCAAAAATCTCACAGATAGGCAGGCTGTTTCATTTGTGCTGGTCTTGCTTAAAAGTCAAATAACTTGTGTGCAGGACTGCACCTGCAACATTGTCCAAAAATATGATGTATGACTCCAAAATATAAATCACTGTAATCCATAAAGAACTCTTCTAACACAGCTCATGTCAAAATAAACTTCAAATACATATGACAGTTACTATAAAATAAAAGAGCATTACCACAATTTGGAATTGGCTTCTCCATCAGAGATATTCTCTGGTTGTAGTCATTCATACAGTAAAAATCCTGAACTTCTGTTTTTGGACTCCTGGTCTCTTGGAATATCTTGATCCACATAATGTCACAGGAACACTTGAATGGATTGCCTTCTAAAATCCTACAGCAGTCAAAAATAGAAGAAATTAAAGACATTTTAAAAATCAGATAATATACAAAAGGATAGATCACAGGAGTGATTTTATCTTTAAAAAATTGTTCAGTAAAGTGGTTTCACAAGTCATACACAGGTCAGTTTCCTGATTAATTTAAGACTATACTGAATGCCTTCACTGTGCCCATAAGTATGTTAGGGAGAGACAAAAGCCCAACTTCCCTCCATACCCACCAGATGTGCTTTGATCTCCAGACATCCACAGGACTTACATGCATTGTCCATGCGCTCTAATATATTTAAAAACTCAGTCTGTATCTGAATAGAACAATTAATTCTGAAAGTTTTCTACTTCAGAGAGTATTCTCTGTGTTTGTGTGTGAGAGAGAATGGAGGATATACCTCTTCTAAAATGCATCATACCGCCCATAGTTTTTGTAAGCTCTTCTATTGAGAATAAACAATTTTCTATAAATCTACCTGTCACAGTTTAAAACTGTGTATTAAAATAATTAAGGAGGGTATTAGAAAAAGCACCCCTGAAAATGAAACTCCATTTAAAAGTATAGCTTGGAAATAGTTTACTATAGGCATTCAAAACAATTGGATAGCTTTCAGCTGAGCAAGACCACTCTACCATAACATTCTGACAGCTTAGCAATGTTTTTGTTACAACTTAGAGGTGTTGTATGTAGTTCTGATAGTTTGCACTCTTTGTAGTTCAATGCCTTTGTATTACAATATTCAGGTCTACTAAGAAATCTTTGATGTTGTGGACCCTTGTAACTCCAGGGTCTGCAAAAGATCTAGTCAAAACAATAATGTTATCCGCGCAATGGCAACTTGTCAGATATTAAGTTAGAAACTTCTGAAATTACAAATTCTACTGGGGGGGTGATTTAAGATTTTTCATTTATGCTGTTGTGATTTTATAATTGCTTATGCTCTAATATAGTTTTTTTTACTTACATAACTTTGCTAAGATATTTTTCATAGATGTGACTTAATTGAGGAGTTAAACATTTGTAACTTTAGAGAATATGTCTTTGTAATACTTTATTCTTAACTATTTTGTAACATCTTACCTACCGGTTTACTATTTTATTTTGACGCATCACATTAATTTTTGTTGGAGCGTTTATGATTGGTTTGAGTAGTTACTTATTTTTTTTAATTTATATCATTATTTTTTATATTCTTATTTCTATAACACAGTGCTAGGTTTTTATAGTTAACGTTTTGGGTGTATAACCATAACCATACATTAAATATACAACCATATACTTATTTATATATGCTTATATATACTATTCAATAAAAGTAGAGTCTTTTTGACCATTCAATTTATCTGTCTTGCATGGGGCAAATAAATTAATGGATATTCAGAAGAAGGGAGGCTTATACAAGGTTCAGAATATTCCTCTGGGCCACACTGGATTTAACCCCTTTTGAAATATATGTCAGCTGTGAAGAATACCGGCTTCTGATTTTTTCCTAGTGGTCTATTAAGTTCCACAAAACTCTTAGGGAGGTTCAGGAATCAGGTTATCTGATCTGACAAATTTTGACAAAGCAAATATTTTTTTTAATCTACTAATCTAAATCAGCACTGGGCAAATCATGCTTCTCCAAATGTTGCTGGACTGTAAACCTCAGCAAACTAGACCAGCAAAATCCATGATGGGGGCTTTTGGGAGTTGCAGTCCAGATATTGTTGGACTGCAACTCCCAAAATCCATGATGGGAGTTGCAGTCCAACAATATCTGGAGAGTTACAAATTGCTCAGCCCAGATCTAAGAGATCAATTGATTAAATGCTGCAGCCTGACAACTAGGTCTTGAACTGAAGGAAACTGATATGGTGCTGCTGAATTCAGCAATCTTTTGTTCCACATTTATGTGCACAGAAACAAATATTCAGCCTCCTGAGTAATTTAATTCACTGTAGCAAAACTTATTCTGGATTGAGAATAATATCTGATGCTGTTTATATTTTTTTTCCATAATGGACTTTTGGATGTTTTCTCTCTTCTGGGATAAAATGAGCTCCCCCTTATGGTCAAACTGACAGAAATATGATTCAAGTAAGAGATGTAAACATTTCACCAATAATAATAATTGTCTGCAAAGAGAAATAAGGTTCAGCCAATATGAAACACTATCAACAAAAACACAACAGGGGTATTCTTTAAGCATATTCTGAAAAATTATAATGAAAATGTTGTTGATTTATTACTATTAAAATGTGAACAACTGTGCTACATAGTAAATACATAATATTTACTATATATTTACATAAATATATAGTAAATACATAAAACTGTATGCCCCATCATTTCCCCCTCAAACACCCAATTAGAAGAAGAAACAAAAAAGCACTAATTATAACAATCTACTGGAATCATATTTGATTTTAACACAGTCTTCAAACTTTTTTTGCCAACACAATCTCTGCAGAATACTTTCGAAGTTCAGATACTTTTAAAGCTGTTTGACTAGACTCAGGCCAAAATAAATAGATTAAGCAGAGTGTTTTATAAGTTTGACAAATTCTCATTAACAGATTAAAAAAGGTTAAGCATCCACTCCTATTGAGAGTCATTATGGCTTGGGTCAATAGTTTGGGTTATGTCCAATAGTATGTATGAGATAGATAGGAAGGGAGGGAGGGAAGGAGAACCCTCTTTACTGAGGGGATGGGAGAGCTAAAAGTAGGTTGGGGCTTCCCTGTGTGATTCCCTTATAACACAGAACACTGAATTCCTGAGGACTACATCAAACGTGAAGTTAATAATGTGAAAGCAATCAACGTGCACATTTTTGTTATGTAGACAGAAAGTAAGAGACGGAGTCTCAGCAGCCCTGAAAGATAAACTTAATGTACTGTATCATTTATTTAAAAATATTAAAAATATTTTCTTTGCCTTGTCTGAGGGTCCAGTTGAGAAACTGCCTACAGCCAAATCTGTGATAAAGCAATTTTTAATATATATATTATATAGTAGTGGTATATCTACTACAGTCTAAAAAATTTTTTCACTTCCTTTCTCCTCCACCAAGGAACAGAAAAAGTGTTCATCCTGCTAATATCCTGAAGTGGCTCAATTATTAGAACACTTCATGATATCAGAAAGTCCAACAGGAAGGAGCCAGATCAAATAGGGTCCCTCGAGCTCCAATATGCCATTTGGCTGCAAGGACTGCACAAAACGGCATATCGCCCCTCTAGCCAACCCCAAGAAACCCTATTTAGCCCACACCAGCCCCCTCCAAAAGGGACCATGTAGACAAATCCTGCGCCTGAGATCTATACAAAGACAACATCAGTCTCTGCCAAGCTGCTACAACTAAAAAGGTATCTTTCACTCTGTTTCATAACTAGTCCAAACTAAAGCTGCATCCAGGTCTACTCCAAAAATATGAGATCAGGAACCTCTAGATAAAAGACTTGGAAGATAGCTAGAAATAACCAGACCCCAGTAAAGTTACTTTCTGGACTACAATTCCCACAATGCCCTAACCAGTATAGAATATTCTGGAGGTTGTACTGAAGAAAGTAACTTTGCAGGCCCTGGATATAATCAGTGTACTCTCTTAACATTTAATTTATCCCATCAGACATTGGGGTGGACAGGGAGATGAAAGCAAAGGCCAAGGATCTATTTGGTCCTCCCCATGCCAAGTGAATATTATGTTTGTATTTATTTTATGCTGCTTTGTGGTTTTATGTGCACTTTAACTAGAATATAGCAGGTCTGCAACACTCCTATCTGAATCCTTAAAACCTTAGGGGTGCTTTTATGCATCTCCAATGTATGTGCTTATCAGATTGTAAACTAAATCCCCGGGAAGATTTAATGGGATAATGGTAAGCAATGTTTCCTCAGATTTCAGTACAGCAACACAAGCCGTAAACACTGTGTAAACAGCACAAACCATACATATGCAATTCTCACATCTTAACAATCAACCCCTCTACTCCATGCTCAGTACACATCATGTGCGGTTTATTGCTCCTTCTCTTCTCTCAGTAATATTTCCACCCCCTTCTCTTTCTGGAATAATATTTTCTTCTGATTACTCCTAACCATTTATTGCTATGTTTTTCAATATGGTCTTCATCCTTATTTTTCCAATAACTTCCCATCTCCCTTCAAATCTCTACTTTATTAGATTGACTTGCTGTTATAGCATCCAAATACCTCATAAACAACAAATTTAATCTCTTGGAAGTTCTTTAAAGCTTTGGCCTTTTAAAACCTCTCTCAACTCATACCTACCCTGACATCTAAAAAAGAAACCGATTACACAGAAGTCAAAGGACAGTCAGTAAAGAAGATTGGATTGTTTTTATTGGCAATTCCATTTATTATAAAGAAAAAATTAAATTTGGTCATTAGAGCATTTCCCCCTCTTACAGATACACGAGACAAACTGCACTATCAAGTCAATTTACATAATACGGATTAGATGTTCAGTTTAGTCATCAGCAGGATGTCTCTTCTTTTTTCTTAAATTAAAAAAACTGCACTCACTTAAACCCTTGTCATGTGCTAGCATAAGCTTTTTGAACTTTCAGAGTTCATGTGCACCCATACGAAAGATCAAAAGGAATAATGTAAAACACCATCATAAGGCATTTATGTCAACACATTAATATGAGCTACCTAAAAACTATCACATTCATCTGAATAATACTATTTTTATTACAGAGGTTATGTCAGCTAAAATACTAGGAGCAGGATATTTATTAAGAAACTATTCATCTTCAGGGAAAGGCTTGAAATGTTTTTTAAATGAGACTTTTTCAAATGTCAAAGGATTCCAGCATAATAGATCAAATCAGAACATTTTATCAGCTAATGAACTTTGCCATACAATGAAATATTCAGTTATGCTATTCTCTGAAACATAAAACTAGAATAGTTATATTATTGTAATTATCAAAAGTTTTCCTGAATACTGGCCAGAATCCTATTGCTTATGTCCCATTATGTTAAGTCAAACAGTGTAAACTGCTATGGCACATTGACGCTAGTTAAAAAGTCAATGTTCATATTTCTTCTTGTCTGCCAAGTTATGCAACTAGCGTAGAACACGCAATGCAAACCTTAAGTTCTTAACTAATGACAATTCACCATAGCAATTTACACTATTTGTCTTACAGGACACTGCTGTAAGGCATAAGTAAAAGGATTCTGACCATGAGGTCCTTTCCTTTCATGTAAAGTCATTAATTTTGCTTGTAATGTACAAGCTGCATTGACAAGCATAATATACGTCAGCTACAGTGAGCATCAGGTTTATGTTACCTATCCCCTTCCCATAAATGACCAGGGAAAGGCCCACAAAAGCTTTTCCTTCTGTTTCTAATTAGCCACATTACTGTCTACGATTTTGACTAACGCTAACTACAGTTTGTTTCAACAAACTGGCATCAGAAATTATGGCCTGAAGTTGGCTTGTTTGAAACCAATCAGAATTAATGTTAACCACAATTTGTCACACAAGATCGCTCATGATACTTCACTATTAGCTCAACTGGCTAAGGTTGATGGGAATTGTAGTCCTAACAACATTTAGAGTACAATTTTTCCATCCTTGCTTTCAATCATCACTTACACTTTGTATTTGAGAGCAAAGACATAAAAGACATAGTGAAACCTACTCCATATGGCCTGGTGCCTGTAGAAGCAGCCACATAAGACCTTAAGTTGTATATTCTCCAGGCAGGGGGGCGGGGGGGAATTGCCTGACCTCTGTTTTAAGAGATGGGCCATAAATTCCAAACTGCTAGCTGGGAAGGTGCTTGAAAACAACTTGCATACTGCAGTATCTCCATCTAAGAAGCGAACCTGGCTTCAACATCATCAACCATGTGGATTTGGGACATTAATAACAACATATAAGTTGGAACAACCCACATGAACTTGATGCACAGCCTTGAAGAAAATGTTTTATCATGGAAAGCTTGCTGTTTGTTTTTTGTTTTCTGGAGGTTTTTTTGCTTTATATTCTTAATGGTCTATTAAAGGTATCTCCTGTTCCCTTATTTGTATTCTCCATGTTGTAGCCAGTACCAAAAAAAAAAAAAACAACAACTGTAAATCACAAGTATTTTCATCATTATCATGTGCCATCGTCAATTCTAACTTATGCAACCCTTTTCAGGGTTTACCAAGAAGAAAGCAGTTTACCATTCAATTCTTCTGGGGGCACCCTGGGACTGTGCAGCTTCCCCAAGGCCACACAGGTTGGTTCTACTCCCAGGAGGCACAGTGGAAAATCAGACTCCCGACCTATGGCTCTGCAACCAAATACCTAAACCACTAAGCTACTCAACCAGAAGTGTTTTACTGATATTCAAAATCCTAATATATTGCTGCTGCTGGCAATAATGCTAATAATATTCATAACAGCAGCCACCTTCACCTCTTAAAAATAATAATAATAAAAAGATATTACTCACAGATCAGTCAGATTCAGATGTCTGAAAGTCTTTCGGAACAAACTTGAAAGCTTATTTCTTGAGAAGTTACTGTAAAGAAAAATAATAATGCCATTATTAAAAGAGAAGATGATGAGAGGGGAACCTTATAATCTAGGAGCTAGTAAACTTTATTTTGCACTTCTGCTGGGGAACGACCTACAAAACAGCTACAGGGTGTCCTTTCTCTTGACTCAAAACAAAGATAAATGCTGGTTGCAATGGGTACCTCTGAACAGGTCCATTCCTGTAAAATAAAAATTATGGATTAAGTTCTACTCCAAAGATCTGCTCAGAGATTGACTTCATGCTCAATTTATTTATAAGTAAAATACATGTTTATCATTTCTTCTTTGATCCTTCATCAAAGTCTTCCCTTACCTGAACACTGACCACATGCCAAATATCTTCATAAGCCTTTTAAGATATGCTTTTCTAATTGCATGTGCAATGTGTGCTCACATGAAAGATCACAGCAAAAAAATGTAAAATGCACTCATTAGGGTTTTCACGTCAATTAAGCATTTACTACTTCATATTAAAATGAACTTGAATGCCTTCCACTAGACTGAAGATCAGAAGCATTCTTGTTCCAGACTAGGTTCATATGGGCATCTTACACAGTGTGAGGCACACAAAACACAAAGGTCTGCATAGTAGAAACACACCTTTATGGGAATTATATGCCCATCAATTATATGGGAATTATAGTTAGACAGGTAGACTGTTGGGTCTTTAACCCAAGTAAAGCTCATGGGTGGAAGAGTTTTCTTGTTTGAAACCTACTTATTTGAAAACTACCACTCTGGTGGTTCTTGTTCCCACCTTTTCCTGTTGGGCCTGGAAGAAACATGGGAGTTGTCACCATTTGCCAATGATGCATCTCCACCCTATGACTGGAGCTGTGTGTACTCCAAACTCAACATTTTACAGATAGGCTCCATTAATATTGCAGAGACAAAGCTCAGGCAAACCCTCACGACTGAACAACCACATGTGTAAACAAAGCCCGTCCTTACCTGCCACTGACAAATTACAAAACAAAGCACACTTCATTGGTAGTCTATGGAAAACATGAAAGAATAATCCAAGAATTTTAATACTTAAAGAATTTCCTCTTCTAATGATGAGCTATCTGTACTGTACACTTGGGCCCTAAGGGAAAAGCTAAGCACTCCACAAAAAGGAAGTGAAAACATTGCGATAATTAAAAATGGAAACAAGAAAATACCATTATCAATTTTTGTTCGTTTAATGTTCAATTGTTGAGCTGTTTGACATACATTAGGACAGAACAGGAAGCACGTAAATTCACCTAGAATGGCAAAACATATTGGACTGGTCTAATTTACACACAATGCTGAATTATAGTTTGAATTATACATTGTCTCCACCCTGCCCTTCTCCTCTCCTTTGGGATGGCTGCAAGGAAGACACTGGAAGCGTTTACATCCACTTTCAACCATCCAGAAGTGCTCCTTATACCTAAACCAAGGACTACTGTTAGTGTTATCTGTGGTTTAGTAAAGTGTGCCAGGATTTAACCACGGTTTGAGGTTGGCTTGTTTTAGTAAACCACGTTAACTCAGTTTGTCCAGGTGAATACACGAGGAGCCACAGGTAACAGAAAACAAATCAAAACTTCCTTCCAGGGGTAGAAGAGAAGAATAATGAAATTGTAGAGTGCACATTAAATTATAATTCAGAATTGTGTGTGAATACAGCCAGTTTGAGGATGCCTCACTGACAAACAACTAATGAGATACTTATCTTATGTAAATCAATTAATAAACATCAAGAATGGGGGAGGTTGCAAAGCTACAGCAACTCATACTCATTTATATCTATTGCCTCCCATACGGTTGCCTGCCTCTTTCCTTCATGCCACTACCCTTCTTTATTTCTCCACTTCACAACTCTTTGGGCAAGATTTTCATTAGGATCAATTATAAATTCACAAAATTTGAAAGCTTTCAAATTCAATAAAACTTTTCTTCAGGCTGGAGAGTGAGGAAAAGGCATGGAAATTCACATAGGTATTTTCTGCCATGCAGATATGCAATTAAATTCAGTACAAAAATGGTAAGTATGGACTTGTTGAATCAGGTTATGACCTCTAGCAAAACCATTGGGAGGACAACATGGGGACTCTTCTCCTTTGCAATTGCAAAGGCAGCAGCATCTGCATCTAGCTTCAGAGAAATCATAGGCTTTTGGGCAGCCTTAGCAGAGATACAAAGAAACCACATTTCTTGTAAAACAAAATGTTAGTTGTAGAACTGGTAACATAACTAGTGTAATTAGGCAAAGGGAACTCAGGAACAATCAACAAGGAGGAGGTGCTCTCATGATAACTCTTTCTGTTTGTACTGCCTTAGGCCAGTGTGTTAATACAGAAATGTACCAAGCTATTCCGTTCTCATTCTTGCACAGATACTTTGTTTTTATTACAGAAAAGCATTTTCTGTAAGATACATGATAAGTGGATGCAAGTTTTCTCCAACCAGCCCAACATTCCCTGGTGCTATTTGTTACACTGAAGCAATATCTAATTGAATACTTAACTTCCTTTGTTTACATTATTACATCTTACTATTACTGATTTCTGATAATCACATATATATGTGTGTGTGTTATTTAGCATCTGACTACAGTTGAAGTAAGTGCTCAGTGCTATTGTTAGTATTCTTACATGTTTTACACTATAGGGAACCAGTTTATTTTAAGAAGGATTTTAAATGGACCTAAAAGCCTCCTCCTGTGAGACGATTAAAGTCAAAAGACTTTTTTAGTTGGAAAGTTCATGCAATATTATCAATCTTCATTAAAATGTCTGCAAAACAAAACAAATTTCCAAACCCTAAGTGTGCGCAAATTGTTATAAAAGAAGAAACAGAGAAATGCCATTGCTTCAATAGTGTAAAATTTACTAGAAAAACAAGAAACAAGTCTTGCTTCCAGTGAAGCTAGGCTTCTTGCCAATGAGGTTAATGACACTCAGGATATACACTGTTTTCTCTAGCTTAACAAGCACAAGGATTAATGGAATTGTGAGGAGACAATAATAATAAAAATGTCAAGGACATAAACCAAGACAACCTGACTTTCATTGCTAACTGATCTACTACTTTCTATGAAAATGTAGATTGTATGCTCAACAAATAAACTCAGGGCACTGAAGAGCAGAATGCTTAGTCTTGCTTCTATGTCCTTATTTTGGAAAGCAATGATTCTGCAGCAGAGACTTCACTGCTTATGTGTTCCCAGTTTCCCTCTTGCAGAAACAACCTCAATTCCCCAGATTCTTGCTGGGGTACACAGCCTTCATGAAAGCAGGAACATATCTTCTGCAAGTGCATAATCTTCCATATGTCAAAAGTGATAATATGGGCTAGGTTAGTAGTTGCCAAGCTTGGGTCCCCAGTTGTTCTTGGACTACAACTCCCAGAAATCCTGGCTAACACAACTAGTGGTGAAGACTTCCGGAAGTTTTAGTCTAAGAACATCTGGAGACCCAAGGTTGGGTACCAATGGGCTAAGTGTTCCTCTTTAAGCATAGCGTGAGCATCTGTAGGGATAATAATTGAGTACTCCTTGTAAATGCTGTTTATCTGAAATACATTACTTTCTGTGGAGTAAACATATGAATGGTTGTCCCCATCAGCATTACGGTGCATACACACTTACAGACGTCTTAGAAAAGTTACCTTTTGGACTACAATTCCCAAATTCCCCAGCCAGAATGGAACTTGTAGTCAAAATATTAACTTTGCCAAGTTCAGCACATATATTTTTAAAAAGTAAAACCACAGTGGGATTGCAAACTACCTCTGCAGCACACAGGTCATGCCACATCATTAAACAAAGTGAGGAAGCCGTCTCAGGTAGCAGATTTTAGAAGTCATGAAAGACCAGAAGTTTATCAAGTTACTTAATTTGACAAATTATATTGTTACTGCAGGTAGAGAGGAGAGGGGCTTCTGCATCAGTTGTCAAAATAACTTTACTGTTTTTAGTAACATGCATCTTTACTTGCCAAGAAGAGTAGAAGCCGAACCATTTGCTACTCTATCTCAGGCATCCTCAGAAAGCCTTGGTGTCACATTCATACCTCACATTTTTATGTGTTAATGTAACAATTTAGTTTGTGGCACTCAGCAGCCCACTATGATCTTTCCATTTTCTTCCCTAAGACTTTAAGCTTGCCAATGTATCTGACAATGGGGTTTTCATCTAAGTAAATGTGCACAGTATTATTCTGTGAAACTGTTAAAAAAAAACCTAGCTAAAAACAAATAAAAAAGCCACCTACACACTTCCAAAAGTATAGCCAGTATCATGGGTGGCTCATGGCAAGTGGCTGACCCACCCCAAAATTTCAGAGGGGTGCTCTGCCTGCTCTGGTCACAAGCTGCCCTCAAACACAGTTAGTCAGATATTTTCCAGTTATAATTCTCCATCTTTCACACAAAAGAAGGCAGACTTCCGCCAGCAGTTTCGGAGTAAGATGAGCCAAACACAAGGGACTTACCCAAAGTATGCAACAAGGGGGGGAAGGGGGGTTGCAGATTTTTTTAAAAAATGGAGGGACCAACAAGGAATTCTGTTCAGTGTTTCTAAGAACTGCATAATATCAAGTATGCAAGTTGACTAAAAATTGGTGTGTGGGGTTGAATGTGTCTGCATGAACGAGTCAGCTTGAATTCCTCACAGCTTGACACCTAACACACTCTAGGCCTTGGTTGTAACAGACCAAAAGCCTATCTAGCCCAGCGTTCCCTTTCCACAGCAGCCAGCCAGATGGCTATAGAGACTACAGTAGTAGGGTATGAGCCCAGAAGTATCCTTTCCCACCCTTAGTTCCCCAATAGCTGCTCCCTAAATGCATGCTGTGTCTGGTATTTGTTTGTTTGTTTGTTTTCATTTTATGCTGCCTTTTTCTCATTGAAGGATCCCAAGGCAGCTCATCAATCATTTTTTAAAAAGGCAAAATAAATTATTACATTAAAAACAGTTAACCATATTAAAACAATTAGTTAAAAGTTAAAAACACATTAAAATAAACATGAATAATGTCCAGTATCCATGATCAAAATTCTTTACTGCCCAGTTTGTTGTTAAAATCTGTCTTAAAAGGCTGGTTTTCCTCTGTTGGCAGAAGGATAAAAGGAAAGGGGCCAAACTAGCCTCCTGGGGAACACCATCATACAGCCTGGGAGCAGCCTCAGAGAGGACCCTCCAAATGTTCCTGTGAAGGAAGCAAAACTCAGAGAAAGACCTCCCCTGAAGATCTCAGAAGCCAAGAATGCTCACATTGGGAGATATAATCCATCAAATAGCCTAAACCCATGCCGTATCAGGCTTTATAAGTCCTAGCCAGCACCCTGAACCAGGCCCAGAAATGAATCAGCAGCCAGTGACACTGCTGTAACAAGGGAGTTATATGCTCCCTCTGACTGACTCCAGTCAGTATGCTTCAAGCAACCGAACAGACATCGCCAGATGGCCAATACAGAAATCAATCAGATGACATAATTGGAAGCAGGGCCAGGAGTGAATTGTGGTACTGATCATGAACTCTTAATATCCAATATTACAGTAAAGCCGGGGGGCGGGGGACCCTAAAACGGATTCATTTGTAATATTGTGCTAAAGGAGAGCTCTGTGGATACCTTGGACTGGCAGGAAAAAGAAAAAAAAGTGGGTCCTAGATCAAATCAAGCCTGAACTATGTCCGCAGGCAAAACTGAGGCTGTCCTACTTTGGGCATATCATGAGAAGGCAAAATTCTCTAAAAAAAGACAACAATGCTGGGAAAAGGTGATGGCAGCAGGAAAAGACCAAATATAAGATGGCTTCACTTCATCAAGGAAGCCACAGACTTGTGTATATACAGAAGCTAAGTAGGGTTGTTGAGGACAGCACATTTTGGAGATCACTCATTCATAGGGTTATCCTACGTCAGAGGCAACTTGATGGCACATAACAGCAGCAGCAGCACTGTCTTGTCTGAATTAAGTTTCAGTCTGTTTGCCATCATCCTGTCCATTGACTGACAATGGTTTAGATTAGAACAAGAACAGCTTTTTTAGAGTTGTGGAAAGGAGAGAGTTGGTTGTCATCCGCATACTGGTGACACCAAACTCCAAAATTCCAGACATTCATGTATATGTTAAATAGCATGACAGAACAGAATCCTGAGGGACACCAGGACTCCTCCATCCCCACCTTCTGAAATCACCCCTCCACAAAGGACCAAAACCACCATAAAATAGTGCCTCCAAGTCCCATCTCAGAGAGATGCCCCAGAAGAATACTACAGTCAACGGTAATGAAAGCCACTAAGAGGTCCAGTGGAACTAAGAGGGTCACACTCTCCCTGTCCAGATTCTGTTGTAGGGCATTCACCTAGATGATGACCAAAGCTGTTTCCCTTCCTTGACCATGCCTGAATCTGGGTTGGAATGGATCCAGATAATCTGAATCATCCGAGAACCTCTAGAAGTAATATACAACCACTATAACTAGTAGCCACTGAAAACGTAGGTTTTCGCACAACAAAGGGCATCTTTCTTCCATCTTCTATGTTTCCTATATACTGATAAAAATGTTCAGGGCTGGAAGTTGGCCACAAACCTGCGTCCTTTCCCCAGCAAGGAAAACATTTCAGAAGGATAGAGAAGAAGTTCCTCCATTGTCCTTTCTCTGAAATCTTCCTTCTGCCAAACACAGAGCTCTCTCTGAATCACAAACAGCACTGCAAGGTTTCTGTGCCAGGCCCCTTGAAGCCATGAGGAAACACTCCAACATTTTGTTGCAGGCCCCAACATGTTATTTTTAAATAGCAGCTCCCAACTTTTCCCGACAGCAAATAAAGTAATGAGATGTAATAAAAGGTTTTCTGCTCTGGAGACACAGAGTGTATTTTCACTTACATATACTGCAGGTTGGTATTTTTCTGGAAAGCTTGGCGTGCAACAAACTTCAAACCTGAATCCACAACAGTTCTGTAAAAACATAAAAGCACAAATTAGAATTGTTATCCATAAATCTTCATTCATTCATTCACTCATTAATATGTACTTGTTAGTTACATCCTGCATTCTTCCAGTAAGCTTAAGTTATAAGTAGAAGAGGTAGCCATGTTAGTCTGTGCAAGCATTATAGGTAAGAACAAAATAAGTTATACATGTCTCTCCTTCCTACTTCTATAATGTAGGTCAGGCAGATAAAGCATACTGCCCTGAAGTCCCACAGTGAGTTTCATTGATCAGTGGGACTAGAACCTGGATCTCAGAAGTCCCAGTCCAGCGCTCTAATCACTATATCACTCTGCCTCTATGTAGCTCAAATGGTATCAGAATGATATCACTTGGTTTAGAAACTGAAGCAACTGTTGTATTGTACTTATTCCACTCCTATACCATCCCATCAGTGTTATCACTCTCTGAGAGTTATCATTCTCTACTTTTATTAAACAGCATATCCCAGTTCAGCCACCAAAGGAGTGTTTGAGAGGTTCAGTGTGCATGCAGAGGCAGAATCATTTTTTGCAGTAAGAAGAGATCAGTTCCATCCACATAATTTTTGCATTCATATAGAGATGTTCCTTTCACCAGAATAAATAAGGATTCCCACATATGCAGGGACTCCACATGCACTTTTACAGACCAATATAGGCCAAAGGCAGGACAATAAAAATAAATGTAAATAATTAGACTCTATACTTACAAATTTCTTAATCCAATGTATCCTACAACGTCTACTTCATTTATGCTTTCTAAGTTCCGCTGGTTTGCAATATATCTGTTTAAAGAAGAAGATAGGGGGAAAGAAATACATGTCAGTTAAGAAGGCTGTGCTATTTGTATCTTTTCCTTATTCAAATCTATACAAGCCATTCACAGATACCTAGAGCTTCAGGTACCTAGAGATTTGGAAGAAGACAGCTACAGGAATAAATTCTTCTTCCATCAAAATATAGTCACAAGACAAACCAGCAGGATCACTCCTGTGAACTATCATCATAAATTAGATGAAGCTCCTCCACTATTTTCATCTTCTTATAATATTTCCCTAACCGATGCAGTGATATTCTAAAACTATACCAGGTTGATGCACTGCCATTTCACTATGCCCCTTACTCTGTTAATAAACAACAACAACTAAAAAGAAAGTCACCCCAGCCTCCTGAATGAAGGCAGGGAAAGGAGCTATGTCGACTCCTTGGGCTCAGCCCCATATGGCAGTGCAGCCCAAGCAGAACCACACCTGAGGAGAAAGGATGGAAGACGTGTGTGTGTGTGTGAGAGAGAGAGAGAGACCTCCCTTTTGTCTCCCTAATCTTCACCTCAAAGTTCTGTCCTTGCGCTGCAGCTGTTGCCTCCTTACTTACAAGTAAACCAGGTAAACTTTGTTTTGTATTGATCTGTAGCATGGGAGAAGAAGACATGTAGTATGTTCTCCAGGGTAGACAGAAAGATGCTCAAGTGAGAGTTAAAATAGACCATACTTAAGATAAGAACCTTTTAAGCATGAACTGGACCACACCAAATTTCCAAGTGTGGACGGGCCCTAAATCTCGTGGTAAATCCGTTATACTACAACGGCTTTTGGTTTCTCCTCTCCAGGTTAACTGTTTTCCTAGTAAGCAGAATAGATCACTAGCAAAGTGTAAGAATAGGAGTGCTGAACTCCCTGTGGTTATGAAACAGCAGTGGTGGTGAATAACTTGAGTTAGTTTATATTTTAATGCAAACCTACATAATTCACACTTCCTGAACAAAAAGGCAGCTGTCTCCATGAAATTCTGAAATCTGCAGTGCAGTTCCCCATCTTCATAAAAAGTGTGCAATAATGTATACATTAGGGGACACTTTATGAAAATACATATTTTGATAAAAATCATGTAGAAAAAAGTATGATCCTAAATCCAATATCAGGCTGGTCCCTCCATGCCATGAAAGAACCTTCTTCTTTCTCAAAAACTAGCTCCAGAAGATTTTGTAGGTCTCTAGAGCAGAGTTTAGATGTACAAGCCATAAAATCAGGCAAAAATTAGATATAAGTACAAAATACATTCAAGGAGAAACACACACACAAATGCATATGAATTTCCCTGTGCATGACTTTTAAAACTACTTGCAAATCAAAACAGAAAACAAAATAAAAAAATGAATATGATAAAAAGTAAAAATTATAAGAGAGGTTTATTCACAATACCCCCCTACAAGCCATCAACAGTGAATTCATCTAAACCTTTAGTGCTCATTACCAGACAGTGCAAAACTAATGAAACAATTTTATAACTCTTGTTATTCATCAGTTCACCTAACTGCAATTATCTTCCCAATAAGGAAAAGAATCTCACAGTGAATGTTCAGGCTTATTTACAACTTCAAGTCCCTTCTTACACTCATCCTATTTGCTTACATTTTAAAAAGCTCTCTGTTACGTACATCTCCTTTAAGATGCAAATACCAATTATGCAAATAAGATAGAAAAACTGAATTAAATTAAGGATTAGTGGGAAATGTTTGCATGAATATATTCTTATTCTATACATTCAGTTCTCGTATCCTAGCTCATCAGATCACAATGCTGTTGCTATTAGAAACGTCAAGTACCTGTTTCTACATCTCATCTTCTACGTCCCTGAACTCTGACATGGGCATTGTATCATGGGCAAAATGGCAATATCATACTTCTCTCTCAGTGGGCCCCTTTAGCAACAATTTGAACAATATCAGGATAGGCACATTGTAGGAAATTAACAGTATGTAGTTTCAGGCACACACTGCTTTGAGTTAAACCAGATGATACATTTAGCACATTATTAACAACTGTTAATAGGTTACAACAGTCTGTTGGTTTTAATACAACCTTGCCTCTATACACATTTTGAGAATTATTTTGAATAAGTGCCTGGCTACATGGCTTGGTTGGAGCGGGGTGATGCAGACAAATTAGGGTCACTTATGGCCAGGTGAAGATCTCCCGTGCCATGCTGTGCAATCTTTGCATCCACATGGCACAGTGGCCTTATTTTGTACACTGTTCCTTTTAGGGGGCGGGGAATGAAGGCTTCCTCCCAGAAGTGAGAGGAGACAGGAGGAGGAAAGGTAGGGGATTTTTCCCCCGCTTCTTTACAGTCCAGGAAGCCAACTTGCTTTGCCTGGGACAGAAAAGCTGAAAAGAAATGAAAAAAATCCCCCATCTTGCTTCCTCTTATCTCCTCCCATTACTGGGAGAAAGTCTTCAATTAAAAAAAAATTAAAAGGTACAGTGTATCAGCACTGTCCTACTGGCTTTTTTTAAAATTTAAATGCCTATTACCCCATATCATTAAGTGTTTAAACTGTCTGTATAAACTACTAATGATGTGGAGAAAGTGAAAACCAGCTGGCAAATTGAAGCAAAAAACTTTACTTTGCCAATTCATTTTGGTTTGTTTCCAGCGACTGGACATGGTAGAAATGAGCCAAAAGAGAGCAATCCTAGCTGCACCAAAAAAGTAGAAGTCCCTGATAAAGATCGGAAAGGTATGTGTAGAAACATTCTGGGGGCAGGCTGGTGCACTCCAGCAAAGACAACATTTGATTGCCACTTTAGATTGTCCCTGCAGTGGACCAAACAGCAGGTTAAATGCCCAAGTAGTCACCCCCTAAGTTTGCTTTTCCTTTGTAATTGCTCACTGAGAGTTAAAAGGCTTATTTTGCATGCCTCAGGCAACTAACTTTGAAAGATTTGTGTGTCTGGTGGGAAAATACTGTTTGTTAAGAGCAAGAAACACTAATTTCTCATAGCTCTAGGAGTCAAAAATATTTTCAAAGGAGCTCAGAGCAGACATGAGCAGTGGATGATCATGTTAGGACTCTGGGACCATGGCAAATGCTCCAAAATACCATGCACTGATGTTGGCCTAACTATTTGCTACCTGACGCCCTCCCCTCATACATGCCATCTTGTTAGTTGCTTTTCTAGTATTATAGAAGGTGTTTAAAAATCAGTATGATCATATCAATCCATTAGCAATATGTTTTATCACATGTGGGGATGGAGATACATTACACACCTTCACAGTTAACATTTTCACTTAAAGAAGACCTGTAGCTTGGAAAGATACTGTTTTGGACCACAACTCACAGAATTTCCTCCAGGAATTTGTAACTTTTCCAAACTTTAAAACAGACCCAGCTGCACCACAAGTGCTCAAACACCATGCATGAAGGAGGAAGGGAAATACTACTCCTTGGTTCCTTTCAGTTGGAAGGGGTGGGGAAGAGTGTGTCTCTTCACAAAGGACAGAGTACTTTCAACATTTTGTTGCTCGCCTCTCTGTAACACCACATCATTATCATAGCTAAAAGACAATGTTCCTGCAGCAATGTGATACTCCAGATGTAGTCCAGATGAACTGTGCTAGTTGTTTCCAAACTGTCTTCCAGGAAACCCTGGGGTTACTTGGAAGCTTATCAAGTGTTCCTCAATAGGAGGATCAGTAATGGCAGACAAGTCTGCATGAAAAGCAGTTTGGATTTTTTCATGATTTGCTATTGGCCACTATTAATGCCCAACTATATGACAGTGCTGAATATATTCTAGGGTTCTCTACTAGCTGATGCACCATGACACAGTAAATATTAACTGGCCTGAGCAATGCCCAGCCTAAACTGAATGGACATCCTAGAATGCCAAAATCCTCTGGCATACATAGATTGCAGATGCTCAGGGTTTCTTCAGTAGATGTGGAAACCATGCCTTCAGGGCACAGAATTTAAAAATGACTGAACTAGGCAATACACACAAAATCCTGTTTCACTCAAAGAACATATTAAATTAATAACAATTTTTAAAAATCTGTCCATTTACTTTGTTGTGCTAGCACAAGGATGGACAAAGTGTGGCTACATGTGACCCATGGGTCCTTAAGACCTGGCAGTCCTCATGCCAAAAGAAATCTGGGGCAAAAATGAACAATCACACCTGAATCATAGTGGTAGCCCTGAGTCCAAAAACAAAAACAAAAAAAACACCACTTCTTCTTTACTACAGACACAAGGAATCTATGCAAATGAAGCTATATCCCATATTACAATTTATTTCTTTAAAGTCAGCAGCAGAAATGGTTCTCTTCCATTTTTACAGAAATCAATGTCTTTGCTTGTATGTACAACCAACTAGCTAATGTGCACAGAAAAGGTAAGTGTGACTGAAAGAGATCTGGGACATAAAGTTCAAGAGTTTAACTTCAAACATGTAAGATCCATTGTTCAATCCCATCAAGAAGGAATGCAGAGCTTTACTGATTCAGTAGCAGTGGTTGCTGTATTACTCTGAGCCTGTTAAAAGTGCACCCCTTCCTCTTTCACATTACTTCACCTTGTTATGTACCATCAAGTTGCTTCTGACTCACAGTGATCTTAAGGAAAGTGAAGTGTATAAAGAATGGTTTCACCAATACCATTCTTCCAGTGAGTGTCCATGGCAGAACAGGGATTTGCACTGAGTTCTTTTGAGTCCTAGTCAGCCACTACATCCACTACACCACAAATTTAATGGGCTCATTGAGTGAAACAGGGTTTCATGTTTATTGTGAATCAGTCAAGAACATCATAAAAGCTCTAAGGGGGTAGAAGAGCCTTTGTGTCTGCCATGGAAATTTAGGTTGGGTAACAATGGTCCTTCCCATCTTCCTTTACATTCCTCTCCCATCCAGTTCAGACAATTATATCTGAATCCACGTCAAAAAGGAGAAGAATTTATTTTACGCAGCAAATATGTGTTAAACCATTCAAGCACAGTATTTACCCTTTATTTTCAAGAATTTAAAAATAGACTATAGTGTTTCAGTTTTCCTTCTAAAACTTCTGTCCATGTGGATATCCAGTGCAGTGTAGTGGATAGAGTGACAGACTAGGGTTCAGCTAGAATGGTAGATATTAACAGGGAGCATACTAGCTCCAGGTACCTAGCAACTGGCACTAGCTCCACTACTGCTTGTATCAAGATGGGGCAAGCTCAATGGAGAAAATTCAGCTTGGGACTTGGGAGAGGAAGTTTGGAAGGCTCGCACCTACTGCTCTTTGGGTGTGTGCCTGTGGCCCTCTGCTGGGTAGACCAGGAACTACATATTACTCCACTTACTAGTGCTTGACATAGAATCATATTTGAATTTTCTATTTATGGAGGGGAGGGGCTGTTATATCAGCATAGCAACACAGAAGCTGTAAAATGGTTAACAAACTAATGGGCATTTTCACAGCAGAATGTGCTTTCAATTCTTAGAGACTGGCCTTGGGTTTGCTTTTTTTAAACCATAGGCAACTTGGGAGGAACTTGTTAACCCATACAAAACACAAGGACAGGAGCATTAGTATGGAGGAGAAGCAGGGTGAACTCATGGAGTAAACTGAAAGAACCAAATAAAATTCAAGCGTAGGATCATGCATTATTAGCTAGGGAGCTATCAACATAAAATGAAAAAATGTTTGCAAGCCATATCATTAAATATTTTCACATCTTATGTAGGTGATGTATTAGAGGGCTAGGGAGGTCTTCCTCAGGGTCGGGGTGTGTGTGGCCATAACTCTCATGATTATTGGCAATGCTGGCTAGTGGATTCTGAGCTTTATAGTCCAAAAAGTAACATTTCAAAGCTTTGGTCTTATTACCCACAGCTGATGATACTGAAAAATAGCAACTGAAAAGAGAGGCAATTAAGATTCCCGAAGAAATACAGTAGATACCAAAGACGGTTAAACAGTAGATGCCTCCCCCAACTCATTTTGATGATGTTGATGATCAAGAGGACAAAGGCAGCAACTGATATGTGTTGCTGTGCAATTCTGTGAACTACTCCAGGGTCAGGCAGAGCTCTGAAACAACGATTCTTCCCTGACCAGAGGCTATTTTTACCTCTTTCACAACTACTCCAACTCAATGTTACTTATCAAACATTAATATTCCTAAAAGCTCTGAATTTACCATGGCTTTCAGAAGGCAATCTTGAGACATGTAGTGTGTTCTCCTACTCTCAGAAATAGCTTTCCTTTTATTTAATTGAATAGACTTTGCGATTTACAAGAAAATCACTCTAAGTTATGAGTAGATTATTGAAGTCATGTGGTCAATCCTGATGTTCCTTTGTTTTATGCCATCACAAATGTCATCAACCCTGAGATCTAAAGCCATTTTAACCACCCCAACATCCTCATTATTTTAGCCCTCTGGCAATCTGCAGTGACAATTTCTCTGTCCCTCCTTAACTACCAACATGCACTAGGCTTCTAATCCACCTGCATTTTGTACCATCTGGATGCCTTTAGAGCCTAAATCAGAGACAAGGAGAGCTTAGAAATGATTTTGTTGGACTACAACTACAGATTCCGAGTGAGACATTAAAAAAAAAACCACCAAAACATTTTAAGTTCTGAGAAAGAATACCAGACAAGACAGTCTCTTTTTGCCCTTTCTTTTTAAAGAGCCAGCTACTTTACCTTTGCTGAAAAAGAAAAAGAAATCAACCCTATGGCCTGAATCCAATTTTTAGCTAGATTCATTAAATAATTGGGAACATGGTATGTCTACATCTGTGTAAGTTCCACTGATCTAACACATCTAATTTTTTTTAATGATAATTTATTGTCATTGAACGTATATACACTGTATACACATACAACGAAATTCACAAAGAACACTCAGAGACCAGACCAAAACACACACACACATCAACTTTAGTTGGACTAACAATGGGATACAGGGCCAAGAATTTTAAGCAAAAAACCTAGCAGGAGAAGGGGCTGTGTCTGAGTGTGTATCAACATACCTGGGTGGGCAAAGTCCAAACTTTTATATGTTGTAGAACTATAAATCCCAACCCTCCTCCTCATTACAATGTGCTAGCTAGAATATTTAAGAGTTGTTCCCCAAGAGCATCTGAAGGGCCACATGTTGCCCATCCCTACTTTAATTCTAAAGAACATACTGATAAACAGAGAGGATTTGCTCCAACAGTAAAGTTAGGTTACTCAGAAGTTTCTTTGCAGGCTATTTTAGGAGTCTCAGAGCTCTCCAAGTGGCATGCATAAAGTGAAAATAAGAAATTCCAGTGTATCCCTCTGTACAGCAGCAAAAATTGTAAACATTAGGAAGTAAGAATAACATTTAAAAAAATTATCCACCAGAAAGAAGAAGGGAGGTGCATTCCTCTAATGAGGGGAGGACTTAGTTGACCTTAATTGTCCACAAAAGTCTGAAACAAATAGGATCCCACTCCTAAAATCACTGAAGTTCAACAAGTAGGCATTCAAAACCTTATAATTAGAGTCAATGGTTCTAAGACATATAATTGAAACCTATCAAGTCCACAGCCTGCTGCAACTTTAGAAACAAGGTATACAAAGAGATGAAGGAAGGAAGAGGATCCAATGAATGGATCTTTAATGGGTATATTATGCCTTTTACCTCCTTATTGGGCATTTAAATGTTTTAAACTGTTTTTATTCTACAGTATAGCTTTGATATGTCATATGTTTAATTGCTTTGAATGTTGTAATTTCTTTTATTTTTATCTGTCTTTAACATTTTTTAAATATTTTACAGGCTGCCTTGTGTTCCTTCACTGAAAAAAGGCAGGGCATAAACAAAAAGGCATGAAATGAATGAATTAACTTCTTCCTGTTTATCCAACCAGCTGTTCATCAGGCGTAGAAATTCAACCTGCTAATCATGCAGATTCAAGATGAGATAGTTATCTTCCCCATCTATAAGCAAATTTGGCCAAATGTAGCTGCAGAGTCATTCTTAGCTCTTCAGGTTGAATGTACGAAATCTACAAGGCAGTCACATGAAGAGGATGAAGGGGGTTGCGATTTTCAGGTGCAACCATGTCCCCATGTTCATTAAACTATCCATATATGGGTGAATTGTAGAGTAAGACTTCAGTATAAATGCAAATTTTAATAGTCAGAGCCATGCTATGGTAAGTTTTTTAGTATGTAGCTTCAGCTCTCTGATATATTTATTATTCTTATTTGGGTTAATGAACTTGTATGTATTTTACTCTAATTTCTCAACTCCTTTTATTGCTAAAATTCAATTAATATCAACATCAATTAATATCAATTTCAATGAAGATCACGCAGCATTAAAACTGATAAATTTTGAAGACATTAATCGGTGTTGCCGTATTCATCTTAAATTCTTAGCATACTGCAATTCACTTTGCATAAGAATAGTAGCACAGTATAATGAGCCTCATATGTTGTGTTTACATTTTCCCTCAAAAAGCAAATAAAATCTATTGACTTTTCAAGAATAAATATATAGTACCCAAAGCTGATGCATTCTGCAGAAGGAAACACTGGTACTCCAACTGTGAAAAAAATCAGAGGAGCACCTTATGGTCTCAGAAGTTACATGCACAGAACTCAGTGGGAAATCTATAAAAGATGGAAGGGGGTTAGCAATTCTGGAATGTCAGTATGTGTGAATGTATTTGCTGACTTGCATTTTGATATGCACTTAATACCAAATGCCATTTTTCCCCATGTGTTCATAATTTTTTAAGATTTTGCACTTTTTAGTGCTAGAACCATTGATTAATCCTTCTAAAACTAACCTATGATACATAAAGCCACAAGCAGAAGGAGGCAGGCTTAGCCCACATGTTTTGAAAAGACCAAGGAATATGAAGAAATCCATTAAAAATACATTTTATGCTTTAGGACTCTTTAATTTAGTTTCTGTTGAAATAATCTAAGCACGAAACTGCTTTTAAAACTTGAAACATGGCATGTTTATAGTCCTTTCCTATGCTTTGAAACATTTGGTTAGCAGAAATATGTCTACACAACTCTTTCAAGGCAAGTCAACTTGTTTTCCTGGCCAAATACCATTGAAGTTTCACCACAGTGTTCAGAACTGCAACAGGACATTCAAAGAACAGTTATGCATTAGCATGAACTACTTAGATTAAAAAGGAATAATCTGCAATTTGGCACTAGTTCTACTACTATGTAATCACTTTTATATGAAACATATTTCCAAATACACAAATACATCCCAAGTCCCATTATCCCAAAAAAATTCAGTGATCTACAAAGTCTTAATTCATCCTCCAGCATTAACTCAATGCTGAGAAACGCATTCTGAAATGAACGTGCATTTCTTAGTGAACACTACTATCATGTTTCTGGGCTTAGATGGGCTTTTATTTGAACTATATTTGAGCTGGCTCTTGCAAAAAGAGGTAGAAGGTATCAAACTCTGAACATGTAAGAAGATGGTTCTAAATATATGTAGTGGTGGAGTGGTAAATGCTGAAGTTCCTGAGGTCATTGTGGAAATCCCCAGCAGGAATCCAGTAATTCACTGGGAATGTATCAGCTCAAATCCTGTTGTTTAGTGTAGTAAACTGCAGTAGAATAGGCCCACTGAATCAGTGGGGATTTAGTGAATCAACTCTTCTGTACATTCAACTGATTCAAGGGGGCTACTCTAATTGTGACTTACTTGTAGGTACCCCTACTTACTATGAATGGCATGTACCCTAAAATCATCTACCAGCATAAAATCTACTAAGCCCTCTACTTATCATCGAGTCACTGCAGAGACAGCTGGAAATGTACGAAGCATATCAGCTCTATGACTAACCAAGCCTATTTACTCTTCTTCTTCATTTAAAACACACACATCCATGCACACCCCACATGGACCAACTGCTCAAGATGCTGTGAAATCCTGATGCATGGCCCCTGGCACCCAAGCCTCTTACAAAAGGGAGTACAGGAAAATGCATACACAGATCTTTTCTCTCCCACCACCTCACCTTGGTTACTTGTCATTTTGACAGGCATTTCCCAGAAGGCCAAGATAATGACCAACTGCCTAAATGCCTGATATGCCAAAGATGATGGCTTGTAAAACGAGTGGGGAGGTTGGAATATAATTCCCAGAGTTTCAGCTTGTGAAGATTGCAAGTCCCCCTCATGCTTCAATTATGATACTTCACCACAGGCTTTACAGTGGTTGATAATGTTACTTCAAAATCACCAGTATTTCCCTCTGTTAGGAAACAGCAACAGAAGCAACCAGTTTTGCCTTAGGGGCTGCCAGGTATGAGGAAAAAGATAGGAACAACTGATGGTGCAGAGGGAAGGATTTACAACAATGACTGAACCACTGTCCCTCACTCATAATTTGCGCACCTAAGACAAAGGAATTACTTTACATAGTTACTCAAATATACATTTTAAAAAGCATATAGGAAATGAAAGCCTGTGGTCCTCTAAAGTAAGGGTAGCACAGGTGTGGATTTATGCTTAAATAGCAATAGAATTTGCAGCATGACAACAGTTCCTGAAGTGTAATGCTAACACAGCAACAATGGTGGTCATTGACACACCATCCTTATATATTCCACCACCATACATCAACCATAGGTTTGCACACTTAAGCATCAATCAACACGTGACAATGGTGTAGCGATTTCATCCTTCTACGCGCACACACATACTCAGTAAATCGGTACAATCCCTGAGAGGCTGGTGGCCCACCCCATCCTAAAAGGCCTTGCCCAGTACAACTGGGAGGTAGAGCAATATCTGGTGCTCACACCCACCAGGTCCAGAACAAACCTCAGACTGGAGTTCAAAGCTCCAGCAGCCCAAACAAGAGCAGCCTGCAGCAGGGAACCATGTTTTTGCAAGGAAAGCCACAAGAGCCAGATCAGGAAAGAAGGACTGTCATTTTAATGAGCCAAGTCAGCATCTTCACAGACTGGGGATTAGGAAGCAATCTGGAAATGCAACTGAAAGCTCTGCTCGTGGGATGGTTTATACATTACAAATTTCCCAATCTGGAAGTCCTGCCAGCAAAGGTAAGTTTACATGAAAAGGCTGCAGGAATTGATCTTATATCTTATATATTTTATTACTTTAACTTATATACTGCCCCATTAGTGCTGAAGCACTATTCTGGGCAGTTTACAAGCAATTAAACCAACACTCAACAAGAGTAGACACTAAAACATAACACAAATAACAACAGCATAACATAAACCTAAAAACCAATGGCACCGCACAAATTTTCACAGTAAGCGGAACCGGAGGGTCACTCAACCAGGGTCAGATTGAAGAGCCTCCCTGA
Organism: Intellagama lesueurii; assembly: GCA_037013535.1. NCBI lineage: Eukaryota > Metazoa > Chordata > Lepidosauria > Squamata > Agamidae > Intellagama > Intellagama lesueurii. The sequence continues at coordinate 73,033,832 of JBAJHW010000002.1, forward strand.
AAAGTAGCATTTGCATTACACAGAGCAAAACTGTAAACTACAAGATAAGAGGATCAGTCCTTTCAGCAGCCTTCTTGCTTCCCAGGGCTGGTACTGCTCTTAGACAAAGCAATACAACTACTTTGTGTAGGGAACACTGGAAGGGGACAGTGACAGTACCCTTGCTCTTCCTTGTGAACTCTTCAGATGTTTGTTTCTGCTAGGACAAAGAGCTTTGCGTGCCACACAACTTATCCTCGGATCCCTAAATAAAATACTGCCTCAGGTGAAATATAGGATGCTATTCTGCTTCTTAAGTTAAACTGCTGGCCAAGGTAGCTTCTGTAACTAGATTTTGGAAAGGGAACCATTTTGACCTGAAATGCCTTGGGCTCTCTGTGCCCTGTGCATACCCTTTCATGCTTCCATCACATTCTGGGATCCCAGTCACACAATCCAGTATGAAAAGGAGTTCATATGGAGATGCAGCTCAACAGGTAGCCAGCTGCTTAACATGCATAAGGTGCTTGACTTCATCCCTCACATGTTATCAGAACCGGAACCTGGAAACATCATTTTTCTAGATTTCACTTCCCAGAATCTCCCACAGAACATGGCTGCTGACTGAGACATTAAGGGATTTGTAGTCCAAAAAAAGGTAACTTTTCTAAGCTCTGTGAAAAATCAAAACACCATAAAGCTTCATTTCAGGAATGCAATCTCACAGTCTTCCCTGGGACATCAGGGGCAGCAATGAGACCAAAGTGCAGCTCAGACCAGATGGCACTGCAATCACATGAACAGAAGAAACATCTAATTTCTGAATCTGACTCTAAGAACTCTGAGTATTCTCAAGATCAAGATCCTGCTGCTGTGCTAGGAAGGGTGAGGCAGCCAAAACAATCACAAAAACATTTAGTTCTTCCCTGGGAACGGCTTGTGCAACAATCCTATGGAGCAGTGCCGAGTTCTAGTAGTCTCTTTGGCAGCCACCCTGAGAATCAACACTTAGCCCTCTGACCTTGCTGGCACTGCTGGACAGCTCCCTTGCTGGACAGCACTCTACTTGCCAGGCTTCTGTCTGTCATAATAACCTAGTTAGTTTGGATGGGCTATTTCCTTGCCTTATCCAGAACAGTATGAAGAGGAGGGAAGGTAGAGACACAGAGAGAGAGAAAAAGAGGAAGAAAGAGACAGGGGCTCCCAGAACCCTGTACATTCCAGTGTGACAGCCAGTAATCACAGACAAGCAACCTAGCTTAAGTCCTGTGCAGCCATGTTCCTGATAAATGCTCCATAGAAGGATTGCCAGCGTCTCATTTTGCCTATGTGCCCAATGGTATCCCATCTCTCTATCCCTGCCTCATACAACCCAACTGCTCATTTATCACATCAAGTATCCACACAGGAGGGAAGCAAAAACAAGGTATCATGTGACACTAAAGATTAACAAGTTTATTTGCCAGATGTTTTCTTTATCCCAGCAAAATCTATTTGTTTTTTTAGGTGCTATAACACTCCTTGTTAATTCTGGGACAACAAACTATAGATTAACATGCCTTATTCTCTAGGATTGCCCCAATAATCCTTATTTACACGTCTAGGACAAGACCAGGAGGGGACTCTGCAGATATTTCATGCAATGGTAAAACTACTGCCCTTTCTTAGATATGGAGATATCTAAAGTTGATAACAAAAAGGTATCATGAGATATCTAAGGCCAGGAACAAGGGAGTATAGGCCCCTGCCTGATAATAATAATGAGGATAGACTGACACAGCCAGAACAATTATTGCTTTTCTTAAACAGTATTGGTTATGGAATGAATTCTCACGAGACAAGAATGGGGTTGACAACCCTTTTATTCAAATAGAACCCTGATTTCTTTTAAACCTCCATGACAGGCGGATGTACTGCTCTTCCTATCACACTGGATAAGTGTGATAGGAACCTCTGTCCAAAGCTTTTAGAAACTACAGAGAATTTAGGAGAAAAATTAGCCATAATCTCACTGGTAATATAGTTTGAAGAAAGTCAAATATTTCCTAAATTAGTTACATTGCTGCACCTCTTCCCAAGTTTCCCACATATGTCTGATGAACAGAGGTGGTGAGGACCAGCCAGAGACATTGTGCTGTCTAAAGAAAAACAGCAAATTGTGCCCACTCTTCCACACATCTAAGTTGAGCCACATGGTATCCAAAGCGAGCCAGGTTATTTGGGTACCTGAGGCAGAAAATCTTACAAGTATCTCTCCCAATTCGAATAGTAAAATAACAAATGAAATAACAATTTTCTGACACATAGAATCTGCTGACCTGAGGCAGCCACCTGACTCTAAATTTAAAAAAAAACTGACCACCTGTCATCAGAATATTTTCTTATACTGAGTCTGAGAGTCAGGTGCATATGTACCTGAAAATGCACTATAAGAATGCAGCATGCACACAAACAGCATACTCACTACATCAAGATACTGAAGAAATGAAGTCTGATTTGCCTTGTTCAGCAGGGTCACAGGTAAACTGATATGTCTATCACCACTCTGTATTCTCTGGGAATTATCTCAAATGAGCAACTCAGAGCTTATTTAGCTTGTGTCTTCAGCTAGGCTCCCATAAAATTCCCACAGGTCAGACCATGCTTGCATGTCAGTAATCTTTGACCATATTCTGAGATGTCTGGGAATACAGCTTGTTCCAGATGCAGAGCAGAAATTACAAGACTCTCTACATGAGGATAGATATCCATGGATGGAGGTAAAAGTCAATACAGCCTGTCCCAGTCTCCTTTGTTTTTGTATTTCTAAATGCAAGAGGATGATGGTCCAAGAATATAATTCTGCAGAGCACTTTCATGTGCCTCATGGAGGACAAAAAATAATATGAAACACTAAATATTTTTTATGCTGCATTGGTATGAGGGGTATTAATATTTGACTTTATTGGGGAGAAAAGGATCTTCTGTCAGCATCAATAAGCAAGAATTGTACAAACCCACATAGCCTGGCTCCTGTGCCCTTCTGCAAATCCCCAGTGCTGTTGCAGTCAGCAGGATCGCTCTTTTAAATGGGGATCAGATTCCCCTTCCAGCAGTCATTTATTATGCAGTACAGCTTGTGACACTTTTGTCTTTTTCCATGCACAGAATTCCATAAACACTCCGACACGCAGTAAACTAAGGACAATTTCTATTTTTTCCAATAATATGTTTTTATTCCCATAGTATATAACCAGTACCAAGAACTACTAGAAGTACAGAGTTAGAAGATTTTTATACTCCTGCAAACTTTGGAGCTCCCCTGAACAGTGACCCAATTTTGGCTCCAACTCTGTCAGCACTCACTAACTGAGTCTGCATTAAGAGGAAGTGTTTTATGCAATCCCTACAGAGAATCCATTCTGTGATAATAATGTAAGAGATATATTTCAAATTTGTGCCTAGCCACATGGGATATGCTTGTAAAATAACAGATCCTTTGTTAATATTATAGGTATCTGAACAAGTGCAAGTGCATAGGACTGTGCATCCCTCCTGTTGGTGGGAAGGTCCAGAACTCAGTGGTTTAGAGATCTGGCTGAGGAGTCAGAGGCTGGGGGTTCGATCCCGCACTGTGCCTCTCTGACAGGGGCTGGACTGAATGATCCATTGGGACCCTTCCAGCTCTGCAGTTCTAAGACTATAAGAGCTTGAAAAAGTTGCATTTTTTTCAAGTACAATTCCCCCATGCTATAGGGTATTCTGAATGTTACAGTCAAAAGCACAGGACCCACACAGTTAGCTTTTCTTCCTGTGCTCTAACTCACTACATGGCATGGGAATCTCTCCACAGGAACATGATTTACATGCTGTCAGTGGTATACATAACTGGCACCACAACTGGGCAGCTCCATGGAGATATACAGTGATCTGTGAAGGATGTGCTAGATGTGTCTTTGAAATTTCTGGTTTGCAATAAAACTATTCTCAGTTTGTAATAATTGAGGCTGGATTTCATGCATGTTCAGCACCAAATCAGAAGCTACACAACCTGCCTCCAGTTACATTTCTTTAAAACATATATGGGCATTTTTTTCTGTCACATAAGAATGGAGAGGAATTACACTGAAGTAGCAGACTTAAAGCCTTGCTTCATATTTACTCACACAAATCATCTAAGTTAACACATTTAATCAAACAACAATTTTTATAGCAATCTGGTTTTCATATCTCAAGCAAAAAAGATGAATTCTGCAAGATGGGAAATGGCTCATCAATAGTATTCTTTTCTCTCTCTCCTAACACCTAGCTTGTCTCAGTACAATGCTAACTGCAGCAATCCCATAACACAACAGGTTAAAGGTTCAAAGGAGGCCACACCAGCCTGCCACTGAAAATTTAGTGTTTAGAATAAAGGCAGCTTCATTATATGGAACTACACTGCCTTTAGTAACCTGCCTACCTAATATCATTTCAACAACTGCCTCTTCTGTAACTATTATCTACTAGCTTTAGAACTTGCCTTATTCTAAAGGGAAATAAACTACAACACTAAAACTTACTAAAGAGCTATTTATGATGTAATATCCCAAATCTGTAAATATCTCTACCATGACACTTATCTGGGCTTCTTCAGATATTATTCACAAACCAAAACATCCTAAAATACATTGTGCTTCCTCTGCGATTTCAGAAAGAAAGAAGAAGTTGGAAATAACACCTTTTCGGGATATAACTTCCAGGCTCCTTCAGCTAGCATAGCCAATAGTAATCTAAAAAGAAACTGTGAAGAAAAGTAAGCTCAAGTTCATGCTCACCTCCCCAGAACGTACCACAATTTCTATTTCAGCAGAACTTTCTACAGAGACTAAAGAGAATTCTTTCCCACTCTATTAAATAAACAACATAATGAGCAAAATATGGAAGAGACCCAAGATATTAAGGCAACAAAGCTTTATATCCATTGCAGCATACACTTACAAACCTTGGTAAATAATTTATTCTTTAAATTGCACTATGTGCCTTATTTATTAACAGGCCTGAAGTGGTTTTAATAGCCATATTGCAAATTTGTTTTGTGGTTTTTAGATATACAGAATATACTGGTACACAATCTGTTTTTTCAGTGCCATAGTAGAAGAGTTGAACAGTTGCCTACTTTTTTGTTGGCATGCTGTACACATCTCCAAACAGAGCAATTAATTTCAAATGTTGATCATCTGAATAGTTATAAATCACTGTAGTAATGGTCTAGCCCAAGACGAAAAGCTAAACTTAGCTACCATGTAACCTACTCTGCAACGAAATAGTTTTATAAGTTATAGACATCACACAATTTTTTGTAATTCCGTAAAATACAGCAGGAACTGAGTACTCTTAAGAGGCTCATTATATGTCTTTTCAACACTTTAGTTCTAAATATTGTATGCTGAAAAACATTGTCTCAAAATGCCTCTAGCATGCATTTGCATGATCTCTCTTTCAGAAAAACATCTCACACTATTCCCTCAGCTTTTAATATGGGCAGGCCAGTTATGCAAGGCCTGCATTGATTTATTTGGTAGTATCTCATTTTAAAAAAGCCAAAATATTTGTGTAACCAGTAATATGCAACAATCATGTCAGAAGTAGATTATGATCCATTATGGAGCAATAAGCATTGAAAGTATATGTATCCTGAATAATTTCAAGCTCATCTCAAGACTCAAGGAATATGATCAAGCATAATCTCATTATACATATAGCTTTATAGGAGCACATCTGTTGTAATCATTAAAACAGAAAAACAACTTTGCAAATACTCTATGAGAGAAAAAAACTATCTTTAAAAAGACATGTCACATGATTCTGCAAAGCTCTGTCAGCAAAACTCCTTCCTTTCCTGAACTGGTTCCATCAACCCAATCCCAGACTAAATTAAACCAATACGGTTTTCTTTTTCCATTGAGTTCTGGGTCAGTTTGCGAAGAAGCAGAGATTTAATGTGGCACTCAAACCACTTTCACCCTATATGGCATTTCATAATCTAGAAATTTACAGCTGTCCATATTCTGATCTGATCTAAAACTCCTCCCACCCCCACCCAACTGTGGATAGGTATGCCATCCACACCTTCTGCCTTCCTTGCCTTGTGCTGTATCACCAGAAGGACTACCTAAGAGGCTCATTCTTGAGTAATTGCTCCGTTTTATCTTGTATGCCTCCACTCAGAAGATCCAATGCTTCAGCACCAAAAATCTCCACTGACTCCAATAACCAGCTCACAAATTATTCCTCAAACCCACAAAATAATTGCTGGCACAAAAATGAGCTTAGTTTTAAGACAACTGATGAGTCTAATGAAATTCAGATGAAAACTCACAACACCAATCTGAAACGTTGCTTTAAAGAAAAACAGTCTCACCCTAAACAAAGAATTTTGCATGTTAAATCATGAAAAACTCCACTAATTTACAATTGCAAAATGAATAAAAAGAGGAGATATTAAACAGCAACAACCACAGAAAGCCTGTCATTTGTATAGGCTAACAAACTACCATATGATATACTACTCTGGTAGTATTCAATTATGTGTCTTCACATGATTTTCAATGCAAGATATCCATAGGTTGTTTAATTAAGGTGTAGCTGCCACAAAGACATTGTACAAAAAACTAAAGCAATTATATGCTTAATTAACACTGAGTATTAATGAACAGCCTTAGCCTATTTATCTTTCAGTGTGACGGGCCATTTCAGTGCTTCATATTTTAAATTTGTGCAATAGGATCTCCAGGGAAATCAGCCACCTTTCTATGTGAAAACCTAGTAAACAGTGTAATAGAGAAAAAAAGAGCAGGTTGTTATCTAGAGAGGCATCAAAATGAAGCAACCAATTGGTGGTAACAAGGAGAAAAGGACAGCAATAAATACTGCTAAGACATTTCAGAAATACAAAGAGGATATAAATCTAACTTTACAGATATTTGTGTAGCTTCATTTCAAATTAGAGAAAATATAGCAGAGACACACACAGGAGGATGATTTTTAGCAAGGATGCTTGCTACAGTTCATGAAAGCACTTGATATCAAACCAATGTTACTTAACAATGAAGTAAAGCCCATGAAAGCAGCAGCTTGGTATCACAGCTTCAGACATGCATTCTTTTCACTGTGAAGCAGAGAGCTACAACATAAAAGGCCCTTCCAGTGATGTCTAAGAAAAACAGCCCACTCGTGCCATACACAAGCACTGGCAAATACTACAGGAGAACTACAATCAACTGCTTAAAAGCAGTCCAGAAGAAAGAATTAATCTAGTGTAAAGCCACGTGTAATGGGTTTGTCAGCTTTAAAAGACTACAAAGGCATCACAAATCTCTTTTAAGAGCAACTGTACATACTGAAAATTCTGCTTGTAATAATGCAGCAAAAGCAAGATGTATTCAGTGATTTTGTACTCCTCCTGCTTTTACAATTACATCCAACAACAGTGAGCCACGTATCTGAGAAAGACTCAAACCCAGGTTGAGAAAACAGTAAGTCCCAAAAGAAGTTGATTGTATTGAGCTGTGATTTAGAATCTTAACAGCAATTAAAATAACCCAGTGCCTGTAATCTTTGTATGGATTCATGTTGTATTTACATGAATGTACTCATGTGAAATCCTGTGCTTAGCATAATCAGTTCCAACTAGAGTAGGCCCACTGAGTCAATAAACTTACAGAGGAGTCGATTCACCAAATCCCCACTGAATCATTGGGCTTTCTCCAGCAGTGACTAACAACAGGATTTTAGCCATAGTCATAATAAAACTTTTTCAGTGATTTAGTCCAGGGTTTCTGCAGTGTTTTGAACTTGCTGTCACCTTTTAAGCTTCACCATCTTCACACTGTCAATGCAGGACTAGCTTCCTTTTTCTGGAAAAAAATATTGTGGAGGTCCTTGAATGCCTTTATTGGGAATACACACAAGAACTGTACACGGGATATTCATCTGACCAGCATGCTGGAAGAGGACAAAAGATCTCTGACCCCTTCTTCTCAAAACTAAATTCAAGAAAATGTCTGTAGAGTTCCTTTATCTCATCAGACTGGACCAATGGTTGTTGTACAACAACCTAAATACAAATCAGCACTTCTGTGTGTGGGAGTGGCGGTTTTCAACCCAGCAACATCTTCGAACGTGGAGCGTCTACCTGTCTTATAATTTCCTGAGAAAGCATCGCTCTACCTCCAAGCATCCTATGCCCCCAACAAATGAATATCTCACCCTTGTATTGTTTTTTCACTTAAGATCCTATGTACCAGAAGAAGGGAAGTGATTCTTTATTCACAGGTACAACCAATGTCATCCAATTCTTCATATACGGATATGTATGCAACGTAAAATTAGGTAAACATAATATATAACTAACACTATTCAAAGAAATATTAAAATTAGTAAAATGTATGAGAAGGGTTAAAGTCCCATCCACCTTCCTTATTTGTAAAAATGAATTCTGACCAAGTGGCTTTTGCTACTACTCTACATAACGCCTGAATTTGTTTTTATTTGTCTCCCCCCACACACACACTGCTTACTGACAGAACCGTTGCACTCTGTAAAATGCCAATGACGAGCAAAAATGTAAAAGTTATTCAGCCTGTCCCTGACAAAGTCTGAAAGAAGGGTTATAACAGAATCCTGACCCTGCACTAAAACCAACACCCATCTATTTGCTTTATTGCTTTATCATCTAGTTTATTCCCAGGAAATTGGTCTGTGGGCAATTAAGATTTATACGCTGAATGCTTTCAGAATTATTTCTCAGAGAAAGTCAAATCTAAATTAGATCAGCCCAGGCTTTCAGGCTTCTACCTAGTTGCCTTTTGAGCAAGTGCATTGCTATACACAGACCATCTCCTCTTACACACATCCTTTCCAGAACATCTCTAGACCATTCCCTGAAGCAGAATCTGCTTAAGAAGAATCTATTTACTTATTGCTAGGGAAGCTTTCCCCCCCAAAAAAACACAAACATGGACAGAAATGTTGTGGTAGCTAACACTGAAAGATCTGCAAAAGGGATGCCAAAAAGAGGGTGGTGTTTTTAAAAATAAAAATATTTTTTTTAATAAATAAGGATCCTGCTAGACCCAGAGATAAGCAGCTCAGTACACCTCTTTTAGCTACAATGTGCCGTTACTGGCTCTGTACATGCAGGAACATACAGCTCTCTGGGGTGGCTCTGCCCAATATAGAGGGGCCATAAATGCTCTACCAGTATAAAAGCCTGATCACAAAGCTGGAGAATGGAAACTATAAAAACAGAAGGCTGGTAGGAACAGATATGCTTAGTTAGAATTACGCTGTTTCAATGAGAAACCTTTTTGTAAGGCAACATGTATGTATCCTCGGTTTGCATTTGGTTATGCATCCTGTAGCTTAAGACTGAAGAGGAGGAGGAGGATTCTGGAAACGATACATAAATTATGGATACATAATTATGTATTGTTATGGGTACATAATCGTTTAGCCTGGATATCATTAAAACGAATGGAAAATAGGAATCTACCTAACTGACCTATGCCAGAAGCGTGAGAAACCCTGGATAGGGATTGTCTTTTAACCTCGTCTCTATTTTTATCTACCTGTATGGACGGTCAGAGACGCATTCGTCTTAAGCACGAGGGTGCCGAGGAAAGCGAGCAGTCACAGCCGAAGGGTCAGGCGCTGCCGCCCTCCGGCTCGGTCCCCCCGACCCCGACCCCAACCCCTGCGCCTCCGCACTCACATGTCGGTGATTTTCTCCCCTTCGCCCCCCTTGCCGAACGCGGGGAAGGACTTGAGGTCGGCCGCGGGTTCGCTGCACCAGATCCGCTCGGGGCTGCACTTGCACGAGGCGGGGCAGGCTGAGGCGAGCAGCCCCCGCCAGGCGGCCAGCATTAGCCAGCAAAAGCTCCAGAAACGAGTCCCCTTCGCCGCCGCCGCTGCCGCCGTCGTCGCCGCCTGAGGGGGCTCCCGCAGCTGCGGCCGCCGCCGCCGCCGCCACCACCACGTCCGCGGCCAGGCCCCCATGCTCATCCTCCCGGTGGCGGTGGTGGTGGTGCCGCCCGTTGCCTCGTCCTCTTCGCTTCTCTCCTCTTCGCCTCGCCTTCCCCGCTTTGCTCCTCGCTCGCCTGCCTCCCTCCCGCCCGCCCTCCCGCCAAGCGCAATCAATCCACCGCGTCTGCGCCCGAGCCAGTCAGTCACTCCGGCATCCTCTCTCCTCGTCGGCGCGCAGGTCTCGTCCCTGTCAGGCAGCGGCTGCCTCCTCCTCCTCCTCCTCCTCTCTTCTGCCTCCAGGCGGCAACGGCGGCGCTCACTTTTCGGCGGCCGGGGTGGGAACCTCTCCTGGCGCACCCGGTGCGAGAAGGAAAAGGCGCGAGCTCTTGAGAGGCTGCGAAAGACAGAGAGAGAAAGGGGGGGAAGGGGGGGAGGAGAGAGGGAGGGAGGGAGAAAGAGAGACGCTCAGTGAGGGTCAGCTGAGCCTGGGTCAAAGAAGGGACCTGCTAGGGCTTTCCCTCCAACGCGGACAACCACGGCGGGCGGTGGGCCCCCTCCCTCCCCCTCACAGGCTCTCTGCCCGCTTCGCGCCCCACAAGCTGGGGGGGGGGGGGGGCGCGCGCAAGCAGCGCAGGCTGAGTCGGGCCATCGCGCCCCCCGCGAAAGCGAGCTTGCGGCCGCGGCGGCAATGCCGAGGAGGAGGAGGAGCAGGAGGGCGAGAATGACACAGAGAGCGGCGGTGCTGCCTGCTGAACCGGCGTCCTCTTTAACGCGGTGGTCGCTGCGCGCTCCCTTACCGAGCGCAGAAGCTTGAAGGGAAACGGCACGGGACCGCGGGCGCCCAGCTCCGCGCCTTCTCTCCCCCACTCGTGTTTCTCACCCACTCCAGGGAAAGGAGAGCGTCGTGGGGAGGGGAGGGGAGCGGCGGAGAAGGAGAGGGACTGGGTGGGGGAGGTAGGCGTCTCGTCGCCCCTCGCTCGTTCGCACACTCACACAGGCACGGCTACTCCCCGCCGCCGCCGCCGCCACTACCTCCTCCTCCTCCTCCTCCTCCGCCACCTTCTTTTCCACTCGCTGATGATGATAAAGCGCCCTGAGCCGCTGCTCCAGCCCCACACCCAAGGGGCTGCCACCGGCCAAGTGACGTGAGTCTGACGCAAGGAGAGGGTACAATCTCCCCACCACCAGCAAATAAATAAATAAATAAATAAATAAATAACCAGCAGCCCGAAGTCCAAACGGGGGCGGGGGGGGGGGAGGGAAGTGTAGGCAGCGAGATACCAATAGTCATGCAGGAATCTGGACACACAGGAGCACTCAGACCCGCGCCCGCGCGCGTCATGACGAGCGAGAGAGCGCGTCGCCCTCGGCCAAATACCTCGCCACCTCCTTTTTAATTTTTATTATTATTATTGCTGTTGTTGTTGTTTTTAACCCGCCAGCTTCTCTTTCTTGGTCCGCTGCACAAGTCCACCGAGTCGCCTGGTGTTAAAATCCGGCAGGAGCCTCCTTCTTGCCGCCCCCCCTCCCTCCGCCCGCCCCCCCCCCCGCAACCCCGCCAAGACGTGCTTTGAATAGAGGAACGAATTGACCGGTTTGAAACGGAGCTCGAACACCGATCGGCCTTGAAGGAAAACAAGAAACGGGGGAAGAGGAGCTTTTTCTTTTCCTCAGCCCATCTCGTCGCCCAGCGATGCCGAGAGCGAGCCCGTGGAGAAAGGGAGCCCTCGTTTTCGGCTCGGCTTTCTCTCGCACATAACGGGCGCACACGCACTCCCAGCCTCCTGCAGTCACGCCGGCCGCTGCAGGTCCTTTTCATGCGGCCCGCGGACCATCCCCACGTTAACTGCAAAGAGGCGACGAAGCGTATCCGAGATCGGATAAACCGGGTCAGCATTAGGGACCGGGGACCCGCAGCCTTCCGAAGGCGGGTGGCAGTCCACGCAAGGGCGGCAAAGCAACATACACACCTGGCAATGGGCTTGTTCAGCTCTCGCCATAGAAGCACCTCCCGCGGTTACATGTCCGCATGTCTAATAGACACGCGCGCCGGGGAGCCTGTAACGTGGACAGCGATGAGGAGGGTGAACGCGTTGGCTAATGAGGAAAACGATACCCTCCTCTGGTCGTGAGATAATAAAACGTAATCGTTTTTAATATATTCGGGCACGAGTGATGGATGGCTGACATTAACACAAGTTGTCGCGGAATTTGTCTTTTCATTAGCGGCGGCGGCTCAGTGGGCCGCTTCCCTCCTCCCACCCTTCCCTCTTCTCTGCAGCAATTCGAAAAGGAACTGAGAATCCACCGCAGTGCCTTCAGCCATCAGCGAGCTCTGGCGCCACCCCGTGCCTGGAACCGGAACGACTTGTCGCCGTGGAAAAACAATCTCCGCTGCGCCTCCCGAGAAAGCCGCTTAGTGTGCGCCTTCTTTTGCTCCCTCTGGGGCTGTTGATAGCGAGGCGAGGACGCAGCGTCTTATGGCAGAGCAGCAGCGCCTCTTGCTCCTTCCCCTTTCCAGCCTGAATAATCAGCTGGCTGTTATTACCCCCAATTTATATCTAAGCACTGGCCTTAAAAAGATCATTCTTCTCGTACAAATCTGCCCTAGACATATTTTGGTGCAGCAATTTTCCCCTGTTAAAGAGGACAAATACATATAAAGAATTTAACAGGATGGCTGCCTTGCATATTATCTTTACCTGAGGGTTGTTCACGGTCACTATTGTGAAATATTTCACAGAGAGATTTGGGAAAATACAATAGATGTAGCAGAAGAATTCAAACATGGTATCTGAAGCAGCAGATTTTGATCCACAAAAGCTCACACTGAAATAAATCTATTAAGACATTTAATCACCATCAGCACCACCACCATCATCTTAGAACTTCAGAGCTGGAAAGGATCCTACCGATCATCAAGTCCAGCCCCTGTCAAGGAGGCAGAGTGGGGAATAGTGCTACAATATTTTGCTTTTGCTTTGCTTTTGCCAACATCAGGAGTTTTTTTTTACAACTGTTAAACCACTACTGCAGTGGTTCCCAAACTGTTCACCACCAAACCCAGCCAGTGATTTCCCATCCTTGGATGTACTATCAGGCTGTGTTCCCCCCCTTCTCCCCCCCCCCAAGTTTGGGAACTGCTGCACTATTGCACTACAATTGAACTCCCACATAAATGTCTTGGAATTTCAACAGCTACATTAGACAGACTTGAGAGCTTGTGTATATACATAGTGCGTATATACATATACATAATTTTGCCGCCGCCCCCCCGCAACATTTTTAAAAAATTGTTTCTGAAACAGCATTCTAGAAGAATTTGTGGGGGAAATTTGTGCCTCTGAGCAAACATTTAAGGTTCTGTGATCTCCAAGGAAAGAAATAGTTCTTATTTGACATGATGATGGGCCATCACAAAATTCCATGCTTTGCACCATAATTCTCCACCATGCACATAGACACAACTAGGGCCTATTCCCGTTGCCATTGCTGCTGAATCTGCAGTCATGACAGTGACCCCAAAAAAGGAAAATTAATAATAATTATTTGCTGTCAAGTTAGTTCTGACTTATGACAACCCATTCCAGGGTTTTCTAGGCATAGAGTTCTCAGAAGTGGTTTACCATTCCCTTCTCCTGGGAGTGCACTGCAATTGTGCAGCTTGCCCAAAGCTACATAGGTTGGCTATCCTCTCAGAAAGCTCAAACCCCCAACCTCTGACACTGCAGCCAGGTACTTAACTCACTGAGCTATCCAGCCAGCAATTTTATAGTCCCCTTGTTAAATCAAAAGACTGAACTTCTCATGTCCTTTTCCCCCAACTTGTGATTGTCCTTTTTTTAAAAAAAGATACAAGGGGAACTAGAAAGATGTATGGGGTTAGACATCTTAATTTAAATGTGTTGTAGGATTTGTTTGTTTGTTTGTTTGTTTGCCCCATCATGGACAATGCTATGGTGGCAGATTTCTAGCAGCTGCTGCAAGGATGCAGAAAGTACAGATGGAGGCTGGGAAAATGGCCAGGAAGCTGCATCTGAGCCGCGAGGTACCTGCTCCTGCTCTTCTGTTTGAAAGGTGTACAACGGATTAGGTTTGCCGTATAGGCACTGCAGAGAAGAGTGGAGATTTATGGGACTAGTCACTATAGAACTGCAGAGAGAGGCAGATTTTTCTTACAAATGTTTGCAAGCATCGCATACTTTTCCTTTCGATATCCTGCAAACTGGTGAGATAGAGGCCAAGGTTATAAGTCTGGCTGAGGAGAAAGGAGGGGAGAATATTCCACAGAGTAGTAGCATATAGAGGTCACAGCTGCAATTAGCAACTTGTTTAGTGGATGGCTATCGTTATTCTAGCCACGCTAAATGGTCCAACAACAAATAATGATAAAGAAGAACAAGAAGCTGTGCTTTCCTAATACTTTTTAAAGTTTAAAATTCACCTGGCATTCCATCTTTGGCCAGCACGGATGCTATCAAGATACCTCCAGCTTCTTTGGATTTGCTTCCCTCCCCGCTCCCCCGCTGAACTCACACCAGTATGGGCTCCAGAACCAGCTGCTCTGGCACCTGAATCTTTTTTCAACACTGACAACAGGGCAGGATCCTCCGCCACATCTGAGCACCGGACGCTGGTTGAGTTGCTGTAGGACAGGAAGGAGGGGCAGGGACACTGCTAGTATTGACTTAGTCCAATTGCATCACTCTACCTAATGACTGGACCACTCCTGGCTCCCACTGCTAGAGTAAATAGATACTCTCATTTTCAAATGTTATGAATATTTTGGAATCCCTGTGGCTTGTGAACCAAACTGGGGAGTACCCCACCACCACCTCAGACCACACCATGTTTTTGAGGCAGAATTCATAGGAATTGGACACTTTCAGTACGTGTAGGGCTTGCCCAGGTGGAGGAATTTGGAGCGGTATGGTTCACGCATAAAAGATTCTTCTCTTCAGTGTGATCTGTTGTATCTCTCACTTGAGCAATTCTTCCGTTCACACTGGAGATGCTTATTCTCCTGTGAGAAAGGTCTACACAGTTCTTTGGATTGCTGGTTTACTTACAAGCAAAGTTTACCTGGTTTACTTGTGAGTATGTTTACCCAGTTTACTCATGAGTAAGGAGGTAAGGAGGAACAACAGCTGATGATAGCAGAGGTGCAAGGGGAAACATTGAGGATGATGGAAGGTTGGGGAGATGGAAGGCAGGTAAAAGGTAAAGGTAAAGGTAAAGGTTCCCCTTGACAAATGTCCAGTCGTGTCCGACTCTAGGGCGCAGTGCTCATCCCCGTTTCCAAGCCGTAGAGCCAGCGTTTGTCCGTAAACAGTTTCCATGGTCACATGGCCAGCGTGACTAGACACGGAACGCCGTTACCTTCCCACCGTGGTGGTACCTATTTATCTACTTGCATTTGCATGCTTTCAAACTGCTAGGTTGGCAGGAGCTGGGACAAGCGACGGGAGCTCACCCCATCGTGTGGATTCGATCTTACGACTGCTGGTCTTCCGACCTTGCAGCACAGAGGCTTCTGCAGTTTAACCCGCAGTGCCACCACGTCCCTGGGAGGCAGGTAATTCCCTCCCTTTCTCTTCAGCCAGGGCTCTCCTGAGGCTACATTGCCTGGGGGGGGGGGGAGCCCATGGGTTCAACATAGCCTCCTTCACCAACTTTTCTTCTAGCCATCATTCAGTGGGCCATAGTGACTTTCCTCTCTCTCTCTCTCTCCTTTCTTTCTTTCTTTCTTTCTTTCTTTCTTTCTTTCTTTCTTTCTTTCTTTCTTTCAAGTGGCATATCAAGAGAGCAATGCTTCATGGTGTTAGAATTGCACTGTGTGAGTTAGGGATATTTTTTTTAAAAAAAGAAGACAAAAATATAGGAGGGGGTTTCTCTGTCCTCCCTTTTAATGTCACAACCTACCTAATACGTCACAGGATTGTTCACTTTAGATAACACCACCTACACCTCTCTTTGGGTGCAGAAAAATCATCTGCAAATGCACTGGCTGCACAACGGGATAATTAGAAGTACACCGAATCGTACCAAAAAACCCAGGAGCCCCTAGTGCTGTGCCAGAAAGAAGCAGGACAGTTCTAAAGTGGCAGGATGGGACCATCTACGTAGAAACAGTGATCTATACCCCCTGTACAGACAGTCCCATAGAAACACATGTGGAGTTATCATTTCCATTACTAAAGTGCCAATCGTCCACTATAAGGAACAGATGAAACAGAGCTAATTGATAAGGGCAAGTGCCTTTCTGCTTGTCCTGTGTGTTTTGGGATTGGATCATTGAAAGGGGATGTGTCTATACCCCATGGTCATAACATTCAAAGGGGAGGAGTCAAACATGAGTTTACAGCCTCAATCACCCCATTAACTAGGAACTGGTTTCTTCCTTATAAATACATCATAATATTACATAAATTTAAAAAATATGTTTTCTCTCAGTTTTCCTCTGGAAGAGGAATATCTTTCCGAGCATGCAGATGCTGGGTTTTTATATATGCAATAAAACTGATTCTTCTGAAACCCTTATTTTTCCCCTGGATATAATAGGGAACAAACGCTACATTTTGTGTGCAAAAGGGGCACAATTGTTTTGGCTTTTTTTAAGCAAGTTTATTGAACAGCACATGTTTATTCTCAGGCAAGTAGACAACAAAGAAGGGATTCTGCTTTGGCACAGTCCCTATTCTGTAACAAATTTATCATAAAGCTCTAATCTCACATAGACCCTTTGATCTGCCGAACACAGCTCCTACTGAAGGGTAGGGGTTATTACTTAATATGCAGTATGCCAGAATAATCACTTGCATACAAACATTAGTTTATTATCTACTCAAATTTATCAAATAACTTTAAAAAAAATATTTAAATATAAGCTTTGGAAAGAAAAGGATTATCTTAAGTTGCATAGAAATACACTAACCTTTTACCATATGAGTGCTGGTTAGAAATAAAAGGCTATTTTATTTGGGAATTTTGCAAACTATCTATGTAACACCCCCCACCCTCAATTTCCCTGAAGGAGGAGATCCAGATAGATGAAAATGCATTTTTGGAGATATGGAAACGCTGAAGGCCTGGCAGCCAATTTCTGTCCCTCAGACCCTCTGGGGGCTACTTTGCCCCACATAAGACAAAACCAGAAGTGGATGGAAGTCCACTTCCAGTTTTGTAAACCTCCCTTCTGGATTGGGTGTTGGCAAAACAAGCCACAGAGGAGACGAGCGTTCTTTTATCACCGAATGCACTAAATTGTGACTCCTGTGAGATTTTTTTTTCCAGGGAAATTGTCTGTTTTCAGCAAGTCTGGCTTTAGAAGGGTCAGGAAGTGGCAGAAAAGAAATAAAGGGGGGGGGGGAATCTCAGGAGCACCATGTGATCTGCAAGCTGTAGGATTCCCAGCCCTGTTTTACTTGAGTGCCATTCTCTCAGCCAGCTGTAATTGATTCCAGTGTCAAACTGCACCTGCTATTAAAATGTTTCTCCTTATGTCCAGCCAAAATCTAGACTCCAATAATTTTAATACACTGAAATTTAGATCTACCCCTGACCTCTTGCCAGAAAGGAGTTTATTTGCTCTCTGTTTCAGGGCAAGACTGAAGGGCCCTGAAATAGAACAACTCTTATTGTCCAATAAGTTCACAGTCACAAACTTACTCCATTTGATGCTTTTCAAAGGGTCTGGCTGCTTTCAGAAAATAAGATTTATGACCTCATTCTGAAATTGCTGAAATAATTCAGTTGTAACATGTAGATCTTCCAATTCATTCAAACTTAATTTAAATGTCATGAAACTCATCTTGTAGCAAAGAAATTCACATTCTGTCAAAACAAACTCTCACAAATCCTTTGTGAGAAGTGGTGGTGGTGAAAAATTTTTCCCCCATGGAAAAATTCCCCAAATTCTCTCCCCGCTGCCCCCAACCACCCATTCCCTGTGGTTATTACATTCACCCTTCTTTAAAATTGCATTAGATCAAATATGTTTGTTCCCAACCAGTTTGGTCCTTAGGTCAGGAGGAAATTTAAGCCCTGTCCTGAAATGGTAGTTTTCTAGTTAGACGGTTCTGTTTGTACAAAGTACCATACCGTGATGCAGCTCCTCACTTGCAGTCTAAAGCGGTACATCCCAGAGACATAAGCCCTGTTCAGGCATTAGACATCCATTTCCTCAACAGCTTAAAGAAGATCGCCTCACTCTGCCCCTCTCCATCGTTGCTTTTCCATACAATGACCTTGAAGGTTAGTTCCTGCTTGCATGGAGGTACTCCACTGGAGCAAGAACCCTGGAAAATCTTGGTTCCTCCTCATGTAGGGAGCTCACATGCGAGCAGGAACCTCTCTTCAATCATCACGTGAAGACCTGAACAGTGGAAGAGGCAGTGTTAGCCAACTGCTTCCTTTTAAGGGTCTCAAGGAAAAAGGATACAACAACAGGGCTTTTATACCACACTGTGAGCTGTAAAACATGCATCCCACACAAGATCTATGATGTGATACAGTAGTGCTTTAGTATTATGATTCATTTAATTGTGTTTTAACATTCTGGATTTGGTGTGTTGTTATTGTACCGGTTTTACATGTTGCTAGCTGTCGTACTCTCAGTTATGAGAGAAAGGCATAATATTATTTATTTATTTATTTATTTATTACATTTATAGCCCGCCCATCTAGTCATATAGACTACTCTGGGCGGGTAACAACATATCATGTAACAATTTAACAATTTAAAATCATAACAATATATTACTAAATAAACAATGATCCAAGATGGGATATAATAATAATATAAATCAGCTACACATATCTATGTGTTTTAATAAGAACTTTTCAAAATGTGTTCACTTCTTCATAAATGCAATGGAAATAATTTGATTTTTTTAAATTAAATGACAAAGAAAGAGAAATTGTCAGATTTTCCCATTTAAACAGCATTCAACACTTAGCTCTTAAAAGTGTGTATTTGAATCCCTGTTGATCTAGACATATTTCTGGTGTTGACTTGAGTTTATGACCTCTTTTCCCTCTGCCACTTATCTTTAAGAGATACATAGCCACCAAGTACAACATGGTCCCCTTTATGCTATTCACCAGCACAGATGGTTGAGTGGTATTTGGCATGTCTGTGTAAAGAATTTACCACAATCTCCAGATTTCTTTTCAAACAAGACAGAAAGACCTCAAGATTTTTAAAAATTCAAATGTGAAAGAAAATGAAGCTGATTTCTCTATCCTTTCTCCCAGCACTGCTATTCCAATTTGAATTGCTTCTGCTCCTTGCAACTGTACTTAGAAAGTGATTGGAAATGCTGATCTTTCATACTACATCTCATGGATTCTTGCAGTTAATAGGCTGAAATCCAATTACACAAACAGCATAACTTTCAGACCTAACTTTCAGATTGTTTAGGAGGGAAAATGCATATTTTCCCATCTTTTCATTTATATACATTGCATCAAAATATAAATTGCTGATAGGTCTATTCCTTTTCATGCTAATTGCACTTGTTCTTAATGCCTGTTTTCCAGTAATTTGGAGCTTACTGAAAGCACAGTCTCTTGGGATATTTAAGCTAAGGTAGGCAAAGTGCTCAAAATTATATCATAAGATTAATCCTGTACAGCCAATGATCAAGCTAAATCATCTCATAGGCATTTTTCGTCTTTTACTCTGAAGTGCTCGTGAACCTGAGCTATTTAGCAGAGAAACTCAAATATGCCTTGATGTCAAAGTTGTCAAATCATATTGATTAATTGGATCGTGTTTAACAATATTAGACAAGGTAATGTTCGTACAATCAATAAAAATTCAGATGGAAAAAGCAATCTTCATCACCTTTATTCCTGAACAGAGAAGAGCCCGTAATTAGAACAGGCAGGACGGCAAAGAGAGAGCAGATATATTGCAGGGACTCCTCATGTGGGTGCAGCCTTCTGCATCTGATTTTCTTACTGAAGCCAGGAAGGAAGCCCAACAAGGCATCATCATCTATTGTTATCTTGCACAATGGGTACAGTTTTGCCTCCTACAGTTTCTTAAATGGGCAGAATGTACACCTCTTGCTTATTCAAGAGCAAACAGTTCAAGGCACTGGTTGCATGGGAGCTAAATCTCCCTATTCCTCCATCCCATCCCTTGACACTTCATTCTATGGAACTTACAACATCAGAAAGTTTCCTTATCACACTGGAACTCTCCTTGTGAAGAAAAGGAGGAAAAGGGGGAGCTAGCGTAACTCTCTCCTGAATGCCTATAACAGTTTATTGGTGTATATTTACCTGAAGATGGGCAAGCTAGAGAGTCTTAGGGGCCAACTTTGTGAGTCCAGGGCTCTCCAAAAACTACACAAAGTCTGGTAATTACGATTTTCAGCCTTTTAAAAAATAAAGTGATCGGGAATTGCCTAATCTGGTATATCCAGATGATAATGATGATGAAAAAGAAGATCTTGAAGCACCTCTCTAAGGCCTCCAGAAGCAGAAATTGACTAATTTCTGTAAAATATATTTTCCTTTTTGTTTCCTGGAGAGTCTTCAGGGACAAGTGTGCAAAACGGCACTTAAGGAGCCAGCATGCGGAATCCAGAGGTTGCACTTTGCCTACCGCTTGATATGCCATGATAGCTAAATTCAGGTCACAGTCTGTAGGGAGTGTGGCAAGACTGGTGGAGCATTCAAAAGAATACCATTGGTCATCTAACGAAGAGCTTAGGAGCGGTGGAATTGCTTTTTTGGATGGCCGCTCCCTGAATCTCCAAGTCAGAATGGCCACTTGCCCTGCCGACTGGTGCCTAATATGGTTATAGGAATGGGAAAATCTAACCATTCCCCCCGCTTCTTCTGATTTTTGTTACAGCTTCGATTTGTAAATTTTAGCAAATTCTTGCAAAACAAGCTGAAACAAAATTCTCTTTCATTTGCCTTAACCAAATTCAATAAATATAAGTATTCCAAGCATAGAGAGGACAGCCTGCTGCTAGGCAACCCTTAAAAATGAGCAGCCTCTTGGGGAGAAAAAGCTGGCAACCCTAGCGTAAGACTACAGGCACAGTTGAATATACAAGTATTCAAACTCCAATTTCTGAGCATCTAGCTCTGGACCTGGATGCACGGATTTGTCTCTCATTTTGGTTTTTCCTATATTCTTGTATTTTGACCCTCTAAAATATGAACAATTAGGCACTTTAGCAAATGCTCATCAAAAACAAACAAAAACAGATTTCCCATGTATCCCTTGTGTTTTCCAACATTTTCCAGCTCAAACTAAAGGACCCTGAACAGATCAAGGCCAAACTAGACCATGGGCAGAATCTTCTTTGTTGCTTCCATCAGCACCATGATTTGTGGCACAAACAAGCAGCTGGACTCTCTCAGGGTTGCCCAGTGGCTTCTTACACAGGGCAGCCTCTGATTGCATGATGGTAACCTAGAAGTTGGATGTAGCTGTGCAGATGAAACATATCACTTTGTCCACATTAAAATAGGATTCTGCCAAGTATTTTAACTCTGTGGTCACATTTGCGTTATATTTAATTTTATGCAGTTTTAGCCTATATTTTAAAATTGGCTTGGATCAGAATCAGAGCAAAATAAATTGCCTTAACACCAACATTGTTATTTACGGTAGGCAGGAAGCTGTGGTTCTTGCAGTGTCATTGGATAGGATTCACTGTGCCAGACTGGCTGCTTCTAAAGTTTTGGGGCAAGCCACTTCCCAAATTTACTTCTCTTCTTTATGTTTTCCCTTTCTTAAGCTGCTGCTGTAGGCTGCTCAGCCCTCTCGGTACAGGAATGGGTATTTTGTGGACAGGTGGAGAGTGAGGGATAGAAGCTTTGTTCATGTTAACACCAGGCACAAGACCCCCACCTCAGACCAGTGACAAATGACAGAGAGAAACTCCAAAACCCAAAAGAAGGGGGAAGGAAAGCCAGAAGAGGGGGGACTGGCCATGCTGTCCTAAAACTGACTAAAGTCTGGTCACCGGAAGCTCTGACAAGAAAGGAAGCACCCAAGACAGTCACATACAGGCTCACTCCTAATTCAGAGGAAACCTACAAGCCAATGCTGTGCTTACCATCATCTAACTAGCACCTAAGCAAACTGAGCAGAAAAACAGGGAGGCAATATAAAGCCCAACTGACATCACTCAGGGGTCCTCTCCATACTCTTAACAATTGACGAGTGCAGGAGAGGTCTTTTGTTTTCACTGGTGTACTGGAACTGCTAGTCAGGAAAATCCAGCGCTCTCTCTGTGTTCATCATCCTACCCCACCCCAGCATCCTCCTTATATGGTATCCTACATTTCTGTTACTTTTCCATGCTTTTCTACATATCTTGATGTGTTTTTTACCCTCTGAATGCTGGTCTGTTTTTGTTTTTTTGTTTTTTCTGGTACAAACTGGAACTATCTCAGACCACCCTCGAACCAGGGACAGGTTTGTCCACCTCAGTCTGAAGGGCACTTGGATCAACCCAAAGATCTGTGACTTGACCTAGAATTTGGCTTTTGTCCAAAGCTAGTGCACAGCTCTATTAAGAACTTCCTTTATTTCAAATATTTCTATACCTTGTGTAGACACAATCCATAGCAGAAATTGAGACAATGAAATAGGTAGCTTTAGGATACAGGACAAACCCCAAGCCTAACACTGCTCAGGTAGCTGCCTCTCCCTCTGCCCATTGGGAGAGAGAGCCATCCATCCATCCATCCATCCATCCATCCATCCATCCATCCATCCATCCATCCATCCATCCATCCATCCATCCATCCATCCATCCATCCATCCATCCATCCATGAGCTTGTCTAATTCCATGGAGCTGTCACCAGGTTATGTGGTGACAGACAACATCAATTAATTATACATCTGGCAAGTGGCACATTTTTCCCTGTCCTGAACTTTCTATCAGTCCATTTCAACTAGGTCCTCAAGTTCTAGCATAACACAAAGCAGGGAAGACAATTGTTCCCTGTCTACACCCAGGCTGTCCCAAGACACTGTTCCCACTGGAAGCAAAGTACAGCACTTCTCTCTATTCCATGATTTGATGGGCAGTTAAAGGTTACTTCAACACCAAAGCTTGGAAGTAACATGTTACATACAACAATTTTAGCTGCAACTATTTGCTCTTTAAGATAACAAGGGTATAACAAAGTTCCATTCCAAAAGCAATGCAATGACTAGAAGAAAGCTACTTCATTGATATAATGAGTCATATTAGCTAGTTACTTTTTAAGGATATTTTGAGGCATTTTGACAACTTTTTCAATTTTTATGTCATTTTCTTGTCAAATTGTTCAACTTGTGTGAAGAAGGACATGGAGGAAACCCTCCCTGTCGGTGTGCTGTCCCCTCACTCAAGTGGGAAAACTAAAACAGAGGAAAATATTACCCTGGCAGAAGAAATGCCGGGGATCACAGAACTGTCACCGGGAAAGGAAAAAAGCCAAGGAAAAGAAGGACTGTTAGAGGGAGGAGTTTTGGTGGGAAAAGAGGAGGATAAAAGGGAAGAGGAGACAACAGAAGGGGGAGAAGGGATAAAGGAGACAAGGAGAGGAGAAGTTCAAAGTTGCTGGGGAGAAGTGAAGCTAGAGGTTCCATCTCCTGAAGAGTGGGTCCAGATAGTAAAAAAAAAAAGACGCATGGACTGGGGAATGGGTGCAGCTAAAGGTCCCCCTTTAGAGCAGGAGTGGTATAGCAAACCTCCTTGTAAGCCTTCGTGTTGGGGAGAAACAGAGGAAGGTGAAGCATTATGGGAAAGAGAGCTTAGAAACAGAGAGAACCAAGGATGGCACAGTTACCTTGGGACCAACCCTGGGCAGACAGATAGATTTATTTTATTATGGTCAATGACCAATATCTAAAATACAAATACATAAAATACACAATATCCAAAAAGCATATATTTACATATACCTTATATCTTGCTATTACTATAACTAAAACTGGCTAAAAATTTACTGAGACTTTTCCTTCATGGATTTTAATTGCAGATGCACAAAATTTTGCTACATTAGACAGCATAATTGTATTTGGCTCTGACAGCACGCCTGTGTTTTGCCCTGACAGCAATAAAAGGATATAATAAGCCTCTAAGCATCCAGGAAATAACTTTATATAAGGTTCAGTGAAAATTTCCCGAATTCTAAGATGGAAGGGGCAGTGCAAAACAACATGAGTTATCGTTTCTGTTCCACCAGAATTAGAAGGGCATTTGCATTGGGAGTACAGAATCATTTTAAACCTCCCCTCTTGTACTGCTGATGGCAGAGTGTTTAGTCGGAAAAGGGTAAAAGCTCTATGCTGCTTTTGTATTAAAAGTAAATAGAAATAATTAGCTGGTTTGAAAGGTAACAATGCAGAATCAATTAGTACATTGTTGGAGGTTGCACCTAAATCATGCTGCTTCTCAACTTCCATCATACATTGTCTGAGGGCTTGACCAGCTGCAGTGTTTCCCACATGAATAAGGCATTCCTCAGAGAAGCCGTATCTTTGACATTTGATAGATAGAGCTTCCTTCCAAACTGACTGATGGTTATCTTGCAATATTAAAGAGGAGGAAGATTAATTTCAGCTAAAAACTAAAAATAGCTGGACAGACCCTAGTTTCAACTTTCAGGTATCCCACTTCCAGCCACAAAACTGCATTAGGAACCCAGTGAGGTACATGAAGAATAGCTCTCAAAAATCTTGATTGAACTGCTACCAAGGACATGAAAGAAGAGTAAGGGCCCAGTTATGTGCCATAAAGGAGATGGTTAAGAAAATTGGTCTGAAACAATCTTAAAGCAACTGGAATAGAATGCTTCCCCCCAGTATGAACGAATTTCAAAATTGCAGAGGTGGATCTCTGTGCTGCTTGGGCAACATATTCTGCATGTGTCTTATGGGAGCCATTTGACTGGAAACACAACACTTAAGGTACTTAAAGGCCCTTGTCTGCTACCCTGAACAGACAGTTTTCCCAACAAGACCTGGCAAACCCCCGGGCATGAAGGTATGGGAAGCATATGGGGGCTGGATTTGTTACCATTAGAGCCAGAAGTATCAAGAGCCAAGATGTTGACCCCTATACCCTCCCTCACGTTGATCCCTGTTGAAGGTGAACCTATTTTTCCGAGAGGAGATGATGGAGAGTTGAAAGTAGAAGAGATTAAACCTGAGGGAGAAGTGATTCCTGAAGAGGCTATGTTAAAGACTGAGTTTGGTTAGTTGCCATTGTCGTTAAATAAACTCGTTGTTAGTAAAGGTGAAGTCTTGTCTGCTGTTTCTACACAAAAGGAAGGAGAAAGGGAGGCATCAGACTTGAGAAACACTCACACAACTATTTTTGTTCCACTCCCCTCACCTCTGGCCATGGACTATGCTTGCTATGGCTGGTGTGACTTGTAGTTCAGCATCATCTAGAGCAGAGGTCATCAACCCCCGGTCCGCGGCCCATTGCCGGTCCGTGGCTTAAGCCCGACCGGGCCACCAAAACAGACCTCCCGCCCCACCCCAACGCACGGACTCACCCCCGCAAAGGTTGTTTGCTCGTGCGCCTGTGCAAACGGTGGCGCGGCCTCCCGGAGCCCGGCTGGAAAGCTAGCAGCACGGATGGATCCCGCGGCTGGAGACAGAGCCCGGGAAAATCAAATAGCCTCCCCACTGGGCTCCTGCCTTCTGCCGCGGGGTCTCTCCGTGCTGCTGGCTTTCCAGCCAGGCTGGAAAATCAGCAGCACGGAGGGATCTCGTGGCTGGAGACAGAGCCCGGGAAATTCAAATGGCCTCCCCACCGGGCTCCTGCCTCCTGCCGCAGAGTCTCTCCGTGCTGCTGGCTTTCCAGCCAGGCTGGAAAGTCAGCAGCACGGAGGGATCCCGCAGCTGGAGACAGAGCCTGGGAAAATCAAATGGCCTCCCCACCGGGCTCCTGCCTCCTGCCACGGGGTCTCTCCGTGCTGCTGGCTTTCCAGCCAGGCTGGAAAGTCAGAAGCACGGAGGGATCCCGCGGCTGGAGACAGAGCCCGGAAAAATCAAATAGCCTCCCCACTGGACTCCTGCCTCCTGCCGTGGGGTGTCTCCATGCTGCTGGCTTTCCAGCCAGGCTGGAAAATCAGCAGCACGGAGGGATCCCGCGGCTGGAGACAGAGCCCGGCAAATTCAAATGGCCTCCCCACCGGGCTCCTGGAAAGCCAGCAGCATGGAGAGACCCCGCGGCAGGAGGCAGGAGCCTGGTGGGGATGCTATTTGATTTTTCTGGGCTCTGTCTCCAGCCGCGGGATCCCTCCGTGCTGCTGACTTTCCAGCCTGGCTGGAAAGCCAGCAGCACGGAGAGACCCCGCGGCAGGAGGCAGGAGACCGGTGGGGAGGCCATTTGAATTTCCCGGGCTCTGTCGGCCGGGAGCGCAGGGCGATGGGGCAAGGCGAGGAGGGCTCCGCGCAGCCCTGACAGCCCGCCTGCTCTCCCTTGCGAGCCTGCCTCCCCCCCAGGCTCGCCCAAGAGGTGGGCGTGTCACACATGAGCGTGAGGGGTGTGTCACTCATGCGCACAAGCTCGACACACCCACCCGTGAGCGCGGGGGTGCCCCCGCCCCTGAACCGGTCCGCGCATGGCGTCCGTACCCCTCAACCGGTCCGCGGTCCGAAAAAGGTTGGGGAACGCTGATCTAGAGGACTAAAGTTACCCACTCATGCTCTAAGTGCTTCAGTCAGTCAGTCAGTCAGTTAGACTAGCAATAAATAATAGATTTCCCCCATGACCTTGTATCCTTCTGGGGAAAATCACATCTCTTGAAACTTCTGGCTGTTATATAGCTTGGAAAGTTACTGAGCTGCTATTGAGGGACAAAGCAGGGACCACCATGACAGTGCAGAGCTTCAGAAAGTTACTTTTTTTTTTTACCACAGCTGCCAGAATATCCCAGCCAGCATTACCATTTGGCTTTCTAGGAGTTGTCCTCTAAAACAGCACAGTTTCCAATCTCAGGCATGGACTCATGGAAGAATTCAGATGATAAGCAGCACCGTAAGAGTCCCCAAGAGCAATATAACCGGAAAGACAGGTTTTCTGG
This sequence comes from Intellagama lesueurii, assembly GCA_037013535.1. NCBI lineage: Eukaryota > Metazoa > Chordata > Lepidosauria > Squamata > Agamidae > Intellagama > Intellagama lesueurii. The sequence continues at coordinate 73,060,860 of JBAJHW010000002.1, forward strand.
TGGTTAAAAGGCTAAAAGCTTTGTTAAACATCAATGTTCATGGTCATTGATTGTGGATTTAAATGTACTTTTAAGGTTAACCACTGATAGAGGGCACATTTTATCTTCCTCATCCAATGCCCACAAAGAGTAGTTTAGTCAAATTATTAATTGTCATCACCATAAGCCAACATGGCTATTAATCATGAGGTGCTGTGCTGTGTTCTGGTGAGAGGACAACTCTGGATGCTGCAGAGAAGGCCAGTAAGGATCTCAGATAAACAAAATTACCAAAGACTACAACTCTCTGAATTCTTGTGTAATGACCCCAAATTCCAACAACGGCCTAAACGTGGACTCAGAGGCTGAAATATCAGTGGCACTAACAAGAAGAAGCGTGGGCCTGAGTGCTACTGTGGAAACTGAGAAGCTGGAGACTTCTAAGTCCAAGAACACTGAGCCTAGATGAATATCTGTGGCTCTCGAGTCTGTTAACATTTCTGAGAGTTTACACACACAATGGATCAAGCATGAGTATAAAAAAGCCAAACAGATCATGAACAGATTCTCTCTTGGTATACATATATGAACTTGTTCATTTTCTCATGGAAAAACTTTTAGAATGTTTACTGTATAATATGTTGAAAAATAAACAAACAGTACTTGAACATTTTTACTTGATATAGATTTGTGCTTGACAGACCTATAACGGTTTCATAATAGTTTCCTTTTGTAACACACTAATACCAAACAGCATAACTGAAAAACACTACTTCTCAACAGAAAAAATTCATGTTAATAGACAAACAGAACAAGCAGAATAATAACCTCATCCTAACTGTCAGTTCTTCTTCTATCTGCCAGTTAACTCCTTCAAACACCCATTGGCTTATATCAGACAGAATTTCTGAAAAATTAAGGTAGTGTTGGACAGGGGTCCTAGGGCATCCCAACATGTATCAAAATTGCCTTCCATGCTCCCTGTAGAGCACAAGTTGACTTTCTCGGCCAATTATTTTTAAACAAATGAAAAATCAAGATCTGGAGGCTCCCAGGCTGCTGAGGGGGGCTGCATTTGGGCCCCTGGGGGCCTGCCTGCAATCTATGGGATGATATTGGTAAAAATGAAAAAAAAAGTGGTAAATTTATTTAATGAAATAAATCAATTTATTTTATTTCTTTGATTCATTTATTATAAGTTTTTTTTTCTCCATCCCTATCAATCATATTCCCAATAAAGCTTTCTATATATGCACAATGAACATCTTTGGCTACAGTACAGAGCCACAAAAAGTACAAGCTAAATTGAAAGTCCGGTTCACACTGAGCTGTATGTCAAGTAGTCAATGGGAAATACTACAAACCTAACATTTCTAGTCTCAGAGCTTTTCCTGTACTGCTTGTCAATATTGTTGCCCCCTTAGTTAGCTAGCATTAGAATTTCTATTATTCTGTTTTAATGCATTTTCAATACATTGGGTACTTTTGAAAGAAAGGCGGGGCAAAATATATGTTAAATAAATAAATGATAAACAAAAAGCAAAGTGTGCTGCTTATATACCGCCCCATAGTGCTTCAAGCACTCTCTGGGCGGTTTAGAAGTTAATTATCCAGGCTACACATTGCCCCCCGCTAGCGAGCTGGGTACTCATTTTACTGACCTCAGAAGGATAGAAGGCTGAGCCAACCTTGAGCCGGCTCTACCTGGGATTGAACCCCGGGTCATGAGTACAGTTTTGGCTGCAGTACAGCAGTTTAACCACTGCGCCACAAGGCTCTTATTATTTTCTGTCTTATTATTTTCTTAGAACACTGTCTTATTATTTTCTTAGAACAGGAAGTATGAATGCCATGTCTTTTTAAAAGGGAATGTGTGTTTTCCCTACCATTTCTTTTTTCAGGGAACTTTGCAAAAGAAAATTTAAGTTAGCTGCAGCTTGTTGCTGCCTTAACCTGAGTCCATTCATGCTGTCAAATAGAGTACAGTAGTTCTCTACTGATCCCCATTCCAAGTACTAATCAAGCCTGAAACTGCTGATGAAACCAGACATGATCTGGTGTCTACACCATAGTATGATAGTTTCATCAGTCTTCCTATGAGGTGTCTGGCAAGCCAGACAAATGGGAAAACTCTGGCTGGTGCTTGCTTGCAAACCAGAATTACAAACTAGAGTCTAATGTTAATTTATAGGAAGCACCAAGCCATAGTTTGTCTGCTTGGACCAAACAGCACACTTGGGGTCAGGGGGAGGATCTGGGAAGGAAAAGCTGAAATTTGGGTGTGTAAAGGGGGAGAGGAGAGGAGGAGAAGGAGTGTGTGACTTCAAGGAGGCCAGGGTTTCTTGACATAACATCAAACTATAGCTTGGCACAAGGATTTTATAACCAAAACATATGCAAAAATCATCTCTCTGTTTAGTTATAAATATAGTTTTCGTTTCTAGTAAAGAAGGACAACATGATGGTGGATACATTACAGGTTTGCCATGGTCTGGAGAATGTTTCCAGATCAGCAAGGCAACATGGAACTAATAGACAGATGTGCCACATGGGGATAGCTTTCACCTGGAAGAATTTCAATAGGCTTCCCTATAAGCAGCTGTTTATTTGCAGCAGCCTTGCAAAGAACACTTGAAAATTCTCCAGAAAGGTTATTCCTTTTGATGGGGAACTGAACCGCAGCTTTTATCAGGCTAAAAGGAAATAATTTTGTGGAAATATCCTGATTCTAAGCTATATCTTGAAACTTTAAGAGGTGGGGAGGGCTCTGCAACACTCTCATGTATGAAAGCCCAGTAAAACTATTTAAAGGATAACATACAGCTATATTCATTGCATCCATTTCTATCTGTATTATAATAACTGCATGGGTCATTTATAAATAATGGGGCACTAAGAAGAAATTGTGGTTCAATTATTAATAGATTATTACTGTCAATGAACAAATGCATAAATTTCATTTTCTTGCAATATACTGTGTCCATTAGATTCCTTTACCCAACTGCATAGACTGGCCCCTATTCCCTGAGCCTGCATAATATATTTATGGAGTTCAGAAAATGGTTGTAGTCATTCTGTTTAGAGCAAAGCAGGAAGTTTAATGTTGCACTTCATTAAAAAAAATCCAAGATGCCTGCACATGGTCCTCCTTGAAAGAAAATAATAAACAGAAGATGTATAGAATTGTGCACTCCAGCCAATGCAGAAGAGAATACACAAGACTGCAAACACAGTGGCACATATAAAGATATGTTTTGACTTGTCTTTGTTTCCAATTAACTTTCCACTCCAGGGTATCTGAGATTATAGTTTGATAATCCAAAAATGCATGAGACTAGCTTCTTTAGGTTGGAAAAAGGCAAAATCATATGAAAACAATTAACTGACTGTATACACCCTATTTCTCTTCAATTATCATTCACCGTACCCATCTCTGTTCATGGAGAGAGAGAAAAATCAGATTTCTTAAAGCCACAGACTAGTCAAAGTAATAGACAAGCCTTCAAAATTATGGCATTCTGGATATAAGAACCTTGGGAAAAGGACTCCTGTTACTCAGTGGAAAAATCTTTTGCTTATATTGGTGAAATATGGATTATATGCTGATGTGACTAATCTCAAAACTCATACAGACAATATAATTAATAATTACATGCTATCAAATCAATTCTGACTTATGGTGACCTTTTGTGGGGTTTTCTAGGCATAAAGCACTCAAAAGTGGTTTATCATTGGCTTCTTCTGGGAGCACACTGGGGATGTACAGCTTGCCCAAGACCACACAGGCTGGCTCTGCTCACAGGAGGCACAGTGGGGAATCAAACTCCCAAGCTCTGACTCTGCTGCTAGACACCTAACTCACTGAATTAAGTAATCACTATGCCCTGAATCAAATTGGTAATCTTAACCAGGGTAGATCTGTCAAACTAATGAGATTTACATAAATCTCAGCTCATCATTCAGCAATTGATTCAATGTGTCTGTTCTAGCTAGAACTAGCAATTGTGGTTAGGCCCATCACAACATTTAGTAAGCCTGTTGTCTCCATCCGTCAGCTTGCTTTTTGTTGTATCTTGCCTGATGAAGAGAACTAGGGATTTTGAAAGCTTAAATCACATTTTTATTGTAGCTTGTAAGTAGTTAGATATAGATAACTAGTTATAACTAGTCGCTTGTAATTAGTTATTTACCTGAATTAAAGCAAAACTAATTTCCTTTGTAAGTGTGATTTAATGAGGGATGACTTCACTATTTTTGTGGAGTAAACGTTTTAGTTACTTTCATAGTTATGAGGTGCAGTGTCACCAAATGATGGAAGAGGAATTATTCAGATGCTGTCTACAATCAGCTGTGAGAGTTAAGGTCACAGCCAAGTGGACAGGATAACTGCTCGATAGCTCAGTAGTTTAAATATCTGGTTGTGGAATTGGAAGTTGAGAGTTTAACTCCCCACTGTGCCTCCTTCATAAGGGTTGGAAGGTACCATAGTGTCCCTTCCAGCTCTGCAGGTCTAAGATATATTATATTATTATATTATATTATATTATATTATATTATATTATATTATATTATATTATACTGTATCATATCTAGAGATGGGGACAAAGCACCATGAACCACAAATTGCCCTCCAGTGGCCCAACGAACGACGAATCAATTCGTCGGTTCAGTGGGTCTTTTTTTTTTTAGACAGCCCCGGCCCCCACAGCCTGCCCCCACCCCCTTCCCAGCTGCCTCCTGCTCCATGGGGGCTTCCGCAGAAACAGAAGCTAGACTGCTGGAACCGTGGTTTCAGTTCCAGCAGCCTAGCTTTTACAAGGAGGAGCAGGGAGGGCTTCCCTTTCGGCAAGCCTGTCTGAGGTGATTCCCCCGCTGTCTTGGCACAGACAGCAGGGGTGGGGGATCACTTCAGTCATGCTTACCCCATCTTTCTATGTCCCAGCGGGCATAGAAACACAAGAGAAGTGGGACCCAAGCAATCCCCCACCCCTGCTGTCTTTGCAAAGACAGTGGGGGTGGGGGATCGCTTGGATCAGGCTTCGCTCCAGGAGCTTGGGTCCCCCTTCCCTCTTCTTGCTATGCCCCGGCAGGGATAGGAAGACGAGTGAAGCCTGATCTAACCAATCCCCCACCCCTACTGTCTTTGCAAAGACAGTGGGGATGGGGTATCGCTTGGGTCCCTCTTCCCTCCTCTTTCTATGCCCGGGTGGGCATAGAAAGATGGGGAAAGCAGGATCAAAGTGGGATCAAAGCAATCCCCCATACCCACTGTCTTTGCAAAGACAGCAGGGAGAAGTCCTTTGGTCAGGCCTCCCCTGTCTATGCCACAGGTCCTTAGAAAGACAGGGGAAGCCTGAGCAAAGCAATCCCCCCAGTCTCTGTAAACAAGGGTGGGTGGGATTCCCTTTGGGCAGGCTTTAGGAAGCTGCCAGAAGGGAAAATGCCTCTCTGCTTAGGCCCCCAAGGAACCGCTGATCTGTGGGGGCATAAGCAGATAGGGATAGACAATGGGACAAATATAAAAGGGTTGCATTCATTGCTTCATATTCATTGAGGTCTCTGGACCCCAAGAATACGAAGCAATAAATATCTGATGAATCAGGGATATTCAGTGAATATTCCGATTCATTTTTATATTCGTCCCTATGTCTAATCGTATCATACTGTATTTAAGTTGGCTGGATAGGTCAGTGAGTTAGGTATCTAGTGGCAGAGTCAGAGGTTGGGAGTTCGATTCCCCACTGTGCCTCCTGTGATTAGAGCCAGCCTGTGTAACCTTGGCCAACCTGCACAGTCCCAGGGCGCCCCCAGAAGAAGGGAACAGTAAACCACTTCTGAGGACACTCTACCTAGGAAACCATGAAATGAGCCACCATAAGCCAGAACTTTATTTATTTATTTATTAAATTTATACCCCGCCCATCTAGACCGAAGTGTACTCTGACTTGATGGCACATGATATGATATTGTCTTTGGATCACCAGTCAGCCACTTGTAGCAGTATGTTTTTTGAAAAAGCACAGCTAAAAGTAAGTTTCTCAGTTATTGCTGAGAAACAAGAAAGCGAAGAATCATTTTTAAAGTTGTAACTCTAATGATAGCTAGGTACTGGGGCACTTGGAATTATAACAATGAACAATTATTCTTTAAAAGCTATTTTCCAAGAGCTGCTTTTTGGTTAGTCTGGTGAAAGTATTACACTATTCAGGATGTTGATGTTTTGCTTATGGCCAATAAAGCTACTTTTGCGTCTAATGTGTCTTGTGGTTCCCCCCACCCCCTGAAAAAAAAAGTTATACAATTTCTTTTCTTTCTTTTTTTTAGTATAGTACCTAAGACAGGAAGATGTGTCCTCTGATAAGACTGAAACACGCACTTCAATAAAATGATACACACACAAGTGGAACTTTGATGAATGACAAGAAATGCAGTAAGAAAGGTCTTGCTGCAAGCCAATGGAGCAATGCATGTGTGCTCTCCACAGCAAAAAAAAGGGTCTTAAATCATCCAAAATCAGCAGAGAATTTAATAGGGCACCAACAGGCTCAGTGGGACTGCTTTGTGTTTTCCTGTCTTGTCATATATCTAACATTTTCAGATTTTTTTTAAAAAAAATCATAGTATAACCTATGACGAGAAATGAAAATGCTGTACGCCAAAATGCAAGCAGGAGCCCATAAATTCAGGTATCTAAAATGTGTCACTGACTTCCAATCAGTTAAAGATAGCTCTAGCCTTGAGCATGCAAGAAGTAATCTTTTTCAGGAGCAGGGAAAAGGAAGGTCAGGATCTACTATGTAATTTGTTATCAGTCAGGAAAGATTTTTGACTTTCAGTAGTTGAACATAAGGATGTGGAGAACGTTCGACTACATTTGTTCACTACATTTCTCCATGCGAAGCTGTTTCAACAGGATGATACAACTCAATGAGGAATGTTCATGTTCTGCCAGATTCCTCATCCCCAGAGCAACAACAAGACAAGCAGTTTTCCCCCTTCAGGGTTTCTGCCATTGTTCAGCAAGACAAAAATAACCCATCCAGTGCTTGCAATTTTAAAAGTTCATGCAACAGGATAGCAGCTTTTGTAGTTTTGCACTTTGTGTGTTCTGTGCCGACTTATAACAGGACTGACTTCTAGCGAGCCTAATAGGGCTTTCAAAGTAAGTGAAATATTTAAGAAGTGCTCTTACCAGTTTCATTCCTCCAGCAAGTTTCCATGACCAAGTGGGGATTTGTACCCTGTTCTCCAGAGTCCTTATCCATCACTCTGTCCATGACACCACACTGGGAAATAGCTTTGCACTATTTGTACAAAAGTATTTTGGTAAACGCAAAATATATTAGTTGAGATTGTCAGGAAGCATCCTGCCCTCTCAGGGGCAAGGGAAAATGTTGTTATTTATCCTTTTCATGGGGAAAAAAAAGCGGCACATGGGGTTTTACTTTCCTAGTTTGAAAATAGCAAGTAAAAATTCTTTGCATAGGATGACTTTACACTAATTATTTCTCAGCATCCATGTTCTTCCTCTGTCAATTAAGAGTCTAAAATTGGTTCTCTTTGACCAGACCTTCATGCAGCTCTACTGACCACTTTGGTTCCTCATGTTGGAATTCCGAACTTCTATTTATTCAGATACAGACTTGTATTTGGAAACACAGGATGTGGTTGGTGAAGTACCACAAATTATTGATTCCATTCTCCATCATTTCAGACCAGTTAGTAGAGTTCAAGTGTCAGGTGTGGGTAGGTGAGACCAAATCCAGGGCTTGAAAAATGTTACTTGTTCAACAACATTCAGAATTTGGGCATTTTTGTTTTGGTTCCCAAAACAAGGTATTGCAAGCTTTTAATGGCTCCCATAAGGCCATAATCTGCCCCCACCAACCACCACCAACCACTATATATGCTTCATGTGGGATGACATCAGGAAGTGACCCAAACCCACTTTGCTATCTTCAATTTCTTGTAGTGGGATTTGGTTCAGATCTACAAGGCTATTCCAGTGAAGACAACCTCCAAAGAAAGCCCCCCCCCCCCAAAAAAAGTCCAGAAGGTCCATATACACTTGCACTTTAAAACTATCAGGGCCCTGTTTTTCTACCTCATGTACTTTTTACAGCATTCCTATTAACTTAGAAACCTCAGTGACAGTAAAGGATTAAAACAGCAGGCCCTCCATTAAGTACTGATTACATTTCTCTTTGAATGGGGCAAAGTCTTTGAAATCCTCCCTGTTAAATGCTGCATCTCACTGCATGATATGATTCTCCTTCAGACCAGAAGCTCACTGCTTTAGCCTACAGATTATAAATTGTAATTCTACGCAAGACTGACATTATTGTTAATGAATGAGAAGTTAGTTCTTGCATTGTTGGCAGCAGAGACATAAAGCATTAACCTAAAATTCTGAGGATGGCACCTCTAACCTTTACAAATCATGCCACATAGTTCATGGCTCTGCTACAAGTTGACAACGTCGATGAAAAAGCACAGAAAGAATACCAAGTGCGCACATTGAGCTGTTGTGTTGTGTTTTAATTCTAGTAAATTTGTTCAAAAATTTGAGATTTTTAAAAAAACTCCATTGAAATTAAATTTCATGAAAAGATTGGCCAGTGACATCCTAACCATAATGAGAGAGCACTTTTTGTTGGTAGAACTACCCTGTTTCCCCGAAAATAAGACCTAACCTGAAAATAAGCCCTAGTATGATTTTCCAGGATGTTCGTAATATAAGCCCTACCCCAAAAATAAGCCCCAGTTAAGTGAAACCCCGCCCTCCACCCTTGTGCAGCAACCAGAAGAAGATGACATGACTGTATTTGAATAAATGTAGTTTGTTGTACATGAAAAAAATAAAACATCCCCTGAAAATAAGCCCTAATACGTTTTTTGGAGCAAAAATTAATATAAGACCCTGTCTTATTTTCGGGGAAACACGGTATGTATGTAATATCAAAGTAAGTTACTAAGACATACAAGCAGTCTTCACAACTAATCTGATACTGTCACTAGTACATAATGAGGCATGTACTTCCACTGACAGGAAAAAACTTAAAAGAAGTTTGTCCATATAAGTTGGTAGCTTGCAAGTATTCAGTTCATCTCTATTTCAGCTCCTGGATTTATCATTCAAATGAACTGACAGTCCATTTATTCAAGTCCTGGCTTTCCCCCACATGGACTTTGGACCACTTCCATTGGTGGTTGGATGTCTACCTGTAGGCATAACTTGAACAAACTTACTTACATGTCTAAAAGCATACGGCTTTTATCATACCTTTCTCGCCCCACAAATAAAACCCAAGATAGCCAACATAATCCATGGAATATCGCAAAGTAGACATTCCATCTATTTTCTGTAATAATGGATGGGTTTGCCAGTTTCTACTATAGCTTGAGATCTACAAAACTGAGGCACCTAAAACTTGACATGGCCAATGCATAAACATGCTCTGCATCTGTGGTAATATTTCCATTCTGCTCTTTGAACTTTTAAAGTCCTTATTTCCATTCCCATGGCCACAAGGACACTTTCCTACTGTGATCGAATGCACTCACTTCTGCAGTACATCACTCTTGTGCACTCTTATGAAGTCACTCTTTCCCACTTTAATTATTAGTTTTAAAATCATTTGTATGATAAACCTGTTTGCCACATTTTGGAATCAAATAACATAAAAGCCTTAAATACTTATTTCCAAATTATATGGATTGGAAACTAATGGAGTTTGAATACATGTGATAAAAACTTATTATTGTCTTCTGAGGGGGGTGGGGCAACAGGACTGAAACAGACTCTGGAATAAGAAAATTAGACAACCAGCCAACAACAAACAGAAAAATAATCCAAGAAATTTGAGCTCCTGTCAAATTGGATCTGTTGGAGTTACTCCACCCTTGCTGTTCACCTATTGGTGTAAATATTTGCAAAGTTCATTTGCAGGGTGCTGCAAGCATGGAGTTTTGTGTGTGTGTTTCAATTTAAGGAGCAGATGCTGCAAGGAAAAAGAAATCAAAAGCATCTGTGACTCCTGATAAAATATTTAAACCTATGTGTGAAACATTCACAGCTTATTTTTCACACAAATTTAGATGATTCAACAAATCTTCTGCATTGTTTGAGTAAACTTTTATTCCTGTTAAAAATTTAGAAGACAGGAACTTAATGTCCTTAGCATTAACTTAAATTATGGGGACTCATAAAACAGTAGGCGAGACACTGTTAATCTTGGAGGAGCAATAGAAAGAAATGTAAACAGAGAAAGAAGACCGCTTATCTGAAGCTGGTATTTTCTGAGGCAGATGAGACCTCCACTGGTGCCCATCATAGACAATGCCTTACAACAGGATATTTTCCTCCACAGCAAGGTAAGTTCTCTGTCACCATTTAGATTCCATGGAGACTGAACACGGTGTTATGAGGAAGATGGAAAGATATTATTACTGGACAGGATATGGTTGAGAAGCAAAGTGTAGGATTGGGAGAGGGGTGAAGAAACAGGACAAGAAGGAACTGCTGTCATCCTGGTTACAACATGTTAAAATATTTCATTTAATCAATGTGTTACATGTATTATGTGCTATCAAGTCATTTCTGCCTAATGGTACCTGTAGGGTGGTTTCCAAGATCTGTGAAGTGTTTAAGGAGTGATTTTAAAATTAACATTTCCCCATTGGGTTTCTATGGCACAACAAGGGTTTTATCCAAGATGTCCTGAGTCCTAGTCTGACAGTTTATCTAAGACTGGCTCTCAGTGAATTAGGTATGGATGGGGAAATGTAGTAGTCTAGGTTTCTCCTGGATTTTAATCTCTTTAAACCTCAAGTTTTAGCCATCCCAAGTATGAAGACATTTATGGATTTTGTTTAAATTTATCAGGCATGGAGTGAAGTGAAGTTCTCTCCAGTCACACTGGTGAAACTCAACAGGTACAGCTATTGACTGCATAAAGATGGCCATGATTTTGTCTGCCATGCAGGTATTCAGGATGAGTAGACTGTCAGAGAAAAAAGAGATGGCAGCCCTCATTCAGTATGAACATGGTTGAATATCCAGGGATTCATACTTAATAGTTAGAATCCATGCAATTCTGTGGTGTTGAATTAATTAGGCTGTCATGCCATTTTCAGGCTCCATGTTTTTAATTGTGAACTTATGGCAGCCATGATCCTGGCACAGCTAGATCTCCAGGGAAAGCAGTCAATACCACAAAGACTATTAAACAGAGGGCTACATAAGAGGAGGGCCATGTCCAGTACAATATGGCCACAGCAAGGGAAGGAACTATCAGGACCCTGGACAGCATACTTCAGGGCTTAATGATTAGAAGGCAAGTAATTTGAATGTGTAGGAAGGCTTGTTAGGTCCAGATCTTTTCAGAGGCTCTGCCCACACTAGATGCCAGCTGTTGCCCTTAGTTATTTGTGTAGCCTCATACTCCTAAAGTGATAATGATTCAAGAATATATAGGGAAGTCATTCTCAAAATCTGAAGTCAAGTAGACTTCACTGCTACTTCAGGCCTTAAAAATACATGAGGGGATGTTGAAGTTTTTCGCTGTTGAATTTCTGGACCTTGGGATGCACCATCCCTCTGGAAGCATCCTTTGTCACTCAAGCAAGGTTGAACTAGAACAGAGAGGGCCCTTACAGTCTTTTGTTGTGTAGGATAATCCTAGGGTCAAACTGAGTCCACAGGGTCCGTCCAGGATCTGAGGATATTAATTTGTCTAGCTATGCAGGTGGTAGTGCAACATGCATTTCAGTGTATCCCTTCATGGTGCAGCCACACACAAACCTGGAGACTCCCAGTGTGACCTCTGGAACCTCTTGGCAAAGCCATGCGACCAGCAAGGCAGTAACAGCTGCAGGAACAATGATATAGAAAGGGGAAGGGTTTCATATACTGCTACCTCAAAGAGACACCATTGCTTCAGAGAGCTGGGAGCCATTTATACCACCCTGCCAGTGATATCTGTGACACCAAAGAAATCTTCCTACCAAGAAAGGAAGTAGATGTTAAATTGTAGTTATTTTTTTAAAAAAATTAAGGTAGTGTTAAAATGACGTTCAGAGGTAGAAGATATATGAATTGCTCTACTATATAAACTGCTTTGGGAACTTTTGGTTAAAAGTGGTACTGATGATATGCGTACAAAGCTCGGAAATGTTATGTTTCCCAACTAAAACTAGCTGGAGGTTCTGGGAGTTGGATTCCAACATGGAAGAGTTTCCAAATTTAGTATTATATGTTGATTCATAATAAGTAAGTTGGATCAATGGACCTGCCTTTGAATGTACAAACTACTCCAACTCTGGACAAGACTATTTGTCAAATGAGTGTGTTTTATTGTTGGGAAAATCCTGAAATCCTGTTCAGTCAGCCCTTTTGCTTCCAACAGTAGTGATTTAGTGCGCTCTAAATGAACCTAAATACATGCCTGTTAAATTTATTTCCTGTTTTATTTGCTGCTAATGCCCTAATGTTTTAAAAATGGTAGATGTTAACCACATACTAAAACAATTTATTTCAGGAGGCTTTTCACCTTCTGCTCTTTTACTTCTGTCTCATATAGAGCTTATATAGGAATTCTTGGTTTCTGATTTTAGTCTCCCAGCAAATAACAGTATTTGATCTCAGGAAGAAAAGCAGCAGGGAGAAAAGAGCACTAAAATATGTCATAAAACTGTCAGAATAAATACATGGACATTGGCTTAGTTATCAATAAGTCACCCAGAAAAAAAACCAGTTGTTTCAATTTGTTTCAATTTCTTTTTGCATTTTGAAAACTAAGACAAGGGATCAATCTATAATATCCATTATAGTGTTCATATCTGTGTTGCTGTTTATTTTGTCCATAATTGGCCATAGTCATGTTTTCAAATGGATTCCTCCACTTTACAATGAGGTCCAGACTTGCATTTCTCATCCTCCACCTTTTATCTGTTTTCTTTGGAGTCATGCTGATCCTTCACTTATTACTATTTAGCATTTTATCTTTGATTTCCAATCTTTGGAGCTCCTTAGCCTTTGGCTAAGAACATTGCTCAAAAGCAAATTCCCTCCACTTAACATCACAAAATTGCTCTAGATCATTTTTCTTGACTCTGACACATCTTCAGAATGATTTCATCACAACCCACTGCCAGTTCCCACCTAAATAAAGTAGTTTTAAAGAAATTTAGCCAATTGGTTTCAGTGTAATGTGGTAAATGTTCTTTCATCATCATCCTGGAAATCTAACAGGACAGAACAGCATATGTGATATGGGGAAAAGATTAAATAGAAGCACATGCTTAAGCTAATCACTAGGGGCTATGGAGTGCAGCCATGGTTGCCGCACCTGAAAAAACAACCAATATCTTTGTGGGAAGAAAACTGAAGGGATGCTTAGCTTCTGAGTTAACAATCAGAATCAAGGCTCAGTCTCTTCTCTGATGCCTTAACCATTTCCCTTACCCATCATTAACCAATGCTGTGTTGAATGCTGTAACACTGTGCAAAGTCCTCCAAAATTTTATTTTTGTCCAAACCTCAAATCAGAAGTCCTTACTTTAAGAAAATGAACAGGGCTAGCTTTCTGGCACTTATTAGCAACCTTACATTTGCATTTCAGCCTCACAGCTCAAACTGCAGTAGCATATCCTTATGATGAGAATACCTACTCTCAAAATTCTAAAAAGAAGGAACTTTTTCTTTTATTATAATTGAACATCTATGTACTACATTCTTTTTGTATTTTCTTTATCTTGTACACTACTTTAAGGGGATTCTAAAAGCAGATTAAAATTAGTTCTAAATAAATCAAAACTTTGGGGAGAGCCAAAATTTTAGAGAGATTTACTTTAGCAACTGAGGATTGTTTTTTTAATTGATATTGTTGTGGCCTTAAATGTGTGTATACTAGGGAGGGAAAATAAGGAGTTGCATCAGTTTATTAATACAATGTTTTATGTTTTGTTCAATGGCATTATAGTTCATATTCCTTACACTTCAGTGTAATGTGAAGATACTGTACTAAAGCATTTTTTAAAAAATAGTAGAAACAGAGGTAAATATTGAGGAAGTCTCAGATAATTACATTCAAGCTAGCCCTTGAGGATGCTGGGAGTAAGACTGGCATGTGCAACCCCATGCATCCTGTATGGGTTTCTATTCTATGTTCAGCCATAACAGCGGCTGAGTATTCCATGCAGCAACTCTTTAGAAGTGTGGGTATCACAGTAAGTTCAGTTCTACCTGAAAGCATTATAAATACAGTCTACACAGAAACATGTTAGCCTTTCAAATGTTCTTGGATTGCAATTCACATTAGCTCTAGCCAGTATAGCCAATTGAATCATGGGAGCTGCAGCCCAAAAGCATTTGAAAGCCTATAGCTGCCCACCCCAAAACAGAACAACAAGCTTTGATCAGTGAGTAATTGTGTGTTCGCTATTAATGCTTTTCTTATGGGTTCAGATAAGCATTTTTCATTAGATCACTTGCAAATAGCAATGTATCCAGGTTCTTTTTCAACATTTCATGAATTAAGGGGTGGCCATATTCTGTTTTTCAAATTTCTCTCTAGTGTAAGCAAATAGCATAAAATTGACTTGGTAGTGAACCTATCAATTTTTTTTCCTTGCATAAAATGTGATCTTGTGTTTCTCAGTAGCTCAGGAATCTTCAAAATAAAGCATCTCATTTTTTATAAGAATGAAAGTGAATCTGTGTTCTTGCCTTTCACTTCCTGTCAGCCAGCCCAACACAAGCAAATGAGTTAAATCTACCAGAACTGATTTGCCATTAATGAGGGTCAAAATAATGTTAGTAGTATAGATTCTACACAAAATTATGCATTTTGCTAAAGTGAAAAATGGGCAGACCTGGTTTAATGGCAAACTCCTAAGCAGAGTTGGAAATGTTTCTTTTTTTATTCTAAGGGCCTAATCACATGGACCATTTGAATCATTTCTTTTTCTTTCTTTTTTGTATTGGTTTGATATATCTGTATGTATAGTCGCATGGTATATATACCACTGGGCCCATTCACATGACTTTCAGTTCATTCAGTACTTTTTTGCTATTTGCACCAGTTCTGTAGGCTACACAGGACTTCATTTTCCATCCTGTTTATGGGTCCCTGCTGTCCTAAAATTTTAGTTTAAAAAAAATAATAAAAAGTGATATATCACTATTTTTCTCTAACTTCCAACTGTTAGTCGATGTCACCAGCAGCCCTTCCTCCCACTCTCCCTCCTTTTTTTAAACTGGGAGCCTCATGGCTCAATGGTTAAACTGCTATACTGCAGCCAAAATTCTGCTCACAATCCAGGGTTCAGTCCCAGGTAGCCAGCTCAAGGTTCACTCAGCCTTCTGTCCTTCCAAGGTAGGTAAATTGAGTACCCAGCTCACTGGAGGAGCAATGTGTAGCCTGCATAATTAACTTGTAAACCATCCAGAGAGTGCTTTAAGTGCTATGGGGCAGTATATAAGCAGCACACTTTGCTTTGCTTTTGGGTGCCGGGGAGGGGTGGGAAGACTGTTTCCTTCTAAGCAATGTATTTTGTGCTGCTGCTGCTGCTGCAAGAACTTTCCATGGATAGTAAGCAATTTATTGCTAAGCACTTTATTAAAAACTTTTTTAAAGTGTACAAGTGTGGTGGCCATGCAGCGGCCATGGCACCCAAGAACCTGACCCATTCGTATAGTAAATAAATTGACAGCTGCATTCACACAGGACAAAACGATAAGGATTGAATTGATACAAGGATAGGATCATTTTTAAAAGGCCATGCAGGCGAGGTGGAAAAATCCGGATTGACTGGCCAAATTAATCGATATTACACGTGCACTGTGTGAACAGAAGTGTATAACGTTACTTAAATAACCATAAAATCGGTATAACTGGGCTTCTTTTGGCACCTATATTTATGCCCTAACTTGCAGAGTCACTTGACTACCACGGGCTTTGGACTTACTGGCCAACAGATTCTGGCAGTTGTAGTCCTCAGAGAAGCTTTTCCAAACACTGCACTTACTCCTGAATAATAGTGCATAGAAGCCTCATATGCCTTCTAAAGATCAACGAACTGCCAGAAATATGTAAATGCTTTTACGCAGATGAGCACTGTGTGAGAGAGACAGAGACTAAGGAGCTTTAACAATCTCTGAATCATGACATGACTCAGAGAATTAACCCAGTCTGTGAACTGAATGATGGGCTAGATGGGTTTTAGATGCAGTCTTTTACAGGAAATGCCAGCAAGACTAGTGAAATAACAAGAGCAACCAGAGCGCACTAGAAAACCAAGAGTTCAATCCAGTTTTGGTCCCAATTGGAGCAGGCCCATTGAAATCAGAGAGACTTACCTAAGTGTTGACTAACAAGTCTGATTCTTGTCAATGTATCTACTATAGCTGAGACTAAAATTAGTTTTAGCCCTTGCAAATCCACAAGTATTTTTGAGTCTTTTTCTCTACCAGAAAGATTAAGCACTCACATACATATTTGTTTCAGATAAGTGGCTTAAGTTTTATTGGAGGAGTCAGTGAGACTAAAAGAACAATTCTGTGTGCTTATTGAGTGCAACAGGACTTACTGCAAAGTAAATATGCATCCAACTGAAATACCAGATTATACTCTTGAATTGTGTTCTTCATTATTGTTTATTAGTCAAATTTATAAGTCGCCTTATGCATTCATTAAGTGAGGTGCAAAATCAAATAAAAACATGGATGTTTATACAGGCCTTCCCTCCAGTCAATACCTGATCTTTTTATCTTTTCGATTTATCTTTATTTTTTGTTTTATAATTGTTATGGAAATTGTTTTTGTAATAATTTTGTGATTTTATCTGTTGTTTTATGTTGTTTGGAAGCCGCCTAGAGTGGTCGCAAGACCAGATAGGCGGGGTATTAATAATAATAATAATAATAATAATAATAATAATAATAATAATAATAATAATAATAATAATAATAATAATAATAATAATAATAATAATAATAAATAGAAAATGAATTCAAAGCAAGAAAAATACAGCAATGATAATTTTAGATCCAAATCTGACAAACAAAGATAAAGCAAGTGCCAACACCAGTAAAAGTTATCTTATTACATAAATGAAGTAAAAAAAATTCTGATGTGGAATCCTCTAAATTCCCAAAGAAGTTAAATGGAGAAGAAAGGGAATTGGCAACTGTCTTTCCTGCATAGTGCAGGAAAGACCGTTTTTCCATCATCACTATCAAGTATTCTGAATCCTTCACATTTATTCTAAAACTGCATGTTTTGTGGGTAGTCTGAAAAGAAGTTAAGAAATCCATTAAAGATTTAATATGAAATAAAAATAACCAATCATAACAGCATTTAAAGGTTATAATGGTAGCAATTCAAACAGTTGAAGTATTGGAGTTTAAAAGCATATTGTTCTAGAGCCAAAAAAGATAGTAATGTAGGCACAAGGGAAAGACTTCCACAAGGAAAGAAAAATCCATCAAGAAGGTCCTACTCTGAGTACTTACCTCAGCACAGATTCTGAGAGTGGATTCTGTCAGACATTCCAAAGGAGAATGAACTCAGACATTCTTATATCTCCTTAAGCAATAAGTACTGTGGTGGGCCCAACTCAAAGTGCTGGTTCTGACCTGTAAATCCCTGTAGAGCTTGATATCACAGTACAAAAGCAAATGTCCTGAGACCATCAGCAGAGGCTCCTCTGTGGGTGGCCTCTCTATCTGACATTCAGAGGGTGGTTACAAGCAAGAGGGACTTTTTGGTGGTGGTTCCATTTGTGAAGTGAATACTCTACAAAGAAACATTATCCTGGTACCCATTTTAATATCCCTTAGGACCCAAGTCAAAAGATATTTTTACTGCCCAGGCTTTCAAAAATCATGTTAACATTATTTCATTATTGTTCTCTGCTGTTCATGGTTATTGACTTCCTAAATTAACTGGCTCAGTGGTTTAGGTGTCTGACTTTATAGCTAGAGGTTAAGAGTCTGATTCCTGATTATGCCTCCTGTGAGTAGAGCCAGCCTGTGTGGCCTTGGACTAGCTGCACAGTCCCAGGACGCATCCAGAAGAAGGAAATGGTAAACCACGTCTGAGGACTCTCTACCTAGGAAACCATGAAAACAGTATCCATAAGTCAGACCCAGAATTGACTTGATGGCACATTATTATTATTATTATTATTATTATTATTATTATTATTATTATTATTATTATTATTATTATTATTATTATTATTATTATTATTATTATTATTATTATTATTATTATTAAGTTGAAGGACAAGATGGAGTCCACCACCTTTCATTTCATAAAAAGAAATTGGCTGAACTGGCAGTTGACTCTTCCTTCAGCACTAGCAAGTGAAAATCAGACATTGCCTTGTGCCACCCCTGAGTACAGCAGGCTGGTTTAGGTGTTCATGGCATCCGAACTGGTGCTTAGGTAGATTCACCCTTCAGTGTAAGGAAATTGCCCTCCCCCTACCCATTGCCAGATTCCTGTTATTACTTGAAGAGAAGGAATTTTTCATTTGCACAAATGCTTCTATATATTATCTCTGTAGCTCTTCAGTGATTCAGCTGCATCTCTTGAGCCAACAAAAGTATGTATTTTGCAGCAACTGACATACTCTTCAAGAGGCCAATCGAGTACAGTGGTGCCTCGCTAGACGATTGCCTCGCAGGACGAGGAATTCGCTAGACGATGGCTTTTTGCGATCGCTAATGCGCTTCGCAAAACGATGTTTCCCTATGGGCAATTTTCGCTAGACGACGAGTTTTCCCCATTGGAATGCATTGACTAGCGGTCAATAGCTGTCAGTGCATTCCAACGGGGACCCGCGCTCGCTAGACGATGTTTCCCTATGGACGATCTTCGCAAGACGACGACTTTTCCGTTGGAACGCATTGAAGAGATTTCAATGCATTCCAATGGGGAAACGCGCTTCGCTAGACGATGTTTTCGCAAGACAGCGATTTTCGCGGAACGGATTAACATCGTCTAGCGAGGCACCACTGTGGCAATTCATTGATATTTCATACAGCTCTGCCCTCCAAGAAAGGAGAACATTCAAAGAACAGGAGAGAAGGTGGCGGCGGAGGCAGTGTCTGCTGCCTTACTCTGCCTAATGGTAGAGCTGGTCCTGCTTGCCGTAATTGGGAAATATATCTGAATAAACCTGGACAGCATTTTGGGCTGAAGAATAGTGCCATCCTTTTTTCTTTATTGCTTCTAAAACTTTATAACATCCCAGATTTTCATCAATGGCAATATGTCCAGTTTCCAAGTTACACCCTGGTTCACAACCCTGTTAAGCAGAAATGCTTGGATTTACAAAAGCACCTTTGTTGTTTCCTTTAAAGCACACATGGCAAAGAGAGGACTCCAGTCAGCCCGGTTTAATACAAACACTAGCAAATCCTGGAGACCCATAAATCAAAACCGGGAACCAGCCTCTCACTACTAAAACCATATTCCTGTCACTTCCTTCTGCAATGGCTACATAGATGTTTCCAGCGTATGGAGGAGTGAAGGAAGGGAGACTGTCATAAAACTAGACTGGCCCCCATGCTGATGTGAGTTGCCCATATGTTCCACATGATCTCCAAAGGCACGCCTAAGCTGCCAGATACTCCTTTCAAGCACCTGATGCTCTTATACAGCACATGCTTTTATTGTTGTCCCCCCTCCACACACTGCATGACAGCCCACACCAGGTCCATGCAGGAGATTTGTCACATTGTGTAGCCAGTTTGCTTAGCAAGTGTCTCAAAGTTGGTTGACGTTGCTGAGGAGGCCCAGGTTTCCAAGCCTGAGGTGGCCCCATTATGAGGGAGGGTGTGGTGGCCACCTCAGGCAGCAGATTCTGACTATCCTGAAAGGGCAGCATGTTGTTGCCGTGTTTCCCCAAAAATAAGACAGGGTCTTATATTAATTTTTGCTCCAAAAAAACGCATTAGGGCTTATTTTCAGGGGATGTTTTATTTTTTTCATGTCCAACCATCTACATTTATTCAAATACAGTCATGTCATCATCTTCTGGTTGCTGCACAATGCTGCATAATGGTGGAGGGCAGGGTTTCACTTAACTAGGGTTTATTTTGGGGGTAGGGTTTATATTACGAGCATCTTGAAAAATCATACTAGGGCTTATTTTCAGGTTAGGTCTTATTTTCGGGGAAACAGGGTAGCTGTGGAATGGAGCATTGTTGCATTTCTTTTCTGCCAAGGACGAGGAGAAGTCTTTGTGAGATTTTCTGCCATGCTCCGAAATAACGTGGCTAGTTTTATCGGTGCTATACATGTATCTTGACTTTGATCAGTGCAGAGGGATGCCATTTGCTGTTGTGCCTTAGGCAGCAAAATAGCAACTAAAACTCAACCATGTCTTTGAAAAAGAAGGTAACCTCGGGGTTCAATATTTGGCCACAATTTTATTTTATTAACAGGAAAATCAATGGTATGAAAAATGAACTAGTGAGTAGAGGGAAGGATTTTGAAGATGTGATTCACTAACTTATTCAGGGAGCTGGATCACAGATTTTATGTACTAACACCCAGGGGGCTAGCTAGATTTGAGTGGCCCAGGTTCAAATTACCATACAACTGTGAAAACTCACTGATTGTCCTTGGGTCATTTGCTGTCTTTCAGTCCAATCTACTTCACAAAGTTCTTGTAATGATAAAAATGGGGCGACCTTAGGCTTCTTGGGGGAATGGCATGATATAAATCTAATGAAGGAGGAAGAGGAGGGGAAGACAACAGTGGAAGTGATGGAATCTCACCTTCCAGTACCAAAAAAAAGCAACTCTGATGTGAGAAACCAGCATAATTATGCCCTTCTGCTCTTTGAACAATCCTTCGTGAAAGATAATGGTACTTAGCTCTTAGCCTCAAGAAAGATGTCCCTCTTTCTTCCATTTATCTACTGAACTAAAAAGGTTTTCTGAGGTATTCCATGGCAGGTGGCTATGAGCAGAAATAAACTGCACCGTCATTTTCATAGTCTAGAGGTTCACTCTTCATAGGGACCCTGTGAAAAGGTCTCATTTCTTTGTTCATAGAAATAAATGCTTACTGCCCACCACTTCATCTTAATAAGATTGTTGAAACCACTTACAACTATATTTTCCTTTCATGCTGTTTAATGTGAACATATTGGCTCCTCAGTGTTATTTTCCTTATACTGTATCATTTTTGCCAGATCAGAAAACATAATTAGGCCAATGAATAATTGTTTGTTGCTCTTCATTTTGGCATTCTGTAAATTGCAATATTCTGATTGATTTGAGAGTGCAGACACTTAGTGCATAAGCATCCTTCATATTTGTTAAAAATGGTGAAACTCATGTTTGGGTATCTTCATTTTTTTGTGTTAGGACCTCATATATTAGAGTAATTCATGCAGAGTCATCTATAATTCACTATGCAGTCACCATAACCATAAAGTCTGAACATGTGTAGTTCCAGTGAGTAATTAGCTAGTGCAAACTGCCAATGGTAAATCACAGATCAGGGAGACAGTTTTCCTTTTTAATCTCAGGGATCATTGGTGCCTATTAACAAATGACTTAACTGAGTCAGAAAACCTGGGTGTTCACCACTCAAGATAGTTCCAACAATAAAAGCCAGGAGTATTTTGCCACTGGCCCGAATCCAATTGTTACTCTTTCTTGGAGCAGAGCCGTTGAATCAGTGAGAACTTTACATCATCACTTTGTTAGTTCCATTGATTCAACTGGTCTGCAGCAGTTGAGTGGAACAACTGGTTGGATTTAATCCTTGGTGTTCTGGCAAGGTCTGAGCATGTGGTTCATGAATTCTGTGAGACTTCAGGTTAGCCTGAAACCACAAGTCTTTTCACTCTATCCATGTCATTTTCAATTATGAAAAAGACCCGAGCACCTAGCCCTATTTGGACATTCATAAAGAGTAACCATGGATCACACACAGACATGCTGGACTTGTGCACTGAACACACCTTCTCCACCCAGGTTGGCCCCACAATGAGAGGGGAAGAGCTGAAAGAAGACTGTAAATATGTCCCGCGGATTGCATTCCCTATCACCACAATAGTTGTTTTTATTATCAGTGTTATTATTGCAATTTATGCTCTGCCGTTAATGTGTCTTGTATTTCACAGAGGGACATAAAAACTAACATGTCCCTGCCTTGTGCAGGTTGCAATCTTAACATTCAACATAGTGATAGACAAAACAAGGAAAGGAAGAATGACAAGGCTAATAATCAAGAATGTGAGGAAATGCAGTTGAATGTATACACTTTTCGTTCTCTCAAACAAGCAAATAAGGCAGATGAAAGTCAGGAGACATTAACAAGTCTAAGTTCAAGAGATATGGACAAATGTTTATTGAATCTATATATATAACCATTCCATAACACTAAAAGATATATATGCTTGTCTAGACAATATAATCCCCAAAGGCAGGAGTGAACAATATGGGACTAGCATGCTGAGGCAGACATTTAATTTTGCATTCCCCCAACTGCTGTTGAATTTAGCAGTGCAATGCCATTTTTAAACGAAATGGGGATTTAAACAGGGCATGAAAGGAGCACACACTTCAATTTATAGGAGAATTATATTCCCTGAAGCCTCCTCCAAGTGCAACTGAACTTTAAATCATGATGTATACTCTCTGTGCATCTTATGTTAAGCCAGCAATGTTGTGTGGGTTCATGGTTCTGTCCTCTTGACTTACTGAAGTGGCCTGTTCTTGTCCTGTACATATCAGTATGATATCATCCAAAGCATCTACAGATCCTTGTTGACTAATCCATTGTTTACCACCTTGAGCAATCTCAAGATTGTAATCGTAGGGACCTTCCTTAAAGAATACCAACGTCTGCAAAATCCACCAGCAACATGAGGCCCATGGAGATTTGCAAGGCAAGCCATATATGGGCATAATCTTTGGGTTTTTTGGTAAGCAGGATCCTAGCAAATGTGCCATTTCATAATTTAGTACCAGTTAGGAGGGCAGAAATATCCATTAGTTAAGTATAGCAGGGAGTGTGTGGCTCTCTAGCTGTTGCTGGACTACAACTTCTATCATCCCCAACCAGCACAGCTTATGGCAACAGCTGGTAGAAACTGCAGTCCAGCAATATGCACAGGGCCACATGTTCCCACTCCATGTTGTACAGAGAGCCCTTTGTTTAGGCAACCACTTGAAATGTGATGGGAGACAGTTCCTAGTTTGCTTCACTGCCATGAGGCCACAACTTAATGAGACTAGACTTTGTGATATATGGCATTTCATCCATAATTTGAAAAATGAAGCTTTATTTTCAAACTTGCACCTCCATTATAAATATGGAACAGATGTTTGGGTATCTTTTGTCCTTTCTGGCAACCTCACATTCATCACTATACAAAAGCCTGTCATGTGCCAGAACAGAATGTATGGAAAGCTCTGATTATCCAAGTGGTCAGGAGAAACTCTCCATTACTCAGTGTAATGTTATCTAAAACAGAGGTGCTGGAAGTTCCTTCGCACTGCCCAGCAAAGTGCTTAGTGTGAGAAATATTCCTCTGGCAGTTTGAAGTACTACAAGCTAGGATTTTGTTTTGCTTTTCTTTAAGTCGAAGTGCTCTGTATATAAGGGCCCTGAGGAGCTCTGGGCTGTTCTAAAATTCTTCCAAGTTAATTATGTATTTGTGCTGCATCTAATATATGTTTGGGGTTCCATTTCCCCCTATAACACAACTGAACCCAAAATAATCAGTGAAAAATATTTTGGTATTTATCTGTTTCAACTACTTTAATCTCTTTCATTTATATATGGAAAAGAAACATATGACGCTCTTCCAGATAAGCATGTTCTTGCACATGGAGAACACATGTGCCTTTCATACACTACAGGGGTGGCAAACAATCCAATTTTTCTACATCAAAACTCTCTCTTCTAGTTCAAGGGCAGATCTTTCTTCAAGCTAGAAAGATCAATATAGTTGTGAAGTAATGGTGGTTGCAACAGATAGGACATGTATCTGGCTGGAGGCAGTTCTGAGCAGAAAAGCATGGCTTATATCTGAAGCTTGGAAAAGCTGGGGTATGAGCTCTAACACCCATAATTCTCCCAGCCAGAATTCTGGAAGTGATCGTTCTGTAATCCATGGCAGCTGCTGACTTTAGCTTTAGATGGGGTAAGATGGCCACTTCAGTTAAGAGATTGGAGGTACTGTATCGTGAAAGGATGGCAGATTGTGAGTTATCTAATTTCTGTAGCTCATTACAGTAATACTGACCTTTCCATAACTGGTTTCACCAGAAGTTAAATCATCACGCTCTTGGCTCCTATTGTCCCCCAGGGAAATAAAATGATGATTTTTATTCTTCATTTAATAAATGCAATCAAATGGTAAGGAAATGTTGTTTGAGCATACCAAAAAAGTTGTCTGAGCACAGGAGACCTGTTGAACATGTTTTGAAACTGCATTATCTCTTGACAAACAGACTTAAAATTAATAGAAAGCAGTAAAGGGGCAGACCTTGGAACATATTTTAAAAAGTCATCTGTTAATTAAAAGGTGGTTTATTAATATGACCATTTACTTGCTATTGAAAGAAGGATGTGTTAGCTCTTACCCTTTGTTTTTGTTTTTCTAAATACACCTCAGAACTGTTGGGCCTTCTTAATGGTAAAAAAGTAGTGTGTTGCAGATAATACCATTACTTTTAACACATTATTTCCAAGCTGTTGCTCAGCACATTTAAATAAAACATGGCTTCATAAAAGGATACCAGGATGGGTAAAGAAAGAAACAGAAAAGACAATTGTGGTTTTAATATCTTTACAGCTGCTGGGCCTGCCACAAGATCTTCAATGGAGCCATTAGGAAAATTTGTGCCAGCACCACTGGCTTTGGAGAAAGGCTTGAGTGCAATGGGTAGACTCCAAAGAGGCGCCATGCCCTACAGTTCTGCTCCTAGCAATGCAAGAGGCTTATCCCAAGTATTAGATTACCAGATGCCCTGGTTTGTACTAATCCATTAGCTATTGCAGCTGCATTCCATGGCTTTTATAAGAACTTACACAGCTGTGAATCCATAAGGTGTCTCTTAAAGTGATGACTGACTTTGGAGAATACCCCTCCCTTCTCCAGCACCACAGGATGGAACTGCTCCAGAAGCCCATCCCCATCTGACTGGTTAATCCTAGGATGCCTCTGCAAAGAGGAGAGGGGGAGCTCCCTTTAAAACCTTTCTTCCTGTAGTGTTTTATGATCTGGAGAAGACACGTTCGCTGCATATATCTTACCATGAAGCCGTGCTCACATTATAAGATCAACAAAGAAGATAAACATCTCCTCCTGAATAACTCAGTGCTGCTCATTTTTGCTCATATGGACTTAAAAGCAAGGGAGGCCAATAAATCTATGCCTTTCTCATAATTTACATTATTTAGGTACTGTATACACTTATTAACCTGCATCATTACTGTAAACAGTCATTTGCAGCAGGCCAAAACAGGACTGTTGTTATTTTGCACAATGTATCTGCCATACATGCCCGTGTCTGCCGCTGGTATTCTAATGTCTGACTTTCATGTGGCTGGTCTGCAGAGTCTTGCCCCACAAAAATGAAAAACACATCAGATCAATGCTGCCATTTGCTTCCAGTGCTTCTTGGCAAATGTTCACCACAGGGCAAACGTTTCTACTTCAGGTTGGAGGAAAGATCATCAAAAATATATTAATGTGCTTTTCTGTGCATCATAAATGTAGCTGAAGAAACATTGGAAAACTTCTGTTTCCCCCACACTTACCTCCTGATACTTTGGAATCAGGGAGAACAGAAGGCAGATTGGGATGTATTTATTTATTTCCTAGAAAATGTTTCCAAATTGCCAGCATTTTAAAACAGCAAAAACCAAAGTCCTTTTCCCCCTCCTCAGTCAGGCAAGCAAGCTTGAAGGCAAACAAAACAGGAGTAGGTGTGTGTATATGAAAGGATTTGGGTGAGAGCTCCAGTTCTGGCACTAAAAATAAATTTATTGGGCTGGGCAAAATCCTCAGAGGCATTATGTTCCACCCATCTATGCTCACCTCTTTGAGCCACTTTTTTACACCCAAGACAGAAACTGTACCTAAAAAGAGAGACTGTTTTTTACTAGTGCACCACTTAAATTTAATCTCCATTTGGGCTGATGTGGGGCTTGCCATATATCTTACTGCTTCTGCTCCAAGCCAGTAGAGGGGTCATGTGTGCGTTGGCTAAAAGGCAGTGGATGGACAGTTTGCTGAGTGCTTGAAAGCCCTTTTCTTCTAATGGTGGGGATCAGCAAGTGAGAGTGTGTCTACACAGAAGTGTGTCCTGGATTGATGTGAATTCTCTACACATCCTAGTATTTAAACCGATATTGCCATTTGTGAAGGACTGCTGGGTCACCACAGAGAGGATCCACCTACCACTACCCTTGTGCTCCCTGGTGTGGGTGCTTGCCAGGTGGGTCAGTGCACTAGAGACTGGGGAAACTTCCTGTGAGCCCTTTCTCCTGATATCTTTTGAGACACTTGCTCATTGGTGCTCCAGGGAGAACAAAACAAGCAGGTTGTTGTTCCTGGTTGCAACCCAACCCTACCGGGTAGAAAACTTAAAACTTACAAAAATACTCAAGAGACTTCCAGGTGCACAAGACACTGAATTTTATTTCTGAAAACCCCTCCAGCTGTCTGAATGAAGACACAGTTGTAAAATTTTTCTTATTTTTATTGAAGAAATGTTATTAAAACATATAAGTTCCGCAAAAGGCTTAATGACTCTAGCAAAATTATTATAACACAAAGAAGTTCCATTTTCAAGTTGCAAAAAAGCAGTTTCAGAGATCTGGGCAGTTAGAAGTCATTTCCCACTGAAAACAAGAAAGTTTGAGAGGCAGGGCTTCAGCGCGACGAGCAAAAGGAGGGGGTGGGGCTTAGGAAGTGGCAGGGAAAGCAGCGAGCAAAGGGATCCTGCAGCCCTTTGCTCGCTGCTTTCCCCCTCCTTTTGCTAAGCCCCATGGGGCTTAGCAAGTGGAGGGGGAAAGCAGAGATCAAAGCACAACAGGATCGCTTTGATACCTTCCCCTATCCACTTGTTTTTGTTCTCAGCTTACATCCGTGTATAAGACGACCATCAATTTTTAATCTAAAGATTTTAGACAAAAGTATCGTCTTATACACGGAAAAATACAGTAGTCTTTTTAAAACAATCTCCCTGTGCCAAAACAAGAATGTACAGCCAAACTGTGATTTTAATCCAACCTTAAATCTTTTTCATTATAATATCTCTCAGCTAAGATTCTGGGAATTGTAGTTCTGTAAAGCTGGTCTCCTACAACTTTATATAATTACAATCTTCAGAGTCCTCTAGAGAATGGCATGCTAAGTAAATTCTTTCTGAAGATTTCCAAATGTGTGATTCAGACAGGTTTCTTAACTCACTCAGGTAGCAAATCTCCCCAAAGCTGCTTTACAAATTGCAAGTGTCAAGTCATATCTTGAAGAGGAAAAACAAGACCTGCATTTGGGGGTATCCCCACCACCACTATTTCTCTTGCATGCATCTCAAAAATGCAAGAATAGCAAAGGGTCTTGGGGCACCTGAACAACTTTCATAGTAGCATATGTTTTTATGGACTTTTGAGCCTACTTCATTAGAACCATTAAGTATGTCTCCATTTAGTAAGTATATATTGTACACTTAGGGAAGTGTAAACAGTGAGATCAGATTCTGACATGCAGCACTTCACCTGTGACAATTAAACGATAATTTGTACAAGCAATAACCAGTATTATGAGAAACAACAATCCTAGGACTGTTATATTAATTAATACCTTTAGAGACAGAAAGGAAAGCTAATCACAGAATTAACTAACAAAATTAAGCAAAATAAAGTCTATATTAATCATATATAACCTTAAATACACCTTAATACCTTAATAAATTGTAATGTAGTAGTTTTACCGTGGAGTCTGCCTTCCCTTTTTTTAAAAAAATAATGTTCACTTCCAGATCAGAAACATACTGTTCCAACACTGAAATGTCCTCCCATTCATTTCTAGATGTTTCTATTTTTGTGGTCACAGACTTACCATAGCACTAAAAAAGTCTTCTCAACAGCATTGAAAGCATTGAATTTCAGCTCCAGTATACTGTATATATGAGTTGCTTCCTACCATTTGGTGAAACTTAACAGATGTCTCCTGAGATCCTTTCAGTCCATAAAAGGTATCTGAGACGTAGTTTCTAAAAAATATCTATTTCTTAAATGCAATGTGCATGCCTGTTTTGCTTCATTACATTTTCTACAGAGCAGCAAATAAAGCCCAATATAGTCAATGTTTCCATTTATCTAACATATGAAATAGAAACACTTGCTGTTATCCAAGTGTCTTGCAAATGTAATGTCCTTTCACATCAACTTGACTGTTGGCAATCAACAGATTATGGAACACATTGAATCAGGCTACATTTCACCTTGGCTTCCCCATAATTTGGCTATCATCCACTTTATGGCTGCCCTATAGCTTCCCCACAACTGAACATTTACCAAACTACAATCATCATCATCATCTCAGAACTGCAGAGCTGGAAGGGACCCTAAGGATCATCCAGTTCAGTTCTGATCAAGGAGGCACAGTGGAGAATCAAACTCCCAACCTCTGGCTCTGCAGCCAGATGCCTAAACCACCAAGATGTCCAGCAGTTCTGACCATTTTAGATCTTCTGTCATGCATACTTTTCAAAATATGTGGACCATTTTAGTGTACACTGGAACCATGTGTTATGATTAAAAAGTTTAAATCACAAAGAATCATCCTTCTGTTTCCTCATCCCAAAGCAATGACGCAAAGGAATATATATGATGTGTATCATTGACAAATGAAAAACACCATAGGAGGAAGAAATTTTAACATTTATTTCAGCAAGTATAGGTGATCACGGAACAAAGGAAGGCTAATGATGTGGGTGATCACAGAACAATAGGAAGGCAATTAACCTGAGAGAAAGTACAAAGAAGTTGACCACAGATGTCCCAGCCAGCAGAGCTTTCAACGCCTTGAGAACTCTTTTTATTAACTTAGCACGATTACACAGAATGTTGTGAGAATTCAGATAGGATACTAGTTAACTAATCGCCACTAGGACTGGCCAGAGAAAGCCTTTGAACCTATGCCCTAACTCTAAGCAGAAAGGTAGAATGAGCGGTCACCCCGCCCGCTGGGAGCTGCTGCTTCTCTGCCAGGAGTGTTTGCTCTCACTGTAACAGATAACAACTAACAGCCTTCAGCAGGAGCTTCCCACAAGCAAGGTCTAAGGAAAGTCTTCAGAAAGCACAAAACTGCACAGGTGTTTTTTTTCCTCAACACGGCTTTCTTTGCATATCTGATATCTCAAGCTCATCTCACCACACGATCTGAGCATCTGGAGGGATAACATTGTATGAGGGGAAATACACTTCTGTCTTAACATGTGGCCTGACTCCATGTTCCTAACTATAACCAATCTTTGTGTGGATGTAATGTTCTCCTTGTTAGCCTGCATGGGCATTGGGTTTTAGAACTATAAACAACCCCCCTACAAATGTGGGGGCCTTTGGTTTGTTTTTTTGTTTTTAGAGAGCTGCATTTGGGAGAGTGAATAAAATGAGGTCTGCTCCCAAGAGCTACATAACTCATGAAGGAAAAGGTGTGTGGAGGAGGTGAAATCAAGCCTACGAGTATCAATACTCTTGGTGAGGAAGCAACAGAGCAGTCAAAGTAAAGAAGAAACATATCAAGAAATTCTACCCTGTTTCCCCGAAAATAAGACCTAACCTGAAAATAAGCCCAGTAGGATTTTTCAGGATGCTTGTAATATAAGACCTACCCCCAAAATGAGCCCTAGTTAAGTGAAACCCCGCCCTCCACCATTGTGCAGCAACAAGAAGAAGATGACATAACTGTATTTGAATAAATGTAGATTGTTGTACATGAAAAAAATAAAACATCCCCTGAAAATAAGCCCTAATGCATTTTTTGGAGCAAAAATAAATATAAGACCCTGTCTTATTTTCGGGGAAACACGGTAATTATACTGATGGCATATAGTTACTGGTGTATGTAGTCATCATCATCATCATCATTTGCCGTCAAGTCAATTCTGACTTATTGTGACCCTTTTCAGGGTTTCCCAGGTAGAGAATACTCAGAAGTTATTCACCCTTCCCTTCTTCTGGGGGCATCGTGGGACTGTGCCGCTTGCCCAAGACCACAAGGCTGGCTCTTCTCAGAGGCACAGTGGGGAATCAAACTCCCAACCTCTGGCTCCACAGTCAGATACTGAAACCGCTGAGCTATCCACCCAGTTGCATATTTATCCACTTCCAAAGCACTCATCCTTACACTTTCTTCTCCTTCCTTCCCCACCCCCACAGTTGTTTCTCTAACAAAGCATAAGGACCAGGGGCATGTCTATTTTCACATATGTAATTCTGTAAGCTATGATGTAAATGAAAAAACAGCAGGCAGTCACTGTAATTTCTAAACCAAAATGAAAGTGTGACCATATATATAGCTAGCCCTGATTTGGGATCTGTACAAAAAGACCTTTACAACTATCTTTGAGGCAATGATATCATCCTAAAGGGAACAGAGCAGAGACAAGCTTGTGGGCAAACTGGTAAAATAATTTGTAGCAAATCAACTTTTAAGAAAAGGGGAATCACACACCATGAAATTAATTTCACACCACTTCCCTTGAGCTGTTTGGCATGTATTTTTAGTATGAGACACACCTTAAAGCATCTCCCTTTGATCACCAGCTTCTTTTAATTGCATTCTATAATGCAGCTTCATTGTTTGGGTGAGGGATTCATTCTTAATTTGTTTAGACAGCCCAAATAAATCCTGTGTCCTGAGGGAGCAGAAGACAGAGAAGTTTAGAAAGTGATTCAGTCTCAAAACAAACTCTACAACTTGCCCCAACATTGTCAGATCACGTAAAGATTCAGAGGGCACAATCCACCAGGAATGTTGATGTCTCCATAGAATTAATGTAATACTTACGTTAAGTGTACATTGAGAAGACAAATGGTTATGCAATACTTCACTCTGTTCACCTGGATTGCAGAAGGCCTTTTGTATTTGATTAAGATAAGAATCCTTTTGCTCATGTTGAATGAGATAGTCTGGAATCTCATCCATATGAACCAGGTGAAGTCATCAACTGACACCGCATTTTGCTAATGTTCCATTGGCCAATTCGTATTTTTAAAATATCTTTGTTAGGTAAGCTATCCAACATATTTAGGAGGTGGACACAATCTTGTTTTTATAGTAACAGCTTCTGGGTATATTTTAGTGGCATAGAGTGAGGGGGTCATCACTGGTGCCCTGAGTAGGCTGTGGGCCTTCACCTCAAATGCTCTGGCCACGATCCCGGAACCAACTGGTTCTGGGACATGCACTGGACTGAAGGCCAAACCTGGAAGGGAGAGGAAGTCCAACCAAAGGAGAACCACTTGGAGCAGCCCCTCCCCAAAGAATCTCCCCTACAGCTAGGGACTACAAAGGAGGCCTTGGAGGAGGCGGTGGGGGGGATTGTTGTAGAGGAGGAAGAAGGAGGCAGCCAGGATGGGGCAGTGAGCCTTCAGACCTGGAGGAGGAAGGAGCTTGGGGTGATGCCTAAAAGGAGGTGGAGCTTCTATAGTGCCGAAGAGGTCATAGAACCCAGTGGTGACTGGGAATGCACCAACTGAGAGGACTGGGGTTCTTTTGGAGCTCTGGATGCCTCAGGGGCAAGGTAGTGCTCCCAAAGGGACTAAACTAAGCTGGACACTCTTGCTAATGCTGATGAAACCACCCTTGCCAATCTGGCTGGGTCAGGAAGGTCCAACCCCAACCCAAAACTGTTCCTTGAGAGGAAAAGGGCAGAGGGACCACCACCAGCACCTCCAGCAACAGCAGCAGCTGCAGTCACAACCTCCCTCATCACACAAACCACCACTACCAAGCCCAGAACTTTGCCCCCATTGCAGGCTTATAAGCCATTGCTCCTCAGGGCTTCAACTTTGGCTCACCATGATGGCCATGGTTGAAAGACAGTAGAGACTTCCCATTCCCAGTGAAACTAACTTGGGGTTTGGGACCAGCAGAGATTGGTCAGGAGAACGTTCAGTTAACTTCACCTTTGAGGCAAAGAATGAGAGCACCATTAATTCCTGAGCTGGCTCTCTCCCCTTCCCTGGTTACAATAGCCTACTTTGAGCATAAGCCAGCCTGTGCTGAGTTTATGGATACAATTATGGAGGAGGGGGCCATCTGCCGACCCCAGCAGGGATGGCACTGGCATCAAATTGAGGAGTTGAAGGAGAAAGCAGTCAACAGATCCAAGGACAGAATAAGACATTCCTGCAAGTGTCATACACCAGCCCCTCTGCCCTTCAGCTTCTCCAAGTCAGCCACCTTGTCTCAAAGAAATTGACCTGTTTCCACACATTCATTGTTCCTGAGCTCAGAGCTCATTATACAGATAACAGAGCATACACCAGTACTTTCCATCCAGCAGTCAGACAATCATATGTAAGACATTCAGCCTCCATGCACTACTGGCATTCAGCTTGCAGAGTCGCTGGTTTTTTTTTAACAAGTCCATTCACCAGGAAAGCTATATTACAGCTTATGAGAAGCCTCTGCACTTATCTGCATTGTTTATCTGAGAAAAACTTTGAGATCCATGCACCTACTTTTTTAAAAAAAAGGCTTAGTATCCATAATGTTGCATTAGGACACCTACATCCCCCCCAAAAAAAAGATAACAAGAGGAGAAAACCCTTGTTTACACCTTATTAAGTAGTTTCCTTGTAACTATGCCTCCTGCAGGGCTACAAGAGAGCCACAAACAAGCTGTAAACAAGGCTTTCCTCCTGTCTCCCTTTGTGGCCAATTCATGCAAAGAGACCTGAATTCCCTAGTGTGACTTCTCAGCAAGTGAATGCAAGTGAATTCACATTTCTCTCACTGTACAGCTTGATTCCTAAATGAACCAAAAGCTGTCCACTGGGATAACTTCCAAGTCAGGATCCATGATTTCCAAGTAGGCATGGCACTTCTTAATGGAGGCATCTTGGCAATTCTCAGTTGAACACTGCCTGAAAAAGAAAAGGAAGGTCAGGAGAAACAATTGAGGAAGAACGGGTGACTACGCAGAGTTTCAAGCTTACAGGATAGCTACCATGAGCAATCTTTCCAAGTGTCCACTCAGCAGTTGACACACTTCACATAAATAGCTCACATGGCATTAATAAAAACAGATTTACTGATCCTAGCATGCAAATTTACCATTCTATGCAACAAGGATAAATCATGTGTAAAAGTTATAAAATAGGCAACAAATACAATTGAAAGTTCAGTTGAACAAATGGAAGCAGGAAGGCAAAGATATTCCTAGCCTGGGGTCTTCTTTGAGAAATCTCCTTTCACCGATGCACTCTAACTCCTGTGTCTCCCCCTCTTTCCATACTGACTTTTCTAAAATCTGTCTGGTTTGTACATTTTGCACTCCTGCAGAACATACAAGTGATCTCACCTTTCTTTGTAGTTCCAGTCATGTTGTTGGCAGGCACCACAGGATTACACAGTCAATTCACATCTGCCTTTCCAACTTTCTGTTGTTTTCCTCCTTCAAATGGCTTCATTGCAGAGGGGATTAGATCACACATAATCCCCTGTAAATGCAAACATGGTATCAATTGTAAAAGTGTTCCTTTCAAAAGTGTCTGTTTGGTAAATGAGACCCACTGTAGCAGCCAGAAACATACTTCTCACACATGCATTCCCACCCCCATGTTTATGATGAACACTGCTTATTTTGTGCTGGTTTTATGGATTTTTAAGAAGACATAAGAACTCTCCTTTTGAAACACTTGATCAGCAATTCTGTTGTCACTTCCCAGGAACATTTTATCACCTTGAGGAGGACTAGGAAATGTCACCAAGCTGCTGTTCCATGCTCTTGTTGTGTTCCCCTGCAGTCATGGGTCTTCCCAATCTCACTGCATGGTACAGTTGCAGGGGTTGACTGCCACTTGCTACTCTTCCACCTCACCTTCTCCACCCCTCTTCTCACCAAAACCTGATGCTGTGGCCATATCTCATGCATGCAACCATGACTTCCTCTAAGAAAGAATTATATCATCCTTCTTTAGAGTGGCTGAACGCTCATAGATATCTTGTGTATTCTAGACTGCTGCCTCACAGGATTTTTAGAAGGTTACGCACCCAGGCATTGCAAACAGCATGAAAGCTAGTCTCGTGAAAGGAAAGAGGGGGCTCTACCCACAATCACATTCATTCAACTCTTTGTCTCCTCCTCCTCCTCCTCCAAGTCAGATCTCTGAAGTAATGCTCTAATTTCAGAATTAAATCAAATATATACTCAAAGAACAAAAAGTCTACAATTATTGCCTCTCACTTGGTTGGAATAATGGACTCACATTACAGGAGGACAGATTTCAGTTGAATATCAGGAAAAACTTCCTAACTGTTAGAACAGTATGACAAAGGAACAAATGACATCAGGAGGTGGTGAGCACTCCAATGCTGGAGGCATTCAAAAGAACATTGGACAGCAATCTGTGAAGACATACTTTGATTTGGATTCTTCCATTGAGCAGTGGACTGGATTTGATGGCCCCTTCCAACTCCATTGTTCTATGATTCTGGCCACATCTGTGCATATCGTTAAACACAACCAGAGCTGTGTTTTGTAATCATCTCTGTTTTATCCAAACTCTATGCAAGAGAGCAGACTCAAATTTTCAATCCTCATCTGCCACATTTTAGCAGACAATGATAAATGCCTCACATGGGATTGGAAAGGATTAGACTTCCTAAGCAGTGATGTATTGTTGGTAGCATATATTGTCAATTACTCATAGCCACTGCAAATGCTCAAACTTTATGTTTATGGTAACTGCATAGTAAATAATAGATGACTATGTAATATATGGGAAGCTATCTGTCTGAAGCAGAAATACCAAGCATTGGGGTATGAGTCTCCACTTTAATGTGTACCAAAGATTTTTCTTCACATTAACTATCTTCTCTTAAAAGTAAATCAAACACTGATGTTTCTAAAACAGCAAATGGACAGTAATTTATTGACAAAATTTCAGAAAGAAAGTGCTCTCTAAACTTTTGACACAGAATAAACAGTTCTATAATAGCAAGGGCACAAATATCAAAAACTGAAAATTGACAGAATTATATTACCGTAAGGCTGAAACAAGAGATGACAAATGATTAAACTAGCAAGCAATGGGTGGAGCCAATACATCTTAGCTGAACAAGAAATTGTAAGGAACTCAAGCAGAAAGGACACATAGGTAAAGAAGTCACCTGTACAGATGGCAAATTATACAGATCACCTGTGCCCCTGTAGAAATGGTGCAAGAGCCAGTGTGAGACAGATGATACACTGTTGGACTAGAATTCAGAAGACTGTCGTTCAAATTCCTATTAAGGTATAGCAGCTCACTAGGGGGTGGTGCTGGTATAATTACTCCTTAAGCATCTCACATACCTCAGAAACTTTACCAAGTTCACCATAAGCTGGAACTAACTGGAGAGCACAAAATATATATACACACAGATGGTGTACCTGACATTAAGGGAGTATACTAAAGAAAGAAACCTACAGCTCCTTAATCAATATAGAGGAGTGCTTTGGGCGTTGCACTAGGACTCAACCGCAATCTCAGCTTCCTGCTCCCTGAGATTTGAGGGCCAGCATCTGAAAGGAGGAATGGAGGTCTGTGTCACCTTGTGGTGACATAGACGGTCAGCCATTGCTTAGTTGCAAAATACCATCTCTGCAAAATAACACTGCAAAAGAACATGTCACATAAGATATGTATATGCCAGAGTGAGACAGGCAGTTTAGATGTCCTGTTCAACCAATTCTGTCCTTCCGCAGCACTTGTTGCCCAGCAATATATCTTCTCATCTAGATAGCAGGGAAAGCATAGCAGTTTCCCGAGACTATAGCCAGCACTCTTACACCGAGCAATCCTATTCAGGAGACCTGAGTTCAAACCTCTGCCTGGCCACAAAGCTTGCTGAGTGGCCTTGGACTGGTCACATCTCCCAACCCGACCTGCCTCCCAGTGCTTTTGTGTGGGAATAAAGTGTGGGGGAGGGGGAAGAAAGCATTCATGATGCTTTGTACTCATTGGGAGGCTATAAATATAATGAAGAAATGAAAGATGACAACCACTTGTCCAAACCCAGCTTGCCAAGGGTCCAGGTCCCTGTCCCAAAGCCTCTCTCCACCAGGAGCCTTATCCTTCCCAGCAAGGAAAGGAAATCCCAGCTACCTGTCTGGGAACCCCAACATGACCTCCAATCAGCAAACGGAGATAAGAAGTACTTCATTTTCCACTCTCAATAGGTACTTCAGGAGGCCACAGGAGCAGTCTGATTCCCAGATCAAGCACTGAGTCCATCCTTGAGCTCGAAATCCCATTATATCAGGGTTGTGGCCATACCATCTGCTAAAGTGTGTATGTGGGGGTTGAAAAATATATAGATATTTTGCATTTATCATAGATGTGTTTTTTTAAAAATTGCTTTTCTCAAAGGATTCAGCAGATCATGAAACTATGCCCATCCCTTTGCAGAGGAACTTGTGGTGATCCTGGTACATTACTATATAATGTCTTCGGTGTAATTTTCATTTCAGAAAAGCTTGCCCCATTTTCCAGACTCCACCTCGAGGTGGAGATGGCATGGCAGAATGTCGCCTATCTAATCTCTTCATTGGATCTTCTTTTCTAGACTGCAGATCTCTCATATTTGTCCCAGATTCCCACTATTCTTTGCATATGCTTCAGTCACAATGTGCTGTTCTGAGTGGACAGACTAGATTTTTCTTATGATGATTTGTGGCTCACATTCATTTAAATAAGTATGTATTATAGTCAAACATATTAACTGATCAGCAAAGGAGGAAAAACCACCCATAGACCAGCTAGCTACCTGCATAGAGCCATTCCAGAAAGCAAATGCTAATTAAAATGTAGGGATCAAGGCTTTTTTTTTTTTAATGAATTCTATGAATCCAGTTCTTCTTTGATCCTGGCTCCGAGCAGGCCCTGCACATATCCCCTACCACATCTGTTTTTGCCCCTTCATGATGTCAAATATTCTGAATTTAAAGGAAATCAGAAAACTCTATTGAACAAGGATTAGAGAGGAGAGCCAAGATTATATCTTCCTTTTTGATGGCTGCAGAGGGGAGTTTTAGATCCATCCTATGGCCCTAGAGACACATCCTTAGGACCATAAGATTGTAACCTATGAAAATGATAAAAGATGGCCAGGTTTTCTTTTGCATCTCTTTGCCATTTGTGCCATAGACTATGGGTCTATCGATCTTTTCCTCCCTCTGAAATATGTTGCATCGACAGCAGTCATTGGGATACCATAACTCCGGTATATAAACTACATGAGAATAACAGATTGTAATGACTGTAGATGAGACCCACAGATAATGGTTTTTATAGACTTCGATAAAAGAAAATATATGACAGCAGGAAAGATGAGGTGAAGTTAAATGTGTCTGGCAACATGTTAAAGAGTTTGAAGACAATAAAGTACTGCTAGCTAAAGAAACAAGCATGTGGACTTCCTATCATGGAAACTTCTGTGGCCTAATCCTTTAATCAATGAGGAAAGTGTTTCTCCTTCAGTTAGATCATTAGGGACTCTGAGATTTTTTGCCCTCTACCGGTCCAAGTGAATTTTTTTTAAGTCCCTCTTCAGTCTCCCAGAGTGTTAGATCAGAGTCTTCCTTCAGTGGAAGAACAGCACCGGATTCAATCCACTCTCCACACATGATTTTCCCCAGAAAACTGTCCAGTTATGCTTACATGCATTTTTTAACTTGCCCATGTCCTTGGGAGTCAGTTCTGATTTTGTTACAATACATGAGCAGAATAATGAAAGGGTGCATGTAAAAACTGCTGCAGTTCCTGCTGGAAGAGCAAGCAGGCATCCCATCCGTTTGTTTTGGAGTCTGTCAAGATGTCTCCTTGAGCTTCCAGATCTCAGTTCCATAGATCAGGCATGGAAGATGTTTTGCAGCAAATACTAAAAAATGAGGGAGAAGCAAGGTATCCACTTTGCTTCTTGAGCCCTCAATGCTGCTTATGAAGATTCTGAAGCTTTTGAAGCTAACCAGAAGTACAATTCCATCTTTTTTGAAAATTCCACATAAACCTCACAAGTAATTGAAATTTGGGGCCTGTTTAATTGTCTGGCCATCAAGAAGCTATTTGTGGTGAGCGGCACAATTACTAAAAACCACATCTCCAGTGTTAATGTGATTAATCCTGAATGGCTTGCTTTTGCATATCATCTAGAAATCCCTCAGCAACTGCTTCCATCCTTTCATCACCGCTGAAAATAGAACCACATTGTCTGCATACACTAGTATGGACAGTGTGTTCGGAGGAAGATGAGAAGTGGCATGTAAGCTGTCTTTTCAAATTCTGGTAACTAGGAATGGAACCAACAAGCAACCTTGTTAAACACTTTGGGGAATGGGAACTACTTCTGAGACATGACCTTCAAAACTCACTCTGGGTTCATTTTGGATGATTGCGTGTTCACTTAATAAACCAAGATATGAACTAATGTAAGATCATAGACATCTCATGACTGCATTACAGGCAGCGCTTTGAAATGGTGAAGTAAGCTACGCTTCAACTAGATTCACATGCTGGCTTGTTCTGAAACCATTAAGCAACATTCATCCAGTCTAGAAACTATAATTAATAGGAGACATCCTGGTTCATTGACTTCTTTGCACACAGGAATGAACAAAGTGCTGTCCGCATGGCCAAAAGGCCAGTCCCTATCTTGGACTATCAAGATGGGCTTTAAGGGTCTGAATGACACTAGAAATTCTGCTCTAATTATCAAAAAAGTGTTTTGTGATTTTAGTACATAGAAGCCCATCAACAGTGGCAAAATGTTACTCCAAATCTCCTGGTCAAAAAGAGGGGTAAGTTTCATCAAAGCCACATACAATTGCTTCCCAGACACTTCAATACCTTTTCATTTCAGATGATTGAACACAAAGCATTTGGCTGTCAAACTGCAGCCTTTTCAGTATGTAAACTGTGGCATGTTCCTCCACAATTATATTATTTAAAATCCTGTCCTTTCTTCTAATTGATTGCATAACAAGTGAAACTACACCTTAGAGCCAAAGCTGAACAGACTAACTGAGTGCTCATTCTGGGAGATAGATTTATCACCTTTTAAACACTGTGTTTAACCTATATTTAGGACAATATTCAGGAAGGTTCAGCTCTTACTCCTTCTGGATTTTGCTAAAGGCATTTCTGTTATGAGTGCTGCCTGAACTCTTGCTTAACTGTTGGCTTGAATTGTATCGGCTTGATGCCAGTCGTGCACTGGCATCAGCCCTCTTTTCTGCTGGTTCTGCTCCTCCTCCTCCTCCTCTGTCAAACTTACAAACATGGTGAGGGAAGAGGAGAAACAACCACCAAGATGTATTCTCGAAGGCTTTCATAGCTGGGATCCGATGGGTGTTATAGGTTTTTCAGGCTCTTTGACTGTATTCTGGAGGTTTTTCTTCCTAACGTTTCACCAGTCTCTGTGGCTGGCATCTTCTGAGGACAGGAGTTAGGACTCTGTCTGTGTTCTAGTGTAGTGTGTGGGATAGTTGAGTATTTGTAGCTGTGGATCAGCTTTTTGTCCTTTTCAGGAGATAGGGTGATTGTGGTGGCTAAACCATTGAAATCCACAAACACCAGCACAGCTTCAACAAAAAGAAGAAAGTCTAAAATTCAACAAAGCCTGGCTCACAGCACTGAAAAATACAGCCTGCAAAAAGGTCAATGAACTCTACCCAGTCACAAGGACCGCTATTCACTGCACACAAAAGACTAGCTAACGACACCCATCAAGCACAGTGACAGATCATCTCCCCCTTATCACAACAATACACCCATAACAAAAAACACCCTGATCACCATAATACCTTTATAGACCACCATAAGTGGTCTATAAAGGTATTGCCTACTCCTGCATTTCCATCACCAAAGGCTCACTTTCACTTTCAGAGAGCAGAAACAGAGGAAAAAAAGGTTTTGAGTTGTTTGTTGTTGCTTTAAAATTAAATCTATGCTTACCATGTGAAGCTTAGATTTACTTTTCAAGCCACACTCAAATTTATGTTGATAATTTAGCACAGTGCATGAAATAATCAATTTTAGCATAGGCTGTCATATAGAAAGTATAATAGACTCAGCAAGAATCCAAGAAGAACAAGACCTCTTTGGGATGATATATTCCTAAATGCACATTTTTGTATCTGAACTCATTTTTAAAAGGATTTTAGGACATCATATTTTCCTACACAAAAATGGAAATATATAATACATGGCCCAGAAAAGTGCACAAAGCGATCATACAACAGAAAGGAACTGATAGTCTGCCAGAAAGAGAGCTTGTTTGCTTGCTTGGTTTATTTATTTATTTTTAGAAGCAGTGTATATTTATTGGTTTTTCTGCCTGCTGAGGTTTCCTCTGCAGTGCACACTAAGGGAAACAGAAACATTTCTCAAGAAATAATTCAAAAATCATGTTTAACAGCCAATTTATACACCAGCCAAATAGTCTAGAAAGGCACCATGAAGGATGATACAGAGGGTGTATCTTGCAAGGGTTTCATTGGCCTTCAGCAGCCCATTACCAAATCCAGACAGCGGATAGAATCCTGCATACAAAATCTGTGTGTGTTAGGGTAATCATTGTTTCCTTTCCCATTGACTATCCTTTCCATGACCAGTCACATGCCCAATTTTTATTTGAGGGAGAACACTTGCCCCATTGCCCTTCCTCATCTGCACAAGCCAATAGGATTCTGATCCTTGTTTAGTATTAGCACAGCCTCACCTCACTCAGATAACACTGAGAAATAAAAGCACCAGCTATATAACATTCACCTGGCAAGATGTATCTTCATTTCTTTTCTCTTGTTGCCAATGTCTTTAATTAGGGTAGGAGAATGATGCCTACATCCTAGAAGCTAGGGTGGGGAATTCAGGTGCTTCTGATGGTTTGGTGTA
The DNA here is from genome assembly GCA_037013535.1 of Intellagama lesueurii. Classification (NCBI taxonomy): domain Eukaryota; kingdom Metazoa; phylum Chordata; class Lepidosauria; order Squamata; family Agamidae; genus Intellagama; species Intellagama lesueurii. Next base: position 73,101,999 of record JBAJHW010000002.1, read on the forward strand.
CAACCCCCATGAGCCCCATCCAGGATGGCTAATGGTAAAGGACTATGGGAACTGTAGTTTCAAACATCTGTTGGACCTGAGATTCCTCAGCTCTGCTCTTGAGAGACACAAATTTATTTAAGTTAGTGGAGCCACATGCCTTTTCCTCCACTCAAGATCTGGTTTGCTTTGCTTGATTGTTTTCCTCTGTGTACTTATCTAGAGACAGCTCACAAGCCACAGAATAACACTGAACTGCCCAAAATTCTTGAAGTTTTGACTACAAAGTTTAGACATCGGTCTGTTAAGAGGTAGAAAGCTAGAGCCTAATAAGCCCATAATAGACCGGTGCCTGTTGTGTTCTAGCTGACGTCTTTATCTCCCTGAATTATTCCTATGTATTCCCTTGAAATGTTCGGTAATAAATTAATAATTTATGCTAAGTGAAGTTCTCTTGTTGTGCGCCCAAGCTAATCAAAACAGAGCAGCTGCCGAGCTTCATGAAAGCAGTTCTTGAAATCCTCATGGCTTTAAAAGAGACCAGAGTGACCGTGTTTATGTGGACAAATTGGGTAGCAGTGGGGCTGAAGGACAGAAAGAGAATGGCATTGTGGAACTAGGCCAGGTTTCTTTTCCCTCATCTCTTCCAAATCCATAATCATCATCATCTGGATACATGGTTTATATCCAGTTGGCATCTCCCTCCCTACTGAAAGGTTATTTGATCCAGGCTTCAATTGGCAGAATGGAGAAGGAGGGGATTTGAGGGTGATTCCCCTCTTCTGTTCCCTGTGCCACCTTCCGAGATATTTCAAAGAGTCCCCCAACCTGTCCCAAACTAGTAGATTTATGGCAACTGCAGAAGAAACTGCAGTGAGGAAGGAGGACTGTTGGTAAAACATGCCCCTCCACACTGCATGCAACACAAACCTCCACTGGATCAGATTGTCAGAGACACCCTAAGCTTACATGCCAAGATTAATCTAATATTTGTGGGCTGTTGACTAGAGATGTAAAATTTCCAAAAATGTCCATTTTTTCCAGGGAAAAAACAGGGAAAAACATGAATTTTTTTCTAGAAAAAAATAGAATTTTTTGGAAATTTTACATCTCTATTGTTGACAACTCAAACTAGGAACATGTTTTGAAGATGCTAATGGCAAAAGGAGGCATGGCTTCAGTCCCTGCTTGTAGCTGTTTTTACAGTTCCACAGAATAACAAGAAGTCTTTTGGTAGATTAGCAACTTTAATTAACATAGCCTTTTGTAGATTGCAACACATTTTGTCAAATGCATGGATCTGCAGAACTAGACTGCAGTCCATGGAAGCATGCACCAAATAAAACCTGTAAGTCATTAAGGTGCCATAGAATGTTTGTTTGTTTGTTTGTTTGTTGAACCAAGTTAAGAGTCAAACTATACCTTACAGATTAGCCACTACTAGGAGCCTTGTGGTGCGGTGGTTAAACTGCAGTACTGAAGTGAAGACTGCTCATGATCTGAGTTTGATCCTGGGATTCAGTTAGCCAACTAAAGGTTCACTCAGCCTTCCATTCCTCCGAGGTCAGTAAATTGAGTACCAAGCTCGCTGGGGTGGGGACACAATGTGTAGCCTACATAATTAAAAATTGTGAACTAACCAAAGAGTGCTTTAAGCACTATGGGGCAATATATAGCCAGAACACTTGGCATTAGAAAAGAGGCTGAAAGCACTGAAAGGTTTGTGATTGTTACATTAGAAGATTTTTACACATCCTACAGTTTGCAAATTAACTTGCTTTATTTTGTGATTGCTCTTCTGGACCTAAACAAGGGCTCGGTTTGCAAGTATTATTCATCAGTCACAAAGGTCTGCTTCAGTTAGGTCTCTGGAACACCTAGTAATTTCAGGTTATAATGATGGGCTATAAGGGGCATACACCCATTAACCACCCCATTACCACTTATCCCAGAAATGTCCATAATGCTGCTGGGCTGCTCCATTAGCTCTGCTAGGAAATCAGCTTTAACTGGCTTTTCTTTCCTCACTGATGATCTAGAAGGAGCCTTTCTACCAGGTAATGTGGCGGCAGCAAAAGCAACATGGGAATCAGAGACATGCCATCAACTTTCCATTTCATTCAACTGTTTCCATTAGGCTAACAATTAAAACAATTAATATGGGAAGTGTCAGCTAATATGGATACACAGTGTAGTGTAGTTCAGTAGTCCCCAACCTTGGGCCTCCAGATGTTCTTGGACTACAACTCCCAGAAGCCTTCACCACCACCTCTGCTGGCCAGGATTTCTGGGAGTTGAAGTTCAAGAACATCTGGAGGCCCAAGTTTGGGGACCACCGGTGTAGTGGATAGAGTGATGCACTAGGATTCAGGAGGCCTGGGTTCAAATTCCTGCTCAGCTATGGAAACGCACAGGGGAAATGGAACTGGTAAAACTATTCCTTAAATATTTCATTTACCTTGATGGTCCTATTAGGTTTGCTATAAGTTATTTCTGACTTACAAGCCCAAAGCACACAGATGTAATATGCTAAGTAATTATATCATCTCCATTACTCGTTTCTTCTTCACTTGGTCCTCTTGGAAGAGCTCTGCCTGTGCCTTATCATTATTAACTCCCACTCATCTTCTAATGTAACAATCACATATCTTTCAGTACTTTCAGCACCTTTTCTAATGCAAAGTGTTCTGCTTATATACTGCCCCACAGCACTTAAGCATTTCCTGATAGAAAGGGCAGGAAAACACCACCTGAGAACTTCACGGCTCTTATACTGGATTTATATAAATTAAATATGTTATTCATATTTACAGGACAATGCTTTGTATAAGGCTTGGGTTCAAATCCCCCTCTGAGTCATGGAAACTCGAGGGTGAGTGGAACTAGTAAAAACCCTCCTTAAATATTTAACTTACTTTGAAAGCCCAGTTAGGATCAGTATAAGTGTGTTCTGACTTGCCGGCACAGAACAGCAGTGCTTTGATACTTGGTGGGAGAACGTCCGAAACTGGGAAGGATTCCTTCAAGCCCCATCTGTTCTCTGCTGGCCCTGTCCTTTTGCTCCAATGACTGCCCAACTTCAGCCCATGAGACCTTCCCAAACTGCAGTTCAGCCTGAAGACCACAAAAAGTTCCCCTCCCCTGCAGTAAAGTAACTTGAGCATTTTGTATTTTGAAGTGCGTACAGAATTTGACTGCCAAATTTGGTTTTTCTTTTCTTTTCTTTTTAAAATGGTTTTGGAGCCACACAGATATATTTTCTTGAGCTCTTAATTAAATCGTTTGTCGATTTTGCTTCTGCTGTATAAAAAAAGGCACAATTCAAGTGGAACACTGCCATCAAGTGTTTAATAGCCGTAATTGCAGAGATAAATATTACTAGTTACGAGCTCCATCCTGGTATGACCAATGTAAATCAAGGTAATCTAAAGCTCAGGATTTAGTATTCTGCTTGTTTTACTGTATTTTCAAATGTGTATGTTCTTCTCTCTTATTGCAACATTTATAGCAATATTAATAGAGAACATAAAGGACAGCAGCCTCTGTACAAATCTCCCTCAAGTGTCCTAATATTCAGAGATATTCTCTGTCTGTAACTAATATTTCCCAAGCTGTTGTTCCTCCTGGCCCTTGCAATATTTCCACCATCCTTCACTGTTTTTTTTTTTGTTTGTTTGTTTGTTTTTTGCTGTTCTTTCTTCAATGTTTGCATCTCTTTCTAATAGTTGTTGGAGCTTTAAGGTATGCCATACACTTCACATTCTCCAATTATTTTTGTTAAGGCATATTTTCTCAGGATGTTTTCCACGGTGACCAAATTGCAAGAGGAATGTGACTTAAGCCTTAAGGAACTTCAGTGCAACTTCTTCCTCATCATTAACTGTATCATAGATCTGAACCCTTTTATAAGGAAAACTGGGAAGCCTTGGAGCAAATGAATGGTAAACGTGCAGAAGATTATTTGGAGACTAGTACATAAATGCTGTAGGGACGTGGTGGCGCTGCAGGTTAAACCGCAGAAGCCTCTGTGCTGCAAGGTCAAAGACCAGCCGTCGTAAGGTCGAATCCATGCGACGGAGGGAGCTACCGTCGCTTGTCCCAGCTTCTGCCAACCTAGCAGTTCAAAAGCATGTAAAAATACAAGTAGATAAATAGGTACCACCTCGGTGGGAAGGTAACGGCGTTCCGTGTCTAGTTGCACTGGCCACGTGACCACGGAAACTGTCTTCGGACAAAACGCTGGCTCTATGGCTTGGAAACGGGGATGAGCACCGCGCCCTAGAGTCGGACACAACTGGACTAAATGTCAAGGGGAACCTTTACCTTTACCTTACATAAATGCTGTAAATCCCTTTTCACCTACACTATGGTCCTCACCAGATGAGATGCTGATTCTGTATCTAAAAGTAATGCATCCTTAAGATGAGATGCTGATTCAATATTCAGAAGCAGTGTACCCTTAAGAGGAAAAGACCATCTGTTTATTCTAGCACATGTATGCCTCAGTCTCCATTTGGCAGACTGGGTTGTTTTTATTGTATTGGTCATTTGGGAGATAATACAGTTCTGTATGAATATGTATTGTATGTATATACCCCTGTAGAGGGGTAACATTGCAGAAGGCAGCAATATGGATTTGCTTTACAAATGATCATAACTTTAGTTAGCTCTCTTGTTGTTTAGCTGCTGTTCTGCAGACAAAGCTATTCTCATGATCCGGGATTCAATCTGGCTCAAGGTTGACTCAGCCTTCCATCCTTCCAAAGTTGGTAAAATGAGTACCCAGCTCATGGGGGGGGGCAATGTTTAGCCTGCATAATTTACTTGTAAACCGCCCAGAGAGTGCTTTAAGTGCTATGGGACGGTATATGAGCAGCACACTTTGCTTTTTGTGCCATCGAGTCACTTCTGAATTGTGGCAACCCTATGAATTAGTGGCTGGCTTGCTGAGTCAGTACCTGGTTGCTGAGTCAGAGGTCAGGAGTTTAAAGCCCTACTGTGCCTCCTGGGAAAAGAGGCAGCCTATGTAGCCTTGGGCAAGCTACACAATTCCAGAGCACCCCACAAGAAGTGGTAAATTACTGCAGACTAACTTATACTTAAGAAACACTGGAATGGGGTGCCGTATTTCAAGTTTTCCTGGCGTTATTGTCTTTTCCAGTGAGGCTTGCCTTTTCATAATACTGTATGCCCAGAATAGGAAAGACTAAAGTAGTTCCCAGGGACGTGGTGGCGCTGCGGGTTAAACCGCAGAAGCCTCTGTGCTGCAGGGTCAGAAGACCAGCAGTCGTAAGATCGAATCCACGCAACAGAGTGAGCTCCCGTCGCTTGTCCCAGCTCCTGCCAACCTAGCAGTTCGAAAGCATGCAAATGCAAGTAGATAAATAGGTACCACCTCAGTGGGAAGGTAACGGTGTTCCGTGTCTAGTCGCGCTGGCCACGTGACCACGGAAACTGTCTTCGGACAAACGCTGGCTCTATGGCTTGGAAACGGGGATGAGCACCGCCCCTAGAGTCGGACACGACTGGACTAAATGTCAAGGGGAACCTTTACCTTTACCTTAAAGTAGTTCCCTCTGCTGGACAATTTAGGCAGAACCAGATGCCTCTGCAAAGCCATTCAGGAGAAGCTCTTACATCTCAACAAGGTAGCAGCTGGGCTGCATTTATTTTCCTCTATAACAACAGGGGAGATGTAATAGGGCATGCCCAGAACTTCATCAATGCTCGGAAGTGACTCTTACGACACTGCAGTGTAGAAACTATCAGTGAAAGTGGAAATTATCTGCCCTCCCTTATTTCCAGAAAAACCCGATGGAGCATTTGCCCCATGCCACTCTCCATCCTTTTTTTTTCTTTTTAACAAAATCAGTAAATGAAAATAAACATAGACAAACACATCCAACTAAGCATATTCTAGGTTGCTAGCTTAACCTAACCAATACTGATCAATAAAGCAACTTCCAATACTTTCAGCTTCCCTTCTCTATTCTGAATCCACTGTCAGCGTCCATCCTGGTTTCTTTTTCCAACTTTCTCACATGCTACCAGTTTCACATCATGAGCTTTTCTACTATCTTTTCTTCTTTTCCTGAACACTGCTGTTTATGTTGACTAATATATCTCTATTAGACATGGCCATTCTTAGAGCAGATCCACTGAAATCATTGGGAACAAATTAATTGTAACTAATGTAAAGCCCAGTGGATTCAATAGGTCTTCTCTAAGCATGATTAGGTCCTGCTCCAACCAACCATTTTCACCCCACTATCCAACCTTTCAGCCAGAGCTTGGAAGTTTATCTGCTGCTGTTTTTTTAAAACAGTCCCCAGAATACGCCAGCCGCTGTGACCAGAATATTCGAGATCAGACGTCCAAGAATGACTGGAAGTTTGCATAAGAAGATGATTCCCTTTAGTGGCCTTTTAGATGACAGGCAGACAGGAAACTGACAACTCCTGAAAACAGAAGATTTTAAGGTCAAAATAGCTCCTAAACTTTCTATACCCAGCTTATTTAATCATAATGAGAATGGGAAACTACATAACTGGATCAAATTGAGATGATAGGTAGCTCCTATATATATATGTGCCCAGGTCTCCTTTTCTTTACTGCTGGAGAGACTGCAAAACTACAGTCTATTATTCTAAAAAGTTATCTCAAATTACCATGGGGAATTTGTGTGTCTCAAAGTGTAATATACTCTATGAACTAAATTGAACATTTGTCCCACCTAGAGCAGATATGCTGAGTTGTAATCTCTTGTTAGTGTCAGCTACTATGTGTCCCCCTAAAGGGTTGCCATATGTTAGAACTGACATGACAGGATGCAATTATTATTATAGGTATGGCTGACATTGGATTTAGCCCTATATATGGAATTGCACGATACTAGCATAAATAATGATGCTTGAAGAGTGGGATTGCTTTGCATTAGCTTAAACAAGTCTCCCTACAAGTGTCTTGAAAACCTTAATCCCTTCTTCTTGAAACCATGTAATACTTGAAGTTAGATTGTAGGGAGGGGGCTTGGGGACAACATTTAGCCCATAATTCCACATCAGTCACCGTAATGGATGGGAATCGTATTACAGCCATAATAGTTTGATGCTGACAATTAATCTTTTCTGTAGCAGCTTTAGGCAGCTTTTTGAAGATAATTCACTTTCTTCTTCCAGTTGGAATTGTGAAATACATTTTAAGAGACTTAAGTGTAAAGCTGTGCAAAATGAATACTCAATCATAAATAACGGGGTGGGGGTGGGGGGTGGCCCAGGAGCTGTGAAGTCCGGGGGGAAAAGCGCTGTGCATTTTTCTCACTTGGTTACATGTGCTTGTAATAAGACAATAAGAAATATTTTTCCTCACTCATATTAGTCTACTGGCATGAACAATATTGTGATGATTGTATGTGGCAGTCTGGGGATGGAGTGTCAGCCAGCAACACCTGTCTGCCTTTATTTTATTACAACTTTTTTCAATTATTACTATTTTGTGTAAGTAATCTTAATATTAAGCTGCTTCTTGAAAAAAAAAGATGAATCTATGTTAAGTTAGTTTTAATTACTTCATAATTCATATATTAAATTTGTGCTGCATTTAACTTTCCTGTATCACGAATAAAAAGTACTTTGCACTGAGTAAGTTCTGGAATATTTGTTGATCCAAAGAGAATTTCAACATACTGAGAGTTAGCAGTAAAGACAGCAGAGTATGGATAGGGTCAGAGCAGAGGTCAGAACGTTACATTGTAAAGGGAACTCCTAGGCCCAAAGCCTGTTGCACAACCTTGTCAGCAGCAGATTGCCACTGATTCATTTATTGATTTCAGAGTGCGCATAGCTGCATGCAAAGGCATGAAGCTGCATACAGACCAGCACTAAAAAGGGAAGTCTATAATCAGCAAGTAATCTGCCACTCACAAGCATGTAGTTTTCATTGTACAGGGCAACTTATCCAACAGGATTTCTGTCCTTCTGTTACTAGTTACTTCTCATCAGCCAGGTAGCCATTATCATTACTCCAAATCTGCAAGTAATCATTGTGTAAGTAAGAGGTTGACAGTTCAATTTCCCACTGTGCTTCATGCGAGTAGAGCCAGCCTGTGCGGCCTTGGGCAAGCTGCACCAGAAGAAGGGAATGGTAAACCACTTCTGAATGGGAAACCCTGAAAAGGGTTGTCATAAGTCAGAATTGATTTGATGGCACATTATTATTATTTGTTATTAAATTATCTTGGAAATATTTATAGAAATACAAAGATAAAAACAAATTAGGGCCAAAGTCCTACTGTCCTTTTTTCACTGGCATAACACAAGCAGTGTAACTTTTAGCAGCAAATTGTTGCCAGCTGAAAGCCAGGATAGACAGTCTTTGCTGTACGCTGAGTGATGTGCCTCAGCACAAAACAGATAATGGCAACACTGATTCATAACTTGCAGCAACACACTTTAAAAAGTTACATTCGCAGATTACACACACAGATTTAACTAATAAGATTTGACCAATACTTCCCTGGTCACTTAGGACTGATGTCAAAATTTCTGTCAAAATGCTTCTAAAATGCTTTGTAAAGTCATGTTTTACTCACTACTGCTTAGTAAGTAAGATGTGCACATATTCATCCTCTTTTTGATTAAGTGAAGTTCAAATTATGGAGTTAAGCATTAATATTTTTAGTTGAGAAATTAATGTTGTGATTCTAAGATCGTTACACTCCTTTGTTTATAATCAAATTATGATTATTGATTCAAATTCAATATCCACTCATTATCTTCTGCAAAGATTCAAATGGCCCAAATCCTGTTGCTTACTGTAATACATCACACTAGAGAAGACCTACTGAATCAATACTAAAGTAAACTGCAGCTACAGTAGGTTCATTTGGATTGATGGAACTTACAGAGGAGCTGAATCACCAAACCCCAGCTGTTTCAATAGGCCTACTCTAGTGTGCTTTATTCCTCTGAGCAACAGGATTTTGATCAATACAGCTAGTCTACTTGTCCTACCATCGGCTTGGAAAGTAATATACAGACATAAACACATTGGTTGAAATTGAATTAGCAATGGTCCACCATTTGAAGGTTTCTGTAGAAGAATGGGGAAGAAACTGGCGGACCCTTTGAAGGAGATTTGGGCAACATGAACTGCTGCGGGTAGAAGAAGGGAAAGGCATAGGTCCATTGAACAAATGGAATTTTGCTCCCACAATGTTGAATAGTATAAACACTCAAATATAGAAAACACGAACTGATAAAGCAAGAAAGGGTTATACTAAGAGGAAAGTAACAGGAATAAGATACCCAATGCAACAGAAAGGCTTCATAAGTCAAAGGAATTTGGCTTTCTAAGAACTGCAAAGTATGTAACTGGCAGGACTCACATGAGGGAGATCTGTAGATGTAGCTGCAGTGAGAAGACCCTGTTTTGCGTGCTCTTTGATCAACCTCTATAAAAAGGCAGCAGATAGTACACCATCTTGGTCCAGGGCTTAACACACAAGGTGAGGTGTAGTTCATACAGAAAAAGCACTGACTGACTCCAACACACTGCTATACTATGATCCAGAGAGCACTTGGAGTTTCCTTCATTCATTACAAGGGAGCACTGCAATGGATGCATACTATGTAAAGAAGGGGAGTGTGGCCCGATTTAAATTTGACCCCTTAGCAGCAAAGAGAAATTTGACCTTTTCACACTAAACGTGGGGGTGGGGGAGGCAGAGAGGTGGAGTTGCCGTGGTCTGTTGTGATTCTGTCTGTCTCACCAGATGTCACCCCCAGTTTTCTGGGTTTGAATGTGTGTATCTGAAAGGGGGAGCCCAGGACAGAATAGGGATTCTGTTGGTGCCCCACCCACCCCACTACTCAACAGTCTCGCTTCCTGAGCTAGCTGACCTGGTTTCAGCGATGGTGTTGGAGTCTCCTCAACTTGTTGTGCTGGATCCCTATTTCTTGATCAGCCTTTTCGCTGACCAGGAGCATCTCTGACTTCTCTGGATTAAATTTCAGTTTATTCATCCATTACTGAAATCAGACACTGGCCTAGAGCCAAAACAACTTTCTTTCGATAGAAAGGAGAGATTAGGGTTGGATGTCATCCACATATTGGTAACATCAAGACCCCAAACTCCGGGCAACCTCTCCCAGAGGTTTCGTGTAAGTGTTAAATAGCATAGGGGACAAAACAGAACCTTGAGGATTTTTCTGGGCTGGGATGATTGTCTATCCAGCACTAACCAATCATTCCTTCCAGCCTTTGAATTAAAAGAGAGAACCCACCTCTCTGCTGAATTATTCTTTTCCCTCACTTTAGTCTGTTGGCAGTTGTTTGTTTGCTGTTGATCTGTTCAGTCGGTTGTTATGCATGAGCGCAGTAAAGAAAGCAGCATACACAAGTCTGTAATTTCAAGCAACTATAGGCAAAGAAACGTTTTTAATTCTTTCTCTTAAAAATGTTTCAGAGTGAGTTACTGAGATCTTAAGTGCCAGTTAATGAGAAAGGGGTGGATGCTGGGGAAATTGTAGCTTTTCTCTCCTGTGGATCTCTGTACTTCTACGGCATAACAAAAAGAAAACTTTACCAGAAATTCAAAACTCTCTAACACCTTTGGGGCTCCTGGAACTCAAAGCAAGGTTCAGGTTGAACTGGAAGCCCTTCATACTTCTTCTCATCCAGAAGGATCCAATGGGCAGAATAGGTGCACAGAGTTCATCCAGAGACAGAAGACACTTCATGGCTTGAAGGTTCCTCATTGAGAAGGCTTCCACCTGCAATTTGTGAATTTCACCACAGGGAGGAGACGCACACAGATCAAGCAGCTCTTCTCAGTACTGCACCTCTAATAGCAGAAGTCAGAAGAGCCACTACAGCGATATCAAGTGAAGTCTGCAGAGTGGATGTTTTCCATTATCATATCCTGAGAGTCTTCATGAATCACCACTGCGTTTCAAAATAAAATGTCATTATGTGTGGTAGAAGCTGCTAAACTCTATACTCCCAACTCACACTTTCCTTACAGTTACTTTCAAATGGACCTTAACAGTCTTTTCAAGGTACGTTCCTAGCTATTCTAGTACCTGGCCCACAATCATCAAAGTACATCCAGCTTCAGAGCAGGGAGAGGCGCAGGCCTCAAAGCTTGCCACCTTCTCTTCTTTGCTTTCACAACCAAGGAAGGGAGGTGAGGTACCTTACCTGTGTGACCTAGGGAGCAGAAGGAATCTTGACTTCTCTGGCTCAGATTAAAATCAGAACAAGGTAAGATCTTTCCAGAGTGTGATGCTCATTTCACCCATGGTACTAGTCATATAAGGATTTCAAGATTTCTAACACCAAATCAGAAATGCAAACTTCAGGAATACTACCCATTAAAAGCATAAAATACACAATAAGCAAATTTGGAAATGTCTGCTTAATTATGCTATATGCATCTTGTTGTTGCTTTAGACAGGGACTCATGCAACTCATTTGTCAAAGTCTTAGACAGGTAAAACAGACAAGGGTGCAATCAGGTGAGCATTTATCCTGCTGTTTGGTCTGCTGTGGGGATGGGCTGGTTTGGTCCCTTTTTCCAGCAATCACATGGCATAATTACTGGAGAGAATCAGACCATCCCTAGAATGTTTCTGCCTGCACTTTTCTGAATCCCTGTCAGGGTGTTCTATTTTTTTGGTATGGGTAGAATCACTATGTTTTGGGTTGTTTCGGGGGGGGGGGGGTGCAATTGCTAGAAATGAACCAAAGTGAGCTTGGGGCTATCAAATTGCTGTCTGCTGTTGATTCCCCATATTGTGAAGTGGTTTAAAAAGACAGCCACTTCATAATATTGTCAAATTAAACACTTACTCTGCTTTGTGGAGGGGCAAAGGAAATTAAAAATATTTATGCTGTTAATGCACTGCCTTTACTTGTAAAAAATTAAAAATTGAAAACTTCCTTCAAAGCAAAAAAAAAATAAAAATCAAAGTGTGCTGATTATATACTGCCTCACTTAAAGCACTCTCTGGGTGGTTGTGAGGGTTCGAATGTAGTCTCCGCCTTTTTGTCAAATAAAACGGGAGTCGTCTTATAATTGAAATCCAAACTATCATTTATTTCGTTATTCAAAGGTGAAACTTCTTTTAAAGTGTCCTTGGGTAACGTCTCTTGCGGTGCCAACGGGCGCCATAAGGGCAACCAAAGACTTGAGTCAAACGGGTTTAGGGACTTAGTCTCCCATGGTCCTGGCAAGAACGGGTCATAACTTGGGATGGCTTGTTCTTCTTCTTCGTTTCCTAATAATGGTAGTCTCTTCGTCTCCATCCTCTCTCCAGATCGGGTCTCCCTCTCTCTCGAAGGAACCCCACGGTCCCGGAGATACGCCATCCTCCGCGCCTCCTCCACACGCCATGCCCGACGCTCCTCCGCCTCCCTGGCCACTGTTTCCTTTTCTTCCTTTAATCTCCTCCTCCACTCTCTCGCCTCAGATTCTCCCCAGTATGATGGCCGTTGAGGAAGCCCCTTTCTCCAGCGATAATCTGCTTCTTCCCGTGGGACCTTTATCTTTTCCCATTTCCCAGTCCACAGGTCTTCTACCCAGACGGGTTCCCAACCCCCTGGTATATTGTCGTGCTCCCTTTTTATATCTCCCATTCCCGCCTCTACTACAGACCTCCCCCTTTCTGCTCTTCCCGCCAAATCTCCTTCTGTCTGAGTCGCCACGGTCAGGCCCCGAAGATTTGTTTCCAGCTCCCGGGTGTCTATTCCCTGGTGTATGCTTTCTCGAGAGGTTGGCGGCGGAGTGGTCTGCACCTCTTTAGATACCTTACGGGTGGACGGCACTCCAACGAGAGCTTCTATGCTCTCCTCTCACCTGTCACAGTGGTTTACAGTTTAATTATGCAGGCTACACATTCCACACACACCTGCTGGGTATTCAGTTTACCTACCTCGGAAGGATGGAAGACTGAGTGAAACTTGAGCCAACTACCTGGGATTAAACCTGGGTCATGAGCAGAGTTTTCACTGCAGTACTGCAGTTTAACCACTGCACCACAAGCCTCCCAAGAAGTGGTGTTTTTTTCTTTACTTTATGACTTTTTTTTTAAAGGTTGGGTTGAGAACCTGCCTACAGCTAAATCCACTACCGGCACTTGTCAGCGGATTTGTCTATGGGCAGGTTCTCCACCCCACCTTTTAAAAAAAGTCACAAAGAAAAGGGGGGGGGGACCTCATTACCTCTCCTGTTTCTTCCCACCAAGAGGAAGTTTTCAATTTTCAAAAACATTTTTACAAGTGATGCAGCATATCTGTGCTGCCCTCATAGAGTCTTATAAAACATTTCATTTCCTCTGCCCATCCATGGACCAGAGGCAGTGTTTAATGTGCCAATATTGTGAAGTGGCTGTCTTCTTTTGACATTTTACAATATGGGAAATTGACAGAAGAAGGAACTGGACAAAATAAGGTCACTTAAGGCACGTATGCCATTTAGATGCAAGGATTATACTAAATGGCTTACCAGAGCTCTATCCAACCTTAAGTGAACCCTATACCAGCCCTCTCCAAATGAGCTGGTATAAACAAGCACAAAATATCAATGTTTGAAAAGATCTCAGACCTGAAATTCCTGATTAAAAGAGAATGTCACAACAACCATTTGTTAATCATCATCTACTTACATTTCCTCCACACCCTTTGCAAAATAATCAGAAGGCTAGCAAAAGGAAAGTAGTGGCTTTAGAAGGAATAGTTCATTTCAGGGTTAGGACAGACAGTGTACATGGAATGGAGCTCCCAGAGTCAATGTAAGGGTGAGGTTAGATCCATCCTAGTTACAAAACCCAAGTGAATTAGATATACACTAATAAACAGAATGCCAATTTGGTTGTGAGTCTTGTCCTTTTGTGAGAAGGAACCTCTTCCCAGCAGCAAAGAGGAGTGTGAGCCATCTCCTCAAGCACCCACAACAGAGGGATACGAGACAGCGTATACGCTGATACCAACAGTGGCCCAATTGGGAATAGAGGGGGAAAAGAGTGGGAAGGAGGAGCGAAAGGGAGGCGAGAAAGGGGAGGAGCCAATAGTAGAGGGATACCAGGTGACAGGGGCTGAGGAGAATTGAGAAGGTGAAAAGGAGCTAGACTGGGAGACTGAGGTGGCGAAGGAGGAGGAGAAAAAGAAAGAAAGGGAGGTGAAGGAGGAAGACATTCCTCTAGGATGGGGTTGGTTAGAAATGGAAGACCCCTGAACAGGAGAATGTGTTAAGATGAAACTGCCTGTGGAAGAAATAGACAGGAGACAGCAATATGTGGGTCATGCGGGGAGTAAGAGAGGAAAAGAGGGAGAAGAGGAGAAAAGGCAAAGAAAGGAAGGATATGCGATACAGCTAGGGGAAGTAGATCCCGTAGAATGGACAGTGTATGTCTATCCAAAGAAGGAAGATCGGGGGAAGAAGGGGGCCAGACCAGTGGTGATGCCTCAGTCAGAGATGCCCGCAGAGGGAGAGTGGGCTCGGCACCCCTGTTGTGGCACCATATGTCCCAGTCTGAGGAGGCCCACAAGAAAGCCAACAGATCGCAAACGGTTTGGAGTGAACCCCCAATGGTGAACTCCTTTGTGTTGCCCGAGTTAAGAGACAGTTATGTTGAATGTAAAGAAACTGAAGGACCCGTTGGTCCACCTGAAGTTGTTATTCATAGTACTCCATTGTTTGAAAATAAAAGAAGTGTTTGTGAAAAAGGACTACCTCCACTTTTTGAGGAACAGAAAGGGGAATGGGGTTTTCCCAAAGTTGAACTCACTCACACCTTCCCACATGCTCAAGTTGGGTATCTGTCTTTTCCTGTCACATGCATATTTGCATGCATAATCATTTGGGGGAAAAGAATCTTTATTAAAAAGCATGAAACTTCTCCAGGATCAATGGTTGCTTATGACATAATGCACACTGGAAATCAGGTTTGTGCATATCCAAGTTTTGGTTGTAAATATGCAAAAAAAAAAACAACCCACAATTTATTCAGAAGAGAAAACAAATCTGGATTGAAAAATGAAAAGCACATCAAACACCACAGACTCAGTGCCTGAAAAACCTAACATCTGTATTCATCTCTTATTGCTAAGAAGTACCTCAGCATACCACAGTGACCACTGAAGCTTACATGCTCAAGGATATGGCAATTTCGTGAGATGTTGCCTTTTCTCAGGGTCTGTTTGTGTCAAACATGATTGTGGAAGATCCATTCTCTTATCTCCCATTGTTTTTTCAGGGGGATACAAATCGGAGTGGAACCATAGTCTTGGAGAGAGCAGCCATTTGGTATTTATCCTTGTGTTACTTCCTGAATATAAATCCCCTGAAAGGTATTTGTTCTCTTGGCTAAAATAGCCATCTACCTTTGGGCTTGTCGGTTTGAAACAGAACTGCCTGAGGTAAGGATAGTCACCATTTCTACCATTCTTGCAGCTCCAGCCTCCTTTCTATTGCAGTTACGTTTACTGTTTTTTAAAAGTGGGAGATCTCCCGATACCATGTGTGGTCTGGCCCTCATCCGTATTTCAAGGTTATTGTAATGGAGCATTTCACATATCAGGATGATGACTTTTCCCACAAAGAAATGAATTGGGAGGCATACATGCTTACTCTTTCTTGGCTTTTTTTGTGATTTCATGGGACTGCTGGGACATCAGGTGTTCTCTTGCCCCGGTCTTTCATATAGAAACCACACTTTTCCTTTCAGAGATTTAAGAAGAAAATTTACTTTGCATTGTCTCAGACACTGTGGATCTGTAATACCCAACATTTTCTGTAAGGAATTCCTTTTCCTTTGTGGCTCTGAAGGGGTTGCTGACACTCGCAAAAAAAAGGGCGCGGACAGAAGGGTTTACAGAAGCTTAGTTTTTTTCAAATTGAGACGTCATCCTGTAATGCGAACCAGGAAAAGTTGCTCGTTATTTGCACTGACAAATAAATCAGAGACTCCATTTATATTTGTGGATTTACTCACTACTTGATCTTGTGTGAATTCTCCACATTAACCATCTTAGCTTGAACGTCCTTCCTTTCTGAACTTTTGCTTCTTAGCACGGGGTTTCTATTTTTGCTTTGACCTGGATTTTGTGAAATTCTCTAATTTTGCCTTAATGTGCGACTGTCCACATCCCTGTTACCAACAATTGTCCTCTTTAGTTAATTACTAACATTAACTAACGAAGTCTGCTGTGTTTGACAACTGAGCATGGGCAATCATGTCTTTAGGCAAGATCTGGAGCCAGGCAGAACAACGGCCTGACTCTCGCAAAGCTTCCGACATAGCCTTTCTCTACATATCAGTTCCTTTTCTAACTAGAAGCCTAATTTGGGACTCATAAAACTGAGATTTCTGACTGTTTCTTAGGACTTCTGTAGAACTTTTAAAAGGAATAATGGCACCAGCTTCCTTCTTAATGTACAGGACAGCCAAGCTTGCATAACCACTCATGAGGGCCAGGCCTTAGTCTCTGTTCCACGATGCAAATGCCTGTCAGTTATTAAAACATAATGGAGTGGAAGGGTGTTGTGTTTCAAGAGAGCTAGTCTTGGGGATGACCTTGCTGACAGCAGAGATTTTCAGTAATTAAAGACTCTTCCTGTAGCCCCCAGCCTGAAAACAAAAGAGATTCCAGGAAACTTGGGATCTGCAGGGAAGAAATTGGAAATGTTTCATTTCCAAAAAATTGCTGCAACTGATGACGCCATCAGTCTTATGTAACAGGATCTCACCCAATACAATGCAATACCATACAGTAGCGTACAATATGGAGCAGTATATACACAATATACAAATACACAGTGGTTGAAATCCTGTTGCACTGCTACACAAAAAAACACAACTTTTGGGGTGACTTGCCTCAGGTTAAGGAATAGCTAGAGTAGAGACATAGTCTGTTGCATACTGGGTCATGTGACTCAGCATATAACAAATAGTGTCTACAGAGATTTCTTAACTTGAGCCAATTCGCTTCCAAAAGTTACACCATTTGCATAGCAAGATTTTGGCCAATGTAGACATTAACACATGGTATTTATTAAGTAGTCTGACAGAAAAGTTGTAGGTTGGATCAGAGGAAGGCCTGCCTAAATAGGTATGTTCTTAACAAGTGGGATACCCAGTGTGGTGTAGTGGCTAGAGTAATGGACTAGGACTAAGGAGGCTTGCGTTCAAAGCCCTGTCCAGCCATGGAACCTCACTGGGGGTGTGGAACTGGTAAATAATAACAATAACTGTGAGCTATCATATCAATTCTGACTTACGGTGACCGTTTTCAGGATTTTCCTAGTAGAGGATACTCAGAAGTTATTTACCATTCCTTTCTTTTGGGGGGACCCAGGAACTGTGCAGCTTGCCCATGGCCAGACAGGTTGGCTCTACTCATAGGAATCACCATGTGGGATTGAATTCCCAGCCTCTGGCTCCACAGCTAAATCACTGAGCTATCCAACAGCAAACCATATCTCATTTATCTTGAAAGCCCTTTTAAGGTCACTATAAGTCAGTCCCGACTTGACAGCATGTAACATAATATACATAACATAACATCATCTCAACAATAACTTAAGACTAAACATTGTACATACATCTTGAACATATGATGCGAGGTCATTCCACATAATAATTATAACATTGCTAAAGGCCCTGCTCCAAAGGGATGAAAAGGGAACTTGAGAAGCAAGTGTATCACCCTGAGGCCCCCTCTGAGCAGACCTTAATGATCAAATGGGTCTATATGGTAACCTGGCCTCCCATTGTTTTGTGTTTAATAATAAGACCTGAAACCTGGCTGGGCAACAATACAAGTAGCCAGTGCAGTTCCCCCAGCAGTAGTGTTATGTGCTGCCAGTAGATCTGTTCTCTTGGAAGCTTAGCTGAAACATTCTGTTTTATTTTGATTTATTTTCTAAACATGTCTTTCCTGTTTCTTTACTGCAGTCACATGCCGGGTTGACATGTACATTGAGCTATCCACCATATCCACAAAATCTTTTTCTTGCTCAGTTAGTATTATTTCAGATTCTATAACACTTGAGCGTTTTAACAAGGCTGTCTGTTCATTGCATCATCAAATTGTAGAGCCCGAAGGGATCCCAAGGGGTATCTAGTCCAACCTCTGCCAATGAAGGAAATTCACACCTAAAGCACACCGGGCAAACTGCCATCTAACATTGATTTTTTAAAAAAAAAACATCCAGTGGAGGAGAGATCACTACCTTCTAAAGCAGCCTGTTAACAGTCAAACAGGTCATACCATCAGCAAGTTCAGCTTACTTAGTGCAAACATTGTCAATTTAAGCTACCACCTCTTCTTTACTTAAAAGGGCACCTGCTTGGTGACTAATGTTCCATGTCCCTCATCCATGTTACTTTAATGATACATTGTGTACATTTTTGAGCAAGCAAGATCACACAATGTTAAACAGATTTGTTGTTGCATAATAGGCCTTCTAAGCCACTTGCTAAATGCCTTGAGGTACTACTTCTAAAAACTATCTGTCCACTCCATCTCAACAGATCATTCTGTGCTTCTTGATTAAATTGAACAGACACACATTTGACATGAACTTGACATGACTCTGGACCTACCTGCTGTTTGGAATATCTTTGCAAACAAGCACAAAAGCCTTCTTTAACAATGAAACCACCACTTTTTTGGAATCAGGAAATGAGTACATGAGCATAAACCACAGGGAGAAGGACTTGTTGCAAGCAAGTATGAAATCAACAGAACTTCCTTATCATGACTATGTTTCACTATGTATGAACAGATGTCATAAGCCGAAGCATTAAAACAACTTATTGCCCTTTGGGTGTAGTCAGCAGTGGTGGCTACAACATTGGACTAAGATTCAGATTAACAACTACTACTACTACTACTACTACTACTACTACTACTACTACTACTAATAATAATAATAATAATAATAATAATAATAAATAATTAATAATTAATAATAATAATACTGCGGAAAGATTGTGGAAAATCTTAACATCAAAATTAAATGGTGGAATGATGGAAATACAATTAAAGCCTTAAACACATGGGCAGTTCCAGTAATTAGATACCCAGCTGCAATAATTAGATATCCAGCTGTAATAATAGATTGGACTCAAAATGAATTATAAGAATTGGATTGAAAAACACGGAAACTAATGAACATGTATCACGCACTACATTCAAAAAGTGATGTGGACAAATCAAGAAATTTCACACAGTACCAGAAGCAGTTACAGATCTCAGAAATCACACCATCAGAGTTAGAAAAACGGCAATATTAGGAACAGCATACATACTGCGCCAATATTTAAGAGATACTTAGGTTTTCGGTTAAAACTTGTATCTCTTTATAATACCATTCAATGTTTTTTATAATTTTGACTGTGCCTGGTGTTTTTTAATAATAATAATAATAATAATAATAATAATAATAATAATAATAATAATAATAATAATAATAATAATAATAATAATAATAATAATGTGCTGTCAAGTTGATTCCAACTTATGGCAACCCATTCTAGGGTTTTCTGGGTAGAGTACTCACATGTGACTTACCATTCTCTTCTTCTGGGGGCGCTCTGGGACTGTGCAGCTTGCCCAAAGCTACACAGGCTGGCTGTTCTCCTGGGAGGCACAGTGGGGAATCCAGGTACTCAACTTACTGACTGATACAGACAGTGATTTCATGGTCATGAAACTCAATGGTTAACTTTGGTCCTGCTACACTCTCTTGGCCTGCCCTATTTCACAGGTTGTTGTGGAGACAACATTCCTTTGGAGGAATGGGATATAAGCACTTAGATAATCACCTGGCAGATATGCTTTGATTGTATTCCTGCATTGAGCCAGGGGGTTGGACTTGATGGCCTTGTAGGCCCCTTCCAACTTCACTTTTCTATGATTCTTCGATAAGCGTAAAAAATTAATTGCCATCCACACTAGTCACAACAGCATTAGGAGGTACACATTTTCTTCCTCCCTTCAGTAAGATTTACACAAGGGATCCCACTGAAAGTACCCCACCTCCTCAAATAAGAAAACTTTTCTAGGTTGAACAGAGCCCCCTGGGTGGTGGCACTGACACTCTGGAACACAGTTCCTGGCAAGGTCTGGAATTGCATGTGAGACTTTTTGCTTATTTCAACTAACCTGTCAAAGATAGAGTGTCAGCTTGCTGCTCTCTACTGCGTAATTTAGATGCAACCCCATAGTTACTTTATTTCCCCATTTCCCATCAGTAACTTTTTCTATTTACATTCTTTTGCTGTGGCTAACATATTTTGTAGTTACCTAAAGGTAAATTATTTAAGTAACATAATAAAAAGGGCATGTTTCAGGTTTTTTAATGAAACACAAACACACAGACACATTTTTATTAAATTATATGACACACCTTAGAGTGTGTCATATAATTTGACTGCTATTCTATATTGTATAATTTTATAGTTTGGGGTGTTGGATGAGCTCCCTTGAATTTTCAGAAAAGGCAGGGTATACTTTAAAAAAAATACTGAGCCTGTTTGCATTCCACTGGCTGCAATCCTATTCAAACTAATCTGGCAGGTAAATCTCACAGAACTCAGAAGGACCTGCTCACAAGCAAACATGTGTAACATTGCAGTGATTGATAACCACAGTGCTATGGCATAATTGACCCATTAATTCCCACTGAAAAGTCTATCATTTCAAGTTTTCTCTACTAAAAGAGTAAGATTTGGGATGTCCTAGCAGATCACTTAGCTGCTGTTGCAGTCAGAAATCTTTGCTGATCTATTGCAAATTACTCAGAGATCTCCCAGAAGATACAGATGTACCTTCTGTCCATAGGAGGGCCATGTGTCTTACTTCACATAGGTCAGCCCTCTGTTTGAAAGGCTATCGAAAGAATTCTCCATTTCAAGGCAAGCAGTTTGAAATGACTGCCTGATCCAAGTGCACTATAGATTTTTTTTTCAAATCCAAGGAGGTAGCTGTGTTAGTCTGTTACAGCAAAAAACAACAATGAGTCCTGTGGAACAAGTTTAATTTGTCATAGGGTTTTGTGGATTACAGCCCAATTCTTTGGATGTATCTTCAGAACCATGTGAAGAAATGGCTGCCATTCATGACAGTTTATGCCAAATATATCTTGCTAGTCTTCCTTTTCTTTTTTAATGAGCATGCACACAGGGCAAACCCATGTCCACTAAGGCAGGTTGTACTGTTATTTCTATTTTAAACATTCTTGAGGGTGTGTATTTTTCCAAATTTGCATTAGAAATGTAAACTAGCATGGGCAAATTTTATCCAAATTGATATCCCCTCTGTATACTTAGCCGCACTATCTGCCCCTCCCCTGATTTATGTATAGAGATTTAAAGTGGGGGGTTGGGGTAGTTTGTTTGGTGTGGGGTTGACTGCAGCATTCAAAATACCCCAGCCATCTTGGCTGTCCCTTTTTCAAAGCTCCGATTAGCAGGCCCATTTCCCATCTCTGCCTAGATAACCTGCAAGCAGAAATTCAGGTATTCAGTGTCCTTTGAAATGTGTGCTTTATCCCATCATCAATAACTTTATCTCTTTAAATAAAAGCATAATGGCATTAAAATGTTAATGGTAGAACCAGAAGGTTATGCAGAGATCTGGACATCTGGCTGTGAGAGAGGTAATCATTGAACACGCTTCTGAACTCTCAGGCAACTCAACACCATGTGTTAATCATCCTCTTCTGTAAGATTTCACAAGCCTGGATTTTCACTTGAGTTTGTGTGTGACCAAAGTGACTCCTTAGAGAGGTGGAGCAATTGCTTCAGCTTCAGAACTCTGGGTGTGGCTACAGTCAGGTAAACCTCTTGTATTCGGAAGAAACAACAAACAGAGAGCTCCAATGGATATTGTTGATGGTTGTATAGGATCACGGCTGCAGCTTTGAAAAGAAGCCAGGCTCCCTGCCTACCCACCCACCAAAGCAATGGCAATGCCAGAAGTTAATGGAACTTTTTCTAACAGCTACAGGAACCCTGCATTTGAGGTAAGTCCCAAAGTGGTTTGGGTGTTTTTTCCCCCCATAGCTCTTTAGGAAAGCTAAAATGCCGTGAAATGTGTCTGTGTGTTTGTGTTTCATTAAAGAAACAGAGGTTATCTCCTCTCCAGATTTCGCAATAGTTGAGGCACCTGCCAAGAGCTGTCCTGTGAATACAAGGTGTTCTTGCCCCAGATAACACAGTTGTGTGAAAACAGAGGCTCCACTGACAGTTTCTTTTGTCTCATGTTTTGTCATCAGAGCAGATCAATCCTTTCTTTGCTTTTGACTCTGAAGCACTGTAGCAGTTGCACTCATACAGACTTTCTAAACATTCTGCGTTCACTGATGCCATTTGAAGAGCTCAGCATCTCCAACTGGATTGTTGTCATTGTAAATTGTTATTGCCTAACTAGATTATTGCAAAAGAGGCACTGGGAGCTATGTTTATCAGCCTCCTGCTCTGTTGCACTTGTAAAAAAAAATTATAAAGTGGTCATACGCTAAAATATACATGCACGAGCAGATTAATTTGATGTAGCTTCTCTGGTATTGGTACCTACATAGCACCCAGAGAGAAGGCAAAAGAAAACAATTTCTGCTATCATGGGTTTTCCTTTTTTTCTGGCAAAAAAAAAAAAATTAAAAAAATTAAAAAAATTAAGAGAACAAAAATGTTGAAGCACCTTAAAGACTTACTGCTATATTTTAGTGTGGGCTTTCGTGGACAGGCCCACTTCCTCAGACTTGCCCACAAAAGGTGACGTTAAAATATAGCAGTTTGTTTGTTTAAAGTATTAGTCTTTAAGGAGCCATAATGGTTTTTTTCTCTTTTTCTTTTCTTTTTGTCTTTTGGTTTTGCCTGCTAGCACAGACTAACATGGCTACCTCTTCTAAAACTTTCCTTTTTCCTGTATCCCCACATAGAAATAAAAGGACTCTGAGGGTCTTTGTGGACTTCGTACAAATAAGAGCCACAGAACTTCAGCAACAACACTCATTAACATGGACAGCAAAGACTGTTCACAAGTTAGCAAGTTTCATAAAACACTAAACTATGTGAATACACCTGAAACGATAGCACTAGCACTCTAGATAGCTGATGGAGAAAGAAGACTCCTGTCCATGAACGACACCCACCTGAAATTGGGGGCATCTGGAATAGGCCTCTGCCAGTTATTTTAGAACAGCCTTTTCTACCCTAGTGCCTTCCTCCTGTGGACTGCAACACCCACAATCCCCATACAGATAGTAGGACTGGCTGAATATGATGAGTGTTGTTGTCTAAAACACCTGGAGAGCATGAGGTTGGAATATGTTAGTTAAGAGTACGAGCCTTTCTCCCCACACATACACAAAGGACTTTTCCTTGGCCACTGTGAGCATGCATGGGTAGTCATATATATTTACTAGTTTCTCTGCTCTTTCTATTGAATTGCCCACAGCAACATGTACTTGAATCCTGTGGAGTCATGGCAGAAGAGTTTGTGGTGCTTCTCAATGCCATGGTTGTGATAAATCAGTGGCCCATAAAGCTGGAGGCTTTGATCCAGGGCCCTGCCTACTGGCGGCCAAACTGAAGAAGTCTGTTAAGTGTTTTTTCTTTTGTTGTTGTTTAACTTAAATTTTGGCACACAATGTAAAAAAAGTTAAATTTGTAACAAATAATCCTGAGTGTGTGAAACAACGATGAATAAACAATAACTAGATGTGCATTTGGAAAGAGAGAATACGTAATAATTCTGACTTGATTAATTAACTGCCATCAATGTACTTTAGAACTGTCTTTGCTTCTTTTACATCAAATGGGGAGGAGGAAGTGCTCTGGTTTTGACTGGAGTAGCTGCATGGGAAGGGATATTTAAATTTCCCTCCCGTCGTTCCAGTATAAATCACATCATCTACTGAATCCATTTGGCCTTGCAACAGAAAGGTGGGGGAGAGACCCACCTAACTCCTTCAGAGCTATTGGAGACTGCAGGATGGAAGACGTGGGAGAAGAGGAAGGGTTAAACACCACGTCCAGCTATGATGCTCCTCAAGCCTTAACTCCCTCAAATAAAGGAAGAGGGACAGAGACACCCTCTCATGGATTGTCATTAGCTGTGTGATTTGGCCCTGAGGCACATGCCTCTCTTGTCATACTTACCTGAATTGCTTAATGATTAGACTTAAACAAGAACTTCAGTCATTTGTCAAGGAAACATACTCCAACTACTTCATTCTAGAAAGCAAATAAGAGGATTCTCAGTATGTTCATAAACAACCCAATACCGTAGTATGCAGCTGATTCCTAACGGTCAAGAGTCGAGATGGGCATGAACCTTGGTTTGGTGGTTCATGCCGGTTTGTACACATGGCAACACAGGTGTCATGCATTCTCTTCCCCTGCCTCCCTGGCCAATGACCTACTCACCAGTTAGAGCACACTCCTCTCCTCCTCCTCTTTGGCTACTTGACCAGTTCGCAGCAGGAGCATGGGTTGCCTCTAATGCCTCCTTGTCTGAGTAGGCAATCAGCCAAGGAGATGGGCAGGGAAGCCCATAGTCTGGGAGTCCTTGAATTCCGAAAATCCCATCCCTACCAAGGACTAGAGAACATGTGACTTCAACTCCCAGAAAAAATTATTCATAGTTTTCCCAGCACTGCAAATTGTTCCTAGGCAAGCGGGTATCTAAAGCAAAGCATTAGATGTTTTATGACAGGATGAGGCCAGGGGAGTAGAGAATCAGAGTGAAGGCAATGCACAACTCTAGCAAACAGAATCAAAAACAAGTCTAAAGACAAAAGCCAAGAACAAGGCAAGGTCAAGTCAGCCTGCTTATGTCAGGAAACAAACAGGGAGAATTTGGGAAGGGTTGTCAAGCAGTTCAAAAGTGATGCACAGCCAAGGTAAGTAGCAAGGGGTCAGAATACACAACAAACAAATATGTTGTTTTCAACAAAGACTCCTACTAAAGTTTATATAGCTGTGTATCGGGAGCCCACCCTGACATCAGCTGCAGGATTTAACCCATTTGGTCTTGCAACAGAGAGATAAGGGAGAGACTCACCTATCCCCTTCAGAGCTTTACCTGAAGGAGCCTTCTTTCTCTGAAGCTGAAGGCTTTGCTTGGGAGCTTCTAGCCAGACTCATGCCTTTCTCCTGCCATATTCTCATGGGAATATCTCTGACTCGGGTGTAGAGTCACCTTCTACTGCAAGTTCATCTTCTTGGGCCTCAAAGAGTCCAGGGTCTGTAAGATCTGGCAATTCCTTCCCCTTTGCAGGTTCCCCCCAGCTTAATCATGACTGCGGCAACACTATATCCACTTACCTGGGAGCAAGCCTCATTTAGGACTCACTTCTGAATAGACACATAAGAGTTATACTCTAAATGACTTCAA
Source organism: Intellagama lesueurii (assembly GCA_037013535.1). Taxonomy (NCBI): domain Eukaryota; kingdom Metazoa; phylum Chordata; class Lepidosauria; order Squamata; family Agamidae; genus Intellagama; species Intellagama lesueurii. The sequence goes on from JBAJHW010000002.1 coordinate 73,127,385, forward strand.
TCTGTGCTTTATCCATAAGGATTAAATTTAAAAAGTAAGCAAATATCCTCCCCCTTTTAATTGTCCGGGCATAAGCACATCAATTAACAGAAGTATACCTGGAAATATGCATCCTGAAAGAGGATAATACAATGGGCTCAAGTCACAGGAAGCCAGATTTTGGTTAAATATCAGGAAAAACTTCCTGTTAGAGCAGTGCAACAATGAAACCAATTACCTGGAGAGGTGGGGAGTGCTCCAACACTGGAGGCATTCAAGAGAAACTTAGACAAGCACCTGGCAGATATCCTTTGATTTGTATTCCTGCATTAAGCAGGAGGTTGGACTTGATGGCCTTATAGGCCCCTTCCAACTTCCAACATTATTCTATGATTTATGGAGAAAAGGGATCAGAATCTTCCCAAATCCCACCCACCTCCTGAGACAATAGGATTTGTGAGAGAAAGAGGTTTGCTCAATAGGGAAATGGCAGAAGCCTCTGTATGGGAAGGGAAGGCTGGTGCCCAAGGAATTAAAGGAATACCAATCCACAAGCAGCTCAGACTCTCATCTCTTCAATATTGGCTGCACCCATGAACAAAGCCTTCAATCCAGACACCCCTGATCCCATGATAAATTCTGAGTCACTTGTTTCACACAACAAAAGTCCATAGCAAAGCCAAGTTGTGTGTGTAGGGGGGAGGTTGGAAATAGTGACTTTCTTTACCTCCACCTCTGCAAGCAAAGGTAAAGAGTCAACACTTATGTAAACCCCATAGATTCAATGAGTTTATTTAAGTTGGGACAATCAACTGGATTCAGGCCATTATCTCTTAGTCAATCCTGCTTCCTAGGTTCTTGTGGCAATAAAAACAGGGAAGACCACCATCTTGGACAAAAGGCAGGGTATAAATGTAATAACTTAAAGTCCATGTTTCTAAATGTGTGTGTGCCTTCAGTTGTAGAAAACTGGGGAGAGCACAAGCAGGATTTAGACTACAAACAGCTTGTTGGGCAAGCAGAGGCTAGATTCTACGACATCCAGTCTGCTGTTTGTTGTGCAAGGGCTTCGTCAAACATCCTGGCTAGGTTCCGAAACAAGAAGTAAGCCCAGCTTGGAGAAGAAGTAGGAGTGGTTGTGGGGCAGACTCGTCACTCCTTCCTGCAGATTTGACCTTGATTTAAATCATACAACACACTTGACATGGGAATGGTGGTGCTGTTAATCTCTTGACTTGCTTTTACATCTGATTTGAGTTAAATTGTTTACACTCTCTGAGTTGCTTTTCAATTGACTTTGTGGCTGCAATTTTTTGTGAAATCTGCTGATACAGGATAGAAATTTGTTGGCAGGTAAGTAAATAATAGGGCTTCTATAATAATGCATAGTTTGAATCCCATTCAACATTTAACAGCAAATTAGTGCTAAAATGTTGAGCACATAGGAAGAAAGTATGGTAAACATTGACTGCATCATATTTACAGTACTTGCTTTTCACATTTCTTGCATCTCTGACATCATGAATACTTACCTGATGGGGACAGAATGCAGCTAGATTATTTTCTAAGGGGAATTTTTCAACCAAATGAAACTATTATGAGTTAAGAGGGCTACAAAATGGACTATAAAACCCCACTCCCTTCTTTTCCTTCTGCCTTGCTTTTCCCATTGAACAGCTGAACCATAGAAAACAGCTCAGTAAGGGAAAAGGAAAGAACACAACAAAGAGAAAGGAGAACATTAGTTACCAATGCAGGAAGAAACCTCATGGTGCAATTCATTATGCAAGGTTTGTAACTACAGCTCCTTCCTCTGTATGGAAACCTGTGGTAGTCCAAAAAGTCACCTGTGCATTTTGCAAATGCATGCGTGCAGTGTCCAGAGTGCAACTGCATCTTGAAAATGTTGACTTTCAATAAACTGTAAAGGAGGGCTTGGCAGAGCAGCCGTGCATGTTAGGTGAAGTGAGCTTTCTCAGTGTTAACCGCCCAGACAAGAAAAAAGTGTTGACTGAAGAGCTGAACTCTCTCCACAAACTTCCGTGTTGTTCTGTAAAGTCTTTGGAGAAAATAAATGGTAAAGTTGGAATGGAGTACTTTTTTTACATTTGTACCCCATTTTTCCTCAAAGAGCTGAATATTACATAACAAACCTATTTGTTTAGGCTGAGATGAAGAATAATGTCTAACCTATAGATTAATCACTTCCTCTTCACACAAAAGAAGAAGAAATTAACCCCTCATTCTGCATAAAATTTAGATATGCAAATATCCATTTATGGATATAAATTTGAATAGATACTCTAATTTAGATAGGATTATAATTCAGTGCATCATACCAGAGAAAGACTGAGTTTTTCAGGGTCCCGTTCACCCTTTTTTCTTCTATCCCCAAATCAGATTTGGGCAAACAGCCCTTCACACAGAAAATATCAGGAAATTAAAGCCTGAGAGAGGTGATCAAGGCAACAGGCATCTTAGAACCCAGAAATCATAGTTTGATACTTCATTATGAGGTGGCTGTGATACACTAATACATCTAGAAAAGATCATGTTGAGAAAGGCCACTACAGGCTTGGTTTCACGTTTTGGGAACCTGTTGCCCTCCAGGTGTTAATAATAATGATGATGATCATCATCCTCTTAGAACTGCAGAGCTGGAAAAGACCCTAGGGATCATCAAGTCCAACCCCTATCAAGGAGGCACAATGGGGAATCAAACTCCCAACCTAAATCACTGAGCTATCCAGGACTCTTAACTCAGGGAGCCTCTGGAAATTGCCATAATTAACTGGTCTGAAGAGAGTTGAAGTCCAACATCCCCATCAAACATTTAGTCAGAACAGATTTTGTTTCTGCAAAGAACTATTATTTGCTTTAGCTTTCTTTCTCTCTTATTACAGTGGACATTATCGCTATCGTTATACAGTGTGAGGATCGAGGGTATATCCACTTGAACTTTTTTCTCATCTTCCATTGTTGTGTCTTTCAGGAGGATATAAGTGACTTCCCAAACAAGAATAATGATACTGCGTTTAGAAACAGGAACTTGGAAAAAGGCCATTCATTCCACCTGAACCAGGCAAGATAAACTTTTTTTTCATGATTACCACAAACAGCTCTAAATCTGGCCCGCATCCAAACTGAAGGTCAAAGTATTTATCTGGGTTGGAGAACATTTACCCCTCCAAATATGCGACTTCAGTTCCCATCCACCCCAGCCAGCGTGGCCACTGGTGAGAGAGAATACTGTAGTAACATCCAATCAGCCATCCCACAGGTGTTGGGGATAAATGAGATGATAGTGGTGGTGGTGAGAAACCCAGAGGGCACTATATTCCATGCGGGGGTCATTTGCAAAGGGCGGCCACTGTGATACAAGAAACAATGGATAAGGATTGCATTATCAAGAATGTGTTGTGCTTCTTCTCTCTCCAGAATGAAACCAACATTGATATTGACAGAGATCAGCAAGTACACAAACATGAAGCAGAAGACAATGAGTCCAAAGGGTAATAATCTCATTTTTGGAGTCTTCAGTTCCCACTTTCCCCTTCAAATGAAGTGTTAAAAGAGCCCATATGCTGTAGGGTGCCGGACTGGGACTTGAGAGATCCCAGTTCTAGTCTCCACTGCGCCCTGAAACTTTTGGGGTGATTTTGAGCCACTAATTTTCTCTCCACCTGACCTACCTCATAGGGTTGTTGTTAGGATAAAGTGGGCAGTGAGAGAGTATGTATGGCACCTCATTAGAGGAAAGATTGGAAATATAATAAATAAATAATCTTGTTATCTTCTGCTTGGCAATCTAGTATTCTTCGTCTTGGCTTCAGAGCTTCTGTTTATAAATGGAGGAAAAACCTATTTCAGAGATTGCCATCGGACCTACTCATTTCTCAATATTTATTTTGAATAGGTAGGCAACTTTCACCAGCAGTCTGAGGGTTGCCATGCCCCACTCACCCAAGATTTTATTTATTTTGTTTTATTTTGTTCTGTTCTGTGTTTCTGTAATAGGATACTCACCATTCAGTTATGTGTGGTGTCCTTCCAGGTAAATGGATGTAGTCATTTCCCCCCCCCCCCCCAGTCAAATCTTCCTATAATACACTCTATACCAATTTAAAATCGGGAGCTGGGAGCTGGAGGGAGCCTTACTATGTCTACGTGTAGCATTCCCCAGAGCTCCACATCAGAAACGTAATAGTTGTCCAATATGAAGGCTATACTGGTTACTACGTGCACAATTATAATAATATAACATCTCAGAAGTGCAGAGCTGAAAGGGACCCTATGGATCATTGAGTCCAGCCCCTGTCAAGGAAGCACAGTGGGGGAATCGAACTCACAACCTCTGGCTTCACAGCCAGATGCCTAAATCACTGAGCTATCCAGCAGTTGTAACCAGCCATTCTCAACCTTTTTTTGGCCACAGTCATAAATACAATGTGAAAGAAATATAAGTGCATTGGGATTGTATAATTTATAAGGTGGTGCGTGAAGAATTGTTTCTAGTCTGTGGCCCCCTTCATATGTACCAGGACACACACACCATGTGGCCTCTGTTGAGAATGGTTGCTCTAAAATTTTCCAAGTTCTCGACAAACCTTCATCCTAAAATCGACTTTGCCAGTTTTGCAATGAATATTTGACCTTGAGGATTTCTTTCCATTTGTAGGTGAATTTATAGCAACAGCTATAAAAAGTTTTAGCTTTTTTAAAAAAAGGAGAAATAATTTTTATTGACCTCTGCACCTAGATGTAAAGCAATAGATAATTTTAGTTTGTACAGAGTGATTTCTCAGAGCTATGGATGACTGATACTTCTCAGCATCTTCCAGTAATCATCAGCTACTCAGTTCTACAGTAGTTGCACAGAACTAAGCAATACTTTTCTAGAGGAAACAACCTGGCAAGTTTGTGAGTAAAATGGCCAGTAATCCCATGGATGTTTCCAGTTTCCTTGATGTGCTGATTGCTGATGAAATGACTCATTTGAAAAAAAAACCCACCACATTTATTTTATATTTCTGCTTTATCCTATTAAGCAGATAGACAAAGTGCAAACTTTCTGTATTCTGCTATACATTTTCCTCTGATTATAGCCTAATTCACAAGTGAATTGAAGTGAAATGGAATGACTAAGCATTGCCTGCTTATTAGAAGACATCACCTGGCTTATTGCTGTGACATTAAGAGCATAATGATGTGCAAGAATTGGGTTATGAAGTTTTTCATGGTTTGGAGATAATGTTTCCTCACCTGCTAATCACTGTACATCGTGTTGCTGTTAGGTTTAACATGTTGTGGTACGTACTTTAAAGACTGACTGTAAGCAGTAACATGATTAAAGGAACAACAGAGGAACAGTGTATGTTAATATAGAGAATGACAGACTTTACCTTTGAGCCTTGTTCTGAAATATAGGTTTGGTAGTTGTGAAGGAAAATAATAGTAGATAACAGCATAATTATTGCATTTGGTAGTGACTTAAGAAACCTTGACTGATATTTAATCCATTTATATGAGTGTCCAGCATGTGCATAACTTTTGTCTCAGCTGTTTCCCTCTGGATTCTTGTTTTGTAGTTTTTCTATTCCAGAATAGGAAGTTTCATATCTTTTGAAGAGTGTCCTGGTAGACTGAAGTGATTTGAGACAGGTTTATACACAAAAGAATTAATAGACATAAATCAACAATGCACAGAAACCTAACATGGCTACCTCTTCTAAAACTATATTTTTGTGTGTAACATAAAAGGTGTGTGTTGAGGTATCAGTTTATGCTAGATCAGACTGTTTATTTTATTCAATACATTTCTAACCTGCCTTTACATTAAAAGCAGTGCACAAAGTGGCTAACAAATATCACTAAAATGGATTTATATTTTGAAAAATTAAATAAATCTATGAAAATCATCGCAGTAATCAGCAATACATTATAAAAAGCATAACTGAAGTGAAAATTGATCACAGCTCCAAGTGGAGTGCATTCAGCATCCTGGATGCAACATAGGAAAAAGTCTTCTTCTGTGTTTCTAGAGGTTATTGTATTCTTAAGAAGGTTTTACCTCCCAATCACAGGTCGGAACTACACTGGTGCTCTGGGAATCAGCTGGTGCAGTCTAAAGAAGGTTGCTTGAAGTTAGGGAGGAGGTGTGATATTCCATTTGGTGCAATCTTCATATCTAAATGCAGAGAGGCAGGGGAAGTGATTTTTTTTTGGAGTTTTTTGTTTGTTTGTTTTTGTTGTTTTTGTTTTACCTTTGCTAGACCATCATTGATACATGGAAACAATTAGATTAAATGTGTTTTAAAAATCCTTTGATTTGTGTGTAATGTTGATGAATAAATTCCTGCAGCTGTGGTTTCACTCAGCACTTCCCACTTAGATTAAATTAAAAAATATTTTCTTTGCCTAAGTGATTCAATGCATCAGCAATCGTCTAGCAAAAGAAGAAGAAATCACTTCCCTTGCCCCTCCACAGATGAGCAAGGGAAGTGTTCAATTTGCCAGTATCTTGGAGTGGCTCGCTTATTAAGTCGCTTGATGATTAGAGATGGGGGTATTCGTATAAGAATACCCCTGCACAGCTGGACTTAACGAGGGTCCAGCCCCCTGGGGCCGTACCATCCACTCATGTGTCCGCAAGCAGCAGCGGCCCCTCTCTTCCTTCCAATCACTCCCAGAGCCCCACTTGGCTAGCCACTCCTGGCAATGGGAGGGAGGACAAGTCTCTCTGCAAGGCTGCAAAGTCGCTAGCCGAATGGCACTCCGGGAGTGATTGGAAAGAAGAGAGGGGCCACTGCTGGACATATAAGTGGATGGTCCGGCCCCAGGGTCTGGACCCTTCTTAAGTCCAGCTGTGTGGGGGTATTTGTATTCGTATACGAATACCCCCATCTCTGTTCATGATACTGGAAATTGGCAGTGGAAGGAGCCTTGGTAGCTTTGATAGCTGCAATGCTTGATTTTGGCTCTTTCCTAGCAATCATGTGCACTGGAAATGGACCAACATACCCACACACGAAAAATAGAAGACCCTCAGATAGTTGGAGGTAGGGGCACTCTGGGAATGGTTTGGTTCGCTCTAGTGATTAAGTCTCTGATTACCAGGAAAAAGAGCAAACCAACCCTCCCCTGCAGCATACCAAATAGCAGGACAAATGCCCGTCTGATTGAGTCCTTAGACTCTGGGCAGGTCATAATGAAATTGGCAGTCTCTGGATCCTTTCTAGGATCTGAAGGTTAAAAGGTTAAAAACAATGTCAGAAACCAAGAATCTGTGTACAGTATACAGGCAGCTGTCTATGCGACCCTATCATAAACACAACTATGAGGAAGCAAGCTGCAGTCAAAACTGTGAATCTTACTTCCTTATAATGAATATAAAGATGACGCTGAACTTCACAGACCTGCCCCACAAATTGTCAGTATGGCATAAGAATGTACATTACTATTCTATGTCAGAATAGTTTTCCATAATCAGCAATACTAACCAACTAGTGAAACAGGACAAGAAGAGGACATCTGCTTTCCTATGTTTGCCTTTATTATGTGTTATCAGGTCATCTCCAACCTATGGCAACCCTGTGAATTGATTACCTCTAAAAGTCCTCTCACTGCCAGCACTACTCAGGTCTTGCAAAATAAAAGCCAATTATTGATGTCATCTATCTCATGTTCAGATGACAAAGAGGACAGGACTCCCATACCTTTAGTACCATATTTTTCCATGTATACAACCCCCAATGTATAAGATGACTCCCTAATTTTGAGCCTTGCTGGAGGCAGAGGAGCAGTTAATGGGCAACTGCTTCTCCACCTCCGTCTCCTGCTGCTGCTGCCTCCGCTGCCCGATCACCTCCTCCATTGCGACTGCTGGGGCTCACCTCCAGCTCACGTTGTTGCCCGCCTTGTCCCCTGCCCGAAGGGAGCGCTGGAGGAGCCGATGCTGTGGCAGCAGTCAATGGGCAGCAGCAAGAGGCGCCCGAGTGCACACGAGTGCTCCGTTGCCTCCACCTCCTGCTGCTGCTGCCTCCGCCACCGGAGGGGACAAGGCAGCGACGTGAGCTAGAGGTGAGCCCTGGCAGTTGCACTGGAGGAGGCAATGGGTGGCAGCGGCAGCAGCAAGAGGTGCCCGAGTGCTACTTTGCCTCTGCCTCCTTCCATGTATAAAACAACCCTCAATTTTCCCCCTAATTATTTTAGGGGAAAGTGTTGTTTTATACACGGAAAAATACGGTAGTTGCTTAGAAGTCTTGTCTTCTTGTGATATGCCCAGATAAAATAGCCCAGTTCAGTCATTTTAGCTTCTACTGAGCATTCAAGCTTGGTTTGATTTAGAACTCAATTCTGGAAGTCCATAGCATGCTTAAAGATCTCATCTAACACCATAGTTCAGCCCTTTCTATTATGATTACAGCTCTGCATTGTAATCAGACGTATCACAGTATGAAGGTCTTGGTTTCCAAAAAGACATCCTTACACTTCAGGATCTTTTCTAGTTCCTTCATCACTTGTTGTCTTTAGCATCTAATTACTTGGGCAAGTATCTTCCAAGTAAATAAGGAAGAGAGAGTGTTGTAACTCCTTTTATTAGCTAGGAACTGTTGCTCAGCAGCCTCAGGAGGGTCATGTATTCTTACACTCTGCAATAGATATGTCCCTTGTTAATTCAACTAATTTATTGGACCCTAGGAAAACTTCCAACTTTCTCCCAGATTTGGGACCCAAGGTGAGGTGACATAGTAATTTAAAACAATGAAAAGCAGCACAACTGGTACAGTGGTGCCTTGACTTATGAACTTAATCCATCCCAGAAGATGTTTGTAAGTCAAAACGTCCGTAAGTCAAATCAGCATTTCCCATAGGAATGCATTGAAAACCGATTAATCCGTTCCGGCTGTTTTTTGTTCTTATGTCGAGGCGCCGTTTGTAAGTCAAAGCATTAGTTCCTATGGCAAAACCGGTTAATCCGTCCTCTACCACTAGGGGGAGAAATTTTTTTTAACCTAAGATGACTTAGGTTTAAAAAAAAGGGCAGGAAAGGAGGGAGGGAGGGAACGAACACCTTTTAAACAGAACACCTTTAAAACCAAGCAGCTTTAAACCAAACCAAGCAACTTTTAAACCAATTTTTACATTTTAAAATTACAGTACCAGGCAGTACCAGGCAGTCCAAAGTCCATTTCCCGCTTTCCCCACGTTTTTTTTTTGTTCGTAAGTCAAAGCTCCGTTCGCAAGTCAAAGCAAATTTTTGCGAACGGAGCTGTTCGTAAGTCGAAATGTTCGTACGTCGGGGCGTTCGTAAGTCAAGGCACCACTGTATCTTATAACTGGAGGCTTTTGTGATATCAGGAGAGCTATAACTGTTTCAAATAAAATAAATACCAAAGACCTGCTTAAATAAAAAGGCCTTTGCCTGCCGCCAGAAGGAGAGCAGGAAAGGAAGAGAACCTAGTCTCTCTTGATATGGACTTCCAGAGCCTGGGAGCAGCCAGAGAGAAGGCTCTGTCATGAATTCTTACCATATGGGCCTCTGCAGGTGGTAGAACTGTGACAGGGCTTCTGCCACAGATTTTAAGGCTTGGGCAGGCCTGCATGGGTGGATGAGGTCTTTTATATAATCTAGACCAGTGGTTCCCAATCTTGGGCAACCCAGGTGTTCTTAGACTGCAGTTCCCAGAAGCCTTCACCACCAAGTGTGCGGACCAGGGTTTCTGGGAGTTGCAGTTCAAGAACACCTGGGTTACCCAAGGTGTGGAACTACTGGCCTAGACCCAAATCACACAGGACTTTGAGCCAATTAAACTTTCTGTGTTCTGAATTTGCACTGGTTCAAACCTTTTTATTTGATCAAGCTTGCAGGATTGCCGAGATGGGTTTTTTTAATGATTAGCTGGTTTTAAACAATTGTGTCATGACAGGATGCAAAGCTGATAAGTATTACTGGTATGTGGATTTTTAATTAGTATATAAAGGTAATTTTTAGATTAATTACCTTGTTGTATATCATACAGTTGGCACCCTGAATCATATTGGACAGATGATTAGTTAAAGTAATAAGTGCACCTGCAAGATGCTAGTACAGACAAAATTGATTCTGAATTTGATTCAGCTTGATTTAAAGTTTTTAAAGGGTTTTCATTTTAATAGAACTTGTGGTTTATGAGAATTGTCCTGTAATTATAATAATATGCCTCGGTAAAATAATTTATGTACAGGGATGTTAAATGTACTTAGAAACATAGCACCACATTCTCTTATTCCAAGCTTTGTACATCCTGCATTTATTTTACACTGTAAAGTAGATCTGCCCATGATCATACCATTGTAAAAGTGCATCATAGTAGCTGGTAGGCAGTACTTGTGTGTTAATTCACAGACATGGGAAAACCAGTTAGTATTGTTTACAATTTTGTGCTGTCATTTTCTTTCTGCATTTCTAAACAATTATTTGGCGGCAGGGGACTTCTGCATAATTTATAACCAGTTCTGATCAATGTTTAAGAACACTGAGGAATGCAAATGATCTGTCTTAAGCAAACATATGTGTGAAAGTGGTAAAGGAATCTGGAAAATATATGTGGTTAATTCACTCTGCTGTAAATTATGCAGTTCAGGATAGCATTTAGGGACCACTTTTACTGTTGAAAACTTTTTGCATCATTATAACAGGGATAAGGAACTGAAATGGAGTTTAGTGGGATTCTGTATCCTGTAGACCAGTGGTCCCCAACCTTTTTGACACCGCGGACCGAGCTCGCGCGGGTGCGTGGGCACTCGTGTGCATGCGCAAAGGGGTGGGGGCGCTTGCGTGGCACGCACTCGCACGCATGCGTGAGGGGGCTGTGTGGGGGGCATGCGGGGGGAGTGCGTGCGGGGGGGGCGGAAGATCTGTCTCCGTGGCCCGGTCCGGCCAAGGCCACAGACCGGCACCGGGCCGCAGATCAGGAGTTGGGGACCCCTGCTGTAGACTGTATTGTGTTGGGGACATGGTCATGACCCTGACTTCAACAAATCAAATCAAATCAAATAAATCAAATAAATTTATTGTCATTGTAAGTATATACATAGTATACCCATACAACAAAATTCACACAGACACCCAGAGACCAGACCCACATGCACACACATAAAAAATCCCCAAACACTCCCCCCCACTAAAAATCCCCCACTAAGAATACAAACATCTACACCGCAGGCTAAGTAACACTGTCCAACTATTCACTACTGGTGGTCTTTAAGCTCATTATTAAGTGCAATTATAGCTCTGGGATAAAAACTATTCAGAAAACGTGTGATCCGAGTCTTAATTGTTCTACGTATATCTTCTGCCAGACGGCAACAGTTCAAAAAAGTTGTAAGCAGGATGGGAAGAATCTCTCAGGATGTTGTGTGACTTCCTCAGACAGCGGGATGTGAAGATGTCATCCAGGGTTGATAGCTGGAGCCCGATGATGTTCTGGGCAATTTTAATGGTTCTCTGTAGAGCTTTTTTGTCCGCTACAGAGCTACTCCCAAACCATACCAGAATGCCATAAGTTAGGACACTCTCAATGGTGCTACAATAGTAGGACAGAAGTAAATGCTGAGATAAATTTAACTTCCCGAGCATTCTCAGGAAATACAGCCTCTTCTGTGCCTTCTTCACTAGCATGTTGGCATTTATAGTCCATGAGAGGTCCTCTGAGATGTAAGTGCCCAGAAATTTAAAACTACCGACTCTCTCCACTTCCTCGCCATTTATGTACAGTGGTAAATGTACATTTCTCTTCCTCCGAAAATCAATTATGAGTTCTTTCACCCTGGTTGAAATGCTGGCAGAAATGCTGGGTGAAGCTTTTCCATCTGCCACTTCTGCTGGGAACTAAGCCTCGCTCCTCCATTTTCCTCTTTGCATGCTGATGTGTCTACTTTGATGTGTCTACTTAGGTTGGGCTGAACTTTGGATTTAACCCAATGTCACTTCTACTGCTGAAGCATTGCTCCTTGAACATTGTTCTTTTATTGGAATTCATTTTCCCCAACACCTCCTTTGCTTTTATCATTCCAGGTATCTTGAAAAGAAATATGATATTGTCGTTCACTTTTTCAAGAAACATGAAACCATAATTCGATACATAATTTATGGAATACTCATAGCAGGTATTTATTAGATGCTTTGGGACGCTTTGTTTTCTATAGATTTTGCATACATATATTTCATGTCTGAGAATAATAATATTAAATGGGTTGAAGTTATTTTACAGCTATTGCACAACTACCCAGCTAACACACACTGTACAAGTTGAAATATTTGTGATAGATTGATCAAAAATATGAAGTGAATACTGCTTATTATATGCTGCAGAGGAATTATAAAGCGTACCAAAAGGACACATCTATTTCTAAAGTTTCAGGTCTTTTCCCCCCTTCTAAACAAATTAATAATACAATTCTATGTACTGAAATCTGTGGAGGCCTGCGATGCTTGTTATTTAATCCGTTATTGTTGTATTTGTTCTGAAATGGATGAGAAAGGCACTCACAGGATTTTCTGCCTTATGTGCACAAGTATCTTGTCCAGATTTGTCAAGACCATTGTCTGGATTTTGTCTGCTGTGCATGAATGGGGGCATGTACCATTTGCTGTTCTGATGTCGGATGCAAAATGTCTTGGGCAGGCCTTTCTCACTGTATTATGTCATAGAATGGAGTGAGCCAAAAAACAAAACTAAAAACCAAAAGAAGAATCAATTACCTCCTCTTGAAAGCCCCCAATTTAAGCCAATTCTGCCTAGCATTATCGGACAATATAAGCAGAATCAAAACTATTTTCTCCTAACTTATGGTTTAATTTTTTTCCATTAGATTCTTTGTTTATTTCCAATTCTCTGCAATGACCAGGCAAAATTGGCTATATTAGGATGGCTGCCAATGCTCTGAACTGGGATCCAAATTGTGGTCTTGGATGTAGCTGGTGCTAGAGGTTAGCTAGGTATCACTGGAATGGCTCCAGTACTTGTCATTCCACAATGAAGCGGGAGCTTGTAATTAAGAATACATTACATTAGCTCAGGGCAAATTGAATTAAATCAATGATTTAATCGAAGATTTAAATCAGCAGGAAAAAATATTGATTTATTTTAAATCATTGATTTAGATCATATTTTCCAGGGCTAATATATCTTAGTGGGTTGGAGTGCATGGCTTGGGAATCAGAGGCTAAGAGTTCAAATGTGTCCTTTGCCTCTAGGAAGAGGGGCTTCCTGAGAACATTCAGAGTCAGTCTGTGTAGCCTTGGACAAGCTGCATGGCTCTAGAGCACCCAGAGAAGAACGGAATGTTGAACTACTATTAAGTACTCTATACCTAGAAAATCACGAACAGGGTCGCCATAAGTTGTATCAATTTAATGCCATGCCATTATTATTGTATGGGTAATAATTATAGAGTCCTTTGTAGTTGCCAAAGGAAGATTCTTTGTGATCCAAATTGGATAAGAAGGACATTTCTTGTTTAATTACTGACCAGTGAGACCCTAGGGCTAGGCGTTGTCTGATCCTCCTGCTTATGCCTAACACCTGAGCTGACAAAAATGTAAGTTTCCCTGAAGACTTGATTGAGATGTGAGTTGGTAAATGCTGTATTTGAGGCAACGCCCATTAAGTAAGTCAACACTGAGGTCTGGGAAATTAGTATCATTATTCTCCTTTTTTACATGCTTGGCAGGTTGTTGTTTTCACTAGCTACCTGGAACAAAGCTAATCTTAATTCTATTGATCCCCACCACAATACAATAGTATGTACACACTGGACTCTAGAGTCCCTATTTCAAGAGCAAGATCCTGGCAAGATTATCACCAGGCCAGTCATATTTTTGTTCTCCTCCCCCCCCCCCGGACCCATTCCCTGGAAACTAAAGTATCAGTATAAATAAACAAACACATGTAAATCAGCAGATTGCCTTTTTTAGCGTTTGTTCAGGTAATGTGGTGACTCTCCTAGTGTTCTGCTGACAACTTATGCCAAAGACTTAACGAAGACAAAACTAATCCATAGTTTTGTCTTCGGCATAGGTTTTGAGTGAAAAGGACAGTGCTCGTTTTGGAATGATCATCAATAGGACCCCACACGGGTTATATCAATTATGGGTGGTGTTGCAAAGTGTAGGATTTTTTATGCTGCACAACACTGCAAAATTACCATAATATTTTGACATCATTTTTGAAAGGATCAAAATTCTTGGGGTTTATGGTTAAACTTTGACTCTGAACTTTTCTAGGGTAAATATGCTTCCGCCTCCCATCTACCCTAGAAGTCTCATCTTCTGTCTTTCATACTTTCCATGAGTCAGTGAGCTTGTCTTTAAATAAATTGAAAAATCCTGTTGATAAGTGCCTTGACTTACACAAAAGCGTGGTTTGCAGCAGGTCACCCTTGGGCTTTGGTTTGGGAGCTTTTGTATGTACAGGAGGCATATCTGATACTTTTAACTGAAGCAGCTGTGCTTGTTTCCATGACAGCTTACCTGGCAGTGGTAATTGCGGCCTGTATCTTGAATTTTCGCAGAGCCCTGGCCCTCTTTGTACTTACTCTTCTGGGCATCTTTTTCATCTGTTGGGACTTTTTGATAGCCAGATATGAAGATAGAATCGCAGAATCTCTTTCTCCTTGTAGAACATTTCTGAAAAACCAGTGGTTTTGGCTGAAATGGTAAATATATTGTGATTTCCTTTGTCTGCAGTGTTGAAACAACAAGATGATTCAGTTGTTTTAGTTTGTGATTATATATACACTGTGAATCTCAAGATGTTATATCTTGATAACATTTCACAATTTTCTTTTCCTTGGATAAGTAACATTAATTATATCCATAATATGTTAACTATAAAATAGGAAGTATCTCTAGATTTATAAGCTGATAGCAGCTTGATCCACAGCAAATAACAGATAATAATTGTTCCTCCGTGCCATCAAAACTATATATCTGTGCCACTGAAGGCATATTATAGGAATAGGCACAGATAACAGCAGTTTAATCCTACATATTTGGCAATCTTATAAACATGGCTCATCTTATTTGAACATAATCAAGAAAAAGTAAATAATTGTGTGTTGTGTGTGCTGTTGAAGATAACTAGTATATTTGTAGTAAGATATTAACTAATTTTAAGGTATTTAAAGAATTTATTTGGGCCAAACATAAATTAAACAGGATGGCATGCCATAAAAGGAGCAAATATTGGCTGGATCCAACTGGTAACTCAATCAACAGTCTGATCCTATGCATGTAGATTGCATGGAAGCAAGACCAATTGAATTCCTTGAGCCCTATTCCCAAGTAAGTTGCAGTCTTCCATGGCCTCACCCTGCTGTCTGGGAACATGTGGTTTGATGTTATCCACCACCTCTGAAGGGTACCAGATTGATGAAGACTGCACTAACTGCTTAAATTACATTAATTTCAATGTGGTACAACAGCTTAAGCTATACACAAGGGCAGGGTTATATTTGTCTTTTAATTTACATTGGATTAGGTTTCTTAACTTTCTGGAACTAGATGTAACTTCAATAACTAAAGGACTGACACAACTTAATTAGGCAAAATTCTGTTACTGCACTTGTTGGATTTTTGTCTTTTCTTGAAAGTACTAGAAAGAGGCCTGTTATGAAAAGATGACAATCACAGTATTGAAAAACCTTACATTTCCTGAATAGGGTCACTAAGACAACTGCATCTGATTCCTTGAAATTTCAGGGAATTCCAGAGATTGATGGGCAGGCCCTTAGGGCCTCACAGAGGTTGGCCTCTGCGGTGCCATGGGATGAATCCCTGTTTTACCGTCAGGGTGAGTCCTTGGAAGACTGCAACTTACTTGGGAGTAAGGCTCACTGTGGCACTGCTGCTAGCCTCTGTGTAACAAGAAGGCAGTGCTGGTGCTCCCTGCTTTGCCTCAAATGACATTATAGGCCTATAATTCAAGCACCCTGTAGGCTTTTCAGCAGTCCTCTCTCCTTGTTACAGGCTTTTTTAGGGTGCTGGCATTGCAGCACAGACAAAAACACCCCTCATGTTGAGTCAGTGATCTCCGGAAGCAAGTGGAACTGAGTGGGGCTTGGGTCCCTGGTTTTAAAAGTGTGTTACACCTGTGCTAACATCACAGTATCTTCTCCTCCAGCACTGCTCACCCTGAAAGCAGTTATCTTGCCTGAGATGTCCTCTGGTGCCCTGAGACCTGGAAATCCTAATTCCAGATCTCTTTTGCTCATTCCTTGAAGCCAGCCTTAGCTATAAATGGGAGGCCTACAAGGCCCTGGTTCTGTGGTTTTGCAGGACAGCTCCGACAGCCATCTATGATGGCCTACCTGCTGCCTGGCAACCCACTTGCTTTAGCTGTCTAAGGTCAAACCAGCAGATTTATTCAGCCTGTGGTAGACTGCACATACATACACGGATGAATATACATAGTATGAATTATGAATATAAGTGTACATCCATATATCTATATCTATGTTTCTGTATCCATGTAAATGGATAAATGAGATAAATAGTCCACCTCCCCCTTTCTGTCTCTGTGTTCCACCATATCATTCATTGCATTGTTTGAAATCCTTTTATCTAGGGTAGTATGGATTGCTCTAACAGCTGCCATTGTGTGCTGGCTTGTCTTCGACACTGCCAAACAAGGAACCAACCAACTCATTTCTTTTGGTGGGCTTGTAATGTATGTTCTCTTGATGCTGATCTTTTCCAAATACCCAACCAAAGTGAGTATTCACTGTCTTTCATTTGCCTTTTTAAGTTTAATATACCGTTTGCTGTCCACTACCCCAGCTTTCCCCAACCTGTATGGCTACGGCTCTTGTCTCCTTGAAGCATGGTGATGGGAGCATGTTTTTAAGTACCAAGTTGCAGAAGAACACACTGACTATGAGAAATCCCGTGGAGTCTTGAGCTGCAACTGCACAGCAGGAAAAAGGCCAATGGCTCTGCTGTAAAATCGCACCTGGGAAATCGGGTCTCCCAGGTTAATTCACTTCAGACTATCACATAGGAGTTAGCAGTAAGAGGGGAAGAAATCAGCCTTGTTTGAAAATTGTTTACCCTTGGAATTCTCCCTATACCTGGTGTCTGAGCCTGCTTGTTTTTTTTTTCCCCCTTCCCTTCATATTCTTTCTTTCTTTCTCTTTTAAAGGCTTGCTTTCCTAGTACTAGACCAACTAACTGACCAAAGGGGGGGGGGGGGAAGTGAGGGAGGAAGCAACAGAAAAAGCAAAGCTTGTGGTCCTCCCAACAGATACCTCCCACTTGTTTGACAGTAGACCCTTTGGGGCGACTGCAATCAAAAATCACTACCTAGGTTTGCTGTTAGATCTAGTCGTCCAATATACGATGCTTCAACTTTTAATGGTTTCCATGATTTCTGTTCTTTTTTTTCCTTGCTTACATGCTTAGGTTGTATGGAGACCAGTTATCTGGGGAATAGGATTGCAATTTGTTCTTGGACTAATAACCTTGAGGACAAAAGTAGGATTTGACTCATTCAGTTGGCTGGGACAGCAAGTGCAGGTAAGCCATGAGTGAAGCATATTGTCATCATTCTTGTCTTTATGAATGAACCAAGAGCTGTGGTGGTAAGAACTATGGGAGTCTTGAGTACCTGTGAGAGAAGGAGGGAAGCAGCATGGGTGGCTGTGCTTCGTGGGCCTGGCCATTACTTGAACATGCCATGATGGCTGGAAAGCAAGAGATTGGGAAGATCATCCCTATAATGTCTGGCTAGAGCATGTCCTGATACATGTATAACTCCTGGCGAAGACAAGAATGGCAACCATTTTTCCCACTTGGGCTTCTGCACCTCCAGTTGAAAGTATCTCTGGTTAACAGGTATTAGAAATTACATTGCCTGGGACTTTAGAATGCTGTTGACAAGGGTCACGATAAACAGAGTTAGGCTAAATAGGCCAGTGGTGTGACTAAATACAATCTGTCTACTCTACACCATTGTAGCAACATTTCAGTCCCATGCATGTTTACCTAAAACTGTTTGCCCAGCATTTTCTGGATTATTTCCCTGACTATTAACACTATCAGTCACCATGGTTTTTAATGTATTGTTTTTAATGGTTTTATTAGTTTTTACTGTTAATTGTTTAATTGACTTAGCTACAAGTTTTGCTGTATTTCTTCTTTGTAAACTGCTTTGTTTTTTTTTTAATGAAGTGAAGTACAGAATCATTTAAATATTATAATTAAACCCTGCGTTTGGTTTTAGTTGTGCTTACTCCCAAATAAGTACAGAACTTTCATATTCATAAAGAAATGGCCAGAATAGAATCTGATGTACAACTTACCTTTGAGGAGATTTCACAGCGGGAATTGCTTTGGAGTAAACCCAAGACTTGAAAATTTAGTTTAAGAAAAAATGTATATAATTGCAAACTGAAGTTATTCATAACTGAGTACTGTTAGGATGGTGCTCTGGGATCTATAGTTTCTGTATAACATTACTATTGTATTAATTCTTTCTTAAAATATTTTTCTGAGTTCCACACATTGATTTATTCATATGACTTTTGCTTTATGAATTGATTAAATGTGACAGTATAAAGAACCAACAAGTTTAACTTGTTTAATGTCCTGTGTGTATATCAATTAAATCACATCATTGTTATTTAACTATAGCTATTATCACCCAAGCACATTCCCTTTGTTCATTTTGGTTTTTAAAGTTCAAAACTGGTCTGGCAAATCACATTTTTAATACAAGGAAATAGTGTGACTTTATTTTAAGGGCAATTGATAACTCTCTTTCTTAGTTGCTTCCTTGTTTTGGAAGCAGCACTAAATTTACAAAAACTGTCAAGTGCCTGAACTGTGGCTAGTGATCTCTGGCTTTCTCTGTTTTCAGCAGTATTTCATTCACTTCTGATTATTTTTGGCTGTGACAGGAGGAAACCTTTGAGATCTAGTCTAAAACTGCTTTTAGTGTTTTAGTCTAGTCTAAAACTCCCTGAAGAATAGCACCCACAGCAAAAGTGGGCAGATGGTGCTGGGAGAAATAAATTCATAAAAATCCAAACCTAACCTGCAACTAAGAACCATTCTCTGGTCCTCAGTCATTGCTTACCTCCTCTGCAGTATCTGAATGTTTCACTGTAGCAATATCTCTGTTCATGCATTTTTGCACAGTGAATCCTTAGTGAAGAATGGATATGAGAATGTGACCCAATCCTCTCAATATTCTATGTGTCCATTTAAAAACATTAAAGCCCCCCCCCCACACACACACACATTAACTTGGGGGGGGGTAAGGGACTCATAGAGTCATAGCGTTCCACATCATAACAGTAACATCAAAAACCCAAGACCACATGGGAGAAACCCATGGCATGGCTATGGCTTCTCCCTATGTCATGTTTACCCTCCTCAGGCATTACCTTTGCAGTGGGGCATTGTCTTCCTTGGTGCCACTTCCTCATCCAAGCAGCACATGGTTTCAGTTCTTAGCTCAGTTCAGCCATATACCTTCTGGAATCTCTGGCAATATTAATGGTTTTCCTAGATAGTCCCACTCGGTTGTTTTCAACAGACTCACCTACAAAGGCATACCATTTAAAACATATCTGGTGAGTTCAAGGGAGCTGGTATACCTCAGTGTGTTGGGGCACATGGCTACAGAGCTAGAAGCCAAGAATGTGAAGGCCATGCCTTCTGGGATACAGCCAGCCAAGATCAATGTATGTGGTTGTGGTTGATGGGTTATGAACCCTGCCCGCTGTGTGGCCTTAGGCCCAGAGCACCACCAGAAAGAGGGACTGGTAAACCACTTCTGGGTATTTTATACCTAGAAAATCCTGGGAGAGTACCTGGACATTGGAATCAACTTGACAGCAGATAATTAGTTATAAATTATTGAATTCAAGATGACTGAGTAGGTTACAAAGTCCTAGTATACTATTGTCCAGCAATTTCCAAAGAAATTCCTTAGGATATATTCATTGTGATTTTGTTTTTTAATTACGGTATGTGTGTTTTTTCTTTTTTCTTTTTTTATCTAAGACCTTTTTGGAATACACAAATGCTGGTGCTGAGTTTGTGTTTGGGGAAAAATATACTGATCACTTTTTCGCCTTCAAGGTAAGTTGTTATTACTTACACGGTATTTGGCACAGTGTCAATTGTACGCTGTAAGAAGATGTTCAAGAAAGGCCTGCAACCCAATGTCACTGTGTTTCCTTAAAAAAAAAAAAGAGCTTCTTTTTAGAGTTCCAGTCAGCAATTCCTTGATGGAGGGTTTGGGTGAAGGGACAGGTGGCATGCCTGTCTTGCTGGAACAACGTGACACTCTGACCTAACTTTTTCATCTGAAGGAGGAAGATCAGGTTCAAATAAAACACTGTTAACATGTGCACATAGGAACAATCTTTGTTGAGGATCTTCAAGAAGAACCAAGAGCACAGATCAAGCTGTGTTGTTTATACAGACTTTTAGAGTACCATCACAAATTCTTCCTGTTACTTTTATTTTAATGAAAAGTAACTTCCAAAAGGAAGGTCCTGAAGCTATTAGTTGAGTGTCAGGGGGTTGTTTTCGAAAAGACAGTCTTGACTCAAAGTGCGCCTTCTAATTTACCAATCAATAAAATGTCTCTTGGAGACCTTCTGTCTTTTCTCTCCTGGGCTGGAGAAAGAGCCGGCCAATACTTGACCTCTTTAGAATGACATGTTGCCTGGCAATCAGTCCTTTGCTTCTATTTGCTACTTGAGTGAAGAAGAGAAAGCAGTAACTTCCCTTCTCCCAACTCTTGCTCAGGCCAAGAAGTTATTAAGTTAAACTTCCTATTTATTTTTAAAATTCTCAGCATCATGACCAAAATCCAAGGGCAAATTGCCTCAAGTTAAGAAATTGTCATAAACATTATGTGTTGCAAGCTGAGTCATGTGATTCAGTACCCAACAAATAATACCTACATTAGTTTCTTAACTTGAGACAATTTGTGGGCACACACATCTCAAGTTATGCCATTAGCATTATGCCGGTATAATTACGGAAGAGCTCACTGGGCAAAATCCTCCAAAAAAGTTTTGGAAGATTTCTATGTATTTGACCACCTGACACTGGCATATGGTTTGACCATTTTTCCCCTTCAAAAGAACATCTTCTTCCTACCCCTTGTAATACATATGGTACAGCATGTTCATTTGGAATGTTTTAGGGGTCAGGTCCTGTGGGATTTGCTCCACTTATAAAGTGGGTGAATTCAAAGTGTTTTTTACTGACCGCATGACACAGAGGCTGATTCAAATTGATCCAGTCTTTTTTTTTAATCCCAAAGCAGTTCCCCCCCCCCTCCTCTGCTGCTGTGGGGCTTCTACATTTTCAAGCCGGAATGATTCAAATGAGCTTTTCTCCATGTGTGTAGTTGTAATACAGTCTTGTAAAGATGGTGTGTGTCTGTAGGTGGCATTTCGATGAATATGCAGTTGGGATGTGATGTTCAGGACCGGGGGAACATGCCCTCCTGCATTCTTTCTTCTCCACCTATAATCCTCTGAATGTTTTTTTATTTTTAAAATTCTGGCATAGAGATTAGTGCTAGATCATCTTACCTTATTGCTGGGTCCTCATTATCATTATTTCCTGTATTTATGTCCCATAAAAGAATTGGCAGAGGTAGGACCCGAGGAAGGAAGAAAATAAGGGAGGTCTGTGGGCAGGAATATGAATCATATCACATCCTTTATGAATGGTGAACTCCCAAATCAATCTGCAGCTTCTGCATGAGCACTGACTGCAATTTTAAATGTAAGCACAGACTCACCACATGCCTTGTTTCTTAAGAAAAATGCAGACTTTTTGCTACCATACCTGAGAAATTAGGTGGTGTAGTAACAGTAAGACACAGCTTTGAGAATGATGGGGGCAACCACTACAATCCTCCACCCCAGTTAATCACCTATCACCACTGTGAAGGAGTTTTCCCCTCAGCTTGTATAGCAAAGCACTTCTCTATGGATTTCTAACATCAGTTAGAGGAGTCAAACTATGGGAGAAAAAATGCATGAGCATGTCTGACATTTTGACACATGTGACTGAAACTAAGGGAGATTGTTATTCCTATTTACATGTAGCCCAGTACTAATTGTGGCAATATATTGGGCCTAGATTGTACCATTTACCAGTGGCTGGGTTATTTACTAAAGTCATGATCTCAGTCCTCTCAGTGCCACCTGCTGACTTTATGTAGGCAAAACAACACCTTCTATGCACAAGAAGGAATTACCAGCAGGATTCGGGGAATCCCAAGTTTAACAGATTTACCTGTGACAAGAAAACATCTCTCCCCAAGGCCCCAGTGAAAGACAAGTAGGCTTTCGTATATAGAGAGTGCTGGCTGTTTGCAGAGGGAGTGAAAATCAGGCGGGAAGAAGAATTGAATGGAATATTAATTCAGGACCAAATGTTGCTGCATGGAGTGAACAGGAGCAATCCATACACAACACTTGACTGCAGGTCCACTTCTATTTCTGCATGCTCCTCTATATTTTTTTAAAGATCTACACATAGGAAACAAGACAAGTCAGAAGAAAGGTTTTAGCCTCACCTTCTCCATGATATTTTTGTCTGTACAGGTTCTAAATTATGGGTGAGTATAGTCGGGACACAA
The DNA here is from genome assembly GCA_037013535.1 of Intellagama lesueurii. Taxonomy (NCBI): domain Eukaryota; kingdom Metazoa; phylum Chordata; class Lepidosauria; order Squamata; family Agamidae; genus Intellagama; species Intellagama lesueurii. Next base: position 73,150,022 of record JBAJHW010000002.1, read on the forward strand.
GTTTCCTCTCTCAGTGAAAACAAGGTCATAATCATAAGTATTTCTAGTTGGCTGGAGATAGATGATGTTCATTTGGGAACTGTTCAGTTTGGGACCAACTTTTCTCTGGGAGTTGATTTATCTGAAATATTGTAAGAAGGAAGAGTTCAGTGTTTTTGCCCCATTTTCCTCACCCCACCCCCGTTCATTTTTCACACATAAAGTGTTTTTAAAAATAACCTGTGCACCTGATTTTTAAAAAGAAACTGACATGGATTATTTCCTGACCCCACTGGAATTTCAGCATAATAAGGGAAATATGTATCTCTTGTATTTCATGAATCCCCTAGAATCCCATTGTTCCCACTGAATGCTGCCAACCTTTTTGTTGTTTAGTCGTTAAGTCGTCTCCGACTCTTCGTGACCCCATGGACCAGAGCACGCCAGGCCCTCCTGTCTTCCACTGACTCCCGGAGTTGGGTCAAATTCATGTTGGTAGCTTCGGTGACACTGTCCAACCATCTCGTCCTCTGTCATCCCCTTCTCCTCTTGCCCTCACACTTTCCCAACATCAGGGTCTTTTCCAGGGAGTCTTCTCTTCTCATGAGATGGCCAAAGTATTGGAGCCTCAGCTTCAGGATCTGTCCTTCCAGTGAGCACTCAGGGTTGATTTCCTTCAAAATGGATAGGTTTGTTTTCTTTGCAGTCCAGGGGACTCTCAAGAGTCTCCTCCAGCACCACAATTCAAAAGCATCAATTCTTCGGCGGTCAGCCTTCTTTACGGTCCAGCTCTCACTTCCATACATCGCTACTGGAAAAACCATAGCTTTGACTATGCGGACCTTTGTCGGCAAGGTGATGTCTCTGATTTTTAAGATGCTGTCTAGGTTTGTCATCACTTTCCTCCCAAGAAGCAGGTGTCTTTTAATTTCATGGCCGCTGTCACCATCTGCAGTGATCATGGAGCCCAAGAAAGTAAAATCTGTCACTGCCTCCATATCTTCCCCTTCTATTTGCCAGGAGGTGATGGGACCAGTGGCCATGATCTTAGTTTTTTTGATGTTGAGCTTCAGACCATTTCCCCTTTCTATTATTTTCCTCTATTTCTTTGCACTGTTCGTTTAACAAGGCCTTCTTGTCTCTCCTTGCTATTCTTTGGAAGTCTGCATTCCATTTTCTGTAACTTTCCCTATCTCCCTTGCATTTTGTTTCCCTTCTCTTCTCTGCTATTTGTAAGGCCTCATTGGACAGCCACTTTGCTTTCTTGCATTTCCTTTTCTTTGGGATGGTTTTTGTTGCTGCCTCCTGTACAATGTTACGAGCCTCCATCCATAGTTCTTCAGGCACTCTGTCCACCAAATCTAGTTCCTTAAATCTGTTCTTCACTTCCACTGTGTATTCATAAGGGATTTGGTTTAGATTATACCTGACTAGCTCAGTGGCTTTTCCTAATTTCTTCAGTTTAAGCTTGACTTTTGCTATAAGAAGCTGATGATCAGAGCCACAATCAGCTCCAGGTCTTGTTTTTGCTGACTGTATAGAGCTTCTCCATCTTTGGCTGCAGAGAACATAATCAATCTGATTTCGGTATTGCCCATCTGGTGATGTCCACGTGTAGAGTCGGCTCTTGTGTTGTTGGAAAAGAGTGTTTGTGATGACCAGCTTGTTCTCTTGACAAAACTCTATTAGCCTTTGCCCTGCTTCATTTTGAACTCCAAGGCCAAACTTACCTGTTGTTCCTTTTATCTCTTAACTCCCTACTTTAGCATTCCAGTCCCCTATAATGAGAAGAACATCTTCCTTTGGTGTCAGTTCTAGAAGGTGTTGTAAGTCTTCATAGAATTGGTCAATTTCAGCCTCTTCAGCATCGGTGGTTGGTGCATAAACTTGGATTACTGTGATGTTGAAAGTGGATTCGTATTGAAATCATTCTATCATTTTTGAGATTGTATCCCAGTACAGCTTTTCCCACTCTTTTGTTGACTATAAGGGCTACTCCATTTCTTCTAAGGGATTTGTGCCCACAATAGTAGATATGATAATCGTCTGAATTGAATTCGCCCATTCCCACCCATTTTAGTTCACTGACGCCCAGGATGTCAATGTTTATTCTTGCCATCTCCTGTTTGACCACATCCAGCTTACCAAGGTTCATAGATCTTACATTCCAGGTTCCTATGCAGTATTTTTCTTTGCAGCATCGGACTTTCCTTCCACTTCCAGGCGCGTCCGCAGCTGAGCGTCCTTTCGGCTTTGGCCCAACCACTTCATTAGCTCTGGAGCTACTTGTACTTGTCCTCCGCTCTTCCTCAGTAGCATGTTGGACGCCTTCCAACCTGAGGGGCTCATCTTCCAGCGTCATATTTTTTAGCCTTTTGTTTCTGTCCATGGAGTTTTCTTGGCAAAGATACTGGAGTGGCTTTCCAGTTCCTGCTCCAGGTGGATCGCATTTAGTCAGAACTCTCCACTATGACCTGTCCGTCTTGGGTGTCCCTGCACGGCATAGCCCATAGCTTCTCTGAATTACTCAAGCCCCTTTGCCACAACAAGGCAGCAATCCGTGAAGGGGCTGCCAACCTACCAACCACCAATATAACCTTTCTGTGTTCAGAGGTACTTATTTAAAATATAATAATTTCTGAGGATTTTTTTTCAGTTTTTCTTGGAGCTCTTGCTATGTGGGACAATAGCATTTTGGTGCTCTCAACATGTGGTTTCTGTCAGCATTCCAATAGTGAATTTGAGATGGGCAGAACAGAGAGATACTCAATTACCTGATGTTCTGATCATTGTGAATATTTTGCTTTGCTTTTTTTATTCTTCCTCACAAACAAGCTCAGAATATGTCAGAATTACACTTTTTAAGCACTCCGTGTTCCCGCTTACTGATGTGCATTCTCGTAGTATCTTTGATGCAATAATCAAAGGCATTCTTGAGGACAACAGCTGGCCCTGAATAACAAATGGTTGGTAGCTTATTTATAGGTAAAACTCTGTCCAAGTAATCCTGATTTCTATGACACTCAACAAAATAATATGGGCCAGAAACCTAAAATCCAAGCTAGTGTTACTATTTCATTCAGTTATGTGGTAAGTTTCATGTGCCTGTATAGATATACCAGTGATTCTCAAATAGTGCACCAATGAAAATTTAAAAACAAAACAAAACTGGAAAGAAATTATACCACAGTAGCCACTATTCTATAGCTTTTGAGTGCTGTGGGCACATTAACCCCTTCCCTCCTGGCCAATATATAGCTATAACTGTAGCACCAAGTGTCCTTCATCAACTTTATTAGTTATATCGTCTGTGTCCCTTCTTAGAAAACCAGCTAATCTTGACCACAGTCATCTGTGGCATGGCAATTTTCAAATAGGATCGCTGCTATGAACTGTACCTGTGAAGAGTGTTTGGGTATTTCAAACAGTTTTGAGTAGGGTGGATGGATTGGTGCAATGCTGATGTAAAGTCTGTCTGGTCCCAGATAAACCTGATCCTAGTTAAAAGTAGCCTTCCTCACCTCAATACACAGTGTTAAACTACAGCCTTCATCATTCTGAACCATTGTCATGTCCTTGCTTTCTGTGGGTTATGAGAATTGTAGTCTAGCACACTTGAAGGGCCTCAGTTTGGAGAAGGCTGTTTTAAGATAATTGGCTCCAAATGTTTCCATCTTCAAAAGTGAAGTGGATGGAGTCTGAGGACAGGGGTTTCCCTTTTGTGGCATTCAGACCATGGAGTGTCTGTCCCAGGCATCTCCATCAGGCATACACCAGGGGTGCTGTAGTACCAATTTTGTTCACTCAGGTTTTTAGTGGTCTATGAAATTTGGTGTTTTGTGAATAATCTCTGCTGTCAGTATGGAAGACAGTTCTTGAGCCTTTTTAAAAAATTGTCTTAAGTCTATAAGGCAGAAAAAACTCTGATTTTTTTTCTAGGTAGGCATTTAGAGAAGGGGAAGCTCTTGATGGTGGAAACTGTTTTCTTTTGCCTTTACATTAGGTGCTGCCTATAGTCATCTTTTTCAGCACAGTGATGTCCATGCTTTACTACATTGGATTCATGCAATGGCTTATTAAAAAGGTAAAAAAACCTTGGGTGCTCTTCCAGATAAATGGATTATAAAATCTCATCTGGTCAACTCATATCTGGTGTTAGGTCTTGGGGGGCATGGTAGTGTGTGTGTGTGTGTGTGTGTGTGTGTGTGTGTGTGTGTGTGTGTGTGTGTGTAGTTGTTATGCCCCCACATACAAAGACCTAACACAATATATGTTCCCCACAGACACAGAAAAACAGCCAATCTATTGATTGACCTCTGAAAAACTAATATAACACACTGGCTGAAATACTGTTGCTTAGCATGGTAGGTTGCCACTAGAGTAGGCCCATTGAATCAGTGGGGAATTGTTGAGTCAACTCCTTCCTAAGTTCCAGTGTTTCAATGAGCCGACTGTAGTTGCAACTCACTACGCTAAGCAACAGCATTTCAACCAGTGTGATATTACAATGTGGTGCAAATGCCTGGAAATAGTGGATATTTACCTGTTTGGGGAGTTCTTATATACAGTCAACTGACTACACTTCATCAAGGCTGCCTAACTTTTTAAAAATTTCTATACACCTTGGTTTGTGTGCTTCTGAGCACACAGAGGCACACAACAGAAAGGGTTTTTTTTTAAATGTGCTGTCTTAAATAATGAAACTACAGTGTCTGTAGTTAAATTGTCAAGATGGAGGCTATAAGCTTGAAGAATCAGTTTGGGGGTGGTATTATTTGGTTTTACTACCCTGTTTTCCCGAAAATAAGACCTAACCTGAAAATAAGCCCTAGTATGATTTTTCAGGATGCTTGTAATATAAGCCCTACCCCAAAAAATAAGCCCTAGTTAAGTGAAACCCCACCCTCCACCATTGTGCAGCAACCAGAAGATGACATGACTGTAAAATAAAACATCCCCTGAAAATAAGCCCTAATGCGTTTTTTGGAGCAAAAATTAATATATTTTCAGGGAAACACGGTAGGAACATATAAAATCAATTGTCTCTCACTCTGTCTCTAGACAGAGGGCTGCCAGGCACCCAGTGAACTTCCCATGAGACCTATTTCTCTAGAGTATGGCAGGAATAATGCTCTGCAAGTGGGTGATGATATCTCCATATTTTAGATACTGTATATCCATGAAAAAATGAACTTACCGCTGTTTTAATTTCCCCATACAAATCTGTTGGAAGATTCAGATTCACAACTTTCTATTCAGATTTGGGTCCAGATGGGATTTGATCAGGTCCATATGGGTCCAAACCAAAATCAGGCCTAAATTGGAATCACCAACATGGGTCCCAAACTGAATAAGGGGCAATTGCATAGCTATAATTTGCTATAAATAGCCCAAGAAAGCCTGATATCTTGAAAAGTGCAGTTCAGATTTCTTTGACCCAGTCCAGATACTTGCTGTATCTCCCTGGCAACAGTCACTTAACTTGTCACCTAGGCCTCGCCTTCCCTACATTTGTGAATTGTAATGTTTTCTATATTGTAATTTTTTTAAAAGTATAGGTGAATGACAGACCTAGCAGAAACTCTGTTGAATACTGAAAATGTGTTAGCTTGCGGAAAGATTCACCTTTGGTGCTTTAAAGCATTTTGAAAACATGGACCAGCTTGAAAACACCAGAAAACTAATTTTCTGCTCTATAACCTCCTTTTTTAGGTTGGATGGATAATGCAAATTACCCTGGAGACAAGTCCAGTTGAATCTTTAGTTGCAGCAGGCAATATATTTGTTGGACAGGTGAGTCTGTGCAATAGAAAAATAAGCTAATAGCTTTAGGGCAGACCTCTTAAATTAAAAATAGGCCATGTGGAAACGTGTATCATTATAAAAAGTCATTCCCTTCCCCCAGAGACAGTATACAAACATATGTGCTCCTTTTAGAACTGTATTATGCTCCAGTGATCAAGCATTTCCATTAATGAGGGAAGAATTTGGTTATCTCAATTACATCAAGCTTCATGAGAACTACCTGAGCTGATGCCCTCCAGATATCTTGAGCAAAAACTCCTATCATTCTTCAGGACAAATCTGAAGGGCACCAGCTTGGAGATGTGCAGCTTGAACCTGTTTAAATTTAATTTATTTTGAGCTTCTTAGCTTTCCTCATCCCATCCAAATGGCTTTGTCTTGTTCCTGCCTTTGGTAGTAATATCTGTCTGAGCCTGGTTTATGTCACATGATACAGGAATACAATCATTATAAACTGACAGGTTATGCCAAAAGATTTTTCATCATATTTTACCACCTGAGCCATAAAATCTCACAGCAAAATCTTTCCCTCCTGACAGTAAAATATAATAATCAATAAATTAAATAGCTAAAAATTTGCTGTCTTTTTCAGATGTACCCTTAATCTGCCTGAGTTGTCTGCTTCACTTTGCCCAATGATAGGGCTGGCCCTTAATAGAAACCATCTTTCTGAAAAACTTCTATACTTACACAAATATTTTAGTATACAGAAATAAAAATAAGTTGAGATGAAATTTTAAGTGGTATGAAATTCTGTGCATGGAATATGACAATATATGAAGATACACTTATTTACTCATTTACTTGCTTTTTAATTAATTTTTCCCCGTTTCTTTTACTCTTCAGTCAGAATCTCCTCTCTTAGTGAAGCCTTATTTGCCCTATGTAACCAAATCTGAACTCCATGCTATCATGACAGCAGGATTTGCCACCATTGCTGGAAGTGTCTTAGGAGCATATATTTCTTTTGGGGTAAGGATGGAAGCTTGTTAGATATTAAATTTTGTTTTCCAAGTCTTTCCTTCTTCTTTTACATGGTTCACTCTCCTGCCATAGTTCACTCTCCTGCCATAGTCCTTTAGCAGGAAGTAACATTAAATGGAACTACAGTTCCCCCCCACACACACACACCAAACATTTATTTTTGGAGAATGCAAACATTTAAATTAGAGGTTTCATAGAGCCATAGAACTCTAGATCAGGAGAGGACACCCCTCAAGGCTCATCCAGTCCAACCCTGCCTAAGGGAACACTGACAGCTCAAGCATCCCTGACAGGGTGGCCATTCAAGCTTCATTTAAAAACCTCTGGTTTTCCTACCATTTTTCCCCTGATGATTTTTTTTTTACTTTTGCAGAATGGAGGAAAAGAGATAGAATAGAAAAGAGGAATGATTTCCAGTATGAGGAAAAAAGCAGTGCATGCACTATGGATTTGGGGAATATATAGGAGATCATATTCTTTAATATTATCTAGGTCCATGAAAATCTGTTAATATTTTTCTTATTACATTTCTCAGTGTCCCCACCGGCATTCTCATGCTTTACCATTTACAGTGGTGCCTCGCTAGACGATGTTAATCCGTTCCACGAGGATCGCTGTCTAGCGAAAACATCGTCTAGCGAAGCACGTTTTCCCATTGGAATGCATTGAAATCGCTTCAATGCGTTCCAAGGGAAAACACAGTCGTCTTGCGAAATTTCCCATAGGGAAACATCGTCTAGCGAGTGAGGGTCCCCATAGGAATGCACTGACAGCTGCACTGACAGCTTTTGACCACTAGTCGGCGCACTCCTATGGGGAAACCTCATCGTCTAGCGAAAATCGCCATAGGGAAACATCGTTTTGCGAAGCGCAGTAGCGCTCGCAAAAAGGCATCGTCTAGCGATTTCCTCGTCCTGCGAGGCAATCGTCTAGCGAGGCACCACTGTATTAGACTTGAATTTTCTTTTTTCACCATTCATGCATATTTTTTCAAAATGCTAAAGTGCATATTTATATTGTTCATGCATGTATTTCCACAGGTTAAGCATGTGTGCAGATTTTTCGTTTAAGTTTGTGAACATTTTTGAAAAGCACATATCATTTTGCACACATGTTGTTCTACCCAAAAGGCCTCATGAGCCTTGGAAATACATACAGAGCTTTCTGCACCCACAAAGCATTCTCTGTTCTCATAGCACTGCTTTTGGAAGTCTTAATTGTCTTAGTTTTTTTTTCTAATGCTTTATATAGTTCTGCAAATCTTGGGTTCTCTTAAGCCTGCTAATACCTCCTTTAGACACTGTTAGAGCCATTTTCGTGAAAATACCTGGTGAATTAAGATCCCCAATAGTATATACAAATTTTGGAATTCTCCTGGACTTCTTTCATCACTTAGGATCTTCCTTTCACAAAGCTCCACCCTACACCTCTTGACAAGACCAATCTTTCTGATTTTTCATGCTGAGCTGTATTGGCAAAAGGGACCAAAAGAGAGAACTACTTCATTACTTAGGAGAGCTGTAGTCCAGCTTATTTAAGAAGGTGCTGGGTTGGGGAAGGTTGCTCCAAGAATGCATTGGGATCATCCTCCACTTTTGGTGTCCGAAGTAAACATCGTGTGATGGTTTTGCCCTTTGATATTTCAGGTATCCGCTTCCCATTTGCTAACGGCTTCTGTAATGTCAGCACCTGCAGCGTTGGCTATTGCTAAACTCTTTTGGCCTGAGACTGAGCCACCTCAGATAACTCTACAGCAGGGCACAAAACTGGGGAAAGGGTAAGGAGATTTATATTGGTGTGACAACAAGCCTTAGTCAGAATTGGGAAAAAGTAATATGAATAGGTTCAGTTGTTATACAGATCAATGTTACATGTGGGCTGGTTTTGTGACCTCTGCTTGCCAGTGCTGCAAAAAGTGTCAGTGCTGCCATTGCCCATACAAGCAAGCTTCTGAAATGTGTTTACTCTTTGGATTTATATCTCACTTTTCTCCTAGAAATGGCAGTTAGATTCAGCAATGCCACAGAAAGGACCCTTCCCTTCCCTTCCTCGCCAGAGTAGCATTGTGGGCAGTATTGTTTTCTAAGGTTGCTGCAGTAGTACCAGCCACAACAGCTGTTCTTGGTGGCGGCCCCAAATTTCAGTGGTTGAGGCAGTGGTGTGGTTCCAGATGGGTTGAGGGATACAATGTGCCCTCCCAGTAGTAAGTTGTTTATCCCTCTGGCAAATGGTCCTGTACTGTATGGTGTCCATTAAAAAAACACACACATCAGCTTCTTGTTTCTAATGCCAATTTGGCAAGAACGTTAGAAGAACTCACCATAGTTAATTTGGGCAGCATCACTCTAGATCATGAACACTGAAACTATTCTGCTTGCCAGCCTTGCCAACTCCTGGTTTCACAACTGCCGAGTCACTTCTGGGCAGCGTAAAGGCATAGATTGGGCTTTCCCAGTTCAGGTGTTTTCGGCTACAACGTCACCATTCCCATCTAACGGGGTACTGGCTGTGGGTGATGGGGTCTGTAGTCCAAGATACATCAAGGATGCCAAGTTGGGGGAGGAAGGAATAGATATCCCTGTGGTAGAACTGTTACCTGCTACAAAATTTCTGCCTGCCACATAGCTTTAAACACCCCAGAAAAGTAGTTTAAAAGAACTGAGCTCATAATGATCTCTTGAGAACCAAACACTATAAATTATAAAACTGGTACAGTGCAATATAGCACCTCAGTGAATGTTCCTGTCTCAGATCTCCCTTAGTTATGAACTACGTGATCTTAATCCTCTTTTTCTTGGTAATATTCTTTCAACTTCAGCTTTCCACCCTTCACAATGAGGTGCGTAATACCCCAAGACTAATACGTTATTTTGGTACTTGAGGCAGAATATTTCACAAGTAACTTTCTCCACTCACTGGCTTGATAAGTATGATAAATTTAAAAACAGCTTTCTGCTACCTTTCCCAACAGCCAAAATCACACACTTGGAGCAGCCACTTCACTCTGCCGAAAAGCAGGGCAGCCTGTAGCTAAAGATCTCCTTCATTTTGTGCTGCTTGGCCAAGGGATGATGTGTATGAAATGCTTTTAATGGTCGTAAGAAGCTCTTTGAACACTTAGTACTATTATTAGGAATGTTAAACTGGATATTGTTCTAGTGACCATCCTGATCATTCAAGAAGGATGATTCTTATAATTGTGTATTGGGGGAAGGAGGGTATTTCAAGTTTTGCCCATTCTTTTAGATGTGAAAATGTCACATGAATATGCACTCTTTTTCTCTTGTTTTCCTGGTGTAGGGATTCCCAAAACTTGTTGGAAGCAGCCAGCCAAGGGGCTTCTTCCTCCATTCCGCTGGTGGCAAACATTGCAGCAAGTCTCATTGCGTTCCTTGCCTTGCTGTCTTTCTTTAACGCAACCTTGTCTTGGCTGGGGAACATGTTTAACTATCCACAGTTAAGCTTTGAGGTACTGGCCTATAAGCTTTTAGATGAGGCGTTATTACATGGAGACTTGTTAAAAGAATGGTATTTTCATGTCAAGGTGGCTAGTATTTGCATACTAGACGTGTTGTTCAGGACAAACAAATATGTTATTCTGCTATCTGCACATCACAACTGATGGGGCATTTTTCCAAATGTTATTCCTGCTCCTATAAGGCTTATAGTGGCTCCTTAGGCAAGGACGGGCAAAGTGTGGCCAGACTGCAGCTCCCATCAGTCCTTGCCAACATAGTCCATGGTGAGCAATGGTGGGAGTTGCAGTTCAGAAATATCTGAAGGGCCATACTTTTCCGATCTCTGCCTTAAGGCAAGAGAAGGCAACCCTTTTTGCCCCCAAGGTCTACACGTAGCCAGCAGTTGGTGTGGCTGTGGGAAGGGGCCCAGCATCTCCGTGACTTTTTCACACAACTTTCCTCTCTATTCCCTTTTGTGCTCTTATACACATACATGCACAACTTTCTCTCTTTCGTTTAACCTCAAACATTAATATATATGTGCATGCACAACCTTCACACTTGCTCACTCACTCTCAAAGAAAGAAAATTGCTTGGATTACAAAATTCCAGACCCCTTTAGGCTGCTTAGGAGGGTATTTATTCTCAAGTTATAGTCCAAACAAGCAACTATCCCAAGATTTGGTCACACACACATTCCTCTGTCTCTCTCATGCTATCTCCCACATACACAAACAAAAGCAGAGATAAGCAGTGGTAGTCCTCACAACATTATATAGCAGGAGTAGACAACCTGTTCTCCAATTGTTAGACTGCTTCTGCCAGAGCCGGTGTGGTGTACTAGTTCAAGTGCTGGGTTACAGCTCTGGAGATCGGGGTTCCAATGCCCCACTCAGCATGAAATTCAGTGGATAACCTTGGGCCAGTCGCTCAGGACAACAGTTGTTGGCTACAAGCTGCCTACACTTGACGGGCCCCCCTTAGGATAGTGTTGTTCAATCACACTTGCTGCCTCAGCTTTGCATTGCTCTTAGATCCACAACAGTGCCTAGGAGCAGAGCAGATAATCATTTCCGCTACATCTTAAAGCCCTATTTATCATATTGACATTTAACCTTGATGGTAGCTTTTCTTTGATGGTTGTCTGTTCTACAAAGCTTCAGTGGGTGTGATCTCTAGAGAAATTGTAGTAGCTCCTTAGCTCCAAAGAGATGGGCATAAACTGCCAGTTTGATGGCTCATGGTAGTTCAGCCAACAGCCAAACAGATGTTCTGCAGTTTCAGCAGGTGCCCACTCAAAGGCAGCACCTGGAGGAGGTGGGGCAGGGAAGCTGGGGTGCTACTTCTGAGTGGAAACCTGCTAGAGGGGGTGGGGCGCTGGACCATGGAACATCTGTTCAGCCATTGACTGGAGGTTCGTGCTCATTTGCTAAGAAACTGGTGTGAGAAACACCAGTAGGCAAATCAACAATCTCTATGTCCAGTGTCAACCTTCTCCCTGTCTCATGTGTTTTCTACAGATCATTTGTGCCTATGTCTTTATGCCATTTTCTTTCATGATGGGGGTAGACTGGGAAGACAGCTTTATTGTTGGTGGACTGCTGGGTTACAAGACCTTCTTCAATGAATTTGTGGCTTATAAGCACCTTTCAAATTTGATCCATCAGAGGAAAGCAGGAGGGGAAATGTACATCAATGGTGTCAAACAATATTTAAGTGTAAGTATTCTTGCACAGTGCATTGTTTCATGAGACCCAGTTCCTTTGTAGATAAAGTTCAGTCACACAAGACCAAACTGATATTTAAATTGCCGTTGCTATATGACATCAAGTTGCTCCTGACTAAGCCCACCACACACACACAGACACACTTATAAGAATCTGAAGGCAGCTGCAGGCTTTGGAAAGGTGGATTTTTGATGACAAAATTCTGAGATGTATAGTGCTTTCTTCTTATTTATTTATTTATTTATTTATTTATTTAATTTATATCCCGCATCATCTGGCAACCAGGCCACTCTGGGCGGCTAACAGCAATATCAGCAACAATATTAAAACACAATAAAAAATAAATTAATACATAAACAAATAGGGTAAATTAAAACAGATGGCAATGAAGGTGGTAAAAAGGGTGATGGAGAGGATGGCAAAAAGGATGGTAAAAGGGAGGCCGAGATCTTAATGCTCCGGGAAAGCCTGGCGGAAGAGCCAGGTCTTCAATGCTCTTTTGAACCCATCCAGCGAGGGTGCCAGGTGGATCTCAATAGGCAAGTTGTTCCATAGACGGGGGGCGACTGCCAAGAAGGCCCGGTTTCTTGTTCTTTCCCTCCGGGCCTCCTTCGGGGTCAAGGCCCTCAACCGCCCTGCCTGTGAAGAATGGGTATTACGGACAGATCTGGCTGGGAGCAGGCATTCTATAGGTAAAGGTTTCCCTTGACAAATTGTCCAGTTGTGTCCGACTCTAGGGGGCGGTGCTCATCCCCGTTTCCAAGCCGTAGAGCCAGCGTTTGTCCATAGACAGTTTCCGTGGTCACGTGGCCAGCGCGACTAGACACGGAACGCCGTTACCTTCCCACCGTGGTGGTACCTATTTATCTACTCGCATTTTGCATGCTTTCGAACTGCTAGTTTGGCAGGAGTTCTGATAGGTACCAAGGTCCTAAACTGTTTAGGGCTTTTAATGTTATCATCATAACCTTGAAGTCGATGCGGAAACGAACTGGACGCCAATGAAGGGCGGCCAGAGTGGGGGAGATGTGCTGGAATTTCTTCACCCCAGTTATTAATCTGGCTGCCGAATTCTGGACCAGTTGAAGTCTCCACATCAGCCTCAAGGGTAGCCCCATGTAGAGAGCACTGCAACAGTCTATTCTTGAGATTATGAGGGCATGAATCAGTGTCGTGAGTGCCCCCACGTTTAGATAGGGACACAGCTGGGCAATCCTCCGAAGATGGAAATGGGCTGCCCGGACCACAGATGCCACCTGGGTTTCCATGGTGAGATCCGGGTCCAGGCAGATGCCCGAGCTGCAAACCTCACTCTTCGTGGGAAGAGTCACTCCCCCAAAGGAGAGGGAGTTTCCCAACCCACTGACGCCAGGGCCGCCCACGCACAAGATTTCTGTCTTGTCCAGATTCGACCTCAGTCCAACCTTCCAAGTTTTGGTTTTATCCTACAGATTGTCTCACACTTTGAGAACCCAGATCTTCTCACACTTTGATTTCCTGATCAAAAAGACAGTATTTTCTTTTGGACTGAATTGTTTCATACTGAATCGAAACTGAGGGTTCAAAGCTGGTTTATTCGCATGACCACCATTTCAGAGTGTCAGAAAATGGATGACATTGATCCAGACCGGTGCTTTTCAGCCTTTTGCATCTTATGCCTTACTAATACTCCATCAAAGAACTTGGGTCCTTCTGTGAAAGAAACAAAAAGCCCACATTTTCAAAAAGGAATCTGTTTGTTCACAGGCATTCTGTTGTTTCAATTATTGCTTACAGTATGTGGACTTGGCATTCAGTGGGTCTACTCTTAGCTTGGACTAGCAATAGAATAGTGGCCAAAGGTAAAAAATAAACAATGCAGTAGTACTACTAAGAAGTGGTACTACCCCTAGATGATGTGTGCATAGAACTCAATGGTACTTTTAACAGCCATTTTGTTCGCAGTGAAGTGCTCCTCTCACAACTTCATCAAGAGCTGGTTGAAAGAATGTTTTGTCATTCTGATTGAATACTTAGTGAGTTCACTCCAGAGAGTGGAATGCAACCTGCTTCTCAGTACATTCAAATACTTCTGCAAATTATCTCTTGAAGTCAGACTAGGTTGGGGCAAAGACTATGCCCACTAATATAGCAACTGGCTGTTGGCTATACAGGCTGGGGAATTGGGGAATTGTAGTCCAAAAAGGAAAATATTCTGAGTTCTGCTGCAAAGTTAGGGGAATCCTGCTGTTCCACTCTAGTGGTTGCACTTATGCTTGACCCTGTATCTCCTAAATGTTTCCTCACTGCAGTACCAGTATTATGAACGAGTTTCTGGTTTTATAATTCTGGAACTAATTTTCAACATGAAAAATGGTGGCCCAATGGCAAAAGTACTTGGAACATTTGATTTTAATTTATGTTTTCCTCAGAGCTCTCCAATAAAACCTAGGTACAAGTGTGTCTCTCTGAGAGAGCTACATGTCCACCCCCACAGCCTGCAACAATGAGGCTTCCTGGCTTTCAATCATTTCCAGGAAAAAGTATGCCAAATGAGGCCTTGAAATGCTTTCCCCTGGGTATGCACAGAGCAAGAAGAAATATCTGCAAATTGGTTCTAGAAAACATGAGGGGGCACAAATGAGCATCTAATCAACTGAAGTACTAAGATGATTTCATTGCAAGCAGGGAACAGCAGGTGGGAGGAGATATGCTAACATACTGGCATCTTTTGCCTTGAACTTGAAGATGGTCTCTTTTAATACCAGATGAATTCACTCAGAAGGAAGGCAGCATTTGCTCCAGGCATTGTAAAGTCAGGAATGGAGAAAGCTTCATTAACTTTTGAGAAGGAAAAAATAATGTCACTATACCATACAGATTTATACAATGCTGGCTTGCTTTCTTCAGGCATGTTGTAAAATGACTGACTGTATTTGGTTGAAGTCATATTGGTTGTGAAGTTTAGGGCTGGGTGGGGAATCAGATATGTCCTCCAAAGGCTGAAGGTGGAATGTAGTGTCCATAACACTAATAATTCAAATCCAGTTTTTCTCCTGTCTCTATGCTTCAAATAAATTCCATCCTTTGATCCTCACCAGCTAGGGGATTACCTCTTTCCTTTATAGACACATCTTTAAAAATCTCCCTGTGGATCCTGGTCACTATAGACTTATTGACTAGTTATTAACATATGTGCAGGGCACACCCAGTCATGGCTTTGAGTTTACAAGAGTTGAGCAGGCCTGTTAATGACAGGATACTCTGGAGGTTACTCTTTCATAGGTTCACAGTGGGTTGTAGGTGACTTGATAGAAGAACAACAGAATCCACCCAGTGAAGGGGAGTGTGCTAGTCTCATTCCTTCTGTCATTTCTTCCATCCCAGAAAGCAACTGCCTGAAAAGATTGTTCTATCTGTATAGGATCTCCATATGGGTCTGACCCCATGGCTCACATGGAATGTCTGTGGGCAGAACAAGGTCTTAGACAGTCCCTTTCCATAATAAAACAATAAGAGCATGGAGGGCAGAACTAATGTACTGAATAGGGTTAATATCACAGGACTCTTTAATTAGACTCATCTGATACCATTTCTTGTAACACTTCTTGCTAGCCTAGTACTCTGGATTCAGGCATGAGATGGAACAGTATGATTTGAGATAGTCTAAATTATTAGCTACAAGCAATTGTTAAAAGCTTTACATAAAGGAATGTTGTTGATTATTGTGTTTCTTTTAGAGGAATACTTAGTGACAGGTTCTAGGAATACTTAGTGACAGGTTTAATAGCTTACATGATGTCACAAACTTCTCAATGACTATTTATCACAGTTAAAGTCTTTGAGCTCAGCCTAGATTAATTCCCATTGTACTTTCAATTCTCAATTTGTTTTTGTTATTATTATTTCCCTCAATTTTGCATCTGTCTTTGCCTTCTTGTTGTTGTGCCATCAAGTCACTTCCATCTTATGGCAGCTCTTAGATGTTTTTGAGAGTTGTGAGATATTCAAGGAAGAGCTTACTACTGCCACCTCCCACTGAGTTTCCATGGCTGAGCCGATACTTGAGCCTTGGTCCCCCCCCCCCCCATGTCCTAGTTTGACAATCAGCTATACCACATTGGCTGTCATACTTGCCTTACACACTTATAACATCTCACCAGGGTTTGGAAGACACATGTTGGATGTAATGATGTCACCTGTGACATGTTGCCATGGGGTAGCAAGGGTCAACACTATTTTTGTTTTAAAAAACTAAAATGACAACAACTCAAACATTCCAGTTTTTGGGTAACAAATAATGTTTTACTTACTATGCTAAGTATTAATAGGGGGATTTGGGCCGTGTGTGTGTGTGTGTGTGTGTGTGTGTGTGTGTGTGTGTGTGTGTGTGTGTGTGTGTGTGTGTGAACTATTACATCCAAAAATAATGTGCATACAGACTTCTGCCTTTTCATCTGCTTTTCCAATCAAACCATTGTAGGAGAGAGAGAAAGGCATTCATTACAGCATCCTCCAACCTCTTGCAAACCCACACCCTCATTATCCAAATGTATAACTAGAACACAAGCAGAAACCTGGAGTCAGGAATTCATGACTAGAAGTCTCTAAAGCCCATTCAGTTGTGCTTTAAATTCAGTTGAGCACGACTGAATAGGGCTTGGCTGACCTCCTTAAATGTCAGAACAGAAAGGCATTTCCTTTTTGCTTTTTTTTAACTGGTAAAACCTTCAGCTGTTCAGGGTTTAAAAACTGATCAAAATTAATTTGCTTGGTCTGTCTCTGTCTAGAAGCAATAAAGCAATTGTCTTTGTTTTCAAAATCTGTCACTGTGATTTTAGTGGCATTAACAGAAATTTGTAGCATATACAAGTAGCACATAGTAACTAGTACACACAATATAAAATATGCATAGTAACTAATATGCACAACATAATATATGCATAGCAACTAGTAGACAGTTCTGCCCATAGCGTTTCTCTGCAGTAACAATAGTGTCATTTTCAGTGAATTGAAAGGAACTTGGAAGATGTACTTGCCATCGTACATACACTCAAGTGATGTGTGCACTCACTTTTGCTTCTGTAAAACAGGCTTAATTTTTCTAAGGTATTGTTTGAAAATCCTGTAAAAGCTATTTACTTGGAAGTAGTTTTAGAATAAATTACCTGTATGCAATGAGAAGCAACACTTGCAAATCACTTATATTTCTTAAAGACTTTTTCTTTCAGTATTTATGTGCACAGAACTCCAGTTGTCGAAGCTGCCACAGTGGTTGGGAGCTGTATTTTTCCCACTTCTACAAATGGTGGGACTGAGAGAAGGCACTCCTCTGAGGTTGGTCACATACAGTCAGCACTCCATCAGATCACTGTGGCAGCTTCTTGCAGGTACAACTCTGTGCATGCACAAATATTAAAAAGGATACTGGCCTCCACATACTGTATGCACACTAGCTTCCACATAGAAAATCTTATGAAATTCATGTGCATGTTGTCCTCTGTATAGACACAGGGAAAAAAATATCAACATAATCAGATGTGACAATGTGTACTTATTCATTTCATGCTGTTGTCTATTTAGAAGTGTTTTCTGTGTAGAACTGTGTCACATCTGAAACAGCCCTTAGCCCTCAGACCTCACAGGCATGTGCTAATGAATCCATACACGTCAAACATGGAATTTGCTATATTTTGAGAAATCCAAGCCACATTTTAAAAAAAAAATCCATCATAATGAAGCCACTCCAGAAGTTAGGTACGGAGATGAAATTTATTGCCTCAGCTATAAGTAATATGTTTCATCTTTATATGCATACAAAAATACATTTATTGTACATTTGTTCTGTGTTTGCAAGAAAGGGAGTTCAAATAAAGTAGTTAAATCTTATTTTAGTACACTATACAGATCAAATTGGTAAGCTCATGTAATTGTATTAAATTCTTCCATGTGATTGAATTCCAGGTCCGATCAGAAACAATCGCCACTTATGCCCTCTGCGGATTTTCAAACTTTGGTTCTTTGGGAGTGGTAATTGGAGCACTGAGTAAGAATACTATATATTTCTTTTCTGGAGCATTTTATTATACATAATTGCAATTTACAGATCAGGTCCAGGCTATCTGAAAGACCATATAAACCATATATTCTTATACTTTCCACAAGTATTCGAATTCTCAGGGGAGTGTGTTCTCTTGGTCCCACCACTGTCAAAATGTGAGTGTGGAGTTGGGACAAATACTGACACCACTCCAGAGCTCAGGGGAATCTTTAATATTCTTCTTTTTAAAATGTAAATGTTTTTGTAAATCAGAGGTTATTGCAGGCAAAGAATAAAAGTAAATGGCCCAACTGAGATTAGTACTGTAGCACAGAAGGATATGCTGTATATCAGTAAGTCCTCTTGTAACATGTATTATCCATTGAAGGGCCTTATGTGAGTAGCTCAGGTTACTAACTAGCTTTTGTCAAATCCAAAATTTTGGCCAGATAATTATTTCTAAGGAAAACATAATCTGCTATCTGACTATTACAGCACTTTGATGTAAATGCACTTTGGAAGTACTGAGAGTTAGAACCTGAAATGTTATGATGGAGATACATCCTAGTTTATACTTCTGGAACTAGACAATCAAAGTAAGGAGGAAATACAATTAGGAAATGAGATACAGTAGAGAAACTTCACAGTGTACCCAAGGCCATCACAGCAGATATGATCTCTTCACTAGTTAATAGTTAGGAAACCATTTTGGTTTTGTGGTGTTTTTGTTTTTTCCTGAAATCAGAATCATCTCAGAGCTGCAGAGCTGGAAAGGATCCTATGGATCATCGAGTCCAGCCCCTGTCAAGGAGGCACAGTGGAGAATTAAGCTCCCGACCTCTGGCTCCGCAGCCAGATGCCTTAAACCACTTAGCTATCCAGCAGTTCAAGAGCTACCCACTACACATTATAGTGGAGTAACTGAATTTCTTGTAAGCAAATCTGAGGCTAGAATAAATTTTTAAAATGCTGAGTTGGAAGGAAGTGATTCTACAAATCAAGCGCAGCCTTTGAAAAAAATTATGAAAAGAACAATGCTTTGAATCATTTTGATAACTCCTGTCTGAAGTATTCTGTTGCCTGTGTTAGAGTAGCAAATGTCAACCACCCAAATTAAGGTGCATAGCACAAAACCCAGTCAAAATATTTTAGAACAAGCAGAAAAGCCCTCAAGTATCTCCCCACACTTCTAGCAGTAAGCATTCATTTATAACAAATTAAATTAATGATTTACTAGCCTTTCATTGTAACCAAAATCTGTTGCCAGAAGTAGCTGCATAGCGGTGGGGCCAGCTCTGTTGAAATATGATGTTTGTGTAGCTTTAAATGAGATAATATGATTTATAATTTGCAGGAGGGAGCTGGGGGGAGATACATATGTTACAAAAAGTATACTGAGAAGGTTCTTCATGGGCATCAGAAATTCAGAGAAGTGGTCTTGGCAGGGTATGGCTTTATTAAAATACTATCAGCAGTTTATCAGCATCTTTCATAGCTACCCAACCAAGTTTATCTGGCACAGAGAAAAACTTTAGTATGCATTGGAACTACTCTAGAAAGCATTATAACTGTTAGAAAAACAATAGAATGAATACTACATCATTACATCTTGAACCCTCAATAGTTTTCCTCAAATGTGTTCCTCAGCATCATTGGCACCCTCCAGGAAGAGAGACATTGCAAGGACGGCCTTCAGGGCCATGATTGCTGGAACAGTGGCCTGCTTCATGACAGCTTGCATTGCAGGTATTCTACCTTCATGTACTACTGGATGGCAGTGGTGTGTGTGTGTGTGTGTGTGTGTCTCAATTTGTATCTTCAGCTACTAGTGGTATATTAAGCCTTTTTGTGCTGTTTAAAGGTATTGTTTATATGGTCTGGAAAATATATGATGGGAGGCAGTGAGTAAGGAGAATGAAATGTTGGTAAGAATGATTCTGATTATTAGCTGGGAGAAACTAGGGGAGGAAGATAGTTGTGGAGTCTGGAGTCCAAGACAGTCTGCTGTGGAGAGATGGGGAAGAGGGTAGTTTTTCAAGTGTGGGGTCTGAGGGAGTGGTCAGAGAGAGAGACTGAGGAGTGAGGGAGATAATAGAGTGAAAGATCATGCTGAATGGATTTAAAGCCTCAGAATAAACAACATTTATTTAGCACTATTATGTTAATAAAACTTCATTTGTTCTATTCAAACTGAGTGGTGCTGAGTTCATTTCCCATGTGAATGACTATGTGAGTGCTGTTATAAGGGCCTGAGTAAAGGGTCAGATACACATACATAGATGCAGCTAAAGGTTGATGGCAGGAAAAGAGGAAGAGAGGAAATAAGTGATTATTAAAGAAAGCATGTTTATTCCTGTGGTGATTTAAAGAAACCATTACCTAAGTAGTCAAGTGACAAGACAAAGGGATTTGTGACATTGGTTTGTTAGAGAAGGTGTGTGACACTGCATGCACGCACACACGTGTACACACACACACACACACACACACACACACACATTTTGGGTGTTCTGAAATCATTGGAAGGATGTACTTATCTGAAAAAATGGGAAACCGCAAACAGGTTGGCAAGAACAAAGCAACAGCAACAACAATGATTGAACAAACAGAAATAGGGGTCAAAAATAGTTTGAAACAATACAGGTTTTCTTTTTTCCTCCCTTTCTTTCTTATCAGTGGTTTTAAAGAAATCTCAGATAGTTTATAGACCGAGGATAATGTATGAGTTTGGAAGAAGTAAAATGGAAGATAAATCCTGTTTCACCTATTTAGTCCCATTATAGAGTTTTTAAAACAGAGAGAATGGAATTTTTTCAAATAGAAATTAAAGGCAAGATACAGCAAGGTTGATCATCTTTGTTACCCGCATGGATGGCCAGCTCTTCCACTGAAATCAGTGGGATATTTAAGGGCTTAGCTTTGGCTGATTCATTACCTTCTGCTGGCATAATTAAGTTCTGGCAAGAAGTTCTTGGGTACTGCAATTCATAGAAGTGCTGGTAGGAGAAAGCCTTGTTGAAAGTTAGCTTCCTCACCCATCCTCCTCTAGTAGCCCCGCAGCCCATGCCATCAAAAATTCCTTTCCCAAGGTTTGGGAGACCCCCTGTATTTTTCTGGTCTCCTGGTGATATCATCTAATACACAACAATGAGTAATTTCTACAACTGGAGCAACAATAATAGTAGTAAACATCTGGGACCCCAAAAGGAATAAGAATAATAAAGTTCCTTTTAATAAATATGATGTTCCAAGCTCTGGTTTGGAGTTTGAAAACTAGCAGTGGTTTGTGGGCATATTCTGATAACCTCTGTCGTAAAACAACTAAATGTAGATAGGGTTGTTTGGATCATACCTAAGTAATATCACAACATCATCAGTTCTTGGAGCATGATCTAAGAGCAAAGTCAGGCAGGTCTCAATGTGATCTGGTCAGTGTTTCAGTAGGGATCAAGTGTGAACCCTGTTTAAGTCACTTCAAATTCCATAATGGAAGAAAGGTGGCATATAAAAAGTATGAAATTGAATGAATAAAATGTTTCTGTTTTTAATATTAAAGGATGAACTTAAAAATGCAAGATGTGAACTTGGAAGAAAGCTGAGTTCATATGGCCAATAAAGAATCCATTGTGACTTTTATTTAAATATTATGTTCGTTGTCATCCTTAGTACAGTTTTCAGTACTGCAATAGAAACTACATATTTTCTGGAATGTAGTTCCCCTTCTGGTTGCACGCAAGGAACAAAATCTGGAACAAATCTAAATAATTAAAATACAGTTGGATGTATGTGAGAATATTTATACACCTCAAATGGATTTCTAACATCACGGTGTATATACACTCAAAGTCTTCAGGTCATATTATTTTGCTTCTTGCAAATTTTATTTCAAAGTGAAACAAAAATAGATGTGGAAAAATGAGATCAGAAGTTGTACAATTAATTTTTTATGAGTTTGGCATTGTAATTGAAAGGTACAATCATTGCTTAATACATATGGTCTTTCTCTTGCATTTTCAGGAATATTATCTGTTGCAGAAGATCCATGCACTGCTGTATTAGGAAACAACTTCAACATGACTAGCAATAGTACAGAAATAGTTGAATGCTGCTTAAACCTCTTTAACAGGTAATTGTAAAAAGGGCAGAGTCTGAAATTTACAGAGATAAGTCAAATTGCTGCTCTTACAAATTACCAGAATACCATATAATCAGACTTCCTCAACTCAGCTGTACTTACCTTACCTTACCTTGAAAACCTTAACAACAACAACAACAACTATATGTCAAGTCAATTCTGACGTATGGCAACCTTTTCAGTGTTTTCTGTGTGGAGAATACTCAGAAGTGGTTTAGTATTCCCCTCTTCTGGAGGCATCCTGGGACTACATGTAACCCAAGGCTACACAGGCTGGCTCTATTCACAGGAGGCACAAGGGGAATTAAACTCCTAACCTCTGGCTCCATAGCCAGATACCTAAACCACTGAGCTATTATGGTCAGTATAAGTCAGTTCCAACTTAATAGCATGTAACAACAACAACAACATAACAAAAATGAGCCACTGCTTTTATGAAAATATGGAATATGGAACAGTGCTGCAAGAGCTCGTGAATACTGCCTGGCGATCCTTTTTTTAAACTGTTGGCACTAAAATTCTTAAATATCTGTGGTTTCATTCCATCCATTCCCTATGTACAGATCGCTATCTGTATTAACATATTAGTAAATCTGGCTTAAATCTGGCTACGTATTTCCTCCCCTCTTCCCTTCACCAAATTGTGTAACATTTCATCCATACATTGCTGATCAGGAAGTGTGACTGGATTGACTTCAGAAGAGAGGGACTGTCTTGTCCAGCAGCACTCCCTCCCCCCACCACTAAAGCTACTTTGGCTCTAGATCACTGTCTAGTGTCAGTAATCAACTGGATGAGGGTGAATAAACTGAAACTTAATCCAGGCAAGACAGAGATGCTCCTGGTTAGTCAAAAGGCAGATCAAGGAATAAGGATGGAGCGTGTACTGGATGGGATTGCACTTCCATTAAAATACATGTCTGCAGCTTGGGGGTGCTCCTGGATTCATCCCGGAATGTGGACACCCAGGTCTCAGCGGTGGCCAGAAGTGATTTGCACAATTAAAACTAGTGCACCAGCTACATCCGTTTCTTGAGAGATCTGATCTGGCCACTGTGATACACGCCCTATTTACTTCCTGGCTGGATTACTGTAACACACTCTATGTGGGGCTGCCTTTGGAAAGTGTCAGGAAACTTCAGCGGGTCCAAAATGCAGCAGCCAGATGGCTGACTGGGGCTGGTTACAGGGACCACATAACCTCGCTGTTATAGCAGCTCCACTGGCTGCTGGTCAGTTACCGGACACAATTTAAAGTGTTGGTTTTAACTGATAAAGCCCTAAATGGCCTGGGCCAAAGCTATCTCAAAAACCGTATCTCCCATTATGAGCTGGCTCAGGTGTTCAGATCATCAGGAGAGGCCTTTCTCTCAGTCCCACCACCTTCACAGGTGCATTTGATGGGGACACAGGAGAGAGCCTTCCAGACTTTGGAACTCCCTCCCACAGGAAGCCAGACTGGCCCCATCTTTGCTATCCTTCCACAAGCAAGCAAAGACCTTTCTCTTCCTTTTCCCTTCCCCCAGTAACCAGCTACCTGTGTGTGGTTTTCAGATTGATTGTTATGCATTACTGCTTTGACTGGATTGTTTAATACTACTTGTGTTTTCCTCTCAGAGTGACATTTTTAAAATTTTTGTATACTTATTGATCTTTGCCTTAATGTTGCCTGTTGATTGATGTGAGATGCTTCCTTATTCATTGCTCATAATTTTTACAGATCGCTTTTTAATGATGTTAACCACTGTTATATACTCATTGTTTTCAGCTTTAAATATGGTCGTTCATTGTTGTAAGCCACCTTGGGTCCTTTTCAAGGAGAAAGGCGGGGTGAAAATGTTTTAAATTAATAAACGAATAAATATTGCTGTTTTTGTTGGCCCTGAAAGGGTTGTAGAAGCAAATGGCTGTTACAGTTCAGGCATGAACAGGAGATGGATTAGTCCTGGCTTGGTCAGTGGTGGGCAAAGTATGAGTCAGCAAATGTTGTTCGATGGCAACACTCCTCACCATTGGCTATGCTAGGTAGAGCTGCTGGAAGCTGCATCGTTTGGAAGGTGGTGCATTGCATCATCCCTGTTTTATCTGTTACTGGAAAGTTTCTTATGAGGATATTGGCCTAGGAGGGCCAAGTCCTGTTACGAAAGATGGAGGATGGGGAAGTAGGCAAAAAGGCAAGACGATGGATAGAGGAAAGACCCAGAACATAATGGTGGCGTATTACAGACACAGGTTCCAGAGCATGCACTTTAGTGCAACTTCAGCTTCCTCTGGCCTTTAATAGAAACCATACTTGGATTTTCATTCCCTCTATCATTCTTTGGGCAGTTTTTCAGCTCTTGGAAAGAAAAAAAAAGCTCATGTCTGATATTTTTAAAAAAATCTAGCTAAAATAGTTATCTGGTTGCCATTGCGAGCATATCTTTAAACTTCGCAGATCTCCAGCCTGGGCAGGGAGTGACTGCCACAAGAGCTTTGCTAGTCAGCACTTTGCAGAGCCAGCTCCTGTTGGAAACTGTGAAAGGGCAAGCTAGTTCTGAGTTGCGTTCTCTACGGAAGGTTTGCCTAGCCAAAAAGGAATGATGACTGATTCTCAATGAGCGTTCATCAGTCATGTTATGTACTTCAATACAAATCCCAAGTTAAGAGTTCTGAGGTTGCCTTTAAGGTTTTGTTTTAACTAACCTAGAAATTTGGCTGTCATGGTAAAGACTAAAGGATATTCAATATGGATAGTAAGGCTTGAAGAACAGTTCAGGCATGACAAGTGTGCTTAGCGTAGTTTGTAAGAATAATAACAATAATTTATAAGAAAAAGTAGAGTGAGGAGGCAACCACATTAACAAAAAATGTGGGAAATATTACTGGTTTGGAGCAGACCAATTCACTTTTTTACCCATTGATCACACAACACAACAGGAAATGTGAATCAACCCAGAGTCCTACACCCTTAACTTCTCCTCCCCACAAGAGACCCTACTACTTTTTAAAAAGTCAAATCTTTTTTCCTTTAATTCAAAGTATGTGATTGCTTTGAACCAATGCAGAAAAGAAGGGCAAGGTACATGTGCATACACACACACAAACACACAGCACCTTTCCCCTCATCTCTTACCTCATGAGCATACACACAGACAGAGCATCACCTGCACCCATTGCCCCAGTAAAGCCTTTCTCCAAGACTCTTATTTTTTTTAAAATAAAAAAATGGTCAACCCTCCTGTTTTTGGTTTTGTTTTTTTAAGCAGTTTAACTAGCAAAGCTCTATGTCAGAAGCTGGCAATTGAGACAGGAAGAGGCCCTGCCTCATTGCCTATTAATACAGTTCTTTGAAGGGCTGTAAGAAGAAGTGCAAGCAGTTCAATTTAAGTGCAGCCATTTAAATCATACAAACTGGAATTCGCTGGTACAATTTCACGGCGAGTGAATGTGAGTGAATTCGTATTTCCCTCACTATGTAGTCACACCCTCAAAACTTAGAACAGTTTTATCATGACTTTTTCCAAACTCATTGCATTGTAGGGAAAACACTCATTTTATTTGAATGCACTCTAACTCATTTAGCATGTTTTAAATTACTTTGTGTGTTGTTGTTTTTTTAAAATTAAACCTTGTTTTCTCTTTTCCATTAGGGCAAATGGTTCCGTAGAAAACTTCTTGAAAGCAAGCAACAATTTGACTTGGGCTGGATGTTGTACTCTTCTGTACCAACCCACAATTAACTGCAGCTGGACCACTCCATTACCTTAAACTGAGACACTTTTCTATGAGGTATATGTACAGACATGTTGCCTCACTGGTGGTTTGACAGGAAAAGGATGACGGTGAAGTCACCTTGTTGCTGCTGCATGTAAGATTTATCTTGCTTTCAGTTTAAACTAGATTGGCAGCTAAGGACATCTTTCAGCATAAATGGAGTCAATGGGTAAGTGTTTGTGCTCCATATCTGTCTGTGACCTCTTGTGTCATAATATAAATATGTATGTGATAAAGAAGAAACTTAAATATTTGCAGCTATTTCAAATGCCTATTTAAAACAGTTCAGAAAATGTTTCTTGCTTTTCCTTCTCAACTTATGAAAAAACTGGAAGAGAGTTTTCAGTTGAAAATCTGGAGCACTTTAGATAATTTGTTCCACTGTGATAAAATTGCCTTACTGTGCCACAAAGTATATATATACTTTAAAAAAAACACCTTGGAATTAATTCCATTTATTGCAATGGGACATATATCCAAGTAGATGGGATGTGTATTGCCTTACTTACTCCGAGGTTTAAAACAACATGATTGTAGTTTTGCCATTACAGGAATTAAGAGATCTTCTGTAGAAGAGCTCAGTATGTGCCCATCCATTAACCCCACCACTATCAGAAATCATCTAATGTATACATGGAACTAGAAGGACAGAGCTTTGTCTCGGTTTTTTTTAAAAAAATAGTGGCATGTGTTTTTTTTTAATGTTGGTGCCAAAACACTAAAGCAGAATGTTTCTGGAAACTGCGAGGTTGATTTCATGTGCCAATCCATGGAAGACATTCCACATTTCTTGATTGAGATTTATATCAAAACAACCACATGACCAGAAGTCCTTCTTGAAATTCGGGTAGTAGAATAGATTTTAAAAAAAAGATCTACATCATTTTAAATTAATGGAAAAGCAGATATATGCAGGCTTTTTGGATGGTGGCTTTATCAGTGACTTCCTAATGAAGTCACTGATAAATGAGAAAAGTGTTTACTGAACCAAGTTTAATATCAATGGTTAGCACTGCAAAATACCTTTCATTGCATTATTATCAGTACAAGAAAAACCTCTTAATATAGAAGTGCATAGGTACAGAAACAGATCTCACAGCAACAGCTTACAGGATCAAAGAAGAAGAACAAGGTTGTTTATTTATTCCTTGTGATTGCATTTATTCCAGCTAGTTAAACTCCATGCAGTTATTGCTGCTGCTACATATTTATTGCTACAAAATTAAAATTTAAATGCTCCAGGAGTCCCTGTTTAACAATATTTTAAAATACAGTATGTGAAGGCTTCCCTAAGCTTTTTTATCAGTTTCACCTCACACAGGGTGTATTGACACCACCCAATCATAATAGTGTCAAATAACTATATAGTTTGAGGAAAGGAAAGGAAATAAGGGTCACAATATGTTAGGGGTAAAAACAAGGGGTGTTGAGGATTTTCTCAATAGCCCCATCATAGAGAATAGCCAACATGAATTGTTGACATTTGTAGAACTTCATTTTAAAGGCCAACCTATACATTACTTGTTCTGTGAAGCCTTCCATTGTAACTGTTCAGTGTATTGTCTATTTTTGTCCTGACACAACAGTTAAAATGGAAATCAGTATACTCTATGTGAGAAGAATTTTCAATAGTGGGAAAATATATGATCAGCAGGAAAACAGCCTTAAGGAAAGCCTTGTAGGTGGTGTGGAGAGCTGTAACTAGCTCCCAGGGTTTTGGTGCCCTAATGGTTAAGCCTGGGTCATGTGAGACTGACTGGTCCTTTTTAGGAGAAATGTGGGAAAAATGAATGAATGAATGAATGAATGGGGAAGAGAGTGGAGGAACAGGGATAAACACCTGAATCTGAGTGTGCAATGGCTGTATTAGTAATATACTGAGCCTGCCTGTTCTATGCTTCCTTCTGCTTGAAGAAGGTCTGGCATAAGCACTCAGGGTGGGTAGGCTCATGCCCTTCCATTTTTTCCAGCAGATGTAGGTTGTGCTGTCTGTATTTCAGCACCCTGGACCAAAGCCCCAGTTGTCCTGATCATCCCTCTTTCTTTATAAACAGGAAACAGTTACTTTCTAATATATCAGAAATTGACTGTCACGGGGAAAAAGTCAAACTAATTGAGTTCTCAGTATAACCACTTTTAGCAGAACAAAAATGTCTTGTTATTGCATGTTACAGAATGAAAAGTGTTAGTGAATTAAATTTGTCAAGGGCCAAATAAGAGTATTTTGATCCTTTCCTTAATAAAGATATTCTGTGTTGTACTAATGTTCTGTTCTATTCTTGAATTTTGAAAAGCATCAATTCACTGCCATGAGTTATGTTGAACTGGGTTTTTTTAAATGTTTCAAAGCATTTTTGTAGGACACACCGTACATTTCTAGGAGAAACATGTTAATAAAAAAGATTATTCTGACTGGCAGGATTGGGGTTTTTATAGAGAGTGTTATCATTTTCTCTGAATGTACAGTTCTTTGCCTAGCATGTACAGCCTTACTGATTGCTTCCTTGGTAAATACATATCAAAACAAACATATTTTGATCCACTTTTTAAAATATTTTCTTTGATGTATAGGCAAACAGACAACACTTCTTTAATTATTATTTCCAAATCCGTAATATTCTACTCAAAGTTTATATGAATCAATTTTATATTGATTCTTGTCATGCCAGTGATGTATAAGAAAGGCCGCTTTTCTGTAAAATGGCTATCATGTCGTCAATCTTCAAGGCATTGATTCAGTTCATCCATTCTGCCATAAAACCTGTATCATATCTTCTTTATCCATTCTGACTTAGTTGGAGATCATTTTTGATGCAGCTGATAATATACAATTAATTGTACTCTTCTGATGCCACTAACTCTTTTAAACAATAAATAATAATAATAAATGAATAATTTAAATAATAAAATAACATTATTAAAATCCAATGGCACTTAGTGTTTTTAAAGGCCAATTAGGGTTCACAGGTTTAGTATGTCTGAGATTTATTTTAAAAATTCTGACTGCACAATGCACATGGATATTGCACAATGCACATGGAAGCATGGATATTTTTTTGCCCAGGAAGTATGTTTTGTTGGAGTTTTTACAACCTTGTATGCTGCCTGAAGAAGGTTTGGTTGAAGAAGGACTATAGAGAAGCTAGAAGATGGAGAATGGACTCCAATATTTTTCAACATACAGAGGTTGTAGATAAAGTTAAGAAAGAATGGCTGGAAATATGGTCATTTAATGAAGCAGGTGGGAATAAAATAGGAGTGTTATGAGACACTATGAAAGCAGTCATGAGAGGAATTGCCATAAGAGAATCCTGTAGATTAAAAAAATTGAGAGAAGAAAATATAAATAGAATTGTAGAATCATTAAAGGATTTAGAAAGCAAATATTTTATGGATAGAGATAACAAAAAATTAATTGAGATCCAAGCTAAAAGAAAGGAATTAGAAGGTATAGAGTTAGAAAAGGTCCAGAGAGACTTGATATACGCTAGGAGGAATTTTTTCGAATACAGTAATAAAAATTCAAAACTTTTAGCTAGAATAGTTCAAACTAAAAGAGCAAAAAATATAATTGGAGTGATTAAAGATAAAACGGGAAAGATTTGTAGCTTAATGAAAGAAAAACTAAAGATAATACAGGAATTCTATCAAAATTTATATAAAGGTAATAGTGTATCGAAAGAAGATATAGAAAATTATATTAAAGAAAATGTTAAGAGTAAATTATCAGAGAATGATAAAAAGGATTTAGATAAAGAGATAAAAGAGGAAGAGATTATAGAGATTATTAATAAATTAAAAAATGGTAAAACTCCAGGTTTTGACGGTTTAGGATCAGAATATTATAAAACTTTTAAACCAATATTGATCCCTAAGTTAAAAGTGCTCTATAATGAAATATTGGAAGGAGAGAGAATACCAGATTCTTGGAAACATTCATTAATAACTCTTATCCCAAAGCCTAATAAAGATTTAACAGACCCACGTTCATATAGACCTATTTCACTATTAAATCAAGATGCAAAGATTTTTACTGCAATACTTGCGAATAGAATTAATAAATTTATTATAAAATATATTAAAGAGGATCAGAATGGTTTTTTAAAAGGTAGACAAATGGAGAATTTAACTAGGAGGGTATTGAATATTTTATACAATATAGAAAAAGACAAATTGAAGGCAGGTATTTTATCATTAGATATATTTAAGGCATTTGATTGCGTGGAATGGCCAACATTAAAGATTTTGTTAAAAGGTTGGGGTTTTGGAAAGAAATTTAGGGGGATAATAGATCAACTATATCTGGAGAATACCTCTGTAGTAATAGTTAATGATGGGATTACAGAACAAATAGCTTTAGGCCGAGGCACTAGACAAGGTTGCCCTCTTTCTCCAGTTCTGTTTTGCTTGATTATTGAAATGTTGGCAAATGTAATAAGGAATGATGATTCAATCGAAGGTATGGGGAAAAAGAATAAAATAAAGATTAATCTATTTGCTGATGATTCCTTGTTGACAGTGAAAAATCCGTTAGAATGTGTAGATAAAATTAGAACTCATTTAGAAAAATTTGGAAGAATAACTGGATTATGTGTAAATTGGCAAAAATCTGAATTAATGTTATTTAATCATAATAGAGTAGAACAAGAAAGGTGTGTTGAAAAATATGATTTCAGATTATGTAAATCAATTAAATATTTAGGAATAGATCTAGCAAAAAATATTCAAAAAATAAAGGAATATAATTATAATAAACTAAAGGAAGTGATTAAAAACAAATTACAGGAATACAGTAATTTTAAGCTATCTTGGTTTGGAAGGATTGCATTGATAAAAATGAAAATCTTACCAAAAATTAATTTTTTATTTAGAATGTTACCAATACAGTTAACAGAGGATGATTTGAAATTTTGGCAAGGAATAATTAATAAGTACTGTAATGAAGGGAAGAGATCTAGAATAAATAAAAAGTATTGGTATAGAACAAATCAAAAAGGTGGTATAGGTTTACCAAATATAAAAAATTATTATTTGGCTAATCAATTGAGGTTTATTGGGGAAATTATATATAATCCAGAAAGGCTAATTTGGTGGGAAATGGAATCATCAGAATTACAGGCAGATATAGAAAAATATTTGGTATAGTTAAGAAAGATAAAATAAGGGAAATTAATAACCCATTTTTAAAGACATTGTTAAATATATGGTATAAGTGCAAAAAGAATTTATGTTCATCATATTCCCCACTTGGATTAGTGACAGAAATAGAAAATTTTCCTACCAATATGAAAGTGTATGTGGATCTATTTAAAGAAAAGAAAGTGATTAGATTGAAAGATTGGTTGTATAAAATGAGATCGACAGATCAAATGAAACAAACTCTTCAGAATAGGAGTATTTCATGGTTGAATTATATACAATTAGAAAGATGGACTAATGAATGGGTAAATAAATATAATAAAGGTAGAGAATATACAAAGTATGAACAATTGTTACTGTCATATGAGGACATTCGGATGACTGACTCAGTGAAAGGTACTGTGAGTAAAATTTACTTACTTCTTCTTAATTTAGAGGAAGAGGAAAGTGAGAAAGAAGGATTAAAAATAGTGTGGGAGCAAGATACAGTGGTGCCTCGCTAGACGATGTTAATCCGTTCCACGAGGATCGCTGTCTAGCAAAAACATCGTCTAGCGAAGCACGTTTTCCCATTGGAATGCATTGAAATCGCTTCAATGCGTTCCAAGGGAAAACGCAGTCGTCTTGCGAAATTTCCCATAGGGAAACCTCGTCTAGCGAGTGAGGGTCCCCATAGGAATGCACTGACAGCTGCACTGACAGCTTTTGACCACTAGTCGGCGCACTCCTATGGGGAAACCTCATCGTCTAGCGAAAATCGCCATAGAGAGACATCGTTTTGCGAAGCGCAGTAGCGCTTGCAAAAAGGCATCGTCTAGCGATTTCCTCGCCCTGCGAGGCAATCGTCTAGCGAGGCACCACTGTATTGGGAAAAGAATAAATGAAGAAGAATGGAGGATGATATGGAAAATGAGGGTGTTAAGATTTATGTCAGTAAGAATAAAGGAAAAAAATTTTAAACTTAGTTTAAGATGGTATTTAACACCGTCAAAATTAAATAAAATTAATGCCAATCATCCGAATGTCTGTTGGAAATGTGGGAAGGAAATTGGTACATACTTTCATATGTGGTGGGAATGTGAAAAAGTGCAAAGATTTTGGAAACAAATTTTTAAAGAATTAAGCTACATATGTGAAAAAGATATAGAATTTAATGCTGAGATTGCTTTGTTATCAATATTTGAGAATGTGGAATATGACAAAATGACTAAAGAATTGATAACCAATTTATTAACAGCAGCTAGATTGATTATAGCTAGGCAATGGAAATCAAAAGTCGAATTGCAAATTGAAGAATGGTATAAAGAAATATAGAATATAGCAATAAATGATAAATTAACTTGTAACTTAAAGGTTAAGAAAGGAGAGTTGAAAAAAAATAACTTTTATGATATATGGGGTAGATTTTTGGAATATGTATTAATAAGAGGAAAAGGGAAAGTTCCAAATCAAGAATCAATGCAGTTTTGGAGAAGAGGACAATAGAAGAAGAGGAAGAAGAAGAATAATAAGGAAGAGGAAGATTATGGCAAGAGGTCCCGCATATGGTGGTGGGGAACACAGTTAAATTGTATTTTAGTTTGTATGTTATATGTTTTTGTTTAAATTTAAAATAAAGAAAAAAAATTTTAAAAAAAAAAGAAGGTTTGGTTGGGAGGTACCTTTTTGGGCTGTCAATCTATCCGGCACTAACCAATCATTCCTTCCCTGCCTCTGAATTCAAAAAGAGTCCCACCTCTGCTCAGTGCTTTTCCCCTCTCTAGAATCTGTTGAAATCAGTTTGCTGAAAATAGTCATGTTTGTCAGTTTGCTGTTTGATCTGTTCAATTGGAAGTAAAAAAAAGTTTTTATTCTTTCTCCTACCAATATCTCAGTGTTATTGAGACTGTAAGGGCCAGTTAAAGAGAAAAAGGATGGATT
This sequence comes from Intellagama lesueurii, assembly GCA_037013535.1. Lineage (NCBI taxonomy): Eukaryota > Metazoa > Chordata > Lepidosauria > Squamata > Agamidae > Intellagama > Intellagama lesueurii. The sequence goes on from JBAJHW010000002.1 coordinate 73,182,944, forward strand.
ATCTGGGGAACTTGAAGCTATTCTGCTTTCTGAATTTCTGCACTTCTGCTGTGCCGCTAGAGGGGTTTAACCAGAAATTTAAAAACTCTGAAACAGTTTTTTTTTGTTGGAAAGTGGGGTTTTTAAATGGCCGTGAGAGAGTCATTTAGTTGAAATCGCTTGTGAAATTGATTTATTTTGAATTGTTTTGGCATTTGTGAACACCTCCATCAGTGTAAATTGCATCTGTGGAGTTTGTCAAGTAATGAATGCCAGGATCAGGAGAAAGGGCTGCAGAGAAAGGTTGGGTAGGGGAAAGCACTCCGTCCTTCGCAAGCCTAGACGCTGCCAATCTTGTCAATTTCTCCTTGCCCTTCACTGGTTGCCTTCCCTCTGGATTCCATCCCACCTCTCCCTCTCCTTCTCCATCTCTCCCCCTCTCTGTGTCTGTGTCTTCATTCATGTGCATTGGGCTGCAGGGAAACCTTGCACATGCTGACCCAAAAACCACGTGACTACCACATGACTTTAAACCAACTTCAAAAACCCTAATCCAGCTCTTGATTCATTTCCATAGTGTAACCATGCCCTCATTTGTTTTGTTTGTTTTGCACTGTCAAGTCATATCCATCTTATGGTGACCCTGATAGAATTTTCAAGGTATGTGAGATATTGATGGAATTGTTTACCATTGCCACACACACATTCCAGTGAGTTTCCTTGGCTGAACAGAGATTTGAATCCAGGTCTCCTGATTCCTAGTCTGCCACTCTACCCACTCCACTATACTGCACCACATACTGTCCACTCTAGTCACTATATGACACATAGTATTGATTCAGATCATACATTCTTTCCTCTGCTGATGGCAGGATGGGCAGCTATGGCTCTCCAGATGCTTTTTGGCCTGCAACTCACATCTGCCCTACCCAGCATAGTCAGTGGTGATAAATTATGGGAGTTATCGTTTAAAAACCTGGAGTTTGCCAGTTACCTCCTCTGAGTTAAACAACAGAGTGGTGGAATGCATGTCACCATGGCATCTCTTATTGCCTTTAGAAAGACACCCCCCCATTTTCGACATCCCAACTCACAACACTTCTTTGCTGTTTATTATTATTTTTTAATTGCAGTGGAAAGAAATTCACTGTAGCAGCCAGTAACAGTACTCACTATGCACATGCTACTTTAACAAATGCAAAAACAGGAATATTAGTTATCCTTCTGTAGCAATGTAGTAAAAGACAGACAATGCATACTGTGGCATGGGATCTTCCACAATCTTTTCTATGCTATAGAGCAGGGGTAAGAAACCTATTCACCTCCAGATGTTCACCCTTGCTCATTTAAAGCACTGGCCAAGACGGATCGGATATTAAGTCCACCAATAACTGGAGAGTCACAAACTGCACATACCTGCTTTAAAACAACCTTAATAGGCTGCCAATTTGGTCAGGAAAACAATAAGTAGGGAAGAAGCTTTCAGGCATGGGGTTTATTGATCCTAAAAGAACTGTATAGAAAAGTATGTTTTTCCAGCTGTGGATAACCACTATTTTTCCGTTCACAAAGGAGAACCTTGCCCTGTTGTATGATTAAACAAAGTCCTCTACTAGCCATTAAATTCTTAAATATGACAGTAATTAAAAACTCAGTATATAACAGAGATGAAGGTATTATTTTATTACTTGGCTGTCTTTACATTTCCTCTCAAAGCATTGCATGTGGATATCACATTGCAATGCTTCTTCTCTGCCTCTCAGGCAAGAAGCACTAGGTGGCAGGATTTCATCAGGGAAGTTTCTTTCAAGGCTGCTTTCCTGTAGCAGGTTCCAGAGGGTGTAATTTGTGTGTTGAAGAAACCATCAAAAATAATCCTGTGATCTGCAGCCTAAACTGGTGTCAGCTCGTGAATTGCAAAAGAACCACCCCACCCATGACTAGGCAGGGTGTGGAAAGTTACTTCTAAAAAGTGAATTAGTTATGATGATCACCCCAAGGTCCCCACAATAGCTGCCGTTTTTAAAAAATTAAGCCGTCCAGTCTCTCCAAAGTGAGTAAAAACAGTTACCATTGGCGTGGGAAAACATCTGAATACAATAGCATGAGACAAAACTTGAATGGTGTGAACTTCCTTCACTTCTATATAGTGAGGCTGCACCACTGTAACTGTAACAGAAACCCAAAAAATGATATTTGCCTTGCAGAAAGAGTGGTCACTCCTCACTAAGTCATAATGTACTTTTTTCTTACCTGCATTACTGGCAAAAGAAACTAATTGCAAGTAACTTGTCATTTGTAACTTATTACACCCAAACTCTGTTTGACTGCTTCTCAAACATCCCAAGTCAAGTAGTTCTCTAGCAACTGTATCTAGATCATTTAAACTTTAATAAATCTACAACACAGTTATTGTGTGCCGTCAAGTCAGAATGGACTTATAGCAGCATTGATAGAGCTTTCAAGGTAAATGAGAGATTTAAAGAGTGGTTTTGCCAGTGCCACACCTGCAGTGAGCTTCTGTGACTGAGTGGAGATTTGAACCCAGGCCTCCTGACTCCTAGTTTGTCACTCTATCCACAATGCCACACTGGGTATCACAACACAGACTGCCGTTGCATTTTTAATTATATGACCTGTTGTAAGGCTTGTAGTCAGGGCCAGCCTTATCATTAAAGAAAATGAGCTGGCTGCCTTGGGCAGCAGGTTTGGGGTATCATTAAAGATCAGTAAATTTATTATTGCTTTATTTTTACTGCAAAGAATAAGAAGAAGTGCTTATGAGATTTTGTCCTTCAGGCAGTAAAATAATCTGAGTGACCAAGGATACAGTGAATTTTGCTCCTGTGCATCAGGCAGCAAAATAATTTGGACTAATTCTGCTTGTATTTTCTCTACAAATCTGATGAACAAAGCATTGAGGGACTTTTTATTTGTAAGATTTTTTTACCATTTTTTGCAATGGGGTTTTTGTGGTGTAAGAATGTATCGATCCATAGTTCAGTGGCTTAGTTCTCTGGTTGCAAAGCCAGAAGTTGGAAGTTCAATTCCCCACTGTTCCTCCTTGAGAGCGGCTGGACTCAATGATCCAGACTGAGGGTCCCTTCCAACTCTGCAGTTCAGTGGTTATCCCACAAACCACAACAACGTTGATTTCTGCTGCCTGTGTGACAAAATGTGGTAAGGGGAGTTGGCACAATCTACATGGAAGAAACTTCCACAAACGCCTACCTAATAAGGCACTGGGAGAGGACATGTTTGCCCTGAAACCTCCTGCTTTCACCTGCTCAGAATCAGATGACATTTCCTGGCATAGTAGCCCCTCCTGAAGGAACCAAGCCAGACCGGTTTTAGGTGCAGGTGGTTTTGTGGTAAATGCATTTAATGTTGGGGTTTTGTTTATTGTTATTTAAAGGATTATCTATCATTTTTGCGGTTTTGTAGGCAAGATATATAAAAACACCCCTAGGTAAATCCTCTGCAGAATTTTAAAAGAGTGAGTATAAGGGCTAGGAAGTTGTGCATAATTTTTTTGTTAAAAACTTTCATCTGAGACTTAGCGGGTGGAGAAACCACTGTATTTACTTTCAACAAGCAGCAAAGTCATAGACAGTGTAAAGCTCATTATCATTATCTTGCCTTTATATGGCAATGAGGCAAAACATTTCTTCACTTAGAACACTGTTGGTGGAAGAGTGAGCAAGATCATCCCTACATGTCTACTTGGTCTCTTTTCAAGTTTATTCAGTGGACCTGCCCAGATGTAGAGTTACCAAATTTCTGTCAATTCAATGGATCAATTAGCACTCAGATCAATAATTGAACTGAGTGTTGTGTGTGTAAGCATAGCATATGCATGCCATACAGGTAGCAGCCCTGATTCAACTTGTGTGTGTTCTGTGCCATCAAGTCAAAACCAATTTATAACGATCTTAATATGGCTTCCAAGTGAAGATATTTAGGAATTATTTTACCAGTTCTACCCCTCCCCGCCCCCCGTGAGTATTCGTGTCCAAGTGGGATTTAAACCTGGGTCTCCTGAGCCTAGTCCATTACTCTATTCACTACACCACACGGGGTAATTCTGCTTACTTCGTAACAATCCCTGTTGAAATAAATGGCACTGAATAGACCGCTAAAGAATTGTGCTGTTTATTGCTTAGAGTACCAAATGAACAGGTGTTTTACTTCATGCCTGCATCGAGCTCCATCACCAGCTTTCCATTTTATATGACTTTGATGCCACTTGACCCAAAAACAAAATCAACTTAATCTCTCTTTTTTTCAGATGCAGGTTCCTTCCTTCCTCAAGCCTTGTCCAATAGTTGTCCAAAATATTAGAAAAGCCCTACTGCACACCATAAAAACTCTCTGGTGCAGGTAATGCTTCACACACTTTTTTCTTAGTGCTAATGAAAGACACTGGTGGGAATAAGGGTTAGAAAGCCCCTCTGAAAAGGTAGAATGGTAGGCTGGAGTAAAACAAGTTTTGGTGCAATGGGACAGTGATCTCAATAAGTGGAGTAGTTTGACTTCCATGGATGTGATGATCACAGTTTGGAATGGACTTCCCTTCATCTCATGCCAAATTGGCTCAAGATATGGAAAATACCATAATGCATAGAGTCAAAGGGACAATCTTCATATCTACATAAAGATCTAGAAGAATGGGTGAAGGTTTAAAACCTGCAAATGTAGTAAAATCACATTTCATGTAATAGTATTTGTTGTGTTCATAATTTTAAATTGAAAATAAACAACCTTACCCCCTGAAGATTCTGAAAATCCTATTCAGCAGCTTACCTACTTAGTGGGCTAAATATGACATTGTAATCCACTCCATGGTTGAGTAACTTGTGTGATAAGGTTAGTAGCCAGCTGTACACAGAGGGAGAATTAGAATGTTAAGCCAGCCTTCTTCCTCACACGACTCACTTCAGAAGTAGGAATTACTGCTTTAAGATTGGACATAGTGCAAGGGGTATGCTGATCCTCATAACTGCTTAGGGCCACTGACACTTAAAACATGTATAATACACAGAAAACAAATGCTCAAAATCACAAACCTAAACTCACAAATTATAAACATCTCAATTTACAATAATTAAAATTGTAGGTTTCAAATGTCTGCTAAAATGCAATAAAAGAAATACAGAGAAACAAAGACAAATTAAACACTTGCTTATTCCCTGAAAGCTTATTCCATAAAAATATTCTCCATGTAGTAAGAAGGGGCAACTCTGGTGGGTCTGCAGGCCACATGGATCATCAAAAATGTCAGCACACACACACACACAAACGCACAAAACAGAAGATGGCTGGAAGTTTTGAAAAAGGGATGTTTGACATTTGTAGATTAAAATGGTGAGCAGAGGGCAGCAATTATTTAAAAAGATTACTGCTGCTCCTGGAGACTTGGGAATGGCAGTTTTTTTCCCCCATAAGAAAGAAAAGGATCCAGAAAAAATGGGGGGCCACCAAAACAGCCTTGAGGGTTGCCAGAGCTGCATTTTGTCCACTGTTGGCATGTAATAATGTTGCACACTGTAGCAATACCATTTAATATCTTCCTATACTACAAACATTTCCATTCTGATAGCTGATCCGTATAATCTGATGCCTCTTTATTTAACAATTCCTCACATTCATAAGTTATTCCCTTTTACACCAATATACTTTCTTCACATTCTCCTTCCAAGTCTGGGTCTCTCTGGGTGAACTGTGTTCACACACATACACCCCATTCCAGCCCACATGTCAGTCTTCACATCTCAGGGTTAGCCCACCACACTTTGGTGCTAGAGTCACAAATTCTGACTCGCTTGTCCAAAATCAAGGTCCAGTGGTCCCAAATGCAGCTATTATTTTGGCAGATGAGCAAAATCTTACAGAAAAACATCTCCTCATTCTTGCCAATAACATTTCAGAGCTGAGAAAAGTAACCAAGTCCCAATCAGCATGGCCAGTGTCCACATTGGTTGGGCTACTCTGGGAATTATTGGCTGGAATTTTCTTGATGGTTGCATAAAGTTTGTGGAACTTGCTGTGGCTAATTACAGCTAATTGATGGGGTGCCAAAGTCAGTCTCAGTTGGGCAAGCAGGCTTGTGACCAGACACATGACTGAGATATGTTCTGCCACCTTGGCAATTAACCATAACTAGTGGCAAGTTTTGCAAACCTTAGGCAAAACACCAACACGATTCTGGCTACAGTTCAGGAAAATTAACCTTCATTATCTCCAGTTAAACAAAAAAAGTTAATTAACTAACCATTTCCCTTGCACTTTCATGACACCTAAAATATACTGCCTGAGTCAGCCTCTTCATTCTGTCAAGTGCTCCTTCTTAATCTGGGTTTCTGCAGCTGTAGTGTATAAAATGAAAAGAGAATGAAAGGGTGAGGATTATCTCCACTGCATCTTTACCTAGCAGCCACTAAGGATTTAAAAATTCTCTTCCTATTTACTTTCAACTGCCCAGGGAGCCATCAGTTAGCATATTTGTTACCTGACTTGCTGTATGTTACATTTCCATTTGTGAACTTTTCATTCTTCGTCCTCAGTTCCTAAGGCACGTTCATTGCTATGGTAACTGAGAGCCAGGTTTCTTTAATTTTGCTTGCATAAGGACTACCAGTTCAAGAAGGTTGTTTTACAGACAAATCTCCCATGGAAACAATTTCATATTAGCTTCAAAATGAATGGCAACGCCATTTATTTAAATCAGTGCAGTACACAGACTCCAAGTAGCTTTTGAGGAGGGCGGTGCAGAGCTGTAACTTTATAATGCCAAAGCTTCCAAATGATTGTTTTTGAAGTGCTGTACAAGATAAGAGGGTGGGGACAGGCTTCTAGCTTAGAACAAAACTGTATTAATTTTTTTTGCTGTTGTTGGTTTTGCTCTTTATTGTTTACTTTAAAGTTTCTGATTTTTGCAATGGAAGATTCTCCCCTACCCCTTCCCTATCCCAATTGTACAATTGGTGAAATGCAACGTACATCCGTTTCCAAAATGGTGGCCATATTGGTCTATCCCAGCAAAAACAGAAAAGTCGTTAGCGGCACTTTCAAGGCTAACACATATTTTGTAGCATTAATTTTCATGGACTTTGTCAGATGCATGCAGTGTTATCCAAATATGAAACTACATCCACAGTGCACACAGTTAGGGACTCGAGTGAATTTTGTCAAAAAGAAATTAAATGCAGAATGTACTGGCAGTGATAATTACAGTGTAAATTCTAGCTGTACACACCCCTGTTGTTGATAACACACCCTGGTACTGGATAAGCCAGGATACACATTTGTGATAAGAGTGACTAGTCATAAACATCTAGTTGCAATTTCTATAGTCAGTTGTAATTAATTCCTTTTTTCTAATAACAAAATAAATAGCTAAGTTGCATTGATATTGCAATACAGTGACCGGCATTACATTTTTAGTAGAAAGAATGCCACTACCTCCTCATTGCCCCTCCCTCAAAAAAGATACTTCTTACAAGCAATGACTATGTTAAGTTACTTCCAAACTCTGCTCATGATCTGACGTGTCTCCTAAACTAATTAGCTACTTTCAGGAAAACTGAAGGACAATCCCATTCCTTGTGTTCAAGTAAAATTCATCAGACAGTCCAATTTAGCTTCTCAAGGACAAGAAAAATGTGGCATGACAGATCTTGCGAACTCCCATCATGCCACTATTGGCTAATGGCCAAGACGGGTGAGAATTCTTCCTCAACAGCATCTGGCATACACATTCTCCGGTATGTAGGATGAGAAAACAACATCTTGTCCATATCCACAAAGAGACAGGCCCTGATGTGAGGCAGATTCTGGAAATATTTTTGGACTACAATTTCCAGAATCTCGTAGCCAGCATGGTCTAGGTCTGTTTAAGTCCCTGAAACAATAATTTAAGCACATCCACTCATACAAAGCCCACCAAAGCACTATCATCCATTTCACAATGCAGGGGAAATAAACACTGGGTAGGTGTGTGCAACTTGACTGATGGCCAGAGACCTTCTCACCCTCTGCCGCTTAGCAGCCCTCCTTCTAAATGGCAGTCCATCTCCAGCCCCTGCAGAAATACTGCACAAAGAATCAGGAGGGGCTGTTGGAAGGGGTTAGGGTGAGCTTTGGCCTATAGGTTCCCTGAAAATTGGGTTCATTCAGAATCTTCGTAAGGATCCTTAAGGGCAGAGGAGAAATCTTGCATCTGTCCAGAGTAGACTATCTGTCTAGATGGGCGGGGTATAAATCTAATAAAATAAATAAATAAATAAATCTAGTTCACTGCATCCAATTATTCTTGTTATATGGAATGTACGTGCCCTTCAATAGAGTGTGCTGCTTATATACTGCCCCATGGAACTTAAATCACTTTCTGGGCAGTTTACAGTTTAATTATGCAGGCTACTCATTACCCCCTCAGTGAGCTGGATACTCAATTTAACGACCTTGGAAGTATGGAGGGCTGAATGAACCTGAAACCTGGGATTGAACCCAGGCCATGAGCAGAGTTTTGGCTGCAGTACTGCATTTTAACCACTGTGCCACAAGGCTCAACTAAACAATTCACCAGTCTTGTGAACAGAGAGGTCACTGTGTCTGAAATTAGTTGTGTTTCTGTGGTCAGTTGTGTGCATGTTCTTTTTAAAAGAAGTGAACACTTGAAACTCAGGGAGGGTGAGCCTTTGAACCAACTTTGATGAGTAGCGCCACCACACACCTGAGCCAAACTGAGTATTGGGTGACAGTTCATTAGCCTGACCCCTGAAAAAGCCAGCAGTTTTGGGATGAGGAGCTTGACAAAATGTCCACAAAGTTTCAAGGAATTAAATAAATCCTAAACACCACTTAATGTTGGACAGCAATGTCTATAGCAACTGGAGAGCTTAGATGCAGGATGCTGGTTAGGCTTTGTTACAGAAAACTGTAGGTGTGGTTGTAACCATTGCAATCAGATGTAGCACTGAGATGAGGAAATCAACCAAAGACCACCACATTGCCAGGTACGCTCAACATGGCTACAGAAATGTAAAAAGCCCTTAGTCTCTGGCAATCCTTAGACTGCCCACGGAGTGCTAATAATCTCTGGACTGAAAATTATATTAGGAACTTGGAATGCACAACAGAATATGGTTGAGACAGGAAGAATCTACAGTACAATAAAATAAATGAAAATGATGAACATTCAGATCCTTGGAAAAAGTGAAATGTATGTCTAGGATTTGGCCAAATACTACAGTAATTGGTACTGGGCATACTGTTTTATTCAAGCAATAAAAACACAGAGCATCATTACATAGTTGCAATCACAGTAACAAAAGCATTTGTAATAATCTTCATTCCATACTTAGAGGGGTAATGCTGATCCACGTAAAAGGAAATCCTAGACTTCAGCATCAAACGCATATGCAGCCCAACTGCTTATAAAGATGAAGAAAGCACAGAAAATCTTTGTAATTTTTTAAACGATGTCTTTATAAAGACACCAAAGCTGTTCAAAATCTATGAAATTGCAAAACCTAAATTTCATATTGAGGGATTTTAGTGTAAAATAGGCAAAAGAAAACTGCTTATATTTTGTTGGACTATAGGCACTAGGAGAAGGAGGAGAAGCAGAAGAACTTGTAGTCACCAACATTACATTGTAAATTCAGTTCATAATCTTCACATGAATTAAAGAAAATACAAAAAAAAAGTGAAACCAGAATTGAACAACTAAGTGATCCTATGGTATGTATGTTGATAAGGAAGGGATCAATAACACACTACGTTCATATAGCTCAGATATTAAATGCTACTTGTTTTAAACTGGCAGAAGTAATAATACATGTGGCCAAAAACAACTTCAAAAGAAGGAATGGAAATGAGGAGAGAAAAAAGAAGAGATGACTGAAGAAATATCAGAGTTAATGAAAGAGAGATGATAATGGAAGAAAGAAGATGATAGCAAACACAAAGAATTACACAAGAACATCCACATTTATGGAAGCCACATACAAAAAGAGAAGCTTATCTAAACAATGCGCTTGAATAGAAAACCTAGAGAAATTCCATGATTCTTTTAGTATTTATGAAAAGTTCAAGGAAGTAGGAGGCATATGTTAATTTTAAAGGTGAGCCCCACCACCCCTGCCCCTAGCGGGGTTGGCAGGTGACCCTTCCTCCATGCCCCTATCCATAACTTCCATAGGGTCCAGATTAAATTCAACCACAGTTATTACAACTGGGGGAAGAGAACCAACAAGGGTAGGAGTTTGCTCCACTCCAAGCTCTTGTCTAAGGGACAGAGTGAATGTCATTGACCCCTGCACAATCTCAGTTTGATCCAGGCCCCTCGTTAAGTCCACCAGGGGCCCATGAGTTCTTGGAGTCCTTCAGCAGTGGGTTCCACAGGAGACCTTAATCCCCAAGGAGGCTTGGCTTGTACATGTGTAGTGAGAACAGGAATTGGGGGTCACCAATGTCGGGACAGGAGTGTGGAAAAGCAGCTAGTTGCTGGAGGCGCTGTTGGCATGTCAGCTGCCTTTTTCACCTCTAGCATGGTCTCTGTGTTGGCGTAGGGCTCACTGGATTTGCTGTTGGCTGGTGAGGACAGCTCCAATGTCAAGGCCAGGATCTGCCAGACTTAATCCCAGTCCCCTTCCAGCTCAGGTGCCTCCTCCATATTGTACTTCTCCACAACCTCTTCCTAAGCATCACCCCAGGCCTCCTCTTCCTCAATATCTGAAGACTCTTCCCCCACCCTCCACCCTTTAAACACGTACTCTTCAACTTCACCTCCTCTGATTGGCACTCCACATCCTCCAGGGCCTCTCTTGGTCCCCAGCTGCAGGGAGGTTTCCTCTCCCTCCCCCTCCTCCAAGTGTTCCTCCTTCACAGCCTCCCCCTCCCCCTCTCAAGCCAAAAGGTCCCACACCCAGCTCAGATGCAGCTGTAGCTGGATCCAAGGGTCTTGCTTGGATATCCGGAGTGGGGGCTCATGGCTTGCTGGGGGTGCTAGCAGGAAACAGCCCCCCCCAACCTTATTCACTACTGATGACAGCAATAATTCTCTAATACTTGAGATTAACAGTAAAATCATACAAATTCTTGTGAAGAACCCAAAAAGATTATTTTTCTAGACTAGAACTACCATCCACCAGCCAACAAAGCACGCTAGCTGGATGATTCTGGGAATTGCAAAGAAAGAAAAAGTAACTCTGGCAACGTTTTAATTTTTTGCTCCAGTTCCATTCAGCTCAGTGCAGCTAATAAATAAATGCACTGAAAGAGATTTAATTGGAACTGTCCTTGAGCTGCTTTTTCATCTATACTCCATTTCTCATCAGAAATGTAGAACAGCTATATGTTCTAAAAATGAATTAAAAATTGGGAACAGAAGGGGAAAAAAGAAGTCTGTTTCTCATGGCATCTCAATCTCAACCTCAGTAATAGTTGCAATTTATTTCCCCTAGGCAGGCACAGCAGTATAGGCACTCTCAAAAATGGCTTGAAAATAGAAAGAACAAAGGAACATCTTGTTCCCACAAGCTTATTTCTGGGGTTAATAAACCAGAATAAATTATCCTAAAATCTTTCTTTCTTTCTTTTCTTTATTATTATTTTCTTTATTCGTATCAGAGCATTGCACAATTCAAAATCATGGACACACGTATTGGTAAAATCAAAAACCAATTAAAAGGTCAAGACAATCAGACCATAAGGGGTCAGAGCTTGAGATGTGTGCAGAAACTTTTCCTAGCCTCCAGCTGTCATCCAGGGTGTCAGCATCCATGAAGTGGGTGGGTTTGGCGCTGTTATAGTGCATCACTTCTGGAAGTGAAGGATTTGCTGGCTGCACTCTGTTGTCCAGGGGACGCTCGAGAATATTCCCCATGCTTTCCCACTCTTTGGGGATGCTCCTTCTATGTCCCCATCCTAAAGTAACTGTAATACCCCTGCTCATATTTAATGTTAGCTGCCCCCTGTAACTCACTGCTGTGCTCCTTGCACTCCTAATTCTGCTTGTGCTTCTGGTAACACTGCTTATCACAAAGTGTGTTTTTGCTTTTTCAACATTTCAAGGGGGGAATCTTTGATTTTGTACCCACAGAAGCTTCCAAAGGGCACACTCTAAAAGGGATTACCAGAGAGAGACAGAAAAAGGGAGATAAAATTCTAGGTTTTTTTTTTTAATGCATTTACATTTATGTGTTGCTTAACTGTAATCGACAGTATTGCTACAAGACGGCTCAGTTTCTTGTCATAATACTCCTGGTTTTGTGGTGAGTTTAGCATGCTTGAAATCAATTTTAAAATATCAGTGTACATGATGTAAAGCAAAGTGTCGTGCTTATATACTGCCCCATAGCACTTAAAGCATTCTCTGGGCAGTTTATAATTGAAATATGCAGGTGACACATTGCTCCCCTTCCCAGCAAAGTGGGTACTCAGTTTACCAACCTTGGAAGGATAGAAGGCTGAGTCAATCTCGAGCCGGCTATCTGAGCCCAGTGGGATTGAATTTAGGTCATGAGCAGAGTCTTGACTAACTGAACATTTTTTTGCTAGAAAGCATGTGAGGGTTTTTTGTTGTTGTTGGAAAGCATGTTTTTTTAAATACCTACTTGTTCATTTTAACTCAGTTATGAATCCAATTTATTTTGAATGGTTTTTGCATGTGTAATCACCTATGTCGGATTAAATTGTGCCTGTAGGGTTTGTCAAGTATTGGATGCCAGGATCATGGGTTTCTGGGCTGCAAGGTAACCTTGCAGTCTAATCAGTTATATATTTTTTCTATCTGTAACACTGATCTAGTGCTATTCCACTTTGAAAACAAACAAACAAACAAACAAATAATTTGTTAAGGCCTCAGGTCAGTGCTGGAATAGGCTTTTGCTAAAGCACTAAGGAGAGCCAATTAAAGGGGGTGTGTGTGGAAATTGCCAATGAGCACTTGCCAGTATCTTGTGAAGACAACATCTGCCTCTGCCCCACTGACTCTAGTGGCTAAATTTGAAATTAAAAAAAAAGTTTTTAGGAAGCATTGGCAGGGATGCTATGGGCCTCTGAAAACATGGCAGAATTATCCCCCTCTATGCCCTAGGGGGCACCAAGTATAATAGCAAGGGTACGATGCCTGCCCACACGTGTAAAGATGCAAGCATCCAAGTCAGCCAAGTTACTTTGGCATAGAGTGCAGTGCAGAATCTCCGAAGCACATCTCTCCCTATCTATCAGTAACAACCAGAAATAAATAATAACTAGTTAAATAACCAATAATTCATTGAGAACTAAAATTAACTGACTGAAGTAGAGAGGGACAAAATGTCCACCTTATTTAGCACCTTCCAGCAGCTGAGTGTAAAAATAAAATGCCTTCCATTATTATAATACATGGGGTGGGGTGTTCCATGAATTATGCCCCTCCCACAGGCATTATAGTCATGGCTGGAATATTATTTTATACCCAGCTTACAGACTCCTAAATTAGCTTTAGTCAATTAGCTGACATTGACTGAGTCAGACTATTGCTGAAGAAGTGGTAATGCAACAAGTAACCCAGCAATAAAAGGACCTCTTTGCATGAATAAAGAAAGGTTAGCTATAATGATGATGTCCTGGCAGTACTATTTCCTGCATTAAAAAATAACACCCCAACAGATTTTGCTCATGTTGCTAAATATTAATGTTTTTCACCCTTGTTGCCCAGAAAAGTGGTGAACAATAGTTTTAATGTGTTACTCCCAGCCTATGCCAAGGGTCCACAATGTTTACAGTATATGTGACCAAGCTTCAGAGGTTTACATTCAATTTAAAGCATAATTAGATAGCTGAATGAAAGGTACTTCCATATGGGACTTTTAAAAATGCAATCATCTTCCCTTACTCGCAGAATCTTATAAAAGGCACAGATAGCTTTGTTTTCCTTTTGTAATCTCTTCTTCTCCCACAGTCTTTCTTGTCTCTCTTCTTTCTTCCAAAATACCTGTTAGGAGAAAAGTTAGAATAGCTATAGAAATCTTACACCGGTAGCACTGTGAGTTATCCATTTGAAAGCACCCGAAGTTAGATATACCTTATTCTCATTGAAATTGGTGGAAGCAACTGGGTAAAAATAATATGTCTCTGGTAAGTGATTCGTTTTTTTTAAATGAAGAGATGATGAAATTAGATGGCAATTCTATTTTCATTAGATATACCTTTGCTTCTTTTCCACTGTAACTGTAACTTGTATACTTTTATAGTTATTGTCCAAATTCCCATTGAGAAAAATGCATCTGATAGTGATTGTGCAGAGTTTCTCCCTCTTGGTTTGCTGTCTGGAACGTAGTCAAGAGCACAACTGATTCCTTGACCTGGCAAAGCAGAGGACTATGATGAACCGACAGTACTCCCATTAAGAGTCCTTAGTATAATTGCCTACTTTTGGTGATACAAATTCTGTCCACAGTTATGGTTTGTTATAGTTATCATTGTTGAAGCATGACCACACTTAATGGTGGAAGAAGGATGCCACATGGTTCAAGTTCTGGTTTATGGTTGCCTCATGCTGATGTTTTGGGTTCCATTTTAGGTGTTGAGGCAGCAACGAGTGAAGAGAGAAAAATGTGTTCCTGCTGTGGGCCAGAGTCTTGCAAAACCAAGGGTTTTCTTCTTGTTGTTGTTGTTTTATAAAAAAGTAGTTAAAAGTTACAATTTGGTTGCTTTTAAGAAACAAGAAAGCAAATAGTTCCTTTTTTAAAAAACATAGTACAATATTTTTATTTTTTTATTTATTCACTTTATATGTCACCTTTTTCCAGGACTGGGGCTCAACAAAGCTTTACAATATAGTTAAAAACAAGAACTACAAAAATTGCAGTAAATAGTGAATATTAAAACATAATTAATTTAAATAAAAAATCAGAGAAAAGTAGCCCAACCATTTAAAACCACTATTTTAAAGAGCAGAAAAATTAAAAACTCAGTTTCTGAAATGTAACTAGCAAGATTTTATTTTGTGTCTTTTAATGATTATTATGTTTAATTGTTTTCAATACTGTGACTTTTTAAAATATTTGTAATTGTTTTAATACTTGTGTTTTAGGCCATTTGTAAGTCACCTTGAGCCAACAGAAAAGTGGGATAGAAATTAAACAAACAAACAAACAAACAAATAACAGGGAGGGAACCAACCTAGGCCCCCTCAGAACAAGGGATTCTGGAGTTTGGGAGCAGCCACTGAAAAGACCCTCTCTCACATCCCGAAGCCTTCCTAGTCTTATTATCCCTGTGGTAAGCATGTTCATTGTAAACATACTTTCAGGTTAATGCTGTGCAAAGCCCCTGGCACTGGAAAGAAATAAGATCCTACAACCTTATTCTACATGCAGTTTCAGTTGTGTAATTGATATCATTCAGTGCCCCTGGTTAAAAAAAAATGCTGGAGAAACATCATGGGTTCTTTAAAAAAGAATAAGGGAGCCCCTACAGTATGTATTATTAGGCAAAGTGGCACATCATTTTAAAGAAAAGAGACATGGAACATCAGATATTAAGTTTTGTGCAACTGACAGCATATACAATTGCAATGATAAAGTCTTTCTGAGAAAAGAGGCAGAGTGGATTTCTTCATTCAGAAATTTAACTCCACAGGGACTGAATGAGGATGTGATATTTTTCCTCTTCTCTAATGAACTGTGGAAATTCAACATAGTATTTAATTGGGAGGCATTCACTGGGTCTGTCTGTTGGCTTCGTTGCAAATTTAGTATGGGATTCTAATTTACTCTGTGAAGCTCCTGATTATGACGATAGCAATAACATCTGTCTTTTTCACTATATGATGGTGCAGCCTTCAACAATGTTTGATTCTTAAGTGTTTGATTGTAAGTATTATGTCTTTTGATTAATACATATTTGTTTACGAATATTTTTCAGTTTTTAAAAGTAAGTGGCTTCATTGCTTTCTATGCACTGTTGGCAGGTTTTAGTTGCTTGGAAACCACATACAATCAGGTTTTGTCACAACTGTAACATTTGCCCATTGGAGAATGAGTCTTTACACGGTCTCTGTGAAATTCTGTTGAACTATGGATGACTTCACTCAGTGGTTCATGCAGAGAAATGGTTGTTTCTATCAAAGTGATTGGCCAAAATGAGTAACTACCTGTTTGCCTCATGTCTCTAGTTCAAGGACAGTAAGAGTCATCCTAAGAAAGAAAGAAAGAAAGAAAGAAAGAAATCTTGGAATTTGGACCATTTGATGGGCTAAACATCCACCAGGTATCATGTACTGTTCTTGCACAGGAACAAGATTGTTAAAGGGGAAAGGAGCCTATTTAAAGAGGTGACAGTTGACTGATGTTCCTGCTCCCACTGTAGCTAGTTCATGGGGGGGGGGGGTCTAATCCCAATTTGGTGAATTAGCAGCCAATGGAGAAGTTGAAAACAGCCATTTGCCTCACTTCACTAGCAGGTCGACTTACACATTACAGAGATACCAGAAAAAGAGTAATGCCAAACCTCATTTTTATCCTTCCCACTTTGAGGCCAGTTGATTTATACGACTTCTTGAGGGAAGGTAGTGCCCAGTATAATTACACAACCAATGGAAACAGAGATATTTTTTTAAATTACCACTTCTATCAGAGACATTCAGTATCAAAATTTTAATGGCTTACATCTCATCTAGGAATCTATGCAGAGCAGGTTTATATAGATGCTCCAGAGAATTTTGCTGAGTGTCAAATATATTCTATTTTATTTTTGTCGAGCAGGAGAAGGACTGTGTTTGTGTTCTGTGCATTTTGTACAGAAAACACCTGATGATGATGTCAAGAATATCCTGTCTCAACAGAGCTAGCGAAAATGCAAGACTTCCGCATCCTAGACTCAATAAATCTCACAATATCACATACATCACAAAAATTTAAAACGTTTTAGTGGTGGTGGTGAATAACTAGAATTAGCTTTTACCATGTAAGTTGCAAAACTGGTCAAGTTTAGTCTATTAGCTTCTTCTCCCCTCTGCAAGGGTGGGGGATCTATTAAGATGATCCGCCCTCGGAGACTAATGGATCCAGATGGTTTCCTGAATGCTCTGGGGAATTATCCGTCTGATATGGTCGGCGCTCCTGTCGAAGCTCAGGTCACCCTATGGAATAGGAAGATGACCCGGGCGGTTGACACGATTGCGCCTAAGCGCCCTCTCCCTGCACGCAGAGCCCAGACAGCTCCTTGGTATACTTCTGAACTGCGGGCGATGAAGCGAGAGGGGAGACGGCTGGAGCGCAGGTGGAGGAAATCCCGCTGGGAGTCCGATCGAACACAACTTAGAGCCCATTATCAGGCCTATTTCGTGGCAATACGGCTGGCGAAATGGCAATATTTCTCCAGCCGTATTGCTTCCGCAGAGCTGTTTCGGGTGGTCCGGGATCTTCTTCAACCGGGAAATCCGGTGGAGGTCCTGGACTGCTCATCAGCTCGCTGTGATGAGTTTGCCATTCATTTTGAGGGAAAAATCGCTCAGATTCGCAGTGGGTTGGACTCCACCGTTACTGCAGAATCAGAGGATGTGTCCAGTGTGCCGTGCTTAGGTCAAGTATTAATGGATGAGTTTCAATTGTTGAGACCTGAGGATGTGGACAGGGTGCTTGGATCTGTCCGTTCTACCACCACTCCGCTCGACCCTTGCCCATCTTGGCTAATTGGAAGATCTGCCAGAGGGGTTCGCACCTGGGTCCTGGAGGCCATGAATGCCTCTTTGAGAGAGGGAGTGGTCCCTACCGCCTTGAAAGAGGCGGTAATTCGGCCACTCTTTAAAAAGCCTAACCTGGACCCAAGGCTGGTGGGTAACTACCGACCAGTGGCGAACCTCCCTTATTTAGGCAAAGTGTTGGAGCGGGTTGTGGCCGGGCAACTCCAGGCGCTGCTGGATGAAACGGATTTTCTGGATCCATTTCAATCGGGTTTCAGGCCGGGTTTTGGTACGGAAACTGCCTTGGTCACCCTGTATGATGACCTTTGCCGGGAGAGAGACAGGGGGAGTGTGACCCTGTTGATACTCCTGGACCTCTCAGCGGCTTTCGACACCATCGACCATGGTGTCCTTTTGGATAGGCTGGCTGGGTTGGGAGTTGGGGGACCGCTTTACGGCGGTTCCGCTCTCTCCTGGCTGACCGTGTCCAGAGGGTTGTGCTGGGGGACAGTTGCTCTGTCCCATGGCATTTATGTCATGGGGTTCCTCAGGGCTCGATACTGTCCCCCATGCTGTTTAACATCTACATGAAACCACTGGGAGAGGTCATCAGGAGGTTTGAGCTGAGGAGTCAGCAATATGCTGACGATACTCAGCTCTACCTCTCGTTTTCCACCAATCCAGGTGAGGCGGTTTCTGTGCTGAACTCGTGTCTGGACCTGATAGTGGACTGGATGAGGGTTAATAAATTGAAACTCAATCCAGACAAGACGGAAGTGCTGTTAGTGGGTGCTTCGCCGGACAGGCTGGAGGGCCATTTCCCTGCCCTGAATGGGGTTACACTCCCCCTAAGGGACAGGGTCCGCAGCTTGGGGGTGCTCCTGGACCCCAGTCTAACACTGGAAGCCCAGGTGGACTCGGTGGCCAGGGGCGCCTTCCTTCAGCTGCGGAAATTATACCAGTTACAGCCCTACCTGGACGAGCAGAGTCTCATGACAGTTACACATGCACTGGTAACATCTTGCATAGATTACTGCAATGCACTCTACGTGGGGCTGCCTTTGAAGACTGTCCGGTGACTGCAACTGGTCCAGAATCGAGCTGCGCGGCTGGTGAGTGGTGGGGCTGCTAGGGACCATATCAAGCCGATTCTGTTTAAATTACATTGGCTACCAGTTGCTGCCCGGGCCCAATTCAAAGTGCTTGTTTTGACAGATAAAGCTCTAAACGGCTTGGGCCCTGGATACCTGAAGGACCGCCTCCTTCCATATGAACCTACCCGGCAGTTAAGATCTAGCCGGGGGCCCTTTTGAAAGAGCCGTCCCTCAAGGAGGTAAGAGGGATGGCTTGTAGACAAAGGGCCTTTTCGGCAGCTGCCCCCAGACTATGGAATGCCCTCCCAACTGAGATTCGTCTGGCGCCGACGCTGATGACATTTCGGCGCCAGGTCAAAACCTTCCTGTTCCAGAAGGCTTTTAATTGAAATAATATCAACTGTGGGTCCTGATGGCAATTTTTAGAGTATATATTTTAATTGCATTTTAATTGTTTTGTCTTTTTATTGTATTTTAACTGTTGTAAGCCGCCCAGAGACCTTTGGGTAGTGTGGGCGGCATATAAGTTAAATAAATAAATAAATAAATAAAATAGTCTAAAATTAAAATCTTACAAAAACACCTATGTGAGAACTGCTTTCAAAAACATCTCTCCCTTTATTGTCCTGAACTGACTGTTTCTCCAAATTAATTAATATTATAAATTTGACTTTTATCAATGTCCTGAAATACAGAGTGCTGAATAATATGGCTGCCCAAAGTCTGAATAAAATATTTTTTTCCTAGGGAATTACAGCAACTGATCCATTCCATTTGCTTTTATTTGATTGTGTTTGTGAGATACTCAGTGCACAATGTTGAATGTTTAAAGTGAGCTTTCTAAACACAACACTGCATTGGCAATGGACATTAGTCTTCCACTTTTGCTTTAAACTTACTGAATTAGCTTTGAAAAATCATTTACTATCTCGATTATCCATCTTTGACATGGGAATAATATTACTCAAGACTACTCATGAAGGTAAGAACATAGTATGCAATTTATTCATAAGGTCAGGAGTGAATATAAAGAAATTAGTTTCAGGCCGATCAGTTCATATTCAGACAGGTAAAATATCAAATCAAATCTAACAAGTGTCAAAATGGCATGTCCCAACAGACCTGAATATCACCTTCTATTAGAGGTTGGGATGTTGTCATAGCCATGCTGACTTTGGATGCAGCTACTTGAACCAATGTTGTTGTGTTACATCCAAGCCAACCTCTCAGTCAATAGGTTTTTCTCCATCTTCCATCAATTCACCCATTTATTAGCTTGAACAATCAGTTGTTACAATATGAATTTCCCGTCTTTCATTATGTGACCAAAGGATTCTAGATTTCTAGGTTTTATGGATTTTATTATTTCTTTATCTTTATTGATTTACTTTACTACTTTTTCCTTACTCATCCTATTGATCCACAAAATTCTGTTCAAATCAGATTTCAAATGCTTCTGCCTTTTAAAAGTAACTTGTGTTAAAGACCATGAATCCATGTAATACAGTAGAAATAAGAACACCCAGCATCATATAATGCACATTCTGAAAGCCAGGTTTATTTACTCATTTATTTCACATCTTAAGGTAAATTGTTTTGGGATGTGTCGATACAGTACTAACTTTCAACCAAATGCCAAAATAGATGTCTTTGTCAACAATTTTTATACTTTTTACTTTGTATCTTCAATTGCATTTCTTGGGCTGGTTGTTTTCCACTGATTCTAGAAACATCATTTTCTTAATATTCATTTTTAGATTGTGTTAATTACATAAATCATTGATTTTGCTGGCTGACCATTGCAGACTGTCTAAATTGTCAACTAGTATCAACTACATATGAGATGATGTTGGTGGTCCCAGGATGGAACAGGAAATTCAATACAAGTGAGAGTAAACTTTTGCATATTGGGAGAAAAGCTGAAATCATGCAAACAATAATGACAGTAATTTATTGAACAATAAGTACATTGAAAGGCAAAACATTTATACATAATGGCAAAATCAACCAGAATAGAACTGCTTCCATTTACACTTAAAATAAAAATGAGGTAACATCAAAGCAATAAAGGCTGGATGCTAGTCCGTGTAGGGGCATACTTCATAGACTAGAACTGGAACAAAATGTGTTTGTTGATAATTACCAATGTCCTACATATCCAAAATGCACGAAGAGATCATTTAGAAGAAGCACTAGATGAAGAGGCCATTAATAGATGAAATAATGAACAAACAACTGCCCTGAATAGCCTCCCAACTGCCAAGGAAATTCTATGAACTCTTTGAAGACACAGAAGACCTTATTTTATCTCTTGTAATTCAGAGCAGTCTCACAGTGGCCATCTGCCCAAATAATTCTGGGACATTCCAGTTCATCAGGCATGGATCCTTCAGATTATCTTCTAGTCCAAAGTCTTCAGAAGTGTTCAGAAATGTCAGCTGCTCCAAAATTGTGTGGCCAGAATGCTCACTGGATAAGCTACACTCAAGATGTGAATCGGGTTTCCAGGTCTCAGGGCCTTGGTTGAAGTCATGGAGAATTTTTATACTGGTTCCGGTCTCTATATAGGGAGACAAATCTCAGGGCAAGCGGTGCTGGAAGAGGAAAACATTTGATTTTTTAAAAATGTGTGAGATGGCTTTAAAACTTGGATGCGCATTCCCAGGTGATGCCAGGGCTGACCTGCTCAGCACAAAGAGTTTTGTATGTGTGTTGCTCCAAAAGGCACAAGTGCATGCACCCACTGGCACTCTTCCCTCCCCTCCCCTCACTATTGGTATTTTGACAGGCTAAAATTAGGCCCATTGTACCACAAGGAGCAAGTAGAAAATGAGCTCTGCAGCCTATGAAAACTACAGTGGTGCCTCGACTTACGAACTTAATTGGTTCCGGAACTCCGGTCGTAACTCAAAATGGTCGTAAGTCGAAGCACCATTTCCCATAGGAATGCATTGAAATGCAATTAATCCGTTCCGGCTGAAGGGAAAAAACAAAGAAAAGCAAACAAACCGTGCAAGACCCTTCAGAAATGCAAAAAAAGCAAAGCAGAAAGCAAACAAACCCTGCAAGACCCTTCAGAAATGCAAAAAAAAGCAAAGCAGAAAGCAAACAAACCCTGCAAGACCCATCGGAAACGCGATTAATCCGTTCCGGCCGAAGGGAAAAAAAAACAAAGAAAAGCAAACAAACCGTGCAAGTCCCTTCAGAAACGCAAAAAAAAAGCAAAGCAGAAAGCAAACAAACCATGCAAGACCCTTCAGAAATGCAAAAAAAGCAAAGCAAAAAGCAAACAAACCCTGCAAGACCCATCGGAAATTGGGGGGGGGGGGGGACCCAAAAAGCAAACAAACCCCACAAGACCCATCAGAAATGGGAAACAAACAAACAAACAAACCCTTCAGGACCCATCACAGCATAGAAACGTAATCCCACCACCGAGCCCAAAACCACGCTGCAAAACCCACCCAGAACAGTTTTTAGAAAGCAGAAAGCAGCACCTTACCTTACCAGGCAGACCGAAGCCTCCTCTGATCACACACTCTCTAACCGCTGGGGCGAAAGAGCTACAAAGAAGCAGCCTCTTCGCCACCAACGGTTAGCAATTTGAATTCCCCGCCTTTCCCCCCTGCTTTTTTCTGGTTGTAACTTGAAGCACCAGCCGCAAGTCGAAGCAAAATTTTGCAGCCGGAGCTGGTCGTAACTCGAAATGGTCATATGTCGGGACGTTCGTTGTGACGAAAAGCCTAAAGGTGATGTCATTCCTGCCTGTCAGTCACAGGAGCTCTAGAGGGAGGAGCCAAGGATAGAGCAGGAGGGGCGGAACCAAGGGGACAGTTAGACAGTTGGAACCTGAGAGAGACAGTTGAGAAGTTGGAGCTTAGAGAGAGGAGAAGAATTAGAGTGATCTGAATAGAGAGTTAGGAAAGTGAATTAAGAACAAGGTTATTGGAATGAACAAGCAGGAATGAGAACACCTAGAATAATATAGATATTAAGTAATTGAAAATATATAACACAAGCCTGAATATATGTCCCGTCCTATCCAAACTTAATCAAACCCCTGTTACAGTGACTACGTGATTTACTTTGTGAAATGATTAATAATAAAAGGTTATCTGTTATTCAAACCAACTGATTCTGTAGTTCAATAAGCCTTGCATGTGGCAGCATATGTGTCTAATGCTCAGAGGTGGTATTAGGAAAATAATACCTGGTGACAGCGAGAGAAACCAAGAGGGAGAGAACCTTTGTGAGGGCCACAACAAACACAGC
This sequence comes from Intellagama lesueurii, assembly GCA_037013535.1. Classification (NCBI taxonomy): domain Eukaryota; kingdom Metazoa; phylum Chordata; class Lepidosauria; order Squamata; family Agamidae; genus Intellagama; species Intellagama lesueurii. Next base: position 73,205,963 of record JBAJHW010000002.1, read on the forward strand.
CACAAGGGCGATCTCCACAAGTGGTGGCAGCGGTGTGGGAACCGAAGTGAATCCCCACAAGGTGTGGGATACGAAGTGAATCCCCACAAGAGGTGTGAATTCCACAAGTGAAGGGATTCAAGTAAAAATCCAGTGAGCCAAAAGAAATCATAGTCCAGCAAGAAAAGCCATTGAATTTTCAGAGCTAAGGAGAACTATTAATCAGTCAGAGACGTGTGTGAAGGAGTAGAGAACCCTCTGTTTAGGGAATAACTTAGGGACTCCAGGTCACACCACGTAGAAGGACTGAAATAGTAAAGCAAAGCTCTGAGGGAAAATTCAAGGGGGTTTCAAATTACCTCACGTGTGAAGTGAAGTCCAGGCTAGCTTGGGACCCAAGCTCTAAGTGAGCATTGAAGGGACAAGTGGAGGCCGAGGGGACAGAGAACTGAGGTGATTGAACAGTAAAGGCTGGGACCATTTCTAAAGGAGTATATTTCTGTTTATTCTCTGTGGCCAAGAGCAAAAAGAGACTTTGTATCAGGCCAAGGGACTGGCTGAGGGCCAGAGGAGAAAAACAGTGTAACCAAAAAAACTCAGTAGCTGCCAGCGGAAGGCTAATAGAAACAGTATCACTCTCTCTCTAACTCAAGAAAGGGAAAAAGCCGTTTGAATTGAGGCTTGTCTTTAGGGATCCAAACAAGTCACTATAAAAATGCCTACCAAGAAAGGAAAGGTGGCAAAAGAAGCATCATCAAAGCCACAAGATTTACCTCGCGAGGAGGGAATCTTAGAGCTGGAAGATGATGGAATTGTAATCCAGGAGGGTAATACCTCAAGGGAGGAAACTGCCTCAAGGGGCGAGGTTGCCTCAGGGGAGGAAAACGCCTCAAGGGAAGAAGTAGTTGTCTCAAGGGGAGAATCTACCTCACTAGAGTATCAAAAATGGAAATTTGAAAAGGAGCAGGAGCAAGCATTTAAATTAAAAGAGCTAGAATTTAAAAGGAAGGCAGATAAAGAAAAAGCTACAGCCCAAGAAAGAGAGAGAGAAAGAAAGACTGCCTTAAGGGTGGAGACAGCAGCCCAAGAAATTGCCCTGAGAGAAAAAGAGATGAATTTTCAGTTGGAAATGAAGGAATTAGAATTAAAAATCCAAAACTATAATAATAACAAATCCAATCCTGAGGGGTATATATCAAAAACAGCGGATTATATAAAAGAAGTAAGAAATCCAAAATATTCTGAGGTAAAAGTTGGAGGAAAAACCTGGGAGGATAGAAAAAAGGAACCCAGAGAGTACCTCAGGAACCAACAGGCAGTTGGAAGCCATTTTAAGGGCAAAACCTCAGAGCAGAACCAGCAGAAATACAGGAATTGGGAAGGAAAGGGAGATAGGTTCCCAAGTATGGAATCAAAAACCCCTAGAACCTGTTATGGGTGTGGTGGAAGAAATCACTTTATAGCACAATGCGCTAAAAACAGAAATAGTGAGCAACAAAATGGGAATTTGCCTAAGAAAGTATACTGCATACAACAAAATGAGGCACCCACAGGGACAGCTGTTGGGGAGGGCTCCATAGCAACACCAGTTACTGCTAGAGCAGAGGGCCCAGAGCAGCAAGAATCACAACTCCCAGTGGCTAAAATTCTCCAATGCTATATAATGGAAAATGACCAGGAACAGCTTGTTAGATGTTCTGGCGATAATATCTTTATAAATAAAATTAAATATTTGGCCTAAAGGACTCATGCTCACAGGTGACAGTATGCCACCCAGAGATAATCCCACAAGAGTATGTGATACAAGGTGAAAATCTGAAGGTTAAAGGGATAGGAGAAGAAACAATTTCTCTACCAGTGGCAAGGATACCAGTGAAGTATCAAGAGTGGACAGGCTGGTGGAGGGTAGGAATTTCAAATCAACTTCCTACGCCTTGCTTAATTGGGCTAGACTTAACTGAACACGTTAAGAGGGTTTTAATAAATACCCAGTCCCAAAAAGAATTCAAAGAGACAACCTTAACCTCTGAGGAAAAAGGGGAGCTCCTCACTAACACCAATGAAAATGGAACAGCTAAAATAGCTGAATTAATAGTCATGAGGAACCCACAAGAGAGTACCTTTAAAATGGAACAAAAAGCAGATCCTACCCTGGAGTTATGCTTTAAAATGGTCAGCGAGAGGCCAGTAAGCCCTGAGAAACCTGAGAGGTACATGATAGAAAAAGACTTGTTGTACAGGGAAACATTGACAAATCCCAAAAGAGGAGGTGAGAGCCTGCATAGACAGGCTACAAATACCCTGCAAAAATCTCTGAAAATAGCAGCAGAGAAGGTGCAAGGCCAGCAGCAAAAACAAAAAGTATGGTACAACAGAAAGGCCAGAGAGAGAGCATTCAACCCTGGAGATGAAGTTCTGATGCTAAGACCCATCAAAGGGAATAAGTTACAACTAAACTGGGCGGGCCCTTACAGAATAACCTCCAAAATGAGCGAACCAAATTATATAATCCAGGAGGAGGGAGAGACTGGGCGAAGGGTGGTTCACATAAATCTGATAAAACCATACTACAGGAGGGAAAACGTTGTCTCATTTGCCATGAGGGAAGCAGACAACGAAAAACATGAATTACCTTATTGGGAAGGGAGAGGTGAACCCAAATATAACCCTGAAGAAGTCCAAATCAGTCCCTTACTGTCCCAAGAGAGACAGGAAGAAGCGAAAGCCCTGCTAGGGAGATACAAGCAGGTATTCTCCAACAAACCAGGGATAGCAAAGGGGGTAGTGCATAAAATTGACACCGGAGAAGCACTCCCACAAGCGGTAACACCCTATCGAGTCACAGGTCCATATGTGGCCAAAGTTCACAGAGAATTCACAGTAGCCTACATTGGTCTCAGAGAATTCACGGTAGCCTATATTGACGGCACAGGAATTTACAGCCAAACGTGGAAAGATCACCTATGCCACGTTGAACTAGCACTGCAAAGACTAAAAGAGACAGGACTAACAGTGAAGGCCAGCAAATGCCAGCTGGGTAGTTCTGAACTAAAATACTTAGGCCATATAGTAGGGGGAGGAAAAATCAAACCTCTGAAATCAAAAATTGAAGTGATTAGTAATTGGCCTAGGCCTACTTCTAAGAAAAAAATCAGATCCTTTTTAGGGCTAGTCGGTTATTACAGACGCTTTATACCAAAATTTAGCGAAATAGCCGCCCCTATATCAGACCTGACCCACAAAAAGAAAGCAGAAAGTATCCAGTGGACGAGCGACTGCGAGGAAGCTTTTGGGAAGCTGAAGGAGGCGTTGGTGACCGGTCCTGTGCTGAGAGCCCCTGATTTCCAGCATGAGTTCACCGTGTCGACCGATGCGTCCAACGTCGGGTTGGGAGCCGTGCTGAGCCAGAGGGACCACAACGGAGACCATCATCCAGTGGTGTACCTAAGCAAGAAGCTGCAGGCGGGTGAGAAACATCTATCTACCATAGAGCACGAATGCTTGGCGATTTTATGGTCTTTGCGGAAGCTCGGACCGTACATATGGGGAAGACATTTTGTTCCATACACAGACCATTCCCCATGGCTGTGGTTGCGGACTGTCAGAGCGAACAATAGCAAGCTATTGAGGTGGGCCCTACTGCTGCAAGACTTCGACTTCAAGGTACAGAGTGTCAAAGGGACTCAAAACGTAGTAGCTGACGCACTCTCGAGAGTACCAGAAGACTGAGGAACGGAAAAGAAAAAAGAAAAAAGAACTTAAAATGTGATAAAAAGTGATAATATGTTTAGTTATGAAATGTATAAATAAAGATAAGCAAGTACAACTGTGATTGAAACTTTCTGCGAAATGAACTAATGGTAAGCAAAGATAAAACAAATGTTGAATGAGTTACACAGCACTATTTAAGTAAGTATAAATGTGATTTTAAAAAGTAAAGTATTATTAATAGTATTAATACAGGTTGAAAGCTGTTTTATGTTGTTCATGGAGCAAACTACTTTAAGTTTTGCTCCCTGAAACAAACTTTTTAAGGGGGAAGGTGTGTGACGAAAAGCCTAAAGGTGACGTCATTCCTGCCTGTCAGTCACAGGAGCTCTAGAGGGAGGAGCCAAGGATAGAGCAGGAGGGGCGGAACCAAGGGGACAGTTAGACAGTTGGAACCTGAGAGAGACAGTTGAGAAGTTGGAGCTTAGAGAGAGGAGAAGAATTAGAGTGATCTGAATAGAGAGTTAGGAAAGTGAATTAAGAACAAGGTTATTGGAATGAACAAGCAGGAATGAGAACACCTAGAATAATATAGATATTAAGTAATTGAAAATATATAACACAAGCCTGAATATATGTCCCGTCCTATCCAAACTTAATCAAACCCCTGTTACAGTGACTACGTGATTTACTTTGTGAAATGATTAATAATAAAAGGTTATCTGTTATTCAAACCAACTGATTCTGTAGTTCAATAAGCCTTGCATGTGGCAGCATATGTGTCTAACGCTCAGAGGTGGTATTAGGAAAATAATACCTGGTGACAGCGAGAGAAACCAAGAGGGAGAGAACCTTTGTGAGGGCCACAACAAACACAGCCACAAGGGCGATCTCCACATTCGTAAGTCGAGGCACCACTGTACTTTGAGACAAACTGGCTGCAGTGGCACAAAGCCTAGGAAGGGGAAACCCGCCTTTCTCCCCATCCTTGCCTGCACTGCTTTTCTTACATCCCAAGAGACTGTAAGTGTCTATCCCATGAAATCCTAGGAAATGTGATGCTGCTGATTTAGCAACCACATGTTTTGCAACAGCTTCAGTGGCTACCATTCTGTTTCCAGGCCCAATGCAAAATGCTGCTGGTTTCAACACTTAAAGTTGAACCTAGGCTATTTGAAGGATCACATTCTGCCATATGAGTGTGCCCATATGTTAAAATCTTGGGAGGGGAATTTCTCTCAGTCCCACTACCACTGGAGGAACATTTGGTAAGGACTCCAGATGTAGTTATATGAAGGAGCCCTATAACAGAGCCTAATGGGCAGTGAGCCTGAAACACCCATGAATAACTAGACCTTCCAAGAAGCACTGGGGCACTTTCCTTTTTCTGGACAGGCTGAGACACCCTGAAAGAGAGACCTGTTCCAGGTGAGTGAAATGTAGGCATCCATCTATGAACAGGAACTCCCAATATTTTGCCTGGGGAATTACTGTAGAATTTTGAGATTTGCATTTTTTAAAAAAAAACATTGCACACCTCTAATATTAGGAATCCTTGGGATATCAAAACCTGAAGCACGTAGATGATGAAGGTGTGAATTGCACATGGTGAATTAAACCATCCCCAAAAGATTGTATCAATCCTCTTGGACATTCAAACCTTCCCGTCATTGTACTGATAAGCTGTTGGAGAACAAGCATGCAGTGGTACACGAGCAATGTAAACTTGTAGATTCAGTGCTTTGAAATGCAGAATTATAAAGTGAGCCCTTCCCCCATTACTAGGGAATCACATCCACATTTCTTTCTAAAAAAAGTAAAGATGATAGAAATCCTAGCTCTAGCTAACTGAGGGTACAACTAGACAAGAAAGTTGTCCTGGGTTGATTCAGGTCAATTTGAAATTTCGTGGAGCAGTTAAACTGCTGTTGTCATTCACACAGAATGTTTCATTATTCCAGGTAATTTTAGGGGCAAGCGTCTACACCACACGTCAGATTACTACGATTCTCATCAGGATCACAAGTCACCTACCCTCCTCTGTCATTAATACTGTCCTCTTCTCTGCCTCTATTTTTTTTAAAAATGAGCAAGTGACATAGCACTGAATTAATATAACTTGTGATATTGCAGTGCTTATTTTAGCATTATAATAGAAAAGCATGATTTCAATAATGGTTCAGAGGAAAGACAAGAGACACTCCCTTAAAGAATATTTTGCCATTGTAGTGGCATACCTTGCCCTGCTGAAGAAAAATGCGTCAAATTTAACCATGCTAACTCTGACACAAACTGCAGGGTAAATTGCAGTTTAGTTGAACCCTAAATTGGAGATGTCAAGAGCCATGGCTGTTCCTTTCTAGAGAGCAAAAGAATGACATTTCCTCCTTGGGAGGGAAAGGAAAAGGTCAGAGCAGGAAAAGAACATTCTAACAAACCTGACAAGGTCCTCTCTACTTTGCCCCATGCAAAGATATGCATCTTTTCAAGTGTAAGCTGAGTTGCATCCAGTCACGTCCAACAGTAAAATTACTCTGGGTAGTAGAGTTAAACCTGCTACTTACCTAGGCGGGGGGGGGGGGGGGACTATTAAGGGACCATATAACTGCTGAATTATTATTTTATATGGAGGAGGAAAGGTGTATCCCAAAGGAATTTTTTTGGAGAGGCCTACAGCTGCACAGTGGCATATTAAACATAATTCGTACACATCATATGCATTGCTACAAGAGAGTATTTGTGTCTCTGTACATTAAAATGATAAATACATTTGGGGTACTGGAGAATCACCCTTTCCTTGACACACACATACCCAGACACACACAGTGCAGCCCTACATCTACTGTGAAAACAGCATCTGGGAAGGTGTCAAATTGCTACAAAAGCATTTAGTCCCAGAGAAAGAGGGAGCCAAGTGAAAAATTAGGGGAACATTATAAGCAAACTGGTGCTTTCTTACTAACAATTAAAAGTTTTGTTTTTACTCACCTTGCTATTGCTTTGGCCAAGTTTCTTTTCTAAATATATTTTGTTACAAAAGGATCATAATAAACTAGATTTCTGACTTTGTGATTTCCGGATTATGGTTGCTATTTTTTGGCTTTGTGTTTTGTGCTCTTTGTTTTGGTCCAGCAGAACTGAAAGCAGCTCACTATGGTTGCAAGTTACTTTCCAACAAAACAAAAATCCAGTCCCCTCCCACCTATCCTGATATCAACAAGCATCTCAAGGCTCTTTTGTGTGCTAAGATATTCAAAATGTGCTTTCCAACAGGAACAGGCATCAACAATGACAGAGATAATAAAACATTGCAGATTCTGCAAAATGAAAAATACAGGGCTTATGGCTTATTAATTACACTGTGCACCAAAAGTCAGCAAGATCCCTGCAGATTTCCCCTGCAATTGCTGTGCAAGTGGTAACATGACCGAACACTGTAGTAAAGTTGAGATGCATGAGGTTCAACCTAGGTAAACTCCCATTCCTCACTATTCCATTTTGTGCCTATTGTGATGTCTTCCAAAGCCAGGAACAAGGTTGCCTTTGGAACGAACATCTAAAAAAGGAGTACCTGTTGGGTAAAAAGGCCATAGTTGGGTGCAGCTGAAAGGTCCAGACAAGAGAAGGGGAATGTGAGCAGGCACAGAGACACTAGATGACATGTGGGCAACACACATAGACAAATACTCACTAACTCTTCCCCAGAATGTGGAAGTGTTTGTTTTTTGGACTACAATTCTCAGGACCCCATGTTGGATAGAGATTGTGGGAAAAGTCATGCAAAAAGTAGCATTTCCTGTGGGAAACTTCTGCTTAAAGGTTGTAGCTGCATTCTGTTCCAGTGACGTGCATACACTCCTGGTAGGAAGATTTCAAAGATCGCGAACCCTTTGTTAGCCCAGTCTTTAGCTAACCTTCCAACAGCACCTCAGATTTTGCCACCCTCTAAGCCACCAGATCTCCATGAAAATAGAAACAATCCTCCTTCCTACGCAGCTCCTGCCACTCTTCCAACAGCCCCTTCTCCTCTTTCTTCTCCCCCTCCCCCTTCTCCCCCTCCTCATTCAGCAATGCAGCAGATGTTACCTGATGTTATGGCCCAAAGAAGCCCAGAGGATGTTGCTGCCCTCCCCCTTATGTCTGTTTGTCCTGTGGTTCGTAACAATCAGTGACACCATATTCATGAAAGTCTTCCCCTTGCCATGTTTAAAGAGTTGAAAAAAAGTGTAGTTGAAAACGGTCTCCATAGCAGTTTTACTCTTGGGTTGGTTGATGGCTTACAAGGAAATGGAAATCTTATTCCAGCTGATTGGAAAGTCTTGGTTAAAGCAATGCTCACTCCTGCGCAATATGTACTATTCATGCAGGAATGGAGAGATGCTGCTGCCATTCTGGCCATGGATAATTTACAAAACAATATTGCTGTGTCTGCAGATATACTAAATGGAGATGGACTCTTTGTCACCATGGCACAGCAGATTACCATCCTTATTGGCACAAGTGGCTGACATTGTTAGAGCAGCCTGGTTAAAAATCCCAGACAAAGGTACCCCTTTAGGGTCTTTTGCCAATTTGCGTCAGGGTCCGACAGAGGACTATATGTCTTTCATTAACAAATTGCAAAGAGCAATTGAACAGCAGGTGGAGAATACTGAGGCTGCTGATATTTTGATGAAACAGCTGGCGTTTGAAAATGCTAACATGGATTGTAAAACGGCCCTTCAGGCTAGTTACAATAAACCAGAGACTGACATTGCTGCCATGCTAAAATTATGTCAGAATATTGGGACAGAAACTCACAAGACACAGCTTTTGGCCACAGCCATGGCTACCTCCTTGAACCCCACCCGAGATCGTAAATGTTTTTCCTGTGGCAAGGAAGGGCACTTCAGATGGGAATGTAGATCAACCCCCCAAAATAATAAACGCCCTTCTAAAAAATGCCTCCGGTGTCAGAAAGGTTATCACTGGGCCAATCTATGCTGGTCTGTTCCAACACCGGGAAACTCCAAGTTGGGTGGACCTCCAGCCCCGGGTCAAGTGGGGGGAACTCAGTGAATACTACCCCAGTTCAAGAAATCCCTCCCCGCTACTGTCTATGATTCTCTAGCTAACTGCTTAGAGAGAAAAAGGCCTTCACATAGCTCCAGAGAAGATACAAACCACACCTCCGTTTCTTTATCTAGGGCACAAACTGTTGCAAGCTACATCTTCTCCGTTACCAGAACTAAAAACTCCATCTCAATTTACATTAGTGCAGTTGCAACAGTTCCTCGGGCACTTAAATTGGGCTCGTCCATTTTTGTGCCTTCCTACTCATGAATTGCAACCTTTGTTTAATGCACTCCGGGGACATCAGTCTCCTTCTGACTCCATACCCATCACCAAGGCTATGAAACATGCCATACATCAAATTAATGCAGCCTTGCGACGTACCATGGTCGACCGCATTCCTTCTTTTGGTCCCTTGCAGCTGGTTATCTTGAACACTCCCCAACTGCCTACTGGGTTGTTGGGGTCTGACAAGTCTGACAAGGCCATTTCTGTAGCAGAATGGCTTTATTTATCTAACACTCCTCCACGAAATGTTTACTTCACTCTAAATGTGATTACAGACCTTGTAATCAAAGGGCGCCATCGTGCCAAACAACTCACAGGTTGGGATCTTCTGTGTTGTTATTTACCTATTTACAAAGCTGACCATGATCATTTAATGTCTATGTCACTGACTTGTCAAATTGCTTTTGCAGACTATATTGGTGATATACGTTTTAATCCACCTAAAGACCCTTGCTTAACATTCATTCAGCAAGTACCCCTTCACTTTTCCTCTCCTTTCTCTGCTACTCCTCTCCCTGATGCACTAACTTTTTACCAATGGTGTGCCTACCAGAGGCGTGATTACTTTTCAGCAACCTCCCGCAACCTGGAAAACCTGTTTTACTTCTATTCAAAGCTCTGCTCAGCGTTCAGAACTGGCTGCTGTCATCCTCAAGATCAACCTTTAAATCTCATTGTAGACACTCAATATGTATTTAACCTTCTCACTCATCTGTCACATGCCTATCTTTCTCCTGCTCTTGACTTTTCCTTACTTTCCCTGTTTTTGACTTTAAAAAACCTCCTTGCTGCCAGATCACAACCTTTTTTTGCAGCTCACATCCGATCTCATACTGGATTTCAAGATGCTATCTCGGAGGGAAATCATTGTGCAGACTCTGCTCTTTGTTCCTTGTGTCCCCTCTTTTCCAATCCTATTGACAGCCATTCCTTTTTTCATCAAAGTGCTAAACAACTCCATAAGCAATTTTCTATTCCGCTTTCTCAAGCTCAAGACATCGTCTCCTCTTGCTCTTCCTGTTCCATGTCTCCCATTTCCTTTCCTTTTGATGCTGTTAACCCACGAGGAACGGATGCCAATCAGCTTTGGCAAATGGATGTCACTCATGTTCCTACTCTTGCTCCTCTTTCTTATGATACTTATTCAGGATACATCTGGGCTACCCCTCTTCATGGCGAGACCTCTCGCCATGTCATACAACATTGTTTACGTACATTTGCAATTATGGGCCGGCCTCAAGCCTTAAAAACAGACAATGGCCCTGCCTATACCTCTCACGCCTTTACCGCTTTCTGCAATGAATGGGACGTTCGACTTTCCCATGGTATTCCTTATAACTGCACAGGACAGGCTATTGTAGAACGAGCACACCGCTCTTTTAAATGTCTCCTTTCAAAACAAACAAAAAACAGAGGGATTAAGCCCCAAGATGTTCCAGATGTAGTATCAATAGCATTGTTCACATTAAATCATTTAACTGTATCTGCAGGTCAGCATAAGTTGTGGCTAGTAGAGAAACACTTTTGTAAAGAAATCCCCATGGAACGGCTGCTGGTGACTTATAAGCAACCTCCTGACTCTCAGTGGGAGGGTCCAGCCCCTTTACTAACATGGGGTCGCGGCAATGCTGCTGTGCTTACTACCACAGGTCCTTTGTGGATCCCAGCTCAGTATGTGAGGCCATATCGTGGGAAGAATGAGTTGGCATTGCAACCTACAGAACCCGATTCTGGAATTCAACCCAGCGATGGCTCTGGAGCGGGACCAGATGATTGCGCACCACCGGAAGTGCCCAGCCCGACCTGAAGGCACTCAGCCCAAAGTTACTTGGGGGATGATAAAGACGCTGAGTGCTGATGCAAAAAGAACTCTAAATCAGCAGCAGATCCCGGAAACTCCTGAAACTTTTCTAGCAGCCATTATCTTGCAGCTGAATGCCAACTCCGTGACGCTGTTGTGTTGTGTTCTCTTTCTTGGAATTATGCTCCTCATACTCCTTATAAGTTGCTGTTGTTTTTTTCAATGTATACCAACCTTCTTTTCCATAATAACTACCTGTCTCAAAGCTTTCCCCTCAGGCCTTCGCCGAAAAGATTTATATGTAGTTCACAAATATATGAAAGAATATGTGCCTTTGCTTAACAAAAAAGAAAAAGGGGAAATGTGGGAAACTTCTGCTTAAAGGTTGTAGCTGCATTCTGTTCCAGTGACGTGCATACACTCCTGGCAGGAAGCGGCAGCTGCCAGCAGGCGGGGTAAACCCTTATTCTGCCCTTTCGCTTAGAGGTAGAGCATAAGATCAAAGGGTTATTTTAGCCAATCCTAGTTGCGATTAGGTAACTAGTATCCTATCTGTCTCTCTCACAACATACTATGTAAATCATGCTAAGTAAATAAAAGAGCTCTCAGGGCGTTGCCTGTAGGCTCCGCTGGCTCAGACATCCATTGTCGGCTCCTTTGTTCTTTCTCTAAGGCAATTAGCCTTCCTGTGTTCCGTGATCACCCACAATTTCCAAGTTTTGTTCTCCCTTTCCCCCAACAACCAGATGTTGGCACACAAAGGCAGAATGGTTTAAAGCAGCCATTCTCAATGGGGGCCATATGGTCCCTGGGAAGCCCTGGCACATCTGGAGGGGGCCATAGCCTGGAAACAATTCTTCACACACCACCTTATAAGGTTTGTTATGTGACTTATACAATCCTGATTCGGCCTATATTTCTTTCATACTGTGTTTATAGCCATGGCCAAAAAAAATAAAAAATAAAAAATAAAAAAATGAGAATGTCTGGTTTAAACTTTCCTTTCCTACCACTTAAATTGGATTGCTGGAGGTGTGTAGATTGCCCTACCCACCAGCAAGGACTTGGAAGCTGCTGCCAGTGCTAGGATCCCCATCCCTACATGCTGAGAGGTGGCTAAATGAAAGGAAAAGGGTACACGCACAGTCCGCAGCGATGCAACCCTCAAATCCCCAAACCATTACCTACATCAGCACAAAACGAGTAAATGTTAGAGATGCTTCTAATGGCCAATCAGGGCTGCTTTTGTTTGGTATTTTTATTTCTTACTCAAGCATCTTCCCAAGTGCTGCATAAGTAGAGCTTTTCCTACAATTTCCTCAGATGAGTAGTAGAGATACAGCCACCGTGGGAGTATTTTTAAACACAACTGCTTTCTGCAAGTCATTTTAATTCTACATCACAAGATAGACATACATGTCTTGAAATGGGCATTGATGCTTATAGAGCGAGCCCACGCCATGTACATTTGATCAGAGATAAGTACCAGCATGCTTAAAGAAGTTCATTCCCATGTATTCATTCCTTTCATGCTTAAAGGAGTTCATTCCTTTGTGTTCTTCAGTATTGTATGGAGGAGGTCAATGAGGCTACCTGGTTGGAAACATTGAAGAATATGCCTTGAAGGGACCTAACAGTACAGACCAGGAACATCACAATCTCAGAATTTGCTTCAGCTGGTTTATTTAAACATCAAACAAGTAAGTCAGAGGTTGAGGCAAACAAATTAACAAAGAACATATAATGGCCATTGGCAAGCTCAAGGGTTCCTGGTACAACTTCCTTTCACTACAGAGGGACCACATCAGTAATGTCAGATTTAATGTCTCTAATTGTCTGAGTTTGCAATTCCATTGAGAAACACAATGGCCTATGACTGACCCAAGATTGTCCCCCTCAATGGGTAAGCATTGTTAAATTTCATGTGTCATTATGATTGGCATTCTATCTTTGTGCACAATGGTTCTTATCTCATGCTAAGAATTCAGAGATAATACAGAGATAACAGTCTTATGATATGAAACCTGATTGTATGGTTGCAAGTAAATAAATAAAGCAATAATACATTTAGCCTAAATTCAATTGCTAGTCTCTATCATGCCTCACCTTGCTGAGTCACTTTCAGAAGAAAGGATGGGGAAGACCAGTGTAGAAGGTGAATGCAGTGTCCCAACAGTCAGTTTTGTTCCAAAGGCTTCCAGAAGCAGCCCAGACAGAGAAGTGCCTGAAGATGAAGAGAGTGCAGTAGATGTGAGGCCCATTTGTCTAAGGTAGAGGCACAGGATGAAAATATCACAGCAAAACAACAACCAGCATTTCAGTGCTAACTGCAAGCAGGGAGAGGCTGGCTGGGAGTAGTAAAGTCTGTGTGTTTGCTACCAGCAGAGCCTTTGTGGGAGACAATGTGGAAGTTTGCCTCTTCTCTCTATTCCATGCTGCCTGTCCAGATTCCTGGAACCTTTCACAAATGAACTACAAACAAGATTACCTCTGTCTACTCCCTGTTGTGGAAGTGACTGTTCTATTTGGACTGAACAAATGGTTTGACCCACAGACAATACTGACGACCTGTCTGGTGGATAAGGACTGGCTTGAGATGGTGCAGCCCCAGTGGCTGACACCTGACACATAGCTGTCCCAGCTAGAGTAAACCTGCTGGCTAGTGTCCTATTGCTAGCCTCAGCTAAAGAGGAGACCAACTGAATTAATACCCAAATCCCATAGAGTCTACTCATGGGACTATACAGGCATACCTCGGTTTACAAAATAAATGCGTTCTACAGGACGTTACATAAAGCGAAAAATTCATAAACCGAAACGTGGATTGCCATAGGAACGGGGGCGGCACTACAAACCTCCAGGCACAATGCATCCTGGGGAAACATTCTTCGCAAACCAGAAAAAAACGGGAAAAAAAACGTAAACCGAGGCATTATTTTCAACGGATTTCCGTTCGTAAACCGAAAATTACGTTAACCGAGGCGTTCGTAAACCGAGGTACTACTATACATGGTTCTATATTAGATGAGACCAGGTACAGGAAGTGGCTATTAAATCAATACAACTTTGGTAAGTTGTATTGTACATTCCACATGTACATTCCACTGATCCAATGGGTCTACTCTAGATGAGGCTAACAACTGAATTTAGCCCTTTGTTTTTCCCTTGCATCACTCCTGGCATGAGTTGCTAGACCACTTTGATTGTTTTCAGATGGATATCTCATTGCACAACTGTCAAAAACGTTGTGTGGATAATTTTTTCTCCCCCCCCCCCCCCAATGATAAGGGAATAGGTAAAAGAAGTAGAGGGAAAACAAGAAACAGCTACCAATGAAAATTTTATCACCTCACCTCCCATGCCACCCCCCATAACATTTTGTGAATGAGACAGGGATGAAGCACAATAAAATTCTTATACAGAAGTATATCTAGGCTTTGGCCATGCAACAAGAAGGGCCCGTTCCCTATGGTGGAGAGAAGAATATTTAATCCTGGACGCAGGCTGTGAAGAAGTTGTGAGTAGGAGAAAAGAGATTGGTTTTTACCCCATTAACTCTGAAAGCCTCTGGAAAAATGTTTTATCCTGCAAACACAGAATTTTAGCAGGTCTGCACCAGCCACCAAACAGAACGAACAGCCTCAGATGCTAGAATACTGGGCGCAGTGGTAGAACTGCTACTGCCCCCCACTCTCCACAATCTGAACCAACCGTCTCATTCTCTAACTTAGTGGTTCTCAACCATGGGTCCCCGGATGTTCTTGGACTAAAACTTCCAGAAGCCTTCACCACTAGCTGTACTAGTCAGGATTTCTGGGAGTTGTAGTCCAAGAACATCTGGGAACCCAATGGGGGGGAACCACTGCTCTAGCTGCCACTGCCTCCACTTCCTCACCTTCACAGTACACCCACGGAGCTGGGAGGCAAAAGAAGATATTACTGCTACAGCCATCATCCTTTCCACAGCAGCTATCACTGTTGTCATCATTGGCATCATGGTAGTGAGTAGTGAGGAATGGTACTTTCTCTTCTTGCCTTAGGTAGTAGTAGGAGATATGCTAGTGCTTCTACCATTTGTAACCTTGTCATGTTTTCTCATGCTTCTTCCCTCTGTTTTTTATCAGGAGAAAAAAAAGAAGGAATCTACAGAATAGGTGCACAATCCCTTTTGATTGGCAGTGCTAAGAGCTATCAGTATCTATCTATTGGGGGAGCATCTCCAAGGTGTCTCAGGCTCAAGCTTTGTAATTAACAGCTCTGGGCTGAGAAAAACACCTGACAATGGACCTGACAGGAACAGACTAGGTAGCTGAAGGAGAGAAGCATGATCTTTCCCACCACCACGCTAAAAAAAACACTTGGGGACAACTTTATTTTCCAATCTTCAGTGCCGGCTGAAATTTTCCAGCTTACCCAAAGCATCCTTTTGCAGCCGGCATGTGCGGTCAGATGTAAGGAGCTGCCATATACTCCCCCTCAATAGCCTTGAAGGCCTTCCCTAGCACACAGAGAATCAAGAGAATCTCCTTCCCTGGCTAGCTAATTGGAAGCTAGGATGCCCACAGGGGCAGGGGCATTGTGTTTCTATTCACAGGTTGCTTTGATGATAATATATTTAAACATTTTCTGATATTGTAATTTATTTTTTCACTACATTTGCTTTTAAAAAAATTTGTGAGCTGCCTTCAAGTCCCTTTATTGGGAGAAACATGGGCCGTAAATAAAATGACTGACTGTGTGTTTGGGTGTGGAAAGCTAATACAGTGGGTCTGAGAGTTTCAAAAATGCACCAAAACCTGAAGAACAGAAGCAAAGGAGATCAGAAGCAACAGCAGCAGGAAGCAACAGGAGGGTACAGAGGCACCAGGAATAGTAGCAAGGAAGTAATGACAAGAGCAGGTACATGACACTCTCCTCCCCAATGTAGCTAAAGGAACTGGCATTGGCAGCAACAACAGACAGCATATGCATCTTGGACCAGAGCATTCACATGGTGCAGGAGTGGAGTCACACAAGCAAAGCTGTTGGGCTGCCTCTTGTAAGAGCTGAGATTTCTGGGGGACATCTCCCCAAAGTGAAATCACTCTTGGGCAGAATCACTTTGGGATCTTCTGTTTGGTGTTGGGTTTGCTGCCTAGCCTCCTTGCTTTGGGCTGACCCATATACGTTCCCAGACCCATATAGCTCATTTGCAGTACGTAGGACCTTGGTGGGATTGAACAGATTTTCCCTACTTTATCTAGACACTTAGAGATCCTTTACAATTACAGTCCTTCTTAGGCTCATCCAGCTTCTACCCAGGAGCTGTTGATCAGTGTCTGAGACTAAATTGTTCAAGACCTCATTGATGCTAGCTTTTCGGGGGCGCTGAGGACTATGGAGCTGGTGTCAACCTCCCACAGGGACTGCTTTGGCAGTCAACAGGCAAGGGTTCCTCTGCACCTCAGCCAGATCCAGTCTAGGGAAAGTGAGCTTGCACTCCCAATTACTCCTGTTAAGGGGGTCCCTTAAAGATCTTCAAAGTGAAGGCTCAACTCTGGATTTGTTGGATCTACTTCATCCACAGATGGTGGGGAACCACACAGTGGCTGGCACCCATGTGGGATCCAACATCATCCTAGGTCTCTCCCAGCATGCAGGTTGGGGCAGTGGTTCATCAATTAGTAAGCATGTCAGCCATTTCCTGGTCCATCGCCTGTGCTGCCCCACGTTTCTTCAGTTGTGATCAATAAAATTACAGCCTTTATTTTCCAGTAGACATGTAAGGTATCCTTGTTTGTCCTCTCCTGGTGTTTTCTCACAGGTCAGCCACCACCAGGGCAGCAAAATTTTTATCATTTAGAGTTTTAGACTAATACTTGCTACTTTCTTAATGCAAAAATGAGAAAACTTTCTAGCTGCTTTTGTTTGTTTCCCTTTCAGTGTTTTGCATGCGCCATCTCAGCTCCTTGCTCTTGCTCTCCCTCTCTCATTAAGATGCTTAATATCATCCAGGAAAGAGCTTGACCTTGCACTCAACTGTCATGCATCTTGCCAGCTGCCATTTCTTGTTTGCGCTAATAAGCAAAACACTAATAATGGATTTTAAATATATGTTTCATGTTCCTAAGGGTCAGAACAGAGACCATGGCCTTCTGAACAAGATCCTCACTGCTTAAGAGGCCACACACAGAGACACTCTACTTAATTGTGAAATAAGGGCCTGGTGATAGGGAAGAGATGGTTGGGAGACACCACAGCTAAACAACTGACAAACACAGAAATGGTTTATATTTTCTGTTTAGGCCAAATTATCAATGTGGACAACATTTCATCTCTGTGTTTTCTTCTCCAATGCATATATTAACAACTATACATGGAAAACAAATGCTGCTTTGTGGCAAATGAATTATGTAAATTCAATTTATAGCATTAATATGGACTTGTAAATTTAATCCACTCAAACATAAAAAGGGTTTTCGTGCAATGAATATTTCCAAGGCAGTTTAATACATTTAAAATAAACATTGAGCAGCTGACAAGGAAGGGGGGGAAGCATGCTCTCCACATCACAAAAGCTGCTTTAAAACAATCATTTAAGTGTCTAATGAATATTTACTACCTTGGGATCTTAACTCCTAAGTAAATGTAGCTTTTAAAATCCTCATTGTGCAGACTATACAGGTGGCAGATATTGATGGCTGCACATCACAAGCGTGCATCCTGGAAATGTATTAGGGAAATAAGTTCAACTACATTTAAAAGGGATTTTTAATAGAGCATGAACAAAACATTGCAAATCTTTCGGGAGCAAAACACAGACAATGGATGTTCAGGCAACAACAAATCTTGGAATACAATGAGTTTTTATGTTTATGATGTCTGCTTCATAATCAACTTATCAAGCTGAACTTCTCTCTCTCTCTTTCTCTCATACGCTTTTGGCAGTCATACTTTTATGCTGTGCACCCTGTTCTATTCTAAACACAGGATTCCAGTTGAAGATGCTCATGCTTGAGAAAGTCTTGAGTATTCAGCAGGATGTATCCCCAAATATCTAAGTCTCTAAGAGCTTCAGATACATGTACACAAACATTTGATTCACTAAATCAGTGATATATATACAAAAAAAAGTGCAGTCGGATTTATCTCTGTTGTTGTCAAAGGGTTAAATCTATCATTAGTCCTACTTAGAGTAGGTCAATTGAAATAAAGGAGATTTAAAACCGTTCTGATTAACACATATTATTTCTTTCAATGAGTATACTCTAGGTAGGATTAATGTTGAACTTAGACTAAAGCCTCATATTGATTAACACTGGCAAAAAAGCAAGATAAACAGACTATTTTACCTCTTTGCTGGGAAACATACTTCTTTTTTCCAGATATGGAGGGCTGGGATTAGTCTACTTGTCATCTGTGCCAGTTTCATACATGTTCACTCATGAATCTGTTTTGTCCTCTTTCCATATCAGTCTACCATTTTTTTCCCTTTAAAATATGTGAAAGAAAAAAATGACTGAAATCTTGTTCCGTAACTTATGCCCTAAAAGGCTGAAGACATTATCAACCAAAGCAATTTTTCAGCAATAACATTTTTTCTGGTTTCCACCCCAAAGGTCTTGAGTCTCCCATGGGATTTTTTTCATCATGAGGAAGCCATTGGAGCTGCAGGATGGGTGGAGTCTTTAATTTCTGAAAAATCATCACCGCTGGTGGTAATGTGGTGGTGATTTTTGTAAGTTAAAGACTTTCTTCCCATACCACTGACCCAACAGCTTCCCCACAACAAAAGCAATCCCACGGGAGCCTGGAGGAGAGGTTAAGAAAATGTTTATTTCTGAAAAACCAGTGTGGGTGGTGACATCAGCCTTACACAACGTAATTTCTGGCAACAGGATTTACTGAACTGCTACTTCTGAATACTACTTTTCTTGCACAATTGGAATTTCTAAACATCTTTTCTTTAAATGTACATAGATGCATTTTAGTCTAAAGTACACTTTTTAATATGGATATTATATTATACATTTTTGAGCTGAGAACTACATTGCAGCAGTTGAGGAAGTGGGAAAACCCATGGTTAACAGCACTGATGTCTCAGTATAGGTTTGAGAAGTGCAGATCAAGTCAGTTCCATGAAAAATGCAAATAGAACACAATCCTTGAGCATCCTTATTACTATCTTAACGTCTAGCATTTTTGCTCAATTTTTCAATATTCACAAAAATTACATGAGCAGGATTTCAGCTAATCTGAATACTATAGTTCAGACTAATGATTGAATTCACTCAAAGTATTTTAAACTAACATTCATATAGGCAGCTGGGATATTGTAGTACCCAGAAGGCATCTTTTTGTTGCAGAATTCAGACAGAACTAGAGAGAATAGCCAGTTTACAATATTATCATCTGAAGAGGTTGTAAACAATGTTCCAGCCAACAACTTTATTCATTCATTCATTCATTCATTCATTCATTCATTCATTTAATTTCTATGCCCCCTTTCTCCTGATTACAGGACCCAAGTTGACTTACAAATTATTACAAGTCGAAATCAGTTAAAAACACAACAAATGATTACATTTTTAAAATTAGCATATAAAAATATTAAAATAATCAGTTAAACTGATTAAAAATGCCTTAAAGGCAAGTTTAAAGCATACATAAAATAATATGCAGCACCCATACTCATCACTGCCCAATTAACTGTTAAAAGTCTGCCTAAAAAGCATGCCCTTCACCTCTTGCCAGAAGAACAAGAGGGAGGGAGCCAACCTAGCTACCAAGGGGGGCTTTCTACAACCTTGGTGCAGCCAAGAGAAGGTTCTGTTATGGGGGGGGGGGGCGGTGCCCCAAGAAACCTAATACTTTTTTTGTCATTGAGGTCCCTCTTTTATCCCAGCTAATGTAATGCACTGGGACAAAAAGATAGTCCCATACATTCTTGTGGCTGAGCTATGATGCAAGCAAGTTGGTGTGAGAGCTTGCATAAGCAAAAGCTCTTCCACCTGTCCAGAAAAAGGAACAGGAAAACAACTGTAATCTGACTATCTGTCTAAAGACACCTAATTGTTTACAAAGACAGTGAAGTCTGCTGCTAGCGAAGGTAAAAATAGGCAGGCAGTTGCTTTGAGGAAAGTATTCAGGAATCCCTGGAAGACTTAGAGTTCACTCAAGAATATATGCATGGCTGCCTCATCAGCAGTAAACATGCATTTCTACAAATTTCCAAATTATTTATTGTGTTCTGGATGGGATGGGGGCAACAGGAAACACGATGACCCCACATTACCTCCGTTTCACAGTAGGAGAAGTTGTGATTTCACACTGGTAGACACAGGAATCAGGAGAAAGTAGCAGCTTAGTACACCTGGGCATACGTCTGTGTTATATAACTGGCAGATGTAACAAAAGCACTGTCCTTCAAACAAAACTCTGAAACACTCCTTTCAAAATAATCACTGCATATACAAAGATGAAAAAAAATGGCTGTCAGCTGAAACCTTCTCAGAACCTAAAGACAACGTTGCCTCAGAGCATTTGTTAAGAAGAAGCATGGAGCAGCCTCCAGGTACACACAGAAGGGATGGGTCCTGTGAGCATGTTGTCCAAGCAGCAGAAGACTTCGAGGTAGGAGGACAGCAAGGGCACAGTTAACTTGAGGATCAAGTGGAGATACTAATGTCATGAGAACCAGAGGTGCAAAGACAAGGCACACACAGCCACAGACAGCTCACTGCAAAGCAGCCAGGGATGTTATCTGGAAATGCCTGGGAGCAGAGAAGGATGCAAACAATGAAACAGTGCTGGGAACCAGAAATTGCTGTTTATAGAAAACAAAGGTCTGCCACATAGGGCTATTTTGGGGGAATTAGAAGTTTCTTATAGCCTTGACATGGCCTTCATCCTGGGGAAGCCTTTGGGGACTGCAGCATGGGGATAAAGTCTTTAGTTCCCAATAATCACAGCTATCAGTCCCTGTCCTGCCATTGGTCCTGGTAGCAGTGATTTTCAAAAATTAAGGAACCCTCCCCCCAGTCTCATGGCTACAAAGGCTTACCCAGGATGAGGGATATCCACAGGAGCCCTGGAATCTTGAGGAGAGGAATCAGAAGCTTCTAATTCCCCAGAAAAAGCTGTGACTGATGATGTCATTAGCGCCCTGATGGCAATTTTTAGAGCATTGTATTTTTTATTGTATTTTAATTGTTTTTATCTTTTTATTGAATTCAAATTGTTATAAGCCGCCCAGAGACCTTTGGGTAGTGTGGGCAGCATATAAGTTAAATAAATAAATAAATTAAATAAATAACTATATGCAACTGGATTTCAGCCATGATTTAGCACATACTTCATGAAGCAAATAAAAAGTCATAGTGTGTATTCAGGTAATGGAACAAGAGGCAACCCACTAACATGAAAGCATGGAAACCTCTTGACATTACTGAGTTGAAGGCATACATGGACCTACTCCTGGTGGGAATGTATCATTGACAATATAACTTGGAAGAACTCTTACATCAGCTGTGTCTCAGTGTGTTGGGGTGTTGCTATTTCAGAGCAGTGATGAGCTTGGAGAGGATTTTTGCACTTGTAAGGTACTTGAGGTTCAACAAGGAAACATGAGTAACAGAGAATCACTGGTAAACTAGCTGTTTGCTTTGAAAGTGGTGCACCCAAGAGCTGTCAACGGCTGCCAGTATATGCCAAGTAAATTAGGCAAATATGGAACAAAAGAGTGGTGTTGTTGTGATGCTAACACACCATATTCTCTGAAGGAAAACACTTTCTCAGGAGAAATCTGGGTATCACAGGAAGCCTGGCTTATTTTCACAGTGTGGTGACAAAACTGACTGAAACATATTTCCACACTGAATGAACTGTGGTGGAAGATACTTTTCTCCAAAGACCTGCAAACCAAAAACCTATCATATGCTGACATCATTCAACAGAAAAAGCCACACATCTCCAGCTGTTATCTCCGCACCAGAGAAATAGATGAGAAAACCTGCAGAAAGTGCACTGGGTGTGGGAAATTTGCTTGCATTGACCACTGCAGCATTAAAGTGACGTGCTTTGTCTGTCCGTAGGATGCCCGACACAAAGAATGGACCTCTTTATGGGATACTCCCCATATATTTAGCACAGTGGGACCCACTAAGTTCCTGTAGACTATTTCTTTAAATTCAAAGAACCTTCAAACGTGGCATCAGCAATGGAGGGAGAGTCGTGTTTTTCTTCACCCACAAGGACATAGGTGCTATCCATTAGGCACTCCTGTCTTGCAACCACATGCCATTCAGCACTCAAAGCAGCAATGGACATTCAGATAGCGGTAACAGCAGCAATTTCTCTGAAACAAGACATGGTACTTTGAATATTGGAACAAATGTAGATTCCCTGGAGTGTAAACACTGTCTTGATCAAAGCCACAACTGTACAATTATGGCATATACTGAAAGTGCCTGAAATGAACCACATTATACCCTATAAAAGCAATCATACATAGTTTGAAGGGGGGGGGGTTAAAGCAATTAGCATGAACGCTCTGTGTTGTGGTCTCCTCATCTTCTACAATTCAAACATATTTTGTCCTTTTTACCATACCTACAGCATAATTTGCAACATAATAAGAATTTCACTTTCCTGGGAGGCTAAAGCAATCGAAGTCAGTCTCTCTTAGATTACCAAAATCTGTGTTATCACTAGGAGAAGCAGAAAGGTAAAATGTAGCAGAATGCTATTCTTCTGGGACAAGCCATAATTAGAAATGAATTAGGTGGAGACACTCTATTTATAGCTGATAGTAGGTAAGGTTTGTATTCGTCTTCAGCATTGAATACAGGAGGCCATCTATCAGCTCCAACCTCTTGAAGTGTTGAAAAAAACTAACAGATCACACTCCCCCTTTTAAATGTAACTTTAGAGTGCTTGCAGTCCTCCTGTGTCTTAAAAGGCTTCCAGTTGCATTGTGCCTGAGTATGGAGGATAAGATTATTTTTTTTTACCCATGTGAGTACTTGGCCGTCAGGAGGTAATGACAGTAATTACAAATCCCTCCTTTCTTGATAGTCACTAGTAATTTTCATATCACTCTCAAATGTGGCAAGGAAAATATTTGAGATACCAAAGCCACGGATTCTAGTCCTTCTCAGCAACATGCACCCCTTCAGCCTTGCACCAATGGTGTGTGGTGTGCCTATTAAGCATGGACTGGGGTTTTGGATCCAGACCCATGACTGCACCAAACTGATTCCTGAGTGGAAGAGGAATATCACATGGTTCAGGTGTTGCCTCGTGCTGCTACCTGGTGCCATGGTGCCAGTGCTGAAGGAACTATCAGGTTGGCAGCAAGAGGGTGTTTTTATATCACAAGCATGTTGCAGTTTTTTGAAGTAGAAGTAACTCTTTTGATTGCTTCAAGACATTTAATTTAAAAAAAATTTGTAACAGTAACTTCTTAGAACTGTAATGGTAAATGATTACATTTCAAAAGTAATTATTCAAGGTCTAGATGGTCCATGAATATCAAAAAGTCCTGACATTTTGACCTTGTGAGCTCTGGTTCCACAGAGGTGAATTAAAAAATGCCTCAGGTAGCTATCTGTATTCTCTTATTTGTTCTTTCTAAAGTACACGGCTCTGCACTTAACTTATCAATTCCCACCATCCATCCACCATTTTTCTCTTGGTACAGTGTTTTCTTTCCCCATGACTTCCCACTCCTTTTCATCCCTCCTAGAAACATTGTTTATTTTTGCTTTGTTCCAGCGGCAGAGTTTAAGTTCATGATGATAGCCTCCTCATTGAAAGCTGTCAGTTAGTCCTCAAAATAAACAAAAAGGTCCAGCAGATGATATTTTTTTACATATTTCTTAAGGATTTGTTAAAGAAAAGAGGGTTCCTATGAAAAGAAGGAAAATAGATTTTTAAAGAGGTGTTTGGATACGAATACCCGTAAATTCCATGCTCCTTCTGCACCAAGTGCTATCTGTTAAGAAGAGCCCTCTTCTGTTTGTGCTTGACTGTCCACCGATGTCAGCAATGTTTACATACCTAGGCTGTTATTATTATGATCTCCTTTGTGAAGCTTATTCCCTGGTCAACTTTTATAAAAAGCAAACAGGGAGCTTACTTTGATATCACCTTGAATTATTATCTCCTGCCACTTCCCATCCTTCACATATCCAAGGTGAAGGGAAGCCCTGTTCACCTAACAGATGGGAAGATTTCTGTTGTGGGACCTGTCCCCTTCCACATGTTCAGAAAAGGCAGTAAATAAAAGGAAAACCAAAAGGAACTCCAAGCCGTAGGACTGGCTTTCCCCTTCCTAAATTGGGGAACCTTCTGGCAAGTGGACCAAGCAGATGGGCAGTGAACAGGCTGTGTTATATCGAAGGGGGACCTAATCTTTAATAAGTCTCAAGGAAAAGAGTTACAGTACATTAAAAGCAAAAAGTTAATGGAAGATAGAAAAATCATAGAGACAGCTCTCTAGGCACAACATTTTTAAAAATGGTACAAGAACAAGAAAACACAATACAGACATGTTGGATAATCAGCACCTCAAGAAACCTGATTGACTGCTATCCAGTCTTTCCTGGTATATAGGCTGCTGCATAATGACACAGATGAACCTGTTGTCATGACACCCCTTATTGCACCTGCAGAGAGATTGTGGCTAAGAGACTATGGCCCATTGCCCCAAACCACCCAACTCATCCATGCTGGGTTTATGTTGTGAACCAGGCAGCTCGCAGGTCATGCTCTAAAACTCAGTGCCTTACAAGCTGTCAATAAATGGCTGTCTTATTCCTCTACATATTAAAAAACAAAAGCAAAAATAAAAACAAAATTATTGCGGCACCATAAAGACTATTAATCAGTGGGAGCTTTCATGGATTACTATCTACTTCCTCAGACATGCCCTCCTTCCTTCAAGTTTCACTTCACTCTCTATGGAAAATATGCTACCCACAAGAAAATGAACAAACAACACATATTGTTACACTTCCCATCTATCAAGTTGGCTTCAGGCAACACATACCTAGAATGATCTCACCCCACATATTTAGTCCTGATTTCAGAGAGCATTCCACTGTTTATTCAGTGTACGTAAAGTGTGCTCAAAAGGTTAAAAACATGTTTCTAACATTCTGGTTTACATGTCAGATTTTTCGAAACCTAAAGGATAATACAAAAGTCTGAAAGTTCAGATGATAATCACCCCATTAATATTCCCATAGAGCTCATTAAAATGGCAGCACATTGTTATGGTGCTAATAATACAACACTCTTCACACACACACACACTTTCTCTGTGTGTGTCTCCCTCCCCCTCCCACAAATCTCCCCTTTACAAAAGGTTATAGATTTATGGGAGCCAGAGTAGCTTTGGTGACCATTAAATCAATCTCACCTCACATCCTTTCAAAAGTGTGAAATGAATTTTGAGTGATACTGATTACAGTGACTGTAGCCTGGCTCTAGTTAAACCTAATTACAATTTCATGCCGTATTGCACTCCATTATTGTTTCCAGGTAATGTGGCCTCTTTCTCTCTCTCTCTCTCTCTCTCAAGCAACAGCCTTTACAGAGACAGATACTTGTTAATGAATAGAAAGTTTGGGGAGGGGATGGGGAGTGATACAGTCTCAAATGACCTCTTTTGCATTGTAAAAAGATATGGGGAGTGATAAATACACTAGGATGTGCTATTATCCATTATTCAGTTGTACAATTAGTGAACACCTGGCGTTGGGAAAGGAAGACAGCTATTTGTTTCCCTTCTGAATTAATGTTGATTGCCCAAAAGACCCCACAGAGCATTCCAATTTCCCCTTGTTGGGGGTGGGCTAGGAGGAGTAGGGCCCACGACCAAACAACAACAAAAACAGGCAACTTAATATGCAAATGTTTTACAGACTGGATTTTATAAAGATTCTGGTTTGGATATATTCATGGATTAAACATAAAGAGATTGATACTAGATACGGAATGTCGTTGTGATTCAAGAGGGCAGAGAATACTCAGATATAAACATCTAAATGAGAAAATTATTCCTAGGCATTCTCAACAAAAAAAAAGAAACATATGAAGATATGGATAGAAAAAATTGCCTGACAATAGAGTCTGCCCACAGGTCAAATGTAATTCAATATAGCCTTCAGTGATTGGTACAGGCTCTCCAGAGCTTCAGCCTCAGACTTTCATAGGCTGCCAGGAAGAGAGTTGCCATAGGGATAAAGGTACCCCGTCCCCCCCCCTTTTTTTAAAAGCAAAACATGGGATCTGGGTGCAAAGCAGGTTTCTTTCTATTGCTTGAAGATAGGCTCAGTGCCCTCCAGCAAATGATTTATCTTTCCCATTTTTCCCCCTGTGCGCTTTATATGAGCAACTTATATTTTTGTTGTTGTTAAGTTTCTTAATATAAAGTATGTAATGAATTCTGTAATGTCGGTATATATTTGGCTATATTTATATTGACTTTTTGGTATATGTGGTTCTTTTTTGGGGTGGGGGATATTTTACATATATTGTAATATTATTCTGTACTCTATGTGTTATGATATATTCATGTTGTACTCTTTAATTATAGTAACTGATAACGTATTTGTTTTCTTGAATTGCTCTGCACACAATGTCTTGTGGAAAATGCAGTACACAGAAAATTATCTACAGTTTGTATGATGTACCAATTCTAGAAGTTAAGACCTAAACTTGAACGATAACTGCGATCAATTCTAAAGCTCAGCATTTAGGATGACAGTACAAAAATTGTGCCTTTAAATAGAAGCCAAACATTCAGGCAGCTATGTTTATCCATCTCTCTCTCTCTCTCTCTCTTTACTCATATATACACATTTTTCTATGTATACATGTGTGTGAGTACACACATGCACACAGACACAATTTATAATCTCTTTTCTCTCCAGCTACTGTGAAGATTGTACCTAATCTCAGAGGCAAAATGTTAATGTTTCTGCTAATTGTAAACTCCCAGTTATTTAATCTGAAGTAGGAAATGTTTTCCCCTTCTTGGATGCACATCTTAACATGATGAAGGGGTTTGACTGTGTCAGAGAAGCCAAGAGCAGTGCCGACAGGAGGCTAGACTCCATTATGTGCCTGGACTCCTATCAAGGTCACCCGGGGTCACCCAAGGTGGAGTGGTCACAGCTGAGGCACCAGACACAGATTTATTCACCCTTTTAAGGAGTAATGGCCACATCAGCAGAAAAGAGATGCCAAGGAGTACAGCAACTATAGGACCATTGCTCTAACTTCCTATGCAAGCAAAGAGATGCTCAAGGTATTGCAACAAATGCTTTTACCTTATGTGGAGCAAGAAATGCCTGATGTTCAAACTGGATTTCAAAAAGGAAGAGGTGCTTAAGATCATATTGCAAATATCCTCTGGCTACTGGAGCTCATCAAAGAATATCTGTGCTTTATAGATCATAGCAAAGTTTTTGTGTGGATCATGAGAAGCCTATGGGCTGTTCTGAAAGAAATGGGTATACTTCAGGACTTCATTGTCCTGATGCATAACCTGTATTTGGGACAAGAAGCTACCGCTAGGACAGAATATGGAGAGACAGAATGGTTTCCTATAGGCAAAGGTGTCAGACAAGGGAGCATTTTATCCCCTTACCTGTTCAATCCGTATGCAGAACATATCATACAGAAAGGATGGATTAGATTCAGATGAAGGAGGAGTGAAAATTAGTGGAAGAAACATCAATAATTTATGCAGATCTTACTGGCAGAAAGTAACAATGACTTGAAACAACTTATGGAGAAAGTGAAAGAAAGGACTGCAGGACTGCAGTTGAACATGGAAGGCAAAAATCAAGACTATAGAAGAACTATACAACTTTAATGCTGACAATAAAGAAATTTAAATTGTTAGAGATTTTGTTCAATCTTCAATCCAAATGGAGACTGCAGCCAAGAAATCAGAAGAAGACTGAGATTTGGAAAGGCAATAATGAAGGAATTAGAAGAGATAATCAAATGTAAGGTTGTATCACATGAGATCAAGAGCAATATCATCCATATTCTTGTATTCCTGATTACTATGCATCAGTGTGAAAGCTGGACAGTGAAGAAAGCTGACAGGAAAAAAAAAGATTTGTTTGAAATATGGTGCTGGAACAGAGCAGCGTCCTAGGATCAAACCTGAACTATTTCTGGAGGCAAAAATGATGAAACTGAGGATGTTCTACTTTGAGCACATCATGAGCAGGCAAGATTCTATGGAAAAGACAATAATGCTGGGCGAAGTCAAAGGCAGAAGGAAAAGAGGAAAACCAAATATGAGATGGATTAATTCCATCAGGGAAGCAATGGCCATGGATGCGCAGATGCTGAGTGGGGCTGCTGAGGACAGGACTTTCTGAAAATCTCTCATTCATAGGGTTGCCATATGTCAGAGGCAACTTGGTGGCACATAACAACAACAACAGGAAATGTTTTATTTCTGAAAAAATGTCCCAGCTGATAACATCAGTCGTACATGGCATAACTTACAGAAACATTATTTCTATTGCAGAGTTTTGAATTTTAGTTAAACCCTCTAGCTGTGCATCAGAAGTGCAGGGATTCACAGAGCAGAATTAGCTTCAAGTTCCCCAGTTTAGTCTACCCCTTTTTCTCAGTAATTAGCACTTACAGTATCAGTAACATAATCTAGTGATTATGAATTCAAAACTGCAGACTATTTAAAAAAAATCCCCTCTCCAATTCATTTATATCTCAGCTTTCTTTATCATGGAGGGTATGTATATATAGCCACCCATTCATGTGTTCTCCGCTAGACTTAACATAGCTTCAGCAGGTGTCTATATCATACTGTATGTTTCCAAACCTAGTCTGATATTACTGATAGAGCATCAATATATATATAAAAAATATTCATCCCTAAAAGATATTTTCACTCATTTAAGAACACCCGGGGTGGCACTTGCAGGGATAATGCCATTATATAATTTAGTTACTGAGTGGCACTGAACTTAGTGGAATCTAGTTGATTAGTTGACTGTGTGCCATCAAATCAATTCCAACCTGTGGTGACTGTTGCCAGGGCTTCCTAAGTATAAAGTTCTCAGAAATGGTTTATTAGTCTCTTCTGCTGGTGGTGCTCTGGGACTCAGCAGCTTGCTCAAGTCTACACTGGCTGGCTCTTCTCTCAGGAAGCATCTTGAGGAATCAAACCCCTGACCAGGTATTCCGCCTCAGTAAACTTATGCAGACAGGTAGCTGAATCTAAGAGGAGTTCAAAGGTTTCCAAAGACTAGAGCTGGCCCTTTAAAATAAATTGAACTTTCCTTACTTGTAATTTACAAATATTTTTCATTCCAACATACTGCTTTAATAGAGAGTCAGGGCTGATATTGGATTTAGCCCTGTGTCTGCATTGTTCTTGTTGGAGAGAAACAAAACAATTCTTGTCTACCTTCCTAATTGATGTGTTCTAAATCTTCCATGGTAAACTTCTTGGTCTCCTATGTAACAACAATGTGATAATAACGATCACATGTCACCAAGTCAATTCTGACTTAAGACGACCCTTTTCAGGGTTTTCCAGGTAGAAAATACTCAGAAGTGGTTTACCATTCCCTTCTTTAAGCAAAAGCAAAAACAAAACAGAACACATTTTCAAGCTAAGAGTTTCACTTTATGCATTTATGAAGCAATAAAGAACAGGCAAACTGAGTCTCCAAATCTATCCGTAGAAATACCTTTGTGAAGTGGAGATGAAATCAGGTCTAATTCTGCAAAACTAGGTTCCAAGTCCTCAGCTTGAATTAATAATATGAATAGAAGATTTTTGCATGGACAAGTTATCTCTTTATAATGCTAAATATACCCTCTGCTGCATACCCGGCTATTTCTTGACTCCCGTTAGTATCATACAGTAAAAAAATAAAATAAAACCTGAGAAAAACTGAATTAAAATATTTCCTTTAATGCTAAAGTCAGTCCTATGAGTGCATGAGGGAAATACACACAGAGAGAGAGAGAGAGAGAGAAGGAGGGAGGGAGGGAGAGGGATTTGATTCTTTGTCTTGCAGGTAATGTCATGATTCATCTATACGCAATTCATTCTTGTTGTTACACAGTTGCTATGGGAACAGTTTTCTTTCAAGTAGCAAGTAAATTGCTGAGAAGTACATCTCATTTTGATTATACAAACAGCACACAAGTAAATACCCAGTTTTCACAGGCATAAACATTTCATTTATCCTACGTTCTCTCTTCAAAATTAGTTATTCAGTAAACGCCTAGAATTTGCATTCTGTTTGTGTTTTTCAGGCTTTTATTTTATTCTTATTTTAAAAAAAGTATTTCTTCATAAATTCATCACTTAGTCCAAAGCTGATCTCATACATGTGGGACTATCTAAAACAGTGGTTTTTACACAGAACAAATCTTCTTCTCACATTTCAAAGCCAAAGTGAAAGGGAAGAGGGTGTTAGGTTTTTGTTTTTTAAACCATTCATCAGCTGCCTCAAGTTCCTCTATAGGGGCAAAGGTGAGGAAGAAATAAAATAAAATAAAAACATGTTTTTTAAAAAATATTGAGAATTTTTGGGTGTCCATTTTATCCAACAACTAAAAAAAAGTTGAGCAAAGAGATTAAAGTTGCAATCCTGTCACTGATTGATCTGAAGGGCCCTGTGATGCAGAGAGGTGTTACTCTGCTTGCACAGAAGGAAGAGGCCCACTGGCTGAGTGGTGGTCTTGTGGGACACCTGTGGAAAGGCACCATCCTGTCCTCTGGCAAATAATTGCTAGCATGCTTGGAAAATTGTGACAGCTGGAGCAGGCAGGACAGGTGCAGAGATAGGCTTTGTAAAACGCTGAGGAGACTTTCCCCTCTCCTTGACATGTGTAAGGAGTGTGGACCAAAGGTTCTATTCAGCGCCCCTCGGGGTGACAGAAACCACTCAGATATCTAAGGACTGGACTGTGGACCGGAGAGCTCTGGAAAGAGTATATCTTGCCTGGAGGGAAATGGAACCACTCCAGGGCACATCTGAGGTGGGCCTGCCATACTCATGGGAGCCACAGGTGGAATAAGGTTGTGGGAGACCAAGCAGGTGGATCAGACCACTAATGAAGTATTTCTTGCCCGTCTCCATCCCACTTAGCCCTTCGATAGCCTCCTGTCCGTGGAGAGCCTTGGAGAGTGCACAGATGTCTAGTGGTTAATGTGCACTGAAGTAAGAGAAGGTCTGATGCTGCATGATACATACGATTGGAACATGGAATGTGAGATGTATGGATCAAGGCAAGCTCAAAACCGTGAAACAAACATTGTAATACTTTGACTGAAATGCAGTAGTAAGTCAACACTACAGTAGGCTCACTGAATCAATGGAATTTACAGAGGGATTGACTCACCAAATCCCCATTGATTCAATGTGCCTACTCTAATTGTAACTTACTACTGGATTTCAGCCGGTGTGCAAGTCAGCTAAATTGGACTTGAAGAGGACATTTTCAATCAGACAATTACAAAGTATTTTACTCTCTGGCAGAGGCAAATTCAAAAGAAATAGTGTGGTTCCAATAAGTGAGGCAAGATGCAGCACAAGCAGTTATAGATATAATGTGAAGTCTGACTGGACAACATCATTCAGACTTCTTGGAAAACCTATCAACACAACTATCATTCAAGTCTGTTTTCCAATTACCCATGCAGTGTGGAAAACTTCTGCCTAAATGTTGTAGCTGCATTCTGTTCCAGTGACGTGCACACACTCCTGGCAGGAAGTGGCAGCTGCCAGCGGGCGGGGTAACCCCTCATTCTGCCCTTTCGCTTAGAGGTAGAGCATAAGATCAAAGAGTTATTTCAACCAATCCTAGTGGCGATTAGGTAACTAGTATCCTATCTGAATTCTAACAACATACTATGTAACTCATGCTAAGTCAATAAATAGAGTTCTCAGGGCGTTGCCTTGAGGCTCCGCTGGCTCGGACATCTGCTTGTCGACTCCTTTGTTCCTTCTCTAAGGCAATTAACCTTCCTTTGTTCCGTGATCACCCACAATGCAGAATATTTAGCTGAAAGTTTTTATGCAGGTGTCTAGGAGGAAGTTGATCACACATCAAAACAGAACGTGCTGTTAATCATAGGTGACTGGAATGCATAAGTAGGAAACAAAGTAAAATCAAACATTGATAGAGAATTTGATCTAGTAATCATAAATGAAGCAGAGAAGTGACTCATTGGCTGAAATCCAGTTGCTCAGCATAATAAAATCAGTAACTTTCAATCTGCTCCTGCTCAGCAAATGAAGAGTCCCGGACACAATTCTTGGTTTCACACATGCATGGTGGTTTGGTGCATCTGTGCATACCCCTGTGTATCCTAGCAGGGACTTTTTATTTGTCACTTAAATGTTCTTACACTAAGAAACAGGATTTCAGGCATTGAATTTTGTGCAGCCAACAGTCTGTTGCAAATACATGCTTCATACAGCCTAACACAGGGGTCCCCAACCCCCAGTCTGCGACCTGGCAGCAGTCTGTGGCCTAGGCAGCGGACACAGATCTCCTGCCCCCCCGCAGCGCCCCTGCGAGCGCGCACTGTGCGAATGCACGAGTGCGCTCCACCCCTGCAAGCGCGCTGCATGCATGCGTGCAAGCGCCCTCGCAAGTGTCATCATGAGCATGCGCACAAGTGCTCTCCGCCCCCTGTGAGCATGCTGCATGCATGCACTTGAGCGCCCCCGCGAGCACCACTGCATGCATGCGGGTGTGCACACTCCACACCCCCATGAGCATGCCACGCCCCCCACGCAAGTGTGCCACACCCCCAACCGGTCCGCGGTTGGGAACCACTGGCCTAACAGACAAATGTAGATGTGGATGTTACCAGATGACCAATAAAGAAGTCAAATAGACTATGTTACTGGAAGCAGAAGCTTTATTCCATCTGCCAGAAGAAGACCGGGAATGAAGTGTTGTACAGACTGGGAATTATTAACATCAAAAATTAAAATAAAGTTAAATAAAAAGAATACTGCCAGAGATAATCACTTGGTGATTATCTGGTTGGAAACATCCTATTCCAATCTGAGACAAATAGAGGAATCAGTGCTGCTTTTGCAAGTTCCTGTAAGGACAGGATGATTGAGTCATGGTAAAATCATCAGTACATACTCTTTGTTAATTATTTAGCCAACACAAGGAATTTAGAGAAGTCATGAGAAATTATAAGACGTACAAATAAGGGAGTGTGGCGAAATGCCTACAGGTGACGTCATTCCTGCCTGTCAGTCACAGGAGCTCTAGAGGGAGGAGCCAAGGATAGAGCAGGAGGGGCGGAACCACAGGAGGAGTTAGACAGTTAGACAGACAGTTAGACAGTTGGAACCTGAGGAAGGGAGTTGAGAAGTGGGAGCTTAGAGAGAAGAGAAGAATTAGAGTGATCTGAGGAGAGAGTTAGGGAAGTGAATTAAGACCAAGGTTATTAGAGTGAACAAGCAGGAATGACAACACCTAGAATAATAGAGATATTAAGTGATTGAAAGTATATACCACAAGCCTGAATATATGCCCCGTCCTACCCAAACTTAATCAGACCCCTGTTACAGTGACTACGTGATTTACTTTGTGAAATGATTAATAATAAAAGGTTATCTGTTATTCAAACCAACTGATTCTGTAGTTCAATAAACCTGGCAATTGGCAGCACATGTGTCTAACACTCAGAGGTGGTATTGAGATAATAATACCTGGTGACAAGTGAGAAGAATCAAGAGGGAGAGAACCTTTGTGAGGGCCACAACAAACACAGCCACAAGGGCGATCCCCACAAGTGGTGGCAGCGGTAACGGGATACGAAGTGAATCCCCACAAGAGGTGTGAATTCCACAAGTGAAGGGATTCAAGTAGAAATCCAGTGAGCCAAAAGAAATAATAGTCCAGCAAGAAAAGCCATTGAATTTTCAGAGCTAAGGAGAACTATTAATCAGTCAGAGAGACGTGTGTGAAGGAGTAGTGAACCCTCTGTTTAGGGAATAACTTAGGGACTCCAGGTCACACAACGTAGAAGGACTGAAATAGTAAAGCAAAGCTCTGAGGGAAAATTCAAGGGGGGGTTTCAAATTACCTCACGGGTGAAGTGAAGTCCAGGCTAGCTTGGGACCCAAGCTCTAAGTGAGCTTTGCAGGGACAAGTGGAGGCCGAAGGGACAAAGAACTGAGGTGATTGAACAGTAAAGGCTGGGACCATTACTAAAGGCAAATATTTCTGTTTATTCTCTGTGGCCAAGAGCAAAAAGAGACGTTGTATCAGGCCAAGGGACTGGCTGAGGGCCAGAGGAGAAAAATAGTGTAACCAAAAACTCAGTAGCTGCCAGCAGAAAACTAATAGAAACAGTATCACTCTCTCTCTAACTCAAGAAAGGAAAAAAGCCGTTTGAATTGAGGCTTGTCTTTAGAGATTCAAGCAAATCATTAATAAAGATGCCTACCAAGAAAGGAAAGGGGGCAAAAGAGGCATCATTACAGCCACAAGATTTACCTCGTGAGGAGGGAATCTTAGAGCTGGAGGAGGAGGATGAAATTGTAATCCAGGAGGGTAATACCTCAAGGGAGGAAACTGCCTCAAGGGGCGAGGTTGCCTCAGGGGAGGAAACCGCCTCAAGGGAAGAAGTAGGTGTCTCAAGGGGAGAATCTACCTCACTAGAGTATCAAAAATGGAAATTTGGAAAAGAGTTAGAATTTAAAAAGGAGCAAGCATTGCAAGCATTTAAATTAAAAGAGTTAGAATTTAAAGCCCAAGAAAGAGAAAGAGAGACTGCAATAAGGGCGGAGACTGCAATAAGGGCGGAGACTGCAGCCCAGGAGATTGCCCTGAGGGAAAAAGAAATGAATTTTCAGTTGGAAATGAGGCGAATGGAGCTAGCAGAAGCCCAAGCTAATAATAATAACAACACCAACACAAATTCTGAGGGGGGATGCTTATCGAAAGCAGACCTTAAGAAGTTCCCTATATATAGGACAGGTGATAACCCCGAAGCCTTCATGATCCTGTTCGAACGCTCGTGCTGGGACTTCGGTGTTGAAGGACCAGAAAGAATGGTAGTAATGAGGTCTCAGATTAGCGGTGAAATGGCCGAAATCTATGCCCAAATGCCAGAAGAGGTGGCTAGGGACTACCAAGAATACAAAAAGATGGTCTTCCTACACTTTGGCATCAATGCAGAAAACCTAAGACGGAAGTTTAGAGCATTGATCAAAAAGCCAGATGAATCCTACTCCCAACTGGGAGCAAAAATGACTAAATATCTTGACAAATGGCTGGAACAGGCAGAAGTTCAGACCCTAGAGGAAATGAAAAATATAATAGGGCTTGAACAATTCCTCTCAGTTCTACCTGGGGAACTGAGGTATCTGGTGACAGACAAAAAGCCGAAAAATATTAGGGAAGCCAGTGAAATGGCGGACCATATAACACATATAAGAAACCCAAGATATTCTGAGGTAAAAATTGGAGGAAAAACCTGGGAGGATAGAAAAAAGGAACCCAGAGAGTACCTCAGGAACCAACAGGCAGTTGGAAACCATTTTAAGGGCCAAACCTCAGAGCAGAGCCAGCAGAGATATAAGAACTGGGAAGGAAAGGGAGATAAGTCCCCAAGTTTGGAACAAAGAGTCTCTAGATCCTGCTTTGGCTGTGGGGAAAAAGGACACTTCATAGCTCAATGTGCTAAGAATAGGGAGTTTGGGCAACAAAAAGTGAATTTGCCTAAGAAAGTATACTGCATACAACAGGATAAAGCACCGACAGGGGCAGTTGAAGTGGGCGCCATAGCAACCCCAGTTACTGCTAGAGCAGAGAGCCCAGAACAACAAGAACAACAACTCCCAATAGCTAAAATTCTCCATTGTTATTTGATTGAAAATAACCAGGAACTTGTTAGATGTTCTGGGGATGAGATTTATATAAATGAGACCAAATATCTAGCTCTAAAAGACTCGTGCTCTCAGGTGATGTTATGCCATCCAGAAATAATCCCTCCAGAATATATATTGAAAGATGAAAGCCTAACAGTCAAAGGAATTGGGGTAGAGATAATTACGTTACCAGTGGCGAAAATACCGATAAAATATCAAGGGTGGACTGGGATGTGGAAAACAGGAATTACTGATCAATTACCAGCTCCATGCCTAATAGGGATAGATCTCTCTGAACATGTCAAGAGTGTTTTAGTGAATACGCGCTCACAGAAAGAAAATAAAGAAATATCGGAAGAAAGACATGAATTCCCTAATGAACTAATAAGAGGGAACGATGAGATAGCCGATTTAGTAACCATGAGGAATCCAAACAAGAGTACATTTAAAAAGGAACAAAAAGCAGATTCTACCTTGGAACAATACTTTAAAATGGTTAGCGAAGGACCAGTAAACCCTGAGAACCCCGAGAGGTACTTTGAGGAAAAAGACTTTTTATATAGGGAGAACTTAATAAATCCCAGGAGGAGGGGGAAGAAATTTAATGGAACCCTCATGCGTATGATTAGGGCATACACTGCAGGAAATCCCAATAATTGGGACCACAAATTACAACAATTACTGTACGCTTATAGATCTGTACCCCAGGAAAGCACCGGGTTCAGTCCTTTCGAACTGTTGTTTGGGCGGAAGGTGCGGGGACCCCTAGATTTACTCCGACAAAATTGGGAGGAACTAGAGGAGGAGCAAGATCCTGAAACAGTAATTCAATACGTAGATAACTTAATGAACACCTTGCAGAAATCTCTAAAGATTGCAGCAGAGAATTTACAGGGCCAACAAAAGAAACAAAACCTAGGGTATGACAAAAAGGCCAGAGAGAGAACATTCAATCCTAGAGATGAGGTTTTGGTGTTAAAACCTGTCCAAGGAGATAAATTGCCAGTAAACTGGGCAGATTCTTGTAAAATAAAATCCAAAAGGAGTGAAATAACTTATATTATTCAGGAGGAAGGAGAAGCCGGACAAATAGTGGTACAGGTTAAGAGGATTGAACCGGACCATGGGAAAGAAAATAGTGAAACATGCACAATGAGACAAGTGCCCAGAAAGAAATATGAAAGGCAATACTGGGAAGGAAGAAGTATACTCTATAACTGGGAGAAAATAATAATAAGCTTTACTCTGCTCATGAAACTAATAATAAAAGCAAGAGTAAAAGTTTTAATAAGGATAGCAGGCTATTGGATAGGTATAGCCTCTCCTTTAGAAAATTTAAAAGTTAAAAGAAAAGCTGAGAGGATCCGGAGGTCGAGCGGAGGCCAGGAGACCATCGGGAAGGTGCAGACTGCAGGGATGGCCGATCATGTTGTAGGAGGTCCAGAGTTCGGGAGGGACTACACCATCGTCGCTGACGCTAAAGAGTCCAGATTCGAACCAGGAGCCGTGCTGTGCCGAGAGAAGGACAAAGGGAACCTGCACCAGGTGGCTCTGAGCAACAAGAAACTCCAGGCAGGTGAGAGACATTGGCTTAACAACGTGAAAGCGAACTTAGTAAATGGAAGGACATTGCCAAGACTGAAGTCTTACGTGGGAGGGATGAGATTCATCCTTGGGACAGATTCATTTCCTCTCATGGAGGTACAAACTGTGAAATCCTATAAAAACAAGCTTGCAAAATGGACTAGGAACTTGCAAGATTTTGAATTTGAAATCCGCAGAAAAGGAAAGACTCACAAGATGGTTGCTGAAGCCTGGTCTCGAAGACTTAATAAAGAATAAACAGACAACAAAATGTAATGAAATGAAATAAAGAGTTCTATTTCTGTATAAATAAAAGAGAAAAAAAATGTGATAAAAAGGTGATAATATGTTTAGTTATGAAATGTATTAATAAAGATATGCAAGTACAACTGTAATTGAAATTTCCTGCGAAATGAACTAATGGTAAGCAATGAAAATACATTGAATGAGTTGAAACTGTTGAATGAGTTGCACCGCACTAGTTAAGTAAGTATAAATGTGATTTAAAAATGTAAAGTATTAGGAATATTATTAATACATGTTGCAAACTGTTTTATGTTGTTCATGGAGCAAACTACTTTAAGTTTTGCTCCCTGAAACAAACTTTTTAAGGGGGAAGGTGTGTGGCGAAATGCCTACAGGTGACGTCATTCCTGCCTGTCAGTCACAGGAGCTCTAGAGGGAGGAGCCAAGGATAGAGCAGGAGGGGCGGAACCACAGGAGGAGTTAGACAGTTAGACAGACAGTTAGACAGTTGGAACCTGAGGAAGGGAGTTGAGAAGTGGGAGCTTAGAGAGAAGAGAAGAATTAGAGTGATCTGAGGAGAGAGTTAGGGAAGTGAATTAAGACCAAGATTATTAGAGTGAACAAGCAGGAATGACAACACCTAGAATAATAGAGATATTAAGTGATTGAAAGTATATACCACAAGCCTGAATATATGCCCCGTCCTACCCAAACTTAATCAGACCCCTGTTACAGTGACTACGTGATTTACTTTGTGAAATGATTAATAATAAAAGGTTATCTGTTATTCAAACCAACTGATTCTGTAGTTCAATAAACCTGGCAATTGGCAGCACATGTGTCTAACACTCAGAGGTGGTATTGAGATAATAATACCTGGTGACAAGTGAGAAGAATCAAGAGGGAGAGAACCTTTGTGAGGGCCACAACAAACACAGCCACAAGGGCGATCCCCACAGGGAGGTACCTTATTGTACTGACAAGAAGATTGAGCGAGTAGGCCTAGGTAGTAAGAAGGAAGGAACTTAATGGTTCAGTTAGAATGACCACAGGGAGGTTAGGAAAAGGGAACATATACCAAATAAGGATAGAAATAAACAAATACAGAAAAGTTTAAATGGTTCATTTCTTGATTTATAGTTTTGAGTTTAACTTGATTCAGACTTCTCACTTTCCATGTTCTAATTATGTGTGTTGTGTGCCATGGGGCTTTCCCTGGACCTCAGCACACCAGCCACTAGACATCCTTTTGGCTTTAATCTAATTGCTTCATTAGCAACAATGTTATATGTACTTGCCCTGTGCTCTTCCCTGGAAGCTGACAAATTCCTTCCAACCTAGAAGTCTCATCTTCTGACATTTTCTCTTGCTTCATTTTGTGTTGTCTCATGATAGGTTTTTGAAAGAAGTAATCACAAGCATTTTCGTATTGCTTTTTTCTGCACATTACTAACAAGAGTTAGTTTGAGTTTCACTGCCGTTGTCTGAGAAAAATCCTCTCTAATGCCACTACTGCTGCAGCCCAGTAGCAGCCCTTCAGGAGTTTCTATGCCCCTATTAGCCTTGGAACTATAACCTCTCTTCTGCTGATGTGTCCATTAATCCTAAAGAAGCTGGGTGCATTTCAATGTTGTGTCTCAAGTTTTGACCATTCACCTGGGGTGACCTTGCTAGGAGTCCAAACTTGTTACCCCATCTAGCTTCCTGAAGGCACTGCTTTCAGCTTCCATGATACACTCAGACTCCCTAGCCCCATTAAAGTTTGCATCCAAGAGTCGAGCTGAATGTTAGGAAGACAAAAACCATGACTACAGAAGAATAACAGAACTTTAATGTTGATAATCAAGAAAGTGAAATCATTAAAGATTTCCTATAATTTGGTATAATCATCAGTTGAAATGGAAACTGTAGCCAAGATATTAAAAAAGAACTGAAACACAGAAGTGGAGCAATGAAGAAACTGATTTGTTTCAGTATGAACTTTTGTGGAGAACAATCCAGTCCCCCAGACATTAGGAGTGGACTGAGGAAGTGGATTGTCATTCAAAAAAGCTAACTGAAATAAATCTGTTAATCTTTTAAGGTGTCACAATAAATATCTTTCTTTTTAGTCTTGTTTTGTTGTTGCTATACAGCATAGTTGTTCCCAGAAACACATGGCCTTCCTTTGACTTCCACGTATTTGCCATCTTTCAATCATCTGCTTGAAAAATAAAC
Organism: Intellagama lesueurii; assembly: GCA_037013535.1. Taxonomy (NCBI): domain Eukaryota; kingdom Metazoa; phylum Chordata; class Lepidosauria; order Squamata; family Agamidae; genus Intellagama; species Intellagama lesueurii. Next base: position 73,245,734 of record JBAJHW010000002.1, read on the forward strand.
ACAAATAAGCTACACAGGTTGATAGCTGGTACTGAAAAATGCCCAGGAAGCTGTTGAAAACATCCAGGAATAAGATTAGAAATGTGGCCACCAGTCCAATTTACATAGCTAATACTTGTTCCCTTGCATGACACACAATGGACTCTCCAAATGTTTGTGTCCACATTGTTTCTGCCCTTTATACCTCGTACCCCAGGTTTCTTCACGTTGTTTTTGTGACCTTTTTTCTTTTCTTTCTTTTTTAAGTGCTTTCCACTGAGATCTTGTGGTTTTCCCCCAATGTAGAAATTTTGTGTGTACTCTCTATAGAACTATGTAACATACATTGTGCGAATGACTTCAGCTTAACATACCGTGTTTCCCCGAAAATAAAACAGGGTCTTATATTAATTTTTGCTCCAAAAAATGCATTAGGGCTTATTTTCAGGGGGTGTTTTATTTTACAGTCATGTCATCTTCTGGTTGCTGCACAATGCTGCACAATGGTGGAGGGCGGGGTTTCACTTAACTAGGGCTTATTTTTGGGGTAGGGCTTATATTACGAGCATCTTGAAAAATCATACTAGGGCTTATTTTCAGGTTAGGTCTTATTTTCGGGGAAACAGGGTAGCTTGTTTGGATGACTGATTCAGCAACTGTGGTCCAGAAAGTTATCCTTCTGAGCTGTGTAAACTAAACATTGCAAATGGTGTCAAAATTGTGTCCAGCAATGCATTCCCACAGAGCAATGTACACAGGTTTATATCGAAGAAAGCTCCTCATTTATTTCATTTATTTCCCACCTTTCTCCTAAAAAAGGATCCAAGGCAGCTTACATAATTAAAAATACAATATTAAAAGCTAAAAACAGAAAATTACTCAAATATTTAAAAAAGAATTAATTGCATTTTATTTAAAATGTTAGGTAAGTGCACATAGGATTACAGTCATAGTCTCTCCTACTGTATTTAGTGTCATTATATAGAAACCTCAACACTTATGAATTCTGGACAACAGCTACAGAATCTGGTCTCTGCTTCTTAATTCATATCTTCTTTATTCATGTCAGAAGCATCATAGTACGACTGACAGAATGCAATACCAAATTAGGCAACAGCCTGTATACAAATGCATATACAAGTCGTTTACAAAAATAGAATAGTAAAGCTTAGATAAGCACATCAGATCATTTTTGCCCAAAACAGGTAATACCAAAAGCCTTTGGACAGCTAGCATCAAATCTTCCACAGCACATGTTGAGGGGCATAGAGTACAATGATATAGGTGTTCTTCTCTGTACTGGCAAAAAAACGATGTCATGAAAAAGCCCTGTTTTCTTATATCCACCTTGGTTCTGCCAACTCCAGTCTGTAGCCTATTAGGTGACTTCCAAGTAACCCAGTTCTCCATGTGACCAGAGACTAGACTTTCCTGGAGTTCCATCCATTTAAGAGGTGGATAGTTTTTCTTTCCACATTATTATGTGGAAAGAATTTGTTTGTGCACAACCGCAATAAATATTATTGTCTGAAGAAGTCCTTTAACCAAGGGAAATGTTAACAAATTCCACATTAACTGTTTGCTAGCAAAAGGAAGTTTGACACATCTCACACCCTATTTTCAAAATAAGATTAACTATTTTAGCATCATATGCATCACGTACTACACCCCTGCCTTAATTAATTAAGTAGTATTACACTTGAAATGTGGACTAATTACCCAGAAAGCATTAATCAATTTGTTAAGAACACTTGAGCAATAATGCAGATCTATTTACTCCTGGCCATAGTAAGATTTAAGCTGCAGAACCATAATCTACTTATTGATACAAATACCTCCTCCCCTTTAGTTAATTTAAGGAAAACATTGTCAAAGTACCCTAGGATGAAAGGGATGATAAATAATTTTTAGACTCAACACTGAAGTGGATTGATTAGGAGCAATTTTTATGTTTTACACAATAAAAAGATGAGCTTCCAGGGTTTGTGGAGCCAATTTGCAGAGCAACCTCTTTTCTCTAATTGCTACTAGACTAATGTAGAAGCACACTCCTAGGAAGTAGAGAAATCCATTTACCCAACCATGTCATTTAAGCAGGGCGCACAAGTAGTGGATTTTTCTATTTACCCTTCCTATTAGCCCTGCTACACTCCATCTGTGACCCTCATTTTATGAGGGCAGTGCTCTTTTATACAATTTTGTAACTACAATAAAGGCCCACTTTAAAATTTTTCAGAGCAGACCAAGAACATTTTTTAAGGGGGAAAAAAAACATAATTAGGGTCCTAGCCAATCTCACTAATTCCTGGTAATGCATTGTCAAACCAAATTGTTTGATAAAAGGTCTAATAAATCCACATCTTCAGGAGCAGAAAATAGCATTTCCTCTATTACAAGAGAAGTGCAGTGGCAACCCACATCTGACTACAGTTTGACATTTCCGTTCTATCTCCCCTTGACCATTTACCTATAGAGTGGCTTTTACTACATGAAAGCAGCCAAGAGGAAAGGGTTCATAATTAGAGGCAGCTGCAATCCTAAGGATTTCAATGAGAGAGGAAGCTCAGTTCTGCTCATGGGTAGATGCTTACAAAAAAACATATTTAGGATCAAGCTGCAAGAGAGTTAATATTCAGCGGTATAGGCAAGAGTTTCTCAATATCATTTCCACTTTGAAACAAAACAGAAGATCAACACCTAGTTTGAAGAAGAAGGAACTAAAATGTGACTATCTGTAGTGAACACTTAAGAGGCCCATGAACCAAACTTGCCTCCCACACACAATGCCACGCAGTTTACAGTCCAAGTCTAAAGGAAGATAAAGAACAGCGAGTGGAATTGCATCTTTGGCAGCAAGATATGGTTGAGGATTTGGTTTACATGAGGATTTGGTTTACAACATGGTCACTACATTTTTATGCCATTGTCAAAATGAATCTCTAACATGGCATGGAGAACCTGTGGCCCTCTCAATGTTCCTCCAGCTGCATTGTTACTCTGGCTGGTGGCAATACAAGAGAGAAATGTGTACAAGTATCAAACGTTCCACGGATGAAGTGTTAAACCAAAAATGGATTATTTCCTTTGGAAGAATAGAAGCCAGACAAATGTGGATTTCTGAACAAAAGTGTCTCATTGAGAGACTTGGTGACATGTATACATTATGTAAAATAAAGGAGACACTCACTGAGTAGTATGTGACCATAGTCTGAAAATTAAAATGGAGATCTCCAAAACTATTCCATGACAAAGAACTGACTTTGTGTGAAGAGAGGCATATGCAGAAAAGATGCAAGGGGAAGCTCACACTGGCTGTGCCAGTTCAGTTTCTAATGAATTATGTACTTTCCATGCCATATGACATGCCTTAAAAAGGCAAACATGAAAAAAACTAACAAATTAGGTTTAGATTCTTTAGATATGGCTGTTGAAAGATACTATATAAAAACTTATTTACAAGACAAATAAAAAGTTCCATGAAATGTTTGGTATTAATTAATTAAATTATATCTAATTCATAATTTCACCTATCTCTAAATTAATAATAATAATAATAATAGTAATAATAATAATAATAGAGTGGCAAAATTAGTGCACTGGTCATTATGCAAAAAATATAACTTGCCAGCCTCCAAAAACCTGTGGGAACGTCAGGTAGAGAAGGTGTCAGAAAACGAAGAAGTCAAGATTTTGTGGTATTTTCGGATCCAAACGGATAGACACCTTGACATAGTAGTAACAGAACGAAGAAATGTCTGGATCATTGACATTGCAATTCCCGGGGATGCCAGAGCTGAAAATAAAGAATTGGAAAAACTAACAAAGTACAGAGACCTGGCAATCGAAACATCTTGCCTCTGGAAGAAACACACTTCAGTGGTCCCCGTGGTCCACTGGGGCTTTGGGAACAATATCAAGAAACTTCACACAATACTATAAGCAGTAGCAGATCTCAGAAATCACACCATCAGAGCTACAAAAAACGGCAATATTAGGAACAGCATACATACTGCGCCGATATTTAACAGATACTTAAGTTTTTGGTTAAAATGTGTATCTGTTAGGCTCCGCTGTGCCTTCCTATCTCTCCGTTGCTCGCGATAAATTAGCCACTCCTGGCAGAAGGCGGGATGACGAGCCTCTCTGCCAGGTCGCAGAGTGGCTAATCCATCGCAAGCAACAGAGCAATAGGAATGGACTGCGGAGCTTGCGGCAGCGGCGGAATTGTGAGTGGTCATTCTGGCCCCAGGGGGCCAGACCCTTGTTATCTGCACCTGTGGGGGAATATTCATATACGAATACACCCATCTCTAGTAGCAACAGATTTTTAATAGCAACTTTAAGACCTGCCAGTCTTCAAGGCAGCTTTGTGATACAAGATGCTCTGTCCTCAGTCAGCATCCATGTTGTCTGGAGCATTCTAGTAGCTGCAATTCAAAAAAGTAACTTTTAGCAACTCTGGGTGAGGTTGTCCATTCAGACAGTAGATGCTAAGGAATGTAAAACAGGGGGCAGGTGTGGGGCATTGTGTTCTGCTCAGCATACCTTAGGCAGCCTGTTATTCTCAGCTCTGGTGGAGGACAGTGCTCTGTCACCTCCAAGGAGGCTCTCGTAGTCTGGTCATCTGTAGGTGGAATGCTCTGGTGCCTTCTAGTTCTTCAGTTTATGCTTAGACTGGTCTTATGTGATTCCCAGAAAAAGTGAGAACTTGCAGTGGGATAACACAAGCCTAGAACTGTTCCCTGGATTGTGACTATCAGTACTAAAAATGTATCAGTGGACAATGTAATATGTGCAAAAGGCTCTTGAGACTGGTGGAAACAATCAGATGAACAGGAATTTGCATATTGCTAATCTTGTTTGGATTGCTAATTAGGAATATACAATTTTCTATGCATTTCTTATTTTTAAAGGCTATTTTGAACTATACGTATCAATATTGTTGTTATTAATGATTTCTAGAGCTCCAATAGTAACCAGACACTGTGGATAAGTCATAAACACACTTTCCTGACATGTATTACAGAAATTCAAATTATTTCTCTTCTCGGTACTATAATATCATTCTAATTTTGTGTATTTATTTTGTTTACTAAACCTCTTCTCACATACCCAGGAGGCAATATTCTATGTTGACCTTGGCATTTATACATGTTAGTAATGTATTCTGAGAACTCATTACAGATCCATAGTTGGCAAAATCTCATTTTAAGTGGTACAGTTGTTAAGCAACTTTACAATTTAATTAGAATCCTCTACTGCATTTCATTAGAAGGTTATTCAGTAATTGCTCAGCAGGTCTTGGGTGTTTACAAATGGAGAAGTGACAGTACATAATACTCCTAAATTATAACTGCACAGCAGGAGAACATGTTTAAAAATCAGGCATAGATAAATGCATTGTTTCAAAAACAGAATGGGAAAATTCAGCATTGAATACAAACACTTTTTCTTGCCCATATTTCCTTTGCTTTATTCAGCCAATAAGGCCTATGCATGATTTGTCTAGGTCTGCTTCAAATGTATCTCTACAATATGATGAGCAGATAGCTCAGTGTTTTAGGTCCGGGGGTTTGGTTTCCTACTGTGCCTCCTTGACATGGGCTGGGTGCAATGATCCATAGGGTCCCTTCCAGCTCTGCAGTTCTGAGATTATTATTATTAGGCTCTTAAGCTACATCACTAGCATCCAGGACCTTCTAATGAAATGCAGTAGAGGATTCTAATTAAATTCTAAAGTTTCTTAACAAATGTACCACTTAAAATGAGATTTTTGCCACGTATGGATCTGTAATGAGTTCTCAGAATACATTACAAACATATATAAAGCTATGCCACCCAACTAGTATCTAGTACCTGTATGGGTGGCGCAGATGATGAGGTTACTTCCTCACTAACTCCCAGACTCCATAATGAATTCTATTGTTGCTAGTTATGGTGGTGGAAGAAATAACAATTGGATTGTAGTACTGTGATAAAACTAAATCTATCCTGAGGTGTTGTATTGATAAATAAAATGAGTAAAAAGTGCAATGGAAATAACATGGTTAGTAGAAGAATCTATCAAGATTCCAAGCATTATAAATGTTTATTCTGGACTAAGCCCCACTGAGCTCAATACACTTGCTTCCTGTTAACTTTGCAGTAGACATGATTAGGGCTATGCTGCAAGAGCAGTAAAAGTAAATCAAAACATAAAAACGTGGGGAAAAAATCTAAATATGAATGGACAGAGAGGGAGAAAAGAGAGTTTTGGCCATTGCTAGCTGTGGCTGTGCTTACCATTAGCTGCAAGGCCCAATTCACTTTCCTGTGATTCAGTGGCCTTCATAGAAAAGTGGGGCTCACTCTGAGTTCTGCCTCACAGCATCTGAAGAATCAAGAGCTAAATAGATTGTTTAAATATATGATAGTGTAGTATAATTATGAAAAGCATAAATTATAGAATCATAGAGTTGGAAGAAGCCTTGGAGATCATCTGCTCCAGTGGTTCTCAACCTTTGGTTTCCCATTGTTTGTGACATCAGCTCCCAAATTTTTCATCATGGGTCATAGTGGCTGGGACTTGTGGAAGCTGATTTCCAAAATACTGGAAGACAGAAGAGCACAAACCTTTTATCTGCTTAATTTCCAATTCAAGATGTAGCTACAGCAATCCTCACAGGTGAGCTGCTGGAGGCACTCTTTTCGAATGTTGAACATTTATACCAGCAGGAGTATACAAAAAAACGTTCCTCCTGGTTTTTCGATGAAACTTGTTACAATTTCCTTTTACTCTAACCCTGACCACAGTCAGTGGCTAAGGTTTTATTCTCAGTTTTAAGAATTCGTAAAATGTTATATTAAGACAACCACCTGACTCAAGTTTTATACTGTCGATATGTTCTAACAACTTACTTATTCTGTTTATCTTGTATTATGTTTTTGTCTTTGAATTTTCGGGTCTATGACCGTATAATAAAACTTAACTTAACTAACTTAACTAACCCTGACCTCTTCCTGTAGAGAGTGATAGAAATTATGATATAGAAAGGTCTGTTGCTCTCTTCACAAGTTTAGTGCACATTGAATTAGATGGCCTGAAGTGTGCTCATTATTTATGATCTGGTGACCATGCTTTTGTTACTGCAGTCTAAGATTGCATTAGCTTTTAGCTATACTTCAGAAATTTACAGGCTGTAATTCACCTATACCATTACTTTGCCAGGGATCCTCAGCAGATCTTGTTTCTCACTGTCATGATATGTTTTCTCTTATAAATACTCTTACTTTTTAAAATATAATTTCTAGCAGATTAAAAAAAAGATTCAATGTCCTTTACAACAAAATCACAAGAAATTGTATAGACAGTGGTCCACAGTCTATGCAACTGACATAAATCTCATCTGCAAATTGCTAAGTTAGCTCAGGTATTGGTTGTTGCTTGCCAAGTATCATGACTCATTAAGTAACAGAAAATGCCTATACTAGCTTTTTAATCTGCTACAATTCAACGAGTTTTACACAAATTGCACTATGTTGGCATAGGAATCCAGAAGGATTTTGGTCATTAATAACAATGAAATAGAACACAGAATCTATCCATACATCTCTCCCTGCCCCCCCTTTGATGATTCATTCTAGAAAATCAACCATACAAAATCAATCAATATAAGATACTTCTAAGGACTAAGGTACTTTATAAAATAATAGCAACAAAGTCAAATGCTTCAGAATAGTTCTCTGGATTTAAGGGGGGAAAACTAAGCTTCTTTACAGAGTTTAGTCAGATGAAGGAAAAGAGCAGCATTTCTCGGCATCAAAGAACCTTATGTGAGTAGCTACTGTAATGGCATGACTCAAGATTTGCAACAGATGGCAATAAGACATTAATCTAAACAATGCACTATTTTCACTTCATCTTAGAGACAACTGCATCTGTGTACTTTGATTAGAAACCAATGTTTTTTAAAAAAAACTATAGATATGAGAATTTAGTGTATAGTTTTCCAAACCACTGCATAACTGTTGCAAATAGGACCTGCACAAAGTATAGAAGCCCTGATACTATTACTTCCTAGACAGGGTTTTCCCTGGCTGTTGGATTTCATTTATCAAACAGCAGTTATATTGGCCTGATAATGTCTTTTTTACACCATATTTATACTTGCCAAACAAAAAGCTGTGGGTGCCCTGAAGTTGCTGTTGATCACCAGTGTAATCACGAGATCATAGTTTGTCAGAACAGAAGAGATTGCAAATTTTGAAAAATGTGATCAGTAGTGACCTGTGCGTAAGTACATTCACATCCCACATTAAAGATAGAGGATGAGGCAGTGGATCCTTCTACCATCACTTCTTTTTGTCTACTCACGGATTAGGAATGTCACAGCCAGAAAGGCTCTCTTGTCAGTTCAACAGTGACTTATGACTATGAAGACCTTTTCATTTCCCCAGGACTTAGGGTTTGTTTTGTTTTAATGTTTTAGAACTTTTTGTACTAATCATTTTTCCACTCACTAGTTTTTAGGCTTTTTAAAATATTGTGCTCTCCTGTGCTAATAGTATGTGGCTTTGTAGGTTTCAAGTTGGTTGTGAGATGGTGGCCAAAAGCTGGTTGCTTAATATACTGTATCACACTAGAGGCCCATTGAATCAACAGGGATTTGATGAGTCAGCTACTGCATAAGTCCCACTGAATCAAATGAGCCTACTCCAAGTACAACTTACTATACTAAGGTACAGTAGGCCCATTTGAATCAATAAAATTTGTTGAGTTTTTGAGCAGCAAACTAATGCAAGTTAAAAGTCATAGGCATTTGCTGTTGCACATCAAGTCATGCAACTGCTGTGCAACACCAACTGCCTTTGCCTACTTTAGATAGAAATACTGCATCCACACTTACTGTCTTTCATTTTGTATGACAGTGTAATCCTGTACCTATCTACTCACAAGTTTCCTTAATTTCCATTTCTATTATTACAAGACAAGTCATACAGAATTGTACTCCAAGACCGCAGTCTTGCATCTATTTTCCTGGAAGTAAGCCACATGAACTGACTTTTAAATAAGTATGCATAGGAATGCAACAAAAATTACTTTCATTTAGATATGCATTAATTATTTGATTTAACTCAACTTCTTCCTAGAAATTTCATATCTATTATAATACACATCAGAGCAGTAACATATGACAAGATAACTGCTGAGCTTCATAATTTAAACCATCAATATTTTTTTAAAAAATAATTGAACATTTTCTTAGCTAAGGTATAGCACAGGCATTACCAAATAATATTGAAACCCAATGAAGAACTTCCAACTCCTCTGTGAAAAACTTGTTTTATTTTACTTGTAAGCCAGCTTGGAAGATTTTTATTTATAAAAACAGTTTACAAATACATAAACAATAATACATAAATGAACAAGTAAATCTATTTAACTTTTAAATTTCTGAGCAAAAAAAAAGTCTACCTCTTATCAACAGTTAAATTTACTTTAAGTTTTTCTAAAGGCACAAGTTTTGAATGCTATGAGTGAAAACAACACAAATAGAATTCACGCCAGCTTCTTTGTACCACCTTATTTTCACTACTCTCTAAATATAAAATGTCTCAGGAATCAGTTCCTTACTATTTAATGTCTGCCTTTTTTCAAAACCTTGTTTTCCTGATATTTAAGTATTAAAAATGCATAATGCAAACCTTTGTTAAGATATACATGTATCTTGAACTAGGAAAACTGAACTAAAGAAAATATGTTCCAGTATCAAAATATTTCTCACATCGTGACCTTTCTGAATCCAAACATTATCAAAGCATCAAAACGACACTTTTCTGGGATTAAAATCAAAACTGTCACTTAAATGTCACATGTGTAGCCGTCTTTTTAAATTATCCAAATCATGTGTATTAACATCTTGCAAAATTACTACTGTTGCTTTTGTCTGGGATGGATTAAATTCAATGGTCATCAAGCAACAGAGGTCTATTAGCTCTCTTTGACAGTTCTGTAAACCCTCATTAAGCTTTGGGAACAAGACAGGATCTTTCTTTAGCTGTTTCATTTCAGATACTGAAAACCCAATCAAGCTTGTTAGAATTTCATCAGCAAAATTAACTTCCAGATAACCTGTGCCATCAGATACTTTTGCTGCTATACTCCAGACGCCACCACTGCTTGTCAAATTTCCTGTAAGAGTTACTATAAATGCTTTAATTTTCACAGTTGTAATACATTTGGGCTTGTTGCTTAATAAGACTGATAAATATGTGAAAGGAGGAGTATCTAAACAGACTTCATGGAATTTATTCTTTATTCTGCAACTTTGTACATGGTTAGAATATTGTTCAATTTTTGTATGAAAGTCTGCTAGTCTATTGTTAGAGATACAGGAAAACTTTTCATTGCTTTTACTATCATTCTCTTGTACAGGCTTATAGCTTAAACAGTCATCCAAGTTCTGGATGTGCACCACTTCATGATTTGTAGAAAAATCTCCTGTGCTTTCTTTAGTGTCACTGTACAATCTTCTTTCTTCAAATTTCTTTTCTCTGGTAGGCTGACAGTTTATGATAGGACTTCTGTTCAGAACCTGTATCTGTTCTTCCTGCACCTCTTCTTCTAAAAATAAATCATCATCTAATGGAAATTCATCAAAATGCCCTTCCGTATTTTCCAAAATGGGAACATTTTGTTCTTCATTTCCTGAAATGAATACTGCAGGACCTTGTTGCAAGCTGCTTCCATTGCTGAGAGGAGAAGAATGCCTGACAGAATTTGAACTGGTACTTCTGCTATAATAGCCACTTTCAAGAGGGACTTCATTGATTGAAAATTCATCATTTTCCCCAAGACTTGCCAGAAGCTCTTCATCAGAAGGGCCCAGAACTTGACCAAGTTCATCAAGCGGTTGTGAAACTGCAGATTCTCCAATATTTGTCCTGATAATGTTAGGACCATTTTCTTCATCTCCAATTAGTCTAGCAAGAACTCTTTCTGCAGCAAATTCTTCTACAAGGCTATCTACTTCACCTCCCAACAATCTCACATTTTCTGGTTTAAGCAAAAGAACACCTAAACGATATCCAACTTTCCCTTGTATCCTAACTTTTGTACCTGGAGGAAGAGTGCCGTAGAGGGCAGGAATAGGATGGTATTCCATACCTTGAATGTGATGTATGCCATCAGTTAGTTGTAGCATTAACATTCGAGTAGGTTTTGTCTCCCAGGACCTCAAGGTTCCCTGTGTACTGGCAGTGATTTCCTCATTTACACTATTTTTCCCTCTTATCCTCTGCAGCTGGGAATAGGCAGGTTGACTCACATCAACAAGTGAATCTATTTGTATGGAATAAAAGCCATTCAATTCTCCTTTTGGATCATTTAAAATACAGTCAGGCAGAACAGGGTATTCAAGATCTCTGAGATCAGTAAGAAGCCATTGCTCAAATACTTGTTTATTAATTGAAGCCTGAGCCAAAGTGCTCCCACCACTTTCTTGTTGAATCCAATCAATACAAGCTTCTAGCCACTGTGCTGAAACCTTCACATGCCATGTAGATGAAAGCCAAGTTTCTACCCTTGCTGCAAGAACTGATGGAGTCATCTTCTTTTAAGCAGGAGTGCAAAACTTGAAAGCCCTGAAATTAAACACAACAAACTTTTTCCAGACATCTTAAAACAAGCTACTATCTGAAAGTGTATACAAAAACAAGTTGGTCTCTAGACTGTTGTGTATGTCACAGTTAAACTAGCTATAATCCAAATACTGAATTGCTGAGGAATCTGCTGGTTGACCGCTCATCTAAGTGGTGGCCTGTAGCTCTGCAACTGAGATTAAAACTGTATGTGTGACAACTCCAACTAGTTACATTATTACATTACATTTCCTAAATGAGTACAGGATTTGGCACCTGTCTTGGCCCAAGCCTACATGCATTTACTTAGAATTTATGCTTTTGTACACCTTAGCACAGATATATGATATAATATGATATATGTTTATCCTGCTCATTTAGTAACAGAGCACCACTCTGGGCAGTTTAACATTCCAAGATCAGAGAAGGCCCCATTGCAAATCACTACTGGATGTACTGACCGCTTCGCTCCCAGATCCAGAGGCACGGGCAACAAGAGGTACTCCCTCAGGCATGTGTCTTCCCAGTTCCTTACAGACATTGTCAATACCAGCACTTTAAATTCAGTCCAGAAACATGTAGGGAGCCAATGCAAGTCTTTCAAGATCAGTGCTGTATTGTCCCTAATATCTGCATTTTGGACCAACTAAGATTTCCAGATTACATTAAAGGGCATTCCCATATGAAATAACCCAAAAACAGAGGTTACTGGAGCATTAGTCACCATGGTTAAGCTCTCTTTCTGGGAATGGCTTTAGCACAGGGGTCGTCAACCCCCGGTCCGTGGCCCAGTGCCGGTCCATGGGCTTGCCGGAACTGGGCTGCGGATACGGATCTCCGCGCCCCCCCCCCACGCTCGCACGGGGGGCATGTCATGCTCACATGGGGGGCGTGTCACACGCACGAGCACGACATGCCCACCACGCTCACGCGGGGCTTCCGCAGCACATGGAGCTCACTCCCCTCAGCCGGTCCGCGGCCCCAAAAAGGTTGGGGACCGCTGCTTTAGCAGATATATTGGCCAAAGTTAGTGGGCAAAGAACTTCATGACACCAAAGCCTCTTGTGCCTCCAGTGACAAATCTGGATCAAGGACTACGCCAACTGTTCTTTCAGTGGGATGTGAGGGGGAGGCTTCAGCTGTCCCCAGCAGGCCGTGTGCCTTGGTTCTGTGCCCCCCAAATAATCTCAAAGAATCCGTAGGCAGGGCAGCCTGAGGGTGCAGAAGGTGAGAGCAGAGCTCAAAGCAGGACTGAGGAGGCTGATGAGCCATACCTGGAAACTGGAGCAGAGGCAGGGTTGGTTGATGGACCTGGACATAAAACAGGAGGAGGAGCAAGAGAGTGAAGACTTGTCACTTTCAACAGCCTCTGAAAGGAAGAATGGGATGGAAGCCTCAGAGGAGATGTAGCCCATTTTTGTGCCCTTGGTGAGAACCAGCTATTGGTGGACAGGTAAGTGGGTCCACTTCTCTGAGGAAAAGGACCCAGGAGAAGAGTGCCAGAGGTCATCCAACCTGGGCCTCCACATTATTAACAGAGATACCTAGTCTAGCACCTGTCCACTGGCCTGGCCCCGCCCCGCCCCAGAACTGGAGGAAACATCACAAGAACCTGCAGCATCCCAGTGCTAATGGCTTTCCTTAAAGGGCATTAGCTGGCTGGGGTCAATGTTGTGAACTAGACACCAGCCCCAGATTGGAAATGTCAGGGGCCCAGTGAACAGAACTGGCTGAAGATTGAGATCAATGGGAGGTGCCTAAGCTCCCCATAGCCAGTCAGAATGGGAAGAGGCAGACACCTCACCAATCCTTGTACCATTCGCCATCTCTAAGACCAGTTCTAGCAGCAATGAGAGTCTGGAGTAGAGATGGGGGTATTCGAATTCCCGCACAGGTGGACATAACGAGGGTCCAGCCCCCTGGGGCCAGACCGTCCACTCACCTTCCGCTGTTGCCGTGAGCGCCGTGATCCTTTCCTATCGCTCCAGAGCTCGCAGTCTGCGAGCCACTCTTCAACCTTGCAGCAAGGCTTGTCCTCTCGCCTCCTGCCAGGAGTGGCTCGCAGAATGCAAGCTCTGGAGCGATAAGAAAGGATCATGGAGCTTGCAGCAACAGCAGAAGGTGAGTGGACAGTCCAGCCCCAGGGAGCTGGACCCTCGTTATGTCCACCTGCGCGGGGGTATTCTTATACGAATACCCCCATCTCTGGAGTTCATGGAGCCTATGGTTGAAGAGACCCTCCTAGCCACCTCCACCCAGGGGTGGTGATGGGTCACAGAGATATACACCTCAAATAGCCCATCTACCCAATTCCTGTGTGTGAAAACTTTTTACTCAACCTCCACCTTGTTCAGCTCCAGTGGTTCCTGGATGAGACACATTACCTAGATTCATTTCAGTCGGACTTCAGGCCTGGTTATAGGACAAAACTACTCTGGTTGCTTTGGTGGATCACCTACACCAGGAACTAGACAAGTGGAGTGTGTCCTTGTTAGTTCTGCTGGACCTCTTAGCAGCTTTTGATACCATCAACCATGGTATCCTTCTGGCCCCCTCTCTGGGATGGGACTTGGAGGCACTGTTTTACAGTGGCTCCAATCCCTCCTGGAGGAGGACTCAGATCAGATGGTGGTGCTGGGGGATTCCTGTTTGATATCCTGGTTGCTGGCCTGAGGGGTCCCTCGGGGTTCTGATTTGTCTCCTATGTTATTTAACGTCTACATGAAACCATTGGAAGAGACTGTCAGGAATCTGGGATTCGGTGTCACCAGTATGTAGATGACACCCAGCTCTGTCTCTTCTTCCATCTAAATCTGAGGAAGCTGCTTCAGCTCTAGCCCAGTGTCTAGTGTCAGTAATGGACTGGATGAGGGTTAATAAACTGAAACTTAATCCAGACAAGATACAAGTGCTCCTGATCAGTTGAAAGGCAGGGAACAGAGATGCAGCCTGTGCTGGATGGGGTTACAGTCCCTCTGAAAACACAGGTGTGCAGCTTAGGGATGCTCTTGGATTCATCCCTGAACCTGGATGCCCAGGTTTCAGTAGTAGCCAGGACTGCATTTGCACAATTAAAACTAGTGTGCCAGCTGCATCTTTTCCTGGAAAGGACTGATCTTCCCATGGTGACACATGCCTTAGTTACATCCCAGCTAGATTACTATAACACATTCTACCTGGGCTGCCTATGGAAACTTCAGCGGGTCCAAAATGTGGCAGCCGTATTGCTAACTGGGGCTAGTTACGGTAATCACATAACTCCCCCTGTAAAAACAGCTCCACTGACTGTCGATCCATTTCCAGACACATTTCAAACTGATGGTTCTAATCTATAAAGCCCTAAACGGCTTGCGTCTACACTATCTCAAGGACCATGTCTCTCATTATGAGCCTGCCTAGGTGTTAAAAGATCATCAGCAGAAGCCTTTATCTTGGTCCTGCCACCTTCCCAGGGGTGTTTGGTGGGAACACAGGAGAGGGCCTTCTCAGTTGCTGTTCCCAGACTTTGGAACTCCCTCCCACAGGTTAGGCTGGCCCCATCTTTACCATCCTTCCACAAGTAGGCAAGTTTTAGGTAAGCTTTCCCAGAGTAACTAGCTGCCTGAGTGGAGATTTCAAATGGATGGTTGTACCTTACTGTTTTGAATGTGTTTTGGTGTTGCTTAGGGTTTTTTTTAGTAAATTTGTTTGATCTTTTTTAGTATTTGTATACTCACTGTTGTTAGCTTTAATATTTTATTTTAATGATGCAAGCAACGTACCCTCTAATTTTCGTCCCCTCTGGGCAGGGCTCCACCTTTCTCACAGTACTCCACCCCCCGCATGCTAGGTTCCGTCACAACCAGAACCTAACACGATCGCTGGGTGGCGGAGGAAGACAGCTGTGTGGAGGGAAGCGGAGTTGTGTGCATGTGTGCACACGCCCAGCTTAGTGGGAACCTTGGATGTAAGCCATCTTGGGTCCTTTTTAAGGAGAAAGGCAGGGTAAAAATGAATGAATGGATCAACCTGTCATGGTTTTAGAATTTCACTGCCTCATTTAGGGAACTATTAAAAAGAAAAGATGAAAATAGAGGACGTTTCTTCACTCTCCCATTTAATTCAACAACCCACTTAATACACCACAGAGTTGTCTCCTCAGTTATCACCATCCTCCATGTCAGTTTGGTGAAAGTACCCATCCATGAAAGCTAAGCAACAACTACCCTGTTTCCCCAAAAATAAGACCTAACCTGAAAATAAACCCTAGTATGATTTTTCAGGATGCTCATAATATAAGCCCTATCCCAAAAATAAGCCCTAGTTAAGTGAAACCCTCCACCACTGTGCAGCAACCAGAAGAAGATGACATGACTGTATTTGAATAAATGTAGATTGTTGTACATGAAAAAATAAAACATCCCCTGAAAATAAGCCCTAATGCATTTTTGGAGCAAATATTAATATAAGACCCTGTCTTATTTTCCAGGAAACACGGTATTTTGCATCTCAGTGAATCATGTCAAAAAGACTGCATGTGCTAGCCCTGTGCCAGAAACATGAGGGCCAGCTCTTCAAGGGGAAGGATGGATTATTCTAAGAAACACAATCAGACAAGGTCTTTTTGTCGTTGCAAGCAGTAGTATCAGAGAATCCTGTACCATAACTATAGGCCAGTGTGGACAGAACTGCCCTCTTTAAGAGCGCACCAGTCCCTCCCCTGCAGTGCTCCAAACAGCCCCCATAGTCAGTCTCTGGCTCTCTGAAGAAAAATTTTAGTGCCCCCACTTCATTTGAGGTGACACCAGGTTCAAGACAACTTCATAAAGGGACTAAGGCTACAATTCTCACACCCCCAGAGGAGGCACACTCACAGAATTGCGCTGCGGGCCGGAGCACACCTATTGAACTCAATGGCCAGTTTCCTGTTTCTAGGCTCAACTTAAAAGAGATCCACTGAAGCAACTACTGGATCTTTAAGTCCACACTTATGTAAAGCCTACTGAAACAACAGGTCGATTCTAGCTGTAGCTAATACTAGTGGCTCACAAGGCTTATACTGTACAGGATTCCACTTGAAGTTATTAGAAAGGGGGGGGAAGGTTGATTTCGACAAAATTTAAATAAATTTGGAAAGAGGGCTTTTTAAAAAAAACAGACCATCATACACTACAGGATCTCTCCCCTTCCCATGTTTGTTTCCGTGGGACACACTGAGTACATCCATCCTTCCTTCCTACCTGCTCTCTCGTAGAGAAAAGAACACACCCTTCCTAGCTCCTACCTCACACACAAGTAAGAAGCCCTCGGTTCTCGTTTCACCACCACACACGGCTACCGAAATCGCCTGCCCTCTCGACTCTCCGCTTTGTTTTCAGCGCCAAAACAAAGTAACACCCCCCAAACTTCCCCGCGCTCGCGAGAAGTCAGCCCGATCACCTACAGATCGCGAGGAAAAGGCGGAGTTTTGGCCGCCGCCATTTTCTGCGATTCTCGCAGCCTCACGCACGCAGTCTCAGGTCAGTTTGGTTCTCCTTGAAAGGTTTTACTCGCGTCTTAAAGGCACTGCGATTTGAATTTGTTTTTTTTTAAATGTTTGATTCATACTATTATTATATGTAAATATCACGCGGTATCTGAATAGGGTTGGAAGGAAAACGGGGGAAAAGCACGGAAAAAGAGATTCCGTAAAGGACAGGGACCGGAACACTACCAATCCCTCAGGCCGAGCTTGTGGCGTTGGCGCGCAGACGGTTTCCCACGGAGGGCGGAACTCGAGGACATAGCAGCCTCAGAAAGCGGAGAAGGATAGCTCGGGGAACCAATAGAGGCGCGGTGGCGAGGCCGGGGAGCCAATAAGAGAGCGTTCGTAGTATGTGAGAGAGTGCGCGCGCGCGCTGCCGTTTTCTGATCCTCTTTCTCACTCCCGGAGGCGGATTCGGTAGTGGAGTTAGCGCACTGTGTGGTAAGGAACCAGGAGGGCATTCGTGTATAGATTTCCCCTGGCAGCTGACTTCCGCCCCGTGCCTTTAGGAGATACATTTTTATGTTCTGTGGGGGCTTATTATCGGTGCGTGTGTTTTAACAAACAACGTGTGCGTACTACATAATTATATGAGGGGCGAGTAACGTAGCCGCGGGGGGATGGGGCTAGTATTGTGGCGAAAAGGGAGCCCGTCGGGCCGTTTCTTATGGCTTTGCCGTTGCATCTTCTTTTCTCTTCCCCCCCCCCCCGTCGTTTTCCCTGCCGGGGGCCCTTTTCCTCGGCCACGGTTTCCGCATTGGCTGCGGAAGAGAGCGGCACGAGTAAGGATATCTGCTTGTTTTGTGGCCGCGGCTGCAGAAATCATGGCGGCCGTTGAGGGGGGGGCGAGAGGCGTTTCCTTCCCTTGTCGGGCCTGCGGACCCTGATCCTGTCCCGCCGACCCCACTATGGATGGTCCTATTTTCCTTTCTTAGGAGGAGGAGGAGAGAGACGGAGGCACGCCAGATCTCCTTTGTGTCTCCCGGAGCGGAGGCTACTGTCTCTGAAGGGAGCCGCCGCGTGGCGGTACTTCTTCCGCTCCCGGCTCCTCCTAGCAGCTCGTGATCGCCATTACAGCCGAATAGGCTGTTACGGCCGCCATTTTTAGGTCCCGTTGCTTTCCAGCTAAAGCAGCACAAGATTATGCAACGGGGGCGCCTATAGGGTTCTCGTTTTCTCTTTTTGCGTGGCGTCTTGCCCTTCTTCCTTTTGAGAGAACGAACTCTTCCTATTAAATCGAGCCCGCCAGAACCCTTGAAATTTGCAACTGAATTTGCATGATTTGAGCTAAAGTAGAGCCCGACTGCGACGAGGGAGGGAGGGATTAGATCCTTTCTGTTGTAACAACAAAAAAAGTAAAATTGCACCTGGGAGATGGTTTACGGCCCCCCCTCGCGTCGTCCACGGATAAAATGGGTACTCAGGTGCCAGGCGGTGTCAGTGTGAAATCCTTGTTGCTCCCTTTCGTTGCTAACAACATTGTCAGTTGCTTTGCTCTAACATGTTCTTTTATGGTAAATTCCTAAATCCTTTTGGATTTGTGGTTGTATATGATAGCTGCGATTAGGCTTGAAGACTGTGCTCCAGACACAAAGGGAGGAAAGGATTCAGGAATGGTTTTGTGACTACAAAGAGGAGGCCTATTAAAAATGGAAATAAAGCAACTTCTGGGTCTGTTTCCTTCAATTGCAGTAATTTGTTATACTATTTTGTAAAGGAATATTAGTTGGAATCACTTTTTTACAGTTGAATTCAGCTTTTCTTGTGTAAATGCCCCTAATTTAATACTGAGCTGAATTCAGTTTTGTATTTTTCAAAAGGCAGAATATCACTGCTTTTAAAGATCGGATATAGGGGTGCATTTTGTGTATTAAATAAGATTTTGATAGCTTCAGAGTGGAAGTTTAAAACACTAAAATATAAATGTGTTTGTTGGGGATCTAACACAAATTGCCAAAACTAGGCACATCTTTAATTTAAAACATCTCTGCATTCAGTATTGTTTCTCTAGTGAAATAAATTAGTGATAACTTTGAGTTTAAAACAATGATAGGTTGAACAGGTTGGGTGAAATAGATCTGTAGTGCTGAGTTAAGACCCAGTGTGTCATGGGATTGCATTTTTTTTTAAAAGAGAAAATTCAGTTACTTTTGGAGAGTAATATAATTCTTGATAAACAATTGCTTGTTTGATAATTATTCCATATCTTCATTCTGGAAACCTAATCTGTAAATGAGCAAGACCAACACTTAATGTATGTTGCTTTTCATAGGCTGTCTGATCTTTGATCCCGCCCAGAACACTTAAGGTTTGCTTGGCAAAGCTATATAATATTGGTGAGTGTTGTAAACCAAATGTGCCCCGTCCCATTTCTTCAGCAAGCTGCAGTTTGGTGTGTTCTTGAAGTACTTCAATATGTTTATTATTTAACAGGTTTTATCTGAAGTGTAAGAATAATGGAGACAGAGCAGCAAGAGGAGACTTTTACTAATACAGAAACAAATGGTATGTTTTCTCATGTGTAATTTAAAGCTTCTGACTACAGTTGTGACTGCATGGAATCTCTAGCAAGAGTTCATTAATACTTTGAATTGTGGCAGTTATGTCCTGTCTATGCTGTAACTGGGCTCTTTGTAACAGAATACTTATTACCTCATAGGTGTGTGTATGTTGTATATAATTCTATAAATGCTGTAAAAGTGGACTTCTAATATAGCCGGGCTTCCTCTTCCACCATACCTTTTAAATCAGCTGTGGAGGATCCTGTAATCATCTTGGCAGATTTGGTGGGCTATAGGATGAAGAGGAAATTCGCTGCATTCAGATAGAAGCCTTTCAGCATTGACTTAACTTGTGAAGCAGTTACTTTTATATATATTTTTTCAAAATTTCCAAAGATACTGCAGTTGCTCAGGATATTGAGTTTAGAATGATGTTCACTTACTGAATAGGTTTTCTTTGTGAACATTTAAAAGTTCATATAATATAAAATTGATTTTTTTTTTAAATTTGGAAGGTAATTTAGCTTTAAATTGTAAAATTTTAAAGCGAATATATAATATGAAATTGAAATTCATAAATAAAAACTTTTGCTAGGAAGTGGTTGATGGTTGGCTTCTTTCTAACAAAAACGGGCAGTGAGTTTACTAACAAGTTATACTGCAAGCATATTTTATATGTTCACTGCACTAATGTAACCAAAATGATGTTTTAGTAGATATATGTTACTAATGCTGTTTGGATTGTATAGTTTGTACTATAATTAATTTTGAAACCCAGTGTTGCATAACAGAAAGAGTGATGGACTATGAATCAGGCTACCTGGATTTAAATCTGCTCGAATGTGGAAACTCATGGGGGTGTTCTGGTAAAACACTCCTTAAATTTCTCAGATACCTTTAAGACCCTATGAAAGTTACCATAAGTCAGGTGTGACTTGATGGCACATAACATAACTATTTTGTTTTAAAGTCTACATGTGAAATTTTCAACTTCTTACTTTACAGACTATTAACTGATGTCAAAAGTACATCAGTTGCCCAGGGTTTTCATTCTTTATTCTGTAAACAATAGGCAAACGTCCAGCTGAAGATATTGAAGAGGAGCAGGCCTTCAAAAGGTCTAGGAATACTGATGAGATGGTGGAATTGCGTATTCTGCTTCAGAGCAAAGTATGTTTTTTATTTACTCAATATATTTTGATACATACGTGGTATTTTGTTTAATTTGGCTGCTTGTATTGAAACTAATTTTCAGGATAATTTAGCACAGAGATAGTCAGACAGTGGGTTTATAGCTTCTACTTAGTTTTGATTAAAACCCCAAATGTGGTACAAAATATATGTTCTTTGAATTAAAGAATTCTGAACTCCCAAGCATATTTTAAGTAGTTGACAACCAAATATTCAGTCCTTTCACAAAAAAATACGTTATTTCAGTCAAATGATGTGTTGTCTGGGTTAAACCGTTCAAATCAGCTATGATGTACTTCAGATTACCCAGGAAAAGTAGCAGTTAATTTTTGAAGAGGACATGTAGATTTATATTTGATGTTGTAAAATGGGGCTCTTGGTATGTCCCCCTTCTAAAATTTAGGAAAATCCCACACGCAGCTCAAGAGTTACCATGTTAAAACAGCAGATTTCAAAGAACAGTAGTGGTTAGTCATTTAAAGTTCTCATAAATTTTAAGAGGTACTAGGATAACATGTAATGTTAGAGGTACCCAGAATAAAACAGAATTGACCAGCAGATATGTGACTCATGTTTGGTGAAATAATTTAAATCCCTGTGTTTAGTTTAAGTTTTATGAATTTTGCTTTCTAAAGTATGAGGAGTATTTATGAAATTAGATTTAACATACAGTACTCTGGTTTCTTTGCAGATCATATAAGTCTTTTTTTAAATTTAATATCAGTGTATATTCTTGTTTTATTTTCCTCTGAGTGCTTTTAGAAAATGTTATGTAATTTTGACTCTTTTAGAATGCTGGAGCAGTGATTGGCAAAGGTGGCAAAAATATAAAAGCACTACGTACGGATGTGAGTATTTGCAGATAAAACACTGATAATTTTGTAGAACATGGCATTTATGACAGATTATGTCCATTTCTAGGGACAGATTTTTTGTGTACAAGCTGTTTGTAATACTTTTTAAATGTAGGTGTCAGATAGTCCTTTCATGCTATGATTAAAACACAGAATAAGTCATGTGAAAAAATACCTCTCCCTTACTTTACAAAAACATTACACTAAATAGTTTATCTTATTGCCTTAATTTGACTACTGGAGAACTCACATTTCCTGTTAAACAATATAGCTGTTTTGGTTGGGGTTTTTTTAACCATATACTTTTTTAAATATATACTTTTATAGTGGGTTGACTCTTGTGAATAGACACGTTCAACACTATGCTTTGTAAAAAGCAATTTCTTTCTTTTGCGTAATCTTCAATATTTTATAGTAACAATGATACTGGTATATAATGAAATATTTGGCACTATATCATTTCACACTGTGTTTGATATTCATTATATTGTAAAACAAACTCCTGCAGAATGTTGTAACTGTCAACTTTAGTTATTAGATCTGAGGTACAAGCAAGAACTGGGTAGCGATCACTTGTATAGTAACTGACCTTTCTGAAGCTAGTGTACTTAAAAATTCACCTACCTAAATAAAGATTTCATACATATAATTCCGGGATTAGTGGCTTTCCCAATTTTCCCAGGATTTCAGTAATCTGAATCTCTACAGATTTTGTGTCTACCCTCACGAGCCAGCCTGCTACTACAACTTTTAATGTTAAAAGTAGTTTAGGCCAAGTGACTCATTTTTACAGTCCATAACTGTTAAGCCACAGTCAATGTAACTATCCGTTATTGTGTTAGTCTTCAGAACAACTTAAGCTTGTTTCATTGAGAGTAATGAGTATAGTTTGTATTAAATTAAAATTTATTGCTTTTCCCCCTCTTCCCTCTCCTTGTTTTTTTGGCCATATATCTCCGTTGCCCATGTACTGGATCGACTTGCCCCTGCGTTGCCCACCATGACGTTGGCCCATCCGCCCCTGAACGCCCATGTGAAAACCCTGGTTGGCTATGCCCAAAAATGTGCTCGTTGCCAAACGGGTGCTTACTTGACAACTTCTGATTGAATGCCCATGCCCAATGCCAACATCCACGAACGCCAATGACCAATGCAGTACAATGCCAGTGTTTCAGTCCCAGACAGCAGTGGCCCCGAGCGGTATGTCCCAACAGTTTATGCCTCACTGCCTGATTAGAAAGAGAGAAATGTATATTATTACCTGCCTTTTATATAATTAAATAGTATCCCCTTAGACGGTGTATTGTTTTTTTTAAGTTTTCTGTCTTATTTTCCCCATTAAGTCTTTTTTGTCACTGAACTTTTACGTGAGTTGCCCACCCAACAATCCACTAATTTTATTTCGATGGAAGGAGCACAGCTTCAATTATTGTATATTTGCTACATTGTAAATGAGATTGTTTCAGAATAGTCTCTTGCTCTGCTCTGTCTTTGTGGCCCACCTTGCTCCCCCAGCATTGCCTGTTCATAATTTTTTCTGATGAAATGCTAACTCCTGGTTCACTCTTCCTTCACTTCTCATTTGTGTTGTCTTTTTTTGTCTTGCATTTGTATTCGTTTTCTTGCAGAGCCCATTAGTAATCTAATTTTTAACTGGTCTCATAACCCTATTCAAATACAGTGTTCACCACTTGCATATTCCCATGTCTCCTCTGACAAGGTGTGCCAGTTTAACAATGTAATAGCGAGGGTGTCCTAAATTAATGGTGGCGGGGTACATGAGTATTCACTCCTACTTTCAGTTCTTCGACAATTTCTTGTCCAGTTAATCTGACTCCTTCCAAGAAGCTCATTCTTTTATCTCCAGAACCTTATATTAAACTTGTACCATTTATATTATTGGGCATAAACAAAGGTGCATGTGCTGTAACATCAGTAAACAGACTTACTTAAGTGGGGAATATTAACTGTAAGTTCTGCTGGATAAAGTTGGTTTGTAATATATATAATGATGAATGCACAACTTACTTCACCTTTTTTCCATCTTGTTTGTGACTTCTGAAACTTAATGTGACTTGACAGCATACTGAGCATAAGTGCAGATATTGAAACAATTGGAGAAATCTTGAAGAAAATCATCCCTACTTTGGAAGAGGTAGGTGTTCAGCATTGGCAAGATTATGCATCTAAGTGCCTATCTTAGAATGAGTTTCTTTGCTACAGTTTATTTTATGTACTGTGGGGTGCTGGCAATCTATGTCAAGAATTCTGAATGAAATTTGGTTAAATGTTTTTGTTGGCGGAGTGATGTCTGTTGAAAAACCAGGGTGGGTCAGGCCCTTGCCTCAAAATCTGGTGCAGATGGCATACATAGGGAAGAGAAGTAGGTCCCACTGCATAGAGAAGTTTGGTTTTGTGACATTTGATTCCATTGTAAGCAATTTGTGCACTGAAGCTAACCAAGCTTTAACTTCAGATACAGTATAGGAGCAAAGACATCTGTTCAAAGTAAAATTGTAGTTCTGTGGAGCTTAGCATGTTGTCTACAGCATATTTCTTATTTCAGGCAGTAAACAGTCTCAGCCTTTTGGTAAATGTTGTGTAAGTAATACTGAGCTGAGCTTTTTGTGTAATATAGAATCATAGAAGACTACAGATGGAAAGGAAGGGATCACATGGCTCGTCAGGTCCAACCCTCTACTGAGGCAGGAAATCTTTTAACTAAATCATCCCTGACAGGTGGTCATCCAACATCTTTTTAAACTAGCGTTGGAGAAATCCACCATCCTATGAGACAGTCCATTCCATATTGAACAGATTTTACTATTGAGAAGCTCTTCCTAATTTTAAATTTGAATCTTTCCTTTAATTTAAATCCATTACTTTGAGTCCTGCCCTGTGGAAGCTGAACAAATAAATAAATATGGAGCTAGAGAAAACAAGCTTACTCCATCTTCTACATGACTGCTCTTCTACATGACTGCTCTTCTAACATTTGTACCTTGCTCGTATCATTATCATCTCTCAGTTTTCATAGCCAGCTCCCGCAACTGCTTCTCATAGGGCTTGGTTTTCAAACCCTTTTAGCACCCTGGTCACCCTTCTCTGGGCACATTCCAGCTTCTCAATAATCTTAAATTGTGGTGCTCTGAATTGGGCAAGATACTCCAGTGAGGTCTGGCCAACGCAGAATAGAGTAGTAGTGTTTCTTTTTTCTTGATTTGCATATTAGATTTCTTTTGATGCGACTGAGTATCATGCTACTTTTTTTAAAATTTGGTTTAGTTTCATTTCATTTAGCTTGTAGTCTTCTAATACATCTAGATCTTTTTCACACCTACCGTTTTCAAGCTATCTCACTGTTCTGTATTTGTGCATTTAATTTTTCCTGTGTAAATGTAAAAAAAAGAACTTTTTCCTTGTTGAAACTCATTCTCTTTGTTTTGGCCTACTCCTCCAGTCTCTTAGTCTTACTGAACCTTTGTTCTATCTTCAGAACACCCCTCTGATTAGCATCTTCTGAAAATTTAAGGAGTATTCCCTCCAGACCCTTATCCAAGTCATTTATGAAAATGTTGAAGAAACACCAGGCTTAGGACAAAATGCTATGCCACCCCACTAGTTTGTGTCTATTTTCAGTGCCTATCAATGCACTTCTTGTGCGTTGACAGGCATTGAAAATAGAGATTATTTGGTATTCTAATATACTAGATTCCACTTGATATTAAGGAAAACACATAGAAATCTGTGGCTAGGAAGCAAAGAATTATTTATGGGCTCACATCCCTCAAGACTACCTTTATACCATATCAATGTGGTTTGATACATTTTTCAGTTATAAAAACACTTAACTGTCCATTTTAAGACATATTAGGAAATACTAGTATCCAGTAACTCTTGGACTAATGGTACTGCTTCCATAGTTCGGTGCATCAGGGCATATTTAAACAATTTTAACTGAACCTAGATTTAATCACAGCTAACTGTTGGAAAAGGAACTGGGGAAAAGTAACACAATATAATAGTTTAATTATATAACTAAAATACAAAAATTTATAGTGGGTACTAATATGTATTATTTTTAATGTCCTCTATCTGTCTGCAGTACCAGCATTACAAAGGAAGCGACTTTGACTGTGAGCTAAGGCTGTTGATTCACCAGAGTTTGGCTGGAGGAATTATTGGTGTCAAGGGCGCTAAAATCAAAGAACTCCGAGAGGTAATACAGTGTTGTGCTTTGAAAAAACATTTTCACATTGTACATTCTGTCTTATGTGTTTATATGATTGCATTATAAATCTACCTTTTAACTTTGGGTCAAAAGGAAAGAAAATCATATTTTTAAAAAATATTGTTCAGGGTTGGGGTTTTTTTAGCTGTGATTACTAAAATTGATAAACTTTTCTAATGATTTTTCATATACTTCTTGCCCTGTAGCTGAGGCAGCCATTTAGGTGTTTGTTGTTGTTGTTGAAAACCTGTACACTAAAGCTTGGACTAATTTAACAGCGTGACCAAAGTGGCTGTAGCTTTCGTGCAACAGGTATTCTTATCACTTAGAATTCCATCAAAGTGTTAGCATATTAAGTTTACTAAATGTCAAGGTAAATACAGGCAATTTTATTGAGTATATAATTTTTTTAAAATTGTCAATCATATTTTGTCAAAAACATACTTGATTCCTTGAGTAGGGAGCTGTACGGCTTTTGACAGAAATGTTCCCAGGTCACTCTCTTTTACCTGAGCTTTGTTTGGCTTAATAGAATTTGGAAAGTTTGAATGCAAGGAGGGGGGAAACATAGTTCATTTATTGATTACATTTATATTCCATCTTCCCATGAGCTATATGTTTTATAATATTTTGTAAGCCGACCAGAGTAGTGGCATGCTCACTAAATGGGTGGGGTATAAATTTAAATAAATAAAATGAAATAAATGAGCTCCAGGTGAAGTATATTTTTCTCCTCCTACCTGCTTAATCCTGTGAGGTAGATCAGTCTTAGATGGTGACCAGCCCAAGATTACAGTGTAAATTTCATGAGCAAGTGGGGTTTTGAACCCTGGTCTCCTGAATCCTAGTCCAATATTTCTACCACTAAACTATGTTATTTCTCAGTGATTCCAACTAAATGTAACCTAAATGTAACTTTAGACTCCATTTGAAGGCTTAACTTTTGGTAATGGTGACAACAGCAAAAAGTTGTGCCACAATTTTCTACATAGGCTTGTTTGGTTGATCTTGTCCATTGAAAGGGGTAAGTTTCAGCTTTCCTTTCCTTCAGTGGAAAGCTTAGAACATTCTGGCCCATTGGGACATTAGTGCAGAAATATTTCTTCAAGTTTTCATTAAGGGATTTAATTTATTGTTATTAGTAATAATACTAAAGATAATTATTATTAATTACATTTATAGTCTTTCCCCATTACTGGGTAATGCTTAAGGAGACTTACAAATGCCATAAATACAAGTCTAACCATAGAATCATTAAATTCCAAAGAAAATCAAACATGACTATAAAAATTAAATCAGATATATGAACAGTCAAACTACAATAAATTAAATAGTGTTTAGGCCAGGTTAAAAACATATGTCTCCACACTCATAAATGCAGCAAAAGTGGAAACAAATTGTATTCTGGAAGACGCTCAGGAGAAAGTCATATACTGCATGCCTGTCAGGTGGGTCTCTACCACTCTTGTATTTTCAAAAGGGTCTCTCCTAAAGATCTTAATATTGACAGGTGTATAATGAGATGGGATCCCTTGGATAGCCAGGCCCCTACCCAGTTTGTAGCTTGAAAGATTCAAAACAACTCCTTGAATTTGGAGTGGCAACTAATGCAGGTCTTTCAGTATCAGGGTCTTGTGATTTCAGTACCATACACGAGGTAACTAGCATAATTGCTGCATATTATGCCAGTTAAAGATCCTGGTCCTAGTTCAAGAGTAGGCCCATACTAAACACGTTCAAGTAATCAAGGCACAATGTAACACATGACTGTTGCAAAATCACATTAACCAAGATAATGTTGTCATTGGTATAGTAAGTAGAATCGTGCAGAAGCACTCCTTGTCTTTGTTGCCATCTGGAATTGAGTGACAGTACAGAATGAAGGAGCACTCCAGACTATGAATCCGATATTTTGGGGAAGCTCAACCCTTTCTAGAACAGGTTGATCCCATTCACCAGGTTTGACTTTTTTACTGACCAGCTGCACTTGATTTTTTGGGGAATTAATTTCATCTTTTTCACCTGATCCAGACCTTAACCCAGCTCAGGCAATACTCAGGATACTGACTGCTTTCTTGGTGATGGGTAACCGGAAGTGATAGAGTTGAATGTAATCAACATTTTAGAAGTAGTCTAACTCAAAACTGTGAATGGCCTCGTCTAGTGGCTTCATGTAGTTGAATTATATGGATGATAGGGTATAGCTCTGGTGACACTACTTGCTGATGGCCATGGTATTGAATTGTGCTTCCTCCACCAAATGCTGAGTATACTCTAAAAAGGAGGATTGGAACCACTGGGGTATAATCTACAAATATCCGATCTGGTCAGGCAATCCATAAGGATGCCATGGAATATTAAAAGATGCTGTAAATTCCAGGAGAACCAATAAGGTCATGGTCCCTTCAACCAGTTCCTGGTGTAGCTTATGTAGCAAGGTGATCAAATCAGTCTCAGTCCCATATTGGGGCTGAATGGCCAGTTGAAGTAGGTCCTGATATTCACTGTTATCCAGGAGTATTTGGAGTTGCAGAGCTATTGCCTTCTCAACTACTTTAGCTGAAAATAGTGAATTTGAGACTTGCTTATAATTAATCAGGATCTTTGGGTTTAAGGCAAGTTTCTTTAATGATGGTTTTATAATGGGTCCCTTCAGACAGGAAGAAACGGCTGTCTTCCTGTTTTGAAGAGATGACTTCTCTGTGACAGTTTGTAGCAGTGTGTGAAGGTCTTCATTGAATTCAGTGAAATAGGTGGAGGTCACTACTGACCATGATTTTCTGGCTTACAGAAGTCTAATTGTTGCAATTTCTTTAATTAGGAGAAAAGCTTATTGGGGCAAGTTAACTTTTTTGTGAGAGCTGAGCTTGTCAAGAGTGTTGAATTTGTTTTTAAACAGGTTTTATAGATTTAATTGGAATTTGGGAGGAATATCTTTTTGATCAAATTTTAAAAAACGGGATAGGGTAGTTAATTGTTCATAGATCACATAGTGTAAAAGATTGGAGGAATGTAGGGAATCAGGTCACTGATGCCTTATTTGTATATGGCAGCCATGAGGTTCTTTTTCGAGAAGATTTCTCCACAGAGTTATCAGTTTCTCCTTAACTTAGCCTGTGCTTTTTCAACCAACAGATCTTCAGAACAAACTACATTAAATACTGTGAAGATTACTCACTAGTTGAAGCTTGTTCCAAACCCTCACAATGTTTAACATTTCTCTGCAGAACACTCAGACCACCATTAAGCTGTTCCAAGAATGTTGCCCTCATTCCTCTGACAGAGTGGTGTTAATTGGTGGAAAGCCTGATAGAGTTGTGGAATGCATCAAAATAATACTGGATCTCATATCGGAGGTACTTTATTCTAGAAAGCATAATTTGTGTATTTTTTTTCTGGGTGCGCCTTTTGTGTTAAGGCAGTAATCTTAATGCTGCAGTTGTTGGAGAATAAGGGGAAAGTTTAAGCTAACTGAATGTAAGCAGCAAATTTCTTTATAAATTGGTATTTCTTAAATTGGTATTGTGTGGGCAGGTAAAGACACATTTATTCAGACCAGATTTTGGTTTTTAAGCTTATTTGTTGGCTGAAGTAGGTTTTAGCAAGTGGGTGCCACTCAGTTTTATTTGCAGTGAATTAGCTTTTAAGTTTCAGATGCTGTTTTGTTTTATCTTGCGCTTGATTGTTAGTTGATATCAGTACTATTTGTAGTGGAAAAGAAGAGTATACATTTAATGTATAGTAAACACAGACTGGAAATGTTAATACTGCCCTTGTTTTGTTTTTTTATATTAGTCTCCAATCAAAGGCCGTGCACAGCCTTATGATCCAAATTTTTATGATGAAACTTACGATTATGGTGGATTTACAATGATGTTTGATGACAGAAGGGGACGGCCTGTGGGCTTTCCAATGCGTGGAAGAGGGGGGTTTGATCGGATGCCTCCAGGTCGTGGACGTCCCATGCCTCCAAGAAGAGATTATGATGACATGAGCCCTCGCAGAGGACCACCTCCCCCTCCTCCAGGCCGTGGTGGTAGAGGTGGTAGTAGAGCTCGGAATCTTCCTCTTCCTCCCCCTCCTCCTCCTAGAGGCGGGTGAGTTAATTTTGTTAATACCTTTATAGAGCAGTGCCAAGTTACAGTTGTGTAGTATCAGGTCTGATGGTGGCATAGAAGTTACAAATAAATAGGATTGTGTTTTTTTAAGTTTTTTAAGTCAGGTAAGATAGATTTAGCAGGCAAGATACTTTAGCAATAAAAATGGCTGGCAGTTATCATTTTGCTTTTTCAACTGACAGCTGTTAACTTGGTGTTTAATGCCCTTATAGCACTGAAATATGGATGGGGTACCTGTGTTTGGTTTGTTAAATGAAATTTCAGTGTGATATAAGTATATACTCTGAACTGTCTTTTGCCTTCTAGGGATCTTATGTCTTACGATCGACGAGGCAGACCTGGTGATCGCTATGATGGAATGGTAGGTTTCTTTCAGTAGGAGAAATTTCAGTTCACCCCTTTTTCCAGTAAAGGGCACTGGGATATGCGTGTCATAAAAGCATAGACTATAGGATATACCCTGGGATTTTTCTGCAACATACAGTTGCTCCTTTCCCTTTTGTAATATTTCCTGTTTGGTTCTGTTCGTGCTGTAGATTTCTACTCTGTGTTGCACATATATAGGAAAGTAGGATGTGCGTTTAAGTTTTTCAATTTCAGCTTTGATTTAAAACTAATTTAAAAAATAACTTTTGGGGGAAATCAAGGAGTTATACTGTTTCAATGATGTGGACAAGTAAGTTTGCAAGTAGCTAATTCCGTGTTAGTTTGCATACTATTAAGATACCTGTTAGTTGACCGTGTAGTTCAGTGGTTTAGGTATCTGGCTGCAGAGCCAGAGGTTGGAAGTTAACTCCCAGTGCCTTTTGTAAGTAGAGCCAACCTGTGTGGCATTTGGCAAGCTGTACAGTCCCAGGGGGTCCCCACAAGAAAGAAATAGTAAACCACTTCTGTGTATTCTCTGCCAAGAAAACTCTGAAAAGATTGCCATAAGTTAGAATTGAATTGACAGCACATTATGATTACTGAGACACCAGATAGTGCTTCTCAGCAGTATTAGATTTTAGTGTATGTTACTTTTACAACCAATGACTTAGTCTAGACTTTGTGAAGCTAAACTTCGGAAAATGTCAAACTGCTGTCAAAGTCAGTGAAAGGTTTTGGAGCACTTGGATGAATCATTGCTTCATGTTATTACCAGCATTTGGAGCATAAGCATTTAAACTGTCTTCAGCTTCAGAAATGTGTTGTTCTGCTGGGATAAGAATGTGGTTTACCTCTTTTGGAGTGAAAATAGGCTCATAAACCTTCATGTCTCACTAAGGGAGGGAATGTGCAAGCAGTGTTTTAAGGTGCTGAAAGTTAGGTAGTGATGTTTGTTCACCCATGTTTATCCCACTTTATAGCAACTAAGCCTGAACTTGAAATGTCTTTGCTATCCTTAAAAACAACTCTTTTGGAACTGATTGCCTTAGAGTAGCATGACAGATTAGGTTTCAGTGACTCTAGTTTCTAATTAGCCATTTGCCAGATTGCACTAGAGATCTTTGGTATAGTGTGTGTGTGTGTGTGTAGCATGTTTCTATCATTTGAAACAGGACTATATATTTCTGGAGATTAGTATTTATGTATAGAGTGCCAGAATTTCTTATTTAAACATTAATGAATAATTAAGAGCAGGTAACTTGTAAAATAACTTTAACAGTGATGTGGGTGCATTTTCAGTAATAAGAAATGCCTTAAGTGTGTGTGTTTTCTTCAGAAAATAATTACATTTTAAAATAATAATTTAATGAAATTCATTAAATCTCTGGAAGAGACTGCATTTCTTCTGGAAGGAGATGCATGGAGAATACAAATGGAACTTGCAGAATTTGAGGATTTCCAGCCCCATAATTCAGCTATAACCCCCCAGGGCAGAGTTCCATCTCCATACTGTTATGCCATTTTTTCCTTCAGACAATAAAAAAAGCATCCCACAGCACTGTGGGTTTCCCAAGAATCTCTGAGATTTGCAGGGATCAGTGGGAGAGATGGTGGTAGCTTTGTTGGAGGCTGCCTCTGTTTAGTGTAATGGACAGTGGGACTTGCCCTCCCATGGACCTTTGCAAGTCACAGATATCCTTGGGACATCCACAGTGCAGCAGAGTACTTTTCTTGTCATTCAAAGAAGTGGCGTGGGAATGGCATGGAGTTATCGTTTCCCTGAAAATAAGACCTAACCTGAAAATAAGCACTAGTATGATTTTTCAGGATGTTCATTATATAAGCCCTACCCCAAAAATAAGCCCCAGTTAAGTGAAACCCTGGCCTCCAACATTGTGCAGCAACCAGAAGATGACACGACTGTATTTGAATAAATGTAGATTGTTGTACATGAAAAAAATAATAAAACATCCCCTGAAAATAAGCCCTAATGCGTTTTTTGGAGCAAAAATTAATATAAGACCCTGTCTTATTTTCGGGGAAACACAGTAGAGAGGGTTGTTCTGTCTTATGGTTTAATGGCTTTCACTCCCATAATCAGGACTTGAAAAATCCATTCGTCTGTGACGAGTGAAAAAACGCTGCTTGACAAGCCACAGCTCCCTCCGTCCCTCCCTCCTTGCCTCCTTACCCTCAGTGTGTCTCTCTGATCCTGCAGTCCTCCCCTCCCCCTTCCCATTGCAAAAGGAAAAACAGCCCTCTTCTCGCAAAAAGAGAGTTCGAGCGGCACATAGATATATAGCTCTGCAAGAGAATGTATAGTCCCATGCTGGAGAATATGGAGATTCCCTGCTCGCAATTTCAACCGAACGACCTGGCTCCTTAAGAGGCCGGGCGCTTTTGCTTTCAGTTTTATTTTTGCTGGAGACATTCAAAAGAAAGGCATTCAAAATACAAGCTTCATGACCCCACAGACACACAGGTAATAAAGCAACCCAAGTCTGAGGGTATATTTATTTTGGGTTTGTACGCATTGTTATGTAGAAAGTGCCTAGTTTAAGTTTAAATTTAAGTTTAAACATAAATTGCAAGGCTATAATCCGGTCATGCTGACTGGTGAAATTTTTGACTGTCTGGTGGGACATTCTAAATTTTTTCAAGCCCGGCCCATAATTCTGCCCGGAGAGTTTGGCCAAATTAAGGGACTGGAAGTCCTCAAAGTCCAAATGTCCTATCCCTGGTGGAAAACTACAGTATAAAATGCACATAATGCACTAGACCAGGGGTCTCCATCTGGCCTGCCTTGCTGTTTTATCCAGCCCGTTCCCTTCAGCCCATGCGTGCAGCGGTGGGTGGGCGCATGTTCTTTTGGCACTCAAAAATTTAGAAAATATATGATGTGACCCTCACGCTCAAAAGTTTGGAGACCCTTGCACTAGACTCTGTCAACAGTTTCCTTTTGAAGTTAAACTATGCAAAGGGAAGTGTATGCTCATAAAAAATTCAAAAGACGTGTAGTTTTTAAAATTGCATATAAAGTTTTGAACTTCTTTTAAAAATTAAAATCAAATCGCTCAGAATTGTATTGGGAATGAAAGATAAATAGCAGTGGTGAATTCTCACTCATGAAGGAGAGGCTGGTTGCACTCCTCGTCGTATTGTGGCCATGCAAGCAAGAGTGCATCTGGTATTTTGTGGATTAGTGATAATGCACTGCTGCCACCTAGTAATTTTGCTTATGGATACTTAAATTGCTAATAGGATTCTGGCCACAAATTATGCTTAATTTAAAGGAAAAATTGTTTTTGTTAAAAATGTACAAAATCAAATTGCTCTCTATTTTGGGCATTGGCACATTTTCCATTCAATTATTTCAAGCCAAAGAGTTCTGAACAGTTCCCCAAGTCCCATATTGAGTGATGTGCTTCTCATTTTCACACAGTATGGTACTGTAAAACATTTTGGTGTGAGGAAAGATGATTTGACTATATGATGGGCTTTCTTATATACATGGTCGGGTATGAGATGGATTCAGATTTGCCCTTGGGAACCTGCTCATATTGGAGGAAGAGAGCAGTATGCCATTTTCTCCCACTTCCTGAAACCCTCAGGTGCCATATTCGCACACAATTCCCCAAAGGTACCTTCAAGATTAGCACTGGAGCTGGCATTTTTGCAGAAAAGGAGAATACAGAAAATAGTTGTGCCTCCCCTTTCCTCCAGAGCTAGATCCAGTTTTTCCTCCTGAAATGAGAGCCTTTCTGTTCTGGATGAGGAGTATTGGTTTGTACTTTCCATGGCAATATTGTATTTCAGAATTATAGCTGAATGCAAAATAACAAGACACATTAGATACAGATTTGTTTTAAATTTCTGCTTATCAAAACAGCCATCCTCATGGTCTTTGTTTAAAATGAAAGTTATGGTTTATGCAGTCTGTATTGTGAAAGTTAATAGCCACATTTGGACAGCCCCCATATGTGGTGTTTTGCTGTCCCTGTGCAGGTGTTCTTTCACCTGCTATTTGTTTGTTGGATTTGAAACAAGTCAGAATGCCAAGTTCAGATTTCCATAGTAAGGAAACAATAGATGCGGAATCTATGGTTTGTTCAGCTATTCCTGTTTGTAGTGGTTATGCAGTGTATATAGCATGATGTCTTGTTCTTAGTCAGCCAGAATTATAAGTACTTCTAAGTTATTAAGCATTTGAACATGATCAGTTGTGTTTTGCCACTGTCTTTCATGTGGTTATAATCTGAATATGCAAGTATCCTGGATTTTTTTCTGGGCTAGTTAAGAGTTTGAAGACACTGATTTGTTTGAAACTTCTTTTCTTTCACATTGTGATGTATGCTGCTCGACAAGATGATGCAGTGTCATGTCAATGCCTGTGATGATATAGAAGCACCAGAAATGGTAAGTATATTCTCATATCTGTTTCAGTCTGCTTTGATTTTTTTGCTGCTTTTGAAGTTAGCTATTGCCAGTTTAAGGATATTTTTTATTAGTGGGGAGGCAGAAAAGAGCTAATTTTCCTAATACACTTTTTTTTGTAGTCAGATCAAATCAAATCAAATGTTTTATTACGGTTTTATTACGGTCATTGACCAGCAAAAGTAAGCTACATTATTTAAAATAAGAACCATAAAATCAATCTAAAAGCATTAAAAACATCTATATACATATATATATATAATTACATTCATACATCGTATTAGATATTATATATTGTAGTCAGAAAATATGTTTTTGATTTTTAAGTAATGGAGGCTGAAAGCCTATACCCACGAATATGGAAGCAAATCCCAATGAAGTAATTGGACCTTAATTCTAGATAGCAATACTTAGCACCAGTTTCCCTCCATTGAAGTACCTCTCTACACTCCAAGAGTATTGTGAAGCATTATTGTTTTTGTTACATTAATAGAAGTCAAAATCCTGTTGCTAGTTCCATTTAGAGTAGACCCATTCAATCAGTTTTTGAATAATGAATCTCATTAATTCAGTACCTCTACTCTAATTGACACCATGAATAAGATTTTGGTCTGAAGGGCTAAGTCTTTTCTTGAGGTAT
The DNA here is from genome assembly GCA_037013535.1 of Intellagama lesueurii. Classification (NCBI taxonomy): domain Eukaryota; kingdom Metazoa; phylum Chordata; class Lepidosauria; order Squamata; family Agamidae; genus Intellagama; species Intellagama lesueurii. The sequence continues at coordinate 73,281,170 of JBAJHW010000002.1, forward strand.
GAGGAGAAACCATTGAGGTAAGAAGTTAGTTTAATAGTGGCTCTACAGCATTGCCCAGCAAATGCTTGGTTTATGTAGAAGCATTTCTTGTGTTGTATCCAACCCAGAAACACTAGAACATGTGGCATAGTAATTGAAGTCTGTGTCATAATGGCTAATAAATTTTCTGTGCATCCAGGTTTAGAATTTTTGAGACTGCAAGATTTTTTAAAAAATAGTTCTTATTTTCCTGTGTTCTGCTTTCCTGAGACTGCTCAGTTTTGAAAGCCTGTGTGTGCATGTGTTTACATAATTTTATGTTCTAGGGACAAAAATATATAGATGTCCAGGAAGGCCCTCTTTGGATTGATGGAGAAAGACATTGGTGTTAGTGTTAAGGTTTGCATAATTTGACTCGGTTTATTGACAAGGTGCAGGAACACATCTCGATTGCACTATGAGGCACTTGACTGAGGTGGACCCTCTCTTTGTTGGTGTGTTGCAACTAGCTGTGGCAAGTTATGTAAACTTTATGCTGATACCATGGGTAGATGTGAGTGTTGATAGAATTGTAGCAACCCTTTCCAGCCTGCTGTAATGCAGTGAAGATTGGTCTGTTCAGAGCAATGGGGTTTCCCTTACACAAAAAGAATAGAGTCCACCCACTCACACAGAAGAGCATTGTGTGAGTGGGAGGAATGAAGAATTACAATTCTGAACTTTACGATGAGAATTGTTCTAGCTCTGATTTTGTATAACATACACTGCCTTTATCACTGCATATTGGTTAATCACTTCATTTTACATTCAACTCCATCAGGAAGAACTTTTGAGTTGAATGAGACCTCTGGTGGTGGTACTTTTCAGTATCTCCTGTCCCAGAGAAGTGCTTTGATATTGCTGGAGGTCTTTGGCAAAAGGCCTTCTTTGTAATCTCTCATGTTTGTCAGGTAGATAGGCTATGAAGCAAGCCATTCCTTTTTGAGATCCTGAAGGTCATATGGGTACCTAAACTTAGCAGTTTTCAGAAGAAGTCTAATTCTACATTTTTTCAGCCATTTGGGTATTTTTTTAATTAAAAAAAAAAGGCAAAGCGCGCTGCTTATATACCGCCCCATAGCGCATAACGCACACTCTGGGCGATTTACAAGTTAATTACACAGGCTACACATTGCCACCCTCCCAGTGAGCTGGGTACTCGTTTTACCGACCTCGGAAGGACAGAAGGCTGAGTCAACCTTGAGCCGGCTACCTGGGACTGAACCCTGGGTCATGAGCAGAGTTTTGGTTGCAGTACAGCAGCTTAACCACTGTGCCACGAGCCTCTTCCTCTTGTTATGCAAGACAGTTGAAATTCAGATTAACACAGAAGCTAAGACTTGTTTTTCTTATTCTTTTTTTCTAATAGTTCGAGGGTGGATCAGGATATGGTAAGTTTTTATGCATGTGTCTTGTTCACAAATTTTGATTCAGTCATTAAAAGGATTAGATGCATACGTTTTAAATCAGACTATTCTTATGCAGGGGGTCGTGGTTCTTACGGTGATCTTGGTGGACCCATCATTACAACACAAGTAACAATACCCAAAGATGTAAGTAAATATATTAACCTCAATGTATCGGTCATATTTTAAAGTTAAAAAATCAGACATAATGTTGCTGTAGCATATTGGACTTCCTATTTCCTATTCTAAGCTTTTATTTTGAATAGAAAGGAAATAGGTTAAAATTTGTTCTGCCACTCTCCCTCATTTACTAGTTGTTGAATATATTAAGCACTTATCCTGTTCAATAATTTGTCATGCTGCGGTATTATGTGCTGAGGTAGTAACTTAGTAGATTGTTACTGTATTTAATTTATGAACCGCTATTTAAAAGCTGTCTTTCTTTTTAGCTGGCTGGTTCTATTATTGGAAAAGGAGGTCAAAGAATTAAACAGATACGCCATGAATCGGGAGCTTCAATCAAAATTGATGAACCTTTAGAGGGCTCAGAAGATCGGATAATAACTATTACAGGCACACAGGACCAGATTCAGAATGCACAGTATTTACTGCAAAACAGGCAAGTTGGCACTCAGCTGTGTCTGTTAACTATCTATTAACTTTTGAACTTTCTCTTTTATATAATGTGTCTTTCTAAAAAGAGCATCAATAGAAGTTAATGCAATTATAGTTTATACTAACACCTGCACTTGGTAGTATGCCTTTCTCTTCTGTTTTTCATTCTTACTCAATGAAGACATCTTCAAAACTAATCTTGCTGGAAGGTGACCCTAACCAAGCAGTCCTCATTTCTCTGGTGAAAACTGCTGCAAAAATCTACTTGCAATCTATTACATAGAGCCTGTAGAAAATATAGAAGATTTCAGTGGATGTTGGTCTAGTTCTGTGTGGAAGACTAGTGATTTTGTTGTTTTTAGATAACTAAAACGACAACAAATCGCAGTCTGCCATATGGCACAGGCCATGCCTCTACAGGACAAGTTGAAAACTGTAGTTGCTGTTAATGCAGCATTTCACACCTCACTGGCATTGTTTTCTTTTCTGCCGTGTATAACAATTATAGATTTTACTTGCTTTATCTTCTTTTAACATCTGCTGTCTAGAGAGCATCTTGCAATGTATAACTTTTAATTTTGGACTGCAAATAGCTACTAATTATTAAATTGTTAAATTTAACCAATATGCACTGTCTAATTATAATTAAAACTTTAATATTTAATTGTAATTATTGATTCAAGTTGTTTGTTCAACCATTCTAATATGTGCTTTTTTTTCTTTTTCCTTATAGTGTGAAGCAGTATGCAGATGTTGAAGGATTCTAATGCAAGATATTTTTTCTTTTTTATAGTGTGAAGCAGTATTCTGGAAAGTTTTTCTAAGACTAGTGAAGAACTGAAGGAGTCCTGCATCTTTTTTTTTTCTTAAATCTGCTTCTGTTTAAAAAGCCAACATTCCTCTGCTTCATAGGTGTTCTGCATTTGAGGTGTAGTGAAATTTTTGCTGTCACCAGATGTAATGTTTTAGTTCTTTACATATAGGTGGGTGGGAGCGGGATGGCTTGCGAAACTAACATTGGTATTTTGAAACAGCAGCAGAGAAAGTGGATTTTATTTTTGTTCAATGTTGGTTGTAAACTGTAATGTTTTTCTGTCACAATGTGAACCATCTGCTTGATACCTTTTTTCCTTTGTTTTGAAGAGGGAAAAGAGTACTGATAGGCCGCTTACCCTGGCATCCATTCGAAGTGTGCAGAATGTTACGCTCTTTTGTAAAATGTTTTATGATTTTAAAAATAAATTTAGTGAACCAATGATTGCAGTCATTTCTTTATGCATATTTGGTAGCTAAAACACATCTACACCAGTCATTGAACTTGGCTTCTCTTCCCCCCCCCCCCCCCCCCCGGTACCAGAGAAGCAGAAGACCCAATTTCAGTGTTTTGATAAATTAGGAGTATTGACAACACAATGAGTCCAGACTTTGGTACGTGTGAAGAATTTTGAAGTATGTTGTGAATGGCTTTATCTTTGTTACTCCCAATGTATGTCCCTAATTATTGTATTGCAATATGTTGGTTTGAATAAAATCTTGCAAAGTTCACTTATCAATGAATAAATGTAGAGAATATCAGAAGTTTAGTAATTCCTAGCCTTGGCAGATTTGCCTGTTTTCAGTTGTAACTTAATGTTTCCATTGTATAAAAACTTGAATGAAACAGTTGTATCTCCTGGTTGACTTGCATAAGAACTGCAAAATCAAAAAAACATATGGATGTTTCCATGTTAAATCTCAGCATTTGCATTGACAGTTTGCAAGTTTATTTGTCTGTAATAAACACTGTAATAACACCCAACTGGATGTGAAGGATCCAGTTTTCAATACTGGCTCATGTTCTGATTTCTGAATGCTTATGTTAAGTCATTACAAGTTAACCTGTGATCTGTCATACTATAAATGATACTCAATATGGTGTAGTGAACCAGAGTGAGAGACTATGACTGGGGAGGCCTGGGTTTGAATTCCAGCTTAGCCATGGAAACTCACTAGAATTGGTGAAACCACTCCTTTCTCACTGAAAGTCCTATTAGAGTTAATATAAGTCTGTTCCGACTTGACAGCACATAACAATTACATAATGCTACAGAATTACAGGCAGTTGCAATTTGAAAAATCTAGTCGGGATGGTTGTGTTAGCAAGCAAGAGCCATCTCCATTTAAGTTCTTGTAAAACACTGCCTGAAAATATGCACAATGTCAGTTTATTGAAAGAAGATACGTAAAATTTCAAAGAATGCTTTTTATCTAGAGCACACTAGATGTCACTTCACTCTGAGTAGAGAACGCTGGGGAAAAGGTGACACAAATGCGTAATTGCCAGCTAGTTGAGGATCTTTGCTCAAGTCTGACTGCTGGTAGGTATATTTCAGTGTGACTATCAGCCTTTAAGCCAGTTGGGGCTTCTGGGTGGTATTTTATTTGGAATTTTACCTTTTTAGTGTAAGAATGTTAAGTGAGCTAGCTGACTGGATAGCTCAGTGGTTGGGGTATCTGGGTGTAGAGCCAGAGGCTGACAGTTCGATTCCCCACAGTAGCCTGCATGTAGAGCCAGCCTGTGTGGTCTTGGGCAAGCTGTGCAGTTTCACTGTCCCTAAAAGAAGGGTAAACCACTTCTGAGTAGAATTCTCTACCTGGAAAACCCTGAAAAGGGTCACCATAAGTGTGAATTGACTTCATGGTGCATTAAGTGCTTCACTGTGTAAGTTGCTTTTATAATACACTGCAATTGCTCAGCTCAATAGTATGAAGACCATAGAAATAGCCATCCAGTCTTCAGGTGTTACTTCCCTATTTGAGAATATTTTCTCCAGGCTCCACAGAATTATTTCAGGAAAACCTAAGAAATGCAGGCTCCCATTTATTTGTGTTGTCCAAATGACCCAATGTTCAGTTTTTGAGATTTAAACTTTCTACTAATGGTCACCACTAGTAAGGTGTGCTAAAGCCATGAAGGTTTGGCAGTTTAGGATTCCCAAACCTGAACTGCAACTCCCAGAAACCCCAGCCACCAGAGTTAGTGATGAAGGCTTCAGGGAACGGCGGTCTAAGAACACGGGGGCTACGCAAGGTTGGGAACCACTGCTCTATTGCAATGAATTTTTTGTTTTAATCCGGTCATGTCAAGACCGAGCGAGATGTGATAAATCTTGGAAAGAGGAGAGGACAGAATCATTTTGGTTTGCAAGCAATGGAATAGAACTATGCAAAGTTCGTAAGACCGTTTCCGTTCCCTTGGAATCTTTATTATTGTCTTCAGAATATTATTGTCTTCCTATTGCATGCTTACTGTCAGCGATAACTATTATTTCCTGCCCATTCCAAATAGTCACTGGAAATTGAAGGGTGTTCTATGAACAGCGAAAAATTGAGTGAGGCCCTTTTATAAGGATTTCTTCAACTCCAGGGAGAGTAACAAGAGACTGCAATCAACCTAGGGATACCACAAAGTACTGCAAACCTTCGAGTTCCACAGAGAACAGATGGACGTTGTTTGAACGCTTCACAGCCATGCAGAGTCGGCCGCTTGTTGTTTCCTCCGATGTTGCAATAAACCCAAAGTGCTAACTTTGCCCAGACAAAAAAACGAACCGCCGGATCCCGGTGCGCGTCGCTCACCGACTGCGTTTCCGACCGGGGCCTTACTGCCGGCGTCGTCCCGAGGCACGTCCGCATCTGCCGGAGCAGAGGCTTCGCGGGCACTGCAGTACTCTTCGTAAGCAAACATCGGTGTCTCTGATTGGAGAAGGATGGCTCGGGTGGGAAAGGGCTGGCGTTTCGTCGCCTTCCGCTGCCGGCGGCCTTGGCGGAAGAGCGTGCATCGAGTGCCTGCGGCAGCAAGGGGGTCCGCCTCCGCCGCCCGGGAGGAGCGCTGGCGGGACGGGGCCCGAGTATACGCCGAGAGTCGGTGTGGACGCCCCGTTGTGTTCTTGGGCCCCAAGGAGGGGTCCCGCCTGAGCGCCTTGCCTGGGGGCGGGGGGGGGGGCCGCACGTGGCTGGGACGAAAGCGGTGTGGTCAGGCTCTGACCTGTTTGCCCTTTCGCGGAACCGTGGCCGGAGCAGAGCAGATTTGCGTCTGAATGGAATTTGGGCTTGCGGGGTGGGGAAGTACCGGTGCATGGCTTGCTAAGGGGGAAACAGACAATTCTTTCTGTTTTCCCTGTTATTTGCGTGGTGAGCAGAATGTGCAGAGATGCCTGGACTTGCCTGCTCAGGAACGTTGTAGAGCTGCGTAGTTAAATCTATTGCCACGTCCTGTAGATACGACATAGTCCGGCGAGTTCCTCGCTCCTTGTTCGGTGACTGTTTGAATACCGTTTATTAATTGCTAGACGGAACCATTTTCTCTTTTACGAGACGATTTCTAAGTTTTGTAACCATGCCACGAAGGTGAATTTTCCTTTCTACTGGGAATTCCTTTCACCGGTGAAGTAACGACTGTCTTGTAACAGTTCTGGAGAGCCAGCCAGGAACGGCGGTGGCCAGGACTGTGACCTGGGGCTCGGTGCGCACCTCGGTGAGTTCCACCACTGGCTTCGATAAGGAACGGGCCCAGGAGGCAGGGAGTCACGCCTTCTGTCGGTTGTTTGTGTTTTGTGTTACAAAGCTGTGAGTTGCCATAAGCAATCCGACCTGCAATAGCCTCTGGTTAGGTCTGGTTAGGAGCAGGATTCGCAATGGGAATAGTCTCCACCGCGGCCAGGTACTCTGGAAACATACCCAGAGGCAGCCCACTTGTGATACGCTTGCTTGGGGAAGTATCAGTGTGTGGTTTATTACACCTCCTGGCTAGTATGAATTGGTGTAATTTGCTATGTCTAAATAGCCAGGATTTTCTAGTAGCCCTCAAAAGCTGGCAACCTTGACAGGAGGACAGTCACCACTGGCATTCTGCAGTGCCAGAAGGGTCTTAGATGAGCATTTCAGACAGAATGAGCCACCTGTTATGGGGAAAAGGACTGCTGGCCAAAGTGCTCTGCTGGCAAACAGAATTGCTGAGAACTCTCTTCCTTAAACCAGTCAATGGCGAGGTGGATAGTTCCTGGGGATCTCAGAAAAGTTCCTTTTTTTGAACAAGTCTTTGAGGCCCCCTGGACCAACCATTCTCAATGGGGGTGCCCTATGCCCCCCTGTGGGGCCTTGGCACATTAGAAGGGGGCCTCAGACAACAATTTTCTATTCTGTTTATCTGTTTGTGTTGTGTCCTTGTTTGACAGGGGCCTCTGGAACCTGAGAAGAGGCCATGGTAACTAAAAGGTTGAGGATGACTGCCCTAGCTGGCATAACCAGGAGCCATACTGTCTAGGGAATTTGGAAGCTATATTCCCGTAGTTGACTTCAGCATTCTGGATTTCCCCATATTTTGGACTACAGCTCCTTTCTCAGTTCTCAAAGCATCTGCTTGGCTGGAATAGAAAATAGCATCAACTACCGTATTTTTCCATTTATAACACACACCCATTTATAAGACCCCCCCCCCAAAAAAAATTTCTAACCCCAAAATTAAGAAAACGTATCTTTGAGGATTCAGCCTCTGAGCTCAGAACATCGGACATTTTGTCTCTGTTGAATCTTGAGCCTACAGGCTCCACCTCCAAGGAGGTGTGCTCCAATTGGTTTGTTCAGGATCAGCTGAGGTCAGTTCCATAAGGCTCCTGATTGGAGGAAGCTAAGCCTCGTGGCTGAAGCAAGACTGTTTAGAGAGGCAAGGTACTTGCCGTTTTGTTCTCTCTTCAGCTATCTCAACTTACTTCTGTGTAAAAGACGCCCCTTAATTTTTAGGGTAATGATTTTAGGAAAAAGTAGCGTCTTATAGACAGAAAAATGCTATATTCTATGTCAGAAACTCTTAAGCTTTGTTATTTAGTGAGATCCCTCCAGTCAAAAATAAATGGGTCAAGTCTAGCCTCCCTAAGTATAAGACTGATTGTAACTCTGCTGGGAGTTCTGGTTGTCTGCTGATTTGTCGGTGCTAAAGATCAGTTTTCCTTTTAAAACTTACTCTTTTTGTCATGAACACTTTCTAATGAGAACATCGTCCCCTTAAAGGTTTTGAGTCTGGGTCCTTAGGAACCATGAACCTCCTTTTTGATCTGCACCCAGCACTCACAGCCAAGAAAAATCAAAGGCTGAACTTTCTCTCTGCCTGTTGTGTCTTTAGAGGAGTTTGGACTGTTGTTTGTTCAGTGTGGGGAAAGTTGCTGTGACAGAGCGGTAAACAGTTTGTTCCAGTTGTCAGCTTCGCTTCTCACCTTGTTTGTTAGATAATTGGGGGCTGGTTCACACATAAGAGTGCCACTCAATGATTTATCACTCAAAGCCTCCACATGCAGAACATCTGTATTGAAAAGTGCTGTGTCCAAGATGATACGAAAGTATTGAGTTTAGTGGTAGATCTGTGATGACTGTTAAACCATTAAAAACCACATGTAATACTGCAATCAGGGCATAAAGAATATGTGTGCTGCTTTTGACTCTTATACTGTACTTACAGCCCACTTGCGCTGTTTGACATCCCCCCACTCCTCATCCATTTGTCTCCCAATATGACCATCTTCTCTTTCTCTCTCTTCAGATAGGTGCAATAAAGAACTGCTTCCTTGCTTTTCTGTCTATATGTTAATAACATTTATTCAGATTGTGACTTTCTGATTTATGACCGCAAAAGCAGTTGGACTCAGCATATAGACAGCAGAAACAAGAGCAAAAGATTTGCTGGCTTTTTAAGAACCTGTGTTATGATCAGTGATCATTTTGAATGAAAAAAACTGTGCAGTTTTGGGAATGCAAGTCAGTATGTGCTAACTTAGGAGTAAACACTACCTGCATTTGCTAGAGTTGAATAAATATATAGGGCCGGAGACGAGGAAGGTAAGCCATATTGTCAACCTAGTCTAATCATATATTTTAAACTTGGGATGGTGCCATCATCCTTGCAGGTCACGGTATAGATTAACAGTCTTCTCCCCCCCCCCCCCCCCCAGAAATATAAGGAAGAATTATGGAGGCATTCTTGAGCCCTAAAGAATCTGCCAAGTTCATAGCAGAAAACAGCAAAGATGTGTACATTAAAGATGATGGTGTCCAGAATGTTGCAGAGATGTTATTTGACAAAGTCTTGAAGAAAGAGTTTGGTGTGGATGGCTGGAAGTCTTCACATGAGCTCAACCCTCAGTCAACAGGTGAAGATGCAGTCAACTGGGTGTTCCTTGCTGATGCACTCAATTTTTCCTTTTGGTCTGAACATGAGGACCATAAGTGTATGGTGAAGTATGAAGGCAAAAGCTATAGTGGCTACTGGTCTCTTTGTGCTGCAATCAACAGAGCACTTGATGAAGGTGAGTTCCTGCTTTTCTAAATTGCACAAAATCATGTGGCAAGGCAGAGGTAAGCAAAGTGTGGACCTCCAAATGTTGTTGAACTGCAATTCCCAACATCCCTTTTCATTGGTTGTGTTGGCTTTGCATGATGGAAGTTGCAGTTTAACAATACAGGCACTCCTCACTTACGTTCTTATGACTAGGTCGTTAAACAGATGGGTTGATAAGTGAGGAGCAATAATAGTGTATAAAGGAGTCATCATGTGCTGTTGAGAAGGGGCATGGCGAAGACGTAAGCATGGATTGATGGGTCGTAAAGGGTTGTAAATCTGAGTGGTCGATAAACAGGTTGTTAAGTGAGGAGTGCCTGTATTTGGTGAGTCACACTTTTCACACTCCTCCAAGGGACAAACTTTATTCAACTTTATGCTTTTCTTGGTTTTAAATTATTTTGAAAATTATCTAAAGCATCCTGGTTTGGGCTCCCATGCTTACCTTTGAGTAAGGAAAGCCATACATATGTATGTGTACTGTATTGGCTGTGTAAGGGTTGGCCAGGAAAGATGGAACCTTGGAAGATAGGAATAGGACAGGACAACAAGTTCTGTTGTTATGTTGACCAGAATCTTATTGGAGATTTACACTGGTGTGAGCACAGTGGCATAAACTGTGGCAGCAAATTGCTGGTAATTAACAAGCTGCTGCTTGCATTCTTGGTGGCATGTCAACCATGCAGTGTGGTGCAGAACTAGGACTATGAATGGCAAGCAGTGATTTCACTGCTGTGGTTTACATAATTACACTCATGCCAGCTTGACTCCCCGGTAGGATTCTGACCATTACTTTATTTGTCATCTTCTGATTTTAAAATGCTGTCGCCCACTTTGGAAGATTTAATCTCAACATAGAAATTTATGAAAAAGAAATAAAACAAACACTGAAATATAATCATTTTAAAAGGAACTAACATATACAGACTTTTTAATAAAAGGTAATGATAATTTCTGATACATTCTAAATTATTAGTTGCACTTAATCCATAGAGTGAATGGGACTTGTTAAATTGGTTCTTATGTAAGTTACTGAGCTTGGCTACACAACTTGGCTGGAGCTGGCTGTGTGGGCTAAGTAGTGTCACTTAAGGTTGGGTGGAGATTCTGTATGCCATGTGGTACAATCTTTACATCATGGCATAGTGACCCTATTTGTTCTGCTGTACCGTTAGAGAGGCAAGAAACTATCTTGTTTGTCAGGGTTGTTTTGGTTCATTTCCAGTGATCGCACGTGCTGGAAATGAATCAAAACAGAGTGATCCTACCCACACCAAAAAAGCAGAAGCTCCTGACAGGGGCCAGAAAGGTGCAGATAGGAATGCTCTGGGGGCAGGTGTTATCTCATCGCCAGCTTTAGGACTGAAACATCCTGTCCCTCCAGCAGACAAAACTATGGGCTAAATGCCCATATAGTAACTCCCTTGAACACTTCTACTTAGGAGTAACAGTTGGATCTAATCTTCTGTAGTGAAGTGGGCAAGCTTGGGGGGCCATATGATTTTGCCCCAGAGCCTGACACAGGTTGCATCAGGCCCAGAAATAGACTTTTCAGACCTTTTAATTTTTTTAAATGAAAGCAGGAAGTGCTGGGATGAGCACTCACAATTTCATTTGGCGGGGGGCTTAGGTAAAGGTAAAGGTTCCCCTTGACAATTTGTCCAGTCGTGTTCGACTCTAGGGGGCGATGCTCATCCCCGTTTCCAAGCCATAGAGCCAGCGTTTGTCCGAAGACAATCTTCCGTGGTCACATGGCCAGTGCGACTTAGACACGGAACGCCGTTACCTTCCCACCGAGGTGGTCCCTATTTATCTACTTGCATTTGCATGCTTTCGAACCGCTAGGTTGGCGGGAGCTGGGACAAGCGACGGGCGCTCACTCCGTCGCGTGGATTCGATCTTACAGCTGAAGATCTATAGACCTTACAGCACAGAGGCTTCTGCGGTTTAACCCGCAGCGCCACCACGTCTCTATGGGGGGCTTAGGGATGCCTATATATTCTATTGGCTGTGCAAAGGTTGGCCTGGAAAGATGTGCCTTTGGAAAGCAGGATGAAACTTTGGGAAAAATATATAGGGTGGGAAAATCATTGTTCCTGGAAGCTTTTAGGAACAGAAATGGAGCTTCCTTGATCCCCTGTTAAAAATATATATAGTTTTAATACAGAGATTGTCAGGTGGCCTTGGCAGCTGCAGAAATACTTCTGATGGGCTTCCTGTTGCCCACCCATGTTTTGTAGCAATGTATGTAGAGAAATAGAGCTCTTGTAGTAGAACAAGATCCACTGAAAGATCGTTTATAAGCTGAAGTAAATAGTCGGCTTTAGACCTGCTCATACCTTCCACATTAAGTTGTAAAATTTTCAGGATGCCTTCTGTGTCCTTTGTCAGTTGTTTCTCAAAAGAGCTGTTGTTTTAAAGTTCGGTATTCATGCTGATTCTTCTTACTGGGAAATCCTTGTGAGGTCCAGCAGCTGAAATGTGTAGACTGTTAAGCCGTGCCAAGTCACGTTGCCTGGGGTGCACCCGAACCCCATCGTGGAAACTTGGATAGCAGTTAGTCAGAGAAGACTTTGACATTGAGACGGCATGGCACTAGGAATGGACAGCTTCTAATCCAGATCTGTTTAACTTAGTGTCTAACCCAGTACAATGCCCTTATGGCTTTGATCTTCCAAGGAAAAACTGGACAGGGCTTAACCAGATCCGAACTAACCACAGCAGGTGCCAATATTGGAAACATAAATGGGGGCTGGATGATAATCCTAATTGTGACTGTGCGCACGTCCCGCAAACTTTACATCACATTGCAATGGAATGCACGCTTCGAAGGTTCCCTGGCTCCTTGCAAGAATTACATCATCTTGAGGGCACTGCTGCTCAATGGTTAAATGATTTAGATATCCAGCCTTAGGCTTAGTTGCTCTAGCAACTACTCATACATAGTTTATTTCAATAATTATTCACTATTCATGTTGCATGTTTCAAAAATCTTGTAGATTTTATTCTTTTAATGTTTTCTTTTAATATTGTCTTTGCAAAGTCCTGCACAATAATGCTGTATTCTACTATGCCATACGAAATAATAAAATAAATAAATATAGCTCTTTGCTACATGTTTCTCATTACATCTTGTTTTATTGTCTTGAAGGAGTGCCCATTACTAGTGCTTCATACTATGCTACTGTGACACTGGAGCAGGTTAAGCATGTATTTCGCTCAGACACAGATGTTCCCATGCCCTTACTTGAGGAAAGACATCGTGTCCTGAACGAGACTGGGATGGTTCTCCTGAAGAAATTTGGAGGCTCTTTCCTGACATGCGTAAAGAAAAGTGACAAAAGCGCCCAGAAATTATTGCAGATCGTAGTGGAAAATTTCCCATCCTTTAGAGATGAGGCGACATTTCAGGTATCTCTCTGGTCCTTGAGCATATTCATTGTTGCTTCTTAGAGTACATAATTATATATTGTGACAATGATGCTTAATTATTCTTGGTTGTGACTGCAGCAATTTGGGAGAGAATATCTTTATCTTTGATGCATCCCATTTTCTCTACCTTTTAAATATTCATTACTTCTGCCAAACAGACAGCACAGTCATGATTTAGGACTGCTTGTCTGCTGTAGTCTAGGGTTGGTTTAGCAGTTCTGTGTCTAGGGCAGAGGTGGGATAATTTCATATTTGAACTGCAAATCCTGGGATACTCCAGCCAGCATGGCAGTGTTGGGGGTTGTATTCGAGGACGTGTGATCCAAGAGTTACTTTTCCCATCTCTGTGCAGTGACTTAGGAACAATAGCCATGATTTGTCAGTTTTACCGCTATTCCAATTTGTAGCTTTGTGAGTTGTTATTTCATTGTTCTTCTTAATTTTAAGCATTACTGGTCTATGTGGGCAGGCCAAAGGGTCAAGCTTAAAAATCAGGAGTTAGATCCTGAAAATTTGCAGTAGAGATGACAAGTTTTCAAAATCAATGACTTTTTATTTTCAGGAAGCAAACTGGCAGCATTTGGCAATTTTTTAAAAATCGGTAACAGCTCCAGTTGCTGAAAGTAGTAAGGGAAGAAAGATGACATGATTTTGTTTCCATGTTCTTTTAATTTCTTGCCTTTAATGTTTGGTACTTCACAGTTTTTGTACTTACTGTACTTTTGAAATTGCTTATTGATGGAACACTAACTTTTGTCAGGTTTGCTTTTCTTTGTTGTTTATCCAGAAGTATAATATCCAGCTTATTAAAATCAGCTGTTTTATCCATGATAACTTGCTTATTCCAGTACTGCAGTCTCATTTTCTGAAACTGGAGGTGGTTGGAATTCATAATATGGAGGAGAAGATGTGACTAGAGATGGGGACGAAGTGCCAAAATGGCACTTCATCGTGGGTCGTCAACCTTGATGACCCATGAATTGCCTCCTAGTGGCCCAACGAACCATGAATCAGTTTGTCAGTTCGTTGGGTTTTTTTAATATATACAGCCCGTGGGGCTATCTAGAGAGAGAAAAAAGCCCCTACAGCCTGCCCCCACCTCCTTCCCATTGTTACTTACCTGGCCAGGCTGCCTCCTCCTGCTCCGCAGCAACTTCCGCCAAAACAGAAGCTAGACTGCTGGAACCACGGTTTCAGTTCTAGCAGCCTAGCTTTAGCTAGGAGCAGTAGGGAGGGCTGCCTGAGGTGATTCAGCCCCCCTCTGTCAGACAGCGGGATGGGGGACGCTTCAGTCAGGTTTCCCCTGTCTTTCTGTGCTTGGGTGGGCATAGAAGAAGAAGGGAAGTGGGATCCAAGTGATCCTCCACCCTGCTGTCTTTGCAAAGGGGAAGCGTCTTTGACAGGGGAAGCGTGACAGAAGCGATCCCCCACCCCTGCTGTCTTTGCAAAGACAGGAGGGTGGGGGATTGCTTGGATCCCACTTCCCTTGTCTTTCTATAGCTGCCCAGGCATAGAAAGACAGGGGAAGTGTGACTGAAGTGATTCCCACACCCCGCGCTGTTTGCAAAGACAGCGGGGAGAAGTCCTTTGGCCAGGCTTCTTCTGGCTATGTCACAGGTGCATAGAAAGACAGGGGAAGCCTGAGCAAAATGATCCCCCCTGTCTTTGTAAACAGGGTGGGGGTGGGATTCCCTTCGGGCAGGCTTTAGGAAGCCACCTGAAGGGAAAATCCCTCTCTGCTTGTGCCGCTGAGGAACTGCTGATCCATGAGGGCAGAAACAGATAGGGATAGACGAAGGGACAAATATAAAAGGGTTATATTCATTGGTTCGTATTCATTGGGGTCTCTGGACATCAAGAATATGAAGCAACAAATATCTGACAAATCAACGAATATCCCGATTGATATTTGCAACATGGTTATGCCTGCACATATAATCCGTTCATGCTAGTTTAAGGCGTCCAGCTATGATATGATGAATTGTTTCTTTGGGTTCATGACAGGCTCTATGTACATCACTTATACATTGTTTCAGAATTATTTTCTCATAGTGTCTAGTAGAAATAACTTGATCTTGGATTGTGCATATGAATTGCTCAGTTTCAGCTTGAAGATGACCTAATTTCAGCCATAGGTTCAATTGTTGATTATTGACATTACCATCTGGGAGGTAACTGGGGTTCTGTCCATGTAATGGCTTGTCAAGCCATGGATCCTGTTCTGTGGATATTTCATAAGTTCGTTCTCATTTGCAAGTTCCAATGCTGTTAGTCTTTTTCCTTTTTCTGCTGTCATCTCATGAGGTGGGACTATGCTTCCATGGAAGTAGTTTCAAAGTCTCTAACCCATACAGAGAATCTTGAGATGAACAAGTCAATGCCAAGTCATGCTTCCCGGCAAATAAAGCTATTTCATACATGTCCTTGGATTATGGCACTGGTATTTTTGATGGAAACTCTGATTTTCCTGTTTAATTCATCAAGATCACTGTACTTCCAATACACAGTTCCAAAACAATATGGTAGTACTGGGGATGTCAGCTATTAATAGCCGTAATTTTTCCTCTTGCATCAAGTCCTATTTTGAGTACACTTTTCCCTTGAATTGCACGGGCATGGCTTGGTTATACATGGATTTTTTCAATCAATCAATCAGTACTGTGCCCCTGGCCACTCAGAACACCATGAGTTCAACTTTGAAGATGTCAAAGTTGTCTACTTGCCCCTCCCCCCAATACAATATCTCTAATTCAGTCTCAGAAAACCCTGAGAGAGAGAGTGAGAGAGAGAGTGTGTTAGTATGTATATATGAGAGAATGAGAATCCCAAGGGAGAAGTGTACTCAAAATAGGACTTGATGCAAGAGAATATATAAGAGTGTGTGTGTGTGTGTGTGTGTATGAGAGAATGAGAACAAACTGTTTATGATTTGTAGTTACGTTTTTGGGGGCATAAGAGTTATACATGGATTTTGAACTACATGAGGGTTCAGTGCTCCTAGCCTAGCGTTGTTGGTCCAGCATTCCTAGCCCCAACATTGTTGAAGAGAGAAGTGTACTGCTTCACTCTCTCAAAGTATTTGTTCTTAAATAACAAGTTAAGTTTCTTGTCATTTATAATGAGATCTTCATGGATGCCTAGATATTTATAGGTTTTCTGTTCCTCTCAGCATTGAGCAAAGTGTTCATTAGTGAGCTTCTATTTACTCCCCTCTGAGAATTTGCCTCTTTTGATGTGGGTAACACCAAAATTCATTTTGATAGCTGTACTTTAAGACTCAGTTATGTTTAAGGGACTATTCTGTTTCTCAGAAAAGCTTGCAAATATTGTCCATGTACATTAGGCACAAAACACTGAGGTCAGGTCTCTTGTAGCCCGTAGCATTATCACTCAGCTATCTAAATAGGGGGTTTAAAGCCAGACAGAACCACAAAGGCTCAAAGAATCACCCTGAAAAATACCTCTTCTGATAAAGAAAGGAGGTCTATCATTATCGTTATCATCATTATTTTCAATTTCCCTTCAAACAATGCTTTAAGTGCTTTCTGATGCTGGTTAGCTAGCTGATTGCAAACCATGGTATTTCAATTTGTATATCAAATCAAGTAATAATTAAACTAAAATCCTACTTGTACTTCGATGTCCACTCAGAAGTAAACCCACTGAATTCAGTGGATTTATTCACGGTGTGTGTGTGTGTGTAAGCAAACATATGTAGGTGTAGATACAGATATAAATGTATATACAGCCTTACACTTACCAAATCAGTGCTTAGTATGATCCCTGAATTGAGTTTATAATTTATATATTCACAGTGAAAATGAAAACACATTGAAGAAAAGTTACAGTATGCTTACTGTGATTGCATAGTCTGTTCTGTTCACAAGTATTTGTGCTGCACAAGTATTTGAACAATCACGGCTCATTCATAACTTAGTGGCATGTCTTGTTTAAATGTAGTAATTTGTATTAGCTGTCTGTGGATAGGAACACCTCACTATGTCTGCTGGGCATACATTTATGATTCTTCATCATGGCCTCTGTGAATGCACACAATAGGGTTTGACAGTGCCTGCGCTGGCCTCTCGGAATCTTCTAGAGCTTTTTTATAGAAAAGTAACAAAGTTAGCATTGCCCCTACCGCGCATGCTCCCCCGCCTCAGCCCTCAGTTCCATTTTACCGCCTTTGGCTAAGGAACCTCTCGATCCTAGAGCTCTCGTTTTCAATAAAAATAGTGCTTATACGGACTTGACTCGGACTGCCTTTTCACTATTCTTACTCTCTGTTGCCCCGGACCACGGACTGCCTGACGATCCTTACTAAAACGTTTTTGAAAAAATCGCGAATCGGTTTCCCGCCTTTTTCCCGCTGCTCGCGGCAGCACATTGGATTCCCGCTTAACAGGCTTCCATTCATTCTGTGAGTCTTTATTCCGTTTGCTGCTTTATGTCCCCCTCCGGACCTTTTAGTCGGTGTACGTCCTGTTCTCGCAAGCTGCCGTTCTCGGACGGACACGATCTCTGCCTGTTCTGCTTAGGCGAATCTTACCAGCCTCAATCTTGCAGGCATTGTAAGAAATTCACAAAAGCAGCCCTAAAGGCTCGACAGCAACACTTGAAACTTTTTCTCTGGGACAAGACGCTCTCAGCGTCGAAACCGTCCGAAATGGAAACGGCTTCAGCGCCTTCTTCCACCCCAAGATCGGAAGTAAGGATCGCCCCCACAACTCCACTTTTGACGTCGAAGCCTGTTGACAAGTCTGTCAAGAAATCGACAAAAAAGATACATACCACGTCGAAACCGTCGACCTCCTCCAAGGAACCGAAGCAGAAAAAGCCTAAGAGCAAAGAGAAAACAAAGGATCATCGTATATTGGCTCCTTCTGTCTCGGCGTCGTTGCTCTCAACCATCTTGGAGGACTCTCCCCGGGACCGAGAATCTTTGTCGGAAGCGGCCGCCTCACTACCATCCCGACACTTTGATTCCGGTACGGGCGGAGGGGATCGGTCCCCCACCGCTAGCCAGCTAGTGGATACCCTTACTAGCACGGCTATTGCCCATGACAGCCCTGTTTTTACCGGGCGGGCTTCGCCGGCTCCATCGTCGGCATCGATTTCATCGAGACCTGAATCTCTACCCCGTAAGAAGGCTGCTAAATCTAAGCACCTTTCTCCTGCTCGACACCGATCCTCTCGACGTGAGGTTGTAGTCGTTCCGAAGTCATCTCGGCGTCGACACAGATCTAAATACATCGACCCCGAGTATGTCGACGTAGATACCAGGAAATCCCATCGTCGATGTCGACACGACGATTCGGACTCGGATTTTTCTTCGAGCTCGGAAGACTACCACAGAAAAAAGAAGAGGGTCAGATATGTGTATTTGTCGTCCTCTTCGTCTTCCTCTTCTTCTTCTCCACCTCGACGTCGACAACATCTCGACGTCGAAAAACAGCGATCTTCTACACAAGCTGAGAAAGCTAAAACTGCCTCCACACAGTCGGCGTTGAAAGGTTTGCGCTCCATACACGAACCTCGAACATCGAGACCAGATGTTTCTCGACAAACTTCAAAGAGACATCACTTACCTCCCACTTCAGACCAGGAGGAGATGATTTCCTCGGACGTTTCAGACCACAATGAGGACATGTTGTCTGAAGCTTCAAGAGACACACCTGTCGAGGGGGATACATTGGGGTCAGATGCAGGTGATCCCCACCCATCGTCTCCCTCAGAGGATTTCTCCTCTTATGTCCAGATGATCTCGAGGATGGCCAAGACCCTCAATATGCAAACTGAACAACCCCCCCTCCTTCTGAAGACCTAATATTTGGAGATATTAATCAAGAAAGAACCCCTCCACTGAGCTTGGCGTTTATACCAGCTCTGATGGAGCTCATTAAAGAATCGTGGACTTAACCAGCTATGTCTACACCTATAGCTAGAAGAACTGAAAATTTATACCGCATCCATGGGGATGACACCAAGTTCCTTACAAAACACCCTATTCCAAACTCTTTAATTGTGGAATCTAGCTCATCCAAATCGTCGGGGAGATCTCAGGTCACACCTACCAATAGAGAAGGTAGGAAACTGGACGTGCTAGGAAGGAAAATATACTCCTTAACAACCTTTTTGCTTCGTGTTACGAATTACCTGGCTGCTATGGGGGCATACCAAAGACAGCTGTGGTCAAGAATACTCCCAGCTCTTCAAGCAGCTCCCGAAGATAGCAGGCAAAGTCTCCTCAATACTCATGCAGAGGCCCTCACGGTCTCAAAACACCAGAGATTGGCCTCACGCCATGTGGCAGATGCGGCTTCAAAAACCCTCACATCTGCCATTGCTCTGAGATGTCATGCATGGCTAAGATCCTCTAACATCATTGAGGATGCCAAAACACAGATAGAAAATCTACCCTTTGATGCCAATGGCATCTTTAATGAAAAGACAGATGACAATCTAGAAAATTTACACAAGATCAAGAAGACGGCCAAATCTTATACTATCCAGCAACAGCCTAAGTACAATAAATTCCAGTGGTGTAAACAATACCCACAACAACAATACCGCCAATCGGCTTCCCAACCTTATCGCTCTTTCAATAATCAGAATCAAGCTAGATCTTCCCAGGCTTCATCTGCTACATCCAATTTTCGACCTCAATCCACGCAACGCCGTCAATCTACAAACCTCAAGCAAAAAAGTCAAAACAGTACCTTTGACTTCAACATAAAACCATTGGACAACAATCACGCAACTCGACTGTCACCATTCCTCCACAACTGGTCAAACATCACAAAAGACTCTTGGGTCTTAAGCATTATTCAATTCGGCTACCGTCTAGAATTTACAGAATTTCCTCCTCTAGGACAGGTCAAACTTACGTCCTTCAGTCCAGTTCTAGAAGAAGAGATTCTTACTCTGCTGCGAAAACAAGCCATTCAACAAGTACCCATGCGGGAATTGGCAAAAGGTTTTTATTCCCGCTACTTTGCCGTACCAAAAAAGGATGGAGGGATCAGACCCATTCTAGACTTGAGAGCACTAAATACCTACCTTCATCCACGCCGCTTCAGAATGGTCACGCTGGAATCCATCATTCACCTGTTGAGAAAACAAGACTGGTTTATAGTAATAGATCTGAAAGACGCTTACTTTCACGTCACCATTCACCCACGTCACAGGAACTACCTTCGGTTTATCTTTCAGAACACCATTTATCAATTCCGTGCTCTTCCATTCGGACTGTCCACGGCCCCACGTACGTTCACGAAGTGTATGGCCCCAGTAGCAGCTCACCTTCGTCTCCACGGGATACAAATCTACCCTTACATAGACGATTGGCTGGTGGTATCCCCATCAAGAAGAAGAGCACTTCGAGACACCAAATTGGTGCTCCACACTCTGAAGACCCTCGGTCTCTCGGTCAACCTCAAAAAGTCCCACCTCGTACCATCACAGGTGGTCGACTACATAGGAGCAAGACTGAACTCTATAGAGGCCCGGATGTTTCTGCCACCAGAACGCATAAAGAAAATCAGCAAAGCTGTTTGCAAGTTTCAACCACACGCACGTGTCACGGCACGGCATGCACAACATCTGCTCGGCCTCATGGCCTCCACAACATCGACATTGGCTCACGCACGTCTGAAGATGCGTTCTCTTCAGGCGTGGCTCCTAACTCTCTTCGATCCCCTTCAGGACAATCTAAGAAAGCGTCTACGTGTCACGCCAGAGCTTGCGAAACAGCTGAGTTGGTGGACCTTTCAGCCACACCTTTTCGTCGGCCGACCCTTTCGTCCCCTACAACTCACAATTCAAGTCACAACGGATGCGAGTCCCACAGGGTGGGGAGCACATTGCGGACTCCATCGGATACATGCTCTGTGGTCTCAGAAAGAGACGTATCTACACATCAATCATCTGGAAATTTTAGCAGTCATAAAGGCCTTCCGGGCCTTCCTCCCCCTGATACAGGGTCGTGGTGTACAAGTGATAACAGACAACACCACGACCATGTACTATATCAACAAACAGGGGGGAACTCGCTCCATGTCCCTCCTATTCCTCTCAGTACATCTATGGGAGTGGTGCTATCAACATCAGATTTTTCCAGTGGCCCTGCATGTCTCCACAACGGACAATCAGCTAGCAGACAAGCTCAGCCGCCTGACAGGCCAGACCCACGAGTGGGAGTTGGACGGCGAGATCTTCCTCTCACTTTGCAACCGCTGGGGATATCCCATGATAGACATGTTCGCGACTCAAGCCAACACGAAGTGCACCACGTATGCCTCTCGTGCGGGAAGAGGCAAGGACTCACTCGGGGATGCCTTTATGATCCCTTGGAGGTCCGGCCTCCTGTACCTTTTCCCACCAATTCCTCTGATCCAGAAAACCCTGGTCAGAGCTCGTCAGATGAGATCAGATGCGATCTTCATTGCACCGTGGTGGCCCCGTCAGCCTTGGTTCTCCACCCTCAAGATAATGGCAGTAGATGTTGTCAGGTTACCACACCTCCCGTATCTTCTCACTCAGGGTACAGGCAACATCCTACACCCAGATCTCGAATCGCTGCATTTGACAGCTTGGAGGATCACCCATCGATAAAGGAGGTCCTGGAAAAGGCTAGGAAACCATCTACTAACCTCCTTTACAAGTACAAGTGGAGGAACTTTCTCAGATTTGTCAAATCAAAAAGTCTCCAACCTTCCCCGGTTTCTCTATCTACCTTACTTCAATATTTGTGTTATCTCTTTGACTCTGGTTTGGCCTTATCCACCCTTAGGGTTTACATATCGGCTATTGTTTCATTTCAACCTTCTGATTCAGACTCCGCACGTTTGTTCTCCCACCCTACTCTCAAATCCTTTCTAAAGGGTCTGTCAAATATTCAGCCACCCATCAAACCTCCTGTACCGCAATGGTCGCTTCAGGTTGTTTTGAATGCGCTTACACACCACCCATTTGAACCAATGGCTTCCTGTGACATTCGTCTACTATCATTCAAGACTCTGTTTTTGGTGGCCATTACTTCAGCAAGAAGAGCAAGCGAACTGGCTGCTCTCCGATCTGATTCCCCTTATCTACAATTTTTCAAAGATAAAGTGATATTGTATCCAGACATCTCCTTTTTACCTAAAGTTGTCTCTGATTTCCACGTTAATCAACCTCTTATGTTGTCTACTCTATTTCCTAATCCGACCTCAGATGTTGAACGCATGCTCCACTCATTAGATGTTAGGAGAGCTTTGGCGTACTATGTGTCACGCACCAAGGACTTCCGTGTGGCGCCAAGACTGTTTACATGCTTCCATGGTCAACACAAAGGCTCTCCAACTTCTTCTTCAACTCTCTCCAGATGGCTTGTCTCGACTATTTCGCTGGCCTATGAACTACAAGGCAAAGCTCCTCCTGAAGGTCTCAAGGCACACTCCACTAGAGCTGTTGCAACATCTACGGCCTTGCTGCGTGGAGTTGATGTGCCAAACATATGCAGAGCTGCCACTTGGTCTAATGTGTCCACATTTGTGACACATTACAGACTGGACCTTCGGGCTAAGAAAGAGACAAGTTTCGGGAGAGCAGTGCTGACTTCTATTCTACAGTGACGGCCCTCCTTCCGGTAAGCGAGCTTGCTAGTCACCCTATTGTGTGCATTCACAGAGGCCACGAAGAAGAAAGACAGGTTACTTACCTGTAACCATGGTTCTTCAAGTGGACCTCTGTGAATTCACACATCCCGCCCGGCCTCCCCACTATCCGTCACTGACTATGTTTTGATGAGCTCAGGCTCTTGTGGCGGATAAATGGAACTGAGGGCTGAGGCGGGGGAGCATGCGCGGTAGGGGCAATGCTAACTTTGTTACTTTTCTATAAAAAAGCTCTAGAAGATTCCGAGAGGCCAGCGCAGGCGCTGTCAAACCCTATTGTGTGAATTCACAGAGGTCCACTTGAAGAACCATGGTTACAGGTAAGTAACCTGTCTTTCCATTTGTCACTGTTTAAATTTTAACTTGAGATGGCATTCCATGATCCACATGCAGGCAAATCTGTGTAATTTGTTGCAGTTGTGGAGTTTGAGATGTTAGGTTGTAAATGTTTATATTTTTTTATTTCAGAAGTTCAGGTTCTTGAGGGTGAACTAACAAAAGCAAGCCCACATCAGTTATTGACAGCACCAAAGAGTCAGTTTGTACTAATAGCGGAGGTGGACAGTTAGGTTTCTAGCCCACATTTTTCTTTCCTTTCCCTTTTCCTTTCTTGGCATTACAACTCCTTGAGGAATTTGGGGTTTTGTATTTCTTAGGAGTTGCAGTCCAAAAACAAGATTCATCCCTATCTCAGTAGTTATAGTAATAGCAATTATTATCATTATTGTTGTTGTTTTAAATAAGTTAATTTTTGTAACATGAGCTGATTAGGTCAGCTGTGTAGTAAGCCTACCTGGGTTTAGTGGAAGTGTGGGGAGCAACATTGCTCGACTGTGTATTTTTTTGGTAACAGTATCAGACAGCAGGTTGATAAAAGATGTATGGAGCCTACCAGAATAGGTTGATAAAAGATGTATGGAGCCTACCAGAATAGACTTAATAAACTCTTCAGTGGAAGATACTCTCTGTATTTCCAAATCATTAAAAAAAAATGCATTGGTATAGTGTTCTTTTATATGATGCTCTCAGAAGCCAAGCTTCACTAAAAAAGCAGTGGTAATTGATGACATCCTTCAGGATAAAGATAAAGCCATGTAGTCTGTATAAAATTGGGTTGTAATTTACAAGAGAATCTTTGACTGTGATCTTCGATCAGGTTATGTAGGTTCTGAAGGCAGACCAGATTTTCACCATTAAAACAAAATGTATGCTGGTTATCTCTTCACATTGTCAAGATAGTTGCCCTAGCAACAGACTGAGATCTTGCAAAGCATGCCACTGACATATCGGCAAGGAGAGTAAGAAAGAAATGGTGAAATAGATTTTACCACTTTACTAAAAATTCATATACAGAATAAAATGTTAATAATTAAAAATCATAATGTTATAATAAATCATAATTTTGATAATAAATTGTAATAATTTAATGTCCTGGTCTTACCCATATTATGTGAAAGTCAACCCTCTTGATTTATATATAATTTTCATGAACTGTTTGGAAACTAGCTTTAGCATTTTCTGTTTGTTTTGCATGGTGATGTGTGAAATCTTGTATAGTTTGCCTCAGACATGCTTTTTATCTCCAGAGTCTTCATAATAAAAGCCAGTTTCTATAGTGTTTATCTGAGGGCTTGACTGTATTGGAAATGCCATGGACTTGAATATCATACCTTACTTTACACCATGATTGCATGGTGTGCAGAGCTTGGCAATGTTACCTTTTTTGAACTAAAACTTCCAAAATCCCTCTGCTGGTGGCGGTGGCAGCTGGTGGTGTCTGGAGTTCTAGTTCTTCCAAAAAGCAACATTTTGCAGTGGTGGACTTGGATCTAGAACCTTTCTCCCAGAGAATGAAAGAGCTTACTTTTTTCTGTGGTGGCTTTGTTGGGGCAGAGAAGGAAATGATCTGTGAGTCTTTCCTTCTTGTGGACTCCCAAATATCTTCTCCAGAAGGTTATGGAACCCTCCAGAACAGTGTGAGAGGTGGCTGGATTAGAACAGGAATGTTTTGTAATTCCCTCCATTAATGCTGACTATGGATACTTGGTGTGATGTGGTAGGTAGGGTGAAGAACTGTAACTCAGGAGATCTAGATTCAACTCCCTGCTCATCTGTAGAAACTTACTGCGGTATGTGTGTGGAATTGGTAACATTACTACTTAAATATCCTACATACCTTGAAAGCCCTATTAAGGTCATTATAACTTGGTTGTACAACCCATAACACACACAGTGTTGACTGTAGATTATTTTCTTCTTCTTTTATATAGCTCACATGTTGTCTGTGGGGTAGGGGAGATGTCGAACAGAATGAAGAAAAAATAAGGGGGAAAAATACACAGAGCCATAAAAAGAAAAGCCAAACAGCTCTGTGAATAATTGAACAAGCATCACATGTTGATGTGGCAATTCAAATGCTATCATTTTGAGACTGTAGTGTAGAAGAACCATTTGAAAATTGAATATCTGCAGAGCTGAAGAGAGATCATTTGGAACATTCAGTGCCATTTTTCAGAATACATCCAACTCAGTATATGACCATTTTTGTAGCTTTTTAAAAATAAATTTTATTTTAACTAAAACATAAACATAAAATACATAAACCAAAATACAAATTAACTGTGTTCCCCACCATCATAGACGGGACCTCTTGCAATAATCTTCGTCTTCCTCCATCTGTATTCTTCTTCTTCTTTTATTGTCCTCTTCTCCAGAACTGCATTGATTCTTGATTTGGAGCTTTCCCTTTTGCTCTTGTTAACACATATTCCAAAAATCTGCCCCATATGTCATAAAAATTATTCTTTTTCAACTCTCCTTTCTTAACCTTTAAGTTACAATTTATCGTTTATAGCTATATTCCATATTTCATTATACCATTCTTCCATTCGAAATTTTGACTTTGATTTCCAATGCCTAGCTATTATTAAACTAGCTGCTGTTAATAAATTGGTAATCAATTCTTTAGTCATCTTATTATATTCCACATTCTCAAATATTGATAACAAAGCTATCTCAGGATTAAATTCTATATCTTTTTCACATATGTCATTTAGTTCTTTAAAAATTAGTTTCCAAAATCTTTGTACTTTTTCACATTCCCACCACATATGAAAGTATGTACCAATTTCCTTCTCACATTTCCAACAGACATTCAGATAACTAGCGTTAATTTTATTCAGTTTTGCCGGTGTTAAATACCATCTTAAACCCAATTTGAAATTTTTTTCTCTTATTCTCACTGACATTAATCTTAAAACCCTCATTTTCCACATCTTCCTCCATTCTTCATCATTTATTCTTTTTCCTAAGTCTTGTTCCCACACTAACTTCAATCCTTCTTTCTCACTCTCTTCTTCTTCTAAGTCAAGCAGGGATCTATAAATTTTACTCACTGCACCCTTTACTGAATCAGTCATCTGAATATCTTCATATGATAATAGAAATTGTTCATACTTTGTATATTCTCTACCTTTATTATATTTCTTTACCCATTCATTAGTCCATCTTTCTAATTGCATATAATTCAACCATGAAATATTTTTATTCTGAAGGATTTGTTTCATTTGATCTTTCGATTTCATTTTATACAACCAGTCTTTTAATCTAATCACTTTTTTTCTTTAAATAATTCTGCATAAACTTTCATATTGGCAGGAAAATTCTCTATTTCAGTCACTAGTCCTAATGGAGAGTTAATATTTTTGTAGCTTTAAACAAAAATCCATTACGTACAAGGAAATACAAATGTAAATGTAAAACAGCATACACACAAGTCCTAGAGAGCCAGTTGTGTTGTAGATGAACTGGGTTTTGGGAGATACAGGTTCAAGTCCTTCACTGTGTCCTGAAACTCACTGGGTGACCTTGGACCAGTCACTTTCTCGTGGAAGACAGCAGTGTACACCAAAGGAAGGGTAGGATGTAAGTGTTAATGGGTAAAAAAAATGATGATGATAATAAGCCCTTTGCCAGAAATGCAGTTGCAGCTTTATTAACAAAATCTGTGTGAGATGCGCATAGAAGCCGTGAGGTTGCTTTTTGAGAGTGCGGGCAACAGTAATTCCCACTGTTGCAGGCAAGGATCAACACCTCCGTACTGTAGCTTCTTGAAATCAATCTCAACACATTGCAATTAGTTTTCTTCTTCTTCTGTCTTTCAGGGTAGAAAAGTGGCTTTCTACAAACGGGCACAAATTCTTGTCGCTGACACCTGGAGTGTGTTGGAAGGGAAAGGAGACGGCTGCTTCAGTGACATTTCCAGTGTAACTATATTTGCTGACTATAGGATACCACAGGTCCTCGTTCACTTGGGGGCAATGAAATATTCTGATGAACTCATGAAGAAACTCAAGGAAGGTATGAAAACATCCAGGATCATGAAGAAGTTTTACATCGTCTGAATTTTCATAAATACATATGTTGGATTTTTCTTTTTAAAGATCTAGCTTTTGCAGAGATAAAAATTTTACTGGTTCAGTTGATTAGCAATTCTTCTTCTAACACACAGTAGCCAAGCCTTCCCGTTCAGCGAGGGTGGGGAACCTATGGCCCTCCAGATGCTGTTGGACTTCCAGTTTCTATCATACCCAGTCAGCACGCCCAGTTGTCAGGATGATGGGAGGTGTAATTCAATACAGTAAAGGCTTTAGTTTCTCATTCCCAGTTTTAGAGGGGGATATGTATATTCTGTTTTCCATTTGTCTGTGATTTGCATCCTAACTGATAGGAAGGAAACCTTTCGGCATTGACAGATCGAGTTCCCTGGGTCAAAAGACTCTTGGAGCCCTCACTCTTAGTCACTGTTATTTAGCACCATAAAAGGAAAGAAGCATATACAGATAGTTTAAAAGTCCATATAATTTATTTACAAAGTTGTGTTTAGAATGTACATTAGTCTATAAGCAGATAATCAGAATGGCTAAGAGTTGGTACTCTTGGATGTGGACCTTGTTATCATCTTGGTTTTGCAGTTCAAGACCTGCAAAAGTTACTTTTTTCAGACTACAGGTTGCGTAAATGCTGGCTGGGGGACTCTGACTTACCATCTGAGAAACTACATTTTTCCAGCCCTGCTATATGTGTCATTACCTGCCCATAATTGAGGCTGGCTAATACTCTCAATGACCACTAAAATATCATTTAAATGGCAAGTGTTTCGAGTCCTCCAGGACTCTTCAGCATACTGGGTATTATAGAAGTAGAAGATCCCAAAGCTCACCTTTTAAATAATATTTTAGTGCCCAATAAATTATCCTTTTTTTCAGTTTTGCTCACGAACTATATGACTGTGTTTCTTTTCAGATTACTTTGTTCAGCAGTATATCTGTTTTGCAGATTGGTTCCTTGGAATAAACTTAACTAGAAAGATTCTGATTCAAGTTGAAAATGTTAAGCAAAGATTGACCAGAACTAAGGCAAGAAATTGCAGTGTCTCATGAGTCCTTTTCTATTTTCCATATGTGTGTTAATCTTCATAATGCCTTGATTTTCCTGCAGGGCACATGTTCCAGTCTGGAGACATACAGGAGGTAGAAATCCGAGGCTGTTCTATTTGGTGTTGTGAGCTCATTTGCAAACATTTGCTGGACCTGTATAAAAAGAAAGGCGAGAACATGAGTGAGAGGATCAATGCTGTTCTCCTTGATTACTATCTATGGGATTTTGCTCGGGATCATCGGGAAGACATGAAAGAAATTCCTTTTCATCGTGTACGATGCATATACTATTAATACCACTTTTATCAATGATACTGTTACAATGATAATTTTCTTCTGTACACAGATTTCAAATTTACATATGATTCCTATATTCTCTTCTCCACTTCAAATTCTGATCTTTTAGCAGAATATAGAATATATTTTATGTCTGTCATTTCACATTAAAGGCATTTTCTTATAATTTCTACAGTTTTAAATATTGATCTTTTGCTGCTCTTATCCTTTCAGTTCAAGCTCTTCTGGTTCCATAATTTGTATACTAAAGTGCTGTCTGCATTCCAGGAAGATTTGGGGGGGGGGGGGTATTCGGTAAAGAAATGGCTTGAAACAATACAATTACAAGGCCTACCTTCGATCCTCCCCTGATATACAAGTTTAAAATAGGCATGTAATAATAGGCATTGAGTGTGGCATTAAAACCACACACAAAAGGTGAGACCGCCATATCAAAAAAGAAAAGGAAGTTGACAGACTTTAAAAGAACTTTAAAAACCTGAGCTAATGAGATCCTCTTTGCCAAGAAAATTGCTAACAGAACTTTTTTCCTGGAGTTAAGCTTGGACTTTCTGCATAAACATAAGGTGCTCTTTTTACTGTTGCATTGTCTCTCCCCAATCCATGCACACACGTTTAAGAAAATAATTCACCGTCCCTAATCTTAGCAGGAGATGCATAAACGATTCATATTCCTTGCTGCTGATGTAATCACTGAACACACCAAATGCTTGAGCAGCTCTGTGCTTATAGAACCCCTGCAAGTGAAGGGGCAAGGGAGGAATCCACCCCAACTCCTTGTTTAGAAGCTCTCAGTGCATAGGCTGGTATGTTCGTCTCGCTGTCTTGCGCATTGCTCCCAAATAAACAGCTGGCAGGGTTTATTTAGGGGCTGCCTCTTTGTAGTATGTTTGTATGAATACCTCCTGTGAACATAATTTAAGCATAAAGCACTCACAGTATTCCTTGGGGGAAAGAATTTTTTAATAGATTTGTCAACTCAGCATCTTTCAATTCCCTGAGACATCAGGACCAAAACCTGAGATGGAGAAGGGAGAGAACAGAAGGGAGAGAATGAAACTTCGTAGTATAATCTGTGCATATGTATGTGTGCCTAAAGAATGAGACAAGGTGGATTTATTACATTAAAACAAATATGGACTGAAATCCTGTTTAGTGTAAGTCGTAACTAGAGATGGCCCATTTGTAATCAAGGGAACTACAAAAAAGCTGACTCACCAAATTCCCACTGATTCAGTGAGTTTACTCTAGTTGTGGCTGACTATACTAAGGATTTTGCCCATTGTTTATATAATACA
This sequence comes from Intellagama lesueurii, assembly GCA_037013535.1. NCBI lineage: Eukaryota > Metazoa > Chordata > Lepidosauria > Squamata > Agamidae > Intellagama > Intellagama lesueurii. The sequence continues at coordinate 73,310,699 of JBAJHW010000002.1, forward strand.
TGTAGAAACATCATGAGACATAGCTAAGGACCCCTGAGGGCAGCTGGAAATGAGAAGGAGATGGGGACCCAGATATTAAAGGCAACACGTATTTAAAAACACAAACTTTGTCTTCCCATACCTGTTCACTCTGAGATTTGTCTCCTCACCTGAAGACATGGGGAAGCAATGAAACCCCTTGAGATTTCAGGGCCCCCCCAGCTCACAGCCTGAGGGCTTTGTGTAGCAAGGACTATGGCATTATTTGCCCTCCCTCCACCCCCAAAGCCTTCTTTGTTCCTTCGCAGTTTAGCTGCAGTCTGGAAGGAAGGGAAAACAGATCCATGAAATAAAAAAATTGATCCTTATGGTTTCATATGTTTTTATATGGAACCCTGGCCATACCACCATGGAGTTCTATCTTTGCCTGTACATCACAACAGAAATCATGGGTCCTTTGGCACGTGGCTTTGTAGTGGTACAAAAACATGGATCAGAGAGGTTGGATCCTCATGGATCCACATGATTTTTTTATGTGGGATCAGTTCCAAACCACTGAAATTATAGGTCCCTTTTGTGTCTACAAAAGGGACACAAATCCTGGATCCATCAGAGCATGTCTTTATTGTGATTCAAAAACACTGATCCAAGGCATGGTTCCTCATAGATCCTCGTGATTTTCACATGGGATCCTCAACATGCTACTATTGAGTAGATCCCATGTGTGCCCACAAACTACATAACAGAAATCAATTCCCCATTGTATCATCCTTCAGAAGAGCCAGCTTGTTTACCCTTGGGCAAGCAGCACAATTCCAGGGTGCCTGAGAAGAAGGGAAACAATAAAGATGAAAGAGAATCCTTTAATTCCTGTTTTGGCTTGAATTCCTATTTGGACATCTTGTAACAAATCAGTGGAACTATCTTTATTATGACTGGATGGCTAGCTGAGTGAGTTTACTGCAGAGGCAGAGCTCAGTTCCCCATTCTGTCAGCCAGGAAAAGAGCCAGCCTGTATAGCCCAGGGAAAGCTGCACAGGCCTAGGTGCCCCAGAAAAAGAGAATGGCAAGTCATTTCTGAACACTGTATACCTAGTAAATCCTGGAAAGGATCACCATAAGTCAGAATCAATAGCAGGCAATTATTAATGTTTATTATGCTGGAGGAATAAATGTTAAAAAAATGTCAGTTGTGACTTGGTTCTGATCTTTGTAGAGTTAATTGTAAGATTATGGAGAACCTAGGGGCTCCGTGCCCAAGCTCAGGATCTTTGCACTTTGGCATGCAAAGACCTGGGTCTCAAGGTCCCAAATCTGCAACCCTCGTGGCCAGGTCCATTGGCATGAATGTGTGCCATGATTTGACCATGGTGGCTGTGTAGATGTCAGAATCTTGCTGGAAAAGTTATTCGTCCAGGATAGAGCGGCTGCCTGAGAGAGAACAGCACATCTATGAGAACAGCACACTTTAACAGTTTTGTGAAACACAGCATTTCTCCAGATGTAGCTGATATAAGGGGATCTGTGCCTTACGTCCATGGTTTTGCACTACAGTGGTGTTATGAATTAAGTATCTATGGTTTCAATGATTCATTCTTTGAACGCGGTGACCTGGCATTTTATTTTGTTTTATAAATCCACTAGGATGCAAGCCCAGGAGCCATGTTTTTGCAACTCTGCAAAGCTGTGGCAGCAAGGGATATGCAGTTTGTAAAAGTCTATCCGGGGGGGGGGGGGGGAAGAACACACTCTCCCCTCTAGCCTCTGGGCAAACAACATTTCGGCGGGAAGCGCGGCCCCACTTCGCTGGAGCGCCTGTAGGGGGCGCTGGAGGCAGCCCAAGATGCCGGCCGCTCTTGAGGAAACGCCCCGCTCGATGTCAGCGGCAAAGGAGAGGTCCTCGTTGCTTGGTGAACGAGTGTAAACAAAAGCGGGGGCTCGAGCGGTCTCTGCGGACGCTGATGTTTGGGCTGCGGCTCCGCTAGGCCATGGTCGGTGGCCCTTTGGGGCAGCCCCGTCCCCGGCCAGGTGGGTGCCTCCTTGTGGCTCGCTTTCTTCGCCAGGAGGGTCGGTCGAGCCGAATGCTAACGCAAATAGCGTAGGGGAGGGGGAGGGAAAGAAGGTCTTCCTTCGCCCTCAGTGGGTTTTTTTTGGGGGGGGCGGAGGGGAGAGGTTTAAATAATCCCTCAAATAAAGATCAAGGCTTATTTCATTAAAACAACAAGCGGTTTATAGGGTCTTAACCGACTGGCAAGGTTTGTGTCGTGCAGGCTCTCGTGGACGGCTGTCCAGGGCAGCCGATTCAGGTAGTCAATGGGCGGTGAGGGATGTTAAAGAAACCTAAAGTATCACCTGTTGGCCTTTAAGGGGCCACGAGACGCCTCTTTCTTCCTTTTCCTCCCTCTTCTGCAACAGCCCCACGCGGCTCTCTTCCCCGGTTGGTTTGTTTGTTTAGGCTTCCTCCACCGCTAAGCCCGCCTTGCTAAACCCGTCCGCTCTTAAAAGTAACTTAAAGCGGATACGTAACTTGATATACTTCAATGAACCCTTAATTATGACCATAGCTAGGGTTCAGGATAGGAGAGACTTACTTTGGAAAATTAGGCTGAGTTGTAAATAAATATGTCGGTCAAGAATCTGGTTGATATTTGGCTGTCAATCCAAAGAGTTCAAAACTGCAGTCCTATGCAGGCATAGCTTCAAATAAGACTCATTGAACTTACAATAGAATTTACTTCAAGGTAGACAGTTTACACTGTTGCAGTGCAAACTCTGCATTGCAACTACATATATATCATAAGGCACTATAACTGCTTATTCAAGCTTGATGCAAGTATTTATAAGTTAAGGTTTCCTCACATATTTTAATGTTATATTTTAGACTACATATTCATTTAGTGAATAAGAGAACAGAAGCAAGATACACTGCTAATTTTTTATCAATACATTAAAGAGTGTAACATTCAGGGTAGGTGTGCTGGAGATTTGATTAGTATAGGCCAGGAGCTGTTTTAATACCCTGTTTCCCCAAAAATAAGACCTAACCTGAAAATAAGCCCTAGTATGATTTTTCAGGATGCTCATAATATAAGCCCTCCCCCCAAAATAAGCCCTACTTTAAAAACCCCGCCCTCCACCATTCTGCAGCAACCAGAAGACGATAACATGATTGTATTTGAATAAATGTAGATTGTTGTACATGGGAAAAAAATAAAACATCCCCTGAAAATAAGCCCTAATGCATTTTTCGGAGCAAAAATTAATATAAGACCCTGTCTTATTTTCAGGAAAATACTGTATTATTAAATTTAATATTATTAATATTATTACAAATATTATTGGATATAAAATGAGAAAATATTACTGTCAAACCACCTTTACTGTTTACTGTGCGGTCTTCCATTTTGCAGTGTTCCCCTCTTCAGCAATTTTTTTTCTAAAATATTGCTCTTCGCTTCTTGCAGATTATATTGTATTTCTTAAAGTGCAAAAGACTGACCATATATATTAAGGAGGAATTGAATCCCACACAAGGTGCAATGGAAGAAATTCCTGTTAAAGTAGCAGTAAGAATTAGACCTCTGCTTTCAAAAGAAATACTTCACAACCATCAAGTATGTGTGAGATTAGTCCCTAACACTCAGCAAATTATCATTGGAAAAGACCGTGTATTTACTTTTGATTTCGTTTTTGGCAAAAATTCAACCCAAGAAGAAGTATATACTGCATGTATTAAGCCATTGGTGACATCTCTGATCGAAGGCTATAATGCTACAGTTTTTGCCTATGGACAGACAGGTTCTGGGAAGACTTACACTATTGGAGGAGGCCATGTTGGTATGTTCTGGAAAGCTTATGTTTTACTGTAATATAGACACAATTTTCTTGGTAAAATTGCATAAGCATTGTTATGTCGCGTGTTAAAGGAAATCCTATTAAAAAGAAAAAAAATTGTGCACCTTAAAAACTTATATTTTAATGTGAACATTTGTGGATACATCAATTTTTTCAGACGTAGTAGAGTGAAGCAGAACTACATCTTATATACAGGGGAGGCACAGGGGATAGATTAGCAAGGTGACAATAGTGCTACTGATACAAGTAATTGACAATAAAAAGGTTAATTCTTATTACTACAAGAGTAATAAGTGCTGTCTCTTTAAAAGGTGAATATTTGTAAATAAGCTAGCTACAGTTCTTGAATTCAGTCCTCCTTGACAGATTTTGTGGCCATAGCTTTTTGTACTGGAATTTATTTTGTTTCCATTTTTAGTAGTTTCAGTATTATGCTATGCAAAAATACAGTGGTTAACCTAACAACATTTATGTATTCACTGCAATCACTCTGAAGTATTCTTAATTATTAAATAAGTGAACTAAAATTAGTCATTCAGTTTAAGTATGATATAAAATAGGAGTAGGCAGCTTGTAGTTTTTCAGCTATTTTTGGTGTGCAATTTCATCACTATGACCAATGATGTGGAATAATGGAAGCTGTAGACCGGCAATTTCTAGACCATTATAAATCATCCAATCCTGATTTAAAGTTACCACAATACTTTAGTTTTTAGTCTTGGTTTATATATATAAACCATATATAGAGAGAGAGATAAAACACTGCAAGCCCCACAGGAACACGCTGGGGCTGCAAAAAAACAAAAACAAAAAATAAACAACAGAGCCAGCCCCGAAAGCGCTGGGGCTTAAAAAAACACAACAAAAATAAACAACGGAGCAAGCCCCATCGGAAGGCACTGGGGCTGCAAAAAAAAAATCACCAAAAAACAAAACAACACAGCACAGAAACATAACCCCCCCCCCCCCAGCCCAAACCCACCCTGCAAAACCCACCCAGAACAGTTTTTAGAAAGCAGAAAGCAGCACCTTACCTTACCAGGCAGTCCCAAGCCTCCTCCAACGCACTCACTCTAACGGTTGGGGCAAAAGAGCTACGAAGAAGCATCCTCTTCGCCTACCAACGGTTAGCAAATTTGAATTCCCCGTCTTTTTTCCCTGCCTTTTTCCGATCGCAACTCGAAGCTCCGGCCACAAGTCGAAGCAAAATTTTGCTGGTCGTAACTCGAAATGGTCGTAAGTCGGGACGTTCGTAAGTCGAGGCACCGCTGTAGTAGTGGTGGCCCATAATAAAACAGAGGTAGCACAGATGTTTGGCATTGATTTTGGGAAGGAGATATTCAGCAGGGATATTCATATTGGGGGTTATCTTCTACCAAAGGAGGGGCTAAAGAAGAAGGGTTTGCAACATATTGTGTTATAGATATTTTTCATATCTGTTGGTCAGAGTGGTAGAAAAATAAAAATAACCGCAGTATTTTCTACAACAATGTGGACAGACAAGCCTAGTGAGTACAATATCTTTCTTGTGAAGTTGTATTTTAAGGAAGAGGAAGGTGTCTAAGCATCAGGTCTCTGGTTGATGTACAATGTCACATTGATGGAAGGGAGTTTGTGGAAGCTAACTTCCCCACAATCACCAGAATGATTCCTCCTCTCAAAGCATGTTCGAAGGATTAGAAGATCCTCTGGAATGAGGTTGGTTTTAGCATACATGGTCATGGGAAGGAGGTATCCTCAGAAATTGAGCAGGATCACCTTCCATAGATGGAGCTTTCTCCATCTGATTTGAGGAGATTCCATCTTTCCTCCATACTACAGCAATCCCTTGTGTGGTAGTGACCCACAGCAGATGCTGTCCAGGAGGCACAAGGGACTGCTGAGGAAAGAGGGGGGGGGGGGTGTTGGGTGAGAATTCAGCTTCTGCAAATTCCTTCTGATACTGTGATGTGGATTCTATCCCATGTCTTTCTTGAAGATACAGTATTAATTCTCTTTCCAAGTTATAACCAAATATGTATTTTGAGTAGCATGAGCTGTGTAACCTTGACAAAACAGAATGTTATGCTCATAATATATTGCATTAAAAGTCTTCAGATTTCTTCTAACATTCTGGCATGTTAATCCTTTGCATTTGAGTATCTCAATATGAACTGCATACATGGAGTCATGTTCTTATTTTTATTTTAGCATCAATTGCTGAGGAAGAAAGAGGTATCATTCCACGTGCAATCCAGGAAATATTTCAGATTATTTTTGAAAACCATAATATTGACTTCACTGTGAAAGTTTCTTATGTAGAGGTCTACAAAGAAGAACTTAGAGATCTACTGGAACTGGAGACCTCTATGAAAGATCTACATATTAGAGAAGATGAAAAGGGCAATACAGGTAGAGATATGAATTTGTACTTAAAATATATATGCTACTTGCATTAAGCTATTTTTTAAACATGTATATTTACAGCAGTTTACAACTGTGTATTATATATGTGATCAATGTTTTAGCATACTGTAAAGTTGAAACATTGCTCTCAAAACAGAGTAATCATTATAAGCTACTCTTTAAATTAATATTTCTAATGTAATACTGAGTTTGAAATGGTCATAGTAACTCTTTTTTGGAGTAGCTTTTATATACTTGAACACTTTCTTCTAGTGTGAGTATTTTGTAGAGGAATAATGAACAACTGTAAAATGTTTGAAGTTGTGGTGTTACCTAAATGTAATTTCAATATAAGTAATCAACTTTGTTGTTTCCTGTTGATTCTGGTATCAATGATCATCAATGGTTCTAATAGCAATGGTTTTGTTGATGCTGATATAAGTAGTTTTCCTATTCAGTGCTATAAAAAAAACTGAACCTAAGAAGCTTTTTTATCTCATGTCAGATCATTGATCCGTGTAGCTCAGCATTGTCTGTTCTAATTGGCAGCAGTCCCAGGGTTTCAGAGAAAACTCTTTTGCTGACCTAGCTGGAACTGCTAGGCATTGAACCTGGAATGTTTGTATGTAAAGCATATGCTCTATCACTGACCTACATAGCACTCATCAGATCCAAATATACTTATAGTGATACATTTTGTTATTAAATGACAGTTGCTTAATTTCTGATACTGTATTTTATTTGAGAAAAAAACTTTTAAAAAATAACCCACCATATTTTGCTGGCAGCTTTGTTTGTTTACCATATTTTTGCCTTTTTTTAAAGTAATTGTTGGTGCCAAAGATTGCCAAGTTGAAAATGTAGATGAAGTGATGAGTTTGTTGGAAACTGGGAATGCTGCTCGGCATACAGGTACTACACAAATGAATGAACATTCCAGCCGATCTCATGCTGTTTTTACGATCAGTATTTTTCAACAACAGCAACCAGTGCAGCCTCAAAAGGACACAGACTTTGCACAAGATTCATCTCGAGGCTCAGGCCAGCTGATTGCTTCCAAGTTCCACTTTGTGGACCTTGCTGGATCAGAAAGAGTAACAAAAACTGGGAACACAGGTGAAAGGTTCAAAGAATCAATTCAGATAAACAGTGGATTACTGGCTTTGGGAAATGTGGTAAGTGCTCTTGGAGACTCAAGGAGAAAAGGTGCACACATTCCATACAGAGATGCTAAAATTACCCGAATTCTTAAGGACTCTTTAGGTGGCAATGCCAAGACTGTCATGATAACTTGTATTAGTCCATCATCTTCTGATTTTGATGAATCACTAAATTCTCTCAAATATGCTAATAGAGCCAAAAATATTAGAAACAAACCTATTGTAAACTACAATCCAGATTGGGACCGTATTGATGAAATGGAATGTGCAATTAAGTTACTTCGTGAAGCTTTGCAAAACCAGCAAGTTAGTGGACAGATCCCCGGTAGCCAGGGATCACAGGATTTGACTCAGGAGAGGAACAGAATCCATTCTCTTGAAGAGCAACTTGCTCAACTTCAAATAGAAAGTTTCAGTTATCGGAATTGCATAGAAGAAGCCTATGCATTCCTAGCTGACTTAGGAAATATTGCCAGCCTGTCAAAAAATCAACATGAAAAACTGCGGGATTGGATCTGTGTGGCTCAGGAGCTCAGGCGGGAGACCCCAGCCATTCCCCAAACAAACAGAGGAAATGGAGGTGACCAAGAAGAGCCGCATCATATAACAATTCTTCAGCTGAAGAGAGAATTGAAAAAATATCAGGTATTTACTATAAATTTATTGCAAGTAGTAAAAGGATATAGTCGCAGTATATAGCAAAATCACATTATATGGTAATTTCTTAATTCTGAATTCTATCAGAGATTCTTCATAAATCTCATGCACGTCTCTTAGATGACAGTTGGTGTTGCAGTTAGTCTGTTACCAGAAGATGAAATCAAGTGTTTCAGAGAAGAGATTCTAACTGAACTTCTTGTCCGAGGCATTCATACTTCCAAATGCTCATGTTTTCTCCTAATGACCAAACAAACAGACCAAGCTAGTTTGCAAATTGCAAAACATGTAAAAAGCGTCTGCAATTACCGTATTTTTCCGTGTATCAGACACCCCCATGTATAAGACGCGCCCCCCCCCCATTTTTCTAACCCAAAATTTATTTCTTTGCAAGAAAGTGGAGGGGGAAAGCGATTCCTGCTTTCCCCCTACATTTTCGTTGCAAAAATCAGCTTCCCCCCTCCACGTCTTGCAAAGAAAATGGAGGGGGAAAGCGATTCCTGCTTTCCCCCTACATTTTCGTTGCAAATCCCCTTACTTCCGAGTATAAAACGACCCTCAATTTTTCCTTTAATTATTTTAGGAAAAAGTGTCATTTTATACACGGAAAAATACGGTAGGTGTTTGTCAGCACTGAAGTTATTCTCTCTTCCAGTGATGTTCTCCCTGGAATGTAGTTTAACTGTTACTTATCTGTGTAGCAAATCAAAATTAGAGTAACTAAAATATAAGCAAATTGTTTTGGGTAATTTTTAAAAAATCTATAGCAGTATTGCATAGCAGAATTGCAGAATTACATAAATTGTTTCTTTATTTCCATTCTCTGCTGCTCAGTGTTATTTTGAACAGTCTTTATATTGGACAACACTGGCAGAGGGGTCTTGCAGGATTGTGTAAGATTGCTAATTTTGACGATTTCCATCTCTTACTGTAAGCCCTGTATGACACACTCCACAATATTTAGGAAGTCTTCTGATCCTCTGTAATGCTACTGCAGGGAGAAAAAGGGAGGAGAAACATCCATTGTGTATGCTTGGGTTCCACTCACGGAACACTCTCATTCTCATACAAAATCCTGCCTTGGACGTGCTGGTATCTCTTCATAGGAAAATACATGTTGTTCCCATTATTCAGCATTTGGTTCAAACTGTTAAATGTTGTGGTAAAATGTCTTTGTTTTCTTGCCAGTACAACCTTGACTCACTGAGTCACTGTACAAAATCTCAGATTTAGGCAACTGTACTATAATATTCATTGATATTAACTAATCACATCACACGTGCTTAGCTCTGTAGGATATTTTCCGAGTTTTGTCATTTTATCTTTTACTAAAGGTCTTCCTATTACTGCATGGCAAGTGCACAAGTCTATTCTGTAGTAACGGGAAAAAAATCAGATTATCTGTTTCTTTGGTCCTGCTGCTGAGTGAGAAATGAACAATTCTCAGCAGGAGAATTATACTGGAGAAGGTGAAAAAGGCACTTTCATGCTGCTAGCTTTTGAATAACTGTTTCTACTAGGTCACACACGGCTTGTCAGTCTTCACCTCATAAAAGTGCTAGACATATAGCATAAAAAAGAATTTTTTTAAAATTCATTTTTCCATTCCAGTCATTGTTTTCTGTTCTCATTGCAGCCTTGCCGCTTCAAACATGCATGAAACATACACATCTTCTCTGAGACAGTTTTGATGAGTTTTCAAGAACAATATTTATGAAAGAGCAATGTGGTTGCCATCTTAGCAATAACAAAGGTTAAAATAAGTTTTCCTTTTCAGTACTTGCTATCCTAGAGTTAACTATATCTGCTATAAATCAAAATCCTGTGTCTGAACATATTTCTCATTCTAGTTTCTGACACTTTCTGTTTGGATGCTAGAATAAGACATAGATACAGTAGTTAACAGGATTATAAGTGTAAATTAGAGAACTTACCACTTCATATGTTTGGACATAAATTCCCTAACCACCACCCCCTTTTTTTTTTTACTACCTAGCAGGCTCTTGCTACAGATGCAGAAGTATTCAGTGAGAAAGAACTTGAGATAAAGGTATTGCAAGATCAAATACAGAAGCTGATAAAGGAGAACAGAGAATATCTGGAATCACTGAAAGAGGCACAGGATACAAACAGACTACAGGTGATGCTTGTTTTTTGCAAGTTACGTGGTAAATCTAAAGGAAATAATGTTAAAGCTGTTAATCTTTTAGCTGAGATACAAGGAGAATTTGAAAGTCTAACAATGCAATACAATACAGCTTTCTTTGGCCATAAGTCCCACTGGGTACACTCGGATGAGATTTATATGTACTGTATATAGGTTAGTAAACTCAGTATTAATTAAGTTGTGCCAGAAGTGCGTTGTTCCTTAAGTGATCCATTTCATTTTCGAGAGAATGTGATTAATCATGCATATTTAAATGTCATATCATGTTGCACTTGAGATCTCATGAATGAAGTTTAGTATTATAATATCTTAACAATAATCAGTTTTTAGCACAAATTAATTCAAAAGTTTTGAGCAACTTTTCTCAATGTTCGTAAAGGTACAGAACCCTGTTTACTTATAGACAAGCAGCTAAAGTGTTTTAGCTTTAAAGATTTATTACAGAAATTCCAAAAATCAAATAAATCAAATGGAATTGCATATAAGAAAAACTTTAGCATATGTGAGTGCTAGTAGTATCAGACACTTCAAAAATACAGAGAAAATCCATAGTAAAAAGTGTACTTTTAAGACCACTTTACTGGTGGTAATAGATATTCAGCTTTGTAAGTTTACCAGATGTTTAATAGCTCCTTTTTTTATTTCAAGAATGAGAAAATGGTGGAGCAACAGCTTATAATTGACCAGCTAAATGACAGTCTGGAGAAAATGGAAAAAGCTTCTATCTCCAGTGGTGCTTGTGGAGATGGACCAACTACTGTAATATCTATGAAGAGGCCTTACAGTGTTCCACTAACTAAACGCTTGGTACAGTCCATTAATACTCCTATGGGTTTGGATTCTCGAAAGGTAGCTATAAAAATGTATCTTCCTTTCTTAATTTATGTTACATATTGTACTTTTAGAATAAGTACAGAAACAGTGTATTTCAAGTAACTAGTGTGAAGGGGTGGTGATAAGTAGTGAGGTAAGACTGGTCATCTTGGCCTCTTTGATTTTCTGCAAATGATCACTTGTAGATTGTTGCCTGTAAGTCATTTTTTCATAGATAATGTCTTACTTCAAGGATTTGGGTGTACTATTCCTCTGCAGTGGAGGGCTCTTGCAATAAAGAAGCCATCTGTGGAGATCGCCCTTGTGGCTGTGTTTGTTGTGGCCCTCACAAAGGTTCTCTCCCTCTTGTTTCCTCTCACTTGTCACCAGGTATTATTATCTTAATACCACCTCTGAGTGTTAGACACATGTGCTGCCAATTGCCAGGTTTATTGAACTACAGAATCAGTTGGTTTGAATAACAGATAACCTTTTATTATTAATCATTTCACAAAGTAAATCACGTAGTCACTGTAACAGGGGTCTGATTAAGTTTGGGTAGGACGGGGCATATATTCAGGCTTGTGGTATATACTTTCAATCACTTAATATCTCTATTATTCTAGGTGTTCTCATTCCTGCTTGTTCACTCTAATAACCTTGGTCTTAATTCACTTTCCTAACTCTCTCCTCAGATCACTCTAATTCTTCTCTTCTCTCTAAGCTCCAACTTCTCAACTCTCTTTCTCAGGTTCCAACTGTCTAACTGTCTAACTGTCCCCTGTGGTTCCGCCCCTCCTGCTCTATCCTCGGCTCCTCCCTCTAGAGCTCCTGTGACTGACAGACAGGAATGACGTCACCTGTAGGCATTTCGCCACACACCTTCCCCCTTAAAAAGTTTGTTTCAGGGAGCAAAACTTAAAGTAGTTTGCTCCATGAACAACATAAAACAGTTTTCGACAGGTATTAGTAATATTCCTAATACTTTACATTTTTAAATCACATTTATACTCACCACGTTTAAACTCCATCAACATTTACAACACTTTCAAACTTTTCCCACTATAATACTTTATCATTGCTTACCATTATTTCATCTAACAATTGCATTTTTACATTCTTTTTTTTTCCTTTTATTTATACAGAAATAGAACTCTTTATTTCATTTCATTACATTTTGTTGTCTGTTTATTCTTTATTAAGTCTTCGAGACCAGGCTTCAGCAACCATCTTGTGAGTCTTTCCTTTTCTGCGGATTTCAAATTCAAAATCTTGCAAGTTCCTAGTCCATTTTGCAAGCTTGTTTTTATAGGATTTCACAGTTTGTACCTCCATGAGAGGAAATGAATCTGTCCCAAGGATGAATCTCATCCCTCCCACGTAAGACTTCAGTCTTGGCAATGTCCTACCATTTACTAAGTTCGCTTTCACGTTGTTAAGCCAATGTCTCTCACCTGCCTGGAGTTTCTTGTTGCTCAGAGCCACCTGGTGCAGGTTCCCTTTGTCCTTCTCTCGGCACAGCACGGCTCCTGGTTCGAATCTGGACTCTTTAGCGTCAGCGAAGATGGTGTAGTCCCTCCCGAACTCTGGACCTCCTACGACATGATCGGCCATCCCTGCAGTCTGCACCTTCCCGACGGTCTCCTGGCCTCCGCTCGACCTCCGGATCCTCTCAGCTTTTCTTTTAACTTTTAAATTTTCTAAAGGAGAGGCTATACCTATCCAATAGCCTGCTATCCTTATTAAAACTTTTACTCTTGCTTCTATTGTTAGTTTCATGAGCAGAGTAAAGCTTATTATTATTTTCTCCCAGTTATAGAGTATACCTCTTCCTTCCCAGTATTGCCTTTCATATTTCTTTCTGGGCACTTGTCTCATTGTGCATGTTTCACTATTTTCTTTCCCATGGTCCGGTTCAATCCTCTTAACCTGTACCACTATTTGTCCGGCTTCTCCTTCCTCCTGAATAATATAAGTTATTTCACTCCTTTTGGATTTTATTTTACAAAAATCTGCCCAGTTTACTGGCAGTTTATCTCCTTGGACAGGTTTTAACACCAAAACCTCATCTCTAGGATTGAATGTTCTCTCTCTGGCCTTTTTGTCATACCCTAGGTTTTGTTTCTTTTGCTGGCCCTGTAAATTCTCTGCTGCAATCTTTAGAGATTTCTGCAAGGTGTTCATTAAGTTATCTACGTATTGAATTACTGTTTCAGGATCTTGCTCCTCCTCTAGTTCCTCCCAATTTTGTCGGAGTAAATCTAGGGGTCCCCGCACCTTCCGCCCAAACAACAGTTCGAAAGGACTGAACCCGGTGCTTTCCTGGGGTACAGATCTATAAGCGTACAGTAATTGTTGTAATTTATGGTCCCAATTATTGGGATTCCCTGCAGTGTATGCCCTAATCATACGCATGAGGGTTCCATTAAATTTCTTCCCCCTCCTCCTGGGATTTATTAAGCTCTCCCTATATAAAAGGTCTTTTTCCTCAAAGTACCTCTCGGGGTTCTCAGGGTTTACTGGTCCTTCGCTAACCATTTTAAAGTATTGTTCCAAGGTAGAATCTGCTTTTTGTTCCTTTTTAAATGTACTCTTGTTTGGATTCCTCATGGTTACTAAATCAGCTATCTCATCGTTCCCTCTTATTAGTTCATTAGGGAATCCATGTCTTTCTTCCGATATTTCTTTATTTTCTTTCTGGGAGCGCGTATTCACTAAAACACTCTTGACATGTTCAGAGAGATCTATCCCTATTAGGCATGGAGCTGGTAATTGATCAGTAATTCCTTTTTTCCACATCCCAGTCCACCCTTGATATTTTATCGGTATTTTCGCCACTGGTAACGTAATTATCTCTGCCCCAATTCCTTTGACTGTTAGGCTTTCATCTTTCAATATATCTTCTGGAGGGATTATTTCTGGATGGCATAACGTCACCTGAGAGCACGAGTCTTTTAGAGCTAGATATTTAGTCTCATTTATATAAATCTTATCCCCAGAACATCTAACAAGTTCCTGGTTACTTTCAATCAAATAACACTGGAGAATTTTAGCTATTGGGAGTTGTTGTTCTTGTTGTTCTGGGCTCTCTGCTCTAGCAGTAATTGGTGTTGCTATGGAGCCCTCCCCAACAGCTGTCCCTGTGGGTGCCTCATTTTGTTGTATGCAGTATACTTTCTTAGGCAAATTCCCATTTTGTTGCTCACTATTTCTGTTTTTAGTGCATTGTGCTATAAAGTGATTTCTTCCACCACACCCATAACAGGTTCTAGGGGTTTTTGATTCCATACTTGGGAATGGGAATCTATCTCCCTTTCCTTCCCAATTCCTGTATTTCTGCTGGTTCTGCTCTGAGGTTTTGCCCTTAAAATGGCTTCCAACTGCCTGTTGGTTCCTGAGGTACTCTCTGGGTTCCTTTTTTCTATCCTCCCAGTTTTTTCCTCCGACTTTTACCTCAGAATATCTTGGGTTTCTTATATGTGTTATATGGTCCGCCATTTCACTGGCTTCCCTAATATTTTTCGGCTTTTTGTCTGTCACCAGATACCTCAGTTCCCCAGGTAGAACTGAGAAGAATTGTTCAAGCCCTATTATATTTTTCATTTCCTCTAGGGTCTGAACTTCTGCCTGCTCCAGCCATTTGTCAAGGTATTTAGTCATTTTTGCTCCCAGTTGGGAGTAGGATTCATCTGGCTTTTTGATCAATGCTCTAAATTTCCGTCTTAGATTTTCTGCATTGATGCCAAAGTGTAGGAAGACCATCTTTTTGTATTCTTGGTAGTCCCTAGCCACCTCTTCTGGCATTTGGGCATAGATTTCGGCCATTTCACCGCTAATCTGAGACCTCATTACTACCATTCTTTCTGGTCCTTCAACACCGAAGTCCCAGCACGAGCGTTCGAACAGGATCATGAAGGCTTCGGGGTTATCGCCTGTCCTATATATAGGGAACTTCTTAAGGTCTGCTTTCGATAAGCATCCCCCCTCAGAATTTGTGTTGGTGTTGTTATTATTATTAGCTTGGGCTTCTGCTAGCTCCATTCGCCTCATTTCCAACTGAAAATTCATTTCTTTTTCCCTCAGGGCAATCTCCTGGGCTGCAGTCTCCCTTTCTCTTTCTTGGGCTTTAGCTTTAAATTCTAGCTCTTTTAATTTAAATGCTTGTCCCCTTTCAAATTCTAACTCTTTTAATTTAAATGCTTGCTCCCTTTCAAATTCTAACTCTTTTAATTTAAATGCTTGCTCCCTTTCAAATTTCCATTTTAGATACTCTAGTGAGGTAGATTCTCCCCTTGAGACACCTACTTCTTCCCTTGAGGCGGTTTCCTCCCCTGAGGCAACCTCGCCCCTTGAGGCAATTTCCTCCCTTGAGGTATTACCCTCCTGGATTACAATTCCATCCTCCTCCTCCAGCTCTAAGATTCCCTCCTCACGAGGTAAATCTTGTGGCTTTGATGATGCCTCTTTTGCCCCCTTTCCTTTCTTGGTAGGCATCTTTATTAATGATTTGTTTGGATCTCTAAAGACAAGCCTCAATTCAAACGGCTTTTTTCCTTTCTTGAGTTAGAGAGAGAGTGATACTGTTTCTATTAG
Organism: Intellagama lesueurii; assembly: GCA_037013535.1. NCBI lineage: Eukaryota > Metazoa > Chordata > Lepidosauria > Squamata > Agamidae > Intellagama > Intellagama lesueurii. The sequence continues at coordinate 73,326,308 of JBAJHW010000002.1, forward strand.
CTTTTCGCTGGCAGCTACTGAGTTTTTTTGGTTACACTGTTTTTCTCCTCTGGCCCTCAGCCAGTCCCTTGGCCTGATACAACGTCTCTTTTTGCTCTTGGCCACAGAGAATAAACAGAAATATTTGCCTTTAGTAATGGTCCCAGCCTTTACTGTTCAATCGCCTCAGTTCTTTGTCCCTTCGGCCTCCACTTGTCCCTGCAATGCTCACTTAGAGCTTGGGTCCCAAGCTAGCCTGGACTTCACTTCACCCGTGAGGTAATTTGAAACCCCCCCTTGAATTTTCCCTCAGAGCTCCGCTTTACTATTTCAGTCCTTCTACGTTGTGTGACCTGGAGTCCCTAAGTTATTCCCTAAACAGAGGGTTCACTACTCCTTCACACACGTCTCTCTGACTGATTAATAGTTCTCCTTAGCTCTGAAAACTCAATGGCTTCTCTTGCTGGACTATTATTTCTTTTGGCTCACTGGATTTCTACTTGAATCCCTTCACTTGTGGGATCCACACCTCATGTGGGGATTCACTTTGTATCCCACACCTTGTGGGGATTCACTTCGGATCCCACACCTCTTGTGGGGATTCACTTTGTATCCCACACCTCTTGTGGGGATTCACTTCGGATCCCACACCGCTTGTGGGGATTCACTTCGGATCCCACACCTCTTGTGGGGATTCACTTCGGATCCCACACCTCTTGTGGGGATTCACTTTGTATCCCACACCTCTTGTGGGGATTCACTTCGGATCCCACACCGCTGCCACCACTTGTGGGGATCGCCCTTGTGGCTGTGTTTGTTGTGGCCCTCACAAAGGTTCTCTCCCTCTTGTTTCCTCTCACTTGTCACCAGGTATTATTATCTTAATACCACCTCTGAGTGTTAGACACATGTGCTGCCAATTGCCAGGTTTATTGAACTACAGAATCAGTTGGTTTGAATAACAGATAACCTTTTATTATTAATCATTTCACAAAGTAAATCACGTAGTCACTGTAACAGGGGTCTGATTAAGTTTGGGTAGGACGGGACATATATTCAGGCTTGTGTTATATACTTTCAATCACTTAATATCTCTATTATTCTAGGTGTTCTCATTCCTGCTTGTTCACTCTAATAACCTTGGTCTTAATTCACTTTCCTAACTCTCTCCTCAGATCACTCTAATTCTTCTCTTCTCTCTAAGCTCCAACTTCTCAACTCTCTTTCTCAGGTTCCAACTGTCTAACTGTCTAACTGTCCCCTGTGGTTCCGCCCCTCCTGCTCTATCCTCGGCTCCTCCCTCTAGAGCTCCTGTGACTGACAGACAGGAATGACGTCACCTGTAGGCATTTCGCCACACCATCCTTAGAGGCCTTAAGTCTATATTTCACTCTGAAAGGCACAGGTTTTTTTCCTTTTTACCTTACCATGAGCAGCCTGGTTGATTGCTAGTTACCAAACTATAAACTCACCTTTCTTAGCCTGCTTTACTATATGAATATACTTATCACTAATGATTACATATATAATACTATCACATTTTCCTCCATAATAATTGAGGCATTCAGTTGCTTGAATGATATTGCTCTGGCTATATTTAGTGGAAGCATGTGTATTTTGAGCTTCATCTTTAGTGAAGGAAAGCACCTAGCATGGATAACTTCTCCAAGTGATCTCAGGAGGCCAGAAATGATTGACAGATACCCTGTCTTCTCCCTTGTCTTTTCTGGATTAGCTAAATGTAGGAGGAAAAAATCTGGAAAGGTTACCCGGAGCTGGCGTAGTATCAGTACATAGGAGCCAGATCAACAGTTTGCCTCTCCATGGCTTGTTGTGAAGAGAGTTTACCTGTTTGTGGCACTGTGGAGCATAGCACAAACAATGTCCTACCATAGAACCTTGTTGGAACAGTCCTGAAGTCCATACCAAGCCCAGACATTTGGTGTTTGTGTCTTTTGGCATCCAAACTGCTGTGGGAACCAACCCATCTTGGACTGTTGCCAGAATCAGTTGTACATATGTCTCAAAATGGGAGCAGCTAATGCAACTCTGATTAAAATGCGGAAATGCAGTGCTCCTTTGGGATGCAGAGTTCTGTCTTAATTCTCCTCCCACTATATTGTTGAAGGAATTTGCTTCATATGATGTACTAAACTGTTTGATGCACTGAATTGTTTGGTTAATTAGTATATAGAGTGGCTAGAGTGTTATACGAGGACTCAGGAGCTGAATGCTTAATTCGTCACTTAGCCATGATATTTACTGGGTGATTAGTCTGGTCACATTCACTTAGCGTAAGATACCTTACAGGATTGTTGTGGACTAAAATGAGGCAGCATAGAGAACCCTGTAACCTGCCCTGAGCTCCTTGAACTAAAGATGGAATATAAATGTGATAAAAATTTCCTCAGACAACACTTTCTGTTCCATATCTTCAAAGGTACACACAAGCCCTCCCACATACTCCTTAAACAGAGTAATGGCTGGATTTCAAACCCGCAGCCAGATAATACTGGATCACATAGAAGAACAAGATGAAGTTCTTCATTGCTACTTTTCTGATCACAGTGATGAAGATGAAAAAAATCTCAAGAGCACAAAGAGACAGCCATTTAGGTACCTTTTAGTTGTATTTATGTATGTGTAGCAGCAAACACTGATCAGCTACAAACTCATTGAGTGTAAATCATGTGTCAGACTAGGCAATAATAACATGTTTAACCCACAAACAGTGATAATTAATATCTGGGTTAGCTCTACGTTGTAACAAATATGTTCTTGCATAGAGAGAAGTGACTTTTTTAGATCTTTCAGTTGAGTTGTTATGAGGAACACAAGCAGGAGAATTTTCGCTCTGTGCCTGTTGGACAAACCAAACAGCAAGTTAATGTTTTTGTTAACCACGGTGTTATTCAGCAGGATCTGTTTTGTAATTTGCATTAGGTGGCCTTGTAAAATTTCCCCCATTGTCTAATTAAAATACTTGTCTCAAATCCACTACTTTACTTAAACATAACTAAAATGTGAGTTTAAATGTTCTTTAGACGTTCCTTAAACCGTACATGGACACAAAAACAGGCTCCTCAGAGTTCTACACAAGAAGACATGCAGCACCATTCAAAAAACAGAAATATGTCACAGATAGAAACTGTTACAGGTAAGGAAAGTAAATTCATTATATGATACAAAACTATGACTAAGTCTTATCTCCTGATAATATAGTAATACCTTGTCAAAAAAGTAACATGGGGCTTGTGGAAACATGAACTGGGATCTAAATAATGGTGATGAATATTTGTACTAGATTGCAAAGTCATTTTAATATTTGTAGAACTCATATCTGTTTCACAATATTTTATTTGTTATATTGCTGTTCTGGTTTCCATTACTTCCACTTAAATTTGAGACGAATGGCAAAGATATCAGTCCACAATAATTTAGCAGCATCATATGGATCAGCACAACAAACCAATATAAAATCAGATACAAAAAAATCTAGGCTATTGTGAGGAGACTTGTAGTGTGTCACATTAGTAATTTATTCTACTATTTTCTAGCACAACAGACAAGATTTTCTGGTGCAAGACAACATTTTCCTCTATCCAGCTGTCTCCAATCTGATGCCCTCTAAATTATGTTCTACTGCAACTCCTCTGATCCCACAGCCATGCTCATGTCCTGGTGCAGCTAGACTGCATGGATGTATTTCCCTTAATATCAGCTGAAGATTGTGCATAACACTTTGTCAATATGAAAACTTGTAATGGATGCTAGAGAATGTGAACTCAGGCAACTGATGAAGCACTCTGATGTCACTTAAGTTTCATGCCTATTTTGTGCATTACTTGGATAATATTCATCATCCCTAAGCTGAGCATATCTGCCTTGGCTGGCTAATGTAGTGCAAACAACGTGCTTAATACTGGCCACATTGTCAAATCTCACTTGGAGACTTCAGATGTTAGTCAATATATGTTCATGTTAACATAAAATATTTTTTCTCTTTTGCTTTGGGAACATGGTGCATGCTTTTAAACAACTCCACTTTCTTTCAAGGGTCTGATATTGAATGCATCCAGAAAAGTCAGATATTAAACATGCAGAAGTTAAAGAATTCAGAGCTAAAACTTATTGCTGCTAAGCAAAAAATGAATGAACTCACTCTTAATATCAGAATGAAGGAAGAACTTATTAAAGAATTGGTGAAAACAGGTAACTGTTTTGTAGATTGCCTTTTATAAAAAGATATATGTAAGAATGTGATCAAAATCACTCTGAAATCAACAGTAGCATTTAGTCTACTACATAGCTCATGTAGAATTTGGGGGGGGGGGAGACTAAAAGCAAGGATGTGGGTGTGTAGCGGGTGGAGCACCAACATAAGACTTGGAAATGGATCCAAACCTCCAGTTAGCTGTGACATTGTACTGAGTGACTTTGTGCCAATAATGTTTCTTAGTGGCACCTACCTCACAGGGTGAGTGTGAAAATAAAGTTGCCAGGATGAGGTGAGGAAGGGAATTGAGGAACAGCTTAGACCAAAGGGTGTTTATGAAATGAAAGAGGTTTTTAAAAGCTTGCTTTAAAATTATCAATAAAAGTGTTAACAATAAATTAGTAACAATAATAATAGGTAGTTTTAATTTTTTTTAAATAAAGAAACTGCTATAGTGTTAACCGTTGCAAGTGATATTTATGCTTTTTTAAAATCTGGGTGTGTTTTTTAAGGTAATGATGCCCAATCTGTAAGCAAGCAATATTCTATGAAAATAACACAGCTGGAACATGAAGCAGACCAAGCTAAAATGGATTTAGCTGAAACACAAAAGCAGTTACAGGAGCTAGAGAACAAAGAGCTAAGAGACATTGCTGAAAAAGCCAGGTTACAAAGAGAATTTAGGAAGAAGATGGATGCAGCAAAGCTAAAAGTGCAGGTACAACTGGAAAACTTAACTACACATCCTGTTCTTTCTTTCTCTGTTCATATCAGAACCACCATAGTATGGTTTATTGGTTTGTTTGTTTACTACTGATTTAGTGTGGGACATTACTCTAAGTGATTTACAAAGATAAAATAAACAAGAATCCCAACCACACAACAAACCAATAAAGTAAATTCCTACTTCAGCTAAACCCCCAAATGATGGTGTACTCCAGGAAGCACACATAGACAAAAACTTAAGAGAGGATGTCCTCAAATGCTTCCAGAAACAAAAAAAGTCTTTAACATCCTCTTGAAATGTATCAGATAACTTTTACCCAGTAATGGGAAACCTCAAGAGCATTTTGGGCAGTTAACATCAAGTTTTTGGTGGTGTGTATTGAGGAGCATAGAGCACACTGACATAGGTGTGAAATTATGTATTCTTTTTTGTGACCTCTGTGAATCACACTCTGGGTAATCTGCACGTGTGCGGAGCCTCATCAGAACCTTCTAGAGCTGCTGCGATTTGTCGGTATAGGCCCCCACTTTATGTACCTTGGCGCCAAGACTCTCCCTTCAGTTTCTTTCAACTTCCATGTTGAGAGTCCCATTCGTTGCTTCATTTCAGCTTCTGTGAGTTTGTTCCTGTAGGAGAGAGAAACAGAAAAGTCTTTTGTTTTTTCCCTTTCACCTTTCTGGTATTTGTTATTTTTTCCCTTCGTTTGTCCCTTTCTTCACCTTTGGCCTCGACCATTCTGGCCGAGGCCTACCCCCCCCCCCTTTCTTACAGTTCATGGCCTCTGCAGGCCTGTTTAAACATTGCATCTCTTGTAATAATAAAATCCCCCTCTATGACAGCCACATTGAGTGCTTTTTCTGCCTCGGAGAGGCTCACCAAACAACCTCCTGCCCTTATTGCAAGAACCTCAGACACATAGTCCTTCATAGCCATCTTTCCCAGCTTAAACTCTGTCTCTGGGAGGAATCTCTCCAGCCAGGAGGAACCATGGCACAGCCCATCTGTAAATTAGTGCCCCAAGCAAAGGCTATGGACAAAGCCATGAAGCAGCTCCCTTGGCGTTGACATCAAACTCGGCTGCCAGGCCTCACCCTCCCAAGGCCAAGCCTTCTGCCTCGACATCAACAGCCTTCAGTCCTAAATCATCAACAACCAAGCAAAAGGTGTCGACTGACCAAACTTCAACTGCAGATTCTTGGCCACCTAAGAAGCCAAAGCCTTCCAGGCCAGCTCGACACCGATGCATGATCTCCCGCCAAATTGGAGGACCTGATTTGTGTTGGGTCTCTCTAATGATGAGCCCGCTCTGGCTCACCAACCAGTCCCACACCTCTCAAACTTTCCAGATTGGGAGCATCACATGGATCACTTTGTGCCCTCTCCAGGCAGCCCTCCACAACTTTCTTGATTTCCCCAGTGTGATCTCAGACGCCAGTTTGGACTACTTGGACTCCGCTGTACAAGTGGCACCTCTGCCTCCTTTCACCCACGCAAGCTTGCCACCTTTGCCTCTGGCTCAGAAACACCGGCACCAGCTTCGCCAGAATTCCCACTTGCCTCTTTGCATGGATCCTGGCTGTTATCAAGCTTGGCACTATCACCGGGAGCCCTTTTGCCCCGAACAGTGCTGCACCGAGACACCCACCTGCTGCTATCAGATGGCTACATTTCCATGTATGTCTGCTCCGTCTGAACACTTTCCCCCTGAGGGGAACTGTTGGTGTTGAAGCGGAGCCACCATCATCTGGCTCACTCACTGGTTCTCGACACCACTGTGAAGGAGGACATGTTAGTGAGCCGTCCTCAGTAAAAAATGTACAAGAGGAAAGTTGTGAGTGTGTGGAAGGTGTACTCATAAAAATAGATGAAGAACTAATAATAGAAAAGAAAGCAACAGAAGTATGTCTGGCAGAAGAATTAGGGGAGGAGAAAGGGGAGGAGCATGATTTAATAGTGTGGGAGGAGGTGATAAAAGATGGGGAAAACGCGCGGGAATTCAGATTGGAAACGGAGGAAAGAAGGAGGGAATCAAGAGATTGCGCGGTACAAACAGAAAGAGAGGAAGAAGCCTCTCCCAAGGTCTGTAACTTGCTAAAGGATTTTCCAAACCTAAAGACAGGTGGCGGGCTGTTACCTGATCCCGAGGTGTCCAGAAAGGAAAGGGAAAAGATAAAACCATTAGAATGGTCTGTAGTGGTTTTCCCGCGCAACCATGGTGGGGGCAGGAAGGTGATCCGTCCCAGTCCCTCTCACAACATCCCTCCAGCAGAAGGGGACTGGGCGAGACACCCTTGTTGTGGGACGGTGTGCGCAGTAAGGAGTGTTCCTCTGCGAGAGATGACCGATCGCGAGCGGTTTGAACCAGCCCCGATGTGAGAAGTGATTTAATTACTCCAGAAACCAAGATCATTAGTTATAAGACGTTGCCGGAGTTAAGCTGTTTGGATCCGTTAAAGTTATTTGAACATGATGTAGAAGACAATAAAGTTGAAACTGTTAAATTTTTGAATTCGCCTCCGTCTCTTATTCCCGCCAAAATGAGGGAACCGTCCAAAAATCCAGACGAACCTGATCACAACCACTCAATCTCCAGCTCCAAAGAAACCTCATCAGTCTCCTAGAGATTCCTCAGCCCCGACTGCCTTCTCGGCACTGACATCATATTTCCCACACACACAAGCACCAGATGCAGGCCAATCATCTAGATCTGCCTTGCCTATCTCAGTCCACTCCACAGTACTGCAATGTGGATCCTCAGTGCCTTTGCTGACCCGAGATCCCCATCGACATGGACACCAACCAGCCTCTTGATATCGACCACACTCCCTTCCAAGGGCCCCATCGACATTGAGGATGCTGGGCACCAGCCACCTAATATAACAGAACCCTCCTCATTGTTCAACCAGCTCAGACGCAGCAACATCAGATGGAGCCATACTATGAGTCCGATGTTGATTGACAATTGGTCAACTCACCTCCTGGACCTGAACCCTCTGAACAGGGTTCTTGGCCCCAGACACCATAAGTCCTTTTGACTTTGCCTGACTCTGACCATGCGGATCCAGACCCACCATCTCCAGCCGAGGACTTCCAAACATATGCTCAATTAATGGGTCATATGGCGAACTCCCCAGAGCTGCAGATACACAGACCTGCTACTGAACCATTGAACCATCTGTATGACCCAATCTCTAAAGCTACTACTACACCAGTCCATATATCCATGCTTCCTTCTCTCTTAAGCACAGCAAAGCGCTCCTGGACAGAACCAGCTTCCTCACATACTATCTCTCGCAGGATTGACAATCTCTATCGAGTCCATGATCCCAATGCTGGCTCATCACCAAAGAACCCTTCACTACGCACAGTCCTACGCGTCCTCTTCCACCTTAAGCGACAGAACCTCTGCCTTTAATCCGTCCAAGTATACCTTTCAGCGATCGTGGCCCATCAGATACCGGGCTCCCCTGCCTCTCAACTCTTCAAACATTCAACTCTCAAGTGGTTTCTTAAAGGCCTCACCCATTTATACCCTGATGTTTGTATACCTCCTCCTCAGTGGTCTTTGACAGTAGTGCTTCAGCACCTCACATGTCCACCCTTCGAGCCCATGGCTTCTACAGACTTATGTCTCCTCACATTTAAGACTTTGTTCCTTATAGCAGTTACTTCTGCCAGACAGGCCAGTGAGCTTGCAGTTCTCCGGTCAGATTATCCATACCTTCAATTTCACCGAGAGAAGGTTCGCCTTTTCTTGGATATCTCTTTTCTCCCGAAGGTGGTTTCTCAATTTCACCTCTCCCAGACGATCATTCTTTTTCATGGTCTCTGTGAATGCACACGAATGGGTTAATCTGCGCCTGCGCAGGACCTCTCAGAACTTTCTAGAGCTTAAAAACATGTGATTAGTGGGACGTCCCCCCATGGAGCGCATGCTCCGCCTGCCTGGAAGTCCCTCAGTTCCTTTTAGCTGCCGCTTAGGTCAGACCTTCTCGACGACTAGAGCGACTTTTTTCTTCAGTTGTGATTGCCTAGTTCTCCTATTCTGCCTTTTCCAGGCATCCACAGTATTCTTTTATCAACGTTTCCCCATGGGTTTCTTCCGTTATTGGCTTCTTTTACTTTTTATCCCCTTTTTCACTACTTTCGTTTCCCCCTCTCCCCCTCCATTCCCACCTTTTTTATGGCCCCTCCGGGTCCGTTGAAGTGGTGCGTGTCTTGTGCTAACAAGATTCCTTTATCTGACGGCCACGACCGCTGCCTTTTTTGTTTGGGGGAGCAACATCAGACTCAATCTTGCCTGGAGTGCAAGAGGCTCACTAAGCCAGTCCTCAAACTCCGTCTTCAGCGTCTTCGCTCCTTCCTCTGGGAAAGGTCCCTTAAACCAGAGGTCCCCAACCCCCGGTCCGCAGCCTGGTGCCAGTCCGTGGCCTGAGCTGGACCGGGCCGCGGAGACAGACCTCCCCGCACGCACTCTCCCCGCACAGCCTGTTTGCGCCTGCGCGCGCATGCCTGCGCCCACATGAGCACTCCCCACCCCTTTGCACATGCGCATGAGTGCCCCTGAGCACCGCACCGCCCTTTGCACATGCGCACCCACGCGCACCTGCACGAGCACTGTGTTGCCCTTTGCACATGCACATGAGCGTGCGCACACACCCGCACGAGCACCCTCCGCTCCTTTGTGCATGTGCACAAGCACCTGCGCTCCTTCGCGCATGCGCATGAGTGCAGGGGGGTGCCCCACCTTCCCCAGCTGGTCCGCGGGGCTAAAAAGGTTGGGGACCGCTGTCTTAAACCACCTTCCTCGACCATGGAACATACCTCTACTCCAGTTCCAAGACAGGACATCCTGGAGCCCATGTCGGCCTCAACCACGCCATCTCCGAAGCAGAAAGGGACCTCTAAACCCTCTTTGAAATCGAAGTCGGCGTCAGTCTCAAAATCATCCTTGGCATGGTCTCATGACCACTCACCTAAAAAGAAGAAAGATCATACCAAATCAAAGAAGGTGAAAAAAAAATCTATGCCTTCTCAACCTGTTTTGAATCTCCATCCCATCAGCTCGATCTTCCATCACCGATCTTGGAGGAATCGTCGAAGGATGTTCCCAACTCTCTCTCAGAGGAGGATGATCCCATCCCACTACGTCCTGGACAGGCTTCTGTTTCGGTAATGAGCCTTTCGCCTAGTCTTGGCCCTTCGGTAGCTGATGTTTTCTCCAGCCCGGCCTCGGCGCATTTAAGCCCTGCATCTACAGGGCGGGCAGCTATCATTCAACTTTCCAACTCAGACTCTTCTTTGCGACAGTCACCCCCTCGCAAGCGTTTGGCTAGGAAACATAATCTCTTGCCCTCATACCAAGATCCCCCACACCGAGGGATTTATTATATTCATAAGCCTTCTCGACATCAGCTTCATCCTGACTACCGTGACTTACGTATGGGGAATATGATCGATATCGACACCATGCAGATGACATTGACCCATGGATTGAGACCTACTAATATGATGATCCAAATAGGGTACGCTATGCGTACACCTATCCACCCGAATCTTCACCATCGCCGTCACCTTCTCCGCCTTGGCACTGACACCAATCTCACCAACCAAAGCCTCAACCTATATATACAGTGGTCTCAATACTGACGAAATCGGCTCTCAAACGTCGTTCTTCTCAAACATCGGACCAACATCTATCAAAGCGTTCCCTCACATCTTCCATACTGACTTCGACTTCTGCTTCTCAACCCAGTGCCACTCTCTCTCAAGTTAGATATTCATCCCTACAGGTCACCACCACTTACAGGGGACCTCCTCCTCCACTGGCTGACTCCTATCGAGGATTGTCCACAGCTCAAGCTCCTGCACCAAAACCTCGACACCGTTCACCTTTGTCTGATACAGCAGCTTCTGACATTCTTGATCCCCCATCTGAAGTCTCTCAAAAGTCTCCATCGAATCTATCCACTCCAGATTCCGATGTGGCAGACAATCACCCACCTTCTCCATCTGAAGACTTCACTTCATATTCACAGTTAGTTCTTCGCATGGTGAAGTCTCTCGAGGTCGAACAACCTCCACCACCGAAACAAGATCTCGTGTTCGATGATATAAACCAAGACAAATCTCCACCTCTCAGACTGGCCTTCATCCCTGCCATGTTAGACCTAGTAAAGGAATCTTGGGATAAGCCGCCATCTTCTCTTCAGATATCCAGGCGGGTTGAGAACCATTATAAAACTGATGGTTCTGATACATCATTCCTTATCAAATATCCGGCACCTAACTCGATTATTGTCGAGTCAAACCAATCTTGGGCTCGAAACCGATAATCAGTAGCCCCAACAAGCAGAGAGGGCAGGAAACTAGACGTCCTCGGTTGTCATCTTTATTCATTAGCATCCTTCACCATGCAAGTCGCCAACTACCAAGCTGCTATGGGAGCCTACCATAGACAGCTTTGGACTAAGATACTCCCTATTCTGCAGGCTTCCTCCGAGGATGTCAGGGTTGGAGCGTTTAATGTTAATCTTGAGGCCTCCACCCTTGCGAAGCAACAATGCATTGCGGCACGCCATACCACGGATGCCACTTCAAAGACTATGGCAACAGCAGTTGCACTCCGACGTCATGCCTGGCTCCATTCAGCTGGCATTACTGATGATGCTAGGTCTCGTATTGAGGACCTTCCTTTCGATGGCGTAGGACTTTTCAATGAAAAAACAGATGAAGTAATGGACAACCTCCATAAGATCAGAAAGACGGCCAAGTCCTACTCCACACAGCAACCATACTGATACCAGCGCACCCAGTGGCGCCGACCTCCCACTTTTCAGCAGCCATACCAGCAACAACCTTACCACCAGTACAAACCTCCGGCAACAGACAGACCCTTTACCGGACCGTCTACTTCCACGTCTTCTACATTTCGGGCTCAGTCTCAAGCTCAACGCCGCCAACCATTTTGTCACCCTCAAAAGAAAGGCAAACAATATCTTTAACTTTTTCCAGCCCAAGGTCAGCCACCACACACCTTTTCACACACGCCTTTTTCCGTTCTTTCACAAATGGTCCCTCATCACAAATGACCACTGGTACTTTCCATCATCTGTCAGGGTTACCTTCTAGAATTCATACAACTCCCATCAACAGGACACCTAAGACATACACCATACTCATCTGCCCTCCAAGACGAAATTTCATTCCTCCTCCAGAAGCAAGCCATCCAAAGGGCTTCCGACCAAGATCTCCATACCGGTTTCTATTCCAGATACTTCACGGTTCCCAAACGAGATGGAGGCCTCCGCCCCATTCTCGATCTCTGACATCTCAACACATACATTGAACCCAAATGTTTCCGGATGGTCACTCTCGACACCGTCATTCCACTCCTCTCCCCCGATGACTGGTTTGTCGTAATAGACCTCCAGGATGCATACAGTCAACCCTCGACTTACAAACGGCCCTAGTTACGAACATTTTGACTTACGAACCGCTCTGATAGAAAAATATAGCCTCGACTTGCGAACTTTGCTTCGAGTTACGAACTGAAAAAAAACACCCTAAGTCATCTTAGGTTAAAAGGGAAAAAAAGGGAAAAAATTCTGCCCCTAGTTGTAGGAACGGATTAACCGGCTTTGCATTAGTTCCTATGGGAACTAATGCTTCAACTTACAAACCGCCCCTCGACCTAAGAACCAAAAACAGCCGGAACGGATTAATTGGTTTTCGATGCATTCCTATGGGAAATGCTGATTCGACTTATGAACTTTTCGACTTAAGAACGTCCTTCCGGAACGGATTAAGTTCGTAAGTCGAGGTTGGACTGTACTTCCATATTTCCATTCATCCACGCTATCACAGGTACCTCTGCTTCTTTTTCGAGAACACCACTTACCAGTTCTGCTCTCTTCCCTTCGGCCTCTCCACTGCTCCAAGGACTTTCACAAAATGCCTCGCACCAGTAGCAGCACATCTCCGCCTACACTGCATAACAGTATTCCCTTACTCCTACCAGGTAAGGCAGCTTGGTAGTCATCCAGAGTGTGGTTCACAGAGGCCATGAAGAAGGAGGACAAGTTAGCTACATGTAATGGTAGTTCTTTGAGTGGTCCTCTGTGAAGTCACACGTCCCACTCATCCTCCCCTCTCTGTCATGCCCTTATTTGCAGCGGCAGTTGACTTGAACTGAGGAGAGAGTCTTGGTGCCAAGGTACATATAGTGGGGTGGGTGGGGCATATACTAATAAATTTCTTTCTGATCACAGAAGCTCTAGATGGTTCCGACAAGGCTCTGTGCATGCGTGGATTACCCAGAGTGTGACTTCACAGAGGACCACTCAAAGAACTACCATTACAGATAGGTAACCTGTTCTTCTCCATACTCAAAAAGGACTGTGTCAGTGCAAAACTCCATTTTCTTTAGGTTCACTTTCATTCTGCCAACTCTATTTCATAGTCTATTTAGTAATTTCCAAGTAACCCAGTTCTCTGGGTGAGTGAGGGCTAGACTTTCCTGGGGTTCTCTCCATTTGAAGAGGTAGGTAGTTCTTTCTTTCCATATTGTAGTCCTGCCATTCTCTGCTGTTCCTTTAGGATTCAGAGATGTACTGAAAAAACCAGTGCCGGTCCGACATACTGGTATGAACCTTGAAACCGAAGTTTGTGCTCATCTCTGGTTGCTATTACTTTAGTTAGCTTATAATTCTTGGTTAAAGTATAGAGTTTTTCCAGTAGTGCTTGATGATGAAACGTTTAATAGGTGGCTAAGAAGTCACAAAGACTACTCCTGTGATCTTCCTAGTTTCAAAGCTGTCCTCAGTATGTGTTAAATGTATGATTGTGCTGTACAATTCTTCTCAAGTTTATAGTCGGCTTGTTGAGGAATGAGGAGTGATTCCACTACTTCCATTAGATGAGTATGACTATATATTCTGTTACAAGAGACAAAAAGAATATGGAATCTTGTCCACTCAACTGCACCAATTTTATGATAGTATTTTGTTACAGTAAATCTAAACACATTGCCCAGCAGGTATGACGTGGCATATGAAGCACTGAGAGAGATGTGTATATGAAAAGCAAATCAGACAAAATGTTATAGGTTGCATGCAGCTGAACTTTCTTTGTTCACAAATAAGTATACTGTATAGGACCCTGATCTGGATCTGAACCATCTGCATGGGTACAAGAGATTTAAACTTTCCTGCTTCAGCCACTTGTTGTCTGAAATTGCTTTGCCACACTGTCCCCTTCCCCTTGGGGTTGAGTGGGGTTGGGGGTGGAATAAGAAGGAAAAAAGCAACAATTGGTATCAGTGGAGGATTTTTCTTTCTTTTTGTTGTCGGGGAGGGAGCAGATTTAGAAAACGGGGGTGTGGGGAGATGGAGGGAGTTGAAATTCCTCTGTGCACAGTCATCCTAATCCAGGTTAAGAAGACTCTGCATTTTTCTTTTGAGTAAGAATAAGAATAATTTGCATGCCACATATTTAATGTACCATGTAGTTTGAACCATTGTGTTTAAGAAACAAAGCTAGGGATTCAGAAGATTAGGGTTTGAATCTTATCTTTGCTGTGAACAGGTTAGCTTGCCTGCAAACCACTGTATCTGGGCTACACACAACTTTTCGTTCTGATGTTGGCCTTTCCCACAGAAATATGTCTTGCTCATCTATTATACACATCCTGTATTGATCAGGAAATTCTCTATACAGCTTATTGTGTAGCCCAAGTATGAGAGCTATGTAAAATCAGCAATAAGGTATTTTCTCCTAGTATATGTAATTGGCTTGGCCTGGGTTGCGATAGCCTTCAGTTTGATAAACCAAAGCTTTCAAACCAAGTTATGTGACTGACAAAAGTGGATAAATTTTGGCTGCCCTGGCTGAGTGACACCACAGCCTTTGACATATTTAGGCATGCCCATTTGATATTTTCGGGGCACCCACTTCATGCTCTACCCCACGGTAGCTGTTCTTCTATACAGTAGTTCTGTCCTTTGGACTACTTTCTCCTCAATCATACTGAAATAAATGCAAGCCTATGTGGGGGAAGACTGGTACCTAGTGACTGAAGACAGAAATGCAGTCTTCAAAGACATTGGCACATTTAAATGTAATTAAAATTAATTAAAGTGTTTAAAAACAAAGACATCTTTCCAGTCCTAAGATCTTTTGAGAATGCACACCTAAGGATCATGGTCTTGGATCTACAGCTCTGACACATGCACATTCTCTTTTGTCATAACAGATTCAGAAATCATTTCTCAATCATACAGGGTATTTTTGAGAATGTATGGCATAAAAAATTCTACTTCTCTGCAAGTGCCTTTGAACTTTGCTGATCAGATCAATACAGTGTAATACTAAGACATCATAATTTTTTTACAGAAAGATTTGTTTACTTTGTTCATGTTTTGTCTCTCCTTCCCTCCATAGTAAAATGTAGTTTGCTTTTTGACTGAAAAACTACAATGCCTCCTCACAAGTGCAATAAAAACCAATAAACAATACATCACAGTAAACAAACATAATTACAAAGGAGTCCAATTCAGACAGTAAAATTATATTACAAAAAAGCACAGCAGTATCACTAGTGAGCTGAATTATGTGGTGTGACTGTAGGTCTTACAGAAGAAACAACAGGAGACCAAGAAATTGGCATCGTTGTCCACCCAGACTGAAAAGCGTGTATCAGAAGTAAAGCAAAACGTCAGTCATATGAAAAATCAACAAGCCCAGTTACAGAAAAGATTGGGAGAAGAGAGTGAAAAAAAGAAAAGCTTGGAGGCTGAAATTCAGCGTGGTCAACTACAGATCAAGGCAAGAAATTTATTTTCTTTATGCCTTAATTAATAAACTTCCAATAGCATTTCTTTTTTCCTTTCTGTTGGTAATATTGCAAAACCTTGAATTATCCTGCAATAGATCTTATATCAGGTTGCAAATCTGGACTAGTCAGAAGATGATACCATTTTGTGGCTATGAGCATCAGTAGAAATAATAGGAAGAGATACGTATATTTAAAATAATTATATACAATCAGTGGTCTTATCACTCTGGCCTAAATCCAGTTTTGCACTGGCATGGAATTTGTTTCCCTTACTCTTTCCCAACAATTCTCAGAACTGCCTGAAAACTGACTCCAAAGGAATTCTCAACCCTCCACAGCAGTTTTTTTTCCATATGCAAGTCTGAAGTGCCTGGATTCCACTGTTCCATTGATGGGGGTAGCCCATTATTGGATCTTGCATTCTGACAGTACTTTCTAGAACAAATATAGAACAAATATTTCCTGCAACTAAATTTGCTAGAATTTATTTTTTTTCATTCTAAGAACTGAAATATATCTCTCATAACAAACATGAAAATGTTTCTTTTTCACTTAAAGGAGCTACAACAAAAGATGGAACAGCAGGAGAAGATTTTAAAATTAAAAGATGAAGAAATTGCTGCAATTAAGAAGAAAAATTCATTTGAAACCCCACAGCAGCTACAGGTAACTAATATGCTGTAACCCTAGTGTTAGTAGTAACTAGGAGCTAATGAATTGCTGAAACATTGCAACTTTTAAATTAATTTATAAAAATTAAGGGATTTTTTTAAAATTAATGGACAAAATGCAAGAATATATTGAACACTTTAATTATTTGATACGCTTCTGCACATCAAATAATGTGCTTGGTTATAAATTGGAAGGGTAACTAGTAAAAATTCTGAAGTTGGATTTGTAAAGTGAACATCACTCTACAAAATGCATTTCTAACAAGGTAAAACTTAAAATAGGAGATAAAAATGAAAAAAATAACTCTTTTTTTCATCTGTATACAAAGTTAAGGAGGAAGGCCAAATATTAGATTGACTCCATAAAGGAAGCCATATCCTGGAGTTTGCTTGAGCAGGGCTGTTCATGATACACAATTTTTAAGGTCACATTTATAGGGTCATGGTTGTTAGAGGCAACTTGTCATAACATATGCAATGCTAAAAGTTTCAGTTCGCTATTTCGTATGTCAGAGAAGTTGCCCCTTTCTTCTGCTTAGATTTTTAAAATGTAGAAGATGAGTTATCAGTTGATTTAGGTCTCATCCACATGAGGTGTGTGGCTCGAATTGAAGCAAGTTGGAAGAGTGGCCCCTTTTCCCCAATTTGAATTTCCATACCAAAAGACGTCCCCTCGCCACCGCCTCCCACCTCCGCCTCTCACGTTCTCTCCGTTCTTCACGCTGTCTCCATCCCTTGTCTCTTCCCCTCCCATAGGGGGAGGTTGAAGTAAGGCACTCCCACAGATGACATAGCTGGTGTCAGAGGAGTTTTAATTGGGCACATCCCATAGGAAGTAGCCTTGTTCAGGACAAAGAAACAAATGGGTCTGACACATCTAGAATGGACCAGGTGGGTAAGAAAAAAAAATCTCAGTAAAGGAAAATAATTCTGAAGTAGAAGGGAAGGGGAAGGAGTTGATTCCATTCTCCAGTAACATCATCTGTTAAACTAATCTGAATCAATGGGTAATGGAACCACCTCTTTAATAGGAGCAAATAGGATGTCTGGATGTGCTGTTGCTTAAACATAATTCGGTACTGAAGTCTGCAATCCTAGACCCACTCACCTGACAATAAGGGTGCTGTTGGAGAAATCTCTTAGTGCAGCCAGCTAAAAGGCTCTATGCAGCTATTCCATCTTTTCCTCCTTAGTGGTTTCTACTTTTTCATGGAAACAAACAAACAAACAAAAATGCCACTGCTACCATTCCATTTTCCTTGCAGCTGACTCTCACTCTTCTTTCTTCCCCACCTTTCCAAGCCTCCTTACTTGCCCATCTATCCTAAGGACCCTCCCTGTAAAAACAGCTAGCTCTGGCTGGAACAGCTTTACGCAAAGTATCAGCAGTCTTTACACAGTAAACTAGTGTAGCCAGTTCTTTAAAAAGGGGGAGACCAGGCTATCAAGCAATGATGAGTGCAGTACATGGTCTTTCCTAGAGGAGAGAACCCACAAGGCTGTGCTAGGAGAATCCTGTTTGACACCTGGCTGCTGGCCTGTGGGGCCCCTCAGTTCTGTTTTGTCTCCTATATTATTAAACATCTACATGAAACCACTGGGACAATTTATCCAGAATGTTGGGGTTTGGTGTCACCAGCATGCAAAAGATACCCAACTCTATCTCTCCTTGCCATCTATATCTGAGGAGACTGTTTCTGCTCTAGATCGGTGTCTGATGTCAGTAATGGACTGGATGAGGGAGAATTAACTGAAACTTAATCCAGACAGAGGTGCCCCTGGTCAGTTGAAAGGCAGATCAAGGAATATGGATGCAGCCTCTGCTGGATGTGGTTGCACTCCCTCTGAAAACACATATGCACAGCTTTGGGGTGCTCCTGGATTTGTCTCTGATGCCTAAATTGATGCCTAGGTTTTGGCGGTGCCTAGGTTTCAGCAGTGGCCAGGAGTGCCTTTGCACAATCAAAACAAGTGCACCAGCTGCACCCATTCCCGAGAGGTCTGATCTGGCCATGGTGACACATGCCTTAGTTACATCCCAGCTGGATTGCTATAATGCTCTCTATGTGGAGCTGCCTGTTGAAAGCATTTGGAAACTTTAACTGGTCCAAAATGCAGCAGCCAGATTGCTGACTGGGGCTGCTTACAGGATCACATAACCCCACTGTGACAGCAGCTCCACTGGCTGCAGATCCATTTCTGGGCTGGATTAAAGGTGTTGGTTCTAATTTATAAAGCCCTAAACAGCTGGTTCTTCTTTGTGGTCTCTGTGAATGCACACTATAGGGTTTAATCTGCACTTGCGCAGAGGTTTCTGGAATAGAATCTAGAGCTTTATCACGCGTTTGCCAGGACTGCCCCCCTAGTACACGTGGTCCGCCCGTCCTGGCAATCCCCTCAGTTCCTTTTTGCCGCTGCTGAGGTTTCATCTCTCGATGAGCTCCTCGTTCGCAATTGCTTTTGATTTCTTCTAAACATAAAAATACAGAGGTAAAATAGTAAGAGAATTTTCGAGCTGTTTCTCCCTCTCCTGACCACCTCCTTTCCCCCCTTCCCTTCCCACTATTTATGGCCCCTGTAGGACCGTTCAAACGGTGCACTTCGTGCCCCAATAAGATCCCCCTCAGACGGACACGATTCTTGTCTATTCTGCCTCGGAGAATCTCATCAACCATCTTCATGTCAATTTTGTAAAAATCTCACCAAACAGGTACTTAGACTCCAACAACAACATCTTCGATCTTTTCTCTGGGAACATTCTCTCCTCCCAGCACCCCCCACTATGGAGGCCACTCAAACTTCTCAGCCTCAGAGCAGATCCCCTGATGTGCCCATCACTACTCCGATGCCGAAGTTGACATCTTCCAAACCTAAATCTAAGTCCACCTCTAAATCCAAGTCTTCGAAATCAACACTGAAGTCGACACCGGTATCGAAGCTTCCTTTGGTATCGGAGCACTCCAAATCCAAAAAGCAGAAGAAATCCTCTTCAGATTCTCAAAATACTAAAAGATCCCCCCGTTTGATGACTGACAAATCCATGTTGTCAATCCCTATTCAAGACCAGCCAACCATTTGCCTTGACTCTCCGGATGAAGATTCCTTACCACCACCATCCAGCCAACCACCCTCTCCACTCATTGCCCAATCTCCATCCTGGGCTAACACCTCGGTTGAGGTGACAGTTATCTCACATTCGGCACATTTGAGCCCCAAATCCATGGGTTGCTCAGTCTCTGTGTGTGATTCGGAGTCAGCATCTGCTTTAGCTGCTCCATTGCCTCCATGTAAACGATCTCGGAAGACACACCATACACCAGAGACTTTCCGATCCGATGCCGAACCTGCACAACCTCCGACATCTACGGGATTGTTGGCATCGCATGACTCTCCAACTCAATATTGCCATCCAAAGCGAGTCACTTTATATGAACCTCCAACATACTATGAAACTCCACCCAAACGCTATCGACATCGTTCATACCGATATTGGCAGCCTGATACCGGACTCTACATCGAGCCCAAGCGCTCCCGATATGCATATTATTATCCTTCTGATGCATCAAACTCACCATCTCCTCAGTACCATCCACGGTACCATGAGTACTATAAAACCTCCTCTGAGGATGACACTGAGCTTCTGTCCGGTACCGAAGTCACATAAGCCTTCTCGTAAGCGGAGTCATTTTTCTGAACCCATCACGGCTCAGCCACCATCAATACCGAACCGTTCTCGACCATCGACTTCAGCCCCATTACCACCTACTGAACTGGCTACACTCTCTCAAGTCCGTGCATCCTCTCTTCAAGTAACAACTACCTATACCGGACCTCCGCCTGCGCCTTTACAGACCATTCAGGCTCGCCAAACAAAACAACCCACGTCTCATCACTCTACAACTTGTTTCTTACTACCCAAACACATTGTTGAGAAACCTCTCCACTATCCACCAGAGGTTTGTCCCGACACCTCCGCCTCTCCATACCGGCATAACTCCCCAACATCATCCCCACAATTCTCCGATTCGGACACCTCCAACTTCTTACCACCTCAGGAATCTCCTCCTAACCTACCAACACCTGATTCAGATGTAGCAGACATCAACCCTCCTTTACCGTCAGAGGATTTTTCATCCTATTCTCAGCTTGTGCTTTGCATACCAAGGCCATGGACCTAGATGTCCAGCAACCAGTTCAATTCAAATTGGATAAAGTATACGAAGATATTAATGAGGAACAAACACCACCGCTCCATATGGGATTTATCCCATCTCTGCTAAAATTGATTAAACAGTCCTGGTCCAAGCCATCCTCGGTACCACAAATCTCTAGGAGAGTGGAAAATTTATATAAAACACATGGAGACAATACTGCTTTCCTTTCAAAGCACCCACCTCCGAATTCTGTCATTGTTGACGCTACCAAAAACAGGGCACGCAATCGTTCTAATGCCACTCCCAACAACAAGGAAGGGAGGAAACTTGATGTCATCGGCCACAAAGTTTACTCTCTTGCCTCTTTTACCCTACGTGCTGCTAATTATCTTGCAGCCATGGGAGCCTATCATCGATATCTCTGGAA
Source organism: Intellagama lesueurii (assembly GCA_037013535.1). Taxonomy (NCBI): domain Eukaryota; kingdom Metazoa; phylum Chordata; class Lepidosauria; order Squamata; family Agamidae; genus Intellagama; species Intellagama lesueurii. The sequence goes on from JBAJHW010000002.1 coordinate 73,347,316, forward strand.
TAGAGCCCTCCCAGCCCTCCAATCAGCACCTGGCAAATACAAAGCTTGTGGCCTCGCTTTCCACCAAGAGGCTATGGCCCTTCGCATCAGGAGCGCATAACCACATGACATGTCATTGAGGCCGCGTCTAAACACATGGCTACCGCTTTCACTCTCCGTAAACATGCCTGGCTCCGTTCAGTCCATATTTCTGATTATTCTTACATGCGAATCGAGGACTTACCTTTTGATGGCATCGGTCTCTTCGACGATAAGACCGATGAAATATTGGATAATCTGCAAAAGATGAGAAAAACAGCACGTTCTTACAATACTCAACCATACTACAGATCACAACGATACTAATGGCGCCGCCCCTACTCTTATCAACAATACAGGCCATTTTCTAACAAGCAGTGTTACTTACCGCAGTCTTCCTCTTCATTCCAGCCCAGACACACCATGCAATGTCAGCGCCCTAAACAATCTTTCAGGCACTCTGACAAGAAAACAAAACAGAGCCTTTGACTTTCCTGTCGCTTAGATCCGCTTACCTTACCTCCGTCCGCCCAACACCACTCGTCTCTCAGCTCATCTTCCATCTTGGGCTTCTATCACCACCGATTCTTGGGTTCTCACTATTATCGCCACCGGCTACGCAATAGAATTCGCATTCACACCACCACCAAGAACGGTGCTAAACCCACCATCTCATGTCCTGAAGCAAGAGATACAATCTCTTCTCTTAAAAGATGCCATATCACCTGTCACCCCGTCAGAAAACAACCACAGGTTCTCCCGTTACTTTACCATCCCAAAACGAGATGGAGGACTGCATCCCATCCTCGACCTCAGGGACCTCAACTATTACATCATTTAAAAAATGTTTTTGTATGGTGACACTAGAACGCATCCTACCCATTCTCCACGAAAACAATCGGTTTGCCGTTACCGATCTAAGCAATGCTTACTTTCGTATTACCATCCGCCAAGATCACCACAAGTTCCTCAGATTCTCCTTGGGAGACGCCACCTACAAATTCAGAGCCCTACTGTTCGGACTTTCCACCGCCTCACGGGTTTTCACCAAATGGATGGCTCCTGTAGCAGCTCATCTCCACACTCAAGGAATTTCTATTTTCCCATGCATAGACAATTGGTTGCTGGTGTCCCCTTCATGTTCCCAAGCCCTACGAGATCTACAGGTGACTCTTTCTCTCCTTGCGGATCTGGGCCTCAAGGTCAACAGAGAAAAATCCATACTGATCCCTGCACACAGAGTTACCTACATAGGCGCTGTTCTAGACTCTCAAAGAGCAAGGGCTTTCCTCCCTCAAGAACGAGCAACAAAACTTCATGCCCTTGTCCGGCTCTTTCAACCTTATGCGCTAGTAACTGCTCATCAGACTCAACGTCTTCTCAGCCTCATCACCTCCACCACATCAGTCATTCAACATGCCAGACTAAAAATGCGCTCTCTACAGGCATGGTACCTCTCCCTCTTCGACCCAATGTCTGACCCACCTACCAAACTCCTACAGGTAACACCCGAGCTTGCAGCCCAACCTCTATGGTGGGACGCCCCAGTCAACCTTTTCATCGGCAGGCCCTTTGCACCTCTCCAACTCATGATCCAAGTCACTACCGATGCCAGCCCCACCGGCTGGGGAGCACATTGTAATGACCTGCGCATTCACGCTACCTGGTCTCAGTCCAAAAAAGACCTTTATATCAACAATCTAGAACTGCTTGCCGTCTTCAAAACTTTCTGCACTTTCGAACCTCTCATCATCGGCACAGCTGTACAGGTAATCACAGACAACACCACGGTACTTTTTTACATAAACAAGCAGGGAGGCACCCATTCTCTCCTGCTGTTATACCTTACCGTTCAACTCTGGGAATGGTGTTTCAAGCACCACATCTTTTCCGTGGCAGTCCACATTGCCACTCAAGACAATCAATTGGCAGATTCACTCAGCAGGAGTCAAACCCATATGCACGAGTGGACCCTCAATCAATCCGTATTTCTCCACCTATGCAAACTATGGGGACATCCACACATAGACATTTTTGCCACGTCCCAGAACACAAAATGTGTCCTCTATTGTTCGAGAGCAGGCATAGGCTCAGGCTCCCTCGGGGATGCACTTATGATACAGTGGACCACGCATCTCCTCTACCTCTTTCCACCTATACCTCTCCTTCTCAGGACCATAGTCAAACTCTGCCACAACCAATCAAATGCGATCCTCATCACCCCATGGTGGCCCAGGCAACCATCGTTCACCATGCTCCAATCCATCTCCACCGACTTCATCCGCCTTCTCTTCATCTCCTCACTCAACACCAGGGCAGGACTTACCATCCTGACCTTCTCAATCTCCACCTCACAGCATGGAGGATTCACCCTTGGTAGCTACTATCTTGGCTAACACTAGGAAACCTACCACAACGCAACTTTACACATATAAATGGGCTGCCTTCCAGAAATTTGCAACTCAACACAATCTTCCGACTACACCAACAACTCTCCAAGCAGTTCTTGCATTCCTTTCTTACCTTTTTGGTCAACAGCTTTCCCTGTCAACCCTCAAGGTCTATATTTCCGCCATCATTGCACATCAACCACAGGATTCAGAGGCGGCTTTACTCTTCCGTCACCCCACTTTGAAGCAATTCCTTAGAGGTACCCTGTTTCCCTGAAAATAAGACCTAACCTGAAAATAAGCCCTAGTATGATTTTTCAGGACAGTTGTAATATAAGCCCTACCCCAAAAATAAGCCCCAGTTAAGTGAAACCCCACCCTCCACCATTGTGCAGCAACCAGAAGAAGATGACATGACTGTATTTGAATAAATGTAGATTGTTGTACATGAAAAAAATAAAACATCCCCTGAAAATAAGCCCTAATGCGTTTTTTGGAGCAAAAATTAATATAAGATCCTGTCTTACTTTAGGGGAAACATGATATCTCCAATATGCGGCCTTCATCGCCTCACATTACCTCCCTTTGAACCTCTTGCAACCACTTTGGACTGTCTCCTCTCCCTTAAAACCCTTTTTCTGGTCACTATTACCTCCGCTCGCAGAGCCCTGGAGCTTGCCGCTCTTCGTGTGGACTCTCCATTCCTCCAGTTCCACCTGGACAAGGTTACTCTTTACCCGGATGTTTCCTTTCTTCCAAAGGTTGTCTCAGATTTCCATCTTAAACAACCCATCATTCTACCTACCTTCTTTCCATCGCCGACGAATGACTTAGAACATTCCTTCCACATGTTGGATGTCAGACGCGCCCTCGCATTTTATGTCTCCCGGACTTCCTCCTTCCGCAAGTCAAAAAGGCTTTTTGTCACGCCTCACTTACCGCATAGGGGTTCCCATTTTTCTCCTCAGACCATCTCCAGATGGATTGTTACAACTATACGTTTGGCATACCAGCTTGCTCGAAAGCCTCTGCCTTTAGGCATTAAAGCACACTCCACCAGAGCTGTTGCTGCTTCCACAGCCTTCCTGAAGGGAGTACCGCTCCATGACATCTGCAAGGCTGCTACCTGGGCAACCCCTTCCACATTTGCCACTTATTACCATCTGGATATCAGAGCAAAGACAGATGCGGCTTTTGGTAGGGCTGTACTCTTTTCTATTCTTCCGTGATGTCCCTCCTCCAGTAAGTCAGCTTGTTAATCGCCCTATAGTGTGCATTCAAAGAGACCACGAAGAAGAAAGAGAGGTTACTTACCTGTAACTCTGGTTCTTCGAGTGGTCATCTGTGAATTCACACTTCCCGCCCATCCTCCCCTCTGTCTGTCACGTCTGTTTCACTTGATACAGCAGCAGGCTGTTCTTAGGAACTGAGGGGATTGCCAGGACCACGTGTACTAGCGGGGTGGTCCTGGCAAACGCGTGATAAAGCTCTAGAATATTCCGGAAACCTCTGCGCAAGCGCAGATTAAACCCTATAGTGTGAATTCACAGATGACTACTCGAAGAACCAGAGTTACAGGTAGGTAACCTCTCTGTCTAAGCTATCTCAAGGACTGCATCTCCCTTTATGAGCCTGCTTAAGCATTAAGATCATTAGGGGAGGCCTTTCTTTCAGTTCCACCACCTTCACAGCTGTGCTTGGTGGGGACACAGGAGAGCACTTTCTCTCTCACTGCTCCCAGACTCTGGAATTCCCTCTCACGGGAGGCTAGGCTGGCCCCGTCTTTGCTGTCCTTCCACAAGCAGGCAGTGTCCTTTCTCTTTAGGCAAGGTTTCCCTCAGTGACTGACTGCCTGAGTAGGGTTTTTTAAATGGATTGTTGTACCTTACTGGTTTTGAATGTGTTTTCATGTTGCTTGTTTTTGGTACGCTGTTTGTTCAATCCTTTTGAGTATTTCTATACTCATTAGCTTTTATACTGTGTCTTAATAATGTGAGCTGCCTTGGTTCCTTTTAAGGAGAAAGGTGAGGTAAACATATTTTGGAGGGAGGGAGAGGCAGCAGCTGTTGCGAAGTGAGGGAAGAAGGTAATGCAGTTTGCTGTTCCTGGTGGTCCACTGGCTGCAGCACCTGCCTTATTCAGCCTTATGCTAGGATTGGCCCTGGGAAGAATTTTAAGCCTCACTGAATTGAAGGGGCTGATTTCCAGGCGGACATGTATGGGCATGTGCTGGAAATGTCAGTTCAGTCTTTCAGTGTTTAAAATGCAACAAATGCTTGTAAGTAGTTTCATTTAATCTATGTGTATTCATTTTGGCATAAATCTTAGAAATCTGACATTTAATTTCTGCTTTTTGTGCAAGGGAAACACAATTAAAGGGCACAAGATTGAATATATACTTATAGATCTATCCTTGTGTATATTTTATTTCCTTAATTTAATTTTTTTAAATTATTATTTTCCAAAACAAATTTGTTGTTGTTGTTTAGTCGTTAAGTCGTGTCCGACTCTTCGTGACCCCATGGACCAGAGCACGCCAGACCCTCCTGTCTTCCACTGCCTCCCGGAGTTGGGTCAAATTCATGTTGGTAGCTTCAATGACACTGTCCAACCATCTCGTCCTCTGTCATCCCCTTCTCCTCTTGCCTTCACACTTTCCCAACATCAGGGTCTTTTCCAGGGAGTCTTCTCTTCTCATGAGATGGCCAAAGTATTGGAGCCTCAGCTTCAGGATCTGTCCTTCCAGTGAGCACTCAGGGTTGATTTCCTTCAGAATGGATAGGTTTGTTCTCCTTGCAGTCCTGGGGACTCTCAAGAGCCTCCTCCAGCACCACAATTCAAAAGCATCAATTCTTCGGCGGTCAGCCTTCTTTATGATCCAGCTCTCACTTCCATACATCACTACTGGAAAAACCATAGCTTTGACTATGCGGACCTTTGTCGGCAAGGTGATGTCTCTGCTTTTTAAGATGCTGTCTAGGTTTGTCATCGCTTTCCTCCCAAGAAGCAGGCGTCTTTTAATTTCGTGGCTGCTGTCCCCATCTGCAGTGATCATGGAGCCCAAGAAAGTAAAATCTGTCACTGCCTCCATATCTTCCCCTTCTATTTGCCAGGAGGTGATGGGACCAGTGGCCATGATCTTAGTTTTTTTGATGCTGACCTTCAGACAATTTTTGGCGCTCTCCTCTTTCACCCTCATTAAGAGGTTCTTTAATTCCTCCTCACTTTCTGCCATCGGAGTGGTATCATCTGCATATGTGAGGTTGTTGATATTTCTTCCAGCAATCTTGATTCCGGCTTTGGATTCCTCCAGTCCAGCCTTTCACATGATGTATTCTGCATATAAGTTAAATAAGCAGGGAGACAATATACAGCCTTGTCGTACTCCTTTCCCAATTTTGAACCAATCAGTTGTTCCATATCCAGTTCTAACTGTTGCTTTCTGTCCTTTACTTTACTTTACTTTATTAGATTTTTACCCCGCCCCCCTAGACAAAGTCTACTCGGGGCGGCTTACACACATAATAAAAACATCATTATACATAAAAAATTTAAAAGATCATAATTTTAACACTTATATTAAATTAAATCAATACCAAGATGAAAGAATAAAAATCAGTTATTGACTGGAGGGAAGGCCTGTCTGAAAAGCCAAGTTTTCAAATGGGTTTTAAAAACACCCAGCGAGGGTGCCAGGCGAATTTCAGTTGGGAGGCTGTTCCATAGCCGAGGGGCCACTGCCGAGAAGGCCCGGTTTCTTGTTCTTTCTTTCCGGGCCTCTCTCGGCGTTAGGCCCCTCAGCCGTCCCTGCTGGCTATTCCGGGTGATTCGGGTAGATCTAGGTGGGAGAAGACGATCTGCCAAGTATCGAGGTCCCAAACCGTTTAGGGCTTTATACGTCATCATTAACACTTTGAAGTCAATGCAGAAATGGATGGGCAGCCAATGCAAGGCAGCCAGAGTGGGAGAGATATGCTGATATTTCCTCACCCCACTAAGAAGCCTGGCTGCCGCATTCTGCACCATTTGAAGTTTCCGCATCAATCTCAAAGGCAGCCCCACGTAGAGCGCATTACAATGGTCTAATCTCGAGATTACGAGCGCATGGACAAGAGTAGTGAGGGCCTCCCCATCAAGATATGGTCGCAGCTGGGCAATCCGCCATAGATGGAAATATGCGGAGTGGGCCACGGACGCCACCTGGGTTTCCATGGTAAGCGCCGGGTCCAGATGTATCCCCAAGCTGCGAACCTCACTCTTTGCAGTAAGGGTCGTCCCCCCAAAAGAAAGGGAGTCGCCCAAACCGCCGATGGAGGGACCTCCCACCCTCAAGACCTCCGTCTTGTCCGGGTTCAGCCTCAACCCATTCAACTGCATCCATTGCAGTACAGTCTCCAGGCAGCGCTGAAGAGACAGAACGGCATCCACTGAAGTAGATGAAAAGGAGATGTAGAGCTGCGTGTCATCAGCATACTGATGGCACGAAGCACCGCACCCCCTGATGACCCCACCCAGCGGCCTCATATAGATATTAAACAGCATTGGGGAGATGATCGACCCCTGCGGAACCCCACAACTGAGACTCCATGGGGCCGAAACATTCTCCCCAAGCTGTACTCTCTGGGGACGGTCCTCCAAGAAGGATTGGAGCCAGGCAAGCGCCAGGCCACCGATTCCCAACTCAGAGAGCCTCCCCAGGAGGATACCGTGGTCGACGGTATCAAAGGCGGCTGAGATATCGAGGAGGACCAACAAGGACATATTGCCCCTGTCGGCCTCCCTCAACAGGTCATCCAACAGTGCGACCAGTGCCGTTTCTGTGCCATAACGCGGCCTGAAGCCCGACTGAAATAGGTCCAGGGCATATGTCCCACATATAGATTTCTCAGGAGATAGATAAGGTGGTCAGGCACTCCCATTTCTTTAAGAACTTGCCATAGTTTGCTGTGGTCCACACAGTCAAAGGCTTTTGTGTAGTGAATGACCAAAACAAATACATCAATACAAAACAATACAAATATACTGACTATCAATCTAAAACCCAGTGCACCCCCATACCCACGGGACCCTTTGGAGTAATTCTTTTATTATGAACCTCTTTTCCAAAATTGTATTGATTGTTGCTTAGAGGCTTTCCCCTTTCCTTTCACTAATACAAATTCAATAAATCTACCCCAAATAGCATAAAAAATATTCAAACTTATTTCCCCTCTTTTCATCTTTAGTTCAGTAGTCAATTCGTCATTTAACACAATGTCCCATACTTCGTTATACCAATCTTCTAATTTGATATTATGTTTGTCTTTCCAGTATCTAGCTATTAATAATCTAGCACTTGTCATAAAATTAGAAATCAATTCCTTTGAGTAATAATCAAGTTCTGTCTTATCAAAAATGGACAGCAAACAATTTTTGAGTTAAATTCAATATCTTTTCCAAATATATCACATATTTCCTTAAAAATCAATTTTCAAAATTTCTGACTCAATTTACACTCCCACCACATATGATAATACGTGCCAATTTCTTCATCACATTTCCAACAGGCCTTAGAATAGTCTGATTTTTTATGTTCAATTTCACCGGAGTCATATACCACTTAAACTAATTTTTAAAAAATGATCCTTTATTCTTACCGACATTAATCTTAGAACTCTCATTTTCTAAATTTTATCCAATCCTCTGTTCTAATTTCTGTCTTTAAATCATGTTCCCAAATTGATTTTAATCCTTCTATTTCAATCTCATTTTCCTCCTGATCCAAAATTAGGTTATAAATTTTACTTACTACGTACTCCCTTCTTCAAAGCATCCTTCTGCATGTCTTCATGTGATGATAGAAATTGTTCATACTTAGTACATTCTCTACATTTGCCATTAATCCTCAACCATTCATTAGTCCATCTGTCTAATTGGATATAATTGTACCATGATAATTTATTAGTTTGAAGTTTAGCTATAATCTGATCCTTCGAACTCATTTTAACCATCCAATCCTTCAATCTGGCAACTTTTTTATCCTTAAACAAATCAACAAAGCCCTTCAAGTTTGCTGGGAAATTTTCTATTTCAGTCACTAATTTTAGTGGTGAAGTAAAAGGACAAAACTTCTTTTTATATCTGTTCCACACATTTAACATGTTTCTTAAAAAGGGGTTATTCACCTGATTTATTATATTTCTTTTTACTGCATTGAACAAGTATTTTTTAATATTTCCATATAATTCTGAAGATTCCATATCCCACCAAATTAATCTTCCTTCGTTATATATAATATCTCCAATAAATCTTAGTTGATTCACTACATAATAAAATTTTATATTGGGAATACCTAAACCTCCACTTTTTTAAGTCTTATACCAATATCTTTTATTTATTCTTGATTTTTTTACCTTTATTACAAAATCCATTAATTAATCCCTGCCAATACTTAAAATCATCTTCTTCTAATTGTATTGGGAACATCCTAAATAGAAAAGTTATTCTTGGTAATATTTTCATTTTAACCATAGTGATTCTCCCAAACCACGAAATATTCAATTTAGAGTACTCCTCGAATTTATCTTTAATATCGCTTTTTAATTTATTAAAATTTTGCTCCTTTAATTTTTCAGTCACTTTGACTATATTTATACCTAAGTATTTAATATAACTACACATTTTAAAACCATATTTATTTATAAACTTTTCTTGTTCATATTTGTTGTGATTAAACATCATTACAGTGATGCCTCGCAAGACGAAAATAATTCGTTCCGCGAGTCGTTTCGTATTGCGAAGCGCGGTTTCCCATAGGAATGCATTGAAATTTAAGTTTAAAAAAATGCAAAAAAATTCATCTTGCGAAGCACGGCCATAGAAAAAATTGTCTTGCGAGTCACGAAAAAAATCGCAAAATGCTTTCGTCTTGCGAGTTTTTCGTTGCGCGAGGCATTCGTCTTGCGAGGCATCACTGTACTTGTGTTTTTTGCCAATTAATAGTTAATCTTGTTATTTCCCCAAATTTTTCTAAATGATTTTTAATTCTATCCATACTTTCTAATGGGTTTTTAATCGTTAATAATGAGTCATCAGCAAATAAATTAATCTTAATTGTATCATTTTTGCCTAATCCTTTAATTAATTCATCATTTCTTATTGCATTAGCTAACAATTCTATAATCATACAAAACAATACTGGTGAAAGTGGGCAGCCTTGTCTTGTGCCTCGGCCTAGAAAAATCCGTTCTGTTAAACCATCATTAACTATTATTTCTGAAGTATATTTTATTTCCTGATGCAGAAATTAGAAGAGAAAAAGAAATGGCTAGATGAAGAGCTAGAAAAGGTTTTGCATCAACGCCAAGAACTAGCTCATCTGGAGGAAGATTTAAAAAGAAGAGAAGCTATCGTTTCGAAGAAGGAAGCACTAGTGCAAGAGAAGAGCCATCTGGAAATTAAAAAACTGAGATCCAGCCAGGTATTTGGTTATGCAATATTCTAGGCTGCTATGTAAGGGCTGAGGTTACAAAGCTGTGATGATTAATTGTACCGCTGGTCAGGAAGTTTAATTTCAAGCAACCTACTTTTTTCATATTCTTTCTTTTGGCAAAACTGGAATAATGAGAGATATTTCTTCAATATTGATTAGACAATTACAGATTGTGAAATGCAAATGTCAGCTTTTCTGACAATAATTGGGTGCCTCTGTAATTTCAGTGCTTTGTACTTTTATTTGTTGTTGCATCTACAGCACCAAAAACCACATACTGAAATAAAACAGAACCAAATGTCTGCTCTTTACAATATTACTATTAGAGGGTTGGACCTACACTAACCAGTCATGCTTCTTCTATTTGATTTCAATGGGATAAAAATATGGCTAATCTAGTCTGGACCCAGCCTCCTCTAGTAAAGTTCTACAAGTTGGTGTGTATGTAGTTGCACAGTGGGGTAGGGAAGAATATCACTTAAAAAGGTGTGACTAGCCCTACCTGGCCAATCACCTCCTGAGCTGCCTTCTCTCTCCCCCCCCCCCCCCAGCTATCCTTAAACCCAAGTCATAACAGCCAAGTAGTTTTAAAGTGAAACATAAAATAAAAATCTTAATTTAGTAAGCATAAGGGTTAGAAGGCACTCTCTTGAAGTTTCATATGTTAAAAACAATCAACTTTCCGTGCTAGAAGGAGTTCTATCATATACAAAGTAACTATAGTAAATAGCTCCCTGGAAACCCTCACTCCTGTCCTGAGATATACTCTGCTTCTCCTTAACTCTTTGTTAACTGTTAACTAAGAAAACTGCTCCTCTCTTTTAAATATCTCTTGTTGTCTTCTCCGGATTGGTTCTCCTTTCAACCAGTCATGTTCTTCTTGATGAAGCCTGGTAGAATAGGTGAGGGTTCCTTCACAAAAGGGACTGAATTTTCTTCTATGGCTTTCTTAGGCTCTCAGTAAAGACATTTTGAACCTATCTAGCCGTCTATGCATGCTGGATCAGGAGTTACATGACAAAAACATGCAGCTTCGGGGCAGCACCAATGATGAACAAGGAAAGATTTATGAAGAAGTCCAAGCTTTGCAGAAGGAAAGGGATCAGCTGTTGAAAAGAAGGAACAGTATGGATGAAAAACTGAAGAATGGCAGAGTGTTGTCACCTGATGTAAGTAATTTATCAATGAAAGTGGTACTATTAGGAGAAGAGTACATTTGTAATAGTAGCTAAACAGCTAGTATTTGGAGCTGCAGTAACAAAAATAACAAAAGCATGTTTGAAAAATATCAAAAGAAAATATTTTTGAAAATAACTGTTCAGTCAGGTTAGACTGGTAACTAAAACTTGTTTGGACTTAGTGGTAATAAGTATACATGGGAGGCCATCGGAAGACCCTGCAGTAGATTCCCTGTTCTCACTTGTTAGTAAATTCCAGGACTGACTGGAATTTTCTGTACTCGTTAAAATACAATAACCTTAGCAAATCCATCACTGCCGTAAGTGTTCTGATAGGTCAGTAAAATTATCAATATGTGCTGGTAATCAGGTATCACTTCACCATCTTAGATTGACATTGCACTAACATATGCTATTCCATAGTATCAAAGAAGAGAAAGGAATAAGATGTACGTCTACATTCCTTCCTCTGTTCCTTTCACTACCACAAAAAGAGCAACCTGAAGTTTAGTGCTCTGTCCTGGTATGAGCCAAAAACGTACACCAGAATACTAGCAGTGAACATTTATGTTAACTACACATTTTGCTGACCTCATCCCATTCTTATACAATTTCTGAAACACCTGGGTATGAGACATGTATTCCAAAGGTGGTCCAGCATTCCCTGTAACCTACCAATAAGACCATCAGGCCACAGAAGAATAGGGAAGTGTTGTATGCAATAGAACAGGGGTCCCCAACCCCCGGCCGGTCTGTGGCCTTTGCAGGACCGGGCCGCGGAGACAGATCCCCCCCCCCACATGCACTCCCCCCATGCATGCCCACATGCACGCACAGCCCACCCACCCACACACATGGGTGCCCCACCCACCCACACGTGCACACGAGCGCACCACGCCCACCCGTGCATGCGCATGAGTGTGCCCCACTCACCCATGAGCGCGCCATGCCCACCTGCGAGCAGAGGGGGTGTCCCACTCCCCCGCACACGGACTTCACCCCCCCAAACCAGTCCGTGGTTCGGAAAAGGTTGGGGACCACTGCAATAGAAGATTGCTGGGTCCATAACCCGTTGAAAATATTTGAGAGTTTACACATAGCAGATCAAGCATGAGTTAAAAAAACTCTCCACAGATCATAATTAATATTCTCCCTTGATACATATATGTGTGTGTGCCAGCAGATAAAAGAATATTCATACAGTCATAATAAACTTTAAGAACATTTACTGTGTAACATGTTGAAGAATAAACTAACAGTACTTGAACAATTTACTTGGTATTGATTTGGTTTGTGCTTGACAGACTTTTAAGAGTTTCATAACAGCTTCTTTATTAACATAATCACAGCAGGCAACATAGCAGCAGACAGTCTTAACTGAACATCTACATATCAATAGACAAGATTCATGCCAACAAAACAAGCCTCATCCTGTCACCCTCTCTTATATCTGACAGTTAACCCTCTGAGCACCTATTGGCTGACATTAGACAGAATCTGATTGGTTACACACATTCTCTTATTCAAATACATCTCATTCATTCTTATATGCACATATACACATACATACAGTATATGCTGGGTTGCATAATCATATATTATAACAATTTTGACATTCTTGAACCCGATTCCATGTCTGACACAAAAGTCTTCTTTCTTTAGTATTTGGCCATGATATAAGTCATTCAAATTCTTTTACTCCATATCACTGCAAAATGGAAATAATTGTTTTGTGAGGATAAGTAACAAGAAGCTGAGTCTGGTCAGTCCGAGGTTTGGGTTAGGTAGGACACTGACTTTAAAGTTGTTTATCTTTTGAAAATATATTCCATGATGACTTTGCTACCATAGATACCTTTCCTGTTATGCTAAGGTAGTGTTCTGCAGCACACACTACTCTCAAGCAATACACCAAACCTTTTTGGCTCAGAAATCTGTCCAAAAGGAATGGAATAAAATCACTCGCAGAGCCCTTATATGAGGGATATCGATACCATTTAAATTATGTCCTGCTATCAATTTCTGCATATAAAAATGAAGTGCACTTGACGATGTTTACTGAGCATAATCTTTCTAATATATTTGAAGGTTGCTACATTATACTATTTAATAATAATAATTTTAATACTTAATAAATAATAAATATTTAAAGTTAATAATCTTTTGTAGCCTTCTGCTGAACTGAATTAATTTCACAACTTCTCTCCAGGAAGAACATGTTCTATTCCAGCTTGAAGAAGGGATTGAAACTTTGGAAGTTGCCATTGCTTACAAGAATGAAAGTATCGAAAATCACCAAAACTCACTTAGAGCTTCATCTCAAATCCTTTCACAGAGTGAAGCCAACTTGATGGGAAAGTTGGTTTCCTTGTCTGCTGCTGAGCTACGAGCAATTCTTTTAAAATATTTTAAGAAGGTTTGTTTGAAGAACATGTAACTGAGTAAATACTGCCCATTTTGTTGTAGGCACAAAATGGCCGTCTGCTATGATGGTGGGAATGCTGCAGGGGTATACACAGTTGGTTACAGAACTGTACTTAGAGACTGCTTATCAAAGGCTCCTTCTCAAACTGGGAGGAGGAAACAAGTGGGGTACCACAAGGCTCAGTCCTGGGCCCTTCAACATTTTTATTAATGTCTTGGATGAGGGGCTGCGGGGAATGCTAATCAGATTTGCAGATGACACAGAATTGGGTGGAATAGCTAATACCATGGAAGTCAGATAGGCTCAAGCACTGGACTAAAAACAAAAGACACACAGTTAAAAGATGGGGGATACTTGGTTCAGTAATACTACATGCAAGATGGATCTTGGAATTGTTGTAGATCACAAGTTGAGTATGAGCCAACAGTGTGATGTAGCTCGAAAAAGGCAGATGCTATTTTAGACTGCAGGAACAGTGGTATAATCTCCAAATCCCTCAAAGTACTAGTTCCCCTCTATTTGGCACTGGTAACGCCTCATCTAGAATACTATGTACAGTTCTGAACACCACAGTTGAAGAAGGATGCCAACAAACTGGAAGAAGTTCAGTGGAGGGCAACAAAGATGATCAGGGAAGTGGAAACCAAGCCCTATGAGGAAAGACTGAAAGAACTGGGCCTGTTTAGCCTTGAGAAAAGAAGACTGAGGGGAGATATGACAGTACTCTTCAAATACTTGAAAGATTGTCATATACAGGAAGGAAAGATCTGTTCTCAATCATCCCAGACCACAGGACACTTAATAACAGGCTCAAGTTATAGGAAGTAAGATTTTGATTGAATAACAGGAAAAAAATTTAAACTGTTAGAGCAGTATGACAATGGAACCTATTATCTTGGGTGGTGGTGAGAGCTCCAGCACTGGGGGCATTCAGGAGAAAACTGGACAACCATTTGATTTGGATTTCTGCACTGAGCAGGGGGTTGGACTAAATGGCCTTATAGTCCTTTTCCAACTCAATTATTCTATGATTTTACAATTCTATTCTAATACTTTTCAGACTTTTTGGGGGGGGGGGGCTGGTGTAATATGGGAGTTGTAGGCCAAACAAGCAACCTTCAGAAGGTGGTGAGCACTCCAACCCTGGAGGCATTCAAGAGAAACTTAGACAACCATCTGCCAGATCTGCCTTGATTTGGATTCCTGCATTGAGCAGGGGGTTGGACTTGATGGTCTTATTGGCCCCTTCCAACTCAATTAGTCTATGATTCTATGCTTTGTTACACTAGTTAGAATGATAAAAATGAGTTGTATAGTAAATTGATTCTGGAGAGGGTATTCTGCAAGCAGACATATCAATAAACGCTGCACCTAATTTATACTGTAAAGTTTGCCATCCTAATGCATGAGTTATTGCTATAATCTATTGTGTTTTGTTTCTGGTCATTATTTGCTGTAATAAGAGCTGTAGAATATGTGGCAATATTTTATGCAAGATACACATTTTCTAGCTTAGATGATTCCTTTGACATTGAGATGAAGTACATGATGCAATATGTCTATGGCCTTACAAACTGAAAGATATGCTGTATTAGTTTCTTATATTGACAGCATAGTAAGGGATTGGCTCTTTCAAATTTATACTATTTTTGAAGTGTGGTATGTCTTGTTCTTATCAGTTAGGATGCTTTGATCTACTAAAAGAAAAACACTATTTCTTTTTCAGGTTGTCAGCCTCCGTGAAACTGAACGTAAATTGCAACTTCGGGCTGAAGAACTGGGAATGAGAGTAACAGAACAAGAAAACATAATAAGAGAACTTGAATTGGCACTTGAACATCTCATGTTACAATGTGACAGGCGTTTGACCCTTCAGCAAAAGGAACATGAGCAAAATATGCAGTTAATATTACTTCACTGCAAAGGTATTTATCTTTGGCGACATCTAGTTAGCTACTGTAGGAAATACAGCAGAATCTTGGAAAGTATATGCAATCACTACTAAAATGTGTCACTGAAACAGAAATACTCATCCAACATCTGAGTAAAAATATTTGTTACAGTGATAAAAATACATTTCATTTAAAATACAAATCACTCCCATTCTCTTGCTGCTTACTGGAGGCTTTACCATAATTATAGGCTCATCATCACAAATTAGTTCTCCGATGACTTTTTTCTCCGCCCTCCACACAGTCATCTCATTCTTAATTTCTAAACATTTCCATATTTTGGCAGGGTCCCAGTCATACTTTTATCCATTTAAATATAACACTTTACTCTCAATAACTTTGAGACAAATTGCAAGCAAAATGCAGAATACATTGCTACTCTGGTCATACTTTACAATGAAATCAAAACAAAAGTAACTCTGCATCTAAAATAAGATCTGTTTCTCTAGAACAAAATGGTGAAAGTATTTCAGAAACCTTTAAAACGAAAGAAGTAAAAATCGAACAACTGGAGCGAGACTTATTCTTCTATAAGAAAAGCAGCCGAGAATTAAAGAAGAAATTAAAGGAACTGGTGGGAGAATCAGCGTGCCATCTCCAGTCACACAGTAAATGTATGAGTATTAAAACTATAAATCATATATATCTGACATGTAACTGAAGTCTTAATGGAGTTGTAACATTGTGATGTTGTATTTAGACATGGGCAATCCAGAAGGTGTATTAGCTTTCAGCTTCCTTTACACTTGATAATCTTTTGGGGGAAAAAAAAAATTTTTAAGCCTTCACTCATCATTTTTAGGTTTTGGATGCATAAAATGACACATTTATCTTTTCCAAACCATTCCCTGGCTTGGATCTGAACTTCAGAAAGAGGTCATGTTCACTTATTTCCTCCAGTGCCCCTGGCTCCTGAACTTAATGGGAGATTATGAATGTGGACAGGGGAGCTTTACTGAAAATGGTGGAAATAATTCCTTCTCATTTTGCTCCCAGCAGGAGCCTTCTCTGAATTGATGCACTTGCATGAATTGAAGAACTGCCTAAATTTGTGGAAGCATAACTCAGAAAGCTTGTTGTTGTTGACATTATTATTTCTTGCCAATACATTCAGGATATTTTTAAAAATGAAAATAGTTGAACAGAGTACAAGTTGTAACACTGTGTAACAGGGAGGGGAAACCCTATAAAAGTTACCTCAAAGAATCTAATCCAATTGCTTCTTTTAGGTTATTGTTCTACTGATGGGATACTGCACCGAGAAGAAGCAAGTGCCTTGTCAGAAGAACTTGAAAGGACACCAGAATCAATAGGGAAATTAAAAGAAACAAATCTATCAGTAAATGATTTTGGAGGACAGAAAACATCGCACAAGTTTGAAGAGGAAGCTGTAGAACTAGTACCTAATACAACAAATAATAAGGAAGAACAAGCAGGGAAAGTACGACAATCTGAAAAATCCCACCCACAAGTATTCTGTCATTCTCAGGCAAGAGATCCAGCTATGAGCCAACTTCAAGGAGCAACACCAATAAAACTTTCTCGCAAAGAATTACGCCATATCCCTGCTTCTGAGCTTTCATCAAGGCGCTCTGGCCTTGCAGGTTCTATAAATGCTATTCCTGCAGATGCAATTGAAATGCCTAAAAAGACTTAACTGTAGTACATAATCAGCTCAGTCCAATCTTCTGTATTTGCAAGTTTATTTCAGGCAGCTAAGATCATATCAGTTACTTCTAGTTTCTGTCCTTCACACTGCAGATGGTTTGATTGTGCTTGTATATTGCTTTATTAGCACAGTATGATGTAATGGGTAGAACTAAAAGAATTCTTTTGCTCTTGAACTAGAAAAAAGTTGTATTTTTGTTGCATTTGTTTCTTTTTTAGAATTAGCACAGAATTTTGTTCCCATCTTCTAAACTATATATTAATCTTACCTATTATTCTGCAAAGAATATTTGGATGCATCTACAATCCTCCTTTGTCTGTCTGAGCAGTCCAGATTATACCTGAGATGTTAATCTGAAGAAACATAATGTATAAAAACAGTCATAGAGCCAAAAGTACTTCCTATAATTCTGCCATTGAGCATTTTAGAAGTGCTGCTGATTTCTTAATTTGTGTACACTTTCATTTTGACTGAACAATATAGGTTGGGATAGTCTGGAATACTTGTATGCATAAAGAAATGTTTGTATATGGTGCTGCATAGTGATAAGACCTTCAGAGAGATACCACTAGCAAACCCTTATCTTAATCCCTTATAATTTATGCATATTTAGGATGAAGTGTTTGTAACAAAGCACTTCTAGACATTGGTCCAGACCAGGAGCTTCAAGTATAAAGGTTTTTCAAAAGCAAAAAAACAGTAAAGAAAACACGATTATTGTCTTCTGAGATGTTTAACAACAAAAACTTCTTTGATAAAATTCATATTTAAAACAAGTTCAAATCAAGTTCTGTGCTCCAGAACTTCCTTGAGTATCATTAAAGCTAGCTGGTTATCCTTCTCTCCATTAATGGCAATTAAAAAATTCTCGCAGTATATAAAGAAGTATACTTACATACCAGGATGATTGATAGTTCTGTGGCACTTACAACACAGTTATAGAGTAGAAAAATATTCCTGGTGTAAAGTAATATTTTGGGATCAGGCATGAAGGATCATGTACCCTCTTCATTCGTATGAATCCACATCCTGAATGCATATACTCCAGTTACTCTCTCCTCCCAAATTGTCTTCTTCTACCCAGATGTATCATTACACATGACAACTGTTAATCTTAGGATGAATCTAGACACTTCTAAACTCCTTAGACTCATGTTTGCTCTTCTTTTAAAAAGGGCTCTGTGTTCACAGAAAATACGGCAGTCCAGCAGAGTAGGATGCTGGGTACTGTTGCCAATTCCACTCCTGCTGCCACTTCCCACACTGTTCCCCCAACACTTTCGAGCATATTGTTAGGAGCTGCAGTAAAAGTAGACGGAAATCACCTCTTGTCTTTTCTAGTAGAAGGAACATCTTGTGAGCAGACTTTCTCTTTTGGGAACTGAGGGTTCGACTTCGGGCTCCTTTTTTCGCTCAAATAAATCAGGAGATTTATGCGGTTTTGAAACAGGTGTAACATTTATTGGGGTGTTCAACAGGTAACCAGTGTCAACGAAGTTAGTCCAACGTTTATCTCCTTCTGACAACGGGTCAGCAAGGGGTTTCCAGTCTTCATTCAGGAATGGGTTTCCTTCACCCGAGTTCCATGGTCCCGGCCAGTCTAGCAATAGGTTTGGGTTTAGTGTTTGTCCTGTCTCACCCTCCAGCAGGGACACGGTGTCATCGTCCCCGTTGTCCATCCACACGGGGTCTCGGGTGGATGTGTGTCTTCCAGGGTCCCCCCTGTATCCCCTCATCCTCATTCCGCTCACCCTCCATTCGAGTCTCTCCCTTCCTTCTCCTTCTCCTCTCTTAGTCTTCTCCACTCCTTAGCCTCAGCCTCTCCCCAATACGAGGGTCTGGGGGGAATCTCTCTCCTTTTCCTGTAATCAGCCTCCTCTCTTGGGACTCTTAGTCTTTCCCACGCTACGGTCCAGGGATCCTCCATCCAGACCCACTCCCAGCCTGGCTGTTCTTCCCCCCTCTTTATATCTGCTACCCCCGCCTCTATCTCCACCCTCTTCTTCTGCTCCACTCCCGCCGTTTTCCTCTCAATTCTTTCGACTGCCAACTTCCGTATTCCTCCCTCTATATCTCCTGTGTCTGTCTCCGGCTGCTCCGTTCTCTTAGGGGACGAGATGGGCATGGTCTGTATCTCCTTTTCCGCTGTGAGGTGGAGGGACGGCACTCCGGCAAGAGGGGCACTGCTCTTGCCCCCTGTCTCACATACCCCCTCATCCGAGAGGGCCGTCCATTCCTCCTCGCTCTTTGCCCCGGGGACCCTGCCGGGAGAAATAATCCACGTTAGAATGTTCTTTCACTTTCTGATATTGAGCCCGTGAAGGCAAAAGGCTGAAGGGCCAAATACCATTGAGTGAGTCTGGGGTTGGTGTCCTTCATTTGCACTAGCCCATTGTAATGGCGAGTGGTCGGTTATCAAAGTGAAGGGGGCTCCCAGTAAATAATATCTTAAAGCGTGGGTAGCCCATCGAATAGCCAGAGCCTCTTTTTCAATAACTGCATATTTCTGCTCTCTCACGGTCAATTTCCGACTCAGGTAGAGGACAGGGTACTCCACCCCGTTACGCACCTGTGCTAAGATTGCGCCTAACCCTTGGTCGGAAGCATCTGTGAACAACACAAATGGGAGGTTAAAGTCTGGAGCAAACCTGGTGGGTAATTCACATAATATTGCCTTAAGCATCTTAAACGCTTTCTCTTGGGCTTCACCCCATCGTACCCATCGTCCAGCCCTTTTTCTAGTAAGATCGGTTAAGGGGGCAGCTATGGTAGAGAATTGGGGTATGAATTGGCGGTAATACCCGACTAGCCCTAGGAATTGCTGGAATTCATTCTTAGTACGAGGCCGGTACCATTGGATAATCTTAGTGACTTTTCCTTCCTGTGGTTGAATCTCGCCTCCTCCCACGGAGAAGCCTAAATATTCTACTTTGGGGAGGGCTATTCTGCATGTACGGGGATTGGCGGTCAACCTGGCCCTTCTCAACTCCTTTAAAACTCTGTGCAAGTGTTCCAAGTGTTCATCCCAAGAAGAACTATATATAATGATGTTGTCTATGTACACGGCGGCAAAATCTGCACTGGGGCCAATATCTGGTCCATGAGACGCTGGAAAGTGGCAGCTGCGCCATGCAGCCCGAAAGGCATTTTTGTAAATTGGAAAAGGCCCCCGGGGGTGGAGAAGGCAGTTTTTTCTTTATCTTGGTCCCTTAAAGGGATCTGCCAGTACCCCTTTGTTAGATCTAAAGATAACAGGTATCGAGCGCCCCCTAGCTTATCTAGCAGGTCTCCCACCTTTGGGATTGGGTACGCATCGAATTTGGAGACCGCGTTAAATTTCCAATAATCTATGCAGAATCTCACTGACCCGTCTGGCTTAGGTACAACAACTGGGTAGCTGCGCCAAGGTCCCTTAGCCGGCTCGATGACTCCTAAGCTCAGCATCTCAGCCACTTCTTGTTCAATTACATGAGTCAATTGTCACGGCCAAGATCGCCTGGTCGTTCTTACTACTACTCCAGGTGTGGTCTCTGCTATGTTCAACCCAGTGTGTACACCCAGGTTTTGGGGAAAATACATCGGGGAATTCTTTCTCTAACTGACATATTTGGTTCACTTGCTGAGGCTCTACTCGGTCATCAACAATCACCTGTGATTCTTTCTCCCCCTCATCATTTCGTACCTCAGGTCCTAGTTCCTCCTCTTCACAATCCCCATAAAGAGACTCCCTGTCTACCCATGGTTTCAGCAAATTCACATGAAGTACCTGCAGTTTCTTTTTCTTATCTACCATATTCACCTCGTAATCTACTTCACTGATCTTCCTGATCACCTTGTATGGCCCTTGCCACTTAGCGAACAATTTAGCTGATTCTGTAGGGAGCAAGACCAAAACCTTCTGACCGGGTTCGAATTCTCGGGGATTCACCTGTTTGTCGTACCTACTTTTCTGACCCTCTTGCGCTTTACCTAGTGCTTCTTTAGCTAGGTCCCAAGCAGTATGCAAACTCTCCCTCAATTCCATGATTTGTTGCAACACTGGCTTGGAGAGGTCTTCTCCCTCCTCCCACTTTTCCCTAAGGAGATCCAAAACCCCTCTAGGATTCCTCCCATATAGTAACTCGAAGGGGGAGAAACCAGTCGACAACTGGGGGGCTTCCCTTACTGCAAACATCTGCGGGGCAAGAAATGTATGCCACTGCTTGGGCTTCTCTTGAACCAGCTTTTGGAGCATTCCTTTCAGGGTCCTATTGAATCTTTCCACTAAGCCGTTTGCTTGTGGATGATAGATAGAGGTCTTCATCTGTTTCACCCCCAACAACTCCCACATTTGTTTAAAAGTTAAACTCATAAAATCTGACCCCTGGTCGGTCAGCACCTCCCTGGGGAATCCCATTCTGGAAAATACCCCTATCAATTCTTTGGCCAACACCTTTGCTGTAGTGGTGCGTAAGGGGATGGCTTCAGGGTACCATGTGGCATAATCAATTATCACTAGGATGTACAGATGCCCCCCTGCTGATTTCATCAATGGTCCCACTATGTCCAAAGCAATCTGGTCGAACGGCCTATCTACCAGAGGCATAGGTATCAGCTCCCCCCCCCCCCCCGGGCCTGGGTTTCGGTTTAGTAATTTGGCACTCGGGGCATGAGTGACAATAGTCCTCCACTTCTTTAGCCACGAGTGGCCAGAAGAATCTCTGTCGCACTCTGGCTAAAGTCTTTTGCACGGCCAAATGTCCGGCTAGTGGCACATTGTGGGCAAGTTCTAGGATTAGTCCCTTGAGCCTCTCTGGTATCACCAGTTGCGTCTCCTCCCCCCATTCTGTTTGTCTCACTCGGTACAGTATTCCGTCTCAACTCAAAGTTCGTTTCTCCCTTCTTGGTAGTTCCTTCGGGAACCGCCTTAAGACGGATCTCCTCCAGTCTCATGTCAACCTGTTGCCAATTCCTTAGTTGATCTCTGGACATTTTTAACATTTCTTCTTCTAGCATACAGTCTTCTGCTTCCCCGTTGTGTGCTTCGGCTATTGTTTGTGTTAGTTCCTCCACACCGTGCCATATCTTCCTAAAAACATTTCTCTCCCTAACCCGGGGACCAGTCCTTCTAATTCTCTCTTCTGATCTCCTATCTCTATTTGTGCTAACACCACTCCATAGGGCTTAACGTCTCCGTGCACACATTTGATATACATTTGTTCGGGCAACTTGTCGCCCTGCACGTCTCCTATGAGGGTTTTACTACAACCTGTATCGATGAGTGCCCTTTTCCACACTCCGTTCACCTTTGCTTTAACCACCCACCCCGGGTGGTCTTCCGTACCAACCTTGGCCGACAAGGCATATATGTTAGTCCACGCGCACTCTTTTGCCGGGCAGTACTTTTTGATATGTCCATACTGCCCGCATCCGTAGCACACCACCATGTGTTCTCTCGGCACGTTCCATGTCGCCGCTTGCCTCATCTGTGCCGGTTCTGTCGTTATGGTAGGTCTGGGTACCCGGCTGCCAGTCGGGTTGACGAACTCCATGCGGTCTGGCCTGGTTCTCCTCATGTTTGTGACATTCAGACCTCGTGCGTTCGCGCCTCCTGTTGGTTCCGCCATTTTCTCCTTGTTTCTAGATTTTTCCACCTGCATCATCATCTTGTTTGGCCACGGCTCTTCTGCTCCTAAATAATCTTCCTCCTAAATAATCTTCCAACAGGGTTACAGCGCCCTCTAGGTTGGTGGGCTTGTTCTTCATTACCCAGTTTCTGGCTCCCGCTCCTAAAGTCGACACGAGTTGCTCCATTATCATTATCTCTAGCACCTGTTCTGCAGTTTTCCCTTTAGGCTTCACCCACCTTGTGGCGTTGACTCTCATTTTTTGTGCTAGTGGTCGTGGGTGTATCCCAGGGTGTAATCTGAGGTCCCTGAACCGTTGTCGGTATGCCTCTTCGTTCAGGTTCAGTGTGTTTAGGATCACTGTTTTTACTTTCGTGTAGTCTCCCGCTTCGGTTGGATCTAACGTGTCTACTATTTCTTGCGGTAGGCCTGTTAGGTACGGCATGAGTATTAAAGCCCAATGTTCTAACGGCCATTGCGCTGTCGTGGCCACTCGTTCAAACGTGTTGAGAAACACCGCTAGGTCATCGTGTGGGCCCATTTTTTGTATTTTTCTGGGTGGTTGACTCGCTATTAACATTTTCTGTGGCGTCGTCCCAGGTACTAGTGGCGTAGCGAGGTGGGTTCTCGTTAGTTGTGTGATCAGCAAGTTTTGTTGATCTGCTAGTTGTTTCATCAGGGTTTCTTGTCTTTCAGTTACTTTGCGGAGCCATTCTTCTGTGGGACCTTCTAATGGTGAAGGCCCCCCGCGTTGGGCGCCAATATGTGAGGGTTCAACTTCGGGCTCCTTTTTTCGCTCAAATAAATCAGATTTATGCGGTTTTGAAACAGGTGTAACATTTATTAGGGTGTTCAACAGGTAACCAGTGTCAACGAAATTAGTCCAACGTTTATCTCCTTCTGACAACAGGTCAGCAAGGGGTTTCCAGTCTTCATTCAGGAATGGGTTTCCTTCACCTGAGTTTCATGGTCCCGGCCAGTCTAGCAATAGGTTTGTGTTTAGTGTTTGTCCTGTCTCACCCTTCAGCAGGGACACGGTGTCATCGTCCCCATTGTCCATCCACACGGGGTCTCGGGTGGATGTGTGTATCTTCCAGGGTCCCCCCTGTATCCCCTCATCCTCATTCTGCTCACCCTCCATTCGAGTCTCTCTCTTCCTTCTCCTTCTCCTCTCTTAGTCTTCTCCTCCACTCCTTAGCCTCAGCCTCTCCCCAATACGAGGGTCTGGGGGGAATCTCTCTCCTTTTCCTGTAATCAGCCTCCTCTCTCGGGACTCTTAGTCTTTCCCACGCTACGGTCCAGGGATCCTCCATCCAGACCCACTCCCAGCCTGGCGGCAACTGTTCTTCCCCCCTCTTTATATCTGCTACCCCGCCTCTATCTCCACCCTCTTCTTCCGCTCCACTCCCGCCGTTTTCCTCTCAATTCTTTCGACTGCCAACTTCCGTATTCCTCCCTCTGTATCTCCTGTGTCTGTCTCCGGCTGCTCCGTTCTCTTAGGGGACGAGATGGGCATGGTCTGTATCTCCTTTTCCACTGTGAGGTGGAGGGACAGCACTCCGGCAAGAGGGGCACTGCTCTCGCCCCCTGTCTCACAGGAACTCAGAAAGAATTTGTACCCTTTTATTCTTACTTTAAAAAAATATGGAATAAACCAGTTAACCTGAACTACAGAAATATATGCAACATTATTTCTAGATACATTAATTGTAACTTGAAAATTTAATCTAATTTAAAGCTAAATCTACGAAAAGATCAATATCCTGACATGTGCTGTTATTGTTTGAGAACTGAAGTAAACATGGCTGAGATGAAGTGTTTGCTTAATTATATTTGTTTCTTGCCTGTTGATCTGTTGGATTGTTGTGGATTTTGATAATGGCTGTGGTTTGAAGTTTAAATGTTTCACTCTTTAAGCTCCTTTTATACTTAGAAACTTGTCTAATCCAAATACAAACGCTCTACCCCACAAAAAATGAATTACTGTAAATTTGTTACTATGCTTCCATTTCAGTATTCTAGTTACTGGCAAACAATAGGATATCATATTTGGAGAGGGGGATGATGTTTCATTAAGGGCCATGTGGACCTGTCATGTTGGTTCTGCTTTAATCTGGCTGCAAAAAAGCATTATCTTCAGCACTGCAGAAGAGTTCTGATGTGAAAGCAAACTGTAGCTAGTTTGTTTTAGGCAACCTTTCACTGTCCACCTCAAAGTGCTCTGCTATCCTTATCCATTTTCTTACACTGCTGTGGGTGCCATTTACAATTTTCCCCTTCAATTCTTGGCTGTTGGGAACAGAGGCTGATAATTTGTTTAGAAGCAAAAACAACTAATAATTATTCATAGGTCTAAGTCTAAGAACATCCTTATACTGCATCAGCTTTTGGTTATTAAAGCAATAGATTGTGAAACCTGACACATGGAAACTGGCAGTCCTTTTGTTGTTGAAAACAAACACTGAAGTACTATTTTTCCCTGTTTCATAATTCCAGAGAGGTATTTACCAATTATCCTGTTTGTTTATTGGAGAAGCTCACTGATTTCCATAGGGCTCACAAGTATGCACAGAATGTTTGAAAATATTGATGTTTCAAAGTTAGAACTGGAAAATATGTCAGGCTAACCTGTCAACATACACATTCAAGGTGTGCTTAAGATTTGTTGAGGTTCTGATAGGCCCAGCAGTCTCAAGTTAGATCTGTGCCATATTTATAGTGGTGTCTGCAGTGTAAGTGTGAAGAGGAGAAAAATTTACACACACATGTATTAAAAATTCACCGAACAGCCAGAGCTGGCTGGATGTAACATTGCTATGGTGAGCGGTGGAGGTCATAACCTACACCCTTGCATGGAAATATGAAGTAAATGCCATTTAAAGAATAGTGCACTCATCAGTCTTGCTCCTCCCTGCCAGGAGTTAGGATGATGGATTAGGCCTACCCCTTCCCCAGTGGGTACTTTCCAGATGCGTTGGAACTGATTTTAATTCCCCCAACAGCTCCTGGAGTAGGGCCATTATTTTACAGTACTATTTCTTAGTGTGATTTTAAGATGTGAAGATCAAAAACACATCCTTCTATCTACATAAATAAAACTTGTAAATCCAGCATATTCATCTATGGAGACGTCATCTAATAATGCAAAACTGGTTGAACAGAAACAGCAAAACACCCTCCAACAAATGGAGATGGTTGATAAAGCAAGTCGGGAGATATTTTTGAGGACTCCAGGTTACCAGCCCTCAAGTGTCTCTGTGGTACCAAGCAGGATTGTCAGGCGACTAACATCTGATCCCGGGAGATTTTAGAACCCAAGAAAGACATTACAGAGGCCGGGCTGGCAAGGTTTGCGGGGCGGCCTGCAACCGCTTTCTGACAAGCAGACTGAAATGGGTGAAAACAGGGCTCCGGGTATAGGGACGCATTTCTCTGAAAGGGGCTCGGAGAAGTGGAGCAATTCCTCAAAACTTCCTCCGGCGCCCCCAAATGCCCAGCTGTTCTCTTCACGATCCATGCGAGTAATCGGGACAGGGGCCCCGAGGGAGGCAGGCAGAGGGGCGCGTGACGGGCTCTTTCCGTCCGCCTTTGGCGCGGTCCTTCCTCCGCGCCCTCCGGGGTTTACTCGGCGCCCTTGCTCGCGCGGGCAGGCCGTAGGCACCGCGAGCCCTCCCGAGGAGGAGGAGGAGGTCTTGCCGAGGTCCCCTCTGCGTCACAAACCCACTGTGTTGCGCATGCGCCCGCAGCTGCCCTCCCTTCCTCGCCCTGTACAGCAGGGCAATCCGAGACATAAACAAACTCCGCCAGCAGGCGCCTGAGGCGGGCAAGTCCACGCGCTCTTCCCTTCGGAGCTCCTCCGTCTCTCTTTTTCGTCCTCGAACTCCGCGCTGCCGTTGGCGCCCGGCGCGAGCCTCTTGACGGCCGCCACGTCCCGAACCGTTTCCTAGACGCCGGCCGCTTCCCTGAGGCCGCAACCGTCGCCCCTGGCGCGCGCGCCCCCCCCCCCCCGCGCCCCCCCGAGTGGCACTTCGGCTTGGAAAGGCGGTGAGGATCCTTATTTGTTTCCTTCCTTCCCCCTCCTCGTCGTCGTCGTCGTCTTTTCCTCCTCCTCCTCCTCTTGCCCCCGCCCCCGTGAAATGAAGGGGAAGGAGTGAAATGTCCTCTTGTCCCTGAGCCCAACTCAACGCAGACGGGCAGCAGGGGCAGGGAAAGGGGCAAGGGGTCCCCACCGGCGCAGCGGCGCGCAGGTTCGGCCTCGTTGCGGTCTTGAGTCGAGGCGGGGCGGCTCCGTTAGGTCCTCCGCTAGTCCTGCATGGCGTGCAGGTGCGGCGCGTTTCCCTGGCAAGGGTAGGAATCGGCAAGGGAGCTTTGGGGCAGGAATAAATTTAACGACAACTCCTTCCCCCCCACCCCACCCCATGGCAGGCGGAGGGACTTTTGCTTTGCTTTTTTACAATTATAGCCCCTCCCCATCCCAAAATCCCCCGAGGGTAGGGGATCTACGCTGTTGGTGCCCGGCAAGTCTTACTAGTTGAAAGAAGAATAAAGGCCCTCATTCGTCACTTTGCTCCAAGTGTAGTCGGTAAACTTGAGGGTCATATTAATTTTCATCAGTATTGTTGTTCGTCAACTTTTAAAACTCGCTCCGCACTCCACGTCCAATCTTAAATACGATTTAAGATTCATATATGGCAAAGGGACAGCGGGACATGTGTTCAGTTTCATCAGAACGTCAAATACTTCATTTGTTCCGATGATTTTCACAGATCTGCAAAGTTACTGGTATTGGTGAATACACAGATGGTTTTGTTAAAATAACAGGTGGATTAGACGGTTTTGTTGTATCAGTTTCTAATAAAAATGTTTATTTTTGTTAGGTAGATATAAAAAGGCTATTGGTGTTCAGTGGCTTATGCCTCCTTGACAGGGGCTTGACTTGATAATCCAAAAGGTCCCTTCCAGCTCTGCAGTTTTAAGATTATATTATTTGAGTAGTAGAATATATTCCTGCCACAATTCAAAGAAACTTGTTCCTTCAATCCACATGGGCTGTTAAAATGTTATATATGGGAACTGTAAATACTCTTGGAAATGTTTGATGGCCTTATGTTACTGTTTGATTCAGCATGTTCCTATGGTTGTAGATAAAATTAATGTAACAAAATACAATGAACGTAACAGTCATTTTAATGTTTGCTGTTCTGGAGATGTTTAACCCAGTGAAGTTATTCTCATGAGAATAAGTTTTAGGTAGCATCATAGTATTTTTCAAAAAACAATTTAAATACAGTGTGTATTAAAAGCAAAAAGGGAAGACCTTTCAGTCCCCTTTTTTTCTTGTAATGAAGTGCTAGCACAGAGTGGGCGGTTTTGGCCTGGAGGTATAGTTCATCTCCCTTGCCCTTCCCCACTGTGTATATTTGCTACTACTAACAGGAATTATTCTCCAGCAACATCTGGAGGACCACTCTGTGCTCATCCCTGAACTAACAATGCAAGAAACACACATGTAGGTATGGTTTGGATTTTAGACCCTAGCAACCTGTTAGATGACAGCATTTGGATCTTCTTGCATCTGAAAAGGTGAGGCACTTTTGGCCTGTGGTGTAGGGTATAGCTGATTGATTTGTGACATCCCAGTTACTGGCACCATGTGCAAGATACATTAATACCTGTCACTGGATTTTGCAGAAAATAGAGAAGGCATCTTGTGCTGATGGAGATCTACAGATTCTCCCATTCAACCTTGGAGTTGCCACCACTCTTAGTCATGCATCAAAATCCATTATAAGCATTCCCCCTTGAGGCTCTCTGTACTTTCATTAAATAATTGATAAATGTTTCCTTTTTTAAAAATGTGTTCTCAGGATGTTGTGGATTTTTAAATGTAATTTTGAAAACCTCTTGATGCTTACTTATTAAATCCTTGTTATTCATACTTTCGGAACTGCTTTTCTATGTTTGCACAAGACCAGTGAACTTTCTTTTCAAAGCTGTCCTAATAATGAAATGACAAGTACTCTCTCAATAGTTATTTCCGTTAGTGACTTACAGAAAAAAGGATCAAGTTCAGAAAGAGAAAACAATTGACTTACTAAACCTTTATTTTTTAAAAACTTCATTTCCATCATTTTTAATTGATATAACTTCTTTCTGTCTGAAATTTAGATTTAGATTAGATTAGGCATCCTTCAGTCTCAAGAGACTATGGTAACGTGCTCTGAATAGAGGACTCGGAACAGCGTCTAGTGTGGCTGAGAAGGCCAATTTGAGAGTGACAATCCCTTCCACACTGAAGACAAATACAATCTGTCCCCTGTCCAGCTCCCTGATTTTGCTGGTTTTGGGACTGCCTCTTTGCCTCGGCCTGCTGAACAAGTGCCTCTTCAAATTGGGAGAGGCCATGCTGCACCGCCTGCCTCCAGGCTGAACGCTCAGATTTCTAGGTTTCCCATATGTTGAGGTCCATCCCTAAGGTGTTCAGATCCCGCTTCCAGATATCCTTGTATCGCAGCTGTGGTCTCCCTCTGGGGCGCTTTCCCTGCACTAATTCTCCATACAGGAGATCTTTTGGAATCCGACCATCAGCCATTCTCACGACATGCCCAAGCCAACGTAGACGTCGCTGTTTCAGTAATGTATAATGTCTGAAATAGAGGTTATTGTAAGACATTTGATTTTAAAAAAATAGTAAATAGTAAAAATGACAGACTTGGAACACATGAAAATCTAACAAGTTATACCTGGCTCGAGCTTTCGTTGCTTATAGCTCAGTTCTTAAATAAAGCATTATCCAAAATAAAAATAGTTATTAAAGAATTACTTTGGGGATCCGTTACCCCTTTACATAAATATTTCTGTCTTATAGGAATTCTTACCAGCCCTTTGCCAGGGTTGTTTCGAAAGAGACAGTACTTCTATGCCTGTTGTTTTTTGGAACATCCACAGTTTCTTCACTGTTTAATAAAATTAGAATTTTCTAGACTGTTATGTCTTAGCTATACAGTTGCCCAGACTGAATATCTATGCAAGCTGATGCCGTGTAGTTAAGGCAGATTTAAAATGTGGTACTTTCATTTGTGAGGTCTTCTGGGCAATCTATAAAAGATTCTTTGTATGTAGCAAAGCAAACCCCCCATTCCTTTTATGTTGCTCTTGTTTTTCCAGAAGACACCTTGAATCTCGAAGGTCTGCATTCAGAAATCTCCAATGGTGAAATGGCTTCCGCAGTGATTAGTTCGGTTCCTACTACAGCATCTAGGTTTGCTCTTCTACAAGTTGATAGTGGTAGTGGTTCTGATTCAGAATCTGGAAAGGGAAGAAGTGGTCGGAGTGGTAGAAAGTCTCAAACATCAGGTAGCAAGTCAAGCACAAATGAGAAGAAAAAAGAAAAGAGAAGAAAAAAGAAGGAACAGCAGCAGAGTGAAGCAAATGAGGTGAGGAGGTTGGTAATGTTTAGGTGCCAGATAAATGTTTAAAAGTGAAGCAAGGCAGTAGTCAGAGATGAGCTAAACAACTATACTTGATAATTGATAGGAATTCACACATCAGATAGCTAAACCATGGAATTAACGAATGTAGCAATGAGTGCCAAGTCAGATGACTTTGAAAGAGGATTACATAAATGCATGGAGGATAGGACTATCAATTGCTACTGGTCACAGTATTGCTTGTTCTATATTTCTTGAAGTAGCAGAAGCAGTATTACTTATTCAAAATATTAATAATCATGTGCTGTCAAGTCATTTCTGACTTATGGTGGGCCTTTCTGGGGTTTTCTAGGTGGAGAATACACAGAAGTGGTTTACCATTCCCTTCTTCTGGGTGCAGCTCTGAGACTGTGCAGTTTGTCCAAGGCCTCACAGGAAGGACAGTGGGAAATTGAACTGCCAATCTCCAGCTCTGTAGCCAGTTACCTTAAACCACTTAGCTATCCAGTCAGTTTCAAAGTGTTTATTACTTACTTTTATATCCACTAGGATTCCCAAAGCAATGTACAGAAAAATAGAACATTCTTTAAAAGCAGGTTTAAAATAATTTTTAAAAACAGATTTCAAAGACAAAATGACATGAAACAATGCAGTCTTGGCTGCTGCCTGTTCGTGATTAGAAGTGGAGCTATCCTGAAATTGCTTAGGCTTTGTGTATTCATCAGCGTAGCCTCTTGAATTGTGTGGGACATGAAATAAAATCTTTGTTAAATATGTCACATTTCCAACTGGCTCACATAGGAGGAATACCTTTTAGTTATTCTGGCCCAAACCCATTTTCGTTTTAGTAAACCCTTCCAGATTGTTAAAAACCACTGATATATGTTCTCTAAAGTGCACATGAGATAGCAATCTGGCTTCTGATTTTTATCCATTTCCAGGCACAATTCAAAGTACTGGTTCTAACCTATAAAGCCCTGGGCCCAAGGTATCTAAAAGACCATACTTCCCTTTATGAGCCTACCTGATATTAAGATCAGGTATTTGTTTGATCCTTTTTAGTTATTTGGATACTCACTGTTTTTAGTTTTAAATATTGTATTTTAATAATATATGCTATCTTGGGCCCTTTTTTAAGGAGAAAGGCAGGGTAAAAATATTATAAACAAACAAACAAAGGTTTTATTCCAGCAAGGTTCAGAAGGGCAATTAGATTTGTAAGGAACAGTTTTAAATCTTGTCTCAAGACTGCTTGAAATGCCACAGAAATTCAGCAGTGCTAATAGTAGGCATGATAGTGAAAATGAGACACAGCTCTGGCTTAGTAATTAAAAAGACATATAAGGGGGGAAAATGGAATGAGAAAGAGAAGGATAAATTTGACAATACCAGTGCCAAAATTATGAGTTGTAAACTCACAATGACAACTGTATAATTGGTCTCAGACTGATTTTCCCATATTAGTATTTATGGTTTTACAGAAGTAGTGCAAATATTCAGTGACCTTGAAATATTCCATAATATATGTCCACAAATATATGCTATTTTTCTTAACAAAAGTCATCAGAATATGTCACGTCAAACAGAATTTATACTGTAGTTTCAGCGTGTCAAAGTGTATATCATTTAGTGTGTCACAGAATGAAAATAATTCATTATTGTTAACTGTTTTCTTTATAGCTCAGAAATCTCGCTTTTAAAAAGATTCCTCAGAAAACTTCCCATGGAACCTGTTTGTCTCAGCATGAACAAGTATTAAACAATTCTGCACGTAAAGACTTTCAGGAAGAGAACTGGCAAGAGTGGAGGCAAAGAGATGAGCAGGTAATTCGTCCAGTATTTAATATTCAAGTTCAGATTTTATGAGAAATGTGCTTTATTATTGTTTGTTACAGTTGTGCTTGTGCTATACATTTTAGATAATACACAGCAGTATTAACTTAGTGCAGTTTCAGGCATATCTGTTCAGATGGAAGATACATTGAGTTTATTGGGGCTTATTGCTAGGTAAGTGGATATTTGGTAAGAGAGTTACGAGGTAGAATTTTTGCTGGTGTTATTCTTCACAAAATCTGACTGTTGAGTTGTGTGTGCCAGCAATGGCAAGAAAAGCTTTATGTACCAGAAGTATCAGACATGCCCAAAATGGCTGCTCTGGAGATTCATCTCACAGGAGGCCACTTTTTTCCAATCATGCTCCTTCCAGAGTATTGTAAGAATCTAAATTTCTAAATTGCTGTGTTGTTGTGTTTTTTTGTGATTTTTTTTTCAGCCCCAGCGCGTTCTGATGGGGCTTACTGTGTTGTGTTTTTTTTGTTTTCGTTTTTTTTTTGTGTGTGTGTGTGTTTTGATGATTTTCCCCCCAGCCCCAGCGCGTTCTGATGGGGCTTGCTGTGTTGTGTGTGTGTGGGGGTTTTTTTGTGATTTTTTTTCAGCCCCAGCGCGTTCTGATGGGGCCTGCTGTGTGTTTTTTTTTCCTGGCAATTTTTTCCCCAGCGCGTTCCAATGGGGCTTGCTGTGTTGTTGGGGGTTTTTTGTTGTTGGTGGTGGTGGTGGTAATTTTTTCCCCATCTGGAACGGATTAATTGCGTTCCAATGCATTCCTATGGGAAATGGTGCTTTGACTTACGACCATTTCGAGTTACGACCATCATTTGGAACGGATTAAATTCGTAAGTCGAGGCACCACTGTACTAAGGTTCTTCTTCGTGGTCTCTGTGAATGCACACTAATGGGTTAATCTGCACCTGCGCAGAGCAGTCTTGGAACTTTCCAGAGCTCGAGCACATGGTGCCGGGACCTCCCACACGCTGTCCTTAACCCCGCCCCCGGCACCGAGTGCCTCAGTTCCTTTCTTGCCGCCGTTGCAGCAGCACCTCGTTAGGAACTTCCGTGCATTATTACTTATCTTCTTTACCTTCTCTTTGGACCTCCCTGGACTTCGTTTCGGATCGTTCAATAATTCTTCTTCACTGTGAGTCTGACTAAAAGAATAAAACCGGACTGTTAGTTGTGTTGGGGGAGCCGTAACGTTGTTTATGGCTGCTCGGGGCCTCTTTTAAGAGGTGCGAGAGCTGCCCCAACAAGATTGCCCTCTCCGATGGACACTCTGGTTGTTTGTTTTGTCTCGGGGAGGAGCACCAGCCGGCCCTGTGTGGGGTCTGTTAAACCTTCACTTATTTTTTATTTTTGGATGTTGATGTTATTTTAATTGTTTTTGTTATATATGATGTACGCCGCCCAGAGTAGTCGAAATGACTAGATGGGCGGGATAGAAATATAATAAATAAATAAATAAACCAGCTTTAAAGTTGAGGCTTCAACACCTCCGTTCTTTTCTCTGGGAAAAGTCTCTGTCTCCAACCGCAGAGACTCCCATGGATCCATCGCACGTGGAGTGGCAGCCCTCGGTCTCAGGCTCACCACCACCTTCTTAAGCCCAGAAGGGTTCTAAAATGGCGCCCAAGCCCCAGGTGTCTTCCTCAGGCTCGAGGTCGATGGCTCCGGCATCGATACCGAAGCCTCCCTCGATATCGGCCCCGAAGAAGAAGGCTCCAAAACCGGGTCGCTTGGCACATAAATCGGCTTCGACACCGGATACATCCCAGCGACAATTGGTATGCCTTAACTTACCATCGGGGGACGAAGATGGTCCACCCCCGGTGCCTGAGGCCTTGCCATCCCCTTGTGTCAGCTGCTCTCCTGTCTGGGGCAACACCTCTGCGGAGGTAGTACAATTGGCGCAGGCTAGCCCATGAACTCCTCCAGGCTCGATTGGTCAACAAGTCTCCGTCTCGCCATCAGTGCTGATGGAGGTGCCTAGGAAGAGAACGCAGAAATCCCAGCACCTTGAGCCACCGCGCAAACCTGAGCTCCCTCGGCATCGATCAGTCCCTGGTCATGACTATGCGTGCTATAGCAGGTGGCGTTACTATGACCATCCAGTGTACTGTGATCCTGACGACTTTGAGCCCGACCTGCGTTCCTATCCGAGAGCCTACAGGGTCGACCCGTACTATCGTCGTAGTTACTACCATCCCTATTCACCCTCACCTTCTCCCCCTTGATACCAGCGTTTTGAGGATCGCTTTGCAGGTACTGAGAGCAATTTCTATCCTCCGCTGCCGTTGTGGCCCCGTAAGAGGCATCTGCCTCTGGATTATGCTCCTGCTGTCTATGTTAAGCAACCTTATCGTCCGATATGGGACCCTGAGGGTACGCAGGCGGCTCTGGAGCGGCTTCAGTCTCCAGCCCAGTGCCCTTCCAGAGGAGATGTTGGTAGATGGGTAGCCCGAGTTGATACCGTCGCCTACCATGTGCCGACCGGTCGCGGAGATTATTCTTCGTCTATCGATCATGAGCCGTTAGACTCTGATTCACTGGCCTCAGGTGGGGAGGAAGACTCACCTCCCAATGTTCCCATGACCGGTTCTGATGTCGCGGAGAATCATTCTCCCTCTCTGTCGGAGGATTATATTTCTTACTCCCAGCTTATTCTTCGCATTGCGAAGGTGTTGGACCTGGCTGTGGAGCAACCTACAGCAAAGAAAGTGGACAAAGTATATGAGGATATAGCCCAAGACCAGACCCCGCCTCTTCGGCTTGGGTTTATTCCATCGTTGTCGGACCTTATGAGAGAGTCTTGGGCTAAACCTTCCTCGTCCTACCAAATCTCCAGAAGGATGGAGAACCTTTATAAGACCTATGGGCGCACACCTGGAATCCCTCACGATACACGGTCTCTGGTCCTCGGTGGAAGCACACCTCCACATCAATCATCTCAACTTCCTGGCAATTACCAAGGCTTTTCGAGCATTTGAACGTTTCCTAACCGGTCGAGTGGTCCAGGTTGCAACGGACAACACAATGGCAGTATTCTATATCAACAAGCAGGGGGGCACCCATTCGCTCCCACTGCTCTATCTAGCCATTGATCTCTGGGAGTGGTGTTTCATCCGCCACATCTACCCGGTGGCAGTTCATGTGGCAGCCTAGGGGAATGCCCTGTCGGACCACCTCAGCAGGCTTCAGTCCTGTTCTCACAAATGGGCCCTTGACCACACCATCTTTCATCAGCTATGCCATCAGTGGGGCACCCCACAAGTGGATGTCTTTGCGTCACGGGAGAAGAAGTGCAGCCGCTACTGCTCCCAGGCAGGGGTGGGCCAACTCTCCCTGGGGGATGCCTTCATGATCAGCTGATCCTCAGACCTGCTCAACATGTTCCCTCCGATCCCGCTTCTGCAGAGAACCATTATCAAGATCTGGCAGGACAACGCAAAGGTCATCCTTATAGCCCCCTGGTGGCCTCGCCAGCCGTGATTCTCTGCGCTCTGCAACAGGGCGTCGGAATACATCCATCTGACATTCATTCCCCACCTGTTGACCTGGGACCACGGCAAAATCTTCCATCCAGACTTGGACTCTCTCCACCTGATGGTGTGGAGGATTCCCTCTCTATAGCTGAAGTTCTCAGTTATGCGCGTAAGCGCTCCACCTCCTTGACATATGCCTATAAGTGGAAAGCTTTCTGCAAGTTTGGGTCATCCCGCCACTTACCTGTGAGCCCTCGACGCGGTCCTCCAGTTCCTGCTTCACCTGTTTCAACGTGGTCTTTCCCACTCGACTCTAAAAGTGTATATGGCTGCTATTGTGGCCCATCAGCCACCCTCTTCTCACGCAACCTCTCTTTTTCGACACCTCACCTTGAAACAGTTTTTGCGGGGGCTGAAGAATATGCGCCCAGCCTGTAGACCTCTTACTCCGCAGTGAATCAGCTCATGAAGCCTCCATTTGAGCCCTTGGCCACAACGTCGGACCGTCTTCTGACCCTGAAGACTGCCTTTCTCCTCGCTGTCACTTTGGCACGACGGGCAGGAGAAGTGGCGGCCCTGAGAGTGGACCCTCCCTTCCTCCAATTCCATCCCGACAAAGTGACTCTCTACCCAGACCTCTCCTTCCTTCCTAAGGTCTTATTTTCATTTGAACCAGCCCATTGTGCTGCCCACTTTTTTTCCAGCACCTACCTCACCTCTAGAGCGAACTTCGCATTCCCTGGACGTTAAACGGGCTCTCTCCTTTTATGTTTCTCGCACCTCACCTTTCCACACCTCAAGGAGGCTCTTTGTAGCCTTCCAAGGCACTTCTAAGGGTACACCGGTCAGCTCCCAGACCATCTCCAGGTGGATCGTTTCCACCATACGCCTCGCATACAAGCTGGCTAAGGTACCACTACCAGACACTGTTAAAGCCCACTCGATGAGAGCCATGGCCTCTTCGACGGCATTCCTCAGAGGGGTGGACCTCGCTGATATCTGTAGAGCTGACACCTGGGTCACGCCGTCAACTTTCGCGTCCCACTACCAGCTTGGTGTCCATGCCAATGCTGAGACTGCAGTGGGTCGTGCTGTCCTGGCTTCTGTGCTCTCGTGACGTCCGTCCTCCAGGTAAGTCAGCTTGCCAGTCACCCATTAGTGTGCATTCACGGAGACCACGAAGAAGAAAAAGAGGTTACTTACCTGTAACTCTGGTTCTTCGAGTGGTCATCTGTGAAGTCACACTCCCCGCTGTCCGTCATGTGAGCCTTTCGCATGCTGTGCAGCGGCGGACGGTTCTACGGAACTGAGGCACTCAGTGTTGGGGGCAGGGTTAGGGGCAGCGTGTGGGAGGTCCCGGCACCATGTGCTCGAGCTCTGGAAAGTTCTGAGGCTGCTCTGCGCAGGCGCAGATTAACCCATTAGTGTGAATTCACAGATGACCACTCGAAGAACCAGAGTTACAGGTAAGTAACCTCTTTATATATGTTTAAATAAAAGCCATCACAAAGTCAACTTTTCCATCTTGTTTCTTCAGTTGACTTCTGAAATGTTTGAAGCAGATCTTGAGAAAGCTTTACTTCTAAGCAAACTGGAATATGAAGAACACAGAAAGGTATTTCCTGTATTTTGTGTGGTTAGAATACAATAAATGTTCGTACTAGGTTTTGGATCCACTACAGGATCAAGCGTTTTATTAATCTACAGGAAATACCATGTTTCCCCGAAAATAAGACAGGGTCTTATATTAATTTTTGCTCCAAAAAACACATTAGGGCTTATTTTCAGGGGATGTTTTACTTTTTTTCATGTACAACAATCTACATTTATTCAAATACAGTTATGTCATCTTCTTCTGGTTGCTGCACAGTGCTGCACAATGGTGGAAGGCGGGGTTTCACTTAACGGGGGCTTATTTTGGGGGTAGGGCTTATATTACGAACATCCTGAAAAAACATACTATGGCTTATTTTCACGTTAGGTCTTATTTTCGGGGAAACAGGGTAATTCAAAGTTGCATTTAAAAAAAAATTAATATAACAAAAACAAATGAAAAATAAAATCACAACTCAGATATGCAGTGTAACCCACCACCATCCATATATATATATCTATATCTATATCTATCTATCTATCTATCTATCTATCTATCTATCTATCTATCTATCTATATATATATATCTATATATCTATATATCTATATCTATATATATCTATATATATATGAGTGGGTTATATTTCTCATCAATGTGTTTCATCTTAATTTCTATCATGTGCCCCGTCTCTTTCCAAAAATATAATGATGTGTTGGGGTATAACCTTTATTTTTTGTAAATACGTATTCTATATAATGGTTCCAAATCCCATTAAAACTATTTTCCTTCAATAATCCTTTTCTAACTGTCAAGTCACAAGTTAATTTATCATTAATAGCTAGATTCCACATCTCGTTATACCATTCTTCCATTCTTCCAACATCAGTTGATTATTATTTTTCCAATTGCAACGCTGCATTTCTTTAAAAAATATTTGTAGTCTTTTCAGTGTTAAGGGGAGAAAAAAAGCCTCAGCTAACCATATTTTATTTAGAACATTGTTCTACACACTGTTCACAATGTTTCATCCACAAGGAGTGAAAACAAAGATTAAGTCTCTTCAATTTATTTTTCTTGGGCTGCTATTAAATCAGGAAAGATGATTTGAGTGACGTAGCTATCTATATACAACTTGACTTGATTTTTTTTGTTGGGATTCAGAACATCAGGAAAAATGCAGTACAAATATCTTACATAAACATAAGAAAAATACATGTAAAATTTATAATAAAAAGAAGAGTCTGGTAACATGATAGCCATGATTTTTAGTGAGTTAAAAATTACAGACATATTTGAGGTTCTTTGCTATTGGAGCTTTGTGGAATTTCTCTTCACTCAAAGTTACAGAAGATAACTTTGAAAGGCCTTACTTGTTAATATAAGTGTAGCAATGATCCCATTGGTCCACCAAAGAGAATGAATTTACCATATTTAGATCAATCTTTTCTGCAATGTCAATAGCTATATCATGGACTGATCCTGGTAATTGCTGACATCTGTATGTAGGGCAAATACATCTGTGCATCTTTTTGTCAGATACAGTAAGGTTAACAGCAGATTAAAAAAAAAACAATGTCTGATGCAATAGTGGTGGTGAAAGTATTAATCACCCGTTAGTAAATACTGGCATGTAATGATTTATATGCAATTCAATATACAATGTTATGTTTGAGTTCAGTTGTTTAGAAAGGTCAATTTCTGTGCATAACTTGTTTTCCTGTCGCTAGTACTTATTTTCACAAAGATATATCTTCCAGTTGATTATCCTCCAAAATTGAAGGTAGGCATATGTGTTTTTATTCTATTACAGGAATATGAAAACATTGAAAATGCTTCTCCTCCATCAAAGGCTGTACCCAAGAAGGAGAAACGGAAATATCATCAGGGAAAAGACAAGCCTCCCACTGTGTCATTAAAAGATTTTCAGTCTGATAGTAACATAGGTATGCTTTTTGTGCCAAATATTTCTGTGAACTATTAGATCTGTTAAAAGAAGTCACAAGATTTAAATATCTTGGTCCCCTTTTTCAGGTCATGAAACAAGTTTTTCTTGGGAGAAGCAGAGGAAAATGTATCTAGAAACAATGATCACAGCTGCCCCCTCTGTGATGTGTGGCAGCTTTTATATATCTTCCACCATGGGCTCTGTTGGCGGAGCAGACTGGTGACTGGATGTGACAAATTGTGTTCCACTAACTAGAGGATCACTCCTGTCCCTTGTTTCTGGCTGTCAATATGCCTGGGCTCTGGTTGTGGTTACCAGCCCCAAGTCACTTGTAGTCCAGTGCTGGGGCTGAGTTTGAGTCCTAGTCCCAGTGGCAGGGCTTTCCTCACCAAGGATTGGTACATCTGTATGGCAGCTGACCCTCCTTCTTAAGCTGTGCCTTGTGTTCCTGGGCCAGCTGCAGCAGCCGCTGGTGTTGGTGGCAATGCCTCCAGTGTCGCTTTTTTGTCAGGGTTGGGTACCCCTGTTGCCGGTTAGCTGGGCGGACTCTCTGCCATCTGGCCAGTCCTATAGTGGTGGGTGGGATGCTTGACTTGTGAGGTCCCAACCCCAGGTGAAGGTGGCCTGTGCCCTGTTCCATAGGTCCTCCCTTCCGTCCTCTTTATTGCCCCTCCTCTCCACCAGCTGCACCTTCACCTTCTTCTTTGTGGTCTCTGCGAATGCACACTATAGGGTTATTCTGCGCTTGCACAGATTTCTGGAATATTCTAGAGCTTTAGCATGCGTTCACCAGGACCGCCCCCCTAGTACACGTGGTCCGCCCATCCTGGGGATTGCCTCAGTTACTTTTTGCCACCGCTGAGGTTTCATCTCTTGACAAGCAGAGCTCTGTTTGCCTTTTTTCTTTGTCTCTTCACGAGTTCACTATGGGAAAAAAGAGTAGGAGAGTTAGAACGACATATCTTCCCTCTTCGTTCCCTGACCTGCCCCCCTTCCTGCCATTTTATGGCCCCAACAGGGCCTGTCAAACGGTGCAACTCTTGCCTCAACAAGATTCCCCTCTCTGATGGACACAAGTTGTGCCTCTTCTCCCTTGGGGACTCCCACCAGTTTTCTTTGTGTCAGGCCTGCAAAAACCTTATGAAACAGGCACTTAGACTTAGGCAACAGCGTCTCCGATCCTTCCTTTGGGAACGCTCTCTACAATCTCAACCATCCGCTATGGACACCGCACCTATCCCTCCATCCCACGGCCCAACCCCATCAACTGAGATGCCATCGACCTCACCTGCATCGAGGCTGGCACTGGGCAAATCCAAATCTAAATTGACCTCCAAGTCCAAGCTTTCAGGATTGACATCGAAGTCGAGATCGACTTCGAAACCGGCCTTGGCATCCGACCACTCTTAAGCTATCTAAAAAGAAGAAAAAGTCATCTCAGGACTCACCTACCAATAAATCTAAGCATACTTCTCTATCTGCACCCGACAAAGCTGCTCTTCCACCGTCCATACCAGACTAAAAAACTGTCTGCCTTGATTCTCCTTCCAGAGAACGAATCTAATCTCCCACCATCAGGCCAACTGCCGTCCCCTGTCTTCAGTCAATCACCTGAATGGGGAAATACAATCGGCATACTCAAGTCCCAAGTCTATAGGTTGCTCCGTCTCCGCTCCAGACTTGGATTGAGCCTCCACTTTAGCTGATCCAGTACTGCCTTGAAAACGAGCTCGGAAAATGCACCATACACCGGAGACCTGCTGACCCAATGCCGAGCATGTACAAGCTCCCCCAACATTGGGTTAATGGCATCGCATGATACTCGAGCTTGATACTGCTACCTTAAGCAAGTTACTCTTTATGAGCCTCCAACTTATTACGAGCCTCAACCTAAGTGATACCGAGACCGATCTTACCAACACTGGCAACCTGATCCCAGGTTTTATACTGAGTCTAAACACCATTGGTATGCCTATTACTACCCCCTCTGACTCATCAGGATCGCCATCCTGTCCTTGGAACCATACAAGGAGAGAGCCTCTTTACGAAATATCTTCTGATGACGACTTATCTCCTCACCCTCCGATTTTGAAGCCAACTAAGTTCTACCTCAAATGATCTCATACCGCTGAGCCACACGCCTTACAGTCGGCCATGGTACCAAAGTGTCCTCATACTTTGGTACCAACCCAGACTCATACTTCCAAACTGATCATACTTTCTCAAGTACGATCATCTTTGTTACAAATTACTACTAATTATAGAGGACCACCACCGGCCCCACTTAAGCCTACAAACTCTCTTCAACCTAAGACAGACCTGGGCAAAGTGCGGCCCGAGTGCGGCCTCCAATACCGAAGCCTCGGACTCCTCACCATCACAAGAGTCCCCTTCTAACCAGAATCTGATGTTGCAGATGCCAACCCACTGTCACCATCAGAAGATTTTTCGTCTTATTCCCAACTTATTTAGCGTATAGCAAAAGTTATGAACCTCGACGTTCAGCAACCCATACCCAATGAGTCGGATAAGGTTTATGAAGACATCAACCAAGATCAGACCCCTCCACTCTGTATGGGGTTCATACCTCCCCTTCTCAAACTCATTAAGGAATCTTGGTCCAAGCCTTCTTTGGTACCACAAATTTCAAGGCACATCGAAAATCTTTACAAAACACATGGTGACAATACCACCTTCTTATCTAAGCACCCACCTCCCAACTTGGTGATCGTAGATGCCACTCAGAATACAACCTGCAACCGCTCTAAAGCCACGCCTAATGATTGAGAGGGCAGAAAACTAGACATCACTGGCTGTAGAATTTACTTTTGGGCCTCTTTCACTTTGCGTGCAGCCAAATACTTTGCAGCAATGACAGCCTATCATCGCCACCTCTAGAATAAGGCTTTACCCACTCTTCAGTCCGCACCTGAGTACAAAGCTTGCGGTCTTGCTTGCCATCATGAGGCCATGGCCCTTGCCCACCAGGAGCAAATCACAGCTCACCATGTGATTGACACAGCCTCCAAACATATGGCTATGGCAATTGCACTCCGCAGACACACGTGGCTTAGATCTGCCCATATATCAAAAGATTCACGGTTGTGAATTGAAGAGTTACCATTCGATGGCTTGGGCCTCTTCGGTGAAAAGACTGACGAGAATCTAGACAACCTGGAAAAAATTAGAAAAACAGCACGTTCTTACAACACTCAGTCTTACTTCCGCCCTCAATGTTACCAGTGGCACTATACTTACCTTTACCAACAGTATTGACCACTGGCCGATAGACAGAGGTATCCACCGTCATCCTCCTTGTCCTTTCCACCTTAGCAAAACTCACAACGACAGCGCCCCCGACAATCCTTTAGGCGCCCTGACAAAAAACCCAAAGCCTTTGACTCCCTCACCAACCAGATCTGCCCTCATTACAACCTGCAGTCTATGAACTCCACCCACCTTGCAGCCCATCTCCCAGCCTGGGCCACAATCACCACCAACTCTTGGGTACTCTCTATCATCACCGTTGGCTATGCGATCGAATTTCTTTTCCTACCATCTTCAGGACCAATGAAAACAGCAACTTTATCACCTGTACTAGAAGAAGAAGTTTGATCCCTGCTACAAAAAGATGCCATTGCTCCTGTCATTCCACTTGATGACGACCCGGGGACTCTATTCCTGTTATTTCACAGTTCCCAAGAGAGACAGCGGTCTTTGGCCCATCCTCAACCTCAATTCCTACATTGCCCCAGAGCACTTCTGTATGGTCACACTAGAACACATACTCCCCCTCCTTCAGAAGGGCGACTGGTTTGCAGTCATAGACCTGAGCGATGCCTACTTCCATATAACCATTCGGCCAGATCTTCTCAAATTTCTCAGATTCTCCCTCAGAGACCCCGCATACAAGTTCAAGGCCCTTCCATTTGTCCTCTCCACTGCTCCATGAGTCTTCACAAAATGCATGGTCCCTGTAGCCGCGCATCTCCGTGTATGTGGAGTCACCATATTCCCATACATCGACGATTGGTTGCTAGTTGCTTCTTCCCGTTCCAAGGCCTTTACACGACATAGATCTCACTCTGTCCCTCTTGGCGGATCTGGGACTCAGAGTCAACATGGACAAATCTATCCTACAACCCTCTCAACTGGTGACTTACATAGGAGCTGTCCTAGATTCATTACACACTCGTGTCTTCCCCTCACAACAAGCAACAAAGCTACACACGCTTCTGCGCCACTTCCGA
Organism: Intellagama lesueurii; assembly: GCA_037013535.1. Lineage (NCBI taxonomy): Eukaryota > Metazoa > Chordata > Lepidosauria > Squamata > Agamidae > Intellagama > Intellagama lesueurii. The sequence continues at coordinate 73,390,560 of JBAJHW010000002.1, forward strand.
ACTCATACTACTGTCACGGCACATCAAACCCAGCGCTTCCTAGGATTGATGGCCTCCATGACCTCTGTCATACAACATGCTTGACTAAAAATGAGGTCACTTCAGATTTGGTACCGACTCTTTTCAACCCTCTGTCCGATCGACCCACCAAACTCCTCAGAGTCACACCAGAACTCGCCGCCCAACTTGCTTGGTGGGATACACCAACTGACCTTTTCATTGGCAGGCCTTTCAGTCCCCTCCAACTTACAATTCAAGTCACTACTGATGCCAGCCCCAGCAGGTGGGGTGCACATTGCAACGACCTTCAGATACATGCCCATGGTCACACGCAGAACAACGACTTCACATCAACCATCTCGAATTGCTCGCCATTATCAAGGTTTTCCATGCTTTTGAGTCCCTGATTATGGGACGAGGCATACAAGTCACCACAGACAACTCCATGGCTCTGTTCTGTATCAACAAACAAGGAGGCACCCACTCTTTCTTCCTCCTTTACCTCGCCATTCAACTATGGAAATGGTGCTACGAATGCCACATCTATCCAGTAGCCATACATATTTCTACACAAGACAACTATTTAGCAGACACACTGAGCAGGCTCCGCACTCAAACACACAAATGTCTTCTCTTCCTTCCTCACCTCACGCAGAATCACGGAACAACCTTCCACCCCAATCTCCACACACTTCACCTAACAGCATGGAGAATCCACCTTCTGTAGGTCATATTCTTGCTCATGCTCGGAAGCCATCCACCATCCGTCTTTGTACTTACAAATGAGTCACTTTCTCTAAGTTCGCATAGGAACATAACCTTCCTACTGTGCAAACAACTCTTGATGCGCTATTAGCATTTTTGTTTCATCTCTTCCATCATAACATTTCTTTGTCCACTCTCAAGGTTTACATAGCTGCTGTAATTGCACATCAACCCCAAGACTCCAATGCTGCCACACTGCTCCGTCATCCCACTCTCAAGCAATTCCTTAAAGGTCTCGCCAACATCCAACCATCATGCCCACCGTTACCTCCACAATGATCACTACACACTGTCCTACAATGTCTCACTCAACCTCCCTGTGAGCCATTGGCAATGACTTCTGAGAGACTACTCTCCCTCAAAACCGACTTTCTCATTGTCATTACCTTGGCCCGCTGGGCTAGTGAGCTCACCACACTCTGTGTCAACCTACCTTTCCTCCAGTTTCATCCTCAGGTTACTCTCTATACATGTCTCCTTCTTGCCTAAAGTTGTCTCCAATTTTCACATGAAACAACCTATATTTTTACCTACCTTCTTTCCATTGCCATCTAATAACCTAGAACATTCTTTACATTCCCTTGACATTCGTCGGGCTCTGGCGTTCTATGTCTCGAGGACCTCTTCCTTTCACAAATCCAAAAGACTCTTTGTCACTGGCCCAGTAGAGGATCCCCTATTTCATCATAAACTGTTTCCGACTTGCTCAAAACCTTGGTCACAAGCCTTTACCGTCCTCTCTCACAGCACATTCTACGAGCTCGTACCAGAGCTGTTGCTGCTTCCACAGCCTTCTTAAAAGGTGTTGGCATTCCAGATATTTGCAAAGCTGCAACATGGTCTACTCCAGCAATGGCGAACCTATGGCACGCATACCACAGCTGGCACACAGAGCCCTTTCTGCGGGCACGCGAGCCATAAGTTGCTGGATCGCTACTCTCCCACCTCTTGCGCAGCCAAACCTGAGAAGGCGGCTGTAGCCGCGGTGCTGGTGCTTTGACAGGCGGATCCGGAGCAGCTGGCGCTGGCAGCGGATCCGAAGTGGTGTCTCAAGGCACCGCCGTGCCTGGGATTCCCCCTTCCGCCGCCACTTCTGGTTCCTCCGCTGCTGCACTGCCGCGGCACGCCGCCTGCTGGTAGTTTTTTTTTTTTTTAGTTCGGGTACGCGAGCCCAAAAAGGTTCGCCGCCACTGGTCTACTCCATCTACATTGTACCGTACTATAAGAAGTCATATTTTATCTATAGTAGCGGGGTTTTAGATTTGTCAAGTCAGTTGATGTTTTGTTATTAAATTTTGAAATCTGACAAATCAGAAAACCCTAGCCAGTTGTAAAGCAAGAATAAGTAATTCAGCTTGTTATTGTGCTACTTCATTTCAAAATATGTAATGCTGAAGCCTTTGAAATTATCACTTTTATGCTTTTTTACACAAAGCAATCTAAAAGATTTTTATCACTTTTATGCTTTTTTACACAAATTAGGCAATTCAATGTAATTTGAAACTTCATTTGTGTTGTTTCAGATCACCTTCCCAAAAAGCAGGAGGTAAGTCCTTGATTAAACAAGAAACAAAATATGAAAAAATTCTTCAGGTTATAATGAATAATTATGTATTGTCTAGCTAATTCTGACATCTTTGCTTCCTGAGTATAAAGTACTCAGAAGTGATATAACACTTCCTCCTTCCGATGGTATTCTGGGACCATGCAGTTTGCCCAAGGATGCACAAGTGGCAGGGCATATAAACCCATACATACACTGTGGTAATCTGCACTGGCTCCTCTCCCAGGAGGCACATTAGGGGTGTAGACTCCCAGCTCATGATTCCTCAGCCAGACACACCAACCTGCTGAGCTATATCAGTTAGGTTCTTTAGATTATAAGGCACAGTTATTGTTTATTCTCAATTTCTAATTGCCTATTTTTATTGCGGAATCATTTCTTCACTTGCTATTCTCAGCTCCAGGGGTTCCTGGATGAGCTGGGTTATCTAGATCCATTTCAGTTTGGCTGGTTTTAAGCTATCAAGCCCTAAATGGCTTGTGTCCAATCTATCTAAAAGATTGTATCACCCATTATAAGCCTATCTGAGTATTAAGATAATCAGAAGAGGCCTTCCTCTCGGACACACCAACCTCACAGGCACGTTTGGTGGGGACATGGGAGAGAGCCTTCTCTGTTACCGCTCCTGTACTCAAACTGCCACAGGAGACTAGCCTAGCCCCAACTTTAGTGTCCTTCTCCAAGCAGATGAAAACCTTTCTTTTCAGGTGGGCTTTCCCTTAAATGACTGGTTGATCATGGGGCTTTTTAAAGGGATTATTTTATTCTGTTGCTTTATTTGCTCTTATTTATGTGTTTTAATATATCTGTTTAATGCTTTTTTACTAATGTAATAATATATTATTTAGCTTTTAACTTTTTTTTTTAATACTGTAAGACATATTTGATCCTTTAGGAGATACGTGGCATATAAATATTTAAATAAATAAATAAATAATATTGAGCAAATACAATTTTGAGACAAGTATGGTGAAAACTGCTGGGTTTTCTGCTGTTGTTATATGAGCTCGTGCTTGTGTTTCTGTCCTGGGTGCTTAGGTGGACAAGCATAAACCTAGATTGTAGGACACACAGGAAGCTACTAGCCATTAGAAAGAATTGACCCAAACCTAACTGTATAATTGCACTGGTGCAGGTTAATCATTGTAAATTTCAGTGGTAAATTGCTACCAGTTAGGACATTGGTGTTTGTCTTTCTTGTAGGTGCACCAAGTCAAGTGACTGATGGGCATAGGTCATGGGTTGGGCCACTGATTTGTGGTAAAGAGTTAAAATAAGAACAACACAACTTGCGTGGTTGAGTTTTTATGGATTATCTCACTGCGTGTATAATTATTGTGCCAATAATTACATGCATTTTCAGGGAGAAAGTGTGCTCTTGAGGAATCCAAAATGGTGATCCTAAATCCCACTAGTTTCCCACCAACAAACTAGTTAGGTTTGTCTTTATTTTTTGCTTTGTTTTTTGTCATGTATCTGTTTACAGCCTTTTATTGGTTACCCACCATTTTTCCCGTTTTGTATCCATTTAGCTAAAGCAGACTCACAGCTGTGATCACAGCAAATCAGGGCTTATAATAATGATGGTTACATAGCACTACACAACCAGTTATAAGTTGATTGCATGATGACAGCACTGAGGAAGAACTAAGGGTGAAGTCCTAACTAACTGAGGACTGTAAATCCAAATCCTTCGGAGCCCAGTGATTTTGGAAATTACTTAGGACTACCTCACTTTGAGCTAGCTTTGTTGGCATAATGGCTGTTAGGGATTTGGCTTTCTTTGAAAAATGTGCAAATGTTAATTGAATCAAGGGTATTTTCATGGCGCTATGGTGACCACAGGGTAGAGTACATTACCCTTGGTCACTCACAAGTTAGACACTCCAGTCTAGTGTTGGGATACTGGAAATCATATTTCATATTTAGAAGTGTTGAAGCGATTGGGATGTCTTATTTTGAAAACAAGAAAGGCAGATCAACTCAGCACTGAATTGTATACACTGGCCGTTGAATTTTTTTACTAGATAATAAGAAAAGTTTCTTGACAGGAATTGAGCTCCTCACATACTGTCTTACATGATGGCGAATTCTTCAATAGACTAGAGGATGATGTGCATAAAATACTTACTCGAGAAAAAAGAAGAGAGCATGTCACAGACAATGGGATGGATAACAGTACACCTCGTGACAACACACAGGTAGAATAAGGATAAGTTCTTAACTGTATATCTATCTGATTATTTTGAATAAATCTAGATAGCTGATGGGAAGGAGGCAAGGAAACCACCCCCATCATGAGTTATGAAAAAGCTACTATATATTTTTAATCTAGTTATCTTGCAAGGGAACTATGTCAGTTTAAGAATTGTGCCATAATTTTCGTTCTTCTGTTCTCACCCATTTTTCTTTTGTGTCATATTTTCAGGCATAGGAACTTACATGAACTAACATCAGATATTTTTTAGGCAGAGTAATAGGGTCATTCCTCTAAATAAAAAACTCATTAGAAAGAAGTGACTTACAAAGCTATATTGACAGTATAGGCAAAAGGTCTACATGTCCCTGCCCACTGATTCTAACAGCAAGTCACTTTTGGAGGCCACACTGAATTTCAGAGACACCTTACAACAAATTTCTCAGAGTCCGGATATGGCTTTCAGGGTATGGCTTTCGTGGACTAACTTATGATCACCCATAATGATGGTTTTTCCTGAATTAGTTTTTTTAGAAAAACACAATAATGACTCGGTTTCCATTGAGCGCCTACATTCGCAAAAAACAGTCAGCTGGGACTGTAAAGGATCCTGGTTTTTTTTTCTTTTTGAAGCACTAAACGTTTAAATCAGCAGTTTCAAGTGCCCCTTTGTAAATTTTTGCAGTCATATCAGCTAGCAATTAATGGGTCGTAGTTCATCAGCTTTGTGTGAATCATTTTTAATTTACAAAATCTTTTTTCTTAAGGATTTTTTCCTAAAAGATGGAAGAATAGAGAGACTGAAGCTGGAACTTGAAAAGAAAGATGCAGAAATCCAGCACTTAAAGAGTATAATCACTCAATGGGAGGTATGTAAAGATTTCTCTTATGCATCTGTGTGTCTAATGTTCCACGTCTTCCTTTAGGCCACAGACTTATATCCTGGATTTTGTTTTCTCATAAAAAATATATCTCTGAAGTGAACTCTCTATACTGGGTTACACACTTCACCTGTTGTATTGTGACCGGGGAGCAAAGGGTTTTTTTTGGTAACTAAAGTTACTGTAACGAATCACTTTTTGGGACAATAATGAGAGAAATGTTGATTTTGAAAAAAAATGCAGCAACATTGTTTTTAAGCTCCCTCCTCCTATGAGTTTTATGCATTACTTATTATAGTTGGGAATACCTGGATTTCCCTTTTGAGATGACCAAAGGATATTTTTTTAATTTTAAACAATATCTCTTTCTTTTAAAACATGCTTTCTACTACCCAGTGTGATATACTGTGTTATGTTGCAGAAAGCACCACAGTCATCTAAAATGACACAGCACTTCTGCCCCTCCAGGCAGTGCTGGATTGCAGCAACAGAATCTTCTACTACAATCCAGCACAGCATGGAGGGGCAGAAGTGCTATGTCAAGTTGGATGACTCTGTTGCTTCCTCTGATGTGACTTAGCACAGGAAGTATAAGGTTGGTTGTGCTGGAAGATGCTGCAAGGTCGTATGGTGGGAGTTGGTAAGAAAACAGCTCCTTTTACTTCTCTGTGGCATAGAACTCAAGTCACCTAATAGCATAATGGAAATTACTGTGGCATAAAAATGAATAGAATTGTGTTACCCGGTTAATATTCCACTATTGAAACAAAACTGGCTAAATACACCATTTGTATTAATTGGATTTTTAAAAAATATTCAGGCAAAGTATAAAGAAGTAAAAGCACGAAATGCACAGCTGTTGAAAATGCTACAAGAAGGTGAAAGTAAGTACATGTTTTATTGAATCTGTCTACAAGCAGTTTGGAAAATATTAATTTTGTTTACTCATATGCCACCTTTCTCATAGAACTGAGACCGAAGGCAGATTACAATATAGCTAAAAACAATAGAGTTGAATTAGAAGTCATACATATAGGTTTGTTCAGCATTTAGTTGGTAGGCCCATACAACTTGCGACTGATCAAGCTAAACGCAGCCCATCGATCACATATTGTGGTCTACCTGGGGCTTGACACCTCATTGTCCACCTCCATTTTTAAATATTTGAGAATCATGAGTTTAATCTTTTATCTTAACATTTTAGTGAAAGATAAAGCTGAAATACTACTCCAGGTTGATGAATCCCAGAGTATTAAGAATGAGCTGACTTTACAGGTAAAGATTTCTGTAATTATTGTATTTTAAATACTTTGTCTGATAAAAGAAATGTGAGGACAAATGGGTTGGAAGAACTGCAAAAGGAGTTTTGTTCATTGAACAGGGTCTTCCCACTGCTGCCTTCTGCCACAGTCATCCAGAAAGCTGCTCCTGAGGACTAGGGACTCCCTAGTGACAGTAAGGGATGTAGTGTGGGAATCTGCAACTGGAGGAGGAAAATCTGTGGAAATCAGGGACCTGCCCTTTTTAAAAAAATGAACATTAGGATCTTTTGTTCTTCCTTGAAATCCAAGATATGTGTATAAAGACAAACTGATTTCTTTAGAAATTAAAATACAAATACTTTATTGCTTCATAGCCAATCAGGCTATGAATAACAGTTGAATCCTTTTAGAAGAAAGCCAAGCTTAAATCCTTTTTTCTCATTATTGCAGCAGTTACTTTATATGACTTCTAATAACTGTCAAAATATTGTGATAACCTGTATCATGTACGACAGCTGTAGCACACCACTTTCATGAATTGTTATCTGATCAGCAGGGGATTTGAGACAACATTAACATTCAAAATGATACAGGCATATTTTCCCATTAATGTTTTAATTAGACATATAACTTATTCTCTTTAAAATGTCACATTTTAAAATTCCAAAACCTTAGGAGCAAGGCAATTGTTGAGCTTCTTTTTCTTTAGGTTACCAGTCTTCATGCTGCACTGGAACAAGAAAGATCTAAAGTGAAATTACTGCAAGCAGAGTTGACAAAATATCAGGTAAGTTACTTCTACTTGTGATAAATGATTAAAAATATTGGTTTGAATCCTAAATTGAGGGAACCATGAAAGGAAAGTTTCATGTCTTCTCTGTACATTTGGCTGTTTTGGAAGTTAACACAGTTTTGGAAGTTAAGACCCATTGGCCCAAACCCTGTTCACATAATTTTGTGTGGTGGAAGCTGATCGTATCATCAGCTTGCGATGCTAACATGTATTTTAAATAAGTTAAATGCTTCCTGTCCCCTTGTTTTAAATTCTGATGGTCCCGGGATCTCCCTTTTGCCCAGAGGAAAGTTTTGGGAGCCTTGGTATGGGTATGGGGCCCTTTAATTACCAAAAATGGCCATCGGATTGCTCCTGCTGAAATTAGGATTTTTGCCATTATGTTCAGTGAAGTTATTCTGAAGTAAGTGCACACGGCAACCTTAATTTCTCATATAACAAGTTGCTTTCCTATCCCTTGACATACAATCTAGATTCTTTCTTACTTCTGTGTCTGCCTATATGCTGCACTGCAATAAAAAAGGGAGAAGTATCCTGCTGCTAATGGAAGGCATCTGCCATAGGATGGGGACAGTGAAAGTTTTCAGTAGCTCCCCCCTGCAGCTGCTCACACTACCTGCATACTTGCTCTCTAGAGGGACCTCCAACTTTCCACAGCAGATGTAGAAGGGGAACTGGCAGATGTCACCTCTCCTCATTCCAGATGACATTAGTTGAATACTATCCAAGTATTTGAGGGTGACATAAATCTGTTCCTTAACATGCTTGGAGTTCCATAGATTCACTCACTCACCCTCTAGCACTGACCACTGATCCAGTGGATATTGCTGTTCTTCCTTAAAAGAACAGTTTGCAGGAGAGGAAATATGCCTTTCCTGTAGGAGAGCTTCAGTGACAGAAAGATTTATTTACTACATTTATATTCTACTTTCCCTCTAAAAGATAGTGCTCAAGGTGGTTTACAATCTTTTTAGAAAAATAAAATGAGATAAAACCAAATGTAGCTAAAAATCATAAAATCACATAAATTACCTCCTATTATAAAACTATTAAAATCAACAATATAGTAAAAAAGAGAAAGAAACTGCCCATTGTCTTTCTGTTCCTTCAAAAGCCTAGTTGGCTTCTGCTATGATAGCCCTATGGAAAGGAATGCCCAAAGTGTTTTTTTTGTGAAGTAGCTTTAAGGAAGGGCTGCTAGTGCTCTTCGCAGAGCCTGTGTTAATGGGACCATACTTTTTTCTTTTGACACTTAAATTTTCATATCTCCTATTCAGTGATTTTCTTTTCCTGTCATTCTCTTTTACAGGGTGGAAGAAAAGGGAAAAGAAATTCAGAGTCTGAGCAGTGCAGGTGATTAGATTTGCACCAGATATGGAGTAAAAGAAAAAGAATTTTGACTTTCAGGGGTTTTACAGAAATGTATATTTGTACTGCAGTTTTGGGGGGTTGAAAGTAAAGTTTAATTGACTAACAATCTAAATATTCAATTTATTGCACTTCTAGTGTGAAGAGAAGCTGGAAATTAATATGACAGTGACACTCAAAACCTAGTTTGTGCTAATGCTGCATCTAGTTTTTCGTCAGTCAATAAAGTTTTTTGTCATTTTTATGATCTACGTGTGTGATCTCTGTAACATAAAACAATCATCAGCCAAGGCTCAGTGAGCGGATTACATCTTGGTTTCATGTCATATTTCACCTTTTTACAGCCTCTTTTCATCTTTCAGCCTTGGGTGTAGATTAGATACTCTATGATTTAGGGACATTTTCAGAATAACATATGTCCCTGCCCCCAACTTCCTGTGTAATGTATCAATTTTTGACACAGAAAAAAAAATCAGAAGAATTGTCCTCTTTTACTGTCAGTACAGCCCTCTTTTAGACTTGGCATTTTTTTTGTAAAATGTCCCTGATCCTGACTGTTAATTGTAATTGCTACTTATTTCAGTAGTCAGAATCCTGCTGGATTCAGGCAGCACACAGAGGCAATTGCATAAGCATGTCTACCTATGTATCTGGCTCACTGCTGTGCTCCTTTTCTTCAGTTCAGGGAAGTGATCAGGCACTTGGTTGTGTGAGACTGCAAAGCAAAAAAGAAAAATATCACTAGGCAATATTCCTTGTACACATATTGTTCCCCAATAGGATTTTGGGCAGTGGAACTTATTTCCAGATAAAGTTGCATAATTGATTTGAACAGGATGACTGCAATTCAGACTTAAGTCACTGTAGCCTTGGAGGCAGGGTGGATACTGTGCAGCACAAAAGCATAGTTACAATATAAGGAGAATATAATATACCTAGCAGTTGCTTTCAGCTTGCAGAAAAAAGTCTCAAAGGAATCAGCGAAGAGAAACTTATGTATTTCCAGTTATCTATAATTCCAGTCAGCCCCACCCAGCATGCCCACTAGCACAAGATAATTGGAGTCATAAACGGAAACACTTGGCCAAAGATCCCTCACTCCCACTCTGATTGTTATAAATAAAAAATCTAGCTATATACGAACCCGCAATCGCAAAGTCTTAACAAGAGGCTTCTTATTGGTCGTATCTAACCAAGGGGAACAAAAGAATCATTTGTTGCATTCCTTACTTGCTCATACATATTGGCAAGTAGGTGACTGAACAAATAAGATTCAGGCAGCAAATGCAATTGCTTAAGTAGGAACACTTGGTCTTCCAAGATATTTCGGCCTGTAATTTACACAATCCCTTGATGAGGCAGGCAAAAACATAAGCTTTTTGAAATTTGGCTCCTACCACAGATGTGTTGCAGTACAACAACAGCAGCTGGGGATGACGGAAGTTCTAGTAAACCCTAGGGCAGGCACAAAGTCCAGTTTGCTGGCAGAGGGTTCAGCATTGAAGTAGATGGGATTGAAATGCCCATCTCCTGTTCCAGTAACCTAATTAAATGCTATGGCCAAAGATAGCCACAACATGGATATATGTTTGGTGCTGTAAAGCTGGAAGAGCACAAGTCCCCAGAACTATTGTAAACACAAGTGATAAATGTGTATAGTCTTACTAAATAGGAAAGATGACATGAAGAGATGAATGAAGCTGCCTCTCCCAAACGGGCAAGGATTTCACTTACTGTAGTTGTATTCCATGTGAATCATGTATGCATTGTGTTGGCAATCACTCAAGCAGTTGACAGTTTTGAGACAAAAGAGAAGTTATGAAACTCAAAGGAAGACCGGTAAAATAGCTCTAGAGCAGTGATTCCTAACCTTTGGACCAGATGTTTTTGGACTACAACCTCCAGAAATCCTGGCCAACACAGGCAGTGGGGAAGGCTTCTGGGAGTTTTAGTCTAATAACATCTGGGGAACCACTGGTCCAGAGAGCTACTGTGTCTTCCAAAACCAGCACCATAAGGAAACGTTGCCACCAGCCCAACCCTCACTGATTATACTCACAAAGTTCTCACAGCCACTGATAAAAGTTGTGACACTGAAGGAGGCCAAAAGAGCTAACTCTAGGGACTGTGGTTTCAGTCCTGGCCCTTTTCCTCTAGAACAAGCATCCTACAAAGGTGTCAGGTGCCATCCCACTTAGTTTTTAGGACACTAATAAAAACAGAACTATACAAAGTTGCTTTTTATTGGTGTTTTTAACCATGGGCAGAAGATGCTCCAAACTATTTTAAATTCGTTTAATTCTGCAGAAAAGCAGGTTTGATTTTTAGTGCCAGTTTTTTAAATTGTATTGTATATTGCAATTTTGTATTGATTATTATAACTGATGTGTTGTGAACCGCCCAATGAATCTTCGGGCTAGTGGGGTGTATAGAAGTTGAAATAATTAACAAATAAATACATAAACGTTGTTGGAGAACCATCGTAACGATCTCCATAGCTACAGGCAAGTGATTCAGCCGGGAGGGCTCCGTCCTGCAAACGTTATAATCTGGGGGAACGGCTTCGATTTCAATGCCGGCTGATTTTGAACACTTTGAACTCCCGCCTGTACCTTCGCACTGAAAGGCAAGAGCCACCTGAATTTAGTGCCGTTTCCTTTAATATTTATGTGCGCTGCGATTTCAGAGAACGGGATTCAGCCACTGCTCCTCCCTTCCACGGAAGTGCTGGGAAGATACATGGAAGTAATACATGTCAGCTTTAATAAAACGCAAACTTCAATACGGAGCGCACATAACATTCCGAAAACTACGCCACCACTCTCTTTAACCGGGCAACAGAGTCTGCGCAGACTCCTTACGACATCGAAGTGTGACAACGCCTTCCGAGGAGGCCTTCGGCACAGCCGCACCGGCGCAGTAAAAGTCGCCTTCTGGGGCGCAGGCGCCCAGAGGATTCTGTGCACCCTCCCCTTTTAGCACATGCGCATATCTTCTCAAGTTTCTCCCTCGCCGGCCGTCGGTTCCCCTTTTCTAGTAACTTCCCCGATTCCTGACGTCATCAGCAGGCGCCACAGCTGAGCCGGGCTGTTTCCGTTGAACTCTCCGAGAGTGGGAGAGCTTCTAGAGCGTCGGGGTGGGCGCCTGAGCAACCGGCTGCGGAGAGGCCGAAAAAGAAAGGGGGGGAGGGAGGGTCGGGGTTACCCAGCGTTCCCTGCGCGGCCTGACTAACGAGGGAAGGAGGCCTCTTCGCCCCCGTCGTCTTCCTGCCCCCTCTCTCCGCGCGCGCGCGCCCCCGCCCGCCCGCCATGTCTGAGAGCGGCGAGAGCCCGCCCGGGCCCCAGAGCCCCAACGAGACCCCCGGCTCGGCCGCCGCCGCCTCCGAGCCGCGGATCATCAAAGTCACCGTGAAGACCCCCAAAGAGAAGGAGGAGTTCGCCGTCCCGGAGACGAGCACCATCCGGCAGGTGAGCGAGAGGCACGGAGGGGGAGGGGCGTGGCTGGTCGTACGGCGCGCCGGGACGGGTAGGAAGTTGGGGGGGGGAGGGAAGGGAGAGAGCCAGCTTTCTTCCCCCCCCCCCGGGGGGGCCTCCTTTGTCTTGCTGCCCGCCTCGGGCTCGCGAAGAGTCGGCGCCCGCCGCGGATCCTCTGCGTGGTCGCCGGCCGGACTGCTGACGCGAGAAGAGCTCTTGCCTCCTCGAAGGAAGGCCCGGGAAGCCGTCGGAGTGACGAGGCTGCGAAACGGAGCGCGTGCCTCATCCCCCCCCCCCTCCATCGGTTCCTTCGGCTGGGTAGAAAGAGGACAGGGCCCTCTTGGCCTGAGCCTAGCTAGGCGAGTTTCTTTGTAAGCGAGGCTCGTCACGGGCAGAGGGGCTTAACTCCCAAGCAGGCATGCGTAGGAGTGAAGCCTTTGGGGAAAAGCGGATCGGCCATCCTGGCGGGAGGCTGGAGGTACCGACGTGTGAGCGTTGATCTTCCTGAGAAGCGACGCCTTTGTCTGGGAGAGAACACAAAGGAGCGAACCCCATAGCTCTGGCCTGCCTGTTGGTATAATTAATTGCATGGTGCAGAATGGAAACCAGGGAGAGTATGAGACGTTTCAAACACGTAGATTTCTGAGATTACTTTGAAGATAGATTGTCTATAGAAACATCAAAGAATCATGATGGATGTGAATATTTTCTTCAGTACTAAAGACGACACTCTATTCCATAACGCTTACTGGGAAATAAGGTAGCCAAGAGGATGTTACATTACAGTTCTGCTTGTGGTCTTTCCTCCAGAGCCCCTTCTTTGGCTGTCTTGGAGGGAGAATGCTGGAATATATATATTTGCTCAGCTCCATCAGGGTTCTTGTGTTCTAAAATGAATACAACCTGCTTTTAGGATATTATATGTGGTGATGGAAGATACATCTTTTGTTTCCACAGATGTGTGATGTAAAGTCACAGCAATCTGTATAGTTTTCATGCTGTTTCATACATAGAGATACTTTCAGTGGTAGCTGCCTTTGAAAGCCCAGGGTTGGTGGTGTTAAATCTACTCTTAGAAACACCAGTACCTGGTACTGCTGCTTTGCTCCTGTGGTGTACTGGTAGCGTACTGTGCTTGTGCTGGATTTTATTTCAAAATATGTGAGAGTCTGTATTCGCTAATGCAATGTAACCTTTGCTGAGTCATCACACTGCATTAGATCTTTCACTTTTAAACCTGAACCTATTAAAAGTATTATTTAAAGTTTTAGCTTTACTAAAATGTTATTATGAGATTTTAATAATAATAAACTTTGAACTGCAGAGCTAGAAGGGATCTTATAGATCAGAGGTCGTGAACCCCTGGTCCGCAGCCGAGTGCCAGTCCGTGGCCTGAGCTGGACCGGGCCGCGGAGACAGACCTCCCTCCTGTCCCCCGCACGCACTCCCCTCCCCACAGCTGCTTTGTGCACACACACGCGTGCCAGCGCTGGTGTGAGCGCTCCCCCACCCCTTCACGCATGTGCCCAAGCACCGGCGCGAAGGGGTGGGCGGGTGTGTGGGCGCATGCGGGGGTGGGCGTGCTGGTGCGAAGGGGTGGGGGAGCGCTCGTGCTGGCGGGCACGTGCGCACTCCCCCACCGCTTCGCACATGCGCCTGAGAGCGCGGGGGGTGCCCCGCCTTCGTCAGAGGCTCAGCCGGTCCGCGGTCCCAAAAAGGTTGGGGACTGCTGTTATAGATTATCAAGTCCAGCCCCTGTCAAGAAGGTATAGTGGGGAATTAAACTCCCAACCTCTGGCTCCACAGCCAGATACCTAAGCTACTGAGCTATCCAGTAGTTTTACTATAGTAAGCATCATAATACTGCAAAGATATACTTTAAAAATTAATCTAGTAATATAAATTCTAGAATTCTATAAGTGAAAACCGTTTTGATAATACAGGTGATGAGATTCATTATCTTAATGAATCCTTCAGTATGCTTATTAAAAGAACTTCACATAGCATAGTAAGTATTTGCAGTTCAAGATGGATTTTTAAATCTGATAATGAAATTATTTGCATTTTGTTGGGTTGTACTTTCTTTGATTCCATTAGCCCAAAGAGAGGAATTTGCAGTTGGTAGCACAATAAATTGTTTCTGCTCAAGCAATAATACCAACTGGTATTATTGAATGTTTTCTTTAGTGAAACAGTTTTAGAAATAAGCTAGATGGCATTTTAGAAAAGTGTAGACACTTTTGTTTTCACTAGTATTGCTGTGTTTGTTTTTAAACTGGTAAGAAGCCACAGCGTAGTATCCTTTTTGGGTCCCACTATGTGAACATTTTGGAAGTTTTTAAAAGAGGGCTTTGAGATTTCAATTTTCTTTCATTCCTTTTAACACTGGACTCTTTCTGTGAAGTACAGTATGACATAATTGTTTCGTTTGAATCCTTAATGCTAGAAGTGATTTAGGAACTTATGTCCCCAAATGAGAGTTGTTTGCGTTCATAAGTATTTTATTCACCTGTTTAAACATTTGGGGTGTATATCGTTTAATTAACTATTAATGGATTGAAATATCAAAATGTGAAGTTAAAGCAATCTAATATCATTCCTTATATGATGTCATATTAGTGGCTTGTTAGCACAAATAGGTATCATGTGTACAAGTATTACAAGTAGTTAAATGGGCTCTGGAATCACTTGTCTTTGCATGAGAATTTGTTTCCACTGCTGTAATATATCTGGGTTTCATTTTTACATCCACACAGCAAATTGCTCATCATTTTTTCTCAAAAGTAGGATTTTTTGAATCTATTGGGACCTCCTCCCAGTTAAGTATGCACAAGATTGCATTGCTCTAAGTGTCACTTGAAATAAGTGGCTCTTAAAGTATTGAACAGTTACTTATACATTTATCTGTTTTCAAATAAGGCTGGCATTTCTGTTCTTTTAGACTGATTATGCCGAATTTCTGTTGTTTACTCCTTGAGAGTAGGCATTCAAATGTTTTTGAACTGAATTAAGATCTTTGTATTTACTCTTGCTGATAATAATGAGATAAAATAAAACAAGCATGTCATCTTCGCCACATTAAGGAACCTGAGAGTGCATGTACCTAGAGTTTCTCAATGCTTTATAGTTCAAAAATCTCCTAAATATGAACAGCTACTTGGAATACCCTGAAAAGGGTGGCCATAAGTCAGAATAGACTTGATAACACATGATTATTTTTGCTGGTTGGATAGCTCAGTGGTTTAGATATCTGGCTGTGGAGTTTGATTCCCCACTGTGCCTCCTGAAAGTAAAGGTAGTCTGTGGGCAAGCTGCACAATCCCAGGACGCCCCCAGAATAAGGGAATGGTAAATCACTTCTGAATATTCTCTACTTGGAAAACCCTGAAAAGGATCACCATAAGTCAGAATTGATGGGACATGATTATTATATATAAAGTCGAACTATTTGGCTAATCCCATGACTGTAGTCTCTAAAACATATTATGTAAAAAGCCAATATCAGCACAAAATTAAATGCAATTTCTTCAAGTTACTTCTGATCCATTCCATCTGTACCCTTTATAATCTGCAAAGAACTAGAAAGTTTTTAAGAGCAAACTTAAGACCTGGCTCTTTAGGCAGGCTTTCCCTCCTGTCATCACCTGATTATTTTTCCCATCTTGAACTATATTATTACTGTTTTTTATTTTATTATATTGTTTTTGTTTTATCTATTATTGTTAGCCGCCCAGAGTAGACTTTGGTCTAGATGGGCGGGGTATAAATTTAATAAATAAATAAATAAATAATAAATAAATAAAGGGACTTGTTTCTTGTGTTTTGCTTTAAAAACACTTGGAAGAAGTGATACTCTCACTGCTTCAGATTATTGGTCCAACTAACCTCATATTGTCAACTCTAGTTGGTGGCAACTTTCCATGAGTCGAGGCAGGATTCTTTCCTAGCTATACTTAGAGATCCTTGGTAGTCTCCCAAACAAGTACTAAGCAGGCTTGATGCTGCTTAACTTCTGAAATATAATGAGAGGAACATCAGGTGAGTTCAGAGTGGTATTTTCAATGAATTCATATGCCATCACAAAGTAGGAAGATCAAAGAATATTCAAGTAAAGTAGGGCTACCTGGATACAGGACAACTTTTCTATGACTGTGAAGAAATTCAATCAGTGCAGCCAACATTCCCTCCAGTTTTCAGCTGTGCTGGGCGAGGCTCCACCCCCACATGCTACTCCCTCTGTTCAGGGTTCCGTTGCGACCAGAATGAAAGGGGCTGGAAACAATTGCTGTGGGTGTGCAGAGGAGGAGGAAAGCTGCGCAGAGCAGGGCAGAGACGTATGCAGTCACACACCTTAGAAGGAACCTTGAGTGCAGCACTTATGTCCATGTAATTTATGCCCTACCACGTGTACAAAAGATGGTCTAGCAAATGGCCAAGTTAACGCTATTGAAGTAGCATGCTTCTGGCCAAAAATAGTCTACTTATCTTAACATTTTAATTTGTTTTTAATTTTAATGGGACAGACCATTGGTGTGTCTTGATCAGTATTACTGTCAGAACCCTGTTGTTACTACATGGAGATATAGCAGTTCAAACCTTGGACCTTCTGCATGGAAGACTAACATTCTACCTTTGAATTGTAGCTCTTCTCACTTGGGAGACATGCAGAGTCTGTCTCCCAACTAGTATGAAGTGAGCCCTACCTTAATGTCAAAAACCTCAGTAAGAGTGATCTGTCTTGTGCTAGACAAGAAAGGAGAGATGTTTGCCAGAAACATTCATAGTTTTTCCTAATGGTTGCATTTGTAGACTCCTTTAGAGCAGCGGTCCCCAACCTTTTTAGCCCCGCGGGTGCAAATGGGCTGTGCGGGGGGGGAGTGCATATGGGGGGGGGAGGTCTCCGCGGCCCGGTCTGGCTCAGGCCACGGACCAGCACCGGGCCGCGGACCGGGGGTTGGGGACCTCTGCTTTAGAGACTAAGATCTGATTCTAGATAGTTGGTTTGCCATAGATAACATGTAACTATGTGTAAATGACTGCCACTGGCAGGTATTTAAGATGCTGAAAATCTGATATTCCTTTAAACATGTCACAGAGGAGTGTCGAGCAGGGATTTCCAATTGCAGTGCTTTAGGGAAGATGTGTGTAGTCTTACATAATGCTTTGCTGTTCTCTGCTGGTTCTTATTTCTGTTGCATCTGAGCAAGAACATTTGAAGAGCTTAGGGTGGAGTGAAACAAGAGTTCTTGGGGGCTTGTGTAGTTAATTATTCCTGATTCCTTGTTTTTCCAAACAGCCTTTATTACAACTTTTCTGCCCCAAAATTCTTCATTTTCCATTCTTGTCCATTCATTCACTCTCTTGTATGTCTAGAACAGGGCTGGGCAACTTGTGCTCCTTTGGATCTTATTGGAATGCAGTACCCATCAGTCCAGCCAGCAGAGCAAATAGTCTGGGGCAGTGGTTCCCAAACATTTTGACCTCGCAGCTCCCTTGATTTACTCACCACTGGCCATGGCTCCCCTTGCTGCTCAGAGGGGCCATCAGGGGTCTCTCTCCCACCAGGGGTAGGATCCTGACACCCCCCCATCCCATCTCCTCCCCCCAAATATCGCTGAGGGCCCATCTCGTTCCAGGTCCTTGCATAAGAAACTCATGAGGCCAGTGGCAAGCACTTCAACCGGGGACCATTGAGATGGGGAAAGGAGAGGCAGGCACACAACTTCCACTTCTGGTTCCTATTTGACATAGAGCTATAAAGGCTATAGAGGAGCTGTTTCTAGAACTATGAACAGCTCCTCTATAGTCTTTATATCTCTGTGTTCCATCCCTTTTCCTGTGGCATCCCTAGATGGAACCACTGCACACAGTTTGGAAACCCCTGGTCTTGAAGCATAGTGGAAGAGTGTTGTGTGCTGTAGAGAAGCACTATCATTCTGTGTGGCTTCGAGCAGAGAAGTCAGACATCAAGGACAAGAATGGTGTAGCAGGGCAAACAACCCATTTTTAGCTGACATCTCCCTTCAAACAAATAGTATTTTCAGGAGCAGACACTGTGTCTCCATCACTCTGCTGCTAGTGAAAGCCAACCCAGTGCCCTGGCAAAAAAGTGTTGTTGTAGAAGTTAGCATGCAGAGGCTAGCCGTTTTGCCACTGTTACATGTTTACAATCTAATAATCTGTATTCCCTGATTTGTTTTCTGTGCATAGTATTTCAGTAATACATGATAGTTTAGTATTGTAAACACCACCACCACTATTACATATTATTCATTGGCCACACAACCAAAGGGGGAGCCAGTCTCTGAGCAAAATGTGACTTATGGGCCACACATGGCCTTGCAGCACCCCTGGGGTTCCCAACACCTCCATGCCCCTAAAAAAAAAATCATTTTTAAAATGCTTGTTTTTTCTTAGAAACTCAACTCATGCCCTATAGAAGTCATAGGGGACCATTTTTCCACATTTTCAGGGCTTCAGCACCCACGGTGCTCACTGTATTGCCTAAGAAAATGTATTTTTTTTAAAAAAATTAATTACTAGAGAGTGTGAAAAGGTTTCTTCAGTTAACAATTTTTTAAATCCAGTTTTTAATTAATAAAACCCCATTGCACTGACCTTTATGAGAAAAAACATTAAAAATAATTTTAAAATTAAACATAATAGCATTTTCAGTCACACTCCTCCCTCTTGGATTGCTGACAAATCAGATAAATAACCTTCAGAGCTTTTCAGGTCATCTACCCTGTCTTGTCATTTCCTTTTGTCCCCAAGATCACTGCTAGTGCCCTGCATAGAAATTCAAATATGTATCCTTCTGTAATATGGGGCATATCTACAATATCCGCTGTTTTCATACGAGTTGTCTCCTATTGATGAAGAGATGAGGAAACCTTTTTTTCAATGATAAAAATGGTAAAAGCTCCCCTTGCACAAAAACCTTCACACCTTGTCTGGAAGTTTCTGACTTAGTGCTTGCAGAAGACGCAAATATGCTGTGAATTAAATCTTATCTAAATCTAAAAGTCAGTTGTTTTCAGTTGACAAAAATTAGTAGATGTTGAAGCTAGTAGTAGGTATTGAAGTTTTCCAGTTCATGTTTTGGATTTGACTAATTTGGCAGCTTCCAAATTGATTATCTAGATCTGACAGGTTTCTGAACTGCTGAATCTGGGTCTGAATGGAATTTTGTGACTGTTACATATATCTTAAGGGTTTTTTTTTACCTATACAAAGCCATACACCGAATAAATCATTGTTACTTGAATAATCACCTTCTATTCCATGAGTCTGTCCGCATTACGCCCACCTCCAGTTTTCCAGCATCACCATGCGATGTATCTGATTCATCACACAAAATTGTGAACGAAGGATTTTTTTAAGTCAAATATGTCTCCACTTAAACTCCGGACTAATTCTTCAGCCTTGAAAAGCAAAAATTCAGCTGCACAGCGTTTTTTAGTCTTTTCATGATGAAAAAAAAGTCAATGTTATTTTAATTTTTTTTTGTACTATTTTTTTATTTTGTAATAGGATTTTTTAAAATCTGAAGTTAGCCAGCTAGTACTACCCTGTTTCCCCGAAAATAAAACAGGGTCTTATATTAATTTTTGCTCCAAAAATACATTGGGGCTTATTTTCAGGGGATGTTTTATTTTTTTTTTTTTCCATGTAAAACAATCATGTCATCTTCTTCTGGAACATTGTCATAACTCCAAACCCCGAATTCCAGCCTGAATTTCTTATGACTCCATTTCCTGTAGAACCACTGGCCCCAATCTCTGATGTCCAGCAATAAAGCTCTCCTTAAATGAGCACTTCTTGTCCATGTAGCCTGCTCGTAGTGCATTGGCAACACAGCTGTCAGTGATTTTATCCCATGAATTCTTCACCCAAGTCACCACCTCTTGCAGTCTAGGCTTCACAAAGTTTCCACGCAGATTTCTCTCCATTCTATTTTCAATGTAGTCATTGATTTACATGTGCAAATGGTCCTTGAATGGCTTGTTTATTGCAATATCAAGAGTCTGGAGATACGCAGTCATGCCTGCCGGAATCATTATTTGATCTATTCTTCTCTGTGCAAGGAAGTTCTTCATGTCTTTAGCTTGGTGAGTGCTGGCTGAATCCCAGACTACCAGACCTCTTTGGCCACCTCGCAAAACAAGTGGCAGCATTAAACCGACCCACTTCCTTATAACTGTTTGTGTACACCAGGCTTTTTCAGTTTCAAGAACATAAATGCCTGAAACACATTTAATCTTATCTTTCTTGCCTTTAGTGACTATTAGAGGTGGGACTTTCTTTCCATCCAGACGAATTGCCAAAATACAGGTAACACGTGCACTTTCGTAACCAGTGGAGGGAACGTAGATTGACAATGCACCCCTATGATCAATTGTCGTTTGAGATCCTTGGCCCATAAACACTGCAGTTTCATCCATAGCAAACATGTTGGAGAGTTGGTATTTAGAAAAGTCAATGCCATCAACAAAGGACGAATGCAAGTGCACGTTTAATAAGTTCAGTATCTTCCAGCTTGAACAGTGTTGTCGATCTTCTTAGAGACAGTTCATATCACTGAAGGAAGCTATCCAGCCGGTGTTGTGATGCTTTGAATTCTTCTGGGGATATTTCTAACTGTGGTGCTCTTGCAAGGGCAAATGGTTGAATGTCAGCCCTGTGCACAACCAAAGCCTTTGCTCTCCTGTCAGCAATCCATCCACCGATTATGTCTTCCAGCTCAGGAAATAATGGTTGTCTACCTGATCCACACTTGCGCTTCTTAGCATTTCCCTTGTCCACCTGTTGACTGAGGTTATCGTACTCTGCTCGCCATTTTCGTACCATTCGGAGATCCAAATTATTCTCTTTGCCGAAAGCCATAAGATTCTTGCCCTATGAGTCTTCCACAATTCCTTTCTTGTACTCAACGGAATAGCTCTTTCTTTTGGCACTCATCTTGTCCGGGGGTCAAAATATTCTTCCTTTTAAATCTATAATTTCATCAAGTGTTAATTGAAGAGTTACGAGACAGGAGTGGCAACAAAAATGATGATACCGTAGTTAAGAATGATGGTTAACACAAAAGCAATGAAAAATTGCAGGTACCAAAATTGAGAAAATGGTTTTTTTATTTCACACGAGTGCATTAAGGAAGGCAAGGAAGAGAGGCGGAAAGGGCACCCACTGTGGGTCAGTCACCCGGCAGGCACCGCGCAAGGTGCCAACACAGTTACAGCTGACGGCTGCTTGCCCGGAAGGGGAAACTGGCAGGTCTCTTCTTCCTCATTGGGAGGGGTGCCCTCCAGGTGCTGCGGCACCCAATTGGCGGCAGACTTCACAAGCTCCACTTATCAGAGCCACACACTCCCTTTCTCTTTCTCCCTGCCTGGCCAAGTCCTCTTTTCAACCCGCGGGAGCGCGCATGAGATCGAGCGCGGGAGCTCCCAGCCTTGTCTTTCTTGTCCTCCCCCCCTCCACGCCTCCCATCCTTCCAATTCCCTGGATGTTCTGATTCTTTTTAACCCTTTCTCAAGCCCTCCCTTCCCGTTCTCCTTCCCCTTCTTTAAACTTACCTGGTGCCACTTCCTCCAGGACTACCGCTGCCTCTGCTGGGAGCACCACGGTGGTGGCTTGAGTTCCTCCAGCGGTGGTGCCTGGGCTGAGGCTCCTGTTGGGGCCGGCGGGCGCTGGGTTCGTTGTGCGGAAAACGGCGTTGGCAACCGCAAGGGGGGGGCGGTGTTGGTGTGGAGGGTGGTGGGGGGCCAAAGCCGGCAAGCCTGGTTGAGGAGAGGGCGGCCGCAGTGGCTGCTTCAACATGGCAATGGCCCTGCTGGCAGCACTGAAGAGGGAGCTTAACGAGAGGAGAGTAAGTCTCTCTCGAGGGCTTGGAGGATCCCAGTGAGTCCCTGGTGGACGGCAGAGTTTCACTTAACTAGGGCTTATTTTTGGGGTAGGGCTTATTTTTGGGAAAACACAGTATTCTGCCTAGAGAATGCCCTGCCCTGGTAGCTCTGCTGACTTGCCTTTCCACTACTAGCTACAGTCATGGCCAAAAATATTGGCACCCTTGCAATTCTGTCAGAAAATGCAACCCTTCTCTCAGAAAATTCTTGCAGTTGCAAATGTTTTCGTACTCACATGTTCATTTCTTTGGTTTGCGTTGGAACAACGCAAAAAAACAGAATAAAAGTCAAATCTGATACAATCCCACACAGAAACCCAAAAATGCACTGGCCAAAATTATTGGCACCCTGACTAAATTGTAAGAAATAATTGCTTTTCAAGCATGTGATGCTCCTTTAATTCGTATTTAGACACACCTGTCACAAGTAAGAGGTGTGGGCAATATAGTAATCACACTTGCAACCAGTTAAGATGGAGAAAAGTTGACTCAGCCTTTGTGTGTGACACAGAGCATGGAGAAAAGAATGAAATGTAAAGAGTTGTCTATTGATTTGAGAAAAAAAAATTGTGGAAAAACATCGACAATCTCAAGGCTACAAGTCCATCTCCAGAGATCTTAATGTTCTTCTGTCCACTGTGCGCAATATCATCAAGAGGTTTACAGCCCACGGCACTGTAGCTAACCTCCCTGAACGTGAACGGAAGAGCAAAATTACTGAAAAATTACAACGAAGGGTTGTTCGAATGGTGGATACAGAACCCAGATTAACTTCCAAACAAATTCAAGCTGATCTGCAGACACAGGGTACAACAGTGTCAGCCTGCACTATCCATCGCCATCTGAATGAAAAGGGACGCTATGGTACGTAGGAGACCCAGGAGGACACCACTGCTGACACAAAGGCATAAAAAAGCAAGACTGGAGTATGCCAAAACTTATGTGAAAAAACCACAATCCTTCTGGGAGAACGTACTGTGGACAGATGAGACAAAAGTAGAGCTTTTTGGTAAAGGACTTCATGGCACTGTTTACAGAAAAAGAAATGAGGCATTCAAAGAAAAGAACACAGTCCCTACAGTCAGACATGGTGGAGGTTCAAAGATGTTTCGAGGTTGCTTTGCTGCTTCTGGCACTGGATGCCTTGACTGTGTGAACGGTATCATGAAATCTGATGATTACCAAAGAATTTTGGGACGCAATGTAGTGGCCAGTGTCAGAAAGCTGCGTCTCCACCAGAGGTCATGGGTCTTCCAGCAGGACAATGACCCTAAACACACTTCAAAAAGCACTCAGAAATGGTTACAAACAAAGCGCTGGAGAGTTCTGAACTGGCCAGCAATGAGTCCAGATCTGAATCCCATAGAACACCTGTGGAGAGATCTCAAAACAGCAGTTGGGAGAAGGCATCCTTCAAATCTGAAGGCCCTGGAGCAGTTTGCGAAAGAAGAGTGGTCCAAAATTCCAGTAGAGAGGTGTAAGAAACTCATTCATGGTTACAGGAAGCAATTGATTTCAGTTATTTTTTCCAAAAGGGGTGCAACCAAATATTAAGTTAAGGGTGCCAATAATTTTGGCCAGTGCATTTTTGGGTTACTGTGTGGGATTGTATCAGATTTGACTTCTCTTCTCTGTTTTTTTGTGTTGTTCCAACGCAAACCAAAGAAATGAACATGTGAGTACAAAAACATTTGCAACTGCAAGAATTTTCTGAGAGAAAGGTTGCATTTTCTGACAGAATTGCAAGGGTGCCAATATTTTTGGCCATGACTGTAAATAGATTTTTATTTGACTGGTTTTTAACAGGTGTTTTTTCACAGATTTTATCTGGTTTTAACTATTTTATCAATTTCCTGTTTTTATATTTTTGTCTGCTGTGTTAAAAGTTTTGTTCTACATTTTTATACGTGCTCCAGTTTACCTAATAATGTGGTTTTAATGACTTTGCATGCTAGCTATATATTTACATGCTGCCTATATAAAAATAATATATTTTAATTTTGTCTGAAAATGCTAGGTCTTCTGTTCCTGTTGAACACTGTGCAGTTTAGAGGCAGTAAATGTAGGGAGGAAAGGTTGGGGAAGAGTTCAGAAATAGTAACTTTGGTAGGTAAACCAGTACTAATAGGAGAATGTTGGGAAATAATAAGAATTGGGAGTAAGGTTTCCACCAAAGATAGTTTGTACAAGTGCCAGTTGTTTATGCAACATTGAAAGCCCATTTTTATTTGATTAATGTGTGATACAGTGGTGAAATGAGTGCTTGATAAAAAATGCACTTTAAACTTTTACTAGAGTTAAATTTTAATATTCTTTTTGTTTATTTGGTTCTGTAAAATTAGACTTCTTGGTCATCGGTAGTTTGTGCTGTTTGTATAGTGGCTAAGTAATTGGTAGTCTTTAGTCTGACAACTACTTTAGCAGATGGTATGTTTCTAGTATGTTGGTTCTTATCTCTTCAGTAGTATACATATGGAAGTGTATGTGCAAGATATTTGTAGAATTTTCCCATAAGATATGTATTGAATTGCATGACATAGCTATATCTACAAGGAAGAGATAATTCACTTCAGGAAGAAATTTTTGAAAACATCAAAGCAATTTAATTTATACTAAAACACTTGCAAACAAGGTTCCCACTAAGCTGGGCACACGTGCGCGCGCGTGACTGCTTCCCTCCACGCAGTTGTCTTCCTCCTCCACGCAGCGATCACGTTAGGTTCCAGTTGCGATGGAACCCAGTGCACAGGGGGGCGGAGTCATGCACGCACGCAGGGGGAAAACCGTGAGAGAGTGAGGCGGAGCCCCACCCAGCGAGGCTGAAAATTAGAGGGTATGTTGCTTGCAAAATTACTTCAGCCATTTTTCAAAAATGTTAGATAATTTGCTAGAGAAAATGATCACTGTTTTTGTGAAAGAATATTAGTGAAAGAGACCTGGAAAAACAGCAGGGTTGTCTAAATCTGTGCTAAAGCATGTTTTCCTTTTTGTCTGTTGTATTAATATTTCCATAAATTTATTCAAAACAGCAAAAACAAAAAAAATTAACACGACTGAAATTATCAGTTTAAAATGTTTGTAAAATGATATTGGTGAAAAAGCTAGGGAAGCTATAGCAATGGAGGTGTAGAGTTATGTGGTCACATGCATGATACATCAAAATACCTCTTTAGAAAGATGGATAGGTTCAGTAAGTTGAGCTACATATGCAGATATTGTACAACTGGTTTATTCTTTCTGCAAACCTGAGAAAGGAGTGAACAAGTGTGGCTATTCCAGTGTCTAGTGTCAAAGCACTTGTGACGGGAATACTTAAAATTTGTTAAACGTTTTAGTATGAATACTGAGAGATTGATTCTATCATGTCTTTGAAAATGTCCAACGTTCTGAGCTCAAAGGCTGAATCCTCAAAGCTAAGTTTTCTTAATTTTGGGGTTAGAAAATTGGGGGGGGGGCATCTTATAAATGGGGGCGTGTTATAAACGGAAAAATACGGTATACATTGGTACTGGCACAACAGCACTCGAATGTTTGCAAAGTGGAGAAAAAGTTGAGTCTATGAGAGGTGCACTGCTGAGCATGCATGCTATAGTGGCATGTTCACATTGTTTAGGGAGGTACTCCCCACTATTCACCAAAATAACAACGTGAGGGAATGGGGATTTTCTTGAGGTTAAATAAAGAAAATCCAGTCCGCCATTCATCATAATGTTCAATTAATTTCACTGATTTTGACTTGTATCTTGTCTTACCCTGTTGACATATGTGCCTTTTTCTGCCATTATTCAATTCTTTTCATGTACCCCTAAATGTTCATATCCCTGGGGGTACACATATCCCAGGTTGTGAATCACTGCTCTAAAGCATAGGAATAATTCTTGTAATTTGCATTTTTACATTAATTTGCAATATATTGTTCAGATTCAGTTTTCTTGGGGGGGGGAACACATATCAGCTGCAAAGGAAGACACTTATTCCAATTTGTATTGCTTTTTTAATGCTAACATCTTAATGTGTTCAAACTACATCCGGCTTATATTCCTTTTGGAGGTCGGTCTTATTTATAGAGGAATGGGCTGGCAGCTGTTGTTTAGTGAACCTAAGTGTGTAATAAAATTAATGAATTTGCCATACTCTTAGGGTGTTCGGTAGTTAGTATTAGATCTGGTATTTGGGGAGCTGATACAAAATATTAGAAAATTAATCTTACGTGCACTGCAACTTAATTTTTAATATGTTAAATGGGTAGATATTTTGATGTAGCTTTACGTTTCACTGCTTGAAGTCTCAGACTCTGCAAAACTAGAATTAGCCCCTGAATCTTACAAAAATTGGCACCTGCAGTATGCTTGCTGTACATGTTCTTGCCTCATAATGAACTTAGATAATTGGTTTTCTTGGTAGGTGGGTGTGCTTAAATGAATGCATACTGTGATGCACATCTTAATAATGTGTGAAAATAAATTGAACCAGTTAATTATATTTTAAAACTTTAAGTACTTTTTTTCTTTTTAGTTTAAGGAAGAAATCTCCAAGCGTTTTAAGGCCCACACTGACCAACTTGTATTGATATTTGCTGGAAAAATTTTAAAAGATCAAGATACGTTGACTCAGCATGGGATCCATGATGGACTTACTGTTCATCTTGTCATCAAAACACAAAACAGGTAGGATGACTGATTTGATCACCTGTCTATTATACATGGTTTCTTCCATTTGTGACAGATCTCCAAATTAAATTGTTTGAACATGCTGTATTCTACTTTCCATTTAAATTTAGTTCAATATAAAGCAGAAAACATTGGTAATGTGTATTTATCTGTACTTTGGGGTTGCTTTGCTTTGTCCTCGTAACTTTTACTGGTTTGCAAGGCTGGTACAGGATAATCTTGATGATCTATGGCATGAAATTCCTGCTGCAAAAACCACAGATCTTCACTATTCATTTTTCTTCCTAGAAACAATGGTGTGCATGTGTATATTTTTATCTCTGCCTTACATCATTTTCACCCAAAAGTGTTGTAGAAGATATCAGGAAGATTTCAGAGAAGTTGCATGCTTTCTCTCTCTTGGAGATGTCAGTCAAATACCCAGGCCTGGATTAGGTTTCTCAGAGAGAGTCTGAAGACCCAAATCACATGAAGATGACAAGAGATTAGATTTTGGACCTTCTTTGACACATCAGATATTAGTGCACCACCAGTCAAGATGGTATCCGCTTAAGAGTTCATACAGAATTCAAATATAAAACTGCTGGTATTGTAGGATATGTTTGCAGCTTGTCCCTAAAAATGATTTCCATACAAAAGAATTTTGTTAGCTAAAACAGTACTGAGCTTTTTAAGATGATTCAGGAAATCACAGGCTAGTTACTGTAATTTCTATTCTTGTTAAATTGAAGGAAAACTTTAGTAAAGCTTGAATTGCTAGGCATGCAGAAGAACAAGACGTGCCAATAAAGAATCATTTGAGGTTTTTTTCCTGAACAGAACCTGTTTCACTGGTCTTTTAGAGTTCCTTGAGAAAAATCAGCAAACATATAGATAAGACATAAACATGAGAATAATCCAGAAAACATTATTTGCTTAGTCTTCCAGATGTTTTAACAGTGAAGAATATATATAATTTTAAGGTGCACCAGTGTGATCTAGAGATTAGAGCAAAGGCATACAGAGAGTGGCCTGTAGATAGCATGTGGGACTGAGATGCAACTCCCAGCACCCCATGCTTTTGCTCCATGTACCCTCTAGGGCAGAGGTCCCCAACCCCCATTCCGTGGCCCGGTGCTGGTCCGTGGCCTTAGCTGGACCAGGCCACGGAGACAGACCTCCCCCCCGCACACACTCCCCCCTGCACAGCCCTTTTGCGCCCGCGTGAGCGCTCCCCCACCCCTTCGTGCATGTGCATGAGTGCCCCCGAGTGCCGCACCACCCTTTGCGCATGAGCGCACACCCCCGCACGAGCGCCCGCCCACTCCTTCACGCATGCGCACGAGCGTGCATGCGCCTGCTCCTTCACGCATGTGCATGAGCGCAAGAGAGAGAGCGCCCGCTCCTTTGCGCACGAGTGCAAGGGGTGCCCTGCCTTCCCCAACCGGTCCATGGGGTTAAAAAGGTTGGGGACCGCTGCTCTACGGCAGCGATGGTGAACCTATGGCACGCATGCCACAGCTGGCACGCAGAGCCCTCTCTGTGGGTACACGAGCCATAAGTCACTAGATCGCTACCCCCGGCAGCCAAACCTGAAGAGGTGGCTGCAGCCGTGGTGGTAGCGCCCCGGCGGGCCAGGATCCGGAGCAGCTGGTGCTGGCAGCGGCAGGCCGGCTGAGCTATAGGCAGTGGCGGGGTTGGGCACGACTGGAGGCGGATCCGGAGTGGGGTCTGGAGGCACTTCTGTGCCCAGGATTCCCCTTTCTGCCGCCGCTTCCACCACCGCCCGCTGGGTTGGGTTTCCCCCCCTTCCCCCCCCCCCCCAATTTGGGCACTCGGGTTCAAAAAGGTTCGCCATCACTGTTCTAGGGGCACATGGGGCAATTTTTATATGTAGTGAAGCCTCCAGAGCATGCTTGTCTTTATACCCTCCCAAAATGTGAAAAGGTTTTTAAAAAACAAATTGCTGCTAGAAGATCCAACTTTCAGTAAAAATAAATTTCAGAGAAAATATTTTAGCTTGTCTGTAAACCCAAAATATAAACAAGTACGATGCCAATGCATTTGCTTCTTCCTTCATATTAGTAAGTTAATGGGCCAGGAAGCTTCCTGTAATGTTCAACTCTTGGATTGTGATTAAATGATTAGTTTGTTAATTTATGAATCCTGTCTTGTTTGGCTATAATTAACTATTTTATTTAAAACGTCTATAGCTCACCCTATATCACTGCGTAGAACTCTGGGCAGGTTGTTTTATGTATAAAACAATTTTAAAACGTAAGATACATAAAACAATTTAAAATCAAACAGGTTAAAATACAGAATTAAAACTACATTTGCAGGTTTGGACATTTTCCTTCCTGGTTTATTGACCTGTTTCCATGAAATGTGAAATGGCAGCTAACAAGGCTTCATATGTGTTAGGATTATGCTTATAGATATCATGTTTTATTAAACCATGATTCTTGGCTTAAAGTAAAAAAAAAGGGAGCCATTGTCATTGTGCTGCATGCACTCCTTGTACTGTATTCCAAGGAGTGCATGCAGCACAATGACACTTCTGTATAAAAAGTGATGTGGCCTTCAGTCCCCAGAAAAGTCAATCACAACTGTGGTTTTGATTATTCTGTTTACTGTGTATTGCTGTGGTATTCTTGTCCTTGTGACATTTTTCTCCCCTTGGCAACAGCTTGTTCACAGTAATCTAAAATATGGCTTAGGTTGTCTGAACCAGGCATTTGAGGTCACATTAAGAATTCATTTTCTTCAGATACATGTTTTTTTGTTTCCTATTAATATATAATAATGACAGTCATACAACTTGGCCTTTTACTTGAAGAAATTAGTCATGTGCTTTTTGTGATTATTAAGTTGACATGTACCGTATTTGCCGGCGTATAAGATGACTGGGCGTATAAAACGACCCCCCAACATTTCCACTCAAAATATAGAGTTTGTTATATACCCTTTCCCCTTGCCTTTGGTAAGGCTCCGAATGGAAAAAGGGGGGGGGGGGGGAAAGAAAGCTTTTTTCCGTTCTGAGCCTTACCGAAGGCAAGGGGAAAGGGCCCGATCTTCAAAAATGGTGCTGGGCTAGCCTCTGCAAGCGCCCCTCGCCGGCTTTGGGGATCCCCCGGGGCTTACCTTGCACCATCCCAGGACTCGCGGGGGTCCCTCCACGCGGCGATGGGCGTTTGCAGAGGTTTGCCCGGCACCATTTTTGAAGTTCCCGCCCTTTCCCCCTGCCTTCGGTAAGCATCGGAAGGTTAAAAAGAAAAAAAAAAAGCCTTTTTACCTTCCAAGGCTTGCCGAAGGCAGGGGGAAAGGGCGGGAACTTCAAAAATGGTGCCGGGCAAATTTCTGCAAACGCCCATCGCCACGCGGTGGGACCCCCGCGAGTCCTGGGATGGTGCAAGGTAAGCCCCGGGGGACCCCCAAAGCCAGCGAGGGGCGCTTGCAGAGGCTAGCCCAGCACCCCTGCGAGTCCTTGGATGGTGCAGGAAAAGCCTCCGAAGTGTTCTGAAGCCGGCGCGCGCGGTTGCGGGGCACCCCCGCCAGTATTCCGATGGTGCAGAGAAAGCCATCGGAACACTGGCGGGGGTGCCCCACAACCGCGTGCGCCGGCTTCAGAGCACTTCGGAGGCTTTTCCTGCACCATTAGAGGACTGGCGGGGGACCTCCAAAGCCGGCGAGGGGCGCTTGCAGAGGCTATCCCAACTGAAGTGCACCCAGCGTATAAGACGACCCCCCCACTTGGAGGCATGTTTTTCAGGGCAAAAAAGTCGTCTTATACGCCGGCAAATACGGTACTTCTAAACAAGCAGGGTGGACTTGATTTAAATCAAATCAGTTTAAGTTGCGATTAAATCACTTTAAAACATTTTATTAAAAATCTGATTTAAATAAAAAAAACTTTTTTTAAATTTTACTTGGATTTTTAAAATAACATACTTACTCACTAGTGATTTAAATCAAATCCACCCTGTAAGCAAATAATGTTGGAACTGCATCTTATGAAAATCGGTGAGCTTGGAAATAAAGTATCTAGAACTAGGACATTAGACTGATAGAGCTTGTTTATGGGAGTTATCATTGCCCACACTGTGAATCATTCAACTGTTGTTTGAAAGGTTACTGAACTGGAATAGCCAGAAGACAGGCTAGCTTATGAATTCAATAAAAACTAGGATTCATTTTGAAACAAAACACACATAAAAGCACTCTGGACTTTGTGGAATTCTCGTCTTTAGTAAAGTCAAATGAAGAGATTCAAGATATAGTCCATTGTTTGTTAAAAGTGTTGCTTACATTAGAAATGAGCCAGAAGAGAGAATCCATCTGGAATGTCCTTCTAAGCAGGCTGAGAAGACAATTGCATTATATTGTGGTGGTTCTGGCACTTGTAATACTAACTTGTAAAACAACAGATAAAGATTAGGCTCATGGTATGACAATTTATCACATATCTGTACCTGTAATTAATTGAAAAGTGTTATCATATTATACGATTACTTTTATATGGCATTGTAGAAAAATCATTTAACTCTGTTGAAAAATGACATTCATAAAAATATACTAGAGCTGGAAAGGGGAATTTAGCTATATAGAAAACAATATAATAAATCATTTAAAAGTAGAGATGGGGAGATTCGTCTTAATCTATGAAGACAAATCTCGCCGACACAAGTGGCTAGCCTGATTACCTCCTACCCCTTGAGCCTACCAGTCAACTTAATGTCCAGTGCATGTGGCTGGCTTCATAGTGCACCAATAGCAGCAGTAGCCCGGATGGCACAGCCGTCTCCCTGCTCACCCGGCAAGGGGGCAGGATGACGAGTCTCCCTGCTTAGCTGCAGAGGGGCCGGGTGAGCAGGGAGGCGGAGCTGTGCCATCCGGGCTACTGCTGTGATTGGTGCACTGATGATGATGCCGGCCATGCATGCTGCACGGTAAGTGGACCAGCAGGTTCTGGGGGCAGGAGGTAATCGGGCCGGCCACCTGAAGATGAAGACAAATCCCCCATCTCTATTTAAAAGTCATTTGGATGTTGGGGAAAGTGTGATTATTCAGTTGCTCTTCCTAACCTTGGGTCCCCAGATGTTCCCAGAAATCCTGGCCAGCACAGCTAGTGGTGAAGGCTTCTGGGAGTTTTTGTCCAAGAACACATCTCATGTCTAGCTGCTAACACAGTACCTTGTTAATCTTTTTCATGTTCTCTTTAACCCAAACAAGTACTTTTCTGCACTGTGCCCAGAGACAAAGGAGAACATATTGGCAACTGGCCTTCCCCAATGCCCCTACTGAAAATATCTCTCTGCATAATGATTAAAATAGTTCCTGGCCCCAACTGCTTTTGCTTTTAGTTTCTTCTACAAAGGGATGTGTGTGTGTAGGGTAGACAACACAAAGGAAATTAAGATACTTAACAGGTGCCAGACACTTTGGTTTATAATGCAGTCTACCCAGTACTGACCCATCAGTCAAAGGCTAGTGCACCACTAGAAGACATTGTTAACACCAGTTTAATGAATTTAGTGTAAAAAAGCTTCACTGTGTAATTTCCTTCTGTGCAGTGCATGGCTGTTAATTTGGAGGGTTTTTATGGTCTCTCAAGTAACTTTGAAAATAGTCTGAAGTAACTTCCAAAGTAGTCTGCCGGAATTCTAATTTTGAAAGAAGAGCCAATACATAGCCTAATGCATAAATGGAGAAATCTAATAGTTATTCAAAGAGTAGTTTCTTAGAAATCGGCTTTCAGAATGTCTTTTAGTGTTCTGTATCTTTGTGCTAAATTATGTTTGTTATAGCAGTTTTTTAAATTTTTATTTTTATTAATTTATGTTGTAGATCACATGACAATTCTGCTCAACAAACAAGTGCTGCAGGGAATACTACTGCCACAACAGCAACTACCAGTAGTACCTCTACAAATACGACAAACACCAGCCCTTTTGGTTTAGGTAAGTTTCCTTGGTATGGCAGCATTTTTAGTGAAGCAGAATTCAGTGTACAGTATTTATCACATTGGATTGCAGCCTATATTTTTCATAAATAATACCAGTTTTAGTGGATCTTCTACTTTCCACTAGAATTGCTTTGAAGATAGTTCCACTAGAAACCTCCTTTGAATCACAATATGAAAAATCAAGTCTGATAGGCCTGGTTCAGACATAGTTTTGTTGTAACGAGCCATGGTTTAGTGACCAAGAAAAACTGTTGTGTCCATGGAGTCTCTCCTGGCCTGGCTCTGCTCTGCTTCTTTCATGCCTAACTTAAATATTATTAAACTCTAGTTTTCTGTTACATCTGAACCATGAAACTCTAGCTGTTCCAAGTATAAAACCAGAGCCTGTTCTTGTTTTATACTTGAATGGAAACTGAGAATGAAGGTAAAAACACACCTTTCAGGTAGCCTGCTATAAGAGCTGAAAGACTATTTGTGGTAGAGAGATGTGTCTGAGTCAGTCTTTTTGAGAAGTCACCCTTCAAAGGAAACCTGTGCTTAAGTTGTGAAGACCAGGGACAAAACAAAGCAAGCTAATTTACAAATTCCAGGAGGTTAGAGAACTTCCAGTTGTGATATTCAAATAATCAGCCCTTAAGGATTTTCCTTGTCTAATGTTGGATTATCTATAACATCTGTTTCTGCTTTGAACCACTGGTAGAGAAACAACTGGAAACTGTAGTTTAAGGAAATTCAGAGAGGAAGAAGTATATGTGCGCAGTGTTTGTGCTCAGTCTAATAAAGTCAGATTTATTAAAAACAGCTACAAAGATGCTACAGCATGTGCCTTTTGAGTAGGCTGCCTTGTTTCTGTTATATGATACAATGGAAGATGAAATTCCTTTGCAGAAAGTTTCCTCTTCCAATCTTTAGACTAGTTCTGTTCAAAGTATTTTTTTAGGTAACATATATTTGGGAAGACTGTTATAAAAACATTGTGTGAATGGTATCAGTGCTATCAGTCTCTCAGTTTTAATCTTCAGCACATCTGGTTGTTTGACAACTTGTGTTCTAAATTATTGACTCTTGATTGAATGTTTCTGTGATGAGGGAAAACGACACACTTGGAGGACTTCATGAGGAAAGTGTTCCCGGCTGCTCTGTGGTACAGTGAAAGGGGCATATGTAGGCTGGGACTATTCACTCAAATGGGAGCTGTTCTAGGAGCATGCCAGAAATAGTTATTCATTTTCTGTTTGTTCCCCCAAAGGTGGCCTTGGAGGTCTTGCAAGCCTGAGTAGCCTTGGACTGAATACCTCAAACTTCTCAGAATTACAGAGTCAAATGCAGCGACAGCTCATGTCCAACCCAGAGATGATGGTTCAGATTATGGAGAATCCCTTTGTTCAAAGCATGCTTTCAAATCCAGATCTAATGAGACAGTTAATGATGGCTAATCCCCAGATGCAGCAGTTGATACAACGAAATCCTGAGATCAGTCATATGCTTAATAATCCAGATATAATGAGACAGGTATGTAACTGGTTTGATCCATAAAATGCGGGCGGGTGTCCGTGTGGGGGCGGGCGGGTGTGCATGTTCCTGTTCCTTCAGCCCTCAAAAATGTTGGAAATATCCAGTGTGGCCCTCACTGTCAAAAGTTTGGAGACCCCTGCTTTAAGGAAACAACCTCCATGAAGTATCTTATTCTGTTTTTCCCCCAATCAAAGGACTATGTAAACAGTTTCACACATCTGGGAAGATGCTGGACTTGTTTTTTTTCTTAACTATTAGCTCCTTTCATAATACATAGCACACTGCCTTTGAAAGGGAGAAGATACTAAGTTTGATATAGAGTGGGGGCCAAAAGAAAGTTTCTAGTAATACACATGTTCCACTTTTCCAAGTACTTAAAGTAGTAGTTTGGATTTAAGAAAATTTGTACTTATAATGTGACTTTGTTCACTTTAGACTTTAGAACTTGCTAGAAATCCTGCAATGATGCAAGAAATGATGAGAAACCAAGACCGTGCCTTGAGCAACCTTGAAAGCATACCTGGTGGTTATAATGCTTTGCGACGCATGTACACAGATATACAAGAGCCAATGCTGAATGCAGCACAAGAACAAGTGAGTACTAATTGTCAGCAGTGCTGAAGAGACGTTTAAATAACTGCTTCAGAGAAGAAATATTATGTTCTGCTTGGCGGTTTTATGCTTTCCCATTTAAATAGGCTAAACTGCATGATATGCTTGGAATGGAGCTGTCACAAAAACCAGCAATCCTGTTTTGAATCTCTTCCTCCCCACGTAAATGCTTACTAGCATTATTCCTCTGGCATTTATAGCCAGTGGCATGGAGCAAGGGTAGGAAACACTTTGCCAGGACGGTATCATGACACAGATAGTCATTCTTGTGCTTAGAGGGAAAGAAATTATCACATAGCTGCTGAGGTTGGTGGGGGAGTAGATTTGTATTATCTCTTAAGAGAAAACTGCTTCAGAAACAAAAAATGTTTGAAAGTTAGTCCTTGGTTGTTGAATACAGGATGTGTGCTGCTGTGTGTTCTTTTTAACTATTTCCTTGAGTTCTCCAAAATGACTACTCATGTTGCTGAGGATTTTGTTTCTGAATATGTGATTTAGCTACTCAAGTGTGTCTTCTGACAGAATGAAGAAGGGGCACAGGACACTTAACTCAAATCAGTTAACCAGATAAAACTTCTAAAAGGAAACAAAATAGAACTTGCATTAGTTCAGAGTATGAGCTAGAGCAGATAATTTGCTGGCTGCTTTTGGTGGCAGGCACTCTTATAGTGATTGTTGTAGTCCTGAGCAAGTAAGTGGGAACTCTTTCATGTACCAAGATCCTCTAAGCATCAGTAAGAGAGAGCATTGAAATCAAGGGCATGGAACTAAACTGCTTGTTAACAAGTGCTCTAAAAGCGCTCCTTTTGGATGAGAATTTTGCTGCTTAACTCTGTTTATTGATTCTCTTGTAGTTTGGAGGGAACCCCTTTGCTTCATTAGTAAGCAATTCAACCTCAGGTGGGGACAGTCAGCCATCTCGCACAGAAAATAGGGACCCTTTACCGAATCCTTGGGCTCCGCAGTCGAATACACAAAGCTCCCCAAGCAGTGGTAGCAACAGTGGAGACAGTGCAGGAAGCAGTAATGTTGGAAGCAGCAGCACTGGAAATACAGGACAGAGTTCGACAATGCCAAATTTGGGACCTGGTCTAGGAGGTAAGTTCACTGTATGCCAATTCTGTTGGCTTGCTTGGAAATACATGACCATAAAGAGGTGTGCTTGTTAGTCCTGTCCAGTTTCTCTTTGGATTGTGGGAGAAGCACAACACAGCACCTTGAACACACCAGTTCTTATGCAATTTTTGGAAGCTAAAACAAGGTTAGGCTTGGTTAATATTTGAATTCCCACAGGGGACCCTGGGGATCTCCAGGTATGGCCAGGAAAAAATTCTGCCTGGAGAGCTGCTGCCAGTTACAGCAGATCATTTTGGGTTAAATGGGTCCACGGTCTGATTCTGTCTAAGGCAGTTTTCTGCATACCTCATCTGTTAAGGCAGGGGTTCCCCAAGTGTGTGCCGTGGCTCCTTGGTGTGCTGCCAAGGCAGCCGGGCGCAACACGGAAGCTTCTCTTTGTTTTTTTTCACCAAGCCAGTAGTGCTGCTGGTCTTCTGGCTCCTTCAGGCTTCTTTGCTTCCTGCTCCGCCCCACACCCCTTGCTGCTCCTCCTGCTCTGCCTCCGCTGCTGCCGCTCAGGGGAGACACGAGTCCAAAAAGTTTGAAAACCACTGTGTTAAGGAATCATTGATTGTGGCTCACCAAAAAAACAGTATGGCATGTTGTGTTTTGTATTAAGGTCCTTTTAAGGGGAAAGGTGGGGTAAAAATAATTTAAATAAACAAATATTACTTTTGTTGTTGAATTGCATATCTTTTTGTTCACTGATAACAAAATGTTGGGAGGAGCGATGCCACATCTCTGAATTGTTAAACATTGTCTCGTCCTTTTTAAAGCTGGTATGTTCAACACACCTGGAATGCAGAGCTTGTTGCAGCAAATAACGGAAAACCCACAGTTGATGCAAAACATGTTGTCTGCTCCATACATGAGAAGCATGATGCAGTCATTGAGCCAGAACCCCGATCTTGCTGCCCAGGTCAGTCCTGAAGTACTTACGGAATTGCCATGTCTTAGTGCTGTTTTCAGCACCTGATGAGGCATCCTAGTTAAGACATCTGTGGAACAACTGCACAGTCTCATTTGAAATGGAGATAGTTGATTGTTAGCTGTAGCTGCAGGTTCTTTCTGCTTGAGGCTTTTTACCTCTGACCAGATCCTTGTAGGGAGTCTTATGAATAGGATAAATACTTAACTAGCCAGATTACTGAACAATCATATACACAAATAGGGTAAACTTGACTCCTCAGAATCCATAAATTGCTCTTATAAATGTCTGAAACCCTGCAGCACAGTCCCTTGTGCTCTAGATTGTGAAATCAGCCGTCTCAGATTCTGAGTCCTTTCTTATATCAAAACAGCTGTGCTTCCTTACAAAGCTGCTAAGAAAATTCAGAAGCCTTGCACCTTGGACAGCATGGCAACCTTTCCTTTGCATTTCAGACCACTTCCTTTTTTTAGCTACATATGCATTGTTGTGGAACCACCTATGGCTATTTGCCATCTTTTTTTTCCCCCCAGTTAGGTAATAGTGCTGAGTCCTATAGAGACTTTTTGGGAATTAAAGAAGTCCCTTAACTGTATGGATTAAGACTTTGATTGCTTGGGGCAAACATAATGAGATGGGGGCATATTTGTAACTTTGCAGATCCTTTATGACAGATACATTTTTGGAGAGTTGGGAAGCCAGCCAGATTTCTAAAGTTTGATGAGAGGGATATGACAGATCTTGTAAATATGCATGATTTTTCAACTCTGTAAAAGAGAGAGGATCACTAGTGGAAGCTGCTCATGACTGGAGGAGAAGGACCTTGTAATTAGCGAGGATTGGCAGCAGTGCTAATAATGAGAGCTCGGATCAGTATGCCTTTTCCATGTAACAATGTGTAATAATTTACATTCCTGTCGTTAACATTGAGTTTCCAGTTTTTGAGTGAAAAAGAAAAGTGTGTGAGAGTAGTGCTTTCATAGAGAGGCTATAAAAATTGAAGTGTGGGGAAAACTGAGGGCCAGGCTACAAGCAATAATATTCAGTTGATTGTCTTGTGAATTATCTAAATTAGCTGGAGTTAACGGGGGTCCG
Source organism: Intellagama lesueurii (assembly GCA_037013535.1). Classification (NCBI taxonomy): domain Eukaryota; kingdom Metazoa; phylum Chordata; class Lepidosauria; order Squamata; family Agamidae; genus Intellagama; species Intellagama lesueurii. Next base: position 73,428,650 of record JBAJHW010000002.1, read on the forward strand.
GCTTTGCAGGGAGACTCGCCTTTCCTCCTTCTGCCAGGAGTGGCTAGCCGACCGGGCGCTCCGGAGTGCTTGGAAGGAAGAGCGCCTGGTCACGTGAGTGGACAGTGGGCCGGACCCTCGTTAACTCCAGCTGTGCGGGGGTATTCATATATGAATATGAATACCCCCATCTTTGCTCTAAATCCTAGATTCTTGATGTGGAGAGGAAGCAGTTCAGGATTCAGGGAGGTTAACTGTGATTCTGACATGGTGATGTTTATCTTCCTCTTGCAGATTGCAGGTATACAGTTGCATGTGGCAGGAGCAAAAAGTTGAAGAGCTTCCTTATCATAGTCTGATCCAATCTCACTCATTCCCCACAAGGACAGGCTATACTAGTTAACATCACGTATGCCTGTCCAAACCTCATGAATGATATAATAGCTGAAATCTTGCTGGACTTCACTTAGTTTAAAGTTTTGTTGTTGTTTAGTCGTTAAGTCGTGTCCGACTCTTTGTGACCCCATGGAAGAGCACGCCAGGCCCTCCTGTCTTCCTTCCACTGTCTCCCGGAGTTTGGTCAAATTCATGTTGGTAGCTTCAATGACACTGTCCAACCATCTCGTCCTCTGTCGTCCCCTTCTCTTCTTGCCTTCACACTTTCCGAACATCAGGGTCTTTTCCAGGGAGTCTTCTCTTCTCATGAGATGGCCAAAGTATTGGAGTCTCAGCTTCAGGATCTGTCCTTCCAGTGAGCACTCAGGGTTGAAGTTATGCCTACCTAAATTCACGGGGAGTTTTGCTTAGGCAGTCCACATCAGACAAAAAACCCAAACCAAAAAACGAGAGAAAAACATTGTTTCACCTTAAAGACTAACCACTATATTTTAATGTGAACTTTTGTGGATCAAGTCTATTTCCTCAAACTTAAGAGTGAGGCGACATTACTGTCATGTTTTATACGTAGCCTCATGACCAGGTGGGGATACTGATAATGGAAAAAGTGACAGTGGTTTGTTAATAACAGAATAGGCTATCAGGCCTAGAATTTGAGCAATCAGTCTACGAGGTAACAATAGCATAGTTGACACAAGCACTATACTGTGGGAATCAATATAGAATTTCACACTTGGTAATGACATAAATCCATGTATCTGATAGTTCAACAAACTGTGCAGCTGTGCCCACGGAATGGCTTCCTGTACAAGTTTTCCACCTATAGTGGAAATTTTGCAATGGCTTATGCAATTTCCAGTTACATAGGCATAACTACCTAGTATGATTTTGACCGTTATGTACTTTGGCTCCAACTCTTGTGAATTTTAGATTTCTAGAAACAGGCCAATACATAAAGATGATATAGCATTCACTGATTTCTCCAAGACATGTGCAAAACATTACTGGAGTTCTCTTCTGTAGCTTTATACCGACAACGTGTTCACTTATTCCTACAGATGATGCTGAATAACCCTTTGTTTGCTGGGAATCCTCAGCTTCAAGAACAAATGAGGCAACAAATTCCAACTTTCCTTCAGCAAGTGAGTGAGAATTGTCTTATAATTGAGCATGCTAACTATATTGGAAATCTCAAGCTTTGGCTAAAAGCTCTTTTGATAGAGCACGTCAATCTTTTTCTGAAGACTGATGATTTGTTACCACCAAACACCCCCCCCCCAAAAAAAAACCCCCGATTGGCTGAAATCCTATTCATCTTCATGTAAACCTGTCAGGAGTTATGCCCAAGCAGTCCGGCTTGTGCAGTTAGATTTTTTTTTTAAAAGAGAAAGGCAGGCAACCAAAGCAAAAGTAGTAGCTGGCTCCTGCAGAACTGATTCTTGGAAGATTTGGCAGCTGAGCCGAGGAGGAAGAAGCATGTTGTCAGGCGCGGGTGTTTAGGTGTGTTCCGATGCATTGTATATGCCTCTAGCAGGAGACCCATGCCGTAGGAGCAGGAGCAGCTGTTGTCCTTGCATTGCCAGTGGATAACTGAGTTTGTGGGCTTTGGATGGCTGCCTAAACGGCTGTGGTGACACCCAAGAACATTGCAATCCCTTCTTCTTATTCTTTGGTAAATTTTGCCAGGAACCCATCCCAGTAAAACAAGTAACAAGTATCATGAAAAGAGTCAAGCAATTGGGTTGCACAGGCTACTGTTCTACATGTCCTGTGCAAGGTATAAGCAAACAACAGACAAAGCTAAAGAATAGTTACCTTAATCTATATAAGTGCTCGTAGCAGCCTCGGTTTGGTTAAGCCTCAGCAGCCTACTTACTTAGTATGTGGATTCTTGTTCCCTGAGAATCCATGTCCCTTGAGGTTACATCTCTCCCCATCTCCTGGAAGACAGAAGACCCTGTTTGGCTTCAGGACATTCTAGTTAAACCCCCAGTGTCCTTTGTTTATTCCACTTCACAGGCTTTTTGATCTAAGCACTTAGTTAATTTACTTAAAAGGGATGTGGTGGCGCTGTGGGTTAAACCGCAGAAGCCTCTGTGCTGCAGGGTCAGAAGACCAGCAGTCGTAAGATCGAATCCACGTGACGGAGTGAGCTCCCGTCGCTTGTCCCAGCTCCTGCCAACCTAGCAGTTCGAAAGCATGCAAATGCAAGTAGATAAATAGGTACCACCTCGGTGGGAAGGTAACGGTGTTCCGTGTCTAGTTGCGCTGGCCACGTGACCACGGAAACTGTCTTCGGACAAAACGCTGGCTCTATGGCTTGGAAATGGGGATGAGCACCGCGCCCTAGAGTCGGACACGACTGGACTAAATGTCAAGGGGAACCTTTACCTTTTAAGGTAGAGGTGAGCTCTTCCTGTGTGTATTTACATGTGAAGGGGGAAAGGGCTGGCTTGCCAATAATTTCCTTCCCTTTCCTGCACCAAATGTCTAAAGTCTGTGGTGCAGCTTTGAACACATAAAACTCAAAGACACTTTGAAATGTGTCCCTGACTGTTTACTGGAAAACTTTCTCAAGTTTGTGACTTTTGATAATGTCTCTGATGTTTTTTATGATATCTCTGGCATCCTGATTGTGGGGTTCCCTCCATATCCTTACAGCCCATTGCATGGCACGCATACACAAGTGCTTTGTGAATAGCACTTCCACCCTGCTGTACTTTCTCCTAGTGTGGCCACAGCTTCACACGGTGCATGCGGAGCTGTGCAACAGGATTTCAGCTATTAATTTCCCTTTCTTACGTTGCTGCTTCCAAGGTGTGGAGTTATTGCATCAACCTAAAGATTTTCTACTGATCTCTAAGAGTATGTTATGATTTGTACAACAAAATAGTTATTTCTCCTACGTGTGCACAGGCTCTCCTCCTGTCTGGTCATCATTCATGTTTAGGTCTGTTGCCTGAGATTTTGACTTTTTATAGAGAATTAAGTCATTAACATAGAATGGTAGAAAATGTGGATGATCTTGCTGTTGAAAGCTAAATAACATCCATTTAGATGTATTGATCTGGGAGACTGCAGTTCTCGATAAAAGACAACTGGATTTTCATGCACAACTGCAAGGGAAATAAACAGGCAACAGGAAGAAAATCTGTGGTGGTTCAAAAGTAACCATTTAAATATATGTGCCCTTGACACGTCATGTTTTTCTCTTGATAGATGCAGAACCCAGATACGCTATCTGCCATGTCAAACCCCAGAGCTATGCAGGCTTTGCTTCAGATTCAGCAAGGTTTGCAGACTCTAGCAACAGAAGCGCCAGGACTTATACCTGGGTGAGAATTAGCAAGTTTATAGTTTGAATGTATTCCCCGCCCCACCCCACCCAGGTTATAGTTTGACTAAATTTGAACACAAGTTGTTAATACATTATTCTCTAATATTAATTCTCATATTATTAATATATATATAATTATCTGTATGTTTTAATGAACAATAATAATGTATAATATAATTATTCTCTATGTGTTAAAAGTAAGTAATCCTTAGTAACAGTATATTTTAAGCTGGGGTGTTCTCTGGGCTGTTTTCTTTATAATTATCTATTTATATTACAAATTTCTATTGATCTTTTTGTATGACAAATTGGGGCCTTAGTGTGTTTGCTGAAATAAAACAATTTGTTTTCTTCTTTGCAGATTTAATGCTGGTATAGCTGGACTGGGAAACACTGGTTTAGGAAGTGCTGGCTTAGGGAACACTGGCATTCCTACAGGAACAACAGTGCCCACTTCTGTCCCAAGTGAAAATGCAAGTCCCCCATCAGGAACGGGTGAATCTGGGCATCAGCAGTTTGTTCAGCAGATGTTGCAGGCACTTGCTGGGGCAAATGCTCAGGTAAAATGGCATTTACTATACTGTGGGTTGTTCTCTGCTATTGTTTTTGAGTTGTGTCAGTGAAATAATATGAAAGCATGTGTCTCATTCTTTACTTGGGAATGGGCTCAAAAGCACTAAGTTGGATGCATGTGTGTAAGAAACAATGGCTGAAATCCTGTTGCACAGCTCTGCACACAAGAGGAATGACTCCTGCTGATTAAAAGCTTCCTTTTGCAGTTTCAGGCTGTGTAAAGCTCATACATAGTGTGATGAAGTCACATACATCATGCAGTCACAAAAGCAGCATCAGCAGCAGTGTGCTGTTGCAATTATGTCATTTCTGTTGTGTAGGTAGACAGAATCCAACAGGATATCAGCCAATAATGCTGTTTGTACGATCACTGTCCTGCATAAAAAGCCTTTTGCTCCAAGCTCAGTTTGCCAGCAGCCTGGAATCTTACTTTACTGAAGAATATACCCTCATTCCTTTGTGTGAGGTGGTTGGGTGTTCCTCCTTCATAGTGTTGCCAAGTATTAAATATGTTTCTGAATCTAAAACCATATCTGAAGTCTGGTAAAGCCTGCTGACTTTTAAAACCTCAGCTGTATGTGTGACTGAAAAGAAATCTAGTTTTTGTTTTGCTAAGAATTATTCATTCTGTGTATGTGTACAGGTTAACATGAAATACTTTTCTCTCGTTTTAGCAACTACAAAATCCAGAAGTCAGATTTCAGCAACAACTGGAGCAGCTCAGTGCAATGGGCTTCTTGAATCGTGAAGCAAACCTACAAGCTCTAATAGCAACAGGAGGTGATATCAATGCAGCCATTGAAAGGCTACTGGGTTCCCAGCCATCATAGCAACATTTCTGAAACTTGAAAAATGTAATTTATTTTTGATAACAGCTCTTAAATCTTTAAAATACCAGCTTTATTTCATTCTGACTCTTGGGAATTGTCTTGTTCTAACTAAACCCAGTCTGATGCATTAAGGTGGAGTGCAGTAGTTTTCTTCAAACAGTGGGAATCATTGCTTTTCACTTGGTTGTTGCATGCATCAAACACTTCCTCATTTTGCATTTATTGTGATTTTTTTTTAAAATAAAATCTGCTTCTACAGTTGGGTGACCAGGTTTTATCTGACCTTCAACTGCCCAGTTTAGTTGCTTCTTAAACATTAGCCTTGATAGTAATTTATGTAGAATACAAATTGAAGAGGAAACTAATTGAAGCTATGATTTGTGGGTACATATTGCTTATTGTGACTTGGCATGTCTCTCTTGCTAGTGAAATGCTGTAAGATTTATACCACTTGATTTAGCTACTATTCTTGCTTGTTAACCTCTATAAAATAAATACATATGGAAACAATTCTTTTCCAAGCAACTTTTTTCATTGCCGTAGTATAAAACATCTCAAAGCCAGAATATATAAAATACTTCCAGTGTAGTAGAATCTTACAGCATCTTTAGCAAGCATCTCTTAGCAGAAGTGCTTTGGCAAATTCTTTTAATATACAAGGATTGCTGACCTGATCTTGACAACTGTACAGAAACCTGTATTGTAACATTGTCTCAATATACACAAGGATTGATTGTAAATTACCTTTATCTTTGTGCCGATTGAAGGAGCGTAACTCTTTGCTCTGAAACTGCTTTTGCCTAAAGCTCTTTGGCTTTATCCCCTTGAGATTCTAACTTGCATTATGATTTGTAATTGGACGCATACTTTCACTGACACTGTCATGTGATATTCTAATTACTTTTAACCACCATGTAAAAATACTGTATATCTTTTGGGTTTTTATTGGTAGTTATTTCTCTTGTGCACAGGTAATAAATGAATTAAACTTCTTTGTGAGCAGCTAGTGTCCAACTCATTTCTGTCCTGATGGCAGTCACATCAGTATACTTAAAGCTGAGAAACTCTTAGTCCAACTTGCTCCTAAAAGTAACTTTCATGAAGGATTCTGTTTGTACAAATTAAACCATAACTGAAGTTTTTGCAACAAAGCTCACCTCCCTTCTAGCTGAAATCTCCCTTTTGTTTTCTCAAGACTATTTGGGATGACTATTGTTGGCAGTCCAGTGTAGACATTTCCTACATTTTGTACAGGCATTTTTAATCTTAGTGTGTTTTCTTTTGAAGTTCTTAAAACATAGTTTCTATACGAAAGGAAAAGAAGCTGACAATCTGTGCCTAAATGTTGCCTTTGCACAGGTGTCAGGGCTAGAATCAAAGTATAAAACGTGAACATATGAGGTATTAGTAGTTGGGAAAGAGGATGATTGGAGAAGGCACTGAGCTCAATTTACCCACTTAATTTTCAGATGCCATCCCTTTTCTTTCTTGTCTAGTTTTTCCACAATTCAGCAAGTAGTTGGATTAAATATCAACTTCCATGAAGATTTCTTACCAGAAGTATACCAGGATTTTAACATGTGCTTTGGGTGTCTCCTCAAAATATACATTGACTATTATATAGACCTTCTGATGAACCAACATTGTGATCACAGCATTTGACTCTTCTGATTTTTTTTTTCCCAGAAGGTGTTTTCTAGAAGCCTTGAATTGCTCTTAATATTCCCTTGAGTTCCAAAAAGGAACTGGGCATCTGCCTTAATTGAGTCTGTTATTAATTATGATCTGCAAAGTATTGGAGGAGAAGAACTTGTGGGTGTCAAGATGCAGCACTACAATTCCCATCATGCCTTACCATTCACCAGGTGGCTAAGGCTAGTTAATATTTAAGTTCAAAGTAATCTGAAGGGTCAAAGGTTCCTGGCTTGGAACTCAAATCATGTTGTTTGCTATGTATGTATTATGTGCTGTCAAGTCGCATCTAACATAACAACCATAGTAGGGTTTTCAAGGTGAGATACAGTATTTATGGAGTGGCTTTTACTTAGTGCCATCCTTCCAGTGAGTTTCCATGGTCCTGTGGGATTCAAACCCTCTTGAGTGTTACTTCATGACCCTTTTCACTAAGTCACACTGGGTGGCAGACATTTGTTTTAGATATGCTTTAGATATAAAATAATTATTATGCTTTAATTCTGATAAATCAATGAGATGTTCAAAAAAAGTAAGCATAGATAATTAATTTTTAGGTTACATAGCTACATTAAGGCACAAGAAATAGGAAATGTTACATTAGAGCACACACTAGTAGTCATGCCTCCAGAGGGCACCCTTTATTTGAACGACAGTGAATGTCTACAGTACTTGGAAAATGTCTCAAGTAACTGGATTTTTGAAGATGTTCTTTCTGAGGTCCTCTGAGGAAGGGAAAGGTAAGGCTAATGTACAGTACTTCGAAAGTAACTATGTGGTTTGTTTCATTTGTAGCACAGCAAACTGCTGTGCACTTTAAGAAGGAAGTGTAGGATGTGTCAAATAAGTGAGAATGTGGTGCATGTGGAAAGTCTGTTTTTGTACATAAGAGCTGTACAACTGGCTGGTAATTGGATTTTGTGACTCAGAATAACTCATTCTGATGCCAGTGCTTACTGGGGATTTTACTGGGATTTTTATTGGTAGTTTGAGGTCAGCACCTCAGGAGCAATGGATAATTCAGTTGGGAACAGAGGAGAATTTGGTGGCAAATTAGAAATTGGCTTTTCTGATGGAATTGCTACATGTTTTGTCTCCTTTTACGATACACTTGAATGGCTACAAACAGCTATTTCTTACAAAGGTTTTGACTTAATGAAGAGGAAGGCAAGTGTCAGTTATTTTCTGTCATCTGCAATTAATGGGGATTAAAACTATAGTTCTAGATTGGTGAATCTAAATACTGAATTTCTGTTAGAGTCTGATTTGGCTGAAGGAATAAAATACTGCTTTCTCCCTTTTAGTTGCATCCATGTAGCCTGCAACACTTTAAAACTTATCAGTTGGTATTTTCAGTATTTTGTATTTCATTTTACAAGAGTAGCAAAATGATGATTTTACGCCTATTATAGGCTAAATGTGTCATACAGGGGCAACACAGATATTTTGACTTGTGCTGTTTCTTTGCAGATGCAATGTTTGGCTTTTGCTGGAGTGCTTGGATGGGATGAAGCACTGAGAAAGCATTAGATACACTCTGCTACTCCACTGCTAAACCCCCAATTCCAGTCCTGTCCCTCAGTTTCTTCCACTCACAACAGACATCCACTCACTCAAGAATAGACTACTGTAACGCTCTCTACGTGGGGCTTCCTTTGAGACTGATGCGGAAGCTCCAGATGGTCCAGAACATGGCGGCCAGGCTATTAATAGGGGTGAAAAGATTTCACCATATTTCCCTCACCTTGGCCACCTTACACTGCCTACCTATCTGCTTCTGCATTGATTTCAAGGTGTTAACCATTACATATAAAGCCCTTAACGGTTTAGGACCTCGATACCTGGCAGAGCGCCTTCTTCCGCCCAGTTCTACCCGTATCACCTGCTCTAGTCAGGCTGGGCAGCTGAGGGGCCTAACGCCAAGAGAGGCCCGGTGGGGGAAAAACTGAAATCGGGCCTTCTCGGCAGTGGCCCCTTGCCTTTAGAACAACTTACCTGTTGAGATCCGCCTGGCTCCCTCGCTGAGGGCCTTCAAGACTAACTTGAAGACATGGCTATACAGGCAGGCCTTCCCTACAGCCATTACCTAGCCTATCTCCCCTTTTCTTCTTTTCTCTCCTTTTTTCCCCCCTCTTTCTTTTTTCCTTTCCCATCTTGGATTAATCTGGATTTTATCTAAGTTTATTTTTATATTATATGTAAACCACCCAGAGTAGACACATTCTAGATGGGCGGTATATAAATCTAATAAATAAATCCTCCCTGCATAAGTCTTCCAACAGTTGTAGTTTGCGATGGGCACAAGGATACAATAGGTGAGCAGAACATTTTGTTCTGTGATGCTGTTCTCAGCCAAAAAAGAATGCAGAAGTTACAGTTCTCAAAGTCGGTGGATTTTCATAGGCCATGAAATTAATGAGCAACACTACATTGCTTGATCAGAAGAAGAAACAGACCAAATACTGCTTGAGATTATTGTATAATTCAGGAAACAACCTGGAGGGAAATATCAATACATGTTTCTAATAAATTCTTCAATTTCAGCTACTATTTCTGAAACAGGCTTTTCCAAACTGATAGTAAGAAAATTTTCTGGCGGTGAAGGAGGTTCAAGACTATCAAACTGAGACTGCAGCAGAGCTGCAGGCATAAAATGGCCCTTTCTTTTTTCTAGACGTTTTGCAATTAAGTCCGCAGGTCCATCTAAGTGGATGAAAAGGATCTTCAGAGGTGCAGGCCTGTCTTCCTCCCGCTGATGAGTCACACTTTGAAAATCAGATTCTCTGGTCTCCAAAATGCATCTGTACATTCTTTTCAGAGCTGAGCAGGCTAAAATTGCATTTTGTCCAGATTCGTGGTCCCTACCAAAAGGGGGGGAAAGTCAGTACACTTCTGTAGGATATTATCTGTATTGTTTTAACTTACTGGGAACTATTAATTGGTCTAAGGACTGTAATAAAAATATGTATATGTGTGTAACTTACTGGGAACTGGCTTGTTTGTGTTAGTGGACTTAACAATATATATAGGCTTTGGTCTTTCTGATTCCTACCACGTTGAAATGCAGATAAATCTCTTAAAACTCAGTAAAGCAGTTATGCTGTAACCTTAATATGGTTCTCCACCGCAAAAAATCTTGAAATGGATGGCCATGTGATTCTGCCATCTGCATTCTTAACTGGTACATACTCACAAGGAAGGCTTTTGATTCCTCTGTACTGTAGTCATGCGTTTATTGTTGATGTGATAGGTTATGGCATAGCTAAAACTTGTGCCTGCTGCTTTTCTAGTAATATGCTCTCACTACCAGGAATTTTGTGTGTATTGAAAATCAAAATACTTCAGCTAGTGTAGTAGGGTGTTTTCAAGAGCCAATTAAAAACTTGGCTCTTTAGGCAGGCCTTCCCTACTGCCAATACTTGATTTTACTTTTCTTGGTTTGAAGTTTATCCTTCCATCTTGATTATAGTATTATTGTAGATTTTAATTGTTGTTTTTATCTGTTTGTAATATTTTGTGAGCCGCCCTGAGTAGACTCTTGTCTAGAAGGGCGGGATAAAAATCCAATAATAAATAAATAAATAAAAAATAGTGTTAATTATTAAAAAATATGCATGACAACTGGGTTGGAGGGGCTATGTGAGGTCGACTAAGATCTGATAATTGGAAATCCTGCTCGGCTTCCCACACCCAGCTGATATTTAACCATCTGTTGCTGACACATTTTTATGCCTCTTTTTCTCTTTAAAACAAAACTTGAGTTTACAAGAATAGTGATTTCCATGCTCAGTAGTTCTTTGGGCACCTGTGTATTGTATTCACAGCAACTGTACATGACTGGCTTCAAGTTCTTTTAATGTGAGTTGTCCATCCTCTTACCTCCTTAATATATCATGGAGGCAGCAAAGCCATGGGATCCTGTCCTAAAAAACAAGACAGACTGACTTAAGCATGTAGTGCAATAACTCAACATTTGCTTGCCAATACCTATTCTTTAGTCTTTGCTCCAAGTATATCATAGCATCTTTTGCTAGCACAAGTCATCTTTATCACAGTCTCATTTTGGATACAAGCACTGAGGGAAACACTGCCTGCCTCTTCCTTTGGCTCTGAAGAGGATGGCAAATTCAATCAAAATGATTGATCAGCTTCCAAGTGTAATCCAATTGCCTGCAGATTTCTTTATAATTGCTTATCATTAAAGCTTCACCTTTCCATCTAGATCATGTTAGACAATTCTAATAACAGCTTGGAAAACTGCTAGATTGGGAAGAATCCTTATTCATTCTCTGCAAAGTACTGTTTCATGAAATGTCTGCAAATCTGCTTCACGAGTTCAACCAGAAAAATCATCATATGCTGCATCTACTGGAACAAACGTTCTAATGCAATATTGCCAGATATCTCCTGGCAAGAGCAGAAAACAGACTTCTTAAACAATTCATGCCTGCGTTCATTCCATTTTTTTATGCTCCACCTTTCTATTTTATTTAGGTATTTATTTGATTTTTATACTGCCCATTCTAGTGGCATGCCACTAGGCATTTGCAGATGTAAACATAAAACAAAATACCCAACCCACAAAAGACTTAAGGTGACTAAGGATTTCCTCAGAAAAGAATCTTAGTTCAACCATGTAAAAAACAACAGTATAATACAAATTTTGTTTGCCATATGTAGTAAAATTGTATAGAAAAAGGGTAGTCATTTATGTACATAAAATATAGTTGCAACAGTGTTAACTGAAGACTAATTTTTGACTGTTGCATCGAATCAGAGGTTGCTGTGAATAGTACAAAGTAGTCTTTGTACTTGATTTCATAGGCTTTGCCTTGACAGGCAATCCATATCCTTATTTTGTGGTTGTAGGTGTATCTCCTCTTAGCTTAAAGCTGCACTGCACTAGTCATAATAAAAAACAAGAACCACTGGGATAAAGTCTTGATGCATGATGCCCACAGCAATGCTGTTGTTTTTTTTAAGTGACACTTGAGTTAGTAATACCAACCCACAAGAGAGGGCAATTTTAAAGCCATTTTTTAATGTGCAGCCCTAGTAGCTTCCAAAAGGTTAAACCAAATCAAGTGTGGTTTATAAAAATGTCTTAGGAAAATTATTTAGTGTCGCTGTTCTTATTTCTTCCAGTTGAACTGTCATCAGTATTATCATACACAAAATTAATTATTGTATCCATTTCCACAGGAACATAGCAAGCTATTATGAGTCAACATTTGTCCATCTTGTCAGCTCTTGACAGGTAGTATTTCTCCAGGGTTACAGACAAGATTTTTTCCCCCTAGTCCTGTCCAGAGCTCCTGGACAGGATTATTTGGTGGTCTCCCAAGGGCTAACCAGGCTTGATCCTGTTTAGCTTCCAAAATCAGAGAAGTGTCATCAGGCTGATATGATAGCATAATACAGCAGCAGCAATCTGGGAGATATAACCAAGTTCTCATGAGAGACAATGTTATTGTGACAGGGATGGGCAACAGCCAACCTGTGACCTGGGTATCTCAACACCCCCAATTGTTTTCTTTGACTTTAAAAGTCCCCTAGTGCCCATTAGGGAGGATGGCGGCAATGTGAAGATGCTTTTGGGCACCTGGACCTGTTTTAGGCTCAGGGAAGCATTTTTTTTTTCAAAACTAGAAGTGATTTCTGGTCATATTCTGCTTTGAAATAAGCCCCTCTCCCAGGCCCAGAATGTGTGCCCGGAAATATAGTGAGATTTGCCCCAAACACCATCATGAGTGCAAAGGGCCTTGAAGACAAAGCAGAAATATTTTCAGTGGTGGTGGTGGGGTGGCCTTCTATGATCTAGAAGGGCATGTGCAGCCCCTGGACTTCAGGACGTTGCTCATCCCTGGGTTCTCCATTCGTCATTATTAATGTGCACACGCCAAAGCAGGGAAGAAGAATCAGGAACCCAGTGAGACCTACTGGGGTTTTCTGGGAGAAAAATCTGCACCATATTCAACAATCATGAAAGGCATGAAGACCAAGCTATCGGGTTTTCTTGATCACATTAAGAACCACAGAGGATCCCCTTGGCACAGTGGTTAAACTGCAGTCAAGGCTCGGCTCACAACCTAAATTCAATCCCAGCAGACTCCAGTACCCAGGCTCAAGGCTGACTCATCGTTCCGTCCGTTAATTAACTTTTTATGATCATCTTAACTAATGAACTAATACTTTAATGAAATCTAATCCCTATGGACATTCTAGTCTAAATCCATCAGTGTACTCCTGTGTTTTAGGTATTCCATATTAGGGGGAGTGTGGTTCTAAATCTAGTTTAATAATTATCATTGATTTATATAAACTTTAAAATTTATTCATCTCAATTGAATAAATTGCCCTTTATTGATATAGAATCTGACCAATTATAGTTATACTACTATACTTTATGAAATTAATTATAATTAAGTGAATTTTATCAACCCAAATCTATCTTGTTGACTATATTTTCTGTTCTACTTGCCCAATTGTTATTATTGTTTAACTGTCACTTTGCATTTTATCTTACATGTCACTTTATAAATTGGAGATTGAAGTCCTGTCACCCCGTGAAGGCAAAATGAATAAAATACAAGTTATTACGGGCAGAGGCAGGTATAGCTTTGGCATTGTAGCAATTAAACCTAAAAGAAAGGGGGAAAATATGTTTGAAGGCTGTCCCTTGTTCTAGCTCTGTCTCCAGTGGCCAGACTTGAGGTAACTCACTCAGCCAACCTTCCACTCTATCCTTGATGTTGTTAAACACCAGATCTGCCTTGAATAAAGCCCAACTTATTCAAGACTTGATCTTGGACAAAGCGGCAGATCTGGCCTGTATTACTGAGTCCTGGGTCAGTGCAGAGGGTGGTGTAGCCCTCTCATTAATTTGCCCACACTGATATTCCATCCAACACCAAGGTAGACTGGAGGGTCAGGGAGGGGGAGTTGCCATTATTTATAAAAACACCTTAGAGGTTGTCAGGCTCTCTACCTTGATGATTGCAAGCCTCAAGGCCCTCCACGTGTTGGTGGGGGCCAGGGATGGATTTGAGATGGTGCTGGTCTAACGTGCTCCCCATGATCCAGCACTCTCCGGAGCTGGTGGGCTTCGTCTCGGCAGCGGCACTGAGGTCCTCCAGGCTCCTTGTCCTGGGGGATTTCAACATCCATGCCAAGATTGAGGCCACAGGTCCAGCTCTTGGGTTCTTGGAAACCATGGTTTCCTTGGACTTGTCCAATTCGTTAACGGTCCCACCCACATGGTGGGCCACATGCAAGACCTGGTGTTCTCAACTGGACAGGGATTCAGTGATCCAAGGGTGACCAGCCTGGTGTCGGTCCCTTTTTCATGGTCGGACCACCACCTGATAAAATGCAACCTCTCAGTGGCACTTCCCCTTCACAGGGACCATGGACCTATTAAGATGGTCTGCCCCTGCAGGCTATTGGATCCAGTTGTTTTCCAAGATGCAATGTGGGGATACCAGCTGATCCAGCTGGCGCTCCTGTCAATATTCTGGTGGATGGATGGTATGCCACCGCCACCAGGGCAGCTGACATGGTTGCTCCCAAATGCCCCCTCCATTGCCAAGCACATCTGGCTTCTTGGTATAACCAACAACTACGGGGGTTGAAGCAAAACAGGAGGAGGCTAGAGAGAATTTGGAGATGGGCCCCAATGGAATCCAATTTAAAAGCTGCAAAAATTGTGTCTAATATCTATTTAGCTAAAGTGAAGGCCACAAGAAGATCCTACTTCGCCTCCCAGATAAGCGAAGCTCAAGACCATCAGGCCAAACATTTTCGTATTGTACATGATTTATCTGGGATTGGTCATGGACAGGCCTCCCAGTAATATCTCCTATGACCAATTTGCAGCCTTCTTTAAACATAAAGTGGAGGCCATCTGCTGGGAACTGGATCTTGCCTCTTTAGCAGTAGATCGAGCCCAGACATCCACTGCACCGTCTTGCCTGGTGAGTTTAACAGTTTCAGCCTGTGACATCAGTCGAGGTCGACAGAGTGCTTGATCGCTGTAGGGCCACCACATCTTCCCTAGACCATTGCCCGGTCTGGCTCTTGAAAGCGGCCAGACCTTTAACAACCGAGTGGGCTATGGCTATAATTAATGGGTCTCTCCTGGAGGGCAGGGTCCCTCTTACCCTCAAGGAGATGCTCATTAAGCTGATTCATAAAAAGCCCCACTTGGTGGCAGACAATATTAACAACTATAGACCCGTCACCAATGTCCCTTTTATCAGCAAGCTAGGGGAGAGAGTAGTGGCTGACCAACTTCAGGCACTTCTGGAGGAAAGCAATGCCCTTGATCCATTCCAGTCAGGGTTTAGGCCACATCATGGCACGGAGACGGCATTGGTTGCCCTGCAAGATGACCTTTTGAGGGAGGCCGATAAGGGCAAAATGTCCTAGATGGTCCTCCTCAACCTATCAGCAGCCTTTGACACTGTCAACCACAGTATCCTCCTGGGGAGGCTCTCTGGGTTGGGGATCGGAGGCCTGGCCTTGGCCTGGCTCTGGTCCTTCCAAGAGGACCATCCTCAGAGAGTACAGCTTGGGGAGATGCTGTCTGCTCCGTGGACTCTCAATTGTGGAGTCCCACAGGGGTCTGTAATCTCCCCGGGGCTATTTAATATCTATATGAGGCCATTGGGGGAGGTCATCAGGAGTTTTGAAGCTAATACTCATACCAATATGAGGATTACACCCAGCCCTATCTCTCCTTCCATCCTTCTGCAGTGGATGCTGTCCCATCCCTTGAGCTGCACCTGGACAAGACGGAAATCCTGTGTGTGGGTGCCCCTAGTGTTTGTGGTCTGGGAGCTTTCCTCTCTTTTTTTGGGGGGGGGGCACTATTTCCACGAAGGATGAAGTTCACAGCTTGGTTGTACTCCTGGACCCAGCACTATCAATGGAATCTCAGATAGCATCTGTGGTCCGCTCTGCCTATTTCCATCTAAGGTGGATTGCCCAGTTGCATCCCTATCTTTTTATTTATTTATTTTATTTAACTTATATGCCACCCACACTACCCAAAGGTCTCTGGGTGGCTTACAACAATTTAAATGAAATAAAAAGATAAAACAATTAAAATACGATTAAAAATACAGTACTCTAAAAATTGCCATCAGGGCCCACAGTTGATATTATCATCTTGACATTTGGTCCCTCACCACACCGGTTCATGAACTGGTAGTCTTGAGATTAGACTACTGTAATGCTCTCTACGTGGGGCTGCCCATGGCGCTGTTATGGAGACTTCAGCAGGTTCAGAGCTTGGTGGCCAGATTATTGAGTGGGTAAAGGAGACATCAACACATTTCCCCCACTCTGGCCGACCTGCACTGGTTACCTGTCTGTTTCTGTGTATAAGGCCCTATAAGGCCCTAAATGGTTTAGGACCTCAATATCTGGCAAGATGCCTCTTTCCGACTAGATCTGCCCATCCTGTAAGATCTTCTCAGGCCAGGCGGTTGAGAGTTTTGACCTCGAGAGAGGCCCAGAAAATAACAACCAGAAATCGGGCTTTCTCGGCAGTTGCTCCGCAACTTTGGAATAGTTTCCCACCCAAAATTCGCTTGGACCCCCTTCACTGGGAACTTTCAAAAGATTACTAAAAACATGGCTGTTTAGACAAGCCTTCCCGGACTCTAGAACATCTTAATACAGTGGTGCTTTTAATAACTATACATTCAACCCTTCACCATGCCTTTATTATTTTATTATTTTAATTATTTTATTTTTGTTACTGTGGCACTTTGTTTTAAGTTGTTAATTGGTTATTCTTGTATTGTTGTTTTATAATGATCGTATTTGTAAACCGCCCAGAGTGGCCTTGGTGGCCAGATGGGTGGTATAAAAATCAATCAAACAAACAAACAAAACAAACAATCAAACAAACCTGCTGAGGTCAGTAAAATGAATTCCCAACTTGCTGGGGGGCAGGTTGTTTGCAAAATTATGTTGTAAACCACTCAGAGAGTGCTCCAAGCACTATGGAGCAGTATACGCAGGAAGTCAAAACAATAACAACACATGGTTACTCTATTTTCAGTTACTTAGTAATTAAAAGAGTTCCCTGGTCTCTGGACTGTATTTAATACCTGGTCATTCAGAGGTATTCCTTCTGCCATTTTCTTTCTATTCTCCTTTGGATGATAGTCGTCACCATCATAGAATTTCCATCCTAGCTAAATAGGAATGATAATGACAGGTTATTTTAACTTGTAATAAACATAAAATGATTACAGCAAATACACATCATCATCATCATACAGCTGCAGGTCTGGAAGGGAGCCTATGGATCATTGAGGCCAGCCCCCGTCAAGGAGGCACAGTGGGGAATCAAACTCCAAACCTCTGGCTCCACAGTCAGATGCCTAAACCACTGAGCTATGGGATCCCAGCATAAAAAAATATTCACAATTTATACAGTTCCTGTCAATCAAGTTCTGCAACTAGGTGGAAGAAATGGCATCTGATGGATATCTTTGTTCTATTTTATCAGTACTTCATTTTACTTACCATATTTTGACTCAGGTGAAATAAACTATAATATTCAAGTTTGGGAGGGAAAACCAACCATACAATGGAAAGTTAGCTTCAGCTGCTGCTCCGGCACAACAGTACCAAATCATCCAAAGACTGGGACAGCGTGGGTGAATGGTTTGGCACTGACGCACCCCTAAAATCTCACGCAAAAGCTAGTAGAGCAATCATACCAGTGATTCCACTGAGCTGTAGCCTGCAGCTATTGAGCTACATAGCCTCAACACATACTTGTAGAACTTACACTAGAGAAAAGGAATACAAAGAATAAATATGCCATACCTTATCTGCTAGTTGTGAGCCCACGGTGGATCTGTAAAATAACACATACAAATTATCTTGGGATAAAAAAAAAATGACAGAAGCAAAAGCTCGAGGTTAAAAAGGTCGTAGAACAAATATACTAAAGTAACTTTCATACTGTATTCTGTTACCTTGTCTGCAACTGCCAGAACAAAATTACGTACATGGTTGGCTGTGCTCTTATGCAGAGCTGAACAGCTGGCAATGAGGAGACATGACAGTGTAATGGTAACAGAAACACAGGTGCAGTTAAAGTGCTGAAAATATTTCCAGTTCCAAAATGAAGAGTTTTTAAGTATTCGAATAGGAGAATTGTCCAAAGACCCTAATGAGACCCTTCACACCACAATTCCACAAAGAAAAAGGCATGACTAATCATGTTTGTGTTAACAGGCTTAGGTGCACCTGACTCTGGAGAGGAGAGGCTGTTAGGAGTGCTCTGTTTTATTTAATACAACCTGAAAACATTGCTGTGTAGTTGGGTAGGGGTAGCCGTAGAAGTTTAGTTAACATGCACATCTCACATGTGCAAAATGTAGATTCATAATGAGCCGGTTCTGTTTGTCTTATGACAAAATTGCCATAGACAGCATTGTCAATTACCTCCTTTACTGTGAACTGTACAGCCAGCCAAAGGGTTAAATTTCTGTCAGCCTCTAACAATTCATGTGAGCCTGAACAATATGGAAATATAGTGAAGGTTTACTATATTATGCTAAATCAGCAATATATAGAATCTCCCTTTTTGCCACAGTGGGGGAGAAATCTAGACAAAAAGAGAGAACATTTGTCATGTTTGTTGGGATTCCTCTATCTAATATGCTGAGCTAGATATACACGTGCTACCAATCTTACTTTCGAACGGTGAAATCTTGTTCTAGGCTTACGTATGTGAATGGCCATATTTTCTGATAACTGGTGGTTTTGAACGGGACTGATCTGAAACATTTTGCTTCCTGAAGTGAAGGACAAGATGGCTCTCTTTTCTGATTCTATGTACAGAAGCTGACTAGGACAGCAGTTCGGTCTAACATTGGCCGTGGGAGGCTCCTCCAACCTGAGACAAACTGTGTGGCAGAAGTGAGCAGCTAAGAAGTCTAGGAGGTACAGCAGGGAGGTTGCCACTGCTACCTCCTAGAATCTGGTTCCTGAGGAGACTGCCTCACTCAGTTACAGCTGGTCCTGGTTCTGAACACCAAGAACAGTTGCCCAGGAGAGGTGCATCCCTCCTTCAAATTATTTCCATATCTTTCAAGAAAGCATCCCCTTCAGATCTTCACAATCAGGGTACTACAGGAAATTGCTACAACGTTCTGTCAACTTTCAGCACTAAACATGTATGACGCAAGTCTTGGTTTCTCACAAGTATACATTTTCCCCCACCTGCCCTCCTACTTCCTGCATTCCTGCTCTTTTTTCAGTCCTTTGAGAAGTACTTGACTAACCAGCCCTGCTTTGAAGCAATCCCAGAGGAAACAACAATTGCTCACATTTAGTGAATAGTTTTATTTTCTAGGAGTGGCTGCTTGTTGGTCAGTGTTATATAGGGAATTATTTACATTTAGTGAATAATCCTAATATAACACTGAGTGTTAACATGCAATTTGAAGAGTACAATTACAGCAAGGAAGCCTATTGAGAAAGATATACTGTCTACTCTGAAGTAATATTTCGTAACACAGTATGGGATTCGTTTTGACATGCCTGTGTGGGTGTTAGAACACACCCACAAGGGTTTGTTCATGTAGCATGGAATTACCTTTTCACATCAGAACATCCCTAACCATACTGGGAGGTAAAAGAAAACTACTTTAATTGTACATGCCAAAAAATATGCAGGTGTATGAATTCATTTGGTAGCATCTGCACGCCCCACTTAGCAATGACTATCCTACAAATAAAATGTTTTTCAGCCTCTTCTAAAGACTTATTTTGCTGGTTTGGGTTGTGATGTTACCAAATATTAACATCAATCATGTGTTTTGTCATGTCGTGCTAAGCAAACCTGCAGGAACACCCAGCTTCCACTTATACATCTATTAACTTCATCCATTCATTAACTCATTAAAACATTCCAGTTTCTAAATGCAGGTGATATTTATAAAGGCATAAATGAAAGGCACATGAGTTCATTTGGTTAAATAACATGGTTCTCCCACTGTTTGCTGCCTCTGGTGGGGGTTATTTTGAGCTCCCTGGGTGTGAGAAAAGCTTGGAACTATCAGGTGCTCTTGGGCCAGCATTGGGGACCTAGTTCTGTTTTCACCTGTAACACTGTTGTCACCAGCAGTGCTGTGATCTTTGCCACAACATGGTGTTCCATTCAAGAGCAATTCCATGATTGAGGCATGGCACTGAAGTTCAGAACTTAAGTACATAAAGTATCAGAGGTCTTTCATTAAGGTCTTCATGTTATATATTTTGAATACAATGTCATACACATATTACTTATCATTGTAAAAGAACATATTCCACACTCCATTTTTTACCAATTTTTCTGGGAAAAAAAGAAAAGAAAAAGGCTTTGGAAAAAAACGGGGGGGGGGGGGATCAGTTCCCCCCCCCCATTTTTCCCAGGCCTTCCCATCTCTACATTGAACAAAGAGAAGGTTTATCTGATTTCTTCAGACAGAAACTTCATATTAAAAACATACAAAAAAAATGAAGCAATGGGTCTGTTGTAGTTGATCTTCTACACATACAAATCTGGAGGCCTCTTGTATAACAACAATGTGCCATCAAGTCAATTTTGACTTATGGTGACCCCTTCCATGGTTTTCTAGGTACAGAGCAATTGTAAGTGGTTTAACACTCCCTTCTGAGGAGGGTGCTCTCGGGCTTGCCCAATGCTATACAGGCTGGCTCTTCTCCCATGAGGCATAATGCGGAATCAAACCCAGAACTTATGGCTCCACAGTCAAGTACCCAACTCAGGGTATGACTACACAGCAGGAACAATGCAAAATGATCCACTGTGAAGTTCCACCCAGGATGTTGCACCCCAAAATTTGCTTTACCAGATCACACAGGAGTCAGTCGAGAGAGCAGAGGAAATAGTCATCTAAGTTTGCAGGAGACACTGCTATCATATAGCTTCCTTAACAAGCTGCAAACAAGGGTTGGCTACCAATTTCCTTTTCTCTGCTGATCTCCTCCTTGTTTGCTTTTTCTCCCCTCTTTGGTTTCCAGCTACCCTAGCACACCAGCACTGGCACCAAGTCTTTGGGGGGGGGGGGAATAAACATTTGGAGACAAAAGGGTGCTTGGTTGAGGACAACTGACACTCCCGCAAATGCTCCTATATTTTGTCTCTCCCCACCTTAAACTAAGAACCTGGGAGAGCCAGCTTCTGATAAAACATTGCATCAGCTCAAGTGATCATACTGCTTGAACTGATACAAATGCATTCAGTTCTCATAAAAAGTAGAAACCCCAGGGCTGGAGGGAAAAAGAACAGGGGTGGTGGTTTCCAGGCCGGTTCACATTGACTTGTATAGTCACGTACTCAATGGAAATAATACAAATCACACCATCCCAGTCCTAGAGCATTCCCTGCATTGGTTATTAATGTGGTTGCACCCTCACCGAGAAAACCATCCAGCTGATCACAAATGTGAGGCAAATTTATGCAAATTGCAGTTTGCTGGAAACTGCTGCTATAGTGCTGTTCCCAAAATAATTGGCATTAAAACACACTTTTGTTGTTGTTGTTTAGTCGTTTAGTCGTGTCCGACTCTTCGTGACCCCATGGACCAGAGCACGCCAGGCCCTCCTGTCTTCCACTGCCTCCCAAAGTTGGGTCAAATACATGTTGGTTGCTTCGATGACACTGTCCAACCATCTCATCCTCTGTCGTCCCCTTCTCCTCTTGCCTTCACACTTTCCCAACATCAGGGTCTTTTCCAGGGAGTCTTCTCTTCTCATGAGATGGCCAAAGTATTGGAGCCTCAGCTTCAGGATCTGTCCTTCCAGTGAACACTCAGGGTTGATTTCCTTCAAAATGGATAGGTTTGTTCTCCTTGCAGTCCAGGGGACTCTCAAGAGTCTCCTCCAGCACAACAATTCAAAAGCATCAATTCTTCGGCGGTCAGCCTTCTTTATGGTCCAGCTCTCACTTCCATACATCACTACTGGAAAAACCATAGCTTTGACTATGCGGACCTTTGTCGGCAAGGTGATGTCTCTGCTTTTTAAGATGCTGTCTAGGTTTCTCATCGCTTTCCTCCCAAGAAGCAGGCGTCTTTTAATTTCGTGGCTGCTGTCACCATCTGCAGTGATCGTGGAGCCCAGGAAGGTAAACTCCGTCACTGCCTCCATATCTTCCCCTTCTATTTGCCAGGAGGTGATGGGGCCCGTGGCCATGATCTTAGTTTTTTTGATGTTGAGCTTCAGACCATTTTTTGCGCTCTCCTCTTTCACTCTCATTAAGAGGTTCTTTAATTCCTCCTCACTTTCTGCCATCAGAGTGGTATCATCTGCATATCTGAGGTTGTTGATATTTCTTCCGGCAATCTTAATTCCGGCTTGGGATTCATCCAGTCCAGCCTTTCGCATGATGTATTCTGCATATAAGTTAAATAAGCAGGGGGACAATATACAGCCTTGTCGTACTCCTTTCCCAATTTTGAACCAATCAGTTGTTCCATATCCAGTTCTAACTGTTGCTTCCTGTCCCACATATAGATTTCTCAGGAGATGGATAAGGTGGTCAGGCACTCCCATTTCTTTAAGAACTTGCCATAGTTTGCTGTGGTCCACACAGTCAAAGGCTTTTGCGTAGTCAATGAAGCAGAAGTAGATGTTTTTCTGGAACTCTCTGGCTTTCTCCATAATCCAGCGCATGTTAGCAATTTGGTCTCTAGTTCCTCTGCCCCTTCGAAATCCATCTTGTACTTCTGGGAGTTCTCGGTCCACATACTGCTGAAGCCTGCCTTGGAGGATTTTGAGCATAACCTTGCTAGCGTGTGAAATGAGTGCAATTGTACGGTAGTTGGAGCATTCTTTGGCACTTCCCTTCTTTGAGATTGGGATGTAGACTGATCTTTTCCAATCCTCTGGCCACTGCTGAGTTTTCCAAACTTGCTGGCATATTGAGTGTAGCACCTTAACAGCATCATCTTTTAAGATTTTAAATAGTTCCACTGGAATGCCATCTCTTCCACTGGCCTTGTTGTTAGCCATGCTTTCTAAGGCCCACTTGACTTCTCTCTCCAGGATGTCTGGCTCAAGGTCAGCAACCACACTATCTGGGTTGTCCGGGACATCCAGATCTTTCTGGTATAATTCCTCTGTGTATTCACAGAGGAATTATACACAGAGGAATTATACACTAAAACACACTTTTAGTGCTTATTATTGTGGCAACAATACAATAGCAGTTCCCAGCAAGCTTTCTAATCATTGCCACTTAGGTGAATTTGCCCT
This sequence comes from Intellagama lesueurii, assembly GCA_037013535.1. Taxonomy (NCBI): domain Eukaryota; kingdom Metazoa; phylum Chordata; class Lepidosauria; order Squamata; family Agamidae; genus Intellagama; species Intellagama lesueurii. The sequence goes on from JBAJHW010000002.1 coordinate 73,451,747, forward strand.
GTCTTTGCAATCAGAAGCCCTGTTCACAAATGTCCCCCTTCATTTGAAGCACAGGGCCAGGCCTTTTTGCTGTAATGTTGCCAGGACACTGGAACACACTGTCATATGAAGTACTTCTGCCTAGCCCCAGGGCAGGGCACCAAAATGTTTGGCGAACAAATATTTTTATTTTTCAATAAGCTTCTGAAGTTTGTTTTACTGCTTCTGCTCTATGTGAATTGTATAATTTTAATTTTCTCTTAGACATTTTTATTTCTTTTGTCACCTTGTGTAAAGGAAAACCAAATCCCAAAGGTGGGAAATTCCACTAGTAACAGCAATTAAAATTTCACACAAGGATGCAAACTTTCACGTTTTTCAATCTGAATTTATGAGACTTTAGTGGGCCCTAGTAAAGACGTTGTCCAACTGTAGATTTTGGTTTAGATTTGTTCTCATGGACCAACACAACTATCTTTGTTGACTTTTGTGCATCTTTTTCTTTTTTTAAAAAAAGCAAGGTATCATTTAAGACGGATAAGAAATACAGAAACAAGAGAATAGGAGCATGGCATGGGCACATACAGAGGTTTTATGTTCTAGGGAAGCTGCTGCCCAAGTCATTATTTCCTGTGCTTGTTCCTTGCTATTGTGGCTGTATCTACATCTACTGAAGTGGCACAGCTATTATCTGTGGCTGAATTCAGTTCTAGGTGGTTTAATTTTTGTTGGCTGGCCTCTGGGAGACGGGACACAACACTGTATGACAGCCTTCAAACAGCCATAGTTTGATATAAATTCTTGTGCACCATTTCTGAATTGGCACTTTGTTCACTTTGACGAACAGTAACCAAGTAGGTTGTTTAACAGCAAGGGAAGAATCTTATATAATTCTTGTTACTTTGTGAATATTAAGAATAGGTACAATATTGTTCTCATACTTTGGGCACATCATGGGAAGGAAAGATTTGCTGGAAAGGACAACAATGCTGGGAAAGGTGGAAGGCAGCAGGAAAAGAGGAAGACCAAACACAAGATGGATTGACTCCCTAAAGGAACCACAGGCTTGAGTTTGCAAGAGCTAAGCAGGACTGTTGAAGACAAGACAGTTTGGAGACTGCTCAGTCATAGGGTCACCATAAATTGGAGGCGACTTGATGGCATATAACAACAAGTAATATGATTATACCAAGAATGTTATGATCAACATGGAGGGAGACATGGGGGAGGGAAAATGGAGGAAAAGCCTAAGATTTATTTTCCCACTATTCACTCATCCAAACCCAAGAAGGTTTTGTGTAAAGCACAAACATTTTAAGGCTCTGGAACTAGGATTCCAAACTGGTATAGTATATAATTGGTGAGGTAGAATGGAGATGGATCTACATTTCCGGCAAATAATCCCATATGGAAGCCCTTCTGGCACTTTGTGAATGTTGTTTTTCAGAGGGAGAGAGATATTGTCAAGGTTTGAAATGTTGTTTGCATAGAGTGTTAAAATAATCAAGGAAGGTATGTTAAAATAATTAGAGAGGATATAGAAAAAATAGCGCTGGAAATGAAAGTGCTTTTAAACTGAGGTTTGAATAATAGTTGACTATAGTCATTTTAAAACAATTAGTCCGCTCTCCAGCCAAGTAAGGTTACTAAACAATAACATTCTGATAGCTGAACTGTTTATGTTACAATTAGTAAATATAGAGATGGTGTTTGCAGATTTTATGGTTTGCATTCTTTAGAATTATAATATTCTGACTTTTCACGTGTCTGGGGGTCTAGATTATTTATGTTACCGGCCTTTGTTTCTTCAGACCTTGCAAAAATTTTCATCATAACAATGATGTTACAAAAGGTACAGGAACAATATAATTTCCTACTGACAAACTGTTCTTGGATCTGCAAGCTTTTGGACCGCTAAGCCCTGGAAAATATATTGTTTACAGACTGAGGAGAAGTGTAAACAATTGAAAGAATTATAAACATAGGAAAATGAGACACATACATGAGCATTCAGGAATTCATCACATCGTTGTAACTACACAACACTTTGCGCACCAGTTATAAAAAAATAAACAATGTAGCAATATAGCAGCTTTATTTCCAAAAGCCAGCAACACAATTGCCATGGATTTTCCTCCATAAATTCAAACTGGTTTGGCTGGGTGAGCATTTAGAATTAAACATTTGTTTGTATTCTTAATATGCTCAGAGGTTAAGAACATTATTTTCTTTTAAGAACTTTGATATTCTGGTATTCTTACTTTTAATAACTTTGATATTTTGGAGAAGTATTCTGTTTTTTAAATGTGCCTTTTGCGCTATAAACCTTTGCATTTTTACAATATAAACTCCTGTAATTTTGAAACATAATTAGAAGACGATTTAATTTCTGCTGAAAACTTTTTTTTTAATGTACTTTTGTTTGCAAGTTTTCATAATTGTAAGAATTCTGGATAGCAATCACACCTGTAGCATCGTAAGTTGTAAGAATGTATTTTTAAGCATCTGTGCCTACAGTTTTCTTCATAGCTGTAAGCATTCTGTATTTCTACAATAACTCTGAAGTATTTTGTTTTTATGGAACACAGAAGCAATGTAGATAAAGCTTGTAGAATTAGAAAAGCGTATGTTGCCTGGCACCCTTGCAACAGTGAAAAGATTTATACAGTACCATGATACTCAGATGAATTTGGATGATTGTCAATGACTGTTTGGTTTCATTCTGAAATTAACCCTTTTTGGGGTAAACGCCAGCTGTGACAAACACAGGCTTCTGATTTTTCCTTGGAAGTCTATAAAGTTTGGTATGGCTCTTGGGAACACATTCAAGGGTTAGAATCCCTGATCTAACATTCTAATTAAAATCTATTCAAAATTGGTTTCCAATCGTTTAATTGGTCAGTCTATTCAAATACCTTTAGGTTTTAAATGGAGTCTTTTCTGTCATCGATGACAAAAAAAATAAAAGGAGGGAAGGGGAGATTTTGATCCACTTGCAAACACGGAATCGTCACGTGATTCTTAAGTTATTTCGCTAGTGACAATTTCCTTCCAGGCATGAACACCGGGTGGGTCGAACCTTATGGCAGTGCGCGCGAAACCCGCACCCGTGTTTCTGCCGCGGGGTTTCCCTTGCGCTGCCCTGTGCAGATTCCCCCCCGCAATACGTGTGAACCCAGCTGCGCGTGACAAGTGCCTGATCTTTTCTACACGCTTCCCCCCCCCCCCCCAACGGTGGGGAAAACATCGGAGTTCCAGCTCTGGAGTCCCTCAAGGTGTAGGAAAAGCTGCCCTTAAAAAAAAAAAAAAACCTCATCGGAAAAACCAGCTCGAGCCAATCGCCTCGACAGGCCAAGCGAGGAACCCCCGGAGGACCCGGATGAAGAGGAGGAGGTGGCGGCGGCAGAGGACGCTGCGTCGTCTGAATGCCACCCTTCCTTTCTAGGGAACGCGCCCCTTCCCCAGGGAAGCCAAGAGACCGAGGGCAGACAAGGAATCCCTCCTCGGGGGCGGCAGAAGGAAGAGCCGTGAAGGAGCCCGCCTGCGCGGATTCCTCACGTGCCTCAGCAGTTCACGTGCCCGACCCCCGCCGCCCGGCCCCTTCACCGGAGCCCCCTCAGGAAGCGATACTTACTTCCCGGAGCCGCTCACTCCCATGACCACCAGCAGCGCCATCCCGAGGAAGTCGGCCGGCGACAGCTCGCCCCTTGCCTGGCTGCGCACCTGCTCTTCTCAGGCCGCCTTTCCTTCCTTCCTGCCTGCTTGCCTTCGCATTCCCCGCCTCTGCCCTCCCTTTGCTTTGCTTTCTCTCGCCCAGGACGGCCCCCCCTCTCTTGCCCGGCTTTTCCTTCCCTTTTGGACCCGAGGAAACGGGGAGGCAGGCAATACGGCTAAAGTCCATCGAACCTTGGGCTCTTCAGGAGTCGGAAGCCGAGCCGAATGACTCACGAGGGCGGGGGGTGGATAGGTGTTATTTAACCAGGGCTTAAGTTTGAGTCAAGAGCTGTCGACGACCTGGGATTTGATGCACTTTTTAATTAAGTGTGTGTGATACCGTGTGACCTTCCCCGAGACACAACCAGCAATTAAGCTCGAATCAGAGGAGATCAGTATCTGCAGGGAGAATGCAGCAATTGGGTGGAAAGGCTGGGTCTGAGTTGGTTTTTCACTGAGCCCACCACCGGTTTTGCTTTTCCCTCTGAGAAGCGGTGGAAGGCAGTATACAGTATGTGCCTGGGGAATTTAGCTTTGTGCCTTCCAAAAGCACATGCAGACAGGCATGCTTGCCCTATTCCAGGACCTCTCTAATTTTTTGGTGCCCTGTATTACATTCACTTTATCCTAGGAAAGACAGTCATCTAATGAGAAATACATGGAGACAATAGGAATCCTAGTTGTACTGAGCAGAGAGCCACGGTTATCCGTTCTCCTTTGGAGAACAAAGGCAAGAGGCTTCCTCTGTCCATTCTCAGATTAAAAATGGAAATGTGCAAAAGAAAAAAAATGACATCAGCAGTCCTAAGAATATCCATGTAGGTTGAAGGAAAATCAACATAGGTCCAAGAAGATAAAGGACAATTTAAGAAATCTGAGAAAATCCTCCCCTCTCCCTCTTCTGTTCATACAAAGACAATAATTTTCTTCTCTGTAAATTGAGTTGCACCCAGTCACCTCTAACAGACCTGGCCCTGCTTCTTGACCCCTGTGCAAGGTTTTACTATAAAATGGAACTAGACAGACACAGGTGTGACTGCCTCACAGTGGTTTTCCACATCTGAACCCTTGCTATGTGGGAAGGTAGAAAAAAGAATTTGTTAGTTAACAAAGATCATTCAAAGGCTGAGTGCTACAGCATAATGGGTAAAATCCTATTGATTAGTGTAGTAAGTCCAACTAGAATCAATGGAATCTATGGAAGAGTTGACTCACCCCACCCCACTGATTCAGTGGGCCTACTCTAGTTGAGACTTAACTATACTAGGCAACAAGATTTCAGCTAACATCTATGATAGAACTAAAGGTTTCAGCCTAGAATTAATTTAGTAACAAAAGCATTAAGGATGCCCAAAGAATCACCAGAGTAGTATGTTTAAAAGACGGAGATACTAAGTTTTAAAGTATTGACTCATTTTTGTACACAAAATGCTACACGCCCTATTGACAAGCATGGGCAACCGTGCCCTCCAGATGTTGGACTGAAACTTCCAGCAGCCTTAGCCAGCATAGCCAATGGTGAGGGATCATGGGAACTGCTGTACAACAACACCTCAAGGACTGTGATCCTGTCCCGTGTCCTTTACCTCTTTCAGCACTTTTGACTCAAAGAAGATTGCTGCACACCAAAATCCTCAAGAAAAACGGGTTTATTATTTAACAAATCTTTTGCTTTATTTATATGCATGCCTTCTGGTTCTGGTTTCAACAATAAGTCATAAGTTTTAACTTTCTCAAACCGTGACAAATCCCCTTTGAATGATAGGGGTGAATAATTCGTAACTCCCTGGCTCCACTTAGGTATGTGGCCCGATACATCAGGTGCATGGTCCATTAACATCATTGCTGGGGGTGGTAAACCAGCCCACCTGCGGCTCCCAAACCTTCTTGCCCAGGTGTTGCCTCAATCTCGGTGGGAAGGGAGTGGCCCCACGGGATCTCCCAGGGTTCTCCATACATCTCCTCTGCTCTCTTCTCTGGGCCTCTCTTTGCTGCCAGGCTTTGTATTCTTTACATTGCTTTCTTTCTTCCATCACCCCTCAATAAGTTGGCTTTCTATACACTTGTCTCTTCCATTCCCTTTCAGCGTACTCCCTAGGAACTCTGAGCTCTACCCACTCTCCAGTCCAAGGATCTTGGACTATCTCTACCAAATCCTCCTCTGGTTCTACTCTCTCCTCCTGTGCCCAACAAGCTTCTTCCTCCTCCTCCTTTGAACTGTCTCCCCCTTTTTTATCACCCTATTTTATATCTCACCCCTTTCCTGCCAAACTGGCGCCCTCTGGTGTTTCTGACTCTGTCTTCAACTGTCCTAACTCTCCCACAATGGTTGTCACTTCATCCTCCGCCTTTCTGCTGGGAGAGACGGACAGTATACTCTGCGGAGAACCCTTGGGGTTACTCCCAGCCTCACAAGGGCCACAGTTGCCCATTCCTGTATGTTGATTTTTAAAAGTATTAATAAAATCCATGGCTGGTCACAGAACATTATTAGGCCCAGCCAAAATGCCAGGAAAAAAAGTTCAAGCTTTTTTTGAGTTCAAGACTTTTGTCAGGCTGGGTGGTACACAGAATTTGAGAATGGGTGATAAACAGGAAACTCCCCAATTAAGGCCAAATGTTTTGATATTCAGGTTTGCAAGTCAGTCCCAAAGTGGAGATTGCAGACTGAATGAATCACTGGTAGCTGTGTGGATATCATGTGTGTGCCATCCACATTTTCTTAGACTGTAACTCCCATAATTCTCCAAGAATTCCCCAAGCAGTATTCTGTGAGTTCCTGCCCACAGACACACATCTACAGACACTGACATGCACATTTTACTCACCAGGAATTAGCTCTTATCTTCCAGACTGTTTCAGGCCTACTTGTACAAAAAGGAAACTCCCAGTGCTTCTTGGGAGGCGTAGATTCTTGAAGGAGGTAGTTTTGCTGCATGTTAGGCTCTGTATAAGAACTACATCTCATATCTGTGGACAGGAACTGCCAGAATTCTGACTGATATTTTTTTAAAAAAACTCCATTGGGTATCCAGTTACAGCTAGCAGTGCATACTGGGATGAAGAATAGGTGGCTATTTCCTTTGGTGAAAACAAAAGGCTATTTTGTGAAAAACAGTAAAGTAAGGATATGTATTCTTGAAGGCTTTCACGGCCGGGATCTGATGGTTGTTGTGGGTTTTTCGGGCTCTTTGGCCATGTTCTGAAGGTTGTTCTTCCTAACGTTTTGCCAGTCTCTGTGGCCGGCATCTTCAGAGGACAGGAGTCAGAACTCTGTCTGTGCTCTGGTGCAGTTTGTTTGGATAGTTGAGTATTTTTAGCTGTGGGATCAGCTTTTGTCCTTTTCAGGAGATGGGTGATTGTGGTGATCAGTGTGTTTTTTGTTGTGGGTGTAGCTTCAACAAAAAAGAAGAAAGTTTAAAACTCAACAAAGCCTGGCTCCCAGCATTGAAAAATACAGTCTACAAAAGGTCAACGAACTCTACCCAGCTACAAGGACCGGTGATCACTGCACACAAAAGACCAGCTAACGAAACCCATCAATCACAGTTACAGATAATCTCTCCCTCTTATCACAACAATACACCCACAACCTGGACCTACAGGATTATCTCATTGATAATTTGTTTACTGTAATTCTAAATCACCTTTCAGCTAAAAGGGTTCCCCAAATAGGAAAAAAAATTTAGATCTGAAAAATTATCCCAAAGTTAACAAGGCATGCATCAAAAGCAAGGATAATTTGTTTAATCTAATCTTTGAACTCACTCTGAATGGTTAGGGCTCAGGTGGCCCTCTGCTCACTTGATGTGGTGTGCTCACATCCAGTAATATCCTATTATTATGTTGTTCAGCATCTAATAAGATGCATAGTGACTGGTGTCTTTTTGCATAAAGATACCATGAACCCTTAGACCAGACCTTGCCATGAACAAATCCCATTTGCTCCACAAGAACCATGTAAGAAAGAAAGAAAGAAAGAAATCATGTGGGCTTTCAGTTATTTGTGATCTTCAGTTTTTCTGCATGAGGACAAGCATTGTCCAATGAAGGCAAATCTTGGAATTTGCTTCAGACCTGTTTCCAGCCAGAAATATTACCCATCGTGCTAAATGTCTCATTTTGCACTAGCTAAGCAGATGTCCCACAAAAGAGTATGTTTAGTTATTTCATGACATTTATTTTGAACTCAACATGGTGGAAAACAAATAGATTGCATGCTAACTAATAAATGCACAGTAGGACTACCTTGGCTCATTATTCTGAACATCTTTAGAGTAACTGAGGAAAGAAAGAGGGTCTGTGCTTTTTATAGCCATGCATTACAGCTATTTTTCTAGATATCTCCTCCTGTCGTCTCTCCACAGTCACTGCTTTATCAATACGCTTTGCCTTGTAGTGCTTCAAGAAGTAAAAACCACAAAAATGCCTGTGGCATAGCGCGAAAGGGAACCTAAGCATTTCTTTTCATCTCAGCTGCTCCTGAGACCAACTTGCTGCTCATTATTGAGTGAGTTTCTAGCAATTTTGGAGCTTATCTGAATTGTATGAGTTAAATCTCAGGAGCTGTACTATGAATAAGATCTTACTAAGGTGTAAAGATGTGTTGCTCATGGCAGTTTCCATCCATCCAGATTTAATGTGTCAGAATTAAGAGGCAATATGAAGATAGAAAAAAAAACCACACAATTAACTTCACCAGAATTATTCCATTAGTCATTTGTTTATTGCAACTAGAGACCACTTATCAGTTCCTTCCCCAAACAAATACCATTGTAAAAACTGAAAATAATTCATATCTAAAAACTTGACCCAACACAGCAAAAAAAGAGAGCCAGGTTTCCGACCAGTTCCAAAACAAAAGAACAGAAATGTGTCTCATAGGTCTCTAAGGTGGGTTTTAATCTGATGCACTGGTGGCTTGAGATAGTGGGAGAGAAAGACATAAATGGAAGGCCCCCGGTTTGAGATAATTGGTCTGAAGTATGAAGGTTCCAAAGGACAGGAGCCACAGTGCAAAAAAGGTCTTCTGTCATCCCTGTGCATATTTATACTGGACTTCACTTTATTAGTTACTATCATCCAGTCCATCACTGACTTCTGCTATGGGGCAATCCAAATGAGAATAAGTGAAGTCCAGTATTGATTATTTATGGGAGGAAGTGCTATTATTAGGGCTATGTGAACACCATCTGATACAATTTATGTCCAAATATTTGCCATATCCTGAACTGTTTTGGAGATTGCCTGAACCAATTTGTTCTTGGGTTTATTTGTATGTATTGTATATTTCAGGATTGGGAGGGGAAAAACAGAAAATGTGAAAAATAAAAGGCTAAGACTTGGAATGGGGCATCATGCTACTCCATCAATTTGGGAATGTGGCAGACTTTTAGTTTGTATGGAAAGCTCCTACGAGCTTTGCTCCCTGCCTTCTGCCGTTCCTTTCTTCCTTCCTCCTGTGGAAGTCATGCCCATGGAAAATATGTGTTGGGGATGTTTCTCCTCAGTGTCCTCAACCAGTAGCTTGGCTCACCCAAATGTGCCCACTCACTGCCTTGTCCAAATCAGAGCACTGCATGTTTGGCACCCACCCACTCTGGAATATACTCACAGCAAGAAAAAAAAATAGTGTGGTGTGTGTGTGTGTGGGGGGGGAAAGCTGACATTAAAGAAGTCAAAGGAAGTAGAAAATGGTATGAAGTTGGTCCCTAGGACTACTTTGACCTATTCATTCAAAACTTGCATAAGTAAGTTAGTCATCTATCCTGCATTCACACACACATTGAATCACACGTCCAATGAAGACTTAGCATAGTCATCTGAAAGTGAAGGCACTCTGAGTAAGTGAGGTGCAATCCTTCCTTTGGCATGCCTGAATGCAAAACAGCCCACTTCAGTGGATGGGGAATAAGTACAGTCCTGTAAAAGCAATCTGAGCCTTCCCCAGGGCTCAGCGACTGGAGTTGGCTTTCACTAGGACTTCAGTTTTCAATCTCCTTTTGCTTTAGTACTTCCTTCTCTTGTTATAGCAACCAGTACCAGATATTTTTGTTTGAATCTCACCATTTTAACTACCCACCCACCCATGGCAGGATAAACTTCAGTAATTTGTTGGGTTCCCCCCAAACCATCTTGAACACCAATGGGGACTTGAAAACTGTCCTATATCTCTTCCAGTATGGTACAAATATATCTGCTTTCCCTGTGTGGGGTACTTTCCCCCCACAAAGCTGGTGGACATGTATAATTAGTATTTGTTTCCAACTGGTATCCTATACATAGGAGTCAGCTTCAGTGAGACTTATTACTGATAAAACATTCAGAGAATTTCTCTGTAACTATGTAAATTTCTCCATATATAAATCTCTGTCTTCATATCTTTCGTCCACATCAGAATGTTCTGGAAATATATTCCTCAGTCTTGTGGGAAACAGATGCAATACTTTGAAGAAGGAAAAACTTTTCTCTCGGGCAGTGTTTAATGAGCATGTCAGCTGCTTAACACCAACTTAGTGCCACTGCTGTTAATTAAACTTTAATATGAAAAATAGAAGAAATTATGGAATGCACAACTAGTAGAGTTTACACCAAAATAACTTTATGATTTTTGTTTCTGAGATTCTGTTTTTTAAAATTTTCAACTTCATCTCCATTAAGGCTCAGTAACAAATTCATTTTATCTTTTCATCTTCTGTTTTAAAAGTCAAGATTTAATCTTATGTAAATTCCAATATTAATTGGAATAAGAATCACTTTTAAAAAATAATTTGTGTCTGGTATGCAATTATATATCTTGGTGGGTTAAGAAAACTTTAGTATAATGAAATAAACTCCTAAAGTGTTGTTTTTAAATGGTTATGTGTAGAAATCAAGACATTTGGAGTGGTAGTGTTTTTCCCCCCTCAAACACACACATACACACATTTTTCCTAAACCCTTGCATTGACATACTGTCTTTTCCTGTTATCATGACATTTCTCTTCATCACACTGCATAGGTGTAATGGTCATCACTTTTGTATGCCCCCCTGACTCTCTAATTTCCATATGTATCAGAGTCAAACTATACAATACAGTTAGCCCATAATCAGAAGTGGAAATCCCTTAAGAGATAAATGTTGTTTATGTTATGTGAATTTTGCTTGCAGAAGGGTAATAAAAAGCTTCCTACTTCTGTCCTGCAGCTTTCCCCGCTCTTTTGTAATCTCTTTCATAGTTCCGAAGTTGCAGTAGCCATGGGATGCATGGGGCAAGTTTTTAATTATTGAAAATCACCATGCCAGATGAGGTTATCAGCAGAAGTAGATTTTTTGGAAAATCTGTCCTGTTGCTTCCTTGGGCAAATCTTTGGATCTGAGTCCTGAGTTCAAGTCTTTTGTACCAAGTTCCAAGTCCAGGTCTTTGGTACCAAGTCCTAAGCTCCAAGCTCCAAGTCCATATTAAAAACAAGCTTTTTTCCCCAGAAAAAAAGGGAGGGTGGGTTCCAAGTTGCGAGTCGAGTCCAAGTCATAAAAAAAATGAGTTCGAGTCAAGTCACCAGTGTGACTTAAGTCTGACTTGACAGCAAGTCCCGTGACTCAAGTCCCCATCCCTGATAAACATACACAGATGTCTTTATTCTGATATTTATCTTCTACACATTTTCTTTATCAACATATTATTGGCAACTGAATCATACAGCTCATGTTCTGCTCTCTTGCTGAATTAGATTATCTGGATACAGAAGAAAATGTATTTAGGCTGTGACAACAGCCTCACCTTTCTACACCATGAAAGTTAATTTCCCTTTAGTCCCCTGTCTACTGTGCTTGCTTGGTGCCATTTTAAAGTAATTCACAACAAACAGCTCATTAAGTAAGAGAAATGTAACACAGTGTAGCCTCTTCTCAAATACATATAAACAGTTGGAAAAATGAAATATTTTACATTCATATGCCAAAATATTGCACTAAAGGAATGGATGGCTAACTTTGGTTAGATGCATCATCAGTATATTTAATTCCATATTTAATTCATAAAGAAAACATTGACAAGATAAATATGTAAATATGACATGTGAAATGTGGAACTACTAGATATTAAGCTTTTGTTTGCATTCATTTTGTTCTATACACTCCCAGAACATCACATTAATTCTAATTCAACCAATTGTTTCCAGCCATGCATCATCATGACCCTTTTACTTTTAGTAATATACAAATGTCTAGCACTACTTTCCCATCATTGCATAATTTTGATGGAAATCATATGCAGAATGTCTGTCATCCTTAGACATCTTAAAGAGGTGCAAACCCCATTCCATTAAAATGATCCTGGCAGTGGTGGTTTTTGGAAATTCAAGACTTCCCCACATCCCACAGCCACCAATGCCTTCCCCATAACAAGAGGATCCCAAAAGACCCTTCCAAATTTTGGTGGGGGGGGTAGGGGGATGAAAAAAATTTCATTTAATTTCTGAAAAACTGTCACAGTTGATGGCTGTTAAAGCAACAGAAGTTCAGTCATTAGGTTTTTCAATGTACTTTGTTAAAAATTACACTGTAAGTCACTTTGGGTCCCAATTCAGAAACAAAGGCAGGATATAAACCAAACTGAATGAATAAATAAATAAGTAAATTGTTGCGATAAATCTGTATTCTACTTCAATTGCTTCTGTGTCCCAGCAATGATACTTACTGAGAACTACTGGTATGTAACTCATTTGGCTTTGATTATCTTTTTCTGCTTCTGTACAGCTGGTTTGCTGTTTTTTCATAAATGGAGAATTATGCAAAATCTAATATGCTTCCAGCTCTCTGTAGTGTAACAGGACTTTCTTCTCATTATGTACTGTCCTATGTAGTCCCCCAAATCATGCTTCAGAGTGTTTTGCAGCCCCATCCCAGAGCAGGTTGTGAAGAGACTGGAGGCAACAGGAACTTGTCTTTCTCTTGGTTCTTCCCACTGAAACATTTCAGTCAGACGACCGCCACCATGGAATCTTGTCCAATGTATCCTAGTCTAACAAATAGTTTTTGAGTTGCTTAAGAATACATTATTTATGTGGTATAAAAATTAAAAATAAATGAAAATCCAGAATTAACTGAAGGATCCAAATCCAACATAAATTATGCCATTATAAGTTAAAATAAATTAGTCACATGCATAGCTGAAACAAATAAAAAAATAGGCAGTAATCATCATCTACAGACACTGATTTTTTAAAATGATGTTAACTTGATTGTTGATGGAAAATCTATGCAAATGAAAACATCTGTTGCTAAAAAGACATTAAAGGTGCCAGCTAAGCCTGTCTGATAGCTGGCTGGATAGCTGAGTGAGTTAGGTATCTGGCTGCAGAGCCAGAGGTTGGGAATTCAATTCCCCACTGTGCTTTCAGGGAGAAGAGCCAGCCTGTGTGGTCTTGTGCAGGCTGCACAGTTGTAGGATGCCCCCAGAAGAAGGGAATGGTAAACCACTTCAGAGTACTGTACTGTCTACCAAAAAATTTTTTTTAGTCAGAATTGACTTGATGGCACATGATTCAGAAGGATTGTGTCCTCTGTTTAAGAGGGATGGGAGTGTCCTGATAAATGTAAAGAGCAATAAGTAGAGCTGTGAGTATGGGAAGGTCTTTCTGTTTGGTAACTTTTAAAAGAGCACAGCACAGGAATAAAAGTCAGACCTCAGGGAGCAAGTGACCAGGGATAGCTAACTGGAGTTCGATGAGGGAGGCCAATGGGGAGGCCTCTAACACTATTTTTCGTTTCTGGAAATAGTTATATATTAGTGGACTTTTCCAGCATCCTTCAAGATTGCATCCGAGAGTACTAAAGGAACTGGCTGAAGAACTCTCAGATCCACCATCTATTATTTTCTTGAAATCATGCGAGGATGGGTGAAGTGCTGGATGACTAAAGGAGGGTCAACATTGTCCCTATTGTCAAAAAGAAGGAACATGGGAACTACTGACCAGTCAGCTTGACATCAGTCCTAGGGAAAATTCTCTAGCAGATTATAAGCGGTCACTCTGAAAACACGTTGAAAACAATGTAATAGTAACTACAAACCAACACAGATTTGTTACTAACAAATCCTGCCAAACTAATCTTATCTCATTTTTTGATCAGGTAGCCTCCCCGGTAGACAGGGGGAATGCTGTAGACATAATATATCTTGACTTCAGCAAAGCCTTAGACAAAGTGCCCCATGATATTCTGATTAGCAAGCTAATTAGGTGTGAGCTGGGTAGAAAAAACTATCATGGATACATAGTTACTTACAGTAATAATACTCAAAGAGTGCTTATCAATGGCTCCTTCTCTAACTGGGCAGAGGTAACAAGTGGAATATCACAAAGCTCAGTCTTGGGCCCAGTACTCTTCAACATTTTTGTTTATGACTTGGATCACAGGGTGCAGGGAATGCTGATCAGATTTGTGGATGACACAAAATTGGGTGGAATAACTAATACAGAAACAAAAATCAAAAAAGATCATGGTAGGCTCAAGTACTGGGTTGAAAATAACAGAATTAAAGAGGCTTCTGCAGTTTAACCTGCAGTGCCACCACGTCCCCTACCTAACAGAAATATAGTCTCCAAACCCTATGAAGTACTAGTTTCCCTCTATTCGGCACTAGTTAGGCCTCATCTTGAGGACTGTGTCTAGTTCTGGATACCACACTTTAAGAAGCATGTTGACAAACTGCAAAAAGTTCAGAGGGGGGCAACAAGGATGATCAGGGGACTGGAAACCAAGCTCTTTGAGGAAAGAATGAAAGAACTGGGCATGGTTAGACTTGAGAAAAGAAGACTTAGGGGAGATGGGATAGCACTTTTTCAAATACTTGAAAGACTGTCATACAGAGGAGGGCCAGGATCTGTTCTCATCATCCCAGAGTGCAGGACACGTAATAATGGGCTCAAGTTACAGGAAGCCAGATTTTGGTCAAATATCAGAAAAAAACTTCCTATTAAAGCACTACAACAATGGACCTAGTTTCCTTGGGAGGTGGTGAGTGCTCCAGTGCTGGAGGCATTCAAAAGAAAATTAGACAACCATCTGTCAGATGTACTTCAATTTGGATTCCTGCATTGAGCAGGCACTTGGACTTGATGGCTTTATAGACACCTTCCAACTCCATTATCCTATGATTATTATTAAGCTTGTCTGAGGAGATCATTCTACAAATGAAGAAGTACCATCAATAAGATTGTTGGGAGATGTTCCTGATAATCATTGAAGGGATTTACATCTTGGTTGCCGATCTTTTAGTGTACCTTCTTGGCAATATTATACAGTTTTGAATAATGTGACAAAGTAGCATTATAACTATGATAGCATTTGAATTATCATAATAACATATCTACTGGTGAAATTACCAACAATTTTGTGATTTTGGCATCCGAAAGTATGAGTCCGATAATGCACTGAGTCATTGCAAATACATTCTTGCCCCGACTAAAACATAAGTAAACAGTAAACACACATACATACAATAAAAATATGAGCAAACTCAGGGTATGTTTTTGTCTGAAAGAGAGGGAAGAAAGTTGCATGGCCATGTGGATGGAAAAAGAATCTCATATAAGGCTATAAGCAAAATGAAAGGGCAAGAATGCCCAATTGAAGCTCTGTCATGGCAATAGCTTATTTCTATTCATACATCTTACAAATTATGGTGATATATGCATTAAATAGTGAATGTACAATACAATATTAATGGAGACAAGACCATGAAACTGCTCCTTTCATGGGAAAGGAATCACCTGACAGATCTCACATTCTTCTCTCTATTCAGAAAGTAGTGGAAAAGCAGAAAATTTAAGGCTGGTGGCCCATATCTGGCCCTCAGGGACAATTTTTTCAGCCTTGCACACAATCCAGTGAGTCTGATTGTTTTTAGAGGAAAAGCCTTAAAACCCTAAATTGCCCCCTCTTTTTTACTTAATGCAATTAACTCTTGCATATGACTGTAGTAATATATATCATAACCAGCACCACGTAAAACATTTACATAGGAAGAGATAATTATCCTTTCTACTCTTCTCAGCTCTTGTTTTCTATTCATCATGCTATGTTTAGGCCTTGATTCATTAACTTTACGTAGTACATATACTTTTCCCTTATTCATTGTTATTTATGATAGTGTTTTCTGCATGTAACATGTGGGAGAAATGCACTAAACTAAGTTCTATTCCTTTTTTATTATTATTATTACATTATTTGCTCTTTCTCTTACAGGTTGGAAAAGTAATAGCTGGGTATTCACAAAAGGAATACTTCTGTGACCCTGTTCTCTCAGGCATGATTTGGGTGCCAAGAAAAGCTCCAAGGAGCTACTATTATCAAGATTTACATCCTCCACTTGGCAGAATAGGACATTTTTAGGAACTGGGAAACGCCTGCCCCTGACAGCTGCCAAAGCTACTGTGCATGATTTCTGTCCAGATGTTACTCGAGTGCATAGAGCAATGGGAGATGGCTGGGAGTGGGCAAGAAAAGAGGAGGTGATGAAGAAAATAATTAGGATGCCAAGGGAAAACAGTGACAGAAAATTTTAAGTGCATGTTATTTAAAATATTTAAGTACTATCCATAAATTCCCAGTTCCCAAGCCACTTAACAATAGAATAATAACAGTAAAAGACAATGTTAAAACAATCACATCAAGAGTGGAAAAAAATACATTGAAAATTAAAACCCTGTGAATTTAACAAGGTGTCAGAAAGAATAAGAAAATGTGCAAAGGTGAAACAAACAATGCTCAAATTATAGCAAGAAAGATGGACTTTAAAGGAGGTTTAATGAAATCCACAAGCTCCACTCACTGGCCTCACCCATTTAAGCCAGATATTGGTCCATAAATTGGGTCCTCTTAAAACAATGGCTAAGGAAGATGTTGCAATTCACAAAGGACCAGTCCCCCCCTTACCTAGTGAGCAAGGAAAAGAAAGGGGAAAAGGTAAAGGAAGAGAGTGAAGGTTCTTGCAAATGACAGGCTGACAAAGGAATGCTAGGTAGAGAAATGGAGTGCAGAAGAGAAAACAAATAAGGGAATGGAAAGATGAGTGGCATCTGTGGAGGAGACATTGAAAGAATCAGTGTTCCTACAACTCCTAGAACTAACAATTAAAAGGCATTGTGCAGCTCTTCCATCTTTCCTTAATAGATTTGTTGTAGTAAGAAAAAGGATGGAAGAAGTGGTGGAGAAATATTGGAGGATTGCAAATGGAAGACACTGATGTCTGGACCATCCCCCGACTCAATGAGGAAGGTGATTGCCAAAGGTGTCCCTCCCATTAGGCAGACTGATGAAGGAGTGCAAAGAGCAGCAAGTCATGCCCTGATACTGTGAGCCTTCCCATCAGCACTTTGGGGAGTCTCACTCGCCCCTCTCTGGCTGCAGCAAAGAGGGAAATTGCCAGCTCAGCTTTCCAGAATAGACGTTGTTGTTACATGCCATCACCTGACTTATGGCGCCCCCTATGAATGAGTGATCTCCAAAATGTTCTGTCCTCAACAGCCCTTCTCAGCTCTTGTAAACTCAAGCCTGTGGTCTCCTTTAAGAAGTCAATCCATCTCATGTTGGGTCTTCCTCTTTTTTTAACCTTTCCCAGCGTTATTGTATTTTCCAGAGAATCTTGCTTTCTCATGTAGGCTCTATACAGCTGTGCTGGCCACTTTTCTGCCACAGCAATGCCTTGGCAAAGAAACGCCCAGCTCCAAAGTACCTGATGAGGCATTTCTTCTTACTACCACTGCATTAAATAGTTACATACTCCCCAGATAATTGCAGAAACTTCTCTGACATTTTTACCCTAAACATAAACACCTCTTCCTTAGTATTACTAGGTTAGGCATTAGTCCAAGGACTACCCCCCTCAAACCTCTCCGAAGTATTTGGAGTGCCAGTTTTACTGTATCACCCAGCCAGTACCTCCTTGCCCCAGCAGGTATTTATATTATATTTGGTTGCTGAGTGAAGAAGTCTGTTTGGTATAAATTCTGTCTTCTTCTGGTTTTGTATAGCCTGAGTGGATGTAGGTGTTACATTAACTATTAATAGACTCCTAAATATCTTTCCTTGTTACACTTAAAAATAAATAATGAGAAGTTTTGCTCAGGAACAAACAAAAGGGATCTGTTTGGGAAATGCAGGTGAATTGAAGGAAGGGAAAATGAATTTCTTGGGTATACATTTATTTATTTAAGATTTTCACCCCACCCTTCTCCTCAAGAGGATCCAAGGTGGTTTACAATATTAAAACAAACAATATTAAAAGCCAAACAACAATAAATTAGTACAATATTTTTTAAAAATTAAAGAAATATCAGATTAAAAACACACTTAAAAACTAGTGAATAAAAATCTATTAAAAAGAAAAAAGAAAAGCCTGCTTTGAAAAACCTTCCCTTAGGCAGTCAGTTACTGAGAAAAATTCTGCTTGAAGAAAAATGTCTTTTCCTACTTGTGGAAGGACAGTAAAGGTCCAGCTGCATCTCCTGTGGGAGGGAGTGTGAGAGCAGCAACAGAGAAGGCCCTCTCTCGTGTCCTCACCAAATGTATCTGTGAAGGTGGTGGGACTGACCGAAGACCTCCCCGGATGATTTTAAAAGCCAGGCAGGATCCTAAAGGTAGATGCAGTTTCTTTCTTTCTTTCTTTAAAGTATTTTTATCCTGACTTTCTTCTTAAAAGGACCCGGAGTGGCTTACATCATTAAAAGACAATATTCAAGCTAACAATAGTGAGTATACAAATACTAAAAAGGATAAAACAAATACCATACAAAAAAGTAACACTAAAACACATTCAAAGTGGTAATGTACAACAATCCATTAAAAAACCTCCTGCTTGCGGAAGGACAGCAAAGATGGGGTCAGCCTGGCCTCCTATGGGAGGGAATTCCAAAGTCTAGAAGCAGCAAAAGAGAAGGCCCTGTTAACATATACTTCCTCATAAACTACCTTCCAATATTCCAAACTCAAGACTAATGCCAGACTCCATACAACACACGTATTTCCCTTTTCCTGATTTTTCCTGATCATTCCCTCTGCTAACTGTCACTTTTATCACATTCCAACCACACCAACCAATCAGCATTCAGCCTTGCATTCAGCATTCTATCACTCATCTGCCAATCATCCTAGCACTCAAGCCTATACAGCCTACACTTACCAGTCATTCGCCCACAGCTTTACAACATACAAACCTGGTGTCATTATTTAAATACACATACACTGTCCAGTGTCAGCTAGGGCCAAAATGCCTTTCAACGCCCTGGATATTGCACCTCCACAATGCTGGACTCCGAAGAAGGGTTGCTCAGAGCTTGGCATTTGGGCCGGGCCTGTGTTGGCGAGAGTAGTGCTAGCTCTTGTGTGAGACAAGAGCAGACCACAGCCTTAGGCAACAAAGAGTTTAATTTGGAAGTAGCCAAGGGGAATGGGCAGTAACACCAAGTAGGTAGTAGAAAAAAAGAATCAGAGTGGAACAGGGGCAGCTCAAAACATTTTGCTCCCAGAGAGGGAGTAGCAAATAGCATCCCTTATCCACTCAAGTTAAGGCACATGTTATGCAGAGCCAATTTATGTTGGCAGGAGGCAGAAGTCCCTCAAGCACCTCTCCCACCTCTAGCAATAAAAATACAGTAAACACAAATTAAATAACTACTAATTTGCTCCCCTTTTATGATGCCCAAAATCTGTTGCCTAAAACAACTGCCTCACTTCTGCCGGGCAGACCAAAATGATGAACAGTAGTGGGAGTCTGAAGAAAATAAATAAAAATAAATTTGGCAATAGTGGGAGGAAGTGAAAGGAAACTAAGAGAAGATGATGGAGGAAACATCAGAGATGAGTGGATACTAACACGTTTCTTCAAGGATATGAGTGTAGGTGGTAGTGGTTGATCTATCAGCCCTTCCCGAACCCTTTCTCCTCTGTCCTTTTTTCCCCTATTTCCTTCTCTTTATATGTTGCTGTCGTACTTTTTTTTTTCATGTGTTATCTCTAATCTGGGCAGAATTGGATAGAATTTCAGACATAGCCATTTTTAAGTATGTCTTGATAAGCGCTTATATTGTCCATAGCAGTAAATTACTAACGTCCTACAAATTGAAAAAAGGCATTTTTTTTAAGGCGAGGAGAAGTCGAGATGAGGAAGGGAAAAAGCGAGGGAGAATGGAAAGAACTCGGGAGGGAAATGCTGAGGGAAGCTGATGATGCAAAAGGATGCTAATATCAGAAGGGGAGGGGAGCAAGGGGAAAAAGGGGAAGGCATAAGGGGCAGAGGCGAGAAAACGGGATGGAGGGAGCCAGCGTAGGATGCTGAGGCGGGAGAAAGAGCGAAGCCTGATGCAGCAGCAGCAGCAGCAGCACGAGTAGCCGCTGCAGGCGGGGAACGCGTTCCCTTCGGAACCCGCCAGCGTTTGCGCGCCAAAGGCGAGGCGCGGCGCTCCTCTTTGGTGTTCGGCGCGCGCCGCGGCCGCGCGCCTCAGACTTGAGCTTTGCCGACGGGCCCCCTTTCGGCAGAGACGTGGAGCCGCTGCCGCCGCCTTTGGCAACGGAGGCAACAGAAGGGGCTCGGGCAGCGAGGATAACAGCGGCAGCCGCCGCCTCCCCCACCCCCTTCTCTCCAGCGTGATGTTCGCCCAGCAACAGCAGCGGGAGCCGCTGCCGCCGCCGCCGCCGCCGCCGCCTCGGGGCTGACTCTCCGGCCGCCTGGCGAGGCAGGCGCTAGGTCACTCCTGCCCTCCCTCACCCCCCTTCTTCCCTCCTGGCGAGGAGGGGCCGAGGCAGCCGGGCTGGTCGTCGGCCCCCCCGCCCCGTTCGGGACTGCGGTGCATGTTCGCTCCCTGCGAGTGCGTGAGGCGAGGAGGCAGGAGGACCATGAAAATGATCCGGTTCCGGAGCTCGAGCATCAGGTCTCTGAGCCAGGAGATGAAATGCACCATCCGACTGCTGGACGACTCCGAGATCTCCTGCCACATCCAGGTGCCTTTCGCCGGCCCAGCGAAGCCACGGGTTCCTTGGGTTGGGGAACCTTCCTGACGTTTGCCCCCTTCCTGCCATACCCGATCACCCCCCCCCCCCACCACCCCACTGGCTTGGCACCAGCAATGTTGCCTGGCTCCCCCTCCCCTTTGCCCAGGGACGCCCTACCTATGGATCTATTGATACCCCCCTCCACGCTCTATTGTGCCACCCTGTTCCCGTCCTGCTATGCCCGTGTCTTCCTTTTTCCACACACACACACACACACACACACACACACACACACACACACACACACACACACACACACACGTACAGAGGCATGCATGCATTTTTGCTCAGAGAGCGCTCCCATAGCGAGAAGTTGTTTACAGGCGAAGACTGATCCCAGGCAAATCGGGTTACTACAAGGGGGCGGGGTGGGGAACGAGAAGGAGCTGATGGAGGGCTGCAGAGTGTGCTCCTCCCGGGGCATCTCGAAAACCTGGAAAGTTCACCTAGCAGAAAGGCCTCCCTTTGTAGATATTTATGTGGTGATGTGTGTGTGTGTCTCTGTGTGTTTAACATTCCAAATGCAGAGCTGCTGTGCAGATACTCAGTTGTGTGGTGAGATTCGGGTGTCTTTTTTCTCTTAAGAAAGATCTTTTCACAGTTCACACTGCATGATGCTAGGAAGGTGTGATTCTTTCCTATCTTGCAGGGGCTTTTGTAATTTGGAGTGCTATATGGCAGGTGACTGGGCAGACGACACAGTCCCCATTGGATGGTGCCTGTGACAACACGAGGGATAGGAGGCACAACTTTCCTTGTGTATGATCTCATTATTCTTTTATAGTATAAGAATTTTTTTAAAAAAGCTGTCACATTAAATTGAACTGTTAGAATGGGACAGGGTTAGGCGGCTCATTTAGGCTTGAATGCTCCCTTGCTATACAGATTAAGTGTTGGAGCACTTTAAGAGGAAAGAAAAAGTAAACACTACAAGGAAAGATTGAAGTGTTCTGGTACAATATAACCAACATATGGAGTGCTTGTTCTTGCTTGTTGAAAACAGGCTGCAATGCATATTTTGGATAATGTTGTACTCTTTGCTGTTCCTTTTTGATTAATTCTCCACAATGCTGTATGATAAGAGAGGTGGAATTCAGCAGAGGGTGACAGAGGAAGTTGAAGTGCTTATTTGGGGGCTTTTAGTAGGACTTTACCTTATTTTGCTGTGAGGAACTGGTTGGTGGCTGTTGCACAGGAGCTTTTAGAAAGACAAGGCTCTTGGCATCATTAGTTATCTTTAGTACAGTTATTCTTCTTACCCGTTGCAAGCTATTTGCATTGATATTTTGCATTGTTATATCAAGATGGTTGGCAGTTTATGCCGCATCTTTTCTACCTGCCATTTATTTATTTATTTGGCTGTCTAGGACCAGTATACAGTCCAGCTCATCAAATTAGTAGTTATAACAACCTCTGGCAACATCACTGCAGCTTCAGATGAGTGCAGTAATGAGAAAAAAATTATGCTGTTTATGTGGTTTAAACAAAATCAGGGCTACTGACCAGTGAAATAATTTATCATTGATTAGTAATCTGCCTCTTAACAGATCTAATAAATTAATAAGTTGTATTGAAGTAAATGTTGCATATTATTCAGACCTTGACATACTGAAAAGAACAAAATACGACTTATTTAATAAACAAAATCCACCATTCACTGGTAAAGGAATTACCTCTTTTAACATATAATTTTTTTCCACTAATAACATCATATTAGAAGTAAGGTAATGGTGATTCTTACATGCTGTCAAGTCACCTCTAACTTATGGCAACCCTATGAATGAGAGATCTCCAAAATGTGTAAACTCATGCCTGTGGCTTCCTTTAGATAGTCAATCCAACTTGTATTTGGCCTTCCTCTTTTCCTGCTGCCTTCCACCTTGCCCAGCATCATTGTCTTTGCCAGAAAATCCTGTCTTCTCACGATGTACCCAAAGTAGGACAGCCTCTGTTTCATCATTTTTGCCTCCAGAGATAGTTCATGCTTGATTTGATTTAGGATTCACTTGTTCGTCTTTCTGGCAGTCCAGGGTATCTGCAAAGCTCTTCTCCAGCACCAGATTTCAAACAAATCAATTTTTTTTTCTGTAGGCTTTCTTTAATGCAAGGTAGCATTTTAAAAAACAGACCAGCCAGCTATAATTAATTTTTGCTTATTAATCCCATCAAAACTTTAGTTTATTTGTTTTGATAACAAACAGATAAAGGTTAGATCTAGAAATGTTTGTGAAAAGCATCCTCTGTTGAGAGTGATTGGTAGAATATATTATTTTAAATGTTTCTCTTTCTCAGTCATGTGGAAATAAACTGTAAAATTAAGAAACTGTTAACCTCTTCAGACCTCTTCATTTCTAACTGACAGCAATTTTGTTCCATTGTGGTTTGTGGCTAATATACCCCAATGGCTTTGTTTTTAAGGCTTTTGTAGAAGGCTTCATGAAGTATAAGAATGGTTAAACTCTATTGACTATGAAAGCTACTATCTATTTCCCCAAGGGGGGAAAATGTTTCAGTGAACCTGAATGCACTACATCAAACTGTTTGACTGAGTATATAACCCCCCCTCTCTCTCACTCACTCATACTCTCTCTCACACAAGTTCTTTTTCTCATTCTCTCTCTCTCTCTTCTTCTCTCTGTGTGTTTTTTAAACAAAGTGTATTTAAAGGAATTTCTTTACCTGTCCAGGAAAATATTCATCGATGTATGTGTGTTATAGAACTGTTGATTCAATAGATCTCCAAATGAACCATGAGGGGAAAAAAGAGGTAGACTTGATGATGTACTGCCCATTTAAAAAGGGAGATATCTGTATGCTATATAATGATGTTTAAGAGTGCTTAGTAAGTTAGCTAATTGAAGCTATACCAGATTGTCTCACCTGCATTTAGGGAAGAATACTTGTAAGATATAGTTGTTCCCATGTCTCTGAAAACTGGATATATTAAATAAAGGAAGCAATTTATTTTACTTCCCTAACTTTTTGTAGTATACAAGTATCTGAGTCAAACATAACTTCTCATGAGACAGGAGTAAAAATCTGTGCAGTTTTAGACTGCGGCTTTATGTACTTAAGGCAGAATACAGAGTTAACAGCTTTGCTTTTTTTAGGGCATTGAACAACAGACATTTGAGTACACTGATCAGAAGGAGGTTGTAGACTGTGGTATTGATCAGAGAATCTCCTACCAAAACATAGGACTTGATCCAAGAGAGAGAGAGAGAGAGAGAACATTGACAGGCTTCTTTGACATTGTTGGGCAGGATTAGCCTGGCCATTAGGCAGCAGCCATCTCAAGCAACAGGTGCTGTGGGGTGGGGATCATTGGTAAAATATTGGCAGACAGACCTGTGTCTACTCTGTAGTCTGCTCTGTGCTGCCAAACTAGCTGTACTCAGGTGCAGTGCAAGATGCAGCTATGTTGCCAGTGCTGAAATATGAAGGGATAACTATGTTAGTCCTAGTCGCGCTGGCCACGTGACCACGGAAACTGTCTTCGGACAAACGCTGGCTCTATGGCTTGGAAACGGGGATGAGCACCACGCCCTAGAGTCGGACACAACTGGACTAAATGTCAAGGGGAACCTTTACCTAACTATTTTAGTCACTTGTAGGAAATCAGTAAAGAATATTGGAGCACCTTCAAAGCTAGTGTATTTTACTGGACATTAACTTTGGTAGATTACAACCCACTTAATCTGTTGAAATCATGGGTACTCCATAAAAGTGAATGCCAAATGAAATGTGTTGGTCTTTAAAGTGCCACAAGTCTCTTTGTTATTTTTTACTGAAATGAGATTTAAATGGCACTCCATCAGCTCTGCACATGGAAAAGTGAAAGGCACCATTACATCCCTTGCTTCAGGCCACGTAGTATTTAGGTGTTAGGTGGTCATGGATGGAAGGTTAGTTCCACAAAGTTTTGTGTGCCATTGCTACCGATAAAAACAAAAGCCAGAGGATTATTTAGACATTCAAGACTGTTTATATTCCCCATATAAGGCTGCTGAGCTAAATGGAGTCAGTTTAGGATAATGTCTGGCATTTTGTTATGGTAATAGAAGAAGAAAAAAGATGGGTACCTAAGGAGGTCCCATAACTTCTGTTCCATCTGGACTTGTTCTCTGCTGATGGTATTATGTAGTCTCATGGTGTAGCATGTGCTCACTGCCAGACTGCTAAGAGAGTCAATGACTATGTAATGTGTCTCAGATTTTGTGCAATACTAAGCAACAGGAGATACATTATTTAAGATAACGTATATAGATCTACACATCCATTTTATAATAGAATATAATAGTAATGATCTTATGGTTGAGTTACTGAGCATGGTTGTCTTTCAAATTCCATTTAATAAAGCATGATTGTAAAAATGAAATCATATAAATATGATATTTGAGACTAAATTTCTAGCTGTATATGTTTGGCACTGCATGTTGTACTGGGACCCACATCATGTTGATTCACATACATAGAGAATCTCGGGTGTGGGTTTTTTTTTTTGCGATTCCTGGAAAGTGCAGAGGAACTGACCAGACTACTGTCCAATGCAAATTGTCGGTTAGATTATCTGTATTCATGTAGTGCTAAGATTTGTATATTGCTATATATAGAAAGCAATTACACAGTTACACATACGGAGCTTGAAAAGAAAGGAGGGGGAGAATAAAGCAAAAAGGCAAGAGCAGGAAATCTGATATTAGATTACACAATGTTCTTCCGTTCGAAATACATTAACATACCCAGAGTGCTTTTAAATGCCTTTAAAAGTATCTGCATTAGCCTGTGGACAGTTGCCAATAGTTTCAAATAATACATTCCTTTTAAATTTTTGATTTACGGATTCTACCCAGAAGCACCACAAGGGATTCCCTTTTCAGAGCATCCTTGTTCTGCTGACTGTAGTTCATTATTGTACCAACAGTCTTTCCAAAGCAAACAAACCCAAGGACTCTTTTTATTTGGATGAACGCTTCACCAAAAAGCTCTTCCCCTTATTGCAGAATTACCAAAGATACTTAAATAGCATATTAAGTCAAAAGGGAATGTTATTAAATACACCAAAACAGACATTCTTGTTTAGGTGGGATTTCTCTCTTGCTTTCTTGTTTTCTTTTTCTTTGTTTTGTTTTGAAAAACAGCAGCATGCTACTTTTCCTTGTGTGAATTTTACAGTGCTCTTCCTTTGAAACTAACATTAGCTTAGGAATGTTAATGTCCTTTGAAAACTGCGTTTCACTCACTCAGAAGGAAAGTAGTGCTCAGTACTGGTGATGAGGACTCCCTTTGTGGAGTTATTGAGTGGGCTGAAGAATGTCTCCAATGAATCACGCAATTACAGATTCTGAGTGGCAGATTTAATAGTGCTGTCACATAAAGGTTGCAGTGTGGCTTAGGGCTATGTTTTAGCCCAAAGGTCGAAATTCAATATGTTGCTTTTTCATCCATGGGATCTGATGACTACAAAGTAGGTGATTGGAGCAAGTGACAGTGAGAAAGGGTCAGGACCCGTGGGCAACTCTTAATTAATCTATATTTCTGAGGCATGTGTTGCCTAGTTTTTGATTTATTTGTTAAAGCTTCCACTGGACCCTAACACTCTGCAGCATCACTGGGGAAAATTGCAACAGCACAGTAGAAAAAGGGGACAAGTCAAATAAAAAAAGTAAATAAAAATACAACTTATCCTTATAATGGGCTACCATGTAGACTTTTTGTAACTGATGATTGACCTGCCTGATCAAATGCAGAGGTGGAAATGATGTAGTGAAGGTTGAAAGGGCGGTGAGAAATGACGACAGAATATAAAAGGAACAGAGGATTTTAGGTCCTTTTTTTCCGGTCACATTGGCAGACAAATGGTGTATGCGTGTATACAGCAACAAGAAATGATGAAAAAAAGTAAATAAAATAGACTTTCCCTTTATGCTCATGCAGCACACTATTGCAGAATTGGTAGGATGCTTTTAAAGCTTGCACAAAGCAATACCCACAATATTTACATTGGTTGAGTTGCAATGGTGGGTATAACTAATGGGATTCTGACATTTATATGATTTGATTTTGATTAGGGTGATACATAAATAAATATATTTATTTTAACACAGCGTCTACCAGTGCTAAACTTCCTTTGTCAAGTACAGTATTAAAAAAATTATATTAGCACGTTCAAAAAAAGTTAGCTTGCCAATACAGTAAACTTGTGACTCTGATCATGATGGGTGAAATCTTGTTGCTTAATGTAAGCCAAATTGGACATGTTGGTCTGTTCCTCCCTGGTGAGCAAAGCATCACTGACACGAATCTTATGGTTTGCATGCATCAAGCCAGTGTGTATGTATGGCCCTGAGAATCATGACAGAGACAGTTTGCTTACAGGGGAGGAATGGACTGAAAGTTATGATTTGGCTTATGTAAGGAACAAGACATTGGCCGATATGTAATAGGGATTATTGCCTCTTTACATTTATGACCTGGAACAATCTACGTGATTGTCACATAAAGTTATATCATGTCTGACCCTTTGGAAGATAGATAACAAAGCCTGCTTTGCTTTTAATTGTTAAGTGATGTATTCTGGGAGGGATGCAGATTTAACATGGAAAAGGGACATATCTCTGAGGAAAGTCTCTGATAACAGATCTGTGTCTGAAAGTACCTAAGATAAATGTGTATTTGCATGCATATGTATGCACTGGTAGCTTCTGACTGTAATGTGTCAATTGCTACAAGATGTTGCTTCTTCTATTTGGCTGTTCTGAATTATAGTGTGTATACTATAATTAGTTGACTAGTTGAAAGTAACTATATTTGGTCCAGAAACTTTGTCTCATAGCCCCTCCAAGGATTGGTTGCTCTTTGCCCTGCTGCACAAGCCCATGTCTTGGCAATACAGTTAGGCAGTTCCTTCAGGTGCCCTCCTATGTATGCTATGAAGTCAGGTGCTTTTGGAAAGAACTGCAGGAAGATCAATCATTGCTACTGATTTGGATGTGCTGTGCTCTTGGATGTGATCTGGAAGACCAAGTGCTTCTTGAGAAGGGTTGTGGTTTTTTTTATCCTATTGATGAAGGCAAGACTGTTAGAATTTTAGTAGACACTAGGAAATATGGGTGTAAATGGCATTCTTGTTCTCGGGTAGAAAATGTATATGTAGAAGTCTTGTGGCAGCCTGAAAACTAACAAGTTTTATTTTATATTATTTTCTGGACTGCAGACCACTTGATCAAATGCTGGTGAAGTCGGCTGCAGACCATGAAAGCCTGTGACGAGTAAAGCTTGGCAATATTTAAAGTGCCACAAGGCTGTTTGTTGTTTTTGCTGCAACCAACCAACATGCCATGGCAATGTAGGACTAAACAGACCCCTACTAAAAACAAAAACAACTAGAAAAATGTTTCTAAGACTTTCTACAATGTAAACTTGAGTGAGAATTTTTGATATTGTTGAAAAGGGAAGTATAGGTATTCTAAATAAATACTGTCTAACCATACTTTCTGAAATAGAGCATACTGTTACCAAATTAAACGTCTCAGTCATTTATCTTCATCTATTTTCCATAATCAGCTACAGAATTGAGTAGGTCAAACAAAAGGCCTCTGAATCTGACACACTAATTGGCAGCTCCTTTGGAAGTATGAACTATATTTTCTTGCAGAAATGCACTACACTATACTTCCCTTGATAGAGAAGAACATCTTTCTGTATAGTTGAGTGAAAAGTAAGGATGACCTTGAACATGGGCTTATAAACTCTGCAACAGGAGTCATTACTAAGAAAATTAAACAGGAGTCTCCATGTACCTTGAAGGGCTGATGTACTGAAACCAAATGTTTTTTTCCTCTCTGCTCAAATTCCAGTAACAATGAAGTCTAGAGTTACTTAATTCCATTTAGGTGACTCTTCTGATTACAAGCAGTTGCAGAAAGTTTGTCACACAACTGTTTCAAAGACAGCTTGTTACTATGTATGCACTTCAGTATCACTGTACCGTATGTGTAAAGCATTTGGTGCTTGTTGTTCAATGTTGTCGCAGATCTTTGAAAAGTTTAGTAGTTGTCCAGTGTTATATTAATTATAAACAGGACTGAGTGAGTTCTGCAGGCTTGATGTGCCAGTGTAATTCAGTGTAATTCAAATTCGGTAATCTACACAATTAATTCTGTGATCCACATACATTTTACAGAATTAGGTTTATATTATATGCTGCATAATTAATTCTTTGTTAGCCAATATTAGAGAAAGCTGTCTGAGTTTCATGAGCCATAGTTAGTGTATTCTGAAATAGTCTGAAATCTTAGATTTAAGAATGAGAACCCTGAATGTTTGGCCCATAGATCACAGAATGATCCTGTGTGCTTACACAGTTTCCAGTGAAGATAGCTTAAGGTCTTGTTTAGAGATAGGCACAAACTGCTGGTTCACTCTTGTTCATTGTGTGTAATCTGACAGGTACTACGTATCAGTGGCTTAACAACTTCTACTAGCAATTCTTTATATGTACTGTACATAGATAAACATTTTGACATTTGTCAAGTTCCAAACTTCACCCTCTAGTATCTCATCCAGATCTCCTTCCTATGTCACAAATGTGAAGCACATAGTTTTAAGAAAAGCAGTATTTGAATTATAAGTGTCTGAATTTTTTTGCTCTTCCTCCTTCTGCAAAACAAACTGAGGTAAGTTTAGGGATGCCTCAATCTAATTCACTGAGCAGAGTGTTGTTTGTAAGCAGCAATGGATGCCAAAACTTTGTGAACAGACAACTGCTCAGACATCCAGTATATTTTATATGGAAGTTAGAAGTGGATTTCCCCCTACTTATTACTGTATTTTTAGTGAAATTTGTGTACTGAGATAGATCACCAGATTTTTACTATTCTAGCCCAGTTGTAAAAAACTTAAATAAAATATTCTCTGGATTTGCTTCACTAGCCGATGTTGCACTAGAGCTTTGCTTTTATAAAGAAGAAACCTAAATACTCTTGTATTATTATTTGATTCCACCATTTGAACTTCCAACCTCTGGCTCCACAGCCAGATACCTATTTTTTCTGTAGCGTTAGTTTGTCTAAAGTTCTTTTCTAAGATATTGAGATGTAGCATCAATTACACAGGCAAAATTATTCCAGTTTCCCTGTGCTAATTCTGGGAGGGGAATGAGGAAGAAATAGATTTGGTGGCTCATTCTGAAATTATTTCTTGCAAATGTCTTTAGTGGGTGGGATACACAGTGTTTGGAGTTACCCAAAGAGTAGGCCTGGAGGTTAGGAATATGTTTTAGGATATGTGATGAGTTTTGGTGGTATCATACTCCGTATTTCTGATGTTGGTGTACCTTTCAAGGGTGTATTAATATTTTTTAAAAGCAGATTATTTACCTCCAAAATTAAACCTACAGTTTGAAGTTTTCTCTGAACCCTCATTTCAGTGGTTAAGGTGTAGACAGTGATATTTCATGATTGTTTTTATTCTAAGCTCAAGTGCCTATTTTAATTATCTAATTTTTTACTAGAATAATTTGTTTCTTTTCTCTGTTTTCCCCCCTCCTTGAGCACTGATGGTTGTCATTAAAAAAAACCCTTTGAATTGAGCAGGGTGTGCTGGTCATATCTTACAGGAAAATTATTAATTGATAAGAAAACCTTCTTCCAAAATCTCCCTTTAAAAATCCTGTAAACAAAGCTTGATAGTGTATATTTGAGGAAAAGAACTGAAATGGCTGGGGGATGACCAAATTAGAGAAGTCAAGAGTGGCCAGTGGGACCATGGCTATGCCTGATGTGGGAAGGAAAAGGTTAAAGGATTATGCAGACAGCACAGCAGGCAAGAGATTTAGTGAATTTATATTTATCCTGCAAGTGATGTCAGAACCACAACAAAACAAGAGGGGAGAGGTTGTGACAGTTTAGCTCTGGAGGAGCATATTGATCTTGATTCGCCATTGCCTCTAGGTTTACTTTATATTTTGGGTTATGACTGTTATAGTTTGGATCCCATCATTTATGTCCTTGTGGGCTGGGGTGGGTAGTTTTTTTTAACCCATTGTTTGTGTGTGTGTGTGTGTGTGTGTGTGTGTGTGTGTGTGTGTGTGTGTTTTGTGTGTGTTTTAAACTGCTGTTAGCTGCTCAGAGTAGTGCCTGGTCACTAGATGGGCAAGACAGAAAGGTAATAAGTAAGTAAGTAAGTAAGTAAATAAATAAATAAATTGCATATAGTGAAAGATTGCTAACTCACATTTTTCTTGATTCTAAACATTTATACTACTTTATACTCAAGGTTTAGGTTGTGTACATTATCATCTTCTGTATCCTATTTGACTCTAAAAACTCACCCACAACCACATAGACTGTATATATAAGCCTGTGGTCTAAACATTCTGCTTTGTGTGTCTGATCAAGTGGGTTGTAATCCACAAATGATCATATTGAAATAAATCTGTTAGCCTTGACATGCCTAACCTATTTGGAAATTGCAGTGTATAGCAGAAACTGTGTCCAGACCTGCTATGAAAATTTTTTAAGCTGTGCAAATGAAGTGCTCCCCCCCCCCCGGGATTTGTTCCATTGTTTCTATCTGTTCATTTCCCCCCTACATTTGAGAATCCTCCCCGTTTTATTTATTGGTTATTATAGTAACCAATTTTTCACATGACCATCACTGGGGGAAAAATTGCCAAGTAGACAGCATGTGTGGGAAGAGGAGCTTCTTTGCTGGAATGAGAGCCTCAGGCTGTGGTCACACTGGCAATCTGAATCAGTTTCTGTTTAGACTTCTTAAAAACCAGGTTCAAGACATGTGGCATTTAAACTGGTGGCCATGTTCACATGCACTGAATGGAAATAAATATATTTCTAGTGATTCAAACCGGTTTTGGTGTCAAAATGCTGAAATCAGCTCATTTCCACAAAACCGTATTGAATTGAATTAATATTAAAAGTGAAGTATTTTAAGAAGTCCTTGCTGGCCAGTTGAAAAAAAAAACTTGTTTTGTAGCCCATATACATTGATTTCATCCTTGCATTGTGTAAACAATACAATCTAAATTGATTTAAATGACGCTTAAATGCGGTTCTTATTGCCAGTGTGACTGCATCCTAAGTCATCTTCTGTGTTTGAAGGAGAAATGAACAAGAACCTTACCTTGTGTAATTGGATATTAGCTTTGAATACTGGGGGATGCTATCAATTCAGTTTGTATCAGGAGCAGTTTATAGGTAATCCAGAGGCAATTTAAAGCTTAAGAGGTTTTTAATGCAGCCTATAAATGCTTTGTAGAATCTTAAGATTCCTGATTTAATAAAAAATAAAAGATAAAATCTGTTTCTAGCTCTGATGAAGTTGTGAAAATGTAGTCCATTGTAAGATCAGAAGCAAGAAGGCAAGGATATTCTGTGTGTTCTTGAGATATCATGATTTCTAGATCTACAGCATCACATAAAGGTGGATCCAAACTTAGTCTCTAGCCAAAGTTCAGTTGGTCTCAGTTAAAGAAGACTGTGAAGAGACTTTTCTGTTTTAACTGGAAAGTGTAATTGCTTCATTAGAATATTTGAATTAATTTTCAAATCCTATCTGTATCTTGGGAACAAATGTGGAAAGAGTAAAAGTAATCAGCTCTAAGTTTTTTTTTTAAAAAAGGTCTGTCCAGCTGAGCATAATAATATCCCCAGAGAGTGAGGAACAGAATAGTTAAGTGAAATGTGAAGTCAAAATTGCATGGTTGAGGGATATTCAATTTTAATCAATTTTATGAACACAAAACTTTCCCATTGCCTTAGCTCATTAGGAGTGACAGAAGAATCACAGGTGTTTGGACAAAACAATAAGCAATTCAATCTAGTTAACCATACTGCAGACACAAAGGTGCCCAGACTTTTCCCCCCTGATATGTAGTTCTGTTACTCCAGCATCACATCATAGGAATTGTTTTGGAAGTCTAGCTTTTATCATTTAGGTGCCACTGAGGATGTAAGGAAATGCTTTGTATTCAATCAGACCAATGATTCACCAGTCTATCAATCAGAGCTCCCTAGGGTCTCAAACAGATGTCTGCTTGCCCCCAACCCTCCACTGATTTTAAGAACTTAACACATTTGGATGGAATTCCATTCTCCTTAAAGATATTGATTTGCCGTTCAGATGTATTCCTGGATCTAGACTTAAGCTTGGCAACTTAGATGATAGCAGCCATGCACACTTTTTTTTACAGACAAAGCTCTTTTTTATGGTTACTGCTATAAAAAATGTGAAATTCATCTCTAAATATGCAGTGGATCCATTTTATTGATTATTACCTCCCTGGGTACATTCACATGCTATGGGGTTTGTGGATACACTCCTTCCTTTGATAGTTAACAGTTTTCATGAGAAGACATGTGGTACATATAAACATGTCTGCTATGCTGAAAGAATGGGTTGACACTTAATTGTGGAAAAAATATAATATTATTTTGGGTAAGTAAGCAGGATGTGCATGTTACTTAAATTATTCTGCCTACATGTACTTATATTTCAGCTACACAAGGAGTTTATAGGGAGTTGTAAAAGCTCTAAAATTGAATAGGTGATAAACTAGTGATTTTGCTCTCTGGTTATGCAGTAAACAGCCACAGATCTGTTAAAATTTTGATATCATTCATTAATAAATGTAAAATTCATTTAATCTATTCAGTATATGCTTCATATGAATTGACAGAGGTGTGAACTGAGACTTTACTTTGATATATTACAGTTAAGTGGTACGAATTATATTTCCCATTCCTTCCCCTGAGGTCTGGCTTGACCACTGAAAAACATTTAACACTCTGTAAATGTTGGAATGTCAGCTTCTGAAACACCATCCAATGGATGGGAACATTATGGACTGTTGCCATTCTAATACAAAGTGTTGCAATATGTCATATTTTGATGAGCAGGCCAGGCCTGGCTTATGCAGACAACGAGAAATCGTTGCCAGCAGTTCCATTTGATTGGTTGGATACATGTAAATCTGAGGTTTTATTGAAATATGTATCATTCGATAGCAATAATTATTTTATCACAATGTCCTTACTGTAGATGAGAGACAAAGAGGGTTTGTTTGTTTTTTTGGTAAGAACCTTGAGAATTTCTAGGCCTGTAACTGTTTTGTTTTCTGGCTTGTGTCTTTCCAAAATTTGTTGATAGATTTTTACAGGGAATTAAAGTTCTGTTTCAACACATAGTTGTGTCATGGCAGGAGTAGCCCAAGGGAAAACACTTAGCATTTGCTAAGAGATTGGGTCATAAGATATGCAGGCCTGATGGGATCATCTGACCCACAGGGGAGAGAAGGTGAAAAAGTTCAGCTGTTTGTTTCCATAACAGGATTCTCATCCCACAGCAGCTCCTCAACCTGCGTAATCCAGGTCAGTTTGGGTCCCAAGGAGACTGCAAAGGCGAACAAAGTGGTCATAGGCAATGATGATTCAAGGCAATTCAGACAAGTGCTTTTGGCTACAGTCTGCACTAATGGCACAATTCTATATATGTCTTCTTGAAATCATCTCCATGGGAAGCTTGCTAGGTCCCCTAACATGCAATTTTTAAAAATACTTCTTGTGACTGCTTTGCAAGTGCTTCCCCCATTCCTTTTCGAGACTGCACAGTGCCTATCACAAATGGGTCTGATTTGTGTGAACAAATCATGGTTTATGGTAGGATAGCACACTTTCCTCATGTAGCTAACAAGACATGGAAAGTCACAATCTATTTTTGTGGTCCACGTGGCTTCATTTCTACTTTTGTGCACTGTTACTTTCTGTTGCGTTTTGATATTTCATCTCCTGTGTCATTGGCAGATTGCTTTCTAATAACCTTCCAGAATGATCAGAGTATGTATCTTTAAAACTGAGGAGTGGAATGGACAATTTATAATGATAGTTTTATGTGGTATCTTGATTGTATAACTTCATACCTTACTTCTACAGTTCAGTGTGTATTATTTTATAGAAAACACACGCAATTACACATTTCTGAACAGTACAATCCTATTTCATTTATACAGTAGGAGTAGAATCCTGTTAGGAAGTGGGGAGCTTAACTCCCTGCAAATGTATTGCTCTGCACAATGTCCAGGATAAGTTGCACAAGACAGAGACGTTGTGAAAGATGTTATGCTGCTGTGTGTGCAAAAGGATGGCGAATACGGTACTTCTGCAAATGCTGGAAAAAGAACAACTCATGTGCAATGGACCATTGCATGAGTGGTAAAAACAATGACAGTTCTGCCCTAAATAACTCAGTTTCAGAACTGAGGCATGTGGAATGAACATTAGTTTAAAACTAAAATAATGAAGAAAACATGGAATATACTAAAACCTATATTTTTATCTCTCTTTTTTAATGTTGGAATGCAGATATTCAAAAATATCTCTTTATTGCTGTGTGCATTGCGTGCAGGGCAAGAATAAAATCTAATGCTTTAAATGTTCAAAATATTACTTTTATTTAAAGATTTCTGCAGGATACAGAACTGTGGACTTATTTGAATTAAAGAGCACTGTTGTACAACATGGTTAAAAGGAAAAAAAAATTGGTTCAGATTCTAAATACACGATCCTTCAGAACACTGAGCAAAAATCCACAGCCTAGCCATTCCCTGACTCCTCCTGAAAAGCTGCTTCTGCAGCTATGGAAATGCTGATGCTCTGGAACAGTGCTGAATGCAGAGCTTGGATGTTCCATGTGTGCCTGTGCTTGTACATTCAGGGAGTCAGCAGAAATTGGAGAAGTAATCCTTCTGTAAGCAGAAGAACTCTTCACCCACATTAGGAGTACTTTTGAATGAGGTCTTCATTCTGAAATTGCCCAACCTCATGTATGAAATTCTATTGGGAGAGCACTCTACTGGATAATATCCTGCGTTTGTAACCCTTTTTTGTTTTCCCATTGCTTCTTCCAAATTTTTCCTTTCTGAAGCAAATACATTTTAAAGGAAAAACGGAACAATTGCCTGGTTTTTAGTTGACTATATTAGGAACCCGCTGTCTGGGAACAACACAGACTTAAGGGATGATTTCATAGTGAGAGAAATGTGAGTTCACTCGTTGTGAAGTTGCACTGAGGAATTTGGATTTCCCTTGGTCTGTTTGAATTAACTAGCCACGCAGGGAGAACAGGAAACTGACTAAACAGCCTTGTTTGCAACTCCTTAATGTAACTCTCTCATAGACCTGCAGGAGGTGCAACTGCAGAACTACTTAATAAGCTATAAATAAGTAATATGTTTCCTCTTCTCTGCCTCCCTGTCTCTTTCTCTGTCTCTTTCTCATTTTCTCTTTTATTTTTGCTGCCTAGATGTTCTAGTACAACAGTGCTGTTTTTAAATAAGGAAGAAAGCTGTTTTTAAAAAGGAAGAAAAAGAAAGAAATTACTTATTCTGCCAGGAGGGGAACAGTGCAGAGTGAAGGATCACAGTTTTCTGCATGGTTCAAGAAATTACACTGCCCAAACCAATGTAGATGCATCCTATAGTTAATAAAAGAAGAGATCCCAGGGGCAGAGGCAAAAACTATGGATTGTGAGGGAGGGAAGCTCCGGGCTGATTCACATTGGTGAATCATGTGCTCAATGGAAAAAAGTGTGGGCCAACCCATTCCAATCCTGTAGCATTTTCAAATCTTTTGGCAATGTGGTTGCACCCTTAGTTGGATCTGAGCCAATAATTATGAAACTCATTGGTAAAAATCCTCTTGCCTTGTTATGCTGATGCAAAGCAGATTGTAACTTTTGGAAGTGAACTGCCTCAAGTAAAGGTACCTCTGTAGACATTATCTGTTGCACACTGAATCGCATAACTCAGTATGCAACAGGTAATGTCTTCAGGGATATCTTTACTTGAGGCACTCCTCTTCCACAACACCATTTGCTTTACACGACTGTAACTAGACAAGAGGATTTTAACCAACGAGTTTCATAATTATTAGCTTGGATCCAACTAAGTCTATGCTGCTTTTTCGACAGAGGGCTCCTAATATAAACAACTAACAAAAATGAAGCTATTCCATTTCCCCTCCAAAATGGATTTGCTTCAGAAAGGAAAAAATATATAGAAGAAGCAGTGGGAACACATGGAAGGGGTACAAATGCAGGATAGTATCCAGTAGAGTGCTCTCCCAATAGAATCTGGGCAATTTCAGAATGAAGGCCTAATTCAAAAGCACTCCTAACATGGATGAAGAGCTCTCCTGTTCACAGAAAGACTATGCATGGGTTATAAGGCTACCTCAACAGACCTTGAAGTCCATAGTGAAGAATCAATGGTATTAAACAGTGCTTCAGTGTTTTCTTTAAAGTTAATATTGTCCTTGCTAATGTCCTATTTTCAGGCCCGTGAACATTTTAGAACATAATTTGATAGCAAACTTCAGTACATAAAGCAGAATAATCACGATTTCCTTCAGCTAATGGGATTGTGGATTCTTTGCAGGCATAGCTCTCTTTTGTAACTTCTAGTGCTCTTGCCAGAGTGCTAAGAGCTTCAATTCCATGGAGATCAGATGTATACCTACATGTTTCCTGGTGACATAAGAACTTTATAGAATACAACAATACTTCTTGAAGGATTGACTTCCTTGCTTTTAAACAGTCATTAAAATAAATAGCAACACCCCCATATTCATGTTTAAGGAACAACACTTTCTATCAAGTCTGGAAGAAAACCTGATGTTCAGACTTTACTGCCTCTTCTGTTATGGATAAATACATGAAATAGCTTTGCATTGCAACAGGTCCTCTAAATGTTCTTGAGTGGATGGAATGTTATTTAGTGTCAGAGTTCCTCTACATAAAAGGGATTGCTAGTACAAGAGGATTAACCTCTCCGTCACTGAAGATTTTGTATCAAAACATTTATGGATATGTGAAAGACATCTAGATCAGAAATCAGATCAACATATGTTTATCCCAAACATATTAAAATCAGACTTTTATATGTCTGAATGATTTTTCTCTTTTTCACCTGATACCAAAACAAATGATCAGAGGCAAGCAATATAAAGTGCACACATCATATTGTGTTCACTCAGTCTTTTTTTGGGAAAAAAAATCTCTCTGCTATTTCCATTTATTAGCTTGAGAGTAATTTGCTATACAGCATTATGTATTTATTTGCACTATTATAGGATAACACATAGCAAAAAGTTATCTGAGCAGCTCCTTATTGTTAAAATAATTACTTAAATCAATATACTATTAAAATACAACAAAGGTTAAGAAAATAAAATGCAGCATTTAAAGAAGCCTCAAAGGAGATTAGAAACAGTCCAGAAAGATAGACAGGAGAGAACAAAAACCAGTAAAAAAACAAAAGAGGGCTAAGAGTTACAACGTAATTTTAAAAGCCTGAGAAAATAAAAACATCTGTGACAATGGAGTAGTCTCTGGGGGAGCGTCTCTGCCAAGGGTATTCCTCAGCTGGGCTGCAACTCCAAAAAAGACACTTTGTAGAAAGATATGACCGGGGGGCAAGGAGCACTGATTGCTAGATATGGCTCTGGTACCTCACAATGGCTATTCATATGCTACAAATAGTTATCCCAGAATTCATCTAAGTTATTTTTGGCTTCATTCGAATAATGTACCGTGTTTCCCCGAAAATAAGACAGGGTCTTATATTAATTTTTGCTCCAAAAAACGCATTAGGGCTTATTTTCAGGGGATGCTTTATTTTTTTCATGTACAATCTACGTTTATTCAAATACAGTCATGCCATCTTCTTCTGGTTGCTGCACAATGGTGGAAGGCGGGCTTCACTTAACTAGGGCTTATTTTTGGGGTAGAGTTTATATTACAAGCATCCTGAAAAATCATACTAGGGCTTATTTTCAGGTTAGGTCTTATTTTCAGGGAAACAGGGTACTAAATTGGCTGCATCCCAAGGAAGTTAGGTAATATCTAGATGAGAATCAACTTTAGCTGAATTTCTTTAGTTTTCTTGCTTTGATCTTAGACTGAATCGGATGGCTACCTAGGCTCACAGTCCTGTGTTAACCCAGTGATATATCACACAGAGTCATATTTATACACCACCTCCTTACCTTTCACACTCAACACTTACGTAACGTATATACACAGTCACAGAGTGCTTTTTCAACACATTTGTTCCTGGAGAGGACTGGTACCCATTTTGCATGTTATCTTCTCTGCAAGGCCATCCTTCCCATGTGAATCACACTGCCACAGCCTGCAAAACATAGAATCACAGAATCGTCGTAGGGTTGGAAGGGACCTTGGAGGTCTTCTAGTCCAACACCCTGCCCAAGGCAGGAGACCTCATGCCATCCTGGACAGATGGCTGTCCAATCTTTTCTTGAAAACCTCCAGCGATGGGGCACCCACAACATTGGGAGGCAAGCTGTTCCACTGCTTAATGGTTCTCACAGTCAGGAAATTCCTCCTTATTTCCAGGTTGGATCTCCCTCTGACGAGTTTCCACCCATTGGTTCTTGTCCTACCCTCAGGCGCAATGGAGAATAAATCGATGCCCTCTTCCCTGTGGCAACCCTTCAGATATTGGAAGACTGCTATCATGTCTCCCCTCAGTCTTCTCTTCATTAAGCTAAACATACCTAGTTCTTTTAGTCGTTCTTCATAGGATTTAGCCTCCAGTCCCCTTATAATCTTTGTTGCTCTTCTCTGCACCCCTTCCAGGGCCTCAGTGTCTTTTTTTTTTTGTATCGTAGTGACCAGAACTGGACACAGCACTCCAATTGCAGCCTCACTAGCTCAGTATAGAGTGTGTATATCACTTCCCGTCATCTTGATGCTGTCCCCTTGTTGATGCAGCCTAGGACTGTGTTGGCTTTCTTGGTAGCTGCAGCACTCTGTTGACTCATCCTTAGGTGGTGGTCCACCAGGACACCTAAATCCCTCTCACAGGTACTACTGTGAGCCAGGTACCACCTATCCTGTACCTCTGCATCTGATTTCTCCTGCCTAAGTGCAGGACCTTACTTTTCCCATCACTGAACTGCATCTTATTGGATAGGGCCCAATGTTCAAGTCTGTCTAGATCCTTCTGAATGTTGAGTCTATCTTCCAAAGTATTAGCAATTCCCCCCAGCTTTGTGTCATCAGCAAATTTGATGAGTGCTCCTTCAATCCCCTCATCCAGGTCATTTATGAAGATGTTGAAGAGCACTGGGCCCAAGACAGAACCTTGAGGGACCCAACTGCACACTTCCCTCCATGTAAATGTGGTTTCATTGAGGACCACACGTTGAGTGCGGTTTGTCAGCCAGTTGCAAATCCATCTGGTAGTTGCGCTGTCTATCCCACTTTGTTCTATCTTACGCAGAAGTAGGTTGTGGTCTACCTTATCAAATGCCTTACTGAAGTCTAAGTATACTGTGATTGTGTTGGGTAGGAGCTCACCTGGGGAGGATCTCCACTTTGCCCTTTCCATCATAGTTATGCTCCTTACAACCTACCAAACAATGTGATTTGTGTGGGGGTGGGGAGGATTTGGCATACTTTGTATAGCAACTGTGCTCCCTGCAACTCTATAAACAACAGTGGAATTGCTGCAGAAATAGTGGAGGTGGGAAAATTGATAGCAGTAGCACCCAGACAGAGTTACACTTGGAGTCTGATGGAATAAGTCTATAGATTTTTGGGGTGCTGTCTTACACCTTTTAAACGCAAGAATGAAGATTGTACTGGCATGAACTACTGAAGTTTATGATCAAACTATGCTGACTCTAAACTGAACAGCTCATGTACTCTTGGTACATGTGATAAAAGGAGTCAATTTGGCACTCAGCTGCGTGAAAAGCTGGGATTGGCTGTAAAAATTCAAACCCACTGCCTTGTATGAGTAGCATAGCTCCTGAAAATGTGTCTGAAGCTCAGCATGGGCTGACAAAACTCATGGGTTTCACAGTTGCAGAGAAACATCACTCTCCACCAGAGTATATTTAGAAAAGCCCAAGTTCAATAACTAGCATCTCTATATAAAGTATTGCAGATAGCAGGGCTGGAAAAGAGCTCAAAGCTGTTGTCACTCACCAAGTTTACTATTGCAAGCTAGGTGGACTGGTGGTTTCATTCAGTGTAAGATAGATTCATATTGCTAGATTCTAGAGACTTAAATTTCAGATACATGCAATCTGTGACATTTTGGAAACGAGTTGCTTTTAATTCTTTGAATTCTGAATGTGAATGTTCTTTAAAGTTGTTGAAGTGACTTAAAATCTGCTTCTGCAGAACAATTTTGTTTAAGCATGTGTAAAGCCTCAGTTCTCAACTACACATTGTAATACTTGTTTTTGCGTCAGGTTTAGCACACTTGAAATCAAATTAAAAATCTCCGACTACACAAGTGCACATTTTTTGGCCAGGAAGCAGATTTATTAAAACATTTACATGGGTGTTTTTTTTTAAAAAAAATTAAATTTATTTATTTATTTTCTATATTGCCCATCTGACCAATGGCCACTCTGGGTGATTCACAGCAATAACAGTGACATAAAAGCAAACATAACATAGTCAGTGCAGTGAAATTAAACTAAATTATCATTTTAGAATTAAATCAATTCTGGTCTTGCTTTTGTTGTTGTTTGGGATGTGTGATTGCCTGTGTTGGAGTAA
This sequence comes from Intellagama lesueurii, assembly GCA_037013535.1. Lineage (NCBI taxonomy): Eukaryota > Metazoa > Chordata > Lepidosauria > Squamata > Agamidae > Intellagama > Intellagama lesueurii. The sequence continues at coordinate 73,493,079 of JBAJHW010000002.1, forward strand.
AGTGTCTCTGTGTGAGGGATCTGTGGGGTTCGCTGGGTTTTGGGTGCCAAATACAGTGGGTTTTGAACTGCAGGATAACCTGCAGTATGAACTCTTCCTTATTTTTCCAATCTGTTTTTATTTTAACGCTGCATCAGTCTACCATTATGCCACTTCAGAACTTTTATATATATAAGATTTAGACCAGACATGATGATTCTTAAAGAACAGAGGAAATGGCTACTACAGTAGTTGTGGGCTGTGTTGTAGGCTGTTGATGCTAGCATTGCTGAATAAAAGCTGCTGAGTCTGGCACCAGCTGTCTCAAGGCAGGCAAACTCTGCCTCAAGAAAGTCACAAGGTATGGCTGAGGTGAAGAATTGTTCCCGGTACACAGAGAAAACCAGTAACTGGAGCATTGAAGTGCCAATATCCACGCAGTTTGCAACCACACTGAAAGCTGTTCTGTGAGGATGCACACACCAACACAAAAACCATTTGTCATTAAACCAATTTCTAAAAACAAAAACAAGTTCTCAATTTAATTCAATAGTGTAGTTGTGCCCTTAATTTAGTTTAATTTAAATGTGGAAATTTTGATGCTTTTTGCAAGCTTTTGATAGCCTGTTGACAGTATCTAGAGAGAACAGTGTTGGTAAACATAATTTCTAGAAGCAGAAATGCAGAATAATCGGCAGCTACTGAGGTTGTTTAGTTTGAATTTGTTTGTTTGAAACTAATCTGTAGGGAATCTGACGCAGACTGACAACATACTTGAAACTCTCTCTTGGTAGTTTAAAGTACTGGAAGCCTCTCAGCTACTCCCTGTGTTGAAAAAAGTTAGTGCTCAGTAAAAAACAGTTTTAAAAAATATCAGTTTTTTTATAGCAGCTATTTCTAAAAACCAAGGAAATTCACAAGGGAAAAAAACAGATACCATTTCAGAGCTAAAAGAAGACTCATTTTTTCCCCTCAGTAATTTAGTAAATCTATGTTTTTAGACATTTAATGAGAAGGAGAATGTAAATGCTTTTAAATGAAACTATCACAGTTGATTTTTTTAAAAGGATGGCTTAATATGATGTAAGGACAAGAGTGCTACCAGATTGAATTTCAGAGATGAAAAACACTGTCTGCTTGTTCCATTATTCATATTCTGCTTGGGGATACTATGTATTAAATTTTATTTGGCATTCATAAATTATGAAGGCTTTATTGACTGATCTGTAATGCCAAAAGTGAACATGAAAGAGTATGAAAGGCATTGAGAAAAAAATGCTTGTAGCACAAGTATTCTTTGCCAACTGAAAATCTTAATTATGCTCATTCTCAAAGCATACTTGCTTTGAGATTGCAGGGATGTGGCCCTAATAAAATACAATAGGACAGATTTTCTAATCTAAAATATTTTGTACTGCACCAGTGATAGAAGGGGATTTTACGTGACTAGAGGTGCTTCTAGGCCTTGTTTGATGTGGGATATCTGCAATAGAATTAGTTTAGCAATACTATGCTTGGCTGGCTCTCGATCCCTAAAGGTGGTATTAGAATCAGGAACCTGTCATATACAAACATTCTGCCATACAGTATATGAGAACTAGTGCATACACTTGTTTAACTTCATGGCCAGCCAGTGTCACAGACACCTGAAGGGAACTGTAACTGTAAAACATTGTACATTTTAAATTGTGAACATTTAGTAGCTGCTTGGAACTGTTGTTTCATTTTTCCACATTTATGATACAAAATCCAGAGCAGATAACACTCTCATCTTAATATGAAATGTTTCAAGAAACAGTCTGTAGTGGAACCTTGCCAATGGAAATAAGAAGGCATTATTATGCAGAAAGATTTATATATTGTGATGAAACACAGCCATGGCATTTCATGTGAATGTAATTACATACAAAGAGCTAAAAAGCAGAATGTATTGTAACTAGATGGCCTAAGCTCTAACAGGTGTTTCATTTGACCACAGTACCAGTTGGCTGCAGGAAGGTACAAATGCATTAATCTTAACCTCTTCTCACATTGGACTTGGGGCTCGCATGGGAAGTAGATTGATCAGGCTATGTCTCCTCCAGGAAGATCAAGTGAGGTATGTTAGGCGGAAATCAGAACCTTGGACAGTTGTCAGTGGGCTTTCTCCTCTGGAGCCTTCCTTGCCTTGGCAATTGTACAGAGATGTTGTCTCAGTAGAAAGCAGAAACTAGCCGATGAGACGTGTACAAATATTGGCCCTACCTTCTGAAGAACCTGGCTGAGTGTGTATGTTTTAAGGGCAGTTGCCCTCCTTTTTTCATTTTCTTTTTGTAATCTTCTAGGTTCTGTGAGGTTGCTGGAGGTGCTGAGACAAGGATGATAGTGCTGCGCCCTCTGGCTAGGAGGTCATAGAAGAAATCAAGTAATGTTTTGGTCTGAACAGAACAGCCTGTACTCAATCTTCCTCAAAGTACTGTGGTCCCCTGGAGCCGGGGTGATGAGCTAGTGCACAAGGTGTGATTGTTTCAAGGAGTGCCATCTGTACAGCACTCAACAGTTTCTCAGACCTCGCATATTGCTGCCTCTTTAATCCTTTGAGTCTCTAGGGAATCAGGACTTGAAATTCCTTCTCTCTCTCAGGATTATGATTTCCTTTTCTACAAAAGTACATACAGTATATGTGTATCACCTCTCATACACATAGTAATAATTTAACAAGAAGCTAACAAGCTTTTCTGCCCTTCTCTGTGCCAGACAGAAAATCTAGTTCATTACAGAAGTGAAACTGTCAAGGGATTACCCCCAGAAATCTGTTTAGCAGAGGCAAATAGTGGGAGACGATGTTGAAGATAATGGTAGAAGAATAAGTGGGCAATGCAGATAGACTGCATATGGTTCCATACCATGACTGGATGGTACTGGGTGGATGACCATCATGAATCTATGAACTGGCATTTGGAATCAACAAGTAGGAAAATGGCCTACAGAACAATGAATCAGAAGCTTAAGTTGTGGATGGTGGTAACATGCATTTAACAAAACGAGAAATATCTTAGATAATAATTGAAGCATCTTAAAATAAATGTTAGATTTTGCTAGCACAGTTGAAAGTATGTAGAATCTTTTCTTAATTAAAAACAAAAATATCTGTATGACAAGCATTCCTGATACATTCATGTGTCCTCAGTTGCAAAATTAACCAACATCTGAATGTGAGGACCATTTGAATATTTCTGTGAACCATTGTGTTTACAGTAAATGTTTCCTCTCATCTGAAATGCATACTTCCTGTAGAATATTTTAGAAAATTAGAATCTGGTCTGTGGTTTTTCAATTGAACATACATTTGTTTTGTGAATGAAACCTTAAGATATAGTTGCTTAAAACGGAGCAATACATAAAGGCTCTTTATTTTTTGAGGCTTGCCATACTCTTAACTGAGATTCAGAAATACCATGCATTTGCATCTATTCGCGGAAATGTTAGTAAATAATTAAGCAGTGTATGCAGGAATAATATACTAAGTGGATCCCTTTTATATCTAAGGTGCCACTCTAACCTCCTGAAGAGGACAGTTGAGGAGCTGTTGAAAACCCATGGAACCTATATGCAGAGAGCAGGGCTTGTGCTGGAGACCTCCCTGGTATTGTGACAGAAAGTTCCAATATCAAGGATATAACACCTGTCCTGCTCTCCAGGCAATGGGACTGAAAACGGGATGTTCTGAAGGCCAAGTGACATGTCATAGATAAATCGTCATTAGAAGCTGAAATCTCTTAGTATTCCAGAGATGAAATTCAGGCAGACCTTCATGAACGACCAATCACATTTGTGAATATTTCCTCCCAGTAACCAATCAAAAGTCAAAGCAAGATAATTATGCTTTCAGCACTTAAGGAATCCCCCATTCTATGGCCAGATGATTTGTAATGGATTTATTGGTCTTGGGGATGGGGAATATGGTCCAAAGCTACTTTATGCCTCAACAGACCCCAAGAAAGACTAAAAATGTATATTGGGCCTAGAACTGTTCTATTCACTTTCACATCTTTTATTATTCATGGGAGTGGAAATCTCTGATTATTACTGTTTCTGTCTGAAATCCTGTTGTTTAGCATAATAAGTCACACTAGAGCAGGCCCATTGAATCAGTGGTGATTTGGGTAGTCAGCTTCTTCATAAGTTTCATTGATTCAAGTGGGCTTACTTTAGTTGCAACTCAGTCAAACCATGTTTATACCTAATTCACAGAATAGCTATCGAAATTATGTGAAAAGTGTTTGATCTGAAGTAGCAGTGGAGATCCACCTTCATACAATTTGAGCTTTTAGTACTGTTATTTTTTGTAATAATATCAGCTGCCTTGGGTCCTTTTAAGGAGAAAGCAGGGGTAAAAATATTTTAAATGAATAAATGAATGGTAGATCCCTGGGATCTCTGAAATATTTACTGTAGATCACCAAGGTTCTTTAGTTCCCAGTGGTTTAGCAATAGCATGTTTAGGTCCAAATTATCCTGTTAGAACCCTTGATTCACAGTCACTCAGATGCAGACTTATATTTGTGCATGTAGGTTATCTCACTCTATGGTTCAGTGAGTATTTTGCATAGTGTTTTATGGCGAATAAACACTGCTCCAGTTGGTTAACCTCAGAGTTCTAGTAGAAAACAAAGCAAACTCTACAAGTGTAAAGATTAAGACTGTACAAGCCATCATAGCAAATGACTGTCCAGTCCAGTATTCTGTGACCAACCAATTGCCTGTGGAAAACCCACTAGGAGGACATGATTGCAATTACACCCTATATTTCAGAATCCACACCAATCAATATGCAGAGGATTAGTTATGAGTGGTGAGTCTATGCTTCCTGGATTTTGAAACAATGCAAAAGAACTTGAGATTTACTAAAGCATTTATAATGGCCTTTTCTGCTTCCAAATATGTCCAGTTATAGCATCTGCATGCGTATTTTTCCAGTATTTGAAAATAATGGCATTTGAGTGAGAATCTTTTCCAGACATGTATGTATGATATAGTGAAATTGATTTTGGCTAGCCAATTAAGATCTTTGGGGCAAAAAGTCAAGTGCTTATGTACTACCTAAAATGTACTACAGGGGAAAAAACATAACATTATTAAAAGAATAAATAATGGTATTTACTTCAATTGCAAGAGCATACGTACCGTGTTTCCTCGAAAATAAGACAGGGTCTTATGTTAATTTTTGCTCCAAAAAACGCATTAGGGCTTATTTTCAGGGGATGTTTTATTTTTTCCATGTACAACAACCTACATTTATTCAAATACAGTCATGTCATCTTCTTCTGGTTGCTGCACAATGGTGGAGGGTGGGGCTTCACTTAACTGGGGCTTATTTTTGTGGTAGGGCTTATATTACGAGCATCCTGAAAAATCATACTAGGCTTATTTTCAGGTTAGGTCTTAATTTTGGGGAAACAGGGTAGTTGCTTTAATTATAAGACCCAAAACATCCAAAGCAAGGCTTTAGAGCCTCTTATTTCTTTATTATTTTAGAGATAGCAATTTTCTGATAAAAGGAAGGGGACACTTGTGCAGATGTGTCATGGAAATGTTAATGTCTCATGGAAAATGTATCTTATAACAGAATTCATTATAAAGACTTCTGTGATACATCGTTATTCGAAGCTAGTTCACAGAATATTAAATTAATATGCCAAGGGTTGGAAGATAACAGAATTGCTAATCGAATAATGTTTCCTCTGAAGAACTGGGTCAAGTTTTCATGAGTTAGATTGGCTGCAGCGTTCTGTGTTATTATTTGAAATAAAAATGCATGACCAACCACAATTAACTCAGCATTAGTATTTCTTTCTTATTTAAAAGTGATTTGAGGATATATTTTTGGAAATAAACCAAAGTGAGGCAATGGAAGACGTTCTGGATGGCTGGAGAATAAAAACTGGTAGCCAAGAAATGGAGCAGTTTCTGATTAGTTCATATGTATGTTAGCATAATCTTCTAAGCAATTATGGAGCATTTTTTTTTTCTGTCTCTGACATCACATATTGTGTTTGTAAGCAGATCAGAACAGGGATGCATGGGCTTTGAAGGCAGAACTGTTGTTCTCCTTACAAGAATCTTAGTAGGTGATGCTGTAGCAGTAGCTTCCCAGGTCAATAAGCCTGAGGTCTCCTACAGCTCACTGGGTCTTTCGTCTGTATTTAGTGATAATGCTGATGGCTGAGCTCTTTAGCTTACCATCCTTTCTCTTTTCCATCTTTCTAGGAAGAGGATCTCAGATTTTATTTGGTTCCCAGGTGACATGTCACCAGAAGTCAGTTTATATTTTGGACTGGAACTCTCAGAATCCCTTAGCCAGCATGATCAGCGTCCATACTAGTTAATGGCTTCTCATAATTGTATACCTAACAAACAAAAAGAAACAAAGAAACAAACAAACAAGCAATACCTTTCCAGTGCTATGTGTCTGAGTGTACATGAAAGATCATGAGATAAAAACTGCAGAATCAGTTATTTTCCTAAAGTTGGCAATATTTTAGTTTCTGTGTCTTTGTGGCATCTTGGATGATCTCAGAGCCCAGGCAACATTTATATGTATAGCAATTCAGAAATGGCCTCTTTGTCTAAGTATTGAATTTAGTATTAGGCATCCTTCAGTCTCGAAAGACTATGGTAACGTGCTCTGTATGGAGGACTTGGAACAGCGTCTAGTGTGGCTGAGAAGGCCAATTCGAGAGTGACAATCCCTTCCACACTGAAGACAAATACAATCTGTCCCCTGTCCAGCTCCCTGATTTTGCTGCTTCCGTGACTGCCTCTTTGCCTCGGTCTGCTGGACAAGGGTCTCTTCAAAATGGGGGAGGCCATGATGCAACGCCTGCCTCCAGGCTGAACGCTCAGATGTCAGGGTTTCCCATCTGTTGAGGTCCATTCCTAAGGCCTTCAGATCCCGCTTGCAGATGTCCTTGTATCGCAGCTGTGGTCTCCCTCTGGGGCGATTTCCCTGCACTAATTCTCCATACAGGAGATCTTTTGGAATCCGACCATCAGCCATTCTCACGACATGCCCAAGCCAACGTAGACGTCGCTGTTTCAGTAATGTATACATGCTAAAGATTCCAGCTCGTTCTAGGACTACTCTATTTGGAACTTTGTCCTGCCAGGTGATACCAAAAATGCGTCGGAGGCAACGCATATGGAAGGTGTTCAGCTTCCTCTCCTGCCGTGCACAGAGGGTCCAGGACTCACTGCAGTACAGGAGTGTGCTCAGGACACAGGCTCTATAGACCTGGATCTTGGTATATGTCGTCAGCTTCTTATTGAGCCATACTCTCTTCGTGAGTCTAGAGAACATGGTAGCTGCTTTGCCAATGCGTTTATCCAGCTTGACATCTAGAGAGAGAGTGTCAGAGATCGTTGAGCCAAGGTACACAAAGTCATGAACAACCTCCAATTCTTGTGTGGAGATGGTAATAGAGGGAGGTGAGTCCACGCCCTGGCCCATGACTTGTGTTTTCTTCAGGCTGATTGTTAGTCCAAAGTCTTGGCAGGCCTTGCTAAAACAATTCATGAGTTGTTGGAGGTCTTGAGCAGAGTGGGCAACAATGGCTGCATCATCGGCGAAGAGGAAATCCCGCATGCATTTCAGCTGGACTTTGGTCTTCGCTCTCAATCTAGAGAGATTAAAGAGCTTTCCGTCTGATCTAGTCCGGAGATAGACACCTTCTGTTGCAGTTCCAAAGGCGTGCTTCAGCATGACAGCAAAAAAGATCCCAAAAAGGGTTGATGCGAGGACACAGCCCTGTTTCACTCCGCTTCGGATGTCAAAGGGATCTGATGTTGAACCATCAAAAACTACAGTGCCTTTCATTCCCTCATGGAAGGACCTGATGATTTTAAGGAGTCGAGGTGGACATCCAATCTTGGGAAGGATTTTAAAAAGGCCATCCCTGCTAACCAAATCAAAGGCCTTTGTGAGATCTATGAAGGCGACAAAGAGTGGCTGTTGTTGTTCCCTGCATTTCTCCTGCAACTGTCTGAGGGAGAATACCATGTCAGTGGTGGATCTATTAGCTCGAAATCCACACTGTGATTCTGGATAGACTCTGTCTGCGAGCACCTGGAGCCTCTTCAGCACAACACGGGCAAGCAGCTTCCCTACAACGCTGAGAAGAGAGATGCCACGGTAGTTATTGCAGTCGCCCCTGTCACCTTTGTTCTTGTACAATGTGACGATGTTTGCATCCTTCATGTCCTGTGGTACTCCACCTTCCCTCCAGCAAAGACAAAAGATTTCATACAGCTCGGTGGTGATGGTCTCTTTACAGCACTTCAGCACTTCAACAGGGATGTTATCCTTTCCAGGTGCCTTGCCAGAGGCGAGGGAATCCAAGGCCGCTTTTATTTCTGCTAAGGTTGGTTCGCTGTCCAACTCTTCCAAGACAGGCAGGCACTCAATGTTATTTAATGCTTCTTCGGTTACTACATTCTCTCTGGAATACAGCTCAGAGTAGTGTTGCACCCAGCGGTCCATCTGCTGTGCTCGGTCCTGGATGATCACGCCTGTAGCAGACTTCAAGGGAGCAGATTTCTTCTGTATTGGACCTAAAGCCTGCCTGATACCGTCATACATTCCTTTGATGTTACCTGTGTCCGCTGCTATCTGTATCTGAGAGCAGAGCTGAAGCCAATAATTGTTGGAACATCTCCTGGCAGCCTGTTGGACTTGGCTACGAGCAGCTCGAAGAGCTTGCAAGTTGTACTTGCTAGGACAGGCTTTGTATGCTGCTAGAGCTCTCCTCTTATCCTCGATGGCTGGCATCAACTCCTCCGAATGGGCTTCGAACCAGTCGGCCGTCTTTTTGGTCTTCTTGCCAAATGTGGACAAGGCGGTGTTATACACAGCGTTCTTAAAATGTTCCCATCGTTCAGGTGCATTTGCATCAGCCGGGCCTGGAAGGGTTTCCTCAAGCGCTTGGGCAAATTCCTCCACTTTTCTTTGATCGCAAGTCTTCCTGATGTCAATACGTGGTCTTCCTTCCTTTTTCGTGTGATATAATCTCTTTGTTCGCAGTTTTACTCTACTACACACCAGGGAGTGATCAGTATCGCAATCAGCACTCTGGTAGCTGCGTGTGATCGTAATACTAGGAAGGCTAGAACGTCTAGTGAGGATCAAATCGAGCTGATGCCAATGCTTGGATCTTGGATGTCTCCAGGAAACTCTGTGTTGAGGCTTCGTGTTAAAGAATGTGTTGCTGACGCAAAGACCATAATAACAGCAAAACTCCAGCAAGCGTTGGCAAGTATTGAATTGTGAGTGAATGAAAAGGATGCATTTTCTCAGGTCTTCTTTCTCAGAGCTGAGCATTTGTTTACTACCATAAACATACTGTAAGCTGGTTGGATAGTTCAGGGAGTTGGAGCACCTGGCTGCAGAGCCTGGGTGGGAGTTGAGTTCTCCAGTTAACCTGCCAGAAGACCTGTGTATCCTTGGGCAAGTTGTGCAGCCCCAAAACACCCTTGGAGGAAGGGAATGGTAAACTACTTCTGAGTACTTTATACTCATAAGAATTATTTTAATTCAGAACCAACGTGAGAACACATAACTATTAATACTGCACATTTATTTATAAATGTTGGATTTGATTTCAGCTTTGTCTTATAATACAGAAAGGACATACCCTTAAAAAAATAGAAACCATAATGAATATCAATGCCAGGCTTTCAATGGCAGAAGTACAGGAATGGTAAGTATCAGAACTTAAAGCTTTCTCATTCAAAATAGCACTAGTTAACTTTATGTTCTTCTATATCAATGTCATTGTCTACAATTTTAAGAGAATCAAATGATATTGCTGACAAAGTCTGGAAATGTGGGAAAGACATTTTAGATATCTAATATCACTCGTTAATAATCAAAAACAAAAGGGTACTGAAAGGCCTGTTGTGTCTAATCTAGAGATTTAAATGGTATGAAATGCTCCTTGTTCTTCCACCATAACTTATTACGTTATATTGTAAGCATTCTCTTCCCATGCTGTAAATTGTGTAGTGGAAAGTGAAGGGTAGTGTCGTATTAAACTGTCCTTGTGACAAAATAGCTTCCATTTGAATGAGGAAAGGGAGTTCCCTTTCACTCCATGCCCCCTTTTGTATCAAGATGTGCTCTGGGTGATTGGTCAGTCTTTGAAGCAAATCCTGGGGTTGTGAGCTGGACAGGAAAGGAGAAGAAAGGAGATGAAAGCCCTGTTGTGTGACTGAGATCTTCTTATCCAGTTGGATTTCATCCTATGGCTTAGTCAAATGTTGCATTAAATGGGTAATAGCAACTACAAACTAGCTGCTGCACCTCTAGTTTTCCTTTCTGATCTGTAACATCTGGTCAGTACAGCTGACCTCATATTTTCATGTCTCAACATTCCTAGATCTCTCCAGCTGATGATCTGTCAAGGAGGGAATAGAAGATGTTGCATCACAGAGTCAGTCCTTGCAGACATAAGGAAGCTGAGGGAAAAACTAGAAACTCAAATCAGTTTGGGTAGCAGTCATGCATTTACTATAAAGGCAGAACGCTTTCTCCCACCTAGATCTACTCGAGTCACTCGCCAGAGCCAGGAAAGACGGCTGAGGGGCCTGACGCCGAGAGAGGCCTGAAAAGAAAGAACAAGAAACCGGGCCTTCTCAGCGGTGGCCCCTCGACTTTGGAACAGCCTTCCGTCAGAGATCTGCCTGGCACCCTCGCTGGGTGTTTTTAAGAGTCAATTAAAAACTTGGCTCTTTAGGCAGGCCTTCCCTCCTGCCAATTCTTGATTGTACTTTCTTGGCTTTTGTTGTTTTCTCCCATCTTGATCATATTATTATTGTAGATTTTAATTGTTGTTTTTATTTGTTTGCCGCCCTGAGTAGACTCCTGTCTAGAAGGGCGGGATATAAATCCAATAATAAATAAATAAATAAATAATGTTTAGTTTGGCTCTGATGTTTGATTGTTTTAATACAAACTATGTTTGTTTTCTGTCTGTTCTTCCCTCATTTCAGTTTTGCATGACTGTGCAGAATTTTTGCAGGATATTAATGCCTGGAAGCAAATGGAAACATTTGTAGCTTTCCCCCCCTGGCTGACGTCAATAGAGTAGGTACAGAGCACTGCTGTATTACAAAGTTGGCATGGCATTTACATCAAGTTAACTTTTTGTGAAGGAGTGTAAATGTTCAGTGAGTGCACACACACACAGATGCATAGAAATACTTTTTTTTTGGGGGGGGGGACAGAACTTGGCAGGGAAGGAGCAGAATTCAAAGAAAGGCAACATTTGCCCAGCTAACATAGGTGTGAGAAAATTGTGGGAACCAATTATGACATAAGAAATCTTTGCCTAGAATTGTTATGTGCAAATGAGCCTTGAAAGAGCTGGCAACTCCTAGTGTGCCAAACAAAGAAAGCGGTCTTTATTATAAAGACAGGCTCTTCTATTTTTTGGCTTGTTTTGTTTTAATCAACACATCATCCAAGCATATGTTCAAACTATCCTACCGTAGTTTCATACTTTGTAGAAGATACAGATTGCTGCTTCTTGCTCATTGCAACATCCTGAATAATAACTTTCTTTCCTATTGTACATGACTGTGAATGCATCTGTTCATAGCTTCTTTAACTTGATTGTCATACTCAGTTTTATTTGTTTTTGCCATTTATTTGTACATCTTTTTCCTCCTTAGAAATTCTTACTGCTCTTAAGTAAGTAATTTCTCAGTGATTCCATTAAGAATGTATGGACTGCGTCTCTCTGTGTGTATATTCTGGTCCTGCACTCTTTTCAATGTCAGCCAGCTATTGGTGGCCAGTTCTTGTGTACACTGAGAGCCATCTCCTATCCTTGTTGTAGGTCTAGTCACTAGAAATATATTTAATCTTTTTCCAAGAAATGTGAGGTTCCATACTTTGTTCCTATATTTAATTTCAGTTGGTGCCCCTGTCCTATTTATCAGATCTGTCAGAAGAGCTGTCACAACATTATAAGACAATTGTTGGAATCCTGTTTGGCTAGAGGCAATGTAACGCTCTTGTAAATGTCCTAGGCATTTTGCACAGTTCCTGTTTCGACCAATTGCACAATGCATCTGTGGAAATGCTTCATGAATAGCACTTCCACCTTGGCATGAAGAGCACTACTGCCTGCATAAACCAAGCTTAATTACTCAACAGAATTCTGGTCATTGGCTGAAATCCATTAGTAAGTTGCAGCTAGAGTAAGCCCAGTGAATCAGTGGAATTTAAATAGGTGTTGACTAAAAAATTCCCATTGTTTCAGTGGGCCTACTCTAGTTGCAGCTTATTACTGGATCTCTCTTGCTGATGTTTATAAAAAGCAGGCATGCAGCTCTGAGAATACTCTATGTAATATGTAACAATGCTTAACTCTTTAGATAAAACCCGGCCTGCTGTGTTCTGCTTGCAAGCCAGAGATTTCCTCAGTAAAGACAGGTGAAAAAAGTATTTAGTGCTTAAGGTGTTTTTTAAAACCAAGTCTTCTGCTTCCAGAGAGCAGAACGGCTATTCTATAATATATATTTCTCAATTTCTTACATAAAAAGAGGTTCTCCTTGGGAAGAAATGGCAAACTTCCACAAAGAGAGGGCCAAGGGGGGGGGGGACTTCTAGAACAGTGAATTTTCTTATTCTCTGTAACAGTCTGATTTTATCCATAAGTGGTGATAGCTCACTGAGTTAGGTGTATAGCTACAGAGCCAGAGGTTGAGGGTTTGATTCCTCACTGTGCCTCATGGGAGAAGAGCCAGCCTGTGTAGCCTTGGGCAAGTTGCACAGTCCCAGGAGAAGGGACTGGTAAACTCCTTCTAAGTATTCTACACCTAGAAAACACTAGAAAGGGTCACTATAAGTCAGAATTGACTTGACAGCACATAATTAATATTATTTGTGACAACTAGGGCTACATTCTTATACACATTTACCTGAGAGTAATTCTCATTACTTTAATTACTTTTGAGTAGGTAAGCATGGGATTGCACTGTACATTATGCAGTCCAGTGGGACTTAGTTTTAAATAGGCATGTATGAGGTTGTTTATTCCATGTACAAACATAAGCTTTTGACCAAATTAATGATTCCAGGATGGTAAATTGATGAATTTGCAGTCTTTGTCTTATGTGTATTTCAGGAGTTTCTTATTTGCTAGGATTTGCATCTTGCATTAGATGTGTTTTTAAAATAGTTTCTTTCCCAAAGAATACATGAGGTCTTTGAGAATAGCATAGTCTTGTAAAAGTTTGAAGAGCACCATACAGATTTTACTGTAGCTATAGATGTGGATCTGCTTAGCAACAGATTGGGATATGTCTGAGAATTCTATGCAAGAGCAAATATAATGTGATTTTTTAAACATGGTCTTCAATGAATTTAAAAAGCCTTTAAGCTTTAGCTATTTGAAATCCTTTATGATTTCATAGAATCATAATCACAGAGTTGGAAGAGACCACAGGGGCCATCGAGTCTAACCCCCTGCCATTCAGGAACTCCATCAAAGCACTCCCGACAGATGCCCATCCAGCCTTTGCTTAAAAACTTCCAAAGAAGGAGACTCCACCACACTCCGAGGCAGCATATTCCACTGCTGACCAGCTCTGACTGTCAGGAGGTTCTTCCTGAGATTCAGGTGGAATCTCTTTTCCTGTAGTTTGAAACCATTGCTCCTTGTCCTAGTGTCTGGAGCCGTGGAAAACAAACCTGTCCCTTCCTCGACATGACATCCCTTCAAATATTTAAACATAGCTATCATGTCCCCTCTTAACCTTCTTTTTGTAAGGCTAAACATTCCCAGCTCCCTAAGCCTCTCCTCATAGGACATGGCTTCCAGACCGTTGACCATTTTGGTCGCTCTCCTCTGGACACGTTCTAGGTTGTCAACATCCTTCTTGAATTGAGGTGCCCAGAACTGGACACAATACTCCAGGTGAGGTCTGACCAAAGCAGAATAGAGTGGTATTATTACTTCCCTTGATCTAGACACTATACTCCTATTGATGCAACCAAGAATTGCATTGGCTTTCTTGGTGGCCGCATCACACTGCTGACTCATGTTCAGCTTGTGGTCTACCAAGACTCCTAGATTCCTTTTACATGTACTGTTGTCTAGCCAGGTGTCTTCCATCCTATATCTGTGCAGTTCATTTTTTTTTTTGCCTAGGTGTAGGACCTTACATTTCTCCCTGTTGAAATTCATTTTGTTAGTTTTGGCCCAGGACTCTAATCTGTCAAGGTCATTTTGAATTTTAATCAATGGATTAGATCAGGGGTCTCAAACATGCGGCCCGGGGGCCATTTGCCGCCCGCCGGATGATAGTTTGTGGCCCCCGCCTTGCCTGCCCCCCCTGAAGCGCCCACGCGTCCTCTGCTGTCAAGAGTAAAAAAAAAACCTCGTGTCACTCGCCGGCTGTCTCACAAGATAGCGCCTCTTGCACCCTCCATCCGGAACTGCAGCCTGCCAGCCAGCCCGCCTGTCTGCCGGCTGGCAGGCTGCAGTTCCGGATGGAGGGTGCAAGAGGCTCTGTCTTGGGGGAGAGCCGGCAAGCGAGGCGCGCTGCCGGCCCTTTTCCCCAAGTGCCCGAGCCGCCGCCGCGCGATGCCTGAGAGCGGAGCTCGCTCCCGGCCCGTCCTCGAAGAGCGCCTCCAAGCCGCCAACAGCAGCTGCTGCCGCCGCCTCTTCCAGGGAAGCGGCTCTCTGGCTCTCTTTCTCTCTTGGCACCCCCAGCACCAGTCCGGCCAGCGGCCGTCTCAGCGCCCGGCGGTGCTTCCTCCTCCTCCTCCTCGTCCTGCTTCAGCCACCTCGGCTCTGGAGGCTGCCTGGACTCGCCTCGCAAAGTTTGCTCCTCTGTCGTGGTGGGGGTAGCTGCTGCTGCTGAGTACGCCTTTTTTTGAGGGGGGCCCTCAGAGGAAGGTTGCTGGACCTCCGTGTGTGGGTGTGCGCACGCGTGCGTGCACGTGCACGTACCTGTGGGGGGCCCACCCCGTTCTGTGAGGGTTTTTTTTTAAAAAAAAAATTATGTCGTGCCCTCCTCCCCCCTGCTAGGCGGTCGCCGGCGCTCCCTCCCTTCTCCGCTTCTTCGTCCTGCTGGTGGTGGTGGTGGTGGAAGTGAAGAAGGAGCCGGAGGGGGTCATGGCTGGCGACAAGGGCTCGCGCGCCCCTCCTCCTCCTCGGAGCCCCAACCGGGCTAAGGAAACTCCCGGGCGACTTCCTCGGGCTCTTGCTCCGCTTGGCGGAAAATCTGATGCGGCCCAGCCTCACCCAGCCTCTGCCTCCAGCGGCCCCCAGGTAAATTGAGTTTGAGACCCCTGGATTAGATCATTTTTACTTGTTTATTGCTCCACATTTCCTTAAATGTAGACACATAGCTGAACATTATGTGTAATCCTGGTTTTCAAGCATATGGATTTTTATAGGCATAATAGCCAACAAAGATAAAATACATATTTCAAACTTAAAAGATACATCTGATAATCTATCCAAAGAATGTTCTTCCTAGATAACATGGAGAGGGAGCTTTCTTTCCTATTTTATATCCTTGGCTAACTGTAATTGACCTGCTTGGCTTAATTCAGCCTAATGTCAGGAATTGCTGATGCTTAGCTCAATAAGTGCCTCATCTCACTTTCTGTCATTAAATCCTTTAATACCCTGCACTACATTTTCCTTTGTTGCCCTTTCAGCAGTGTTGTTCCTGTAGTGCTCTTCTTACATAGTTTGAAGTCCTTATGCCTCAACTGTGCTCTTTAGCACACCCCTTTCCATGGTGTCTTGTGTTCATATCTTATGGGGTATCACTTTATCTGGCTCAGGTTTAGAGTTTGACAAGGGATGTGGCTCAGTTTCAGAAGCTTATCTGAACTTGGTCAGGTATAGCAAATGTCTCTTCCTATTTATTTCTGCTTCCTCAGTTCACTATTGTCAGTTTGCTTTTAATAGATGTACTTATTGCCTAATCCATTGCAAGTCAATTTTTGTTTGTCAGTAAGCAATTTCTGCTGGCCTTCCTGTTTCTTCTCATTTTCACTATAGACACATGCAAGCAAAGAGATAAAATAGCATTTTCAAATCAATGATCTGAAAACATACTAGTCTCCATCTAATTTAGGAAATGATCCCAAAGGCTTTGAAACTAAGCTCTGATAGAAAAGTCTATTATCTTTTCCGTGGATTGCTTTTACTGCTGCCAAAGTTTGTAAAATAAAATTTTCATATAGTGTATACTATTTTTTTTAAAAACACACACCTATAAATATAAACACTGTGGTATTGGTGTTGTTTTGTTTGATCATGTTTATAGTTTCTTTGCTCCCAAAATACTTCTAGCAGAGGACATGACCATCACATGTGGACATGTGTATCAGTCCCACGACTTGCCCTCCAACATTAATTTGAAGCACTTTTATGCCTGAATGAAATGAAATGCCAAGAAGGTACTTTGAAAATCAGCTCTCTTGTTTATGCATTTGCTACTTTCACTAAGTCAGAAATAAAAGCCAGAAATAAATTCCTAAAGGGAGTTGGCTATCAATATCACTAAACCCATCAATGGAATGAAGCTATGTTCCATGGGACTTATTCACAGCCCAAAGTTTAGTTTTTAGGGTTGTAATTGTGTGTCTGTGCTGTACCACTTCTGTGTACAGGAGTGCTTCTCATATGAATCATTCATTCGTGATCCCCCACCTGCAGCCTGAGAAACAAAAAGCAGTGTGCTCCAGTCCTAAGAAGTTAGTGATTGATACTGAGTTAATTTCAATTTTTTTCCAGAAGCTTGCAAGTTGTGCAAATCCATGTAGCAAATAAAGGGTTGGGTTTTTTTTTAACCCTCCTCTTTAGCACACACCACTTCAGCTTCTCTTGCTGTGTGAATGAAATGTACAATTTGGAAGAGTCCTCATGTGACAGCTCAGCAGCTCTCCTCAGAGGACTTGTTTGTGCCTCAGGGCGTGTATACATGTATCCTTCATTTTCATGTTTGCAAGAAATAAATATTCATTACACCCCATTCCCAACACACACAGGACTTGACACATTGATACTCTCTTGGGGCCCCCTCCATGAATGCAAATTAAAACAAAAAGATACCTCTTTGATCGGATCAGTTGAGTTTTCGATTTGATGTATTTTTAATTTTGCCATCAGTTGATATGTACTGTTAGTTTTGACATTCCCATCAGGCTTCTATAGATTTGAGTAAATTGGACAGCTTATTTGTACTGCCTCCTTCCCTGTCAAGGGATGGGTGAGCTGAAATAGACAGTATTCCAAAGCATGTTACAATGCAGAAATAGTGACATACAAAGTAGTACAGACAAGTATACTCATACATTAGAATAGACAAGTACATATTCACATATACCTTGTAAAATATAATAGTGCCTTAATAAAATGGAGTAATGAGAGTTTTTGCATGCACACACACACAACCTTTAGAAATTGTTCTAGCCTTTCCAGCCCTTATCAAATGAAATATATTATTTATGTCTCTTGAGCAATACATTTACCAGAAAATAATATTACTACTACATTAAGCTATATGTTTAATGTTTCTCACTCCATTGGGGTTGAGTGCTTGATATATTACACCCTGTACATGAAAATCTATGAACAAATTACATCTGCAAAGTGTCTTTTCTTGAAGAGTGAAGCCAGTAGGTGTCACTTGCATGACAAGTGAAGCCAGTAGGTGTCACTCTGTTAATCTGCAGACATAAACCTTTATATATACTGTGCAAAGAACAATGTTGCAAGAATGGAAGTCTGTTCAAGTGATCGGACATTTTCTTACTCTGCTTCTTCCTGTGGCTCCCTGCACCCTCCCCCCAATTCTGTCTTAGGGAGTCCTCCAACCTTTCAGAACAGATTTTGAGATGCAGAGGAGTTTGCAGTAACAGTACAACTGCAAGAATATACTGTAAAAGCATAGAAGCAGCACCAATGGGAGCAAATTGCTGATTGAAGCTTTTTTGACAACAGAATTGGATTGTTTCTATGTTCCACTTAAATCTCACCCATAAATTTCATTGGGTACAAGGAAATCATTTCTTGATTCAAAGTTTAATACATGAAGCTGTACAAAGAGTACAGTTAAATGTAGCTGGTTAACTATGAAAATCTTAGTTTTTATCATTTCATTCTTACATCCCTTCTAAAGATTATTGCAAATGTGCAGTTTGTTCTGTCAGCTAATATATATGTGACAAGATAGAATGATACATCAAATCTAACTGTATGACTGGGCATTGATGTCTGTATTTTAAATGAAATGAAATGAAATGAAATTAAAAAATTTTTATGTTCTTCCACTTGTACAGTCAGTTCCAGTATATGCAACTGTACACATTTAAAGCTCTTCCCTTGCAACTTGGAAAATAAAAATGTTGTTTATCTAATGTGGGTTTCTTCCAGCAACAAAGCAACTATCGTCTTCCATTTACCTTGCCATTTCAGGTAATAATGCTTGAAACAAATAAACGATTTTCTTTAAAAAAAAAACTTGTCCATTTGTGAATAAAGCCAGTGCTTGAGTCCTCATTCGGTTCTATTTGTAACAGCAGCAGCAGCAGCAACAAAACCACCAAGATGGACATCCCTAAAACTAAAGTTAGCAGCTCTCAGAGTGCCAGCTGGAGTCTCAAGGAAGTGCTGCATTTCCCCAGTTTTTTGGACTGAGAAACAAATTTCAGAGCAAGCAGCACTGGGTGAGGAGAAATTTGGTTTCTGTATGAGCTCTGGATGCCCACCTCCACTCTTTCCCAGCATACATTAGGGCTCATTGGCTGAGGTCAAAGGTGTGCTGTACTTGTCCATATCAAAAAGTCATGACTGAGGTGCAAGAAATGCTGGTGAGTCCATCACAATCAAGATAAAATCTCTAGAAGCAATATATCTGTGAAGATTCTCAGTCATCCAGGTAAGGTTATCTGGAAGTTGAGTCATGGCAACTAGACTTCTTTCTTGTAAGGATTTTTGGTAAACACCTCATACCCGTGGACTTCAAACCCACAAACACACTAAGGCAGAGACTCGTCCACCCAAAAGACTGGACACCAAAACACAACAGGAGCAATATAGTATATGCAGTCCAATGCAAAGAGGAGTGTTCGGGGCTCTACATTGGAGAAACCAAACAACCACTAAACAGGAGAATGGCTCAGCAGGAGGGGCAATGGCTCAGGACCACAATCAGCAGTGTTCCTTCATTTGAAGGACAAAGGACACTCATTTGATGACCAAGATGTACTCATTTTGGACCCAGAAGATAGGTGGTTTGAGAGAGGGGTCAGGGAGGCCATAGATGTGCATATAGAAAATCCCTCACTCAACAGGGTTTGGAGGCCTTAAATACAATCTGTCTCCTATTTATCATGTTGCCCTTTTATACATCCCCAGAAAGATTAAGAACACACATACCAGTAAGACCACTGTTAACGACCGTTAACAACCCATGACAAGAAGGACTGCAGAAGTGGGATTATTCCTCGCCCCCAGTCCTTTGTCCTTCTAATGAGCCTATTCAGACCAGGGGGAAGTAAAACCAATCAAGGATCTCCTACCAACTCTCCTCAGACTGAAGAAGCTACTTGGATGAGTAGCAAAATGTTTTAACCTAACAAGAAAGAAGTCCAGTTGCCATGACTCAACTTCCAGATTCCAGAAGCAATGTTTATTCTTTTTGATTTATTTCTAATTTGCAAGGTTTCCTACTGGCAAAACACACTTGTAGATAGCAAGATTGGGGATATCCCCATTGACCCAGTGGACTGGATATAGTTGGGGACTGTTTTCTCATCTAGTTGCTATCAGACTGCAATTCCTGTCATCCCATCCCATGGTCTGTGTTGGATAAAACTGACACAAGTTGCTGTTCAGTAGGATATGAAGGGGAACTAGCTCCTCATTGCTGCCATAAAAGACAGTTATTTTGTGCTTTCATGATTACAGTGTGGAAGTGTTCCAAGTAGATTCTAGGTCCAGTTTGCCTGAAAACTCACTTTGACACATTGGACAGTGCTTTCCAAACTCCCCCAAATTTAAAATGTAGTTTGCCATGCAACTTATTGTTTTTAATTTTTGTACATTAAATATTTCACTTTTTGTCCAGCACACACTCTGTTTTATGATAGCACATTGTCAAATTAGTCCTTTGTTATGTTAGTTCTTGAGTAAGACTTTATTTGTTGTGTAATTTGTTGTAGAATGTTGTAGAATAATGACCACTGGCTGGATAGTTCAGTGGTTTAGGTATCTAACTATGGAGCTGGATGTTGGGAGTTTGATTCCCCACTGTGCCTCCTATGAGCAGAGCCAACCTTTGTGGCCTTGGGTAAGCTGCACAACCCCAGGGTTCCCCCAGAAGAAGGGAAGGGTAAACCACTTCTGCAAAACCCTGAAAAAGGCCATTGTAAGTAGACTGACTTGATGGCACATGATTATTTTTATTATAATTTATTAATTTCATCGAATGAAGTGGATGTTTTGAAATGGCTTACTGTGGTGCAAACCCTTTGCTTGCATCTTTTTTATACCATATGTGTGGTTCAGTAAGTTGAAAAAGCATCCTCATTTTTTTCAGTCTAAACACTGAGGAACCAGATCTAGATTCTCTCCCATGAGTTTTCCATCAGCAAAGACTGTGTGATGTAGCTTTGGGCCATTTGTCTGAGTCAGAGCAAAACTACAGGTAATACATAAATTTGTATTGCAGTTATGGAACAGGAATAAATTATTTGTGTATGCATGTGTTGGTTTTTTCATTATTTTCCATTTAGCATAAGCAAGATGATATGCTTTCTGGCCTTATATAAATTTTTGATTTTTTGGGTTTGTTTTTTTTAAAAGAAGAGATATGTGTTTACATTAGTCACAGCTGCTGTCCCAAATTCTTGAATTATGTAATCCTCTGCTGAGGTCCAAAACATTTCTGGAAGTTTTCTCTTTCAAAGCAGCTTCATACATCTATATAATTGAGTTTTATGATGTAATACATGCGCCACAGTGCAAAACAGATTAAAGCATGTTTTGAACCCCGATTAAAATGAATTGCATTACCATAATGAAAACAGTTAGCAGTTTCCCAGTCTGACTGGACTGTTCTTTGCGATCACAAATTTTTGCTTTTTTCTTTTTCATGCCTCTGTGGGACTGGGTAAAGTCTGGCAACTAGACAAGCAACTCAACAATTTACTCAGGATGGCAGTATTTTTGGAGCATTGGTGAAACAGCATTTGATCTCAGAGGATGGCTTACAATTTCATAGACAGAGCTATATGAAAGCCAGGACTGGGCTCAGCCTATCTGATTATGGCCAGCTGTATGTCAGAAGATTGCCGCCCTCTCATTAAAAAGATGCAGAGGATCCTAGGAGGCATTTATCTCAAAGACTGTGTCCAGGGCAAAAATAAATCTTGTGTCAGTCTCAATGCTTTCACATATTTTGTAGTAGATTGAACTGAGTATTGGGCACAGTCTACAAACTGAATCGCATCAGGGTATTTTCATCAGAATTATGATCATTTTCAGCACCTGAACATTGCTTCTGTCATGATTTCTACTCTGAAATAATATTCTAAGTATCTTTTGCCCATATACACACCTTTTGAGCCTGTTTGGTAGGCCAATACAAGTTATCATCTTCTTTCCTGCTGCTTTTGTTTGTTTTAGGAAAGAATCTTATTAATCGAGATTCGAGAATACAGTCTTATTAATCACTTTCCAGTGTTCCTGAGAAAGCTTTTCTCTTGAAAGGTGGCATCACATAACTGACTTAATCAGATTTATGCCAATTCCATGAATAAACCCAATTTTAGAGGATCAGCTCTGTAATTCTGTTTTTGTTTCTTCTCCTCCTGCAGTAAGTAAAGACAGAATTCTTTTTGTTGTTTAGTAGCAGTAATTTGCTGGAACATTTCACTGTTGTTACCATTGTTATGTGAAACCGCACAAACGTAGCTATCGAAAAATATGTGTGATGTGAGATAACATCTTGGGAATAAACTGTATTCAGATTCTATCTTCCAAAAGGTTTCAACACAATGTGAGAATGACACTGATGGCTTAGTTTTGTGTACTACACTGAATATATTATCATCTCTCCCTCTCCTCTTGCCCATTTAGCTATTTTAATCTCTCTCTCTCTCTCTTGCTGGGTAAAGCTGCACAGTTTGGTTTCCCAGACTTTCTTTACTTAGTTAATCATTTGTAATTAATTCCAGAATTCACATATAGAGATTACCTGGTAACTTTCTGTTTTATTTCCTTATATCTTTATTTCTTTATTTCTTTATTTCTTTATTTATTTAACTTATATGCCGTCCATACTACCCAAAGGTTTTGTGTTGACTGGGGAGCCCGTGGTTCCAGACGGGATGGTTTCAGCTTAGAGTTATTGTAAATAAGGTTTAATTAAAACAAAACAAAACAAACTAAAACCAAAAGCAAAAAGCAAAAAACAAAAACAAAAATGCATAAATATACTGTGGTGTTAAGAAGCTACAAATACTGAGCCATTTAGCCTAGAATAGTCAGTTCAGATGGGCAGGGGCTTTCCAGGGCTTCTAAACAGCAGTTGGTGATGCAAAGCATATGTGAATCCATAAAGCTAAAATATTTATCCAAAACAAAATTAATTATTTGAATAATCAGAACTCAGAAAGCATATACAACTGGATCAAGTCATATGTTTAAGAGATGCCTGAAAGAAGTCAGAGTGCCAGCAGGTTGCTGATGCAGTCAAACCTTTGTTGAGTAGTCATCACGGAATACAAGGAATACAGAATATTAATTTTTTGTTGTAGTTAAAGAGTTAAGGTTGACTGTTTGGTATACAGTTAAGATGGCTGCTATTCCCTTGGATAATATATGTTTTAAGGGGATTCTTCTTTATATTCCTTGAAAATATTTTCAGAACTTAAATGCTTTGTTCAGGAAAATGAGGTGGGGTCCCTTACCAGAATGGATTTCCTTGAGCAGATTGAACCTCCTACCTAAAGAAGGTGGATTTGAGTTCCAGGTAACCTGTGTTACTTATTGAAATTCTGTATCTGTACTAAACTGTCCATCTTCAGCTATGGTGGAATCTTCTTGTTTCATGCTTCTTTCTAAGTGACAGGCAATGGGTCCTGTGTTACAACAGGTTTTATTCCACTCACAGTGTTACCAGAGTAGGATAGAACTTTCATGTGTAAGGGCATGATAATTTCAATTTGATTCATTTTCCTCTGCTAAGCGAACTCTATGGGAAAATTTTAATCCGAGAACAGGGAAGAAGCCATTTACATAGGGGCTTTGTTCTAGTAGGGTGGTCTTCATTCTGAATCTACTGATTGGCCCAGATGATTAGTTTCTTTCATTTGCTAGACGAAAGCTTGTATGTGATTTGCCAACCTTTGCAGAAGTGCAATCATTTGCAGCCTGTGTTGATATCTAGTTATGGTACTACCACCTTGAATGCTTTGAAGACTTCCCTAATTCTGGAAGACGTTTTTGAAACAGGAAACAAAACAAAGTCCATAATATTTATATATACCCATTGAAGGCCAATCAATATGATAAGCAAAGTATTCTTAAGAAATGGAATGATGAATCAGATAAGCCTGCTTTGCACAATTAGTGGACAGTGACTTCTATGACTGTTTTATGTTTGTCCTCCTTTTCATGACGGCAATGGATCCAACATGAATGAGAATTCCATGAGGAAAGTGGTTAGTAGCAAGTAACAGAGTCACAAATGCAATCAAGAGGATCTGGGACATTTTCCAACACCTTGCAGATTTTGTTTTTGTAAGTAGCAAAGCTCAGCTAAGGTGTTAAAATTGTAGAGCACTTTAAGCACTGCTGTAAAGTGAATAGATCTTTAAAGAATATTCTCTCTTTGCCCAAAAGAGCAGGGATGGGCAGCATGTGATTCTCCAGATGTTGTTGGACCATCAACTAATGGCAGCATAACCAATAGGTAGGAGATTAATAGATAATATGAATTGTAGTCCAACAAATTCGGTGCCACATGATCTCATCCCTGAATTGGAGCAACATTTTTTTGAATGACACATATAAACAGCTGTAGTCAGTGGCAATATTTAACAGGAAATGGAGATGTATACCCTTTCATTTGACATATCTCTGTTTATTTGATTCCCTGCATTTGGTTTGATATATATCTAATCACCCAGTATGTAGTGTTACTCTGTAACTATGATAACTTCTTCAATTAATAGGCTAGCTAGTTATCTGGCTGCAAAGCAGAGAGGGGGAGTTTGATTCTCCGGTGTGCCTGTCAGGAGAAAAGCCGGCCTATTTGGTCTTGGACAACTTACACGGCCCCAGAGTACTCCTAGAATTAGGGACTGGTAAACTATTTCTGGGTACTATAAAACCATGAAAAGGATTGCCATAAGTTGGAATTGACTTGAAGGCATATAATTATGATTAGAACATTTCAAGGAAAACTGACATACCAGATGAACAGATTGCGAAGAGTGTTAATATTTATCACTAAATCTTTTGAAGCTACTCTTGGCATTTAACTTTTAACAAACTTGTAGTATTCGTAAAGCAATAAAGCAAGTCAAAATGTCTTGAAATAATAATGAAAGTTTTAAAAAAAAGCTCTAGTGTTACTACTTTGTAGAACTCCCTTATTTTGATTACTTGGCCATCTCAGCTCTTTAGGAGCCTGAAAAGATGATTTCTTTCCAGGGGCTGAGAGGTTGCTCTGCATTTCCCCATTGTTTTATCTAAATGTTTAAATAATCCAGAACTTCATATTTGACTTTATGAAGATTTGGTAATAGGCCAAGAAAGATGTGTGGAAAAAATGATTAGCTTTACTCCAATAGTTCTAAAGGACAGTGGAAGGTGACCCTCACAATAAAAAAGGCCTATATTTTAAATAATAATAACATGTTACTGAAGGCCCACGTGGCTTCAACATTACCATCATTTTGTTGACAGGTTAAGAAGTTTCTTTGCTTTCTTGAATTTAATGGGATGTTCTTCTTCTATAGATCTTCTTCTATAGAAATATTTAAAGGTATGGGTCTTCTGTCCTCCATATGGCTACCCTAACAAGCTGCCTCATTCTGCCTAATCAGCTTGTGTTGTCCAGGAGGAAGGATGGCTCTCTGCATCAGTTTACTATGGTTTCTATTCTACCTTTCCTATTAACAGTTCAAAAAATTATATCCCTAACATTCTATCCTTAAAGATTAGCAATTCATAATTTAAATTCAATTGAAATAATAATTAAAAATTATATCCTCAAAACTCTCAGTTATCTTCTTGCAACTACATTTTCAGATAGAGTCAGGGTGAGCAATGGCCCTACAGTTCTTGTTAGATTGCTGCTCTCATCAGCTCTTACCATTGGCTATGTTGGTGAATACAGATAGGAACTGCAATCCCAAAAAAACAGCTGGAGGGCCAGAAATTGTCCATCCCTCTGATGGAAGAATATAACATATTGTCTGGTTCTGTCCATAGCTGAACTGTGAGTTCTAAGTTTGAATGGCTTTTGAAATACTAAAAGATGTTGCCCAAGAATACTTACTAGACTTTAAGGTACAACAAGACCTTTTGTTATTCTTGCTATAAGAGATTAACATGGCGACCCCCTGTGTGTGTGTGCATGTACATATGTCTATGTATTTTATGATATAATATGACACATACACATAGTGTACATATCATTATATTATATTATATTATATTATATTATATTATATTATATTATATTATATTATATTATGGATAATTATCCCCTTTGTCAGAATTGCCTTAGGAACCAAACCAATGGTGCAGTGAATGACCTGGAAGGTCATTCCATAGGCCTGGAAATAAAGCCCTCAGATGTGAGAATGAAGTATATGTGCATTCCTTATATATATATAATTCATACGTACAAAACATACAACACAACAAAAAAAGACCTGCCAAAAATAACACAAATAAGAAAAAACAGCAAAGCTAAACATCCATACTACATGTATAGATCAGAGATTTCGCCGTCGTCAGGTCATCTAAATATCATCGAAGGGTTCTAGTGAGCACTGGTTCGCCATAACTATTCCTTCCCCTAAGTTCCTGTCTGTTTCTGGACCCAATTATATATCAGCTTCCAGTTTTCCTTTACAAAGTATCTTGGTTGATCCCATACTGCCTCTGAAAGCATATCTAGTTCTGCAATATCCAGTAGCTTCTTTAATAGCTCATTGATCGTTGGTATTTCTGCATTCTTCCATTTTTGGGCCCAGAGTAACCTGGCTGCTGTGTATATATACAGTAGACTATATTTTATTTTTTTAATCAATAATCTCTGACATTATATTCAATAACAACATTTCAGGTTTAAAACTTAATTTTTGCTGAACAATTTCTTGTGACATTTCCCAAGCCTGTAACCAATTTTTGTTTGCTTTTTCACATGACCACCATACATGATAATAAGTCCCTGGATTTTTTTTTACATTTCCAACAAACATTACTGATCCCTCCTGACATTTTTGTCAATCTTACTGGAGTAAAATGCCATCTGTGAAACATTTTAAGGATATTTTCTCTAAGATTAACTGGTTTAATCAGCTTATAGTTATCTTTCCACATTTTTGTCCAGTCATCAATATCAATATTATAACCAAAGTTTTGTGCTAATTTGACCATCACCTCCTTCACCCTCACATCTTCTAAATCATACTCTAATACAGAGGTCCCCAACCCCCGGTCCGCGGCCCAATGCTGGTCTGTGGCCTGACCGGACCGTGCCGCGGAGACAGACCTCCCCCCCGCACGCACTCCCCCCGCACAGCCCCTTTGCGCATGCACGTGTGTGCCAGAGCCCACATGACCGCTCCCCACCCTTTTGTGCATGCGCATGAGTGCCCATGCACCTGCACGAGCACAGTGCTGCCATTTGCGCATGCGCACAAGTGTGCACATGCCCGCATGAGCACCACACCGCTGTTTGCGCATGCACACAAGCGCGAGCGTGCCCGCACAAGCACCCTCCCGCTCCTTCGCGCAGGCGCACAAGCGTGCGCCTGTGTGAGAGAGCACGCGCTCCTTCGCGCATGCACGCGAGTGTGAGGGGGTGCCCTGCCTTCCCCAGCCAGTCCGCAGGGTTAAAAAGGTTGGGGACCCCTGCTCTAATAGATATGTATACATTTTTTTGATTATTTTCTCTTTTGTGTAAATCCATAGTTCATCCACCTGAACTTTCCCCTCAAAGAAGCCCATTTTTTTGTCCTTTTTATAACTTGATTCTAATTTCAGCATTGACCACCAATCTGTTGCTAGACCCAGCTTCTCTAAGTCTTGTTTATCTTTCATAGTTTGATCTTTAGTTAACAAATCTTTATACGTGAATAAAACTCCTTCTTGGTTTAACACTTTCAATGTAAATGCCTCTATTGGTGTTACCCATATTGAAATTTTCTTATAAGTTTGCACTTGAAATTTTTGCCATACTAAACATAACGCTTTCCTCACAATATGTTCTGAGAAATGTGTCTGTTCTTTGAATTTTCCATACCATACATATGCATGCCAGCCCATTTTTAAATCATGACCTTCCAATTTCAGCAGTCTTTGATTTTCTAATGTTGTCCATTCTTTTATCCAAACCATAGCACAGGCCTTGTAATATAATAGCCAATTCGGCAGTCCTAGACCTCCTCTCTCTTTTAAATCTTGCAATATTCTAAGTTTTATTCTTGGTTTTTTGGCCTTCCATACAAATTTCGAAATCAGGCTGTCTAGGTCCTTGAAGTATTTATAATTTAATAGAATTGGTAAGCTTTGAAACAAAAATAACAATTTTGGTAAAATAATCATCTTTATTGTCGAGATTTGTCCCATCATTGAGATTTGTAGTTTATTCCAATCCTCCAAGTCTCTCCTTAGAATCAGGGGAGAAGAATTTAAGCTACAAGCATATGCTGATGATTTAGCACTAATATTAGAAAATCCCCTGGATAGTATGGAAGAACTATTGGGAACTATAGAAGAGTTTCGAGCTCTTGCAGGTCTTAAAATAAATTATCAAAAAACAAAATTCCTGACTAAAAACATGAATAAAGAGGATGTCAAAAAACTGATAATGAAAACTAGTTTTGAGGAGGTACAAAAGGTGAAATATTTAGGAGTCACTATTACAAAAAAGACAAGTAATTTGATGAAAGATTATTTTTTTTAATAATTTAGGAAATACATGTGCATTCCTAATTGGTCTGAAATTGGCAGCATAGCTGTGTGCTCAAAGGTAAGAGTGGGATACTTGCCCACTCACAGATGAAAGTGGGGTACAATACCACTCCTAATTTTTGTGAAATTGGCAGAACGGTTCCATGATCTTCAGCCTAAGTTTCACTGAATTTTTAAGACTTTGCTTCCTGAAGAGAACGTAGGATTGCAGCCGAAGGAAACTGGGCTTGAGTGCATAGTCTCTGAGATAAAGTGCATGTGAGAGCAGTCACAATCTTTTTCTCCTGCATTTCCCACAGTTGGAAACTGACAGTATAGATAACTGGAAACTGATGAATGATCTTTAAAGTGGATGTAAGAAGAAGGCAGAAAATGTGCTGCAGATATTTCCCATCTGAGCTATCGTCTGATGCATTAACAGTTGTGCCAGCATTTCAGATAAAGGATTTAATCCAAATCCTAAACCCTTCTACTGAAACACTCTGCGATAAGGTGCAAGCGATGAATTTGCATAAACAGCACATCATAATCAGTAGCATAACTAAGGTCTCTTGGGCCCTCCGGCCACGAATAAATGTATTTATATAAGCTTGTTTCTGTCAAAAGGATTTTATGTAAAAAGGCTCTGAATCTTGTGTAGAAAATATTGCCAGTAATGTATTAAGCATACAGAATGTGAATAGTCGTTTAAAGTAATGTTCAATCCAAATCTAAAAACACTCTGCGAACATTCTCACATCACCAATATTAACTCTATAAAATAATTTTTGTAACAAGCCAGAATCTACAAACTGCTATTGCTCTGATTATGTTCATGGTAGATTGTTTTACAAGAATGTGAAATTTCCTATGACACTGTTATTTAGTTTTTAGATATCAACAATATCTAACTGAGAATTCTGATAGCTTTCAAAAAATTGTGTGTGTGTTGTATGCTATGAAGATGCTTTCAACGTATGGTGACTCTACGAACTACAGACCTCCATATGGTCCTGTAATTGGCAGCTCTGCTCAAGTCAGGGTAGACCAAGTGTCACCACTTCCTTTACTGACTCAGTTCATGTAAGGTCATCATCTTTTCCTATCACCTTCAACTTATCGTAATGTTGTTGTCTTTTCCAGAATCACATCTTCTCACATTATACCCAAAGTAGAATAATTTCAATTCCATTATTTTAGTATCTAATGAGAATTCAAGCTTGATTTCATCAAGAATTCACTTGTTTATCTTTTGGGCTTTTCATCTCTTCTCCATCACTACATTTCAAATTCATCTCCCCCCTCCCCCTCATCAGCGTTCTTCATTGTCCATTGCAATTATGCACAGCAATGGAGGATACCATACTTGGATTTATCTTGACCTTGATCTTCACCAGCACAGCCCTATCCTTAATTATCTTCTAGTTGCTGCCGAACTCCATGGCTGCCCTTCCAAGTCTTCATCTTCTTTTGATTTTTTTGTTTCACTCTCCATTTTTGTTAATGATCAAACCAAGGTGTAGAAAATGTTTTAACAATTTCAATTTCTTTATTATCTATACTAAAGTTATGTAATTTTTCTGTAGTCTTTATTTTCATCTTTTTTAATCCTCTTTTTGCACTTTAGTCTTCATCAGTAATTTATTTATTTATTTATTTATTTATTGCATTTATATCCCGCCCATCTAGTCAACTGACTACTCTGGGCGGCTTCCAACACAAATAATAACAATATAAAAATATAAACAACATTTAAACATCAGTAATAGAGTTATTCAAGATGGAAAGAAATAGGAAAAATAAATAAATAAAATAATAGCTGAGGGGAAGGCCTGCCTAAACATCCAAGTTTTCAATTGGTTTTTAAAGATGCCCAGCGAAGGGGCCGCACGGATCTCCAGAGGAAGATTATTCCAGAGGCGAGGAGCTACCGCCGAGAAGGCCCGGTTCTTGTTTTTTCCCTCCGGACCTCCCTCGGCGTCAGGCTCCTCAGCCTCACCTCCTGACTCGATCGGGTGATACGGGTAGATTTTGGTGGGAGTAGGTGTTCCGCCAAGTATCGAGGCCCTAAACCGTTTAGGGCTTTATACGTAAGCATTAAAACTTTGAAGTCAGCGCGGAACCTAATGGGCAGCCAATGCAAAGCGGCCAGAGTGGGAGAGATATGATGATATTTTCTCACTCCACTAAGGAGTCTGGCCGCCGCATTCTGCACCACTTGGAGTTTCCGCATCAACCTCAAAGGTAGCCCCACGTAGAGCGCATTACAGTGGTCTAATCTCGAGATTACAAGCGCATGTACCAAGGTAGTGAGCGCCCCAACATCAAGATAGGGACGCAGCTGGGCTATCTGCCAAAGATGAAAAAAGGCGGTGCGGACTACTGATGCCACCTGAGTTTCCATGGTGAGCGCCGGGTCCAGATGGATCCCCAAGCTGCGAACCTCACTCTTCGCAGTGAGAGTCACCCCCCCAAATGAGAGAGAGTTTCCTAGACCGCTGATGGTGGGGCCACCCACCCTCAGGACCTCCATCTTGTCCGGGTTCAGCCTCAGCCCATTTTCCTACATCCACTGCAGTACAGACTCCAAGCAGCGCTGAAGGGACAAAACAGCATCCACTGCAGTTGGTGAAAAGGAGATGTAGAGCTGAGTGTCATCAGCGTACTGATGGCACGATGCCCCACACCCCCTGATGACCCCGCCCAGCGGCCTCATGTAGATATTAAACAGCATTGGGGAGATGATCGAACCCTGCGGAACCCCACAATTGAGGCTCCACGGGGCCGATACCCTCTCCCCAAGCTGTACTCTCTGAGGACGGTCCCCGAGGAAGGATCGGAGCCAGGCAAACGCCAGGCCACCAATTCCTAACTCGAAGAGCCTCCTCAGGAGGAGACCGTGGTCGACGGTATCAAAGGCCGCCGAGATATCGAGGAGGACCAACAGAGATGTTTTACCCCTGTCAGCTTCCCTCAGTAGGTCATCATACAGGGCGACCAATGCCGTTTCTGTACCATGGCGCGGCCTGAAACCCGACTGGAATGGATCCAGGGCATTTGTTTCATCCAAATGAGCCTGAAGCTGATTGGCCACCACCCTCTTCACCACTTTGCTGATGAAAGAAACATTGGCAACGGGCCTATAGTTGCCAATTTCATCCACCGTCAAACTAGGTTTCTTCCTTATGGGCCTAATGAGTGTCTCCTTGAGGGCAGGAGGTACCCTGCCCTCAAGGAAAGACCCATTAATTATTGCTGTGGCCCATTCAGTTGTTATAGGCCTGGCTGCTTTGATTAGCCAGGCCGGGCAAGGGTCAAGGGATGAAGTGGTGGCCCGACAGCGATCAAGCGCTTTGTCCACAATATCTGGCGTCACAGGCTGAAAGAAATCAAGAGTCACCGGGCAAGGCGGGGCGCTGGACATCTCTGATCGACTCACTGTATTCAAAAAAGGAGAGAGCTCCCGGCGGATGGCCTCCACTTTAGATTTAAAAAATGCTGCAAATTGGTCCGGTGAGATACTAGGGGGAGGCCCGTCACCTAGACCAATTCCGGATAGGTCGCGCACTATACAGAAAAGCTCCGCCTGCTGGTTTGAAGCTTCGCTTATCCGGTTAGCGAGATGTACTCGGCTAGCAGCCTTTACCTTGGCCAGGTAAAGGTTAGTCGCGACCGTGACAGCTATCCAATTATAATCCGTTGGGTTCTTTCTCCACTTGCGCTCTAGCCTTCTCCTAAATTGCTTCATCGCTCGTAGGTCCTGATTAAACCAGGACGCAGGCCGAGCTCTGCGTTGGAGAGGGCGTTTAGGAGCAATCGTGTCTACAGCCCTGTGGCGGCAGTAAACCAGCCATCAACCAGAGCCTCGACAGGAGCACCAGCCAGATCAGCCGAAACACCTCTCATGGCATCCTGGAATCCTACAGGATCCAGTAGCCTTCGAGGAATAATCATTTTGGATCATTGCTGTTTTCTGCCAATAATGTCGTGTGTATGTCTTACATTTTTTATGTTACTACCTCTAATTTCCATTCCTCCTTCACTTGAATCTTATTCTGCTTTCTGTGTGATGCACTCTGTATATAGATTAAACAGATAAGGAGATAAAATAAAATACAATTCACACTTGTCTGACACCAACGCTAATCACAAACCAGTTTGTTTCTCTATATTTTGTTTTAACAGAAGCCAGAGTATGGGTTATGCATCAGGACAATGAAAAGAATACAGTGGTGCCTCGACTTATGAACTTAATCCGTATCGGAATGGTGTTCTTAAGTCGAAATGCTCGTAAGTCGAAGCACCATTTCCCATTGAAATGCATGGGAACGGGATTAATCCGTTCCAGCATTTGAAAAAAACAACAACCCAAAAATATAAAGCACACAGAAAGCCCCATCGGAAGGCGCTGGGGCTTTAAAAACAACAACAACCAAAATTAAACAGAGCAAGCCCCAAAGGCTGCCAAAAAAACCCCAAAACCCCAAAACCCAAAAATAAACATCGAGCAATTCCCCACGCTGGGACTGCAAAAAACAACACAGCACAGAAACATAACCCCCCTCAGCCAAAACCCACCCTGCAAAACCCACCCAGAAGTTTCTAAAAAGGAAAAAGCAGCACCTTACCAGGCAGACTGAAGCCTCCTCTGATGGCACTCACTCCCCGGCGGGGAGCCTCCTCCTGCGCCACCGCCGCACGCCCCGTCCACGGAGGAGCCCCTCCGACCCGCGCACCTCAGCCCAGCAGAGCGCCTTCGGCTGCCCTTACTCATAGGTAGACCTGCACCTTCGGCGGGCCTTACTCATGAGTAGACCCACGCCAGGGATGGGCAGGGACCGCACCGGCTTCCTGCGCCCCGTGGCGATCTGGAGCCGCCCCCGCCTCTCCTTCCTCCTCCTGCGCTGCAGGAGTAAAAAACTTCCCTGACCCCCTGCTCTAAGCGTTGGGGTGAAAGAGCTACAAAGAAGCAGCCTCTTCGCCACCAACGGTTTGAATTTCCCGCCTTTTCCCCCTGCCTTTTTCTGTTCTTAGGTCGAAGCTCCGCTCGCAAGTCGAAGCAAAATTTTGTGAGCGGAGCTGCTTGTAAGTCGAAATGTTCTTAGGTAGGGGCGTTCGTAAGTCGAGGCACCACTGTAATCCATAGCTTTTCATGATCCACATAGTCAAAGGTTTTACTGTAATCTAGAAAGCACAGGCTGATCTTCTGAAATTCTTTGGTGCAGTCCAGTAGCTAATGTATATCTGTAAAATTCTTTTCCATGCTCCATACAAAATGTATATTTTTGTTTTTGCGTTTCTAAATCCAGCTTAAACATCAAGTGGTTCTTGCTCCATATAGGGTAAATGTTTGTTGTAGATTCTTGATGGTGATTTTGCTTCCATGGGAATTTAATGTGATTGGTGCTGCAGGGTGAGTGATTTTTTTTAAAATTGCCTAGTTTTTCCTAAAAACCATTATTATGCCAGTGAGATAACATAATGAAGTATAAGGTCTGATTTACAGCACTGTTTATATGTCTGCTCTGAAGTAAGTTCCACCGAATTCAGTGAGGATTACTATCAGGTAAGTAACTAGGGGATCCATTTGTAGTTAATTAATGAAATTAATTCTTGGCATTGATTTATCCCAGATTGCTTCCATATACAATCTTAGGCATGCCTACTTCAAAGTGAGTGCAATTAAGTTCAAAAGAACACTGTCCTAAGAAACTGTTGAAGCCTTAGTGTATCAGTTGGTTGAAAAAGTCATTAAATGATGGCTTAATCAGTAGATGAATTAGCATTCAGGTGTGTAGTTGCTTCATAAGAAAGCTCTGGGAAGGCTTGACAGCAGTTTAATGCAGGCATGATGTTAGGAGATGACTATTGAAACCTACTGATTGGTCTGTTTCATTTAGGTTGTATGTTGATGTATGTGCCCTAATATCAGCTTTTGAACATTAGTATAAACATGCCATCAGGAATCTAATGCAAAAATATTTATAACAAAAGGCACTCCCCACACTCAGCTGCTTTTGAATGTGCCTGCATGCACAGACATGCACATACACCCATATATATGTGCTGTGAGTCGTTGCAGTCATGGGAAATTATTTCAAAGTGTTAAATTTCAGATAAGGACTGGGGCTAGCTAAATAAGAGTGGAATATATCTTCAAGGCAAACCTTCCTATTAATATAAATTAATTATGCACTGAGACAGAAAATTTTGGTCTCATCTGCTAATCCTCTTTTCATCTAAACTGGTTTTCAGTTGATATCTGTATATTAATTTCATGAAGTGTGTTTATTTAAATTCCAAATTAATAAAACTTGCCATAGATGGTAAAGAGCATTTAATTAGCTTTTCTCTGATTTTTCACACGTTAGTTAAAAAAGAAAAATGTCCAAATAATTGTAAACCATGCTAATTTAAAATATTTGAATAGTGACAGACTTTGGAATTTTCTTTGAAATCTCACATGCAGTTAGGTAACAAAACTATTCTTTATTCCAAAGTTCTCATCTTATTTCCATATGTTAGGATATTCTGAAAGCCAGCCTTCATTCTTTAAATTATTCATTTTTTCTGAAGCTGTTTTACATGTCTCAAGTTCAAATTAATAAAAACTTCTGCTTACAAAATCTGCACCCATGTAAACCGAAAGTTTTTGAAAGTTTCTGAAATATGATTCAGCTGAGAATATTGTACTATGTCGAGATCTGAGGACTGTTCTCCATAATTTTTCCCAAGTAAAGACTGAAATGTCTTCCTAAGTGCATTTAAGGGGCAATTAACTCATTTCTTCTGGCTTTATGTTTTTTAATTTTTTTTTTAGCAGTAACTACATAGTCAGAACTATGTGGATCCTTTTTTTACTTCCACACATTTTATTTCCTTATTTAATATTTAGGAAATATTATTTCTTATTTCATGTACCTTGGCTCAACGATCTCTGACACTCTCTCTCTAGATGTCGAGCTGGACAAACGCATTGGCAAAGCAGCTACCATGTTCTCTAGACTCACAAAGAGAGTATGGCTTAACAAAAAGCTGACGGCATATACCAAGATCCAGATCTATAGAGCTTGTGTCCTGAGTACACTCCTGTACTGCAGTGACCCTTTGTGCACGGCAGGAGAGGAAGCTGAACACGTTCCATATGCGTTGTCTCCAACGCATTTTTGGCATCACCTGGCAGGGCAAAGTTCCAAATAGTGTAGTCCTGGAACGAGCTGGAATTGTTAGCATGTATACATTACTGAAACAGCGACGTCTACGTTGGCTCAGGTATGTCGTGAGAATGGCTGACGGTCGGATTCCAAAAGATTTCCTATATGGAGAATTAGTGCAGGGAAAGCGCCCCAGAGGGAAACCACAGCTGAGATACAAGGATATCTGCAAACAGGATCTTAAGGCCTTAGGAATGGACCTCAACAGATGGGAAACTTTGACATCTGAGCATTCAGCCTGGAGGCAGGCGGTGCAGCATGGCCTCTCCCAATTTGAAGAGACACTTGTTCAGCAGGCCGAGGCAAAGAGGCAGACCTGAAACCAGCAAAATCAGGGAGCTGGACAAGGGACAGATTGTATTTGTCTTCAGTGTGGAAGGGATTGTCACTCTCGAATTGGCCTTCTCGGCCACACTAGACGCTGTTCCAAGACCTCTATTCAGAGCATGTTACTATAGTCTCTTGAGACTGAAGGATGCCTACTTATTTAAGAAGATATGAATCTCTAAGTAAACTAAAATATGGAAGTTGAGATGAGGAGTACAGAATTCCTGCATCCTCTGTTTTGAGTGGAATGCCACAATTTATTTATAGTTGTGTCTTATTTTGAATGGTTATTCAGTTCTTTGCCTGCTTTCAGCAGTGTTTATCTCTCTCCTATCATTCCTCAGTGTTGCTTATTGCATGGATATCTTACAGGATGGAGAGTTCACCACCACCATCACTGAGGGACCAGTTGCCCATAAACAGAAGCTAGTAGAGGGGCCTATCCAGCACATCCTAACCCTCTCCAACAAAGACCATGAAGTGGAGGTGTTGGGTTGCACTGTGACATTGCAGTACTAAAATCACGTAACTGGGAGTAAGGCTTATTGAATCCATTGTGTCTTTTGTCTCAATTGGCATTCATAGGATTGCTTGCTAATTCTCAGTGCTGCCTGCCTGCTTTTTATAAATATCACCAAGATGAGATTGGCTGAAATCCACTAGTAAGTTGCAACTAGACTAGGTCAATTGAATCAGTGAGAATTTGGTGAATCAACACCTATATAAATTCCCACTGATGCAGTGGACCTACTCTAGTTGTGTCTCACTATTGTATTTCATCTATTTTCTTGGGGACCTTGATTCGGATAGTCAAATGAGTCACATATCTGAAGACTTTCCTCTGTTCCTTTACTAGCTTTTTCTGGATATGTGCCTACCAAATAAATAAATGCTGCTTGCAATCCTGCACCCTGGTTTTAAGCATGTCAAACTATTCTGAGTCCCTTTCATTGAAATAAAAGTTGCCTTTATGGCTAAAGAGTTCATTTGTCTGTAATGGAGAATTTTGCTACTTTGGGATTTTCATGCATTTCCCTTAAAAAAACACACAGAGAGATGAAATGAATGTTTTCAATGTTTTGCAGCAACATGTGTATGTTGTCTGGATAATTTTTGGGTTATTGTGGAACTTTTCCTTTCCAGAAAGGGCAAAATTACTTCTTATGGATCAGGAATGTACTAAATATGAAAGCAATGACAACAAAAACACGATGTTTAGAGTTTTTGCACATGATAAATTTAAATCTTTTCATGACCTACATGTTTTAGTATATATCAGCACTGTGCTACCTGTAAATTTAATTCAATTTTTGCTTTGGAACTTTTCTGGATTAAGATAAGGGAGCAGAAGGGGGAAAAATACCATGCAGAATCTCCCAGGTTGTTAGGAAATCAGCACAATTGCTGTCTCATAGCTCTTAAGGATAAGGAAATAAATCTTCCAGGAACATGCTCTCAGTTACTAGTCTTCTTTCCCAGGGGCTTTTCCAAGTGGGGTGGGGAGCTATCACAGCAATTACTGTCAAGTTTATTACCTTTCTTGTATATGTTGTACAAAGAAATTGCAGAAGAAGGGGAGAGCCTCTATACTTTTCCATGGCGGTGTTTTCACTCTGCTTTCTCATACTGTATCTCTATATTAACTTCTTAGCATGTTTATTTGAACAAGGCAAGGAGAGCTTCCAGTTATAACCATGAAGTTGTAAGTCTCATCTTCTCAGTTGTGCCTTCCCCCTTGACATTTCCATCCAATGAAGAAGACACTACAGAAAAGATTAAATTTTATATATTAGGGATAAAATAAAGATTTCCACCAAACCATTGCATTTCAAGCTCAAATATTTGATCACATATATGCTCTTACAGCCAATATTGTACTGAGTTAGGATGAGGATGTTAGACAGATCCTCAGTATCGTACCTACCCCTGCCCCCTACACCACTAGCAGACAAGACAAGACACGCTGACAGTTGTCATGTAGAGGTAAGGCTGTATAGTTTCTTCAGCTTCACATGTTCATGGTATCTAAATTCCTTAGATCCCTTAGCTTTTCTCATTTGGTTTGGGTCAATATGAAACATGCTCTTGGTTACTAGTCTTCTTTCTCAGGGGCTTTTCCAAGAATAGAGTGTTTATAAGCTCCTGATGTCAAGGGGGCATAGATAACACTTTTTCTCTCCTGTGTTTTAATATTTTACTGTTAGCAAAGGAGATTCCTTTCTGTTGGAAGATTTACAGTGTTATATCAAAATCCTAACTGCCAAATCTCTTTGTCATCAAGGACAAAATGATTTTAAGTGTTATAAGTGGTTTGAAATGCTATAACTTAAGTTGCCTTTATACATACAAGATATTCTGTCCTGTTCTTTAAAGGTGAATGTAGGATGTCTGGTGTGCTTACTATTTTTCGAACAGATTTTTGGATTTGAATTATTTGGAGGATTTAATTT
This sequence comes from Intellagama lesueurii, assembly GCA_037013535.1. Lineage (NCBI taxonomy): Eukaryota > Metazoa > Chordata > Lepidosauria > Squamata > Agamidae > Intellagama > Intellagama lesueurii. The sequence continues at coordinate 73,531,254 of JBAJHW010000002.1, forward strand.
CATTAATACTGATTTTTTTAAAAAAAGTAAAAATGTCTTACAATACTAGAAGCCAGGTATTTTGGCTTTCATAATATTGTTTCAGAGGTAATGTCCTTTCATCATTATATGATTACTTCTGGCCATTTACTCAGGTACAATCAATATTTTTCAGGATAGGAAACCCCCCCCCCCCCAATATTATGTGATATTTGAATAACATATATTTTTTTCTGAATAACTTCCAGTTTAATTTATGAATGGCCTGTGGCAAGATCAGCACCTCATTGACAAGGATTAGTATTTGCTTTAGTGTAGCTCAACACATCTGCAAAGCTAACCATAGGAAGTAAATTGTGACAGACCTTTGTTAGACTAACATTTTCACTTGCCGGGTGGAGCCTGTCATCTCAATAAATTAGTCTACTTGACAGCAAGGGTGGGCAACTTTTTGCCTTCCAGATATTTTGAAATGTCTATCACACCTGACCCTCAGCTGTTCTAGTTACCATCTCTGGGAATTGCAGCTGAAAAATCTGGAAGGCATCAGTTTGTCTAAACTTTGAGTTTTGAGAAGAATAGAATGTTTGGTGAAATCTGACTAGTTCCTGTCTGATGACTGAAGACTTCAAGAAAGGCACAATGTAGCCCCCGATGACCACACAAATCTGTTCTAGGGTATAGGAGGGCATAAGGGGCTGTGCCCATCAAGGGCAATGTAAGGGGCATCAGGGGCTGCAAGGGGAAAGGAGAATGATAGGGGAATAGCAGAAGCCTTTCTTTCATGGAGGAAATGGTCTGGGAGTCTGTCTGTTGATATGCTTTTGTTAACTTGCATTAAAGGGCTTTGCAGTCTTTTTTTAAAAAGGCATATAATGCAGCTTTGTTTTTTTGTTGCTCTGTCTTAAAATAGCTACCATGTTTAGTTTATATAATTTGGATTAAATGTTACAGATGGGAAGAAATATAATCTGTTATTTTGAAGGTCAACAGTGTCCCCTTTTTACATGCGTGCAATTAATTTAAAGAGGATTTTTATGTTATGAATTCTGGCTGAGACTAAAGAGCTGTGTATTTCTAGTTGCTGAATGGTCTAATAACATCTACGGACTTCAGCATGTTCTCTTAATCCCAACAAGGGGGAAAGGAAAGAGTCAAGGATGTGCATATGCATTGCCCTTTTCTTGCTGTTTCTTCCAGATATGGCACATAAGCATTAGCTCTCAGTGTACCAGTGCTACTTGCTTCCCTTGGCATGAAAAAGCACCTATCTGCAGATAACAAAGCAGAGATCACACCTCAGCAATGCTTGTGGCTGTAATCCAATATTTATTTGGAAAAAGTCAACTATGGTTCACCCCGTGTATGTTCTAGGGCTTTCCTTAGGGGTCATCAGAATAGCCAGCAGAAAATACGTAAATATTGTATATCTTATTGTCTTTCATGTGGCAGACTTTGCTATTCAGGTCCAAACGATGCAAAGAAAACTTGGAAGACATGTTCCCTGGACCCAGATGTATCTCAACATATGGTTTAATTTGTGAGAGGGATTATTTCCTCACAGTTTGAAGGAACACAAGGGAAGGAGAGCCATTAAGTCTCAAAAAATGTACTTTCTCAGAACTCGGCTCTCTCCCAGAGAATGCTTTGAAACCTTTGAGAGGGATTGCTTCCTTTATATCTTTAATGGATCGCTGGAGAGGGAAATTGGCTTCAGAAGGTATGTGTCTCAAGGCATATCACCTCTGAGGTTAATATGCCACCCTGCAAAGATATGTCAAAGTATAAGTCTGACACTTAAAACATAAGAAAGGAGGGAGATCTTTCGCTATTTTCATCTATGAATCCTCTCCCCTAATCAATTTCTCCTGGATGAAAAATGGAAACAGATTTTTAGTGAGGATATGAACCATGTGGGAGTTGGCAGGGAAATCCGTGTAAAGCAGAATTTACTGCTGTTTGAAAAGATAATCTGTGAACGCTGATGTGCAATGGAATTTGCTAGTCTCTAAACTGCTGTTAGACTCTGCTGCTACAATAGGCTAATCTGAATGAAGACTCAACTTTGCTGAACTTAGTATAATTGTGTCGAATCTTCACCATAACGTTTGTATTTTATCCTTATTTGTTTAAACAGATAACCATATCAAGTGCACAAAAGTCTGTACTGTTCCCTTGCTGTGCCTTCTAATGTAGCTAGATCTCCTGGGAGGATGTGTTCCTGCCTCTCTGCCCTGGTCTGGCAAAGTTTGTCTCTGTAGAAATTATGCCCCACCTCAGCTGCTTTAGGCAACTCATCAGGAGTTGAAGATTTCTGTCTTACATGCCTTTGAAATACAACTTGATTTATTTATGACAGATAAGTGGGACTCCCATGTGAAAGACAACAGGACCTGGGTAATGAGCTTCTGAGAGGCAAAAATTGAGGAGGGCTGTTTCCTTTAGGTGCAGCTTGTGGGATTCTGGAGACATCTGTAGCCATAACCTGAAAAGTAATTAATTACAAACAACAAGTACTTGTAAGAAGTTCATATCTGCAATAACAGAGGCATAACTATATTACTTGACAACTGTAACACACAAAGAATGACTTCACTTTTTTTGTTTTAAAATTGGAACTTTATATATTTTTTATTTTTTATTCTTAGTTACGAGGATGTGATGGAGATTCAAATGTAGGTTTGTGCTGTTGTCTTTTGTTGTGTAGGTGGAAGCAAGGATGAGGTTGACAGGAAGAGAGTGTGCTTTGAAAGACACATTTGAAGCTTTCAGCATTCAGATATTTTTGAAAAAAGAACTAAAGATAAATATTTCATTCTTTTTTGAGAAACAGGAAAGTAGATAAAAAGTTACTTTAACAGGAAAGTTACTTTAAAAATCATAATGATAATGCTACTTTGGGGCAAGATGTCTCCTTGATCAAACTGTCAGTGGCTTATAATTGTAACTGATTTCTTTTAAAAGTAATTTCCCATGTCCTGTGCACTTTTAAAAACAGGATGCTAAACCATATAAATCATTGACTCAACATGTAAAGTGGTTGTTATGTTCATGACACAATCCCATTCTGATTTAGGTCAAATTTCAGAATACGATACTATTCTTGAATCCTGCTGCTTCAATTAAAATGGTACTTTTTTTTACAAATGTTACTTAGATACATATGTGTGTACAGTGAGATGCAACCCATGAAAAATTAACCGTTCTTGTTTAGATACATTAATTTTGAAGTATGATATTGAAGAAACCATAAATATTTTATTATATGTTCCAAGTCTGCATTGCAAATTCTACTCCTGTGCAGGAGTTTGATCTCATGGTAGGTTGTGTTGCTGTTGTGATGTTTCTTCAGTGTGTATTTTGGTCCCGGTTGTCCTTCTCCAAGTTCTTTCCCCTTTTTAGTCTGTTATTTTAAATTCTCTCCTTGTACACATCCTTGCAGATTTATTCTGTTCAAGTAATTATTACTAGACTTTTCCAGTTTTACTTGTAATATACTGGGAGTTTAAGTTGGGATCCACAAAGGGTTGGACCGACATGGAGCATTCATGAACAGACTTCTGCTAAAAATGCATCCACTGGTGGAAGGAGAGGGAGGCAAATTTAAGTTATACCCATTCCTCCTATTAGCAGTTTCTCCACTTTTCCTAAGGATTTCGAAGCCTCCTGGATCAGATTTTTAAGAGGCAAGGGGTCTGCAGAGTAATCAGTGAAGGTTGATGTAGCTCAGCTAGGGGAAAACTGCTACTAGATCAAAAAGCCTCCTGTGCTAATGGAGAGGATTCAATTGGTGGTAGGCTTGTACTAGATCCATATCAGGTTGATTTCAGCAATGCATTTCCAAGTTAATAGTTTATGTTTAAAATTGCATAGCTGTTTATCAACTCTGGAAGCAAGTTATTTCTCTTTTATTCCCCTGTTGATGTAAATCTATGGGATGAGACATGTTGCTTTGGAAAGAAACTATTTTATGTATTGTAGCATCTTTCTGCACATTCAGATCTGTCTCCTGAGGAATGATGCATTAGAGGAAGTGTACTCTTCATATTCTTCCAAAGCTACCTCCTGAGGATGACAGTTTGGAAAAAAAAGCAGTCCCTTCTCTCTTTTAAAGCCAACTCATTTATTACATGGAACTGGGGATGAGCTGTGCGTGAAGAAGATAGTACAGTTTGAGTCAAATGTATGCCCTTGCAGTATTGGCTCAACTTTTGCTCTCTAATCTTTCCCCCCCATGTGACTTTATTTTGTTTTACATGTGTCAGGACCTTTGTTAGCCTTGTCTAGGTTGCACTTTATTGAGGCAGAGGTGTGTATAAGTCTGAGTAGGAAAGTCCATGCCCTGTCACAAGATAGTAGTGTCCCTTGCACTGCCCTGTTGCTGAAACCCAGTTACCACTTGCCCTGGGAGAACAGCAGATACTGTGGTGCTTTCCTATTAGCATATTCCCAAAATTTAATGTGGCAAAGCTGTCCAAAGTTGTGCCAAAAATTGGTCTTGGAGCAGTAGTTGTTCAATTTGGGTTTCCTACAGGTTGTTGGATTACAGCTCCCAGGATCCCTGACCATGTATCAGTCTGACTTGGGCTTCTGGGAGAAAAAGGCCTACACAATCTGAGGACAGGCAACCATTTTGTTAGTGGATAATGAAACCTTTGCGGAGCTAATGGGTGCAGAGCTGTATAGATCTTCCCATTTACTTATCAAAAGTCTACTGTTCTGAATTGTAAGGGCTGGTATTGCAACAGGAAGATGGGAGGGCCAGAAGTCATGGTTCAGTGTTGGAAGGTTGCAGTGGCCTAGATTGTAGGATCTGCCAGGAATCCAGTATGTGGCAGGAGAGTGCTAGGATCATAGGAAAGCAAGACAATATAGTCAGGACCTTGAATAGTTATGAGTGGTGCTAGAACTGAAAGCCAGACAGGAATGTTTGCCTGTTGCTCCAGTCAGGACCAGATCCAAACTGGTGGTGTGTCTACATGGGCTCAATTGAATTGAGTTGGATTGGGCTAAACAGAGTGGTTTAAAGTTGGGTAGAGGTTTGGATCTTCACATCCAAATGGCATAAACACCTCAAGCAGCCCTATCTGGTCCAGCTCCTTTATCAAAAACAACTCACTGAAGGGGCCGCATTCCCCACCAGCCTTTAGATACAAACTACACATCAGGGAGCTGAGCCAGCCTTTTGTTTCTCATGCATCAGCTGCTTCATGGCTTGTTCAAGATTGCTCAAGACCAAGGAAGTAAAAACAAGGTTCTGCATGCCCATACTTGTTGTAAAGGACTCCTTGCTACAAAAGAGCTGGTGCGCAAAAGAGGGACATGCAAAACAGCCAGGTGCTCCTTCACAACTGTTACAGCTATTCTTCCACAACACAGAGAAAGACTGCCTTTTCCATTTGTTTGCTGCTGCTCTTGCTCCCTTCCTGGGAAACAAACCAACTACATTCTCACTCATTTGATTTTTCTTTCCTTTCAAATCTCCATCCTTGCCTCCTCCTATCTCTTCCCACTTCTAGGAGGGAGATTTCAATTTTCTCTCTCTCCATGTGGTGCAGTGCGTCAGTACTAACCTAAACATATTTTTTTTTGGTTGTTGTGGGTTTTCTTAAGAACACGGCCAAACAGCCCGGAAAACCCACAACAACTATCGGATCCCGGCCGTGAAAGCCTTCGAGAATACATTTTTTCTTCTTCCTCCCTCTGCTCCATGGAGGAACAGAGGAAAAAAGTTTTTAATTTCCATATTTAATTTCACAATTTCCCAATATTACACACTGGAAATTAACCAAAGTGGAGCAATCCTACCTGCATCAAAAAAGTAATAGCCCCTGATAAGGACCCTGAATGGTGCAGTAGGAATGCGTTGGGTGCAGGTAGGAATGCTCTGGGGACAGGCTGGTTTGCTCCAGCAATTACATCATCTGATAACCAAAAAAAGTAGTGAATCAATCTGTCCCCATAGTGGACCAAAGAGTGGACCAAATCCTTGTCTGATCACACCCTAATTAGGGACTCTGATCTCCTTGATGCTGGTTGGCCCTATCGCCAGAGCTGGAGTTGCTGGGGCAGATTAGGGTCCTCTGAATCTTGGGGTGGTAATGTGATTTTTCTGGGTGTCAGGCTCCTGAGATTTCTAATGGACTGATTTTCTGGGAGATGGAAACATATTGAATTCTTCCTAGCACTGGGTATTCTCAAACTGGAGAGTTTTTTTTAAACAGTGTTTCCTTGAGAACAAGAAGTCAGGATTGTGGTTCCTGTTTGTTTTGGGTCCAGTGGTTGTGCTTGTGCCACTTCAGTTCATCATGCTATCCATTCGCCCATTTTATACATGTACCGCCAACTTAGCATTGTTTAATATTTCAGCAGGATGGAGGAACTTTTAACTGTACAACTGTGTTAATAATTATTTCTGTATAGCAAGATAATTCCTTTGATATTGATGCTTACATAGCTGCCAACAGCAAACAAGTTACAAATGTTTGCAGGATTAAATAGACAATTGCATCAGATACCAAGCCTTCAAAGAGGCTGGGAATATGGAGTTTATTGCACATTTGCACTCCTATCTGGATAAGAAATGCTAAATAACAGTGGTTCATACATTGGTAATCTCCAAAATAGACTACTATAATGCTTTCTACATAGGGCTGCTCTTGAAAACAGTATGGAAACTTCAGCAGATCCAAAATGCAGTAGCCAGACTGATTTTTGGGACTAGTAAATTTGATCCTTTATCCCCAGTCTTGGAGTGCCTTCATTGGCTTCCTCTCAGTTTCCATGTTCAATTCAAGGTGCTGGTTATGACCTATAAAACCCTTAATGGTAGGACCTAATACTTGTTGGAATGTCTCTCTCAGAAATCAGCTACCCATTTCACCTGCTCCTCTCAATCCATGTTGCTAAAAGTGGCCACATGAAGGGAGGCCAAAAAAGGTGAAAATAAGGAATTAGGTATTTTTGGTGGTGGAATAAGCATCTAACTGAGATATGCCAGACTCCTTCCCTCCTGATGATCAGGAAATGGGTGAAAACAGAATTATACAAAGCTGCCTTCAGTAACTGATCTCCAGGATGCTGTTAATATTAATTTTTAATTTCTTTTCTGTTCTTGTGCTTTCTTTTTCTTTTTGCATAAATTTTAGATCTATATCTGTGAATCACCATATTGTTGAATGAATTGTCATGTGGGGTCTTGTGGGGTTTTAAGTTTTAATCTGTAAACCATCCAGAGTAGAGCTCACACTAAAGGGGAGGTATATAAATCAAATAAACAAATAAATAAATAACATTCTCTGAGTAGCTATTAGTTATCATGAGCACTGCATTTAGTAGGCTTCTAATCCAGCTAGTGTAGTGGACATATGCTTGTTTATCACAGAAGGATGTGTGCTCAGTTCAGAAGCAATGTTGCTGGTATGGGAACTGGAATCAGGAAGTTGCTGATGGCTGTTTATGGACACATACTCTACTTTGTTATTGGGAAAGACGCAATGAGACTTTATAACCCTTCGGGGGTCCCTCTTCCTTTCTCTTTCAATTTCCAGTTTCTACCTTCTCTTCCTGGACGTGGTGGCGCTGCGGGTTAAACCGCAGAAGCCTCTGTGCTGCAAGGTCAGAAGACCTGCAGTTGTAAGATCGAATCCACGCGATGGAGTGAGCTCCTGTCGCTAGTCCCAGCTCCCGCCAACCTAGCAGTTCGAAAGCATGTAAATGTAAGTAGATAAATAGGTACCACCACGGTGGGAAGGTAACAGCGTTCCATGTCTAGTCGTGCTGGCCACGTGACCACGGAAGATTGTCTTCGGACAAACGCTAGCTCTATGGGTTGGAAACGGAGATGAGCACCGCCCCTAGAGTCGGACATGACTGGACAAATTGTCAAGGGGAACCTTTACCTTTACCTACCTTCTCTTCCTGCCTTCAGTGCATTAAAAAAACAACAACTATCCACGGCTAAGTAACTGAAATGGTAACTATTTGGTCTTCAAACTACAGCTCACAGAATCCTACACAACAGTGTGCCAGTAGCCATATTGGTTATGGGATTTTTGGAAGTATAGTCCAGAGTAGTCATCTAGTCAGTTTGGGTGGAAGGTCTTATTCAGCTAGTATGCACTAATCTGAAGAGGAAGCATGGCTGTAGTGAGCTGATAATCAGGCTATTCTTGTTATGTTTGCATTGGTTTATCTGTGCAGTCAATTAGGTAGAGTTTAGGACTGGTGATCATCCCAAGGCACCGCCATGGTGACTGGTGATTCCTGAGGCTTGCTGCTCAGAGCTGTAACATGGGAGTGGTCCAACTCATCTTCATGGATTTATGGGCCCCTATAAGTGACATGAGAAGATCTGGCTACACTTGTAGAAGAATGGCATATGTGGCCTCTGTTTCATGAGAAACAGTGGGCTTACACAGGAACATTTCAGGCTAGTTGCCTGGAATTAGCATTTTGATACTGAAACAGGCACATCTCTACAGGCTGTAAGCATCTCTTATATTGCGGGGGAGAGTTCCATGTGTTCCAGGGAAGGTTTTGATCCATTTTGAAAATCTGGGTTTGACTAAGAACTATGGCAGAGTACAGAAAATGCATGTAGCACAGGCAGTGAACATTCTGTAGTATCTCCTACATACCTGTGGAAAGCTGCCTACTTGGCACAGCCCTGCATTTGTTTGTTTGTTTGTTTTTTGCAACAGTATACGTGAATTAACTGAGCAGTTTTTCTAATCTGGGATCCCTTTGAGAACACTATAAAAAAAGTATAGAGGGGATTTCAGAAAGAGCAACTAAAGAAATTAATTTTAATAAAAAATTAACTTGTGTACATTATGTAGTTAAAAACAAGTGCTAAATGTCTCAGCTTTCTGTGTGAAAGCTGGATTTAAATAATGACTGGGAAAATATAAGTAAAACCACTGAATCTTTTTGCAGATTATTCTCTTAGAGGTAACCTCACTCATCTGGTTCAGTAAGATTATTCTATGATGTAATTAACCTATCTGCTTCAATTACCTCCCTGTGTAAAACTGTGCCTCACAGAATTTGTAGGGAACAGATGTTAGGGTATTTTATTTATTTTTCATATATTATTTTATGTTATTTTATTTTTGCCAATAATGAGATTTGGCAGTCTAAAAACTGAAATTGCCTCTGTGCTTCTGACAATAGCAAATCTCTGGATATCTCTGTATGAGATTGCAGCCTAACCTTACATATCTTTATTTATTTATTTATTTATTAAAAAGAAGTATGTCCTATTGAATTCACTGTGGTTTACTTCTTTGATAGTGGTTTAGAATCAGAGCCTCGTGACTGTAAAGCAGACAAAATAATTTCATATTACAAGTGAGGTGCATGTGTCTCTCAATAACAGCACTCTCAGCAAACAGATAAATTTAAGCACTTATTTTCAAATGTTTTCTAACTAAAAGATAAAAAAAATTCAAGACACTTATTCAAAACAGAAAAAAACATAGTTGAGCACTCTTGTCTTCTCAGTATAGTACGTATAGTATGTTTTTGTTCAAATGTTGCTTTAAGGAGGAGTTCAGAGGTTGTTCTGGGAACAATTTTTAAAATATTAATTAAATGAATAAAACAATAGCTGCTGTGTTATTATTGAAGCTAAGGGGACGTGGTGGTGCTGCGGGTTAAACCGCAGAAGCCTCTGTGCTGCAAGGTCGGAAGACCAGCAGTCGTAAGATCGAATCCACGCCATGGAGTGAGCTCCCGTCGCTTGTCCCAGCACTTGCCAACCTAGCAGTTCGAAAGCATGCAAATACAAGTAGATAAATAGGTACCACCGCGGTGGGAAGGTAACAGTGTTCCGTGTCTAGTCGCGCTGGCCACGTGACCATGGAAACTCTACAGACAAACGCTGGCTCTATGGCTTGGAAACGGGGATGAGCACCACCCCCTAGAGTCAGACACGACTGGACAATTTGTCAAGGGGAACCTTTACCTTTACTTATTATTGAAGCTGGTCATGCTTCATCCAAGCTAATGTGACAGAGCCCCAAAGATGCAGTTTGTTTCTGAAGGCAACACTTTAGAGAGATTGCTCACAGCTCTACCCTTATTAGTGGTAGTCTTTACTGAAGAATTAGAACCCTGGTTGTGGTAGACAAGAGAATGGGAAAATGTTTAATTACTAAATTACTGCAAATACATTGCTAAATAATATGAAGCTATTATGACCAGAGAGCTCTCCAATTGCATTTAAGCCTAGCTAATTATCAGTTCTGGTGGTTGTTGCTACATGTAATCAGCTTCATAATCAGTACTTTTCATTCTTGAAGTGAATGATATAACAATGTTGCATCTGCTTCATAGCATCCTTTGTTTAAATTTGTCAGTTATTCATGTATATGTTTTGTATAACATTTGATTTAGAAAAAGAGACTTGTTGGCTTTAAATAAATAATTGCTTCAGTCAGTCTTTGATACATAGTGATTAATTCAAGTACTCTGTGTGCAAAGTTTGGAAAGTTTTGATGATCTGTCCAGTAAATTGAATGGACTAAAGAGTTTATCCTTGAAAGCCATGGATTCACTAGCTGTTCTTTGGCCTTTGTGTTCATCAGTTTTTTTGCAATGAAAATGTAATGTTCAGGTGTAGTTGTCAAAAAATATTTGATTGAGTTGTACACTTTAACTTTTTTTTTGAAATTCAGCACACATTGAAGTACATATCATGTTTACAAAGCTAAGACTGTGGCATCTTCTGTCATTTGGAATCTGCATCTCAGAAATATTAAATCTGCGACTAGGAATATAAATCAGGCTTGATATGAAACTTACGTCTGCTACCAGAAATGGCAGCCACAATTCTCGCTTGCCCTTCCCCTTCTGTAATGCCTGATTTTATCTATGTTTTGACATCAAAGCAATTTGTGTTTCCTTCTTCTCACACTATATTACTGATTATTTACCACTGTTGTGACTAGAGTCTATGATTAAGTCCATATGGTACAACTGTAGAGCTAACACTTTATGAGAATTTCACATCTAAAGATAAGAGGTAAAGAAATATCAGACATGTAGGTAGTTTAAAAATAGTTAGATTTATAACAGTGTAAGGTGGGTTTTTTAAAAAATAGAAGACATATTTGTAGCTGAACAGCAATATAATGGATAAGTAATAGACATCTTTAAATTTAAAATAGTATGCTACAGTAGACAAACAGAATGAATGTAGATTTCTCACCAGCGTACTAAATATCCATATGTTCTTTCTCCTTTACAGAGAGAGACAAAAGGCCAGTTTCTCATAGATTACGTTTGTAATCACTACAGTTTGCTGGAAAAGGACTACTTTGGCATTCGCTATGTGGATCCTGAAAAACAGAGGGTATGTATGTAAACTCTCATATAATTTAGTTGTAACTAATATTGGCCTTTTCCTTTGTATAGTCATACCCTCAGCATCATGTGTAAGGATTTGTTCCCCTGCTTGTGCTACAGATAAGCAGTAATCGACTTACAGGAACAAGTGGAAGAGTTCTTCTGAGTGGGATGTGTAGGTTCATGCCAGCCTCCAAGCTGGGATACACATTATAGTTGCCATGGGGATCAGCAGCATCCCTGTGGTGGCTATAATGTGTAGCTTAGCTAGCTGTGCCTCCTCCCACCTCTCCCCCTTCCCCGCCACCGCCTTTGGGCTCTGTCAACACTTTTTCTAGCATGACCAGGAGAATAGCATCTGTAGAAGATCCATTTCTAGATTCTCAGAAATTTCTGTGCTGACAGTCTTTTCATGCTGTTAGACATGTAATAGACTAAATCTCAGGTTTTGAGAAAGTTACTTGTTGGAACACCATTCCCAGAATCTTCCAGCCAGCATGCCTCAGATTGACTTGGGATTTGGAGAGCTGTAGTCCTAAAGAATAACTTTCCCAAGCTCTGTCAAATCTTCTAGGGTTCTATTTCTAGTTGCCTCCATTGTAGTGTTCAACGTGAAAACGAAATATATTTGGACTGTAAAGGACCTTTGAAAGATGCTGGTTTCAAAATGGACATACTAAGAATTCATGGATGCAAAGAGTTAACATTGTGTTATGATTGCTATTTATTTTCATTGGAATCATTTTTTTAGGGTTTTTTTCCCCCCTGAGCCCCAAAAATATGTTTTTCAAAAATCTTCAGGGTCACAGATGCTAATAAACATTACAAATAATACATGAAAGTTATCTTGCACACATTGCACACCACAGGCTCAAAATTAATATAGGGACAAAATTAATGTAGGATGTGATTTTCTTGAGAGAGGTGGCAAACAAATAGTGTTGTTTTAGGTACTTTTGGTATAGATGGAGACTCTCCAGAGACTAGTTAAGCATTTTGCTGCTGCAGAACTTAGCTGCCTTCCTCCTTATCCAGCACATCTGAAGTGAGCCACTTCAGTTTTGTATACAACACAGTTTGCTTCATTGCAGTCTGTGCAGGTGTTTACATCTCCAGAACCATGTGAGATTTATTGGGCATATTAATGCTAACGCTTATACTGTAAGTACATTAGTCCTTTGCTGAGTTGCAAAAAAAGTCAAGGGCCTCAGATGGAAGAACTGATGCTTACATAGTGGAATAAAATTATCTAAGAATGTTTTTGCAACAATGGGAAACTTTTATCTTTTTAAATTGTTCTGCCAGACAGTTTCTTTTTCCTCCTCCAATTTTCTCCCCCTTTGCCTGTGAAATCCTTCTAAAACAAACGAATTAAAAAGTGACAAAATAAAATTCCCTACAGAAATGTTGTTCCAGGAGACTAATCCTCTGCACTGTGTGCAATCTGGTAATAACTATGGGACAGAGCAGAAAAATAACATCAAACTTTCTGTTTCTGCAAAAGGACCCAAGACCACAGTTGCTAGCCTCACTGTCATCCTAGGATCCATGGAACATCTTCACCTTTCCTAACCATTGGCTTAGTCTTGAACCAGCTAGGAGATGTGGCAAAGGGATACACCTGTTTTTGGTCCTAAGCAGATTCTTCCCTGCTTGTCTCACAGAAAACATTTTTCTAGGTGTTGTGGCCTAAGCTTTTGGAATGGACTCAAGCTCTACATGAAATGTAAAGTGCTGCTCTGTGGATGCTTTGAAACAAATAGAAAACTAATCACTTCATCTAATTTTGCCTTCTGTAAAACTATTGTAAATGATAGCCTTTTAGATTTACAGGAAATTTGCATGGAATAAGAATGGAGTTATCCACTCTTTTCCTCTTCAACATGGCAGCCACAAAACTGCCTCTACAAGCTACTTCATCCTCATGGGATTGTTGTTGTTGTTTAGTCGTTAAGTCATGTCCAACTCTTCGTGACCCATGGACCAGAGCACGCCAGGCCCTCCTGTCTTCCACTGCCTCCCGGAGTTTGGTCAAATTCATGTTGGTAGCTTCGATGACACTGTCCAACCATCTCGTCCTCTGTAGTCCCCTTCTCCTCTTGCCTTCACACTTTCCCAACATCAGGGTCTTTTCCAGGGCCTCATGGGATACCAATATATAAATGCATTAATTCATAGTTCTAGCCTGGAAGAAGAAGAGTAGAATCCTTCTGTCATTCCCCTACACAGACATACAAGTTCATATACCTGTGCGTGCACATAAACATACATATAGACAGACACATGCATACAAGTTCCAGTCATGCATACAAGTTCCAGTTATGCACTGAGGTGTGGGAATGGGGAAGCTTTCTCCATGGCTGTACCCTTATTTTCAAGTTTTTTTCTTCAAAGTGCCCTAGTGATAATTGTCTGTCAATTCATAATTGTCCTAACCATGAAATGACACTGCAGGATGAGAGTTCTTTGAAGCTTGGAGCCTGGGGCTGAAATCCTTCAGCTCTGTACAATAGACAGTACCATGGATTTCAAAGGAGTACTTAGACAGCTGCAGCATGGCACTGTATGCTGTGATCGACAAACAATCTAAGTCAAACTACATGGATTTAAACTCAGTTAGTACTTTATCAAAACTTTAGTTGTGGTACTAAATTAAGAAGCAGGCAAGCAGTTAAATAAATTTAATTTTATGTGTGCTCTAACAAAGAGTCCCTGGAGAGTTGTTCAGAGTTTATGGAATTTAGTATGTCCTCTTCTGGGCTTTTATCTCTGTTAAACCTTTGACAGTAGCAATATTTCTTTGAGTTGGATCTCAAAAATGAGTACCACTTTTTGACTTGGATTGTTTCATTGTATATATTTTATGTGAGACAAGAAGCTGATACAGTTGTGACATGCAATTAAAATGTTGTACCATGGAGTGCTTCATTAAGGAGTGCTCCTTTGAGGGTTCTAGCCAGTCATGCCCTTTTCCAGGATGTGCCCTTCCATTTCCCCCTTCCTGCTGGTTTTCCATTCTACCCTTCAACAGGCTTTTGGCAATCTATATCCACTGAGGATCCTCATTGTGCTATTTTGTTCCCCCCTCCAATATTAAAGCTCCACCCCACCCGTATTTTGTTCATTTGCACTTCTGTAAAGCCTGGGGCTAATCCCTCTCCATGGCATGGTTCCATTTTGGCTACATATGAATGGGAAATGTAGGGCACCAGCTATTCCGAGATTAGTGTAGTTATAGTTGCACAGTGCTAAATAATGTTTCTTTGTTTTTGCATGATAACCAAAAGAGGGATAAAACCTTGATGTAACTAAAGAGAGTCTGAAATGACTACTCCAAGGGACAAAGTTGACATACACCTGCATGTGCATGAACAAATTGAAATGGTATTTTATTTAGCAAAGGTTGTTCCGAATATGGTAACAGCGGTATGTAGATAATTGTGCTCTCTTTCACTTTGGGCGATGAGAATACAGAGAATGACCCAACTTTTCTTTTAGTCTATGTGCAGGAGCACCCTAGTATATGGCTTTGTAGGAGCCATGAAAACTCGCCCTGATGTTGATTGAAATCTAGTGTGCTCCGGTATGTAGATGTGATAGATACAGAGCTTGGAGAATTTACTTCTGCACTACATCTCCCTGACTCCCTAGGTTAGCATGGCCACTATTTTTAAAACATTTGCTCTACCAGAGGAAGATTAATTGCTACATTCAGTTCTGTGGACTGCAGTCCACTTAATCAGCTGCATGTGACAAAAGTGGGCTATAGTTAGTGAGAGCTTATGCCATAATAAAAGCATGACAAGACTTTGTGTGCATGTGAGGTTTTAAAGAAATCAAACAATTTCATTTGCCATTGGAGATTTGTACTGTTAAATGATTGAGAATCAACCACTGGTCTTAAATTGGGGTGGGGGGTGGGGACTGATTCCCTCGCAAAACTGAGACTCACTGCTAGAAGGGCTTTAACAGAAAATTGCTTAACAGAAAATTTGCTGAGACTACAATCAATACAAATTTGATGATGATGATGAGATGATATCAAGTTGTTTCCAACTTATGATGACCCTTTGCAGGTTTTTCTGGGTATGGAGTTCTCTGAAGTAGTAAGTCCCATTGAGGGTGTGACTACACTAAATTTGATTCACAGCCTGTATTGCCTTTGAAATTGCAGTCAGTGCTTACATAGGGGCTGCAGATTGATTCTGGAGTTCACCGTTCATACTGGATGTGATGTGAGCTGCATCGCAATCCACAGCTCCCCTTCTTTCCTTCCTTCCTCTGGTCCTGCTTGTGCCTAATCTGAGGCACTGACGAGGGAATAAATATGAGAAAGACTAATAACAGTGAACTAGTGATAAAATGAGAGGATGATCTAGTGCTAATCTCATATATGTAAGAAATTAAAAAAATATTAAAAATTTGGAGGATGATTGGGGGAGAGGAAAGAATGTGGGAGCATGTTCTCCTGGTCCTGAACATCACACCCCAACTGCTTATGTCACTGAAACACCATATACAGACACACATTCCCCTGTCATTACAAGAATGTATCCCAATAACCACATGGGGAAAAACCAATGTAAATTGCTCCCATTTGAAAAAGCAGAACCCCCCCTCCCCCAGTGGCAGAGAAAAGTGCCATTTTGAGAGTGAAAAGGGCTGGACCAATTCAAATCAGCCTTTCTGTGATGTGGTCAGTAAAAAATACTTTAAATTCACCCATTTAATATGTGGCGCAAGTCCTACATTATTTGACCATGTAGTCGCAACCTGAATCAGTTGGACTCAACTCATTGCTTTCTGAGCAGGCCTTCCTTTGATTACACTGTAATGGTCCATCTATATATACACTATACGCTAAAATCACCTTCATCTATATTTTGTAGTGGTGGGAAACATTACTTTCTGGATGATGTCCATGCTGGTTGTGGGATTCTCAGAATTACAGACAAATGAAACAAAGCATTTCTAAGCTCTAATTTTTCCCTCCTTCCTCCCATGCATGAAGTCTCATTTTTATTGGTAACTTCCCCCCTTGGGGGGTGGGGGTGGAATTCTCCCCTCTGTCTGTGGTGTTAGTAATATTCTAAATACAGGGCTTAGAATATCGGTAAAATTGACAACAGTTAGATCTTTCTTCCACCTCACAAAAAGTGGGGGAGGGGTATCTATAAAATCACAGTTCAGAGGGAATGATTAAACTTCCACTGCCTATAAGTGGAGTTCCCAATAGAAACTGAACATCCTCTACTATTGTAGAAAAAAAGAAAGAAAAAATATGTAGGTGTTAGCTACTATTTTAAGGACACATATAGTTGACCCAATACCTGTCTTTCACACAAAAACTGCTGTTAATAGCTACTTATCAGATGAAAAGTCTGTCAAGAAGCAGAAATGGGGCCATTACTCATGAGAAAGATCAGTCTGTTTTCATATAACACTGGTTAAATGTAGTTAAATAAGAGGGCACCACTATACATATTTATTTTGTATGCATTTTTTACCTGTTAAAGACAACTAATGCTTAGTAAGGAAGAATCACAGCATGAGCTGTGTTTAGTGACTTTGAAAAATTATCTCAAAGAGTCAGCCAACAAGCATGCAGGTAAATATCTCAGTTTTGTATATCTGAATTTTCACCGGTTTTTACAATGTCTGTATTACATTCACTTGCTGCCTTTCCTTAAAGAAGCACAAGGTGGCACACATGTCCCCCCACTGCATGTTTATCCTTTTCTATGATCACTTGGCTGAGAGGTGATGCCTGGCCCAAAGATACCAAGTGAACTGCATGGCTGAGCAGGAATTTGAAGCTGGGCCTCCACAGGCCTAGTCCAACATTAACCATTACACCGTGCTGGCTCTCAAAATTCATAACAAAGGGAATTTATCAGTTACAAAATATGAGGATGGTTCCTTGTATGAATCATTTACAAGTAAAATGACAGGAGTAAACGAACAATTTTAATAATATAGGGAAACAAAATGGGAACTGTGGGGTGGGATGCCATCTAAGAGTCATTGGTCATTGGCAAGGTAGCTGGGTTGTAATATGACAAAGTTATTCAGGGGAGTGAGTGCTTAAGCAGAATGGAAAGCTACAAATGCTTTTTCCCAAATCTGATGACTTAATAGCAGAGTGGCAGGTGCGATTCAATATCAAGGTCGTAGCACTTGGCACCAGGGATATCATTCTCATTTTCCAGGACATGCTGATGGGGCTTGAATTTTCTGCAATTAGCCAAGAAAATTTTCTTGAACAAACTCGAGGTTAGGTTTGGTCAAGGAAATGAGGCTGGCTTTTTTAACTATCCTGAATCAAACCTGTGCTGATTTGAAACAAATTATTTATTTCTTCTCCACTGTTCACATTTATCATTTATGTCAAATGAACCATCTATGTAAAAGACATGGCCAATCTCAAAGGCCGATTAATTTAGGTATTAGTACAGGGACCAGGAGAGAAGATGCACGTATGGAGAAATCAGTGTTTGACAGTACTGCTAAATAATGGGTATATCTATTTTTTTAAATGGTGCTTAAGCTTTGTGAAATAATCTTTCCAAAGCTGAGGTTTATAAGTAAGCAAAACAAATAGGCCTGCACAACACTGTGAATAGCCATGAGGGTAGCTGTTCTAGGGAGTGTCTATTCAGGGACATTAAAATGCTGATCAGGGATTAATACTAAGAAAATGAGGAGCATTACATTTTAGGACATAGCAAGCAATTTGATACTGTACTGCAGGTGCAATTGTATGCTACTAAAAGATGATACAGAGGTCACATTGCCTGCTGATGAAATATTCTATAAATTTCCTTGTTAGGACATCTTTGGAGATGTGGGAAATGGCTTATATGTATTGGCAGATATGCTATTCGGTTTCTTCCACTGCGTTTTAGTAACTGACATTTGCAAACCAGTCAGAAGTATCTGAAGAAAAGATTACTCTCAGTACAGATAATACAGTAAAATAAACTTAATGGGAACCAATTTAATAAACACATTTGTATGAATTATCAAATGGCTTGTACATGGTATTGGACTGTTGTGTTTGTGGCTGTTGCAAAAGTTGTTAGGATATTAAGCTTGCAAAGGAAAGCAAACCACTTCAGACATCACTGTTACTGCCTTCAGCAAGGTACATTTATTTATTCTTCTTAAAAGAGCTCATTTTCATGATTTATAACCTCCCTAATACTTGGGAAATTCACAGCTTGTGGAAAATTGTGCTATATAAATATAGAAAGCTAATATAAAAAGGACACTGTATGTATTTATGAATATAAATAAAGCAAAGTTAACCTTTTTGTCGGAATCATCGAATAATGTCTTGTGTGGCTTTTTTTTAAAACCACTGCTATAAATCAGGCTTGATTGTAGCTTTCACAGCTGAGCAACAGGCATGGCATCAAAACTGAATTTAAAAAGTCCTTTCTTATTTCTTCCTGGTTCTCCCCCCCCCCCCCCACCCCAAAGCTGCTGGTTCCTATTGTCTCTTTTTTTGGGGGGAGTTGTATTTAATCTAGCATGGAATGAGTTAAAAAAATGTTATCCAGGTTTGCAGAAAGAATATACTTAAATGCTTGAACAGCACTGCTTTTGATAGGTGGTCCTTTTTCTTGCAAAGATAGTATTTTTAATGATATAGGTATTTTGCTTACAGGAAAAAACCTCTAAGTACAAATTTTATTGACCATGTGCAAAAGTGAGTCAGCATGCCCACCTTCTGCTATCAAACATTTGTTCATTTATTAAATAACATTTCTAAAGATACATCCTAGTGTATCTATTTATTATGTCTCAGCCTAACCCAGCCTAACTCTATAGGAATGTTATGAGCATAAAATGTGTGTGTATGTGTGTGTGTGCACACACGCATGCACATGCACATGTTTGTGCTGATGGGATCAGTGTATGTTCATACTGTAGGCCACCCTGAATGCCTTGGAAGAATGGTAGGCTGAAAGTAGGAAGGAAACCAGGCATGTAACAGCAAATGCTTGTGATGATTTCTGAACTTGTAGCAATTCGCAACCACAGTTTGCACCAATTTTATTGTGCTTGTGTAAAAACCCAGCAGAAATTTGGCTCTCAAAAGGGATAATTTTATCTTAACATATTTTCTCCAGGGTACTGCCTTCTCCTTAGACTGCAGTTTGAAAAATATTTGCAAAGGAGTAAGTTGCACCAAAAAAAAAAAAAAAAAAAAGGAGTAAGTTGCTGGACGGACCTCTGAGCAGACATGCACAGTATTGTTCTGTTACTATATTAGGAAGCTGTGAATATCCTTCTGTACCACTACAGAAACCACAGAAACCAAAGTCTGAGTTTGCCCATTTCCCCCCCTGCTGTTCAGGCTTCAAGTAAACATAAACACAACTATTGTGCATTCTGAGATCTCATTACCTATGCCCCTCACGTTCAAGTGTTCCTTTCCCACTATCCTTACAGAGGATGGAGTATTTCTTCGAAGCTGTTGACACAAAACACAATAGAAGTCACAGCTGGTGTGAAAACTGGTTGCTAGTTTATTATGACCTTGCAATTGTGAAGAAGTTATGTCTTTTGTAATGCTTTAACCACTGTTTTCTGTCCTTTTTCAGCACTGGCTTGAGCCCAACAAACCTATCTCCAAGCAAATGAAATGTAAGTGTAGACATCTCATTTCATAATCTGTTATGCTATTTTAAAATGCCACAACCTTGTCTATAATGGTATGTTTCCATCCTCTTCACTCCACAAAAGATGAGTTCTTTACCCCATTTATTCCCTTGCTTTTGATGGCCTCAGAGCATTTTAGAAAGATTTTTTTGTCTAGAACCAGATGCCAAACTGTACATCAGAAGCGATTCAACCCAGGAGAAATTAAAATAACACAATGACCCCTTATTTTCACAGTTTCATTTTGGTATTCCCAATCTCCTAAAATGATTTTCTGAAAGATTCAGTCCAGTTTCTCAGGACAGAGGTACAAGACCTTTTGCCAAGCTTTTAGAGCACATTAGTGAAATACATTGGATTCTGGATTGGGCATTTTCAAATCAGTGTAAAATCATGTGGTAGTCATGTGAGTTTTGTGTCGCTGTGTGCATCTCCGTGGGACAACTTTTAATCCAATATTAAGCTTAGTTTTAGATTGATAAGGAAACTAAAATTCCCTGTTTCCCTCACACTGGCTGCCTCTCACAAGCCACTTGCTGCTGCTGCGGTGGTGTTATTTTTAAGTTTTATTTTTTTTCTTTCAAAGTGAGATAGTGCAAAGTCAGTATTACTGATGGAGAAATGAAACAGACATACACATAGATGCACTTCCCCCCACTGCACATATTAATCATTTCTTTAAAAATTATCTTGAAGATATTTATGCCCCCCATTACCCTGCAACCTGAAACCCATGATCCTGACATCAAATGCTTGACAGACTCCACAGACTCAATTTACTACAACAGAGGTGTTCATATATGCCAAAACCATTCAAAATAAATTGATTTCACAAGTGAGTTAAAATAAACAACCCCCTGGCTGCTGATTGAAAAAAACTGATTTACAACCAAAAAAACACAAGCATCCTGTCACAATAAATCTGTGCTTGCTTGTGCGTCATGTAGTCAGCACTTTTAAAATCAAGTTGAAACATGCAAAGCCTGATTCAAAAGTGGATTTGTTTGTTTTTTAACATGTAACTGAGCTCTTAGAAAATTCTTCAGCCTTGACTAGGCTGGAGCTATATAGGCCCAGTCCATTGGAGGGGTCATCTTCTGGAAACTCTGCAGCTTCAAATATCAGACTTCTCCCCAAGCAGTTGTTTTTCTTTGCTGATAGTTAG
Organism: Intellagama lesueurii; assembly: GCA_037013535.1. Taxonomy (NCBI): domain Eukaryota; kingdom Metazoa; phylum Chordata; class Lepidosauria; order Squamata; family Agamidae; genus Intellagama; species Intellagama lesueurii. Next base: position 73,552,414 of record JBAJHW010000002.1, read on the forward strand.
TTTAATTTTTAAATAAAATGTTCAGCCTTGCCAAAATCTCAAATTGCCATGATGGAATAAAAACTGAAAAATATTCCATTCAGCCATAGTACTGAGTGTCTAGTCTCTGTTTTGTGTTAACCTGTGTGGCATACTGTTCGACTAGCTAGGGTATATCTTTTATTAAATATCAGTCAAGGAATAAAAGGATTACATTCAAATAATTAGAAAACAGAGGAAGTGTGTCCTGTTCTTCCAGCTTTCTAGATTCAGTTTTGACACATTGCAACAAATCATGTTGAAGATGGAAGGGGGCAGGAATGGGGAATGTGTGGCCCTCCACATGTTGCTGAACGGCAGCTCCCATCATCCTTCACCCTTATTTAGCACATCCCTGTTTTTTAGACATGGAGATAGTTGAATAGGTTCCGGCTTCCACCTACCTGCTAATAGGAAAAATAGGAATGTGACAATAATTTGAGGATTAGGAATAATGGCGTGTGTGCGTGCACACATGCCTGTGTTCACAGGTAAAAGAACAGGCTAGGGACTCTGAGGAATCATATGGTTCTCCTTTGTACTCATATGTTTTATTTCCTGTGCAATTCTCCAAAGCACTGAACATCTGCTGTTCTAAAGGATGAACACTATCTAATTTTATTCAGACTTACATAGTTTGTTTTGCTGGCTTTCTTCACATATGGATGGACTCCTTAATCTGTCAGCATAACTTCTTAGTGATTTAAACTGACACCTAAGAAGAAGGTTCACTTGGTAGTCCCTAAAGAGGTGACTTTAGACAGTGCAACCCACTGCTTTCTTTATTGATATAAATTTCTATTACTTCCTTAATTTATGAAAAGGAAGGAAGTTTACATATGTTTCAATATTGTGTGTGGTGGTGTTTTAGTTTGTTTGTTTGTTTTAGTAGAAGCACAACTGTTTCAGTAGCTAGCATTGTGTGGCATTACCTCTGAATAGTCACAGACAGGATGGCATTGAATTGTATTTTTTGCTGTTATGGGGAGTCTTGAATGCTTTCCACATTTTCTTTCTTCCGATTAAATAAACCCATAGTTTTAATGCAAGACATGTGGATCACATTAGGAAATCAATGTGCATCATATCTAGTCTGACTTTGGAGCAGGGCAAAGGAAGGCAGGACAGTTGACATTTCTTTGGTCCTGAACATACGTTTTGCCAATAATTCTGCAACTCGAGCAGCCTGCTGAAATTGGCAATGACCACTGTCATTTTCACTGCCTGTCCTTCCCCCAAAATGCGTTACTGGATCTTGGAACCAGGAAAGGGGGAAGTGGCACTAGAGAGTGCTTCACCAATACCTCTTACTAATATCTTTTTGCAGGGCTGCATACTGAATACTTGCCAAACAAAACAAAATGAAACAAAAACATTGAACCTAAGTGAGCATTCTTTTGAAATGCTCACTAAGGCTCAGACATTGTGTGGCATGCTTGCATTTCCTTAGTTTGGGGTTATTTTATATTCCAAACAATCCTCATAGATGGAATAGACGTTTGAGGGAGACAGAACAATGCCCTGTAAAGAAACAGAATTGTTTATTCTGGTAGTCTTGCTTTCCCCTTTAATATTGCTTTAAAGTGTAGCTTTATCTTTAAAAAGCACACAGGCAAAATGGAATTGGATTTAGTTGTGCGCTGTGTCAATGTCCCTTCATATTCGGATGGCATCTCGACTGAATCTGTAGTGAAACTGGCTGTCTAGTGTGTGTGGTATCTTTGCATGCTGGATTCTCTGTGGTTTGACAGTTTGCTTTTATCTTTCCTGTTCCTTTGTCTCCTGAATATTGTTGTGCATAAGCCAGTGAGGTATTAGCATGACTTTAAAGATGCTGTACCAAGTGCAGTGCATGGCATATGAAATCCTTTTAAACAATTATGATTTCAGCAAAAGGGCTCTGCCTCAGATGACAGGGAAGCCTGACAAAGCCTTGGGTCCTCCAGTATACCAGATGGGCCTTATCTGGCAGATAAAAAACCATTTTGAAAGAAGGAGCTACTGCCGCAATACATTTGATTATTTATGCTTCTTTTTAGATTAATTACTATTGCAAACATTAAATCTTTGTTGTGTGTGGAGGGGGCTCTGGTTTTCACTTGCAATTCTTTGAGTGACTGCTAGGCAATATGTCTGTTGCATGACACAGGTGTGTGTAATTGACAGGGAGACTCATTGGTGTTTTTTCCATGCATAACTAATAAATTTGTTTCTCATTTCACTATTTGTTGCATTAGAAGATTGCAATACCACATTTCTGAGGTCCACTAGAAATAGCTTATTATGTTTCCATGCTCAGATTCTTTATTAATTTTGGGGAGGCAGAGGATAGAAAGTATGCTTGAGTGTATTTTTCTGTTACATCCATTCTCTCAATGGCTGACTTTCTTTTTCATATTTTACAGCTAGAAAAGATTGATTCATACACTCAATGTTGTAACTGTGTGTGTGTGTGTGTGTGTGTGTGTGTGTGTGTGTGTTACAGGTTTAACTCAGTTCATTTGCAATGATGTAGCAATTAAGACTAGCTCTCTGTATCTCTCATCAACTCATGTATAAAGGGACAGAATGTAAGACTAAAATTTTGTTCTGAATCTTCTACTGATGTTTGAGATTTTATAAATGGCAACTTGGAGGAAGCCTTAGTTGGGCTGAGGGAGTTTTATGTCACCTTCCAAACAAGGGATGCCACTTCAAGCCCTTTATAGTGATTGTGTGAACACATGGGTGGAGTGGTGGGAAACACTGAAGACAATTCTAAGACTTTTTAGTGTACTATATAGATTAATAAGCCAGCTTTCTGTAATATTTGTTGACTTTGAAATAGTTGTCTCCCTTGACAGACTCTGACCTCAGTCCTAGACTTAATGATTATTGCTCTTGTCTAACAAAATCAGCACTTTGTTTCTAATCTGTCTCCTCACCTGGTTATGACCCTTACCATTTTGTGAATATGTATAAACATAGAGGGCATGTATTTGCACTCCTGGTGTCTGAAGAAGTAGATTCTGATCCATGAAATCTTGCACTGAAATAAATGTTAGTCTTTGAAGTGTCACAATAGTTTGCCTTCTCTCTCTCTCTCTCCTTCATTTCCCCCTTCCAATAGAACATTCATGTAGTACAATCAATTTATGCTGAATTTATTATGTACATGACTGCAAGGGCAGGAGATCCACATATATGTCAGTTATTCATATGTAACATTCAACAAGTGTACAGTCTATCTTATACAGATGGGGCGGTATATAAATTTAATAAATGAATGTCTTAACTGTGCAAATATTGCTGCTCTCGCTCTCTCCCTCTACACACACACACACACACACACACACACACACACACACACACACACACACACACACACACACACACGTATTAATATGAAATGGAGTGTGAATCCAAAGCCTTCCTGTTCTGTGCCAGAATGCCACCTTTTGGCCCTTTGGATTCTGACTTTGCAAGACCAGTAGTGGTAGACCTTCCTGGTGCTGCTTTGAGGTTTCTGAGGTGGGTTTACCTCTAGAGATTAGCTTTTGGAGATAACATGCTTGCTTGTCTAAATGTTCTATTAATCATGATTACATTTTTCAATGAAAAACTAAGTAAACTGTTGAAGTTAATATGTAGCATGTGGAAGAGAGCCTCCAGTTTTGCAAAAAGAAGTTTGTGTGTCCTTAGGAAGTTTTATTTACTGGAAAAACAGAGGTATTAAAAATGTACAAAAGTGCACTTGATAAGATGCAACTCTGTGATAGACTGGCCAGATTCTGAATTTTATGAAGAACTGTTGGAAAAACTTTCTGCAATGTGAAAGAAGTCATCTTTATGTAGCTGTTCTTATGAGTTTTCTTTGATGTTTCAGCTCATCCACCATATACCATGTGCTTTAGAGTGAAATTCTACCCACATGAACCCCTAAAGATTAAAGAAGAGCTCACCAGGTATCTTTCCTTTTTCTTTGCATTTAGTTCATGCCTTGGGATTGTGTCTACCTGGGTCCCCAAGTCTGCTGTACTAAAGATGGCAGTTTTGCTTACTTTAATTTACATGCATTTCCTAGGAATTTTTCTAAAAGCAGTTTCTGTATTTTAAAAAACATTGTTAAAAGTATTACAGGTGAATGCACTGTAAAAAAAAGTTAATGCAGAACTAGATGCCTGGTTGTTTATCTTTTTTTTTTTTTTTTTAAGCATGGCAGTACCCATATCTTATACTGGTTTTGAAATCCTTGGAGGCTAATCTGAGGCCTGCTTATTCAGATGTAAATCCACTGTGATCAATAGGCTTTATGCATACAATTCAACCTTAAATCCTAGGGACTTATCTCTGGGTAAACATGATTGACTGCACTCTTAAGTCTCAAAATAGATCTGGAGTTGGATGGGATTGTTTGGGGGAAAGCCAGTGGTGGGGAGCTCCACTGTGAATGCAACAACCCAACGCACCAGATTTAACTGCATCTCTATCACTAATTAGCATGCTAACCCCTTGCTTTTATTTTATTTTAACTTTTGGTTATTAAAATATTTCTATGTTGCTTTACCATTCAACAGCCCTTAAGGCACTAATGTCATTCAAATAATCATTGTAAAATAATTAAAATAGAACTATAATTGAAATTCAGAAAAACAAACTCCAGAATCTACAAATGGGCAATAGGATCAACTGTAAAATGAATAAACCTGCAAAAGTTTGAGTTCTATAAAACTCTTAATCAGGCTAAATGGTAAAAAAAAATTAAGTGGGGGAGACATGGAAGTCCAGATATATGGACAGATGTTTCAAACCATGGATAACTGGAATGTGGAGCTTTGATGGGTGTGACAGTTGGGCAGATAACACATGATAAGCCCTCAGGGAGGGAGTGAAATGGAGCTTCCGCTTCTCTGCAAAGACAAAATAGCAACATGTTTTTGCAGTAACTATGGGCGAAACACATTTAGGCTCTAGCAGGAATAAAATTATTGCAGGAAAAAAAACAGGAATTACCAAGAAAGAAAAGGCCTGATTTATTCATTTATTTGTAGTAAATAAAGTACTACATAATACTATAAAATTAGCTGTATATACCAATAAAAATGACAATCAAAACTAAAACAAAACTCAAAAATGTTAAGGTCACAGTGCCACTCTTGCTTATGTAGAAGTTGATTGAACTCTGTAGCATGAATAAGATTGCCCTGTAAAATATTAAAACAGCAGTCGTGTGAACAGTGCAGTGTACTGCGATTATTAATGAAAAGCAGCATTTTGGATGAGATGTGAGATAAACAGGTTTGTTCTGAACAAATATGCTATTGCATTAATGGTTCTTCATGTAATAAATAAAGCCCATTTTACTCTTCTGGAAAATCCATAAAATGAATGTGTGGAGAGGAAAAATAGTGGCAGCTGCCCCCACCCACAGACTCCAGGTGTTCACCCATTCTTTGTGAACAGAGCTTACAATGTACACATCTTGCATGTGCACCATTCTATCAGTGCCAGTGGAGATTCTGGCATTTTGCAGGGTCCCAGTTGTGGCAAATAGAGCCTATGGGCACACGCGTACATATGCACACACTTGTTTGTTTGTTTGTTTGTTTGTTTTATTTCTATGCTGCCTTTCTCTTGATGAAGAGACTCAAAGCATCTCACAAATAATTAAAACAAGTTGGACTAAAAACACAGCAAATTATAAAGTTAAAAATAATTAAACATATCACAAGAATTTTAAATGTTCATCTTAAACATTTAAAACCTCAAAAACACACTTGAAAGGCATGCAGGTACAGCATATAGGAGAGACTCAATCTAGTTACTACTGCCAAAAGGACAAGAGGGAGGAGGCTAAACTGTTCCATAACCTGGGAACAGCCACAGAAAAGACGCTCTCTTGCATCCCTGTCAAGCGTACCTTCTCTTGGGCAATGGGACCAAGAGAAGGACCTCCTTGGAAGATCTTAACAGCTGGCAGGGCTCATTTGGGGCCATATGGTCCTTCAAATAGCCTGTATCTAAGCTGTATAGGGTTTTATAGATCATAAACAGCACTTTGAATTGGGTCCAGGAACAGACTGGTAGCCAACGAAGCAGTTGTATATGGAGAGTAAGACTGTATGATCCCTATAACTGGCCTCAGTCAGCACTCTGGCTACCTTGTTTTGAACCAGCTGAAATTTCCAAACCTTCTTCTAACGCAGCCCCACGTGGAGCACATTACAGTAATCTAAGCAGGATGCAACTAAGGCATGTGTTACTATAGCCAAATTGGACATCTCAAGTAATGGGCATAACTGGGACACCAGTTTTAATTGTGCAAGTGCACTCCTAACCACCTCTCACACCTGAGCATCCAGGCTCAGGGATCAACCCAACACCTTAGCTATGAATCTGAGTTTTCATGGAAAGTGTAACTCTATCCAGAACAGGTCCCTATCTCCTGCCTATCAATTGATCAGGAGCACCTCTGTCTTGTCTGCATTAAGTTTGCCCTCATCCAAGCCATTACTGGCATCAGAAACTGTTTTGGAACTGAGATAGCTTCCTTGAAATTGGATGAAAAGGAGAAATAGAGTTAAATATTATCTACATACTGATACTGCAAAACTCCAGAACTTTGGAAACCTCTCTCAGTGGTTTAACATAAATACTAAATAGCATGGAGAACAGACCAGAACCCTGAGGGACACCACAGACCAACAGTTAAGGCATTGGACAGAAATCCTTCAGCAACACCTTCTGGACTTGCCCATCCAGGAAGGATTGGAACCATCATAAAACAATACTTCCAAGTCACATCCCAGAGATACAACCCCGAAGGATACCATGGTGAATGGTATCAAAGGCTGCTGAGAAGTCCAGCAAAACCAACCCTTTTGGCCATTAGATCCCAGGAATCTTTGAGCCAGATTCTCAGCTGCTGCTCTGATCCCAGCATTGTCAGTAGCCGGGATCTATCCCTCTCCACTGCGTGATCTGGATGTTGGTATTAAAAGCAGTAAGTAATATCAATACTAAACACATTTAAAACCACAGAGCACAGCAATTCATTTAAAAATCCCTCTCAGAACATCTATCATGAAGGCTAAGCCTGCCTTTACCTGCATGTAGAAGGACAGCAAAGATGGGGGCAGCCTAGCTTCACATGGGAGGGAGTCCCAGAGTCTGGGAGCAGCGACAGAGAAGGCCCCCTCTCTTGTGTCTCCACCAAGTGCACCATACAAGTGCTTTTGCATCTGTCAGGACATCTTTCACATTCTCAGGCACAAAACTGAGTGTGCATCCAGTTGTGCAACCAGGGCATGTCTGAATATGCTACAAAACCCAGCTAGACCAGGTACACTGCTTGCATGATTTTTGGTTTATCTGCATGGTACCAACAGGATTCTGGACAGGTTTTTTTTTTAATGCTGCCCAATTTCTGAGAGATTAGATGAGGGGTCCATAATTAAGAGGCAATTAAATGATATATAGTAAGTTTATTATGTTCATATGACCCATTCCAATACACATCAACTGATGTACACACAATACAAAGATGAACACAAAAAGTTTTAAAAAACAGATAGAAGTTGTCAAATTTTCCAATAAGTAGGCAATTAAATATGGCTGAGGTGCAATATGATTTCAATTCCTTTCAAAGTAGACAAACTCTGTCTTTTTCCTTCTATAATGTCAAAGTTCTGTATCTAAATATTATGAAAATGCAGGACTTATATTCTGCACAACAGCATTTTACTTGCCAAGTTTTAAAAAACACACAGATGATTTGAGACAGACAGGAAATAAATGTCTGCCAAATTTATGTGAACTTGAAATTCTGGGTTCAGTGAGTTAACCAGGATGCATAATGGGCTAAATCCAGATTTTAGTCCCAGCTAGAATACTTGGTGAATCAACATGTTAAGTTTCAACTCTAGTTCAGTTGAACACCTGGATTTAGGCCATGGAGTTTTGTTTCCAAGTGACATATTTCTAGGGATTTTAATGGTCCCTCTGAGTACTGACTTGCCAAGTTTTGAAAGAATTGGAAATAAGAGTGCCATTCTTCTGGGCAAAAGAGTTCCCATGGAAACAAAAAAGGAGTTGGGGACCCTGCGTTCAGTAAGAGTTCAAGCCTTCATAATTTGCCATGGATTGTACAGGAAAGACAAGGCCAAGGGGAAGGGAATTATGTGGGTGGGGTGTTGTAGAAAAACACCAAGCAGATGATAAGAGGCTTTTGGACACAGAGGATGGACTACAGAGGATGGTGCACACTGAGGAGCACCCCTTGCTTTTTGAGACAGCTGGCTTTGTATTTCCTTCCTCATGGATTTTGTGGTAACATCATTCCAACCTTTTTCAGTTACAAAACAGTGCAGTGCATTCTATCAAATATAATCAATTCTGAATGAAAATAAATATGAAAAAGAAATCAATGCAAAGCAGACTATTAAATTTAGTGTAAAAAAATTCTGAATGAAAATGAATAGGAAAGGGAGACAGAGGGAAGACTTTAATTAAAAATCAATTAATTGGCATTAATATGAATTTGGTATTTCTTAAATCCAAATACAATATCAGAAGGGATCTTTCACAGTCATTATTTCAGCTTAAGTAAGTTCACATCTTCAGTGTGCCTAGTGCTGTGTTTGTAAGGGAGGGGTGGAACCATGGATATTGGGGAAGGGGACAGTAGGTGTAACCCTGCAAATCATCTACACGTTTATAAATTTTAAAATGCTTCATAAACGGAAGCTTCTGCCATTAAAAGATATACTCTGCCATATGCCGTTGCCATGGAAACTACTGCATAATGGTCGGGCAGGCAACTGACTTTTTGACTTCTTTCACCAAGATATGCTTCACCAAGTTTTGCTACACAGGAGCACTTGCCTTACAGCCAAAAATACAGATGCAAACGAGCAGGCGGTGTGGTGCAATCTCTTCCCCAGCACCTTCAACTAATGTATTTTTCTGACTCCCAGCTAAAAATGTAGCTTTCTGCTGAGATTCTTACATCTTACCTTTTGAAAATTGGCAACTGGATTGCGTATTGCTAACTGTTCCAATTATTTGTAAATGAAAACATAGCAGCTTTTTAAAAGAAAGAACCCAGTATTCCATCTTGACAGGAAGAATTATAAATGATTTTTGTCAAGGGCACTGCTATTTCATATCATTTCTCCAGGAGAGAAACAAACAGAAACAAAAACCTTGATATCCTCAGGGAGAGTCTCTTGTCAAAAGCATGTTTGTTTATTTTGACAGCATACTGTGAATAGTAATTTTCTTTGTTTGCTGGCAGTGCCAAACCTCTACAGATTGTAAAGATATTTTACTGAGCATTGAGTGGTGTTGCTGCACATCTCAGAGGGGGACTGTAAAGTCACAAAACACAGCAGAAGCATATATGGCATCTTAGCCATTAATTCTTCTCTTGTTTGGAGAATTGAGGTTAGATAAGAATTCAGGGGGATTGGTCACCACTTGAGGGTTGTTTCATATGCTTCCTTTTGCATTTGGGAATTAATGCAAGATTGCTGAAAAAGCTGGATCATTTATGAATTACCCTGACATGGCAACTGGATTGCCATTCCTGACTATTTTGTAGGTAATATCGGCACTGTGTGCAAATAGGTGAAATTTGTGATGTTTATAACATTCTGCTAATTCTTGTGTGTTTACATTTACTATATTTTACACTCTGAAAACAGTTCCAGAACAGTTCCTATCACTCCGGAGCTCGCGGTTGATTAGCCACTCCTGGCAGAAGGCGGGACGACAAGCCTCTCTGCCAGGTCGAAGAGTGGTTGGCCGACCAAGTGCTCTGGAGCAATAGGAAGGGAGTGCGGAGCCCGTGACAACAGTGGACGGTGAGTGGACAGTCCAGCCCCAGGGGGCCAGACCCTCATTATGTCCACCTGTGGGGAGGGGTATTTTTATACGAATACCCCCATGTCTAATGGGCAGTCAAAACATATTTCAGCAAAGAACACCCATGTCCTTTAATCCAGCATGCCAACATTTCAAGTTCAAATTGTATATGGAACTGGAGCATGGTTCGGGAAACCTATTTTTCTTCTTCGTGGCCTCTGTGAATGCACACAAATGGGTTGTTCTGCGCCTGCGCAGGATGTTTCGGAAGTTTCTAGAGCTTAAAAACATGTGACAATGAGACGTTCCCCCGTGGAGTGCATACTCCACCCTCCCAAAGTCCCCTCAGTTCCTTTTTACCGCTGCCTCGGTAGGATGTATTTAGAACATTAGAGCAATAAAAGCGAGTATCTCAATATAATCATTCTATATAGATTCTAATCAATATTTTTTGACGTTCCTTTGTGATTATACACTATATTTTTCCCCCATTTGCAGTTTTTTCTCTTCCCGCGTTTTTTATCTCCCCCCCAATCACCGGTTTCTCCTTCTTTCCTTATTTTTATGGCCTCCCCGGGACCATTCAAAAGGTGCATCATCTGCGCCAATAAAATACCGCTAACAGACGGGCACGATCAGTGTTTATTCTGTCTGGGGGAACAACACCAGACCCACTCGTGCCCCGAGTGTAAAAAGCTCACCAAACCGGCACTTAAGCTACGGCTACAACGATTACGGTCTTACCTTTGGGAACGATCCCTCAATCTGGCCATGGAACCGATGACATCGCCAACTCCTAAGGATCCGGCTCATTCTGAAACGGCTCGCTCCATATCGAGCCCGACGGCTCGCTCCATATTGAGCCCGACGCCTGTTCCAGCTAGGCAAAAAGAACTGTCGAAGCCATCTTCGAAATCGAGCTCGACTCCCACCTCCAGTGCTCCAACTCGTTCTGACGAACCGTCTAAAAAGAAGGATAAAATCAAGACCAAAAAACCAAAGAAAATGACAAAATCTACTCAGATCGAGCCCCCTCAGCCAATGATTCCATCGCCAATCCTAGAAGAATCATCTCGAGAGGCTCCTGTTTCAATTTCAGACAGGGATGACCCTACTCTGACATCGGCACAGGCTGTAGCTTCTATTGCTAGTCTGTCGCCTAGTACAGGCCTATCACCGGCTGATGCGCAATCTAGCCTGGCCTCGGCCCATTCAAGCCCTTGTTCATCAGGGCGGGCAATACTTGTTCAGCCTTCGGAATCAGAGTCATCTCATCACTCCCCCCGCAAGCACCGGGAGAAAAGACGACATGTCTCTCCGATCCAATATGCTGCTTCACACAGGGACATATATTATTATCCTGAACCACTTCAATATCATACCAGATCGGACTACAGCGACAATCATCATCATTATGATCCTTATTATGCGGAACTGCTTGCTGAACAGACTTATTATGACAAACCCAGAAGAGTTCGATATGCCTCCCTATCAAGGTATTCACCATCCGTGTCACCATCACCGCCAAGACATCAACACCGATCAGCTTCTAGTCATTCAGCACCAACCCATCAACCTTCGGTGCCGACAAGATCTGCACTCAAAAGGCCTCTCCAGTTACCAGATGTTCAGGTTCCATCGAAACGAGCAAAACAATCAAAACATCGTACCTCTCTCCATGTTTCTACGACCTACAGGGGCCCTCCTCCCCCACCCTCCGATATGGAAATACAATCGGTACCAGCTCATACAACTCACCAATCACTATCACTGGCATCGACCACGAGGTCACACCGATCACCTTCTAGATCATCCACATCATCTCAAGATTCGGCATCTACCCTGTCTCATGAATCACCATCCAACCTTCCCACCCCTCCATCTGACGTCGGAGAAAATCATTCTCCATCACCATCGGAGGATTTCACATCCTACTATCACTTGATCCTCTGAATGGCTAAATCCCTCCAGCTTGACATTGAGGAACCACCTCCTCAAAAAAAGGACCTTGTTTTCGACGACTTGAATCAGGACAAGACACCACCACTTAGCCTCAGCTTTATCCCTGCTATGTTTGAACTCATTAAAGAATCATGGGACAAACCTCCTTCCTCCCTCCAAATCTCACGCTGTGTTGAAAACTACTATAAGACTCACGGAACAGATACAGCTTTTCTTTTCAAACACCTGATGCCGAACTCCATTATAGTCGAATCGACCCAGTCGAGGGCGCGAAATAAATCATCCGTCACACCAAGCAACAGAGAAGGCTGTAAAATTGACATTCTTGGCAGATGACTATACTCACTCACCTCTTTCATAATGAGGGTAGCTAATTATCAGGCCGCCATGGGCACTTACCATCGCCAGTTATGGGACAAAATCTTGCCCATTATCCAAGCAGCCCCAGAGGCCACCAGAATGGAGGCACTCAACATACACACTGAAGCTTCTACCCTAGCCAAACAACAGAGGATAGCTGCACGGTGTACAGCAGATGCAGCATCTAAAGCAATGTCAACTTTAATTGCCCTCAGACGTCATGCCTGGTTACGGTCTGCGAACATCTTAGATGACACCAAGACACGGATAGAGGACCTCCCGTTTGACGCCACCGGCCTCTTTAACGCCAAAACCGATGAATTCATGGAAAACATTCATAAGATCCGTAAGACAGCACGTTCTTACACTCCTCAACAACCTTACCAACGACCCCAATACCGCAGACAACCATTCTACCAACAACAATTCCAACCATACCAACAGTCATACCGATCATTCCGACCTCAAGCTCAAGAGAGATCTTACACAACACCATCTACATCTGTGGTCCCGCCCTTTCGGCCTCAGCAATCACAAACCCGAAGACAAACCTTTCGACATCAACAGAAAAAGGGTAAGCAATACCCATGAATCTTTATCATCTTCATTCCAAACCAGACTTTATCCTTTCATCTCTGCCTGGAAAAAAATTACTAATGACAATTGGGTTCTCTCCATTATTCAGAATGGCTATTTCATTGAATTTTTCTATACCCCACCCTCTGGCATCATTCAGACTACCCCATACTCATTAGCCCTCTGTGAAGAAGTCTCCCTCCTCTTACAAAAGCAAACCATACTCATAGTCCCTTCCTCTTCATTACATGAGGGATTCTACTCCAGATACTTTACGGTTCCCAAAAAGGACGGAGGACTTCATCCTATTCTCGATCTCAGGAACCTCAACAAATTTATTCGACCCCAACGTTTTCGAATGCTAACTCTTAACACTATCATCCCCCTCCTTTCACAGGGAGACTGGTTCATCGTTATCGATCTGCAAGATGCTTACTTCCCTATTTCCATCCATCCACTCCATCACAAATTTCTTCGATTCAGATTCAACAACGTATCGTATCAATTCTGTTCCCTTCCCTTCGGACTTTCCACGGCACCAAGGACATTCACCAAATGTATGGCACCAGTCACAGCTTACCTCCGACTCCAGGGCGTCACCATTTTCCCATATATAGACGACTGGTTAATAGTCGCTCCTTCCTACCACGATGCAATCAGAGCTATGGAACTAACCCTCAACACTCTGCAAAGCTTAGGTCTCAAAGTGAACACTGCCAAGTCTCACTTGGAACCCTCGCAGACCGCCACCTACATCGGTGCTTACTTCGACTCTCTCCGAGCCAGAGCCTTCCTATCACAAAAGAGGATCACCAAGTTAAAACAAGCTATCCGACCATTCTGACCCTCAGCATCGGTATCGGCACATCAAGCTCAGCATCTCCTCGGGCTCATGGCATCTACTACAGCCGTCATTCAACACGCACGGCTCAAAATGAGATCACTACAAGCATGGTTCCTATCACTATTCGACCCCATGACAGATCAGCAGTCAAAACGTCTCACAGTAACACCAGAACTTGCCAGTCAGCTTACCTGGTGGACGTTCCTCCCTCACTTGATAGTAGGCAGACCCTTCCAACCTCTGCAACTATCTATACAAGTCACTACCGATGCCAGCCCATCGGGATGGGGAGCCCACTGTCGACATCACAGAATACACGGCCTGTGGACGAAACGAGAACAATTATTACATATCAACCATCTAGAACATTTGGCAATCATCAAAGCCTTTCATGCCTTCCTACCACCCATTGCAGGACGAGCAGTACAGATAGCTACAGACAACACCACAGCACTGTACTATGTAAACAAACAAGGAGGTACCCATTCTCTGTCACTTCTGTATCTCGCGATAGAACTGTGGGAATGGTGCTACCTCCAGCACATTTTCCCAGTGGCTGTCCACGTCTCGACAGACGACAACTGTCTCACAGATCGCCTGAGCTGTCTCACCACAGGGACACACGAGTGGGCACTGAATGACGAGGTCTTCAATCTCCTCTGCCACCGATGGGGACTTCCGTCCATCGATCTTTTTGCCTCAGAGACCAACACCAAATGCCAACGGTATTGTTCTCGAGCCGGCATGGACCCAAAATCACTCGGGGATGTGTTTATGATGGACTGGACCAGAGAACTATTCTACCTGTTCCCACCAATTCCTCTCATTCAGAGATCGGTCATTCGAATCTGACAATCCCAAGCCGATGCCATCCTCATCGCTCCGTGGTGGTCACGTCAACTGTGGTTCACCCATCTGAGATCGATGTCGACCGACGTATTCCGTCTGCCGTCGATACCCAACCTTCTTACACAGAGCAACGGGATGATCCTCCACCCCAACATCCACTCTCTGAATCTGACAGCTTGGAGGATACTCCCGCCCTTTGAAGCGTCCTAGATCGGGCTCGAAAACCATCTACACAAAAGCTATATCAAAATAAATGGAAATCCTTCATGTCTTTCACTCATTCCCGAAACCTAACTGCAGTTCCAGTCTCTCTAAGAACGCTACTTACCTTTATCCTCCACCTCTTTGATCTCGGATTATCTCATTCGACCTTGAGGGTTTATATCTCGGCTATTGTAGCCCATCAGCCCTCTAATTCCCAATCAACAAGACTTTTCTCACATCCAACTTTAAAAAGATTCCTCAAGGGACTCCAAAATATTCGAGCTCCAAGACAGCAACCTCTACCTCAATGGTCTTTACAAATGGTCCTCAATTCCCTCACTAGACCACCTTTCAAACCAATGGCCACCTGTAATCTCAAGTTACTGTCTCTAAAGACGGCGTTCCTTGTGGCAATAACATCTGCCAAACGTGCCAGTGAATTAGCGGCTCTCAGATCAGACCCACCTTATCTCCAATTCCATCCAGACAAAGTCACTCTATATTTTGATGTATCATTCTTACCCAAGATTGTCTCTGATTTTCACCTGAACCAACCATTAATTTTGCCAACTCAGTTTCCTTCCCCTTCTACATCCATCGAGCGCATGCTCCACATGCTGGATGTCCGAAGGTCTCTGGCTTTTTATATTAACAGGACAAAGGTATTCAGGAAGTCTCCAAGACTCTTCCTATGTTTTCAAGGTTCTCACAAGGGCGGTCCAGCATCATCTCAAACCATCTCTCGCTGGATTGTTCAGACAATCTCATTAGCTTATGAACTTTCAGACAAAACACCTCCTGAACACATAAAAGCCCATTCCACCAGAGCACTATCAACATCTACCGCTCTCCACCGTGGAATAGAACTACCGCATATCTGCCGAGCAGCTACCTGGTCTAATCCTTCGACCTTTGTGAAACATTATCGCCTTGATGTCCAGGCAAAGAATGACGCTGCATTTGGCAGAGCTATCCTGACATCTCTTCTACCGTGACGTCCCACCATCCGGTAAGTGAGCTTGTCAGTCACCCATTTGTTTGCATTCACAGAGGCCACGAAGAAGAAAGAGAGGTTACCTACCTGTAACCATGGTTCTTCTAGTGGTCCTCTGTGAATTCACACATCCCACCCTTCCTCCCCTCTGTCCATCACATTGTCTTTTCATACACTACCTTGACAGCGGCGGACTATTGAAGGAACTGAGGGGACTTTGGGAGGGCGGAGCATGCGCTCCACGGGGGAACGTCTCATTGTCACATGTTTTTAAGCTCTAGAAACTTCCGAAATGTCCTGCGCAGGCGCAGAACAACCCATTTGTGTGAATTCACAGAGGACCACTAGAAGAACCATGGTTACAGGTAGGTAACCTCTCTATGTTCTCAGTCAGAAATAGACTACCGTAAAGGATTATTTAACCAATACCTTCCTAATTGTGTTTCTGTAGCATCTTGCATCTTGCATTTGAATCCTTCGTCCAGCCCTTCACAACATCACTTTATAGTGATGGGACATCTAACAGCATTCTTCTCTCTCCTTCTCTCCTTCTCTCCTTCTCCCTTGAAAGAGAACTATAACAAGATTAAAAAATTTAATGCATTTGTGACATTTGTTTCAGCCTTTGCCAGAATGCAAATGCAATTTTTGGGCCTTGTTCTTGAGTTTACTGCCATTCCCAGGGTGGTGTAAACTGATTTCCACAGCTAGGAAGTGTTATTGAAAGTTGCTGAATTTAGAGCCTAGTGGAGTGCCTCGACATGATTATATTGCAGACTCATTTGGCAAATTGTCATTGTGGATTATGGATTTTTGAAACTGTTCACTACAATGGAAAAAAATATATTGACAAGCACCAATATCATGTGAATATTTCAAAGGAGTTTAATGAATAGTGACTGAACAGTTATTACAGTAGAAATACATGACAAAAAGACAATTACAAACAAAGCACAATAATCAAAACCTGCATTGTAACCTTTAGTACTGAAAATGTGAAAAACACCTTCTGAAACTCCTTTTGACTGTGAAAAATGATGAGTTTTCAGACTAAGGCTCAGATATACATTCTGTTTTAGGCCTGACAATAGGAATGCATGCATCAAGTGGCATTTTAAACTTATTTCCTTCAAGCCTGAAGCCACCTCTCTTGCTTTCCCCCACATTTACAAAAACACTTTGTGATGTGGCAGGCAGGACTGGTATATGAAAAGCAGATTTCGAGAACTCACCTTTGAAGAAGGAACAAATTGCATAGTCCACAATCAAAGGTTGTAAAATTTATAGAACTTATGCTGATGCTAGATGGGATGGACAGTTGCATTACTTATACGTTCCTCTTGACTTGTTTGAAGACACAAATATCACAGATATATGAATTTTTGAGATGAAAAGCGCTTTAGGAGAGAGGCTTCTTACTCTCTTCCTTTCCAGCTACTTCCTTCTCAAAAATCATCCTTTTCTCAAGCTGGATGCAGCTGCAGCAACCAGACCTCACTGGAGTGCAACTGCATGATTTGCTCCGCTTACAAAACATGAGAATCTGAAATATCTTTACTGACTGCATGATGCAAGGGCTGATTCAGATTGGTTCAGCATTTTTTGTTCTCGAAGAGGCTCCCCCCCCCCCCCCCGCCACTGGAGGCTTCTACTTTTCCAAGCTGGAACAATTCAAACAAAAATTCCCCCATGTAATTAGTTGTGATACATTCTTGTAAAAATGGGGGCATGTCTGTATATGGTGTTTCAATGATGTAGGCAGTTGGGGTGTGATGTTCAGTCCCAGGGGGCGGGATATGCAAAAGCAAAGCACTGTGATTTTAATGTGGGGCATTGGGTGCTAGTCCTGAGTTCTGTCAGATCTTGTGGGAAGGCCCTTTTGTTGTGAAACAAAAGCTTAGTGCTGTTAATTACTTAACTGACATGTCTGAAAGTGTCATTAAAATCACATTTCCCTTCCTATCCATTACTTTTTTTCCTTCAAGTAATACATGCAGGGATTATCTCATAATGGATGTTGTGGAATTATTATGTGTGAAATTCCCTGTTGTGGAATTATTATGTGTGAGATTATGCATTTTGCAAAGTCACTGTCAAACTCTTGATGTTCTGTACTCTTAGATTGTGAAGTACTTTTGCATGTTATTTTTCTATGGACCAGTTTTTGAGAAATGTATTGGTCTGAAGCTTTAAATGAGAAAGCGGCTTCACAACAAACAATAAAAGGATCAGCAGAGGTGGGACCAGAGGAAGGATAGATCAGCAGAGGTGGGACCAGAGGAAGGAAGGAAAGAAGGGTTGTGGGCTGGAATGTGACTTGCATCACATCCAGTATGAATGGTGAACTCCCGAATCAATCTGTAGCCCCTGTGTGAACACTAATTGTGATTTCAGATGTAATACAGGCTGTGAGTCAAATCCAAATTGTTCCAATTTGGCTTTCCGGTGTAGTTGCACCCTGAATTGCTGCAGCTGCTTCTATGATTGCTCTTATTAATGAGGAAATTTGAACAGAACACTGCCCTTGTTTAGAAGCAATGTGTTTACTGTTCTGTTCTTTCTTTATTGGGGCATGGCCTAGTCAGTGGAGAGATCTTAACAATCACTTGTCTTCTTGCCAGCGATCTTTCTTTCTTTTTAAAAAATGAGACTAAATTATCTTTTCTTCACTGTCTTTCAGGATCCTCTGTACTATCTACAGTGATTAAATGAGAATAAGTATATAATCAATAGAGAATTTAAGCCTTCTTTTTTCCTTACATAATGTAGGTACCTTTTATATCTACAAATCAAAAGAGATATTTTCCATGGCCGTTTGCTGTGTGCATTTTCTGATGCTGCCTATCTAGGTGCATGCATTGTTCAAGGTAAGTGAAATTGGCAGCACCATGGGACTTTACTTTGGGCAGAAACATTCATTGTAATAGAAGTATTATGAACATGTTATAAAATCAGTTGGAATGAATCTATATGACTTTAATGTCCTTGGAATCAGTGGGATTTAAACTAGCCATGACTAGCTTATCCTTTGATTTCAAGATCTGGGGAAATTTTGCATATAGTAGCTTGAAAAGTAACTTTTTCAGCTAATAAACCTACTATGAATTCAATGGAAGCTGATAGTGACTCTGGTTTTCTGGCAGTGGTGTAGTTTATCCCAAACTTTATAGGAGCTATCCAAGGTGATGAACCTTAAGCCCAAAATAAGGTCAGAATGATAATTCTCCTTTAATGTTTGGAGTAAAGTCCAACCTTGTGCAATATGAGTCACTAGCTCCACTGGGAGTGTGACTGAAATAATAGGTTTATGGCTTTCTAGTCTTCTAATCCTGTCTGGAAAATATGTATGAGCAAATAAACAGATGAAGTGGCAACACATTTCCAAAGTTCCAGTGAATCATTAGAGGCTGGAGGAAAGTGGTTTTATTGATTTAGTATTGAATTTGATTGTGTTTTATGGAGTCCGTATTGGAAGAGTCCAGACACTCATATCTAGGTATGATAAACCAAGATATGAACATGCATTTCACGTATGCATATAGCTCTTTTCTTCCTTCATTCATAAAAGCAAGCAAACAAACCAGGAAGTGTTCTGTTAACTATAGTCTCCTGTTTCACCCAGACCAGGACATTATGCTTAGCATCACTTTGGAACAGTGTCAAGAAATGTAAGATCACGAGACACTTATTATAGTTTTCTACTTCAGATAAAATGATTTATTTACTCTCTTACAAAACTGTGAAGGGACTGTCAAAAGACCATTCATATCTCAGAGTAGAAACAGAAATTATAGATAGCCCATGATTACAATTGAAAGTCTATTTGTGTTTAAGAGTCCCCACTTTTCCCTTGTTTTTGAGAAATTATATTTCAAAGGAATTCCATACTTAAGTCCTGAAGATCAATCACAAAGCAAAGGAAGTTGATTTGGAAATTGTATGAGACAACAAAAGCCCTTTTGTGAGTTTACAGAACAGCCTTTCACAGGCTTTCAAAAGTTAAATAATTCTCTTTTCTCATCACCAGCTTTCTGCAACATCTGTTTCTGTTGTTAGCTTATTAAGCTTAGATATGATTATCTGAATACAATAATTAAAATCTACCAAATTAAAATATGTTGGAAGTCACCTTGTGAGGTTTAATAAAACTGAAAGGCATAATATACCTCTGAAAACAAAACAACCCCCCCTATGAAAAATCAGTTGAGGATCAGTCAGTAGAGCATGCCATGGCTCTTTATGTAGTCATAAACAAATAAAATTGCTTTCTTCTGTGGTTCTCTTCTTGGATACTGAATGTATCAAGCATTTTAATGTAATTATATATTTATTTGAGAGCACTGATACTGTTTTCCCTTCAATGTTGCTACTTTCAGGATAACTAGAAAGCATAAAATCAGTGGAGATCATAAAATAACAGTAACAGACAAAACACAGCATAGCAGCACAAGCTTTAAAATGTTTACAATGGAATAAAATGAGATCCAACCACTGGTTTAAAAGGCCCAGGAATGTAAAAGTCTTTGCCTGGAAGTAGAAAGCTATGGATCTAAATCTGGTGGCTTGTCTCAACCAGAAGAGGTTGATTGAATCAACTGCTGTATGGTGAGCAAACATGTATGGAAATCCTGTTGGTTCACAGTGGGTCTACTCTAGTGGGGACAACCAACTAGATTCAGGCCATGGGCTTCAGCATTAAGAGACAGTCCCTGATAAGAGCATTCTAAGCTCTCCCTCCAGTGTCTGCCTATTTAACCTCCAAAGGCAGGGACACCTGGAGAAGGATCTTAATGCAATGACATGTTCAGATGGAAGAACATAATCCTACAGATACCTGTATCTCAAGCTGTATAGGTTTCAAAGGGAAGCACCAGAACATTAATTATTATCACCAAAGAGAGTGGGAGTCAACAATGCCAAGAAATATCACCTACTGCCTTTGTGTCTCTCGCTACCTAATAATGGGAATGCACTGCAACTAAGGCTTGCCATGGTGGGCTTGGAAGTGTGGGCAGAGGCCAAGATGTTTTTCTTGCTACAATGGCAGGTGAGAGGAGGGTATTAGGCAGCCAGAAGATGCTCTGCTGGGCCTCTACTTCCCAGCACCACAGGAGGAGGAAGCCACAGTGCTTAGTTGTGGACTGGAAGTGATTCTAAATGGACTGGAATTTTCTGCCAGCCCTTCAGTGGCAGAATGGCTGGTGAGTGCAACCACAGGGCTTGGGATTTCTACCAGGTTGCCCCTAGTCCAGAAGACTCAGCCATCACTGGGCTGGTAGCAGAACTAGGAACCATAAGCAGGAATCCAGCTAAAGATTTCCAGACCTCTGGTTCACATCCACAAGATGGGGTTATTGTACTAACCTTTGTACATGAGGAGGAGAAGAGAGGCACATGAGGAGGAGTTGGTTGAGACTATATGAGAAAAGTATTACAGAATAGTATAGGAGAAAAGCATTGTGTAAACATACCGTATAGGAGAATGTACATAAGATTTTTTTAGAAAAATAAGCCCTCCTGCTTTCAGGGGCTGAGGAGCATCTCTTCAAGACGCTCAGAGTCTTACTATGAACACCAGCAGAGGCTCTGTGATGTGTGGAAGGGATGCACAGCTAACAGCTGCATGAGTAAATATGGAAGGCACCTGCACTTAAGAGTGTGGCTATTTACCACCTGGAACTAATTACCTGTACCCAGACTGAGTGGGTAAACAGATAGTATGAAAAACCTCATTTAAAAAAAGAAAGGAAAACAGTTCATTTATTTTATCTTTTGTAACCATGAATTATTTTATTAACAATTTGCTTGGTGCTCACCCCTCCTGGTCTTTGTATTTTTATCTACACAGCTGAGTTTGGTGACTATGATCCTGATGAACATGTGGACAATTATGTCAGTGACTTTAGGATTTTCCCCAAACAGTCCCCAAAACTGGAAAGAAAAATAGCTGAACTACATAAAAATGAATTAAGGTAATTGAGACTGGTATTTAAATGATTTCTTAAACTGTTATTCTTTGGTTTCTTTGCTTTGAGGAAGTCAGATTTTTCCCTTAGGCATATAACTTACACAAAATACAAATGCCTTTTGTCAAAGAGTCAATTGTTAAAATTAGATGTGCATGTCAATAGTTGAAAATTAAATGTGATATTTCAAAAAGCTGACAAACATGTTTGGTATGTTGTTATCCAGACTGGGCTTACAGAGACAGTATGTTGAAGTGAGAACAAGTGATCACAGACTTAAGCGCATTTAAGCTCACTGATCTGAATGGGCTGAAACACAACTAGTTCCATATTGTAAATTCCTAGCCTTTGTATTTGCATTACTGAAGTGGAAAATATTGTTAATATTTTTTGTCATTACTACATTTCTCTCTCTCTTTCTCTCTCTTACTTTGTGTGTGTGTGTGTTTGTGTTTTATGGGGTGGGGGAGTGTGACTGAAATGTTCTGTTAGAGCTTTGAGTGATTTAGTGTAGACTGGCAAGAGTTCCTTGCTTCCAGTTGTTTGATTTGAGCAATGACAACATAGCTTCAAAATGGCTTCACCTGATTTAGGCTGCTGAAACAAAGGCTGAAAACCTTTTGGTGTACGTTTACAGTGCACAACATGGATGGCACTATCAGCTGGTGATGAAAATCTTTGATTTAATTAAACTTAAAACTTCCCTTTTGCCCTTGGGTGCCCTGAAGTGGGAGGGAGCCTTTCATATTGGAGAATCGCCACTAGACTGATGGTCGCAGACTTGATTTGGCAGCGGAACCACTGACAGCAATTTTCTAATATTAAAGATTCTCCTTTCCCAAGGCCTCCCACTATCCCAAGGCTCCAAAAGGCTTCTCAAGGGCAAAAAGGAACCTTACGGAGCCTCAGAACCTGGAAGGAGCGGGGTAGAAAGTTTTAAATTCAATCAAAGATTTACACCAACAGGATTTCAGCCAAAGAATGCTTGGAGTGACTTGAAGTGATGTCTATGCAAGAAGGCTGTGAGCTTATTTCTGTGCTAGTGCTGAAAACAAGGTCCAAGGTTCAGAATGCACTTAGTGTAGGGTTGCAGATCATTGTTTGTCTTGTCCACACAAGTGAGACCAAGCAATCACAACATTATTCAGTGAAGGATTTTATTAAGCACCCAACAAGAAAAGAGAATGAGAACTTTTTTGTGTGCAAAATAAGCAAGATTGCACAAGTAGCACATTAATGAAAATAAAGCTTCAACACAAATAGTTCAAATTGTACAGAATGATGATGGCCACTGCTGGTTACATGGCCTTTAAAGGATTAAGAAACATTGGAAGGAGTGTTTGTATCTCTTTTAATAATCAGCGAGTCATCCTGTGTTTCCTCTTTCTGTGGGCATGCCTGTGCCTTGCTTTTCAAAAGGAAGGGGCACTAGTGTCTGAAGGACTGTATCTCTCCATTTGAGCCTTCCCGGCTCTTAGGATCTTCAGAGGAGGCCCTTCTCTTGGTCCCACTGCCATCACAGGCACGTTTGGTGGGGACATGAGAGGGAGCCGTCTCCCACGTTATGGAATACTCTCCCTCAGGAGGTGAAGTTAGGTTAGGCCCCTCCCTTTTATCCTTCCATTGACAGTTGAAGACTCAGCTTCAGGCAGGCTTTTAATAACTATGACTGAGTCCCTGGATGCTGTTTTTTTGTTCTTTGTTCTGGTTTTAAGTTTGCCTTTAAAGTTTTAAATATTTTAAAATACTTAATGGATTTTAAATTATAATTGTAGTTTAATTGTTTTTTTTTAATATGCTGGTTCATATCTTGCTCTGTCTGGAGTCAAAGAACCTCTTATGGCTTAGAAATTCTTTGCTGAGGTATTCTGTCAAGTTGAGACAGCCTTCATTGACAGAAACAAAGAAGCTAGCAAGTGTTTCTTTTACACTCCTACTTCAGAAGCATCTTGCTCTTTAATTCAAAATGTATGTCTTTTGTACTGTATGTGGCTGAGATTGCTTGATCTTAGGGTATTTCTTGGGGGAAAAGAAACTAGATCTGACAAGCCTGAAGTTTGTTCTCTCTAGTTTTACAATATAACAACAAACATTTATTTGTTGTTGTCACATGCCGTCAAGTTACTTCCAAGTTATGGTGACCCTATCAATGAGCAGTCTCTAAAATGTCCTGTTGTTAACAGCCCTGCTCAGCTCTTGTAAACACAAGCCTATAGTTCATTTATGGAGTCAATCCATCTCATATTTGGTTTTCCTCTTTTCCTGCTGCCTTCAACTTTTGCTAGCATTATTGTGTTTTCCAGAGAATCTTGAAGGATAGCCTCAGTTTCATCCTTTTTGCCTCCAGGGATAGTTCAGGCTTGATTTGCTCCAGGACCCACTTGTTCATCTTTCTGTGTCTCAGGGTATTCACAAAGCTTTCCTTCAGCACCACATTTCAAATGAATCAATTTTTTTATTGCAATAACGAGTACAGTAGTAATCACTTATACACCACATAGTAAGCAAATATTTCCTTTCCTTTTCCGCAGGGTGTCATTTCTTGTAGTTTAGACAAAAAAGCATGAATTAATGAAAGGCTAACATAAAACATGTAATAATAATTTATATGGATGAATAAATGTATATCTTTTTTAAACAAGATATGGCAAATATTGAAAATGAATACTATATCTACTGATAGAGAAAAAGTAAAAGCAAAATAGAAATAAAAAGTTTTTAAAAAGATGAAAACATGGTGGCGCCTTAAAGATTAACTTTTATATTTTTTAATGTGAGCTTTTGTGGACAAATCCACTTCATCAGACATAAAACAGACATCAAACAAGATATGATGGAAAATAGAGATTTTTAAAGATAAGAGGGTGATCACTTAAACTGTTCTACTTTGAGGTTGTTACACTTCTTGTAATCGTTTTCACTGTTTTTTAAGGTGAAGTTATATTAGTTTATTGTACCCCATGACATTCTGCCTAGCATTATATTTTAGCATTATATTTAATAGACAGGTGCCTGTAAATACAGTTCTTTTTCTAAAAAAAAGTATATGAGAGAGATCACATCCCATGCCTTTCCTGTAGTAGTTTATATGTAGAAGTGTTCTTTTGACTTTTATCCTTTTTTCTTACAAAACTGAAACTGGAATAGAACTGGAAAACAATCTCTGCCTTTTTACTTTGTTGATACTGCTCTGGGCAAGAATGCCCCCTTGAGGTCTTTGTCCACAGGAATAACTAAAAATAACAGCCTTTAATCACCTTGCCCTAGAGGGGGATGAGAAGCATGATAGACTGTTAAGAAAGTCATTGATTTTTTAAAAATTAATGCTTGGCCTAGAGAAAGTCAGGGATTTATTTAAGCAGGGATAAATTGTGCAAACAAAAGAAGAGGCCGGTTTATAAATGCAATATCTGTAGGAAACACACCAGCATGGGTGTCTTTACTACGTTTATTGCTAATTGGTGGATATTGCAGGCGAGTGACTGCATATAAGCTCAGATCATGGTGAAATGATTTACGTAATTATTATCAGTATGCATTGGGTGAATCCTGAACTACCTCATTCTGATTTGGAAAAACAGTGATTTATTTGAAGCAAAGCAAACATTCTCTAAACTATCCTGAAGCAAATTTTGTTGCTTCTGAAGGTTTGTGAGAGATTCAGGGGAACATGGAGACAAAGACAACATATCCGTAAAGTGTGATATAAAGTGTGATACATTTTCTCATAGGCTTTCCACATGAAGAAAATGTCAAAATAGGGAAGGGGAGGGAGTAAGTGGGTGAAATGTAAGTGGGGGCATACTTGTATGCTTAACACCTATAACTTACAGTCAGAAAAGAACAGTATGGGTCTCCTCTTCAGTCAGAGCTTTTATGGGATATAGATTTCTTAGTGATAGCATTTGCATATAAAGCTTTAGATTTGATGATGCAAGGTTTTAACTTGGACCATTGTCAAATCAGGCAGACTCTTGAAATGAAATGAACTGCTTTCTAAATTGCTCAATGGAATCTGAAATTATTTTTTTGACCATTACACAGTTCTAAAAGAATGTCTTTTAAGAGGTAGACAGCCTGGCTAAGCTACATTTTCCAGATGTTGTAAACACACACACATGACAGCTTCCATTCTAAGTAGAGACCTTCAGATAGATTGTTTATGATCCCTTAAGGTACTACCAGTGTGATAAAACTGAGGAAGTTGAAGAAAGACTGAAAAGGAAACGAGCCAAAGCAGATGATATTTTAACTGCGAGTATGCATTTAATGTGTCTTGATTTATTTTAAAAACAATACCTGTTGGAGAAGCAGTCTGAATTGTGGCTTTTATACATAGAGAAAAGGTAACACATCGGTTTCTAATTGAAAGATTAACTTGAAGCAAATTTGCAAAAAAAAAAGCGCCTCTAAAGGATAACTTTAATTCATGTTAAATACAATGAGAATACTCAGCATTAATTAATTTAGAAAAATACATGCTGATTTTATCATTGAATTATTAGTATGCTCTCATAAAAAAACACTGAAAATATGAATAAAGCAGTTTTAAACTATTGTTTGGCCACCCAGATTGTGATAATAAGAGTTTTTCAAAGCATGTTAGGAGGTAACAAATATATCTTAAAAGGATATTTTTAAACTGCATTATAATTCTATTGTGTTTGAGTGATTTTGAAGAGAAAAATTAAAAGGTAGTATGGACTCTGGATTAATTAAAATATAATCTATATGTAAGTGTTGGATGTGTTCCTAGAGACACTTAATGTTTGTTAAATGTTTTATTAAATTAAAAAAAAAATAGGAGCAATGAAATAATACCTGAACAAAATTCTTGAGGCAGCAAGAACCCAATGTTGTATTAGTGATGAACCATTCCAAACTTATGCAGGATGAAAGCAACATTGTATCTGTCAGTAATCAGTATGTGCGGTTTGGTTTTATCTCAAATGTGGAACATTTAATCTTTCAGAAGGAGTGTCAGCTTAATGCACAAAGTAAAATGACTGTGCATAAAGGTTAAACTGAGCACCAAATGATCCCCTGCCAAACTGGAATTAGAAGTGTCATCTATGCAAGTAAATCAGCCTCTGTGCCAGCATTGGGCAAATTAAATTGCAACTGCCATGAGTCTTAGCCCATGTGGGATACGGTGTAGAAAGCTGAAAATGGTTGCCCAGCAATATCTGGAGAGCCACGTGCTGCCTACCTCCACTCTGTTTTTCTTCTGGAAACCAAAGGCCACCGGAAGACGTGCAAAATCTTAATCATTAATTTCATTTTAGTTAATCCAGAGTAAATACTGCCCTCCTGCCATTCTTTCTGTTCAAAATTACTCATACATAGTAGAACAATCATTCAGTTATTAATATCCTTTAAAGTAATTACCTCTTAAGGTGGTTATCTCTTAACATCCAGCTACCTGGATAACTCAGAGGTATAGTTATCTGGCTGCAGAGCCAGAGGTTGGGAGTTCAATTCCCCACTGTGCCTCCTGGATGAAGAACCAGCCTGTGTCGTCATGGGCAAGTCTCAGGGCACCCCCAGAGTAAGGAAACAGTAAACACTTCTGTTTATTCTCTATCTAGAAAACCCTGGAAAGGGTTGCCATAAGTTAGAATGACTTGATGTTATTATTAACATGCTTTGAAAAATAGGTTTCAGAATCTTTGTGGCTGATTAATATTTAAAAGCTGCTTTATTCACATTTTCAGTGCTTGTTTATACCAACAGTTTAACTATTCAGTGATAATAATAATTACTATGTGATTCAGTGTGCAACAGGTAATTTCTATGGAGATCAGCAATTTGTTTCCAAAAATTATGCCTTCTGCGTAACTGCATAACCAGATTTCAGTCAATGGGTGTTCCAGTGGAAAGAACTCTGGATATAATTCATTATGGCTTCTTGAAACATTGCAGAAATATGTCTTTTGAATACTGGAAGGAATCTATCCTTCTTGATTTCTGTTTCGGTTTTGGAGTTTCTCTAATCAGTATGGATTTGTCTTTGTTAAAGGTGAACATAGGGTAGAGCTTTATATTTATCATCTCTGATTTTTTTCAAAAACATGTTCTTAACTGTGACATTGCATTGCACAGAATCCTGTATATCACTATTATTCAGTACAATTGTATGCTTTACATGCTAAAACATTTTTCATCAATTTTCAGTCCTATTTGCTGAAATTATTTTTTAAAAAATTGGATAGTGGTAGTGTCTTTGCCATGACTATTGAAACGAAAGTTTCAGATTGTTTGATGATTTATTTTGTGTGATCAAGAAGACTTGTTCTTATTAATTAATTTAAATCAATTATATGCTGCCCCATCTTTTGCTCCCTTTGTGAAAACGCTGTTATTTCAGCCTGATACTGCAGACTAAATCTCCTTAAGAAGGTGGTGATGGAGGACACATGACAGCTTTAGAAGGCTATGATTAATTAAGTTGTAGGAGGAATTTTTTATCAATGGCTGTGGTTTGCCTTAGTGAATACTGAAGGGATACTATCTCAGATTGTGACTATATGGGGATTTGTCCCACTGTTTGGTCTGTCCTGGGAATGGACTAGTTCACTTCTTTTCCTGGCAACCATGCAGTGTAAGTATCAACGTGAACCAGTCCATCACCAGAGTGTTCTTACCTGCATCTTTTTGGCTCCTTTTCAGGGGCTACTCTTTTTTCAGTGAGGGCAATATCAGTCTGTTTTGGTTTGATTCCAGGACATGTGATTGCTGGGATCAAACCCAAGTGGATGGCTTGATGCTTTCGATTTCCCATCTGCTTTCAACTTCCCAGTATAGTTAAGCGGCTTAAGCAGACAGCTTAGCCACAAAATGACATAGAGAAATTAAAAACTTCCTCACTCTTCCATGGAAGGAAAGAGGAAGGAAGCAATTTTTTTTTTCCCAAAGCCTAGTTGGGCAGCGCTGATATTTTATGCCTTTAAGAAACTTTTCTTAAAAAACTGAAAGCTTCTTTCTGGAAGAAGGAGAAGACAAGGAGGGGATTTTTTCCTCCCCCCGCTTTTCCTTTTGCTTTAAAGGGAGGTGAGCCAAATAAAGTCACTTGAGGTGTGTATGCCATGTCGATATAGGGATCTCACCAACTGGCATACCCCATCTCTTACTGACTTTAAGTGACCTTATTAGATCCTTTAGGAGAAAGGTGGCATATAAATATTTTAAATAAATAAATAAATATTTAGTCATATCGAGCCCACTTTGATTTAGACATCTAGCCGAGCCTTCCATTGAATTAGAATTAAAAAAAATAGTAGTGAAGATCTAATCAGATATAATCAGTGGGACTATATAGCTTACACAGGGCTACACAGGCTGGCTTTTCTCCTAGGAGACACAGTGAGAAATTAAACTCCTGATCTCTGGCTCTGCACCTAGATAACAAACTCATACTGAGCGCTAAATTTCTGACAACTGAACATAAACAACAGTGGTGATAGCACTGAAAAAACCAATTTGCTAGGGAAGGCATGGGACAAGGTTTCATTAACAGCTTTATTCCATCCGTCTCCCTGACTTCTTGTGTGTTGTGGAGATCGGTGTAGCAGTTTGTCTGTTTCTTTCGAACATGTGGGTCACTGGGTGGTTGAGTGCATGGAACTGGTGTACCAGATGGCCAAGTTACCAGTTCCAGCTGGAGTTAAATGTCATTCAGCCAGATTGTCCTCTACTTCTGCAGCTGCCCTTTGTGGTGTTCTTCTGCCAGAAATCTGCCATGCAGTAGTATGGGTATATGGCTCTCCACATTTGAATGTCATTAACATCTATATGTTCTCTCCAGGGCTGATGCCTTCTTTGGTAGAGAACTGATTTCATCAGTCTTCATGTGAGGCCACCGTCTTCTGTTAAGGCTGCTTACCAGTCTCCCACTTGTTTGATTCACAAGGACCGTGAAGAACAGTGGGTTGCTGTGGGTAACTATTGTTCTTCTGAGTGGTCCTATGTAAAGTCACACAACTCACACTTTTCCTCTCTGATGTATTGTTCTACTGCCTCCTCGTGGTGGAATGAAACTAAGGGTAATCAGTTTGGTATGCAGAAATATGTACAGTGCAGGGTGTGGGCAGTGCTACTGCCAGATCTGCTCAGCTCTGGAACACTTGGAAGAATTTCTCTGCAAAGCCACAAAAGCCCTGTTTGTGTAACTTCACAAATGATATTTCAAAGAACAACCGTTACAGCAACCCATCATTGCACACACTCCGTTGTCAGTCAGAAAATGTGTAGAGTAAGTGCTTTGAAAATCCTGGTTTTATTTCCTGTATGTTCACTGGAAGTTTATGGTTACTTACAGAAATCCTTTCGACTGAACATTAATTGCACACTTTAACTAATTGGAACTCATTTTCAAGATCTGCAATCCAGCTGTTGCTTTCTAATACTTTAGTATAGTTCCTTTACATCTGATGAAATACCTGAGTATATTAATATTTTAAGAATACATTGAAAGGTATGAAGAATATGCTTGTTTTACTGCATTAGACTGTGATTAGTTTATAGCCAGTGTGTGAAAAATAGCTATGTGGAGACTAGTTTGTCTTTTTCTCAGGATACAACTTTCCAGTTGTATTGCTAACTCAGTTTATGAGAAGTCACTCCTTCAGTCTCTTCTGGAGTAGCTCCTCTGTGGAGATAGTAAAGAGTCATATTTTAAAGTAGGCAATGCAGTTTCAACTCAAATACATGCTAGTTGTCATGGGACACAATGGACAGAACTTACTTGTGCTGATTTGATGTCAGATATGCTTGCAGAAGGATCTGACTGCTATATTGGCTAAGATCAGCCAGCAGAAGAGACAAAAAGGGGGTGGGGAAGTGGAAGGGTGAGGGAGGAGCTGACTTGCACCTGATCCAGTCCTTCTGTAGCCCAGGGATGCAGCCACTAACCTTCTTCAGCTGAAGGGCTCAGCCACTATACTAGTACAAAATTAGGTCATGATGAGGGGAGTCTTTAGTAATTTCCAACATCCCTAAGACTGGGAGAGTTTTGGATTCAGCACAACTTTGGCTGGCGTAGTGCCAGCTCAGTTGGCCTTCAGGCATGTTGCCTACTTGGGATTGCTTCCTAAAACATTTGAAGGTGCCATAATGTTAGTTGCTGGTTCCTCTTGGAAAAGATCTTTATAATGTTCATACTCTTGCCAAGATGTATTTCATATGTACCAATCTGGAAAGTGTGCTATATGAGCAGTCCATATTAGTTGCTGCCAGTCCTCTATATTCCACTTACCCAGCTTTGATTGCACTTTTGATTCTAGTTCTTCCACTCCGATCCTTGAAATGTCTACATTTGTTTGCAATGTATGTGTGAGACTAGCAGCTGTCCTAGATTCCAAGCATTGCATGTCAGCAAAGACTGTACAGAATTTCCCCTCTCATGCCACTGTGAGACACTTAAGACTCTTGCTCAGCTGCTGATCTCTCAGTGGAGCTATAAGCAAGCATAATATTAAAGGTAGTTTTTGGACTGCATACCTAGCATCCTCCTATAGCCAGCAGGAAAGCCTTTCATTGTTTTTCCTTGAAAAAAATTGAACTGCAGTTTAGCCAATGTCTGGTTTAACAGTATTTCTCATGGTTGCTTGTAACTGCACCACTGCTGTGGCACCTCCTTTACAGGAGATGTTTCACCTACTGCAATGTTGCATTTTTGTCTTTTTTTTTATTATGAAACTAAGTCCCAGGGCATGAAAGGTAACTCTTAAAAGGTAGTTATAGTTCTAAGCTGCCTCCAATAGTTACCATAATAGTTACCAATTAATTAAATTTCCAAAATGCTTGATATTTGTAAGTATTTTTTCTGGTAAACCTTCACTGTCTGGGTAAACTAACCAGTGAAAACTAAGCATGCCTGTAAGTAACTTTCATCAAGCTGGTACATAGGATATGAAGTGGCATTAGTTGCCACAGGGCCATACACTTTTCACTCTTTAGTAACTGAAACTATATCTTAACCCAACAGGGGCAAAGACATCCTGCCCTCTCAGACTTACCTATATATAAATTTCCCACCAAAAAAAAACAAAAAACAAAAAAACCAGTGGGGCAAGACTGTGCAGTTGTCTCTGGATCTCAAAGGACATATTTGGATGTGTCTTACAGAGCTGTCTTAAAAAGTCAGTTCCATTCTTTCATCTCAAAACAAGGGGCTATAGCACAAGACACCTAGCTGCAGAGAGAACAGAAGGAATTGCTATAGACATTCCATGGTCTTCTGATGATTTAACAGGATTTACATCCTTGGACCAACACATGTTGACAGATTATTCTCGGATCATAATGATTGCCTATAGCTAGCACAGTTATGTAATATCATAGAGGACTGAAGTTACATCAGGATTAGACCTGCAGAGCTAATCTCATAAACCAGTGCTTTAGTCAGGCATTTCCTTCACCTGGGCTATTCGACAAAAATCAGTAGGGCTGCAATCCTGTGCTTATGTTAGGAGCAAATAAATGGAACTCAATGGAACTTACTTATGCATAGATATATATAGCATGTGTGCAGGGGTGGGGAACCTAGAGCTCTGTGCCTGCAGAGTGTGCCAGCCTGGTCCACAGAAGGATGCATTGAACTCAAGATCCATTCCCTGGTACAGGGAGATTTTGGTACATGTTGCTGGCTTACCCGACTGGGAAAGTAAGAGGCATGTAAAGGAGTTCTGTTATCTTCACTTGCTGAATGGAGATAACAGCAAGCTTTTCCCCATCACACTCTCACTGTTCACCCTCCCAACTGTGTAGGAGAGTCCTGACTGTTCTCTCTAGTCAGTTATTGGGGAAACAGTTAGAATTTCCACCCTGAATCCTCCCTAGTGCAGTGCTCTTATAATTGGCTCCTCTGTTGGGATACATTCATTGTGTGTGAACTTCCCTTTGTTTAGAAAGTCGTGTGCAGCAATGGTGGCTCCCTAGATGGAAATTGGGAAGGGATGGTATAAAAGGTTATCTCCTCCAAATAAGGATCCTCACTCTGATACATAGGGTTGCATTGCTAATCGTTGTGGCATTTTTGTTTGTTAAAATCTTTCCCCTTTTACTGCTCCCTGAACAACTGCATTTCAAAATCTTTTGTATTTTGTATTTTATTTCCATATTTGTTTAAAGATCTGTCTCAATGGAGTTCATAGAATCTTTTTTTTAAAGGTAATATTCTTTAATAACTTTAGAAAATAATCCTGTCTTTTAAAACTTCAAGTTCAATATTTTTGGTCATTACTCTCCTAGTTTGTTTTTTCCTCTCCCCACCTGCAGAGCCGGGACGGCTCCATGGTATACATCTGAGCTGCGGGCGATGAAGCGAGTGGGGAGACGGCTAGAGCGCAGGTGGAGGAAATCACGCTGTGAACCTGACCGAACACGACTTAGAGCCCATTATCGGGCCTATTCTGTGGCAATACGGCTGGCGAAACGACAATATTTCGCCACCTGCATTGCTTCCTCAGAATGTCTTCCAGCAGAGCTGTTTTGGGTGGTCCATGATCTCCTCCGGCCGGGAGAGCTGGTGGGGACACAGGACCACTCAGCAGCTCACTGTGAGGAATTTGCTTTACATTTTGAGGGGAAAATTGCTCAGATTCGCAGTGAGCTGGACTCCACCCTTGATGCAGAATCGGAGGATGTGTCCAGTGCACCGGGCTTAGGTCAAATTTTAATGGATGAATTTCAGTTATTGAGACCCGATGATGTGGACAGGGTGCTTGGATCTGTCCGGTTTACCACCACTCCGCTTGACCCTTGCCCATCTTGGCTAATTGGGAAATCTGCCAGGGGGATTCGTACATGGGTCCAGGAAGCCGTCAACTCCTCCTTGAGAGAGGGAGTGGTCCCTACTGCCT
Source organism: Intellagama lesueurii (assembly GCA_037013535.1). Classification (NCBI taxonomy): domain Eukaryota; kingdom Metazoa; phylum Chordata; class Lepidosauria; order Squamata; family Agamidae; genus Intellagama; species Intellagama lesueurii. Next base: position 73,585,891 of record JBAJHW010000002.1, read on the forward strand.
TGAAAGAGGTGGTGATTCGACCACTCCTTAAAAAGCCCAATCTGGACCCAGGGCCAGTGGCTAACTATTGACCAGTGGTGAATCTCCCTTATTTGGGCAAGGTGTTGGAGCGGGTGGTGGCCGGGCAACTCCAGGTGCTGCTGGATGAAACGGATTTTCTAGATCCATTTCAATCGGGCTTCAGGCCGGGTTTTGGCACGGAGACTGCCTACGTCGCTCTGTATGATGACCTTTGCCGGGAGAGAGACAGGGGGAGTGTGACCCTGTTGATACTCCTGGACCTCTCAGCGGCTTTTGACACCATCGACCATGGTGTCCTTTTGGATAGATTAGCTGGGTTGGGAGTTGGGGGCACCGTTTTACGGTGGTTCCGCTCCTTTCTGGTTGACCATGTCCAGAAGGTGGTGCTGGGGGACAATGGCTCGGCCCCATGGCGGTTATGCCATGGGGTTCCTCAGGGCTCAATATTGTCCCCCATGCTGTTCAACATCTACATGAAACCGTTGGGAGAGGTCATCAGGAGGTTTGGGCTGAGGAGTCAGCAATATGCTGACGACACTCAGCTCTACCTCTCTTTTTCCACCAATCCAGGTGAGGCAGTCTCTAAAATGAATTCGTGTCTGGACCTGATAATGGATTGGATGAGGGTTAATAAATTGAAGCTTAATCCAGACAAGACAGAAGTGCTGTTAGTGGGTGGATCGTCGGACAGGTTAAAGGGCCATTTCCCGCGAGAGAACATATTCAGCCGATTCTGGCCAGGTTATACTGGCTACCAGTTGTTGCCCGGGCCCAATTCAAAGTGCTTGTTTTGACATATAAAGCCCTAAACGGCTTGGGCCCTGGATACCTGAAGGACTGCCTCCTTCCATACGAACCTACCCGGCAACTGAGATCTAGCCAGAAGGCCCTCCTGAAAGAGCCGTCCCTCAGTGAGGTGAGAGGGATGGCCCGTAGGTGGAGGGCCTTTTTGGCAGCTGCCCCCGGTCTTTGGAATGCCCTCCCAAACGACATCCGACTGGCACTGACGTTACTGACATTTCGGTGCCAGGTTAAAACCTTCCTGTTCCGGAAGTTTTTTAATTGAAGGTTTTTAATTTTAACTGTTATGGATGTAGACTGTTTTTGTAGATTCTTTTGTTTTTGTTTTATTTTTGCTTTTGTAAAGTATAGATGTAACCGTATTGGTTTTTAGTGTGTTGTTTCAACTGAACTGTTTTAATTGATGTTGGAAGCCGCCCGGAGACCCTTGCAGGGTGCGGGCGGCATACAAGTTGAATTAAATAAATAAATAAATAAATGTTAGCTGAACATTTAGCATTGCTTGTGAAGTTTGCCTCAGTTTAAATATATTAATTTTATTTATTTTTATTTATTTATTAGATTTCTATCCCGCCCTTTTAGACAGAGTACTACTTCTAAGTACAAACCATTTTAATTATAATACCACTTTTCTTGAGTTTCTAGCCCATACTATTTCTATATTTAAGACATATTAACTTTTTTAAAAAAAATTCCATTTTATGTAATTGATACTATTTGCAGTTAAGCCTCTGGTTAAATGGATAGCTAAATATATGAGTGGTACTTTTTAGTATTGGTTTAAGTAGCCTACTATTTGCTAGGAAAAAGTTAAAGGCAGCAGGAAAAGAGGAAGACCAAATAAGAAATGGATTGACGACATCAAGGAAGCCACCTTGAGTTTAGAAGAGCTGAGCAGGGCTATAGAGGACAGGTCATTTTGGAGATCACTCATTCATAGGGTCACCATACGTTGGAGGTGACTTGACAGCATGTAATAACAACAGTTTACTATTGTCTCCTCAGACAGCAGTGATTCTCTGGAGCAGAGTCTGGAAACGTTACTTTTTGGATCACAGCTCCCAGAATATTTCAGCCACCATGGCCATTAGCCATGCTGGCTTATGAATTTTGGTATTTGTCTTCCAAGAAGAAACATTTTTAAACTCCACTCGAGTTTTGACAAGTCTCTCCTAGGTTTGGTATCCAAAACCTTTTGTAGCTAGAGATGCTGGGGACAGAATCTGGCTCCTTCTGCCGGCAGAATAAGTTCCTTTTACAAAGCTATGGATTCCCCATAAATGTACTGTTGAATCATCATGCAAAGCAAAGCAGCTTTAAAATTATAGCTGGGAAATAACTCTGTACCTGAGAGGCCTGTCTTATGAGATTCTAAATATTGTTTTTCTTGACCGTAATATTGTTTTTCTTGACTGTAATCACCAGCATGATTTATCGCTCAATACACGGATCTGAATGTGGAAGAATCCACAGAGGACCTAATGGAGCCTTGTTCTCCCTCCAACTTCTCTGTCAGTCCTTGGCTAGGCACAAGCAGTGCAGGGGTGGGTGCATTGCAGTTTGACCAATCACTGCTTCCAATTAGAAAAAAAGGGCCTGCACTTCTCCCATATATAAATCCACCAACCTCATTCTTCCCCAGTGCCTTCTTTAAAATCAGCAGAACCCTTAAAAGTCAAATTTCATAAATGCAGTCACTTGGAAGAATTGTCACATTGCAATGAAGCACTTATCTCATTGCATCTGATTAAAGGTTACTTTATGGTCCCTTTAAGTCAGTTTGGAGTCTGTAATCATAATAATATGATATGTCTCCATTGTCATGGTTCCAATACTGTTAATGATGGAATTTGAAGGTGAAAGATGACTGTGTTTTCATGTAATGATGACTACATAGCTTCTGACAGTTTCTGTGTGCCAAAAATTATGGCTTGTCACTTTTGCCAGTTTTCACACTGGCACAGAATAAAGTGTGCACAAAAATGCAGGCAATTTGGAAGCACTGTTTCTGTAATAAGGGACATAATATTTGCTCCAGATTAGCAGAACTGTATGTCATAATGGGCTGTATCTTAGAGAATATTCATGTTTCATTGGCTGTATATTGGAATATGGAGTATATCACAAAAACACTGATAGATTCCAAGCTGATATTGGAAATGCAAAAAAGACCACAATGTCCTTGTTTATTTTCTTGTCTATTTCAAGTGCAGGAAGGGATGCAACATTAATCTAAGCAATTAAACAAAATCAATTTAGGAAGTAGATCACTGGAAACCAAGCCTGGTTTATTTCTTATTAAGTTCCAACTGCTCTGTGCATACCAAAATATAGCAAATATTTGAAAGACACCTGATAGCCCCTGATTAACTGCACAGCTCACTAGAGTCCCAAGAGTATGTCAGAAGCATCTAGGGCTTAATCCAAAAGGATTAGGCGCTATGGCAGAGTAGCAACAGAAACATATGAAAGATCTCCTGTTTCTCCCCCTTTATGGCGCATATTATTGGCTGAAATTGCTTACACACACTGTTTTTCTTTGTGCATTTTCAGGGGTCAGAGTCCAGCTGTTGCTGAATTTAATTTATTGTTGAAAGCACATTCTTTAGAAACCTATGGTGTTGATCCCCATCCCTGCAAGGTAATTAATTATTTTTTAAAAATAAAGCAGTAGTATTTTTCATTTTCAGGACCTGATCCAGTCCCTCCTCTCCAAATCCCATTTGGCATATCTGTTCCTCATGTGAATGCAGCTCTCTGTGTGCAGAAAAGTTACTCAGGCCAGAATCCTATTGGTCTTGTACAGCATAAACCCAAAAGTATGTAACTGGTGTGCACACTTGTTCTACCTGTCTGTCATGAGCTTAGATGTACCCACGTTGTGCACTTGACTGCATGCCTGAGCACTTAATAGAGGGCCAGAAAAGAGTAAATATTACTTCTGCAATTTCACTTACATGCATGTATTTTGTAATAAGATCTTGGTCTCAGATTCCTTTAGCCAACATAGACCTTTGCCATGCTGGATGAGATATTCTGGGATTTGTAGTCCAAAGACATAACGTGTTCAGGTTCCGAATAGGATGGTTGGTGAGAAAGAATGTCAATGAAAGAAAATGTTTGGAGCAGCATACTTCAAAAACAGAAGGGAATTGGATCATTATATTAGCAAATACTGTAAAGAGCCAAGTATGTAGTAAAGTATGTAATGTTGGTAAACCGATGTTGTTGGACTGTCACAAGTTTCCCATCTTTGATTATGCAGTAATTAAGCCTTCTCTTTTTCTGTTATATGAGAAAGCCATCTGGATAGGGACAGACAATTTGAATATGCATTTGATTAATATAGTAAAACAAAACACATGTTACATCTAGTTTAATAGTATTTGTTACCATATTTTTCCATGTATAAAATGACACTTTTTCCTAAAATCATTAGACAAAAAATTGAGGGTTGTTTTATACACAGAAGGAGGCGGAGGCGGAGGCAAAGGAGCAGTCGCGCTCAGCTGCCTCTCATGGCTGCCCATTGACTGCTTCCTCTGCCGCCCGATTGCCTCCTCCAGTGCGACTTGCCGGGGCTCACCTCCAGCTCATGTCGCCGCCTTGTCCCCTGCCCGAAGGGAGGCCGCAAGTGAAGCTGGAGGAGGTGATCCGGCGGCGCCGGGGGCAGCAGTCAATGGGCAGCAGCGAGAGGCGGCTGAGCGTGGCTGCTCCTTTGCCTCTGTCTCCGCCTCCTCCTGCTGCTGCTGAGCCTGTGAGTGGCGCTGGGGGAGGCAATCCAGCGGCGGAGGCAGCAGCAGCAGGAGGCGGAGACAGAGGCAAAGGAGCAGCCATGCTCAGCCACTTTTCGCTGCTGCCCATTGACTGCCGCCACCAGATCGCCTCTTCCAGCGCCACTCGCGGGCTCCCTTCAGACAGGGGACAAGGCAGTGACGTGAGCTGGAGGTGAACTCCAGCAAGTCGCACTGGAGGAAACGATCGAGCGGCGGAGGCAACAACAGCAGGAGATGGAGGCGGAGGAGCAGCCGTGCTGGGCTGCCCCTCGTGGCGGCCCATTGACTGCTCCTCCGCCTCTGGCAAGGGACAAAATTAGGGGGTCGTCTTATACATTGGGGGGTTGTATACACCAGAGGTCCTCAACCCCCGGTCCGTGACCCGGCAGTGGTCCACGGTCTAGGCAGGACTGGGCTGTGGACACAGATCTCCTGCTCCCCTGCAAGTGCCCCCCGTGAGCGCGCTAGCACTCCCCTGCAAGCGCACCGTGCGCATGCATGCCACACCCCTCTGTGAGTGCACCACGCCCCCACAAGTATGCCACGCCCCCACAAGTATGCCACGCCCCTGCAAGTGTGCCATGTCCCCCACAAACATGCCACGCCCCCCAAAAAAACAGTCCACGGTTGGGGACAGCTGGTATACATGGAAAAATATGGTATATTTCATTTTTTAGTATTTCTGTACGTTTTTCTGGCATATTCACAAAGTAGTTTGTGCAGGTATTGCAGGATGGTACTTGGCTCTCAGCATCAAAATTTGCCATAAACTGAGATCTGCAAAAGGAATTCACATCCTTAAACATAATCCAATCTGGTTCAATGCTACTAAGCCAGTTCAAGTGGCAGGGTGCTATTTTAAGTGGTTTCTTGGTCACACAACAATTACATGATGCCAGATGCACTGTGTTTTGTTAATGCTGTTTAGGTATCTGTCATTTAGTGGTGTTTCAAACTGGAGCCCAGGGATTATAGTAGATGTGCTCCCTGCAGTGTTGATTTGGAGGGCCAGGTGTACCTCTGGAGGAAAAAAAAAAGCCATGAAGACATATGCTTAGCCCCTTCCAAACCTCTCAGTTGTCCCCAGCAAATGCTCCCTTTGTTAATTCAAAAGCCGTTCTCTCCAGCGGGGATCTGAAACTGACATTGAACCTGTTTCAGCAAACAGAAAACTATGGAAGAAAAATGGCATTAGGAACCCACAGGTACTATTGGCATGGGTAAGTGCTTTTGTTGGGACATTTAAATAGGCCTAGTAACAAGACATAGTGTTCATTCAGATGGTGGAATCATCTTTCATTTGCAGTTAATATGAGTCCTAAATCCTTGTTTAACCCTCAACAATGCAGGTGTTTTTCAGGGACAGCCTCCAGCACCGATGCATGTGTAGGAACATACCTTAGGGGCAGAACAGATAGAGTTGGCCAATTAATCAGAAGGGGAGTAAACTTAAGAGGTTAAATTTATTTGTTGGTCCTATCCCTATTGCTTTACAGCTAGCTAGCTTTTGTCTAAGGGACGTGGTGGCGCTGCAGGTTAAACCGCAGAAGCCTCTGTGCTGCAAGGTCAGAAGACCAGCAGTCGTAAGATCGAATCCACGCGACGGAGTGAGCTCCCGTCACTTGTCCCAGCTCCTGCCAACCTAGCAGTTCGAAAGCATGTAAAAATGCGAGTAGATAAATAGGTACCACCTCGGTGGGAAGGTAACGGCGTTCCGTGTGTAGTCGCACTGGCCACGTGACCACAGAAACTGTCTTCGGACAAACGCTGGCTCTATGGCTTGGAAACGGGGATGAGCACGAGCGGGGATGTCCCTAGAGTTGGACACGACTGGACTAAATGTCAAGGGGAACCTTTACCTTTACCTAGCTTTTGTCTTGTGATTGGTCATGAGGAACTAAGCCCAGCTTTAGATTTCAAGTGTGATTGTTCAGTCTTAAAAAACCATAGAATCATGGTTCAGTAAGGGAAATGTTTTATAATCTTTTGCTCTACAGAAAAATAGTTCCTACATCCTGATAGTTTCTTCTGAAGTGTACTTCGCTGTGAATTAAAACTGACTTAAACCCAAACCCCACACAGAAAATATTAGGAAATGTGCTTCCAAACAAATTCCTAAGATATACAAGGAGTTGATTAGCACTAATAGTCTGAAAGAAGAACTGTTCCATTATTTTTTCCAAAGTAATACATTGCAGAGGTGAGAAAAGTTACTTTATTTGAACTACAGCTTCTAGAACCTCAGCCAGCCTAGCCTCTGGTTTGCTGAATAGTTTATTTTAAGAGCTGTACTCCAAAAAGGTAACTTCCCTAAGCCCATCTTTGGTATAGTGTGCCATATCTTCAGCTTTGCTTTCCTGCTTACTGCTGTGAACATGTATCTACATGGGTACCCAAAGTAAGGCTAAAGTCTCTTTAGGAACCTGCAGTGTGCTAATGTAACATGTGTATTTGCATTACTTTTTGTTTTCAGATTAAAGTTTAATTTCTAAAAATCACACATGATCAATTTTATCTCCACCCCCCAAAGTGGTGTATCAGAAAGTACCATTAAAAATGTAGTTGCCCTTGTTATAAGATAAAACAGTTCTCAATTTCTAAAACACATGGAAAACCAAATGAAAAACAAATTCACAGGATCTGCCTTCCTTTGACATATGTAATGTCAAACAAATAACTTTTTGCATGTTTGCATTTTCTTCAAAATATTTCCCATTTATTTTGTTGTTGTTTTCTTATTTCAAGGACTCGACAGGGACCACCACATTTTTGGGATTCACAGCCACAGGTTTTGTAGTTTTCCAGGGAAATAAAAGGATACATTTGCTAAAATGGTGAGCTCTTATCCTCACAGTTATTAATGTAAGAATATATGTTTCATTTTTTGCTTTTCAGAAAACTTTATTCAGAAAACCTGTTTTCCCCTAAATTTTTATCTTGACTGACTGCTGTTCTATACTTTCTTATTTTATGAATAGAATTGCATAGGATTGTAATATAAGCAAAGCAAGGTTTGTCTCACTGTAGTTTCCAGTTGACACTTGTCCACATTTAAAACCAAGCATTTGTCCATGCATTGCAACTTAGCTGAAAATGGGGTCAAAAACAAACCAACTAATCAGGGCTGATCCAAGATATTTTGCTACTTGTGATAGAACAGCAAATGGCCCTCTTTCCAAGTCAAGGTGAAACTGAAGTCCAACCAAGTTATTTTGGCTGGTTTTTTTTTAAATCTTTTTCCTCCTCTGCAACTACTTAATAGTGTTTAGAGAAAACAAAAAATTACAACATGTTATATTTACCTATGCTTTGATGACATTGCTAAGAAATGACCATTTGTTGTCAGGAACCCTTCCTGAAATAGCAACCTGGAAGAGTCTGTGCAGACTATCATTGCCAGAGGACAACATAGTGTCCAGTGCATAGCCAGGCCTGAGCAATGGCTCAGAATCACCAGACCAGGGGTTCGTGAACATGAGAGAATATCTCTGAATGCATGCCTATGGAGCCTGCTGCCCCCTCCCCCAAGGGAACTGGATCCCTTCTTGCCAGAGACCCACATATTTTTGACAAGGCGAGTATGGGCCCAGGGTGCTAGGCTTTGAGGCAGAGGTCTGCCCCTTTAAGCCTTCCCTCGTTAGAGCTATTCTTAGTCTACTGTGCCCTGTGATACTTGTGTGGAACCAGCACAACTTGCCCCATATTCAGAAGTACATCCTTTTCCAATTATCATCACACGAGCTAGGGAAAGATGTGAGGGTTGTTTGTGTATTACATATGAAGGGAACATTTCAAAGAGCCTTAGGCTGTTTCATACTCTTGTTCTGCCTTCTTACTCTGAGAAGAAAACAGCCTCTGATTCCAGCTGGTTGTTGCATGATCTCATCACATGTCTCAAGAAAGAATTGGGCTCATCTGCTGCAATAATATCCTGGCTGAAATCCTGTTGTCTAAGTTATACGAGACTAGTGATGTCATCAGCTGTAGTGATTTTTCAGAAATAAAACATATACAATTTCTCCACTGAAAGCCTCAAGGGACTCTCCTGTGGAGTCCCTTTCATCATAAGAAAGCTGTTGGGGGTTGTATGTATCACCAGTAAAATCATCATGTTGGCAGCAATTTTGGCGAATTAAAGCCTCCCTCCTTCTCCTGCAGGCCCCAATGGTCTCTCAGCAATGAAAAGGATTCTACAGAAGCCATGGGAACTTTGGGGGAGAAATTGGAAATGTTTTATTTTTAAAAAATGGTGAATGACATTTGTGACAATTTTGCCCTTCCATAAACCTCCGTGTATACAGTATATGTATCTATAACTTAACTATCCTAATTTTGCATATGAAGAGTTTTGAATGCCTGTGTAGTGTATATATGGGCAGAGTGCTAGTGTGATTGGCAGTTCAGTGCTGATTGGTGGGTGTGATTGGAATGCAGTGAGGTAGAGTTTGGTCTGTGAGTGCATTTTAAAGAAGTTAGAACTGAAACTTTGACATAGAAAAAAGTCTGTTTTAGAGACAGTCAGGAGAAGTAGTCTGTGCTATAGTTTGTTAGAAAAAGTCTGTCTTGAGAGCCTAGAATATGTGTATCAGAATGTTAGAGAGTCTATAAAGAAGTTATTTTGATCTTGAATTTCAGAAAGAATTTTATATTTTACGGTTCTTTTGACCTTTGTCATTCATATCTTAGAAACCCACTTTTCTCTACATACCTATTACCAGTGGTTCCCCCAATAAAATTGTTTTTGTTTGTTTAAATTAAACTCTCCTCGTTATTTTCTGAGTAACTAAAAGTTAAGCAGACTACAAAGAAAGAATGATATATCCATGCTACACAAAGCTGTGTGTTACCAGTGGGAACAAAGTGTTTAACTAAAATAGAAAAGCATTTACTAAACACCTGAATAAAAGATACCAGCTTCGTGCAAGGAGGCTGTCGCTGGGTCAGAATGGAAGGAGCAACCACAAAATATTTGGCTGAGTTGAATGCGTTCCCTAGTGGCACTAAGAAGTGGTGGCTAGGTTTTATGTGTTAAAAGGTACCAAGTAGGTGCCTGCAACTGCCTGAGGGGTGTTTGAACCTCTAGTGTGAGAATTATAGGAAAAGTCACTGCTGCCTCCAGAAGCAAGGTCACTGCAACATCATCAGCTTTATGTGGGGTAACTTACAGCAACAATACTTTAGCCACCGTCTTTTGTAAAGTGTGGTATGCTGTGGACCACACATTTATTTTTCTCTGTGTCAATGGGAAGAGACTCATGCATGCTCAAGAATCTTTCCAAATTGAGAGTAATATGCTACCCTGTGCAGCTGATTCTAATTTCCTTCACAGTCAAGTCCAGTCTCAAATTCACCACTGAAGGTGCTACATCTTCACTTCTGCTTGTGAAAGTGACCTTGCTGTATAAATGTAGCTGCACTGGCTTAAAGTACATGGAAGCGATATGCTTAGTAGAATTCTAGATGTCTAGAAATTGGATCAACCCTGCATTTCATTTTATTTGCTTGCAATCACACAAGTGTAAAGAGAAGTAGTAATCCTTGTCATATGTGTGCAGGATTTTAAGTAGAATAGGTCTGAAAGATATGGAAAGGGAAGACTTCACTACTAATTACAAATACCTGCTTGTATGAAGAATACTATACCATCTTCCCTGTTGTAATATAACTAATATTAAATTGCCAGATTTGTGTGTGTGTGTTTTTCCATATCCTTTAAATGCTGAAATCATGTTGCTTAGTGTAGTGAGTCACACTAGAGTAGGCCCATTGAATCGGGGATTTGGAAAATCAATTCTTCCATAAGTCTCATTTATTGAAATAAGCCTAATCTAGTTGCAACTTACTATGTTGGAAATGTTTTATTTTACAAAAATGGTGGATGACATTTGTGACAATTCTGCCCTTCCATAAACCTCCATGTATACAGTATATGTATCTATAAATTAACTATGCTAATTTTGCATATGAAGAGTTTTGAATGTCTGTGTAATGTATATATGAGCAGAGTGCTAGTAAATCACAACTAATTAAGTCATCAAAATCCCCATGATTAAATGGGCCTACTCTAGTGTGACTTACTATGCTAAGCAACAGTATTTCAGCCAAAGGTTCCAATCTTAAGCAACAGGATTTCAGCCAAAGGACCCAGTCTCCCACTAAAGTTGAGCAGTAGTAATGAAAAACTACATTATGGGTTATGTCTCTATGACTTTTAGGAATAGAAATATATACGAGTACTATGTATTTGGGTGAAAATCCATCATCTTCCAGACAATATAGTATTTCTATTAGAATACTTGTATCCCAAAAATTCAAAACAGTCTGTGGTGTAAACAATCCTTTATTAACCTTGTTTTACCTCAAATGATGACCTCCAAAATATTTTTCTTCTTTACTATTTCTTATTTATGCTGTCTATTGCTTTACAGACTTACAATCCATGTTTTTAAAAAATTAAAGAAATTAAACGCTCAACATTTCAAGTATATTGAACTATTCTGTTCACTTTGTGCTATTAGTTTTTAATAAGTTATCTCCTTATCTTCCATGCTGAAGAATAATTCATTGCACTTATTTTCATTGTTTATGAATTGGTTACAGCTGCATGAAACTGCCAAATGTTAAAACTGTCATTTATTTTCCTCATTTAAAGGGCTTTCTTTTTATAGGTCTGATGTTTGTAAATTGAAGTTTGAAGGGAAGACATTCTATGTTATTGGAATTCAGAAGGAGGTTGGATGTTTTATGTCTTCTATTCTAAACAATTTTAATTTTAAATTTGGGCATTTTCTATTAGGTAATGTAAATGTCTATTTTGCTCTTACAAAATAGATTTATGCCTTATATATTGGAACAGTCAACTTAATGATTTACATAAGTATAGATGTTCTTTGAGCAAAAGTATTCTCATTTTAGACAAAGAAAAATATAGCTGAAAAATGTCTCAGAAATGGTATATCTATACTACCCACTGCAAAAAATTGTTCTTTACATCTAATTTTAAATATTCTGATTATATGATTTATATTTAAGTTGAAGGAATGGACCAGAATCCTTCATAGGTGGGTGGGCATAGTATGGTCCTTGAGAGGCTATTGGGCTTCACCACTCATCAGCCCTAGCCAGATGGCCAATGGTGAAGAACGCTGAGTGTTGCAGTCCAGGAATATCTGGTGGGTTGCAATTTTCTCACCCTGCTTCACAGGAAAAAATGAAATCATTCAAAAAATGAAATCATAGAAGAACTATTAAGATTTGGTTCATTCAAATTATCCTTCACTGGATGTTTTAAAAAAATCTGTTATCAAAACTGGGAGAACTTTCTAGGAAAGGGACAAGATGCTAGGATCTCCCCAAGATATTCTAATACTCTTTTGTAATGGAGGATGTTGGGGAAGGAGAAGGGAAGGGAAATGGGCATCTAGAAGAAGACAATGAGAATAGGTGTTAGATTAAGACTTAAGGAAAGACTGAATAACAATAATAGGGTGGGGAGGATACATTGAATCCTAGATATAAGACTTTTGAACTGAGCCAGTGGATAATCGAGTCCATTTTTCAGAATTCTTAAGCGATGATGCTTTGTGATGGGGAGGGGGTATCCCCCTCAAGTTAGTGAGGTACCTCTCCTGTCCCAGTCCATGAACTGCTCATGTTCTCAATGGGACAGGTTCTGTTCTTCTCTACCTAGCAGGAATAAATGTCCTTCACAGCCTAAGTGAAAATGACGCGTTTAATCCAGCAAAGTCTTAAATCAACCTTTTTCTACTTCTGTTTAATTTTTCATCAAATATGTAGAAAAAGGCCATGTTGTCATTCCATACCTCTACACCAGCAGCCTGCAAGCATCTTTGGAAGTGTGGAGTGGAAAACCAGGCATTTTACAAGTAAGAAAATCTAATTTAATCGCAGCAACATAGCAGAGTATAGATGAGCAGAGAGAATCAAGTCAATTGACAGTCCTTTCAGGTTAAATGAGCCATGTTATAAAGTCAAGAGGTACTTTGATTCTTCTGTAGATTACTGAAGGCTCAACCAAAATATACAGTGCCACAATAGTTTGATGGTTTTTGAAGTTGAAAATTAAGAAGGTCCTTCTAAATCTAAATAACGTAAATTTAGATTAAGTGTATTTAGTTCAGGTTCTTTAACCTCTCAAGAAGATACTTTTTGTTTGTTTTTGTAAACAGTGGCATTCTGAATTTAGTAGCAAGACCATCTTCCATACTGGACAATAGAATATCTGCCTTTATTCAGCTTCCAATATATATCAATCTTATGTGCGGAAGAAACTCAAGGTCCTATTAATCAATTTCTAAAAGTCATATATTTAATTCTTCAGAAAATTTCATATATTAAATTTGACATGAATAGATTAGCATGGCAAAGAGTAAAAAAAGGAGAGAATTAAGGCAAGAAATTCATTGGAAACTAGAAACAGTCAAGCAGTTTCTAGAAATCTCAGTCTAAGAATACAAAGAAACTATATAGTGTACCAATTTCAAATTTCTAAATTATGTTTAAAAGTAGCTATATGCATTATCATTCTGTTTTAAATCAAGTTGCAATGAACAAAGAAGCGACAATGGCTTTTTGTCTATGTATGGAACTGTCTGAATGATCCATGGACATTAAGAGGTCATTGACATGTACTGTATTTCAGGCTTTTTCCTGTATAGGTACCTACTGCTTATGGCAGAGATGAGAAATCTTTTTCAAACTGAAGATCAAATTTCAATTTTGAAGTATATGAGTGCTTGCATTATGACTCCAGGAGCTAAGAGGCAGGCGAAGGGCACAGGACTGGGCAAAGGACAGAATAAGGGGGTCCACAGCAAAGTACATGGGGCCAGGTTTTTGGATAGGTTCCAACCAAGCTACAGAGTACAACTCTATTTTGTGCATGTCTGCTTAAGAGTAAACCTGAATGCTGCAATTTTCTGGCCTGCAACTCACAGCTCAGTTCCATAAAAGGTTTTCTGGTTTGCAAGGTGAAATTCTGTCCTAAATAACAACTTCCCAGCATGCAACACACAACTTAGTTCCATGCAACAGCTTTCTGGTCTTCAAAACCCAATTCCATTCCATGCAGAGTGTTTAAGCTATGTTTTTTTTTAATGTTTAAATGCCTGTTAAGTATCACAGATGGGAAATAATACCTGAATTAATATTTTGTGAAAAGCGAACAGTGTGAGTATATGCAGTGGACTTACTTTGCAGATAGCAGAACTGTGTTTTGGAAGATAGGAGCTGCTGGTTTGGCAGTTTGTTCTTTGGATGAACAGGTGTTCAGCACCTTCCAGCCCCACTTCCTCTGGTGCCCACTCAGAAGCAGAACCCTGGCTTCCCTGCCCCGCCTCCTCCAGGTGCTGCCTCTGAATGGGCGCCCACTGGAGGAGGCAGAGCTGGGAAGCACCAAACACCTGTTCGTTCAAAAGACGAACCAGCACAAACCGTTGAATTGGCAATTTGTGCCTATCTCTACATGGTGCACTAGAACTCCAGCAATGTCTTATGCTGCCCATGTGCTAGATTCTATATAAACCCTCCTTGAGATAACAGCTATCCAACTGGTAATGAAACAAATAATTAAAAATACACAAAGTATCTCTTGCAGAAGAATGTACCATTCTAATTTTGCTAGAAATTCCTGTGGCATTCAAAATAATGTACAAAAATGAAACAAAGTTTGTGCATTGAGAGCATTAATTCCATTCTTTGAATGCATAAGCTCTTTTCCTCTTTTCCATCTTTTAAGGTATGCAAAATCAAGCCAAATCAAGACTATGTCAAGCAGCAAAATATTTTTTAAAGGGAGCAGGTTTCGTTATAGGTAAGTATTTTCTGATCCTGGTGGGAATACTGCCTATTAGCTAAATTATATGAATGATGTTGGCAGGTGAGATCATTAAAAACTAAAATTACTATCTGGAACCCCACTTCAGATTGGTTGTTGACATCCTGTCACTTACCGTATTTTTCCGTGTATACGACCCCCCCCATGTATAAGACGACCCCCAATTTTGACCCTTGCCGGAGGTGGAGGAGCAGTCAATGGGCAGCCGCGAGAGGTGGCCGAGCACGGCTGCTCCTTCGCCTCCACCTCCTTCTGTGTATAAAACGACCCTCAATTTTTTTTCTAATGATTTTAGGAAAAAGTGTCGTTTTAATACACGGAAAAATACGGTAGTTTAACTTTTTTTTAAATTATGTGTTATATTTATATTTTGCTTTTCCTCCCATGAACCCAAGCTGATATATGTAACCCTCTTCCTCTTACAATACTCCTGTGAAGTAGGCTCGACTGAGTGTGTTACTGGCCGAAGATCACTGAGTCAGTGCCACCTTTCTCCCCATAAAGGACCCAAGACAGCTCACAATAGATAAAATAAGAAATTTAAAAACACTATATAAATATCACATTTTAAAAATAATTAAACATACACTATATAAATATCACTATATAAATATACACACTATATAGATATCACATTTAAAAAACAAACATACTGAAAGTTCAAAACAATCAAATATAAAAACAATTGAAAAACATTTAAAACCTGCAAGTTAAAAACCAGTGTTCCTGAGATAACTTACTACTTAAAGGCCTGCCTGTAGAGGAAGGTCTTTGCCTGATGACAGAAGGACAAGAGGGAGCTTCTTGGGGCAGGGCATTCCAAAGCCTGGGAGCAGCCATTAAGAACACCCTCTCTCGTGTCCTCTCTCTCTCATGACCTTGGAAAGCTGGTGGAACTAAGAGAAGGGCCTCCCCAGAAGATCTTAAAAGCTGAGAAGGCTCATATGGGGTGATATGATCCTTCAAATAGCCTGGACCCAAGATGTATAGGGCTTTATAGGTAATAACCAGCAATTTGATTTGGGCCTGGAAACAGACTGGCAGCCAGTGAAGCTGTAGTAATGAGGGAGTTACGTGCTCCTTATAACCAGCATCAGTCAACAGTTTGGCTGCAGCACTTAGAACGAGCTGATGTTTCTGAACACTCTTTAAAGGCAACCCCACGTAGATTTTATTCATTTTAAAAGACAGAATACATTTATGTCAAATGTTGTGTTTTATTACAGTGGAAAAGTTGCCAAAGAAGTTGTGGAAGCTAGTTCTAAAATCCAGAGGGAGCCACCTGAAGTGCACAGGTATTTTCTATAGTCTCAGTTCTGCCTGAATAAGCTGGTGTGAATGTTCAGAGAGGTTCTTGGAGCAGGTCCCTGACTGCTAAACTGGACATTATCCTAGTTCGGTGACAGGATTGTTGTTCTCATCTGAACCTTTTGAACTAGAAATGGCAATAGTAAAGTTGCATTTCTTTGGGGGTTTTTTTTGGGGTATCTTTATTTGTTTTCTAGTTTAATTTCCCTCCTTGATTATTTCCCCCACTCAGATTTCACATAGAGATATGCTAAGGATGATAGCTGTACACAGCCATTATGTGTAAAATAAAGAGAGGTTGGCCATTGCAAATTACTCTGTACCAATATGCTCATGAACAAAGGAATATTAAAAAAAAAAAAACACAGTAGGGCATCAATTAATTTTTCCATGTCTTTTATTATACACTTGGGAACATTTTAGGTATGGATTACTGTTGTTAAGTCCTCATTTCCCCCTTTCCTTCTCAGAACCAATATTACTCAGAGTCGCAGCTCTCACTCCTTGAACAAGCAGCTCATCATTAATATGGAGCCTCTGCGTCCTTCACCAAATGACCAAGAGGAGATTCCCTCGGATGAAGGCAAGTCTGTTCCTGATGTGGCTTCTTTGCTACATCCTCTCTCTCTCTCTCTCTCTCTCTCTCTCTCTCTCTCTCTCTCTCTCTCTCTCTCTCTCTCTCTCTCTCTCTCTCTCCCCCTCCCTCCCTCCCTCCCTCATAGGCATACATATGATTCTATTGTAGAGCTTAGTAAGAAAAGGAAAAGATAGCACTACAAAAGGACTTCATCTTTTTTTTCTCCAAATGGACATGAAGAGGGATACTTCTGATTTGTTAGGGAAAAAATAATTAGGACTTTCTTTGTACCAGTATGATACAGAGATGCTGAGAAGGGTTGAAGAAGGAAGTGTGTATGTGAGCCAGCACTGGCGAAGTTTATCCCCAGAGATGGGATATCAATTTCTAAAGTATGGAAATACAAATAGTCTGTAGCTGGACCAAGGCAGTTTTGTTTGTACTCAGTTGTAAGTCACTTTTAAAAAAACACAAAACAGAAAATTTGCACACAGCCTTCCCATAATATAGTCCCTCATTTCCATGTTTCCTGGCCATTGGCTGTGCTGATTGAGACTTCTGAGAGTTGAAGTCCACAACATCTGGAAAGGCAATTGTTGAGAACCTCTGCCACAGCATAAATATTTGTATTGACTCAAAGAATCATAAAATGGTTGAGCTGGAAGTGACCCCAGAGGTCACTGGGTCAAACCTCTTGCCAATGTTGTACTCATCTTTCCCTAATGCAAGCATTTTGGTGTGTATTTTTCCACAATACACATATTTTAGTATGTAACCTTCTCTGATGCATGGATTTTAATAGATAGTTTTTGATTTAAAAACTGCGCTACAGAATTCAGAGTAGTAAAGGATTTAAAGAGTAACTATATTCCAATTGGCATATTGGTCCAGGACTACAAATTAGGTTAGTTTGCTTAAAAATATGGACCACACAAAGTTATCAACATGTAGCAACTAAACTTATTTCACCATGGGATGGTGTGGGGGGTTGACATCCTAGTGCTAACATCCCAGCGCACTTCCATTATTCTTGGACTGAATATCCCTGATGTCTAGGGACAGCTTTCTTGATGTGGATGCCTATGACTGAAATTTCCCCTTTCATTCCCTTATTTCCCCTTTCATCCCCTGGATCTTCTCCCTTTTTGTCTGCATAAGATGCAGCTGAATGAGAGCTTAGGCATTTTTTCTTGTGAATTCATTCGTTCAGGGTATGTGGCTGGGGTTGCTCCTGTCCTGGAAGACTCCTTGGCTATCATCTCTTGCTGGTTTCTTAAACTGGAATTGGGTTCCTTCCTAAAGTTGACCAACTCTTCAGCTTCTTTAGCTGGCTGGCTGAGAAGGTCCTGCTGCTGAGTCCTTGCTCTCATTGCTGCTGCTGCTTTTATACTCTGGCAGGAGAAGACCCTGCCATCAATTCCCACTTGTTCCAGCATGACCCCATTCCTGTGTTCCTTCCTGGAAGCCTGGCAGCTTGGGAATCTGGTTCCTTCTCCATGCCGCGTGATTCTCCCTCCCGTGTTCGTGCCCCCAGAACTCTCGGTGAGTGGCAATATGGGGTGGCCTGGGCTTGCAGGAGCTAATGGGGGTTTAATATTTGCTCTGAGGAATAAAGTTTGTATAGTGTTTCAGTTGGATCATCCAAAGCATGTAGTTTCTACATAATTCTTCCAAATTTAATTGCATTTATTCCTATAGGCTGTCATGCATTAATTGCCAGTACTTTTTTCCTTAGTCACTAGAGTCATATTGCCACTTTTGAAACCACCATCCAAGGGAATTCTGTGAGTCATGAGCTATTAATATAACATTCATAAAGCTAGTGGAATCACCTTGGGTCTCTGTGATCTCATGGTCCTTATAAAAAGTTGGTTTCCTGATGATAAGGATGTAAATTTGTAGACCTCAGTATAGTTTCATTTATTTTCTATCAAAAACTGTGTTCAGGAAGGCTAGCAGAAATAAAACTGAAATAATATATAACTACAATTAAAATATTAAAAACACTTTTGAAACATAACTAAACCCCAGCAATTAACAGAAAGTAACAGCAGCCTGCTAATTATGTAACCCAGCTTAAACAGTAAGGGCTAAATCCCATGATTAGTCCCAACCAGACCTGTTGCATCAATAGAATGTACATGAAAGCTGTCATAACAAGTTGCAGTAATTCAGTAGGCCTGTTCTGGGTGGAATCAACAATTGTGTTTGGCTTTAAAAAGCTAACAAAAAACATTTTTTGTTTGGAAAGCAGAGTCACAGCTGGGCTAACCTTCCCTGGCAAGGAGTTCCAGAGTCCAAAAAGGCCCTGTCTCATATCTATGCTAAATGTGCCTCAGAGAGTATTGGGAGGGACTAAGAACAGGGCTTCTCCAAAGATTTTAAGGGTTGTTTGGTGATACAGTTTCAAGTAATTTGACCACAAGAGACAGAGGACTTTACAGGGTCAATACTCCAAAGTCTGCCTTGAAACAATTTGGTAAACAGTAAATACATTGCAACAAGGGAATCACATTCCTAATGTTAACCTAGCCTAAAAGTTCTGGACCAGTAGACAGAAAAATCCCCTAGAGCGATGAGAAAACCATTTAGACCTATGACTTTCCTGAAGTGGACTGTCTTTGTGGATTT
Source organism: Intellagama lesueurii (assembly GCA_037013535.1). Classification (NCBI taxonomy): domain Eukaryota; kingdom Metazoa; phylum Chordata; class Lepidosauria; order Squamata; family Agamidae; genus Intellagama; species Intellagama lesueurii. Next base: position 73,604,861 of record JBAJHW010000002.1, read on the forward strand.
TCCATCCTGCAGGGACTCTTGAGTTCCAGTGAGTCTCAGGTAGTAGAACATGTCCATAACAGTGGAACTCTAGAAAGCTTTTCCATAGGTACATCACCAAAATTCTACCCAACTCCGAAAACCAGATCCAGGTTATGCCCTGCCAGATGAGTGAGGTCAGATACAACTTGAGACCAACCCATGGTTGCTGTAGAGGCCATAAAGTCCTGAGCCAGTTTGAACAGTGAGGTGTCAGTTTAGATGCTAAAGTCCCCCCAGCACACATTGAGAGAACTCTAGTACCGCCCCGAGACCAACCGTTTTTGGATTCTTACTTGCTTCAACTTTCTTCTCATATACAGAGTAGTCTAGTGATTCTCAATCTTATGGATCTTACATCCCACTGATCAATGTATCAAAGAATCTGAATTCCATCCTGATAGATATATCAAACCCACCTGGTCAAAGAAGGATATTTATAGATAGATAATCCATGGCATGTATATCAGTAGGAGATGGTATATCACATTTGAAGGACAGGAGATAAAGGAAAGTAATTTTTTGTGATTGTATTGAAAATTCCTGTCTCCTATTTAAACTATTCTTATGTCTTGTCAGGGATACATGTAACCACTGATTGAGATTGACTGCTCTAGACGCAATCCTGCAGAGTAGTATGATAATAATGCAAACACAGCAGGACTGTCTGATGCAATAGTGATCATTTTTTCTTCTTTAGGAAGGGAAGACGAACACAGCTAATGGTGGAATGCTGGGTTCTAAGGGCAAATGAAGCATGTGTTCCAAAGATGAATTCTTGTCAATTAACAGTTGTGAATAAGAAAATATACTATTGTTTGTACAATTGTTAATGGTACCGATGATGTTCTTGAAAACAGAGGGTGCATAATGGAAAGCTCCAAAAATATTTAAAAACCTATATCCAAGGTAGTATGTCCAGTGCAAGAAAGCTACATTTAACTTTCAAGAAGCTGAGACAAGTCTACCAATTGTTAAATCAAACTCTCACATTCTGAAGCAATATATTTCTCAAAGCTAGATGCTAAAGTGACAAAACAGCAACAAATTATTCTTGAATGTAATAATGGTTAACTATTTTCATGAAAATGTTTGTGTGTGTGTACACCAGGGAATACAATTCTGGGACAAACAGGCGAGTTTGCCACAAAATGGGGAGGGGACCAGTAGTTTTCGTCTACAAATAAAATTTCTTGAGTTGGCTAAGGGTTTAGGCCATACTCGAAAAGGAAATGGGTTGAAATGACAAATTCATTCAGTGTTGTCTTTGAGTGAAGGAGGTTAGGGTTTATTTTAGCTCTGTGACTTTGGCAAGGATTGTGCGCTATCTGTTTGGTGTCAGTAAAGTAAAACAACCTGGCCTTAGCAGAATTATCTCTTAAGGATTTCCAACATTAGTTGGAAAATGTGCTGTCTAATGGATTTGGGAACAGAGAGAGTCTGTTCCCTGCCTAAAGTGAGGCAGATATAGATGTGTGCAGCTGACTCAGCTATATGTTTCCACGCAAATTATTCTTTAGCCCTCTGTATGTAGTTTTTCTGTGCAGCATGATCAGAAGTATATTTGTTGACCTTGAATTCAAATTCCCACCCCCAGAGTCACTTGCTCACCTCAGGAGAGTTGTCTGTCAATTAGGGAACACTTTAATGAGTTGGTGAGGCCCTTAGGGTTTCATACACATAAAAATAGCACATCAGCATCACTTGTTGGCAGTCAGAGGCTCGCTTTTTATATCCTGGAAACAGCTCCGAGGGCTTTATTTTGCGTCAACATAATTGCACAAGGATTTTATATCTGAAAATATGGTGAAACAGCCCAAAGCAGGAAAGGATTACAAGAGGATGTTCACTGACAGTGCACTGAAAGACAAAGAGGGACCAGGTAGCGTCCTTCCCATGGAAAGTAAAATCATCAGATACAACTATAGAGACTCTAACTTCTGCCTGTGCCTTGAATTTGCACGTTATTTGTAAGAGCTGTGCAGTAAGGATGTGTGTTTTCATCACTCAGCCTTGTATTGGGACATGCTAGTGTTAAAACAAGTATAAGCTTCTGGAAATCAACATATTTTCTGATAGCCATTTGAAATATAAAATTGATTCTTTAAAAATGCTACTTCTGCAAGTGTATTTGATACTTCTTGGAATTAGTGAATAGAGTCTTCTGGGAGACACAAACATTACCTATCCTCTTTCTCATGTAGCTTTAGCCCAGTGCTTCTAACCTTGGGTCCCCAGATGTTCTTGGACTATAATTCCCATAAATCCTGGTCAGCAAAACTAGTGCTGAAGGCTTCTGCAGGTTTAAGTCCAAGAACATCTGGGTACCCAAGGTTGGGGACCATTGCTTTATCCCTTATAACTTTACGTTAAAAGAAGCACATTCCCAGGAATATAGAAAGCTGCATTATACTAGTAAATCAAACCACTGGTTCATCTAGCTTAGTTGTTGCTTACCTTGATCCAGAAATGGATCTCCAGGCTCTCAGACATGAGTTTTACCCAGCCCTGCTTTAAAATGATAGGGTGGGACTTCCTCCATTCTAAAAACATGCTCTACTAATCAACTGTAGCTCTTCCCAGAAGATAAATTATTTTATTCAGGCACTAAATGCAATTTTAAGCTTCCCACTAACCAGACTTTGCAGGGCAATCTTCAATATGTAAAAAACTATAACATATATAAAGCACTTTAAAAATACAATGGTGCAATAATATGATGACTGAAGGAGTAGAATATAAATCCAAGATAAAACTAACAATAAACAATTTTGTTTGTGTTCCTCAGAACCTTTGTTTTTGCAAAGTATAAATGATCCAGCAACTGTAGCAAAACAAGCAACAGTCTGAGATAGGTTGTACCAACCAGATATTTGTCTTTCTTAAATTCCGGTACTAAATCTCTGAAGAGTTTGGCTTCCCTCCAACATAAGTCACTTCTCCCAGATATATGGGTCAAAATCCTGTTGGTATAAAGTTAGGCCACATAAAATGGAAGATGTCAAAATCTTGTGCTGATAATATTTAATTTAAATTAATTGAATGCTTCCTATCCCTCTGTTTCAGGTTCTTAGCCCCCCCTAGGTCTATCTTTTGCCCTGGTGAAGCCCTTAGCAACCTCCGGACAGGGAGAGGGGAGCCTTTAATAGTCACAAATTACAGCTAGTTCTCTTGGCACCTTTGCCATATTGTAGTGTCCTGCAGTAGGCAATGCTGGAGTGGAAGACTGCAATGTAAATGATTACTCCCACAAATAATTCATTAAAAGGGTAAAATTAAAGAACAGCATGCATACCCTTAAAATAAGAAGCCATAACAAATTACTTCTACTTGCATATCTGCGTTTATAAATATCTACTATTTTTGGTTTTTTTATACTCTGTTGTTCTGCATTATACTTCAGTAAATGTGTTTAAGGGTGGGGACTAGCATGTGCACTGCAGCTGTTTATTAACAACTGCTAAGGAAACAGTTGGTATTTTCAGTTAATTGTATTGTGCATTATGATAGGGTTGAAAAGGTTTAAAAATAGCCTCTCATTCTGTTCTCTGGTAGGCTATTTCTATTGGCCATATTAGAAGCCTGTTATTTGATTCATTCAGCAGGGTGCTCCTGAGCTGGAAACTTAGCAAAGGTCAGTAGCAGTATGGATGACTAGTTCAAAGGGCTGCCATAGGAAATATAGCAATTAGTCAATATGGTGAAATGCTTAGTAAAAATCCAAACCAGGAGGAGCATTCATTTGCGAATGGTGAACCATTGTAGCAAAGATGTGTGCATTCGCCTGCTGAGACATGGCTCTAAGGTCACAGCTACAAGTGCTGGTAAGTAGAAGCTCACCTTTTGCTTTGTTGTTTAAACATTATTGTGAACAGAATAGCATGCATTTGGCCTTCATGTCTGGTTTGTCATATTAATAAAGGTTCACACTAAATTAATACTTGAATCAAAACCTATCCAGGTCTGATAAAGAAGAATGTGGGAAAGACACATTTAGATGAGGTAGGAGGAAGAAAAGAGCAAGCAATTCAATGAAGAACTTGTTTCTAATGATGATGACAATCAAGCATACATTAAATAAATCATTGCTGAGTTGATGAACTGGGACATAATTTAAAAAAATATATAGAAAGAGTTAACACTAGAATGAGCACATGGCAATCTAATACTTAGGGATATAAATCTAAAGAACTGAGTTACTGGCATAAAACTTAATAACAAACTATCGCTTACAAAGTATGTGATGTCATATTTAATGTTCAGGCTTCTGTGGTGTCAGGCCAGGAAAGGGTCCTGTACAACCAGTAAAGACAGATACCAACTCTTACAGAAAAGCTTCTGTAGTCATGGGTAACTAAAAACGATCTAAAGCTGAAAAAAGAAAACTTGAGAGAGCGAGAGAGCGAGAGAGAGTGCAAAATAATTTTCAGAAGCTTTACTGCAAAAGATGAGGCTTTTAAAAGAAGTACCAGGGTACCTTTTATTGCAGGACAATATTAAAACTATTCTTACATTTCCTTCTAGCTAACACACATTTTTTATTAAAATTCTGAAGTTATCAAATGTGGATTGCCAAGGATGAAATACAAGACTTTTTCTAAAACTATTTGTAGTTTGTTTGAAAAAAGAGAAGAAAGGAAATTTGCTGGGTGAAAATTACGTTGTAAAAATTGATGCCATTTCTTTCCATTAATATATCAATATTATAAACATCACTGTGAAATAGCAAAATTGTAAATATTTATTTGTTACATTTTATTGTAAACAAGGAAGTCTACCTGCCTCTCCCTTCTTGAAAGAGAAATCGAGAGGGATTTGTAGGTATTGCCACAATAAAAGGAGTTTCAAAAAATGCAAACAAAAACAGCAGCACTGCATCAGCACTGCAGAGACTGTAATCAGAAAGAAATCAATAACCACTCAGAAGTAGAAGCAGGGAAATACACAGAGAATGAGCTAAACAGCCCTCTGTTGCACCAAATGCTTATTTTGAAAGCTAAGGCTTAACTTAGTTATCTTAGAGTATTCAGTGCCAGAGTTAGGCAGGTGTCTTTTATGAGAGCATTCCACATTGCCAAACCAAAAAAGCTCTGTTCCTAATAGAAACATGCTGTACTTCAGGCAGCAGAGCCTCAGATGTTGAACCAAATGCTTGGAGAAAGAAGAGAATGACTATCCAAGTTGTTTTGCAAACAGTTTTACGGTGAGTGTGAGAATGCTATGAGCAGAACACAAGAAGCAAGCAAGTCCTCCTGGTACAATCACTGGTGAATGCAACATTGCAAATGAATACTGTAATGAAAAATTGAGAGCTTGTAATTAAGGGCTATGAGGTTTGGTGGACATAAAACTTAAAAAGTACTCAGGATGAGGCTGAAGAAAAAATTAAATAACCCGGTTGTAAAGAATGAATACAAGGGATGTGCACAGTGAAATTTTTCATATTTGTTTCTTTCAGGTTATTTTGGGGTGTGTGTGCTTCCTTCATTTTTGTATTTTTTGTGTATTGATCCTTTCATTTTACACAAAAGGGAAATCCTCTTTTAGATTTCCCATTTGAGTTTTATGGCCCTCCAAAAGCCCTTAAGAACCCTTAAAAACTAGTGCAAGAAAACAGAGCAAAGTAACAGAAAATCTGTCTTCTGCAAAAGCTGACAACAATACGTAAGAAAGAAAATCATCATCATGTTAGTACTAGTTTATAAAGAAAGTCTCTGGCAGTGCTCACCCCAGTGTACACTACAACACAAATACGCTCCTTTAGCCAAAAAGATGCCCCCATCACCACCAGTCCTACGCAAAGAGCAAAAAATCCTTTATTCACTCACCAACTGATTCAAAAAGCAGTGTATCACCCCAAAATTAGAAAAGAGACAAAATTACTATGAATTCAGTGCCACCCACCCAATACAACAGAGAACCTCTGAACCACACAACAGAAAAAAGCAAGGAAGCAGCCAGCCAGCCAGCCAGCCAGAAACTGACTGCCTGGTACACAGAGACACCCATTCACAAAGGCAACCAACTGCAACACAATACTAAGAAGAAGAAAAAAATGTCCCAAACTGTGCCCATCCAATAGCAACCACCACCCATACAGCTCAACAGCACATTGACACAGTTACAAATTCCACCCGTCACCCCACATCCCTTCCCCACAGAAGCAAACAAGACAGTTCCCCGAAACCCCCCACCAAAATATACACCTTTAAGATAATAAATATGCAGTAAATTAATCAAATAATAGTTTTTTAAAAACCAGTTAAGCAGGAAAAGCACCACACACACAGTGAAAAAGAAATAGCAAAACAAACAAACAAACAAAAACAAACAACAAGAAAACACACAGCCCCATTCCAAAAACCAAGAGAAACAGGCAAGTAAAAGATGCAAGATTACTACATCCAAGATAGAGGGCATTAGGAGATCAGCACATAGTAATCCCACAGTGAAGGAATGACTGAAGCAAAGCGCACTCCTCACAGAGTTCCAGGCCCTTTAATGGATTCAAAATTTCTGCTCTCTCCATACTTTCTCATTGGTTGGTGACAGGCTTGCATTTCTATTGAATGAAAAATTTATGAGGCAATTTGACTGACAAAGGGTGAAATAAAGGGTTACATGAAAGAGGGAACACAAACAAAACATGAACCTTTCATGTATCCTTCTTTCATAAACACAAATAATTCGTGTTTAAGAGGTTCTTTTTCAGCAATCACAAAAAAAAAATGAATTGTTGGATCTTTCAATTAAATAGGACAGGTCCATCTCTAATGAATAGCAGCCTTCTGTGTTTCCTGGCCATGCGGTTTCATTTGAGTTGGCTGATTAAGCATTACAAAGCCATGCTTCTGGGGTATAATATTTATTTTAATTTTATTATTTATTTATATTTTTATCCCACCCAACTAGTGGCTTTGCCACTACTCTGGGCAGCAAACAAATCGGAATAACACAAAGTACACAACAGACTCAATAAAAATTGACATATATAACAAGCAAGGAACACAGGCTCTAAAAACAAAACAACTAATAGAAGGATGATAACTATAAAGTAATCATAAATACAGTGTACAGCAGGCTTGTCCAACCCGCGGCCCGTGGGCCGCATGCGGCCCAGGTCGGCTCGTAATGCGGCCCAGTGCAATTTTTTATTTTTTAAGAAATTCCAAAGTTTCAAGTTACATTGCCGGTGCTTGCGGCCGGAATGCGGCTGGGGCACGTCACAACGGTGACGCCAGCGCGCTTCACCCGACCCATCCATTATATTAGCTCCGAGAGGCCGCATCTTGTAGTGCAAAGGGAGGGAGTTCGGAAGGAAGGGAGGGAGGGAGAGAGAGGTAGGGGGGGGAGAGAGGGAAGGAAGGAGCGGGAGGGGAGGGGAGCTGCGTGACTGCATTGCGCCGTCCCCGTCAATAGGTGCGGCCCAAATCAAATATTTTATTTTATGTGCGGCCCAAACCAAATTTTCATCTTCTAATGTGGCCCAGGGAAGGTGAAAGGTTGGACACCCCTGGTGTACAGTAATATTAGGCAGCAGAAGCAAGACAAGTCCATAATGGCAAAAAGAAAGACCAGTCACTCAAGCAAGGTTACTCTGGGGTAAGGCCATAGGCGGCTTGTGAAAACAGCCAGGTTAGTGTGGGTGGCAGTTCATGGAATATAAGGGGTCAAGAGGAGTAACCTGGTAGCAAGTGAACTTAATAATCTCTCTAGAGGTGTTTTAGAAGAGGTAGCCATGTTAGTCTGTGGAAGCATATCAGGCAAACCCAAAGAAAAAAATAATTAAAAAATAAAAAAGATAAAAACATTGTGGCACCTTAAAGACTATTTTAATGTGAGCTTTTGTGGACAAGTCCACTTCTTCAGACATATGAAGTAAAATACAAGTTCACACAGTAAAACATTCATGCCTGGCTTTAAGATACAGTGGTGTATAGTTGCATTTCACACGTGCAATAATTTATGACCTATGCTTGGTGCTCAGTTCTTTTGAAGTCTGATTTTGCAAACATTCTCACAAGAGCCAGAAAAGAGAAAACAAGGCAAGGGGGGGGGGGGAAGTGGATGGAGGGAGAAGGGCGGTTGTGGTACCTCAAAGACCAACTGTATGCAGTAACACAATTAAAGAAGACAGCAGAGGAACAATGTGTGTTAATGAAGAGCATATCAACAGTGTTTACCTTTGAATTTTGTACTGAAAGATGGGTTTGGTAGTTGTGAAGGAAAATAACAGTAGATAATAGCATAATTATTACATTTGGTAATGCCATAAGAAACTTTATATGGGTGTCCATCATGTGTATAAATTTTATCTCAGTTGTTTCTCTCTGTATTCTTGTTCTGTAGTGTTCTTTTCTGGAATAGCAAGTTTCATATCTTGTGAAGAGTGTCCTGATAGAGTGAAGTGGTTTGAGACAGGTTACTCTGTATTGCAGTTTCTGATGTCTGATTTATGTCCATTGATTTTTTTGCATAGAGATTGTCAACAGTGTCCTTCTATACATAGGATAAACACAACAATCTCTACTCAAAAGAATCAATGGACATAAATCAGACAGTCCTTAAGAAGTGGTCTTGTGTTAAAAACAAAAACAAAACAGTTGATATGGTATAATTGGGTTGCTACATGTTGAAAGCAACTTGGAAAGTGCAGGGAATGTTCTCCCTAAGAGAAAGCATGAAGTTATAAAGAAACAGATTTGTTTGCACAAGGACTCCTCCAGACATCAGAAATAAAGAAAATGCTCTAGCTGGATCTAGCTGCATATCCTAAGCTAGTCACACTTCTATAGATTTCAGCCACGCATCTCCTTTTGTCTGTGGATTGAGGTAGATGGGATGTGGCTGGCTTTGTGGCTTTCACATTCTCCCAGCCACTTCTCCTCCCTCTTCCAAAACGGAATTTTTTTTAAAAAAATGCATGGGTGGGGAGGAAATGCTACATATCTTATACTTTCCTCCCAGAACTTTTCCAATTTGTCTTCTGTTTTTCCAACTCATTTTTGGAAATTAGCCCATTTCTGGGGGTCATTTCTGTGTCTTTAGTCCCTTGTAGCCATAAATAAATAGGTAAAAATGAAGGTTTGAGAATGGTGGTTGGATAAAATAAGGGGAGAGGGGGAGAAGAGTGGAGGTGGGTGAAGTGAGGTGGAGAAGATAGGCAGAAGGGGGAGAGTGATCATTGCAATGGAGATGTCAAGGAGCAGTTCTGGGTTTCAGTGAACTGTTCTACCAGGTTGACCCAGTGCATCCCAGTATATCCAGCAGAAATACCCTCCTCAAATGTGACAATAATATTAATTGTTCACCATCAAGTAAATTCTGATTTATGGCAGCCTTCCTGTGGTTTTCTAGTTATAAAGTTATCAGAAGTGATTTACCAGTTCTTCCTTGTAGTGATGTTCTGGAACCCTACAGCTTTGTCCAGGGTCACACAGGTAGCAGGGCATGTAACATTCTCCACCAACATGCTCTGAGTGATCTCGGCTGGCCCTTCTTCTGGGAGGTACAATGGGGATTTAAAGTCCTGGCTCCACAGCCACTTGCTCCAGCCCAATGAGCTGTGCCACACAGCATCTTTAAAACATGCTGTTCTCCACTGTTGGTCTAAATAGTTGTTTTGGGGTACAAGATTTACAAAATGGGGAACAAGATTTACATTAAATTGACAAATGATCTGACTCCAATGTTGAACATCCAGTATCATGTTAGATTTATGCCATTGGTTTGAGTACAGATACAGACATGAGCACATTTACCTATATGGATACAAACACTATTTAAAGTTTCTTATTACCAAATTACCTTCTGGAGTTGCACTGTTATGCTTACTGTTCTTTTTGATATGTATGCTTGAGAATAAAAAACATCTGTTTAAAAATCTATTTTTATAGGTATCCAGCTGCCGAAAGAAGATGACATTTCCATACCTATGATATCCAATTCTCCTGCCAAGGAGGCAGATGATAGCTCAGATCTTTCTCTTGAGGAGGAAGAAAAAATCAAGGAGGATCCTTTAACCATCTCAGAATTGGTATACAACCCAAGCACCAGCTTGCTCCCCACTCCTGTTAATGATGAGGAGATTGATCTGCTCTTTCAAACCTCTCCAAGGCCAGAGAATGGGAAAGAAGACGCTGATTCATTTGAGGAACTGGAGGCAGATGAAAATGCATTTCTGGTTGCAGAGGAAGAGGAGCTGAAAGAAGCTCGGAAAGCACTTCGGTGGAGCTATGACTTTCTGGTGGGCAACTTGAAGGTCAATGCTATTATGAAAAGTTTTTCCAGACTTCTTTTTGTTGGGTTTGGAATTTTGCTGCTAGTTTTCCCTCTTCTTCTTGTGCTCTTGGAGTCAGACCTTGATATCTCCTTCCTCCATGATATCCGCCAGACACCAGAGTTTCAGCAGTTTCATGTGGAATATTACTGCCCTTTCAGACAGTGGGTGGCCTGCAAAATAGACTTTGTTAGCCATTTGTTTGGCAGCTCTTAAACACTACAAATATGTGATACAACTAAGGGCTATATTCAAAATGAGTGAATTTTCAGTCAGTGCTGGGGTACTCATAAACACCCTGAAGGCCATAAATGAGTAGTTTTTCACTTTCACTCCATATTAGACTTCCAAATTCTCCAAGTTTCTTTTTGAATTGTTGATTTAGCTACATGGTGGCCTTTCAATAACCAAAAAGTAATTTTATTTTTTTCCTGCTTCTTAGTTTTTATGAGTGACTGAACAGAACTGAAATGTGTTGCCTGTAGCATTATAAGCCATTGTGTGCTAAATTTAAGTATTAGCAACAGAAAGAAGGTGATGCTTTTGAATATACTCCTTAGTAAAACAATCTCTACTAACCAATGCCTATACAAAGCAACAAAGATTGCTGGAATTTTCTTTCTTGGTTTGGTTTTTCATTTTTAAAAATATTTTTATCTGTTTACAAGATTTTGGTAAATTTTTAGCAAAAATAACTTCTAAAGATATTTAAGTGTACAGATTAATAAAATAAATGCACAAGGGCATGTCATGAATTTTTAAAATGTTTTAGCAATTTTTTTAAAAATAAAATTGAAGAAAAAAGTTCTTAGAGATCAGCACAAGAGGATGAGAAGATGGGAAATGGGCAGAATATGCTAGATGGAGTTAAATTTACATTTAAATGAATATGTTTCTGAGCACCAGGCTACACGTTGGAAAGAAACATGAGATTGCCTTGAATGTTAACACAAAGGTAAATCGCAAGTAGAAAATCAAGGCCAGAAAGAAATGGTTAAACCTTTTTCTTACCACCACTTCTTTTGTTGCAGCCACCCTAACAACAATTTTCTTATTATTTCTCTTTTCCTTTCTTAGTTGTATGGAAAAACAACCAGGAGAGGAGATTTGTAGGGGAAAATCAGTAGGCATAGAAATGTTCAAGCCCTCCATCCTAGCTGTTGATCGTACTCTGCAAGTTCTACGTGCCCCTGCATTCATGTTAGTTGGATCAGTGGTGGTCAATATAATGTGTCGTTCTGCCTTGGCAGTTTTACTTTAGAGGTGAGGGGAGGTTTGCCACTTCAGTTACTGGTAAGGAAGGGTCTCTGCAAGGCAGTGCAAGTACAGTTTTGTAAGAGGTTAGGGAACTTTGGATTAACTGTAGATTATTGTACATAACATAGAAATGTGAATATTTAATAAACAGTCTAGGTAGCCCTACATAAATACATAGAAGTTAAAAATACAGTGGTCTCTAAAAATAGAGAAAAATTCCATGAAAAACTATCCTGTCCCCCAGATCCCATGTATTTGACAATAATGTCTTAGTTCCTGATGCTATTTGTTACTGTTTCACCATGAAAAACCCCAGAGTCAGCATTTCAGGCATTATTATTTCTTGTGCATGCTATCTCTCTGGCTTAATATAACTGACAATGGATGCACATGATTATTTCTTAAATGTGTCCCTATGACAGTGGTGTGTGGTTAACTGTGTTGTCATGATGTGTTGGGGATTTTGTGCCTGTGTAGCTCCAAGTACTTCTAAGAGGCTATAAATGCATAAAACCTCGTGTGTATAGAGAAGATCAAGAAGTCCCATTGCCCAGTTTTCAAATAAAATTGGGAGGGGGAAGCACCAATTTTATTTTGTATTCTGCAGTTTGAATTCCCTGACACAACCTCTCCATATCCTCCTCATTTAACTGTATCAGTCACTGTAGGCATGCTCCTACAGTGCGTTTCTATACATTTCTGTTCAGAAGTTAATTCCAATTGAGGTAAATGGGAACTACTCCCAGCTAAATATGTATGCAGTTGCAGCTTTATCTGAACTCAGATAAACCTCCCTATGTATGTTTTGCTTGTCTAGGAAAAAAAACTATTAGCACCATTATTATATTTATTATTTCTGTGGAATTTACCAGCATTGAAGGCATTTTTTAATCATTTACTCTCATAACAACTTGTACATTTGAGTTTGTAATGTTGCTGTGAATCACCTAAGGCAGTGGTTCCCAACCTTGGGTCCCCAGATGTTCCTGGACTACAACTCCCAGAAATCCTGGTCAGCACAGCTAGGGTGAAGGCTTCTGGGAGTTTTAGTCCAAGAACTTCTGAGGGTTCAAGGTTGGGAACCACTGACCTAAGCAACTGAGGCTGCGCTTGAACCAGGTGTGGTGTTGTAGTGTGCAGAGTGATGGGATGGAAAGTGGGGAGTTTTAAGTTCTAGTTCTTGTTGAGACAGGAAATCCATCATGAGACCTTGTGCCAGTCACAGTCTAATCTATCTCACAGCATTGTTGGAAGGAAGAAATGGAGAGGAAGGGAAACATGTATGTATTGCCCTGAGCACACTGTGATTAATATATAATGCCTGTAATCCAGTAGTAAGTCACAACTAGAGCAGGCCTATTGAACCAGTGGGGAGTTGGTGAGTCAACTACTTCATAAGTTCTACTGATTCAGTAGGCTTGCTCTAGTTGTGACTTACTGCTGGCTCCCAGTCATTGTGTTACATCCACAATCAAGATAATCTTCAGCATGTTAAAGTAAACACAGAGCTCAATCCTAGGTTACAGTTAAACATAATAGTTTTTTGTTTATTCCTGTATAACTCCCATGTGCTTAACTGTTATACATCAGACAGTGCCTGTAATTTACAATGTGCTCTGTATGGGAAACGTTTAGCCCCTGATTCAGAACTCTGTGGGAGCCGTCACATATGCACATATGTGCTGGATCAAGATGCAAATACCTATTATTCTGCTTTTCACATAGTTTGGGAAGTTCTAATGATTTCCCTTTGTTTGTCCTTTCATTTCTGGAACATAATGCTAAAGCAATGTTGTTGTGGTTTTTTTTAGAATAAGCCTTTGTAGCAGTAATTCTGTGAACTGTTTTTCTGTGTCTCATAAGGATCATGTATGACTTTACCTTCAAACACTTATCTTCAACCTCCAACTTTCCTAAATCATTGTTCTGTGCAAATGATTGCTGATCACTTGTTTGGTGCAGATTTAACACTTTTGCAAGTTCTATCAGAATTCTGTTCATTGGAACAAGAATCTGATAAGGAGATTTCTGATTTCTAAAAGTGATCTGGACTTCAGGGTCTTTAGACTATAGAAACAGGCAATATAGACTTTGCAGATGGATTAAAATTAAATCAAGGCTTTATTCTGAATCCTACTGGTATATAAATAATTTACTAAACCCACTAATTATAAACAATTTGGTCCTGGGTTCTAAAATGTAGTCTTGTCCATATCACGGAGAGCCAGAATCATTGGAAGCATTTGTTTAAGTATGATTTAATCTGACCAGGGCAGGGTCGTGAAAGGAACAGATTACCTCAGAGAATGGACTGTGTAATAAGGATACATGTAGTGTTAAATGCAGGTGCATGCACACGATCACCTAGATTTACATACACCTTCCTAACCTTTTGTGAAACTTGAAAGCAAGGGTGAGACGTGTGTGGCTTTTCATATGTTGGAGTGCAACTCCCTCAGCCTTAGCTTGCGCCACCAATGGAGAGGAATGATGAGAGTTGCAGATCAATGACACAGGGAAGTTCACATCACTGCCCCTTGCTCTACTGTGAACATTATGAGTGCCTATTAAGAGGTACCTCCGAGAAAAGATAGAAATGAAAAAAGGATGGGGAAAAGTGTGTATATAATCTATGGTGTGTACTGCATAGATTGGAATAAAGGCTTGTCTCTAGTACTGGAAGAATCAGAAGAGGCCATAGGTACAGTATTGTGTATTTCTGTCTGTGCTTGGAATATATTGTAAAATGTTATGTACTTGAAATCTATTAGTGACTTGTCTAATATTTATAAACGCAACTCTGGGAAGAATTAAATAGGGTTTATTTCACTGAAATACAACCAGACACATACACACACACACAAATCAAGAAGGAAATTGTAAACTTGAGCCTTATCTTTGCAAAGTGAATTTCACATTTCTATGTCAACATCTTGTTTGTTTTCTATGTTAATATGACAGGACTCCCTAATAAAAACGATTGAAAAAAGCTACTTTGCAGTGGCATACATATTTGACAATAAAGTCATTAAGCACAGCAGCTTGGGTTATTACTACTAGGGTCATAAGCATCACATTTCATTGGAACGACTTAATCACACAGCCCTAAACCTGATGTGTCGGCATATAGTTTATTGGATTAGAAGTACTGACAGTCATAACAGCACATCATTATGGAACGTGATGGTGTGGCGGCTCTATGGGTTGACAGTATATAGGAAAACAAAATGCAAATATTTAAAATAAGAGAAATCTGTGCATATGGAAAGTAAATGGCAGCCAAGTTATTCACACTAATTACATAATAGTTCACCTGTGTCTTGAGATGCCTTATGTGTGAGAAATTCACTTTATACATCCCTCCCTCTAAACCTTAGCATCTCTTCACTATCCATAATCAGAATCCAGAGCAATAGATCAGACCTGACCCAAGATCATCCATTGGCTTCATGGGGAATCTGAACCTAAGGAATAATAAATAACCAGCATAAGAATACTTATTTTCATAAGGATGCTATTGGCTGCTTATAATCTGTATGTTACAATGTCCAAGTTCACTTTTGGCCTGCCTTTCGGCACACTGCTGGTTGGATAAGAGATGGACATTGGCACTATTAGAGAAATGTACCTATAACCTGAGATTCCTACACGGCAGCAACATTGGTATGGCTTCACTGTTTTTGCCAAGGAAGCTTTTCCTTATAGTGCTCTGTGGAACCCACATACCTCAACCTGTGTGCCCTGGTGTCCAAAGAACAACCATCCCCAAATCTCTGTGACAGACCACCAGGTTCAAGACGTCCTGCTATAACCACTCAGTTACACTACCCTGTTGATTCTGGAGTAGGTGAGCTGCTTGGTTCCAGTATCTCCCAACACTCTAGTCTGACTTGACTAAGCAATTATTTCAGGGAGTTCCAAAAAATTCACAAGGTTAAATGCTTAAGACCCTTATGCCAACCCAACACTGACTCTCAAAGTCACAGCTCTAACTAACACTGGCTGACTCTTTCTCACATGAGCATACACTTGTACATAAAACAGAATCACACAGAGCAATCAGCTTGCACTTCTATCCATAAACATTATTTTACTCTTCTCAACTGTCACTCCTGGCATACATTCTTCATCCAGCTCTCAGTCAATATACACACAATTACATAATTGCATATAAAACACATAATGCAGCACAAAGTTACGACACCCTCTGAATGAACTTGGGTTCTGGAGAAGTATTGTATTGTTCAGTATTCTTTTCCCAAAACCATTGCTCTTCCAACTCTCCTCCACTTGATCTGGTTGTCTTTGGGTCCTTTTAAGGAAAAAGGTGGGATAAAAATATTTTAAATAAATAAAATAAATAATTGTTGTCACGTAAATTCACATTATTCCTTTAGGGTTGGAAGAAACTAATTTTTCAAATGCATGTAATTTAAAAAAAAAATAATTTGTTTAACACAATTTCTTTGGTATATTCCACGTCTAAGAGGATTGGATAGCAAGCTTCAGGATAGTACTTTTCATTAACTGGGAATTCAGTACAGTTGGCAAGGAATTTTGCTAGTGACCACATTCTGTCACATTCCCAATCATGTTTGAATGACTACAGAGAAGTATGAATAAAAAATGGTTGTGAATGTGTGTTTATAATGGAGTGTTTCTGAATCTCTTCTCATTCCTCTTTAGTAAATTTTGTTCTCTGGAAATGTCACATAGCTATTTAAACATGACTAAAGAAGTGTCATCATCAGTGACAAACTTCTCCCTGTCACACACACAAAAAATACCCTGATGTAGAATTACACACACACACACACCGCCACTTTTGTCAATAAGTTGCTCACACTTCAGGTCACCTCAGTTCAAACCTGTGTGGCAGTGATTCATCATAGGACTTGAACAACCATTCAATATGTCTCCACTGAATTAAACAAGAAACCTACACTTAGTAGATAAGTAGGTAGTCACAAGTCTTCTTACACCACATTTGTGTACATGTTGCTTGTTTGCAGCACATTTTATAAATAATGTTCTTTAACCCATCAAAGAAATTCTGCCATGCTGAAGAAGTGTAGCATTGCCATCTCCAACTGCGGATTTGGACAACTATACAAGGCAAACTAGCACCCACTCCCTTTGATCCCTCATGGAAAAGAAGCAGCTTGGGGTTTCTGCAATTATCTGTGCTGATGGTTCTCAATCTGCGGATGTCCAAATGTTTTAGACTTTGGCTCCCAGAATTCCTGACCACTGGCCATACTGTTCTGGGGCTTCTTGGTGTTCATGTCCAAAATATCAGGATACTCTTCTAGGTCAAAGGGGAAAAAAGCAGCAAGAGGAATGGCAAGAAAAAGAACAGAGGAGAGCAGCTCACCCAACACAAGGTGATCTTAATCAATCAGACATGAGATTCTGGCGTCTAACCATTTTGTGGTATATACAGGCTATATACTAGATTTTGCTATATACAGGCTGTCATTTTCTATTTTACAGCCAGAAGTGACTTCTACCACATGTTCACCTGATATTACTTAATATATGAGCTGGTCAACTGCAAAATATGGGACTAGATCCAATTACTAGGCCCAAATAAAGTACATTGATTGAATCAATGAACTTTACATAAGGGCTGAGTTGCCGTTCAACAGCTGATTATTGCAGATGGTACTAGCAACTGAATTTAGTGTATGTTTAGCTTCAGTTTCCTTTATTACAATAACTGCAGTATACATGCAAAGTGTTACTGAGTCTGTTTTTGACAGCATATTTCACACATTACATCAGTCCAGGGAGGTACATCTCCAGAAAAAGCTGGGACCACTTGTGCAAAAGATGTTGTTCAGATTCCACATGTTAGTAGCATAATTATCCTCTTTCTAAGGAAGTACAACCTGCTCTGTGGTTATGCAAGATTTGGTACTGCTTATTTACAGAAAACAGCAATGATTTGGGATGACAATTGATGAAGATTAAAGAAGAAAGGACAAAAGTAGGATTACAGTTGAACATTAAGAAAACAAAAACAATGACGAGAGAAGAAATATATAACTTCACTATTGGCAATAAAGATGTTGAGGCTACAAATGAAAATCACTTTTGGAGGTCATTAATTTCGGTGTCTGTAAATCCGTCGCTTGTCCCAGCTCCTGCCAACCTAGCAGTTCGAAAGCATGCAAATGTGAGTAGATAAATAGGTACCACCACGGTGGGAAGGTAACGGCGTTCCATGTCTAGTCGCGCTGGCCACATGACCACGGAAACTGTCTTTGGACAAACGCTGGCTCTATGGATTGGAAACGGGGATGAGCACCGCGCCCTAGAGTCGGACACGACTGGACATTTGTCAAGGGGAACCTTTACCTTTACTTAAATCAGAAATGGTGTGGTGCCACACAAGAATAACAAATTTCGAGGTAGAAAGATCCCCAAAGGAGAAAGCAAATGTCAACTCACTGTGCAGTGCCCTTGTTTTCCTTCACATTGAGCAATGGCAGCTTTAGATATATGAATCTGTTTTAAACTGAGGGCTCTTCCAGACCGGAAAACCTCCACTCCCTGCTTCCCTGTCTTGTTCCTGCTCTTCCCCAAGTTTAGCATCCAGATTGTTAGTGCCTCAGGAAAACAAAAAAGAAAAACAAGGCAAAAAGAGGGGAAAAGGCAGACGGGTAGCAACAAAAAGAAGGAACTGTGCTGAGGACTTTTAGCTGGGCCTCCCCACCCTATACGGGCACGCATACTTTCTCCATCAGCACTAAGTAGCCAGAGAGAAGTGTGGAAAAATAGGGCGATTCGGTACCTTGGCCTTGAGTAATGGCTGGCAGCAAAGGGAAGAAAGGAAAGAAAGATTTTTGATTTAGCCTTAAAAACTGTTTCTTTTTTTAAAGCAATCCCCTGCCTTAAAGGTCGGGCGTAGAAAGCAGCCCCTTTTCTTTTCCTCCATGTCACGGCGCTGCCTCTCCCGGCCGAGCTGAAACAACTACCAAAGAGAAGTTTTATTATTTCGTACTCGACGTTCACGAGGAGGAATATGTTGGAATGAATTTTGTGAAGTTTTCAGTTGTGGGGGGGGGGGACAGAGGAGAAGACGCCTGACGGTGGCTATGTTGGGGTGCCTTATTCAAACTAAACTCGACCAAGGCTTTACCACAGGGGGAGCCCCCTCCACGATACCCGCAGCTACTCAGGCGCGCAGTGGAGGCTGAATGGCAGGTTCCGAGGAGCGGGAGGAACCCTCAGGCGCTCCCGCCGGAGAGCGAGGGGACACGTCCCGGGAGCACCTCTCCGCCCCGTCCCTGAGCTGGCTCCACCCCATCGGTTTCCATGAGGACGGTGTGATGATACGCATTCCCTGGGTCTGGAGCGGCAGGAGAAGAGCAAGCCTGGGCTGAGGCGGAGGCCGGAGGCACGTCTTCTTCCCGCTGGACCGACGGGGCCGTCCAGACCTGCTCTTAAACCTATCCGACAGGGAGCGGACCTCTTCCTTTACAAACGCGGGGAAGTCTTTTCCCCCGAGGGAGCCAGCCAAGCGCCGCTGCTTTTGGGTGCCCGTCCGAGCATGAGCTCCAGCCGGCGCGCAAGTACCCCTTAGTTCCGCCTAAGGCAAGGCCAGCGGGGTCGCCCGCCCGCCCGCCCGCCCATTCATCTTGGCTGCGCCTGGTGTCCTTGTCGCGGAAGCGCCGTCCCTTTGGAATTCGGATTCTCTCGGTTGATCAGGTGGGTTTCCAAGAGCCGCCTGTGACTGGGCGTTGGAATGACGTCACGTTCCCTTGGGGGTGGCAGATCCCGAGCATCTTGACAAATTACCAATCGGAGCAGAAAATCGCTGACCGTAGATCCTTTTCAAACAAACAAACAAACAAACAAACAAACAAACAAACAAACAAACCCTTTAAGACAAAACGGATGCTTACCAGCGCATCTCCAACCATCTCTGCCTTCTGACTTCTCAACCCACTTTTCCTGCAGCCATAGTGGGAAGTTAAGGCTTCAGCACAGAAACAAATCAAGCAAAACTAGGAAGGAGCCTGGCGATCCCTTTTGATCCCGAGCTCCGTCTGTTTTCTGCTCATAGATTTCGGAGGGGAAAGGTGCAGCTCCAGCAGGGTATTTCAGTGCTGCAAGATTTGTTTTCTTCTCATGTTTTTAAGAATCAACAGTATAATCATTACTTTCAGTTGTTAATTAGTATGTATGAGTTTATTTATTTATATTTTTATCTCGCCCAACTAGTGGCAGAGCCGTTACTCTGGGTAGCAAAGTATAATAACACAAAACAAACAACCCCAATAACACTCACACAATTGGTAAACATAAAGCGTAATAACAAAAGATAAAATAACTAGTAAAAAAAGACTATAAAATATTTAAAATATTAAATACAATAATATTAGGTGGTTAAAACAGGGCAGGTACATAAACAGAGGGGACAAAAGCCCCAATAAAATGGGTTCGATAAAATGGTTTATCTAACCATTTTCAGAAAAGTCACTGGACCTTTTCTGGGCAATGAGAAATTTTACTGCATTTTGTTACCTGTCTTTCATAAGCCAAACCGTATTGCTTTTCTTTCTACACCTTAGCCTTCCCCTTCTGGCCTTAGCATTTATTGCCCTGATGGGATGTCCTTCTCAAATCAGCAGTGTTGAAAGTGAATTGAATTAATAGCCAGTCTCTTGTATGCTGTTAAATAGGACAACCATGTTAATCCTCTAGGTGGCAATTTGAGACTGTGATGATATTGAAGATGAATACATATTTTTGTTGGCATGTAATTTATCTTCTTTGACCTAAGACTCTTGTGGTTCAGGGTTTTTCTTAAACCTGTTACACCCCACTCTTACCCTTTCATACAGAAATGTAGATCAGCAGGAAGGTCAAGCTGAGAGAAAGTAGATTGAACAGAAGTGCCCTTGTGGCTTAATAGTTAGGGTCCCTCTGCTGGGAGAAATGTGAAATAAATAAATACATTTTCCCATAGCTAAAACTGCCACTGCATCACACTGTGGTCTGCCTTTTTTTGTTTTCTTTAATGGTCAAAGTTGCTTAACTTAAACCCTTTCCCCCTAAACCATAATCTCTATAAAAAGTGTCCACGTGACAAATATTATTTAAAAAGACCCCTTCCATTAGGGGAACATGGAAGGAACCTCCCTGAAGAATGTGGGAACTGTAAACACATTCGGGTATTCCCTGGGCAATGACAGCACCCTGTTCACTTATCTTATCCATTCTGGAAGCATCATTGGGTTACTTCTGACACGATTGTAGAAGAAGTGCAGATGGGAGGGTTTTCACCCTTAATGCCAATTGCCACATGGAGGGGGATGATCCAGGGAGACTTAAACTTCTCCTTCCCGTGCATTGTGGTGCCAATCATGACCTCCCCAGCATTTAGTTTTAAAGGATTTAATTAAAAACACACTATACGTGCTAATCAAATTAACATAATGCATGTCTGAGCTTCAAGTATATCACATCCATTCATAACCAACTCAGGTTTGCATCAAGATAATGCTAGTATAGGTATATATAGTATCAATATATATAGACAGCATACTCCTTTAGACTAATTTAAAGCAGGTCATGTTGCAAGTTTCCCTCCTTTGTGGGGAGGCCTCAGACTAGATACAGCCTTCTATATTTAATCACAGTTTTACTCTTTTGCAGAAAAGTATAGAGGTAAGGAAAGGTGGTTTCTTCGAAGACTATGGTCAGAATCTTATTGGTATTCATAGAAGGTTTGCCATGGCTGATGACAAGGTGCTGGGTTGCATCTTGGTCATGTGCCTGAATGCAAAACCAAGCTGCATCTTGGCACCTTGTTAGTTAGGTACAGCAAATTATGCAGTTCTTACACAAACACTAGTAGGATTTTAGTCAATTTTTGTTGAGGCTAAGATGGGAAGTTGGTTGTGAAATATGGGGCAGAATATTTTTTCCATAGTATTTGTTAGTTACTTTTCTATCTATCAGGGTTCTCAATACAATGTGCAATAATACAGATGAAACATTATTTAAAAACAGATTGAAAACAATTTTTAAAGCCATTTTTAAAAATCAAAATTTGTACAAATATAATTTTGGCTGCTTCACAGAAGCTCAGCACAAGTGGAGCTAGCCTAACTTCTCACTGCAGTGAAGATGCTGCTACAGAGAAAGCTTTTCTTATGTACTAATCCACCTAGATCCTCAGGATCATGGGATACAGAACATGTCCTTGATTGAAAATTTTAAATTCTGGGACAAGATAATGGTCTCAATGGTACACTAGTCACAAGTTACCCTGGGCTTTGTAGACAAAACCAGCACCCTTAACTGAGCTTAGAAACAGACTGGGAGCCATTGTGGTTGGTTCAAGACTGATGATATATGGTCTGTAAAGCACCATTCTTGGTTGCTGCATTTTATACTACCTGCAGTTTCCAAACACTTTTAAAAACAGCATGCTTAATAGTACCATAGTCTAACTGTGAGGTAATTAAGGCATGCATCACTTGGGCCCATCTTTAGGAAGACATGCTGCTGGTGCACCAGCTGAAGCTGGACAAAGGCACTTCTGATTAGAGCAGTCACTTGGCCTTCTGGGAGTAATGCTGGGTCCAAGAGTACCCTCCAAGATGAGATCCAGGTCCTTCAAAGGGAGTGCTATTTGTGACTTCCTTGATTGTCTTTTCTGACAACCAGTTGTACTTCTGTCTTGTCAGTTTGTCTACTTGTATCCAATCCCCCACTGCACCCAAACACAAGTCAGGACTTCCACAGTCTCTTTGACGCCAGATAAGAAACAGAGACAGAGTTGGATATCATCAGCATAACAGTGAGACCCAGCCCCCAAACTCCAGGTGACCGTCTCCTGCAGCTTCATGTTAGATGTTAAAAGACGTAGAGGATACCACTGAGTCCTGAAGAACCTTTTAAGCTAAAGGCCATGGGGCTGAAAAGTAATATCCCTGTACCACCTTGTCTAGGTGTTCGGCCAAATAGGATCAGAATCACTGCAAGATGTGCTCTGAATCCCTTGTTAGCCAAACAGCTTAGGAGGATTCTATGGCTGATGCCATCAAATGCCATTAGAGGATGCAATAGAATCAAAAGCATTGAGAGATATTACTTATGTAGGCAATCCTGTTGTTTATTTCAATTGACTATAATCATGGGAAATTACCAGCAAGTAATAGTGATTATCCAGCATTGGGGTAGTTCTAATTTCTGTCTATGTTTTGTTCCTACAGATGGAATAACTGTCCCCAGCAGTATTAGACTCAGACTTAGCTGAGACTGATACAGTAATGGATACACCACATACTCAAAACCTATGGAAGGAGTATGTCTAGTTGCACTGATGATGCTAACAACTCAGATTCAGTCAAGTCCAGATGTGGTCCATTACATTCTATAACTAATGTTAGAATCAACTTTGAGCAGCTCAGCAGTAGAGCAAATGGAGAGCAATATTCAGTTCAGAAACTCTGTGAAGTAAAACATTCAGGAATGGAACAAGAAGCAAGTATTACAGATGAACCAACGTGTAGAAAATGTTTGAGCTGTACCTACGTACATAATAATCTACACAAGGGAGTTGACATCCCAGAGATATGGAAACTCAAAGATGTTGCAAGCTGGGCCGAGTTGTTCCTTGATCAGGCTCCCATTGGAGACAGCATACAGGAAACTGGAAAATCAACCTTGGACTGTGACACGGAGAAAGAGGTGTTTCAAAAGAGCAGAGGCAAAGATGCTGTAGATAAAAGCTCTAATGATTTAGGTTCAAAGCTATTGCATTCAACCATTTTAAGCTCTTTCATAGCTATTGAAAATAGTTTGGAGCATGGTGAAAGACGCAACCCCTGTGCTTTATTGAATCATAATGCATCATCTCTTCCTCCAAAAAGTTTAGATCATACTCAGATACTCAAGCCTGAGAGGGAAGGAGAAGATATTAGAATTTCTAGTAATATTGAGGGAGAATTGGAGGCAGATGGTTACATGTATAGCAATACAAGAAAATCCAGTTTTCATAAGCTCCCCATTGAGTGCCAGGAAGATGATTCATGCATACCTACACTGGACTTGCAGAAAAAGGATATTTATTTTTGGACCCCTGTTAATAATAGCTCCAATGAGGAATTGCTACGTGTGAAGAAAAGTAGTCCGAAACTAGCCACTACAAGGAACCAAAACGGCAAAAGGTCTTGTGGCAGTGCAAGTTTTTTCAAGCCAGAAAATCAGAAACTCTTCAGTCCGTCACTGCTAGGAAGCAGGCTTCCTTGCAGAAGAAAGTCTGATAGCTGTGAAGGATGGACTCCAGGAATGGAGAATCTCTTGGAGATCAAAGAATACAAATGCAAGGGTTTCATATGGATTCAAAACCTAGAAGGCTCCAGTGGGATCAACAGTATTACAAAAAGCATTGGTGAAGAGGCTGCAAATAGAAATAGCCCTTTCACTTTCAAGTCTGAGGAGAAAAAAGATATCTCAAGGGATGAGATGTTAGATTTTCAGCCTTTAAAGGAAGCTGTAGATCAGAGAAATGAATCTAGAGTGGATACACTAGGACTAGATAAAAGTTTTGAAGGAAGTAAACATATTGGAAAAGATCAGACGAATGGTACATATGATAGAGATGACTTCAACAAAGACCAAAAGAAAATGGAATTAAGATTTATGGTGAAAGATCCCACTGTGCAAATCAACAGTTTCTGTAGGAATTTGTCACCAGATCGTTCAGAAAATAGTACAGATCAAATTGCTTCAAACTGTTTGAATTGTCCCTATGAAAGTAGAAACGTGGACAGTGCTAGTGACTTGGATATGTCCCCGTTTAGTGATGGAACTATAGCACTTAATTCAAATATGACTCCCATATATGTGGAAAATGACATGAAAGAAAATATATCTGAGAAGGTTATCAAATCAATAGTAGGTTCTAAAAGCAATATCGAGGGGTTCTTCAATACAAGTGTAAAAACTGATGGCCACAAACAGCTGTTTTGGAGTGACCAGTCCCAGTCTGATAGTGTTTTGGCCAAATATTACTTCTATGTGGATTATCTCAATAAATTGAAAAAGCTTCAGCCTGAAGGTGGTGACCATTTGCCCTCTTGTCAAGAACACTGGGGCGTTTCTAAAGAAATGAATCTGTCTGCACTTGGTTACTGTAAGAGCAATAGCTTGTTGTATGAGCAACAAGCTAAGGAACTTAGGAGCAATGATTGTGGAACTCAAGAAATAAGCTGTGATAAGGATACAAGGGCTGAGGTTTTAGAACAGCACAGATGTCCTGAAGAACAAGAGGCTATGACTCTGTTTGGAAAAAGCAGTCCCAAACGATTGCCTAATCCTGCATTGTTTACTAATGGGCAGCTGAGGAAGCCATGCGTTTTTAAAGGTAAAACTGAACTGATTTTGACGCATATAAATAGCATTTCAAAATGAATAATGTGTTGGAGCAAATATAGAATAGATAACATTGTCAGAATCATGGAATGCTAATGAAGATCATCAATATTTTGTGGTATAGTTTTCTTTTTTAAAATAAGGCATTTCTTTTTCTTTTTTTTAAATTACAAGAACGAGCTAGAGAGTTCTCTCTGTCTCTGAGCAGTGCTCAGCTGGTCTGTAGATCCACTGACAAAGAGCAATATGATTTACTTGTGCTTTGTGAGTCATAGCACATAGCATCACAAAGGCTCAAGTTGAAGTTTTGGTTTTGGGCTAGAAGACTTAGACAGGGATTGCTTTCTTGCTGCATCAATGCGGTTGCACAAACCATGATATTACCATGTGACTCAGCCTCAAAGGACAGAAAAACGTATTCATATCTTAGGATGTTGTTACACTATTGAAATAAATCAGGTGATGGATCAGGGTTTTTGATCAGTTTTTGAAGTCAGTTTAAAGCCATGTGGTTTTGGGGTTGGTATGTGGTGTTTTGTGACATTTTTTAATCCATTTTTAACCTGTGTTGTATATCAGTTGAGGGCTACATGAGCTTTTAAAATAGTTGCATTTGAGGCATTTTCCTGTGGCCGCCCGCCCTTGCACTGGCATGTGTGCTGAACTGAGAGCTTTGTCAAGCAATGGATGCCAGGATCACAGGTTTCAGACAGCAGAGAGCCAATGTGAGGATGCACGGGCACTGCAAACTTGTTGGATTTGAGGCTTTGTCTTGGTGCCTCTCACAACCACTTCCTGCTGCCACCACCAGTATTATTTTTAATATTTGTTCTATTTTTTTTAAATTTCTTTTAAACTGGGATAGGGCTAGTTCAGTATCACAGATAGAAATAAATAACAGATTGGACCACAAGGTTTCCCTGCAGTCTGAAACCTGTGATCTTGGCATTTGTTAGTTGACAGACTTCACAGACACAATTTACTTGGACACAGGCAAACACACATGCCAAAATGGTTCAAAATAAATTGCATCCACAATTGAGTTAAAATTAACAACTCCCTTAAGACTGTTGAAAACACCTTTCTTTCTGAACAAGAAAAAAAAGCACTTCTAAGTATACACTATGTAAACTGATACTTTTAAATTGATTTCAAGCATGCTAAACCTGATGCGAACTTAGAGTATTTCGACATGTGACTGCCTCATCGTTTGCTTCAGTCTTCATGCTTTAATACAAATGCTACTGGACAGCCTCATGGTTTAGTCTGGTAAATATCAACATTTATTGATAAATCAGGAGTGAAGATAAAATTAGGTGCTTTAATAAATGTATTTCAGAGTTCTTGAGATACATTGGTAAATGTCAGAATATTCTGTCATTTCCCACTGCTCTTATAATGGCTGAAATGCAGTAGTAAGTTGCAACTAGACTAGGCCCATTGAATCAGTGGGGGATTTAGTGCATCAACTCTGTAAGCTCCATTGATTCAGTGTGCCTACTCTAGTTGTAACTTGCTACTGGATTGTAACCATTAACTATGGGTAATACCTATATAATAACTCACAGTTTATTACATGAAATTTACCCTCTCCCTCTTTTTGTGATCAAAATTATCACTTCTTTCAACTTGGGATGCCTGTATCATGTCTGTTTCCCTACCCCAAGCAGACTAGTAGTGGGTGAGGAAGTGATTGTGAAAGCATCTAAAAAGAAAGGCTTATGCCAGATTGGGGAGTGTGTGACGCTCCAGATGGACTGCAGATTCCTTCAGCCCTGAGTAGCATAGCAGTTGGATGATATGAGCATCTGGAGGGCATAGATTTCCCATCATGTCTTAAATATTCCCTCTTAAGCACTACCATTGCCACCACAACTGGAGCCTTCATAGATACTTTTAAGCTTTGCTGTATTTTTCTCTCTCTTAAAGTTAGGAGATCCAACAGTAGATCTGATGAGTCACATCTGTCGTGGGCTTGAGTTTTCTTTTTCCTTGCTAAGATATTTCATATTCTGTCCATCTTTTATGTCTGAAAATAAATTAGAGGAGGAAATTATCTGAGGCTGTCTAATGAGGGGAATTAATGGGAAGATTCATATAGATGCTAGGCATACAATTAACTGTAACTGGGTCTACATTCTGTGTGCCATCTTTTGTAGACAAGAAAGCATTTGAAGCCAAGAAAACTGGTACAGACATGGCTGGTCCTAAAAGGCACTGGGAGAGAGCCAGCATTGCATGGTCATCTTACACACATGGCGAAATGAAGCCAAGGTTAGCTTGCATATGTTGCAGCCTATATCACCCAACAACGTTTTGTCTTTTATTGAATATATTCTGAAGCTGCTGTTTGCATGCAGACTGCATGAATGAAACAAGTTTTTACTGACATGAAGATGCAGATTTGACAAAGTCTGTAGGGTAGACCAGCCCTTAAAACGGGTCTACCCTTTTTGTTTTCATTGTTACAAACAAAATGGCAATGATTAACTTTTTGTTTCACCTTTGTTTCATGAAAACAATAAAAACATTATCCCCCAAAACAAAACAAAAAGCACGTGTTCAATTTGCAGGCTTTCCAGTTACCTTTTCCAAAAATATTGGGATGAGCAACACTATTATTCTCATCTTATAGATCAGCTGTTTAAAATACCTTAATTATTGTGTTGGGGAAGCCATGGGGCATATGGGGGAGGCATCTCATTTAAGGACCAATGATTGCTGGCGCTGCTGTAGAAGGATGCATTATGGAGTACAACAGCAGGGTTCATGCAGCATAATCTTGGGTGAATTGAACTTGAGTTAATAATTGGCCCAAGAATGAGTGCATGCTGACAACGCCTGTCCTTGGAGGTAAGCAGTGATTTCTGGTTTAGGCACCATGGAAAACTGTTGATGAATCGATATGTTAAAACTAGGCATGTTAGAGGAGGGAAGGAGAAGCTTGCCACCACCTAGTTCAGTTTTAAGGCTGATTCAAGAGTTGTGTATCTGCACTGGTCTAAAGCTACACAGTAATTCAAAATATGAGAAAGGATTTGAAACCACTCCTTTAGCACCTTGATTGCGCATTAATCCATATTAGCTCTTATGTAGCTTTGTTCATTTAGTTTTGTTTCTCTTTGTTCCTGCAATAGATCACAGTATGTTCAAACACCTGTGTTGGGCAGCAAATCAAGAAGAAAGGGCGAGTATAATTCTCTAAGACGTCCATCTTCAGGTATGTGTAATCTGGGTCAGCATTCTTGATGCCAGAGGGTGTGCTCTTGCTTTCTTTTCCATGTATTGACTCAACAAAAGCAGAGAGAAAACCATGCATGTGGTTGACTGTGAAAAATTGCCATATGTGCATGAGTATGTGTATGTATCTGACTGGCATTTTTAACATTTATATTCTGTTTTCCCCCCCAAGAGCTCAGGAGAGTGTGTAAAGTTCTGCCCTCTTCTGTATTATTCTCACAACAACCCTGTGAAGTGGGTCAGGTTGAGAAGTACGTAGTGAGTGGCTTATCTAGTGGGTTGATGGCTGAATGGAGACTTGAGCCTGGGCCTTCCCAATTGAGTGCTTGGCAATATATTGACCCAGGTCATTTTTGCCATTTCCCCACATCCTGGCAGGAATCATTCTTGGATTCTGGGATGCCCACAGAGACCGCGAGATGCCTTTGAGCAGCAGTGGGAAAAATGTTGGTGACTGGTGTTGCTTTGGTTTGGATTTTGTGTGTATGTGTGCGTGTGTGTTTTGTCCATCTTACCAATTTCCTATGCAAGATTAAGTTTGGTCCTCCTGTGCTGCTAGTGCTTGAATCTGGTTTGTATCTCTTTGGCATGTAAACTGATCTGCTGGTTGTAATGGTGCGTGTTGGCCATATTTTTAATTATTTTTAAGATCTGTAGTTTATTATTTTTAAGCTGTCTTGAGTGTTTATTTTGGTGTATATAAATAAATAAAATAAAATATTTATAGCTGAAGAATTCTGAGAAATTTGTTGGCTTCTCCCAGACAGAGGCCAGTTCGATAATCCTATGCAAACTCTTTATTTCTATCTCAGGGACTGAATCCAGACAGCAGCAGGAACCTGTCATTCAAGCTTACGATGAAATAAATACAGTAAGCTTATTTGTCTTCTTAGCTATTGTAATAATATCATTAGAAACATTTGTAAAGACAGAGCATTAAGTTTGTCCTTAGAAAACTAAGTTTCACAAGTGGAGCCACAACAAACCAATTAGTAGTGTCTTATTGACTGAAATCCTGTTGCTTAGCATAGTAAGTCACAGTAAAATAGGCTCATTGAATCTATGGATTTTGTGAGTCAGCTCCTCCAGAAGTTCCATTGATTCAAATTCTAGTTGCAACTTCCTATGCTAAACAAAAGTATTTTAGCCATTAAAGGAATTTTTAAATGGTTTCTGAGACTAGTAGAGTTCCTGTTAATTGATGATGATGATGTTTTTAATCTGTATATATTGTATGTTTCCTCTTCTTTTCCCTCCTTTAATTTTATGAACACTTCTTCAAACACTCTTGACACTCATCCAGCTGTCTATTTCAAATACAGAAGCTCCAGTGTGCATGTATACCAATTTCTCCAGCCGCCAAGGTCTACCCCAGCCATATCAGTGAAGTCAACAGATTTCTTCATGCAGATTTATCCCTTCAATCTATTTGCTTTGTTGAACAGAAGGTGCAGACTGTGTGTTGAGGAGCTCATTTGTTCTGTGTGCTCATTTGTTCTGTGTTGCATACACCCAACCTTGTGGTGATGTTCTAATACTCTGTTCTCTGAACTGTATTGTGTGGAAGCAACAGTTGAGCTGGAAACAGGTGAAAAACAGCTTGTTTAATGCTGTTGCGGAGAGGACATTCTGGAGATCGCTCACTCATAGGTTTGCCATAAATTGGGGGTGACTTGACTTGTCAATTCTGTTGTCCAGCCATCTGTTGCCTGTACAAACAGACATACAGAAATTAGGGAGAAGCTGTCACCTTACCTGTCATATCAAGTATAGTGAAATTTATGATCCATGATGCATCGCCATTTTGAGGAAGATCAAAGAAGAGATTCTTCTTTCATGGATGATATTTCAAACATTAAATGTCAGTCCAGGTGTCAGAATTTCTTGAAACAATCGTGTTTTTATAGGAATGAAGCTAATGGTTTT
Source organism: Intellagama lesueurii (assembly GCA_037013535.1). Classification (NCBI taxonomy): domain Eukaryota; kingdom Metazoa; phylum Chordata; class Lepidosauria; order Squamata; family Agamidae; genus Intellagama; species Intellagama lesueurii. Next base: position 73,634,976 of record JBAJHW010000002.1, read on the forward strand.
TATGTCCCATTAAGGATTGTTTCCCCCACCCCAGCTGCTAATGAGACAAAATTATTTCTGAACATTGAATCAGATGAGCTTGATTTGGTTGCTGTCCTGCTTCACCATCTGCTCTTTTAATTGACTGAATAACTTTAGCTTTAGTTGCTTGTGTTGCCATTTTTTGGTGTAATAAGAGTTGTCTTTTTCTTCTTCTTTTAAAGAACAGGCATGAGGATCATAACCTCTTGCCTTGGCTGCTTCTTCCTAATGAATTGTGGCTTTGTATCTTCTCTCTGCTGACTCATAAAGATATTTCTCGTGTTTCCCAAGTCTGTCACCGTTTTTATCAGCTAGCAGGAGATGAGACTTTCTGTAAGTATATAAAAATGGAGAAATAATAAATGGGTGAAGGACACAATGGTTATTGAAGGGTCTAGGAAACTCTAGATCAATATATTACAATGCAGATTAAATTCCATTTCAGATAATTTGCAGCAAAGTATCTTCTCTCCTAGGGGACGTGGTGGCGCTGTGGGTTAAACCGCAGAAGCCTCTGTGCTGCAGGGTCAGAAGACCAGCAGTCGTAAGATCGAATCCACGCGACGGAGTGAGCTCCCGTCACTTGTCCCAGCTCCTGCCAACCTAGCAGTTCAAAAGCATGCAAATGCAAGTAGATAAATAGGTACCACTTCGGTGGGAAGGTAACGGCGTTCCGTGTCTAGTCGCGCTGGCCACATGACCACGGAAACTGTCTTCGGACAAATGCTGGCTCTATGGCTTGGAAACGGGGATGAGCACCGCCCCTTAGAGTCGGACACGACTGGACTAAATGTCAAGGGGAACCTTTACCTTTACCTTATCTTCTCTCCTGGCCCCAATTAGCAAATTGAAACAAATTAATAAGAGGTGTAGTTTTAGAAGAGGTAGCCATATTAGTCTGTGCAAGCATATCAAGCAATAATAAAAGAAAGATTAAAAAAAAAATAGAAGAGGCAAAAATTTTGTGGCACCTTAAAGACTAACTGCTATATTTTAATGTGAGCTTCCGTGGATTGAGTCCAGACATAAGAGGAAGTCAGACTTATGTTTGAGGAAGTAGACTTGATTCACAGAAGCTCACATTAAAATATAGCAGTTAGTCCTTAAGGAGCCACAACATTTTTGTCTTTTTTAATTTTTATTTTGTTATTGCCTGATAAATTAATAAGAATGCTTTGGTTTTTTAAAATATATGTTTTGTAGTTTTTAAAGCTCCACATAGGTGCACACTTGTGGGAACTCTTTCACATCCTTTTTTTACTGTCATGATTGCTCTCTTTTCTTCTAGTCTTGTGTGTCTTGTGATGTTTTTTTAACAACAATGAGGCTTCAGATTGATCTGGCGAACCCATTAATAAGTAGTTTGGTTCTCTTTTAGCGAGTGCAGTACTAACACTGGGGGATTGCACGCACTGACAGGTGTAGAATATCGAGCTGCCAGGAAATGTTTTGTCAGGCATAATGGAATGATGTCTAAAGATAACAAAGCAAGCTTGCTCATGATTTCAGATTCATTTATGGTTCAGTCTTATGAGCCTCTATAAGGATATATTGTTTGAACAGGAAGAGCCATAGCAGCAACCAGGATTACTGTGTCCCGCACATACGTGCTTATTGCTCCATCTAGTGCTGGCTTGCTGCTCCCAAGTCAGCGGCAGTGGTGCCAGTGTTAGAAGTCCACCGTGTGCACAGGTGGGATGCCTGCTAAAGTATGTAGCTTGGACTCATTGGCATGTCTACAGCAGTGATGCTGTCTGTTTCTTATTGGGAGAAAGTGATGAGGTGAAACAGCCAACTAGCTCAGACCATCAAATATAAACATTACTGCCTGTGTGGTGTTGCCTTGAAAGGACTGGAATTTCTGATGCAGTCTAGGGGAATGGGAAGAAGGCACTGCTCTTCCCACCCCACTAGCATCCACTATCTGAGGTAGCCATTTCCCTTTCCCTACTGGTAAGGGTGGTCTTTTAGCCCTTAGATGGTGTCTAATAGTTCCTTTGCACAACAGATTACTCCTTCCCCATACTATCGATGTTGTCATAAACAAATAAGTGGTTAAGAACATACATTTGCTAAGGTAAAATTTATCTCTGCATGAAATTGTTTTGATTTGCTTTTCAAATTCTTCAGAACTGTGTTCAAAAGTTGGTAATCCATTTCTCAGAAGACAGTAGGACAGCCACTATATAGCAAAATCATGCTGTGAATACTCTTCTTCCCATGGCTAAACTCCTCTTCAAACAACTATGCCCATATAAAGCTGATGATGTCATCAGCAGGGGAGGTTTCCTTTTTGAAAGAAATTAAAGAGGTCCTAAGGCTTCTGCAGCTCCCACATAATCCCTTTCATTTTTGGTAAATTGTGAGAGCCATGAGATGAGAGGAGGAAGTCTCTAATGATTGAAAACCACCATCATTAATAAAATTATCCTGGCAGCATGGGTTTTTGGTAATTAAAGGCTTCCTCCTGCTGTCCCACAGCTCCCATGGCTTTCTGATGGTAAAGGGATTACATGACAGTTGTGGGAGAAGTAGGAAGTTCCCCCCAAAATTGCCTTGCTGATTACATTATTAGCCTCACATGGGCATAAGTTATGAAGCAGGATTTGAGCCACTGTTATCTTTTTAATTAACATAGAGTAAAACAAAAACATTTAATCCACGTGGAAGATATTTATTAATTTATTCTGATAATTAATGTGACTTTTCCTAAATACCTGGAGTTGTTAACAATTCAGATTACTATTTTGTGTATAAGACATACTGAGGAGCATCTTGATTTCTGAAGTTCCTCAACAATGTACATATTATGATAATTTTCACAAAGTATTCACATGCAAAATTATGTGAATTCACAAATAATAAATTCAGACTACATTTAGATAATAATGAAATGTTCTTGAGACAAATTTTATATTACCCTTTAAATACAGATCAGGGACTTTTTCAAAGTGCTTATGGTTGGTGTCCTGTGAAAGGATATCATTTTATACTGTACTTGTATTAGTTCAGGAATACAATGAGCAAAACTAAAACTCAGTCTCCCATCTGTAATTTACAGATATTAAAAATGTTTAAACAAAGTAATAATAAATATAATCACATTAATGAGAAGAGCTATTAACAAAAAATAGGGGAGAAATTCTCTTAAAGTTCTTAGAAGCTAGCAGAAAACATCCCTTTGAATGGCACATAATTATTTAGGTTTTGTTTGAAAGCTTTTAAGGAAGATTTCACATATTTTGTAAGCAGTTTGTTGGACTAATGAATAAGGTATGCAGTGGATATTCATGATTTCAGAGGATGATGTGGCCTCTGAAGTTTTTAATAGATAAATAAAATCTCTGGTTCATTGTTGAACTGTTGTTTTGAAGTGTCTGTTCTATAGTTGCTCACAAAAAAGTGTTCATGTAGACCAGCTGCTGCAGGTGAATTTCTAAGAAAAAGGGCCATTTTTGTAGCTCTTAGGGCCATGACTACAATGGAAAAATGAAGGTCATTTGCTGGAGGAAAGTATATCTCAGCTTGTGTCACATTCCCACGGTGAATTCCAATACAAATACTTTAACGCCTTGAACAAACAAAGATGGGTGGGTAGACGCAGGTCAGTGCTGCAGTTTAGTAATGCTCCATAAATGTTCTTGGAGCTGTGTGCGTGGTGTTTATTTTAATAAATAAGAACAGTGTGGTGCACAGTGTTTCTATTTTTGTCATCTGTCTTTGTTGAAATAACTTGCAGTAGGAAAAAGCAAGATTATACCCAAAGTTTCAACATGGCTGGGATAAGAGGTCTTAAACTTTAAATCAGGTGAATCAACTTAGCATTTCAGGATTAGGAGAAACCAGTTGTTTAGCACACATATCCAACTCCGTACAGAACCAAAAGTAATGCTTCATTCTTTTCTAGCACTCAGGCATCTCTTCATTAACTTTTCATAACTCTCAGCAATTTGCCATTCCCAACAATCTACAATATACATTTTCTACCTCTTTCCATCCATTCCTTTATCTTCCTAGACAAGCTCATTAATTGTATAACATTGCCTATATCTGACTTCCCCACTGCTTTTTTCCTGTTTTGCACTCCCATATTGCTTTTCTGAAGGATCATGGGATGATGAGAAGGAAATTGGGTCATAGATAGTTTGGTATTTACCAATGATGACAACTGGTTACACTGGAAAATCACCATTTAATGTGGCACCCTATAGAACAGGGGTTGTCAACCTCCGGTCCGCGGCCTGGCGCCGGTCCGTGGGCTTCCTTTAACTGGGCCGTGGACACGGATCTCCGCCCCCCGCACGCATGCAAGGGTGGGCGTGTCGTGCTTGCGGAGGGGCGTGTCATGCTCGTGGGTGGGCGTGTCGTGCTTGCGGAGGGGCGTGTCGCGCTGGTGCGCATGCGCACCAGCGCAACACGGCCACCCGCAAGCGCAACGCGCCCACCCACTCTCAAAATCTGCCTGGCTTCTAATTTCAGCTCAACCAGGAGCGGGAGCAGCAGCAGCGGCACCTACTTGGCAAGCGTGGGGCTTCCTCATCAGGGGCTCCCAGAAGCGCCCTGCTTCAGAGTTGTCTCCCTGGTCCTGAAAGGCACAGGAGCAACTCCACCGCTGACCCTCCCCGCCTCGTAGGGGCTGGGTCCCGCCTGCTCCCCCCGAAGCGCCCACGCGTCCAGAAGGGGAGCCCTCTCCCTGCCCGGCAGTCTTCTCCCTCGAGGGTTTGGCGCCACCGGGGCTTCTGCTTTTAGGTCTCTCTCTCTCTCCCCCCCCCCCCGCTCTTTGTGGGTCACCCGAGGCTGCTGCTGCTGTCGCCTCGTCCTCTCTGCGGTTGAGGTGAAGGAGGGGCCCCGCTCGCAACCTGGCCGCACGATTCTCCTTCCTTCCGCCTGGCACTCCTCCGCTCCCTGCCCAGACGTGCCGCGGGAGGGGGTGATGCCGAGAGAACAGCCTTCTCGCGCACGCTCCCCTCCCCCCATCTCCTTTCGCAGCCTGCCACGGAGAGCTCGCACCCGTCCATCCGTCCGTCTTGACGGTCTGTCGCTCGTTCCCTCCCTCTCTCTTCCTTTCCTTTTCCTTTCCTGCTCCTGCTTGTTTGCTGCCGCCGCCGGGGCCGAAGAGCCGTGGCCAACAAGGAACAAACAAAAAGGAAAGGAATCTTGGTATCTAGTAGAACAGAACAAAGCCTATTTTATATTTGTTTCTTCCATGTAGGCAGAACACAACATATTTCAAAATATATTGTTATTGTCACCCAGTAGTTGAACATGTGTAGCACCAAAGACTGAAAGGGAGCAGTTTTGCTTCAGTGTGAGTAGAATTCTGTCTTCAGGCCCTGATGTAGTTTAGTTGTATGTAGGACCCGCCATGTACCACAAAGAGCTCTACCATCCAATACTCCACTATTCCTTTCCATTCCCCAGTATATGACTTCTGAATCACCCATCCCCTTCTGCCTAACCAAATGCAGACTGAAAGAGGAAAAAAGGAAATTCAATTTTAAAGCAAGGAACATCTTACTCCAACACGTCCAATTGAAGAGACAGTGGTCTTCTCATCCCTTTCCTATTAGAGGTTGGATGTCATTGTGGCCATTCTGACCATGCATGCAACAACTCTAAACAATGATATTGTGTTGTATCCAGACCAATGATTAATTATTCTTCCTGCACTGCTTCTTCCATTCATTTTACCTTTTACCTGTATGATCAGTGGTAACAACCTGTCACAGATTGCTACAAATACCATCTCCATCTGCAGCTCTTGGAAACTTCTGTTTAAAATTTATAAGGGTCCAACCCTTGGATCTCTGTCCTTCAGGATCAAGAGAAAGAGGAGAGCTTTTTTTCTTATGTCCAAATGGGAATGCCATTATGTTTTCTTGATAAATCAGCAATGCTGATCATGTGAGCCCTGTCTCGGTAATTCACCTCTTGTGTGATAAGAGGCAGAATCAGTAGGAAATCAGTATAGTGTCAGGCCTGTGATTATTCTTGTGGATATCCTACATTTGGAGGGGTGGGAGATGGAACTTTGCTAGTGGCAGTCAAGACTGCTTTTGGGATGAACTGTGGAGCTGTTGAAAAAGAATGCAAAAGAGAAAATGTAGAGGAGACATGTAAACTGTCTGGAAAGCATTTGAGAATTTTTGTAGTTAAAATATTCCGCTGTGGTCCCTTGTTGACTATTGACACTTTGGAATATACAGTAATACTATGAATTTCCAAAACACTGTAGATTTATTCACATGATATTTTAAAGTTCATGAAATTAATGTTCAATGTTTTCCTCCACCACTGTTATTTAATCTCTGCCCACCCACTCCCAAAATAAAGAGACGGACACAGGTGTTGGAGTTAACTAGGGCCACACTTTATTGCTTTTAACCTCCAATCACTCTCATCCTGCAGAGTGGCCTGGACGTCATGTGGATCCCTGGGGCAGGCTCTAGGGGTATCTCTTACCCCCTCTCCAATCCTAAGTGGGCGAGTCCCAAGCCCCTGGTCAGAGCTGTCCCCTGAACAGCTCGTACCCAGCTGGCCACAGACTGGGAAGAAAAACCTCCCTATCTGCCATCCATCCAATTGTCTAGAACTAAGACATGCAATGGATGGGACTATACCTTATTCACCCCTGATCCCAGCAAGTGAAACGCTAGATCCTGGTTGCTGTGATGCTGGGTGCAGTAGGACCCCATGTGCTTTTTGGGAGCTCACTGAAACTCACCTTCTCTTCCGCACTACCTGACAGTTTGACCTATTTAAACGTGACTCAAACCTAGAATAGCCCTCAGAATTCCATGGGTAAACAGTGTGGGATAGGCAAAAATACGTCCGCCCACCTTTTATATGCCAATCAGGTGAGACGGACCCCAAATTCCTATCCGGCCCCGAAGCGACCACCTCAGCCACACTGGACCCAGGGCGGGCAGGTTAACTCAAAGGAAAAAGGGCTGGCTGGGGGCAGAAGGATCTTATAATTGCACCAACATCCAGCCCCAGCACAGCCTTGTGGGAAGCGCCAATTGGTGCCTCTACCTGCCTATGTCAGATCAGGAGACATGGGAAAAATAGTTCCAAGCCAGCGTATGAATCCACGCCGGCAGAGGTATACATTGCCCACCAGCTCCAGAAATACAGAGATGGACTCAAGTGTTGGAGTTAACTAGGAACACACTTAACTGATTTTAACCCCTCTATTGAGGGGTGGGTTGTGGGGGGCATGTTATAAATGGTGTGAGGGATTGGTTAGGGCTGTTGGGCATGTGGGGCATGGAAGGGATGAGGGGAGTGCATAGTGGGATGCTTTTTGTCCATGTGGGGCAGAGGAGTTGTCATGTGGCATGGTGTGGGATTGGGAGGGGAGGATCTCCTGTAGGGGAGACATACAGCTGGGAAGAAGGTGGAATGTGTATGTATGAGAGGGGAGGTGGGTGGGTCTAGAGGTGATGGGTTTTTTTGAAAAAGTAATAGTATGTCTGGGTATGTACATATGAAGAGCAATGATGGGGGATTGTGGGTAGGAGAAGAGACATGTTCTGTCGGTTGCTGGAGGGAGGGAGGTGTGGGGAGGGCAGGTCAATGTGATAGTGGATGAATTCAGATGTAGGGACTGAGTGGGTGTGTGTGTAAAGATTTGGCTAAGGAGTGAAATGGAGACGAAATGTGTGAAGTATATATGGGAGAGAGCAGGTCTGGATAGGACCTTGTGTTCCTCCCAAACATTTACTTACCTCTTCTGCCAACAACCTATTTTGTTGTTTAGTCGTTAAGTCGTGTCCAACTCTCCGTGACCCCATGGACCAGAGCACGCCAGGCCCTCCTGTCTTCCACTGCCTCCCGGAGTTTGGTCAAATTCATGTTGGTAGCTTCGATGACACTGTCCAAACATCTCGTCTTCTGCCGTCCCCTTCTTCCCTTGCCTTCACACTTTCCCAACATCAGGGTCTTTTCCAGGGAGTCTTCTCTTCTCATGAGATGGCCAAAGTACTGGAGCCTCAGCTTCAGGATCTATCTTTCCAGTGAGCACTCAGGGTTGATTTCCTTCAGAATGGATAGGTTTGTTCTCCTTGCAGTCCAGGGGACTCTCAAGAGCCTCCTCCAGCACCACAATTCAAAAGCATCAATTCTTCGGCAGTCAGCCTTCTTTATGGTCCAGCTCTCACTTCCATACATGGCTACTGGAAAAACCATAGCTTTGACTATGCGGACCTTTGTCGTCAAGGTGATGTCTCTGCTTTTTAAGATGCTGTCTAGGTTTCTCATCGCTTTCCTCCCAAGAAGCAAGCGTCTTTTAATTTCGTGGCTGCTGTCACCATCTGCAGTGATCATGGATCCCAAGAAAGTAAAATCTGTCACTGCCTCCATATCTTCCCCTTCTATTTGCCAGGAGGTGATGGGACGAGTGGCCATGATCTTAGTTTTTTTGATGTTGAGCTTCAGACCATTTTTGGCGCTCTCCTCTTTCACCCTCATTAAGAGGTTCTTTAATTCCTCCTCACTTTCTGCCATCAGAGTGGTATCATCTGCATATCGGAGGTTGTTGATATTTCTTCCAGCAATCTTGATTCCGGTTTGGGATTTATCCAATCCAGCCTTTCGCATGATGTATTCTGCATATAAGTTAAATAAGCAGGGAGACAATATACAGCCTTGTCGTATTCCTTTCCCAATTTTGAACCAATCAGTTGTTCCATATCCAGTTCTAACTGTTGCTTCCTGTCCCACGTATAGATTTCTCAGGAGATAGATAAGGTGCTCAGGCACTCCCATTTTTTTAAGAACTTGCCATAGTTTGTTGTGGTCCACACAGTCAAAAGTTTTTGCGTAGTCAATGAAGCAGAAGTAGATGTTTTTCTGGAACTCTCTGGCTTTCTCCATAATCCAGCGCATGTTAGCAATTTGGTCTCTAGTTCCTCTGCCCCTTCGAAATCCAGCTTGTACTTCTGGGAGTTCTTGGTCCACATACTGCTGAAGCCTACCTTGTAGGATTTTGAGCATAACCTTGCTAGCGTGTGAAATGAGTGCAATTGTACGGTAGTTGGAGCATTCTTTGGCACTTCCCTTCTTTGGGATTGGGATGTAGACTGATATTTTCCAATCCTCTGGCCACTGCTGAGTTTTCCAAACTTGCTGGCATATTGAGTGTACCACCTTAACAGTGTCATCTTTTAAGATTTTAAATAGTTCGACTGGAATGCCATCACCTCCACTGGCCTTGTTGTTAGCCATGCTTTCTAAGGCCCTCTTGACTTCACTCTCCAGGATATCTGGCTCAAGGTCAGCAACCACACTACAGTGGTGCCTCGACTTACGACCATAATCCATTCTAGAAGATGTGCATAACTCGAAATGGCCGTAAGTCGAAGCACCATTTCCCATAGGAATACATAGAAACCCCATTAATCCGTTCCGGCCGGAAAAAAAACAACCCAATAAATAAATAAAATAAAATAAAAATAAAACACTGGAAGCCCCATAGGAATGCGTTGGGGCCGAAAAACAAACACACCAAAACAAACAAACAAACAAAAAACACAGCCAGCCCCAGCGGAACACTATGGGGCTGGGAAAAAACACTCAAAAAACCCACACACACACAGCCAGCCCCAGTGGAACACCATGGGGCTGGGGGGAAAAACACAACGCCCCCAAACACAGCCAGCCCCAGCAGAACGCGATGGGGCTGGGGGAAAAAAAACACAACCCCCACACACACAGCCAGCCTCAGCGGAACGCTATGGGGCTGGGAAAAAACACTCAAAAACAACCCCCACACACCCACACAGCCAGCCCCAGCGGAACGCCATGGGGCTGGGAAAAAAAACACACAAACACCCTCCACATACACACAGCCAGCCCGAACGCGACGGGGCTGGGAAAAAAACCACACCAAAACACAAAAAACATCACAGCACAGAAGGGAAGGCAGTAAAACTGGAAAAAATAAACCAAAACCAGTTTTGATTTCTTACCTGGTCGGCGTCTTGGGCTGTATAAGGAGGGGAGGTGGTAAAAATGCAAAAAATAAACCAAAATTAGTTTTGATCCCTTACCTGTTCGGTGTCTTTACCTGTATAAGAAGGGAAGGTGGTAAAAATGGAAAAAATAAACCAAAATTAGGTTTGATCTCTTACCTGGTCGGTGTCTTTACCTGTATAAGGAGGGAAGGTGGTAAAAATGGAAAAAATAAACCATAATTAGGTTTGATCTCCTACCTGGTCGGTGTCTTGGGCTGTATAAGGAGGCAAGGTTGTGAAAATGGAAAAAATAAACCAAAATTAGGTTTGATCTCTTACCTGGTCGGTGTCTTGGCCTGTATAAGGAGGCAAGGTTGTGAAAATGGAAAAAATAAACTAAAATTAGTTTTGATCTCTTACCTGGTCAGTGTCTTTACCTGTATAAGGACGGAAGGTGGTAAAAATGCAAAAAAATAAACCAAAATTAGTTTTCATCTCTTACCTTCTCAGTGTCTTTACCTGAATAAGGAGGGAAGGCAGTTAAAACAGAAAAAATGAACAAAAATTGGTTTTGATTCCTTACCTGGTCAATGTCTTCACCTGCATAAGGAGGGAAGGTGGTAAAAATGGAAAAAATAAACCAAAATTAGGTTTGATCTCCTACCTGGTCGGTGTCTTGGCCTGTATGAGAAGGGAAGGTAGTAAAAAATAAATAAATCTAAATTGAGTTTTGATCCCTTACCTGGTCAGTGCCTAACCATAAGATATGTTGTTTTACCTAGAAGATAGTTATGTGATATGTATTAACATTTATAAACCACTATCACTTTAAATTTTGAGCAAGTAATTAACACTATGAATATGGAAATAAACACAAGAGAAATCAACCCAGAAAGAGAACTATTAAGCTGAACAAGTCAATAGATCCTGGCATATTAACACATTAAATGGGTAAATATTTCAGACACAATAATCTTTGGAACCCTTCAGACTTGGAAACAATATGTAAAGAGGTCTGTTGTTCATTTCTGAACAATATAAACAAAAACTTTTTTTCTAATTATGGTTACTAAGGAAGGAGATTAACCGAATACAATCTAATGAATGCTAGGGATGAAATACACAAATTAATCATGCAGAGTGGGCAAATGTTTCAGAAATGAAACATTTCTGTTTCATTTCCAACAACTACACCCACGGCTCCATCAGGAAGGGGGCACCCAGAAAAGGATCCCCACAAATGCTACTCTTTCCCATCTGTGTGGGAAGTCTGTTATTGAAATCCAGCTTACATCTGGCTGCCCCCTAACAAACCCATTTATCTCCATTAAAAAACAACAGCAACCTCTCAAAAGTACTACATCAACTGCCCTGCCAGACCTCACCACCTTAAACCTACACTACCCAGGCAACGCCTTAATGTAGTTTCCAGAGCTATAGACAAAACAGGAAGCAATCCTGTCCATTGATACAGAGTACATCTCTACAAACTATGAACCTGAATGGCTGAGAAAGTCCACAGTTAAGCCCGGATGAAAGGTAAATGTAAGTAATTTTGAAAAGCCAAGGTCTCTCTAACTCACTCTGCTCCCAATGGCTGTTGAGGCAGGAAAGCAGCAAGTGGGCAAAGACCAGCTGTCAAGAACTTAGAGCACTGTTGCTCCAGCAATCATGTGACCTCAGAGGTCATGTGACACCTCTCATTATGTCCTCAGCGGTATGTCAATAGTTATTTAAATGTCTCTTACACTCTTAAGCCCAACCAGGCTGCTTGCAAGAGTGAAATAAAAGTCTTGTCCTGTGGATCATAAATACTTCTGCATGGGCTGCTGTTGGGCTGTTTTGTTTTTGTTTTTCTTATAAGCTCATAAATGATAAGTAGTATCTCCAAATGAGCATCCACTAACTATCTTAGTTAATGACGTGGAGCTATTTACCTACTCCTTTTTAGGTCAAGAGTCAAGAATGGAATATTAGAAGATGTTGGAGAACTAATTGCCATTCAAAGCACTATTTATGTCACAGAACCCTGGTCCAAATTCAGAAAATGTTAGCACTAAAATAAATCTTTCTTTCTTTTTCTCGTCCTGACATAGGGCACAATCCTAACTAGCCAGGCTGGCCTTAGGCTGGCTGAATCAGACTCTCACAATTAAGAGGGAGATGCCTGTTAAAGGTACAGTGTGCTATTTCCCCCAAATGCAAGTCCTTTCTGCAGCTGCCATGAAACCCATTGCAACACCAGTTTGCGCCGTAGAAGGCTAAGCCCCTCCTAGTGCATCTGGTGCAGTCAGAGTGCCCCCATGACATCTGCCTTTCTCTCATTTAAACGTCCACCCACCCCACTGTCTGAGAGAACCACAGGAGGCAGCCAAAGAAAACTTCTGTTTATTGATCTATAGGATGGCCTCACATTACTCCCTCTTCCCCCTGCCCTAGCTCATGATTAGTGGCAGGGTTAGTGACTAGAGCTGTGTAAAGTTATACTTCAGGCAAGAATTCTTAGGCTGTGCTTTCCAGGGATCCTATAGTCTGTTGTCCATCTGACACAACTCTACACAATTCTACACAACTCTACACAGTTCAAGGCCTGGCCCTTTCACTGTCCATCTTCCTGCTCTCCTTCCTGGTTGGGTAATGTTGAGTTTGCACTTGGGACTCTCCCTTCTGTTTTTACTCATGATTGGGCAGCTTGGGTCCCTTCTACAATGCTAAATTTGTGGCTTATGATTGGAGGGCCAGCTTGAATCCCTACCACTGTCAATCCACCTGCCCCATACCTCCTGGTTCATGATTGGGGGGGGGGCAATTTGAATCCCTCCCACCCTCGCCTCTTGGCTCATGATTGGTGGGGCCAGCTTGTATCCATCCCAGTGATATCTTGCCCACCCCCTACCTCCTGACTGATGATTAGGGCACCAGCCTGTATCCATGCCAGTGTCTTCCCAACCCCCTCAGCCTCATGAGTCATCCCATTCACACAGCTCATGATTGGCAAACCATGCATTCCTTCCCACCCTTCCCATCATTATCAATGAAAATAGGGTTTGTGTCCCTCCCTTTTCCCTGCAATATCCTTCCCTAGGAGCATGGCCCTGAGCTACCTTGTCTAATAAAGAAACTTGACTCAGAGTTGTTGTACATAGCATTTTATTGAGCAGGTATCTCTCCTCAGAAGCACCCTTGTATCTTAGACAATGAGTAGACAGACAGCAGAGAGACATGTGCAAAGTGCTTTTGTGTAGCTGTGCTACAGCTGATGCATAGCTGTCTGACCAGACCAACTGCAGGACTCGGGCAGTTCAGTGGCTGCAGTCACACATGGCTGGGTGCTTTTGGAGCTGCACCTGTAGCACAGCTGGCTGTTGATTACAAATCCGGATCAAGGTGAGTGTACCGGCGAAAACCATCCTTGAGCCTCGTCAGGAATTCATTTGGGGATTCCGTGGGTTTTTTAACAATCTCATATACTCTGTGAAGTTTTCACAGCCTGTGGCACTCCTAGTTTGAGGTCATGAATTACAGCATTTCTTGCTGCTTTCAGCAGGCGGGCCCCAGCAAGCTTATTAGGATTGGGATCAATAACTTGGGTTATGAGGGCTGCTGCTTCAGGCCAATCAACTGTTCCATTGCCATTGGCTATTTGTTGAACCCTATGAGTAGTATACCAGGCGTAGGTCTTAGCAAGAGCCTGACATTTCTCATCTTCGCTTAGGAGGCTGCTCAGAAGAGTGGTGAGTAGTAATGATCCGTTGGATCAAGTCCAGGTACTTCTGAAGGGCCTCTTGATATGGAGGAAGATCTTGTTTCCGGTTAAATAAATCAGCAGTGGGGAATGGGGTATGGGCCAGAACTAATTTATTTCCCATTGGAAGTTCCATTAAGGGGAGAACTTTCTCCACAGGTTTAGGTGTAAAGCGATCTGGGGGCACTCCCTGTGTGGTTTGTTTAGATCAAGGTGGCCCCGTGCCGGTCCGTGGACTTCCTTCAACTGGGCCGTGGACACGGATCTCCACCCCCCGCACGTACGGGGGGGGGGCATGTCGCGCTCACGGAGGGGTGTGTCACGCTCACGGGTGGGCGTGTCGCGCTCGCGAGTGGGCGTGTTGCGCTTTCGTGGCTCCCCATTGGCTGGCGGGTGGGCCGGCGGTGCCTGCTACTGGCCGCTTTGTTCTCTCAGACGGAACGTTCGTTCCCCCTTGTTGGCCGCGGCTCTTCGTCCCTGGCGGTGGCAGCAAACAAGCAGCAGCAGGAAAGGAAAAGGAAAGGAAGAGAGAGGAAGGGAACGAGTGACAGACCGTCAAGACCGACGGACAGACGGGCGCAAGCTCTCCGCGGCAGACTGTGAATAGAAACCGGGGGGGGAGGGGAGCGCACATGAGAAGGCTGTTCTCTCGGCATCACCCCCTCCCACGGCACGTCTGGGCAGGGAGCGGAGGAGCGCCAGGCGGGAGGAAGGAGAAGCGCGCGGCCAGGTTGCGAGCGGGGCCCCTCCTTCACCTCAGCCGCAGAGAGGACGAGGCGACAGCGGCGGCGGCAGCGGCACCGGTGCCCGGAGAGGTGGCCTGACGAGGCGCTCAAGGTAAGGGCTCCGTATCGCCCCCTCCTTCCCTCCCTCCCTTGCACATCGCCGGAGCGCTTCGGAGCGCCTCGCCAGGTGACCCGCAAAGAGCGGCGGGGTGGGGGTGGGGAGAGAGAGACCTAAAACCAGAAGCCCCGGTGGCGCCAAACCCCTGACCCGCGAGCTCCGCCGCTTTGGAGGGAAAAGAATGCCAGGCAGGGAGAGGGCTCCCCTTCTGGACACATCGACGCTTCGGGGGGGGGGGGGAGGCGGGACCCAGCCCCTACGAGGCGGGGAGGGTCAGCGGTGGAGTTGCTCCTGTGCCTTCCAGGACCAGGGAGACAACTCTGAAGCAGGGCGCTTCTGGGAGCCCCTGATGAGGAAGCCCCGCGCTTGCCAAGTAGGTGCTGCTACTGCTGCTCCCGCTCCTGGTTGGGCTGAAATTAGAAGTCAGGCAGATTTTGAGAGTGGGTGGGAGTGTCGCGCTTGCGGGTGGGCGTGTCGCGCTCGTGGGCATGCGCGTGTGACACACCCCTCCGCAAGCGCAACATGCCCACCTGCGAGCGTGACACGCCCCTCCA
The DNA here is from genome assembly GCA_037013535.1 of Intellagama lesueurii. NCBI lineage: Eukaryota > Metazoa > Chordata > Lepidosauria > Squamata > Agamidae > Intellagama > Intellagama lesueurii. The sequence continues at coordinate 73,650,095 of JBAJHW010000002.1, forward strand.
CAAGCGTGGCACGCCCACCCGTGAGCACAGGGGTGCCCCTGCCCCCCAAACGGTCCGCGCACGGAGTCCGCACCCCCCAAACGGTCCGCGGTCCCAAAAAGGTTGGGGACCGCTGCTAGAGAAAGTATCATCATAAATTAAATTCCTCCCCTCCAAAATGGAAACCGTGGCTCTGTCCCATAGAAGAATGATGGCAAATAGAAAGCACCCACCACCTCATCAAAGAAGCTGAATGAACTTACATGGTCCAAACAAAGAAATGAGAACACAAGTGCATCATGGTGGGTGAGGGTCCCTGAGAGATCCAGAATCTTGCAGGCAGTTTTAGATTTGACCCTTCCCTTCATTATTTTTGGAAATGGTGCTGGCAGTAGTCATGCAGCTAAATCACAGCCCGATAGGCAAATGTATATACTTACATATAGAGATGGGCACAAACTTTGGTTCAGAGGTTCGTGCCAGTTCCGTTCTCCCACTTCCCCAGCTGGATTCCCCCACTCCTTAGTCAGCATGAGCTCCTCTCCTTCTCCTCGTCAGCTTTTCAGCCAGTCCCCAGCAGGAGCATGGGCTTCCCTGCCCCATCTCCTTGGGGACTGGCTGAACAGCTGAAGAGGAGGAGGAGAGGAGCTCATGCTGGCTGGTGAGTGGGGCATTGGCTGGGGAGGCAGGGGAAGAGAATGTGCAGCACCTGTGGTGCTGTGCAGACGAACTGGCACAAACCTCCAAACTGAGGTTTGTGCCCATCTCTATACCTGGGATCCTCCCCAAATCTGTGGATCACAGATCTACAACAAACTTCCTTTTCAAGAGGTATATGTTTAACAACAGTGAATCTGTGTCCCACAAAATAAAATTGCCCTTTATTTTGCAAAGGGATATGCACTCAGTGAAGCGTATACCTTGTTATTGTTGTTACAAAACATTGTTATTATCAGTATTATTGATTTCATTGTACTGTGTTTCCCCGAAAATAAGACAGGGTCTTATATTAATTTTTGCTCCAAAAAATGCATTAGGGCTTATTTTCAGGGGATGTTTAATTTTTTTCATGTCCAACCATCTACATTTATTCAAATACAGTCATGTCATCTTCTTCTGGTTGCTGCACAATGCTCCACAATGGTGGAGGGCAGGGTTTCACTTAACTGGGGCTTATTTTTAGGGTAGGTCTTATTTTTGGGGAAACGGTATGAGAGTATAAAGAATGTGTGTGTGGGGGGGGTGCACACAGTGGAAAAGGTGCTACCACAAATGGCCTCCGGAAAGCCAGTTGTAATGAATGGGAAAGGGAATGCTCTGAGAAACTTCCTGACAAAGTTTGGCTTTGTTGCTTTTTTTCTGGAGTGAAAAAAAACCTCTTAAGAACATGAGAAATAACAGGTACAGCGTACGTCATCCATATGACCTGAAGTGGTCTGAAAACACCTGACATACATTATCACAGTGTGTGGTGTAACATCCTGCTGGTTTCCTCTGTGAGTGCTGGAAGGTGAATAGTACAGAGCTTTTTTAATCTTTGAGGCTGACTTCCCTCCCACTCACTTGAATGGATTGCACTACCTGGCTTTTGATTAGATTTTCTCAGAAAAACAAATGCTTCCTACACAGCATTGCATACAAGATTATTTAACTGTATTGGAAGAAAATGGAAGGAAATAATGGTTGAGGAGCAACAAAAAAGGAAGTCATTTTCCCACAGTAAAATTACAAATATTAAAAAACTCCCCCCCCCAAAAAAAACACTGCTGACCTGAACTTGGGAATAAAGATATTTTCATTTCTTAAAATCCTTGATTGACACCTAAAAAAGTTAAATTCAGTATTCAGACTCACCATAAAAATCCATAAGAGATTCTGAATGCAATATTTAATTTTCCATCAGACTAATGGATAAGAAAAAGGACACATACAGATGTGTAGGGGGAGACAACAGCAAGGAGAAATTCGAAGGAGTGCCGTAGAATGAAACAAATTACTGGCAACAGTCATACTTTATTTCTGTTTTAATACCATATTAAATCCACACTGTACACTTATTAAGATAATGACAGTTGTACAGAAACTTGAACTAGAATATGTCAAATGCAAATCTTCAGAGAAAAACCTTCTCTTTTATGAATCTTTTTCTTTCTTTCTTTCTTTCTTTCTTTCTTTCTTTCTTTCTTTCTTTCTTTCTTTCTTTCTTTCTTTCTTTCTTGTTAAATGTTTGTTTGTAGAGTATTAGATGACTATGCTTTAAAAGAACATTTGAGCTGTGAGTGCTTTGTACCAAGAAAAATACCACCCCAAAATAAAACACTCTTAAAATGCAAAGAGGGATAAAAGGCTATCATTTCTAGCCCTCAGAATGCTTCTGGGTCTCATAAACATAACAGGAGGGTGTATCTGAGATTTGTTTCTTTTTCACATGCCTGCCAGCCATCATGGAATTCTTCTCTTATTTAAGGGTGTGACCGCACATAAGGTTGTTCCAGATTGATGCAAACTTCTCTATCTCATGCCCTGGTACTTAAATTGATGTTGTTGTCCACACATAAATGTTTAATTATCCTGAAAAAATGTGTACCACCTGTCACTAGCTGATCTTCCCCTCTCTACCATTATTGCCATCCTCTTACCCACTCCTTTGCCAGTATTCAAGTTTTCTTTTAAAAAAAAGTTTAGCAAGTGAAACAGTGCTAAGTTGACAAGACATGTGAAGCAGTTGAATCAATTTAATGCTATAGCAATAAATTAGAAGAAAAATACTTTCAGAAATACATTTTGCAAATAGTGTTGTAGTTTTAGTCTTTACCACAGTGAGCAAAAGGCAGGCAAAAGAAGTAGGATTCACTCCACACCTTGCATCAGCAGTGATGTCATCTGGACATGTCCAGCAACTGTCTCATGATTATTATAGGTGATCACGCAAGCCAAAAGCAAGCCAAAATAATGTGGGCTGTTATGCTACAAAAAGCCCTGGTGGCTGAACAAAATACACTGTGTATTTACGACAAAAGACCAGCTCTATTTTTGATTAGTGCTGGTACTGTGTAGTCAACTGAATAAATATTGAAAGTAACACTGGGGAACTGAACACAAACAGAGAGAAAAGTACCCACCTTAGTCACTTCTTAAATTCCTGTGAACATTGCTACTGTTTCTTCCTGTTGGGAAGTGTCGACCCAACATTGTCAGTCTGTTGTCACTCTCCTTTGTGATCTCAAGGCCAGTCAATGTGCTGCAGCAATTAGACATGTGGAATGCAGGCTAGGGAGATTAGCTGCCAAGTTAACCAAGTAAACTTGAGCCATGCTCACACCCTCGCCCTTGCTTTCCTCACAGGGATACTGTGAGTATAAGAATGCTGTTAAGGGAGGACCGGGTCCTCTGTTCTTGAGCTCCTTGAAGCAAGAGAAGTATAAAAATGTAATACATGTCCCAACATATAGGTCCGAGCATGCACCCCTTTGTTCATCTGCTGTGGGTCTCTCTGTGAGTAGAAGAAGTGTGAATGCAAGAGTCAGATGGCAGCAGAGATGGCAGGGGTGATCAACCACAAACTGAGAGCAGAATGTTGTAAATAACAGAAAATAAAAAGGAGGGGGGAAGAGAAGAAAGAAGGAAAGGGGAATATGTAGGATACCATCATGGATTAGTCACATAGGTTGCTATAAGCTGACCATATTAAAAAAACAAAACTACTGGATAGCTCCGTGGTTTAGGTATCTGGCTGTGGAGCCAGAGGTTGGGAGTTTGATTCCCCACTGTGCCTCCTTGACAAGGCCCTGGGCAAGCTGCACAGTCTTAAACTGCCCCCGGAAGAAAGGAATGGTAGATGACTGCTGAGTACTCTATACCTAGAAAACCCTGGAAAGGGTCAGTGTAAGTCAGACTTGATGGCACACAATTATTATTATGTTGTATAACTCTGCCAGCTAATTAACTCAATGCTGAACATTCACAGTATTGCAGTTTTTAAAAATGCATTGAAAGGAGTGCTGTTGGTAACCATCTGTTATCTCATGGTTTCCATCTGAAGGCTGTAGAAAAGTTTGCTCAACAGCCAAATGCTAATTCCGTTGCTATGTACACAAGAACTGGACAAGAAACACACATAAATAAAGGTAACTCCTTCCAAGGGTTTCTTCCATTGCAAATATGACTTGGGTGACTTACTTAGTTGTTGAATGCCACTTTTGCGTCATTGTGCTTGGCAGTTGACTTGGCAACTTTAAAGCTGTGCCATGCAAAATGAATTGTTCAGATCTCCCCTTACGCTCTTTGGATGCTAAAATTTGTGCCTTTCTTCTCTGATCCATGCTTATTGGCCTCATGGAAGCTGAGGCTGTAAATCAGGTCACCTGTATTTTAACACAGTCTGACTGAATCAGAGAGGAAAGAGCTGCATCCTTAAGAACAAGGAAGAGGCCTGGGAAATATAAAAGAGGTCTCAGCTGGGGTAAACCACAGGGGATAAGATCCTTTTCATTTGAGGATTAAAAGCCATTTTATATCAAGAGGGGAAGTAAGGTCTTGGAGACTAAATCCTTAGATACTATCAGAACTGCATTGGGGAGGAAAGCTGGGCTTTTTTTTTCTTACCACAAGGCCATATGAATATATGCATATACCTTTAGATAGCTATTTTTCTTACTAGGGTGCTAATCTGGTCCTAAGAAGCTCAGTCTTGAATGCAGAGTCAGGTAGTGTAGTACTAATTAGCTGAATTCAGAAGTGTTGCTGCTGGCTATAGAGAAAGTTGATAACAAGTCATCTGAATAGCACAGTCTGATTGAAAAGGGGCATGGTTTCTTGTGAGTTGTTCTTTGTACAGGGTTTGGCTTGGCTAGAGGGAGCAACACTCAAATTCATTAGGTTTAAGAGAACCATAGGTGAACTGAAAACAAAGGTAACCATTGCCCTTTTATGCTTACTTCTTTCTCTAATACATAAAATCAGGAGAAATAAAATTACAGAAGACCCATATTGTTCCTAGGCTTTAAGAAAGTTTTGAATGGCTTCCTTAGAATGAGTGTTGTATCGTACTGGTACACTATGCTGCATAACTGAAGATAAATAAGATCACACTGTAAACGTTTATTGTTCTGTTTGGATTAAAAAACCAGTGAGTGGAGGGGAAATAATAGCCATTGTTTTGCCAGCACTCCAAAGAGTTAGTGCACTTGTTCTTGAATAAGCTCATGCCAGCAGCACAAACCAAGTGATACTTTTAAGAAATCAGACTTTGGCAGTGAGTGGTGGCGGCTAGATTAAGTCCTCATTGGGTTCTAGGGACAGGCAGTAATTTTGCACTTATACAGATGAAATTGCCCAACTTGCTCATCCAAGTTTTTTTTTAATTATATATTTTAAAAACCTGAAATACCATCCCTCCCATAAAAGTAGGAATAATGAATAAATGTTATTTGTTTTGCCCCCACATTGAATAATTTCAGAACTGACACTAAAATATATATTTAAAAAATAATGATATTAGATTTTGTGATTCAGAAGAGCAATGTGTTGTATGAGTAGATTAATTACCTTTAATATGTGTCTTCCATGGTATATAACATACTGAGGTAAAATATGATTCACCACATAAATGTGAAATTGGGTATGATATGGGAATAGCTAGGATAGCTGTATGGACATGAAAATGTCTGAGTAACATGAAAACATTCTCTCCTGTAGGTCCTCTGCATCGTGTCAGTCTTTCTCTTTCTGGGTGCCCTAGTAGCTCTTCTTTAGCATCTTGGAGGAGAGATGGAGTTGTTGTTGTTTAGTCGTTAAGTCGTGTCCGACTCTTCGTGACCCCATGGACCCAAGCATGCCAGGCCCTCCTGTCTTCCACTGCCTCCTGGAGTTTGGTCAAATTCATGTTGGCAGCTTCGATGAGTAGATGGAGTAGAATATAACAAATAAATAATCCAGTAAATTTGTTCTTTACAAAAATTTGAAGATTTCTGAGATTCTTTTCATATGTGCCTGTGTTTCAATTTGCAGATTAAACAAACTGGTTTCTGTTTGTGCAGGGAAGGACATTCAGCTCACTGGCTGCCACTGCTTGAGCGATGATTGGTTGGTTCCTTTAGGAAACCGTCACCCCAAGCGTTTCACCCTTGATCATTGCCATGATGAAGCTCAGAAAATTACTGACACGGGATTAAGGCAGTTCTTTCAGCATTGTGGAGGATCTCTTATGGTAATGTCATATCTTACAAGAACGTTCAGTTTGTTCTCGCAGGTGTGGTAAAACTAAAAATTCTAAAGGCTTAAAAAAAATTATTAGCCATTTATTTGTTGGAGAGTAAGCAACCAGAGTAAGCAGAAGAACAATGTTAACATCCAGCCATTTGAAACTAAGAATAGAAATCTGAGGTTGAAGGAAGATCAGCACAAGTCAGAGCAGGAAAAGAACAGTCCAGGAAACCTGAAGAGGCCCTCTTTCAGCTCTTCATGCATCTTCTTGAGTGCATGTAGGATGGTGGCAGTGAGGAAGGGGAAATCAGGCAGAGGTCATTCCTGTTTTGGTTAGTTCTCCCTTCCCTCATTACACAGGGATATCCTGACCCACAGAATGCCTTTATTCAATCCCTTCCCCCCAGCACACAAGGATGACTTGACTTCCCCACATCCCCATTGTTCCCACGAGTGCCTTGATCCACTAGAGAAGCTTTCCGAAGAGCTAAGATGGCTACAGGGAGCAATGGATGGGAAATTTTCTTCCATTATGTCCCTTATCTTTGAATCCCAGCTGATAGATTTTGCTTTATTTGTATTAACAGCATGAGTGAATGAAATATTTGATCCCTTCTGCTAACATAAATTGGAAAAAATGAAGAAGAATTTGAGTGTATTTCTGTGTTTACAGTCTTCATGAGAAGGCAGAAGCATTCTCTAAGCAGGCATTGAATGCAGAATACCTGTAAAATTTGCGGAAGCCTTAATATCTTCATCCATTAAAACAGACTATTTTGAAATTGGGGTATGTTTTTATGTATGCAAATGAAAAAGAGAATAATCTTTCTTTTGTAAATATTTGAATAGTTGATGTTCTACTCTTACAGGGGAGTATCTTGTTATCAACACTGAGCCGAACTATCTTATGACAAACTGAATCACTTTGAAATATCAGAAGTATTTAATAGACTTTTTGCAGTGTATTTGTACTTATTGCAAATCGACCTTTTCAGTTTTCATCAGTTTTCAACGAATGGTGTCATCTGCATATCTTAAATTATTGATGATTCTTCTTCCAATTTTCACTCCACCTTCATCTTTGTACTTTATGTGGATCTCTTTTTTGCTTGTGTGAGATGTTTTACACTGTCACTTTACAGCAGTTCATTTATGATTTAGTTAGTGAAAAACTGAAACAATGTATTAGTTGCTATATTTAATTTAATAAATTCCATTTTCTTTGATGAAAATCGCCATATTTTAAAAAATGAAAAAGTGCATAAAAAAGGACCACAAGAGGGAGCCCCTAATGCCAGAGAAAATAAAACATTATTTTCAGGTGAACTCAAGAAAATATGTACACACTGTATTCCTATATTAGAGTGAGCAGAGTTTTGTGTAATTCACCATACATTTTAAACTTGCACTGATTATCTTTCTTTAAAAGAGCTTCTTTTAAAAACGATTTCCCTTCAACCAACCTGCTTTTTTCGAGGACAATATTAGGAACATGATGCGGGGGCACTCATATGGGGAAGCAAGTTTGGACAATACATTGAACTGGTCTTTGGAAATATTGAGTGCAGAATGGTCTGAGAACAATAAAAGTGCCCCCCCTTCCCCATCTTTCTCTCCTGTGAAATGAACTGTTCATAACAAACGTATTAAATATTTTTTTGCAAAAACAATAAAAGGCTGGATGAGATATGAACATTTTGGTTAAATGTTAAAGGCAACATGGAAAGGAAGCCATACTAGTGTTCCATCTGCTCTGGCAAGCTCCCCATGGAGTGACCAGTAGCTCAGTCATGCAACCAGTGTGAGAATGGTTGGGGAGGCTGCCAAAATGGGGAAACATTTGTGCAGTTTCTCTTCCACTTTGATTCTAGCCTTTATTTATTTTTATTTTTTTGCACAGTAGCCCACCCTCCACAGACTGTACCAGTGCATAGTAATGAGTCATAACCAAGTCACTACAATGGATAAAAGGATAGGTTATATCATTTAATTTTATAAAAAGGGTTTTCTTCACAGGGGCACCGATAAACTAATCTGTTCTCATGAGTTCCAGAGTTAAATTAGTCATATATTTATGCTCTTTTATAGGATATATAAAGCTACCTTGTGTTGAATTAGATTGCTGATTTCTATCCAGCCTAATATTGACAGTTCTGACCTGCAGAGCTGGGAGAGGATTTTCCCATCACATAGTACCTGAGTCTTAAAACTAAGAGGTATCAGAGGTTGAATATGGAAACTTCTCAATGCAAACCATTACCACAGTTCTACTGCTATTCCTCCTAGATATATGAGTGATAAAACATAACTAAAGATGGTTTACAAATGTTAAAACTAAGGATGTGCACTGTCTTTGGACAAATGTGCAAAACCTGACCAAATTTGCTGTATGTGGAATTCTGTGACAGCTACAAGATGGAGCAAAAAGCTAAGGTAAAGCTACAGTTCCATAGAGCCTTTCTGTAGGGCTGAAACATCTTTATTGAAAGCTGCCCAGTGATTTGAACAGAGGAAATAGAAACTGAAAAGATGAAGCTGCTGGTGACAAAAATGAAGGCAAGCGGTGGCTGATCCCCACTAATAAAACCCACAGGCTCCCCTGGAAACTGCAACCAGTGAGGCTATATGGAGGACTCGGACTGAACTCACTACATCTCTACATCCCCTTGCAGCCACTCTGCCAGACATTTCACATGGATTTGCATTCTATAATGTCTTTCTTAATAATAAGGTGACTGGATAGGTCAGTGGTTTAGGTGTCTGGCTGCAGAGTCAGAGGTTGGGAGTTCAATTCCCCACTATGCCTTCTGTAAATTGATCCAACCTGTGTGGCTTTGGGCAAGCTGCACAGTCCCAGGATGCCCACCCACCCCCACCCCAGGAGAAGGGAATGGTAAAGCACTTCTGAGAATTCTGTACCTGGAAAACCCAGAAAAGGGTCGCCATAAGTCAGAATTGACTTGACACGGCAATTATGATTATTAATATTTTTCTTATCTAGTTAGTTTACAAAACAGTTTACTACTAGCATTGTGAATATGTGTGACTCTGGATAAATGTGTGACTTCTTATATGGACTTTGAGACAGCATGTGACATTTGCTAGTGCACAGTCAGAAGCTGTGGGAAGAGAGAGTCGGAGTCAGTCAGTGTCAGTTTGAGTGAGTGTTTGGATGGACTTCACAATCTTGTTTCTTCTTCAATTTCTGCTGATAAAACTGTTTGGTTATTGTTGGGTAAAGTGACTTTTCAATATTATCATAGTGAATTTCATAACAATACATTTTGGCTGAGCCTCCGAATGGATCGTTGGCTGAATCTGAAACGTAAAAGAACTGCTGCTGTTGATGAGGGTGCATCCTTTTCAAAGCAAAATGAAGCTTCTTCCAGTCATCTTAAAAAAGTGTCACTGTTATAGCAAGGAGTCTCCATTGATGAGACCCTTCATGAGAAACTTTAAATAAATATTTCATGCACTTTAGAGTTTTAAATCTTGACTAAAGTCTTAGTGGTCTGTGGCAACAAAAGATATTTAAAGGGGGTCCATGGTAAAGAAAAGGTTAAGAACTGCTGGGCTAGGTCACAATTAGTGTGCTAGGTTCTGTCTTCACCTTCCCTGTCTCCTCTGTTTTCCTTCCTTGTGGGTGTACAAATTCTACAGCCTGCTGGCTTTTGCACAATTACCAGCAAATTCCTCCTCTCTACCAGTCTCACTCCCAGCCCCATCAGGTGATAACCATTTTCATTTTCTTCAGTCAAGGGTATGGGGTTTCCCACTGAAATCTGAAAATGCACAAATAGCATCATGGAAACATCCAAGGATTAGTTTTGACTGTCAGCATAGGGGTTCAATGTAGGTTGGACACACATCTATGTCCTTTTCTTTGGGAGTGGACCGAGTCAGTGGGGTCATGCTCATCCATAGTTGAAACAATAACAAAAATACTTGGTCCTTGTCAGTGAGCACTGCAATTGCCTTTTCTTTCTTTTGCACTCAGGAACTCAGCATAAAAAGCTGTAGTGGTCCTGGATTTAGGGGGGACATCATTCTACTTCATGCAAGTACCTTTTGCCATAACCTGACAACTATAGATGTAAGCTGGACTGGAGCTACGGATGCAGGACTCACTGCCCTAGTAAAAGCATCTAAAAGGTATCAGAAACAAAGACCTCAATGACTACTTTGGATTGTTGTTGTTATATGCCATCAAGTCAGAACCGACTTGTAGCAACCCTAATAGTGCTTTCAAGATAAGTGAGAGATTTAAGGAATAGTTTTACCAGTTCCACTCCCCCAGTGAGTTTCCATGGCCATGTGGGGATTTGAACCCTGGTCTCCAGATTCCTAGTCCATTACTCTATCTGCTACACCACACTGGGTATTCCCCTTTGGATTGTATTTAGCATTATGTCACAGTTTTGCACAATTTGTACAAAGCAGCTGTTAAATAAAAGGAAGAGACTGTTCGGGGATTATATGAGAGATGAAAAACTTGAAAGAAGTCACAGTATGGAATGTTCTGATTTACGATTCTATTCTATTCTGTTCTGTTCTATTCACTGTCAATATGTATACTCCAGTGATATTTCTCTACCTGGAAACTCCCCCAAAAAGATCACTGTAAGTTAGAATTGACCTGATGGCACGATTATTATTATACAGCAGAGAAAGAGAGCTCTTTACATTTGATAAAGACTGATATCAAATTATGGGGGTTAGGCTAAAATTCTAGGCATGCTTACCTGGAATTAAATCCTAATGAAGATAGTGGGATTACTTTTGCATGAGCATGTGTATGATTGTGCTGCCAATCTCTTCTGCTGTCTGATAGATGTAATTGTCCAGTGTGTATATTCAAAAAGAATATATATACCACAATTGTTATACCAGTTGGTGGGCAGACTTCAACATCAAGGTCACGAACTGGAGCCTGGGTGAAAAATAAATTCACTGGGGGTGGGGGTGGTTGAGCTAGAGCTGGACATAAATAGCTCTGGGGCAAACTCAAGTACTTGTGGGTGTACATGAGGTGTACATTGGAATAGTCTGCATATGGAAGCAGAAATCTGTAATTGCCTTCCTACAGATCAGGATTTCTAATGCAAAACTACAATAGTAGTGTAGTGAAATGCACAGAAATGCTAGTAAAATGTCTCAGTGAAAGGTCAGAGACAGACAATCAGTACTCACATTTAATAGAGGTAGCACATGAAGGCTGAGAGATAAGTGACTAACAGAAGGTAAACCACAGCAAAGGATTTGTGTTACTTGTAATATTAACTTGCTTTGGGGAATTAGAACTCTTTCCTTATCTACCCTGAATTGCCCAGAAATCTGCTGGGAAATCCTGATTCATCTCTTGCCCTGACCCCACCCCAGATTATACCACCCGTCCCACATTAGAAGGGTTTTCTTGCCCAGAAATGGAATTTATGCAGAGAATGAACAACAAAAGAAATAGACTTAAATTAACTAGGCCTATATAACTTGCCTAACGTGTATAAAGAAATTAAGATAATTGTCCTGTGTTTTTAGCTTACAGTGTCTTTCCGCTAATGGATGCCCGTTTACTGATGATTCAGTGGTAACCTTGGTTGAAAAGCATGGGAAGAGGTAATTCATATTCCAGCACAAACTGCAAACCCTAATGCAATCATTTAGTGCTTGTTGCATTATCGTATCACTGTATTTATTGATTTTTGCTTTGTATTTTGGTGCAGCAACAGCTCACATGACATTATCCCAAAAAAGAGAGTTTAATTTCTACTAGAATTGCCCATGTATACTTGGCAATGGTACCGTCTGATCTGGAAATCAAAGCCATTAAATGCAAAGATGTGACTCTTTGAGTGATCACTTAGTGGTGCAAGAAGAATGTTCTTTCTCTCTCTTTTCTTATTCTCTGGTCTCAGTACTTCAAATATCCCTGGTCTGAACCCTGACATTGCAACCAAGCTCCAGTTCTAATTAATTTATAGCCATTTCTCTTTCTTGCTGCCTGTGGATAGTTGAGATTCTGTGTAAGTAACCAGTAAGCAGAGTTAAGAGACTATTTAAAGACTGAGAAACTGTGGCATAGGACAGTGTTACATGCAATGGAGCTGTGCTTTGCAGCCTGGGGAGCTGTTGTAGCAAACTGAGTTGCGCTTTGTAAGCCCATGTAGTGCAGTGGTTAAATAGGTGGACTGGAACTTAGATCTAGTTTCTAGTCCCTTGTGCACAATGAAACTCACTGGATGATCTTTGCCTTGTCTCTCTCTTAGCTGAATTGGTAGGATTGTTGTGAAGATAAAGTGGAGAGGAAAAGAGTAATGCTTGCTACCTTAAGGTCATCAGGGAAAGGTGGGACATAAATGTAAATAATAAATAAATGCAAAAAGAATTGCATATCTGTAAGCTATTTCACTGGGCATACTCATGCATAGAATTGAAATGTGACATGCATGGGATTGAGCTGTGCTCTGTATGCTTGGTAGGAAAACCTTCAAATGGGTAAGAGCTGCATCTGGTGCTTCATGCTTTGTTGCCGTCCTACCATCTGGAATATGGTCCTCAAGACTCTTCTCAAATTGGAATTTCATCCCTCAGTTAAGAAAAGTTCACCAGTCCCACTGTGTAGATATCATACATCATAAATATTAATAGCGTTTTCTCTCTCTGTGAATTTGTCTGATCTGTTTTCAAAGCTAACTCAGGTATTGACCCATTATCACATCTCAAAGCACTGCATTCTTTGTAAGCCTGTGTTCTTCTACATGGGGAATGTCCCTATGTTTTTTCTGCATGGGAAATGCTCCTCTCTTCCACCCACCCTGAAGATTAAGTATATGATGCACCCTTGCAAATCAGCTCAAGAACTGATTTTATTTAAATCAGTAAAGAAAAATAAATAACCATTCACAAATTACAAATTTAAGAAAAAACCATTATAACACAAAGCAAAAGCAACTTAAGTTATACAATTACATAAACAGTGCACCCCTCCACCAGGGCTATTGGAGATATATCAATTATTTATTTAGGAAGGCTCACTCCCCTTCCAAAGCTGCATTGAATCTTGTGAATGTACAAAACCCTTCCCTTTTATTAATACATAATCAACAAAGGATTCTCAAATATCATTAAAGTTATTCTTACTTATCAACCCACCCCCTTTGTCACCTTAATATGACAAGTCAACTCATCATTAATAGCTATGTTCCAGATATCTGTATATCATTCACTTAATTGAAATTCATATTTTACTTTTCAGTTCTTTGCTATCATTGATCTTACAGCTGTTATTGCAATTGTTATTAATTCTTTATCAGTCCATCCCCATTGTTCTCTATCAGACATTGACAATAATGCCATACTAGGGTTTATTCCCACATAAAACGTCAGTATTTCAATAATTTCTTTGAAAATCCATTTCCAAAAATGCATTATATTGTCACATTCCCATCACATATAAAAATAGTACCTACTTCCCCACCACATCTCGAACATACATTAGAATATTTATCCATATTTTTCAGATCTTAGACCCCATACTACTTAATTTTTTTATTTTATTCTTACCAATATAATGTGCATTTTAATATTCTCTTATCACATGAATTTTTCCACTATTCATTACTTATATGCCTTCCTAAATCTTTTTCCCATTACACATTCATATTGATCCTCCATTTCTAATAATATCTTATAAATTTTACTTATTATTCCCCTCATCCACATTTCAGCTTGTTCTTCCTTTTGTATTACTATCACTTCAAATTTCATATAATCTCTACATTTACCATTTTTCTTTATATACTTTTAGTCCATTGTTCTAATTGGGTTAAACTAAGCTAAATTGTTCCCCTTCTAATACTAGCTTTATCTTTTCCTGATTATTCATCTTTTTGCTCAAAAACATGTTTGTTCTTCAACATTTGCTGGAAACCTCTTTAATTCTGTAACTGGATGCAATGGCAAAATTGGTGGCATTAATATTTTCCTATATTTATGCCAAGTATGTACTATATACATCAGGAAAGAGTTTCCTATCATTTTTAGAATACTCATATTATCTTTTTTTTAAATTTAACAAAGATCTCTCGACTTGTTGAAACTTTAATTTTACCCATATTAAATTATAGTATCTGGTATGTACCTCATTAGACTTGCTACATAATGTATTTTATATCTGGAATACCTAATCCTCCTGTTTTTTGTGATTGATATAATCTTTTTAAAATTAATCCTCACAAACTATATTAATCATATTTTGTCATTCTTTCAGTTTCTATGATTTTAATTGGTAACATCATAAAATAAAAATTAATCTTAGGTAAAATTTTCATTTCAAATACTGCTATTCTACTTTAAAGCAACCTTTAAAGAAGAATATTTAATTAGAATGTTAGCTAGTCTGTGAGATTCCAGGCTCATGCATGGATTGTGAAAGAACAGTAGGGTTTTGCATACTGGAAGCCTTATTTCATGTTAATAATGTTGTCATCAATAAAACACTTGGATTTAATTTACTGCATTTTTAACTTGGATGTTAATTGGTTGTTTGAGAATGCAGCCTGCAGTTTACTTATTAGCACAGAGAGCATGAATAATGCTGAGTATTCTACACTGGATAATACCAGCTCTCTTTTTTCTAAGAAGAAAATGTATTCTGCCACAATCACATCATATATTGTACATGTGCTAAAATAAAGGAGAAACTGACTGTCTCTAGCATTACCCCATCCCTGGATACTAATGAGAATCTATGGCTGTGCATCTCAAGATGATTTTGTTTTTAAAGTGAAGAAAATTAAAGTAAACTATGGGTTGTTCTAAGATCATGGCCACTGGTCCCATCACCTCCTGGCAGATAGAAGGGGAAGACATGGAGGCAGATTTTACTTTCTTGGGCTCCATGATCACTGCAGATGGTGACAGCAGCCACGAAATTAAAAGACACCTGCTTCTGGGGAGGAAAGCGATGACAAACCTAGACAGCATCTTAAAAAGCAGAGACATCACCTTGCCGACAAAGGTCCGCATAGTCAAAGCTATGGTTTTTCCAGTAGTGATGTATGGAAGTGAGAGCTGGACCATAAAGAAGGCTGACCGCCGAAGAATTGATGCTTTTGAATTGTGGTGCTGGAGGAGACTCTTGAGAGTCCCCTGGACTGCAAGGAGATCAAACCTATCCATTTTGCAGGAAATCAACCCTGAGTGCTCACTGGAAGGACAGATCCTGAAGCTGAGGCTCCAATACTCTGGCCATCTCATGAGAAGAGAAGACTCCCTGGAAAAGACCCTGATGTTGGGAAAGTGTGAAGGCAAGAGGAGAAGGGGACGACAGAGGACGAGATGGTTGGACAGTGTCATCAAAGCTACCAACATGAATTTGACCAAACTCCAGGAGGCGGTGGAAGACAGGGGGGCCTGGCGTGCTCTGGTCCATGGGGTCACGAAGAGTCGGACACAACATAACAACTAAACAACAACAACAATGGGTTGTTCTGAAAGAAATGGATGTGCCTCACCACTTGATTGTCCTGATGCATAACTTGTATTGTGGACAAGAAGCTACCATTAGGACAGAATATGGAGAGACAGAATGGTTTCCTACAGACAAAGGTGTCAGACAAGGGTGCATTTACCTTTACCTGTTCAATCCGTATGCAGAACATATCATATGGAAAGCTGGACTAGATTCAGATGAAGGAGGAGTGAAAATTGGTGGAAGAAATATCAATAATTTAAGATATGCACTTGACCTTATCTGACTGGCAGAAAGCAGCAATGACTTGAAATGACCTATTGGGAAAGTGAAAGAAAGTGCCAAATCAGGACTGTAACTGAATGTTAAGAAGACAAAAATCAATAGTGTTGACAATGAAGAAATTGGAACAGTTTATGATTTTGTATACCTTGGTTCAATCATCAATCCCAATGGATGCTGCAGCCAAAAATCAGAAAAAGACTGAGACTTGGAAGGGCAGTAATGAAGGATATAGAAGATATCATCAATGTAAGGATGTGTCACTGGGGACCAAAACCAAGATCATCCACATTCATTTATTTCCGATCACCATGTATGGGTGTGAAAGCTGGACAGTGAAGAAAGCTGACAGGAAAAAAATTGATTTGTTTGAAATGTGGTGTTGGAAGAAAGCTTTGTGGATACCCTGGATTGTGCTACTTTGGGCACATCATGAGAAGGCAGGATTCTCTGGAAAAGACAATAATGCTAGAAAAAGTTGCAGGCAGCAGGAAAAGAGGAAGACCAAATACAAGATGGACTGACTCCCTAAAGGAAGCCACAGGCTTGAGTTTAAAGGGCTGAACAGGGCAGTTGAGAACAGGACATTTTCATTCATAGGGTCACCCTGAGTTGGAGGTGACTTGATGGCACATAACTACAACAATGAAATAAACTAAAATGTGTGTGCAACTTGCAATGCCCTCTTTGGACATTAGGCAAGTTGGAGGCACGTCTGGGAGAGTTATTTATCCACAGGACCTCTAGCCAACTCTATGAGCTACTTCCATTTGCAAAGTTGAGACTTTTCAAGTAGCTGGGGGGGGGGGGGTCCTGCTTCTCATAAGGTGTAGTGAAATTAATGAGCAGAGGGAAGGCTCACTGGCATGGAGGGACTGAAAGCTCAGCAAGAAAGAAAAGGCCTGGAGAGGGTCAGGTCCATCCTCGTTTTCTTTTTCCTTTCCTCTCTCACCCTCTCCAGGCAGGCATGTTTGTTAGAAAGGCAGCTAATAGCTCAGGGGTTTAAGGCATCTGGCCGCGGAGCCGTAGATTGGGATTTTGACTCCCTCCTGTGCCTCCTTGACAGGGTCTGGACTCAATGATCCACAGGGTCCCTTCCAGCTCTGCAGTTCTAAGATGATGATGATGATGTCCATGATATAAAAATATATACTTACCATATGGACTTATTGTACTTATGTTATATTCAAAGGATTATGTTTAGTTGAGGCTTGTTAGCAGTACAGCATAAACTGATAATCTTGAAATTGCATAGGACGTTTACCTTGAAGGACAGTTAAATAATTAGGTAAATTCTAACTTAACAGAACTAGAAGCTGTAAGGTTTCCCGTTTTGTTTGAGATCAGTAACCCATCAGTCTTAGTATCCTGTCTGGGCAATTCACATGTAGGACATGATAATCATCTCCTATTTGGCAACTAGAAATATTCTGCATTTGAAAATGGAGGTTTCATGCCTGACAGCCATTATCGGAGCTGGCCATGTGTAATAAACTTCCCTATAAAAATAATTTTTGCTAGTTTCCATCAGAACCTGTTGCCCTTGTTGCCTGTAAGCTGATGTTTTAAATCAGCACGAACATCCAAACCCAATAGTATTTACTTTTACATTTGACTTGAATTACTCCTTGAAAATACATATTAGATTCCATGCCAAATTATCAGAACTGAATGCACAGGATCTGGGATTGTCACTGAAATGAAGAGGTCAGAATGTTTAGAAAGGATGCACTCTGATGTTTTAGGATAAACTTGACTCCATAGTGTTTCCTGTTAGCTTTCTTGTGTGTTTGCTTAGAGATTGCTAGTTAAATACCATATCTCTCAGTCTGATTATAGCACATTCAAAGAGCAGATGGCTGTCCAGGGCAAGAAAATATTTAGTTACTGATATTTACTAATATTTTAAAGCTGATTTTAACCCTGTAATACACCAGGTTTGCATCCCTCCATCAGTAAATACCAACAAGCAGGTTTTTATCTTTGGAGCAGCAGTAGATTTTTGAGCTTGCTCAATTTTGGCACCTTGGTTCCTGGTCGGTCAGTTGCCCTGCCCTAGTTATTGCTCTGTCAAACGAAGTTCCTGATCATAGGATGGCTTCTCCTCACATCAGATGAACTAAAAGTAGACTCGTTCTTCAGACATTCTTGCTGAATAGGGAAATAGTAAGGATTGAGAACACAGGGATATTGGAGCAGGGCTTGCATGCGTGGACAAATCCCATTTGCACATTTATCTGAAACAGGAGAAGTGTAAATGAGTGTGGGATGTGAATACAGAGCCACATTGTGGTAGGAATCTGAGAACCACCTGTCTTTTTATGAATCAAGCTGGCATACAACAGCAGAGATACAAGCTCAGAGGGCCAGCTGACAGTGTAACACAAAGTACTCAGCTTCAGAGAACATCCAGAAGAGAGGACAACTCTTAAATGTCTCTCTCCTCTTCTCTGTGATGGACTTATCCAACTTCTTATCAACACACCTCCCTCGGTCTATGCTACTCAGATGATTGTCTCTCTCTTCCGCTCCTAATAACCTCACTGTCCATTTCTATAACTCCTGCTTTAAATCAAAGATGAATAGAAAAGAGCAGAGTGTAATATAGTAGACTAAAATATAAACAATGATTTTTGAAATGGCTTATCAGAAAGGATAGCATGCAAAGAATATTAAAGCAATATGTGTTGAAAAATGCAACAACAATACTGCCAATAGTAGGGCTGTGGAACGAATTTAGCCAAATCCCAAACCAATTGGGCTGATTTGAAGAGGCTTGAATAACGTTCAGAATAGATTGGATTGGTCTGAACTGAGTCCAAGCAGATTTGGATAGACTATAATTAGTTTGGATGAATCCACCAATTCAGATAGAAAGATAGACAATTTATGTTTCAAAATGTTGCAAAACAGCACCATCAATCACCATGTGATGGGGAAGAGATTGGACTTTGATGGATCTAGCTTGCAGTCTTGGGCACAAATCTGGGCATTTTCTAATCACAAAGCTTGCAGGGAGGGATTGAGTGATGCCCCTCAATTTATATATTCGGTTCTCTCATTCAGCTCTTCAATGGCTTTTCTTGCTTCAGTAGCAGATCACTGGAAAAGCTACAGTAGCCTAATAGTCTTTTGGCCTTTCTAGTCCATGTGGTTATTTGACTAGCAGTCTGTTTGTTGTAGATGGATCTTAATGTTTTAAATAGTGGCACTAAGCAGTTTACCAGATCTCAGGCCTCTGCCTCCTAATGCCAGCTGAGCAAGAATCTCACCTCTCTCAGATCGCAATTGTTAAAATTACTCTGTTGGAGCTTTGTGGTAGTTTTTGTCTGCGGCTTGTGTTTCCCTTTCCTTTATCTGATCAGCATCCAGTTTTTAATTTTCCAGCCTTTAGTCCTTCATTCCTAATTCTTTCCCAATCCAGTCCCATTCTCTTTACAGTATATATTGTAGCTTATTTAACTGATGCTCTGGATGGGTCTCAAGGATACTCTGGTATTGCTTTTATGAGGCACTGGCATTTCATTTATCCCCATAATCTCTCCAATATATTTTGGCCTCTGTTTTTTCAGGTTATGTTTACTTTGACTTCAGTCTATGTTGGCTAATGTTTGTTCTGTCTTTCAGAATAAGTCTTAATATTATCATAATGTGGAATAGCAGCATATGTATTGAGACACATTTTATGGATAGCATAGAAACTCTTGGACCTATCTGTTTGGAATTAACAGAAGTAATTCTCTCTTGGGAGCTACTGTGTCTCAAAATTTCATGCATATCCACAAAAGACCATAAACATTACAGCCATTTAAAATTCCCAATGAAAACAAACAGGAGATGTGAACATTCAGATTTCTGAAATTCCGTTAGAATTCTGATCTGAATTAGATGGAATCTGGTCTGAATCTGCACTGGGTCCTAAACCAAATCAGGGTACCCTGGTACATCTTTGACTAATAGTGATAAGGTGTTAAAGTAATAGAGTGCTGGTTATTAAAATGTACATTTCCAGAAGTAGAAATGATCATAATCTGATGCTCAGTATACTTGCAGCCTACAACAATTAGCATGAGATCCTTTCTTTGCTTTGTCCATTCTCTTGTGAAGGAAAGTAGCCCACAGTCTTTTCTCGCACACAGGTGAAAACTTTCAGTCCCCACTTTGAAAACTTTCAGAGTGCTGCCTTCCCTTTTGTGCATACCTGAAGTAGAGACAGCTTAAGAGATTTCTCATCAGAGGACAGTCAGCAGTTCCAAGGTAGTGAAAGATCTGTCGTAGCAATAATTAGTTATCACAGCATTCAAAGTTTTTATAGGTGTTTCTAGTCTGCTCTGTACTGTACAGAGTAATGTTCCATGTCACATATCCCTGGCTGGTCAGCTTTATAGGGGAGCTGCCCAATTGAGAGCACAGTCATTGACTATTATTATTATTTTCCTCCATCTCTTCCTTATTTCTCATTAGTTAGTTATGTGCTGTCAAGTCAGAACTGAACTTACAGCAATCCTATAAGTTTCAGTGTGAGTGAGATATTTAAGTAGTAGTTTTACCAGTTCCACTCCCCCAGTGAGTTTCCATGGCCATGTGGGGATTTGAACCTGCTCTTTAGAGTCCTAATCTGTCACTTTACTCACTATACCACACTAGGTACTACTTCTCATTAGGATCCTTGTAATGGCATGCTTTCTCAGAAGTAGGAATCAAGGATGACTGCTGTGCCTCTGGTTCTATGTCTTTGCTGGGACATGCCGCTGCCTTTTTTTCTGAAACCCTGGCAGTGATCTTGTGTCAGAGTCCAGGTTGTGCACAGTTGCCTTCAGCAGCAGGGGCGAGGGCACCAGGACCCAGCCAACAGCACAGAGGGCCAAGCCCAAACTCATACATGGACCAACTAGCCAGGATAGGAGTACAGGAGCAGAAACTGGAGCACCAGGACTAAAACTGGACCACAGGAGTGGGAGCACTGAGCCAGAGCAGGGAGCAGGAATGCAGGGTCAGGAACACAGAGTTCAGAGCAGGAGCACAAGCACCAGAGTTCAGGAGCACAGCCAAAGACCTATGTTACCGAGGCAGCTTCTGGGAGGGAGAGTCATTCCTCAAGTAGGTCTTCCCTTGGGACTCCCAGGTGGACCTCATGAGAGCCCTGGCAGCTGCTGCCCCAGCAAAGCTTGATCCTGCAAACACTGGGCTCTTCCTGGGACCAAGCTGGCCCCAATCTTGCAGCTGCCAAGGCGGTGGTGCAGGGGAAGCCCTGCTGCCACCCAGATGCTGACATCTTGTTTGACCTGGACAGTGGGATGGGACATGCTCAAGTTCTTTGGTCCTTCCAATGGATGCTACATTCTTGTTGAATATGGATATGACTCTTGCTGGTAATCTCCGGGGGGCTGTCAGTATGCACTGTTATCCCCTGACCCCTTGCCACCACTAAGGCCAGTAACAAGATGTTTGTCCACTTCCAAATACCTTATTTCTGTTCCAGAGGAAATGTTATACAGGTAGCATATTTTAAGTGGTCATGTGACAAGTTCAGTAACACAGCAGGAATTGAACCTAGATCATACAATGAAATCTGGAAAGTAAGGTATGCCAGGATTAGACTGTATTATATGGCTTCATATATAGAACTTAGTCTTCCAGGGTAGTAGAAAGGAAATCCTCCTTACAGACTGCACAATATCTGTCCATGTCTGCACGATGATTTCCCTCTGAGATAGCATCTTGGAATCCAGTATGAGATCGAATGTAAGCGAGGGTCTTTAGGAGGATTAAAATGTATGTCACCAACATAGTCTGAAAAAGCAATCTGATAAGTTAATGACATAGACATTAAATGATCATGGTCAGCTTTGGAAATAGGTAAGTAACAACACAGAAGATCCCAACCTGTGAGTTGTTTGGCACGATGGTGTCCCTTGACTACAAGGTCTGTAATCGCATTTAGAGTAGAGTAAACATTTCAGGGAGGAGTGTTAGGTAAATAAAGCCATTCTGCTATATGCTTTGACAGATTTCGGGCTGCACAACAACCCAGTAGGCAGTTGGGGAGTGTTCAAGATAACCAGCTGCAAGGGACCAAAAGAAGGAATGCGTACCATGGTACGTCGCAAGGCTGCATAAATTTGATGTATGGCATGTTTCATAGCCTTGGTGATGGGTATGGAGTCAGCAGGAGACTGATGTCCCTGGAGTGCATTAAACAAAGGTTGCAATTCATGCGTAGAAAGGCACAAAAATGGACGAGCCCAATTTAAGTGCCCGAGGAACTGTTGCAACTGCACTAATGTAAATTGAGATGGAGTTTTTAGTTCTGGTAAGAACAGGGAAAATGTAGCTTGCAACAGTTTGTGTCCTAGATAAAGAAATGGAGGTGTGGTTTGTATCTTTTCTGGAGCTATGTCAAGGTCTTTTTTCTCTAAGCAGTTAGCTAGAGAATCAGAGACAGCTAGAGGGAATTGATAGTCAACCTCTTTGGCTGTGATTAAATAATGACCGGCACTTTTAACAGTAGCAGGTCAAATTTCTTGAACTGGGGTAGTATTCACTGAGTTCCCCTTACTTGAATTTTCATGAACACGGTGTCCCTGGTCATTACGAACCACAGGACAAACAGACATAAGTGGGAGGACATCGGCAAGGTCCTCTGAATTGCCTTTAGCCATAACATCAGATAACATTTGATGTACTGCTGAGCGAGGAGGGGGAGGAGGGGGGGAGAAGAAGGAGGAGGGGGAGGAGGGGAGAAGGAGGAGGAGGGGGGAGGGGAGAGAGGAGAAGGGACTGTAGCAACAGCGGCAGAAGCTGCATAGGAGGGGAGATTGTTTCTATTTTCATGGAGATCAGGTGGCCTGGAGGGTGGCAAAATCTGAGGGCCTGTTGGAAGATGAGCTAATGACTGAGTTAACAAAGGATTTGCGATCTTTGAAATCGCATCCCGGCAAAGATACCATGTGTGGAGAATTTTTACTGAAGCCACAGGGTCCTTGTGAAGTTTATTTTCAATTTTATCCCAATCTGAAAGCTTAAAGCTCCCTCCTTCTGGATACCATGGACAAAAAGTACTTATTTCCCTCAATAAATCCTCTACTAGATCAGAAACGTCATGATGACCCTCTCTGTGAAGCAGATAAATGAAATCCTTTTTATGTCTTTTTTGAAGTGGTGAAAGGGGGTTTCCCATATCTCTTTTTTAACTAAATACTCACCGGGATCCTGAAAAAAGATGTAAAGACACGTCTGAAACCCATGCCGGGCGAGGTGAGCTGTGTTGATTGCTTCAGGCAATGTTGATTTCCCTTTCAAAAGTCTGTTTGAAGCCTCTGTTTGATGGCTTTGTTTGATGGTCCCACGTTGGGCGCCAGATGTAGGTGATCACGGAACAAAAGGAAGGCAATTAGCCTTAGAGAAAGTGCGAAGAAGTTGACAAGCAGATGTCCGAGCCAGCGGAGCCTCAAGGCAATGCCCTGAGAACTCTTTTTATTAACTTAGCATGATTACATAGAATGTTGTGAGAATTCAGATAGGATACTAGTTACCTAATCACCACTAGGATTGGCCGGAGAAACCCTTTGATCTAATGCCCTGACTCTAAGCAGAAAGGCAGAATGAGAGGTCACCCCGCCCGCTGGGAGCTGCTGCCCTCTGCCAGGAGTGTGTGCACATCACTGAAACAGATAACAGCTAACAGCCTTGGGCAGGATTTTCCCACACATTTCAAATATGTGGAGTGATCTCATATGTGTATCTACTTGGGCATCATAAGACTTCTAATACTTATTGCAGGCATATTGATTTGCACTAGCTCTAGGTACTTACCGTACAGGACACTTTAGGACCGAAGAGGCTCTTTTAAGTCTTCATGTTCAGTGCAATTTATCTGAGACTGCATAGGACTGTATGGGACCTGCTTTTTGTACTTTCCTGTCTAAAATGTATTGATTTACTCTAACTTAATGGTCCATCAATATTTTTACCATACTGGATTTTTGCCTACCTTTGGATAATTTATACTGAAAGGAGTCTGCGTTTTTCTTCTCAATGAGTAGCCTTTCTCTCTTATGTTTCAGTGACAAACAAACCAGGGTGATTTATCTTTTATATTTAAAGAGGAGGGAGGGGGAAAGGGAGAGAGGGAACATTGCTGGTTGTGCAGTCTTGATTGACTTGAATCCCCTCAGAACTCCCTCTTTGCTTAAAGTCCCTTGCCATCTGCTGTCGTCCTAACGATTATCTCTCACCCCATATATTATGTGCATTTTGCATTTTAAAAGTAGCATACATTGAACACAATTATGTACTAAATACAAGTGCATGTTTAACATGCTATGTTTCCTTTTACCCTTATTTAGCAATTTAAGCCATTATGCTGCTGTTGGCCTATGATACTCTTGTGGTGTCCTTTGCTATTCGTGTGCTGTTGTATTCTATCACTTTCAGATGCCTGCTTGTCAGGCACTCAGAATAAAGTTTTCTTCTATATTGCTTCTAAACTGTGAAACCTACTGTGCTTGGGGTTCTAATTATTTCTCACTAGTGCTGTGCCAAAAATTTCTACAGTGAGGATTTTGGCCATAGTGGTTACATTATGAACATAAATCAATAGCTGGATTGGGGTTTCTGAAATCACATTAAAGTCAAGTGCTAGTCACATGGTAGGGTGTGTGGGCATCATCTTGGGACAACCTTTAATCCATTTTTAAGCCGCGTTGTAATTGAGGCCATCTCCTGCACCCACCTGCCCACCTTTGACAAAGCCCACCACCTTCTAGGCTTGCAAGGGAGAGATATCACTATATCACTACATCAGACAGAGGCTCCCTCATGCTGGCTGCTGATGGAAACAGACAGGCAGAGATGGGATGATGGTGAGGGTTGAAACACAGTCGTGAGGAGGCAGGTGGAACAAAGATCAGCCAGGAAATTCAGCTGTCACTCAGCTGCTCAATCAGTCAAAGCCACGGGGGAGAGAGAAAAGGGGAATGAATTGAACCCTCTCCACACGATCCTTTCAGCCTTCCTAGTACAAATATTCAACACTGATAAGGCTTCTTATAAGGAAGGCTTTTTATTCCCCCTCATGCTGGCTGCCATCTCTCTCTGTGTGTCTATCTGTCTCTCTCTCTCTCACTCACTCACACATGCACGCACGCACGCACAGGGTGGAGAAGGACACAATTTACACCAATACAGGTGTTCACATGCTAAAATGATTCAAAAAGAAATTGATTTGACATATGAGTTAAAATAAACAATCCTCGGAAGAGTATTTTACCTCATTTCCAATCAAAATAACACGATTCACTATCAAAACAATCCATGCTTACTTGTTAGTCATGTAGTCACCTTTTTTTAAAAAAAAAGATAAAATGCAAAACCCGATTCAAGTACGGTTCTTTTTCCTGGTGTTCTTTTTCCTTTTTCCTCTTAGTCAAGTTTATAGAAAAGAAATGCCCTTTAAATTTTCAAAAAAAAAGGAAATCCAGATAATTTCTCATGGGTGGATTTCATATAGAAACAAAAATGTATAACATATGGAAGGCCTGGGGAAGATGCTGAACAGTAGAGAATGAAAAGTGCAGAGACAACATTTTTCAAAAGACATACTTTTCTCAACAAATGTTTTGAGATTTTCCTTTCCATACTTCTCTAGAAATAAAGAACCACTTTGCTGAATTTCCCATTGTTTTTCCACTACTTTTTTTTTGGGGGGGGGGCACTTCTACTGTATTTCTACCACCATTAGAATCATCACAATGTACTGGAATGGCATGAGACATAGGGCATTGTGGGGGAAACAAAAGGGTAGCCCGATTACAATAACACAACTGCCACTGTTGCCACTTGCAGTGGGAGTGCAAAACACAAAAATACTTTGGGCAGGGGAAATGAGTCAAACTGTACCGTGACCACTGCTAATGGTGGTCAGAGTTCCCGTCTCTGAGAAACGGTTAGAAATGTTCCCTTCCCTTGGAGAAACACAATGAACCCCCCCCACCTCATTCCTCTTCCCACAGATAGGGTGTAAGATTTCAGAAAGCCAGTTGTGAACACCTGTAGTTCCCACTCTTATGTCTTTGAGGAAGAGAGTAATGATGTATGCTTTCAATCTGACCTTTTAAATTCTTCTGGTGAGCATTAATTATTGTGATGGTTTTAATGACATTCTTCTTTAGCTGGTTCTTAGTGAAGTCATCTAGCTTTCCTTGAGCACTACATTTTAGAGGAAAGGCAAGATGGAAGTTAAATGAATAAATCATTGTCATTCATGATGCCATAGAAATATAGAGCTGAAAAGAACCCCAAGGGTCTTTTTCTCCAATCTATTTCCAGTGCCAGTGCAAGAGGAGGTACAGGATTCTCTTTGGAGCAAACTGTCTAGTTTTTTTTTCTTTGGCAAAAGCTGGCAATACTATAGCGCCTTGCAAATTCTTTAATTGGCAGTTGTTGTTTTTCTTAATGTGCCCTCCTTCATCCTGGGAAGGAAACTTCAATTTGCCACCAGACGGGCTGCAGAATAGGATACAGATTAGCTGCTTTCAAGACAATGGAGATGCATATGTGAACAATGTTCATTGAACAATTGTTTTGTTTTAATACTGGGAGGCTGAAACGTATCTTTCTCTTGCCCAATGTCTTTTCAGTTTATCCCATGCTGTTTGCCATTGTCTTTCCATGGAAGTCTACAGAACTTTGTGTATAATGGTCCTCAGCAAGTCAATGAATTTTAGTGATTATCTTTCTTTATATACAGTTGTTTAGCATTTGCGTTAGTCCAGTTTCCCTAGCAGTTGAAGATTATTGGTGGGGGGCATAACATCATATTCATGAGACATTCATTGAGATTTATTCTGTAGAAACATGCATATGACTGATAGGTGTTAATCACTGTTCTCTTGAAACCATCTACATTACTGTATTTTTCCATTTATAACAGACCCCCATTTATAAGACGCCCCCCCCAATTTTCTAACCCCAAAATGAAGAAAACTTAGCTTTGAGGATTCAGCCTCTGGGCTCAGAACATCGGATGTTTTGAGTCTCTGTTGAATCTGAACCAACAGACTCCACCTCCAAGGAGATGTGTTCCAATTGGTTTCTTCAGGATCACCTGACATCAGTTCCATAAGGCTCGTGATTGGAGGAAGCTAAGTCTCCTGACTGTAGGAAGCTAAGCTGACTGAAGGCTGTTTACAGAGGCAAGGTATGTGCCGTTTTGTTCTCAGCTATCTTAGCTTACTTCTATGTAAAAGACAC
Source organism: Intellagama lesueurii (assembly GCA_037013535.1). Classification (NCBI taxonomy): domain Eukaryota; kingdom Metazoa; phylum Chordata; class Lepidosauria; order Squamata; family Agamidae; genus Intellagama; species Intellagama lesueurii. The sequence goes on from JBAJHW010000002.1 coordinate 73,677,282, forward strand.
CACTCAATTTTTAATGTGATGATTTTAGGAAAAAGTAGTGTCTTATACACGGAAAAATACGGTAGTTTCTTAGGCCAGTATCTTCTTTGGATTAACAACCTTAGTGGTTTGAGTTTTAAGGCACTTGTGTAAAGAATTATCCAGGACCTCCTTTGTGCAAGTGTTAAATTAAGTATTCTGAAATGGATCTCTGCTTGTGTAATGGTGTGAATGGAAGATCCTACATTACTGCCCAAGTAGAGTCTTGGGAGCATTGGAATTGACCAAAAGATGTTTCCTGCCTAATATATGAGATGTCTTTCTCTGTCAAAAATTATTTTTAATTGACTGTATTCTGATGTCTTGTAGCAAAATGTACAACCCATATGTGCATGGATGGCTGAGGATAATGAACACAGGTTGACATTTGTGACTGCCTTTAAGAATGGACAGAAGGAAAGTACCTAGATCAGCAAGCACTCTATGTTTAGCACATTTACTCATTTGCTGATACACAACGGGACAGAGGGGACTGTTGTATTTTAAAATCTCATTTCCAGAGTTTATACCATAAATATGCATGTCTTCCTCCTTGTAAGAATTCTCTGCTAGAAAGTGATTAACTGTGAAGTGCTCCTTCATTTTACAAATGAACAGTCAGAGGTTGTTCACAGTCACTTGGTCAAACAAAACCCATAACACTTCTGTTCATGTTTTGACCAGGATTTTGAAGGGTGTGGCTCTCAGCTTTAATATTATGACATGTTGCTGGGCTGTCATTTCCTGCAGTTGGTCCTATAGTTCAATGAAATAAGTTAGCTTTTTATGCTAGTTAACTTTCTGACCAGGGTGGTGCCCTGGCATAAGGCATTTTTGGGCACCTGCTGAGGCATAAACCCCAGCAGACAAGGAGTCCCTTGCCAATCCTTGGAGCCAGCTCATAGTGCTCTTCCTCTTCCTTGCCTATTCTTCTGACTTAGAAGTCAGCTCTTCCACAGGTTCCATGGATTTGATGGGTTTACTGTAGTGGTGATTTACTTTTCGACTTCACGAAATGTTTACTAATGCTTAAGAGATCAGGAGCTAGTCTTGGGAATGGAAGCTCCTGCATTTGGTTTCGTCTCTTTCCCATGTCAGCTTTGGCTATGATGTGCAGCATAATTCTCTGTGTGTTTGCTTACAGTTGAGTCTCAGTGGCAGCCAGTGGCTCTTGCTCTGTCTTATCTCCATTGGGGCTCAGTGCAATATACACGTTTCTCTTCCCCTCCTTTAGCCTTACAACAAACTTGAGAAATAAGTCAAGCTGGGAGAGTGTGATTGGTCCTGGGTTAGCTAACCAGGAATCATGGATCTGTTGTTCTGTATCAGTGGTACTGGTTTCCAGATTAGACCCTCTGTTTTGGCAGAAAGTGGGCTATTAGTCAATCATTAAATTAAATTAATTAAGCTGTATTGTGAAATAGTACCCTATGTTGCATGATAGCTTCAATTGCACTGACAAACTACAAACAAGCAGATCTTCTCCAGGGTAGCAGTGATGCTGAAACTAAGCAATCTATAGGATGTCACACCATATAACATATATAAAATGCCTGTTAAGGGCCCTTAACAGATATACTGGCAACAGTAATTCCCAATACTTTGTACCTTGAATGAACATGAAAACCCCATTGCAGAACATTTTATGTAAAAAGATTACAGTTTTTAAAATAAGATAAAATACAATATATTTAAATATGTGAAATATCTTGTAATTTGATCTTACTGTTAAAAATTGGGCTATCTCAGAACACTTCTATATTAATTAATGATCAATGTATTTATATTGTTTAGTCTGTGGTTTTGTTACATCAGTAATATTTTATCTAGTACTTTCAGATGCTGTTTTGTGTCAAATCAAGAATGCATGCAGTTATACCCTTTTGTTGTCTGATTTTTTGAAAAAAGTTCTGGATAGCTCTTTGCGGTTGTCGCTTTAGTTCAACCATTAATTGTTAATATTACAATTCATAGAGTTAACACTTAAGTCTGTTATTAAGTTAATGGCATTAACCTTTTTGGTGGTGGTTTCCCTCTCCAGCCTTAAGAAACTGGAAATATTTGGCTGCCATGCCATTACTGCCAAATGTCTCACATCTGTGGCTGTGAAGTGTCCACATTTAAAGGTTCTGAACATTGGTGGGATTCACAAGGTTACTGAAGACTGTTTGGCAGAAATAGTAACCTCTATGAGAAGCCTCACTAGTCTCAACTGTACGGGCCTCAGTGTGGTAAGAATCGATGGTCTCTCTTATCTTTAGCTTTTATCTTTAGTTTTTTTCCAGGGCATTCTCTCATAAATGTTGTATTACCCATCCATCTATTGTTTATGCCAATTGATTTGCTAGTCTTATGTGTTTTATTTACCTTATTTACTTTATTACATTTTTTGTTTATTGTTATATTGTTTTATGATTCAACTGTTAACTGCCCAGATTAGTGCTTTGCACTAATCAGGTGGTATAAAAGTCATACAAAAGGCCTTGGTTCTGATTAGCTGCATGGAAGTCTTTCTACCAGTAATGATTATTCTAGTCCAATGATACTAGGAATTCCATTACTGGTAGAGGCTTGCCTGTACAATTTAGTGGAGGGAGCTGCTCCACATGGGTCTTTACATACTTTTTGATGTTGGATCTAGTCATTTTCATTCATTCATTCACTAAATTCACACATCACTGCACACGTCCAAACAAATCTTGAAATGGCTTGCAAAAAGAAAAATGTCCCCCCATTCCAAATCAATATAACCAACTAATACAAATATGAAAACATAAAAACATCACTCAGAAGCACAAATCAAGCATTCATCCACAGTGCCATATCACTATATTCTTCTCCCAAGCCAGAATGGTACTACAATGGCTGAAATCCTGTTGTACAACACTGCCTGCACAACAGGAATGAAATCAGCAGCTGTGGCAGATTGCTGCTGATTAAAACTTCCTTTTGCAGTTTCAGGGTGTGCATGTCCTGCACCCAATATGACAAGGTAATGTCCCAAAACTGTAAATTGAAGCCTTTAATCAGCAGCAATCTGCCACTGCTGATTTCATTCCCATTGTGCAGGCAGAGTCCACTCAGCAGGATTTTGACTAATATCTGATATAGAATAGTAATGTCTGCCTTACATATATTTAGTGTTAATAAATATATATATTAGTGTTTTGATCCAATAGAGCTTTTGTCCTTCCTATGTTGAGAAGGCAACATGGAGTTTCTTTGTCTAAATGGCTTTGCCAGGCATTTTTGAAGGACAGCCATTCAAATTGTCATATTTCCTGTTTTTCCATTCCCCTGGGCTACAGGTAAGAGACTCCGTCATTCATTTTATTGTGAAGAAACTTCCTGAACTGGAATGTCTGGTTCTCAGTTCTTGCTCTCAAGTAACTGATATTGCTGTGATGGAAATTAGCACTTATTTACCTACAATCAGGTATGTCTGAGGAAGTTCTATTGCAAATAGACTTGTTCTTGGGTCTTTCTAAAGTGTTGGTATTATTTTCAGGGGATATAACATCAGTTGACTCCAGGTGGGCCAATGAGCTGATTAATGCTTGTTTATGAGAGGGAGAATCCGGGTCTGCTCAAAAATTGGTTTCTTAAGAATCAGGATTAAAAAACAAAACAAAACAAAAAAACAGGTTTTACAGGTTCCTGGGCAAGGTCCTTGGTTGGATGGTTACTGTGCGAATCCAAGCACTTGTTTAGCTTAGGTGGCCAGGAGTACAATGTCTGATTATTGCTCTCTGCTTCCTCAGTAATTATCACAGTACTTTGCTATGGAGATTGCCATTGCTTTGATATAATGGGTTGTCATACCTGTGGTCTTACATGTCCCTCTCCTGTTGAATATTCAGCTCACTGGAAACTCATTGGCTTTCTTTGCTTTGTTTTGTTTGGAGGCAGACTGGCCCAGAAGCAAATGAATGGAGAACTCTAATCAATATTAACCATGATTAAGTCTGATGCCATAAGAGATGCAAGAGAAATGTTTGTAGGAAGGAATGGAGCATGTGATCCTGTGCCCCACTTCCAGTATCCAAAGTCTGTCTAAGGCTGCATTCACACCAGGGAAATGTTCCCCACTTCACATACTGCCTTTGATTTATTGGGTTCATGATAATGAGTACTAAGTGTGAAACCAGTCAGATTCTTTTAATGTTTCATAGATTTATTTTACATACTGTTCTGATGCAACTGCCATTCAATAGTTTTAATTGGACTGAAGATACACCATCATTATTATTTCCCATTTTATCTGTTAATCCAGCAATCAGTGGTCTAACATACCATGTAGCAGTGATAAAGCTGGAAGGTTTTTCTACCCTTGGTGTAATTCTGCATTTTTAGCGACATGTTTTGTAGCAGAGAGTTTTATTATGGCTCTAGGATTTTACCTTGTGATATAAAATCAATTTATTGTAGGTGAATACGGTAAGTGAGATAGTCAAAGGCAAAATTCAGAGTTATGCTTCATGAAATAACTAATGAAGCAGAGTTCTTGTGCTTCATTTAATGTTTACAGCTAACAAAAAAGTGAAAGTTCATTTCCTATTATGAAAGCAATTTCCAACATTACAAGTGATGATACAGAATATGGAATATTTTATATATTATATACAGTATATTATATGGAATATGGAAGCACATATTAGGTGCATCTTCTCTTCTTTGATCTTCAGGTAGAAAAAAAAAATCACCTCGTATATTGTGAGTTCTATGAGTTCCATGCAGATTTGCAAAGGAGATGTTCAGGCTTATTCTTCTGCCATTACAGGAATGTGTGTTAACAGAAAGCTTCAGTTATTTATGATTCTTCTATAACCTTTTTCTCATGGTATAGTAAACCACCATCACTGCCTTGAATCCATGTTAGGATATATATATCCTAAATGCTTATTTCCTAGTTCACCATACTATACACTTGGATCATAAACATTTCCTATGTACTAAAAAAATCCACCAAATGTATTTCAAACATTTTTGCCAAGCTGTTCAGCCAGTTGATTGCTACATCCAGATGCTGTGGTTTGATTCCTAAAGGCACCTTGATATTAATGGCTGTGAAGAAGTAACTGATGTTGGAGTTCAAGCTTTGGTGGGCAGGTGCTCTAAGCTTTCGTACATTGATTTGAGTTCCACAGCAACAAGCAAAAGAGGGTAAGATGCTTGAGCATGTTTTGCATTCATTGTTTTTGAAAAAACATGTAACAGAAAAAAAGTGTAGTTTTTGAAGCAGTAGCTATGTTAGTATGTCCAAGCATATCAGACAAAAAGTTCACATTAAAATATAGCACTTAGTCTTTAAGGTGCCACAATGTTTTGTCCTTTTTAAAAAATAAAATAAAAAATTAAGTGTGTACTTGAAGATGTTATTTTTTAAAATGAACTATATTATCACTGCAAATAATAACATTAGGTCTGTTGATTTATCAAATGTAACATCTGACCATTTAACTTTTATTTCTGTGAATCACGTCCTTAAAGGCTTCCTAGAAAACTGGGTCCTTGGAGTATCTGAGTAGACCTAATTCATTTCTTAAATAGAAAGTAAAGGTGGTGCGTGTGGAAATATTTACAAATTACGCTTTCCTTTTGCTGCAATATGAATAAATGATGATGCTACATGTTTATATATCTATAGCACTAGGGAACAGAGGAGTGATTTTTTGAAGTAGAGTTGTGAGCTTCTTCTGTATCAATTAAAATAAGAAGTGAGCCTCTCCCAATCATCGTTCTGTTTCCAACTCAAACAAGTGTATATATATTTTTATAGTGTGGGTGGGAAAGCCTCTGTTGCTTCTCTTTCTTAAAGAGGAAAGGTTTATTTCCTTGAAGGAATAATAGACCCTGAAGCACAGCCCCAGGATGTCCCCAGAAGAAGAGAATGGTAGAATACACTTCTGAGTACTCTCTACCCAGAAAACCCTGAAAAGGGTCACCATAGTTGACAATTGACTTGATGGCAAACATTTATTAAGGATGGCTGGATAGCTCAGTTGTTTAGGTATCTGGCTGTGGAGCGAGAGGTTGAGAGTTTGATTCCCCACTGTGCCTTCTGTAAGTAGAGCCAGCCCGTGTGTCCTTGGGCAATTACACAATCCCACAATGCCCCCAGAAGAAGGGAAATGGTAAACCACTTCTGAGTACCCTCTACCTAGGAAACCCTGAAAAAGGTTGCCATGAGTCAGAATTGACCTGATGGTACACCATTAGTTTATTTAGTTAGTAAAGAGGAGATGAAATCATTATGAATAATTTCCCACTATGTCAGTATAGTAAAGATGAGACAAGCTGTTGCAACTCAAAATATGTTTGATGAAAGTCTGGTAAAATGAGACATAGAGCCTCTAGTACAGAAGTAGCTAATGGCTTGTGAATATGAAAGAGAGAGGGAGTTGAGAAATAATAATCTGCTTCCACTCTTCCAAGCACTAAGAATTTGTAAGGTTGTATCTAGAGATGGGGACGACTCACCATTTTGGTGAGTCGTCCCGCTTCGTGAGTCGTCAAAAGTTGACGACTCATGAAGCACGAAGTTGCCTCCATGAAGCGACGAATAATGAAGTTATTCGTCGATTCGTAGGGGGTTATTAAAAAAAACACCATCCCGGCCCACCCCGCTGCCACCGCCCCACCGCCGCCTCCACCCCCCCACCCCCTTCCTATTAAAAAAACAAAAAAACCATTCTGCCTACTGGCTGCTGATCAGCGGCCGATCGGCAGCCACCCCCCAGACACCCACCACCACAGCCTACCCCCTTCCTCTCCCTACCTTAGCCCCCACCTTTGCCCTTTGCAAAGATGGCAGCTGCAGCTTCCCTACCCTAAATGAAGCCGCACCTGCCATCTTTGCAAAGGGCAGCCAGTCTCCCTTTTTACATGTCGTGGCTGGGAGGCCAGATGAAGACCTTGGCAGCGGCAATTAAGGTAAGGGGGTGTCGGTGGGGGCGGGGTGGGGGCTAAAGAAGGGGCTTGGGGGTAGGTTGTGGTGGTGGGTGGCTGTGTGTGTGGGGTGTCTGCCTATCGGCCGCCGATCAGTTGAATGGGTAGGCAGAATGGGTTTTGGTTTTTTTTGTAATACGAAGGATGAATAAAAACGGGTAAATATTCGTCCCTTCGTATTTGTGGGGGTCTCTGGAACCCACTAATATGAAGGGATGAATATTTAACGAATCGGCTATTTTCGTTGAAAAAGCCAATCCGTTTTTATATTCATGCCCATCTTTAGTTGTATCACTTACTGGAGTTGTGTTTCCTTTGGAAAGAGACATTATATTTTATTTATTTACAATAAGTGTAGACACTCCAGTAGATCAACAAATCTCTTGTCCCATATTAGATCTCAAGAGACCAAGATTACTTAATGTAGTAAGTCTCAATTAAAATAGGCTCATTGAATCAGTGGAATGTACAGAATAATTGACTCACCAAATCCCAACTGATTTATTGACCCTAGTCTTCTTGCAACTTACTATGCTAAGCAACAGGATTTCAGCCAGAGAGTGCCTACAGCCCAAAATGCTGTCAGTTTATAAAGTTCAAAGTGTTCAATATTAGTTTATCTCTATTAGGTTTTGTCTTTTCTTTTTTATTGCCTTTTTTCATGTGCAGATGCTTTTACCTCTTTTGTGAGAGGGCGTAGGGTAGGGAAATGTATGCTTTCACCACATTCAGAAGATTTAAAGAAGGTCATTTAATATTCATTGACATGGGGTGTTACTACATGTTTGGTAAAAACTGAAGGGAATTTGCAGCAATTCCTGTCACTGCACATGATGCAAACCCTTGTGCTGTTTAAAAATTGTATCAGTGGGCCCTTCTAAAAAAAACTGCACAAGGGTTTCCACCACCAGCTGGACCCTGCTGGGAGTCTTGCCCCCTAACTCCTGCTGGGGCAAGAGAGTACTTGCCTGCTTGACATGCGGCAAAAATGAAGCTGCTGTAGATGCCCCCAGGCAAGTACACTGTCACTGCCCAGCCAGTGCTGAAGTACTTCCTGCCTACCTTGGCACTGGCTGGCTGGTGAAGGTTGACATACGGTTTTCTACTACAAACAGTAGTAGAAAACCGTATTATAATCACAAGTACTTGCCAGAGGATTATTCAATTACTCTGACAGATGATAACATCTCTCTTGCTCTCAAGAAGTGTCCCAGAGTTGCTGTTTCCTAGATCTCTCCTCCACTCTATCATGACAAATTATTCAGAAAGCCTTGCTAATAATGTGGTACAAAATAAGTAGAAAAGGAACTTGGATCTGCCACAGAGTGACTGAGATCTCTAGTTTACCTTACAAAAATTATAAAAGTTACTATTCCATGGGCCCAAATGAATGCTGTATTGTTCTTGGTTTTATTGAGATTTGCTGGTGAGTGAGGTGATTCTGAGGTGATTAAAAAGCCAAGCTATGGTTTTGTCCATGGATCCTCCACCCCCGTTAGACAAACTCTGGAGTTCCATGATCTCTCTTTCATATTGCTTACCCAATGTAATTGACATGGAATTTTATACGGCTATTGAAATGCATTAGGAATATTTCAATTTTTGAAATATCTACATTGAAAAAGAAGGTAGTTCCCCCCCCCCCCCCACTGTAATCAGCCATTATATGTCAACGGTAACAAAGTTCTAGCTGCCAGTTAGTGTAATGACTGAGCTCCTTTTAATCACTTGTGGATTTTTTCAAAAGATGAGGATCTGCTAATTGGGATACAGAATGGATAGAGGCAGAAGAGCTTTTTCCCCCAGTACATTTTCAATTTCCCATCCAGAGTTGAAGAGCATTAAAACTGTGTTTCCTGGGTAGCTATGGTAACATCTCTGTAATTGTGAGCTTTTATGTTCCTTAAATACAAGTGCCATTGGATTATCTGGGCTTCATCTGACAGCCTTGGTCCATTTACTTCTTGGCTTCATTATTTTCAGTTGCTTCTCATTCCACTATTTTTTCTTTTATGAAGTAAGTGGATTTAAATGGCACTGTACTGGAACATGCCCTCCTTGCAGTTGTTTAGAAAATACTTGGAACTCCAGAAAAATATCATGACCCATGACTTCAACAGTAACTAAGAAACAGCCTCAGACATTGAGGTATCAGTGGTGCCATCAGAGGAGACCACAAGCCCAAGCACAACTGGAGAACTAAAGATACTTGAAGACCTCCATGAATCCAAACCAGCATTGTCAACCTCTGAGCAACCACTGGTACTGCAATGGCACAACCATTTTCAAGACCTCCACAGTTCCTGGAGCAGGTGCACCAAGGCCAACAGCAGGCCCAGCGCAAACTCATGGAGAGAAGGAAGAGGGTTAGGTGTCAAGCCAAAAGCCTGCTGCTTTATGACTTCCTGCTTTGACAGAAGAGGTGGAGCCTGAGGGTGGAAGTCTGGCACAAGAGGAATAAAATGCTGCAGCTGAGGTTCAGAACTTCTCAGAGCATATTTCTCACTCCAGGCAGTAAATAAGTAACTCCTCTCCATATTTTGTTGTTTGCCCTACCATCTAATACCCTAGAACAGAGGTCCGCGGCCCGGTGCCGGTCCGTGGCCTGGGCCGGACCGGGCCGTTGAGACAGACCTCCCGCCCCCCCCCGCACGCACTCACCCCCGCACCGCCCGTTTGCACCTGCACGCGTGCTCCAGCAGGCCGTGCGAGTGCCACCATTTGTGCATGTGCATGGGCATGTGCGCGCCCATGCAAGAGAGCGTGCGTGCTTGTTTGCACATGCGCGTGAGCGCGGAGGGTGCCCCGCCTTCCCCAGCCGGTCCGCGGACCGAAAAAGGTTGGGGAACACTGCCTTAGAAGACAGAAACAAAAAATGACCTTGATAAGATGGAACACTGGGCCGAAAGCAACAGAATGAAATTCAACAGGGATAAGTGCAAAGTACTGCACCTCAGAAAAAGAAACCAATTGCACAGTTACAAGATGGGGGATACCTGGCTCAGCAAAACTATGACCGAGAAGGACCTTGGAATTGTCGTAGATCACAAGCTAAATATGAGCCAACAGTGTGATGTGGCTACAAAGAAGGCAAATGCTATTTTAGGCTGCATTAATAGAAGTATAGTTTCCAAATCCCATGAGGTGCTAGTTCCCCTCTATTCAGCACTGGGTAGGCCTCACCTTGAGTATTGTGTCCAGTTCTGGACACCACACTTCAAGAAGGATGCTAACAAATTGGAACAAGTTTGGAGGAGGGTGACAAGGATGATCATAATGGGAACCAAGCCTTATGAGGAAAGGCTGAAAGAATTGGGCATGTTTATCCTTGAGCAAAGAAGACTGAGGGGTGATATGATAGCACTTTTCAAATATTTGAAAGGCTGTCATACAGAGGAGGGGCAGGATCTGTTCTCAATCATCCCAGAGTGCAGGACATGCAACAATGGGCTAAAGTTAAAGGAAGCCAGATTGTGGTTGAATATCAGGAAAAACTTCCTAACTGTTAGAGCAGTACAACAGTGGAACCAGTTACCTCAGGAGTTGGTGAGTGCTCCAACACTGGAGGCATTCAAGAAAAACTTAGATAATCACCTGGCAGTTACCGTGTTTCCCCGAAAATTTTTTCATGTACAACAATCTACATTTATTCAAATACAGTCATGTCATCATCTTCTGGTTGCTGCACAGTGCTGCACAACGGTGGAGGGCGGGGTTTCACTTAACTGGGACTTATTTTGGGGGTAGGGCTTATATTACGAGCATCCTGAAAAATCATAAGGTAAAGGTTCCCCTTGACATTTTTAGTCCAGTCGTGTCCGACTCTAGGGGGCGGTGCTCATCTCATTTTCAAGCCGTAGAGCCAGCGTTTGTCTGAAGACAGTTTCCGTTGTCACGTGGCCAGTGCGACTTTCACGGAACGCCATTTTACCTTCCCACCGAGGTGGTACCTATTTATCTACTCGCATTTACATGCTTTCGAACTGCTAGGTTGGCGAGGAGCTGGGACAAAGTGACGGGAGCTCACTCTGTCGGGTGGATTCGATCTTACAACTGCTGGTCTTCTGACCCTGCAGCACAGAGGCTTCTGCGGTTTAACCCGCAGCGCCACCACGTCCCTCCCTGAAAAATCATACTACGGCTTATTTTCAGGTTAGGTCTTATTTATTCTCCATTTCTTTGGATGGTTATGTAACAGGCAAAATACACCTGGACTCCCTCTGAGCCTCCTGGCTTTCCCCCATCTTGTTCTGCCCCTCTCAAGCTTACAGAGCAGAGGTGTGTACCATGTGGCCTGTGGTCTGGCACTCCCATATGTGCCAGACTTTTTAAAAATTGTAAAATAATTTTTTTTGGCTCAAAAAGTCTCCCTGTGTTCTCTAGGGGGAATGGGGTATATGTTTGCCATGTTTTGAGGGCTTCCCAGACCCCTCCTCCCAGCACACACACAAAAATTAAATTAAAAAAAATGTATACAAGAGGGCTTTTCCAGTTTTTTAAAAAGATTGTTTTTAATAAGAAAAAACTGTTGCTGGCATAATTAGATGTGCATGTGGCACTCCAAGGTCCCAAGATGGGTGTGTGTGACATCTGGGCATCTAACGGTTAAAATCTTATTGTCTATATATGTATATAATCCACCTATTGTCAAGTTATCCTATTCACTCCTACAGTCAGAATGAAGGACATTATGATGTTGAGAAGATGGTTCATTGTGTGTGTCCTAGTAATAACTAACTGCTTCATTCATTGTGGTTTAGTCTCATTGTTTTTGTTGGTCATGCATGCTTGACAGGCACAGGCGTTGAATATGCAAAAGAACAACTCAGAGTGCAGTTCAACTATAAGCCACACAAGACTGAATGTTTCCTAGTCTTATGAGTGTCATTTGCGCCCTTGATAGTTTCCCCTTTAAAATAACAGGCAAGATCTAAACCCATGAACCTTTGTTGCTGGTGGTAGCTTGGAAGAGTTACTTCCTAACTTACTGGAGGTTGGCAGGGACAACAGACATGGAAGTGGCTGGAGCACAGAAGAGGAAAAGCTCTATCTTGTGAATTTGTTGGCATTCCTTAGTCTGTTAATCCACCTCATCAGCTACTATGTGAAATGTTGGGAAGGAAAGAGAATATTTAAATGTGCTCTGATGTCCAAAATAGTCCAGGACACCACAGCTCTTCCTCCACCCTAGTTCCTCCTTTGCCCTAGATCCTCCTGCCTAATCTCCATTGCCCTATAAGCCCATGACAACACTCCTCTGGAAGCAGCTTTGCCCAGGGGCAGGTCCCACTCAGACCTAGAGCTATCACCTGGAGAGGGTGTGTGCCTAGCTTAAGCAAATGGTAGGCTTCTTGGGCAGAGACATTACTCATGGCAGACCTATCCATGTAAGCTTTTAACTTGAACCCTACATACGAAGTGACAAGAGAGAAACAACCTAAATACCAGCGGTAGATGCTAGTCAGGACTGGTAGGACAGGGTGGCCAATGCAAGAGAAGCCAAAGTCAACAGTAAGGGGGACTAGTTAATTCCCTTCTGCCTCTCTTGCGATGACACTGCAATACAGCTGCTTAACTTTCAGCACTTAACTGAATTCAAGTTAGTCTTACATTCACACAAGAAGGCTTCAACTGGGGAAGGAGTGTGTCCTCTCTCACCTTTTGTAAACATGAGGTGGGGAGGTCGTGCCCTACTCGCCTGAACAGCCTAGCATCTACTGCTCAGTGTTGCTGGAGCATGAAACCATAAGAGGGGAAAAAATGAGATGTAGCCCATGTCACATCAATGCTTTTTGTTTCTGATCCACCGTATCACCTATTATGCAATCTACCTATCTAAAATATGGCTTAGTCCTATTGTACTCCAAGCATGAAATATCTGTTTCATCTGTGCTTCTCCTTGCCACTTTACCTATCAGAAAAAGAAAAGGTAACTTTTGATAACTTAAACATGCTGTGTTTATGCCCACTCTGAGAGGTGACTGCCAAAACTTAGGGCAAAAGCTGAACTTAATTGGTATCTTGTTCTGTGATTTCAGGGTTTGCTTGCTGGCCAGCTTCTGCTTCCGAACCCTGGAGTTTGTGAAACTTAGTTTCTGCAAAGATATCTCCCCGGAAGCAGTTTTAAAACTATGTAGAAACTGCAAAAAGTGAGTTTTATTGGGGAAGATACAAAATTGTTAACATTGAACTTTACATAGCATTCAGATCTTGAAGATTGAATTAACTTACCAGTAAATGGATCATCAATAAAACCTGTTTCTTCAAGAGTGTTTGGGGCTGTGCATGGGGTAGAGAAAGGGGACAAGGTAAACTTTCTTTGCCTTCTGTGACAGCTCTCCAGATCATCCAGTGGAACTCACTGAGACTTGATTTAGCAGAAACAGTCGTTCATCTACTTTATCTACCAAGCCTGTAATTAATGAAAGTTGCTACCACAACATTAATTTATTTTATTTTAAAAGCAAATTAAACCAATTCATGAAGGACACATGGCATTCCTTTAGTGCTAAAGTTCAGGTACGAATGTTGATGCATATTTAGCTAAGCAAATAGCTACTATCTTGAGAAAGAGCATGTTTGACTTGTGGGAATAGTTAATAGGAGTGCTCCATACAATAGAAACTGTAGGCATAGAAGGAAAAATAGTAATATATACATTTAAGTGAAGGTAGTTATGACAAAATCAATGCCAGGGATAGCCTGTCAACTTTTGGAACACTGTTGGGGGGCTGCAATTAAAGCAAACAAGATGGTGTTGGACAGATGTGACTGCAGAACAAAGAAGAAATATGAAATAGAAGGTGTTTGCATTTGTGGAACAGGCAATATATATACCTACTGACTAGAGAAGATTGGGTTTGGAAATTGAACTGCTCAAAATCTGAAACCATATCATACCCTATTAGTATTTGTGTCTTATTCAGATAAGTACTTGTGTGAAATACTACTACTAATGTAGTAATTTGATGTGCCATTATCCGGCAAAACTGTAAACATTTTTGAACAGGTAAGTCATTGTTAGGCCCTCTCTGAGTTACTGAGACAAATGAACAAAGGGTGTTATTCCCAAGAAGAAAGATCCAAAATTGTTACCTGCTTGTACAAACTTGGATTAAGATGATTCAATGGGTGCTTGACTGTAGGATCTTGCATGGTCCAAATTAAAGCAGTAACTGTGAAGTGTTACTGTATATTCCCAGGCAATTAGCATTCCACACCTTCATTGTTTGTTTGACTTTTCAGTTAGATGCAAATAACCTTTGGTCTCTTTTGAAGTAAATGAATGGCTCAGATTCTATTAACCACTTCCACATTTAACAAATTCTTTAGCCATACTGTAATACTATCCTGGCTTTTTAAAGTTTTATTCCACATTGTTGTTCTAGTACCACTGGCTGGGAACAAGGACAAACATAAAACCCATAAAATTGTTCAGTTGTAGAAGCACGTGTCAGATTTCTGGCATTTTCCACTTTGTGATGGTTCAAGGAATTGCTTTTTATAACCAATATAAAAACCTGCCGTTAGTACAGTAGATTTGGCAGTAGGAATCAAGAATGACAATCACATTGTAGTTCTGTTGTGGATGCAGTTTAACTCCTCTGGAGGAAGCAGACTGAATATGCCAGAAAAATGTTGGCATGCGTTCTTCAGGCAGAAATATCTCAGGTATCTGTCACTGGATCTGCAAAGGCTTAACACTTTCTTTTCTAAGTGAATTTGGATGATGGACTTTATTGAGAAGAGGAAGCCTCTTTGAAAAACACAATTGTTTTTAGGAAACAAATATAAGCAAGCTTCGTCTTCTCCCCTTTATGAACTGTCAGTATCCAGGTTACAGATTTGCTGCTGTGCTGGGCACTGGCCAGAACACATTCACAGACAGTAGCTCCTGGAAACTAGGGAGGGATGCTGTTGCAAAAGCATGTATTAGTTCTGAGGACCAATGTCTTGAACTATTAACAACTGGGATCAGAAACAGTTCTCCACTATGTACAGGTTGGTTTTGTTTTTTAGTAGCCGGCACAGACTGCTATATAGCTTATAAGACTGCCAAATCTGTTAAATGGGCTATGGAAAGAAAGAATTCACTGTTTGCTTCACAAATGGTTACATGTTAGTTTTATTATCTGGCCGTAGTATTAGAATATTAATTGTATCCCTTTGCTGATTGTTTTTATCTACTGAAACATTAAATGTTATTTTCTAAGAGTGGTTTTACACGATTTTGAAGACTTGGGCAAGTGAAAGGGAGAAGTGAGCAATGAGAAGTTCCAAATTCAAAACTCAAAGGGTGTTTTGCTTCTTCTCAGTTGGAGAGCACTGAAGACTTACAGTATCTTTGTGGTATTTGCCTGATTTAGAAATACACAATGAAAGCAAAGGCAAATGAACATTTCTACAGCAACTTCACCAATCCTAAACCAAATTCTTCACAAGGGATTTTGCATCAAAGGATGTAAAATTTCTGGAAATTTTGAAGCCATGCAGAAAAATCCTTTTTTGGGGAGAAGAGGAAGAAATTTTGAGAGGAATTGGGAGGTGGAAATGCAATACTAGCAGTATCACTCTTTTCAGATTGACAGTCACTTTGTTATTTCAGGAACATAAGATGTAAAATGTATCAGGAATATGAATTCATCCTGTTTGTCATGTAAAAAGCACAGTTTCTTCAGACAATAGTTGCAAACTGAATTTATTTTTGTAAACCACATGTTTTTCCTCAGACATAGTTGCAGTGTGCACATGGCCTCCATATGCTAGACATTGGTCTCACTGTTTTGTTGAGGGGAGGAAAAAATGATGTAGTTGCTCACTTGCCAGTAAACACTAAACTTTGGAAGGGGGAGGTTGCAACAAAGCATCAGATTAGTAGGGATTAAATTATGATTTACATAAGAGTTAGGACGATAAGCCAATGCAGTTACTATATGGTTGTTTTCTGAATTCTTACCTTTCAAATATATATACTTTTAGCTCCTGTTCGTTGCTCTATACTTTTCTTCCAGTCCTTTGAGATCTTGTCAAGAGGATTGAAACAGACCAACCAATTATAACAACAAGGGGACAGCCACAAGCAGAGAAAACAATCTCTGTGGTTGTTTTTTCAGGCTGTTTGGCCGTGTTCCGAAGGTTTTTCTTCCGAACGTTTCACCAGTCTCTGTGACTGGCATCTTCAGAGGACAGGAGTTAGAATTCTGTCTGTGTTCTGGTGTAGTGTGTGGGATAGTTGAGTATTTGTAGCTGTGGGATCAGCTTTTTGTCCTTTTCAGGAGATTGGGTGATTATGGTGATCAGGGTGTTTTTGTTATGGGTGTATTGTTGTGATAAGGGGGGGAGATGGTCTGTCACTGTGGTCGATGGGTGTCGTTAGCTAGTCTTTTGTGTGCAGTGATCACTGGTCCTTGTGGCTAGGTAGAGTTCGTTGACCTTTTGCAGGCTGTATTTTTCAGTGCTGGGATCCAGGCTTTGTTGAGTTGACTTCTTTTTTGTTGAAGCTCTGCTGGTGTTTGTGAATTTCAATGGCTTCCCTGTGTAGTCTAACATAATGATTGCTGGTGTTGTCCAGTACTTCTGTGTTTTGAAATAGGATTTCATGTCCAGCTTGTTTCAGAGCATGTTCAGCTACTGCCGATTTTTCTGGTTGTTTTAGTCTGCAGTGTCTTTCATGTTCTTTGATTCTGGTGTGGATGCTGCGTTTTGTGGTCCCAATATATACCTGGCCACAACTGCAAGGTATCCGGTATACGCCTGCAGTGGTGAGGGGATCCCTTTTGTCCTTTGCTGACCGTAACATTTGTTGTATTTTTGTGGTGGGCCTGAATACTGTTTGTAGGTTGTGTTTTTTCGAACGTTTCCCCATACGGTCTGTGACCCCTTTGATGTATGGCAGAAATACTTTATTTGTGGGTGGCTGTTTTTCTTCTTCAGTTCAGTGTTGTTTTCTCGGTTTGATGGCTCTTGTGATTTCATTCTTGAAATAGCCATTTGCCTGTAGGGCCCAATTCAGATGGTTGAGTTCAGTGCTGAGAAATTGAGCTTCACAGTTCCGATTTGCACGGTTTACCAGTGTTTTGATTATGCCTCTTTTTTGTCGTGGGTGGTGGTTGGAATTTTTGTGTAGGTACCAGTCTGTGTAGGTGGGTTTTCTGTAGACCTTGTGTCCCAATAGGAGGTAAGGTTTGCATATGACCATGACATCTAAAAAAGGGAGTTGTCCCTCTATTTCTTTTTCCATGGTGAATTGTATATTTGGGTGGATGCTATTGAGGTGGTTTAGAAATTATTCCAGTTTTTCTTCACCATGGTTCCAAATTGCGAAGGTGTCATCCACGTATCGGAACCAGACTATGGGTGCGAATGGTGCCAAAGACAGGGCCTGTTTTTCAAAATGTTCCATGTAGAAGTTCGCTATAACTGGGCTGAGGGGGCTCCCCATGGCCACTCCATCTGTCTGTTCATAGAAATCATTATCCCTCTGAAAGTAACTGGTCGTTAGGCAGTGTTGGAAAAGGGCCTTGATGTCTTCTGGAAAGATCTGCTGGATGAGTGTCAAAGTGTCCTTGGTGAATAGGAATACTACATCAAAGCTGATCAGTCTGTCCCTGGGGTTGAGTTTTAGGGTGCTGATCTTGTTTATGAAATGTCCTGAGTCTTTGATTGTGGGAGTCTGCTGACTCCATTACAGCTGAGTAAGGAGGTCACGTATGCTGAAGATTGCATCAGCCAAATGCCTAGCTCATTAACACAGTTAACCTGTGCATGTGTCAGTTGTTGCTAGGCAGAATGTACTTGATGCCTTATTGATTGTAACATGATTGCTGTGTAACCTAAGTACTGAATAAAGGGAGGTGCCGGGCATGGCCAGGAGATTCCTTTCCCTGCAGGCACGACCGAGCATGCTTTGTTCCTGAATCTTCGACTGCAGTCTTCTTGTTTCTTCAGAGATCTCTCCCGTTTACTGGTGTTAGAGCTGGACTCCGACACGTGGTGCCCCGTGTGAGGCATGTTTTTTGTGTGAGGTTTATTTTTCGTGTGAGGCTGTTTTTTGTGTAAGGCCTGTTTTTGTGAAGCTTAATTCTTGAGGCTTATTTTTCTGTGTGAGGCCAAAATTTTTGTGTGAGGTTTATCTTTTGTGAGGCTCGACAATTGAACCGGTTTGCACTTATCCACGCCCGGCGAAGGGTTACAGACGCGTCACGCATCCTTAGGATCCCGGGTAAGTGTTTTTTGTCCAGCTGGAATATAGCTGTTATGGGTTCATCATTGTCTTCAGCCCAGAAACAATATGTGGATGACCTCCTCTATTTGTTAACTAAAAATGGACACACAGTTACAGAGAAGGAGGTTGAAGATCTAGTTTTTGCTATAAAGGATGTGTGTCCTTGGGTGCCAGAAAGCGGCACAATAAAGCTGGAAGATTGTCGTAGAATTGGCTGCAACTTCCAGGATTATCCAAAAATTTCATCAAAAGTGCTTTTTACATGGTGTCAGGTCCGTGCTTGTTTAAAGGGACTGACGCCTAATAACATCTTGTTTGCTCAACAACAGGAAGCAGGCTGTTTTACTCTTCCTCCATTACCTCAATTGTTACCACCTGCTCCTACAGTGCCTTTAGTGCCGCCGCCTTGTTATGAGCCGCAAAAATGCAAACCTCCTGATATTGGACTTAATGATAATGGTGACTTTGTTGCCCCTGATTTATTTCCAGATGATTATGGTGGGGGGTCAAGGTCTAATTTGTTTGCTGCAACAGTTGCTTCTGCTTTATTAGACTTGGGGGATGCAGGAAATACCATCGTTTCTGCTTTCCCTGTAATCCGTGGTACGCCTGCAGTAGGAAATAACCCCGGAGTCCCGGATAGATATGATCCTTTGGGATATCAATTTATTAAGGAGTTGCAATGCAGCATTAAGGATAATGGCATTCAAGCTCCATACACTCGGGCTATCCTTGATAATTTGGCTCAACAACGCCTTCTTCCTGCTGATTGGAAAATACTCATTAGGTCCCTCCTTCCCCCTGCCCAAAATTTGTTATGTATGGATGAGTGGCAGCAAAGAGCGCAAGAACAGTTTGAAAAGAACCAAAGGGCTAACCCCAGAATTAACATTAATAGAGACATGCTTTTGGGGGAAGGAAATTTTTCTACTTCGACTCAACAACTTCCTTTGACAGATCAAGCATTGGATCAAATAGCAGACATTGTGGTAAAATCATGGAAAAAGATCCCAGTTCAGGAAGAGACAGTTGCTAGCTTCGCTAATATATGCCAAGGTCCAAAAGAGTCCTATACTGACTTTGTGAATCGTCTTATTATAGCAATAGAACGCCAAGTTGAAAGCTATGCTGCTAGAACCATGCTTATAAAACAGTTGGCGTTTGAAAATTGCAATCAGGACTGTAGGGCCACCCTGACGCCTATCTATAATAAGCCAGAAACTTCTATAAATGACATGTTGAGGGTCTGCCAAAACGTTGGAACTCACAGCCACAAAGCTCAACTCCTGGCTGCTGCAGTTCATCTCTTAACAGCAAAGGCACGCATACAATGCTGAATAACATGTCGAGTAGTCTCACCCCGAAGAGGGGTAGCCCAAATGAAACCGGAAAAGGTGTCAACAGTCAAATGCAATTTAGAAAAAGGAGCAAGAAGTGGTACCTGCGTGACATCCATCTGCCAAACCTCATTAGCCAATGTTCCACGTGGATTAACAGCCTCAAAAGGTAAATTGAGTGGAGACTTACTACATGAAGGGCAGGCAGCAACAATATCCCGAGCCTGAGACATAGGAATAGAAAACATCCTGTGGAGAACTTTAGCAGATTGATGAAACATGTCATGAGAAACAAAAGGATCATCGAAAAGGTTGAAAGTACAGGCAGATTGTCTAAGGGCAGAATCTGCCCTGGCATTGCCTTCAGTTAAAAAACCAGGAAGTCCAGAATGAGAACGAATGTGAGTAACAAAGCAAAGAACTGTTCGACTTTGCAATAAGGCCTGTAAACGTGAAAACAGCGAAAAAAGATCCTTATCAATAGAAGGGGACAAGTATGAAAAAGGCAAATGAAGGAGAAGTTTGTAAACATACTGGGTATCCACAACAAGATTGAAATCATCATGAGCAAAGATATCAAAAGCCAATATCACTGCAGCCAGTTCAGAACGCTGCGCAGACAACTGATGATCCGTAAATTTCGACATCCACTGACCTTCTGAATCTTGCCACACCACCACACCACGGGTAGGCGAACCATCTGTGAAGAGTGTTCTTGCACTTACTAATGGTTGGAGAGAAAAACAAGTAGTTAATTGATAGGGAACAGAAGAAAGAAAGGTTAAACGCTTGTCCTTCGGTGGATTGGGAAGAACAGTTCCAAAAAAATCCGCAAAGGCAACCTGAAATACAGAGGAAGTCTGTAAAAGCTTCTCCACATCAGCCTGTGGAAAAGGAAAATACACAGAATTAATGTCCATCCCCGACAGTTGACAACATCGGGAACGAGCCTTAGAAAACAAGTCAGCAACAGCTTCAATCCATGGATACAAATTCCTAGAAGGCGTGTGAGGAAGATGAAGCCACTCAACTATAGCAATATGATCCTTGATGTCAGGTGTATATAAGATAGCAGTAGGAAGAGATGGCGTGGATAAAATTGCAGATTTTACAGATGAGGTTTGTCCAATGTGGGTCTGTAAGAGGGTGGCTAGGTATTTTACTAATTCATATGTTGGGGAGCCAGTGGCACTTACAATGGGCCTGAGTGGGATTGAGTCTTTGTGGATTTTGGGGAGTCCATATAGTCTTGGTGAGAGAGCTTCTGTCTTGCAGATTCGTTGAAGGATGTTGGGGTGCAGGGGGAACTCCTGATCAGCATGTTTGTTTGTTTTGTGATTTTGTTGGTTGGGTCCCGTTTCAGTGTTCTGTAGGTGGTGGGGTCTTGAAGTTCCCCGATTTTGTCCCTGTATTCTTCTGTTTGCATGATTACTGTGGCGTTGCCTTTGTCTGCTGGCAGAATGATGCTGTCAGGATCTGAGTTTAGGGACTTGATAGTGTTTCTCTCCCTTCTTGTTATGTTGCTGTTTGGGGTTTTTGCTTTTCGTAGGATCCTTGTCACTTCACCTCTTATTTCTTCTGCTTTTTCTTCTGGAAGACTATACGGACTATACGGAAGAGTTTCACTTTAAGCCAAATCATAGTTTTGTGCCACTCTCTTTTTCTACATTCAGAAGCTCTGAACTGCTTCGAACTTGGTTCTTTGTTCTCAGATGTGAGCAATGTGGTTTGTCATCTTCTGAAGCTCAAATTACAGCCTATGAAGGAAAAAAAAATATTCCCAGTCACTAAGGACCATGACAATTCTTCCATTCAAGGCCCTAACTACTTCCTGAGTGACCAAAACAATCAGTCTCACAACAAATGTTTTCCCAGAGTGTAAAAGTCTTATGAGGGAGGCATTGTTGATTCACGTCATGCACATGCATCCCACTGTCTCTCCAGGGGCTCTGCAAGGTGTCTTATACTGGATGTCCTTCAGTGTTTTTTAGGAGCTCATCTGTGGTTGTTGGGTGACTTGGTAAAAATGCATTTATTAATTTTACTAATGTTCTGTTTTCTTTCTTCCCAACAGATTAAAAATCCTTCATTTATATGGTTGCTATTTTCTCCCAGATTTGGAGTCTATTAAAAAGATCAATAAAAATCTTGAAGTGTTCCATGACCTGTCTGTCCCAACAGCTAAATTTTCATCTGAATGAGAAACCTTACAAATCTCTCTCTCTCTCTCTGAATGATATGCAATGTCAGTTTGTCTGCAACATATTTCAGAATTTTCTTACAAAGACTTACTGACTTGGTCAAGATCTAGTAACCTACTTCAGCTTAGCTTTTATCTATATAATAGTAGAAATGCCAGAAGAGATACAACTGACCTTAATTGTGTACATAAGTTCAATAAACTTGCTAAACATTAGTGAAAATGTTACCCTGATTTTTGTAAGAACAATAACAACATGAATCAAGTTCAGAAGAAATTTATTTATTTATTTATTAGATTTCTATCCTGCCCATCTAGACCAAAGGTCTAGATGAAATATGATGAATGACACATTTATAGAGACCCATACAGTATAAGCCTTCCCATTCATTAAGATCAATCACAGATCCCTTCTGCCTTCCAAACCTATACTGGGGTGTGACTGCACTGCAATTTACCCTGCAGTTTGCGCTGGAGTTGAAACAGTTAAATACATAAATAACAACATAAATCACTACTGAACACAAGTAAGCCAAGTCTTTTTTCATGGATATTGCTTACTTTTTGTTCACCTAGCAGGAACTGGTCTTTTTTGGTAGCAATTTCACGCACATTGCATTTTTTCAATTTCTAGCATGTGTGATTTGTCCATATTGGTCCAAACAGGCAGCGATGAACGTGTCCTAAGATGATGTTGACAATGGGGCAACTTTTTTAAATAAAATGTTTGGCAAATGACATAACGCTGAATTGATACTACAGCTTCTGAAACTACAGTGCTTCTCCGACATAGCACTAAATTAGAAATGGACAATTAAAAAAATTGTTCAGAAGAGAGACAAGAAATGCTCCATCAATGGCAATGTTTCTGCTTCACTGGCATACCCTTTAGTGAGGTGCAATATGTCAGTACAGTGGGAACATGCCCCTCAAATAAGCATCTTTTGCCTCTTTGCTGAATATTTTAAAATTATACTTTTAGTGCCATGTCAGATAAGCACTGCAGTTTCATTGTTATATCAATTCAGTGCTGTGTCACATGGTAGGCATTGTATACATTATCACCTGAATGCTTGTAAACTATATCCATAAATATGTCCACTTGCTAAATATAGATTTCTTTAACAGATACAAAACAACTTATAAAAAATTGTCCCAACAAATCTACTACGTTTTGCCATTGGAGTACTTTACTATGCATGTATGGACAAAATAATGCCCTACATAATTTTTAGGCAAAATCGTGATGTCTGATTCCAAAGTTACATTCTCTGGTTGTCAGTAAGTTGACGTGGGTGGATGGAATTGTACATTAAACTCTTCTGGTGAGCCACAATGCGACCTCTGTCACTAACCTCTGATAGATACATTGGAATTTGCAAAGTTGTGGTATCAGAAAATACCCCATGACTCAATCAATGCAAATTGCTGTTACTGTTTTAAATCTTAGTGCATGGAGGTTAAAAAGATGAAGAGGATCAAATTAAAGAAACAGAAATTGGCGAGAGCTTTGTAAGTCCATTCAAAACAAGTACTTAGACAAATCTTCAAAAGGTCGTAGCTTTACTTGGCTTGGGCCAACTGTTCACACTTCACAAAACTGCTTCCAGAATCACCTGGCACATGGAGCTCTAAGGCAGACACTGGGATGTCTGAATTTATTGAATATAGGACATGCATTGCAATTAGCATTGTGATCTAATTGTTAAAATTCTTACCAGACCTCAAAATAATCTGTACCATGATTGTCCACATATGATGATTCATGTTATAGTTTCTGAAAGGATTGTCAAGGTGGTCATATCTCTAAATTGTGGTTTTCTTTGATGGTGATCTGGAGGATGATCTCAAGGATTTGTTTGTCTGCTAACTACCATCAACTCTCTACTCCTGAATTCAAACAGGATACTATATATACTTGAAGGGAGCTAAACACCACAAATCTTTAACAATTCACATTAAACTGGAGCTGCATTCAGGCTGATAATTCTTTTTTTTACCCAATAAGTGCGTAAGACATTTCAGAACAAAGCCGCATTTTGCTTTTTTTCTGCCAGTAGCTCTGCCTTCAACACCCACTCTTATGGCTTGTAGAAAATAAATCATCTTTTGTTGGGTGTTTTTGTGCCAGTTCTTTGAATAGCATGAGTGGTGCCACATAGGTGCCAAACCTACAGAGGTGGAAATTGGTGGCTTGAATAATACAGCAAATGCCATCTGTTTTTGGAGTGACTCCTCTTCCTCTGTGACCATGTTATATGACGCCACGTTTGATCTTCAGAATAAGCCAAGATATGAGTGGATGCGTCAACATCTATATATCTGTCTATACACACACTCCATTCTTTTCATACCTGTTGGATGATGCTAATTGCCACATCATCACAACATTGCACAATGCTGCAGAATTGGCCTCAGTGAAAGGGGAGCTGCTAGCCATTAGGTATGACTTATCAAGTCACCTTTTTGAACTGAAGAATCTGCCTTAAGATTAAGTTTAAGTTGGCTCTTAAAGACTGTAGTTCTGACTCATCCAGCCCAAGGAGCCTGAATATTTTAGAAGCTGCCTCTGCTTCAAGTAAGACCCATCCTGGGGGAAAACAATCTTTCTCAGTACAAGTTACTGAATTAGGTGTTCCTATGGTCACACTTATTTTCTGCAGAGCTTAGAAAAATTTCCATTTTGGACTACCGCCTGTCCGTGCAATTGTGGGAACTCCAGCCCAAAAATTTAACATTCCAAGGCTCTGTGAAAAGCTGAATATAAGTTGTGCCTTTACTCCTGGAAAATCAGAGTTGGACTTTTTACTACAAAAACAGAACATTCTGTTGCTTCCATGCTCACGACATGGGTTGTTTTCAGTGCAGAAAGTAATCACATTCTCAACCCAAATGATTCTGTTGCTCCCTGCCTTATGTCCTTGGGATATTGATTCATTTTCCTTTTTCTATGAGATGTGAGGTCTGGGGCACATCATTGCAACTTGGTCTGATTTAGTGTTACTATTCTTAGCAAAGTTGTAGAATTGCAAACATTTATCTTGTACTTAGCTGCAGTCACTAGTGTTATGAAGCTCTGTAGGTTTATAAGCACAGTGGCTGGACCCAAAGAAAAAGGCGGTGGCCACATGCTCCACTCTGGCTGCAGGCATGGAGGGGATGATGGGAGGCTAATTGCCAGGTTTGGCAGCCTCCCATTGGCTGGTCACAGCATTTAAAAGTGTGCCTCAAGGCAGGTGGACTGGAGTAATGCAGTTTTCACTCTGGTCTGCCTCCCCTGCTTAAAAGTGAGAGCTCACATTGGATCAGAGTGTGTGAGGAATTTGAGTGTTGCTTAAACAATAACAAAAAAAAAACTTCATCTAATTAACAAATAACAATGGTTCGGTCAGAAACCTATAGAGCAGATTGGCTTCAAGTCTCACTCAGTAGACCACCCCTTATTTGTTAATTTACCTCAACTGGCTCAATACATTCATTCAGAGACCTGTTAATGAGAAAGAATAAAATGTTGTTTACTTACAGTTCTTCGTAGATTAAAAAACAAACATATTGTGTCAAAATGTTAACTTGTTACATCATCTATAATGAGGATTCCAAATCCCGCGCAAGAGAGCTCCAGACGAAGAGAACTCCCGCTGCAGCGGAAAAAATGGAACTGAGGCAACTGCTAGGACGGGCGGACCATGTGGGCTCCGGGGGGCGGGGCGGTCCTAGCGGTCTTTTAGCTCCAGAATATTCCGAGGCCTCTGCGCATGCGCAGACTAAACCCATTAGTGTGCATTCACAGAGGCCACGAAGAAGAATAAAATGTTGTTTACTTACAGTTCCTCATAGATTAAAAAACAAACATATTGTGTCAAAATGTTAACTTGTTACATCACTGAGCTTAACTGGTTAACTAGCTTCATTACTGACTGACTGGTGACATAGCTGACAGAACACATCGCTCTAACCGTCCACTTCTGACAGACTCCATTGCTAACATTGGGAAAAAAAAACCAAGTGAACCCTGACTGAAAAAAGGCAGAAAAAAGAATCTGAGATAGATAGGAAACAATTAAGTGCTACTGCAGTCACACTGGCCATAAGAGCTGCATTTTGTTGTTGTTGTTGTTTAGTCGTTTAGTCGTGTCCGACTCTCCGTGACCCCATGGACCAGAGCACGCCAGGCCCTCCTGTCTTCCACTGCCTCCCGGAGTTGCGTCAAATTACAAAAGAGCTGCATTTTAGCATTATTTAAATTGATGTAAAAGTTGCCAGGCACATGTCACACATGTAAAATCAATTTATTTGGCTATGAAAATGAGTTTTTTTCACTTGGCATGGCAGGATTTTTTTAAAAAATAACTCGATCCCCCAATCCAATTCGTTTTGTGCATGTAAACGTTCCTGTTGATTTTCGTAAGTGCCTCAAGAGGTGGCGTGGCGAGGAGTCTGTAGCTGCAATCCTGGGCATAAAGGGGGAAGCCAGACCCTGCAAGCGCAGTCGAGGCGGGGAAGTATCTGAAAGCCGCTTCTCATATGAAAATGGGAAATCCCTCCCTCCAGCAATCACAGCACCTGGAGGCTCAATGCCATAAAATGTTTGGGATTATATCCACCTACTCTAAAAGCAAAGAGCTCTTAATCGAGCACCTGAGCATGCAGGGAGCCACTGCCTCTCCCTTTGCAAAGCCACACTTGGTATCTTCCAAGGCATCAGTCAGGGAGCCATGAGGTAGATGCCCTTAAATGGACTAATTTCTTCCTGTTTTGTGTGCTTAAATTGTGTGTGTTGCCTTGTGCTGGCTGCCTTATTTTTAAATTTTCCTCTCAAGGACGATATTCACAGTCTGATAGAACAGTGAAATTTACCACCAGGGGAAAGCAGTCCCTCATCCTAAGCAAAGTGAAGAAGCTCCCAATACAGTAAATTTTACTTTGGGAAGACGGAGGGAGTGTGTTTCCCCCTTTCTCCATCTGCTGGTTCCTAAATTTCCACTGTCACATCAGACTAATAATATCCCTTTTGGAAATAAATAAAAATCAAAAACTAGCCAGCCAGTGCGAGGGCGGGTGGGTGGGTGGGTGCAAGACAAAGCCTAACCCGGAAATGAATCAGATCAAATGGCCAGGGTGTCCACAGCCTGAGTCAACTGGCATTCACTGCAGCTCTGTGCCAGCCAGAACTTCTCAAAGGAGTCATATGTAGGTTGCAGTATTCCAATAGCCCAGAGGCTCCTCAGCCAGTGTGTGGCTTGCTAGCCTTCCCTCCCTCCTTCCCTGTTTGCTGATGGTTATGTACAGCACATTGGTCTGCAGGATGTTAAGGTCTTCGAGGTGGGTACAACAGGTGCATGGTGGCTATAATGGATTATTTTGTTCCTTTTCTGGCTTTCTGTCACAACTTTGTTGGTAGTCGGGGCACTGGGGTAGTTCCAGGCAGTGCTGGAGTGGCAGGCATGAACCTGTCACCTTTGTAGAGGGATCCTCTTAAGGAAACCTGGGGATAGGGCATGGTCTGGCCTAGTTCAGGAGCTGAAGGACCAGCTCCTACCTGGTGGCAGGGAGCCACAGAGTAAAATTTGCTCAGCTTGTCTCCAAGGGCTTATCATCCCTAGTGGTGACCCCCACAGTACCACTGATGGATAACAGTGGCATTGGGAGGTGCTTGGGTCTCTCAATGCACCAGATCCATAAAGTTGTGCCCTTTTCTTCCAAAAAGTGGGCTGGCTGTATTTGTTGCTATTATAAAGTGAGCTGGGCCCACTCAGCCTTAATCCAACAATAACTAATCAGACATCTACGTTGATAAAGGACTAAATCCGATTGTTCAAGCTCACAGTTTCTACATCAACACCAGACTGCTCAGCATAGTTTGGAGGCCAGACTGTATACAAATTTATTTTAATAATGTTTTATTAATATTCTTTTCAAACATAAGTTCTGGAATGTTACCCAATTTGAATCGTATGACTTAGAATGGCACAGTGGAAGTATACTGAATTTATATCTGCTGAACAAAAATTCAAATTCTGCTTAGCCATGATGTCTTTCACATATTGCTATCAGTGCCCAGGGACCTGACAGGATTTAATAGGGCAATTAATAGGAAAATAACAAGCATTAGACCAGGTTATGACTTTAAATGAACGTGTCAATGAGTTTTAGAAGTTGAGTACAACTCATTATTTAAATCCCACTTTTTATTAGAAAAGTAAAATACAATACAATGTATACACCCAGTATGGTGTAGTGAATAGAAACTGAGGGGCACCCAGGAGACCTTGATTTAAACCCCAGTCATCCATGGAAACTCAAATGTGTGTGTGTGTGTGTGGGGGGGGACTGGTAAAATCACTCCTTAAATATCTTAATTACAGTACACTAAAAGCCCTATTAGGATTGCTATATTTCCAACTTAATGGCACGTAATACTAACACACAACAAGTGTAGTGTTTGTTAAAATGTGTATATCATAAGCATATTAAACTAGGTGAAAAAGACAGTACTTTCTCCAGTTATTCTTAGTGATCCCCAACCTCACAAAACCAGTGTTACAACTAAAGGCCACTTCCCTGATTCTCAGGTGATCTATTACAAGGACATTGTCCCACAAGCGGAAAGGTCAGACTGTTTAATTTATGGACACCACCCACAGGAGCTTGTAGAAGTCTAGACTAGAGCCAACAGTTTGTGATAAATTAACCTCTTGTATGACAGAAAGAACACTGAGATACTTTCAATTTTTCCCTTTATTTAGCAATAAACTAGACAAGAATCCAAATGTAGTTAAGCACACAGAGGTCGCAAGTTTTATTTCTAATATATTCAACTAAAGGATATTAGATACAGCAGCATAGAAAAAACATCAAGTGTGACAATTAGTCAAGGCAGCTCCTTGGGCGTAACAGGGTGTGTCTACATGGGTATTTGACCTTCTGTTGGTCTGCAGTGTGGATGGGCTGATTTGCTCTTTTTGCCAGTGATCAGACAATGTAACTGCTAGAGCCCATCACCAGAGCATTCCTATTTGCACCTTTCTGGGTCCCTGTCAGGGCCTACTCTTTTTTAGCTCACTCTGTGACTGCTGGGACTAAACCACAGCAAAGCTTCTTGCTTTAATTTCCCAGCTGATTTCCCACCAATATCATTAATGGCTTAACAACTAACTTAGCCACTTAATTATATTGAGAAATCATGAAATTAAAAGCTTCCTTCCTCTGCTCCTCCATGAAGGGGTAGAAGGAGGAAGCAAAGCTTTTTTTTTTAAGGTCTATTAGAGCAGTTCTGGTGTGCTGTACCTTTTAGGAAAAAAATAAAAATTTGAAATCTTCCTCCTGGAAGAGGAGGAGACAGGAGGGAGCCAAAAAGGGGATTTTTCTTTTCTTAAGGGAGGTAGGTCAAGCTATTTGATGCAAGGATCACACCACATTGCATACTGGACCTCCATTCGACCTTAAGTGACCCTATTTTGCCCACACCAGCCTGCTCCAAATGAGTGGTCTAGAAAGCCCTCAGAAAGGATTATTATGGAAACTTTTTGGTTTAGACTGAATTGCTGGCAAATGTTGCTATTCTGTGTGCAAAACTGAAGAGGACCATTCAGGGGTGCAACCTGAAATCAATGAGACTTCTTCTGAAACCTTTGTGACTCGAGACTGGAATTACAGACTGCGGATGCACTAAATAGTGTTGTCTTCAAAGCCAGTCTCCAAGGTTCCTCAGCAAATTCACTCTTTTCTTTCCTCCACTTCTCTTCTGATGAATGATCAGCTGTAACAATCTGTTTCCTGTTTTATACTATTTTTGTTTGTTTGTTTCTCATTATTCTAGCCTTCTTTGTTTCATGATTTCTGGGTCATTCTTCATTTATTGGTCATCCTTCTTAATCCAAGACATTCTTAGCATCCTGCAACAAATTCAAACTTCAAATACTTCTATTTTTTTATAGTAGCATGTTAAAATGCATGATTCCATAGTAGATTCTTCATCTTCAGGAAGTTGCTCAGGTCCATTGCTATTCAGACTTTTATTGCATTGCTATCATCCCACTGTTAATTCAATCAAATCCAAAAGTGAGACTTGTTGTTAAGGAAAGATGCATACAATTATACAATAAGTCACCATGTTTGAAGGCAGATTCTGAGATAATTTTTTTTTCCAAACTCTGAACAAGACTGAACATTTGTTCCTTGCTGATTTACTTTACTCCCTTCACCTATCCCATTCATTCTCTCCACTGCACTGAAATGCCTCTCTTTTATTGTAGATCTGTAAAATATCATTGAATTCATAATGTTGACACTCCTATTAGCAGTTCAAACTAAACCCATTTAATCAATGGGATGTAAATAGTGTTGAATCCTCATTCATAAGTTGATTCAACAGGTCTACTCCAGTGGAGACTACCAATGTAATTTAAACCAAGGCAATTAAATCCTAGGGCCTGTATAAAAATGTTGTTTTAAAAAATTTGAGATCAACACATTATCATGCAGTGTAAACTCATGCAAAAATGAAACTTTCCTCTAAAACATGTAAAAAGAATGTTCTTATTGAAAAGGAAAATTTCATCTAAAATACAGATCTATTTTTCATGCAAAAGAGGAGCACGATTTGAACATTTGCTAAGCTAGGCAGTTAAAATCCACCTTGCTTACTACAGATGCTTACTTAAAAGCAAGTCCCACTGTGCTTGTGAGCTTTAATTACCAAGCATATTATGACAGAATTGCAACCTTAGTCAAGCAAGGGCATTTGCACCTTTAAAGGGATTTTCCAGGAATGGGTGTACAGGAAGCACTGAAGTAATTATTTGTGTCCAAGGTAAAAGAAAGAGAAAAATATGAATGAAGGAGTGAGATCTGTAAGAATTCTAAAGGGGTAACTATTGTTTGGGGTGCAACTCTTGTGGGATTTTTTTGGCTAGAATCCAGTAGTAAGTTGCACCTGAATCAACAGAACATACAGGAGCTGGCTCATCAAATTCCCACTGATTCAATGGGCCCACACCAGTGAAACTTCCTACTGGATTTCAGCCAATATGCCATAAGCTTTTGTGGTTTTATGTTCTGTGCTGTCAAGTTGGGACCAATTTATAGTGACTTTGATAGAGTTTTCAAGGCAAATGAGATATTTAAGGAGTAGTTTTACCAGTTCCATGCTTCCGGTGAGCTTCTATGACTGAGCAAGGATTTGAACCCAGGCCTCCCAAGTCTGTCAAATACACCACACTGGGTACAGTGGAAGCTCTACTTACGAACGTCCCTAGCTACGAACGATCCAACTTACAAATAGCTCCGTTCGCTAAATTTTGCCTCTACTTGCGAACGGAGCTCCAACTTACGAACCGAAAAAAAAACTTTCCTGCCCTTTTTTTAACCTTAGGTCAGCGATGGCGAACCTATGGCACGCGTGCCACAGCTGGCACGCGGAGCCCTTTCTGCCGGCATGTGAGCCATAAGTCACCGGATCGCTACTCCCCCCCTCCCCCCCCGCAGCCAAACCTGAGCAGGCGGCTGCAACCGCGGTGCTGTTGCCCGGACAGGTGGCGGGTCAGGATCCGGAGCAGCTGGTCCTGGCGGAGGATCCGGAGTGGGGTCTCGAGGCACCTCCGTGCCCGGGATTGCGCCTTCCGCCGCCACTTCCGGTTCCGCCGCGGCACACCACCCCGTTTTGTGGGTTTTTTTTTTTTCCAGTTTGGGCATGCGAGCCCAAAAAGGTTCGCCACCACTGCCTTAGGTCATCTTAGGTTAAAAATTTTTTTTCTTCCCCTTGTGGTAGAGTACGGATTAACCGGCTTTGCATTAGTTCCTATGGGAACTAATGCCTCTACTTGTGAACGGCGCCTCTAGATAAGAACGAAAAACAGCCGGAACGGATTAAATGGTTTTCAATGCATTCCTATGGGAAATTTTGCCTCTACTTACGAACGTTTCAACTTAAGAACAGCATTCCAATACGGATTAAGTTCGTAAGTAGAGGTTCCACTGTATTTTGTGGGCTACGTGCGGTATTATCAGATGCCTCTGAAATACACAATAGTCAACTATGCTGTAAATGTGTTTAATCTTAAAAATGCCTCAGCGCTCTCATTTTTAATAGAAATTCTAGCTTGCAATGTTTATAAGAATGGGCAACGTACGACCCTATGGCTACTACCCTATGACCACACCTCCCATAAGTCTTCAACGCCAACTCTTTCCAAAGAAGTAACCTAGCCATGTTAGTCTTTCAAGTGCAGCAATCTTTTGTCTTTCCACCCCTTCCCTTTTCCGTTGTTCTTTATTTTTACCAACATGCCGAGGCAGACTGATTTATTTCAGCAAGAGCTTTCATGGATCAAAATCCACTTCTTCAGATGCGAGGCGCGTTCTTGCGTCTGAAGAAAGGGATTGAGGTCCACGGAGGCTCACACCGAATTAAATCCGTCAGTCTCCAAAGGGCTGGCACGTTTTGCCCCTTTCCCCCTGTTCCTCTCACCCCCCCCCTTTATTTTCGCCATCCACTGACTTCTGAGGACTAAAGCTGACGGGAGGGAAAGTCCAGTGAGGGGTGATCTGTATTGCTTAGCCCCGAGCTTTCGCCTCGCCCCGTAAACTTATTTTCGGAGACAACCCCCCCCAACTAGCCATGATAGCCTGAGAGCCCTAGACCTGCAAGTAAGGCTTCCAGGGTGTAGCTCAGTGCACCAGGCCTCACGTTCAACTCGACATGAGGTCGGTTTTCAGCACAGGCCGCGGCAGATTTTCTCGGGAGTAAGCCTCACGGCGGAGGAAGTGCGCCCAGCACGGCAGCCTAGAAAGGCCCAGGCAGCAGCTCCTACGAAAGGCCGCTGTTGCTGCCGCGCCTGCAGAGCGCCCGGCACCGTCGCCGACGGGACGCGACCAAGTCCCTGGTGGCACCGCTTTGCAGCCGCAAGCCCGACGGGCCTCCATGCGAGCGCAAAGCCGGCGTCTTTGCCGCCCGGGCCGCCTTTTCCTCCGGTGCCCGCCCCTTCGCAGTAGTAGTCAGAAGGGCTCGGCCCGGCCGTCGAGGCTGAGTTCGACCTGCTCCCACGGCGGAGGCGAGGCTTTCTGCCCGCCCTCCTGCCCTTCGTCTCTCGCTGGAAGGCGTTCCCGGAGCGGGCAGGACCGCGTCCCGAGCAGGTGACTTCCAAGCTGCCCCGCCAGGTTTGGAAAGGGGCGGGAGGGGCAAAGGCGGCGGCGGCACGAAACTCCGGCAGGGCTTTCCTTCGCTCCGAGGGTGGAGCAGGGAAGGGGCGGCGGGAGCGGCCCGGGGAGGTTGGCCCGGCGGTGCCACTCAGGCGGGGCCGGGTGCACCGTTCTTCCTTTCCCTCAGCCGGATCTGGCGATCCCTGGAGCCCCCCCCCCCCCCGCCCGTTGTCCCAGCCGGCTCCCGCTGGTGATGGACTCCCCCGAGGCCGGGCCGGTGGACCTGGACGAGGCGTCGCGGCTCCGCTCGCTCTTCGTGGCTTGCGACGTGAACGGCTCCGGCCGGATTGAGCGCGACGATTTCGGCGCGTTGTGTGCCGAGCTGCGGCTCTCGCCCGCGGAGGCCGAGGCGATCTTCCAGCGCCTGGACACCGACCAGGACGGCGGCATCACTTTCCAGGAGTTCGCGCGCGGTTTCCGCGGGGCCAGCCCGCGCCAGAAGCGGCTGCAGTCTCCTCAGCGGCGGCCGTGGCGGCGGCCGTGGCGGCGGGCCGAGCGCGAAGAGGAGGCGTCGGAAGACCCGGAGGCTGAGATGGACGTGGCCGCGGATGCTGCCGGCGCGGTGCCTGAGGCAGCGGCGTCGGGGACAGCCGCGGTGGAACCGGGCCAGGCTTGGAGGGAGTTTGAGCTTCGGCTCGGCTCGGAGGCCGGCTACATCCCCAGGTGAGCCCCCGTCATCTTTCCCGTGGGGAGAGAGAACAGCGGGCTTGTGAAAAATGCCATAGCCGGGACCCAGTTCCCGGAAATGGCTTCCGGTTGAAACCCTGGAACAGGTCTGATAGTGATGCAAATGTATCTGAACATGTGCAGAGTACAGCTGCCTCTTCCCCACTTTGAAAGCCTGTGATAGGGAAAGGATTCAACCCAATGTTTTTCATAGGTGCACCTGTTGAATTTCTACCCGCACTTCCCATATGGAACAAGACAGCAACCTTAGCCCTGAGATCATGCATTTTTGCCACCCTCTTCAGATCTATCTGTTTGTATTTTTCATTACTACATACTTATTACATTTTTGTTCCTTGTTTCCTCCAAGGAGCTGAAGTAGGCAGTCATGGATTCCCTCCCCCCCCTATTTTTTTTTAAATCCTCACAACAGCTCTGGGGAGAGATAGCTTCACACCCTTTGTAGGCTTCACAGCCAAAGGAGGCATTTGAACTGGGGTTTCCCTTGTGGGGCTAGCCTGGCCCAACCACTAGTCTTTGGGCCACTAATGCTGCCTCTGAAGTCAAGAAGCAGAGCTTCTGCATGTCTGGGAATGGGTCAGTGCCCGTGTTCACCGTCTCATGTACTTGATGCACACCAAGAACACACAGTGACACGGGCATTGCTTTATGCTTTTCCTGGCTCTTCTCTCCCCCGCAACCGGTATAGCATTTGTAACCCACTCCAGCTGGCGTTCTGTTCCTGTATAATACCATCCTGCTATCTGAGTCTAATTGGACTGTCCTTAGATTTCTAATAATGACAGCAACGACTTAATAATTATTTTTATGGATCAGTGCATGCTATCAGTCTCTCATACTGCAAGCCTGCAAGGTGCCACGTCGCTTCTGGTTTTAGTCTCTCTTTGTTTTTGTTTTTGATATTGAAGACAAACAGGACTGCTCTTCTCAGATTTCAGTTGTTGTCTTATTACTTTAGAATAGTCTTTTCCTACGCACCTTCACTGCAGAAGTGATTTTTTCCCCTAAAGCCTTTGAGTTTAATCAGAGTACACAAGACATTCTGAATTAGTGTTTCTTGCCACTACCCATTCTTGGTAAAGACTGGATATTTGGGAAAAAGAAAAATGAACAAAAACAAATGCAAGTTTATGATAATTTCGGGGAGCCATTGTGTCACAGATCTTTAAATGTCTGACTCGCCTGTATTGTTGACCCACCATATCTTTCAGATGTTGAACAGTCAAAAGGTTTCAGCTTATTTTCGTTCACATTTTAAAATTGTATCTAAATTGGTTTGTATCCAGCCCTGGACAGTTAGGAACACCTGCTTCCTTTCAGCTTTGACTGTAATCCTAAACACACTTGCCTGGTAGAAGCAGTGCAAGCTTGTACACTATGTATTCAAGTTCACTCCATAAAGATCAGTGAGGCTCCAGCCAATGGAGTAAATATAGAACCAGAGCTTCAGTTCCACCAAACTCTGGTATATATTTTTTTCAGATATGTAGGATTGGGATGTTAGTTTATTAACGTGGTGCTTCGGTGGTTCTCAGCTTTTGGCCCTCCAGATGTTTTGGACTTCAACTCCCAGAATTGACCATGTTGCTTAGGGAGTTAAAGTTCAAAGCATCTGGAAGAATGAGTTTGAGAACTCCTGTATTATATCAGGATTGGGAAGCTTGATGTTGTTGTTGTTGGGGGCCACTTTCCTTAAAGCTTTGGTCTGGTGGAGTGGAAACCAAAAGTGGACTGCCCAGCCCCGTTCTTCTTCGTGGCCTCTGTGAATGCACACAATTGGGTTCTGCGCCTGCGCTGAACCTCTCGGAAGTTTCTAGAGCTTAAAGACACATGATTAGTGGGATGTTCCCCCGTGGAGCATATGCTCCGCCCATCACTGATCCCCTCAGTTCCTTTTTTCCGCCGAATTGGCTAGACCTGTTTTGGAGACTAGAGCAATCTATTGAATTAATACTTCCCATCGAATCATTGTTTATTTGCTTCAAATTGCTTTCAATCATCTTTCTTTATTAGACGTTTCCCCTGTGAGTGTATTCCAGTTTTTTCTCTGCCTGCATTTTGCTGATCTCCCCCACAACCGTTTTTCCCCTCCTATTTTTCCTGCTGTTTTATGGCCCCTCCCAGGCCTTTCAAGTGGTGCGTTCTATGCGCAAAAAAAATCCCGCTCACCAACGGCCATGACCGTTGCCTTTTCTGTCTTGGGGAACAACATCCTACACACTCCTGCTCCGAGTGTAAAAGGCTAACTAAACCAGCACTAAAACTGCGTTTACAAAGATTGAGGACTTACCTCTGGGAAAAATCTCTGAACCCACCTCCGGTCACTATGGAGTCTGCACGATCTCCAGACCCTCGACCAGATTGGCAAAATCCACCCATGCCTGCTTCCAGCCCAGCGACTCCTTCTCCCCATCATAAGGAGAAGTCGAAGTCCGTTTCAAAATTGAAATCCGTGTCAATGTTGAAGGCCTCGACTCAGTCTCTAGACCCTTCTAAGAAGAAAAAAGACAAGACGACCTCTAAGAATTCGAAAAAAACTTCAAAGTCCACTCAGCTCGATCCACCACAGCCAACTCTCCCATCCTGGAAGAATCATCTAGAGATGCTCCGGGCTCTCTGTCTGACAGAGATGACCCATCTCTACCTCCGGCCCAAGCTCCAGCCTCTGCTGCGAGCTTGTTGCCGAATATTGGCCTCTCTCCGGCTGAAGTTCATTCCAGCCAGGCCTCAGCCCATTCGAGCCCTGCATCATCAGGGTGGGCAATTCCTATTGAACTATCCGGCTCCAATTCATCTCGCCACTCTCCTAGAAAACACAGGGAGAAGAGACGACATCTATCACCTGCTCTGTACGACCTCCCACACCAGGAGTACTACTATTATCCGCAATCCTCTCGACACCACTTCCGAGATGATAGAAGAGATAGATACTACCAATATGACCCATATATACCTGACAATCCTCAAGAACAACTATATTATGATGAACCTAAACGGGTCCGCTATAATTTACCGTATCCACCCCGATACTCACCTTCACTCTCTCCATCTCCTCGTCGACATCGACACCGGCCTCAGCATTCGATACCGACTCATACAACCCTTCTAAACCAACCTTGAAATGCCCTTCATCGATTATAGAACACTCTCAATCAAAGCGTCCTGAGCATTCCTCTAAACACCTTCCTCAGGCATCACTGCAAGTTACTACCACTTATAAAGGTCCCCCTCCTCCTCCTACTGACACGGAGAGATATTCCACACAGATGGTTCCCACAGCACAGCCTCCTTCCTCCACACAAATATCGATGTCAAAACCTCGACACCAATCTCCTTCTTCATCATCTCCATCGATTCAGGACCTTGCCTCTGACGTATCACAGGAATCACCATCTAATTTACCGACACCGACTTCTGATGTCACTGAAAATCACCCACCCTCTCCATCAGAGGATTTCACTTCTTATTCTCAACTAGTCATGAGAATGGCTAAGTCTTTACAACTTGAAATTGAGGAACCACCACCACCTAAGCAGGACTTGGTGTTTGACGATATTAATCAAGATAAAACGCCCCCCCCCCCCTCAGTTTGGCATTCATTCCGGCTATGCTTGATTTGATCAAGGAATCGTGGGACAAACCTCCCTCTTCCTTACAAATTTCCAGACGTATCGAAAATCATTACAAGACCCATGGTGCGGATACTACATTTCTCACCAAACATCCGACACCAAACTCCATAATAGTAGAGTCAAACCAATCAAGAGCCCGAAATAAATCCTCAATTGCACCTACAAATAAAGAAGGGAGAAAATTAGATATACTCGGCAGGAGGCTCTATTCCCTCACCTCATTTTTGATGCGAGTTGCAAATTATCAAGCCGCAATGGGAGCTTACCATAGGCAACTATGGAACAAGATTCTCCCAGTACTTGAAACAGCCCCGGAATCGGCTAAGTCAGAAGCCCTTAACATCCATATTGAGGCTTCCACACTCACCAAACAACAGAGGATTGCCTCTCGCCATACCGTGGATGCCGCCTCTAAAGCTATGGCCACCTCTATTGCGCTCCGGCGTCATGCATGACTTCGATCTGCTGGGATATCAGACGATACCAGATCTAGAATAGAGGATCTACCGTTTGACGGGGCTGGACTGTTCGATGAAAAAACAGGCAAAGTGATGGACAACCTCCATAAGATCCGTAAAACAGCTCGATCCTACTCAACCCAGCAGACGTACAGATACCAGCGGCCACAATATCGAAGACAACCTTTTTACCAACAACCATACCAATAATTTCAACAACCATACAGACAATACAAACCTTAAACATCGGACAGACCTTTTCAGGGACCCTCAACCTCGGATCCATCGTCCTTTTGAACCCAGCAACAGCAACCATGCCGCCAACACTTTCAGCACCCTCAAAGGAAGGGTAAGCAATACCCATAGACTCCCTTCACCTACTCTCAATTCTTCAACCTGGTTCCAAACAAGATTCCGTCCCTTCTTTAATACTTAGCAATGTATAACTAATGACCAGCGGGTCCTTTTTATTATTAAAAACGGTTACTTCATTGAATTTAAAACTATTCCACCAATCGGAAAAATTAAAAATACTCCTTATTCAACAGTCCTTCAAGAAGAAGTTTCCCTTCTTCTCCAAAAACAAGCCATAACTACAGTTCTTCCATATGACCTGCATGACGGTTTCTACTCCAGATATTTTACAGTACTGAAAAAGGATAGAGGACTCCGTCCCATCCTCGACCTCAGAAATCTCAATAAATTCATTTGACCTAGACGCTTCAGAATGTTGACACTAGACACTATCATTCCTCTCCTTTCACAGGGAGACTGGTTTGTCGTCATCGATCTCCAATACGTGTACTTTCACATCTCTATACACCCGAATCACCACAAATTCCTTCGATTCGGATTCGACGACACCACATACCAGTTCTGTTCTCTTCCATTCGGACTTTCCACAGCACCAAGGACTTTTACCAAATGCATGGCACCAGTCGCTGCCTACCTTCGACTTCAAGGTATCAATATATTCCCTTATATAGACGACTGGTTGATAGTCTCAGCCTTGTATCACGATGCCGTCAGAGCTACCCAACTCACTCTCGATACACTTCGAGACCTCGGCCTCAACGTGAATCTCGCCAAGTCACATCTCGAGCCGTCTCAAAACGCTACCTACATCGGGGCGCACTTCGATTCCCTGCAGGCCAGAGCCTTCCTCCCACACGAGAGAATCCTCAAACTAAAAAAGGCTAGTCAACCATTCCGACCTCTAGCCTCGGTATCAGCCCATCATGTCCAACACCTCCTCGGACTCATGGCCTCGACAACTGCAGTTATACAGCACGCACGGCTCAAAATGAGGTTGCTTCAATCATGGTACCTGTCACTATTCGATCCCATGACAGACCACCCGTCTATGCGTCTTACAGTAACACCCGAGTTCGCACGTAAACTCACTTGGTGGACGGTTCTCCCGAATTTGCTAGCCGGAAAACCCTTTTTGCCTCTTCAGTTGACGATACAAGTTACCACCGACGCCAGTCCGTCGGCATGGGGAGCACATTGTCTGCATCACAGGATCCATGGCCTATGGACAAATCAAGAGAAAACATTGCACATCAATCATCTCTAACTTTTAGCAATTACAGTCAACCCTCGACTTACGAACGGCCCTAGTTTTGCGAACTTTTCGACTTACAAACCGCTCTGATAGAAAAATATAGCCTCGACTTGCGAACTTTATTTCGAGTTACGAACCGGAAAAAAACCCTAAGTCATCTTAGGTTAAAAGGAAAAAAAAAGAAAAAAATTCTGCCCCTAGTGGTAGGAACGGATTAACCGGCTTTGCATTAGTTCCTATGGGAACTAATGGTTCGACTTACAAACCGCCCCTCGACCTAAGAACCAAAAACAGCTGGAACGGATTAATTGGTTTTCAATGCATTCCTATGGGAAATGCTTATTCGACTTACGAACTTTTCGACTTAAGAACGTCCTTCCAGAACAGATTAAGTTCGTAAGTCGAGGGTTGACTGTATCAAGGCTTTCCTACCACTTATTGCGGGACGTGCAGTCCAACTTGCTACGGACAATACGACGGCCCTTTACTACATAAACAAACAAGGAGGCACGCATTCTCTATCCCTACTGTACTTGACCGTCGAGCTCTGGGAATGGTGTTACCTACATCACATCTTTCCAGTAGCAGTCCACATAGCCACATACGAAAACTCCCTCACGGACTATCTCAGTCGCCTCACCTGGAGGACACACGAATGGTCCCTAAACGACACAATCTTCGATCTCCTCTGCGACCGTTGGGGCACCCCTTCAATCGACATCTTTGCTTCTCGCGCAAATGCCAAGTGCCAACATTACTGTTCACGAGCTGGAATTGACAAGAACTCAGTCGGAGACACCTTCATGATAGACTGGGACAAGGACCTCCTCTATCTATTCCCTCTGATACCGCTCATACAAAGAACCATCATTTGACTTTGACAGTTCCAGTCGAATGCAATCCTTCTCGCTCCATGGTGGCCGAGACAACCATGGTTCACCCACCTGAGGTCGATGTCAACCGGCTCACTCCGGCTCCCGCCGATCTCCAACCTTCTTACTCAAGACGACGGGATGATTTACCATCCAGACATACCCTCTCTGAACCTGACAGCATGGAGGATATTCCCGCCATAAAGGATGTACTTGATGGAGCTCGAAAGCCCTCTACCCGGCTTCTATACCAAAACAAATGGAAAGCATTTCTTTCCTTTACTGATTCTCAGAACATACCTGCAACACCAGTCTCCTTGAAGACTTTACTTACCTTTGTCCTTCATCTCTTCAATTTTGGACTATCTCATTCCACCTTGAAAGTTTATATCTCTGCTATTGTGGCTCATCAACCTCCTAATTCTGAATCGGCCAGACTTTTTTCTCATCCAACTTTGAAAAAATTTCTCAAGGGACTCAACAATATTCTCCCCCCACGTCAACTTCCTATCCCTCAGTGGTCTTTACAACTTGTCCTCAATACACTTACTCGACCACCCTTTGAACCGATGGCTACCTGTGATCTTAAACTACTTTCCTTGAAAACATCTTTCCTCGTGGCAATAACATCTGCCAAGCGAGTTAGCGAACTTGCAACCCTCCGATCCGATCCACCCTTCCTTCAGTTCCATCCGGATAAGGTCACTCTTTATTTTGATGTGTCCTTCTTACCTAAAGTTGTATCTGAATTTTACCTCAATCAACCGATAATTCTACCTACCCTATTTCCATCTCCGTCAACACCTCTCGAGCGCATGCTCCATACACTTGATGTAAGACGCTCTCTGGCCTTTTACATTGACAGGACCAAATTAGTCAGAAAATCACAGAGACTTTTTTTATGTTTTCACGGCCCTCATAAAGGAGCTCCAGCTTCGCCTCAATCTATTTCTAGATGGATTGTCCAAACTATCTCATTGGCGTATGAGTTAAC
This sequence comes from Intellagama lesueurii, assembly GCA_037013535.1. Classification (NCBI taxonomy): domain Eukaryota; kingdom Metazoa; phylum Chordata; class Lepidosauria; order Squamata; family Agamidae; genus Intellagama; species Intellagama lesueurii. The sequence goes on from JBAJHW010000002.1 coordinate 73,718,418, forward strand.
AAGCAAAACACCTCCTGAACATTTAAAGGCCCATTCTACCACAGCGCTGTCAACATCTACTGCCTTCCAGCGTGGGATTGAACTCCCTCACATCTGCCGTGCAGCGACATGGTCTACTCCATCGACCTTTGTCAGACATTACCGTCTCGATGTCAGGGCATGGAATTATGCTGGTTTTGGCAGAGCTGTTTTGGCATCCTTTTTACCGTGATGTCCCACCATCCGGTAAGTGAGCTTGCTAATCACCCAATTGTGTGCATTCACAGAGGCCATGAAGAAGAAAGAGAGGTTACCTACCTGTAACCATAGTTCTTCTAGTGGGCCTCTGTGAATCCACACATCCCGCCCATCCTCCCCTCTGTCCGTCACGTTGTACTTTGAAATAGCTCTTTGACAACGGCGGATTTTTACAGGAACTGAGGGGATCAGTGATGGGCAGAGCATGCGCTTCACGGGGGAACGTCTCACTAATCATGTGTCTTTAAGCTCTAGAAACTTCCGAGAGGTTCAGCGCAGGCGCAGAACAACCCAATTGTGTGGATTCACAGAGGACCACTAGAAGAACTATGGTTACAGGTAGGTAACCTCTCTTTTCCTCCTTCCCCTTGCCTTGTTCTTTCCCTCGCAGCAGGCTGTTCTGCAAGGGTGATGAATTGTGTCTCAATATATGGTTTGTGAAGAGCTTTGGAGTCCACATCAAAGACCATAGGTTACCCTCTACTCTATTAAAAGCTCCAAAGAAACTTTTTTTCAGAAGGAAAGAAAATTTGGACAATGTATAGTAAATTATTTTTCATCTTCTTGCGTATCTTCTACAATTGATCGATTAAAATGCATGCTATTGAGTGAATCATTTTTAGTTAGGAATAAGAGGAAGGATGGCTTCGTGTTACTTCAACATCATGTTTGTAGCAATGGCTGTTCAGCTATATCTTTTTTGGAAGGTGTACATGCTAGAGGTACAAGACGTTTGGATGCAGACAGTCAACCCTTGGCCTGGGAGGGGACTTCGCTGTGAAACTCCAGAGCAGGTCTGGGAAGCCTATGTCCCTCCTGATAATGTTGGACTTCAGGTACTACCAGGCCTTTCCAGCATGGTCCATGGTGTGAGACAATGAGAATTGTTAACATCTGGAGGCTCAGAAGTTCAGTTTCCTGTGTACCTAAATTCCACAAGTGGGGCAGTTTCTGAAAGTGGAATCAATTTAGCTGCCTTGGCTAATGGTCAGCTGTCTTTCTTATGAAATCAGGCTTCCTGATTGCAGGAGGCTTGTCATCATTCCTCTGAATCCTTTTTTATGGGGAAACTTCCTTACTGCGTTTTGCTGGGGCAAACATAGAATGAGAGACTAGATTTTACTGTCTCGTCTTTTCAGACAAAATTAAGGCATCGAATTTTCAGGCAGAAATGGACATTATAGTTGACTTCCGATGAAGTGTGGGGGGAAAGATTATTGGGTTGCTGCACTGCTTATAACAACCTGTGTTAATTAACTTGCTTTGTCCATGTCATCAAATTTTGTCAAGTCTTCCTAACTGCAACAGCCCAGTTCCATTTCTCTTCATTAGCAATTACTTTTTATAATCAGCTCCCCCCTCCACTGGTTTTAGGTGAACCACTTACATGAAATGGGAGAGTGCAGATTATCTACCAGGAGGACATTGAAATGTCCAGTGGGGGATATTGAAATGGACATTGAAATGGATTGAAGAAGCCTGAAGTCCAAAAAGCCAGGCTGCTATCATTATTCAGGTGGTAATCACATGTTCTGTAAACAGCACCCATAAACTAGTCTTTACTAGCTTAGTGCCTCCAGAGATTTGGTACTACAACTTCCAAACAGCTCCACTTAAGAGGGCTGTATAGCAAACCTCTCAAGCCTGCCACTGCCCGAATATGTCCCACCAGGCACATGTGGCATGGCTAGGCTCATCAGGGATGATAGGAGGTATAGTCTAAAGCTCCAGGCTTGGGTTGGGGGTGGGGCTACCATAGTCTGCTTTGTTTTCATGCAGGTGGCCTGAGGACACAGAAAGAGTGAATTGATACAGAACAATTTAAGTTGTTTAAAAGTTGAAAGTGATTGAATTGTTTTATCTGGTACAGTTTAAAAATAAACTGTAGTTGCTTGTTGGTTTTTAGTTCTGTAGTCCAGTTGTCTCCTTGCAGAGTTAAGAGTCTAGTTATTATTTGCCTTTCTCTTTATATCTCCAGAAGCAGAAAGGCTAAACATTTTGAAGAGAAAAGTTGAATATTGAGGGAAGAAGGTGAAAGACTGCCTAAGGGGCTCAGATCCCTCTTTGTCTGCAGGCAGTATCAGGCCACTTCTGCCTTTCTCTTTCTGAATGCATCTTTTGATCCTCAAGTCTGTTGTGGTAGGTAAAATAACAGAATTTAGGAGGCTAAAGATGCTAACTGTGGAGTAAGCCTATTTGAATGCTATAGGGTTTGGTTGATAGCAAACACTGTAAAAACTTCTAGGAAAGATATAATAGCAAATTGTTTGCTTAACCTTCCTTATAAATGTACATGTGCTTATTATGGATATTGAAAGCCCAGCTCTTTCCTAAGACTTAAGGTAGTTTTACAAATCTCTTGGGTCCAAATGATAAATGATATACAATCAGGTGTATTAAAAATCTACTTTAAGGGAAGAGCAACTTCAGAAGGAAGCAACCTTCGCAAGGTGTGGGTGTGTGTTCAACATTTCCTTCTGCTTGGTGTTTTTCTGTGTCCCTAATGCTAAGGTGCTGCCCTATCCTGGTTATGGTTCCAGGTGAGGACCTATCCCTGCAGACTCAGTCCCATGTGTTGTAACAGTGGCAAGTTCGTCTAGGGGTTATTGCCAACTTTGGATGTTAATGTTGGGTATACTTAGGCCCTGTAAGCTATGCAGTACTGGCAACATTGGTTTCATGACAAATTTAAATACAGAAAGCTACATGGATAGCTAGCTATGTGTGGTTTGTATGGCTGCTGTTTGGATTTTACTATGTATTGCATATCATTTCCCCAAACTCAGTTGCCTTTTCTTCTGTTTTGGCACTAAAGCTCTTTGTAACCTGTATTATTGCTAACATGGAGTTGCAAGAACAGTTTGATTTAGATTTCTGTAGCCCAGCCTTCTTCAACCCAATACCCTCCTCATCTTTTTGACTACAGTTCCCACCATCTCTGCTGCTTAGTTGTGACGGCTTGGGATTATTTCACAAACAAAATTAACTTGGAAAGTTAATGAAATAGCTTGGACTTCTTGTAAACCTGGAAATACTGTTTTCTTGTATTTTCTGATGCTCATCCTTTAGAGAAGTGGTCGTCTCTCCATAGCTGAATTTTGTCGGGATGGTGATTGCAATGGAAAATACATACATATCAGATTAAGTGGTGGGACCTGGCATGGTGCTTTAAGACTGCTTGTAGGTGGTGGAATGAAGTGCATGCAGTGCAAGTATGTGTAAGCATGTGTCTCCCTTATCTTGGTGTCATGGATACAGTGTTTATTGTAGCACTTTGAATGCAGTCCAACTACTTCGTCACAACTGGGTGGCAGAGCAAATTGCAGTTGCTTTGTTTGGCATAAGTATACAGACGTGGTTTGAATCTCCCAAATGGCAGTTCTTGTGCACTCTTTAAGGTGGAATGATTGTCAAAGATGAAATGGTGATGCTGACTAAATAAGACAAAACGCGGTCCATCGTACAAGCCAGCACAGTCCATATTCAGCTTTATAAATATATTTTGTATTTCGGCAGTTGTTTGAATGAATTTTTATTTTATTTTATGATGTTGATTCATCTTCTGATGTTTGCAGATGAGTATGTGGATGTGTGGTACCCCTTTTTAGCTGACATTCTGTGTAGCAAATGGACATGGGAGAGCAGAGCTAAGAAGTGAACACATGTCCAAGATCCTTGTACTAGAGCCTGAAAACTTTATGACATGGGATCCCAACTTAGAGGTCGTGACAAGGGGGTCATGAAGGGTTTTCTGAGGGATTTCAGTTATTTTTAGTTGCAGTTATTTTTATATTTATTATATTAAATATGGTATACACAGTGCTGTTTTATTTTAACCCTCTTGGCTCGCAGATAAATAAATTTAATATGAACTGGCATTGCAGGCAATCTAGAGTTCTTAGTTATTTCTGTACTCCTTTGCGCAGATTTTCCTTTTATACATGCACATCATTCCTATTCCTTCTGAAAGAACTGCTCTTGCTTGTTTCTCTCTGCTCTTTGGAGGACAATCTTCTTTGGAGGACAATCATGAGCCCTTTGGGACCAAACATTTGTTGTTTAGTTGTTAAGTCGTGTCCGACTCTTCGTGACCCCATGGACCAGAGCATGCCAGGCCCTCTTGTCTTCCACTGCCTCCCGGAGTTTGGTCAAATTCATGTTGGTAGCTTCGATGACACTGTCCAACCATCTCGTCCTCTGTCGTCCCCTTCTCTTGCCTTCACACTTTCCCAACATCAGGGTCTTTTCCAGGGAGTCTTCTCTTGTCATGAGATGGCCAAAGTATTGGAGCCTCAGCTTCAGGATCTGTCCTTCCAGTGAGCACTCAGGGTTGATTTCCTTCAGAATGGATACGTTTGTATTGGATAATAATGGATACCTAACAGATACTGAAAGGGACGTGGTGGCGCTGCGGGTTAAACTGCAGAATCCTCTGTGCTGCAAGGTCAGAAGACCAGCAGTCGTAAGATCGAATCCACGCAACGGAGTGAGCTCCCGTCGCTTGTCCCAGCTCCTGCCAACCTAGCAGTTCGAAAGCATGTAAAAATGCGAGTAGATAAATAGGTACCACCTCGTTGGGAAGGTAACAGCGTTCCATGTCTAGTCGCGCTGGCCACGTGACCACGGAAACTGTCTTCGGACAAACACTGGCTTTATGGCTTGGAAACGGGGATGAGCACCGCGCCCTAGAGTCGGACACGACTGGACTAAATGTCAAGGGGAACCTTTACCTTTACCCTAACAGATACTGAAAGAGATAGAGCTGGTTAGGAAAATAGGTAGAGAAGGTGGTAATGATATAGCAAGAGAAAAGAAGTATGTACTGAGAGGACTGTTGATGATTTGCTTATGTATAATGTGTATCTGAGAAACTTCTGTTATTATTCAATCTGCTTCACTTCAATAAATAAGTTCTGTATATGTTCACAAGTCAAGTGTTCGGACAAACGTCCTTTATATTGTGGATTGAGGTAATCCACTGGTGGCAGCGAGCAGAAAACACGACGTGAGCCTTTGTGAGGGAAAGACAAGCAGGGGCCACAAGGGCAAACGCCACAATTGGTAGACCAAACATTAGCCCAACTCAAAGAGGCCTGAATGAGGTGAGTGCACAGGGTATGTCAGGAAAGCTGATGCCAGAGATGGAGGCAGGATTGAAAAGTTGTTGCTGCTTTCACTCTTACTGAGTCTCTCGCTCTTCTGGGTGCAGTGATGGTGTGGTGAAGGGAGAGGGGACCTGGGCGGGGAGATGCCTCTGGGCCCCACCTGAGTCATGGAGGAGGAAGGCAAGAGAGGCAAAAAAGGTGAGGGAGGAGAACCATGGGGGCATGAGGTCTGCGGGAGAGGTGTTTATTTGGGCTTGAGGGGTATAAATCGTAGAACTGCAGAGCTGGAAGGGATCCTATGGAACTCTTGAGTCCAGCCCCTATCGAGGAGGTACAGTGGGGTAATGGAACTCCCAACCTTTGACTTCACAGCTAGAGATCTAAACCACCGAGCTATCTTGCAGGGAGAGGGGCTCTTCATTGAGGGGGCATTTTTTAGGGGAGGAGACATGAAGGGAGGATTGTTTCCACACACACCACAAAATTAAACTCAAAGTATATTGACGTTTTTCTTCTCAAATTTTATTTGGTAGAGGCAGGTTTACAGCTCCCCTCGCTAATTATGTATTGTTACATTAATATTAATATAGTAAGTTAGAATTATATTCTGAAAAAAAAACCTTTTTAAAGTGTTTTCTTTACCTCATTAAAATGCCTTTTTGTGCAAATGTGGTGGTGGGGTCACAGGTTACTTTGCTATTATCAAATGGGGTGCGACTCAAAAAAGGCTGGGACACTGTTTTACGCTGTTCATCTGCAACTCTTCAAAGTGCCCATCCAGGTTGACTTCTAGTCATGCTAGCTGAGGGATTCTGAGAGTTTTAATATTAAAAAAGCATCTTTCCCAAGCTCTGATTTTAACATTTCTTTTTTCTCAGAATGACTGTGGACAGGAGGGCTTGCTGGCTTCTCTTTTAAATTTTATATCTCTTTCAGGCCTGTTGTATTAAGCATTCAGGTGAGCACCCCTGCTGTCATTCAACATCATAAAAGAACCCATCCCCTGCTTGTGACTGCTGGTGTCCCTCTGAGGGGGTTGTGCTGCTTTGCTTGTCTGTGGTTTGATTTTTTTTTTTTTTCATGTCTCACACCTGACTGGTGCTGCATAAATGTAGGCCACTGGAGTCTGGTGAATCTTTCTCTTGACAGCTGTAATTGGGCCAGTGAGGGAATTATGAAATTATACTGTGGTTTGGAGATCAAATAACCTGAACAAACTCCTATAATTACCTCTATATGTTTATGACAGAAGCAGCTCTTCCAAGCAGAGTGAAGCAGGGATAGACCAAAAAGCATAGCTGAGGAAAGCAATAGCTTTCAACCTTCCTGTATTCAGGTTTCTTGTTTGCTTAATCTTTTGAAGCTGAAACACCTCCAAGAACAGACACTGTGACGTGCTCAAGAGCAGAACAAAAGGTAGCCTTGTCAAAATAAAGTACAGAAGCTGACTTCTAGGCCTTCCTGAGGACATGGGTTGAATGAAGAGTAGCATGTGGTAGGGAGATCTATTTATTAGCTAGGCACTGCAAGAGCAGGAAGCTGAGTTGTGTTGTAAATACAGAGTGGCTAACATGGCTTGCACAGTGGAGAAACAAACACCTGACCCCTAGCTCCACACCAAGGCGCTCCAGCTCACTGAGCTTGTAGGAGAAGAGCCAGCCTATGTGGTCTTGGGCAAGTTACGTGATCCCAAGAGAAGTATAGTGTATTTCTATGTACTGTAGACTTAGAAAACCCTGAAAAGTATCACTGAAATCAACCTGACAGGACATCATCATCATAATCCTGACCTGCAGTTGCTCCTTTTTTGTTTCTATCAAATGCATCTTTTATGCCTGACATAGGCAATTTTGACCTCTATCTTTTTAATGCAAAATCTGCTTTGTACAAAATCCGTAGTCTCCTCTGGAGGAGAAACTTGAAACTTCATCAGACCAGAAAGTGACTTAAACTGTCAAATACGTAGCAGGTGGGAGATTATAGGGAAGTCTGCTTTTTTAACCAATTCCAAATGTCACCATGATCTAATTTCATTTTCAGGCTATGAGTCTCTATTTCAAACCTCAGCTTAGTGTCGAACTCACCTTATGCAAGCCATTGTATATCGGAGCTTCAGTTTCATATCTGTACTAATTTGACATGATTGTTCTGCATAAAAATGCCTGTTTTCTTGGTTATGAGATTCTGAGAATTGTATTCCAAAAAGGTAACATTTCTAAGATCTGGTTAAGACTGCCTTCTATTTGAAAGCCAGTGTAATGCTAGAGCCAGTGTTCAAGAAGAGATGTTACAAACCAAACCGAAACAGAAGAGGAAAAACACCCTACCAACTCTTCTTGCTTTACTACTAGTGTAAGGATGTTCAGTGTCTCTTAAAGGGCCAGTTAAGAAGTTAATATCTCCAGTAATCTACTGTGCATGGAGGGGTGTGGGACCAAGCAATGGCATATATCTATCTATGTGTGAAGAAGGCTACTTGCACAAATAGTTCCTTTTGTGTGTGTGTGTGGTTATTCCAAACACTCTGAAACATGCCAGCGAGCCATGTAATGCAGACACAAACACAAGACTAAACTCTTCAACAATCCCACAGAGATGCTGTCTTCTCAAATATGGAACCCAAGTCAGATCCAAGGTTACAAAATGAACCTGTGCTCCTGTGACATAGGTTTTCTTTTGCAACTCCCCCTTACAGCCTCCAGATCTGCTTGAGAGGTTCCACCACATTAGTGGAGTAATTTTAGTTGTAATGAGCGTGGACAGAGGGTCATTCCACCTGCTCCTTTGGTGGCTAGAAAGATACCATTGGATAGTGGTCACCTTCACTCAGGAAGCGCTTTTAGAAGACCAAGCCATTTTAGCCATGCAGTCAAGGCTCATTCTCTCACTCATTATTGAGTGTAACACATGGTGCCATTTGTCAGTCATGATTTTTTGGTGTCTTGATAAGACAGATCATTATAAATGAATAGAGATCTAACATCAGAAATGACATAAATGGGAGAACATTTCAGCCTCCCAGGGCACTCTGCTGCCAAGCCAAAGGTTGCATCTAAAACAAAGGAACATCAAAGTGAGACTACAGCTGTTAAATTGCTAGATTAAAAGGTATCAAAATGTTTGAGTCTCTAGATATACAGGCTTTGTTTGGGCTTGAATAGAAACAATGACTTTGTCTCTAGTTACTGGTGTCAATTAATGTAGCATAGCTAGTTTGTTTTTGATGTTGCCATTTGGTACTGTTGTGAATTGTTGATGGGCTTATTTTACTTACATCTGTGAAGGGAACCCTGGCCAATCCATTTGTTAACAGGGTAATAATGTGATTGGCTGGGTGGTGCATGTAGTCAGCCTATCCTGGAGCCTGAAGGAGGAGGGGGCAAGAGGGCTGGAGAAATAAAAGAGAGAGGAGCCTGGAGGTTTTGAGGGAGAAAAGAAAAAAAAACCCATAAGGGTTATGATGAAAAGGGGGAATATAGAATTGACCAAATGTTAAAGCTAGGGAGAAAGATAAGGAACTTGTGGGTGTAAATTCTCTTAATTGGTTGTTGCAGTAGAAGAAAAACTCAAGCTCAAATTTGTTCCCAGTCTAATGTTCCTATGTAATTAAAAGTTGTAATTTTCACTCTTTAGCCACCGGATCTGGTATGGTTAATCGCTGGTGTCAGACGTGGTACTGGAAAGATGTTTTAAAAGGAGTCAAAACTGGGTTGGGTCTGGTTGCAACTGCTGAATAGAGATGGGCACAAATCCGGATTGTCAGATTATTCTGGATCATCATACCGGCACCACAGGTGCCGCACAGTCTTGTCCCACATCCCCCTCAGATGGATTCTCCCACTCACCAGCCAGTATGAGCTCCATTCCTCCTCCTCTTTGGTCATTTCACCAGTCACAGATGGAGCACGGTCCTTCCTTCTCTGCCTTCTCCAGCAGCTGCCCATTCAGACAAGGAGGCAGGGTAGGGATTGCTGCAGTGCTGCCTTTGAGTGGGCAGCTGTTGGAGGAGGTGGAGGAGGGAAGTCCATGCTCCTACTGCAAGTGGTGAAACGACTGAAGAGGAGGAGGAGGAGCGAAGCATGTACCAGCTGGTGAGTGAGGGAATCTGGCCGGGAGTGGGGGTGGGGGACGTGACCGTGAGGCACCTGTGGTGCCGGTACAACACTCCAGCATGATCTGACAATCTGCATTCATGCCCATCTCTACATTTGAGCTGTTAATAAATTTGTGTCATACTTTACCTTTTTTGTTTCATGATAATTTGATTCCACTGGTTTCATCTTTTAAATTTGTACCCTGGAGTATTCTTAACAACTCAGGAGAACACTTTTTGCACAACATAAAATCTTCAATGGAAGAGAGTTGCCTCTCTGGAAGATCTTACAGGAGAGGCATTTAACATTTTGTTCCTCTATAAGCATATAATCTGGTGTGTGTGTCTCTGTGTTTTCTTCCAGAAAGCTGTACTCTGTTGGCTCAACTTGCTAGTCACCCACTTTTCCTTACTGTGTCATTTCAAGTTTCTAGATCAGTGATGAGGGGCATAAAGCTCTGCTGATGTCAGATTGCAGAGCCCTTGAGCCTTAGCTAGGGCTCTGCAATGATGATGGAAATGGCAGTCCAGTAAAAACTGGAGGGCTACATGTCCCCTACCTATGTTCAAGGTCATGCATAATTCCTGACTCATGTTCAAGGTCATGCATAAGTCATTATATTTAACTTTCCCAACAAGAATGCCAGTAGCATTAAACTGTAAATTACAGTTTGTATTTGTTTAATTTAATTTAGTTACACAACCCCAGGACACTTTTTAAAATAAATTTGCATTTCTGCCATATATGAGGGATCCTTACTTGTCCCATTCTGCTGCCTGTGAACAAAAAACAGCACAGTTTTGCATCTTGCCTTCAAGATGAGACATTTTCTGTCAGTCTTTATGAGGATTCTCACAGATGTGAGAAGGATTTTAGCACAAATTCTGCAAAACTGTGATGGCTACTGCTTTATTTCATTGACTTTTCAGAATTAGAAGTGTTGGTTGGATTATTTGTATCTTCTTGCTGAGTAAGACATTCCTGTGTTTGCTGTGTGTGCACCTTTAGGATGCAACTACACAGTGGGGAAAAGCTGCTTTGATTTGAAGTATTTAAAATCAGGTCCTTGTTTGTTTCCATGAATGAAATTGCGGTAGCTGTCCAGATGAACACGAACAAGTATTTTGTTGCAGGAGTAAACAGGGGCAGAGGCAGAAAGTTGTGAAGACCCATTGTTTTACTCTATATGTCTGAAGAAGTGGACTCGTCCACAAAAACTCACATTAAAATATAACAGTCTTTAAGGTACCAAAAGGTTTTTGTCTTTTTAAATTTTATTTTCATTTGGATTTTGCCTGATATACTTGCACAGACTAACATGACTACCACATCTTTGAGATTGGCAGTTTTCACTGGGACTATCATTCTCTTCGTGTATTTTAATTTTTTATTTAATTTTTCCGAGGTGACATAGCACTTACCTGAATCAGCACTAACTTTGGAAAGCATTGAAATGTGTTCCCTGTCGCATAGCCTGTGTCCCTTGAGCTAGTTTGTTGCCTTCATATGCACTAAGGAATGCTGCCCCATTGGAAATGTTGAAGTAAAATTTAAATTCTGATCTAGTCAGCCTTGATCCATAGAAGGGAGAGGATGATTTTGTCTCCCACCTCCTGCAGCAAAATGTCTTGGGCGGTCCCTGTTGTCATATGCCAAGATCAAGGCCCTGCTCTCCTGATCACCAAGAGACAGGAGTTATCCTCTTGTATTATTATTTTCTTAAATTATGTAAATATTTGCATCCATCATTATATAATTTGTGTTGGTTGGAAATCACTCCAGAGTAACTTCCCAAAATTGTTTCCCTTTTATGCTTAAGATATGTGTTAGTACTTTGACAATATCTGGGTATTTCCTGAGTCAAGCTGATGTCAAAAACATTAAATTTTAACAGCTTTCCTAAAATTATTGTTTACATTATAATTAATTATGGTTAAGGAAAAAAAGAAAATAAAGGCTAGCTTTTAAAATCTGAATAAACATACAACAGTTTCTTCTTTTCTCTGACTAACTCTGAGTAAGATCTAAACTATTGCCTGGGAGTAAAGTGAAAATCTATTTAATTGTATATATTTTTGTCTTCTAGGCAAGAACAGGTCAGCACTCTGTATCAGAACATCAATATAGTGGAACCACGATTAATTCAGCCTTATGAACATGTTATTAAAAACTTTATTCGTGAGATCAGGCTTCAGAGTACAGAGATGGAAAACTTAGCCATAGCTGTAAAAAGGTAAAGTCACTTGTTTCACATGTTTCAGTTAAACCATTACTATCTCCAGTATATTGTTGTTGCTTAAATTCACATGCTGTCACTGTTAGCAATGTTTGTTAGTATTCTTGCATCCAGTTCCACTCTAATTTGATGAGGATTATGCTGGACCTGTAAAGATGCTTTTAAAAAATAATAAATTACAGACCAAAATTTCCAAAAATAGTGAATTTCTGCTATAGTTCTTGGCTAAAATGCTATTGCTTATCATATTGCTTGAATCCATCGATTTCAATGGGCCTACTCTGGTTGTGATTTGGAATTGGTCCTTTTAAGGAGAAAGGTGGGATAGAAATATTTTAAATTAAAAAAAATCTGTAGTTTGGTGAAGTAATTACAATTTTCTGCTACATAGCTCTACTGCATGCCTGTAATTACAGGTGCTCCAGGATGGATTCATGTCAGTTAAAATTGTATCAGAATGCTGTAACTGTGTAGTGTAGATGCACTCATCATTTTTACAAAAAAGGATTGCAATACTTTCAAGGCACTTCTGAAATTAGGGATGTGCAAAGTTTGTATTTCTTTTGTTTTGGGTTGTTTTTCAGTTTCTTCTTTCATTTTGTTTCATTTTTGTGTTTTTAGCATACTGATCCTTTCATTTAACATGGTGAGGGAAGCCTATTTCAGGTTATTCTATATCAGGTTTCCTATTTATATTTCCTTGCAAGTAGTGCAAACTAAGCCATACAGAATGCTTAAAAAACTACTCAAAAAAGCATAGAGGCAAGGCATCAAGGAATCAGTCTATTCCAAAGGCAGGCAACAGTCCACAAAGTAGAACAAATTGTCATCAGACCTATGAATGCATTAGTTTATATTATCATATTCGCACAGCCCAATGTCACACTGGCACAACTAGTTAAAAGGTCCATCCCCCCTCCCCCACATACTTCACAGAAACCAACAAAACAGTCCCCAAGCCCCCAAGAATAAATACACAGTAAATTAACCAAATGATAATTTTTAAAAAATTAGTCAAACCCCCTCACACAGCCACATGTGGAGAAAAATAGCAAAATAAAACACATACACACAGTTCTCTCTCCCAAAAACCAAGAAAAGCCAGTAAGCAAATAAAGGTGAAAATATGATCAAAGTTGTCTTACCGCTAAAACCACAAGTATTAGAATATGGGAGATTTTTGTCCTTGCTACCACCTGATGCCTTCTCTTCCCAAATCCAGTGGTCAAGGAGCAGCAAAAATAAAAGAAAAAAGAGAGAAAAAAGGAAAAAAAGAAATGAGAGAAATCCCCCCAAAAGATCAATTAAAAAGGCAAAAATTAAAGGTTCTAAGATGGAGGCACAGAATCAGGCAAGTAGGCAGGAAGCATAGCAAGATGGAGGTCACTAGGAGGTCACTCAGCAGTATACCATAATCCCACCCACAAGAACAACTGAAAAAAAAGACCACTCCTCAGTGGGTTCTAGGCCTTTCTACAGATTAAAATTTCCCCACCCCACCCTGCCTGCATGTTTTGAGTGGGTGATGACACCACAAGGTCTTTGCAATATAGTGCCTGTAACACTATTGCATGGAAAATTATCTTGCTATTTAACATACAAAAGGGTGAAAGAAAAGTTATGTATAAGGAGCAAAAGAAAAATTATACATACAAACGGTGAAAGAAAGGTTAAATGAAAGAGGGAAACATTAAAAAAATGTCCTCTCTTTAGTTAATGTGGATCATTTGTGTGAGGCTGTGTTCAGGAAATCAACAAAACAACTCCAAATAAACTCAGCTTCGTTCGTTTGTGTGTGTGTGTGTTTCTTATAGGTAACTATGAAAGTCTTGTTCCCACCTGGCATCTCTCTGTAGTCAAAGCTAGTATTCTTTGTGATGCCAGTCCATACTGAATGCAATGCTTATGACCAGGAAGGCAGTGCAAAGTATTACTTTTGTGTCATGGTTGCATGTTGTGCTCATCTTTATCTGCTATCATATTCCTTAGTTACGGCATCATGACTGTTGAAGTTTTTATATTTGGCTATCATGAAATGCCTGGCAGTTCATAGTTGTACCTTAAAAAGCAAAACTTACAGGAAGAAAGGAAATAATTTATGTTTATAGACTGTTTATTAAAGGTGGTTCAGTATGATTAGAGCAACGTGACATCCAGGCCACCTGTGACTGCTGGAATGTGCTGGACATTTTCATAATTGGTCTTATCCTTGTATATATTTACTGTTCCTTGTTCTGAAGCAGTATTGTTTAGGTCTGGGCTGTTTGAAATTCTGTTGATTGTTTTATCTGAATGTTTATGCTTTAGAGCACAAGATAAAGCAGCAATGCAGCTTGGTGAACTAGAAGAGGAGATGGACCAACGTATACAAGCTGCAGAGCATAAAATCAAAAAGGAGGTAAAGTGTCACTGCTTCTTCCACTACTGTTTTAGAAGTGGTTTCTTTTCTTTTTGTAAACCAACAATTCCTCTTATGCTGTTTAGAATGAAAGGATTTTTAAGCACCTTTTCTATAACAACTAAAAGAGTTTTCTCTGAAATGGAAGCAGACTCAAACCACCCTAAGCATGCCCTTGGGGAATTTCCAGCACCATCCACTCCCTCGCAGAATACAAGGCCAGTGCAAATTGGCTCACGCCCAAGACTCTCCTCATCTGAGAGGCAGACTGAAGCTTATCATCAACCAGCTGCTGTGGATGACCCAGGACTGTGTGCGACTGACACCCTGGAAAAACTTGAGACGCTGACAAAGTGCCTTGAAAACTCCCTTGACAAACTAAGGAGAACCCCAACTGCTCCAAATCCAATGACTAAATCATTAGGTGGGCGAACTTCAAAAGGTCACACTGAGACTGTACGAAAGCACTTAAGAACCCAGAAGGAGGCGCCTAACCTGCAACATGATCCTAAAAGTTCTCTCAATTTATACAAAACCCATGTTCAGGAGGAACATGGCAAGGATGCAACTGAAGCCCCAGACAAAGACCTATTAATGCAATTGGACATAGACGGAGATGAACTCGTGTCGGAAGCTGCCACCACTTTCAAACTGCTGCCCAGGGAGGAACAGATGAAGATCATCACCAGTTTGGACAAAGTGAGGTCTCATCTAATTGGCAACATGGAAGTATACATCCCATCTCCGACCCCCCCCCCCCCAGACAACAAAATCATTGGGGCTGTTCCTATGCCACCCGCGGAACACCTCTCTTTGACTGCCGTATTTCAAACTTCTCCTGATCCAAACCAACCCTTAACCCGAGCACTAATTCATCATCATTCCACCTCTGATAATAAAGGAGAAGCAGAGACCCACTCAAGAGGCCCAGCTGTGGATGGTTCTGATTTTCGAAATGTATCTATGCCTCTCCCACTGGTACCAAATCCAGACTTATCTACTGTCCCTCAAACTGGTAATTGACTGAACATTTTCCCACCAAATCCTGAGCAATAGAATATATTTAAAATCCTATCTTGGAATATTGCGGCAAGGCAAAAGTAATGATAATGTTCTTCTGAATTATCTTAAAGGCTTTGTATTGTACTTCTACAGGAAACCTGGGTTTCTGGCCAAGTTCGACTGGGAGGGTATAAGTCCTATTTTGCACCAGCAATTAAGGTTAAAACGAAAGGTCACCCAATAGCTGTCTTATCCACATTGATTAACACCTGTTTAGTTTCTGAGCATATAGATATTTTTTTTCTCCATGCCATATGTTGGCCACTAAAGTTGTCACCCCTGACAAGGTTTTGATTTTAATTAACATATATATTCCCCCAGGCCTCAACAGTCCACAGCGGCTCCAGTACTGGGGCTCCTTGGAAAAATGTATAGAGGATCTTGAGATCAGGTTCCCCCAGCCGAATTTATTATCGCGGGTGATCTTAATGCCAGAGTGGAAGGGATGACCAGATATTTCTGAAAGCCCTTGAAATGGAGAGTGATGTCTCCCTCCCGCTTTGCTGCACCTTTAGTAGACAGTCCAAGGATTGCTCCTATAATGCGGCTGGACTTGTTCTAGCTAAATTGTGTATTCAATTTAACCTAATCTGGCTTAATGGCCTAACAAAATTTCCTGAGGCGGGGGAGTTCACACATATCGCCAACCAAGGATCCAGTGTAATAGATTACATCCTGCTCTCAATGTCCCTGAAACCATGGGTAGTGAAATTTGCTGTGGGTGATTTTACGGCCAGTGATCACCTCCCATTAACTACGAAGGTGATTTTGGGACCCAGCAGAAGGAATGTATCCTCAGACCCGAATAATGCTTCAGCCGCCCCAATTAAAATACCTTGGAACAATCTAGTACTTTATAGGTTCCAAAATCTGCTGTTAAGGGACAAGTGTAAGGACCTTCAGATTTCCATCACAAAATCCATTGAACCACTTGATAAAATTAAAGCATTTGACAGATTAATAGAACATCTTCATTGTGAATTAGGACAAACTCCTTCAGCCCAAAGGTGCAGCAATCCCTCAAAACAAAGAACGTGGCTTGACCCTGACTATAGGGATCTGAAAGTACAAATCCACTATTCATATAGGGAATATAGGAAGACGACTCTGCCCAAGATCGGCACAAATATCTCTCCCTAAAAACTCAATTAAGGAATTGTATAAAAGAAAAAAGACAGAAATTTATTCTGAAGCAATGGAGCAAGCCCCAACAGGCAGTGACCCAGAAAAATAATAAACTATTTTGGGCCATTGTGGCTGGCTCCTCCAGGCTGGAAGTACAAAACCCTGCCATAATATCTCCACAAAGATGGGTCCAATATTTTTCAGACCTTCTTTTTGACAAAGATATAGCTGTTAGATCCTCTTCACTCTTTGCTCTTTCTGATCTTCTTGTTTGGCCACCAGTAACCATTGAAGAGACCAAAGATCTAATTACTCAGTTAAAAGCTGGAAAAGCAGCCGGCCCCGATGCCATCCCACCGGACTTACTGAAATGTGATCCGGACTGGTGGGCTTAACTTTTTGCTTCCCTTTTCACAGCTATAGATAATACTGGGATCTTGCCAAAACTGTGGACCAATGCAATTCTTGCCCCCATTTATAAAAAAGGAGACCCCCACCTCCCAGAAAACTTTAGACCAATCAGTTTATTATCAGTAATTGGGAAACTCTATGCAAAACATCTGTTAATTAAACTTAATTCCTGGATCAATAATCAGGCATTGCTTGGCCCTGAGCAAGCTGGTTTCAGGAAAGGTAAGGCCACAGTAGATAACTGCTTAATACTTTCGTATCTTATTAACAAAACACTTAAGCATGAAAATTCTAAATTGTATGTGGTTTTCCTTGACTTAAAGGCAGCTTTCGATTCGGTAGATAGAGTTTCTGTGGGAAAAACTTGAAAATATGGGCATAGATAAAAGACTTCTTTCCCTCATAACAATTTTAAACTCAGGCACAACATGTCAAGTTCGTGCCTCTTGGAAAGGTGAGTTAACTAATCAGTTTCCAACCAATACGGGAGTGAAGCAAGGCTGCATTCTTGCTCCCTCCCTATTCAACCTATTTATGAATGACCTAGCCCCCTTTCTAGCGAGTGTGGAGGGTCATCCACCAAAATTGGGGATGCATTGTGTCCCGTTATTGCTTTATGCAGTTGATGCTGTTATCATCTCGCGCTCCCGTCCAGGTTTGAAATGTTTAATTAACAGAACTGTGGAATACCTGGACAAAAACAAAATGCAACTGAATTATAATAAATCCAAAATTTTGGTTTTCTCAAAGTCGTGGAAGCAACTTCAATGGAATCTGAATGGACACAAAATCGAGCAGGTTAAAGAGTGTAAATATCTAGGCATCCTGTTCCATTATAAACATTCCTGATCTCCCCATCGTAAAATGGTTATAAATGTAGCTAGGTTCCCTGGTCAGGCAATACTTCGTTTCTATTATAATTCTGGCAATTGTTATGTTTTGGCGGCTTTACAGGTTTTTAAATCCAAAATTATCCCACAAATTTTATATGGCATCCCAGTCTGGTTAAATGCCATGGATAGGTCAATTGAACGGATACAATCTCAATTCTTATGTAAAGTGCTAGGACTACCAAGTTGTGTTCCCTACTCGGTGCTTTGTCTAGAGACCGGATTTTCCTCTTTGGAAACGATGGCTTGGCTAAGACCATTTCAATTCTGGCTAAAACTTTTCTACAACTCTGACCTAGATAGTTTATTATATCAACTATTACTGGACTCTAAACCTCCCTTTGGGTCTACTGCCCTTTTAAAAAAACTGAAATGGATTGGCTTAGATAGTGACTACTTGGGCTCACTAAATCAAGGGCAAGCCTTCCAAATGATCAAAAGAAGAATTTTGGATATTGAATTCCAGGAACTATGGAATGCAGCCAATAAGACCTGCTCACCACTGTTTTCCCATATTCCCTTTAAGATTGGAAAACCAGCTGCCTTCCTTTCTCTGCTCAAGTTTCCACAAAAATGCAGGGCATTCTCCCTAGCCAGATGCAATGTCATGCCTGCAGCCTTACTATATGGTAGGTTCAAAGGAATCCCGTACCTTGAAAGACATTGCTCACGCGAGCAGAGTGCATTGGAAACTCTTGCCCACATGTTTCTGCACTGTCCACTCCACTGGAGTGATCGCTCCATATTTGTGGCACCGGTCCTGTTAAAATTGGAGGGAAAATCTGATGTGCACAAAGTCCATTTTACGTTATCTGTGGAGGTGCCTGACATTCTGGAAAGAATTGCAGATTTCATCAGCTCAACTGTGAGAAAGTGAAGCCTCGCTTTCAATTAAATGTCTTTGAAGGGTTTGGTCTTTTGCTTTCCTAATTCCTGGATTTTGTATGCGTGGGGCACTTAATGAACCAGTTTGGTTATGTTTTATTCTCTTTATGCCAATAAAGGTTTTGTCTTTTCTTGGTTTCTTTTCTTCACAAAATTAATAACTAAGGCCCCATCTGCACTGGCAGAATAGCTTGTTATTTGGATCGCTTTTGACGCTGTTTGGTTTACAGCTTCAACATGTGTTTTCCTTTAGAGTAATCCATCTCCTTTTTAGAGCTGTCCTGCATCATTTTGGCACAACAGTATGGCTACAGTTTTTTTGCCACAATTCAGAGTGCTCCCAATTAGCCTGTTCTGTAGCCTGTGTGGATGGTTAGTCTGCACCAAAATAGAACTGTGGGCAATGTTATCTGAGGTGACAACCCTGTGATGTTTTTGGTGGGTCGTGGCATTGAAAGGGACAACAGAGAAATACCACCTCCTCTATTTTCCTCTACTATTTAATTTTTTTTTAAAAATATATTTTCCTATTGATGCAGTGGTATCCTATATAAACGAGATAGATTGGCAGAAATATAGCATGCTAGGTAGATGCATTACTGTTTCACTATGTCACTTTATTGAACAAAATAAAAAAGAAAGCCGCTGAGCCTGCTGAATGATGGCTGTGGGAAAAGGCAGGGAAGGGGTAGGAAAGGGAGTGTCATTAATTGAAAGGGAGACAAATTGGGGTGAACCAAAGACCTGTCTGGACCCTTCTTATGGGAGAAAAAAAATGTCACTCAGTGTGAATGGAAGGATTGCTCAAGTAAGAGATAAAATAGATTGCACTAATGATAAGAACCCTTTAAGGGTGAACCAGACCACTCCAGCTCCCCCCATTTGGGACATGCCCAGATTGTTTGTTTGTTTTTTGCTGCAGGCAGCCCTTCCCTCTTCCATACCATTAATGTGAAACATATGAGGTTGGAGAGCTTTAATGAGGAAAGGAAGTGAGTGTGGGGAAGACACACTCGCCAAAACAGCAGCCTTTGTGCATAAAGTCATATAGAACATCTAGCTCTTACTGTACATACAGTTACAAGTTACAGCTCTGCCAGTTTTGAGTATCTAATCTAAGTAAGATTAATCCTTGCTTTCAAGATTGCCATATATTTTATGTAACCCCAAATATGGGTTCATTAGCAAAAGTAAATAGAACACCATTTTGGTTCTACCTCTTAAAATGGGCCGTAACTGGTTGTTATATTCTTGCTTAGCTATTGAGAAATTACACAAAAGGCAATTTAATCCAGAAACGTGCATTTCTGATCACAGATTGCGTTGGAAATATCCCTGATCTGCACAATCATTTGGTTTTGGTGTGAAGTGTTTGTGAGGAGGGTGTGCTTTATGAAAAGTAAGGGCTAAACTGCTGCAGGGATTGAGAGCCAATCATATTGATCTCTAGGTGTTGAGGACTTTCGACCCCTGCAAGAATAACAATCAAATGTCTAGGTTATCTTTCTCCAAACTGGTTTCATCTAGATGTTTTAGATGCCAGCTCCCATCAGCCCCAGCCAGCAAGTCCAGTGGTGAGGAATGCTGTAAATTGTAGATGGAAGAATGGGAAGGCCCACCCTAGAAAGATGATCATCTGTTAAATCAAATAGAGTCAAATAACAAGAGGGTGGCTCATGGTGACTTATTCCGCTTATCATTTTCTGAAATTACACTTATTGTACTGTGTTCTGCATACTTTGAAACAGTATGACACCCCAAATGTAAATGCAAGGCCGCTGTGATATTTACCTTGTGGGATAGTGCTGACTATAAATTTTAGTGGTGACCAAGCACATTGTTGTCATTGACACCAGACTGACTGATGACACAGTGAGATTGTAATTTGTGTGCTGTACAGCCTAGCAGTCTTCTACAGCTCTTGGAAATAAAATTTTAAACACAGTGCCTTAAGATGGGCCCCAAATATTTCTGGTTATGCAGGAAGTAGAAGAGATGTGCTCTTCCTAAAGTACAATAAATTGCTTATGTCCAGAGCTTGGGAATATTATTTACCTGGATTGCCAGTCCCAGAGTCCTCTTGGTAATGTGGTCAGTGGCCCTGGGGGGCTGGGGGATGCTGGGAGATATCAACCTGTCAAATACGTTTTCCTTGTTCTGCCCAAGTCTGCCCTTGGTAACTTAACAAAAATGTGAAATGTTGTAGGAAAAACGGAAAGCAGAAGAAGCACTCAATGATCTCAAGCGCCAATATGAAGCAGAAGTTGGAGATCTTCAAGTGACAATAAAAAAATTGAAAATGGTATGTAGCATTGAGTCTGTAACCAGGTATTTGTAACACATATCTTAAGGCCTGATTATCTGATAACCTTCTGCCATGTTTGAAGTAAATAAGAAGATTAATTGAGAAGAGAACTTGGAGGTAAGAGTTGAACTTCATTTGTTTAGATAGCTGTGATATTTCCATACCTAATGGAATAGTATCTCTTGCAGCATTGAAAGTAAGTGATTGCAAAGACAAGAGGGTGTCTGGTGACCTGTTGCACTGGGCCTGATGTTCTTATGAAGACTAGAGATGGGAAAAGTCACTTTTTTCGACTAAAACTGCCAAAATCCTTTGGGTGATTCTAGTAATTATAGTCCAAGAATGTAACTTTCCCCAGCTCTGATGGAGGCCTACATCTTTAGATGCTAATGTGTTTACTTAGTTTTTTCTGCACTAAGTTAACCGTGCAGTGCTTGGAGGCCTGTCTGTTTATTCCTGTGATTGGGATCCTGGATTTTGGCCTGGATGCATCCCCATTTTGCTTTGATAGATGCTACTCCTATAGACCTCAAAAGTTTCTTTGATGCCAAGTGTCATCAGTTTCTTGAAAAACCATGGCACTGGGTTAAGTATGCAACTTTTTGAGAAATACTATATGTATTATCATCAACAAGTACGTGCAGTGATTGATGCTTAAAGCTACTTAAGCAGGCTTATAAATAAGCACTTATCCTAGTAGCCTGTAATAAGCGTGAAATCCTCTTTTTCTAACCAGTTGGGGAAGATCTGTAAATTGGAAAGCAGTTGGTTCTTTGTCGTTCAGCATACTGGCATGCTACAAATGGCTGACATTTGTAGGAATAGGCAAGCAGTCCTGTGATGTTCCTGTGGACTAGTAAATTTTAGAGTCTTATTTTGATCCTGCCTCAGGGGCTTTTAGTGGCGGGGGGAACCCCTAAATGACTTCCACTGCATTTTCAAACATGATTTGCTTCCTTTCCACTGATCTCCACACACTATTATGCGTTGGTCAAATATACTGTATTGGTCAAATATACTATATTGGTCAAAGGTACTATATATACAAATATATATCATAACAAACACACTTTCTTAACTATTTCAGCTTGAAGAACAATCCAAAAGCATTAATCACAAAGAAGATTTAGTGGCAATGAAGATGAAGATTCATGAGCTGACCTTGGTATGAATATCTTACAACTTCTTAATTTGGCATGGTGACACAGCCTGTCTTTCTCAACATAACTGGTATCTTTGCTGCCTGTCACAGTTAAGGAATTTGCAGGATGATGACATTTTCTTCAAAACTGTCACAATTGTGTGGTAGTCTGACTAGCATTTTGGGAGAGAAGAAATGATATTCTTTTTGAACCTGGGTGTATTGTGTTTATGCTTGCTTACCTATTGCTTTTACATATTAACAACAGTGATAACCTGAGATGCAACAGAACCAACAGAGAAGGGGTGTAACTATTCAAGCTGTTTTCTTTTACTTTTCACTGGAATAGTTCTAAGTATTTCCATCCTGTAGACTCTGTTCCTTAATCAATGAGACTTAGCTTGAAGAAAATGCAGCAAGAAAGAACAACAGGCACCACATATAACACTACTCCAGAAGAAAGAAAATGACGTGTCCTATGGCACCTTTAAGACCAACAAATTAATTACTTAAACATTTTTAGACCTCAGCTGACTTCAGCCAAGAAACCACCAAATGTAATCCTTACTACATCCTAGATATGCTTGTGGCAAAAGTAGAGCTGAAGAGGTTTGTTTCCTAATTTAGGATTATGTCATATAGTGGTTTAAGTATTGAAGTGGAGCTAGGGGGATCCAGTTCTTTTGTTTTTCATAATCTTATTGGTTTATATTTTAGGAAAACCAGAAACTTAAAAAAGAACTTATGGAAGCACAGACAAATATAGCTTTCCTTCAGAGCGAATTAGATACCTTGAAAAGTGATATTGCAGATCAAAGTTTGAGTTCAGAAAGGTAAGAGTCATTAGTGGTCCTATCTGTTGGAAATGTTCTGTAAATTATGTGCATACACGAGTGTCTGTTACAAGAAAATAATTGTGTTAATTTTGCTTTGTAGAGACCTAGACATGATCAGAGGATACACGGAAGACAGAGATAGCTTGGAAAGGCAGATAGCAATGCTACAGTAAGCTGCTGAACAATTCACTTTTTAAATAAATGAACTTTAATGTTTAAAATGTGGTTGCCTCAGGTAAAATAACAGGGAAGAACACAGGTATCTGTTGCTGCTGTAAGGTTTCTCTTGCACTCTAACTTGCATTTGAGTCAAACCGTTTGGTGTATGAAGTACCTTGGCCAGATTGTTGTATCATCTGCCTAGGCTTTTTAACTCTATACAGGGGATATCTGTGAAGATTCTCAGTCATCTAGGTGTGGTTATCTGGAAGTTGAGTCATGGCAACTGGACTTCTTTCTTGTTAGGTTGAAACGTTTCATTGAAACACTAAGGCAGAGACTGATCCACCCAAAAGACCGGATACCAAAACACAACAGGAGCAATATAGTATATGTGGTCCAATGCAAAGAGGAGTGTTCGGAGCTCTACATTGGAGAAACCAAACAGACACTTAACAGGAGAATGGCCCAGCACAGGAGGAGCAACGGCTCAGGACCACAATCAGCAGTGTTCCTTCATTTGAAGGACAAAGGACACTCATTTGATGACCAAGATGTACTCATTTTGGACCCAGAAGATAGGTGGTTTGAGAGAGGGGTAAAGGAGCCAATACATGTGCATATAGAAAATCCCTCACTCAACAGGCGTGGAGCCCTTAGATACAATCTGTCTCCTATTTATCATGCTGCCTTTTCATCTGTCCCCAGAAAGATTAGGACCACACACACCAGAAAGACCACTGTTAATGACCATTAATGACCCATGACAATGGGGGAAGAAGGACTGCAAAAGTGGGATTATCCCTCACCCCCAGTCCTTTGTCCTTCTAACAAATCTATTCAGACCAGGGCGAAGTGAAACCAACGTGGAGGATATATCAGGGATCTCCTACCAACTCTCCTCAGACTGAAGAAGCTACTTGGATGAGTAGTGAAATGTTTCAGCCTAACAAGAAAGAAGTCCAGTTGCCATGACTCAACTTCCAGATCCATACAAGGGAGTTACAGGGAATCATATCAAATTTGGCCATAGGCTGTAGAATATTTGCTGCGACTAAGAACTGGCTTCTCTATCCCTGTGGGAGAATGCAATGGGTGTTTGTGTTCTCCTGAGGTGGACGTAGTCATCTAGAGCTAACTTAAAAAACATTAAAAACCCTGTACCAGAATCACTTCTGAACAAATTGACTGGAATTAAATCACTTTTAAAAGAAGGAAAATAATAAAATATTATGTTTTTGACAATAACTAAATTGACTGTGAAATCATGAGATTATTCTAAGGATTTTTCTCCTTGTACAGGGCAGAGGTAGGAGAGTTATTGGAAAAGAGTTAACTATTTAATTAACTCTTATTGAGCTCAATGTGTGTGTCTCTGTATGAATTCATTGACCATTTATTAACTTCTAATCCCCGCCCCCCGGGGGATGGTATCTAGGCTCTTCTGGGATCTTTTAGGTCCTTGGTGCCTTGATTGTCCTTTTAGTGGAGTTTCATATTTAAATAAAACAAGATGGGGCCCCAAAACCACAGAACATTTCCCCACATAAGAGTGGATAAAAATCATTGATTCTTTTTAAAAATAAATTTATATCATGATTTAAATAAAAAAATAATTTTTTAATTTAAATTGTCAAAAAAATATGGACAATAGAAGACGTAACCACACAAGAAGTATAAAATGATACTAGTGTGTTTATGTTTATGTTTGTATGTATGATGAGCAAGCAGGATTCAGATCAGGACGCTCTACAGGAGATCATGGTATAGTTTTACAACATCTGGTGGATAAATATTCATTTAAGACCAAAGGAGCACTATATACAGCCTTTATTGATTTCAAGTCCGCATTTGATATGATCCCACGAGACAGGCTTTGGCAGAAGTTGGAGACAACCAACATTGATAGGCGGCGGCTGCTCCTGATTCGCTGCCTCTATGCAAAAACCAGGTTGAAGGTGAGATGTAACAGGGCAGGTCACCTCACCAAGGCCATCCCCACATATGCTGGCGTCAAACAAGGCTGTGTATTGGCTCCCACTTTGTTCAACATCTATATTAACTCCTTGGTTAAGAATTTATCTGGAACCAACTTTCATCCCCCCAATCTAACAGATAGACCCCTATCTACTCTTTTATATGCAGATGATGTTGTACTTCTCTCATTAACCTGTGTTGGCTTACGGCGGTTATTAAGAGCCCTGGGCAACTATTGTAAAACTGAGGAGTTAGTAATTAATTATGATAAATCAAAAGTCTTAGTGTTTACCAGGAAACGGATCACGCATAAATGGCAAATAAATGACCATCCAATTGAGCAGGTCAAATCAGAAGGTCAGAAATTTTTACTGCAATGGAGTCCACTCAAATGAAATTTCTGAGAACTATTCTTGGACTCCCGAGTTGTGTGCCAAATGTACTTTTACGACTAGAAACAGGCCAGATGTTGATAGAGTCTCGGGCATGGATACTTAAGCTGAATTTTTGGTTAAAAATGTTCTTCACCCCTGTGGGGTTGGCTCCCTTAGTGCTAACTGATAAGTTTCAGTCCAGATGGGAAAGATCTATGGATGAGAAATTAAATAATTTGGGCCTCTCGAGAAGTGCTATTTTGTTAATGGGCTGTACAAAAGCAAAACAGGAACTACACCAGCGCATCACAGACAATGAGCGGCAACACCATGTCAGCATAGCTGCGGCCCATCCTGGCTTTAAAGATTATGGTCAGGCATTTTTACCTGCAAGCTATTTGAATATTCTGACCCTTCCAAAATATAGAAAAGCTTTTACATTAGCAAAGTTTAATGTACTTCCTTCAGTTCTGTTGGAAGGCAGATACAAGAACATTCCCTATGAAGAGCGCTTATGTCCTTGTGAGGCTGGTGTGGTGGAGACGGTTGGCCATGTTCTGTTGTATTGCTCCTTTTACACTGGTTTCCGTGACACTTTTATTCATCCAATTTTGCAAAGCATCCCTGGAAGAGATGATGAGTACTATACATGTTATCTGCTGGCAGACCAGTGTCCATCAGTAACGATTAAAGTGGCCAGTTTCTGTGCAGCAGCGCTAGTCTGCAGGCGAGAAATGGTGCCTTAATCCTCTAGATATATACATGTATGTTTGCATATATGAATATGTATGCATTGGGGGTGGGGTTATGCTCCTAACAATTATTTATGGAATTTGTATCCCTAAGAGTCTGCCTTACATAATGTATATTATAATTGTATTGATTCTGTTTATTCTTATGCAGTTGCTCTGTGTTATTCACATCTGATCTGTTGATCGTACAAATAAAATTAT
Organism: Intellagama lesueurii; assembly: GCA_037013535.1. Lineage (NCBI taxonomy): Eukaryota > Metazoa > Chordata > Lepidosauria > Squamata > Agamidae > Intellagama > Intellagama lesueurii. Next base: position 73,744,606 of record JBAJHW010000002.1, read on the forward strand.
TATGTATGCATGTTTACATTTTTTTTCTGCTTTAAAGTGATTCCCCTAAAGGTGAAAAAGATTAAACAGAGTGGGTAGTTATGTTAATACATTTCCTTATTTTTCCTGATAATAAGATTTATACTGAGCCATTATGCTATTGGAGTGAATCAAACAAAAGAGAACCGTCTTGATTAGTTCCTTCCTCTCTGCTGGGTTTTATAATGTCAACAGATTAAATATGAATACTGTTTGTTTTTCCTGGCTTGTTTTTTTAGATCAGCTAACAGGAAACTTCATGACAGCAATGATGGTTTAAGAAGTGCACTAGAGAACAGCTGGAGCATATACAACAGATCACTGGTAGGCCCTAACATCACATAACCGGGATTTGTAAATTATTGTGCAGAGCATACATGTCTGAACCAGTCTATTGATAAAGTGAAGACTCAGAAGACATAGATTCACATCTCTGTTTGGCCTTGGAAGCTTGCTAAGGGTTAGCAACAAAAAACCTTTCCTTGAACATCTCTATACTTTGAAAGTCCTGTTAGGGTCACTGTAAGTCTTAACTGCACATAACACATATATAAATATTTGCTGTTAGCCTGCCAAGGTAAGCCATAAAGTAGCTTAATTGAAATCATATAGCCTTCCAGGATTCCCACCAAAATAACTGACTTCATGATCCTGTGCATGTTTACACTATATATGCAGAATTCCACTTAGTTTCCATTGAGTTTATGGAGGCTTATTCCCCCCCCAGCACATGTGTATGGCATTGGAAGTTGACAGTGCATCCTATGCATGTTTACTCAGAGGAAAGCATCAGAGAGTTCAGTAGAACATTCTTCCTACTTGGTGGGCTTAGGCTTGTAGCCTGATGGTTGAATTTGGTTCCTATGCAGGGGCCTAGAAAAGTTACAAGTTACAAAAGGTCCCAGAATCACCTAGCTCTGCTGGCTGGGTGCTAGCTGGAGTCCCAAAATTGTTCAAGATTTCTTCCTAAATATTATCCAAGGAACCTTTGTTTCTGTCTCCCAGAGTGTACATGTGATAGACTGGAAGAGAGAACAGCATTTTTTAATTACGCAAGACAGATTTTTTAAAATTGCTGAGTAAAGGACCACTGTAACAGATTTTATGATTGGAATTAGAGATGGGAACGACTCACCATTTTGGCGAGTCGTCCCGCTTCATGGGTCGTCAAAAGTTGACGACTCACAAAGCACGAAGTTGCCCCCATGAAGCGATGAATAACTTCGTTATTCGTCGATTCGTGGGGGGTTATTAAAAAACCACCGCTGCCCTCCCGCTGCCACCGCCACCCCTCCGCTTCCACCCCCCGTCGCGCCCCCGCCCCCGCTGATACCCCCCTACCATAATCGCTGCCGCCTGCAGCTTCCCTACCCTAAATGAAGCCGCAGCCGCCATCTTTGCAAAGGGCAGCCAGTCTCCCATTTTACACACTGTGGCTATGGAGGCCAGATGGAGACCTTGGCGGCGATTATGGTAAGGGGGTGTCGGCGGGGGTGGGAGGGGCTAAAGTAGGGAGAGGAAAGGGTGGGGGGGTAGGCTGTGGGGGTGGGTGGCTGCCTATCGGGCCGCCGATCAGATGATCAGCGGCCGGTAGGCAGAATGGTTTTGGTTTTTAAAATTTTTACGAAGGACGAATAAAAACGGGAAAATATTCGTCAGTTCGTATTCATCAGAACTTAAAATTTGATGAATAAGGATCGACGAATATTTAACAAATCGGCTATTTTCGTCGAAAAAGCTGATCCATATTTATATTCGTCCCCATCTCTAGTTGGAATCCTCTTATTGATTTATACTTGCTTAAGGGAAATCACATATTTGGTAGTAGATTGCTACCCATTAATAAGGTGCTAGCTGTGTTTTAGTTGGGCAGTTGGGATCACACTCAGGGATGCAGCCAGCACTTTGATGGTATGGCCAATTTGGTGCCAAGACTTACATGATATCTCTTGTGCAAATATAAATCCCAATAGGATTCTGTCCTGTCTAGTTAAATGGTAGTTAAGTACTTACTATAGTTTAGGACATTCTAAAACAATGAAGAAATGTCTGGATCTGGGAATAATATTAGTTGAATGAAAAGGATAATACAAACCAGTTTGTTCCATGTTATACTGACAACTTTTTTCCTACATGTATGTTTTTCAGCGTCTAACAAATATTTCTCCAGGGAATACACTCTCCAGAAGCAGTCCTAAGCTTAGTGGGGGCCAGTCTCTCCAGAATCTTCAGTATGACAGGTAAAGCTGTTCTCATTTTACTTGGTAAAGATCCCAGCTTGTAATGTATTCTTTATTTTTCAAACAGTACATTAGAAACTATGATCCCAAAACAGTGCTCTGCAAGCTTCAGGTTTGTTGTATCTTCTTTGGGTTGGTTGGTTGGTTTCTTTTTAGTGGAAACCTAAGATACATAAACTAGACTCATGCATTTAGAACTGTGCCTCTGCGCATGTTTAGAAATTAGGGAACTTTGTTTTTAGTATCAGAAGGTGAATGGATCCCATAGTCCAGTTTCAAGAGAAGCCCACTGCTAGTTATTTCTGTCATTTTGACAGCCTAATTTAGATGGACAGAATCATTTTATTGATTCTGTTAAAAAACTAGGAATCAAAAATCCTTGCTAATCTATTGCCATTCACCTGGACGATTTCTCTGTGGATATGTATCTAGCTTCCAAAGAACGCACAACTTGTAAGTTCAGCTACAGTTGGCTGAGACTTAGTTCTGACCAAACAGCTATATTTAGTATTACAATGTGGTCATTTGATTTCTTAAATGTATACTTAAAAAACAACAACACCAAAATGAAAAACCAACAATGGTAGCAATACAGTGGTATAATACAGACCTGCATTGCTAGAAAAAAAAACCCCTGGTACAATATGTACCTGCAAGTGCTAGAAAATTAGAATGGTTAATATGAAAGATTCCTAGATAGACTGCTTTCATCTGTGTAGGTTCCTTGGGCCGATACAGCACCACTCATTTTTATTACTTGCCCCATTTAAATCCAGGAGAACTGGGAATGTGCAGTGCCTTTCTGAGAGATGTAGAGAGCATAAGCTTGCACCACTAGACTTCCATTTAGTTCCAAGAAGCTCTGCGTGCACCAATTGGCCGCCTAACCCATGCTGCTCTCTAGTGGAGTTAATGATAATCTAGCAGCAAGCGACATTCATTTGTTAGCCGACTCAGGAACAATTAAATTCGATTTGACCTCAGTGAGATGAGGGACAGAATACAGCTAACACTTTTCCTACATTAATTGTTCCGGAATGGGAGTCCAGTATTTCTATTCAAACTTGTGCTTGGCATTGCAAAGGTTTCCCTAATTTGAGGAAGGCATTTTTCTCTGTGCTTTCAAAGCAACGTTTTTGCAATATCCTTCTCTTGAAAGCACGTTTCAATTAAAACATATTTGTTGTTCCTTTTTTATGTCCTGAATTTGAAGGACCTTTTTTTCATGTTAGCAGAAAGGCTGTGAGCGTTAATGAAGTCTCCAGTGATTTGCTGTTATGCTGTCTTTAATGCTTCCATTTTTACTGTGCCTTTGGAAATTTGGAAGAAGTTGTTTAAATGTAGATGATGATTAACTATGAGTGTTAGACCTTGAATTTGTATGGGCTGTTTATTACAATACTATTGGGTCAGCAGATGGTTTATGCGCAGATTGGTCCAAATGGTAAAATTTTAAGGCCTATTTTGCCAGAGAGATTTCTTTTCCCCTTCTCACAACAATGTATGTTCCATTGATTTAAATGGGTCTACTCTAACTGCAACTTACTTTAATATAATGTACAAATTTAATTTCAATGTGACAAAGACATTGACCAAACTTTGTAGGAAGAATTCTCAGAAATGGGGGAAATGAGTTCTCAGCCAGCATGTTTACAAGCATTGGGGAGAAAAATCAGCTGAGCATTCCATTGCACTCAAATAATAATTCCCATCCCTACTTCAAATCCTCAAGAAAAGTCCAGGATGCATCCCTTGATAGTCAGTGCTACAAGTGATTGTTTCTCCATTTGTTCGAAGCAGGTCATCACATTCATCGTATTTTGATGAAGACGATTCTCTAGCACTTTGTGATCCTATGCAAAGGGCCAATTGTGAGGTTGACAGCCTGCCTGAAAGTTGCTTTGACAGTGGCCTGTCTACACTGAGAGATTCAAATGAATACGATTCAGAAGTCGAATCAAAGCATCAAAAGATTTCTCGAAAGTCACGGTGTCCACAGGAAAGCTTAACAGGCGATGCTTCTGATACAGACGTAAGTTTCAGGATTATGGCGTTTTAAAAAAAGTGTTCTGAGTCATGTCTGGAGGATGTGTGATGTCAGAGACAGGCCTCTTCTGCATAGGGCAGTGGTGGCAAACCTTTTTGGGCTCGCATGCCCAAAATGGGAGGGGGGGGGAACAGTGGGCGGCGTGCCGCCGCCACAATAGCAGCGGTGGCAGACCCGGACCCAGAAGACCAGAACCGGAAGTGGCAGTTTAAGGGGGAATCATGCCGGAGGACCCGGAACCGGAAGTGGCGGTTTAAGGGGGAATCATGGCGACGGACCCGGAACCGGAAGTGGCGGCGGAAGGGGTAATCCCGGCTGCAGCCGCCTCATGAGGTTTGGCTGCGCGGGGGGGGGGGGGGCGGGGGGGAGTAGCGACCTATGGCTCGCGTGCCAGAAGAAAGGGCTCCACGTGCCAGCTGTGGCACGCGTGCCATAGGTTCGCCATCACTGGCATAGGGAGTCCTCTTCATTCATATAACATATGAAGGAGGCTGTGGTGATATGTAGAGTCAAGGACAGAACCTTTAACTTTCAGCTCCTCCTTGTATCAACCAGCCAGCCATTGTGCTTAACTAAAAGCTGACAAACTGATATCACTTTTCAAGGGCATCCAAGAAACAAGCCCAGCTCAATTAATCAACACTGATTCTTAGACTATACTAGAAATGTGTGTTTCTAGGTGTTGTGGAATTGTGATGTGTAGGTTCTGAATTTATTAATCTTTTTTCATTGTACATTTCTGAAATGTCCTTTGCATTTTCTTGGAGTTTCCTTCTGTGTAGCAGAATATCCCTTCTATTTATGATCTTTTTATTTGTCTTGAAGAGTGAAAATGGTGTGTCCATTTACCCTGTATCCCTTCAGTTTTAAGGGAGAAGTAGCTCTGTGCTGCATTCCCATTATGCCACACTGTGTTTCAAGCATTGGATGCCAGCCTGGCTTTGATTTGAAACTCTGGGGTTGCTTCTGATCCCCCCCCCCCCCCAATATGGCATTTCTGCTTGGTGAGCGGGGTGTGGTGGGTGAGGGAACCTTTCAGAGTTCCAAAAAGATTGACTGTAATCACAAGTTGCAGCCATCCATAACTGAGAAGTGGTAAGATGATTCAGAGCTGCTCAGTTATGGGTGACCACAGCATGTTGCTATATTCGTTATTCTTAAAAATAACTTCCATGCTCTGTGTATGACCCAGTCACCTACTTGTCATTTAGTGCCTGAAATCCAGTGGCAGCTGGCACGGTATAAAGTTATGCCTGTGGAAGATCGCAGGGTGTTACGTATTCACAGCTGCTTCATGAATATTACTTTTCCCTTGCTGCCATTATCACTACTGCTTGTGCAACTTCAACTTACACAAGTGTAGCATTGGAACAGAATTTCAGCCATCAAGTTTCAAACAATGCTTGTAGCTGCTAATGTTTTATTATGTGTCATCTTTGTGTTATACATATATTCTGTTATGTGGGTCGATCAGCCTTCATCATCATTTCTGCTTTACTTCACGACAGAAGACTGAGTTAGGTTGTTATGGGGCGTTTTAACACTTAGTGATCTGCACAGGTCCCTGATATCCGAGATGAAGAAGTGTATAGTCCTGATGAAGCCAGTACAGTGTTGGACTGGAAACCCACCCACCCAGTCAGCCGAAACAGCTCTGGAGCTTCAACAAGGAAATGCATCCCAGTCATGTCTCCACAGGTATTCCCTGCCATACGCAGGCACAGCCCTTTTTGTGTCTCGCAGTGCTTCTCAGGAAAATGTGTTTTAAACCTTGTTGCAGGTTGCCACTGAAATTTTGTAGCCTACTGCTGAATCTAAAGCAGCAGCTGAGTAAAGCTAACCTGCAAGCCTTGTTGTCACTGTTAATCTGAAGAGGAAACCTTCAGTAACTACCCTCTTCCCAAGTGTTTCTGTTGTGTTTCTCTTCCTTAAACCTTGATTGTTTACTGTAGAGGATTAAGCGTTTTTTTATTTAAGGGTTTTTAAGTACTGTTGTTTAAGAAGCTTAGGCCTAGGGGATTATTAACCATTTGAGAAACAGAGCTGTGATTCTGTGATGCTGCTGCTCTAGTACTGTCTTATTAAATTAAGTCTGAATAAATATTTAAATAAAAGAAGGAATTAGTGAATGAATTCTATTTAATAATTTTTAAAGAAATAGTCTGAAATAATATATTTGGTTTTCTGAATGAATTATATTTTATGAAATAAAAATAAAGTTTTAAAATTAAAAATCTTCTATTATGTATTAGTATGTGTGCATATATTTAGGGTAGGGAATTCATGTGCATTTCAAAATTAATTTTTTAAGGAATAATATTTAATGACTTAAAAACAATTTTTAAACTGCATATAATGAAATCTTCTATTAGTTATATGTATATATTACATGCATATATTAAACATATATTTCCAAATATTGACTTGCTTTTGCATATTACCTATTGACTGAAATCTTGTTGACATAGCTGTACCTGCAGAAGGGGTTGATGTCACCAGCAGGAGGAGAGTTTTGGTGATTAAGGACTTCCCCCTTCCCTCCCATGACTCATCTGATTTGCGAATAATTCATTGTATTGTTTGGAAGCTGTGGGATGAAAGGAGGAAGTCTTTCCTTGCTGAAAATCTCCCCTGCTGGTGACATCCTCCTTCTTGACCAACCATAGTTATGCAAACAGGATTTACATACTGTAGCAACTTTTGTGTATTTTTTTTGGTTCCATTAAAGTGCTTCTTGGTTCATGTTGGAAGCAATGCAGTGTGGTTCTGGAATAGAAGGATCAGCCGACAAGTTGCTGTCATTGCCTGGGGGATGCTCAAATGTGTTCATAGTCCTTACATTCTTCATGGAGGCTTCTTCTGTGCCCTTCCTGTTAAAGTGCTGAAATACTGTAATCTCTGAAAACAAAGTGACAATTAAAAAAAAGGAAATTAGCTAATTAGTCATTATGGCCTTAACTCCTTGGGAGTTGCAGTCCCTGAGCAGATGTCCAATCTGAAGAAGTCCTGATCCAAAATATTTCAGTTTAAAAGTGGATCCTAAAAGTGACTTCCTCACTTTTTGAACAGCAAATTTAAAAAAAAAAAACCAAACAATTTATACAGTGCTTTGAAGCTCCCATCAATTTCAAAATATTTTTTTTTCTGTTATTCTCTCTGAGAACCATAAAGCTCTGTTGGTCATGTTAATAATCATGTGGTTTTTTCGGGCCAGGCAATAGAGACCACAGTCTCACATACAGTTAAGCACACTTACTAGGACAATAGTCTGCATGGCCATTCAGAAGTAATTCCCATTCAGTATGATTGCCTTGCAGTGTGTGTGGCAGTGCAGCCCTTAAACCTGTGGAAATCATTTGGAAAGTTACTGTGGCTTGGTGATGATACTAGGCTATACTAGAAGAGCTTAGTATGCTGTTAACATTGACAGTCTGATGTGTCTATGTGTGTTTGTCATATTTAGTCGGACTCCATAGATTCTAACTCCAGATACCCAAGCTCAGAAAAGGCATACAAGATAGTCCTTGCTGGGGATGCAGCAGTTGGAAAATCCAGCTTCCTTATGAGACTTTGTAAAAATGAATTTCGGGGGAACACCAGTGCAACTCTAGGTATGTTTCTTGTATTTTCCTTCTGTGGTGGGCATTACCAGTTGTCTTGGCAGCCACAGATTCTTTATCAATTAGGGAGGACAAACATGTAGAGACTGCAGTTTCCCCCTTTTAAATTATAAGCAGCAGAGATCCTCCTCCCAGGAAACCTGCCTCTTTGTCACTTTTGGGCTGAAATCCAGTCGTAAGTCTCAACTAGAGTAAGCCCATTGAATCAGTGGAATTTATGAAGGAGTTGACTCCCCAAATCCCCACTGATTCAGTGGGCCTAGTCATATTTGTGACTTGCCACTGGATATCAGCCACTATGTGTCTTACTGTTCCTCCATTCATCCCCCACAGCGCAGCCTGAGTAGTGAAAAAGAATTCTGGTGATTGAGAGCATGGTGACCATAGCTGGGGAAGGCAGAAAAACACAAGAACAAAATCCAGTGGTGATTTACAGCTGTTACAAGACTTCAAAATGAGAAAGAAGAACAAGCTTGCAGGGATTTGAACTCTTGGCCTTGTACAAAATAGTAAAACTTTTACTAACAAATGTAATCAAAATCCTGATTGTAACTTTGTGCTGCAAAAGCTTACAGTGCAAGTCATACGATCCAACCCGCATTCTTCTAAACATTTAGTTCTGTAACTTAACATATGTTTTCATATAGAGATGGGCATGAACCACTGGCTTGCTGGTTCGTGCCAGTTTGTTTAGTGGACAAACAGGTGTTTGGCACTTCCCAGTCCTGCCTCCTCCAGTGGGTGCCCACTCAGAGGCAGTGCCCCAGCTTCCCTCTCCCACCTCCTCTGGACGCCACCTCTGAGTGTGCACCCGCCAAACACCTGTTTGGCTGCTAAACAAACTGGCATGAACTGCTCAACTGGTAGTTTGTGCCCATCTCTATTTTCATAACATGTTTCATATTGTTGCACACTGGGCTTTGTTAACACCCATGTCTAACAGCTTCACACTGAAAATTAACTTGTCCCCACTTGGAGTTTTTGATTCAGGTGAAGCCAACAGGCACACTTGAAGATCCAAACAAGATTTTATTGATTTGCAGCAAGAATACTCTGAAAACTATGCCATTTGCCTTCCACAGATGTAACTAAGCAAACAGGATCTTAGCCATTGTTTTGTGTCTGACTCGTCTAAAACCACTGCAAAAACTGACCACTGAATTCTCAATAAATCTATTATTCACTGCCTTTTTGCTCTAATCTGGTTTGTTGGATAGTTTTCTTGTGTTGCTACGTCTTTACCATCATCTACTTCTTTAAATGATTTGAATTGATGTTGTAAATTTCTTCCAAGGGGTTGACTTTCAAATGAAGAGGCTCATTGTTGATGGGGAACCAACAGTGCTACAACTGTGGGACACAGCAGGACAAGAGCGGTTAGTATGTTTTTTTAAAATAAAAATAAAATGTCTTTATTTTAAAATGGTTGTTGAGTCATTTCAGATGTGGCAGCCCTCTAAAACAGAGGTCGTCAACCCCCGGCATGAGCTGGACTGGGCCGCGAAGACAGACCTCCCACCCACCCCGCACGCACTCCCCTCCCCACAGCTGCTTTGCACACAAGCGTGCGTGCCAGCGCCGGCGTGAGTGCTCCCTCACCCCTTCACGTATGCCCCCGCAAGTGCAAAGCAGCTGTGGGGAGGGGAGGGGGGCGGGAGGTCTGTCTTCGCGGCCCGGCGGCAGCGGCGACGGGGGGGGGGGGCCAGAGCCGGGAGGCTGAGCATGGCCGGGTGCTCTGGCTGCTCGCCTCCCGGCGGGCTCCAACAAGGCCGGGGTCGGCGCTCCTCGCTGCCCTCCACCATTTGAATTTACCACCGCGGAGGGCGGCGAGGAGCCCCGACCCCGGCCTCGTTGGAGCCCATCGGGAGGCGAGTGGCCGGATGGAGCCCCCTGGCCATGCTCAGACTCCCCCTGCGGGTACTGCGGTATTGCTTATTTATAGTGCAATCCTGCAGTGCATGTTTACTGAGAAGTGAGGTCTGTTGTGTACCAAAGTACTTAGTTACACGTATGTAATTTTGGAGGTCATTCATAGGGATGCTGTAAATTGGAAGTGGCTTGACAACAGAAGTATGTAATGCAGAGCACTATGGCCTTGGTTTATTAAAACTGGAGTTTTACCAAGGCAACAAAGACAATGTTTGGGGTGACTAGAACTTCATCTGGGAATGTTTTATACAGCAGTTTATGTGGCACCTGTAACTTTATACAAATCGTCAAATTTATAAAGCATATTCCATTTACAGAATGGAAAATCTGTACCACAAGACTCCAAAGGCCTTACCTATTTTGAGTAGTCTTTGGTTTTCTAAGGAAAGAATAGATCTGCTGACAAATTGTGCATATAGTCGGAGCAGCATGGTGCTACTTCCCAATAAAAGTAGTTTCTGGGTCTGAACCAAAGCTTGGAAGAGCTCCCCCACACCCAGCTTTTTTTCTCTCTGCAACTCCCAGAGTCCCCCAGCCAGCATGGCAAATTGCTGTGTCCCTGGAGCATTCTACAAGAATCTGTAAAAGCGATTTCCCCCAGCATGCTAATGGATTTCATTGGGGAGGCCTATCATGCTTTCTCTTCAGAGCTGGTGTTTTCACAGTCTCTTAAGTAAATAGATTCAGGACAGGTCTGTATGTTTGGTAAACTGAACTTGTGTGTAGATTGGACCAAATATAACAGAATAAGAGGAATTAGAAGCCCTACTATGGCATTTAACATAACTTTTGGTATTAACAGATTTCGAAGTATTGCTAAATCATACTTCAGAAGAGCGGATGGAGTGCTTCTGCTGTATGATGTTACCTGTGAGAAAAGTTTCCTAAATGTACGAGAGTGGGTGGATATGATTGCGGTAAGCATTTTAACCATATAAAACTTTTGAGATACACGTACAGTTTATTATGCTTTCCATTCGTGTTGCTCCCCACTTATATTCAGTTTGCTGAATCCAGAGAGTGACATTTATAAGACTGAAGGTTTCAGTTTTGTGCTACTAACCACACCTCCTCCTCCCCCAAGCTGATGCTTTAGATGAGTGATTCCCAATCTTGGGTCCCCAGATGTTCTTGGACTACAACTTCCAGAAATCCTGGCCAGGACTACTAGTGGTGAAGGCTTCTGGGAGTTTTAGTCCAAGAATATCTGGGGACCCAAGGTTGGGAACCACTGCTTTAAATGTTAATTGTCTCTGAAGCAAGGACAACCATTGGCACCACATATTGGTGGTTGATTGCAGAAGTGATTTGATACATAGGTCACTTCAGGAAGTGAGAGACAAGTATCACCCTGAGTTTTACCAAAATGTATTTACTTTTTTGGAGTAAGCAGTCAGTTAGTGTGCTGACACCTTTTTTTCATGAATTAAAGATTAAACACAATTCTGTCTTAGAACTAGAATTAATCAAGTTTTCTTTCTAGGAAGCCACTTTTGTTTTTTAAATGGTAGCATAAAATATATACACTAAGCTTTAGCTTCAGTATGTTAATTGATAAATGTGATTTAAACTTACACTGACTTACCTTTAATTTTGTCATGAGCAAAGGTATAAAATGAAGAACAATGATGTGCTGTCAACGCAACCTTCTCAGAGTCTTCTAGGTGTAAAAGGACTCAGAAGAGGTTTAGTACTGTGGCAGTACTTTGGGACTGTGCAGCCTGCCCATCAGCTGTCTGTGCTCTAGGTCTCCTGGGAGGTGCCGCAGGGATTCTAACTCCTGACACTGACCACACGGAAACTTGACACTATCAGGTTTTGATAGGAAAATTTAGGATGTTTTAGTTTTTCCTGTTACTCTAATAATTTAAGTTCCAGTATCAAGCTTATAAAATGGAAGCTAACTAATCTCTTTTAATCATTCCAGGATGCAACACATGAAAACATCCCCATCATGATGGTGGGAAACAAATCAGATCTCCGCCAGGTGGTTTCTGAGCAAGGACAGAAATGTGTACCAACAAGCTATGGAGAGAAACTGGCTATGGTAAATGCTAGAAATCCCATAGTTCACAAACAAGAAAATCCTAGATAGAATGAAGTAGTATTAGATGAGTGTAATTAAAATGGTAGTATCAGGTATGCCTTGGATTTATAGAACTTGAGTCATAAGTGATTAAGGATTATAGTTTGCTTTAAAATATGGATGTTAGATTAAATCTCATGGATTCATGATTTCACACTTAACAGATGCATAATTTTGTGCATAATATCTGTACAATTTAATAGATACATCTAGATAAGTGGAATAGATACACACGTAATTTAATAGAAGCACAGTGCTGTTGGATTTTATGGTTTGTTATTGGTCAGTGCACTTTTATGGTACAACAAAGCATATTAATGTGATCCAGTGGAAGTATAGCCATGTCTCTTGACCTATTTCTTCTCTTAGGTTAGCTTATTCTCAGATGTTCTTCAATTTTTTTAATCAATTTAAACAATTTAACTGAAGGAAATAATCCATGGACAGATCTATCAGCCTTTCCTGTTCTGTTTTATTTTTCTCCTAGGCTTACAGTGCTCTGTTCTGTGAAACAAGTGCTAAAGATGGCTCTAATATTGTGGAGGCAGTACTTCACCTTGCTCGGTACGTTGAAATACATCAACTTCTTTCAATTTGTTTTTAAAAGTCAGGTCTTTTTTCTAACGTGAGAACATGGCTCTTCACATGTTTAAAAATTTCTCACAAGTTCATATGTTATCCATGTTAGTGTTTCATATTTTAAAAAAACTCAGGTTACTTCTGTGTAAAATTGATAAAATCTCCACATGTAACTTGTTATGTCTGGTATACTCTCCTTCCTTCACAAAAGTTTGAGGTACTTTTCAGGGTCCTGGCCACAACTAGCCGTTTCCCTTTGCAATGTTTGCCATCACTGGGTCCCTTCCTCCCTCTTGTATGTTCATGAGTGGTCATACTTTGTGACACAAACAGATGACAGTTTGACCCAGGTAAGACTTCTCCTGAGGAAAAAAACAGACGGTCCCCTACCCCTTCATACTTGCTGACTAGAAATGGGCACTTATCACAGTTTGACAGATTGGACCCACAGGTGTTGTGTGGGCGCCGTAGATTCTGCATCTCGCCTCCTCTGGCAGGCGCCCCCTCAGAGGAGGCGGTGGGGCAGGGAACCCTGTGGTGCTACTTTGGACAGGGCACCTGTTGGAAGAGAGTGGGGCACAGAATCTGGGGCACCAACGCAACACCTGTGGGCTTGATCCACCAAACCGTGCTGAACCACCAAAACAGTGGTAAATGCCCATCTTTGTTGCTGACTCATGAGCAGGAGCATGTTGCTCATGCAGAGATCCACTGCTTCCATCAAGAACTGATGGCTCATGTTTTGTGGTGAGCACAGTCAGTGCTGTGGGGGAAAGGTAAGGGAGCCATGGTGGTTCAGCAAGCAACTTTATCCTTTAGGCTTCAGGGCATCTCTGAACAGTTTGTTTATAAATCACAAAGAGCATAGTTTGTTCTTTCTGTACTCAAACATGCACAGAGCTCGACCATGTTCTCTTTTTTATTGTAATTAACCAGAATTCTTCAGCCAGTGACCACGTTGAGTAGTGGATTCTGGGAGTTCTCATCCAAAGAAATAATTTTTCTAAGCACAGCTCTTATATATATTATTCATCCTCATCCTGCTTAAAATATGTGGAGCTTCCAATGGAAGGTCAGAATGGTCAGAAATGAGGACTAGTGTCTGTGACATGATCAAAAGGAGCACTTTGTTGCTTGTTTGTGTTCAAAGGCTGTTGCTGAAATAATAGAAATAAATATGGGATTCCTGGAATGAGATGAAGCTGAGAAATTCCCGATCTTCCGCTGGCGACAAGGACAGTGGAGGTTTTCTGGAAATGGCAATTCAAAGTTAATTGTTGCTTTGTGGTATGGTTCATTTCCAGGAACTTAGCCTTTTAAATAGTTTGGTGCATCAGTGGTTTCTGAGGAGTAAATGCAGTTTGGTTACATAACACAAACAGCAGGTAGAAAACAGGCATTTTAGCTTTACTATTAGAAGCAAATAATAAATGGATAGTAAAAGTATTCTTCTCTTTATAACAAGATTTTAATCATATGGTTGATCCTTGAACAAGGGCCCTGTTTTCTGAACAATATACTAATATACCTTGTATGAAAAGCCAGTGATAGACCATGGATGAACATGTATGTATGTATGTATGTATGTATGTATGTATGTATGTATGTATGTATGTATGTATGTATGTATGTATGTATGTATGTATGTATGTATTTACTTTATTTACGGTCTACCTTTATCCTAATGAAGGGACTCAAGGTAGCATATTGCAGCTAGAAAAGTATACATAATTAATTTTGTTTTGTTTTATGTGTGTGTATAATAAATTAGAATATTTATATTAAAATCAATTAATCCTATAACAATATTAAAAACAATGCTAGTTTAAAACAAAACAAATTTAAAGCAGATGATAAAATAGAGCATGTTCTACCTCCCACTAAAAATGCCAGACCTCCCCAGGGCATTTGGAAATCAAAAGCCAGTTTAAACAGGAAGGTTTTCACCTCTCAGCAGAAGGATAACAAGAAGAGGGCTAACCTGTCCTTATGTGGGAGTGAATTTCACAGATTGGGAGCAGCCACCAAATATGCCCTCTTTTGTGTTCTCACCAAATATGCCTGCAATGGTGGTAGGACCAAGAAAAGCCCCAAATATCTCGGCGACCAGGTAGGATTATATGGGGAGATACAGTCCTTCGAAGAAACTAGACCCAAACCATACAGGTCTTTCTAGATCAGAACCTTCTTTTAAAGCCAATTCCCACTTTTCACTCTGCTGACAGTTAATTCTGCTTGTTTGTTTTGGAGGGGCTTCTGAGCTGCCTCAGATATTTCACAGTTCCATCTCAAGATCTACTCTTTCCTTCTATCCCAGCCCTTAATTCCAGTAAGATACAGCATACCTGTGGGGAAACATGCAGAGATCTGTTCTAGAATAGTATTGTGAAATTAATTATATGCTGATACTGACACATCCTGAGATAGTCTTGTTCCTGTATGCATTAATTGATCACACAGGTCAGTTAACTGTGTAGGATCCAGTTAATTGGTGACTTCTCTTGTATGACATATCTATTGGAGTGAACTTGATGCAGGAGAATGTGATTTTTCTTATTGCATCACAGCCAGAGAAGAAGCATGCCAAACTGAAATAGTGGCATGATGTACTACATAGGTGCTTACTTAGTAAAATCTTGCAATCATTTCTTTTTTGATGAGTTTGTTGCTGTTGTGTGGTATATTTGCAGCACGACTGGTGACCATAGATAATGGGATTTATGCAAGGAGAGAGATGCTGAGCCAGTCCAGAGTACTTACCTGTTAGTTATGCAACTACTGATGGAGGGCAGGGCATTGTTTGTTCAAAAGTGCTCTGTTTATGAATAAACTTTTTGTTTTGCAGAGAAGTCCGAAAAAGAAGTGACAGCAGAGATGATGACAAGTCAGTCACTAATCTGTCAGGGACAACGCTTAAAAAGTCTGCATTCACAAAAAATTGCTGCAGCATTTAGAAATCAAGTGCTCATTGGTTCTAAAGAAAGAGACTTCCCTCTGCTTTAAAAAAATAATAAAGGATTTTGGCATATATTATGCAGGACTGTTGGTGGCGGGAATGATGGGAACCATTACTCCACAGCCATCTTCACTGCTCTCTATGTTCAACAGCATCAGCCAATTCCAAACTATTGAGCAAAACCAAGCCAGGGAGTACAACGTGGTCGGGCCTGCAGCAGCATCAGTCACTCGTGCATGTTGGTTCCTGAAGAGAAGGCTTCTCCACCTCAAATCACATGTACTTTTTTAAAGCCAACCTGCCTGGTGAAGATTTAAATAAGGCATACTTTGTCCTATGATTATACATGTAAATATTAAGCTTTGTAACACAGAAGCACCATAGCCCATTTTTCTGGCTTGCGAAATGGAAAACATTAGCTGCTGTTCCTGAAATTTCATCACCAGCCTGAAACCGGCATCATGCTTGTTTTGAAAGAATTGAGGACTTCTGAGCTTCTTCATGAGAAACACTGGAACTAGATGTCTGCTGGTCAGGTTAACTGTGGACAATATTTGAGATTTTGCTCATGTTCGGCCTCCTACATTAATGGGCTGGATTCAGAATTTACAGGAGTCATATTTACAGGAGACCCATCAAAATCAAAGGGACTTACATTAGTAATGGCAAAATTAAGTCCCATGGATTACGGTGATTCACTTGGGAAACAATTAGTCTGAAGTGTTATTATTCTCTGTGTTGTAAATGTGTGTCCTCCTGATTATCTTTATAAGAAATATTTTGAAGTCACAGAAGTATTCATTGAAATTCTGGTGGCACACAGGTGCTGCAATTTGTGCAGTGTTTGTGACACTGTTGCTTTATTCTGATGATACTGTCTGGACGTTGAAAAATGGATGTCGAAGTTGCTAGTTCCTGGTTCCTGGCAACAGATGTGGACCAAAGAACGAAAGCATATTGGCCGAGAATGAAAAGCTTGGGATTTTTATATATGTTTTAAATTTATGTGTGCTTTATTATATTTCTAAATTTGTATTCCCCCTCATAATTAATTTCTAAAATTAGTCTTTATTTTTATAGAAGTATAGATTTTATTTTGCTTTGCTATGCTTGGTTTTAAAATTGTTTTGAAGTGGGGGAAGATGCCTGTTGTAGAACCATGGACTATCTGTGAGAGTTGTTCACATGGTCTCTTCAGCATATTGCAACTGTAAAAAGTCGCAACCCAAGTTCAGCAGACCTGAAAGAGGATTTTTCAGGTTGCAGGAAGCCCTGCGTATTTATTATTGCTGTTATTTAATAGCTGATTCTGGCATAAGAAATTGCAGGACAGTCATCTTGGGCATCTCTTTCAACTGGACTAAGACTTAAAGATGATCTTGCTGATCAAAGCTCTGCTATGGTTAGAATCTGCACACTTTTTAAGACACCATCCAGCACCCTGTTGGATTGTCCACACATGGAACCAATATTGCAGAAGTGTCTGCCTATTTCATGAAGTACAGGGTGTGTAGCCTGGTCACACAACCAGCTCCTTTGGTAGCTTTCATTCTGCACAGGGACAGTCTAGCAGGATGTTGGCCAGCATACTCCCAAAAGGCTAGCTGGCTGGATGAATTTGGAATCTGGATACTTAAAAAAAAATACAGATAGGGTTTAGGATGATCGGAGTGAATCTTGGGACACACACTTGTTCTTATGCTCTAGTCCAGACAGTTATCACTGAACATGAGGAAATTCTGGTTGATTTAAACTTAGTGAACAAAGCAACAGTATAAGGCATAGTTGCATCTTGGGTTGATTCAACTAACAGTAATTTAAACCAACTACAATGTTCAGACATTACAGAGAAATTATTTCAAACACAGAAATAAATGATCACATTCCTGTGTTTGCAGAAGATTGATGAGGAAGAGTTCAAGGCTCTTGCATAGAGTAGTAAACCATACTTTAGGACTATGACCTAAAAGGGCTGCCTTGTGAGCAAACATCTCATTTGGGGTACCTGTATATAAATCTGAAAATGTTTCAAGGCAGATATATAAATATAAAAGGCATGAAGTAGGTATGAACTTGAATGCTAGTTTTTATAATAAGCCAGCCAAGGTGCAAACGTGTGCAAATGGGCCACCACAAGTGCTTTTGAAATTGGTGTTTGGTTTTAAGTAGATACATCTACATATACAAAATTATAATTGTTCAAAAGTGTTGCTTGGAGTGGTCAGTTTCATAGTTTTGTTACTTCTCTGAGCTTTTTAAAATAGATATTTTTAAATTTGAATTTATCTATATACAAAAGAATGAAAAATAAAAAATGAAATTAAAAATCATGTATGAGATTTTGAAAAAAATGATCAAGAACTTCAATGGTAGCAGATGAGAGAAAGGGATATAAGGACAGGAAGAAAATGCATATACTTTCTGGATGCAGCAGCAGCAGAAATCTAGAACAGTTCATTATTCTTGGTCTTGAATACAAGTAGAAAAAATGTTATGTATTTTAAAAAAAGTGACAGTTTAAAATATCAAATTTTTATTACCCCCATGCAGAATATTTTTTGGCATTTACACTGAGTATATGCTTTGCTTGGGACCCTCATTAAGACAGGGCTAATGTAAGTTTGGAAGTCTTCATCCTGCTTTTAGATGCACCAAAAGACCTAAAGTAGTGGTTTAGTTAGCCCACCAAGAACAAATAGTTTAAACTAGCCATTTTATTCTTTCTCAAGTAATTAGCCCTAAGCTGGTGATAGTTTCTGGGCAGATGGGGTCTGATGCATATATGGAGCTTCCTGGTCAAGAGGCCCATTTCATTAGAACGAAACCTTCATGCATACTGACATCCAGTGCACAGAAACAAATATCTCCATCAGCACTCAAGTATACGTTAATTTCAGCTTGTGCGCACAGGGGGACAAGGCAATTATAACTATGTGAGTGATCAGGGGAGTTCAGCCAAATTTCTAAAAAAGAATCCTCTATAGTTATCTAGTGGAAACTATTGTAGTCCAAACTACAGGCAATTTTTTTTTATTTATTTGCTTTCCATGTTGCCTTATACATGTATATTTATTAACAAATGGAAATCTTTGTATGTTTTCGTTTCTGGTAACTTGTACATAAAGATTTATTTTTATGCATTTAGAAGTCTTGAATATTATTGATTCTTCCTTCCTGTCTTTACCTCTTTGGAATGTTAGTATGTACTGTTTTTTTAAAGTGGTCTTTGTGCTGTGTCCTCTTAAAGATTTGATTTCCTTAGTGCTTTGTTCTTTAACGCATGTTCAGAAGTTATGCACCAAACATAGACTAAAAATGCCTTAGAATTAATTTATGCCAAAATGCCTTAGAATTAAAATGATATTTAACAAAAAAAGAGAGTGACATGTTGATTGAAAACATTCCCTTTTGAAATCCCCGCCCCCCCCAATGTGGCTTTGATATGGTGGAGTGTTGTACTACACCACACCATAGTCTACGTTAAGTAGGTAAGTGAATCGGCTCACAGGATTTGAGCGCTGGGACTTTCTGGCATCATCAGCCACCAACCCAAAATATTTTTTTGCACAGTTTCGGCCAGTTCTGAATGCACCCATGTGTCCTTGGAAATAATTGGTTAATTAGTAATTTAACTAGATAACTAGTTAAATTTAACTTGTTCCATGCTAATTCTTTTCTCCCTTCAAGGAAGCTGAAATAACAGTACTCATTCCCGTGTTGCTAGGAATAAAAGGTTTTGCCTCACTATTTATGGCAAGGGGTGGATTCAAGAAGGAGAGGGAGGAGAACCAAATAGTTCAGTGCTGGCTTTTGGGGGGGGCTAAAGGGGAAAAATAGGGGGGCTATTATCTATCTGCCCGCTTCACAGGAGAGAAGAGTCTCAGGAAGACTGGATTAGAACATTTGTGAGACAGAAGTTGAAGAGAGAAGATCTTTTAGTTTTGCTTCAGACTTCCCTTCTTGCCCCTGCCCTGAACACTTTGTGTGTGTGTGTGTGTGTGTGAGAGAGAGAGAGAGAGAGAGAGAGAGAGAGAGATCCCACCATTTGGCACTGGTGCAGTTAACTTTTCTGTTACGATCATCCATGCACTTCCTAGGGGAGAAAAGCCCATTGCCTTCCATAGCTTTCATTCTGAGTAGATATGCACAAGACTGCAGTGGCAAGCAGTTCTGTATATGGCACAGCAAACACACCCACCCGTGCATAAAATTCTGCCCCAGTGCTAGAAAATCTGAATTCTGCAGTTTGTTCAAATTATATACGTTCCTCCTGCTCTGTATAATTGATTTGGTTTAAATAACCATTCTGTAGTTCGTTCTTAATCTACGAGTACGTACTCCCAAATAAATGATCATTAGGTTTGTAACCTTATAATTGCTTAACTCTACCTAGGGATATTTTCAGGGGTTTTAATCACAGCTGAATCCAATTGCTTTATTTTACTCACATGCAGGTGACAAATGCAACAGACAAGGCAGTGTTGCTCCAAGCAACTTGTTGTGTTAATTGGCTGGGTTGGAGGCAGAGGATGCTGTTATTCAGGACTGTAGAAAATGGTGCTGCATGTACCTCAAGGCACTCAACATGTTTCTGATTAAGAACTCCCCTCTCTTCATTCATAAACCTCTCATTACTGCATTTCAGCACTCAATCGGTGTTCTGTTCCTGGAATGATCACATCCTCTGTCTTTTACAAATCCAGACAAGCAATCCACTGTTCTGAAGGGCGAGTAAGCAGCACCCATTATTGTGGTGGGGTGGGGATACGTAGAAAAGAGAAATAGATCAGTGACAGAATGCAACTGAGCAAGTTGTTCAATCCCATGCTTCAGGACAGCCTTCTCCAGTCTGGCAGTTTTCAGATATGTTGCCTACAAATCCCACTGTTCCAGTCATTAATCCATTTGTGGGATTTGTAGTCCAATATGTTAGGCAAGTGGGATTCATAGGCTCAAATGCCAGGCCACGGATAACAAAAACTACAAAAAGAGCCCCTTCAAAGGATCCAAAAATGAAATCTGTCACTACAGAGCCACAGTGGGATAGAAACACATTCTATTTTCTGTAAGTCTCTTGGTTTCTCTCAAAACCATCAACCTACTGGCCAAATTAGTTATACTAATTCATAAACTGAATTGTTGCCTTCCCAGTGTTATTGATGGCAATGTTGGGTTCCTTTGGATGACCAACATTAATAAATGGGTTAGTCTGTTACAGCTGAAACAGAGTTGTAAGGCACGTCCAAAAAGGCACAGCAATTCTGTTGGGGGGTGGGGATCATGAAGCAGCAACCACCACATCTGAAGCTACTAAAGCTACTTTGCTTTATCTGGGATAGGATGTGAGGAGGCCAATAGCTGTATTTTCCTTCCATTAGCTCTAGGGAAATTTCAATACAGGCACTCCTCACTTAACGACTAAGTTCCATTCTTACAACTAGGCTGTTAAGCAAACTGGTCGATAAGCATGGATCAATAATAGTGTATAAAGGGTAATAAATCATGTGCTGTTCAGAAGGGTGTGGTGAAGAGGCAAGCCCAGATTTATGAGAGGGTCGTAAATCCGAGGGGTTAAACAGGTAGGTTGTTAAGTGAGGAGTGTCTGTACTACTCCTGGCAGTCTGGGTCTCTTTTGAAGACTAGGGGACCTAGCATGGTCTTCAGTTGACCTGCGACACCTCTGGAATGCTTTCTTTCAGCATCCAGTGCCAGGTGAACACCACTGTTGGGGCCTATCTGTGGAGCGTTCCATAAGTGTTCCTGGGGTAGCTCAACTGCCAATAAATCTCCTTCTGTGCCTGTGGAACAGCACTTAGTGCTACTTCCTACCACAGCTTGGAATAATGAGTTGCCTATGACAAGTAATTTGTAATTCATTCCTTTCTCCAGTTGCAATGCTCTACATATGTGATACTACAATCTTAATGATAGCTTCAGCTCTTTTGCTGTGACAATTACAAGTTTCTTTTGCAGGTCATGAGTGTGTGTGGTTTTACTAAATGATGACAGACAATCATACCTTTGCAATGCTATCTTGCATTGCGCGTTGTGCCACTGTTTTGTCCTTTATTGTGCGTGCAGAGCAGATAACATGATGGATGGGAGAAGTGTGCTTGTGTTTTCCACCCTGAGCCACAAGCTTGTAGAATGGCTTTTCTTAAAAGTAATATGAAAATGGAGGTGCAAAATTTACTTAAATTGCAGCTGTTAACAGCAACTAACCACTTTTCAGATACTGGAGCCAACTGTAATTAATTAATATTACTGTAAATAATTAGTCTAAAGAGTAACTTACCAAAGTCTGCTTCCTACAGCTTCTCTGCCAGCCAAACACTGGCTATGGCATCATTCCCTAAGCTGGTTACAAGAGATGGGCATGAACCAAACTATGAACCAGAAAAAAATGATGAATCTGTTCACGACCCAGTCTGGGGATCTTATGTTGCCAAAATGAAATGAAGCATTGAACTTTTCCCCCTCCGTGCTTTGTTTTGCTTCTGCAAAACAGATGCCCTCCTTCCTGCTTCCCACTGCCCCCATTGCCTCCCTCCCTAGTCCTGCCGCCTCTGCCGCCGCCACCACCTCCACCACTGCCACTGTCATCAGAGACTTCCCTTCCAGAGCCATGCCTGCTGCCTCCAGGCATCCACCCACAGCACAGAAGGCAGCACCAGGGCTCCTGGAAGGGAAACTTTTCAGATTTGTGCCCATCTCTAGTGATTACTCATGTGGAAAAACTGATATTAGTATATTTAAGTTGCTATTCCTCAGAAATTGAATTTGGGGCCTTAATGTTTTATGGTTCTCTTTTCCACAATGAATATCAGGCAAAAAACAAAAAACAAAATAAAAATTAAAAATGAAGACAGAAATGTTGCGGTGCCTGAAAGACCAACTGCTACTATACTTTAATGTGAGCTTTTGTAGATCAAGGCCACTTCCTCAAACACTTCCATCATTTACTTCCAATCTGAGGGAGTGGACTTGTCCACGAAAGCTCAAATTAAAATACAGCAGTTAGTCTTTAAGGTGCCACAACATTTTTGTTGTCTTTGCTTTTTAATTTTTCCTCTTTTATTTTGCCTGATATGCTACCACAGACTAACATGGCTACCTCTTCTAAAAGTACAATGGATAGGTGGACGCTGAAGATGGAAGGTCACATATCCGCAGTCTGTATTGGTGTTCTGGACAAACTTGGATGCCAATAGCGATAAATCACCACTTCTTATTAGCTTATGGATCCTCTTGCTTCACAGAGGAGGCTTTGGTGGTGCCACTTAGCTAGTAGTATGGTTAATGTAAGTTGCTAAGAAATAAGCAATCTCTCTCTCTCGAAGACAGTATGGACCTTTTGCCTAGTACGGGGATTTCTCCCCTCCCCTCCCTGAGCAGCCCTGCTCTTTACAGAGGAACATGAATAATTTGAAAAGTGAAGTGCTTTGATGGGCATGAAATCTGTGCTCCTTAAAAGGGGAACACGGATCATTTGATTTATGTGCACAGTAAGAGAAAAGGTTTTCCTCTTCTTGTTTAAAGAGACAATAAGACTTGCATTTTCAGTGTTCCTAGAAGCATATTTACAAGTAATGGACTTGTGGGGTGGACAGTTTTCTTGTTTGGCTTGTCAAAATCGGCACTCCCAGGGAGCAGGATGTCAAACCAAGCTTTTGAAAGAGCTCGGCATGGAGTGTGACAATTGCAGTGTAGAGAATAAATAAATGTGTGGATTTTTATTTTTTTTGCCTGTGAAGGGGTGTGGTGTGTGTGCAATATCCCTTGGGGAAAAGCTTCATTTAAATACAACTTGGCAAAATTATTATAGATTTGGGAGGAAGCTATATTAATGATTCATCATCATAGAGAGCCATCATAGAGAGCTATGATTCATTGTCATGGAGAGCTGGGGAAATCTAGGACCTGCACCCCACCTGGAGGACATCAAATGGAAGAAGACTGACAGTGAGTATTTCTAGATGAGGACTTTTGTTACTCAGAATAAAAGGCATTGTGCAGCTTTTCTATCTTACTTTTTTTAATGAATTTTCTTTGGTCCGGTGGAAGCAAAAAAGGGAAAGTGTGAAAGTGTTGAAAACTGAAGATGTTGTCTAGAAAGCCCACAAACTTCAGTGAATGGAGCATTTTGAGTTTTGGTAGCAGCACGGTCTAGAGACACCCAAAGAGCAGAGGTGGCAAACTGCCATACGGCTGGTGGGGTGAAAGACACCGCAGAGGGCAGGCAGAGTCAGAACAAAAGTAGGTAGGCATGTACAGGTAAAGGTAAAGGTTCCCCTTGACATTTAGTCCAGTTGTGTCCGACTCTAGGGCGCGGTGCTCATCCCCGTTTCCAAGCCATAGAGCCAGCGTTTTTTGTCCGAAGACAGTTTCCGTGGTCACGTGGCCAGCGCGACTAGACACGGAACGCCGTTACCTTCCCACCGAGGTGGTATTTATCTACTCGCATTTGCATGCTTTTGAACTGCTAGGTTGGCAGGAGCTGGGACAAGCGACGGGAGCTCACTCTGTCGTGTGGATTCGATCTTACGACTGCTGGTCTTCTGACCCTGCAGCACAGAGGCTTCTGCGGTTTAACCCACAGCGCCACCACGTCCCTTAATATGGCATGTATACACATATGCAAAAAGGCATATAGTCAAATACACACACACACACACACACACACACACACAGAGTCTCTGGTAAGGAGTCAGCTGGTTAAGGGTAGCCTGAGCCCCACGTGCATGAGCAACCATTGCCATAGAGAGCATAATCTAGCAATACCTTATAATGACAAGAGAGGCAAAGACGTCCCTTTGTTCCTATCCAAGGACGTTTGAGCTGTTGGGCATGTTCCCAAGGACCCACATACAAATGATTGCCATTGTCTGCATTTTCCAAGTGAGTGTGGTGTACAAATCAATTTATGGATGTTTTTGAGCTTCCTGTCTCTTCCTCTCAAACCAGGAGAAGGGAAAGGAAAGAGCCCCTGCCTCCTGGTGAGGAGGGCGGGTCCAACCACCTCACCAGGTTTTTCCAGCCAGGCATGGTGCTGGTCTTGTTAGGCTTGAGGATTACATTTCTCTGATCAATTGATCATTTAAAAATAAAGAATTCACAACTCCCTTCTGTATGACTTTGTGATTCAGAACAGAAATAGCCAATTTAATTTTCGTAATATTTTTTTAAAGTTTGCCCTTTGTCCTCTCCAGCACTGTACAGTATAGTATAGAAAGACCCAAACTCCTAGACCGAGGTACAGTAGATGGTGGGCAAAGGGAGCAGATATCCCGGTGAATGGGAAAAGGGAAGAACTGGAAAAAGGACAGAGACAGAGATTAAAGAAGGAAGAAGTCCACCATTGGGTCAAGAGAAGAATGCTGAAGAATTTACACGTGGTGGACAAATGGAGGTAGAGCAATAGAGTGAAGACTCCAGATTTTAATAGTAGTAGTACCATAGTCGTCGTTGTTGTTGCTGTCGTCATCATCGTCATAATCTTAGAGCTGCAAAGCTGGAAGATACCCTATGGATCATTGAGTCCAGCCTCCGTCAAAGAGGCATGGGAATTAAACTCCCAACCTCTGGTTCCAAGCCCAACGACTATACCTAAATCCAGCAGTTCTGGTATCAGAGAGAAGTTATTCCTGTTCCCCAAAAAGGCACTTTTCCTCTTCCAGGCCTGACTGAAGCCGAGAGAGCGACATAAGAGGGTTTGCATTACCAAAAGAACTCCTCTGGAGAGGCAGAAGAAGAAAAAAAGAATTGTTATATTGAGGTACAGAGCTTATGGCTTATATGGCATTATATTTGTTTAAATGGGGGAAACAATAGTTTCTGTTGTTACTATTTATTATACACATTGGCTGAAATCCTACTGGGTCAGCTTTGCCAGTGCACCAGGAATGACATCATTGCAGTAGGAGGATTCATGCTGTTTAAAGACTTCTTTTTGTGATACCCACAATTTTGTTGCATTTTGTACGAGCCATGCACACCTTGGAATCTGCAAAAGAAAGCCTCTAATGGGTGACAGTGGGCCACTGCCATTGGTGCCATTCCTATGGAGCAAGTGGAGCTGTGCAACAGGATTTGGGCCACTGACCACCCGTGATACTGACTTCTGCCTTTATGTTTCTTTTATCACCTAATTACATTTCTGTTCTCTCTCTCTCTCTCTCTCTGTGGATGGACAGGTTTGTTGGGGGCATTGTTGGGAAAGATGGCTGTTGTCCTCCCTTATCACGGCTCTGCCCCTCCCTCACTACATTCGTAGAGCAATGAAAAGAAGATTTTGCAGAATTCAAAAACAGTGTTGGGTGATGACTTCTTTGGACTGCTAAAAAAACTGGCTGAATAAAAAAGTCCACAGAATACTGCATCAGCTGAGCATCACAATACTTAAGGCTGGAGGCGAGGGGAAGAAATAGAAATGTCCAAATATCTTCCTGCCAAGATGTCAAAATGGCTTTTAAACAATCATCAAGGTATTAATGCATAACAAGCATTTAGAGGCAGTCAGTCCTGTCAACATAGAGACCTCCCCTAACTTACCCTCACGATCTGTTCCACCATAGAATGAATCGTGGCAGACACAGCTTGGAGCTGTAATATTCATCAGCTTGTGCGATAACAATTTTAACCCTCATCCACCACCTCCTCCGTCACGATCTGTTTCTTCTTTTGCTCCTTTATATCTTTAATTCTCAAAACCGGCAATGGACCCGGGTTCTATGATTCTTTCCAGATTATCTGAATTATCTTCTTTCTTTCTTTCTTTCTTTCTTTCTTTCTTTCTTTCTTTCTTTCTTTCTTTCTTTCTTTCTTTCTTTCTTTCTTTCTTTCTTTCTTTCTTTCTTTCTTTCTTTCGGGGGCATCCATGCATTGCATCCCTCTCTCCATCTAGACAATTTCTTTTGCAAGACGGTGTTATGTATTTTTCTCCCTCCCTCTCTCTCTACCCCCACCTCCCTGCATCAGATTTCTCCTTCACAATCAAATCAAAGATCAGATCATATGGAGCAATTCAGCCTTTCAACGCAATCAATTCCAAATGATTCTCTGTCATTGCGATGTAGGAGCACATCAAACCTTCCAAATCTCACCTTGCAGTGCCTATAATGAAAATAACCATGCCCAGAGAAAGAGAGTGAGAGTGAGATAAGCATTTAGCTCTTACCAGGAGCCCCAGGTACCACTTTGTGTAATACAGAACAGCTTGCAACTTGGCCCTCTTACTGTCAAGCCCTGTTGTCACACAATGCTGTCATTGTTTGGGTCAGATTTGCATATTTTGTTTTATTTAATACTTAGATGCTAAACCAAAAGCTCCCTTCAACTCTGAGACAGAGAGGATGTGTGTTGTGTGTCGTCAGACACAGTTTAAACTCACGAATAATGGCAGGAAGAAAATGGAAATCTCACAGAAGGAAAAGCTCTTGACAGTTCTTCAAGATGTTGCCACAAGAGGGCAGCATTGCCCAACAGAACATCCTTCTTTTCCATTTAAGATAATACCTGAAGACATATATGCATAAAAAAAGTAATAATTTATATATATAAAAAGAGGAGTTGTTCCAGAAGCATGTTTTTAAGACTGTCAGAATTCCTCACTTTTGGAAGGATCTCAACCAAGAATTGGTTGAAATAAACAAATAAGTGGTGGTTTGCTCTAGGCAAAACCTGGCATATAATATCTTTATTGTAACAGTATTTAATTATTGTGGTTGGCTGATTGATTAGGAACACTTTAAGTTGTAACACACTCACTCCTTGCTAGACAGGCTGGAGTCTGTAAACGCTGATTGTCTTTCAGATATTGGAGGTGGAGAGGAGGAAATCACTTTTGTTATGGAAGTCAATCTCTACAGACAAGTGGTCTGTAATGAGAAGTAGTTCGTTAAACTTGGGAGTTGCTGTAAGAATCTGAGTCATCTTTGACTGAAAGTCTAAATACAAATGTATTGCCTGGAGTTGGGTACTGGCTGCAGAGTCAAAGGTCTGGAGTTTGATTTCCCACTGGAGAAGAGCCAGCCGGTGTAGCCTTGAGCCAGCTGCGAGGGGTGGTAGAAACTATGCAACACATGTTTTTTTACCTGTCCCCACTATGAGATTGCATGTAATCAGATTATTTTTCCACTGATTAAAAAAATCCCAGGTCGTACAGAAGAAAGTAGACTCCAGTTTCTTCTCTCAGATAAAGACCCTAAGATCACCTACCACGTTGCAAGTTTCTGCATGGCGATATTTAGATTCCAGAAATCAAAGGGTAGATAAATTTTAGATGTGTAGATTTTAAATGGTTTTAAATTGTGGATTTTAAATGGATTTAAACGGCAAGATTTAAATGGATTTTAAACTAAGTGGTAATTTTGTTATGTTTTACGCTGAAAAGGTTGAAACTGTAATTGTTTTTGTTTAATCGGTCTAAGGACTGTAATAAAATATATATGTATGTATGAGCCAGCTGCTCAGGACCAAGGTTACCCTCAAACTCGCCTTCCCAAGTTCAGTTTAGAGGCCTTCTGCTCCTTGAGGTGTGCTCACTGACCATACTGGTAGGGGATTTTGGAAGTTCTAGGCCAAAAAGGACAACAATTCTGCTTAGAATTGTCCCCAGAAGAGTCTTGTGGGAGCAGACACTTTCTGCCTTCTGGCAGAGCCCTCAGTAGCCTTTCACCGGAGTTCCCAGTCTGTGATAGACCAAGCTGCAACTGAGAATCTAGAAACCCTTCTTCCCTTTGTGGAAAACATCCTACTGTTCTAACAAGGATAATGCCCCTGGAAATAATTATTTCTTTTTCGGTTTAGTTTGCATGCCCTTGAGTAATGAACTGGCGTTTCTCCATGGGGTCTTGTTTGGTTTCTCTTATGCCAAGAAGAAAATTGGTCTGCACCACAGGGAGAAAAAGAAAAAACCCTGTACACTTTTCTGTTTCTAATTGTTGTCATAGTATTTGATACTTTTTTTATATAGAAAAGGGAAATTGGTTTCCACTTTAGCAGTGCGAGCAGTTGAAGGATCTCTGGGTAGTGAATGGCTTTTTCCCCGTTTCTCTATTTTTTAAAATGAGTTGCATTGGAGACCTCAGAAAGCCATGTTCTATGATTGTTTTTGTATTGCTTCAGTAACTCTAGAGCATTTATCCATGTAATAGCATGGTCTTCTGCTTCACTGCTTCCACAGGTCTCACGCTCCAGTGACTTTGCTTGATAGGATTCAGATGGAACACCGCTTAGTATATTTTATGTATCCGAATGAATATTATAGCAAACAAGACATAATCAGCTTGACTTGAAAGGCTAATTAGGCTTTAATTTTAATAAATAAAATTATTTGAGTCTGAACAATCTTGTTTACATGTGCATCATGCTGTTTGTCGTACTGAGTTTGCAGCACAAATTACTGGCAAACAAACAGAGAGAACACAACAACGTTGTACCTGTTTTCTCCTCCCAGGCGTTCATGAAGAGAACACACAAAGTTTGGTGTTGTAACTTTGCCCTCAGTATAGACAGTTCTTTATGTAACTTGGGTGACACCTAGAGCAGAGGGTGGCTTTATGGCATCAAATGTTCTAGATCAAAAGGATTTGGGATCCCCAGCATAAGGCAATATATTTCATATAGTTCATTTATCCAGGGCTGTAAGCTGTACATTCAGAGAACCATGAAGTTGGAAGACATTCCAAGGGTCACCTAGTCCAATATCTACCAATGTAGGAAAAGAACAACTAAAGCTTCACTACAGATGGCTGCTCAGCCTCTATCAGAGAAGTGCAAACAATGGTGGGTCCACCAGCTTCCAAGAAAATCCATTCCATTGAAGATCTTCCTATTTTTTAGTTGGGATCTCTTTTCTTGTAACTGGAATCCATTGGTTGGATTCTATCTCCTGGTTCAGCAGAAAACAAGGTTGTTTCGTCTTTCACATGACAGCCCTTCAATATCTGAAGATGGGTGTCCCATCATCTCCCAGACTTCTCCATGCTAAAAATATCCAACTCCCTCAAATGTTCCTTGTAGGGCTTTACTTCCAGACCTTTTACCATCTTCTGAACACGTTCCAGCTTGTTGACAGCTTTCTCAAGTGTTGACGCCCAGAACAGGGTACTTTGGATGAGGAAATACTAGAGCATAATAGAATAGCATTGTCACTTCCCTTAATCTGCACATCATGTTTCTGTTTATGGAGCCTAGAATTGCATTAGACCATGTCACATAACTCTTCACACTGTTGATTTAAAAGAGCTGGAGGGAACTTGTGCCCCACCAAGTGGAAGACTTCAACTGCCATCAGGCCCAGCCAGAGATGTAGTGGAACAATGGAAGGAGGGCAAAAGGTTCCCCATCTGTAATCTAAATTGATCTTCTAACATGACCTTATCTAGATGTGCTTCTATCACTGCAAGAGACCCAATCTATCTTCTGGCCACTTTTGTAGCACAGCAATCCTAACGGTTCTTTCAAACAAGTACAGTTCCTACTTCCTTTCATGTTATTTAAACTAACAATTGTATTTAATTTTCAAAAATGTTGAAGTTCCTGCGATATAAACAACGACCTTTCAGTGGTGTAGCCACCATCCCAGCTATAAAGGTTAACTAAAAACTGTTGTGCTACAAAAGGAGTGGATTGCATTAGCACTGCTGTATAATGTTACTTGCTGTTGTTCTGTGCAGTCAAGAGGGAACCAACTTACGTATAGCAACCCCAATAGGGCTTTTCAAGTAAATGAGGTATTTCAGGAGTGGTTTTACCAGTTCCACTCCTCCAGTGAGTTTCCATGGTTGAGCAGGAATTTGAATCCTGTTTTCCAGAGTTCTAGTCCATCACTCTATCCACTACAACACACTGGGTACTCATAATGCTACTTAGGTATCCCTTAATATTTGCAAAAAGGGATAAATCATGGAATGTGGAAGGAGGTTCACATATAGAGGAACTGTTTCCCAACACAAAAGAACCATGCAGAGGCAAAACTATATATACGTAAACATATGGAATCTGGAAAGAGCAGCCATTGTAGTAGAAACCTTACTTCAGAGGTGTGAGGCGGGTGGAGCATTCTGGGATTTGCCTCAGTGCATTAAAATTTAGAGGGCACTGAAAGGCAGAGGTGAATTGGTGAATGTTAGCAGAAAAAGCAGCAACACCTCTGGGCCCTATTCACTCTCCTTTTAAAATAAGCATTAACTTTTTCTTTTGGGAAGACACGCCTTCTCCTTGGTTCACATGTGGGGCTTGCCCTCATGCCTCACAGCAGAGTGTGCGGGAGATGTTGCTGCTTGCCCCAGGTAACAAAATAGTTACAGTTTTTTACATGACTTTACACAGTTTGAGCCACACCACCTCAGAATATGGTAGATTCTCCATCACTGGAGAGATTTGCAAACAGAGTCTGGTTGGCTATCTGTCAGGAAAATGTCGTCTGTGAATTTCCTGCATGGGGAGGTTGAGCAAGACAACCTTTGGTGTACCAGCTCTACAATTCTGTGATTCTGTAATTTGAAGGAATTAAATAATTAATTTCTAATTTTCTAGTTCCTCTCCTCCTTCCAAGTATTATGTTCTTTCTGCCATCTGCCTTGGTGGCCTTCATTTACTTTTAATTTGTCTCATTTCCTCCCCATTTGTTCCATTGCTCTCCATCCACTGTTTTACCTCTAATGGCCTCTACTTTCTCTTTCCCAGCACCACTCTTCTGCACTGTGTTTGTCACAAAGCACAGCCTATAAACCAAGTTTAGAATATAACCTTTAATTTACTGCAGTTGATGGTGCATCAGATTCCAGCAAATTAACCATAAATTTCTATGAAAAGATTTACAGCGGGTCCCCAAATTAACGCTGCTGATTTATGGAGAGTTTGCTGTGTATAAATATTCATGGTAAATAAACAAATACATTAAATAGATAATGCTAGCTTCAGCACTGTTAAAAATGGCTGCAAAATTTATAATTGGGGGAGTATGAAGTCAAGTATTAATAAACCATTATCGTAAAGTTTACTGCTCACATTGTAAATGAAGTTTTTAATTACCAGAGACCGCTGAAGAAGAATAGGATTAACCCAATTTAGGATCTCCTCAAAGGAGCACATGGGAAGGCCCAATATCAGCGCTAGGCCAACAGTGATGCTTGGAGTCTCTGACAGAAAGCCTCACTTGGATCTGCAACAAAAGAAAATGGAAATCGGGATTAGCAGTTTCAGGGGGTGGGAATATTATATGCCAAGGTCTTTGCAGGTCAAATTAGGAAAATGAATGAGGGCAAAGGACATTTGAAAAGTTCTGCCTCAGTTTTGTTTCCTTTCTCTGAACATTCTTGTCCCATCTTTGTTTTGTGTTCATTTCAGAAACTGAGGTTTTTTCCCTTCCCACAAGAAAATCTGTGCTTTTTTTTTTGCCTTTTAGAATTATGCATTTACCCCATTGTCTAAGATTTTGCTTGTGCACATTTGTTTAGCACTTCACACACTTTTAAAAATGTGCAGCTTTTTATTATGCATTTTGTTTCTCCAAAACACTGCCAGCCTTGGAAACGTGCAGTTTTCTGAAGCAAGTTGCTTTTTTCTCTTGCAACAGAGACTCTGGTTGTGCAAAATGGATGCTCCTGGCATGAAACTTGACTTAAGTGAAATCCTTTTCCATTCCTTCCAAAGAGCTTCAAGGATGTACAGAAGGGTTTCAAATAGAGATGGGGGTATTTGTATATGAATATGAATACCCCCACAGAGGTGGAGATAACGTGGGTCCACTCACAATTCCGCCACTGTCGTGAGCTCCGGGATCCTTCCTATCACTCTGGAGCTCGCGATCGACTCGCCACTCCTGGGAGGAGGCGGGACGACAAGCCTCTCTGCTAGGTTGAAGAGTGGCTCACAGATCGCAAACTCCGGAGTGATAGGAAGGATCCTGGAGCTCGCAGCAGCAGCGGAATTGTGAGTGGACTGTCCGGCCCCATGGGGCTGGATGGACCCTTGTTATTGCCACCTGTGCAGGGATATTCGGATACGAATACGAATACCCCCATCTCTAGTTTTAAAGCTTTCTGGCAACTCAACCCAGCAGCCTAGGCCACAGCACTGTATGCCTCTATGTGGTACCCTTGTAACAGGTGATCAAAGAGGTGGAGGTGCTGCACTGGGAAGTGGAAGTATGAATGCAAACATTTGAAGAGAAACCAGGTTGCAGTATACGTCAGGGACACACTCGTCGTCAGCCTGAATGGACCCAAATATAAAACACATCCTCAGCTGTCACATAACATTCCAATATAGATACATGTTTAAGAAATGCTGTGAAACAACCCAATTTACTATCTCATTGGTGTTTTATGGCATGGAAGACCACAACTTCCTCATGAATGTTTGGAGCTAAGTTGAGATAAGGTGTGCATCATTTGGATGAGGATTCGGAGGCGTCAAATGATATGTCCTGTCTCTATGTTTAAACTGGGAGCATGATAAAAACTCTCCTCTGATTCCACTCTGTGCCAGAGGTAGCATGCTTCTCAATACCAGCTGCTAAACAATACAGGCAGAAGGGTGATATTGGAGTCTCACCCTATTTGTGGGCATCGTGTAAGCACCCAATTGGCCATTGCCATTTCCCCAACCTCTACTTTAAAGGGAAAAAAGCAGTACTTAACTGATGAAAAATGGCGAGGGGAGGATTGACTTGATTGACATAAGTGGAGAGAATATTTAATGTCCATTCCCCCCATGGTGTGGTCCCAATCTAGTCTGCTCCCTCCTGCTTATGTTTTAATAAAGAAAAAAAAATGCAACAACCCAATGTTAATTAGTTATTAATTAAATTGAATAATTAATTTTATTTAATTGCAAGTATTTAATTAAAGACACTATTGTAGGATATTAAAATTTTCTTGGATCAGGAGGGAGAGCAACAAACCAGTTCTAGGGCAAAGAAATGTAAAACACATACAATAGAGAAAGCCAGAGTATTTCAGTCATGGTATGAGATACAAAAAGTACAGATGGTTAGAAATGGTCAATTCAAGGTCAAATAAATGAGAAAAAAGTTCAGGAAGAAGAAGAAGAACAAATGGGTTGAAGGACCTGCTTTGGATGGAACATTATTTTTTTTTTAAGCTGTTACATCTGAGGTCAGTGCAGCCACGGTGATGCTTATGCTTCTGTTAAGAAAGAAGCAACAACAAGATGTGTTCAATGTACAAAATAGTAGCTTATTGAGAGCTTCCCAACATATATTTAACCAAAACTTGAAGAAGTTACTTTTTTGGGATCAGAGCAGCCCAGATCCCATAATCAGCAGGGCCAGTAGATTTTTCCAAGCTCTGTATTTAACATATCCTGTAGTTTGACCCCAGGGCATGAATACAGAGAAGTCAAAGGACAAGAGTGTTTGTTTTTGCTTTTTGGAAGGGGTTGTTAAAAACTTGCAAAGCAATTGATTTATGTTCCTAGTTTATGATTAGAATAAACAGTGTGGAAAGGAACTGTTGGTGGCTGCCTACAGAGGCAACCTAACTCAGCATAACACTTCAGAAACAAATTATGTAGGATCATTGCAAATAATTAAGCAGTGTCATTCTTGATTATCGTGGTAATGAAGAGGCAAGCCAAGTGCTACTTATTGCACCTCCAGGGCTTGGCAATGCCTTCTTGTGTTTAAGTTCTAATTGATTTTTGATTGTCCTACCTGAAGAAAATACCTCATTTTCTTCGAGCAGAATCCTTCTAGCTGTTTGTAATTATGATCCTGATTCCAGGGAGAGCCATTCAGTCCCCATAACAGTAGAAGAATTATCGGACTGAATCATGCCAGTTCCAGAGCTTACCCCTAGCAGAGGAGAAGGCTGTTGCAAGAATTTTAGATATGTGAGCACCAAAGCTCATGGAGAGCCATTTCCCTTGGAGAAAGGAAGCTAGAACACAAACAAGAGTCTTATGAGGACTGTTGTAGAGATAATGTTCTATTAACATGGAGGGCCAAATAGACATATTTCATGGAGGACTTGGGACTGGATCTCCTGGAAGTTTTTATTTTAAAACAGCAGCAGGAAATTTGAAATGGAGCAGTAGCAATGGTAGAAGAATTATAAAGTCCCATCTCCCCATTTCCCTGATTCAGTCCTACTGCCCCTGTGGGATTAAACACATCCTCAGGGATGTGTTTAGATCAGGAATGTGGAACAGGCAAAAGTGTTCAGTTTCCTCTACTCAAATACCACAGCTATCACCAGTATTAACCTTGTAATGCTGATCTTATTTATGAAGACATTTATATACTGCTTTTCTTTCCCCCAAATCCCAAAGTGGTTTACAATGCTAAAGCCCACAAACCACAATAAAAGTAATAAAATAGCCAAAACAAACAACAAAGCAAAACAAAAAAACCCAACAATAAAACATTTCATTAAAATTATTAACTGTTTATGATACTTCAGGAGTCATTGTCCAATAAAGCAACTTGTTCAGGTTTTGTGCTAATAATGCCCATACATTGAAAATGGACACCCTCAAAGGAGATGCCTTCCCTTACATAGAAGTTGAGTCATGGCAACTGCACTTCTTTCTTGTTAGGTTGAAATGTTTCGCTACTCATCCTAGTAGATTCTTTGGTCTGAGGAGAGTTGGTAGGAGATCCCTGATATATCCTTCATGTTGGTTTTACTTCCCCCTGGTTTGAATAGGCTCGTTAGAAGGACAAAGGAGTGGGGGTGAGGGATAATCCCACTTCTGCAGTCCTTCTCCACCCATTGCCATAGGTTGTTAACAGTGGTCTTTCTAGTGTGTGTGGTCCTAATCTTTCTGGGGACAGATAAAAGGGTAGAATGATAAATAGGAGACAGATTGTATCTCAGATTGGCTCAGGACCACAATCAGAGTGTTCCTCCATTTGAAGGACAAAGGACATTTGATGACTAATATGTACTCATTTTGGACAGAGAAGATAGGTGGTTTGACCCTTACTAGGCCATACTTCAATCAAGCACTGGGTGGAGACGATAAAGTTCCTTGTGACAGGATAGAAGAGGGACTGAAGATTGATCAAGTTTACTGTTACAACACATTTGCTGTTCTTTATCTTGCAGCCAAAACGTGTCTCCTTTGTGACTAACTGTTGTTTTTTTTCCCTTAGGAGCTTATAGAATTAGAGCCTCAGAAAGCTACTTGGGAAAGTAGTCCCAGCATGTGGGAGATTCTGGGAGATGTGATCACAAAAGCACTACAAAAGCGGTTATCCAAAAATTCAAACCATTATATCCATGCATCACCATATAGAATTAGCTAAAAATGATGGAAGTATCATGTGGACTGATTAGTATAAGTAAGATCAGGACCTAGGGGTATGTTCTGTCCTACATGTGTTATGCTTTGTGATGCTCTGTACAGGGGCATGAAGATTCTGCCGACACACAAAGGGGAAATAATACAAACATTGGGCAGGATTGTTAAGTCATCTGCAGCTCAGAGATCCATAAGAGTTACCAAATTCTCCAATGGCCTTTTTTTTTTGGTGTGGTCCCATTGTGCTTGCTGAACGCTGTTAGAGGCTTAATAAAGCATTTATAAATGAAAGCCTATGAGCATGACTAGATTTTCTTGTACTTTTAAAGAAACCAAACAGTGTTTGCCCTCTTGAATCTCTCTGGGCTAGTGGAAAAAAAAATTGGCTTGAAGGCTATGGAGTGTCAGTGATGTAAAGCTATAATCAGTAGAAACGTGGTACATTTTGAGCAATATATATTGCACTGCAGGGTTCATGGGTAATAATCTCTAAATGCTCTCCAGCAGAAGATAGTTTCCTGAATAAATGAGGCACAACTGGGCATTGTTCCAATGAAAACGTTGGCTAGATGCTGCTCTGGCTAAAGACACTGTGAATGGAATAGCTTCGGGCGACTGCTGCAACTGTGCTTTCATCCAACGGCAAAAGGAAATGGTAAAAGTGGAATTGCTCATACATTTGAACACGAGGAGAGAAAAAAGAATCGAAAATAAACGGAGAGCTGTGTTTTGTGACGTGCAGTTGCTAATCAAAACAGGAATGTTGGACAAAGTTATGCATGTCTCAGAACTACTCCTAAATTCTGTCTGGTGGTCACTATTAATTTAATTTATGTAATGTAACATGGGCAAAAAAAGAGAGGGTTTTGTAATTCTTGTTGGCGGTAGACCAGAAGGAGCGTTTGTGGAAGAGATTAGAAAGGCATGACTGAAAACCCCAGTGCAGTGAAAATGCCACAGACTTCAACATCTAAAATATGCACATATGTTATATTGCGGACGAGCAGCACCTACACACTTCATAAATTGCTGCATGCATCTCATTTCAGAGGAGGTATAAAGTTGCTGAGACCATTGGTCTACCAAGGCCGGTATGGTTTATGCTGATTAGCAATAGATCTTCAACATGTCAAGCAGAGAGCTTTCCCAGCCTGGCTTTCAAGGCTGCCCCCTCTCCCTTTGTTCCCTGAACATATAATGGCTCTCCCCCTGCCTCCAGTCCTATCTACAGAAGCACATGGGGATCCTAGTGCAACTGTGGGTACCAAAAGGGAATGGAGAAAGAAGACCCACACCCTCATCTTCTACCCTGACCCTACTATTGGGGGGGGGAGGAAGACAACAGAGGAAGGGCCCCAAATCCCAGCCAGGAACTAGGCTAGGGGAGCCAACTCCAACACAACTCTGATGCTACAGATGGAAGCATCAAAAGGAGCATCAATGCTGTCTTCAGCAGGAGCAACTGCAGGCACTGAACCCAGCCCAGGCTTCAGTCAGGCCCCAAATACACCACATGCCCTGCCCACATTGCAGACGTACTGGCCCTCACTTTTATGAGATTTGGCCACACACAGTGCCCACCTGTGAGATGGAGTCTCGCACACCCCATTGCTGTTAACCTGGGGTGCAGAGCAAGGCTGAACCAAGCCAGGACTAGCGGAGTTAATTAGCCCTGGGGAAATTCAGCCATGTGAACTCCATTCTGTTGCAGCCCCCTTCTTGTTTGGAATAAACCCCACTTTGTTTGAACGACTTGTTGCTGAATCCATGGATCAGGGGATGGAGGAGGGGGCTGCCTGCCAACCTGGGCAGAGCTATTAGGATCACACAGAGCATCTCTGAAAAAAACATGATCAATATATATTATCTACTCTGTCCTTGAGAAGCACACTATTTCTATTGAAATTATAGTAATGTGTACCTGTGTACCTGTACACGTGGATTCGCTCATGCATATTTTGCACAAACCTGTTGCTCTCTTTTGGTGATGCATGTCCTCTTTATTCACAGTGCTTAGGGGGCCATCCTAGCAGCAAGGTAGTTGAGACCTTGGAAAGCTGGCTATGTACCATATGCAGCTCTGTCACTACCACTTTGCTGCTATGGACTCACCACTCCACCTGGCACCTGCTTGCTCTCTGCTCAAATACCCCTGTGTGTAACAATGGCAGTGCCAGAGTGCTTTGCATGAGTAGGGAAGGCATATACTGATCTGATATTTGCTGGAGTACACAGCCTAAATGGGCTGCCTTTTCCACCAGACTTCTTCCCCAGTTGCATGATTTGTGACACACTGGGAAAAGATTATTTGGATAAATAGTTAGCCAAGTGAGCTCACCTGCAAACATTTCTGTCACTGGGACATTGATTCAGAGCCATGTAGAAGGACAACCCAGGGGCACTGCAGCCACCTCCTAAGACATGCCATCTGAGGCAGCTGCTTCAGGTTGCCTAATGCTAGAGCTGGCCCCTGCTTGATACCTAAATTCTTATTAACTGGAAATGCATGGGGCTTTTTCTGTTGAAAACAAAGGTTGCATCACTGAATTTATGAGATTCAAGACTGTCTCTTTCATCCCTGATGTGTTCATGCAGCAGGATTTATACCCTAACCCTAACAACAGTTGTGGATGGCACTGGAGCTCCTCTTGTTGTGTGATGCAGATATAAGACAGGATGAAGCTTCTTTTATAACTGAGAGATTGTAAGGGTTGGGGACAAGTAGCTTGTTCTGTGTTGTTAATTCAGCCCCCCTCCCTGCAAATTAGCAATAAGCTGTCTCACAGCCTTGAGGATGATGGGGAAAGTTGAGGGAATAAGGAGCAGGAGAGGTGTAGACTAAAATATGCTACGTGAGCAAATACTGGCTCTATTCATGCATTCAAAGTAATACAAGGAGTGAGTGTAAGCCTGTGCATGCTAGTCCCACACCAACATCTTCATGTGAACTGGTTACAACCCAGAGAAGAAGGATTCTCTCTGGGTTCAACCAAATGTTCTTAGAGGGAGAGCCTGGAACGGTTATTTTCTGAACTACAACTCCCAGAATGCCCTGACCATGTTGGTGACATTTCACCATTAGACCTTCTCACTCAGGACAGGATGGGAGGGGTACAACTGGCACATGTTGGACCCCTGGAAGTAGGGTGGGTGCAGGGACCACCACATGACCAGCTTGGAGGGGTTGGGTGAGTATGTGCAGAGATGGTTAGCATGTGTCCCCCCACCACTTATACTGCTTCAAAGCCATGAATTGGGCTGCCATGGAAGCTCAAAGTATTGTGTGTGTGTGTGTGTGTGGGAACACATGAACTATCCCTAAAATAAAACCTAGATGAACATTTTTTGATGGAGCAGTAAAGAGATGCATGGTGGAAGGATGCAGGAGGGTTAACATAAAGACACCACTATGACTTTTTGCAAATGTAGTCAATGAGTTAACTCTCAACTGCACACTGATACTCTCGTTAATGAAGGAGAGAAAAAAATCGCTGAGTGATGAAAAATGCTTGGCTGGAAATATTAGGGAATTAAGTTGAGCAACACATGTAATAGCAGAAAGTGGTCACAGGTTTATAGGATATATCGATTAGCTAATCGTAAGGGAAGACAAGAGCATGATGTTGCAGACAGAGTTGGCTACCTAAGCCAGAGAGGCGATGAGCCACAGATGATTTGCAGCATCCTGAGAAGCCCCCCCCCCCCATTAGCAGCAGAAGCTCCTCTGTGCCTAGAGGCTTTCTATGTGATCTGGGACCCTAGAAAAGCAGTATTTTGGATTGCAGGGACAGCCTCCGAAGGCAGAAGAGGTTCCCCTCTTCAGAAAATCCCCTCTGTGGAAGAGAATGTTGAAAAACCAATTCTACCTGGTGATGGGAATGCCATTTGGGCTAATGACAGAACTGAGCATTCAGAGTCGGAGTTTGACTCAGTTGGTGAAGCCAGAGTCAGCCTTCTCATGAGCCAGACCAAGACAACTGGCTCAGGCAGGAGATTTGGGGTGTTCTGGTAAATCATGCCATTGTTCTGTTGTTTTACTGTAAAACAGGAGGTGGTGGTGTCAGGTGCTTGTTTGTGTGTGCTTTTCAAAGGTACTACATGCCTTGAATTTTGAGTGGTGGTGTTTCTTACTGCTTTCCCTCAGGTAGCAACATATCTTCGGCCACCCCTGGTCACAATAGGTTTATAATTGCAGCCAGCCTCCACGCAGGCTAGCGTGAAGGATTTTAGGTATACTTGATACATGTGCAGCATTGTGAGCTCTTTTTAGTGGGATTTTTGTGTGCATACAGAATTATTCCCATAAGGGAAAATTATAGCACATGTAACATTTACCAGGTGGGAATTTCCTGAAGGACTCAGTTCAGTTTTTGATAAATATTGCACGGCCTTAAAAATCTTTTTAAGCCTCCTTTAAAAATCTGAACCCCTTTTACTCATTGACAGGAAGCATTATCAGAAGAAGAGCACAGCCTGTTTACTGAAGCTATACTTAACAAGAGTGCTCTCTCTCTCTCTCTCTCTCTGTATGTATATATGTATGGCATATAAATATATATACCTATCCAGTCTGTTTTACATACTTTTCTTAGGTTTAAGAAACCAGATTCAAATGTTCGGTTGCCAGAGAATCTTTAATCCCACTTAATATGTCAGCTTTACTGGCAGAAAACTAGACCACCCATGTTTGTATACTCGAAAGAGAAAAGCAATCCTGTCTTCATTATTCAAACCATCAGCCCATAGACAAAAGGGAGAAACAAGAAACAAATCAGTACAGTGACACACAGATCTTTCCTATTTTATTTTGACAGGGTTTTGTTTCTGCTATGCTGCTTCCCTCCCTCCTTCCACCCCCCCTTGCCGCCACCGCCAGCTACTGCCTCCTGTTTCTCTTTATGGTAATTGAAGCTGGGCCTAAAAGACCTTAGAGGCTTGTATCTTCTCTTCACATGAGTGATGCTTCAGTGATAAACTTGAACTTAAACTTACTGAGGCGTAACTGAGGGTTCATTTGATAGCTAGTGGTTTTCAGCAGCACTGCGGGGCTTTGGGGCCTCAAAGTGAGCGAGATTGTTAATGTCCTGTGAGGGAAAACAATAACACATTTCATTAATGCGTTCATGTGTGAAGCATCCATTAGTGCACTGGAGGTATTAATGACGTTATGCTTTAAAATGACATGTGGGGCATGACAGGAATTGCAAGGTCTGATGAGAACAGATGACAAGATAAGCAAATATTTGAATGGCTTCATTTGCCTGCCGGTCAAAGGATGGGTGTAGTGGAAGTGAGAAAGTGAAAACCTGGAAAGGATTCTTTCTGGCTGTGGATGGATTGAACTGCCGCCAGTCGGAGAGAAAACAGACACCAGCAAGTGAACTGGCAATGGAGCATTCCCCCCACCCCAGTTCATATCCTGATAGACAAAAACAAAACAAACAAAAAAGTGAGAGAGAAAAAGTAAGATTACATGAAACAAGCAATATTCACAAGCTTATGCTGCATTGTAAAGTGTTAATGAACTTGAGATATAAGTCAGCTCTCTATAATAAGTGTTAGTCATTTAGAATGTTTTTTGTAAGTGATTCTGAGAGCAACCTTCGAGCTTCCATTGTGTCTTGGTTGTTTTTAGTAAAATGCAGGAAGTGTAATACGAATAGCTTTTCTGTTGGTGCATTTTATTTGCTAATATGGAAAACACAAATGCTATAAGTTTGGTTGTTTATGTAAATACCCTTAACACAAATAAAGGTAGAACATAACAGTAATAGGGTTTTTTAGGGTGAATAAAGGGTGGAGGAGCAAAAGTGTGACAGCCCCCCCCCCCCCGATGACTATCTGGATCAGAGGTGGACAGCTTGTTGCCCTCCAGAATTGGTTAGATTGCTTCTTCTACCCCTCAACATCAGCTGTGGTGTTTAGGATTGACAAGAGCTGCAGTGCAACAACAGCTGAATGATCACACTTTTCCCTCCTCTGTCACAGAGGAATAGTGGATTTACTCAAGGTAGCAGTTAAGAAGTGGCAAGACAGCAGATAAATGAGAAGCATCAACATTTCCTGATATACTGTACACATTGCTCCGAAATGCTCGAGCCGCTGCTGAGCCAAGCTTCAGCGGCGCAGCTCGCCTTTGCCCCCCTCCCTGGATAACGCGAGACTTTCAGTCTCATGATAACTGCTTGGGGGAGAGGGGGGGAAACGTTAGGTTATTTAAGGGACATTCCCCCCTCTCCCCGCCCTCTTCCTTTCCTGGCACCCGCCTGCCCGCCCTATATTCTAGTGTGAGCTTACCTGGTCGCCTCTGGGGCCGGATAGGAATTTTTGACCCGTATCCTGATTGGCATTTGGATGCGGGGATTTTTCAACTATCCCACACTGGAGCAGGGTATTGGCACATTTTTGGGTAGAAATTTGGTCACACCGGCGGGTGGTGCGGATATAACAGGTTTTTGGTGAGTCCCAGTGCAATCTCAGGTAAGCTATAGCCCATCTGACCTCCCAGCGCTGCGGATCGTGTGATTACAGTGGTTGGTGGGAAAGATGCGCTGGGGCCACAACCAGACCAACAGTCAACAAGGAGAAGCTGGCTTGAGGTTTGGGGGTGGTCAAATTGCGGCCAGCCAGGTTCTCGCTGTCTTTGACCATGAGAACTTGGGGCCAGGGACTCACCCATTTGTTGATTAGGGGGTCCTTTGAGACCTCTGCGCTTTAACCTGATTCCGCACTATGGCAGGACCCCCCTTTGCCAAAGGATGGCAACATTGATTATGCTTAATAAAGTGTGGCCCATGTTTAATCCATAATTCTTGTCTTGCGTCTTTATTCCGGGGTTGGGAGGGCAAAGAAGACAGCCTCAAATTTCGATATAATTCTGATAATTGCCTAAACCGTGTGCTTTAGCTAAGACCTCAAGACTGGAGCCTTGAACTTGCCCCAAGGCGTCTGGATGTTCCTGTTTTCAAACCAAGCAAAAGCTTCCAGGCAAGTGAAGCGGCTTAGATTGTGCTCTGGCTCAAACCCCATGTGAGAACAATTTAGCTTGCTTAGCCCCATGTGTACCCACACATACTGAAAGAATACAGAGAGTGTGGTAGCCACATACGCATGTGAACTAGCCCTGATACTGATATATACTTCCTAGTCTTCTGGATAGCATGGAAAAGAAATTTC
Organism: Intellagama lesueurii; assembly: GCA_037013535.1. Lineage (NCBI taxonomy): Eukaryota > Metazoa > Chordata > Lepidosauria > Squamata > Agamidae > Intellagama > Intellagama lesueurii. The sequence continues at coordinate 73,787,531 of JBAJHW010000002.1, forward strand.
TAGGAATATTGATGCATGTATATATGGATTGTGGCCCAGTTACGGTCTTCCGTAACATGGAAGAGCTGTATAGATACACTTACACAAGGGATGCTCTGCCCTCAGCTGTCTCAGGCTCAAACTATATGTTACACATTCTAACTAAATTTTCAGGCAGATTTGATAACTTTTACATATGTCTCCCCCCCCACCCACCCCAAGTTTCTACTCATGAAACTACCCTGCAGATGACAACATTTTTGTGCATTAGCATGTTCTACAAAGAAGCAGTTTGTTAAATTGTCTTATCAATCTTCTCAGCAACACTAAACACTTGATTTGTGGTGAGGTTATGAAATTGCTGTTGTATGTCTATAAGTCCTCTCAATTGATTGATAGATGCACTATAGATAAAGCACCAGTAGGAGAGGAAATTTCTTAACTACAGTAAGTATATGATGGCCACAGCAGTAGCTTTTCTCACATTTGGTGTCTTGCAAATTAACTTGCTTTGTTTTTTATGGACATTCAAGAGCTAAATGTGTGTGTGTGTGTGTGTGTGTGTGTGTTGAGGGAGATCTGCAGATTGTACCCACAAATCCCACAGGTTTCAATGAGTTTGGAGAGTGTGAAGTTCCTCCAGTTGGATTGTTAGAGGTTGCTACAAACTTTATTCACTCTCTGAAGCCACCCAGGATCATGACACTCCAATGCATGACATAATGGATATTAAAGCAATGGGTTGTGGCTATTAAAGGAGTAACCTAACGCTGATTTCAATGGGCAGGTTCACCAATAGGTCAGCAGGCAGCATTGACTGTTTGTTGATGAGCAACTTGGGTTAATGTTATTCCTTCTCTCCAAACCTTGATTCTTACCCTCCTCGTTTTGCCTTGTCAGGCCTGTCTGTTTGGTTTTTCATGATAAATTAGCAGATGAATCTGCTTGGAACATGGTTGGGTTCTTGCACAAGGCTTGAGAAGAAAAAGGATGTGACAGCTGCACAAGCCAGCCTTTGGATGACAGTACGCACATCTCAATGCCATCAAGAATAATTTGACATGAGTGATCTGACATGCTTGGCAGACCCAGAGTTCCCTTTGAGAATGAAGGGAGGGGAACGAGGGAGGAGGCCTACTCTTTTTTTCTGACTCCGATAAGACAGTTCTATCTCTACATTTTTCTATTTATCACCAGAATAGAATTTTCTGGTTGGTTGGTTACCATGTTGTAGCCTACATTAGTGGACTCTGGGCGGCTGCTCCTGTGAAAAACAAAAACTCCCCCACTCTTGTCCTTCAAGAATTTTGAATTTGAATAAATCACGTGCTTGAAATATTCAAAAACTAGACACGTGAGGCCTGCAGTAGATGAAGTCATCCTTATTTTTCTCCACAGATTTTCTTTGTGCCAAAGTTGGGTTGAAATAATTGTAGCCCAAACTGAACGATGTTTCTGTGCAGTGAAAAGTATGATCCTGTTGTCAGCTGTAGCACACATCAGATCCCTTCCTCCAATGGTAGAGCAAGAGATCTGTTCCTGGGGAAGGAAGTTCAGTTTTGGATTCCCCTTCCTGGCCTCGGCAGAAATTCTGTGGGGCAGTTAACATATCAACATCAGTGAGAGGGTAAAGAAAGAGTTCTGGACATCTGCGTAAATGTGATGAAGGGAATTCTGAGAGAGTCTGTGCCTCCAGTGAATCTCTGGAGGTCTCCTGGCTCTAGAAAAAACCCACATAGTGATCAATAATATCTACCATGCCTGTCCTGGAAGCAGGGTAGCTTACGTTCCCTTGGTTTCTGTGGGACAACATTTTTTTAAAAAAAGGTGAAACGAAAAACAATAACTGTATAGGAGAAAAGACTAAAAACAAACAAACAAACAAACAAAAACCCCACAGCTTAGAAAAGTTGCTTCTTGGACTCCCAGAACCCAACACCCTGCATGGATGAATAAACTTTTCTGACCTGTGACAAAAATGTACCTGCTCAGCTGGGCTTGCATATCTATAAAGCTGTAATCACAGAGATCTCCAAGGTAAGATTCATGATTGGCCTGTAAATGATATTTCAAACTGTAGTCATCTTTTTTCTTTTAAAGCGGCTTTCTGTATGGATGTTGACTCCACATTTGGTATTGACCTTTTAACAGAGATAATAATTACATTAAAAAAATTAAGAAGCCTTCAAATATTACCATTATTACAATGCTGCTATTGTTGTTTTCTTCACTCTCCTTAAGCAGTAATATACTGTGGTAATGAACATATTCCTGATGTTTTCTGTTAACAACGTTCTATCAATGTTAGTAGAAAATTATCTTCAGCCAGGGAAGAGGATTCCAATAAGATAGGTATATCTTTCAAATTAGTATTTCTCCCCCCGGAAAGTGTGTTAGAATGCATGTAAACCTTTGCATTAATACCCAGTGCCAGCTCATTAATGTATAATTAGTACTAATTAATACCTACTTATTAAGAGATTACCCACAACTGCAACATAAATTAATACAGCTAAGCTCTATAATAAATTCTTTTCATATTAAGTCTATGCTTAGATATTAATAGGTATTAGTTGATATTGTTTTGGCAAAACAACACATAATTTTTATATAAATGAAGTAACTAAAAAAAAGCCAGGTATTGTACTTTATTCTTCATATGACAGTATAAATCTAAGAGTAAAAATGTTGTATCACTTGTACAGCAATTCCTACAGAGAAAACCTGATTCAATCCTGATTATTGAAGGCAACTGAATAACCATGTGGTCCTGTTTTTGGAATGAAGCTCTGGTGATCCCTCAGCTTTGTCTCTGATGACTACGTCTGACAGGAGATGCAGTCCAACAACATCTGGAGGACCATAGTTGCCAACTCCTAGTATATGAAAGTCTAATTAAACTTTGTCTTTCTCACTATATGTTCTAGACTGATTTCCTTACAGTGGTGCAGATAGTTGATGCAGTTGATTTCTCTACTCAGATGTAGATCTAACTGCACAATCAACAAAAAAGCCTTTCCTACCATTGAATATATGACTCTAGTGCCCTGTTATGTCCAGTTGGGGGAGTTGGTTTGTATTTATTTATATAATTTATTTATTTAAAATATTTCTATCTCACTTTTCTCCCCAAAAGGACCCACGGCAGCTATTTCCTGTATTCTCATTTCCTGTCAGTTCCAACCAGCCTGTTGCAGAGTTTTAAATTTCTGGTAAAATTCCTTTTTACCACAGAGTAGAAGTGCAGAGATCCACAGAGGAGAACAGCCATAAGTTCCCCAGAATCCATCCCTTTCTCATTAATGGGCACTTCAAGTCTCAATAACTCACTCTGAGACATCCCAGTCACTCATACTACAGACAGCATGTTAGGTTATAAATAAAACTCCAACACAGCCTTCCCCAATCAGATTCCCCAAGACATTCTGGACTACGACACCCTCCATAATTTCTGATTATTGGCCGTGCTGTGTGGCGCTGATGGGAGATGTTCTCTCGTAATGTGGAGGGACCTAGGTTGGGGAAGTCTGGTTTAAAACAGAGATGTGTGGAAGCTCCTTGAGCTGCTGTTTACATAAACGAAAGATTGAGGCTGACCAGCCTAGCAACAATGCAGAGACACTTCTGCTTCCATCTATTTGTCTGAAGGCCTTTCACATGTCTAGTTTAAACCTATTGCGGCATGTCCCAATATTTATTTTTATATAAAAGAGAGACAGCTAAAATGTACGTTACAGTATTGAAACACAAAAGTCACCATATCAGAACCAAGTGACAAATCAAAACAATTTAAAAGCCAATTAAAAACATAACAAGAGAAAAACAAGTACAACATATGCAACAGAGCCTTTCTCTGTATCCAGTTAGCAATTTGAGGCATGTCTTAATTAAAAAAGTCTTGATTGTTGGTGGAAGGATAACAGGGAAAAAGACCAGGCTGGCTTTCCTGCAGAACAGGAATGGGAAATACATACCCCCCCCTACCCGACGTTGTTGGACCACAGCTCCCATCAACCCCAGCCAGCATAATCAATAACGAGAGATGATGGGAGTTGTAATCTAACAATGTGTGGAGGTCCAGTCGTGTGTTCTGTGCTCTTGGTGTAACTCACATCAGTTACAGAAACCAAAGCTGACTGAACTTTATTTGGAAATTAAAACTAATAAATTTGCCACATTCCTTTACAAGATGTCTTTTCACAACGGTTCAGAGGCAGTCCTGAATGCTTTGAATGAACCAACAAATCATTTTAAAATAAAATCTAGGCAACTAAGTTGCCAGTTCCAATATAAAATAACAGTTCCGATAAAGATGTAGACTTGTGGACTGCCTATTTGGGCAGAACCTTTGCATCTCTTGGCCCACCACTACATGAGAAGGAGTTGATGCCCATGATAAAGTCCATTAAATGATGTTGTTTTTAAATATAGATGTTAAAGATACAAGACAAAGAATAAAAACAGCCTCTCAGTATGAATTATCCAGTGGCCATAAAGTAGCACCTGAGATGTTTTGACCTTTCTGAGGACGAAATCGCTGAGGGTAAATGGCAAACAGCCTCAGGCAAGGCATGACCTTCAAATAAATGACTAGCCTTTCATCACATTGATGTGCCTTTAGGTAAAGGGATCAAAGTTATTTTGTGTCCTGATATCCCTGATTTGATTTCAGTTTAAATATTTCTCTGAGTTTGTTTCCTGGATTTTTATCTGTACTGAATTCAGAAAAAGTCTGTTGTGCTGATGGAAGTCTGACAGAGATTAGTCAAAAACTTGTTCCCAACCGTTTCAGTGGATAAAGATTTAAAGCATGATGACCAACTTTCCTTTATAGAGCATTTTAGCTAGTGGGCAGTTTCAGACTTGGACTTCAAGAAACCAGAGTCCTTATCAGTGAATGTTGAACAGCAACAAATTAAGCTAATGTTCACCAGATATTTGCTGTTTGGCACTGATATTTAAAATTCAGTGGTACCAGAGTCACAGAATTTGGAGAGATCTCAAGTGTTACGTTGTCCAGTTCCAACCAATGCAGGAAATCCACGGCTGAAGCATCTCTAACAGAGAGCCATCCAGACTTCTTAGCAACCTCTAATGAAATCTGCCACCTTTCATGGCAGTCTTTTTCCTCTATTAAATCTATTTATATTCTCCTTCAATATTATATTGAATGTTTGTGGGGTTGCTAACAATGCTTTGGATGTAGATTTAGAACAGACTCCTTGAAATCAATTAGATTAATATACACCCCATTGATTTCAGTAGCTTTGCTTTATTGTCTCCATCAGATAGTGCTGATGTAAAAGTGGAAATCTTGGAGATTATATACTTAGCTACAGTACTTCTACTTGCTTTTTCACAAAGCTTCTGCATTAAAATAGAGGTTAAGTGATGAAGGAAATTTCTGATAAACATTTGATCAACTTGTGGAATCTCTTTTAAAACAGAGAAAAAGACAACTGAGAAAAGGTGCAATCAGGTAGATGGCTTTGGGTTTTGGACTGTTTGTGGCACAGTCTAGTGCAAGCTATTTTCTGGCAGTCAGACAATGTAAAGGAGACTGTGAACCAGCCCAACCCTGCTCCATGCATTAGTCAGACCATTTTTGGACCAGTAGGAGGGCTGTTCTTTTTTGAAGCTGGGCTGGGGCGATTCCTGTATGTACAGAAGGGTTGCTTTATAGGAGATCAGCCCTTTTTGATTACACCCAAAGTTGTTTCAGATACGGCCTGATACTTAAAGGCCAATAACTCCAAGCCCACTGGCCTCTTGCCAATCATGGAGTACATACAATCCTTCTGTGCATATAGTGCTTCATGGGATCTCCAGCTCACTGTTGCACAAGCTGGAGATTGCCCTCTTCAAATAAACAATACTTTCTGCTTGTTCAAGGGGTTAATGGATTTTCCTGTGTGCAAGTGGGGGTGGACGGGATAAAGTTACTGCATACAGAAGGAACTGTTCGGCGTGTGGTTTAGACTGAACAGAATTCTGGGCAATTGATCCCTTAGCAGGCCTGGTTCATGGTCATAGTAGCTGAAGGATTCTAGGAGCTCTAGTCCAGAAAAAAAGATAACCCTTGTCCTGGCCATTCTGGATTAGCCCCTCAGGATATCATAGGTACTTGGCTAGATCAGTGGTTCCCAACCTTGGGTCCCCAGATGTTGTTGGACTACAACTCCCAGAAATCCTGGCCAGCACAGCTAGTGGTGCAGGCTTTTGGGAGGTTTAGTCCAAGAATATCTGGGGACCCAAGGCTTGGAACCACTGGCCCCTGTCTCTTCTTCTCACTGCCACACAAGCAATTCAATCTTGGCTAAGTACTGCATCCCATCTGCTACGGCAGTGGTCCCCAACCTTTTTGGGGCCACGGACCGGCTGGGGGGAGCGAGCTCCATGCATGGGGGGGCAGGGGCGCGAGCGTGACATGCCCACCGCTCATGCATGCAGGGGGGCCCAGAGATCCATATCCGCGGCCCAGTTCCGGCAAGCTCACGGACCGGCACGGGCTGCGGACCGGGGGTTGACGACCCCTGTGCTACGGGATGTTTTGATGGGAAAGCCCCTTGCAAGGAAGAACACATCAATTCCTGTCTAGTCCGTTGCCATTGCCTTTGTTGTCAAATGTGTCTTCTGTTCATTTTGACTCCCCCGCCCTTATATAAAATTTCCACCTAGATGGATGGATGAGTCTATCCTCCCTGGCAGAGTGTGCATTTGAGGCAACAGGATTAGAGAAAACATCTGAAATATAAATCAAGGATTGACTGCCTTAAAATGATGGCAAGTGGCTTAGATCTGAATCGTTGTGTAAAGAGGAGCCAGTGGGAGCTGTTCGATGGAAGGATTGGGAAGGTCAGATCAGCAGCAAGAAAATAACTACCTGCTAATTGAGAACACTCAATAATTGGTAATATGCCTCCCAACATTAGCATAAGCTAGCAAGGCACTGCTGCCTTCTTTTTTAAAGTTTTGCTTCATATTCTTATTTCTGTTCTGTAATTAAATGATAGCCCCTGTGAATATTTTTCTTGATTCCTATTTAGAAAGAAGGCAGCAATCCAAGCACAGCAGTCTTGTCTACGGGCGCACGGTATTTTGTACTGACAAACATTCTAATAAATCAACTGAGGCATGGCATATTTCATTTGGATCCTAATTGCAGTTCTCTCTCATTATTGATATTAATGACCCGTTGGTTCTAACAGTTAAGTGATGAACTGAGCAGAAAGCATGGTCCATAAGCTTTGCCACTTTTTTTTTAAAGGTCCAACTGTGAATTAGAATATGCATGCAAATTTGAGTCTAAAAGAAATGGTTGCCTTTCAGCACTATTGAGTTAGCTCATTTTATTGGAAATCAAAGTTACATTAACAAGGCAATGTGTCTCAGCGACTGCGTTTAATGTTGCCTCATCCTCACCGATTGCACTAGGTGTCACTGAAGGAGCTATTAGTGTGCTCTGCAGTGTAACAAGGACAGCAGTTTCTAATCTCCCAAGTTTCTGTAATTAGCAGCCTGCTTCCTTATTAATTTTCAGTGCAATGCTGTGTACATCTTTTCAGGTGTAAGGCCTATTGAATTCAATAGGACTTGCTCCTCTGGTAAAGAGGTACAGGACTGCAGTCTTAGTGGATGGAAACCATGCTGCCGTTGAGTGCAAGCCTCTCTTGAATACACAAAAACAAATTTCCTTAGGATGTCTTTAAAAAAATCATTGCTAAAACATTTTGCTCCGGCTGCAGTTTCAACATCATAAGCAATCCTTACATTAAGAAGAATTAAGAGACGGTGATATCTTTACAAAAACAGCCAGTACATAGGTAGTACTGTCCACAGATGTGATAAGAGTATGCAATATTTTAGTTTACGTGAAGTTTCAGCCACGCATTTCTAGTTTTCTATACTCAGATTAAGATACAGATGACATATATAATTTTTAAAAACTGCAGAATCGTAGATATCCTGAGCCTCAAAATATCTTAATGCATGCTTCTTTTTGATTTTTGCTGTTCTATGAAATTTTCTTCCAGGTTACCTAAAATGTGGAGATCGAAACAGAGCAGCAGCCAACATCTACTATGGTGCTAGTGGTAACAGTCACAAAAGTAAAAACATTCAGCTACATGGGTTTAATTACCTGTGGGGAGAAAGATAACTAACCAACCATTCAGTATGTATCTTACTCGTAGTTGGAAAATGCACAGGATCTCCTAGCATAGCTAAATCATATCACTGAATGGGAATGTCATTGGGTTCTTTTTTTTAAAGAAGAACTTTCCAAAATTTGAAAATGTCTTCATAAATTCAATGGACAGCACACAAGATTCTTAAAAATTGGACATGGGAGAATGCTAGACTGAGATCTGTGGTTGTGGGTAGAGAGTATTGCTTTTTCAAGCACTTAAAAATCTGGTTTTGAATCCGTGCCACATTTCCAGTGCTCAGTTAGAGGCACCAGCATTATTTTCCTTGCACATGCTCCTTATCTTTAACAGCTACATGGTAGAACATCATTTTTGTAGTACTGGAAGATCAGCCTGTGGAAATAATTGAGAATTTTGTTGAGTTTGTTTTTGATAAGACTGTACCAAAACTTGCCAGTTTCTTCAGATATCCAGCATACAAAAATGAGATTTTAAAAAATGAATATGGGGAAAAGTGAAATTGACAGATTCATCCATCCCCACTGGAAACTGGGTTGAACTGAACATGACAGATGTCTGGGTTTAAATAAACAAATGAATGAATGAATGAATGAATGAATGAAAAATAGAAAAAATATTGCGATTCATGTGTAGTGTATGTGTAGATCTAAAATATGTTTGTATGTCCAATTTTTAGAGTACCACATGCTGTGCTAAAATTGCATACACTGTAATTATGAGACCTGCCTTGATCTGTAAGCAAAAATTAGTTCTAACTCAGACTCTGTAACTACAGTGACCTGGATTTAAGGAGCTATACAGACAAATAATCATTTGAAAGAACTTCAGGAAGATCTATTTCTGCAGCATCCATTATTCATGTTCTCTGGTCAATGAATGTCTGCCAATAGGAAACAACAAATGTTCCAAAGGATGTAGTATTTTACCTATTAATCTTTGTTATGATATTGTGTTAACAGCTAGAAGGGAACTCGTGTTTCTGGGCCAGCCGTGTGGTGTCATCCTGGACGATACCCCTCCATTCTGATCAGGGGGCATGTTTATAGGCTGAGAAGTACCTAAGCTCAGTGTTTCCTCCAAATTTGAGTAATGGTGCTTGCTCAGCTTTAGTGCTTGTCTTGCACATTTTCTCCTTTTAATTTATAGATCTAGTTACCGCAAAGTGCAAGAAATGTTAAATCCATATCAGATCTACCTAATTCTCTGTTCTCTAGGGCTGCACAATAAAACATCCACTGCCAGTTGAAGTGAGTGTACTGAGTGTGCATTTGTGTCGTCGTTTTATTCCTCCTCAAATGGTAGAAGTGTACGGTTGTTTTTGCAGAAGACTCTGCAGAAGTGCTGCAGAGAAACACTGATATCAAGAATTTTGGAAATCATATGGCTATTTTCAATTTGTTTTTCTACTACTGTTTATAAGCAACTAAATCTGTGTACAATGTCATGATTTGACTCAGTCACCTCTGATCTCACCTGGAAGCTACTACTTGGATGCTCAACATGTCTACATGCTTGGGTGTCCAGAGTGATTAGGAATCCAATTACAGTTGCTTCATACTGTGCTCTTTGTTTCAGAAAAAGAGTCCTTTCTTGACCTTTCCCACATGCACACACACAAACTCACAAACAAATGGTTACAGAAAAATCATATCATATACGTATGTCCATGATGTATGAGTATGCCACTTAAAAGTCAAGGAAGAAGCAAGTGGGTAAGTATACAGGGCGATCTCATTTTGTTTGTGCCTGGGTTTCCTATTCCAAGAATAAAGTGTTAAAAATTAAAAATAAATGAAAGTACTGCTAAAATCAAAGAAGCCTGTAATGCATTGGTTTCCATTTAACACTCCAAGGAGGGGCGTGAAGAAATTCCAAGAGAAATTCACTAGAAGTCAGATGTGACCTGACAGCACATGACGTAACACTGATGGTAAAATAAGTACATTAGATATTTCAAGAATTAATATGAAGGGGAAGTGGCAATATAAACTTCAGTTCTTATGGAACAAAACGGAGCAATACATGATGGCAATCCGCTGGTTTTTGCAGGGTTGGGAAAACTACTTCAAAAAGTAACTAGTTACAGCTACCATTCCAAAGTGCAGGAAATAGTTGGTCCTGTTAGATTTGTAGTGTTTTTAAAAAATATCATTTTTGCAGAAGCAGTTAAATAGCTAGTTTTTAGTTATGTGTTACAAGCTGCTGGTCTGTGATACAAACTATGTTCTTCTTCCAGGCCATTGCCTCCTCAACCCCAGCATGAGTTGATGCTTGAGTTGTGTGACACTCCTTCCTCCTGTTCCATGAGATCACATCCCTGTAACAGTAAAAATAACTAAAATACTAAAGTAGTATCACAAAGGGAGTGCTAGTATTACTCATTCTTACTATTTCATTGCAGTGTAGTCTAGAATTGGGGAAGGATGAAATTATAAGTAACTCATTATTAGTACCTAGTTATTTTCAAGTTTGGATTTTAAGATGCATTTCATTTGGGTTTCATAGGAACGTCTTGATGAAGAAGGCATCAACATTGCTAATAATGCAAAGTTCCACAGTGGATGTGGAGTGAAAAGCTATCAGAAGTCTAAACTGGTGGTCCAACAGTGTAATGAACAAACTTTGCGAGCAGGACCTTGTGCCAAATTTGAAAAACAATGGGTTGATTTCCTTTCCTGCTGCAGAAACTGTGGAAAGGAAGGGGAACTTTAAGGATTCCTCATTTATCTTGTTTTTCTGTTTAAGTTTAGAGTTCTTGCAGAGTTCAGGTGTAATCACAGCCTTCTGTTGCAACAGAAACCACCATCTGCTGAGGCATTCTGTAAGCAATCTAACATCTCCCTGGAGATAGTTTAGCATTCAATTCACAAAGAAGGATGGCAGGGACGTGTAAACAAAAGGAGACAACTGAAACAGTGAAGAATGGGTTGTGCTCTAAAGATTCAATATGTTTCTTTATAGCGGAAAAAGCCTGTAATGCTATAAAAGCCTGGCAGAGATTTCTGATGTATTAATTGTTTTTCCTGCGCCTTCTCCCTCTGTGGCTCCATTAGAAATGGAAGAAACAGTCTTAAGATCTTTTGTGTTTTGTTGGGAAGGTGTGCGTGCGTGCGTGCGTGTGTGTGTGTGTGTGGTGGGGCTTGCCAGCCATTAAAATGCTGATCTAAAGCTGCTGGGCACTTTTTTTGTTTCTTGTTCGTGTTTCATCTTCTGTGAGGGGGAAATAAATCCCCCCCCCCCCAAATCTAGGTTCTTCATCATATTTCTTGAAACTGGCAAGAAAGAACAACATGTTGGGCCTACTAAAACAATTCTGACGCCAGCCTTGTTCTCAAACAAAGAAATGTACCACGTGGTCTTCATGTTCCCTGTTGGCTTAACTAAGCTTGCAGTTAACCTTCTTCAGGATCCAGTGGGAAGGACTAAAATGGTGGACTTAAAAACAAAAACCCAGACCCTGAAATATTTCAGCATGGGGGACTTGGAGGTTCTAGTGGTCATTGACAAACTTATGAAGCTAAGTTCTAAATTACAGTAGAATTGTAAATGTATGGCCCAAATGGTAGTTGATAAACACAAGAATCTCAAGAGGATCTGGTGGATGAGAGCAAAGGGCTATCTATTCCAGCATCTTGTTCACACATGTGGCCAACCAGTTGCCTCCGGGAATCTCACTGGCAGAATATGGATGCAGCTGCACCATCCATGTCACATTTGTCAGGAAAGGACATGGCATGATGGACTGTTTATTGTATAGGAGGTAACACAAGCCCTTCTGACTTGTATCCACTGATAGCCTTAACCTTCATGAATTTGTCTAATTCCCTTTTAAAGCCACACATGATAATCACCCTCACTACATCTTAATAATATTCTATGAGACAAATCAGTTTGCTTTATCTGTCCTGAACAGCCCCCACTCCATCCTTCAGCTTCAACAGATGACCCTGGCTTTTAATATAGAGGGAATATTATGAGTCAGCAGTTGTCAGTGTGGCCAGTCTTGTGGGAAACTACTTTCAGAGCACTTGGAAACTATTAGTGTGGGGGAAATTTAGAGCCTGTCAATATGGTTATGGTATATGGCTCCCTGATAGCACTGTTTGGCATGGGGGGAAAAAAAGACCTTGTCTGCTTGTGTTTCTACTTAAAATGATCCATCCTTCCCCTTTAAGAGCTGGCCTGTATCTTTCTGACAAAGGGCTAGGGCGTGCAATCTTTTTGGGATTATTCATTGAGATGTAAAATAGCTCCTTGGTCTGCCTTTGCAGATGGTTACCAAGAACGGAGATGGGCAAGAACTGAAAAATGAACCAGAACGTTCGTGGAAAATCACTGGTTTGTTGTTTCAGGCTGGTTCGGGTCTGTCAAAACAAATGAACCCAAACCGCCCCGAACTATGAACTTTTAAAATGATTTCACAGACTTCCTGGTTTGTTTGCCCCCCATCCCAACATCCTACCCCCACCCCTTTCCCACTATCCCCATCACCTCCCTACATGGTCTTGTTGCCTCCTTCTCTTTGTCCTCCACCTCTGCTGCGATCTTGAGAGACAGCAGGCCCAGCTTCCCTTCTGGAAGCTGGGCCTGCTGCCTCTGTGCATGCACCTACCTATTAGCCTCTCTATCAACCCTCACCCCAGGCACAAACTTTTTAAAGAAACAAAAAATTTAATGTTTTTTTAAGTTCATATGGTTTGTGGTTCATGGGTAGCCATGAACCACGAACCACCACTTTTGTGGTTCGTGCTCATCTCTAACCAAGACTTAAAACAAATTGCATTGAAGATAAGGACCTTTCAAGCACTGACTGGATCACTCCAAATCTTACAGTGTGGACAGGCCCTAAGTTTGTCCTCCAAGCAAACAGTCTTGTTGAGATCTGGAATGCTCTACAGACTGAAGTGAATTGACTCTTTAAAATCTAAACAATGAATGTTCTCCTGGTGTGCCACTCAAGAGTGGGAAAGAGAACTCTCCCATCACTAGGGGTCAAACCGAGCAATATCGTCATCACATGGTGATACTGGTTCCGCAGAGCTTTATGCCTTTGCAAACATACTTGGAGAAGAAGCTCTTGCTTAACTTCCAATGATTGATCACAAAGCAAAGCCAATTGACTTGCAAGACAGATGGGTGAGAAAGCTAGTGCTAAGACAATCAGACAATCAGCACTTAAGGAATTCTTGCTTATAGCTACACTCTATTTGTATCATACACTTTGACCTAGAGACTCAATTCTCCACAATTATGCCTGTCCTGTTGTAATGCTCTCCAATATTTTTCCTCAGGCCTGTGTTTCATTCCATTCTGTTAAAAGCAGCAAGCAGGGGCTGTGACCCTATGCATGACTGGAGAAAAACTGAGTACTTCTAATATAGGATTTGGAATTTAAACGACGTAATTTTGGCCACTGTTATCCCTTTTCAGGCATCGGGGAAAGTATTTATGGAGAAATGTGTAAAGAAAATGTTACTACAGAGAATTGAAAATTGCACTATAGTTCCTCAGTGAATTTTAAGATGACACTTAACGGAACTTTGACAAACTCTTTGGGGAAATACCTGGCCCTGTCTCCTCAGACTGAGACATTAAGTGGCCCTTCAATATTTTTCTTCTTCTAATAACAGAATAATGTTTGGTGTAGTTTTATCAGGGAAGAGATAGAGTACTATCTTGTATCAAGGAAAAGGTAGAGTAAGACCCAGTGATAAGATGAGTTTTTTTCCAGTCTGGTGTGTATGACAGAAAACAAAAGAGTGAATTTTCTTTTGGAGGTGAATTCAGAAGCATTGCTTTCTGTAGCAATTGGAGACACCACACTTTTACTAATAATATTTTACTTCAGAATCTACATCACCTCAGGAGCTCTTTGGGGGACAGAAAGGTGATTCAGATACAAATCAAAGCAGGAGGGCTACAAACCAGCTCGAAGCAAATTGGTTGTGATGGGTAAGACAAATAATGCAGACCAAACTGAAGTGGGTGGTATTCACACAACTCTAGTTCTACCCCTCATAAAATGGAAATGACAAAGACTATACCAAACAAAATTTTCAGACAATGCTGTGAATTTTTGGGGGGGAGTCATCTTGTCATAGTGACAAGATGTTACATGGAGAGAAGGAATTTTGAAAGAGTTAAATGGGGAGTTTGGAAGGAAATTAGATTTTTTGATAGGTTCAGCTCATAAAGTGACAAAAATCCCCACAGCTTCTTGAATTCAAAAAGACAATGTGTAAGGCACTTGCTTTTGCTGAAGATCTTCCTGGTTAATTGCAACAGAGAGCTTCAGTGCTAAATTCTAGTAGACATATCACTATCCTTATGACGCACATTTATATCACCTTTCATAGGATCACTTAAATTTTTTTGTGTGTTTGTGGCATTTTTTGAAAAAAATATTATTATTTCACTTTGTATTTTAAAGCTATTAGTAGAGTTTGTAACCTTTCCTTTTTTGCTCTGCTGTAGCATAAATAAAACTGAAACAGCGACGTCTACGTTGGCTCGGGCATGTCGTGAGAATGGCTGATGGTTGGATTCCAAAAGATCTCCTGTATGGAGAATTAGTGGAGGGAAATCACCCCAGAGGGAGACCACAACTGCGATACAAGGACATCTGCAAGCGGGATCTGAAGGCCTTAGGAATGGACCTCAACCGATGGGAAACCTAGACATCTGAGTGTTCAGCCTGGAGGCAGGCGGTGCATCATGGGCTCTCGCATTTTGAAGAGACACTTGTCCAGCAGGCCGAGGCAAAGAGACAGTCCCAAAACCAGCAAAATCAGGGAGCTGGACAGGGGTCAGATTGTATTTGTCTTGTGTGGAAGGGATTATTACTCTCAAATTGGCCTTCTCAGCCACACTAGACGCTGTTCCAAGTCCTCTATTCAGAGCACGTTACCATAGTCTCTTGAGACTGAAGGATGCCTATTCTAAGCACGAAATAAACTTAATTCTGCATTAGGAGGAGTGATTGTCATTAGACCAGAAAGCACATTAATGTTGTGGAGAGCTGCTTGGAGTAATCATTCTGTGTTTCTGCAATCATACTTTAAAGGAATCCTATGCTTAAATCCTGAAGATGAGTCACCAAACAAAGCAAGATAATTTGTATAGTCCTGTAGGTGAGATGAAATGCTCATTAGTGAAGGATTTCCCTCTTCCAGTCACTGGATATCTCTAACATATGTTTCTGGCCTGCAGCGGTGAGCTTAGGGTGCAACCAGCTTGGGCATTTGTATTGCTGTTTTGTCTGCTGCAGGGATGGGCTGATTCACTCCTTTTGCTGTTGATCAGATGATGTAATTGCTAGAGTGAATCGGCCCATCCTCAGAGTATTCCTACCCGCACCTTTCTTGGTTTTCATCAGGGGCTACTGCTTTTGTTTTTCCTTTAGTGCTGGTAGGAGCACTCCATTTTGGTTGGGTTCCTGTGCATGCGAGTGCTGGGATTGAACCATAGTGGGGCTTCAGGCTTTACATTTGCTGTCCACTTTCACTTTTCCAATATTGCTAAGTGGCTTAAGAAGACAGCTTAGCCACTTCATGATATTGGAAAATTAAACACTTCCTCTGCTCCTCTGTATGTACAGAGGAAAGAAGCAAAAGGAATGTTTAGAAGTCTGTGAAGACGGGTGATGTACTATACTACTTAGAAGAAATATTTTAAAAATGGAAAGCTTCCTCCCAGAGGAAAATGGAGAGAGAAAAGCATTGAGGAAGGGGATTTTTGTTTTTGTTGTTTTCGTAAAGGAGGTAGTCAAATTAGTGTCACTTGAGCTAAGAATGCCATGTGGATGAAAGGTTTGCACCCAACCACATATTGGGCCTCCATCTGACCTTTTGTTTAGCCTGATCCAGCCCACTCCAGTTGAACTATGTGGACAAGCTCTCAGTTTGCAGATGTTGTGGGATGGAGAACACTGGCGGTAGACTGAAAGTTGGAGCTCCGAGTCTCATAGTGTCCCCTAGTCAGCAGACCTTGGGCACCAGTGAAGACAGTGTTCCATCATCAGTGCTGGTTCAGCTGCCCTGAACCAGAGCCACAAGAGTGAAGCAGTTTTTATCAGGAAGGTTCTGCATCAGTTTCCCCACCTGTCTTTAGAGGCTTCTTCAGTCTGACTTGGAGTTATTTGCCTTAGCTTCAACTCAGTCTTTTTTCTCCATTGGCTATAATGCTGAATTAAGGGCAAGGAGTATTGCTGGCTTTTGCTTGTTAAGTGTTTCTCAGCAAGTTAACCAACATGGGACTTTTGCTGGTGAGGACCAGACCTCTGAAATAGCAAAACGGAAGGTGCAGCTGAACTCCTTTATCCCTTGATTGATGCTGTCAAGCATTGCAGATTTATTCTCAGAATGCATGGGGGTGACATTAATTTTATGATGTTTACGTACTCTCGCCATAAGGTTAAAGCAATTCCTACGATTAAGCTGGATGAAATTGCATTACCTTAATGAAATGCACTTTACTGATAAAGAAGAATGTCACTTTCACAAGTGGAAGCACTGTTAGCAAATTTTTACGAGAGAATTCCCAAAATCATATCTTAATTGCTTGGACAGCTGTGTAGTTTACATAACGAGCAAACAATGCCAAGGTTTTTTATTTCCTTTGTCAGCTGTACTGGATGTTAGTATGCATGGTGGACCTTTTTTAGGCCTTTTATTACTTGATTGCAAATCATTCTTCATTGCTGCCCAAATTTATAGAAGGACATTGCTCCCCGAGGTGCTGTATCCTTTCAGGTCTGTAACTGAACATGAGTGATGGCTCCAGTGTAACAGTTGCTTATTACGGCGCTCACTGAGCTATGATTGCTCCAATACTTTATGTTGGCAGATGTGTTTCCCTTGGAACAGCATCTTGGAGACAGAGGTCATTGATCAACCCCCCCCTCTGGCTGTTCCATTATGTGCAAATTATTGCTAAAAGCAGAGAGGCCAAGACTCTGTGTGTGTGCTTGCTCACTCATGCACATGCATTACAGAAATGGGGGTGGGGAGAAGCTAGCATAATGAATCGGGGGGGGGGAACACATTTTAAGCCTACAATCCTAAACAAACCTGGTCTGTCTGAATCTGAAGGTGCTTAGGACTGGATAAACACGTTTAGGTTCACACGTACTAATCTGGACATGACTTAATACTGGCTTTTGCAGGATTTCATTCTACAAAATTACCATGTCACATGTCACACTCTCTTCTCAAATTTGAATAAACCGTACCAAAGCAGTTAAGGAGATTTCAATGGGACTGAGCTTCCTGAAGATGCCAGTGCATCTGTCCATGTAAAAAACCAAACACATAATGCTATTTATGGTCCAAGAACAATACACATTTTTGTAAAAGAAGATTAATGCATGCAAGCTATGCCTCTTAATAAGGAGCCTTGTGGCACAGTGGTTAAAGTGCAATACTGCAGCCAAGACTCTGTTCATGATCTGAGTTCGATCCCAACAGATTCAGGTAGCCAGCTCAAGGCTGACTCAGCCTTCCATCCTTCTGGGGTCAGTAAAATGGAATACCCAGCTTTTGGTGGTGGTGGTCAGGCAATGTGTAGCATGCACAATTATGATGTAAACCACCCAGAGAGTGCTTTAAGTGCTATAGGACAGTATATAAAGCAGCATACTTTTTAATAACTGCATAGGAAATGCTGGTGAAAAGTGCAGAAATCATGAAGAGGTGCACTTTGAAAATGCTGCTATTCACATGAATGGTGCAGGAAGAGTGTGATGAGAAAATCATGTCAACTTACTCAGAAAAAAAGAACCAACTAATTCTCTACTTTTCTAATTCACTTTATTCAGTGTAACAACCTTATTCCAACATCCCGGGTGGCTACAGAATAGTGACTACATGTTAGGAGCAGGACAGGGAAAAAGGGTGGGAGGCAGAGTTGCTCAACCCTAACCAGAAGCACTGTGCACTACAACACTTGTCTTGTCATAATTCTGTTTAAATCTACTTGTTTCGTCCAGTTGCAGGAAGAATAAAACTGTTTATACCTGGGGCAGAAAGGGAAAGTGAGTGAGAGAGTGTGAGAGAGTAGTTAATATCATCAGTATGTATGCACTCCCACTGTTTGTGAATGTCCATTCAGCAAAAAGGAAATTGACAAAATGGAATCCTGTGAGGTGCCATATGGCTGATCTTAAGAAGATGAAACAATAATTTTCTTTCCAAGGAACAAACACAATTCGAAAGAGAAGTCCGACAAAAGTTTGGCAGAGTTTGCAGTTGCATCACTACAATTTGAAGAGTATGAAAGGGTTGCTGCAATACCAGAACACAGGATGTTTGGGCAGTGGCTGGAGCCCAGCAGGGCTGACAGGTCCCTACCTCTCAACCACCAGGCTATTGCCATCACTAGGTGCAGAGGAACTGACACAACACATCCTGCTTCTAGTGCAGTAAACCATCTGTCCACGAGCCTGGAAGGGGTTGCGTTGGGGTTGCAATTTCCATCACATCAGTGGAGCATATAGACACAGTAGGATTTTTTGTAATTCTGTGTAAATGGTGGTAAATATAGAACCACTTGGGAGAAAGGAGCCCAAGAGACAGTGATTTACTCAAAGTCAAGATAGACTTTAGAGAAACATGTATTTCCTCTACTAACTCATTTCTCTCCCACAATGAGATTTCATTAAGTACCCATGGCTTGGCTGTCGGACTTGCCAATTAACCCAGTATTTACCTTCTCTCATGTTCCCCGCCTGTCCCTTGGTTGTTTCACCAATCACAGGGCACAAGCTACGTGTTGTGTCACTGCCACCAGTTGATTACATCAACATTATTTATTAATAATAGAGGTCCAGGCATTGTGTCATTTTAAATAGAACCAAATAGAAGTTGTTTATTATTACAGGTGATGAAGGTACAATCAACGTCTTTAACTCTTAACCAAACATTCCACTTCATCCACCCTCAACTGCCTACCCTCTCTCTATCCACCCAAACTCCAAACTCTCCAACTCTCAATCCCTAAAACTCCAATCTCCCAATCTAAACTCCTCCTCCTCCTGCAGAGACTCTTATATCTCGTGACTCCACCTCTCCAGCACTCTCATTGGTCCCTGCAGATAGCACATCAATATTCATGACCTGGGCGGACACCACACTCCTCCCTCCTTAATAAGTTTGTGACAGGAGGGGAAACGTAATGGTTTACCCTCATAAACAAACGAAAATATATGGAAGAATGCAAATATTAACCTCTTACATTACTTACATTACTAAGGATACTTACTGTTATTTTTACCATCACTATACATACCTCTTAGTCTATTAATATCCAAGCAAACCTTGCACTTTAAGCTTATCACATAACTATCGCACAAACAGATCAGTGAATATTGAATTCATATGAAAACAAAGAATTTTCTCCAGTCATTTGGCCTTCGAGACAAGGCGTCAGCAACCACATTCTGGGTCCCTTTTATGCTGCGGATTTCAAAATCAAAGTCTTGTAGAATCAGCGCCCATCTCATCAATTTGCTGCTGTTGGCTCGAATACTTCTTAGCCATAAAAGAGGAGAGTAGTTGGTGCACAGGACAAATCTTCTCCCCCAAATGTACAGCTTCAGCTTTTGCAGCGTCCATACGATAGCTAGACACTCTTTCTCGATGGTAGATAAATGTTTCTCACCAGGTTGGAGTTTCTGATGTACGTTACTGGATGTAGACTCCCGCTGTCGTCTGCTTTGCACAGCATGGCTCCCAGTCTTACATTCGACGCATCCATGTAGATGATGAACTCACGGTCGAAATCTGGTGCAATAAGGACAGGTCCTAAAGTCAGCACCCTTTTCAGATGATCGAAGGCTACCTGGCACTCTGACGTCCACTGGATGTTTTTAGCTTGCTTCTTTCGGGTTAAGTTTGTTTTCTTTTTGATTAGTGGCTTCATTTTCTCAATTGTGGGAAGGGTAGGCAGTTTCTTCCACTCCTCCAGAACAGCTATGGCTGTGTTATTCTTTGAAATCTTCTTGCTCTTGCCTTCACCTTCGCCCATAAACTCGACCACAGGTACTTTTGTCACAAAGCTCTTCATATGAGGGGGACCATTTTCCTGGGTCACTGCAAAATTCACAGGCAAGTTCCTTTTAAGTGCAATCTCAAACACTTGGCTTATTTCAGATTTATTGAGATTTTCATCATCTGGTTCTCTCCCATTAATCGCTGGTTTCTCAGGTAGGAGCTCGTTTTGCAGGATTTTCAGTGCTTTTGCAGCTGCATGTTGAGCCTTCTTAATACTAGTTCCTTCAGCTTTCCAGTGCTGTCGTAACAAATCTACAGGTCCTGACCATGCTAACTGCAATTTATTCCCCTTTATGGGTCTCAGCATCAGTACTTCATCCTTGGGACAGAATGCTCTTTCCCGGGCCTTTTTATCATACCCGCTTTTCTGCTTTTCTTGAGCACCCTTTAAGTTTTGCTCTGCTATTTCTAAGGACTTTTGCAAAGTGTTCCTTAGATTCTCCATGTACTCTATAATGGATTCAGGGTCACCCTCTTTATAATCTTCCCAGTTCTGATGAAGTAAATCTAGGGGCCCTCTTACTTTGTGCCCAAATAAAAGTTCAAAAGGACTAAACCCCGTACTTTCTTGAGGTATGTCCCTATAAGCATATAATAATGACTGCAATTTATTATCCCAATCATTTGGGTTCTCTGCTACATATGTGTGTATCATCCTCATTAAGGTCCCATTGAATTTCTCCACTAGACCATTGGTCTGGGGATGATAAGGAGAAGAAGTGATGTGGGAAATCCACAGACTTGCCACAATTGCTTCATTATTTTGGAAGTAAAAGATGTTCCCAAATCCGTTACTATTTTGGAAGCAAAACCCATTCGGCACATGTAGTTAACTAAGGCATCTGCCACAGTTTTGGTCTCTATATTTCTTAGGGGTACTGCTTCAGGGTATCTAGTGGCATAATCTATAATAGATAGGATGAATCTATTTCCTTGTCTAGTCGCTCTGGGTAAGGCTCCCACTAGGTCCAGACCCAAGCGTTGGAAAGGGGTTGAGATCACTGGCAATGGGCATAGCTTAGCCCTTGTCTTGTCATTTCCAGTACCTCGTTTTTGGCAAGTATCACAGCTTTGACAATATTGTTTAACTTGCTTCCCCATCCCTGGCCAATAAAAGTTCTGTGCCACTCTTTGCTTAGCGCGAGAGATGCCCATGTGTGCTCCAAATACATATTTGTGTGCTTTTTCCAAAATCTTTTCTCGGTATTTAACCTGTACAATTAACTGTTTGTGGGGTCCTTCTCCTCCCCTATGAGGAGACATTAAAACCTCTCTGTACAATAAATCTTTTTCCACACAATACCTCTCTGGATGTTCAGGGGTCAGTGGAATGAGATTCTCCTTAACTTTTTCGAAGCAATCAGTTAAGGAGCTATCTTCTTTCTGTTCCCTAATAAAGGAGGAACTCTTAGGATTTCTCAACAGCACTACATCAGCTGTCTACCTCATTTCAGGCTGTTCCCCTAAAATGGGTCTTTCAACAATGATTTCAGCGGTTTCCTCAGTGGCTTCAGTCTGCCTCCCCTGAGAGCGGGTTACCATGAAAACACTCTGCACATGCCTGGATAAATCTAAACCAATCAGACAAGAAGCTGGGATTTGATCTGACACTGCTACTTTCCATATACTAGACCACCCATGGTACTTCACTGATATTTTGGCCATAGATTATACCACCAAATCAGAACTAATCCCTTTAACAGAGACCTTCTCATGTTCTATCATGTCTTCCTCAGGAATTATATCTGGATGGCAAATAGTTATTTGTGAGTATGAATCTTTAAGGCTTAGAAATTTCTTGCCATTTATAAAAATCAGTTCTCCTGAGTTTTCTAGTAAATTTTGATTGCACTTGATAAAAAAACACTGTATCACTTTAGCCTCAGGAAGCTCTGGGCTCTCTGCCAAGTCAGTTTCCTTAGCAACAGGACTGCCGCTGGTGGCTTCAGCTGCCGAAGGCTGAAGAAGAAATACTTTTTTAGGTTGATTGTAATTTCCATTTTTAGGCTGACTGAAATCTCTATTCTTTTGCGTTTCACATTGGGCAAAAAAAAAGAGTCCCGGTTTACCACAAGCATAACATTGTTTATTTGCTCTATGTTCAGCATAAAGGGATCTATTAATTTTCCCCTCAGAACTATTTGATTTCATGGGACCTTGCTCTGGGAATGAGGGTTTCGTTTTAAAATGGCTTCCCTTAGCTTGAGCCTGATTGAGGTAATTTTTACCAGATTGGGATTTCTTACTGTCATCCCACATTTTTCTACCAATTTTTACCTCAGAAA
The DNA here is from genome assembly GCA_037013535.1 of Intellagama lesueurii. Lineage (NCBI taxonomy): Eukaryota > Metazoa > Chordata > Lepidosauria > Squamata > Agamidae > Intellagama > Intellagama lesueurii. Next base: position 73,810,010 of record JBAJHW010000002.1, read on the forward strand.
ATTGAGGATCTCTGATCCCACTAATAGAATCAGCATATTCAGATGCTTGTAGCACAGTTTTAGGATCCTTGTCCTTGACCAGATAACACAATTCCCCTGGCAAAACTGAATAAAATTGTTCCAATCCAACCACATTTTTCATTTGTTTTAAGGAAGTGACATTTTCTTGCTCCAACCACCTATTAATATATTGATTTAAACATGCTCCAAGCTGGGTAAAAGACTCCTCAGGTTTCTTTGTAATACCGTGAAATTTTCTTCTGAGGTGCTCTGAATTAATCCCAAATCTGGTATACACCATCTTTCTATAAGCCTCAAAATCTCTAGCTTGTTCAAGAGGCATCTGTGAATAGATCTCAGATAAAACTCCCCCTATCTGTGACCTTAAAATTATCATTCTCTCATCATCTTTAACCCCAAAGTCCCAACAAGCTCTCTCAAAAGAAATCAGGAAAGATTCAGGACAATCTCCAATCCAATATTGGGGAAACTTCTTTAGGTTGATTTTTGAGGGATTTACCACACTGGAATTATTATTATTATTATTATTTTGAGCAGCTAATTCCAATTTCTTCATCTCTATTTGGAATTGCATTTCTCTTTCTCTTTGCTCAAATTCCCTTTTACTTTCAAGTTCTCTGTGCTCAAATTCCCTTTTTCTTTCAAGTTCTCTGATTTTTTCCAATTCTAATTGGTTTTTCAGAGCTTGCTCCTCTAATTGGATTTTCATAGCTAGCTCCTTCAGTTTAAATTCTTGTTCTAGCTTCTATTTTTCAAAATCTTGGGAGCTTTGCATATTTTCTCCCTCTGAGGCAGTTGTTACTGAGCCCTCAGTTTCTTCTTCACTTTGAATTTGAGGGTTCCAATTTCCCTCAGCACCCTGGAGCTCAACCTGTGCCTCCATAACCAACTTTTTACTTAGTTTGGGGGGGCATAAATAATACAATTTCTTATTAAACTGGACTGGTTCTTTTCCTTCACCAGAGCCAAAAGGACCTTTCTTTCAGTGGCTTTCCTTACAACTAGGTTGCACTTTTAAATTATGGTACATCTTGGCAGCATGGCAGTATTCATTCATCCTGATTGTATTTATGTAGCCATTCACAGGTGCACAATGAGAAACACAACCAGCACACCATTAATAGGCAGCAATTTATCACCACAATTTATAATATTCACTTTAACCAAAATTAAGTGCAAATTGACAATGGGATTCTGGCTGTTATGACAAACACTGCTTGAGGGAGCATCTCTTCTAAAACTTTGCTAAGGGTATCACGTAGTTTGGCCTTCAGAAAGTTGATCCGTGAATGGAAGCACCATCTATTAGAATCATAGAATCATGAAGTTGGAAGGGACCCAGAAGGCCATTGAGTCCAACCCCCTGCTCAATGCAGGAATACAAATCAAAGGATATCTGCCAGGCAGTTGTCTAAATTTATCTTGAATGCCTCCAGTTTTGGAGCACCCACCACCTCTCAAGGTAACTGATTCCATTGCTGTACTGCTGTAACAGTTAGGAGTTTTTTTTCCTGACATTCAACTGGCTTCCTCTAACTTGAGTCCATTGTTGTGTGTCCTGCACTTTGGAATGATCGAGAACAGATCCTGTCCCTCCTCTGTATGACAGCCTTTCAAGTATTTGAAAAGTGCTATCATATTTCCCCTCAGTTTTCTTTTATCAGACTAAACATGCCCAATTCTTTCAGTCTTTCCTCGTAGGGCTTGGTTTCCAGCCCCCTGATGATCCTTGTTGCCCTCCTCTGAACTTGTCCCAATGTGTCAGCATCCTTCTTGAAGTGCAGTGTCCAGAACTGGACACACTACTCAACCAGTGCTGAATAGAGGAGAACTTGTACCTTGCAGGATTTGGAGACTATACATGCATGTTAATGCATCCTAAAATAGCATTTGCCTTTTTTTGTAGCCAAATCACACTGTTGGCTCATATTCATATTGTGATCTAGAACAATTCCAAGATCCATCTCGCTTGTAGTATTGCTGAGCCAGGTATCCCCCATCTCATAACTGTATGTTTGTTTTCTTTTTCCTAGGTACAGTTCTTTGCATTTATCCCTGCTGAATTTCATTCTCCTGCTTTCAGTCCTGATTGAGCGCCTGCTCAAGCCTGTCCAGATAATTTTGAATTTTGTTTCTGTCTTCCAGGGTATTAGGTATCCCACCTAATTTTGTGTCATCCACAAATCTGATTAGCATTCCCTGCAGCCCGTCATCAAGACATTAATAAAAATGTTGAAGAGCACAGGGCCCAGGACTGAGCCCTTGGGTGCCCCACTTGTTACCTCCACCCAGTTTGAGGAGGAGCCATTAAAAAATCTTTAAAAATCCAAAAAAAGATTTTTAAAAAATCTTTTCACCAGCATTGATACAGTAATCTTCCTAGGTCACTGAATATCAAGTCCTATTGAGCCTACCCAAATTAGGAAGAGTATACCAGTAATCTTTCCAAGTCACTCAAAAATACAGTCTCAATAAGCCTCAATTGGATTTTTTGGGGTGTGTGGTTAGTGGGCAGTAACAAACCTCATCAAGTCTTGCAAATTCAAGGCTGTGGCTTCCTTTGTTGAGTCAATCAACTTCCCCTATTTTTAAGAAAAACTGTCAGTGATCTGGGATGGTTGTATCGATTTCCAGGATTGCACAGTGCACGTTCTTGCTTCTCTTAGTAAATTCAATATACATTGCAAATTCAACTTCCTCTTTTACATCACCTCATTAAGAATTGGCATTTTATCAATGCCCCCTTACCCCGGAATAATGACGCGAGACAAGTATTATGGAATAAACATGGGCCACACTTTATTAAATAATCATTATTGCCCACCATAAAAGGGGGGGGGGTCCTGCTGTAGTGCGGAATCAGGTTTTGCACAGGGGTTTCAACGGACTCCTTACCAAACCAATGGGCGAGTCCCTGGCCCCAAGTTCTCACGGTCATGAAGACAGGAAGAACCCGGCCGGCCCAAATTTGACCACCCCCCAGACCTCGAGCCACCTTCTCCTTGTTGACTGTTGGTCTGGGTGTGGCCCCAGCGCATCTTCCCTCCCAAGCACTGTAATCACACAATCCGCAGTGCTGGGAGGTCAGATGAGCTATACATTACCTGTGGTTCTTGTCCAAATAGCAGATCACATCCTTCCTGTGGGGTAGAATTGACCATTTCAGGGAAATGTTGCATTCTGATATTATTTAGGCCTGTAGGGGCCTTCCTTCAAGGGCTGGAGGGTAGGTACAGGCCTGTAAGGTTTCGGTGGGCCAGTGGGACCCTGAGTGCTTCTAGGAGTTGTTCATCTCGTCCTAGGGTGGCTTGAAGTCTACACATGATTCAGAAAAAAAGAGAGAGTAAGATTGGAATCCTAGGGATCATATGTCACACTGGATCTCTCCATCTGAGAAAAAAGCTCTTATCTTACAGGAGGAACATCAATCTTAGGTTCCTTCCCATGTCCCTGTGGAAAGCTCTGCAGCTCAAAGTGCTCTGATGTTGGGTGGTGGTAGGAGAGGCACATTAGAGACATGATGTGGGCAGTTTAAGAGAAACTTTGGATCCATAGATGAGGGGAAGGTGCCACATCCCCGGAATGAGGAAAAGGCACATACCCATAGGATAAGAAAAATACATTTTTAAAACAGGAAGCTTAATTCACTCTCCAGCAAATATACCATTCCTTTCTCTTTTGTACACTGTCAGCTCTTATGCCAGCAGGGCATTGGATACATCCGAGCCTCTGAGTGCATGCTTCAAATTGCCATGTTAGGGACAATTTTAACTCCCATCCTGGCATATTCTTTAAAAAATTCCAGGCGAGCTGTTTCCATTACGCCTTGCCTTTTACCAGAATGCCAGTTTTGTGAAGTGCCAGCTGATACCATTAAATCTAAAATGATAATTCTTCTAAGCATCCCTGGTAGAATTTAGTATGTAAATATGTGCAGCCAAAAGGATCTGCAAGGCAAAATGTCTTCGGAGAATGTAAAAATAATTCATCCTGATGAGCTCATGTTTTAGAATTGATTACTAAATGGCTCAATAGTCAAGAAGATACTAGTTTTAAGAGGTTCTCTCACTTGTCAAAATGAGAGGAAACAATTTTAATTAGCATGTGCCTTAACTATGCAATCAGGCACAGATGACCTTGTAGATGTGCACTAACAACCCCCCCCCCCGCCGCATCCTTTACTGATTTGATGGGTTGTTAATATCAAATTACAGTCTCTGTACTCTGGATGGTCAGATCCAGATATTGAGGACCAAGTTAGATGGGACAAAAGACATGCATTAATACATCTCTGTCACTTTAGGATTTTTGTAAAAGTAAACAGCTTTGGATGGGGGATCTAGATCAGGCCCATAATATGTGGATGGGTGGGTTGGTTTGTGAAGTCCTAGGGGAGTTTAACATGTTATTAATTAACCCATTTCCTGATGAAAATCTTCCTTTGTAGCTATTATTTGCTATGACGGGAAAAAATGTACTTATGTCGTTATAGAGTTTCACACAATTTTTATAAGGAAAATGACAAATGAAAAGGTTTCAATCTCCTTTCCCCATATCATCTACCTTCTGATTTTGCTTGAGTTCCTCCATTCCTGCTATTTGCTAGATATTTAAAGAGACTGGTGTGTATTTATGCTTTAGGGCTGTGCACTGTGTTTGGCTGAATACTAAAGTTCTAATGGAATCTGTCTATGTGTGCATTTCAGAGAATACCACATATCAGACCAAAGAGACTAGGCATGGTCACAGAGAAGAGTGGAAATCTCCATGCACCTGTTGTATGGAATTCAGTGTTATGTAAAAACACTGAAACAGAAAAGACAGAATGAAATGAAAAGTGAGAAAAGGAAAATTCAATTTTTCAATAACTTATAAGAAAGATGCTGTACTTGCACCAACAGAGAGGGAGACTAAGAGTTTCGCTCTTCAGTGATGCCCAAGAACTGTCCTGCACACTCTAATCACTGATAGATAGATAGATAAAACTTTATTACGGTCAAAGACCAGCCACAAATAAAACATCAAAATATATAAATATACAGAGGTATACAAAAATACTGGGATCACATGCAAATACTCGGTTCTGAGGTGAACAACAACAGCATCAAAACATCTCCCCTAAAGCAATTCCAGAATTTCTAGCAAACCATGCTCTAACTACAGAGGCTCATCCGCTTTTAGGGTCCTTTTTTTAATGCCCATTGCAGCAGTAAGAAATTTGGCAACCCTATGTGTAAGAATGGGATTGGAGTCAGACAGCAGCACATGCATGCATTGTTGCTCTGTACAACCGGGAAATCGGCCAATCAGAGGGGAAACAAGTTCTTCATGTACATCCTTGTAAAATGTGCACCGCAACAGGACGTGTTCAATTGTTTCTATCTGCTCCATTCCACATGGGCAAAGGCACTCTGCCAAGGGGATCTTTTTATATCGTCCCTCCTGCACTGCTGAAGGTAATCACTGAAATGCTGGGGAAGGTTTTTGAGTGTAGCTGCTCTTTGAAGCTAGCTTAGTTGCATTACAGATTTGCCTTGACATAGTCTATATAGCCTGGCCCTTACATTCTCAACTTTTCTCTCCTTTTTATAAAGGCAGTTATTATAGTGTGTGTGTGTGTGTGTGTGCGTGCGTGCGCGCGTGCGCTCAGGTGAATGCCTGTGTTCTCTTTCAGGTTTTGAGTGGTTAGGGCAAAACTTCACTTTAAGACATTAGGCATTTTTTTTTCTCCTTCTTGTGTTTCGTTTTCTTTCCTATCTTTGTTTTCTCTTTACTTGTTAGTGCAGAGTGTCACTTTCAAAGTTCCTAACAGCTACTGTATTTCTTGCTTCTTTCCCCAGTTCCCCCCTATTGTTCCTTGGAGATAATTCTGGAGTTGCTGTGTTAACCCCGTCAATTACAGTCATTTGTGAAACTCTGTTCCATATAGAACAGTAATGTCATATTAATTTCTGATGTGCAGGAGTTAATTATGAAGGCCAGGCCCTGTAGCGTCTGTCTTGGATAAATGTATTTATGTGCATATAAATACACTTTGTACTCTGCTACGGCTCACAAATTTGTGCATTGACTGGATCCCATGCTGACTCTATGACTCCTACAAATATCTGTTCCAGAACCAAAATTGTACACAGGATTTTTTTATACAGAGGGATGAGAAGCTGCATAGTGGTATGCTGACATAATTTGTATGCATATCATGTACCACTATCACATATGGAGTCTCTCTGTGAACTTTACAACAATTCATAAAAGTAGGATTGGGGGAAGCCACCTCCCCTTGTAGACACCAATGTCCATAGCCATGAAGAAAATCTGAATCATGGCTACAATTAAGGGAGATTTTTAAAATAGAAAAAATTAATATGAAATAATAAGAAATGTTATTCAAAGGAAGTTAACTAAAGCAAAGAAACTTAAAGTTGAATGTAGAACCTGTAACTCTGCTTTGAGCAAAGTCATAATGATAAAGATAAAAGGAAAGAGAACAAAAGTTGTATGAGAAGGTATCAATACCAAAGCAAGGAAGAACTTATCCACTGGGAATAATAAATGTCAATATTGATGATGCAAGAATATCATGGTCACCTTAAGAGCAATTAGACTTTATCCTCTGGGGAAAACTGAGATGATCAGCTTAACTGTCTTTCCAAGTACATGCTGTAGCCACTAGGCTTAATGAGCTGAGAAGCTACTGACTTGGCAGGATAGAAAAGGTAATGCATGACTAAGAGGCTGGAACAAAAAATGAGTCCCAAGAAAATAATCTCTATCAGAACCTTAATTTTAGTGCTGTTTTTATGAGTTGTTATTTTGTTTTGGCCTTTTCTTCATCTCAGTGACATTTCACGTCACAATGGTTTTTCCTGCTTTGAAATCTGTCCTCAAAGTCTCCATAAGTTTTCTTCTCTTAAGCAAGAGGCATCTGCTTTTCTGCCCCTTCTTCAGGACACTTCAGAATAACTTGCATTATGGTGGGGTGGCTAAGTGTGTTGTGTTTTAATTTTGATCTCTTACATTTCCCGTACGCTACAACTTCCCCAGCTTCCTACAACTCCTCCTCTAGAAAAGCTCCACATAAGCAGTTACCTAATGATGCTTTCCCTTGGGCTGTAATTCAGTTGTAGACAGTTGGGGAGACTGCATATTGCTGGAGAGAGGGTTGCAGACCGAAATAAAGGTACTCAAGGTGATGAGTAGAAGTAGTGTACAAGCCTAACCCTAATAAGCACCATCATTTTATTGACTTATTTGATGGTTGCTTTATTGATTATAGGTGCGTTTGTCTCTTACTACATTTATGATTTGTTTTATTTTGAATTTGTTTCACTTTGGATGTAATCCACTCAGAGTAGTGTTTATCACTAATCAGTGCAGTAAACAAACAAACAAACAAACATGATGTATAGACACATACATTTTTCTGTTAAAATATGTCCAATCATAACAACTTGCTATATATATATTTGAACTTTAGGACTGAAATCTTTGAACTTTACGACATATCCCCCCCCCCCCTTGTTTTAGAACTGTTGTTGCTTACCATTATTGTTGCTATTGTGAATTTATATATATATAAATTCACAATAGCAACAATAATGGTAAGCAACAACAGTTCTAAAACAATAAATATATTATTATATATATAAATTCACAATAGCAACAATAATGGTAAGCAACAACAGTTCTAAAACAATAAATATATTATTATATATATAAATTCACAATAGCAACAATAATGGTAAGCAACAACAGTTCTAAAACAAGGGGGGGGAATTAGTCGTAAAGTTCAAAGATTTCAGTCCTAAAGTTCAAAGCTTTTGGCTTTGCTTAGCTGCATTATGTGGCAGTAAGGCACTGAAGGACTCAAAATAGAAATAAGTGCACACACTGAGGAAGATATGTTTGCCTGGGAATGTTGTGATAACCCTTACGAAAGGAGCTGTAGGACATCTTGCTATAAGTAGATTCTTTCCATGTAATTGGATGTCACATGTCACAATGTCCACATAGATGTTTGATTGGTCAATTATGTCATAGTGGCATTACTCAAATCTGTGATGCACAAGCACCTCAAAAACATAAAGCAAACACCACTACATATTGGGTGGAGAGCATTTCCTAACTTGGTGACTTACTAAGTGTTGGCAATCAGCATTATTTTGCATCTCCCAAAAATGCAAAAGTAGTGCGACTCCACTAGTATTGTGATATGACCCAAATAATGTTACCTTACAACTGTCCCCTTTTAGCAGCCATTCATCAAGTGGTGACAGAAGGAGAAGTGAGAAAAAGTGATTCTGCTGATGGTGCAGCTCAATTTGATTCTAATTCTTTCTAAAGTGTTTCTGGTCCAGCTGGTCATGACATGAACTATTTTAGAACTGGTGCATGAGTTTGCTTTGTTTTATCTTCCCTCCTCTTCCTTTTTTCTTTTTGTATCATGTTTTACAGGCAGGAACTGTTTCCCATTATATATCTCTCATACATAAACTGCTTTGGGAGTTTTTCAGCTGAAAAGTCAGGCAACCCTGCATTGAATAAATGAAATAATAACACTGAGGAAACACTGAGTGGACTATACTTCACAATGAATTTTAGAAAATTAAATTCCATACCTGGCTTACAAGGTAAATTGTATAAGGTAAATTCATTCCTCAGACTAAAAACGAAGCCAAACAAAGGAGAAATGCTCTTGATTCAGTGGTCTTAATTAAAAACAAAAACAAAACAAAAGGTCAAAAAAAGAGAGAGTCCAAAACAAAACAGGAAATAGCATGCTAGAATTTTTGATAATTGTTATCTTAAATGGTTAAATACAAAAAAGAATAAAGAATCAGGAAGTGCCAGACGTTAGTGAGGCAGTGTTCAGTGTAGAGCAGGAACAGTTAGAACACACTAAAGGTATATCTGGATTAGAAACAAATTGGTTTGGTGTTGTGGTTTCCTTCCAGGAATTCTGCTGATCGTATTTGGAGATTGCCCTGGCCAGAATGGATCTGTCTTGTGCTAGCAGAACCTCACACAGCATATAGTCAAATTATGCTACCACAACATGTGGTGACTACCAGTGTGGATGGCTTTGAGACAGGATAATTCATATGAATGGAGAATAAGGCTTTCAGTGGCTACTGGTCATGGTGGTTATATAGTATCTCTGTCATTGGAAGATGCACGCCTTGCAATACAGTTGATAAGCAACACGAGCAGAAAGGGGCTATTGCACCGACTTTCTGCTTGTGGGCTTCGCAGAGGCTCTTATTTTCATGCTATCAGAGTGCAGGATGAGATAGAGATCTGGTCTGATTCCACATGGCTCTTTTGAACCTTTGGCCTTCTTTGCAATATTGTATAGAAATAATGATAGAATTAAACTTATAGGTGCTTTACAGAGTACATAAAGGAGCTGGAATACTTCTGCTAAATTTAAATCTCATTCTTAAGCGACATTTTCCTGCCTGACATAACAGCCTAATTCCACTTTTTGAAATACAAGAAAAAGTGCATCTGCACACACTAAACACCTGCATGAGCCCATGGTTCTATTTCTTTTTTCTCTCTTTTTTGTTCTAGCAGAACTTAACTTCAATAGGGTATATCACTGATTAAATCTCAAGTGTGGTTTGCAGGACAGGAAAAGCATCCTGATTTTTCCCAGGAAAGTCCCTGATTTCTATCTGTTATCCGTCAGCTACACTCCTGCACTACATCCTAGTTGCAAACTTCAGAGATGTGGTTTTGGTTATGTACATATGCAGAAAGTTTCAGTAGCTGGGGTGGGGGTAGGAAAAATGATACCAGGAGCAGTTCCTAGGATCCATCCCAGTGCTGTGCAGAAGCAAAACTACAAACATTCACCATGGGAGCCCTGGAATGGGTTTGCAGCCTATACATACATACACTGAAACTTTCTACTATGCCAGAATGTCTGAAATATAATCAGAAGCAAAGAAATTTGAGTACTGATGTATGTGCATGCAGATTCCAAGGGTGTGACGTTGTATGAAAGTATTTCAAGATTTGGAGCAGAATCTTTGCTTTGGGAATAGTACTTGAAGCCAACAGTTCTGCTGATCTTCAACCAGTTAACTAGATGATTGTGGCTGTGCTTTAATTCAAACAAACACCATACATGCTATTAGTAAATGATTACAGGTTATGAATGGTATTTATTTATTTTATTTTATTTTATATATTTTTACCCCACCTTTCTCCTCAAAAAGGTCTTCATCTGCTTATGGAAGGACAACAAAGATGGGACCAGCCTGGCCTCCTATGGGAGGGAATTACAGAATCTGGGAGCAGCCATAGAGAAGGCCCTCTCCCATGTCCCCACCAAATGCACTTGTGAAGGTGGTGGAACCAAGAGAAAGACCTTCCATGATGATGGAAGGTCTTCTCTTGGTTCCACCACTCAGGCAGGCTCATAAATCAGAAGTCAGCGGAGCTGCTATAACAGGGGGTTATGTGATCCCTGTAATCAGTCCAGTTAACAATCTAGCTGCAGCATTTTGGACTGAATGAAGTTTCCAAACACTTTCCAAAGACATCCCCATATAGAGCCTGTTACAGTAATAATCTGGGGTGTAACAAAGGCATGTATCACTGTGGCCAGATTAGATCTCTCCAGGAATGGGTGCCGCTGCACACTAATTTTAACTGTTCAAAGGCGCTCCTGGCCATCACTGAAATCTGGGCATCCAGGCTCAGATAGGAATCCAGGAGCACACCAAGCTGTGCATCTGTGTTTTCAGGAGTGTAATTCCATCCAGCACAGGCTGAATCCATCTTCCTTGATCTGCCTTTCCACTGACCAGGAGCACCTCTGTCTTGTTTTAGTTTATTTGCTTTCATCCAGTCCATTAGTGATACCAGACACTGATCTAGAGCTGAGACAGCTTCCTTGGATTTAGATGGAAAGTAGAGATAGAGTTAGGTGGCATCCAACACCAAACCCCAAAACTCTGGACAACCTCTCTCAGTGGTTTCATGTAGATGTTAAATAGCGTAGGGGGCAAAACAGAACCCTGAGGGACATCAGAGGCCAATGGCCAGGGTGTCAAACAGGAGACCCAGCACAACCTTCTAAGTCCTCCCTCTAGGAAGGACCAGAGCCACCATAAAACAGTGCCTCCAAGTTCCATCCCAGAGTAATGGCCCAGAGGGATACTATAGTCAATGGCATCAAAAGCGGCTAAGAGGTCCAGTAGAACCAACAGGGACATACTCCATTGTCCAGTTTCAGGCGTTGGTCATCTACCAAGGCAATCAAAACAGTCTCTATTTCATAACCAGGACTGAAGCCAGACTGAAATGGATCTAGATAATTTGTCTCATCCAGGAACCTCTGGCACTGAGAAACCATCACCCACTCCAACACCTTGCCCAAGAATGGAATATTAGAGACTGGCCAGTAATTATTCAATATTATGGGATCCTAGGAGGGCTTTTTCAACAATGGGCTTACTAGTGCCTCCTTTAAGCATGCTGGGATCCTACCCTGTTGCAAGGAGGCATTCACCACTTCTGCTACCCACTTGACCAATCTCTTTCTGGCAGCTTTTATAAGCCAGGAAGGGCAAGGATCCAGCAGACATGTGGTAGTCTTCACCTCTCCAGGTCCTGTCCACACCATCAAACTGCACAAACTGAAACTTATCAGTTAACACAGAATAAGCAGGGGGCATTGTTATATTCACAGGACCTGCATCAACTACAGCATCCAAGTCAGAGCGGATCTGAGCAATTTTGCCTGCAAAGTGTTCTGCAAATTCTTCACAGCAAGCTATAGTGTGGTTTACGTTCTCTTCCTGTGGGCTGTGAGGTAACAGGCCCTTCACCACTTGAAATTGCTCCACTGGGTGACTCTGTGCTGATGTAATTGTGGAAGAGAAGAATGACTTCTTCACTGCCATGGAACAGGTCTTCCCATGGGTCTTAGCCTGTGTTCAGTCAGTTTCACTCCAAGTTTTCTGCCATCATCAGTCTAGTCACTGTCTTGCTCCTTTCATCCCCATCAGCTCCCTGGTAAACTAGGGAGCCAGTTTGACTCTACTTCATGGGAGGAGATGCTTAGGACTGATTGTGTCTCATAGTAATACTCAGAAAGAAAACAGAGAACATCAGCAACAGTGGTGAACCCAGCTGACTCATCTAAAGGAAATAATTAATGCCTCAGATCATTTATAAATGTAGAGTTAACCTTAGACAGACACAAAAAGTCTTATTATTTGTTGCTATGGTAAGGATACCATACTTTAACTTGAAGAATATGGTGGCAAACAGAAACCATATTACAGTGCATGTAAATAGTTTGTTTATTATATAAAGCACATTTAGATCATGACTCACTCAGGCATTTGATAGTATTTTTGAGTCTGGGATGTCTAGTTAATGTTCTGCCAAACCTCAAGTAGATTGCATCATCTTGTGAAGAATAATAGGACCTATTCAGACATTCCTATGATTAACCAAGGACTAATTTGTTTAGCTGCATCATGCTATGGAAAGATTGAAGACAAAACCTTGTACTTGTTATGTCATAAACTGAGGTTTGGCTGGTGGCCTCTAGTTCTAAGCCAAACTCAAGGAGGTGATGCAGAACATTCATAAAAATTTTATGTATCTAAACAGGATTCCCATTCTACAAAACTGATGCAAATCACTGCTATTAAAGGCTTTGTAGACATGTATATATATGAATTATGAATATGTGCCAGAACGGATGTGGAGGATAGATTATTCCTGCTGATCCTGCCATGATTCCCATGTACTTTATTTTATTTATTTATTTTATTTATTTAACTTATATGCCGCCCCCTCTACCCAAACGTCTCTGGGCGGCTTACAACAATTAAAATACAATAAAAATACAATAAAAAGATAAAACAATTAAAATACAATTAAATACTTGAGATGCTGTTGGCTGTGCATGCATGTCAAGAGCACAATTCTTTGTGCCTGTCTTCAGAATGCACACACTGTAAATATTAAGTCAATTTAAAACCGCACTATGAGGAATTTAGTTATCCTGATTACTGGCACACTAAGAGTTTCCTGGATGTAGCTGTCAATTTGAGTACCTGTGTCCAGAAAAGTTCAGTTTATGATGGCAACATCCATTTTTTTTTGATGTTACACCTATTTTACAAATGAACTTTGTACACCTTCTCCCAAAGAGTCAAACACAATTCAGTAAAAACACACAACATTCCCTATCATTAGGCAGCATGAGATAGCCATCTAAAATGACGGATGCTAAGGACTGAAGGCAACAGCTTCCCAACTACTCACTCCTGATGAGCTCCACCCAGCTGGAGTATAACCTTTGCATACTGTGTGTACATGTTTTTCATGTATGTTTATGTCATTGGGAATGTAAAGGGGTGAGAATCAAGGCCTAAATAACTGTGTCTTAGTGCTTTGTTCTGGGAGGGCTACCTGGGCAATACTTTTTTTTTGGGTGGGGGGATTGTTGTTGTTTAGTCGTTAAGTTGTGTCCGACTCTTCGTGACCCCATGAACCAGAGCACGCCAGGCTCTCCTGTCTTCCACTGCCTCCCGGAGTTTGGTCAAATTCATGTTGGTAGCTTCAATGACACTTTCCAACCATCTCGTCCTCTGTCGTCCCCTTCTCCTCTTGCCTTCACACTTTCCCAACATCAGGGTCTTTTCCAGGGAGTCTTCTCATGAGATGACCAAAGTATTGGAGCCTCAGCTTCAGGATCTTTCCTTCCAGTGAGCACTCAGGGTTGATTTCCTTCAGAACGGATAGGTTTGTTCTCCTTGCAGTCCAGGGGACTCTCAAGAGTCTCCTCCAGCACCACAATTCAAAAGCATCAATTCTTTGGCGGTCAGCCTTCTTTATGGTCTAGCTCTCACTTCCATACATCGCTACTGGAAAAACCATAGCTTTGACTATGCAGACCTTTGTCGGCAAGGTGATGTCTCTGCTTTTTAAGATGCTGTCTAGGTTTGTCATCGCTTTCGTCCCAAGAAGCAGGCATCTTTTAATTTCGTGGCTGCTGTCACCATCTGCAGTGATCATGGAGCCCAAGAAGGTAAAATCTGTCACTGCCTCCATATCTTCCCCTTCTATTTGCCAGGAGGTGATGGGACCAGTGGCCATGATCTTAGTTTTTTTGATGTTGAGCTTCAGACCATTTTTTGCGCTCTCCTCTTTCACCCTCATTACGAGGTTCTTTAATTCCTCCTTCTCAGGAGATAGATAAGGTGGTCGGGCACTCCCATTTCTTTAAGAACTTGCCATAGTTTGCTGTGGTCCACACAGTCAAAGGCTTTTGCGTAGTCAATGAAGCAGAAGTAGATGTTTTTTGGAACTCTCTGGCTTTCTCCATAATCCAGCGCATGTTAGCAATTTGGTCTCTAGTTCCTCTGCCCCTTCGAAATCCAGCTTGTACTTCTGGGAGTTCTCGGTCCACATACTGCTGAAGCCTGCCTTGGAGGATTTTGAGCATAACCTTGCTAGCGTGTGAAATGAGTGCAATTGTACGGTAGTTGGAGCATTCTTTGGCACTGCCCTTCTTTGGGATTGGGGACGTAGACTGATCTTTTCCAATCCTCTGGCCACTGCTGAATTTTCCAAACTTGCTGGCATATTGAGTGTAGCACCTTAACAGCCTCATCTTTTAAGATTTTAAATAGTTCAACTGGAATGCCATCACCTCCACTGGCCTTGTTGTTAGCCATGCTTCCTAAGGCCCACTTGACTTCATTCTCCAGGATGTCTGGCTCAAGGTCAGCAACCACACTACAGTGATGCCTCGCAAGACGAATGCCTCACCCAACGAAAAACTCGCAAGACGAAAGCGTTTTGCGATTGTTTTGGTGACTCGCAAGACGACTTTTTCTATGGCCGTGCTTCGCAAGACGATTTTTTTCCCGCAAGAGCGATGCCTTGCAAGACGAAAATAATTCGTTCGTCTTGCGAGGTTTCCCATAGGAATGCATTGCAATGCATTCCTATGGGAAACTGCGCTTTTGCAAGACGAAAATTTCAGAATACGACGCTACTCGCGGAATTAATTACTTTCGTCTTGCGAGGCATCACTGTATCTGGGTTGTCCGGGACATCCAGATCTTTCTGGTATAATTCCTCTGTGTATTCTTGCCACCTCTTCTTGATGTCTTCTGCTTCTGTTAGGTCCCTACCATTTTTGTCCTTTATCATGTCCATCTTTGCACAAAAGGTTCCTTTAATATCTCCAATTTTCTTGAACAGATCTCTGGTTTTTCCCTTTCTATTATTTTCCTCTATTTCTTTGCACTGTTCATTTAAGAAGGCCCTCTTGTCTCTCCTTGCTATTCTTTGGAAGTCAGCATTCAATTTTCTGTAACTTATCCCCTATCTCCCTTGCATTTTGTTTCCCTTCTCTTCTCTGCTTTTTGTAAGGCCTTGTTGGACAGCCACTTTGCTTTCTTGCATTTCCTTTTCTTTGGGATGGTTTTTGTTGCTGCCGCCTGTACAGTGTTACGAGCCTCCATCCATAGTTCTTCAGGCACTCTGTCCACCAAATCTAGTTCCTTAAATCTGTTCTTCACTTCCACTGTGTATTCATAAGGGATTTGGTTTAGATTATACCTGACTAGCCCAGTGGTTTTTCCTACTTCAGTTTCTTCAGTTTAAGCTTGAGTTTTGCTATAAGAAACTGATGATCAGAGCCACAATCAGCTCCAGGTCTTGTTTTTGCTGACTGTATAGAGCTTCTCCATCTTTGGCTGCAGAGAATATAATCAATCTGATTTCGGTATTGCTCATCTGGTGATGTCCATGTGTAGAGTCGCCTCTTGTGTTGTTGGAAAAGAGTGTTTGTGATGACCAGCTTGTTCTCTTGACAAAACTCTATTAGCCTTTGCCCTGCTTTGTTTTGAACTCCAAGGCCAAACTTACCTGTTGTTCCTTTTATCTCTTGACTCCCTACTTTAGCATTCCAGTCCCCTATAATGAGAAGAACATATTTCTTTGGTGTCAGTTCTAGAAGGTGTTGTAAGTCTTCATAGAATTGGTCAATTTCAGCCTCTTCAGCATCCGTGGTTGGTGCATAAACTTGGATTACTGTGATGTTGAAAGGTCTGCCTTGAATTCGTACTGAAATCATTCTATCATTTTTGAGATTGTATCCCAGTACAGCTTTTCCCACTCTTTTGTTGACTATGAGGGCTACTCCATTTCTTCTACGGGATTCTTGCCCAAAATAGTAGATATGATAATCATCTGAATTGAATTCGCCCATTCCCGTCCATTTTAGTTCACTGACGCCCAGGATGTCAATGTTTATTCTTGCCATCTCCTGTTTGACCACATCCAGCTTACCAAGGTTCATAGATCTTACATTCCAGGTTCCTATGCAGTATTTTTCTTTGCAGCATCAGACTTTCCTTTCACTTCCAGGTGCGTCCGCAGCTGAGCGTCCTTTCGGCTTTGGCCCAACCACTTCATTAGCTCTGGAGCTACTTGTCCTTGTCCTCCGCTCTTCCTCAATAGCATGTTGGACGCCTTCCAACCTGAGGGGCTCATCCTCCAGTGTCATATCTTTTAGCCTTTTGTTTCTGTCCATGGAGTTTTCTTGGCAAAGATACTGGAGTGGCTTGCCAGTTCCTGCTCCAGGTGGATCGCGTTTAGTCAGAACTCTCCACTATGACCTGTTCGTCTTGGGTGTCCCTGCATGGCATAGCCCATAGCTTCTCTGAATTACTCAAGCCCCTTCGCCACAACAAGGACGCAATCCGTGAAGGGGTTGGGTGGGGGGATACTGGATATAATAAAAGTGCACACAAAAGACTAGCATCCACTTCCTTCTTCTTGGCTGCACTTTTAAAAGTATCCTGTACTGAGTGCACACTCAGAGGAACAGTGGCCCATTTTAATTAGTCTTATTTTATGCTGTCTTCAACCTGCATCATAGTCATGCTGCAATAGGGACAAGAAAGTTTCAACTGACTTCGTTATGCTATTATATTTCATTTACATTTCACCTTATGTACAAACCTCGGCATTCTCTTGGCAGATGCTAAAACGTATCTTCCCACATGAGGGCATCAGAGCTGTTTCAACATAGACAGACTCTTCACTCTTTTCTGTAGCTAGAAATCTGAGTACATGAGGTGTATAAGCTCTTACAAGCATCTTCTCGTTTACATTTCCAGTACATTTGTCCATTTTTGATGTAGGAAAAAAAAACATTATAAAACCAATTTACACCCTCTCTTTGCCAGCTGTGATATCTGGATATAGAGCTATCTATACTGACAGTATGCATAGAGTTTAAATCTATTCTGTATGGGTATTACCCTGTCATTAGGAGCAAATAACTACAATTAACTCTAATTTAAAACATTGTGAAAGCTGGTTTCTGACACAGTGAATAAAAGCAACCGAACAAATGATATTTACCTTCAATGACTGACCTCTAGTGTGGTCGCACTAGGAAAACTTTCATATGAATTGAATGTGCCACAAGTAGAATTGTCACGCTACTGAGGGGATTCCAGGAAGTATACTACAAAAAAAGCCATGTTTACAAATTCTGGGTTAAACTGTGACAACAGAGGGCAATCATCAGCTCTGTAGAAATCTTTCCGTTTCAAACCACGTTTGCCATACATTGTGCTGGGAGGGTTCTTCTTAGGAGGATACAGAGTGTGCATGCAAAGTCTTCTCTGATACACACAATAGTTTTATAGTTCTGGTAATTGGTCACAGTGTTTTCTTTCGGACTCAACAGGAGCCACACAGCCCAACAAAAATGCAAAAACAAAACAAAACACAACAAAAAACAAGATGTAAAGGCAAACCTGGAAGTTATTAGAAGTCCATTTCTATTTTTTAAAAAACATAAGTTATGTGTCTGCATGTGTGTTAAAAATGCCCTTCCAACCTATTTAAAAGAGCAGCATATCTCCAGGCAAGTCCCACAAGTGGCAATTCAAATGTCAATGCTGGGGAAAACTATTCTTTGTCAGAGTAACAAGAAGTCTGATGGGATCAGGGGTTACCAAAGCAGCCAGGGGTATGTGTGTGATTGTAACCCCATTGTTACACCTGCAAACTTCAGCTGCTGCATTTTATTAAAAGACAGAATTCTCCAACTTTGTGCCATCTAGATGTTTTGGGCTACAACTCCATTACCCCAGACTAGGGCTCTATTAGTGAAGGTTGATGGGAATTCCTTCAAAACATCTACAGGGTAGCACCTTGAGGAAGGCTGATTTCAGGGTTTGGCCCTGAGCTGGTTTCATACATCTGGAGAAGTGCCAAAGGAGTTGCACCATTTGAAAGTTGCCTATGTTCTACAGGGATGCTGTATGTCGAGGACATGGGCTATGGCTGCAATTGTCTGGGACTTCAAAGTGTCATGTCATCAATTGGCAATATCATTTATGATTCACTAAGTAAGCATACAAGTATATTACACATGGAACCAGCACTTGGGAGCAGTGTTTAAATAGATGAGAGCCCATATATCACAATCTAAACAATACAGGGGTGATGCGGATAGAGAGCTGGGGCCACTTTTCTGCATCAGTTTCAAAATTGCAGCGGATATGCAGCCTCGTGACATTTGGGGATTACCCTGGTCCTCTTGTGTGAACAGCATTGTATCATCTATGGCACAAACCTACTGCCTTTTATCCATTGCATCTGATATATTAGTTGCTAAACTGATTGACAGCTGAGACCCCTGTTTTATAGCCCTGCCCATGGAGATCATTTTATTTTAGAGTATGGAACAGCATGCTTTACAAATAGGTATCAGCATTTCCACCCTTTGGGATGAGCAGAGGTTTGCTATGAACAAGACACAAGAACATGTTGCTGGGTTCAGTGGTGATTCCATCCTCATGGCTGTCTCTTCCTCATTCTTAGCTTTCAAGTGGATGAAAGTTCTGATTGGCCAGCCAAGGGGTGCTCTTTAAAACCATTATATGACACTTTTTAAAAAAAAATTGAATATATATCCCCCCCCCCCCGGAAAAAAACACACAATAGCAACAATGGCAACTCAACTGCTAATGCACTGAAAAAAAATGAGGGTAGGTGACTGATGGTGATGTCGTTGGTCAAGGTCAATCAGTTCTGTCCACAGCCGAATAAACTGGACTGATCACCCCCAAATCTAATTTGTGATAGCCTCTCTAGACATATATAGCTTATACAGTCCGGGTGTCAGCTCACTGTTCAGGTCGTATATATCTATAGATCTTCCAGGAATTACATCAGCAAAATGTGATCAGGCTGTAATATAAATTGCAAGTGCAATTCTCAGGGATCAGCTCAGGCTCTGATTTTTAAGAAGAGTCTCCTCTCCTCTGTACACACCGAGGAGGAAAAAGACAGATACTAGATCCATTCTGTAAACCAGTGGTCCCCAACCTTTTTGACACCACGAACCGGTTGGGGGGGGATGGGGTCCGTGCGCGGGGGTAGGGCACCCCCTGTGCTCGCGTGCATGTGTGAAAGGGTGTGGGCACTCACGTGGTGCGCGCACACACTCATGTGCATGTGTGAATGGGTGGGGGGTGCTCATGGGGGTGCATGCGCACTCGCGCACATACGTGAAGGGGCTGTGCAGTGGGGCAGAGGGGAGTGTGTGCGGGGTGGGTGGGAGATCTGTCTCCGCGGCCCGGTCTGGCCAAGGCCACGGACGGGCACGGGCCGCGGACCGGGGGTTGGGGACCCCTGCTGTAAACAGTGAGTGATTTGATCCTAAGGAAATGGGGGAGTGTGTATCGTGGAAAAAAATGGTGAGGGAAGAAGAAGGATTAGGCCTTCACAATACCTTCATGAAAGCAGAACTACAGTGGAAGGACCCTAATCCTTGATTTTTCTTTCTACTTGAATGGAAATGATAATATGAGAATTAGGGCCTTCGAGTTAGTTCTGAAGGGAGAAATTCAGAGCAAAGATGTAGATTTATGCAGTTTGTTTCAGCACGGTGGTGGAAATAGATACATAAAGATTAGGATGCACACTTGGGATATTCACACATCACTCTGAGTGTTATTGTTGGTTTATTGGTGTGAAAGGCATAGACATTGTGTTATGATAAGCTATCTAGACATTATGTTAAATAAATAGCATTATTACTATGTACACTTTCTCAGATAGTTGTGAGAATTTAGCCCTATTTAGGTATTCAAAACTATTAAGGCTGGAGAAGAGTCGAAGGTCCTCATGCTAATTTCCCTATTCCTGGCCTCTTCATGTTGTCATGGCAGATATAAAACAAAAGTATAACTGCATTCAGCTGAATGCATCTGCACTGCATCATTGAATGAGGAACTGGCATTCCCAAACGTTTGTTCGAAACCTTTATTGGCATATGAACGGACAACAGCAAAACATGGATACAAGCCAAGCGATAATCAGAATAAACATAAATTAGGAGATACACTCAACAAGTAGTATCATAGGTAATGGGTTAAATTGGAAATTTCCAGAAGATATCTTGCAACGGCAGATGTAATCCGCGGGCAAGAATCGTTCAGGAAAAAGGATAGGGAGTTGGGCAAGAGAGAAAGCCACGGTTCAAGAAACAGCTTTCTCAGAGATGAATGCGCCGGGCAATGAAATAAAATATGGTCCAGGGAATCTGGGAGGGTATGACAGAAAAAGCAGAGCCTATTTGCACGGGGGATCTTAGCGAATCGGCCTGCATGAACCGCCGAAGGGAAGATATTAAGGCGGGCTAACATAAATGCTCTTCTCTGACCAGGGTTGGACAGTGAAGAGAAATAGTTTAAGGGACGTCCTAGAGAAGGAGGAAGACTGAAAAAAAGGGGAGAGCAAGTGGGGTTTAAGTCAGCTGAGAGTGACTCAAACTCAAACTGCCAAAGTTTGTGTTTGATCAAGGAATGGGCCTGTTGTAATCCCAGGTCGAAAAGGGATTCTAATTCTAGTCCTAGGGAGAGAAGTTTGGAGTCAATCAGTTTAAACCAGTTCGAGGTGTAAGAGTCACTAAGAAGGTCAAAGAGGAGAGAATTGGAATTAGAGTGGAGATGGATGCGGAGCCAGTATTTGAAAGTGGAGACCCAGGCAAGAGTAGAAGGGAGGTGGGTTCCCAATTCAAGTACCATGGTGGAGAGGCGAATCATATTGGGGACACCTAAAATCTTTCTAAAGAAGACAGCGGCAATGGAGTCAATGTCGTGGTTTACAGCCTCTATCCAGATGGGGACCCCATAAAAGAGGTGGGATAGGAGTTTGCACTGGAAAATATGCAAAGCTGCTGGGACAAATTGGTTGCCCGAGAAGTAATGGAATTTTGAGATTGCATTGAGTTGGGATGTTGATGTGGAAATGACCAATTTTTTGTGTGGAGCCCAGTTTAGTTTGAAGTGGAAAGTGAGCCCAAGGTATTTGAAAGTTGGCACTTGTTGGTAGGATTGTGTACCAACTGTCCAAGTGGATAGAGGGCTAGATTTAGAAAAAACAACTATTTTAGTTTTGGAAGAATTTATGCTAAGATCGTTGATGGAGCAGTAGTCTTGGAATTTGGCTAGAAGTAGACGCAGCCCGGCTTTGGAGAGGGAGAGCAGGACTGCATCGTCAGCATAGAGGAGAACTGAGAGAGGGGCACCGTTAAGAGAGGGGGAAGAGTTAGTAGCTTTACGTAGGAAAGGAGGGAGATCTGCAAGGAATAAGTTGAACAGTAAGGGGGCTAATATACACCCTTGACGGACACCCCTGTTAACTTGAAATCTATCAGTTAGTGTATTGGAGTTTGGGAGGCGAATCTGACATGTGTTTGAAGAGTGGAGACGCCTAAGCAGAAAGAGTAGTCGAGGATCAATGCCCCATTGAGATAGTTTGTCCCATAAGAGAGATCTGTTAACAGAGTCGAAGGCGCCTTGAAGGTCAACAAAAGCAGCGAACAAACTGGATTTGTGGTGAATGGAATATTTTTCAACTAAGTGGGATAAAAGTAAAGCGTGATCAAGAGTAGAGGCTCCAGAGCGAAAGCCAATTTGCTCTTTCCCCGGAAGATTAATGGAAGAAGCCCAGGCAGAAAGTTTGGAAAGAAGAGATTTTGAGTAAAGTTTGCCAATAAAAGATAGAAGACTAATTGGACGGTAGTTGCTAGGGAGAGAGGGATCACCTTTTTTGAAAATTGGGATCAGAGTGGAGATTAACCAGGAGTTGGGAAGGATGCCAGAGTGGTTAACTAAGGTGAAAAAGTTAGCCAAGGAATGAGACCACCAGTGGGGGTTACTGGTCAGAGTCTCAGTGAGGACTTGATCAGGGCCTGGGGCCTTACCAGACTTCAATGAGCTGATTAGGTCCAGTATTTCCTCGGAAGTAACAGGAGGCCAGTCGGGGAGGGCCTGGAGCGAGGGATCAGAAGGGGGGTTGGGATTCGGGAAGAAGAAAATTGTGGAGAAGTGGGCTATCCATTCCTCCAAGGGGATAGAAGAAGAAGGGTCAGAAGAAGAGAAAGTGGTGGAAGAAGATACCAAGGACCAGAAGGCTTTGTAGTTATGAGATAGAATTGCCTGGAGCAGATCAGACCACTTGCGTTGAGCAAAGAGGTGTTTTTTTGAATCTAAAAGTAATGTGCAGGACCTTCTAACAGTAAGGTAGTGTTGTAGAGACACTGGGGTAGGATTAAGGCGGAAAGAGTGGAAAAGAGATCTAACATGCTTCTTGGCCTGCCAACAGTCGGAGTCGAACCATGAGGTGGCACGATTATGGGATGGGGAATTAGTTGGGCTACTAAGGGAAGTAATTAAGGAATCCACAAGAGTATTATAGGAGGTGATAGCTGTGGCGATAGAGTCAGTTGTAGCTATGGTGAGGTTAAGATTGGAAGTCTCTGGCAATTGAGTCCAAGAGAAAAAGTCAGCTTCTGTTTGAGAAGTCCATTTAAGGCGACAAGAGGGTTGTGAAGGGGGAATTTGGGGGGAGGAGAGGGAAGAAGGGAAGGTTAGGGACAAAAGAAGAGGCAGGTGGTCACTGTCAGCACGAACACCAACAGAGAAATCCGAGAGAAAGGGGAAAAGAGCTGGGGAAGCGATGGCGTAATCGATTACGCTTGGACCTCTAATGGAGAGGTGGGTGTATTCACCAGGGATATCCTTACCCCATGTGCCATTGAGAATGGCAATATGAAGATTGAGACAGAGGTTAATTAAGAAGGTAGCATGAGGTGTGATAATCTTGTCTCTGGAGGACCTTGGACGATTGAGCCAGGGGGGAGACGACTCGTCAAACTCCAGATTTGTATGTTTGGCTAGGACAGAGTTATTGGGTCCTAGCCGGGTATTAAAGTCCCCCAGGATCAAAATGTAGGCAGATGGATTAGCTTCCAGATTAAGGTTGACAAGGTTCTCTACCTCCACCCAGGTGCTGTTCAAAGAGGAGGATGGAGGTGGGAAGTAGAGATTAAGTAGTAGGATTTTAAATTGACCGTACTGAAGGAGGAAGATTTGAATATAGAGTGAGGGGGAAGGGATGAAGGTAAGGGTGAATAAAGAGGAGGGTTTAAGGAAACAACAGAGACCCACAGAGGGGCGCCCTCTTGTTTTAGATTTAACAGCCGGGATATGATAAGTAAGGAAACCCGGGATGGACGGAGGAGTTAATAACCAGGTCTCCTGTAAGAGAATAATGTCGTAGCTAGAGAGAAACTTTAGCAGGTCTTTGTCCGAAGCTTTTTTCCTCCAGCCACCTATATTCCATGAGATTAATTGGAGAGAGGGATGGGGCAAGGGGGGGGGGTCAGAGGGGAAGCAGTTAGTCAGCAGGAGGAAGTACTGGGGTCTGAAAGAGGAGGGGGAATCACAGAAGGCAAAAGGGGATCAAGGACTGGAGGACAGGCAGGCCCAGAGGGTGAGGCTAGAGCATCTATTGCAGGTTTATGATTAGTAAAATCAAAATTAAGAGGAGGGGGTTTCTGGGACATAGCATCGACCAGTGCAAAGGAGGTGGTTGAGGCACCCCGATTGACAATACATACAGGGGATAGGGGGATATGGGAAGGGGAAGCAGTAGGGGGATTGGAATATGCAGGGAAACAGACATAAGCTTCCGGTTGAATTAAAGCAGGCGCATTGGTCGACTGGAGAGCTGTGATGGAGTCTCGAGATGTAACCGGTGGGTTAGAGGAATGTTGTAAAATGGGCGAAGAGGGGATTAGAGGAGATGGCAAGTGGTCCATCGGCTTAGCGGGATGGGTTGCTTCAACCCTCATTTGAAATGGAAGGGACGGCGAAGTAGAAGAAAGCTGCAGGGAGTCCGTAGGGGGGTAGGTAGGTCTGAAGGTTCGAAGCAGGTTTGTCCTCTTGGAGGAGGGGGAGGCGTCTATAGGAGGGGGTTGCAGAGAGGCTTCCGTCGAAATAAGCCTGGCAATGGTAGTATTCTTGAAAAGGCGGTGCGGGGTGATACCCCATCGTTGTAGTAGATTCGCAGACGAGAACAACATCCCAGGAACATAGTTCGAATGGAAGGACAGTAGTAGTCTAGTTGAGTGGAAGGATGTTGACAAGGTCTCAGTCCTGTAGAGGTCGATGTTCCGAACATTCACTTTTAGGAGGAAGGCAAGATGTCTCTTCGCCAAGGCGATTTTAGTCCAGCGTGGAAAGCTTGTAAAACCGCGAGGGGGACAGATTGTGACAACAGCAGCGTAAGGAGCGTAGACCAAATGCATTATGGGCTTGGAAGGAACTTGAGGGAGGCAACCATCAGAGAAAGAGCTACGAGGGGTTTCTTTGCAAACGGCCGAGTTGGGTTTATCTGGGGTTTTATGTAGGCAGGATAGACAATGTGGAGAAATAGAGCATGAGCTCTTTAAGAAGTCTGTAAGTAGAGTAAGCTGGGAGAAAATCTGAGAGACAGTTCTTGCAGTTAGTGAGGAATAATGTTTCAAAAGTTCAATAGCATCGCTATCCAAGCGAGGATCCACACTAGGTAGCGGTTTGAAGAGGCTTTGTTCAGGGGGGTGAGTAGTTGAAGGAGTATGGCCCTCCTGTGTCTGATTTGTAGAGGAAGCACTTCTTGCCAGGGGTGTTGTAGTCGATGTAGGAGGTTGAGGTGGAAAAAAGGAGTCCAGCCGCAGCTGTTTGGATGAAGGTGAAATCTGTGCCGAATCGGGGCTAGTTTGAGAAAGAGTTCTTTTGGATTTTCCCATTTAAATAATAGACTAAGGGGAAAGGAAAAAAAAAAGAAAACAAACCGTTTGCTTGTAGAGATAACAATGGCGTCAGCGGAGAAGGACGGGAGAGGCCGGCCGGAGAAGAGAAGCAAAACACTTCTAGGTTCCCAAACGTATAAATGGGAAAAAGGCAACCTGGTCAAGGACCAAAAGAACCCCATATTTTCTGTTCTAATATTTTCGAATGTAGAGTGAGCAAACATCACAAACATGTCCATTTTGCATCAGTGTTTCAGTCACCCTTGATTTTCAGGATACTTCACAAGATACTCCTAAATGAATGTACAAGAGGATTTTCTGTACCAGGTACTCACATTTCCCTGAATGTTAGGCCCTGCATTGTTTCCAATATCTTTACTAGAAGATCATACAGGTTTTATCCTGTTATGCTTGGAAAGGATTATTCACATGGGATCAACAGATAAGGTGTGAAGCTCTCTCTATTAAAATATTCATTTGTGATAGCATCTTAGGCAATATAACAGTTTCAGCTGACATACATATAAAATTCTTCTGACTCCAATAAGGAATGTACCTATTGATTTCTGGGTGTAGATGTTCCTATCTCTGTGTGAGACTACATTGACAATTAATGGAGGAAATACTATGGGATTGGGATGGTCTGATTTATGTTATTTTCTGTTGAGCACATGAAGTAAAAATCAATGTGAATCAGTCTGGAGCCCCCATCCCTCCCTTATCCATACTTTCCCCCTCTGTCACTGGGGCTTCTACTTTTTTTGGAATTGAATGCCTTCACATTGGTTGGTTCAGGAGGTGTGATTGTTTGAGTTGATGAGGAGGGGTTTGTTGCCAATGTATTTAAAGCCATTTCAACTGGCTCCAGCAGCAGTGAGACAGGTAGGAGAGCAGGGAAACCTGCTGCTGTCTAACTCCTCTCATTCCCACACTTGGTGTCTTGGTCAGCTTTCACCTTCGTTTCCTTTTCCCTCCCTCCCTCCCTTCCTTTGGCTTGCTAATCTAGTGCTGGGGCAGTTGTCTGGCCAAAGGAAAAAAAAAGAGGGGAGGGAGTTTTAAGGAAGCTCTGCTCTAACTGGAAGTTGAGTCATGGCATCTGGACTTCTTTCTTATTAGATTGAAATGCTCTTAACTGTGCCTCTTGCAAATCTGGACAGGCAGAGCAGAGCTGCTCTAAGAAACTGTAAACAAGGCTGAAGTTAAAACTTTCTGTCTTTCTGCCAATTCCTCACTCCCCCACTTAGTTGGCCTAGTGCTAGGGCATCAAGCCTATAAAATAAGAAAAGAAAAGAAAGAAAAAGCTGGAATGGGTAGGGAAGAAGAGGGAAACAAGCAGACCCAGGCACCAGGTGTGGGGAAGACAGCATTCAAATAATTAACAAGCTGCAAACAAGATTAGTTTCCTCCATCTCTCTGCCAGCTCCTGTGTGGTCAGCTGAACAAATTAACCTGGGGAAACCCAACTTCCTGGATGCAATTTCACAGTGGATCCATTCACATTTTTTCCTGCTGTATCGTTGCACCCTCTGTAAGCAAGAATATCGAGACACTAATTATAGACTTCATTTGAAAAACCAGAAGTGCAAAATGTAGCAAGAAGAATTTGCAGCTATTAGCTTACCATATTCATCAGATCTTAGAAAAGTTACTTTTAATGTTTCCTGGGGCATTCAGGGAGCTATAGTCCATCAAAGCAACTTTTCTCATGCTTGAAGTTGAATCTCCACTTTGTCCTCATTTCTAGCTGAGGTCCACCCATGACTTCTTAGTGTTTTGAGCATATGAAAAAAAAAGCCTTTATATTTTGCCATCGTGAAAATAGCTCCTGACTGGTCAGCAAGACCCTTCACAATCACCTCTACTTTAGCTGTTGCCTTGTATTTCTCTTTGACAAAGCTTGGGACCCTACCTTACTTCTTGGTCGCCACTACTTTCACTAGCATGACAAGAGTTTTTTTTTTTTACTTCATTCTGTTCTATGTTGCAGCTACTAGCAGGGCAAATGAGATGCCACATTCTTCAGGGGGCTGTGAGTTTGCACAATTCTCACAATGCCTCCTTGGCTGATGAATCTGAAGGATGTTTGGCTGGCTGGGAGCAGGTCTTTCCTCCTGAGCAAACTGAGGGTAGACAGTTTTCCATCTGGTCCAACTGCTCTTCTGTCAGCCGCAAGCACAATTCTTAATTAGCTTTCCCATCCGCTTTTCTGAGTTTTGTGCACTGTCATGTGGGGATCAAATCTCAGAGATGATATATCTGGGTCAAATCTTTAGTGCATTACTTTTCTGTTACCTGCTCTCAGTCACAACTTATTTGAGCAGACTGTGTGTTACATAACACCCATTTTAGGGGGCAAGTGGGCCTGCATGCCCATGTCTTCAGTTTTGAGGCTCCCTGTAAGGCAGAGTAGTCCTTGAGGCTGCCTGTTGCTTTCTCTTGCTTCCTTTGCTAGCCACCTTTCCTCCATCCTCCATCTTCTCCCTTCTCAAGAAGACAGACATATTGAGATGTATCTCCACATGCCATATATAAAAGAATAAAGTCATGAACAGCAAGGTTTTTTATTTTCTTCCTTTAACCAAGAAGCATCCAGACTGATAATTTTTCCTTTTCCAAGGGAATGAGTGTGACTGTGCAGATCTCTTTGTACCTTTCCTGGTACAAAAATAAAATAAAAATAAAAAAAAGAAAGAAAGAAAGAAAGAAGAAGGAAAAAATTGAATTCCAACCTCCTACAACAACCCTTTTATAATAGGGCCACAAAAGCCTCCCTCTCTTTCATGCCACTTTGATAACATTTCAGTAATCCAAATTTTGTTCTTACTTATGGACCACAACGTGGTTACTTTGTTTTAAAACCTCGAACTGTTTCTGAACAGCATTTTGTTACAGAAGAATTAGAAAACAGAAGGACTACAAGCAAATAGCCCATGTGGTATAGTTGATCTCTTCACTATACCACATATCCTATTTGCTATAATATTGTTTAACTGATGACACCAACATTGACATTTGGGACCTTCCATATGCAAAGCATATGTTCTGTCCTTGAGTTATGATGACCCTTTCCTGGCTATCACTGTAGCTAGGTAATGATGGATAATAATAACAAAGCAGGTCTGGCAATCCAGCAGACATCTGATATTCAAGGCTGATATTCATGGAAGCATCCTGGTTCAGATATATACAACACTGAGTCGCACTGGGCCTACTCATTGTTTCTCTACCTTGCACCCTGTGCCAGATCAAGTATCATTAGCAGCAATGATGAAACTCATGCAGTACCTGGATCACTCTGCTTGCTTTTACCTCGAGCGATAATAATGTTTTCTCTGTTTTATTACAGTCTCTTGAGATGGTGACTGATTTACATATTCTCTAACACTTAATTAACGATGTCACCTTCCCAGTGCCTTGAAAACAGTTTTCATTTTTTCTCGGCAGACCTCCAACAATTACCTCCCACATTTTCTGCTGAAGTCCTTTTTATTACTTTAATGACAAATAATTGGACAGATTCTGAGTAATGAGGGTGAGAGCTAAAGGACTGTTGCATAGGAGACGGCTGCTTGTTACAAGACACTTTTAGTGGTCTCTAAATCAGACAGACAAGTAGAGTAATGATCATCTTGCTGTAATGAGACACAATTAAGAAGCACTGCAGCAAATGACAAAGCAGTTCATTGAACAATAACCTCCTACGTCTCTCTCTCTCTCACACCCCTCCAAAAGCGATCGAAGCTTAATTATAGCATCACCATTCGCAATGCCATCGTTAAGGTTGTGTCAGCACTTCCATTTGAAACCTGGTATTTTTCAAGGGCTTATATCCCTTATATATATACCCAAGTTGAAGTTTCATTGAAAGAGCATGTCATTTCTCCATTTAAAAATATAACTATTTGAAGAGGAATAGAGGTTTCACCCATCAAATATGTTTAAAGGAATCCCATTAGGGAGAATATTCCACAATGTACAGCTTGAAGACTCCAGCATAAGGAGCCAAGGAATCTCTGTTCTACATAGTGAGGTGTGGGTTTTTTGGTTTTTTTGTGTGACAGTATGTGAACAGTGACGGCAATTACCGTATGCATCATCTTCCCAATACATGAAAAGAAAGAAAACACACATACCACTGTTGGGACAACAAAATGTGCCTGCTTTTACTATCATGGAAAGCCAGGGATGCAACAAGGAAGATGTCTGTATTCTCGAAGGCTTTCACGGCCGGGATTCGATGGTTGTTGTGGGTTTTCTGGGCTGTTTGGCCGTGTTCTTAAGGTTTTTTCCCCCTAACGTTTTGCCAGTCTCTGTGGCCGGCATCTTCAGAGGACAGGAGTCAGAACTCTGTCTGTGCTCTGGTGCAGTTTGTTTGGATAGTTGAGTATTTATAGCTGTGGGGTCAGCTTTTGTCCTTTTCAGGAGATTGGGTGATTATGATGATCAGCGTGTTTTTTGCTGTGGGTGTATTGTTGTGATAAAGGGGAGAGATTATCTGTCACTGTGATTGATGGGTGTCCTTAAGAAAAAACCTTAAGAACACAGCCAAACAGCCCGGAAAACCCACAACAACCAAAGAAGATCTCTCTTTGCTCCAAGAGTAAATAAAAAGCATGCTACAATATTTTGGACAATTTGACCAGCAAAAATGTCACTGAAGATCATTAGTCTTGTTCCTTATGTCATCCTATTCTGTTCACCTTCACATTCCTTTCCTCATCTCATAAAGTCTTGTGCTGAGCTCCCCTTGTTTAAAGAGTAAATTCTGCTTCCTCGAAGTGCTCTTCAGGTCTTCTAAATCATCAGTGAACATGCTGGCTCCGTGCAACAACTCTGTACCCTATCTGTGAGCGCATTCTGCAATCTGACCCATTTACTTACGTGAGCATTGCGCAGTGTTCAAGTGCCTTCCCACCCACATCTCATGAATCCTAAATCTCTGCACTTTGCCCCTTTCTTCAAAATTTACCCCAAAGTGGCAGCCCAAAGGAGGCCTGGGGTTGTGCCTCTCCTGCATCTTAGAACCCCTACACATTCAGGTTCTGGTGCAAGGAACCACATGAAATATTGTTTCCCAGTGCTGTTAAATTCTTATAAAGGATTCAGGGGTGCTAAGAAATCATGTTTCTCGTGATTTGTGACTTCTGACACAATACAAGGCTGACTGTAGAAAGGAAGAATTGTCAGCTACTATGGCCATGGAAAGATCTGGAAGTAGAGATTGTACCAACAAACCCTATCATGACTTAGGCAGAGACTGGAAAAGTTACCTTTTTGGACAAGACCTCACAAAACCCGCAAATCAACTTGGGTAATTTTGGGAAAATCTACCCCTCAAAAATAACTTCTTCAGGCTGTAGACTTAAGCCATAACTTGTGGTGGGGCTTTCTTTGTGCCTGGGAATTATCAATTGGAGGAATTCTTTCTCCTAAATTGGACGTATTCCTTTCCCAAATTCTGAAATTTGCTGATAGCCATATCTGGCCCTCAGTGCCATGTGCCAGGAGTCCTTATGCAGCATTAAAAAGAGGTTTTGGTTTGCGTGCAGATATA
This sequence comes from Intellagama lesueurii, assembly GCA_037013535.1. NCBI lineage: Eukaryota > Metazoa > Chordata > Lepidosauria > Squamata > Agamidae > Intellagama > Intellagama lesueurii. Next base: position 73,840,732 of record JBAJHW010000002.1, read on the forward strand.
GACTCCTGGTTGCAGTTGGAACTATTTTGTTACACTGAATTTTATCTTGTCACTTCTGAAGCAATGCTAATATCAATTAAAGTAATTTGTCCTAACAGCTGATCTGAGCTTGGTAAATTAAAGCAAGCAAACAAACGTGTACAACGTTCCTCAAAAAACTCACCCCCCCCCCAGCAAAGACTTAAAACTTTGTACTTCCTTTGAATGTTAATAAAGATAATTTTATTAAATTTGAGTTGTAAGGATTGAGAGATAAGATCTTGGGAGCAATGTGGTAATAAGTATGAGAGGATGTATCTATTTAGCTGTTCAGGTTTCACAAAGTTTCCTAATTAGCTCATTATCTTCTTCCTCAGTTATCTCTTTTGCCAATGTCTCAAGAGGAAGTGCTTCCATTAGAATTTATGAACAGAACAACAATGTTTTCCATTACTTATTGCTCAACCTTAAAGCATGGCTGTATGAAGCTTTTATTCTTAAATACGTATATTTGCTTGTTGTTTGCATTCAGACACATGACCCAAAGATGCACAAACACAAAGAGTCCTTTTTTTGAAACTCATCACTAGTCTCCTTTATAGCGTAAAAACACTTGCTACATTACAATGCCTACTACCATCATCTGTAATATCTGGTAAAATCTGTTCCCCTTTTTCTAGTCACTGAGATCGGCTTCAAGAGATAGCAGACTAGAAGATTATTTACAAGTTTGGTTCAACATATCTTGTGCCGCACCTTGTATCTTGTACATCTCCTGCCTAAATCAATCAATCTATCTATCTATCTATCTATCTATCTATCTATCTATCTATCTATCTATCTATCTATCTATCTATCTATCTATCTATCTATCTATCTATCTATCTATCTATCTATCTATCTGGGTCATAGGGTGCCATTCTATTACTTTATTAGTTACTTTTGTATCTCACTTTTCTTCAGAGAGCTCAAGGCACCACACAAGGACCTTTTCCTCCCCACTTTAGCCTCACAACAACTCTGAGAAGTGGGTCAGCCTCAGAGAGACCTCAGTCTGAGTTTACCCAGTACATTTCATGGCTCAGTGGGGGCTAGAGCCTCCATCAGCCAGGTCACAATCCAACATCCCAACCACTACACCACATTGGCTGTCTATTAAGGAAATACCTACAGCAAAGAAAATTGAGAGATATGTTAGACGCTTTAAACAATATAGAGAAAAACACAATTACAAAATAGCCAACAATTATTTTATAAAGCACTAGGAGAAAATGCAGAGCAAAAAGAAATTAAGCCCATGTAAAGATGATGCTTTAAAATTTTGGAAAGAAATTTGGGAAAGCTCAACTGGACATAACAAAAATGCCTCATGGATTAAAGACATTTGTAAAGAAACTCAAGGGAAACATATGGATGCTATTTTAATAACAACTGAAATGATTAAGAGGCAAGCAAAGGCTGAGAAAAACTGGAATGCACTTGGTCCAGATGAGCCGCACAGATTTTGGTTAAAGCATTTAACAAGTCTCCATCAACGTATAGCAGTGCAATTTAATAACTTCAAAATTCTACAACTGAAGATTGGATGACAACAGGCCGCACATTTCTGATAATAAAATATCATCAAAAGGGCAATGAACTCAGTAATTATCGATCAATTACATGTTTTCCAACAATGTTCAAGCTCCTCACAGGAGTACTGGCAAAACCAATATATAATTATTTAATTGAAAACTCCCTATACCCAACTGAACAGAAAGGGAACTTTATAAAGTTAAGAGGCACAAAAGATCAGCTGTTTATATACAAAACGATACTCAAGAAAACAAAAAGATGAAAAACAAATAACAGCATAGCTTGGATAGACTATAAAAAGGCATTTGACTCATTGCCCCAAAGCTGGATTAACACCTGACTAAATTTTTTTGGGATTAGTAAAAATATTCAGAAGTTCCTCAAGAAAAACATGGAAAAATGGAAAACTGTCCTAATGGCCCATGGTGAAGAAATTGGGGAAGTTAGCATCAAAAGAGGAATATTTCAAGGGGACTCTTTGTCACCACAGCTGTTTAACATCTCACTAATCACCATGTCAATAATTTTAAATAAAACTGGATTGGGCAACCACATTTCAGAACAAGCAGGAAAAAAAAATCAATCATCTGTTATACATGGATGACCTAAAACTATATGCAGAATGTTCCACAGAGATAAACACAGTGTGAATATTTAGTGAAGATATTCAAATGAAATTTGGAATTGACAAATGTGCAGCTCTGTCTATAAGCCGTGGCAAGATCCAAAAACTAGATGGAATCGAGTTTAAAAATGGTGATATTATAAAATTACTGTCAAGTGAAGAAAATTATAAATATCTTGGAATAACATCCTGCACACAAAAGTTAAAGAACTGACAGAAAGGGAATGCATCAAAAGACAGCAGAAAATCTTAAAAAACAAATTAAATTGTGGAAATCAAAGCCATAAACACATGGGCAGTTCCAGTAATTAGATACCCAACAGGAATAATAGATGGGACCCAAAATGAATTAGAAGAATTATATTGAAAAACATGGAAACTAATGAACATTCATCACGCAATACATCCAAAAAGTGATGTGGACAGATTATATTTATTATGAAAAATCGGAGGCTGTGGATTACTGCAAATATGGCAGGTAGTAAAGGAAGAAAAAAGAAGGCTAAATGATTATATTAGTACAAGTATAAAAAATTACTTAAGGTGATGAAAATGGAGAATATTTTGAAAGCAACAAAGGCTCAATATAAGAAACAACAATTTGAAAATAAATTATACAGCTGGAAAAATAAACCACTACATGGACAACACCTGAGAAATATTGATTGAAAGCATGGGCATGGCTAAAACTGGGAACCATTAAGAAAGAAACCGAAGGCTTGACTTTTGCTGCACAAGATGAGTGTAGGCATCCTTCAGTCTTGAGAGACTATGGTAACATGCTCTGAATAGAGGTCTTCGAACAGCGTCTTGTGTGGCTAAGAAGGCCTATTCGAGAGTGACAATCCCTTCCACACTGAAGACAAATACAATCTGTCTCCTGTCCAGCTCCCTGATTTTGCTGGTTTTGGGACTGCCTCTTTGCCTCGGCCTGCTGGACAAGTGTCTCTTCAAAATGGGAGAGGCCATGCTGCACCGCCTGCCTCCAGGCTGAATGCTCAAATGTCAAGGTTTCCCATCTGTTGAGGTCCATTCCTAAGGCCTTCAGATCCCGCTGCAGATATCCTTGTAATGCAGCTGTGGTCTCCCTCTGGGGCGATTTCCCTGCACTAATTCTCCATACAGGAGATATTTGGGAATCCGACTGTCAGCCATTCTCATGACATGCCCAAGCCAATGTAGACATCGCTGTTTCAGTAATGTATACATGCTAAAAATTCCAGCTCATTCCAGGACTACTCTATTTGGAACTATGTCCTGCCAGGTGATACCAAAAATGCGTCGGAGACAACGCATATGGAACGTGTTCAACTTCCTCTCCTGCCGTGCACAAAGGGTCCAGGACTCACTGCAGTACAGGAATGTACTCAGGACACAGGCTCTATAGACCTGGATCTTGGTATATGCTGTCAGCTTCTTATTAAGCCATACTCTCTTTGTGAGTCTAGAGAACATGGTAGCTGCTTTGCCAATGCGTTTATCCAGCTCGACATCTAGAGAGAGAGTATCAGAGATCGTTGAGCCAAGCTACACGAAATCATGAACAACCTCCAATTCTTGTGTGGAGATGGTAATAGAGGTAGGTGAGTCTACGCCCTGGCCCATGACTTGTGTTTTCTTCAGGCTGATGGTTAGTCCAAAATCTTGGCAGGCCTTACTAAAATGATTCATAAGTTGTTAGATCTCTTCAGCAGAGTGGGCAACAACAGCTGCATCATCGGCGAAGAGGAAGTCCTGCATGCATTTCAGATGGACTTTGGTCTTCACTCTCAATCTAGAGAGATTAAAGAACTGCACAAGAACAAGCACTCCAAATCAATGTGATGAAAGCTAAATTCCAAGGAATTAGTGCTAGCAGCAAATGTCAACTCTGCCAAGAAAAAGATTAAACTGTGTTACACCTCACCTGTGAATGTCCAAAGATTGCACAAATAGATAGACATGATAGAGTGGCAAAATTAGTGCACCTCATCATTATTCAAAAAATATAACTTGCCAGCCTAAAACAAAAAACAAAAACCCATGGGAAGAACAGGAAGAGAATTTGTCAGAAAATGATGAAGTCATGATCTTATGGGATTTCTGGATCCAAACTGATAGACACCTTGAGCATAACACACTAGACATAGTAGTAATACAATGTAGAAATGTCTGGATCATTGACATTGCAATTCCACGGGATGCCAGAGTTGAAAATAAAGAATTGGAAAAACTAACAAAATACAGTGATCTGGCAACTGAAACATCTTTCTTGTGGATGAAACACAGTTCAGTGGTCCCTGTAGTCATCAGGGCTTTGGGAACAATATTAAGAAATTTCACACAGTATTATAAACAGTTGCAGATCCCAGAAATAACACCATCAAAGCTACAAAAAAAAAAAGAGGGGGCAATATTAGGAACAGCATACCTATTGCATTGATATTTAACAGATACTTAGATTTTTGGTTAAAACTTGTATCTGTTATATAGTACCAGTCAATGTTTTTATAATTATGATTGACTGTGCCTGATATTTTTTAACAACAACAACAATAATAAATCTTAGAACTGCAGAGCTGGAAGGGGCCCTATAGATCAATGGTTCCTGACCATGGGTCCCCAGATGTTCTTGGACTACAACTCCCAGAAACCCTGGCCAGTACAGCTACTGGTGAAGGCTTCTGAGAGTTTTAGTCCACGAACATCTGGAGACCCAAGGTTGGGAACCACTGCTATGGATCATTGAGTCCAGCCCCTGTCAAGGAGGTACAGTGGGGAATCAAATTCCCAACCTCTGGGTCTGCAGCCAGATACCTAAACCACTGAGCTATCTCATTTGTTTGAAAGTCCCACTGGAACATCTGCTTTCACCTCTACACTGGCACCTGGGAAAACAGGCATCAGTTCTCAGCTGAGCTCATATGGGTTTTCCACAGCTTGATTCTTAGTATGCTGCTCTAACTTGTGGTTCAAATAAGAGTTGTATAATGTGAAAACTGAGCAGACAGTACTGTGTTATCTTCAGATCCTGAGTTACATGCACGTCAGTCACGGATCACAGCTTGTGTTATGTTGCTTGTGCTCCTTGTTGTATAGAGCATTATGACTTGGTGAATTTATGTATTTACCTATGAATATGTACCTGGCATACTCCCTTGCTATTTTTTTCCCAGTGCCTTGCTTGTAAGATCAAACAACATTTTTTCTTTTCAAGTTTATATAAAACCCGACTGCAAGAAATCTCAATTCCCCCTTGCTTTGCAGGATATCCACTGTAGCATGCCCTGAACCTTGTAGGAGTTAATTTAGCAATACTTTCATTTCTCTCTTGTGATTTCCTTTTATCCTGTCATCTCTGAATGTTTATATTAGTTTTAAGAGTACTATGGTTACATAATTCAGGGTTCTGCTTAGCAGTTTTAAAGACTATTTCTTATTGACTTTAGACTGAATTCAATAAGTGATGGTTATTATTCCTCCTGTCGGCTTCCAACAATCTTTTATAATGTTCATTTAAGAATTCCACTAATCTTTACATAGCCAGATATCAATGTATCTGTTAAGGACAGGCAAATATTGTTGCAATGTAAACCATAACTTTTGAGGTGTTTTGTGTTCAGATTCCAAGACAATGTGTTTTATTCAGCAGATTTGTTTCAATCTAATTACATAGGTGATTAAAAATTACTGCATGCTGCTGCATCTAATGTAAGTTATCTATTATTCACACCACATTTACTTTTAATATTCATGCAGATTCCCTTTGACATAACCTACTGTGTCACAGTTAATCCAATAAAGATAAAATATAGCTCAGCAAAACACCAGTCGATTCCAGCTTTCTGGTAATTATTAAAGACTATTTCACACTGGTTCCTTCAATCAATGTGTTTCCCCTCGGATGTGATAGTGTTCCTCTTTGAAGCTTTCAATCCTCCCAACAGATTTGGAAGAACATCCAGGCATTCTGGGCCTCAGAGGCAGTTCAAAGGATGCAACAAGCCATCACAGGTTGAGCCTCAAAGGCTGACACTGTCTTTTTGATGTATAGAGACTTAAAAAGTCATCTTGCGCAAAGCATGTGTTTGCTACCTGTCTGTTGAATTGTCCATTTATCAGTTTATCTGTATGCATGGAGAGCACCTCCCAACAGATGGAAGGATTGAGTGTCCTCTTGTCCTGTTACCTCCTGGACCTACTATTGATTCCGTTCAGTTCTCTAATTTTGCATTGTTCAGTTGTCGAGTCACTGAGGCAGCTCTGTTACCTTTGGAAGTGGAGACAGACACAAGCCCACTGGTGCCACTGGATTGGTGTGCAGGAAGTATGAAGTGAATTTTATATTCTTGCCATGCAGGTAAGATAGTTGTTTTCTGATTTTCAATACCCCCCAAATGCCTTCTTGTCAACATTCATCAGGCACGCTTGTCACTGGCAATTTCATTTGATTAAATTCAGCCACAGAAAAGAAGCACCATTTTGTAACTTTTGTGCATCCGTAATGTAAAGCAACAATGCATCTTTCCTCATTTTATTACTTAGAGAAAAACACAGCAGTCCTTCTGTACCTAGCAAAATATGAATTCACCTGGATCAGCAACAACAGCAATAGTTTGAATAACCAGAAAATGTGGGAACACATAGTGTGATACCATTATGTTATGTTATGTTATGCCATGCCAGACTATACTATGTTGTGCCATGCTATGTTATATTTTGTTATGTTACTTTTAAAATGGCCATTATCCTATGTAAGCTTTCCAAAACTGGCTGTGGCTAATTGTGACTACATGATGAAGAGCTGGAGTGCTTGTTAGTTGTATAATTGGATGCCTTATAAGGCACACAACTGAGACACACACCAACATCTCTGCAATTAGCTGCAGTAAGGTATGTAAGTCCTATACAAACACTGGTAGGATTCTGGCCTACATTTGATTTATATGCCATTTTAATCCCAGGACTGGCATCGAAAGTGGCTTACAATGTAGTTAAAAACAGTGGCTGAAATCCTGTTAATGTCCTTATGCCCGCAGAAGGCTGATGATGTCAGTAGGGGACAATTTTCAGAAACCAAACACTTCCTATACCTGTTCCATGGCTCCAGTGTAATCTCTTTCATTATTAGGAAGCTGTGAGTGCCACAAGATGGGGAGAGGAAGTCTTTACTGAAATTCACTGCTGGCAGGATGACATTATAGTAATTTAATAATTCAATCAGCAGCAATCCAAGTAGGATTTAACTAACGCATGTGTCACTATATCTAAATCAGCCAACCATAGACAGGTCAACCACCTTTCATAGCTAGCTTTTATGACAGGATATATAAGGAATGGGTGAAAATAGTGCGATCTGGGCAGCTATGGGTTGAATGCATTATTGACATTTGATTCACATATGTAGGAAGTGACATAAAAAGTTGCCTTATTTGTTGAGTCTGGTGACTAGTCCATCTAGCTCAACATTACCTGCATTGGCTGGCTCTCTAGGATTTCAGTGACAAGTTTTTCCTAGCCTTGCTTACACCATGTGCTCTGCAGAGGCTGCTTTTAAACCTTTTCAACGTGACCTGTATCACTCCAAATTCCCATCTAGTTGCACCCTGACTCAAATAATACTTCCTTGCTAGAGATGGGCATGAACCACAAAAACTGTGAACATAAGAACATAAGAAGAGCCCTGCTGGATCAGGCCAAGGGCCCATCTAGTCCAGCTTCCTGTATCTCACAGTGCCCCCACCAGATGCCTCTGGGAGCACACGAGACAACCAGATACCTGTCTCCTGATACCCCTCCCCTGCATCTGGCATTTTGAAGTATCTTCCTTTTAAGCCTGGAGATTATACATCCCATCATGGCTTGTAACCTGCAATGGACTTTGAGGTTTGTGGCTACTCACAAACCATGAACCACGAACCATCTGAAGTTTAAAGCAAATGAACAAACCACAAGCTGGTTTGCTTAAAAAAAAAAAGTTTGTGCCTGGGTGGGAGGGAAAACTAACCCCCTCAACCCCACAGCCTGCCCTCACCTCCTTCCCACTGCCTCTGTCTCCTTCCTACCTGATCTGCTTCCTCCTCCTCCTCCAATGCAGCAAATGGGTGATCCAGTGCTGCGGGGCCCCAATCCAGTGCTGCACAGCACTGGATCGCTCATTTACAGCCCTACAGCCTGCACCTAGGGGCAAGAACAGGGACTGCAGGCCCAGCTCTCAGAAGGGAAGCTAGGCCTGTTGTGTCTCAAAATGGCAGAAAATGAAGAGAAGGAGACAACAGGACCAGGTAGGGAGGTGATGGGTAGTGGGAAGGGGGCAGGGGCAGGTTGTGGGATCAGGGGAGATGAAACAGGAACATAAAAAAAGTTCGAGTTTTGGGTTGGTTCAGGTTCATCAGTTTTGACGAACCCAAACCAACCTGAACGAATGAACCAGTGATTTCTAATGAACTTCCTGGTTGGTTTTTTAGTTTGTGCTCCTCTCTATTCCTTGCCAGTTGGAATTGTTAGCGCTTCAAAAATTGAATTTATGGGGTGCAGAGGTATTCCCCTAAAATTGAAAGCTGCTTTTAAAAGGTGCCTCAAAGAGGTGCATTAAAAGTGTAAGTATTATTGAAAAACTACAGCTGGGGGAAATAGTTTACAAAACAACCAGTTGTTTTCAGTACAAAAAGAACTGATAAGGTACTAAGGCAGAAGTAGCTCATTCAGTTTTGCGACAGTATCTGTGACGAAACAAGTAAACAACAGAACACTTACGTTATGTGAAACACAGACAACAGGAAAAAAATGGAACTGCATTTTAAATTGCTGCTTGTGTTTTACCTATAATGTTAATTAACAAAGAAATGCCACACAATAGATGTGGAAAGCTTTGTTAAACAATTGAGAATAACAGTATATTGTACAACAGAAGCTTTTACAAAATTGTGCAAAAGGATGAAGGTTATTTTAAGCAATTTGTTTAATTATAAGCCGGTAGAGAAGAAGAAACCAAGGTGTCATTTATTTTGTAAGGCTTTAGCCTCATAATAAATAATTAATAATTCCCTAATTCAATGTGGTAACAATAAGGAGTATGAAATCATATAATATTCTGTACCGTTTCCCCCCGAAAATAAGACAGGGTCTTATATTAATTTTTGCTCCAAAAAACACATTACGGCTTATTTTCAGAGGATGTTGTTTTTTTTTCTCATGTACAACAATCTACATTTATGCAAATACAGTCATGTCATCTTCTTCTGGTTGCTGCACAATGGTGGAGAGCGGGGTTTCACTTAACTGGGGCTTATTTTTGGGGTAGGACTTATTTTCGGGGAAACAGGGTAGTATTAATGAATGAAATATGCATATATATTGTCCTGTCCTCAGTGTATTGTCTTGTCAGTGTATTATGTCAGTCTAGCCAAGAGAGGGGGAATTTTGCTCCGACCTTGAAGGCCAGGCACAGGGCTTTCAAGGAGCACGCCTGTCCAGGAGATTGGCAAGCAAAGCTTTTCAGATGCAGGAAACTGAGAGGAGAGACTTGAGATAAGAAGCCCCCTGACATTAAACATGTAGGCTTCTAATTGGTTGAAAAGTATAAACTATTACAGATTTTGTTTTGATTAATGATGCAGCACTAGGCTATATAAAGAAAGCTCTCTTGTGTAGGCATCCTTCAGTCTCAAGAGACTATGGTAACATGCTCTGAATAGAGGTCTTCGAACAGTGTCTAGTGTGGCTGAGAAGGCCTATTCGAGAGTGACAATCCCTTCCACACTGAAGACAAATACAATCTGTCCCCTGTCCAGCTCCCTGATTTTGCTGGTTTTGGGACTGCCTCTTTGCCTCGGCCTGCTGGACAAAGGTCTCTTCAAAATGGGAGAGGCCATGCTGCACCGCCTGCCTCCAGGCTGAATGCTCAGATGTCAAGGTTTCCCATCTGTTGAGGTCCATTCCTAAGGCCTTCAGATCCCGCTTGCAGATATCCTTGTATTGCAGCTGTGGTCTCCCTCTGGGGCGCTTTCCCTGTACTAATTCTCCGTACAGGAGATCTTTTGGAATCCGATTGTCAGCCATTCTCACAACATGCCCAAGCCAATGTAGACGTCGCTATTTCAGTAGTGTATACATGCTAAAAATTCCAGCTCGTTCTAAGACTACACTATTTGGAACTTTGTCCTGCCAGGTGATGCCAAAAAATGCATCGGAGACAATGCATATGGAACGTGTTCAACTTCCTCTCCTGCCGTGCACAAAGGGTCCAGGACTCACTGCAGTACAGGAGTGTACTCAGGACACAGGCTCTATAGACCTGGATCTTGGTATATGCTGTCAGCTTCTTATTAAGCCATACTCTCTTTGTGAGTCTAGAGAACATGGTAGCTGCTTTGCCAATGCATTTTTCCAGTTTGACATCTAGAGAGAGAGTGTCAGAGATCGTTGAGCCAAGGTACACGAAATCATGAACAACCTCCAATTCTTGTGTAGAGATGGTAATAGAGGTAGGTGAGTCTATGCCCTGGCCCATGACTTGTGTTTTCTTCAGGCTGATGGTTAGTCCAAAATCTTGGCAGGCCTTACTAAAATGATTCATAAGTTGTTGGAGGTCTTCAGCAGAATGGGTGACAACAGCTGCATCATCGGCGAAGAGGAAGTCCCGCATGCATTTCAGCTGGACTTTGGTCTTTGCTCTCAATCTAGAGAGATTAAAGAGCTTTCCATCTGATCTAGTCCGGAGATAGACACCTTCTGTTGCAGTTCCAAAGGCGTGCTTCAGCATGACAGCAAAAAAGATCCCAAAAAGTGTTGGCACGAGGACACAGCCCTGTTTCACTCTATTTCAGATGTCAAAGGGATCTGATGTTGAGCCATCAAAAACTACAGTGCCCTTCATTCCCTCATGAAAGGACCTGATGATGTTAAGGAGTCGAGGTGGACATCCAATCTTGGGAAGTATTTTAAAAAGGCCATCCCTGCTAACTAAATCAAAGGCCTTTGTGAGATCTATGAAGGCCACAAAGAGTGGCTGTCGTTGTTCCCTACATTTCTCCTGCAACTGTCTGAGGGAAAATACCATGTCGGTGGTGGATCTATTAGCTCGAAATCCACACTATGATTCTGGATAAACTCTGCCTGCAAGCACCTGGAGCCTCTTCAGCACGACACAGGCAAGCAGCTTCCCTACAATGCTGAGAAGAGAGATGCCACGGTAGTTATTGCAGTTGCCCCTGTCGCCTTTGTTCTTATACAATGTGACGATGTTTGCATCCTTCATGTCCTGTGGTAGTCTGCCTTCCCTCCAGCAAAGACAAAAGATTTCATACAGCTCAGTGGTGATGATCTCTTTACAGCACTTCAGCACTTCAGCAGGGATGTTATCCTTCCCAGGTGCCTTGCCGGAGGCGAGGGAATCCAAGGCTGTTTTTATTTCTGCTAAAGTTGGTTGCCTGTCCAACTCTTCCAAGACAGGCAGACACTCTATGTTACTTAATGCCTTTTCGGTTACTACATTCCCTCTAGAATATAGCTCAGAGTAGTGCTGCACCCAGCATTCCATCTGCTGTACTCGGTCCTGGATGATCACACCTGTTGCAGACTTCAAAGGAGCAGATTTCTTCTGTATTGGACCTAAAGCCTGCTTGATACCGTCATACATTCCCTTGATGTTACCTGTGTCCGCTGCTGTCTGTATCTGAGAGCAGAGCTGAAGCCAGTAATCATTAGAACATCTCCTGTCAGTCTGTTGAACTTTCCTACGAGCAACTTGAAGAACCTGCGAGTTGTACTCACTAGGACAGGCTTTGTATGCTGCTAGAGCTCTCCTCTTTTCCTCGATGGCTGGTATCAACTCCTCCGAAAGGGCTTCAAACCAGTCTGCCGTCTTTTTGGTCTTCTTGCCAAATGTGGACAAGGCGGTGTTATAAACAGCATTCTTGAAATGTTCTCATTGTTCAGGTGCATTTGCATCAGCCGGGCCTGGAAGGGTTTCCTCAAGCGCTTGAGCAAATTCCTCCACTTTTCTCTGATCATGAGTCTTGCTGATGTCCATACGTGGTCTTCCTTCCTTTTTCGTGTGATACAATCTCTTTATTCGAAGTTTTACTCTGCTACACACCAGGGAGTGATCAGTATCGCAATCAGCACCCTGATAACTGTGTGTGATCATAATACTAGGAAGGCTAGAGCGTCTAGTGAAGATCAAATCGAGCTGATGCCAATGCTTCGATCTTGGATGTCTTCAAGAGACTCTGTGTTGAAGCTTCGTATTAAAGAATGTGTTGCTGACACAAAGACCATAATAACAGCAAAACCCCAGCAAGTGTTGGCCATTTTCATTCATCTTCCCAATGCCAAACCAGCCTAGACAAGTGGGCCAAGAATTGTGATCAGCACCAACTCTAGTGTTAAAATCTCCGAGAATGAACAGCGGCTCTTTCTCGGGGATTTTCTTGGTAGTAGCTTCCACAGCCTGAGAAAACCAAGGACAAAATGCCCTCCACAAAAAGGTCAAGCGTTCAAAAGTCAAAGCCTCAGCTTCCAGAAAGCAACAAAACAGCTGCAAATGTGGGTAATAAAACTCGAATGAAATGCCTGAAAGGCCAGAATAGCAAAAATACTAGCAAGAAGAAGTGCCCACATTCTGGAGGACGAGGAAAGAGAGAGTGGGAGAGTCTGTTCAAGCAGTTGGCCAATGAAACATCTACTAATATATCAAGCCATAAAAGCAAAAAGAAGAAAACAAAAGTGGTGATTAAAACAAAGAAAAAGAAGAGTATTCTAAATAACTTGACTAGCCTGCAATTGACTGTAGTCACAGAGGTGCAGCTTGGGACAATAAAAGGACAAATGATAGATAAGGGGTCTATTGAAAAAGAGATGCAGGATCCATGGGAAGAAATCCACTGCACCAAATTGAGAGCCACAGGGCAGAAAAAATAATAAGCATTTGGGTTGGAATTTGGTTATGATTCCACAAAAGCTGATTTTCTTAAATCTCCTGATACCAGCAGGATATTATACTGAACACAAATGTATACTGAACTACAAATGAGGTAGTACCAGGTACACGGACGAAATCGCGACGAAGCCCATGGGGCTTTGCATGGCGTAAGTGAGCGTTGCCTCCCCCCACGGATGGTGCGAGACTTACTGGGTCAAACATGATGGATGTGAAGAGCGGGAGAACGCCCCCCAGTGATATATAAAGGGCGTTCTCCGCGTTAACCATCCTCTTATTCCTCAACATTAACACGGCACACAAGGGTGTTCAACGTGAGGGCTGCAGGGCAGTCTGCAGCGGCCTTGGATCGGTGATGGGCACCTGAAGATCCAGTTGGATAGGCCTGGTTTTTCCTCAACGCTAACACGACCTGGAGGAGTGTTAGCCGTGAGGTCTGCAGAACAATCTGCAGTGGCCTTGGATCGGTGATTGCACCTGAAGATCCAATTGGACAGGTCTGGTTTTTTCCTCAACATTAACATGGCACACAGGGGTGTTAACCGTGGGGGCTGCAGTGTGGTCTGCAGCGGCCTGGGATCGGTGATTGTCACCAGAGGATCCAATTGGATAGGCCGATGTTATTCCTCAACGTTAACACGGCACACAGGGGTGTTAAACGTGAGGGCTGCAGGGCGGTCTGCAGCGGCCTGGGATCGGTGATTGGCACCTGAAGATCCAATCGATAGGCCTGGTTTTTCCTCAACGCTAACACAACCTGGAGGAGTGTTGGCCGTGAGGTCTGCAGAGCAATCCGCAGTGGCCTTGGATCGGTGATTGGTCACCAAAGGATCTGGATGGATAGGCCTGAGTTTTTTCGGAATGATGGAGTCCATCTGTCCGATTTGGGTTTGGATGTATTCTTTGAAGACATCCAGGGGGGTCTGCTTCTTGAGCTCGAGCGGCTCGATGGCGGACATGGGACATAGCATCGCTAGTCCCTATGCTGTGGCGGGTAGTGCGGAAAAAACAGGTATTTCTCAGTGAGTCCCACTTTAAGATCATGTAAGCTAACAGCGCATCGGACTTCCCAGGGCTGCGAATCGTGCGATTCAGTACCTGGGCGGGAAAGATGCACTGGGCCACTTCCGGACCAACAGTCATCAATTAAAGATGGCTCGAGGTCTGGGGGTGTTTTATTAGCGGCCAGCCGGGTTCCTGCTGTCATTAAGACCGCGAGAACCTGGGGCCGGGGACTCGCCCGTATGATGACTGATTTATCTGTTTCCGCACTACAGCAGGCCCCCCTTTGCCAATTGATTGGCAACACATTTTTCTTCAAAATGATTATCAATAAAGTGTGGCCCATGATTTAATCCATATCTAACTGTCTCGTGTCTTTATTCCGGGGTTGGGGGGCAATGTCTTTTAAGGATATTGTTGCTGTTGAATACCTTTACAGTGACAAATTTAATGCTCGCGCTATAGTTACTGTTAGAAATAGAGAGTTAGCCAAAGTCTTATACAACTACAAGGAAGCATTTTGTAAACATGATTCAGGCATTGTAAGATACTTTGAAAATCAGTCTTCCCCCACTCCTCTACTAGGGCCTTCTCCAGGTATGCCTATGGGGAAAGCTTCCATATTACCCATGATGTGGTAAACCTGATCGATCTGAATGAGGCACAAGGGGTTTCCTCATATAGTATCCAAATAGAACCTCAGAGTAAGGATGATAAGGATACTGCAACTGTACATGATTACCAGGATGCCCAATTATTTCCTTTTGAAAAATGAACAGTGTTTAATTCAGAGGAGAAAGCTTTAAAAGTTCATACTGGTCCTTGCTACCTCCTGCTCAAAAATACTAGAGAGGTTAGATTTATTAAAGAAATGTTTAGAGCAAAAACCCTGTGAAGATGTGAAAGACTCTTATGATTCTCAATCAGGTGGCATTTCTGATAAGCTGCAGTTGGCAGATAAAAGTGAAAAGGACAACCAGACTGTTTGTCAACTAGATATTGACTTAAGGGAAGTAGACTCTATGGATAAAAAGAAGGGTGGGAGATCCCAGGTTATAATAGCAGAGATTCATGCCCCTTTTAAATATACTGAACCTGGCCTATCCACCAGAGACTGGGACAAAATGAGATACTTGGAAGAAAATGAGCTGGGAGTCCCTGAAGGAACGAGTAAAACAAAAACCCCTGAAACAGAAACCATTTTTCCAGTAAAGTCTAATGTTTGCAGTCTAAGTCCTTCTAAAGAACAACTAATTTGCCTAGACTGTGAGGGTACTAATTCCCCAATTCAGATAGATAGGTTAGTATGACTCAATGAAGCCCAGCTGGCATCGTCAGAGGCTCAGAAAACATATCGTACTGAACCTGACAAGTTGTCAAGTCCAACTTCCTCAAATGATCCCCCACACTCACATACTCCTGTTAAACTGGTATCCTGGAACATAGCTGGTTGGAAAGCCTCCTTGCATGAGGAGGACTTTCCAGGTTTGCTACCTGAATATGATGTAACTGTGCTGCAGGAAACCTGGCTTACTGAAAAAGATAGGATTGTACTTCCAGGATACCTTTTATGGCAGGAATCAGCCCGGAAAGTGAAATTAAAGGGAAGAGCATCCGGAGGTCTATTAACAGCAGTTAAAGAAGATTTAGGGTGGGAGGGCATCTTGGTAATGGAAGTTGCTATTCCGCAGAACTGTCTAATAATTAAGTTATGTACCCCAAGTTTACTTATAATTCTAATTAACATATACATTCCACCTGAAAACTCTCAGTATTTTAACGCTGAAATCTGGACACAAATGGAACAAATGCTGGATGAGCTAATCATAGTTTTTCCAAATGCTTTATTTATCTTGTCAGGTGACTTTAATGCCCAAATCAGATCTTCACCCGCAAAATTTGTAGCACTTGGGGGGTCTGCAGGAGGAATTGCTAGGTGTCTTCTGCTGGGCCTCTAGTGATAACAAAACAAATCAATCAGGGCAGAAATTTCTTAGTATACTACTTGCATTTGGCTTCCAAATACTTGGACCAAATGAGAGTAGATCGCTTTACCCCTATACATACTTTACTAAGAATACAGGTAGCGCTATCGACTTCCTTTGTGTGTCGAGATACAAAAGCCACCTTTTCTCTGGCATTTCAGTAATTACCAGAGAGGATAGTGATCATCAACCAATTACCACCCAAATAATCTTGGACTCTGATCTAAGAAAAGTAACCCAAGCAGATAGGCAGGCAGTAGAACAACTAGACATTATCAGAGAAAAAAGGGTTAAATGGCATGAAATTGACATGTCAAAATTGAATCTCTTCTACAACTCTACTTATAGTTACACACTCAGTAGTTTGATATGTTCCCCGGAAGCTAAAATTACTTCGGTCCTGGATGCTTACCAGACCATTTGCTCCCAAATCAAACCGCTCTTATTTTCCTGCTCTACAACAAAGAGCAATAAGAATAAAAAGTCACCATGGTTTGACGAGAAATGTTATATGCTGATGTCATGTCTGAGGAATCAAATGAGAAAAATCCACAATTCTCCTGATAGTACTGCATATACCACCATGTTGCTAATTGCTGGGCAGATCTTGAATTGGAGGCAGTTAATAAAAATTCAGCTAAATTCTGGCAGTTAGTTTCCAGAAAGTTAGGTGAAGTTCGTTACAACATTGAGATTCCACTACTGGCCTCTACATGGGAAGCCTTCTATTCAGAGACATATAGAGAGCAACTCAAGATGGATAACCCAATGATTGTGGAAAAAATTCTTGGGAATATAAATGATTGCCCCAAATGGCCCCCAGTTACAATGCAGGAAATTAAAGTCATTATACAATCAATAAGGCACGTGGTGGCGCTGCGGGTTAAACCGCAGAAGCCTCTGTGCTGTAAGATCTATAGATCTGCAGCTGTAAGATCGAATCCATGCGACGGAATGAGCACCCATCGCTTGTCCCAGCTCCCGCCAACCTAGCGGTTCGAAAGCATGCAAATGCAAGTAGATAAATAGGGATCACCTCGGTAGGAAGGTAACAGCGTTCCGTGTCTAAGTCGCACTGGCCATGTGACCACAGAAGATTGTCTTCGGACAAACGCTGGCTCTATGGCTTGGAAATGGGGATGAGCACCGCCCCCTAGAGTTGAACACGACTGGACAAATTGTCAAGGGGAACCTTTACAATCAATAAAGAATAACAAAGCTCCTGGAGAAGACCTTTTGCCCCCAGACTTTTTAAAGACTTTTACCAACATTGATAGGAGACTTTTACACCTTATAATGGCTCTTTATACGAACACGAACCTGCAAGTCAGAACAGGAGTCAATCAGGCTTTAACTAATAAGATTCCCACTTTTAAAGGAGTGCACCAGGGTTGTATTTTGGCTCCATTCCTTTTTAATTTTTATATTAATGACATTGTTCCATTTATGTTCAATCTGGAATTCCATATGCCAAAAATGTTAGTTAGATCTGTAAATGTGCTCCTCTACGCAGATGACATGATTTTAATGTCTACAACACCAGTTGGTCTGCGTAGGGAACTGAGAAAGTTCAGTGAATATTGTCAGCTTAATGATTTAGTTATTAATAACAGTAAATCAAAAGTTGTTGTCTTTGGTAAGAAAAGGAAACAACAGAAGTGATTCATAGAGGCAAAAGAAATAGAACAGACTGGAAACTATAATTATATTGGCACAGTTTTCTCTGCAACAGGATCTTGGTCACAACAGATAAAGAGAAATGAAATGAAAACTTTACTAGCAGTTAACTCTCTGAACAAGCTACTTAATTATAAATGCTCCAGCTCCCTACAACCAGTTATAAAAGTATTTAAGGGAAAGGTATTGCTGCCACTAATCTTTGGTGCAGAAATATGGGGCCTGGGTATTAATAAGAAAATTGAAAAAGTTCAGAACAAATTTATATGGGGAATCTTGGGCGTGCCAAGAAGTTCGCCCGCTTATGCCATTAGAGCAGAACTTGGTTTGGTAGCTGTATCCGATATATGTCTTCTTAGAATTTTTAACTATTGGATTAAGCTATGCCAGATGTGTGATAACAGGTTACCCAATATGTGTTTAATTGAACAAATGTCTAACCCCACAATAAAATCCTGGTTTGCAAATTTTTCTCAAATGCTCTCTAAACAGGGCTTGAGTGTTGAGGCCATTAGTTTGAGTAATTCTAACAGCAAAAATGCTTTCAAACAAAGAGTGTTTGACATCAGAGCTCAAACAGATATGGCGGCCTTATCTTCAGTGCAATCTATGAAATGGCTAGCGAGGTCTAAAACCATTTTTCAGGTAGAAAAATACATGCTCTTTCCAATGAAAACAGATCTTCGTATGGCGTTTACCTGCCTCCGCTTTGAGCTAATGGAGACAAGGATGTTACAAGGCTGATATCAGGGCATTCCCATACAGGATAGACTGTGTATTTGTGGGACAGCAAAAGTTGAAGATCTGGCACATTATCTACTACATTGTCAACTATATGCTAACATCAGAAAACTCTACTTAACACCCTATTTGGAGCATTGGGGGGCTGGGGATGATGAGAGTAAATTGAATTATTTACTGCAAGGGGATAACCCCCATTTAACTCGTAAAGTGGCAATTTTTGCTGTAAAAGCAGCAATCCTGAGGAAACAAGAAGCCAGTAAGGGGTCTGTTTAGTTGAGGTATGCCACTAAAGATGTTCACTACTTAGGTATAACCACTAAGAGGTTACCTGGAGTGTCAATGGGGTTTGTTTTAAATAGTTGTTTTAAAGGTAATTTTTATGCACATTTATTCTTGTTTATTATCATTTTACACATTTATTTATATTTATATGTTTTGCTATGTAATATTGAAACGGTCTGTTGACTTATTCAATAAAGACGTGTGATGATGATGATGGTAGTAGCTGCCAGATCGTCTTTGACTTCTGCTGTAGACGACAGTGTTGGTGCATATGCACTAATAAGGGTGGCTGGTCCTGCTGATGAGTGGAGCTGCAGAGACAGGATTCTTTCACTCCCCGCAGTAGGTGGAACAATGGATCTCAGCAGAGTATTTCTAACCGCAAAGCCAAAACCATATTCCCTGGTCTCATTCAATGGTTTTCCCTGCCAGAAGAATGAGAAAAAATTTTATTTGACAGATCCCGAGTCTGGCAATCTCGTCTCTTGCAGGGTAACAATGTCCATCTGCAGCCTACTCAATTCCATGTCGATGACAGCTGTCTTGCGCGCGTCGTCTATTTCCTGCAGGTCATCAGAAAAGCCAGGGGCCATTGTCTGAACATTCCAGGTGCCCAGCTTTAGGGCAGAAGTTTTCTTATGATTATTGCATGGTGCAGGATTATCGATCTGCTTGTTGGCTTTCACCCTAAATCCCATGCACCCCATGAGGTTAACAGACCATGGCGAGGCAGCACCTTACTGGCTGGGGGCTGCCCAGCTTAAGGCGGGTGGTAGCTACCTAGTGAGGTGCAATGACCTCTCCCACAATCGAAGGAGCCCCTGGCGTCATGGTCTATGCCAGACCTGGGCAAAGTGCGGCCTGAGGGCCACATACGGCCTGCGAACCACTCCTGTCCGGCCCGCCGGACATCAAAACCATTTATAGCTTTTTGTCTAAAGTTGATCAGTTGCTTATCTTTAACATACCGCAAAAAACCTCTTTAGTATTTGTGAAGATTAACAAGTTTAAAATAAAAACAATCATAACATCACTGTTTCATTTTATTTTTAAGTAAAGTTGGTTCGGCCCCCGAACACAGTTCAGATTTTTCATGTAGCCCCCTATAGAAATTAATTGCCCACCCCTGGCTCCAGATTTTGCCTCGAGGTTTACTCCTGAAGCCTTTTCCATTGATGGATATAGCCACAAGGCAGTGGAGGTTTGAAATCAGAGTTTTCCTTCTCCTAGATGGGCTGCCTTCCAAGGCTAATGAGCCCCATCTAGTTCTCTTGTACTCCTATATAATAGAGGAACATTCTATATGAAGGGAATGGAAGAAGCAGACAGTTTGAGAGAGGCCAGGAGATTACATGGACAGAACATAGCTATCTGGCTAAAGGCTTGGTGAGAAAATATTTTTCTGTGTGATAACAACATGTTTAGAGCTAAATAATGCTTTTCATTTTGTATTTTCTTATTAAAAGAACTCAGTGTTTTTCATGTATTTTCAAGAAAGCTTTTAAAGCTTTTGGAGTTATACTGCTTTTTTACTTTTAAATGAAATATTATAGAGATGTATTTTCTGCCTTTCTGGGCTATGAGCGCCTGTGTTTTAATGCTGTTTTTCTTTGGATTCAAATATAACTAAAGTTGTTGTCTGGACTTTGTATAGCTACGAACTTACCACTGACTTAAAACTTATTTTCTGACTTCAGTATTTGTCCATATCTTAAGTTCAGTTGTTATGAATTTTTAAGTACTGTATTTTAAGCCCACATAACTGTAGGACTTTTGGATTTAAGCTTATGTGCCTACAGTTTTGCCTCACCACTGTAAGACTGTCTTTGATGAGTTTGGGATTTGCTAATTTTTAAGTATGGAACCTAGAAATAAAGTAAATAGTAAACAGAACTTGTACAGAATTAACAAGTTCAGAAAATGCATGGAATTACTGCAGCAATGAAGACAATTATAGTGAGGTACCCAGATGAGTTTGGAGATGCTTATCACTGATTACGTGGTTTCATTCTGGGATTAACCCTTTACTGGTTTTAGTGCCCTGGAATTCAATCAACACCTTGATAGTTAACGGCAATTTGCTGCTGAGACATATGCAATTTTACTTATGCACATACAAATTGGCCACAGGATTCTGGCCATTGGGTCATAATAATACATAGGCATACATTTCTGATGATTTTCCCTTTGGACATCCTTTGCAACAGTGCCTTTTCTTTTCGACAAAACAGGTGCTATAAATAAGAATATAATAAAACAGACAATCTTTCTTTTCCCTGTGGGTTGAAGTATGGTGCATATGGTAGCATGTGAGGTGGCTTTCCATGGGCTTGCTTTGGTAAACTTAGTAAGGCATACACTTTATCTTTCCCAATTGTCTCTTAGATATGTTTTTTCTCCTTTGCTCGAGCAGTTCAATGGCTACAGGAGAGGAAAAATTAAGAAAACAGCACCAGAAGATCTTTTTCAACCCCCACCCCCCAGGCTAGTATAGTCACTGATGAAAGAAGCCATGCTAACTTTGCCTTGGTTTTATCAGCTCCTGAAGATTTTACAAAAGCTTGTTGCTAGCCAAGAGACTGGGTCAAGCACTTGTTCTGTAATGAAGACTATCTTTTGAGGCGTCCCAGCAGCAGCCCTCATTTATTAGAAGTCTTGTGGCTTGGGTTTCTCACAAATTGAGCTTCATGCTGCAAGTCTTATTTATTTCACTTTGAAACCCCTCTAACATGAAATAGGAAATGTTTATTTCCTATATATAATACTATGACATAATTACTAGTGAGCGTATGCCACCTGTTACTGGTGGCATGAAAAAAACCATGGGCTGAAAAAAAAATCACAAAAAATACCCCCACACACAGCCAGCCCCATCAGAACGCGATGGGGCTGAAACAAACAAACAAACAAACAAAAACACCCACCCACACAGCCAGCCCCATCGGAAAGCTATGGGGCTGAAAAAAAAACAAAACCCCACACCCACCCACAAACACCCAGCCCCATCGGAACGCGATGGGGCTGAAAAAAAAATGACAAAAACACCCCCACACACAGCCAGCCCCATCGGAACGTAATGGGGCTGAAAAAAAAAACCAAAAAACAAAAAAACCACCACCCCACACAGCCAGCCCCATCAGAATGTGATGGGGCTGAAAAAAAACCCTGAAAAAACCCCCACACCCCCACACAGCCAGCCCCATCGGAACGCGATGGGGCTGAAAAAACAAAAACAAAAAACACCCATCCACCCACAGCTAGCTGCATCGGAAGGCGATGGGGCTGAACCCCCCCCCCCAAAAAAACCAAACAAACAGAGCAAGCCCCATCGGAACGCGATGGGGCTGAAAAAAAAACACACACCAAAAAACATCACAGCACAGAAACATAACACCCCCCCCCCAAAACCCAAACCCATCCTGCAAAACAAAGTAAATGTACTTACTCAGGAGCAGAAAGCAGCACCAGGCAGTCCGAAGCCTCCTCCGACGCACTCTCTCTAACCGTTGGGGCGAAAGAGCTACAAAGAAGCTCTTCGCCGACCAACGGTTAGTACCTACATTTGAATTCTCTGCATTTTTTCCCTGCTTCTTTTCTGTTTGCAACTCGAAGCTCTGGCCGCAAGTCGAAGCAAAATTTTGCGGCTGGAGCTCGTCGCAACTCGAAATGGTCGTATGTCGGGACGGTTGTAAGTCGAGGCACCACTGTACTTAATATTACTGATAAATGACTAGTGCCATCTCTTGATAGATGTTTAACACAGGCTGTTGCAAGGTTAATAACTTCAGTACATTGTCCTCCTTCGAAAGAATGTGAATCCATTTTTGGAAAACTACCACTGTGGTCTCAATCAGTATCGAATCCCTTGTACAAACATATTTTTATTGTAAAAAAACAAAACAAAACAAAACACAGTGGAAACATAAGAATTACTTCAAAACTGCAGGTGTGGGTCTCCAATTTGAGCTGGGACCACAGTGTTGGGACAATGGCTGAGTCCTCCTACCTTCTTCCACGACAAGGTTCTGGGGTGGCTTGGGGTCCCCTTTGCTTATTCTAGAGGAGGAAAGAACATATCTTCTGATCTGGTCTTCAGTCCAGTCTAATGTAAAGTGAAGAGATGTGTGTGTGTGTGTAAAGATTTGGGAGGGGGAGGGAGAATTTTCCCAATGAATTAACAGAAAATATATGGCCAATGTGTGTTGGACCAATCTATGTTTTCTTAGTTGCTATTTTCAGGGAACTTTCAGAGTCCTCAGATCTGATCCAGGAAGACAATGGTCATGTTCCTGCTAGGACTCTTCTTCTTCCAAGCACAATTGTACTTATCTTTTATTACAAGCATTACGGAATATATTATTAATAAGCAGGAGTTCAATGAAAGTAATGAATCTTTTTGCTGATTCTACTCATATAAGAGACTTTGTTGGCTTGAATCCATCTTGGCACTTCCTTGAATAAATAAAGAACAAAAATACTGTTGAATACTATGCTTGAATACTATGCAATATGATAGAATATTGATAAGTCTTAATAGACTAGAGGCTTTTCTTCTGTGTTGTTCATGACCCGGTAAGATTTCCTGTAATGACAAAGGATTTGAAAAGAGAGAGACAAAGTGAGAGAAAGACCAGCATTACTTCTATTCTGAACATAGGTGATACTTCAATTCTTCCCCTGTAAAAGATCAGTGCAACCCTTATTACTACTATATCATAAGTGGAGGTACCATGCAACCTGAGAGGTGCATCTCAGAATCATTTATGATTGTACATAAGCTTCTGGAGTGGAATACCTTGGATTTCATGGAACTCACAGGAGAAGGTTCTCAACATTTCCTGTGATGTTGCCAGATGCTGGCCTCAGAGAGTGACTGCTTCTTCTATGATGCCTCTCAAGTTGAATATGTCTGAGTGTGAGACAGGCTTTCTGGAAAACCCACGTCAAATCACCTTGTGGCTCTTAATGCTATTGGTCTCCACTTTTCATATTGTAAGGCATGAGGTGGTAGAATTCTGAATTGTGTTGGGTTGCAGGTCACAGAGCTTGTTGTGGTGAATTCTCCTTTGTCCAGATGAGCTATTTTCTGCTTGTAGTGAACTGGCACACCAGAGGAATAGCTAAAATGGCCCATTTACTCTGGTGTGTTATTTTGGTGCACTCACAGTTGAGTGGCTTTGTGGATGGGGAAATGATGCATGCACATGCCTGGCCCCCTATATTTATGGTTTGGGATAGTGTAGTTCATGAAGTCTGCTGCCTTATTCTAATAGCAATACCTTGGAACCAGTAGTGTAGTGGTAAATTTGGAATTGTAGGTGATCCTCATAACCAAAACTCCCATCAAGAAACTAAAAATAAAATGCAGGCATAACCTAGATTGAGCCATATCAAGAAATGAAGAACAGCTCTTTTGAAAAGTTAACGGCTCATAATTGTCAGTTTAAGACCAGATCGCCTTCAAATACTTTCCATTTCAACAGGGACCATTTGCAACAATATGGGTTGGGAAAATCTATTTCTGTGCTATTTACTGTGAAAATTGCAGCTAAGTTCAGACAGAACAGAGAGCTTTGAGGGGGTGGTAGAAATCATAGTCGTTGCTCAGGAAGTTCCAGGGCTTTGATTCTGCCAGCCCTCGATCCATTGTACTACTGTTTAAAGTAAAGTGAAACGTGCTGCTTATATATTGCCCCATAGTGCTGGGAGGTTTACAGTTTAATTATGCAGGCTACACATTACCCCCAGGCAAGTTGGGTACTCATTGTACCCAGTCATTGTGGGAATAGAGACACTTCAGCCACTTGGCACAGTGTTGAAACTAATGGGGCTTTAGCTGTTTAGCTTACCATATAATAGGCCTCTTTCAGTCCTACCATAACTTTTAGTATGTTTTTGGTAAATTTAATGCACTCTGATAAATGCAAAAATTAATCTTGTCCTGATTAAAGTACAAAACTCCATAGGCTCGACTCTAACTAATATATCTTAGCATTCAGATGCTGACTTATCACATTAACATGAAAAGAACTAGAAATTAGAGACACGGGGAAAAGGTAAAAATAAAAAAGTGATACTTTTGATACTCTGAAAATAGTTTTGACATTTTAGTTTAAAAAGTCTCTTTTGTTAAAAATAAAAAAACGCTTTAAAAAGTTACACAAATTAGGCTTGTATTCTGCAAATTCTTGTGTGCATAGATTTGGGGGGGGGGGTGTAACTCAAGAAACCTCTTTGCTAGATTGTACAAAAAGCCACTTTTTCAAATAACTGTCAGTGTCTTTTAAAATACAAATCTAAATAAGCAAATGTATTATTCATGCTGCTGAGAAATCAAAGGGAACTTTTCCAGGCTACTCTGCCCTTTAAGCATAGACCTAAGAGCACTGAATCATAACCTGTTGTAGTGCTTTATCTAAGTTGGGCTAATGAAAAGGAAATGATGCTACTTGGATATGCATGCGCAGGAGGAATGCTTTATTCAGGCCTCTACTTACTGTGATAAAAATGAAAGCATTGGATAGCAATGCTTGCAATGCCCAGGATATAAATGTAGTTAAAAATTCCCGAAACAAGATAAAATGAGTTCATAAAGCCATAAACTGCAAATACATTGTAACATTAAACACCCACCCAGCATAACAAAGTACATTTCCTATCAACCTGTTAACTGAATGTTTAAATTCTGGCTATGCGGGTGACTCCATTTGAATGTCACCAATAAACAGTAATGGGTAGAATATGTTCAAGTTAAGGAGATTTGAGTTCCAGAGTAAACATGTCAGGCCACTGTGCATCTGGTTCAAGAAAGAAGGACTGTTTAATTCCAAAGACATACAGTCTGTGGAGTTACAGTGCTCACTAGCTGAGTAGTGACTGAGGCTTTAGTAGGGAAGAGTATAA
This sequence comes from Intellagama lesueurii, assembly GCA_037013535.1. Classification (NCBI taxonomy): domain Eukaryota; kingdom Metazoa; phylum Chordata; class Lepidosauria; order Squamata; family Agamidae; genus Intellagama; species Intellagama lesueurii. Next base: position 73,866,425 of record JBAJHW010000002.1, read on the forward strand.
ATGGAAGAGATAACCGACTGCTGTGTGCAGTTCTTGCAAGTGTTTCTCACCTGAGTGTTTTAGATCCACCCTGTTCTAAGTGTCTATCTGGCTGCCTCAATTTGCAGCTGCCCTCAGTTTCCTAAATATTTGGGCACTGTGAGTGCCTTTACATGTGTGCAAACTGGAGGAGGGCTTCCAGAGAAAGAAAGAGAGAGAGAGAGAGAGAGAGAGAGAGAGAGAGAGAGAGGCAATCCAGATGATTTGAGGGTAAGCATAGAATCCTCCTTGTTTTCTCATACTGAATAGGATACAATTGAGAAGGGGGAACGGATCACAACCACGACATACAGGAAGCAGTTTTAAGCACCATACACACTGTGATTTGGGTGAGAATCCACCCCACCCTGCTATTTGCTATGGGAAGGGAAGCTTCCACTGGCAGTTGCAGCATGGGGAAGAGGAGACCTGCCCTATATTAGTATCACACTGGGGCAAAAAACTAAAGCACCTCCACCCACAACACAGTTCTGATCTGTACCTTGACTGCTTCTTGGGTGCTATTGAGAACAGGTTTCATCTAACCCTTCCAGACCTTGGAATCATTACTGGTAAAACTAATTCATTAATGCTAATGTTAGTCGGGAAAATAATTCATTAACATCAATCATGTTAGAGACAATTCAAAAAAAATTAATTCATAACCTTTACCATTAATAACACATTAGTACGATGTTAGTTTTAAATAACGGAGCCGTTAAAATTCTTGGAAATGGCCAACCTCCCAAATTATCCTGCAAAAGGAATGAACAGAAATAAAATTAAATATTAATAATCACACAGCCCATTAGCATAACTGGCACTTAACAATTAAAATCTTTTTGAAATTGCTCTTTGAAAGGTTTAATGAATTAGAGATTCACTATTGACTGTGCTGCCTAGGGCTGCTGGAAGATGCAATGCAGCGACATCTGGAGGGTCCTGTATTTCCCACCTTAGCAGGAATGAAAGGAGCAACCTTCTCTCGAGCCCAGTTCAGGCACTAGGGCTGGAAGCATCCAGGGGGCTAAATGAATGTTGAGGGCATGGGACCCCACCCCACCTCCTGAATATTAGTCAGATCTTCAAGTGATGAACAAGCACAATGGTTGGAAGAAGAACCCCATCTGCCCTTCGGGCGAGATGCACTTACAGTGTCTTCTGCAGATCTTCATATGTGAATTTAGGTGCATATTGCTGAGAATATAGGGTGCAAGGCCTACATGTGAGTCTCCACCCCACCCCCCCACAGCCACCCATTTAACTCTCTACATGCTTTCGGACACTACACCCACAAAGAGCTTGGGAGTGGGACATTTTCCAGTGGAGGAGCCTTGATGTCATGCACCGCAGCACCATATATAGCAGGAATCCTATTTACCCTAATCTGCAGCTCCATTCGGGGGAAGGCAAATTGACTACTCATGGGCATGTGTTTAGTCATGGGCTATGATTTCCAAAGTCCATAACTGCCTCCAATAGCAGTGATAGTACATTTTCTTCATTTCTAAAATCCTGCCCTGTGGCTGCCATTGCTCACATTCTTAATTTCAATTGGTCAGAGGTGAGCAAGAACAGCCTTCCGATTAGACTGTGCTGTCTGATACCACAGCCCAAGAGGAAGGATGCTTCTTCCTGCCATTGAGAATAGAGGGAAGGAACATCTTTGCAATGATGGCCACTCCTGGAAATGCTGGGGTTTGCTCATGATTGAGCTACCTCTCCATCTGGTTGGAACAAAGCAGAACAGGGGTCCTGCTGTGACTTCCTGTCCCAAAGGAGGTGAGGAAAAAGATGAGGAGTGGAGGTGCACCTTGAAATGCCACCATACCCTAGTAACAAACCTGTTTGGTGCTGTTTCTTTGTAATATGAGATCTTCCATCTCTGAAGGACTGGAGAGTAATACTGGATGGGAGCTGTATTTCATTGTTTTTACTATAATAAGGAGAAGGGGATGAGTACAAATCCAGAACTGACTCTGCTGACTCTTGGAACTGGCTTCAGTTCTTGTTGGCTCTGGCGATTTCTACTGTTTTGTTTGTCTGTAGTCAAGATGCATCTTAGCTTATAATGATCACTGTCATATATTATTTACTGGTTGCTCCAATTATATGGATTTTTTTCTCCAGAAACATTTAAAGATGCAATTGTTTCCAGTTTATTCTGAGATTATTAGACCTTTCTTAAATTCCCCAGATTTGGCTAAATACACTGAAAAGCAAAACAAAACAAAGTAAATACAAAATTCTAATGTCATGTTGTCATTTCAGTTTTCCGAACATTCAGATTCAATGCATCCTGTCGAGATTTTTTTAGTTCGTGTATTTCAATCATTTGTTCTGGTTCATTAATTTGCTTATTTCACTAAAGTATGTTTTATCACCAGAAAAGGTTAAGTTGGCAGCATAAAATGTTCCAAGAAAGCATGTGTCATCAGATTTATTCAGGCAACAAAATTTAGTCTTCAAGAAGCCAAATGTGCTTTCAATTATCACCCTAGAGTACTTTATGCTTTGTTGTAATTTATTTTTGAAGCAGGCTTTAGGTGATGTCATAACCAACGTTTGAACTGGCAAAAGAAACATCCTTTCTCAGCAACAGATTTTAAATAAGGAATATGTAAAGAACAGAAAGCACGTATCAGTGTTTCCAAAACGTCAGCAAGACCAGATGATCTAAGTTACCATTCTGAGTTAGATAGTTCACTTTTTTCAAACCATCCACACACACAGTGGAATGAAACCTGATGATGTTGGGGGTGGGTGGGGGTGGAATTCAGCAACCCACTGCTTAAAAAACACAGTAACTTACAAGTCATACAGTATGTTTCAAAGTTAGCATAGCAAATTCTACCTACCAGAGTTGCATATAATCTGGATGTGGCCATGATTCCATTGCAGATTTTTACTTACATAAGGGAAATAACAGTAAGTCTTGGCAGCAAATTGCCATACACTAATGAGGTGCCAATTGCATTCCTGGGTGTGCACCCAGTCACATGATTGAGTACATGCCTAAAAACACAACCAGCACCTCGTTCATGAGCAGGAATTGGCCACCAAGGCTTACACTATTTCCTTTATGTCATTGAAATTGGTGATAGGATTCTTGCCTGTATGTTTTTAACCCAGATAGAATCATGCTAGAAAAGCATATTCAAAAATGTGGCTTAACCATATGATACCAGTTTCTAGCATATTTTTCCTCTTGTAACCCATTATCTTACCTAAACATATCTGATACATTACCCTTCAGAGTATTTATTGGTTTCATGGACCAAAACGGAGGATTTATCCCTGGATTTCTGGCGATAGGCCTCCTTCTCCTCATCACAAGCTGCCTGTGGTATTGCTTCAAAAATTTTAAGTATATCGTGTTTAATGCTTTTACGATCCATACTGTCTTTCATTTAGACTATGCTATGAGCCTTTCCTTCTTCTTTTGCAAGTGTTCAGTATGCTTTTAATCATGTATGTCACAATAAATTTTGAAGTCAAGATTTTTCTTTCTTTCTAAATCATGTGATTCCAACTCTGGGACTGTTTTGTTTTGTTTTGCTATGCTTTTGGTGTAAATATGTACTCTAAGCATTTATAGTTTCTTTGTCTTCAGTGGCTTCTTTACCCTAGCTTGGTTTTGAACAAATATGTAATTAACAGAAACAACAACACTCTGCTTCATTTAACATTTTCTAATTGCTGCAGTGAACATTATAGTGATGCTTATTTAAATATCCATTCATTTATCAATGATTAGTCAATATACATATGACACATTAATTAAGATGAATAGGCAGTGTAGTAGTACAACTGTGTGTGTGTGTGTGTGTGTGTGTGTGTGTGTGTGTGTGTGTGTGTGTGTGATATGTTATCCATTAGGACTAACCCAAGGCCATGTGCACAGCAGATGGGGCTGCATGTGCCTAGCTCTTCACAGGAGATGAAATCTTCCTGTTCAGCTTCTTAGTAGGAATGTGGAAGAGAGTTGGGATAGGGGGACTGCTTGGTTGAGTGAAATCTCCTGCCCTGATTGGTCTATTTGCTAGATTTAGTCATAAAAAAAGACTGTGCGTATGACCCAGAAAGATATTGTGGGAACTAGAAGCGAAAAAGGAGGTACTCTGTAGCAAGTAAGTGTGCTTCCGTGTGTTAATAAACTGATAGATATCTAGGGGGACCAGTCTGGGCATCACCTTTGGTCTGGTGTGTGTGTGTGTGTGTGTGTGTGTGTGTGTGAGTGAGTGAGTGAGTGAGTGAGTGTGAGTGTGAAACCATCTTTATGAGTATTGTTGTTAACTTGTAACATTTATATACAGCCCCAGTTAGGAAAATAAAGGGGGAAATCCTCCATAACCCTTCTAAGTAACCACTCATTTACAATATGTTGGTTCTGTGTTTGAAATCCAAAATATCTGGTGGGAGTCAAATTTTGTATGTTGAGATATAAACCCACACACAACAGGACATTTTTCGTAGACATCTTTGCCTTTTTTGAAAAGTTTTTTTAAATACAAAAAATCCTTCTCTGTTCTTGATGAGTTTTTTAAATTTACAATTTGTAGGGTATGTGTTCCCAGCAGATAATTTGAAATTGTATGTTATTTTATGCTATTGGTTCAGTTATAATTGGTTCAGAAAATAATGATGAACTCACACATTGACATTTTGTGTGATTCATAAGAATGTGAAATATCTCTTTGGGAAATTTCACTAGTCTCAGTGGAAGTCTTTTAGTTTCCCTAAACATTCAAATGTTTTGCCTGAACAGGTGCATCCCAATTCATTCCTTTGGAGTTAAAAGGGAAAGTTTGTTGCTCCTTAATGATTTCTGCGTGAAAACAGAGAATGGTGAGAAATCGTAAAACTCATTCAAGCTGGTCTCAGATTGGAGTTAAATCTAAATATGTGGAGGCAAGCATGTAAGCCTCACCTCCTCCTTCATCACTTTGCTCAAGTAAAAAGAGAAGAGTCTGTGGATGAAAACTGCATGGAAAACCACCATGCATAGAGAAGGTTCACCACTTCACACTCATTGCATTTCATCCAAGGAAAATAATGGGGTTGGGTGGGTGGGTCAGGATTGATGTATTCCACTATTCATATGTCTTAACCCTGAAGAAGAATGCCTGAACAGGGCTATAGAGGCAGTCCACTGCAAGCTTTCCTGTGACTTCTTCCTGCTGTCAAGGAAATCTCAGAAAATTCTGGTCATAAATCCTTCTCAGATCTACCACCAGAAATTCTTTTTATCTGGAAATGCTGGTGATTGAACTTAGGTTCTTCTACACACTCCAAATTTATACTTGGACTGTTTTATCATGTCCATGCTGGGGAAGGAACATTATGTCCTTTGGCTATTCACATGAGAATTCCAACCATTTATGTCTCACCACCTATCAGTGCTAATAAGCATCAGAAAAATGGTAGAATAGCTCTATTCAGCCATTTTAAACGCATGTGATGAGGGGAGGAGGTCTAGCTTCTTCCTTATTTATTGTTCCTTGAATGTGAAGACTGACAGTCTGAAGAGGAGAGAGACAGTCTGAAGAGCAAGCATGGAGAGCCATTGAAAATACTCTCCGTGTGACTGAGGAACCTGATAAATAAAGGTTGCTCTTCTTATGGAGAGGCTCCATGTATAGAAGAGCCCCATCTTCTTACTGTCACTCTCCACACAGTTGAAAAAGACAACAATGGGGGAAGAATTAGATTTCTCCCTCTCCTCGCATGTTCAGATTAACTCTTCTGTGAGTGTCTGAACGGGGCATCAAAATGTGGCTATTCTACACAATAGGATCCCTATTATCTGCTGTAAGCTATGTCTTGTGTCACAGAACACTTGGCAGCATTCTGACATTATGGAAAAATCCCTTGCCTTTTATGACACCCACTTTTTTCTAACTAAACTAGTTCTTTGATACAGAAGACAAGAAAAGAGGGATTGGTGCCTAAACACAAACAATGACTTGAGCTGCCTTCTAGACCAAGAATACCACCTAGGCCAAACAGAGCAGAATCAAGTTTATTTGTTTAATAGACTTTGAGTGCCTCAGGACACAGTACAAACTTGTAGTCCATTATCAGACAGGCCTTCCCAGGGCATCGGTATCTGCTGAGGTTCATGAATATGTAAATCTTGGATGTATCTAGGAAACATGCTTGACAAGAGAATAGCTAAAACGAACCGATTCTAGTTAGAAGCCCATCAGCGTGCCATTCTTTATGTTTGAACAGGCAGCCTATTGCTAAGTGACAGATCATTAAGGCTATCTACGCAGTCAGCGGAAATGAAGAAATAATTTGTTCATAATAACCTTCAGATGACCTCCCAGGCAAAAGAGGAATCTTTAAAGTGTGACATCTACTGATACATGCCATGCCTGTGTGAGGGGCTGTCTTCTGGCCCTGCAGTAATGGCAGAGCTGCTGGTGAAACAGAGTGATAAACGCCTCCTGACAGGGCCCGGAGTATGAAAAGATCTCATCACCTGCCATTAGCACAGCGATGAATAATGCAAGCCTCTCCATCACAGGCAGTCAGCACTGTGCGGGTGGGTGTTAACAGAAAGAAAGGGAGAGAGGAAAACAAGAGAGTTGATTTTTAGTGCATCACAAAGCAGGGCAGGCAAAGCTCATATGTTGATTGTGGTCGAAGGCTTGTAAACCAAAACAACAGGTAGGGTGGTAAACAGTACTAGACTGGGACCATCACCATCTGTCTCTATGTATTATACCAGAGGTAAATGTCATTTAGTTGTTGGTACTATTTATTTATTTAAGAATATTTTAACATTGCGTATCATTAAAATATACTCAAAACAATTCATTATAAAACCAGGTATAATAATACCATTACCTAAAAATATTACAATAGGAAATAATTAAAACAACAACTCCTGTTAAAACCAATTCATTAAAACCATTGTAGCTTTATCCATTAATAACGAGGGAAACAGTGAGGAAGATGCCTGGGCAAACAAATATGGCTGTAGTTGATAGTGTGAACCTCCAACACCTCCTATTTTAATTGACAGACAAAACAGCAAATAATGGGTGCCACAACAGAGAAGGCCTTCTTCTGCATGGCAATCCAACAAAGCTCATTGGGCATGGAATGGTAAGAAAAGCAAGCATCCCTTCTCCCAGCATAAATTTCAAAGTAGTGTATGGGGAAAAGTTCTTTTCAAAGAGGTAGCCATATTAGTCTGTACAAGTGTATCCAGAAAAAAATAGAACCCCCCCCCCCGAACCAGTTCCCACTGAATTCAGTGTAATTTACTGCACACGGTTACAGACTTAAGCACACTTCAGTCATACAGCTCTACACAGGTGGAGCCACAGTTCTATGAGCTGTTTCGATGAATGAATCTGTACACATTTTGCGATTACTTGAATGACTGCAGTGAAACTCCTCATAACTGGTGTGGTAAAAAGCCATCTAAACGATGACCAGGGAGAGCTCCTTCCACATGAATGGTTATAATTGTATGACAGCCAGTGTTACATAGTGAATCAAGTGATGGACTAGGTCTCAGGAGACCTGGGTGTGAACTCTCACTCAACCATGAGAACTCACTGGGTCATGGCAGTGGCAAAACTACTCCTTCAATATCTCCCATACTTTGAAAACCAAATTAGGATCACTGGAATGGAATTTGATGGCACAGAACACAATATACCTGTTGGGAAGGTATTAGATATACATGAAGCAGGCTTGAATTCAGCAAAGAAGGGGTGAAACAAAAAATGTTGTTTGGACCCATCTCATACATTTTAACACCTCATTTTTTTCAGAACATTCTTGCGACATTGTCCCTCATTTTTGTTGGAATACCATGTAGGAAGCACTACATGCATTATTTATTCTTGTGAAATGTTGGAAAGAAAACCCAGAAGGATCTGCAAACATTTTGTACTAGGGTAAAAACACTTCAGGTCTGAAAAAGACGACTTGCCCACAAAAGTTCACATTAAAATATAGCAGTTAGTCTTTAAGGTGCCACAATGATTTTGTCGTCTTTTTTTTTGTTTTGTTTTTGCCTGATATGTTGACATAATGCATAACATAATTAACATCTTGATATTAAAATTACTCCCATGGTTCTAGATAACTTTCTTAGCTATCTAGCAACGTCTCTCTCTCTCTCTCTCTCTCTCTCTGCTTCTGGTATCTTTACAAACAAGAGATGGCAGTTCAGTGAAGGCAGGTTTACCTTGGGGGAGAGTGTCTTTATGACACCGATCTGCTCTGATGAATCCACTAATGTGAAATTTCTGACCCAATAGGCAGTGATTGCACATTGCTGAGACTCCTCTCATTATTCATGAAATATGTGCTGTACAATGTCAGCTCTCTCCCTGCTGCCAAGCAATTATTCATTTTCATTATTTAGCTTCCCACCCTCTTTTCTTTGTCTCCTCTTTTTAAAATTATGATTACAATTATTATTTCGGGTGTCTGTGTATTTTCCAGCAGGCTCAGTGAATCAAAGTTTAATGCTAGACTGAATGGAACGCCTTGTCTTATCTGACAGTGAGCACTTCAAGGCCTTGAAAAACTGAGGTGCCCTTAATTTGTACAGCAGGTGGTGCAAGGTGGGCTGGTGGCAGGTAATCAACACAGACTGACTCAAAACTGTGGCAGAGATGTGTCTGAAAGCTCCACTTACCTGTCATTTAAAAGGATTATATGGGAAATTATTTTGCCCCACTCTCCAGAAAAAAAAAAAAAGTGGGCATTTTGAGGCAATTTTCCCTCCACATTTTAACATTTTCTTTGGGTTGGTTATAGGGATATTGGGTGGGGTCAGGGGTGTTGAGGACAAGATGACTCCCAGTGCTTTAACAATGGATATCCTTTGTTCATTTCACTTTTCCCACAGTAAATAGAAATAAAATGTATACTGAGTTAAGGGACATTCCTCACTTCTCATCCCACCCCCACCCCGAGTCTTTATGTGCTTCAACAAACCTGAACAGAACAAAGGTAAAAGTTTGAAGTCACCCATTTCAGCTGTAAATGTATAAAAGTTGAAAGTGCGGTATCGTTTGTGTGATTATCATTAAAACAGACTAGGCCACTGAACTAGTGCTTAGAAATGGTTTACTATTTGCTTCATCCAGTGGTGCTCTAGGATTGTGCAGCTTGCCCAAGGCTACACAGTTTGGCTATTCTCTCAAGAAGCACAGTAGGAAATTGAAATCCTCTCTTCTAACTCCACAGCCAGATACCCAACTCATTGAGCTATCCAGCCAGCTGAACAGTCCTTCTAATGGAAGATGCCTTTGAACAGTTTACTGCCCTCTGACCAAGCAACTAAAAAATATTTACTACACCAATGAGATGAACATTATGGATTAACCTCATGAAATGGTGGATACTATTCTAATCCCACATCTAACTCATTTATTTTGACTATCCAGTTCTTTGGCATGGAAAAAAAGTGTGCTATGCTAATGTAAGTCTAATTAACTAACGAAGGGAATATATTTAAAACACAAAATGGCCATTCCTGGTTCAAGTGATGGAGATGGACATGTTATGTCTTGCACCCATTAATCTTATCATAAATGAAATGCATATCTCCATCAGTTTTCAGGAGAATTGTTCATAGTATTGCTTAACAAACTGATTTATTTCTTAAATTAGTTGGGAAGTCTTTTTACTGACAGTGCACAGATTTATCATAATCTGACACAGTATATAGAGTAGCATTTTTCCAGATACATATCACATTGATACTGATTTCTTTAGCTAATTCCATATAATAGAAATCACTTAGAAGGATTTACTGTACAGAACCAAAAGAGAACAGGGAAAAAGAAGTATAGATGAAAGTTACACTTCTGGATATGCTTAATATATTTTTTCATTCTATGTACTTGACTTATTTGCATGTTTGTTTTACTTTTAAAGGGACATGAGTTGGCAGTTTGAATCCGCGCGACAAGGTGAGCTCCCGTTGCTTGTCCCAGCTCCTGCCAACCTAACAGTTTGAAAGCATGCAAATGTGAGTAGGTACCACCTTGATGGGAAGGTAACGTCATTCCTTGTCTAGTCATGCTGGCCACATGACTATGAAAAGTGTCTATGGACAAATGCCAACTCTTTGGCTTACACATGGGGATAAGCACTGGTCCCTAGAGTCAGACACGCCTGGACTTAATTGCCAAGGGGAACCTTTACCTTTACCTTTTACTTTTAAACTGAAGACATTATATGGAAATCAAATAATGGTGAAATTTCCAGAGGTTAGCTATGTTACTCTGTCGCAGTGACCCCAGCACTGAGTCTTGTTGTATCACTAAGAGTTAATAATCCACAGTCTGTAGGTTTTCATGACCTGCACCTACATCATAGCAAAAAGGAATGTGAGGGTGGAAAGCAATGATCAGGCTAGATAGTGGGGAGAAGAATGAAAAGGGCAAGAATGGCTAGTTTGTAACAATCAGGATTGCCATCAAGGATATTGGATTAAAGGTCAATAGGAAATTGACTTTATGACAGATGGAGGCAGGAAGAGGTGAGATATTGCAAAAATATTTAACTGTTCCTGAACATAACAATATCTGTCATGCAGATAACTGGGAAGGGGCTAAAATTCCTAGAGATACAGGTAGCTGCCTTGTACAGAATCAACCCTTGGCATAACTAGTTCAGTATTGTCAACTCTGCTGCCAGGGTTTTAAGCAGCCTTTTCTTTCCTAGCCTTGGTATTCTCCTATAAGTATGAACCTGGTTTGCCTCTGAAATCAGAAGAGATTTAGGGTGCTATGGTGGTACCCATATGGTGTATGTAAATTTCCGAATGTTCACCTGAATCTGGGACAATAGAAGGTCAAAAAGACAAGATTCCATCCAGAGGCAAGATAGAAGTGTATACAGAGGTTTTATTTCTGTGTGTTGTGGTAGTGGGTATACTGTACACTGATAAGCAGTTGGTTTGACCTTTGCACTCTTTCCATATCAGTGTTGTAAGAATCTGCCTTGGAGGAAAACAAAAAGGTAAACCTTTCAAAAAGGGATATTGAAATTAGATCTTCAAATGTGAAGATAAGCCTTCAGTCTATCCAGCAAATCTGGAGGACCTCCTTAAACATACTTATCGCTATTGGAGCTGTGTGGAGAACTACTGTTTTCACACATGGTTCTCAGGAGGTTTTTATAGATGGTTATTTCATTGCCAAGACTAGTATTTAACCAGATTGTTTTCTTTGGTAGCCAAGCTTGCAATTTTAGAACCATTTACTCAGTCATCTTTGGATTTCAAAGGTGTCACAGCAAAAGAAATGCCTTTTTTTTTTTTTTAAAGAAAGCTTGGCAATCTTGTCTTGGGCACCTGCACAAATATAAAGTACTATTTTTCACTGTCTAATGGCAGAGGATGAAAACACAAACTCTTAGCATATGTGTGTGTGCATGAGTGACAGAGACTGGCAATTGGTCCATGATGGAAGGGTCAGAAAAGATGAAGATACGGCAAGGTCTAGCTGAAGAAGAAAATTCAGAGGATGCTAAGTGACATGACAGTACACAGAAGAGAGACAATACTCATGGGAAAGGCTGTACTAGCCTAGAGCTGGATAACAGAAGATGGATAGAAGAAGCAGTAGGAAGAAAGAGAGAACGCATATGAGGAAGGGAGTAAATATATTCATCACCTTTGGACAGGTGAAAATTCTTAAAGGTGGAATTTGCAAGGTTGAAATTTACTTGGAAAGTGCATTTTCAAGCAGAAGTGAGACACTTTTGAGAGAAATATAAATATTTTAGCAGGGACTTTCAAAGCTTGTTGTGGTGAACAGATATGAGGGGACAAACCAACAATTAGTAGATGGTAGTTTGTTACAGGCAAGAGTACCTGACCTCAGGTGAAGTTTTAGTTTTAAACTTTAGTTTTAAGTAGGGTAGTTTTGGCTAGAACTAGGGTTGCCATCTCACCTGTTTAGCCTGTTTAATTTTAGAGGTGCCACCCAACATCCATTAGGACAATCATCTGGCCTGAATTCCAAGTTTACCTCCAGTATAGCAAGTAAGCTTTGTGACTGAGTAGGGATTTGGGTCTCCATGTTCCAAATCCAATCATTACACTGCACTGGTTCTCTCATATTGGTGGTTACCATATAAGTGATCCCAAGGCCAAAATATATTGGTTAAAAAAGAAAAAGAAAAAAGAAATGGAACAATTAATGTGCTTAACTTGTGCAGTATGAAAAATCTGCTTTAATTAGAGCATTATGGAAATACGTACCAGATGCAAAGCAAACTGTCTGAGGTACCCAGACTTGGAGAATTGGAATATGGGAACCCTAGTTAGATTATAACTCCCAGAATGTCCCATTATGGTTTTTGACAATTTAATCCTGATGGCCATGCTGGTGGTGATGATTGTGGGAGTTGTAGATCCAAAAAGTAAAATTTGCTAAACTGTGCTTTCCCTAATATTTTGCTTTCAGGATATTCTGGACTACACTGTCGATTGTCCACAGACAGAATAGCCAACGGATGCAGCAGTGGCTGATATATAGTATACATACACTTTCTACAAGTTAAAGTTGCTGCAGATTTTTCCTTTTCTATTTTGGGAGTACCATTTGAATATATCTTTAATATGCCTTACAGTTAAAGGCATGCCCCGATGTGAAATGGTTAATCGCATTTTAAAAATAACCATTACTCACAATGGGCCCAAGTGCTGTTTGTGGGCATCTGGTAGTCATTAGCAGGATTAAATTTATCAGATGAGTCATTTTGCTTAATTAGGTGGCTAACTGGCAAGGCCACCATATAGAACAGCATTAAAATGATGGGCAAGCCCATCAAAAACATCATTTGCAGGCTGCATAGGAAGCTTTCTCTTGCTCCTGGTTTCATATGACTAAAAAGCCAGCTCTGTGCTCCCACACATAATTAGTCTAATGAGGATGCCACATATCATTCAAAGTAAGTTGGGCAGAGTAAAGACAGGGCCAGAGTCTGTCATATAAAAATTAGATATGTATATAATCGATATGCATTTTTAGTGGACAAAGACCTCAATGTTTTCATCTTGTGTGATGCATTTGAATTTTTAAAAAATTCATAGAGTTGATGGCTTCATTTTACCACATCTAAATTGAGATTTCTGCATAATCTTAGTTAATAAATTATCACTGTATAATAGGAATAATTTAAATGGGTAAAGGTTCCCCTTGACATTTAGTCCAGTCGTGTCCGACTCTAGGGCGCGGTGCTCATCCCTGTCTCCAAGCCGTAGAGCCAGCGTTTGTCCGAAGACAGGTTCCGTGGTCACGTGGCCAGTGCGACTAGACACGGAATGTCATTACCTTCCAACTGTGGTGGTACCTATTTATTTACTCGCATTTACATGCTTTCGAACTGCTAGGTTGGCAGGAGCTGGGACAAGCGACGGGAGCTCACTCCGTTGCGTGGATTCGATCTTACGACTGCTGGTCTTCTGACCTTGCAGCACAGAGGCTTCTGTGGTTTAACCCACAGTGCCACCACGTCCCTTTATAATTTAAATACTTATCCTTAAATTGCATTTTTACCTGCTTAGTAGGGTACTGGAGGGGGCACATTTTAGAACCATTTAGATCTGTGGTTCTCAACTAGCTTGTACACACACCACTGGCGGGATTACAAAGAAGTCTTGCTGGACATAGGATTTTCATAGCAGACTAAGAATTCATTCTTCCCCAGTACCCTGAAAGTATGTCAAGCCATCTCCTACCACCTCTGTTTGCTACATTATCTAAATCTAGTTTTAATGGTAATTGTGTGCCGTCAAGTCAATTCTGACTTATGGCGCCCCTGTTCAGAGTTTTTTTGGAAAGGGTACTTAGAAGTAGTTTCCCATTCCCTTCTTCTGGGGGCAGCCTGAGATTGTGTAGCTTGTCCAAGGCCACACAGGCTGGCTCTTCTGGCAAGCACACTGGGGAACTGAACTTCCAACCTCTGGCTCCACAGCCAGTTACCTAACTCACTGAGCTATCCAGCCAGCTAGCTCTAGATGTATAGATATACAGTATATGAACTTTGGGAATGTTAGTAGTATGACACCTGAGAAGGCACACTCATACCATTTCTTATTCGATACTGTTCAGTCAAAACAACAGCAAGAAGGCTAAATCTTCAAATTAATTGTCAAAAACAGTAATGGATGTAGATGTTTGCTAGATGTTTTTCAGAAGATATGGTAATTTCAAGGACAACTAGACATAATGTGGAAAAATCTGTGACTAGATCCCCAGTATAATGTTCTAGAACTAGCTATGGACCCCAAGATCTTTAACTGGGACCATGATGTAGGGAAGTTTTGTCTTTTTTAAAAGCTATTCGAGACACACTGGAGCTCTAATCCAAATCAGTATTCAGGGGCGATGATTCGTTGTGAAAGGTAGTACATGTAGTTGCTTAATATGCCTGTATGTTTTCCATCTGCAGCTGATAGCTTTTGGAAGTTAAGAAAGGTGTAGACATGCTTGCTTAAGGGACTGTGTGCCACTAGGAGGCAACAGAACAGAGACAAAGAGTTAAGAGTTCCCAGTTATGGTTCATCCTTGTCTTGTTTGCATGGTTGCAGCTAGGGAGACAGATCACAGAGGTGGGCGTTCTTGCTGTCGAAGACATCATGCTCAGCTTAGTATGTCACCGGAATACCACCCACAGTCATGCCCCCCCATCCTTGTGGAGAATGAAAAAACTGATCACACTGAGAAAAATCTGTTTGGATTGTTCTGTCTTGAAAAATGTGAAAGTCCCCAGCAGCAGAGGAAAAAACTCCATGTCAGAAGCAAAAAAGGACCAGACTGTTTCAACCTGGCCTTTGTGTCATGTGATCAGTTTTTTTAAAAAGGGGGTGGGGGACAATTTCATCTGTTTTACACCCGCAGCAAATCCCATAATATTGGATCATGTAGTCACAGCCTCACTAAGCTATCTAGCCACTTTAATAAACTTTCATTTTGTTGAAGGGTGTTCCCTCCCCTAAACTCCAGTGGTGGTGGTGGTAGTGATGTGTTTTGCAATGGAGACATTGAATTGGGACAAAAGATGGAGATCTTACTTTCCTTTCTGCTGTAGCTAACTCCAATTGCTTTTTGGAATACAAAGCTACTCTGCGAGAGTCTATCACCGGTCTCCCATGTAAAGTGTGATTGGCTCCTAAGAAGCAAAAAATGGAAAGGCTGGGGAAATTCAGGATTCAGACTAGGAGAGTTTGGAATGTTCAGCAGAAGAAGAACAAAAGGAAAATCTGGGGAAAATGGGGGAAGGGAAGCATTCCAGCATGGTGGCAAGAGAAGTCAATAAATGGCAATAATCTATTTCGAGCAATTCCATATTCAGGCCAATGCTACATTCGTCTCCAAACTTGGGTAATCTAGGTGTTCTTGGATTGCAACTCCCAGAAGCCTTCACCACTAGCTGTGCTGGCTGGACTTTCTGGGAGTTGCAGTCCAAGAACGGGTTACCCAAGCTTGGGAACCACTGCTATAGCTGAACAAACAAGTGGGGATATCAGTTCAACCTAATTTTTATTTAAAATGAATGGACTTCTTGGGGCAATACAAATTTCTGGCAACACCCTCTTTCTGGGACAGGACTATTGTTTACTGTATAGCAAACATCTAAACCTCCCACCCTCATCCTTGGTTGGGTCTGCTGTGCTTACTTCAAACAAAGAAAAAAAATGTAGCTCCAGTAGGTATGTTTTAGAAGCACCATATAGCTGGACTCTTTTAACATTCTTTACTGAGATGGTGGAAAGAAAGACTGTAGTCCCTTCTGCACTGAAGCCCCATGCTAGTACCTGGAGCATTATAGATAACTGCATCTTGGGCAATATGATCTTGACTTACTCTTGCATTTTCCTTTCAGTTAGTCAAGAGCTGGCCAAGCATGTTTCATGAAACTAGAAATGATATTCTTTTAATTTTCTTTCTGAAGGGTCTGTGCAATTGGTTATTCATGCAGAGAGTGGCAGAGCTATTGACCAATGTTGAAATATTACAAGATTACAGCTCAGTCTGCTTTCCTTCTGTCTTCATGTTCCTGTATGAACTGAAATGGACACAATATGGCAAATTAGAGGCATTTAGAAGTGTGTCAGACCAAGTGCTGTTCACTGAATATCTGAGGGGCAACACAGATGGGGTGCTACTAGAATGCAGATCACTGTATGACTTGTGAACACTGAGCCCCTGTTATTTCCATTGTATTTGTAAGGCAGGATAACCTTTGACTAGGAGAGCTTGGTATTTTGTACATTTTCTCAGGCTCATGCTATTCACATGGAGTTCTATAGGTCTGGCTGTCTTCTGCCCCAAACACTAAGAATTCTCTGTAGTGGTTTCAGATGTTAGTCATTGGTTCATTTTTAAAATTTTATATATGCATATCAAGATAATGTATTTTATAGCAACCAGTCAGAAAGCTTCAGTTCTCAGATAGTTTTCTCTTCCTTTCATTATTCTGAGATGTTCCTTTTTTCTTAGAAATTTAGTAGAAGTCCAATCTGCAGAATTATTTCCAAAATATCTCCATCATGTTTGCGGCGGTGGTCTCCCCATCTCCGAAAGCATAAGGGAAGAAGCAAAATGGGAATAAAGAACAAACCTGTCAATCCCCACCTCTAAGAAACTGTTAGAGCTTTTCTCTTTCCCTTGGAGAAATTGGGTGAAATCATCCATCTGTTTTCTCTTCCCACAAACAAGCTGGAGGATTTTGCAAAGCAGGGAAAAAAGAGGCAGCAGCTTTACTTCAGCACAAACATGGTTCAGTCCAAGCCAAGCCAAGTTCTAATTTTTCAGCACTAGTACGGCTAAATTACAAACACTTGGATTGTAAAGCTGCTTTTAATCAATCAAACAAACAAAGAAACAAACAAACAAACAAACAAGCAAGCAAGCAGGCAATACAATCAATACTGTATCGTCTGATCCTAAATGTTAAATCTGATCATAAGGTCATTTAGTTTATGAGCCGTTAGAAATAGAAAATGACAGCAAAAATCCTAACAGTCCCTTAAGTAGAAATTGTAATGTTCCCAGGCATTGCTGAGATAAACGTCTGACATGTTCGTTTGCTACTGCATTTTGCTCCCAATCATGTTTGCCCTATTTACTTCTTCAGCAGCAATGCATCAAGTATCTTACAATGTAATCCTTCTCTCAGCACTTATCAATGAACTATGAAATAGTATTAAATAGAATTAATTAGAAGTTTTAATGAATCATGTCTGTTCTCATTTATTATACAATGTAATTTCCAACAAGTGATTAATTACCAGCTACAGATGAGTGAATGGTTAATGTAGTTTGTTAACCTTATGAAAGAAGCTGCAGAACACAGCACAAGGAAGTTCTCCTTTATTATTAGAACACACTTATTTGCCCCACACCAGCTGTTCCCCCTCATTTTAACCATTAGAAGGTTTTAGTGAATTTACCATTAAGTGCAAAATCAGCCGATTATTACTTCTGTGTCTTTTCCCATTATTTTGCTAATGTTTCTCCATTCACTTGCAAAATATCATATCGAAAATCAAATGCTTAGTATTTGCGAGCATGGGTAGAACTGACAATTTCAGTGGATGCTGTTAGCCACTGAAGTTGACATTAATCATCAAGGTCTGTAACTGCTCCAGAAAATGTATAGAATTTGATAATTTGACCTTGGGCACCATGTCACAAATATGTTTCTTGATCATAGGTCCTCTGCATCAGTAGTTCTGAATCTACACACCGAGATAGTATGGAAGGACTCCACCACTCATAATCCTCAGTCACCTGTCACCCTGGCTCAGGACTGGAAACCATAGTTCTAAGTTACTGGTCCGCATTCAGGAGTACCTGCTGAAATATACAAAGAGACCAGGAATGCATTGTCCAAAACTACCAGATGGGGCAAGAACATCTACTCCCCATTGCTGGGAAGCAGTGCTTCCCAACCATGGGTAACCCAGGTGTTCTTGGACTGCAAGTCCGAGAAGCCTTCACCACCAGCTGTGCTGCCCAGGCTTTCTGTGAGTTGCAAACCAAGAACACATGGATTAATCAAGGTTGGGAACCACTGTAATATGAAAAGATATATAAGAAGGCTGAATAACAATGCAGGTAAGTGACTAGTATTCTTCTACTGTTGAATAACATTTGGGTTGCTGGGCCCTTTGACTAAATCTTCCCCTCCCCATCACAGGTATGGGGCAACTTTCTGTAGTGATGAGTTGGTTCACTGCCATGACTGTTATATTGCTAAATTTGTTAAGTTTGAATTTTCAGCAGTGGCAAACTCCCCATCAGTTTCTTTTTGAAGAAGTGGAACAACCTTGTTTTCCAGTTGAATCCCTCTGGATGCTTCTGGTAATCATTGCTGATTATAGCAATGCACAGCACAGATCATTTATTGATAACTACCCATCTGAATATTTCAGAACACCTTAACATTGACATCTGAAAGTTGCTGCTACTCTGATATCCGATGAAGTACATTTAATTTTCTTGACAGTGAAAATATAATTGAAAGGTGCAACAAATATAGTAATTGGAGCAGCTTCTGTTGCATTCCATTCTGCCCCACATCTCTCTCGCTCCCTCCCCCCCCTCTCTCTCACACACATGCACACACACCATTTTTCTATCCTCCTCAGTCATTATGACCACTGATAATTGTGCAGTTCTGTTCTTCCTGGTTTTTAAAGAAATGTTATTGATACTTCTAGAGATTTTGAGATTTCCTTGAGATTAGTGCTAATACCTTCCTTTTGTGTGCATAGTGTTCCATTTTAGATACATAAGCAGCAGTGTTCACAACATCTATATGTGTATATACAGGTATATGTATGAGCATATATGTATGTCTACGTCTATATCTATATTTCTCTCTGTGTGTGTCTCACTCACTGTGTATATGTGTCTATATATGCATGTGTTTGTGTGTGTCTTACAAGGAAAAGAGCTTTGAGGACTGATCCTCAATGGATGCTTCACAATCTTTTCTTTCAGTTGCTCTGATGCCCTAGAAATAAAACCTCAAAAGTGTTTTATTCATGCTCAGTCCACAGTTTCTCCACTCTTCTCTTTGATTTTCCTGTTGCGCAAGGGGAAAAAATCACTTAAAAGTATTCTTTTGATGCTCACTCAACTCTCTCCCCCCGCAGCCCCTTGCTCTTCTCTAAGTCTCTTTGACAGTCTGTTCTTGGCTCCAGTACAAACAAGAGAGATGTACACACAAATCTTATTCAGAGCAAGATTATGATGTATCGATTGCATCCTGGAAGCTACATGGTACGTTCAGCTCACTTGACTTGCTCCTGCCCTTGCAGCAGTGAGGAGTTGTGGATTTCTAAGCAGCTCAGTTTCTATTACACTTTTTTTTTGGGTGGGTGGGGGAGGTGGTTCTCTTTCTCAAATGAACCTTCCCTCCTCTCAAGGGTGTCAGACAGCAGCAGGTCTGCTGGATGAAGTTTTGACACACTTGTCAGATTGGAGAATGGGGGCAGAAGCAATTTTAATGCAATCTTTCCATGATGGTAGCACTCATTCCATTGTCATTGCCATCACTGCAGAATATGCATTTCCTGTTAAATGTCTCACACGTAACAGAAAATTGAAGCTTCTGATTTTTTTGTGAGAAATAAGCAATTCTTTTAAAAATAATTGTGTACGCCGATATTTAGAAAACGGCAGGCTCTGACTAACTCGAGATGACTGCATACATTAAAGTATGTATAAATGTAGAGACATTCATCCACAAGTGACGGAATGTAAAAAAAACTCTTTACAAGTTCACAATTGAATATTAAACGGCAGTATTTTCTTTTAGGATAGGCTTCAGGGGAAAGGAATTTAAAATCTTTGGGACAGCCACTAATATGACTTCTATATACACTCTGGAGTGGTGGTGAATAATGCATTACAGATAGTCCATTATTAGAAGAAGGCCTTCCTTAAGTGCTGGTTTGTGTGATTGTCACAGCAGGAGCTTTTCCTGCATCCTGTACTTTGCAAATTAATTTACTTCTTTTGTGTTTGACTTCAGGATGTAATCACATTATTGACCTGTAACTCTGATTTCTCAGAAAGGAGAGTCTGCCTGAATCACATTTCTGGAAAAATAAAATTATTTCAGTTCTAATGACCAGTATCTGTAATGTATTACTATTGAGTGAGCGAGGGCCCTGCACTTGTGCTGAGCCTCAGAGGGCACAATACACTCAACTGCAGAACCAGTTGTCATGGATGCTCTTTCTCTAATAACGTGCTGTAGACCTTCGGCCCACTGAGATATGAAGGGGCCCTTTGTGAGTGCTCCATGAAAACTAGTAAGCTCATTCTGCTGAAAAACCCTGATATGCCTTGTTTATAGGTCATAGACTCATATCTCAGGTTAGCCATAAAGGTATATTAACCCTCACATAAACACCTTGGACTCCTGACAAGGAAAGTAAGCTCCTAATAACATCCAAAACATTTCTTGACGACCTTCAGAAAACCAGGGGCTGCACATACCCATCCATGGAACTTGGGGGGCTCCACCCATTCCTGTGACCTCCAGCCCCACAATGTCTTCTCACAAAACTGGGGAGGTTCATTTAAAAAGAACGCTTATGCCCTCTAGTGGCCAGTTTTAAATTTGCTCTCTGTGTGTGTTGGGGAATGTCAGGGCCCTTCAAAATACAATGGCAAAATTGACCTCCACACCCCATAAAGACCACAAGAACAGCCTTCAAAGCTGCATTAAAAAAATACAGAGCCTAGGGGTTCTAAAGGCCCCCAAGGGTTACTGGGTGTGTGTGTATGTCAAATGTTCCCAGCTCCCAGCCTTGTCTCCGTTCTCATATACAGCACATTCTTGCCTTTGTTTGAACAAACTATCCCTTTAAGGATGTGGAAAAGAAAGACATTTATATGTTCATTCTTTCTCTGAGCACTTTAATGCCAGAATTGCACCTTATCTATTGGTGCTTGTGTCTGAAAATTAGTCTCTCAATCACTTTTTCATTCATGACATGACTAAGGTGTGTGTGCCCCCCTCCAAAGGAGAGATAGATGAGTACAGGTGAAGTGTCTATTGTCTCCAGAGGGTGATAATTCTGGGAATGATATTACAGTATCAGCAAATCAGTTTTAGTTTATTGTCATGCAGAGACATCACTCCTGAAACCACAGCTTTTTTTTCAGGGGCGCTCCTCAGTCTTCATTGTGACATAATTCAGCTCTGAAGCACATGACCATTCAGAGAAAGTTGATATTAAAAACGATGATGCTTCTCAAGAGGCTCTTGTTCTACCAGAAAGGCTTGGACAAGGGGCAGAGAAGGCAAACGTTTTTGCTGGATTGGTTTGTATAAAAACCAGCAATGGATAAAGCAGCAAGCTTATGAAGACAGCTTCTATAATTATAAATGCCCTTGAATTTAAATTGGCAGGTACTGCTTACCACATCTAAGGAGAAGTGTGATGATGAACTGTGTGAATAAATACAATGCCTTTCTAATAAAAATTGAATTATGCCCTATAAGATGATGCCTCCTGTTTTTGCTCTTTGATACATAACTTAAAATGGTTTCAATGGGTGAGACTTCCAAGCCATATAATAAATCTATACAATCCATACAACCCAGACAATAAATCCAGAATTTATTTATTATGGAGTCATAGAAGCAGTACATAATACCAACTGTGGAACATCAAAGGCTCTAGTACAAATAAGTTCCATAAAGGATGGTTAATATAACTTAATATTAAAATTATTTTCACATGGCTGATCAACAAAGCAGAAACATTGTTGCCTGTGTGTACTCTGGCCTTCATGTTGCCCTTGTCTTTCTTGTTGATTCAGTTTGTCTCAGATCAGTGGTTCCCAACCTTGGGTCTCCACATGTTCTTGGACTACAACTCCCAGAAGCCTTCACTCCTATGTTGGCCGGGATTTTTGGGAGTTGCAGTCCAAGAATACCTGGGGATCCAAGGTTGGGAGCCACTGTTTTGGATGGAGGATAAGGTTGGAACAGAGCTTAAAATCATGTTTTTGGACCATACTTCCTGTCATCCCTAGCCAGCATGGCACGAGACTGCAGTATCTGAGGGACTCTGGGAGCTGTTGGCCAAAAATAACATTTGCAAGCCATGCAGTAGACATGGATAGTTCTAGATAAGAATTTTGTCTCTGTGAGAAGCCAGCCAGGAGCTCATGGGACGCTTGCAAGGATGAAATAATACTTTTCATGTGGTCTTATAAGGATATAAATTCTGATCTGGTTTGCTCTCATTCAGTAAATGCAAACATGCAATTTTAAAAAATTATCTTCATTTACAGGATGGTGAGATTTTTGTGGGCTCAGTCCTGAATAAATTTTTCACACTTTCCAGATAATTTTTTGTATGTTTCTCTAAAATGTGCTAAGTGCTTTCTTGCATGAACTAGCATAGAAATAGCATCAGACGGGTTATTTGCATCTATGTTATCTATCAGCCTATCCTTTTTTGTTTGTGCTTGTGTGTGTGCATGTGTGCATGCATGCACACTGAACTTCACAAAGAAAAAGAAACTACTGCTCTTGTGCTAAGGTGTTTTATGAAAATGCAGAAAGTTCAAGAAGTGCTTTCTATAACACAGGAGACAGTAGCTCTCAAAGAGTCAGCATCACAATGTTGAGACAACTCACCTTGTTTCAGGCAAGTTTTTCCCTGCATAACTCTAGTCATCTGCACCCAGCAACTAGTACATTCGCTGTCATTGTGGACCTGCTATTTTGCTGTCATTGGCAGATCTTCTTTCCATGTATTTTTTCCAAAACTCCTTTAAGTTATCAGAGTTGGTGCCCCTCAATACTTCTTGTGATATTGGATTCAATATATTAATTATGCATTGTGCTGGCTGTGTTAACATTCAAAAACCTGAGTTTATGGGGTACAGAGGTGTTGCCCTAAAAAGGAAAGCTTCCTTTTAAAAGATGCCCCAGAGAGCTGCATTAAAAGTGTAAGCATTATTGACAAACTACAGCTGGGGATATAGTTTATATTACAAAACAAAACAAAACAAAAACCCTCACTTGTTCTGGAACATAGTTACTGATATGATAACAAGGCACAAGTAGCCCATTCAGTTTCATGCCAATTTTTGCAAGGAAGAGTAAATAATAGACACTGTAAACAACTGAACACTTACATAATGTGAAACAGAGAGAACAGGGGAAAAAAAGGAAATGTATTTTGAACTGCTGCTTGTGTTGCATTTTACTTATAATGTTAATTAACAGATACCACAAAATAAATGTGGAACCTGTGTTAAACAAATGAGAATAACAATATATTGTGCAATAAAGGATTTTACAAAATAATGCAAAGGAGAAAAAGATATTAAGCTGTTGGTTTAAAGAAGGGAAACAGAGGTGCCATTTGTTTTATAGGGTTTTAGCCTCATAATTAATAATAATTACATGTTTTGAAAAGGTATAAAAGAATATATTCTGTATTATTAATGAATGTAATATGCATATGTAATGTACTGTATTGTTAGTAAATTATATCATTCTTGCCAATACTGTTCAAGGGAAGGGAAATTTAACTGCAACCTTGAAACAGTCAAGGCTTGAGGAAACACCAAGACCTGAACCTTACTGGGTCTGAGTTGGGCAGCTCCTGTGACCTTTAACATCTGAGCTTCTCATTGGTTGTGGAAGTCAGACCTTGACCAAATATTGTTTTGACTACTGATGTGGAACTATACTATAAATGGGGAGAAATCACACACTGTTATGAAACATCCTATCAGAAGAAAATGGAGAAAGGCACATGCCTTGTTTTTTGAATGAAGATGCGGCTTATCTGAAGAGGATGTAGCAGTGCCGTAGCAAGATGGTGGAAATAACATGCAGCATGACGTTTCCTCCTTTGACTTTGGCTGGCAAGGCTAGGTGAGCTTTTCTCTTTCTAGAGAAAATATTTTTCTCTGTGTTAACAACATACCTACCATTTTGTATTTTCTTAGTATAAGAACTCTGATGTTCTTTCATGTAATTTTAAGAAAACTTTAAAAGCTTTTGAACCTATACTGCTTTTTACTCTTAAATGAAATATAGAGATGTATTGTCTGCCTTTGTAAATCATGGGCTCCTGTGTTTTGATGTTTTTGTGTTTTTGATTTAAACATGGCTTAAATTTGGCCTATAGAGTAAGCTTCAATACCTGCACCTTTTTACAAGTTGCAAAGATGTATTTTAAGTAAGTCTACAATATTTTAACTTTACAAGTTTTGCATGACTATATGACATTTGGATTTAAGCGTATATGCTATATGCCTACAGTTTTTTCCTCACAACTGTAAGACTGTCTTTAATATTTTTTGCATTTGCTGTTTTTAAGTACGGAATGTAAAAATTATGTAAATAAATTGAACTTCTACAGAATTAAGAAGTTTGGAATTGCATGGAATTACAATAATGAAAAGTTGTATAATTAGATACCCAAGTGAGTTTGGAAAAGCTTGTCTCTGATTGTCGGGTTTCACTTTGGAATTAACCCTTTACTGAGATAATGTCAGCTATGACAAATCATAGAATCTGTTCTTTGCCTGGGAGGTCTGTAAATGTGTGTAGGACTCCTGGGGAAGTCAGGTATCCTTATCAGGTGCTAGTTCAGGGAGTTGGAGTCTAGAGCCAGAGGCTGAGAGTTCAGTTCCCTTAAAACTGGTTTGGTTGTTTAATCAGAGTAAGAAGAGAGCTTAGTTGTGGTTTCAGATTTATTAAATATCTTGCATAATTTTGTTGCCGTGTCCTTTATGAGCTTTAGTTCTTTATGTTACAGTTGATAGCAAAATTTAGAATGGTGTCCAAAGGCCTTGTCATTAAATTGGTCTATACTAGAGAGGGGGGTATTTGTATTCGTATACAAATATCCTGGCACAGCTGGAGTTAATGAGGGTCCGACCCCTGGGACCAGACCATCCACTCACATGTCTGCCGGTGGCGGTGGCCCCGCTCATCCTTCCAATCACTTCCGAGCGCCGTTCTCTTCCTGGTCGGCTAGCCACTCCTGGCAGAGGGAGGGAGGATGAGTCTCCCTGCAAGGCTGCCGAGTGGCTAGCTGAGTGGCACTCCAGAGCGAATGGAAGGAAGAGAGGGGCCGCCGCCACCGCCGGCTGCATGAGTGGATGGTCCGGCCCCATGAGCCAGACCCTCGTTAACTTCAGCTGCGTGGGGATATTTGTATTCATATACGAATACAAATACCTCCATCTCTAGTCTATACTTTCACCCTCCATTTCTAGTTTCTGCCAAAGTGCATGGGAATACCTATATGTGGGCATACCTATATGGGCATGCCTGTATTCTAAGCAGAGCATGGAAAATTACTTTAAAAAGAAATTAGTTACATTTACAATTCGGAGGCCCTACAATATTAGTTAGTGATCTTTGTAGTTTCTGTTCTTTAAAGGTAAATTTTTACTTTGTTCAAACCAGGAGGGGCTAATGTTCTGGGACAGGGGATTCCCTACCCCAGAATTTTGGGATGGCACACACACACACCTGAGCCTGGTCACAAGCTACCCTTGTTCCAAAGATAAATATCAAACTATTATAAGCCATTGGCCTGTGCTACAGAACACACCTAAGTACTGACACAAAATATTTTTATCTATTAAAAATAATGAAGGCAGTTCTAATGCAAAGTAAGTGAAATTATCTCTCATTAAGTTATAATCATAGTGTAGCTTATTTATGCCTCAATGATTGCAACAAGGAATTTATTATAACTATTTCATTGTTTACAACTACTGTAGTTATTTCCAAAGTTTAATTGTAGCACAACCTGTTCTGTAAGTCTGTGTTCAATACTGCAGCCTAAGTTATTCCATAATAAAAAGAATGAGTTGAAGGCAAATGAAAGGCTCTAACACTGTGATAGTGGCAGTCTGCAGTGCCAATCACATAGTTAGGGGTGAATGGGGTTATAGCTGACCAACAGCATTACAAAGATAACCGAATTTAGCTATGCATCTGACATTCAACTAGCCTCTTAATCTATGTAAGTGCGGTACACGTACCCAGTTGGGCGTAATGAATAGAGTATCAGATTAGGACTTCGGAGATCTGGGTTCAAAGCTTCCCACAGCTGTGGAAGCTCACTGGGGTGTTGGTAATGGTAAACCACTCCTTTACCATCTCACATACCTTGACAACTGTGTTAGGATCATCATGTGTTAGGAAGGACTTGCTGGCAAGTCACAAGAGTTTGTGTTCCCACCTCCTCTGCAGAATAGATTTAAAGATGAAGTTACCTTTTCTACAGAAATTAAATAGGAAATAGGAAACTTGCGAGCAAGCTTTCACAAAAAATTACTACCTTTACTAAATTGTGTCATATCAGTGAAAGATGCAAAATAAAGAAAGATGGTGTGCAACAAGAGCTAAGGTTGGGAAGAATAGCAATTGTAAATTTTAACCCACCATTGACAGTGTAGAGATTAAACTAGCTACTTTAAATCTTCTACTGCTATTGTCAACAAAGGAAACAATGGAGAACAATTCTAGGGGAGGGGGAAAACCCACCAAAATTAATAGCATTACACTGACTAGAAGAGGTCTTTTTTCTTGGTAATAAATGCCATAAGCAATTTTTATGTTACACTATGGTGGGATTTTTCTATCATAAATAGTTTCGGAACTGGAGCACAGATTCATATATTGTAATTCCAAACATACACAAAGCACTCATTAATGTTTAACAGACCCTGGAGACTATGGATTCTACTGACTGTTTAACAAAGGCTTACGTAGTGAATGATCGATGCCTCAGTCAGCACCAGTGTAGCCTCCGTCAGGACTGCAGATCGCTAGCATAGCAGCGCTGTACGCATCAGGACCCAATGAGGTACGATTGGTTAAGATAGTTGTATCTTAGCGTTACTTTTGCATTTGTCCATTTTATGTATTTGGTCATGGAAAACACACCAGATGAAATCCAGTAATGTACTGGTACACCACATTAATCTGATGATGTCATCAGCCATGGCTGTATTTTGGTAATTAAACGTTTCCTCCCCCTGCAAAAAAACAACAACAACTTTGTAGGCTCCCTTGGGATCCCTTTGGTCCAGAGTAAGCCTTTGAGGACAGCAGGATGGGGGGGGGGGAGTTTTAAATGTCTGAAAGTCATTCCTGCCAGAACTGGTGGCTACAGCAGGACCTACAGCAGCAATTTTCAGACCTTTGCAATCTCCCTTTTCCTACTTCTCCAAGACCAAAGGGATCCTGAGGGAGCTTAGGAACCCTGGTAGTGGTGGAAGGAAACTTTTAAGTACCAGTCACATAATCAGCCACAGCTGATTATATCATCTGACTTAAGGAGGTGCAATTGTATATTACTGCATTTCAGCCATTGGAAAGCTATCTACACCTCCACCCTGTCACTGATTGTTAGTACTCCACTTCCTGACTATCTTGTGTGAAATTTAGTGCCATATATAAATTCTTCTTGCAAGTCCCATGTTAAAAAAGAAAAGAAAGGAAAGCCCTGCTAGATCAGACATGGACCACCTAGCCTATGATCCTGTTTCTCACTATGGCCACTGAGCTGAATCAGTGAATTATGAGAACAGGATGTGCAGGCCAACAGTGCTCTCCTGTGTTTATGGACTGACCACGGATGTTCAGTGTCTCACTGACTCTGAACCAGAGCTTGAAGAAGTTACATGGGATTGCAACTCTCTGTTTCTGCGGTTTTTAGTGGAAGCTCTGAACTTGTAGGTTTCAAAGAACCATTATGAAAAGCAGCCATTGATGCACACTTCCTTTTTTACACCCCACCCCCTCGAAAAAATTTTGTAGGCATTCCCTAGCTATTGTCCATTTTGGCTTGTTTTATTATCGTATACCAGGAGTCAGTGGGGTTGTTTAACTGATAGAATTCCTTCTGTCTACAGTACTGATAGGAAGGCTATCTTCCTTCCTCTAGCTGACCACCTGTTCACCCTGAAAACCTGCACCAGACAACTTGGTTGTCAAGCAGCACAGAGGGCTGCAGTGTGAGAAGAGAAGGAGAAACCCAGTGGACGAATGCTAGTGTGAAATTGAATCTTCGCCCTCATCATTATCATCAGTTTATCCCAGAATTCATTGCCAAACATTTCTTGAAATCTGAGGCACTTCAACATAAAAATCTGCTAAGCATTTTTTAAAAAATGTGATGGAGGGTATCACATAATCCTAGGTCATTCACATATTATTTCACTTCTTGATTCTTGTAAACTGTTTAAACAGATATTACTCAGGCTTTCTTTGTTGTTATTGGTGTACTCATACAACTGTGCAAATGCAGCTGTATCATGGAAAATAAACAATTCCATCTCCATTTGTACAATAAACAAGGAGAAAGAGTGTATTGCAAGGCAAATCTATTATATGCACAAGGCCAGAAACAAAATTATAAATGTAAAGAAACATGGCACCAAGCTTCTGTGTATACAACTATTCCTTGGTAGGATGTGGCCTTGGCAGGTGTGGTTCCCAAGACAACAGTTGCCATTGGTTCCCTTGCTGACAGGTTTGGAAACAGCTTGGGCTCCCTTAAAATTTTATCACCCTCAGATCTCTTTTTGACACAGTCATTTTAACTTTGCTCAGAAATCTAACAAGCACTGGTTATTTTCATAACTGTGCATGGATCATTTATTAGGTCAGGGCTCTTTGATGGTTCAGTAGCATAGGAAAGGGCACATAGATTTCTAAGGACAGATCTTAAATCATGGTTATGTTGTTAGAGCTTCAAGATAAGTGTGTGTGTGGGGAAAGCCCAATAACATACAGCTTCTAAATTTACACCTTTCGTTGACCCAAGAAATGAATCCTGCCATGTGTATCAAGATTTTCTGATGAACAGATGCAGACATAGTCTGCTCGATACTCTGCCTAGCTATTTATTTTGGTAGCTGTCACCTAATGTATCCTTGACTGGAAAACCTGACAGAACAAGCCCTTTACTGAGCATGCCAAATGCAGTAGGGTATTTTGCATTCACCCACTTCAGCAGATCGCTAACTTCACTGTACTCAGTTTTCTTTTGCTTTTGCTTTTGGAAGAAAGCACACACCGATTAAGAAACATGCTGTTTCATGACGGAAGCAGTTCTTGATTCATTAATTGATGGATTTTTCTTTCTGATGGTGACAGGATTTTAGAGCTAGGCAAGAGGAGGACCTGGAAATGGAATGAATGGCCATCTCAGGCAGCAGATGCTGAGGGATGGGCCTATATCTGTGAGGTGTGAGAGAAAACAGTGGGCTTTTCTGAGCCTGCTGCTCTCAAGGGTAGAGTAGGATGCTGCCCCATCATCAACACTGAATGAAGATTCACACACCAGTCTGAACATGGAAAGGCAGGGCTTTTACCATGTCTTTGTTTCAGGTGACAAAATATCCTAGACTGTGATGGACTATATACACCAATTACAGTGCATTGGGTCCCAGATCTCGAGACGTCAGGGAGACAGAGACTGCAGAATCAGTAAGATTAGAGCTGCTTTATTTTAGTATATATTTGTTCTGTATATGCTCCACCTTTCTCTGACAAAGACGATAGAGAGTCTTAAAATAAAATGGTGCAATTATGTAAAGCAAATAAAAGCATTAAAGAAATCAAAACACAATTTAGAAGCACACTAGTAAAAGGAAAAAAAATCAGCATTCTGTCTAAAATCGCTTCCACGGCAGTTGCTGAAGTCTTGCTAAATAAAAAGTTATTTTTTTGTGCTGGCAGGAAGATAATATATGAATGTACAAATGCTGTTCCTGCCTTCCTCTCTTCCTTCTTTCTCAAAACACTTTTAAAATAAATCAGAGAACGCTGTGTACACCGTCACATATGATATGGGTTTCCCAACCTATCTGTTAATTATAAAACATTAATTAACATGGGTTGCCAGAGGGCGGGGCTCTTGTACCTCTAATAGCTGTCTCGTAAGGGCCACCTGCTGGAATACACTCCGTAACTATTAAAGGGACAGGAGCACCAGCTTCTTCTTCAAGTAGCCACTCTGCTTGTCTCGCTTTAATACAGGCTTCACTTCATGAATTACACTGAGCAGATAAATGAGGGGGCAGCTTCGGCAACATCCAGATGTTTAGATGGAATGAATGAGAAGCAATGAGAATCCATACATCAAAGGGGAAATTTGTTTGAGATTCCCTTCCTGTGGATGTCCTTTGTTTACAAGAAGATGAACCAGATGACCTGTGGGTCTCTTCCAACTCTACAGTGCTATGATTCTATGAACAGTCTAAAGGTAGAGCTGTGCATTCTCCGAGCTATTGCCATCTGCTGGACATTGGAGGACATTTAGATAAAAGTATTGTCTTGGGCAATGGCATCAGTAGCCCTGCTACCTGATGGAGAGCAACGAGACAGGCTTTTATTTGTTTCAGTTAATTATTTGTTCATAGTGGTGTCCTTCGCAGAACTCACAGAACTGAACTCATGAGTACACTTTGGTTGAGAAGGATTCTGGTGCAATGTCACACACACATCCAGCATCCCTTTTCCCACGGAGATTCACTCCAGTCCTCAGAAGAGCTAACAGAAGGGGGACAATGGATGTGCTCAGCAGCAATATATAGTTGTGAACTATCTGCCTTGCAAGACAACATACTCTATTTGGATGGCTTGGTGTTGAGTGGGCTATTGAAATGCTATAGACATCTGGAGTTGATCAAATTACCTTGTGTGTGCTGATGATGCACCAAATTTTAAATATAACCCATCTGGTAGGTTTTCCAAGCTGCAACTCATGACTGTGCCCTGCCGTGGGCTGAATAGCAACTTCAGGGTTGCACTGGGTCTAGTTGTGTTGACCTGTGCACTGACATTTCACAACAGTAGTGCAAGGGCAGCGTGAACTTTGTGTTCTCCAGAACTCTGCAGTACTATGGTACAAAAATTAGGAGCATTGTATCTGATAACATTAAAAAAAACTCAAAAGCTTCCACCACATCTATGACATTTTTGTAATATTTCAGTAAGCCTAATGAAAATGGGCATCCAGTGTTATATAGTGGATAGAGTGATGGATTAGGACTCTGGAGAACAGGATTTGAATCTGCACCTGGCCATAGAAACTCATTGGGGAAGTGGAACTGGTAAAACCACCCCTTAAATATCTCACATACCTTGAAAGCCCTATTAAGGCCCTAATAGAAGTATGTTACGACTTGACAGCATATAACAACAAATGAAAAGCATTACCCTATTCTGTGTTTTGTACTTATGGCCCACACAGCTACTCTGTTTTTTAAAAAAATGTAATTTTGCATCTTTGCATCTAATTTGCATCTTTTTCAAGCTTTTTGCATCTAATTTGCCTTAGAACAGGGATTCCCAACCATGAGTAACCCTGGTGATGTTCTTGAACTGCAACTCCCAAAAACCTCAGCCAGCACAGCTGGTGGTGAAGGCTTCTGGGAATTGCAGTCCAAGCATGCCTGGGCTATCCAAGGGTGGGAACCACTGGCTTAGAACGTATTGCTATTGGGGAAGAGCAGAAAGCTTGTGCCAAACTCTAACAAGAATCCAGACCTTGCTGCTACCACAGCTATAGAGAGAAGGTTTATATACACACAGGTCAGCAGATGGCATGATCTAATATCTGCTGAACTTTCTACCTTGTGATATCATTTACTTCAGGAGCAGAGAAGTAAGTGGTAAGAAATGAAATGGTGAACAATAAAATAGCCAGCAGCCATTCCCACAACCCTTTCCCCAGTCCACTTAAAAGAGAGAGAGAGAGAGATATGAATACAGGTGGATCTTTTCTATCTTAGCCTTGGCCCTGGCAATATATGATTACTTCTCAACAATATAAGGCACATAAGTGCCTTTTCATCGTCTGAAGAAAGCATGCCCACTGGCAAATGAATCATATTATAAAAATTGATTGCATCCCAAAAGGGAAAAATGTTATTGAAGATCCAATGGCCTGGGAAGATATACCATTGATCATTGTAAGAAATACTTCCAGAAACTGTTTTTAATCTTTCCGCCAGAGCATTAGCAATTATTCTTTAGCCCATGGTGAGTAATGACTCGAGTTTCCCAGTTTCTCAATCGATAAAACATTTACCCTACCGCTACAAATGTGCTCTTCGCTTAGACAAGCAGAATTTTTCTTCCAATTATTCTTTTTTTTAGTGTGACCTCATAAAATATTTTTGAACATATTTCAAGGCTTTTTAAAAGAAAGAGAGCAATACTTCTCCCCCTGTACACCCTTTCCTCCTTACCTCTGCTCTGTTTTGGGAAAGGAGTCATTAAGATTTCATTGGAGTCAGGGCAGCTTATTTTGAAAGCCATGACTTTGAGCAAGCATCTCTCTCCCTCTCTCTCTCTCATTCGTTCATGTACAAACAAGGAACATATCACAACTTCTAATGGGAGGGCTTGTGTGAGGCTGCCTTTAGATTGTTTTCTGTACATGAACATAGCTGACCAAACATGGTCTTTCAAAATTCTCCACAAACAAAATGTTTGTGGAAAGAGAAATTGAATTTCACAGAATTTCTCCAGAATTTCTCAAAAGGCTGGGCCTCACCATTAACAGCTGTTGTAGCACAGCTTTGTTCTTTTTCCCTCAAGAACCTCTGTTTCTGGCCTTGCTACTTATGTAGCAGTAACAGCAACTGGCCAGGAGTCTGTTTTTTCCACAGTGCCTTCCACCTAGTGTCACTCTTGAACATTATGCGGAGACAGCTGCCATAAAAGTGGTGACATTTTAATTAAATTAATTAAATTAATTAAATTAATTAACACAGCTACCCCCTTCTACAACGACATTTCTTAGAATGTTCCTCAGAAGAACGTGTGGAGAATTTTGGCTCAGCACTCATTAGTTTGGCACCTCCTCCACGTCTTCTGAATGTTACATTTCTGAGGTGTTCTTGCAGATATTTTTTTCTTTTTTTCACATCAGAGTGTTGCACAATTTTAAATTATGGATGTATATTAAATTAATAAATTAAAATGTGGCGATCATTAGACTATTTTTTTTAACCAGAAGCAGGCTACTTCAATATCATTATCTTGGCCATTTGCTATATCTTCTTTTGTACACACAGTGGGGCATATATTACATGGACATAAGTGCTGCATTGATTGAAGTTCTCCGCAGTCACAGAATATTTGTCCTGTATCCAAGTAGCCTCATTTCACTTGATTATTCTTTGATCGTCCTACTTTACTTTGAAGTCTACTAAGTGATGGTTCAACTAGAGTCTTGTCCTGGTGGGAGACACTCTTCGGCATTCATCCATTTGGGAAGGTGTGTTGCTTTTGTTCTCCGTAGGTCTAGCCTAGCCTCTTCTGGTGTAATATTTAGAGCTTGAGATGTGTGTGGAAAATATTTCCTCAATTTTAGCTGTTGTCAAGGGGTGGTGGTGGTTGGTGTCCATGAAGTAGATGGGTTTGCTACTGCATTACCTTATTTAGTTCTTTTTTTTTTTTGCTAGCACCTCTCAACGTACTTCTGTAGGAACACTGCCAGCCAAATAATGGACAATTCTCTTCTCTGACTGCTCATACTTCTTGGTCTGAAAAATCCATGAGTATAGAGTTATTCTCAGGGATTCCCCTTGGCTTCAGCTGAAGTGTGGGAAGCTGAGGAGGCTTCCAGCTACTACAAAAATGATTGTAGTATGAAAGATGGGACATTGTCACAGTTATATCACAAGTAAGGTATACAGAAGAGTCCTGGCCCTCACTCATGAGAAATTCTCCACGAGTTCTTCTCCTTTGAAATTCTTTTAGAAAGGAACTTATTTTTTACCTTGTTGAGTAATAATAGATGAAATTCTAACAAATGAAACTTTTGCATCGCACTATGATGAACAGATGAAGCTGTCTTCTAATACAGTTGATCCATCTAGCCTACTCTGATTGGCAACGTCTCTCCAGAATCTCAGGCAGAGGATTTTACATGATTACCTGGCTCCAGGTAATTACAGTTTTAAAATTTACTTGTCCAAAAGTAATCCATTCTCATTACACATAATAGGGTTTGAAAAACACACTTTTATCTTATTGCCAGTTTTAGCGGGAGGATTTCTATGATATGTCATACTTTTTTCTGCAACCTATGTTTGAGCTTATGGGTAGGTTTGAACATGTTTATGAGTAGTCTGGTGCCAAAGGCCAGATTACTGAAAAAGATGTTTGAACTTGCACATGGGTTCAAATGTTGGTTACAGAGAAAATGTGGAATGTCATAGAAATCCTCCCCCATATGACCATGTTGGGAAAAAATTCATTATGCTGTTTGTTGCACTGCTTTTTCATTATTTGATGCTTAAAAACACATGCACACATACAGCTTAGGACTTAGAATGATCTAAAAGTTGAAAAATGATTGTCAAATGCCTCTAAAAGTGCACAAAAACACTATTTAAATAGTGTCTGATGTTTATTGTGGTTGGTAGGACATTGTTAGAGCCAGTGCTGGATGTAACCAGTGCTGGATGAAAGAGCAAAAGTGGGTATTCTTACATGCAGGTTAGCAAGCAAGCATTCATGAACGTGCACATATGCGTGTGCATGCATGTGCACACACACAAACAGAAGTATTCAGTCTGATGCTGCCAAACTGTCACCACATTCATCCACATCATAGGTAAGGATCAGAAAAATACAAGGGGGTATCCTGTAGACCATCTTGACTGCTACCACTGGTGTTGTCAACATTCAGGTTGCCTTTTGCTACGTAGAGCTTCACATCCCATTTTCTGCTTGCAACACAGGCTTGATATTGTGCAGCAATATCGGGCCATTTCAAATCATGGATACAGAAGGACAATATCCCACATTCATAAACTGGAGGGCTGGATTTTTTTAAAAAAATGAATTGAATAATGGTATTTAGAAATGCCCATTGACAATGACAAAATGATATTCAGTGTAGACTGTTGTTCCAAGCATCCAATGTTCATGACTCTTTTTAAAAATTCCTCCTACTCTCTTTGCCTAAGTGGAATTGCAGATATTAGAAGAACTTGTGTCTTTTAAAGCAATGATATGTGTAGGCTTCAGTCGACCAGGGGAGCAGAACAGACATTAGAGAGAAACTTTCATCAGGCAAGTTAAAGGGAATCCAATCTCTTTGGTATAAAATCAATGTGATATTTTATTCCAGAAAGGCTGACCTTTGAAGATAAGTAATTGCGATGCCATACCTGGGCAACTGACAGGGAAAGGCATCAGGCCCCTTCCTCTGACTTGCTTGCCAAGTCATCACCATAGGAAATGGTAGCATTACTGTGTATAATCTCTTCATGCTGAAATGCATTCACATTTGGGGAATATTAGTTTCCTTTACATTTCACTCTGTGTCACTCTTGGGATTCCATGTAGTACTCTCATATGTCTGTAGAAGTTATGTCCATCAGTAAAAAATAATGGCAAAAAACAGCAACCTCCTCATAATAATATCACTAGAAGTCCCTATGGATAAAAAAGTATCATTATTTCTTCATTTGTAAGAACCAGCAATGAACAGTAAGCAGCTGCTTTACATTATCCTCCTGTCTCCATTTTATCCTCCACACAATCGTATAAGGTATTTATTTATTTAAAATATTTTTACTCTGTCTTTGTCCTTAAGAAGGGCCCAAGGTATTTTACATAAAAACAATTTTTGAAGCTAAAAACAGTAAGTAGGCAAATACAAAAAAGGTTCAAACAATTACCACACTAAAACACAATAAACAAAAGCAATACCAAAAACATATTCAAAACAGTGGGGCACAATAATCCATTAAAAAACCCAATTCAGGAAGCCTGTCAATTAAGGAAAAGCTTTCATGAAGAGAAAGGTCTTTGCCTGCTTGCAGAATGACAGCAAAGATGGGGCCAGCTGGGTCCAAAGTCTGGGAGCAGCAACTGAGAAGGCCCTCTCCCATGTCCCCACCAAATGCACCTGTGAGGGCAGTGGAGCTGGGAGAAATGCCTCTCCTGATTATGTTAACACCCAGGCAGACTCATAAAAGGAGGTGTGGTCCTCGAGATAGCTTGGGTCCAAGCTGTTTAGTGCTTTATAGGCTAGAACCAGCACTTTGAATTGTGCCTTGAAATGGATTGGCAGCCAGTGGAGCTGCTGTAACAGTGGGGTTATGTGATCCCTGTAACCAGCCCCAGCTGGCTGCCACATTTTGGACCCACTGAAATTTCCTAACAGTATCCAGAGGCAGTTCCATGCAGAGTGTCTTACAGTAATCTAGCTGGGATGTAACTGAGGCATGTGTCACCATGACCAGATCAGACCTTTCCAAGAATGGACACAGCTGGCACGCTGGTTTTTATTGTGTAAATACAGTCCCGACCACCGCCGAAACCTGGGCATCCAGCCTCAGAAATGAATCCAGGAACATCCCCCATGATGCAGACCTGTGTTTTCAGAGGGACTGTAACCCCATCCAGCACAGGCTGCATCCCTGTTCCCTGGTTCCTGCTTTTCAACTGACCAGGAGCACTTGTGTTTTGTCTGGATTAAGTTTCAGTTTATTAACCCTCATCCAGTCCATTACTGACACTAGACACTGATCTAGAGCTGAAGCAGCTTCCTTAGATTTAGAAGGAAGGAGAGACAAAGTTGGGTGTCATCCACATACTGGTGACACTGAACCCCAAAACTCTGGACCAGCTCTCCCAGCAGTTATAAATGAATAAATAAATCCAGTAACGTAGATTTAATGGGGAAGTACAGATTGTCTGAAAGACACCAAATTAGCTTTGTGACTAAGCAGGTATTTGAACTTGGGTCTCCTTGTTTTAAGTGCAACACTCTAAGCATTAGGCCACTGGGAATTTTGTGAGATTTTAGGTGGCGAGGGAGAAAGGTAAACAATGGCCTTGTCGGTGGAGCCTGTTGAGTTCAGTTGGTGAACTCCAGAATGGTGAATCCCTTCTGTGTTTTATGCTGAACTTTACAGAAGCTATCCAAGGTGCTGAACTCTATAACCAAAGAAGTTCAGCACCTTGAATATATATATACCCACATGTGCCCACTGGCAGATACAACACCTGCCCCCCACCCCCACCCTATACTACTGGGGTCACCAGAGTTCACCAGCTCAAGTGAATATTTTGTTTAGATAGGGTTGACTGCAAAGAGCAAGAAAGAGAATGGGAGCAATCCCTTTTCCATTTGTTTCCCATTCATTTCTATGGCTTCATTTCTCTCCCTAAGAGTTAAGTTGTCTTTGTATCCCGGGCTGCAGCTGGGAAGGAAAAGTGCTGAAAGAGTATTTCTGGTCTTCCAACTGAATAGAGTCTATTAATTCTGTGAATTGAAAGTACAAATAAAAACATGGAATAACATCAGACTTTACTTAAGAAGGAGCCAGAAAAAGCTGGCTGGCATTTTTGGATCCATGTGGACAGCCATCAAAATAATTTGTTCACTCACAGAAGAAAAGCAGGATTTCATCAGCCTTTTTGCCATCTTGATAGACAATCCAAAGGCAACAAATAACTGTGGAGATCTCTATGGTGAGCATATTGCTGTGAGAGAGCATGAAAGTAGGTGACAAATAGCACAGGCTTACTCATACAAATTTGTTTTCTGAGGAAAGTACTCAAGGATTCTTGGGAGACTGCATGAGAAAGCTTTGAATTAAATCCATGTGGGAAATATGCTACACCACATCATAACAGAAACAGTAACGTGATTCTGTTTATGTTTATGTTGATCCAAACATGCACATCCCACAGAATGTTATTTACATGCAGCCAAGGAACAAATGAACAAACCTCAAGCTGTTTGGATGATGTGTTCCCTTAAGAACACATTGACACATCAGTGCATTTCTAGCCAGTTTCATGGGTAAAGTGTGCACAAGATGGCTTCTGAAACACTTTTGTCTCCCCCCATTTTTATATTTCTATAACACCATGGGCAGCTCTTTGTGTTAGGGCTTAAATAAGTGACTAATGTTGTAGTTCTTGCTTCTGAACCTCTGATAAAGGTGAGATTCTGTATTAAGGTCTTCCTGAGAGGGCCTTCTCTGGAGGACTCTGCCCACAATGATATCATGGCTGTCTGACAGAGAAAGCCTCCTCAGTAGTGGCTCCCTGTCTTGGCAATGCTCTCTCAAGAGAGATCCACCAATCATCTTAATTGGCAGTATTTAGACGCCATGCTAAGACCTCTCTCGTCTGGCAGGATCCAGCCCTTGATTTTTATGGCTGATGTTACTGTGAAAGTTTTACACCTGTCTCAACATCATATCAATATGTTAACACTTTAATATTTCAGCATCTTGATTCTATTTCAGTTGTTTCACTTGTCTTTATTGCAATATTTTTGATGCTGTTCATTTTTCTTTTTCATATTTGTCAATTGCCATGAAAGCTTTGCCAGTCTGCTATTATATAAACATTTTATTTATGACTAGAGATGGACATGAACCAGAAAAATTGTGGTTCTTGATGGTTTGTGCTTTGTGGCTACCCACAAATCATGAACCACAAGCTATCACCAACCCCTCCCAAATGAACCAGTATGAGGTTCATGCCTGCCTGCCTGCCCCTCCCCTTTCCCACTGCCCCCAGCACCTCCCTACCTGGTCCTGCCACTGCTGTCTCCTGCTCTGACACTGCCACTACTGCCATCCTGAGAAGCAGCAGGCCTAACTCCTTGCACATGAGCCCAGCCCACTGCTTCTGCATGCTTGTCAGCTGAGTGGTGGGCACTTGTGCAGAAGCAGTGGGCCTGGCTTCTGTGCAAGGAGCTTCTGTGCTGCCTCTGTGCTTCTGTGCTGCCTCCCAGGATGGTGGTGTCGGTGTCAGAGGATAAAGCATCAGGACCAGTTAGAGAGGTGACGGAGGCAGTGGGAACAGGGTGGACGGGCATCTTGTTTTCCTGAAGCAAAACAAAGAGCTGAGGAGAAGAAGGGTTGGTATTTCATTTTGTCAAAACAGGATTCCCAAACTGGGTCACAAATCGAACCATGAACCAGCCTGTGTAGCACATTGTCTGGTTCGTAGTTTGGTTTGTGCCCATCTCTATATATGACAGATAAGACAGACAGACAATCAGACTAAAAGACTAACAGGCTCTCTTGGGATTTCTGCATGTCAGAGTTTAATTCACTGGTGCCCAATAAAGTCTTATGATGAATTGACCTTTTGAGGATCTCACTGAAGTTTGTGTCCAGATAGATTTGCAAGGCCATTTGTTCAATCAGAAGGCCAAACAAGAATACATGAAAGCAACTGAATTCAAGACCTTTCTATCATTACAGTATTACACATTAATGAGAAATGTAATTGCTTGACCTTTTTAAAGGCTGGATGTGGGGACCTCCAGTTTTAGATATAAAAACTCACAGCAGCCCCAATCAGCAAAATCAATGCTAAAGGGTAATGGGAGTTGTAGTCCTAAACATCTGCAGGTGCAAAGGTTCGTTATCTTTCTCTCTTCTGCTATCAGACTGAGTGATAATCCCTCTCCTTTATATTTCCACCACTTGGAGGTAATCCATGCATATCTGCAATGCTGCTTTCCTCCATGACATATGTAGTGGTAATGCCAGACATAGAATTATATCCATATATGTTGCTTTCAAAAAGTGGTGAAGCATCTGCATTCCTAGCTCTCTCTCTCTATATCAATCTCTTTATGTGTTTTACACAAAAAGTCAAGACTCAGTAAACCCTCAGGACACGGTAATACCTGTGGCTATTTAGTAATGTCCACTATGTTTATATTCTAAAAGCCCATTGTGTAACCCATATATCGACCTACATCGTCTGTGCCTGCTTTGCATAAGCACTTGGGAAAATTGAATGTTACAGCAATTCAGGACACAAGCCTAATATCCTCTTCCTTCTGTCTCTCCCTCTCTCTCCTGAGTAATTCCAGCTCCCACATCGTTAAGCTCTGGCTCATTAAGTCGCCAACTTGATGTAGATGATTTAGGAAATGCACATTGTTGCAATGGTTAGTTTCTAGCAGCCAAGCATGACTTCTGCTTTCCCTTAACTCTTCCTTCATTTTCAACCCATCCAAAAATCAAATACCAAGAAAAAGGTATAAATGAACAAATGAGGGTGCTAAGGGCTCACTCATCCCCCCCTCAAAATTGAATGCCTTTATATTTCAATTCTCATTTTTTTATTTTCCAACATATCATGAATCCATTTATAGCACTTTGTTGTACATGTGTGTGTATGAGGGTGGTGGGTATGTGAGAGAGTGGAAGATAGCTGAGGAGTGTTTTTACAATTACCATCACTGTACAAAACTGCCCCCCCCATGTACTTTATACCCAAATAAAAGGCATATAGATCAGGGCCTTATACCAAACAAGAGACAGTTTGACCTGCCCTGTCCTTTGATCTGTGACATCATCTGTGCATCTTGGGATTGCCGTTGTTTTTTTTAATAACCCCACAAATGGCAGGGTGGGGAAATACAAACAGTGCCCCAAATGTGTGAGCTATCCACCCCAAGTCCATACAACAATTGTCTTTGGACATTTACACATGCACTTGGCCCTAATAGTGTGATAATACTTCAGTAACAAGCTGGGATTTTTAGCATGTATACATTACTGAAACAGCGACGTCTACGTTGGCTCGGGCATATTGTGAGAATGGCTGGTGGTCGGATTCCAAAATATCTCCTGTATGGAGAATTAGTGCAGGGAAAGCGCCCCAGAGGGAGACCACAGCTGCGATACAAGGATATCTGCGAGCGGGATCTGAAGGCCTTAGGAATGGACCTCAACAGATGGGAAACGTTGACATCTGAGCGCTCAGCCTGGAGCCACGCGGTGCAGTATGGTCTCTCCCATTTTGAAGAGACCCTTTTCCAGCAGGCCGAGGCAAAGAGGCAGTCCCAAAACCAGTACACTGTGGGCAAAACCCACTTTAATTCAAATTATTTCAAAGCGGGTTCCTGCTGGTTTCTGCAGGTGAAGTCACTATAGCTGTCCAGAAAATTATTGTATTATGGGAGTCAACAGGGGTAAAGGCAGAAAGCTGTGAGATTGATAATGTCTGTAGTAATTATATAATTTATGTTTATATTTTTGTTGTACACTGCCCAGAGTAGAGAATGGATAGATGGGCAGTATATAAATTGAATAACTAACTAATTTCCAGTGGGACTAGCTCTTTCTTAGCTTCCCCCCCCCCCCCGCCAAGTGACATAGTGCTTATCTGAATCAGCAATAATTTTGGAAAGCATTAAAAAAAGAGAAAGTTTGGAGACAACAGGCACTTTGGTGAGGGGAACTGACACCCCCCCCCCCGCACGACAACCACTTTTCATCAGATGAGGCAATGACACAGGGCAAAAAAGTGATGGAGAAAAGTGATGCCAGTCGAATTGGAACCAAACAAACCACTTCTGCCGGCTGAACAAATAAAGACAATTTCCCACTCGGCTATTCTGAACTTAGCCTTATGTCATATAGTTGATAGTTTTTAATTTGATTTCATCCATGCTAAATCCGATGCAAAATATAGGTTAAATGGCTAATGCACAGTAGTTGCTCCCTGAGAAAACAAAGGGGGAAAAAGAATAGCATTCCAGAATACAAAAAGTTGCTCTGATCACTCATCCCTGATCCCACTTGGAATTACTTCATCTTCTTGAAATGAGAAAGTTTCCAGTTCAAATTTTATTTTTCCACAAAATGTCTCTGCCTTATCTCCCAATCTGCCATTCTGGGATACAGACATATATACATAAGTACATGGGGGCCTAATATTGTTGAAATAACACATGAAATCCTTAGAACACTATAAAGTGATGTGTTCACTTTAGGAATATTTATTTACATGATACCTTATAACTGAAATGAAATAGATAAAGTTAGATCTAAATATGATATTTTATCTGTGGCAGAGGAATTGGAGTCAGTAAGATTATAGGC
The DNA here is from genome assembly GCA_037013535.1 of Intellagama lesueurii. Lineage (NCBI taxonomy): Eukaryota > Metazoa > Chordata > Lepidosauria > Squamata > Agamidae > Intellagama > Intellagama lesueurii. Next base: position 73,908,361 of record JBAJHW010000002.1, read on the forward strand.
TAGGTCTATTTTAAAGTGGATTAAGAAAAAGAATTGACTTGTTCTTGACATTATTATTTATTCATTCATTTATTTGTCCAGGACATTTCCCACAAAGTTGTCTCTAATATGAAAGTGGCTGTGTAGCAGATTCCTCTTCAAATCTCTGTGAAATTAAAAGTAGCACATGATTCTTCTGCAGATTGTTAAAATATATTTCAGACTCTTTGTGGGTTTCCAGTTGTGATAACATGGTGTGATCAAGTAGATACAATCAAAGCAGAGAGCAGTACTGTGAAGGAGAACAGAAACACTGGCCTTTAGGTGGCAGTATGTACCTGTTGAATTTGACTTCCTACCACGAGGCATTTCTGGAGCAGAAGTACCTCCTAATTAAAAAAAACAACAACAGAAAAGAGTAAAGTGAGGAGTTCTTATTGGGTCATGGTAGGGTTCTCATCAAGAGGTCCTGCTTTCATTCTTCAGAATCTCACTTTTGATATCATGTGTTTTAAAGCTAAGTAGAAGTACAGTGAATTTATGTAAAAAGGGGTGAATTGTAGAACTCACCAAAACATTATTTGGACCGGAACACACCAAAGCAAAACTAAACATTAAACCCTGAAGCTTATTTTGCCCTGTTTATTACTGAAGAAAAAGATGAATGTAGGACATGCTTCCCTCAGATTCTGTACTACAAATATTGACAGGATATTACTGACTTTCTGTTAAAAAAATGTAATGAACCCCATTGAATGCCTTCTTGCAAAATGGTAGCCATGGATCCAAAACTTCTCTGTATAAACATTTCTTATAAAATGGACCATAAGTCTTCAGGAACATAATTTCTGATTATGTCACCTTATATTAAACCAATGAACTTTCCCAATTTGTCCTATAATGAACTCATATTCTAGTTCAGTTCATTATCTTCTGGTCAATAGCACAATGTCAATTTACTCAGGGATGAGTTGGAATAACACTTCAACTCAGCTCCCATTATCTACCTGAAATATATAAATGGCACTGTTGCTATCTAGAGCTTCAGAAAATTCCACCAAGACTTTTAGGATTTCTACCATGCTATACTAAAAATCCAGGCATCTGATCTTAACCCAAACAGGCCTAGCCATGTTGTTGCATGCTTCTGGAACTTCCATCATAGATTGCTCCAGTGTCCTGCATCTGTTTTCATATGTGTTGGGAAATGCAGTGGCAAACATTTTGAAAAGACTTAATTACATTCCGATGATGAAATTCCACTATCATCCCTTCTCTGCTTCATTGGCTTCCAGTCCATTCAAAGTCTCAATTCAGAATTCCAGCTGTTATTTTCAAAGTTCTGAATAGCATGGAAATGGATCACAGCTTTGTTCATGACCCTGCTTTTTACACAGTTTGCTTGAAGAAGTACTTCTGCATGTTCCAACACATATGAAGTACGGTTTGTAGGGCTTTTCTGTTGCTGCATCTAGGGAACTAGGGAACCCCCTGTTCCAGAATATTCATTTAGTGTTACCATAATTCCAACCCCTCAACACCTAAAGATCTTTCAGTTTCAGCAGGCTTTTGGCTTGGTTAATATCTGATTTTATTATCCCTAGTTCTGTAATTTTTGATTGATTTCTTGTTGTTTTTATTAATTTTCTGTTGTTGTGTTTTCTTTAAATGCTGATCAGCTAAGGAGCTAATGAAAGCATTAGTACATCCTGATACATGTAAATTCTGTAATAGTAATATGTAAGTGAAGGATTCACATCAAGCATTCCTGAACCAGTAATCTCACTTAAGTAAACAGGTTTATAATACTGAGATGACACTTAGAGGTGTCTAGTACATCAGGATAGATAGACTTAGAATAAAAAAATGACAGAACATTTCTTATTGCTTCACATGGATTCTAGCAAACACATCTCTAATGTGTCCCTCAGGATCCACAACCTTAACAATGACTCTGTCATACAAGCCTTGTGTAACCTCTCTAGTTACTAAACCCCATTGACAATGTTTCTGAAAGAACCCCAACCCCACACCCTCAGAAGTCCCTGGAGGCAAAAATTTGGTGGATTCTTTTATTCCTTGTAACTAGAGGGAGGCATTTATTGTTTCGAACTTTGTCCCAGCCAATTTAAATTACATCCCAGTACAAAATGCTTAGTGAATGGTTTCTGCTGCCATATCAAAGAGATCATAAACTCTTCTGTCATTAAATAAAATTGAACTGTCTAATCAAACAGGCTCTTGGTAGAAATCACCCAAAAATGGTTCTATGCAGGTACGCGACTTTTCAAAGAAGTTTCAATTTCCTGTCAGATTTGTGTGTGTGTGTGTGTGCAAATCCTTTCAAACAGCTGTGGACTGAAACCCAGCTACTCCTTGCCATGAATGACCTTCACTGTTTGGAACGTGGAGAGTAAACAAACATTTACTCTGCCATGGAGCCATGCTGTGCCTTACAGACCTGTGACAGTTTATTAGAAACAAATCGCTGGCTCCCGACAACAGCAATGAGTTCTTGAAAGCTGAAGAATTTTTAAATTATGAAATCAATCCCTCAATGCCCTCAAAAGAAAGAAGGAAGGAAGGAAAAGAGACGCTAAACACCAGCAGGCTGTGTCAACAGTGTCCTTCACGTCAGGTTTAGTGTGAGACAGGCAAGGCGTGACTCAGTACCTTTTTTCCCAGGTATGTTTGTGTTTTTTGAAATGTTTGTTTTACCTTTCAGGTCACTAGTTTCCATACATTCCTGATGTCTTAGAGGTGCAGAGAAGACTTCCCAAACACTGCTCTTAAAAGAGAGTGTATGTCAAATATTTGTTCAGCTGATTAAAACAATTTTACATTTATGTCATGTTTGAAATGTAAACAACATGCTGGGAATGGAAACCAATGGCCCTCCTGCCTTCCTTCTCTCTCTATAAAGAAACACCCACATCCAGTTCTTATTAGAAGATAAGCGCCATTAACGCCACTGTGTGCTGAGTCGTTCGGCCTAAGTTCACTGGTACTAGAGACAACTTTAAATAAACAGGGCTTTTTATAAGTGCCTGAGAACCACTGAGAGGGCTTTTAGTTGCTAATGGAAAACAGCAGCAAAGATATTAGCAAGTTCCTAGTCAGAAGGACTGGTCTAAGACAAGACATTTTGCTGAGCGAGGCAAAAGACAAGATGGAACTGGCAGTGAAAACTTACTTCAGCACTGGCAATGAGATAATGTTTTCACTCATACCTGAAAGAAATAGGCAGATTTTAGGCACACAGGACATGTTGTGTGGAACATACAATGCCGTCCTTCCAGGAGGAAGAACTGGGGAGGATCGATCGTTGTTGCCCACAGCTTCTGCCAGCTGAAGCAGTTGGCTCACTCTACATAATGATAGGGATGGTCCTGATCGCAATGAAGCAAGGAAAGTGCAACACTGTCTTCGTAAACAGACACGAACATAATTGCTATGTATATCTTCAGAACCAGCCCAAGATATTTTTCTGCCTGAAACAGAGCAAGACATGGTGTTCTCTTTCCTACTTTGAGCTGCCCAGTGTCCAAGGTGAACCAAGTTATTTTAGAAAAAGCCTGCACATTCTTCTCTCTGATAGTTATATAATGAGGACTACTCAAATACCAAACAATTTGGTGCCCTTTTGGTGACATTCAAGCAGTCTTTGGTGACTTCCTCAAGCAGTCAGCAGCAGCTGTCTTGGTGAGCTGGCTACCATTTTTCTTCTTCATAATACCACAGAAGAGTTGGTTTAGGGCATTGTTGGGAGAATGCAAACTGCTAGTTGGCCTAGGTGAGAAATAAAGGCCCAGTTCTGCCCTCCCCTTCATTAGATTTACTTTCAGTATTCATTTTTTTCCCTGTGAAATCCTTGGCTTATCCCCTAATGCTTATTCCTCTCTACTTTTGTTCACCAGGTCCATCAGTAGCAACATGGTTTTAAAGTAATAGGTACTATACAGTAAACTTCTGTGTTAATTTCTGAGAACACTTTGGTAACCAGGGTCTTCAGTGCTAGATATAGTGAGAAAAAGCTGGTTCCCTACCACTAAGCTACAGGGTTCCATAGAGATTTCAAAGATAATTGACGGTTTATGTCCAATATGAATGTGGATGTACTATCTGTAAAGTATTACAGAAGCCAGTGGCAGGCAGCAGATTTTGCAGAAGCTTTCGGCAAGATGACAGTTTTGTAGTGGAGAAAATGGCAAACCTTCCTTCTATGAGAGAGATGCCAAGTCCTGCTGGGTGCTCTCACAAACACCCACAGAGATCTAACAGAGCTCATTTGTTCTGTATTATATATGAGTTAGTTAACTTAAAAATACTTTTCAAGAGCAATTATTCCAGAACCCCCTGATTGGTTGCAAATGTTCTCATCTTGACATTTGCCAGAAGAAAATTAAAAGCAAGGCTACGTGTTTCATCTTCATGTGCAAATATTTGTTCCAGGAAAATAATTCCTGTGTGGCTTGCAAGTGTCATCTATTCAACATGATTGTACGCATACATGTCATATCTTTACTCTGGCAGAACCATATGTTCTAGAGCAGCCCTTCTCAACTTTTCTTAAAGCCGCAGCCATAAACACAGTATGAAAAAAATATAGGCGGAATCAGGATTATGTAAGTTGCATAATGAACCTTATAAGGTGATATATACAGAATTGTTTCTAGTCTGTGGCCCCCTTCAAATGTGCCAGGACCCCCCAGGGGGCCATATGGCCCTCGCTGAGCATGGCTGTTCTACAGTATTCTGGTGGTAGTTCAGTTTTAGAATGTAGTGTTTTAAAAAAAAGCAATTTAAATTAGAGTTAAGGCTCTCTCATATTGATTGAAGCTCTACAAAACCAGGACATTGAAAACTAAGGGTGACAATTTCAGACATACCTCATGACTAAGAATTATCTTGTATGATGGCACCAGTTCTGCCTACTTCCGTTTTGCCATATTTGTTGTTTAGTCGTTAAGTCGTGTCTGACTCTTCGTGACGCCATGGACCAGAGCACGCCAGGCCCTCCTGTCTTCCACTGCCTCCCGGAGTTTGGTCAAATTCATGTTGGTAGCTTCGGTGACACTGTCCAACCATCTCGTCCTCTGACGTTCCCTTCTCCTCTTCCCTTCACACTTTCCCCACATCAGGGTCTTTTCCAGGGAGTCTTCTCTTCTCATGAGATGGCCAAAGTATTGGAGCCTCAGCTTCAGGATCTGTCCTTCCAGTGAGCACTCAGGGTTGATTTCCTTCAGAATGGATAGGTTTGTTCTCCTTGCAGTCCAGGGGACTCTCAAGAGTCTCCTCCAGCACCACAATTCAAAAGCATCAATTCTTTGGCGGTCAGCCTTCTTTATGGTCCAGCTCTCACTTCCATACATCGCTACTGGAAAAACCATAGCTTTGACTATGCGGACTTTTGTTGGCAAGGTGATGTTTCTGCTTTTTAAGATGCTGTTTAGGTTTGTCATCGCTTTCCTCCCAAGAAGCAGGCGTCTTTTAATTTCGTGACTGCTGTCACCATCTGCAGTGATCACAGAGCCCAAGAAAGTAAAATCTGTCACTGTCACATCCATACTTTTAATTGGTCTTTTCGGCTCAAATCCAGTAAAAGCATGAGGGAATGAAATGCCTGGGAGTAGCAAAGATGTCCCATCTTCTCCTAGTAAAGTACTGCACCTTGTATCGTCCCATGAAGTGTCTGAGACATGTTATATGGACAGGTAAATTCTCCTGAGAGTTGGCCTGTGTCCCTTTGTAGCTTCCATTGTTAACTGGTAGGACCGGTCTGATGATTTTTTGAAGAGCAGGCTGGTGACAAAATGAAGTCAGGTAACAGAGGCAGCATGTTGGCGTTGCGGCAAATATGAGGGAGCATATTGAGGGGTTATATTTTTCCTCACCTCAAGTGGCAGGAGATCTTGGACTACTTCTGCCACGAATCCATCAATGGTGCCATTTTCATTTTTCATGATGCACCCAGGAAAGTCAATACAATTTCGTTCTTTGCTTGCATGTTCCACATCATCCAGTTTTCAAAAATTGGTGAAGGACCAGATAACTGATGCCCCCTCTCAAGACTTGGAGCTATCACTTAATTAAAAGAAAATTCCTATCCCAGCATATCAGAAACCTCACATCTAAGTGCAGCAAGTAGATTTAGGGCCACTTCATACAATAGATTTTGTGCTAGGAAATCAATTTTTGAGTGTAAAACCTGTGTACGTGGCTTCAGTTATTAAAGATGCCTGTGGTTATAAATCATGCCCCTTTCCTCCATCTTGCTTGTGACACCTGTACACACACACACGTTTGTGTGTGTGTGTGTGCATGCCTTTTTTCAGTTCTGTTTAAAATCCCAGGAGATAGTACTTTGCAGTTAAACATTCACAAACTCGTCGCTCTAGCAGTGCTGGCAGCATTGTTATTATATAAAGACAATTTCACACTCATTGGAGTGTTAGAAAAAAGTTAATTCTGTTGAGTTGCCCAAGTTTAAAAATAAAAATAAAACAAAGCATTAGACACATCTGACTTTCTATCAGACTCCAAATGCGTAGACAGTTCATTAATGTAATTTAGCTCTTAAATAAAACTTTAAGTGCACAATGGTTTGCATGTCTACTTTAGACGAAAGTCTTACAGTGGGGCTCCTACAGGCACCAGATTTTCAGTATCATGAAAAGGAACTGGTTTGTCAGTTACTAATTGATTATTCTTGAATTTTTACTGCCAGAAAAAAAGGGATTGTCCTGTTTTCTGCTGTTTTCTGCCGCAATAACTTTAGCTGAATTTGAAAGTAATGAGTGACAGATAAATAATGTAGTCGCCTCTTAACAGGTCACTTCTTTTGGTTACAAGAGTATAACAAAGTCATTTTAAAAAAGTAATGGAACCAATAGGATCAAAATTGCTTAATTCATGTAAGGAGTAACATGTTACAGTTACTTACAAAGTTACTTTGAAGAGGCTTTAAGAAGCATTTTTAAAGGCATTTTGACAGAGGATTTTTCTGGTCATTCTCTTATAAATCCTACATTTTAAAAGAACAAGTAGCAAAAAGTAACCAAACAAAGTTACAAGCCGCAGAGCAGGTAATGCAACAAGTCACCTTCCCAGCCTTGTAACAAGTAACTGCGTGTTCATTCTCAAACCGTGTTGTGAATTACTCAAAAATAAAAAAATCCTTCCCAAGCTCTGCTTAAATATCACACAACTTTACCGGGGCTGATGGTGAACAAGGCCCCATTTGACCCACTGCCTCTGGCAACAGTGTGTCTTAAACCAGTCCTGATCCCAAGTATGTGAATACACACAGGACTGTTGTCTGAATGTGACATTTTGTCAACACGATTTGGAATGCCAGTCATAAGAGCAACTCTGTGATTGCTGAGAGAAATTTGGAGAAGAGGGGGCAGATATTTTAGCCCACTTAAGCATTGTTCAACTAGGCAAAAGGAAAAAAAAGAAGGCAACAGAATTCTTCTCAACCTTGCCAGTGTTATGGCAAGCTTCCACCATGCCTTTGCTCAGCTTAGGCCTCTAGGCAAGCCAATGTTTGCTGCAATTTCCCACCATAATAGCAAGAGAATTTAGCAGTAATGGATAACTAGGGAGAAAATTAAGCAGTTTGCTGAGATACAGAAATGAAGCCAGAAAATATTTGGCCTCATGGAAGACTTCAAATTCATTGTCAATTCATTAGTATAATTTAGTCCTTGCATAAGCCTTTCGAGTGATAAATTCTGCTAATATGTTTGAAATGCCAGCTGCAAGAATACCCTACTCTGAGTGGCGAGTAAAATTTAAAGATGGGAATAGAATAAATCCTTCATTTTTATCTGGTAGTATGGAGATTGATAAGGGTCTTTGCAAAGAAAAGTCCATCTGCTTACTGTAAATTGAGAATATTAAGGAGGGGGGAATGAAAGGCTAATGCTGCATTTGCAAAATTAGTGTTTCATTCAGCATGAATATTTACCCCCCCCCCCATTGGCATAAGCAAATAGGACCGATTTATTAGCCTGTAGATTAGTATATCACAAGGAAGGTTGAATGGGGCTTTAACGTCTAATTATATTCTCTTCTATCCTAGGGCCAGCAGTAGGTGATGCAGTATTAGTGTTCATGTTTCTGTGGAATTGGTCATCATTATGATGGGTTTTACACAGGCTCACTCAAGTCATTATTCAACTTCTTCTGAAGTGAATAATGCTTGTTTTTCATTGTAGAACGAAAGGGGCCGCTAGAGGGGGAACTGCTGAAACGTGGAGCAACATCCAAATTTCTTCCCCCTGAATGAAGGTGATCACAGAAGCATCAAAGCTTATCTCATTATGTCTGCAGCATGAGAAGATGGGGAAATTTCCCCTGGAGTTCCCCAATGCACCTCAAGCCAAGCTGCAGTTTTCTCATCCAGTTAAATCATTTCTAGGTGTGAGATGGTGGATGGGCAAACAACAGCCATTTCTGGCTGTGAGAGATCCTTTGGCTGGGATAAAAAGAGAGAGCAAGGACATGGTGGCTCCAAGGTCGTGATCACACAAGGCAAATGTTCCCTAGCTATACCACTGTTAGATCATCATTGTAGAAATTTTCAGTCACATGGCATATAGCCATTATTGAATCATTTACCCAGCTAGTGATGTAACTGTTGTTTATTTCCCTCTCACTGGGAGGTTTCTGTTACTTTGTTCCAATCGTATTTCAATATATTCCTTAGTAGTATGACATGTGTGCATGACCCTATTGATTTTTTTCCCAAAGCCAAGTCACTGAGGAAGGTGGCTGCCATTATTACCATGCAGCTGCCCTGCTATCTTTCTTTTCTTCTTTTAAATTTCACGGCTGGTATGTCGATACATAGGTAAACTTATGTCAATTGCCAGGTATGCCAGGGCATTGGTGTTGCATCATCCACCTACTGCCTGGCAAGCGACACAACCCTTAATGGGGATGCTGGGTCCCTCAAGTGCAATGCAGTTCTTCCAGAGGTGCTGGCTCAACAGAGGAAATTTTACCGAAGAGGAGCCCCTACCTGACTTATTGACGTATTGTTAAATAAAAAATAATAATAAAGGAAGGATCTGCAGTGCCCCAGAAAACAAGACAGAAAATACACTGGCACCACAGTGTAGCTTGCCATAATGATTCAAATAGGAGAAAATGAATGAGTAATGTTAAAACACATTGGGATGTTTGTCCAGGTATATATATACCATGTGACTGCAATTCAGTACAACAAAGGTATGGAAAGTTATAATTAGAACAGAGGAACATGTGTGACCCTGGCCTAAGATACATTGCTTCCTGAGGCACAGCATTAATTATTGTGACCTATACTATGCCTTTAGAATAGAGTACTCAAAGCCAGACAAACTATTCTGGCAAATGAGGCACAAGGTCCCACAGACCACATGCCTTGAGGTAAAAATACAATGGGCAAAATCCTGTTGTGTAACTTTGTACCAGTATAACCTGGATTGGGCTCTGGAAACATTTAATTTAAAGTAATTAAAACCTTTTTATCCCCCATTTTAGGTTCGGAGGCTCCCTAGGGCTTCTTTTTGCCCCAGAGAAACCTTGGGGAGCCTCGGAAGGGTGAGTGGGGGAGATAATAATAGTAAAAAAAATGCCACTGGCTTGCCACTGCTGAGATCAGGACCTTAGTTTTAACAAAGGAACCTGGCATATAGATCTAGGTGGTGGTGGTTGTTTTACTACTGACAGCTCTGTATTGCCCAGCCTGATAGAGACCTGGAAAGAGTCAAAAGATAGCTTTTCATTAGTAGTCTGATAAAAGTACCACTTACCCTTGCCTTCATCTTATAAACAGATGAATTGAAGCAAAATGTGCCATAGCATGTTCAGCCCTTCACTGCAGTTAAACTAAAACAGTAAAATTGGAATGTAGCTCTCCAGTTGGTCACAACAAATGAAGGCTATGGAATAGACACTAGGACTATATCATCTTTTACAGACTAATGCATCTAAACCACTAAAACTGGTTTTACTTTGTTGTCTTAAACAGCTTTCAAAGTCCATGAAATTCTTCATTAGCCTTAGATTTTAAGAGCAAAATAAAGGGAAAAAATAAAACAGCACAATTTTATAACCAGGTATGGGGACCTTGGATTCCCCACTACCTCATCTATAACATAGTCTTCGCTCTTCTTCAAAAGAGATTAACTGTTTATCCCATGACAATTTCTGCCCATTAGTATTTGATGGCAAAGCTGTCTTGTGAATGAATCTTCAACAGAGTGATATTCTTATGGAACTATGATGTGATCATTCGTGAGCATAAACACAAAAGGATTTCTCCCGTCATCCCCCCCACCATAAATTAATTCAGCATTGAAAGAGATGAAGAGAAAGGAACCTCTGACTGCAGTCCTGCCGGGTAGGGTAGAGGAAGAAGCTATGGTCAGGCCTAGTGGTGAGACTAGTATTCCTCTGTTGAGCTCTGTCCTTCTCCCATGCTGGTGGGAAAAAAATACAAAAGAGAGTTTCACCATGGCTGAAAATCCCAGCCACTATAAAACTCTTAGAACATGAATTCTCATGAGGTGTGAGTTGAGAAGGCCTCTATAAAATTTCTCTCATGTGGCCTGTCCTAATTCCGGCCAAGTTAGTTCTAGCCCTATGGAAAAGTTTCTGCATGATGAAAAGTTACAATGTTTGGGGCTGCTTAGCTTAAAAAAGAGAGAGAAGGGTAAGGGGATACAGGGAAAAGGAATATATGTCATTTTCCTCATTGTTTGAGAGATATTGATGAGTCATTGACTTTTGCTTTGTTTATTCATACAAGTTTTTTCCAACATAAGTGGTTGTGTTCCTGTCTTTTAAAAGGCAAAGAAATTCCCAAGAGAGAGAGTGAAAGAGAGAGAGAGTGTGTGTGAGAGAGTCATCAATTTAAAACAAAACGGATGAAGCGATGTATGTCCAAAAGAACATAAATTCAAGCCGTAGATCAATCCTAGCTCAGAACATGGGCACGCTGACGCATCCTTCTTCTACCTGAACTTTCATCCAAAGCAAGTAATTGCTATAGCATGATTCCACTACACAGTGGATCATGAACAATGTGGGAAAACTGGAATGTTAGTGTCAGCATCTACAAACAGCAGGTTTGTAGTCCAGTCCTAGCTCGAGTGATATAAACTTTATTATTCCAGCCCATCTGATCTACATTTGAAAGGACAATGTTTCATTGTGTGTAATTGGCTTCATACTAGGAAAGCAGAAGTATCTTTAAGGAATCAAAGACTTGAGTTCACCTGTTCAATTTATTTGGTTGGCAGTGAGCTAGGTGGTTAGGCCTGGAGGGGTGGGGTTCCTACTTGGCATCCACACCATGAGGAAATGATAAGGGAAAATCACCACATGGTGATGCTTCTTTCTTTCTTTTTTTTTTTTTTAAAAAAGAAATAATCAGGTCTGTGTGAAATGAAAAGCAGTCCCCTTTTTTTGTGCTGGTTCTTGGCAACCAACTAGGAACACACTGAAGAATATGGCCGTACTAAAGGAGTTGTTGCCGTCTGCCTTCCAGACCTGTTCATTCTTGGGTTTTCCTCAAGCAACATTCAAGAAAGCGGTGTGCCAGCTACCTTTCCCTCCTTGCCCTGGAGGGCCCCATTTCCCCTCTTCTGGCACACTTCTCCCTCCCAGCACAAAGCTGGCACCTGGCTCCAGCTCCTCCCTGGCCCTCTGGCAGAACTACCAAATGTGTGCTATTTTAGGGTTTCCTTGTCTGCCTGCCTCTGCTTGTTGCTAATACTTTTTACTTTCTTCACCTGGCTTGCATTCGAAAATTGGTAGTAACTAAGTATAGGCTTTCTGGATTTATTGCTTGATAAAATTCTGCAGCCAAGAGGCGCAGAAGATAAAGGTTCATAGGAGACAAGGGTCAAAACATTAAAGGATCATATAAGTAAGACTTCCTGCCTGTTGTTTGAACCTTGTCCAAAGTTTATGTATGTTTTTTTAAAAAAGACAGCTGGAATTTTTTCAGTATCTTCCTTTCCATATTTTGGAATGCCTTTTCTCCTGTCAAAGGGCAAAAAAGTACCAAAAGGAAACAGCTTTTCCTATATCAGAAAGAAGAGTCTTAATTGGATATGGTTGCTATCAGATATGGGGAAATTACTAGCTGTAAATAATATTTCCTAAAATGTGCAGGTTTCTTCCTGGTTGCAGTTTGGTGCACCTTGTTCTATAAATCTGAAGCACAATTTATGGGGAACTTTTTTGTGGGCTTTGAGAACATCTCTATATTTTTTTTGCTATTTTTGTCTGTTGGACTGGTGGTTGCAGAGGAAGGAAAAACTTGGGGCTTATTATGCTTATAGCTCATTTCGAAAAGGTTATGGCTGATTAGCATTATAGCTTATTTGTAAGAGATACATGGATCATTAAAATGCTTGCAGATCAAAGTCAAAGAGTCACTTTTTATTAAAGGTCTTCTCTAACACAGGTATCCTCCTCACCATCTCAGATAACTATCTAAGGGGTGGGGTAATGAGCAGCAGAGGCATCCCTCTATTGCTGTAGGATTGCCAGATCTCAGAGGACTGGCTGATGACACAGGCAATTGCTATGTTTTTCTGGCTTTCCAAGTGGAGAAACAGACCCAGTGCAAGCAACAATGGAGGAGGAGGAGACAGTCTAATTTGTTATGTTTGAGGTTGGCATTAAAGCCTGGACACCAATCTGTGCCCATTCCCAGCTGGCACCATGGCTCAACATAAGATGCTTTTGGCTGTTGTTGTTGCTTCAAATGGTACAATCCAATAACATACATGTACTCACTGTCTCTCTGCCCAGCCCCTTCCTCTTACACTTGGTGTTTTAATGTGCTAGCTAGCATGCGTTGTGACATTTGGAGCAAGGTGGGGAGTGGAGCACTGGCACTGCAGCTCTTGAGATTTCTTGTTGCACAAGCAGCAGTGGAAAACTCAGAAAAAAAAAACCCTTTCCCCCCTCTGTCTGGCCTGCCTCTGTCACATTCCCTATCATAAGGGTCTGGCCCTCAGTCTCAGATTTAGGCCTTGAAATATTGAGGAAAGAGATGCTGCTAAATTAACTGAGGGAGAGAGACACCTGCTTGAAGAGACTGCCTATGAGCCAACTGAAGTCTCCCTGGGACAAAATAAACTTGTTAGCACTATTGACCTTTGACAGGGGATTTAGGGAAAGGGGCTAGCTGTGTAACTAGTGAATCCCAATCCCCCTTTCCCCTTGTGAGGAACCTAGATTAAGCCCCTCTGCTATACCACCGTAAGTAATCCTACCACTGCTTTGAATGAAGATGAGAAGTTGGTGTGTGTGTTTGAGCTGGCTGGGCTTTGGAAAGAGGGGATGACATGCTACTTCAAAGCAAAGCAAAAAGCAAAGCATGCTGCTTATATACCGCCTCATAGTGCTTCAAGCACTCTCTGGGCGGTTTGCAAGTTAATTATGCAGGCTACACATTGCTCCCCCTTCACGGATTGCAAGAAAGCAAAGTGGCTGTCCAACGAGGCCTTACAGATAGCAGAGAAGAGAAGGGAAACAAAATGTAAGGGAGATAGGGAAAGTTACAGAAAACTGAATGCAGACTTCCAAAGAATAGCAAGGAGAGAAAAGAGGGCCTTCTTAAATGAACAGTGCAAAGATATAGAGGAAAATAATAGAAAGGGAAAAACCAGAGATCTGTTCAAGAAAATTGGAGATATTAAAGGAACATTTTGTGCAAAGATGGACATGATAAAGGTCAAAAATGGTAGGGACCTTACAGAAGCAGAAGACATCAATAAGAGGTGGCAAGAATACACAGAGGAATTATACCAGAAAGATCTGGATGTCCCGGACAACCCAGATAGTGTGGTTGCTGACCTTGAGCCAGACATCCTGGAGAGTGAAGTCAAGTGGGCCTTAGAAAGCATGGCTAACAACAAGGCCAGTGGAGGTGATGGCATTCCAGTTGAACTATTTAAAATCTTAAAAGATGATGCTGTTAAGGTGCTACACTCAATATGCCAGCAAGTTTGGAAAACTCAGCAGTGGCCAGAGGATTGGAAAAGATCAGTCTACGTCCCAATCACAAAGAAGGGCAGTGCCAAAGAATGCTCCAACTACCGTACAATTGCACTCATTTCACACGCTTGGACCCTTTCATGCAAGGCAGGCTTCAGCAGTATGTGGACCGAGAACTCCCAGAAGTACAAGCTGGATTTCGAAGGGGCAGAGGAACTAGAGACCAAATTGCTAACATGCGCTGGATTATGGAGAAAGCCAGAGAGTTCCAAAAAACATCTACTTCTGCTTCATTGACTACGCAAAAGCCTTTGATTGTGTGGACCACAGCAAACTATGGCAAGTTCTTAAAGAAATGGGAGTGCCTGACCACCTTATATATCTCCTGAGAAATCTATATGTGGGACAGGAAGCAACAGTTAGAACTGGATATGGAACAACTGATTGGTTCAAAATTGGGAAAGGAGTACGACAAGGCTATATATTGTCTCCCTGCTTATTTAACTTATATGCAGAATACATAATGTGAAAGGCAGGACTGGATGAATCCCAAACCGGAATTAAGATTGCCGGAAGAAATATCAACAACCTCAGATATGCAGATGATACCACTCTGATGGCAGAAAGTGAGGAGGAATTAAAGAACCTCGTAATGAGGGTGAAAGAGGAGAGCGCAAAAAATGGTCTGAAGCTCAACATCAAAAAAACTAAGATCATGGCCACTGGTCCCATCACCTCCTGGCAAATAGAAGGGGAAGATATGGAGGCAGTGACAGATTTTACATTCTTGGGCTCCATGATCACTGCAGATGGGGACAGCAGCCACGAAATTAAAAGACGTCTGCTTCTTGGGAGGAAAGCAATGACAAACCTAGACAGCATCTTAAAAAGCAGAGACATCACCTTGCCGACAAAGGTCCGCATAGTCAAAGCTATGGTTTTTCCAGTAGCGATGTATGGAAGTGAGAGCTGGACCATAAAGAAGGCTGACCGCCGAAGAATTGATGCTTTTGAACTGTGGTGCTGGAGGAGACTCTTGAGAGTCCCCTGGACTGCAAAGAGAACAAACCTATCCATTTTGCAGGAAATCAACCCTGAGTGCTCACTGGAAGGACAGATCCTGAAGCTGAGGCTCCAGTACTTTGGCCATCTCATGAGAAGAGAAGACTCCCTGGAAAAGACCCTGATGTTGGGAAAGTGTGAAGGCAAGAGGAGAAGGGGACGACAGAGGATGAAATGGTTGGACAGTGTCATCGAAGCTACCAACATGAATTTGACCCAACTCCGGGAGGCAGTGGAAGACAGGCGGGCCTGGCGTGCTCTGGTCCATGGGGTCACGAAGAGTCGGACACGACTAAACGACTAAACAACAACAACACATTGCTCCCCCAGTGAGCTGGGTGCTCATTTTACCGACCTCGGAAGGATAGAAGGCTGAGTCAACCTTGAGCTGGCTACCTGGGATTGAACCCCAGGTTGTGAGCACAGTTTTGGCTGCAGTACAGCAGTTTAATCACTGCGCCACGAGGCTCTTCAGTCAGTTTTACTTCAGTCAGCTCCCTCATTGCAGTTAGCATTCCTCTCCTGATCTCTATACTAGAATGTATATTAAAATGTGGTATTTTGAGGTTTTTTTAAACTAAGAAAGGTAGCAAGAGTGGAAGGAAGTTTTCTTGCATTGAATCACAAATGCTTTATGCAACAGAACTTTCCTCAGAGGCACCACAGCTGAAGCAGATCCACCTCATAAGGAAGTAAACCTACAAGCTGAAACTCCTGCTAATGCCCACTGCCCACTTTGTTCAAATGGACAAATATCATCAAAATTTATTTATTCCAGTTTATTTCATTATTTCTTTACTGCCCAATAGCTAAAGGTCTTGGGATGGTTCACAGAGTAAAGCAGGAACCATATGGTGTAAAACTGGAATAGAACAGTACAAACATTGTTAAAATTTTTCAGTAGATCTCGTTCGAAGAAGCTGGGAATATTCCCCCCCCCCCATTGTGGAAGGGGAGAGCCCTACAAGACTGGCTACAGAAGGGGAAAAGGATGATGGTGGGGGAATTCACCTCATGTAAGGCCACTTGTTGCCCCAAGGCCATCTGCTTAATCTGTTTCTACAGTATCATCGTGTCATAAAACTAGAAAAGATTCCAAGGGTCACTTAGTCCAGAGCCCTGATAAAACAGGAAACCCACAGCTAAAGCATTCCTGACAGGTGGCCATCCAACCAAAGTTTGAAAACTTCAGATGAAGGGGAGTCTATCACCTTCTCAGGTAATCCACTGCACTGTTGAACAGCTCTTACTGTGATGGAATTTCTCCTGTTGTTCAGCTGAAGTCTTTTTCCTTGAAACTTGAATCCATCACTTCATCCAACAATTTCACTTTCTTTAAACCCCAGACTCCCCCCCCCCCCAGCTGTACACATCTCTTCTTCAGGTTCCCAGACAAGATCATATATAAGGTCA
Source organism: Intellagama lesueurii (assembly GCA_037013535.1). Lineage (NCBI taxonomy): Eukaryota > Metazoa > Chordata > Lepidosauria > Squamata > Agamidae > Intellagama > Intellagama lesueurii. Next base: position 73,924,822 of record JBAJHW010000002.1, read on the forward strand.
AAGTAAATGAAATGGATTTCACATGATTAGCAGAGAGAGCTGTTTAAAATGCATATACTGTATACCCATGTGGGTTGGGGAGGAGAGTCATATTAATATCCTGGCAAAGGGCAGCTTAGAGGATTTCCTCATCTTTTCCCTCTTCTGCACTCCATGACCTGAATTCAGTTGCTAATCCCAACTGGAGTAGACCCACTGAATCAATGGGATTGATGAAAATGTTGACTCCCAATTCATGAGTTGGTTCAATGGATTTCTCATAGTTAGACAATCAGATTTAAATCTTAAGATGGACAAATCCAAAAGGGTGACTATTATTTACACAGAGTTTGGGCACGTTATTTTGCGACTGTTTCCTGATTCTCCAGTGGTTTTGCCAGCTGGGGGAATTCTGGAGTTGTGCTAAAAGAAGTAACCTCCTACCCTCAAGCTCTACTTACATTAGAAGAAAAGCTTGCATTAGCTCCAGTGAAGACCTTTCTTCCAAGGCAAATAGGGCCATAACTTTATTAACTTATTTATAACCTGGATTTCCCTTTTTACAAGGGGGCCTACCATAGTGCAAAAATTGGTCTGTAACCGAAGTCAACCTTGACCTTCTGGCCCAGACCTCAGCCAATTGAGTTCCTATTCCAAAAGTGTGCTGTCCTACCATACAGCATGCCTTCGTGTCTCCAATAGCTGTAGTACCCTAAGGCTGCCCTCCACCTGAGCCTCCAGACCCTAAGTGCCCAGCATCCCCTGGGGTCCTCAGTTTCCCCTCCCCACAGCTAAAACTCTGCTGATGCCCTTCTGAGAGGAGGGGTGTTTTGCACCCCCTGAGTGCCTTCTTTGGAACTCAACTAACCCTGTTCCTTTTGCACTACCGGCCGTTGTGACCTAATTAATGTGCTATTTATAACTTGCCTGTATCCACCCTCGTTGGTAAGAATGAGCTGGGTGAAAAATCACTCACACTCAGGGCCAATTCTAGTGCCAGTCAAAAATTCCCATCCGGCCCCGAAGTGACCAGCTACTCTCATTCTTACCCCACAGAATGGGCGGTTGGGTCGACGCAGCAACAAACAGGAAGGGCAATACAGGGCTGGGCAGCCTTCTTAAAGGCTTGTTCCTGCCCAGACTGCTCACCTGATGTGACGCAGGAAGCCTGTGTCCTTCTGTTCTGGCTGGGCGGGCAAAGGAGCCCCACCCAGGCAGCTTCACGCCTTGCGGAGAGGCCCTTAGCACAGCAATTAGTACTACCGTTGTACTCTTGTTATTGCTGATCTTTCATCATGGGAGATAGTCCAGGGATTCTGTTTTCTTTTCTTTCTCCTTTCTTTCTTTTTTGAACGACCCATTGTTACAATTTAATTTTACTTACTTAAGTGGGATAGGGTGTAGGTGTATTTAGTTCTGTCTCACTGAAATAATTGCAGTGTGGCACCAGAGGTCTCTCTGTGGGAGAGTATTTCATAGTCGGGACACTAGAGGTTTTTAAAAAGAAATTATTTAATGCCCTATTAATAATGACATAGAACAATGAGCAGCATGGAACAACACACAGCTCTTTACCTTGTTCACTTGTAATGTGTCCAAGAAAAGCCAAGGAAAATGTGGTCAATGAGATCAAAAGTAGCTATGGCTTCCAGAGAAAGTAAAGAGGTTAAACACTCCCCATGTCTTTCTCCCAAGCACTTCTTTGGATATATTGCCCAGAAAAAAGTACATTTCTCACTTATCAAAAGTTTGGATAATCTTGAAGGTCAAGACTGGCTTTTAAAAGAACCATGTCTTTCAATTTGGACCATTCATCTTCAAGGTAAACTATTTTTGGTAACCAGTTCTCTTATAAGAGACAGGAGGCCAAGGCTTTTTTAAAAAATGAGATGAATAATAATATGAAGGAATGGTTCAGCCAAAAGCAAAGTGACCAGAATTTTGAATAGATGATTGAACTTTCTTGTAAAATTTTTGCTTATTGATTGGAGAAAAATGGGACTGGAAATAAGAATTATCCTCCTGGATTTGCCAATGGTTACTTTTTTGGGGTGTGTGTGTGTGTCTTATTGATTTCCAATGTATTTTTAACAACTCCCCTCCAGTCTGGTTATGTTCTAAAATTTATCATTTTCTTTATAAATTGCTTGGAGAATCCATACTCCAACCAACTTGTTTATTGAGAGAGAGAAAGGGGAGGGGGAAACTTACCAAGATGATTTCACATGAGCAGCACTGTAGGATACTACCTTTTTGAAATCTATAGCCAAATTGTGTGTACACACAGAAAAGCAATAACTGTGGCAACCAGGTACACTGCTAGATTAATATAACATCAGGTTGACTTTATTGTAGAAGGAACTGCAGCTAGACACTTAAGTGAATCAACTTCTGCTTCTGTCTTTTCTTTGTGTATGGAAGTTTGCAACAGTCAATACTCATCAAGCTTTCCCCCAGATAACCATATGCTCTGAATGACTCTTAGACATTGCTGGTTGTTTTTCAGGCTGGCCTCTGGTTGTTATGCTAGCATACAAGAAGATGTATTTGTTCAGCAGGTCCAGTCATCATGCTAAATAAAATCGTTCACTTTGGTTGGCAAATATTGACTCAAGCTGTTAGGCTTTTATGTATTTCAGAGACTCACAATGTTTGAGAGCTCAGCAAGCAAACAAGAACAGGTACAGGAAGTTATTGTGATGTTTTGGACTGATGTTTGCTTTTCTGCTGCTGATGTATGTTCTCCATTGTGTGGAGCTTGTTACTAATGACCTTGTTATATACTATGCTGCAGTTGATAAGGCCAAAGGCTTTGACAGAATACAAATACATTTTACGTTCCCACTTGAAGAGTTTAGGTTAATTGTGTTTTGAAATGTTCTGTACCCAACAGGCTGTCTCTCCCTTATAACACACTTTCTCAAAATAAGGCCTTTCAGGGAATGGACTACCTAATAGGGTGACAGGTAATTGACAGCTCTGTTTTCATTTTGAAAACTGGCTGATAATATCGACTTGACATGTCTATAAGCTGTCCAAGTTATTGAAAGAAAATCATATCCTTGGTGCCAGTAACAGTGTCCTTGAACTGCTTTATGTTTCATTTCCCTGGTTGCCTGACTTGGTCATTTTATGGGAAATATCAACCTGCTGTAGGTCCCATGAAACAGGGTTGCCTCTTTGTGTCTGGTGGAGCTTATGTACATTTATTAGCCTCACAATAAGGAAAAATGCTGTGCCTTTGCCAGAAGGGAATACATATGTGCACCGATGAAAATGAGGTCATTTTTACCCCAGTGAGTAGGATGCTATAACCAGAAATGACATGAGGCACTTACAGGTACTATTAATTGGAAGATTTATTTGAGTTTAACACAAAGACCCATTGTTTTGGGCTCAAAGAAGCTTTATTAGCACCATGAAGTTGTTTCCCTCATTTCCTGCCTTATATAGGAGCCAGGTCTACATCTGTGCCATCTTCTTGTTACCTTTTCTTGCTTGTTCCCCTTTTGAGCTCTTAGGTGATAAGGCCACTAGTGTGTCAACATTTACATGAGTCCCATTGATTAAATGTGTGTGTGTGTGGGGGGGGGGTTGAGTTCAGGCTAGGGCTGGACTGTACCTCAACAGTAGAGAGTCATATATTTACACACATTGCTCTTTTATAAAGATATTTGGAAAAGTAATTAAAAATCAAATCCCTAAAAGTTCCAAAACACAGTAGGAAAGACAACAACAATGCTAGGAGAAGTACTGTCACCTGAGCAGGAGAACATGTGATTTATTTGCAAAAGATCAGTCCCTGAACTCTCCAGAAACAGGGAGGGCTCAAAAAGACTCCGGCGAATCCTGAAGGTTCCAGTAAGAGCAGTAGATAACAGTGAGCTGGACAGGCCTGTCATTTGGCTTTGTACCCATATTCAGGCATTATAACCAGAAATAAGGTAGAGGTTGAAGCATAGTGGGGATAGGGAAGACACATTAAGTACTATTGCCTTTTCACAGGTCCCCGTTCTACTGAATAGGGCTTTTCTATGGTAGGTTTGTAACATAACAATAACTCTGTATACAAAATTGGTTTTAAAAAGAATCACCATGAGTCTCGACAGAAGAAGTTGGGCCACCAGATTGTGAATGTGGTTCCATGTAAGCAACTATAAAAACTAGGATTGATGAGTTCTTCTTTTTTTTTAAACTGTGATAAATCTTCATTTTGGTAATTCCTTTCTACTTGTTCAGCAGTTAAAAGACAGTTAAAGCTGAAGTCCTGCTTACTTTGGAGTTAGTTCCATTGGATACAGTGGAGCTTACTTCCAAGCAGTGGTGTAGCGGAGCCAGGGTTGAAGGGTTGAAGCCCTGGGACTTTCTCAGACTATGTCATCACCTGAAACTGCTCTTCTCTTCTCTTCTCTGTTTCCCACTGAGCTCACCTGAATTTCTCTCAGTCCTGTCAGAAGCTGGGAGAGAAAGGGATTTCCCCAGGGAGAATATATTGTTGCAAGCTGTTCCTGTTTGCAATGCAATGTGATTGAGCATGGTTTGGCCTTCCATGGACAATGTGACACTCATATATGTGACACTCACATAAACTCCATCCATGGTTTGGGCCTGTGCTACTTGTCAAAGCATCTTTCCTTAATGTCATCTGTCTAACCCACAAGATCATCCCAGTCGAGGCTCCTCTGAGTGGCCACCCTGAGAGAGGCCCATAATTCCTCTACAAGAAGTATGGCCTTCCTTGTGGTGGCTCCAACTTTATGGAATCAGTTTCTGGAGGAGCTCTGTCTAGCCCCTTCCCTATTGACATTTAGGAAGCAATTAAATACATTGCTTTTCAGGGAGGCTTTCCTTTTCCTCCATCCGCTCTTAGTTTATATGATTAGTCGGTGCCATCTGTTTTTAGGGTTATTGTTATTGCTTTTAAAGTTTCTATTTTTATTTTTGTTTTCTGATATATGTGTTGTAACCTCCCAGAGTAGTGCCTTAGCACTAATGGGAGCAGGATAGAAATTGAATGAATGAATGAATGAATGAATGAATGATAAATAAATAAATAAATAAATAAATAAATAAATAAATAAATAAGAACCATTCAGCTTTACAAAGAGTTGCTTCTAATTTGTTCATATAGACAGATAAAACTACCTGCATGTTTGCATTTTCTAGAGGGAGGAGTGCTGGCCATGAAGACTTCCACATCTAATATCATACTACATCTTAGGGATTATACTGCATTGCTATAATTCTATGCAATTGTGGTTGTTGTGTGTCCTCAAGTTGCAGTTTATGGTGACCATAGATAGGGTTTCAAGATGTGTAAGATATTTAAGGAGTGGTTTTACCATTGCCCCACACCCCCAGAGAGTTTCCATCTCTAAGCAGGGATTTGAACCCAGGTCTCCTGAGTCCTGATATGTCACTCCATCTGCTACGCAGCTCTGGCTCTCTAATAGATCTCACTGACTATGTATTCAGCTACCAGCAAATAAGTTGTTGTTGTTCCTGTCAGAAACTCATGTCAAACGTTCTACTATCTGAAAACTTCCCAAATGAGCAGCCAGAGTGAGATAATAAAACTTTTGGTGACTTGAAAAGTAGTTTATCATGGGTGTAGATGTTAAACAAGGTAGGGGCCAGTAAGTCATTCTTTTGAGTCTTCCATTGCTGCGTTGCCCTTGAAAATGAGCAGACAACCCTGTGATTTGCTATTACTTTAGTTATCTTATAAGCCATCATTGGATGAGCAAATAAGTAAGACCTTGTTTCAAGTAAACATACATAGGATCAGCTGGAGGAGAATTTTCACACAGCAGTGTTTATGGTTATTGCTTAACATGTCTGTTTAACTGTCAACTTAAAGCTTTAAGTTGGTTATCAGAGCATTCATGAACCATCTATGGGCTTTTGTTTTATGACTAGAGGAGCTATAAAATTAAGTTGTTTGGTTTGCTAGCATGACTGTTGCATCACGTACTGCAGTGAGTCAGAAATAAGTTTGACCTCTTATTTAAATCTTTTCCCTTTAAAACCCCTCATATTGCTCCTGTATTATTATTTTTTTACATTTTTTTAACTTGAGGCTGCTATTTGTCCCAGAATTGCAGGAAGCACACTGCATTGTATGGACTGTAAAGGGGAAGCGTTTATTTAGAAGGGACGTAATAGTGAGCCTTTGTTGAAACCAAATGGAATAGGTCTCTGCACCTCTTTTTTTAAAAAAAGAAACCTAAAACAAATGAATAATGTCCATGCTACGTGAAGAGTATATATATATTTATTTATTTTTTATTTATTTTATTTTATTAGATTTATACCCCGCCCATCTAGACCAATGGAAGAATTGCTCTTAGGGAACAGTACCAATATTTTTCTATTGAGATAAAGGGGGGGGGGTTGCCATTTTAGTTTATAGTATTTACACATCTATTGCCTTTTGCTTTGTGAACCACCTTTAGAAGGCTTACTTACTGGGGTAAAGGGGCCACAAAATTAGGGTTGTTTTTTTTAAAAAATAGAAGCATAAAGGGCTTGCAACTGAGAAAGGGAACACTTTTGCTGGAGAGCCCTGTGCAGTCCAGAAGCTGCTCCTGGTTCACAGAGAGGTGTAAATATTAACAAAGGTGTGTGAGATACCTGTGGAAAGAGAGAGTGCGCTCAAAGGCTCTGAATACCTACAAGAGATGTGGAAGGGGAATCAATATCATTGTGGCATTGATCAGAATTCTGGACTTCATGTATTAACAAAACAGTTGTGGTTTAATTATGCCAGTCCTGCCAAGGTTGCCCTATATTGGGTACATTGAGACAGCTGCCTCAGATAGAAAATGTTGAGCAAAAGCAATAATCTACTCCATCCCAGACATTCTCTTGTCTGGGACTGAGTAGAGATGGGTATGCCACTTAGCTTCTCTTGCAAATCCTAAAGTAGGTAATTGCCCTCCACGGTGGGAGAAGACTTGAAACCTCTTGCCCCTACTGACACAAGATTCCACTACCAGTCAAACTGACTTTGTACACAGAATGGAGGCAGGCACCATCTTGTCTGATACCTTAAACAGCAAAAGGTCTTGAGTTGGTTCTGAGTCCAGTCCTGAAAGTATGCTTTTAGCAGATAATTTTAATATTTTCCATGTTTTAATCTTTTAATTTTATTTTAAATCATATATTATTTAATTTTCCTTTTAATATTTAACTTACTGTGTTTTTAATTGTGTGAATTTTAATGCTGTCAGCTGCCTTGGGTCCCTTGTTGGGAGAAATGTGGCATACAAAAAAAAAAACCCTAATAATAATAAAAGGACAGGGTTGGCATAGTTAAGATACAGGTATGGAAATATTAGTTGCAGCTCAGCTCACCGTCCCCATTGCCAATGGCTGCCATGATTGTTAGGCAAGTGGCTCACAGGCAGAAGAGTACTGCTGCTGCTGGTGGCATCTGGTGATGATGCACCTTAGTAGAGATGATGGGTTCCAGCCCTTATTGCACTATGCCACCTTCTGTTTCTGGGCATACAAAGAGCCTCCTGGGCATGTTATTTTTCAAGACTTAGGTTCCATGCACCCTTTATATATAACCATACATCTTGAATGCCAAACTGTGGTTAAGAGCAAGCATAGACCAGGATAGAAAATCTGATCTTGAAGCAGGGTAATATGTTTGCAGTTGCATTAATCATAGTTTAATTGTAAGCATGCTTAAGTGATATGTTTGCCTCAAACATACCAAGGTTAAGTTTCTCTACTGCTTTTCTTGCAAGGTGACAATCAAATAACTTGGCCTGAGAAGTCATATAAACATTTACTATGTTTGGGATCTTAAGCAGGATTAAATCAACAAACCGTGGCAAGGAATAACAATGGGTGTTATGTCAGCATTTGGCTCTGTTTGTTGTTAGGCAGCTGCTCTAATGTGCTGAACCTTATTTTTTCCTGCAGTCTGCTTACAACAAAGTGTAAAATGAATGCAATGGATGAGTTAATGGTACAATACGTACAGCATTGATCAGATGGTCCTTGTGATAGCTGGAGTCCAATATACTGGTCTATCATTACGTATTGTTTTTGTGTGTATACAATGCAACTGTATATTGCAATGAAGCCAAATTTGCCTGGAAATGTTAGCATAGCTAATGTAAAAACAGACGTACAAAACTTCCTTATAAACCTCTCTGTGAGTGATTGCTTCTCTTCTCAAAAGCACAGCATGTTTTTAAAAAGCCCCTTTCCTGTCCCTTCCACAGAGTTTACATTGCTTACAAGTTCAGGATATCCTCTGTGGCCTTCCTACAAAATGATTCATGGGTAGTTCTTTAAGAATCAATGTAATATCAAAGGCAGTTTTTGTTTGGTGCCATAGTTTGCTGAACATAAGAGCACTAGCTTCTCAGCCAGCAATAACAGCCAGAGTGTGCTACGTTTTATGAACTCGGCACTGTTCCTTCTGGATCGTTTCACTGCTTGTAAAGAGAAAATCCATGGCTTTCCATTGGCCTTTACCTCTACAGAGAGTACCTATATTCAGTCGTAGCCTAGAAAACTCCTAGCTTTTGAGTGGTTTTCAAACTGTGTTCTTGGTGGGAGGAGGGTGTCACTGCCAAATTTCTGGGTGGTATGTCCCTCTGCTCTAGTAATGAGTCACACTGGGGTTTTTAAAAAAATTTTTTTGGAGGGGAAGCAGGTTTTATGGCTTACGGCCAGGAATGGGGTGGATGAGTAGTAGGACTCAACAGATGGATCACAAACTTTGCATAAGTTTATTAGGGTTCATTAATGAGATTACTGGCCACACCAATAAGGTCTCTGCTGTATCCTTTCCCTGCAAAATGGCACTGCAGGTGAATTTGCTTTAGGTTCTGCTGACACAGGGTACAGGCTGAAACCCAGCAGAAACTATACAGGTAGCCTGGTGTTAGTGGAGAAAATGCCTTAAGTATTGAAAATATTTGCTTGCTACAGAAAAAGCTTTCCACACCTCCCATATTGTTTTTTTATTTAAAATATTTTACTCCACTTTTCTCCTTAACAATGACCCAAGGCAGTACCTACATCATTAGAATAAAGTATTTAACACTAACAATGGTGAGTATACAAATGCAAAAGGATCAAACAAATACCATACTAAAAAAACCATTAGCAGCACCAGAACACATTCAAAGCAGGAAGGTACCACAATCCATTTAAAACCCCATTCAGGCAGACCAGGGAAAGCTTGCCTGCTTGTGGAAGGACAGCAAAGATGGGGGCAGCCTAGTTCCAAAGTCTAGAAGCAGCAACAGAGAAGGCCCTTTCCCATGTTCTCACCAAATGCACCTGTGAAGTTCGCAGGATCAAGAGAAAGGACTATACTGATGATTTTAACACTCAAGCAGGCTCATAGAGGTAGGTGCAGTCCTTGACATAGTTTGGGCTCAAGCTGCCTAGGGCTTTAAAGGCTAGAACCAGTACTTTGAATTCAATGTGGAAACAGATGGAAAGCTAGTGGAGTTGCTGTAACAGGGGGGTTATGTGACCCCTGTGGCCAGCCCCGGTTAGTTAACTTTTTAGCTAAAGTTGTATTGAGATTGGCCATTAAGAAGCACATGGAGGCTTCATTTCCTAGTATGATTGCTCACAAAGCTTTATCTCTAGAACACTAATGGACTTCAGTTGTTAATGATGGGCTGCCTGTAATGTGTAGTTTGGCCCTGAGTGAATTGTAAAAAGTCCCTTCTTAGCAGAAGGGAGTATAAAGAACACTTTATTACATTATAGAGAATCCAACGAAGCCCAAGCTAGCCTTCTCCCCTATAGGTTCTTCCAGATGTGTTGTACTACAAACCCAATCCCTCCAGCCAGCAGTACTATGACTGTGCTGGCTGGGGATAACAGAGGTTGTAGTTCAATGCATCTGGAAGAAAGGCTGATACAAGCTACTGGAAGCAGAGATAAACTATGAAGCTTACAAAACAAATGTAAGGTTTTGGGTACATTATTTTGGTTATACTTCCCTTGCAAAAGACTTCCTGGATAACTGTAATTCAAAAATGGCAGGCCACAATACCATAATGAAAAATAAACAAACATGAGACGAGTTTTCAGCACTTTATTATAAGTCAGTAAGCCTTTCCCCAGTTTCCTTTGTTGTTCGTTTCCTGCTGCCTCTCAGAGCCAGAGCGTTCTTGGCATTCAGTCTGAAGTCCAGGGCTATGCCAATCAGCAGGATATGGGGTAGATAAGATTTGTACAAATGCTTTTGAACTGGTTGGAATCTCTAGATGGGAAATGAAGTGAAATTATTTACATTTGGCACAAGAAGAATAGGTTCCATTTTAAAATTCAGAGCAAGCTGGAAGGATCACATGGTGTTGCCCTTCTGTTAAAATCCATCAAGAACCTGATAAGAACTACTTTGCAATAATTTGTTTGACAGCCACTCTGCAACTTAAAAAGCTGTGGCATGAAAAAAACCAAATAGTGGTATATCAACAATGTAACACTACATGGCAGGGCTGAGTACTTTTTTTTGAGAACACTGACATAGGTTCTTGACAGTGAGAGATGCCCCATACTTTTACAGAGTATAATTGTATTATTGCAGCACTGCAGTTGTAGCCGTCTGTTAAGGATGGGGCAAACAAATCACATTGCTTCATCATAATAAGCTGAAGTAGGAGAGAAGAAATCAATTTTATGGCTTCTAACTAGCAACCGGAAAGGGCGCGGGGTCTGAAAAAAAGCTCAACAGGTCAGTCTAAAACTTAGCTGTATTACAAGGCCAGTTTGAAGATGGTCCATGATACAGTTGGGACTGAAAGTGTAAGAAATCACTTGTTTAAAGGTCAATGATGTGGCCTCCAACAGTTTGGCAGTATTTTTGGTTTTTTTCCTTATGTGCTTTGCTAGGACTAGACTTCCCCTCTCTGTTTCTCTGTTCATACAGTGTCTTGTGGAAAACGGCTTGTTGCGTTGGGTCAAGGAGAAGCCTAATATGTGCCATGCCCTAGTAGTAGGAAGAAGAGGAGCAGCAGAAACAGTGTATGACTCCCCAAGGTGCACACCATGGAGAGGCAATCTCCCAACCCATGTACTTAACTCACTGAACTATCCAGCCAGCATTAAAAGACATTTACAACATGCTAAAAAAGCAGCAAAGACAAGCACTCAAGGAACCAAAACTCATGGTTGAAAAAGTTAAATAACAGAGTAAAATACTGATTTAGAAGAAACATTTTCTCACAACCATTCGTATTAACAAGTATAAGTAAATACAAATGATTAAATGTGGTAAGGACTGGACCAAACCAATGTTTGTATAGTTCAGAAGCTTTATGATTGGCAGGAGTTACCTGTTCATGGCACGTGTATAAAACACCTTTCTGAATCTAATTTACTGAACCTCCCCCCCAAGTATTTTTTCCCTATAGTTTTAAAAAGGTATTTTTTCTATCTCAGGTTAATTTGAATGCTAGTGTAATTTTGGAAAAAAAAGAATCTCCTGAAACTGGGTTCTTTTTATCAATGTTTCCCATCTGGCTTGCTGCTACAAGCATTTAATCTAGTGTTTGCTGCCAATGTTTCCCAGAAAGGCTTATAATTGCTTGGAATTTGTATGAACAGTTCCAGTCTGGTGCACAATTAGGGATGCGCTATAAAATTTTCATTGCTTGATTTAGTTGAAGTGATAAGATGGATGGGGAATGATAATCGTCACCGTTGTAGCTTCTAAAGTGATGCCTAGAAATTAGCAAAACAGAGGATTGTGGATAGCTGATGATCTCTCTCCTCCCATCTCATAGCAGAAACAAAATAGTATAACTGATTATTTTAGGAAAAAAAACATTGCAGCTCTTTCTTCTCTATGGAAGTGTCCATGGAAGTGTCCTTTTGTTTGTTTGTTTGTTTAAAATATTTTTACCCTGCCTTTCTGCTTGAAAAGGACCCAAGGTGGCTTACAAAAATGAAAGACAATATTTAAAGTTGAAAACAATGAGTTCACAACAGTGGTTAACATCACTAAAAGATAATATTTAAAACTACAAACAATGAATAAAGAGGCATCTTACATCATTAACAGATATTATTAAGGCAAAGATGAATAAGTATACAATTTTTTTAAAATGCTACTCTGAGAAATGGAAAACAGAAAGACAGAAAACACTAGTACTAAAAATACAATCAAAGCAGTAATGCATGGCAGTCTATCTAAAAATCACACATAGGTAGTTGGTTACTGAGGGAAGGCTTGCCTGAAAAGTTAGGTCTGCCTGCTTGCAGAAGGATGGCAAAAATGGGGCCAGTCTGGCCTCCTGTGGGAGGGAGTTCCAAAGTCTGCGAGCAACAACAGAGAAGACCCTCTCTCCTTTCCCCATCAGATGCACCTGTGAAGGTGGCGGGACCGAGAGAAAGGCCTCTCCTGATGATTTTAACACCCGAGCCGGATCATAATGGGAGATACAGTATTTGAGGTATCTTGAACCCAGGCCATTTAGAGCTTTATAGGTTAAAACCAGCACTTTGAATTGTGCCCAGTAACTGACTGGCAGCCAGTGGAGCTGCTATAACAGGGGGGTTATGTGATCCCTGTAACCAGCCCCAGTCAGTAATCTGGCTGCTGCATTTTGGACCCATTGAAGTTTCCTGGCATTTTCCATCGGCAACCCCACATAGAGCGCATTACAGTTATTCAGCTGGGAAGTAACTAGGGCGTGTATCACAATGGCCAGATCAGATCTCTCATGAAATGGGCATAGCTGGTGCACTAGTTTTAATTGTGCAATTGCACTCCTGGCCACCAGCGAGACCTAGGCATCCAGGAGCACCTCCAAGCTGAGCACCTGTTTTTCAATGAGAGAGCAATCCCATCCAGTACCAGCTGCATTCCTATTCCTTGATCTGCCTTTTGACTGACCAGGAGCACCTCTGTCTTGTCTGGATTAAGTTTCAATTTATTCACCCTCATCCAGTCTATTACTGATACCAAACACTGATCTAGAGCCAAAGTAGCAATATGACTACTGCAACCAATCTTTGTTTTCAACACAGACTCCAAAGGAATGTTGGGTGTCACATAGAAAGCAACAATGCTAAAGGGGGTCGGCAAGTGTGACAGACTGAACTATACATTAGAGAGAACACTTCAACAGAGTTGGAATCTTATGAGTGTTCAAGAGAAGGGGGTAAAGCCAGACTTTTAATGACTGATATCAGACTGGTAAAGGAAGAAAGTTCGGATCTAAAGATCAATTGCAAAACAAAGCAAACTGCTTTACAAATTATGGGAGATGAGAAAAGGTCGTTTTGTGATCATCACATCTGCTCAGCACTTGAGAAATTTCCTTTGATAGTGACAGTGAGTCATTAAGTCTAAACTGTGTTTAAACTGGAAGCCTGAATCCTGTCAGTAGGCAGGGCTATAAGAATGACTGAAGTCATGGGAAGCTGCCTCATAATCAAATATGGCCACCCTGTGTGCCCGGACTGGCAGGAGCTACCTAGAGAAGGGTCTTTCTTAGAGCTCCTTGGAAATACTGGAGATCTATTCTGGGACCTTAGTCCTGGAATACCAAAGAAAGCAGGACAAAGTAACATTTCCCAGCTCTGCTCCATTTCAGTCTAATGGGAAAAATCACAGGGATTGTAAGATGAATTCAGCCTACCTTTTCTAACAGCTAGCTAAATATATCCCTAAGGAAGTTATTAAGATTTAATATATTTGGACATTTTCCTGTGCTGCTAAGAAAAGCAATTGAGTATTAATATGCAATTCCCTTGCACCCCTCCCCCCAAACTATAATTTTATAATTCTGAAAATATATAATGGTTTATTTTAAATAACCTGTATGTATTTATTTCCCTTTAGTCACCCCATGTGATAGCATGTTTGCCTTCTTTCTTGTATCAAGAGGCAAATGCAGTGAGAGAATTTTTGGTTAATGAAAAGTACGTGTTTTATATATGTTTGCATGCCTAAAACAACATCTTTCCTCATGCTAACCTCTTGTTCACTCCCTCATCTCTGTTTTTAACTGCCCCCCTTCTCACATTCATTCATGTGAATAGTGCACTCTGTGAACTAGGAATCTGTTCTGTTCAGCTTCAGTGGCATCTGGATTTTCAGAATTTCCAGTTTGTATCTGGCAATCTGCAGATGGTTATGTAGTTTCAGTGTAGGAGTTCCTGGTTCAATTGTTAGACAGTTCAGGCATGTAGACCATTTGTGTTGTGGGGTGGATAAGAAGTTGGCATGAAATAAAAATGAGGTGAACTTGAGAACTCACTGAACAAACATTACTCTGTATTTTTTAATTATTGACTCATGTGAACAAACCTGAGGAACACAAAGAGAAACTTATGGCTTAGTGGACTTTAACAGAACAGCACCTGGAGGACAAAGCTAAATGTGAAGTCACCAAAACCATGACAGGAACTACACAGCAGATCTTTTGATGTGTGTGGGATCACTGTGCCTTCAATTTTTGGATAACACACAAGTGGATTACTGCAATGTGCTCTTTGCTGCCTGTGAAGATGGTTTGGAAACTTCAGCTGGTTCAAAACTGTTGACTGGGGCCAGTTACAGGAAGTGTTTAACTCCCTTGCTATAACAGCTGCACTGGCTATCACTCTTATCTCCAGGCCCATTTCAAAGTGCTGGTTATGACCTATAAAGCCATGAACAGTTTGAGTCCAGGCTATCTGAAGGATCATATCTCTCCATATGAGCCTTCTAGGCCCTTAAGATCTGCAGAGGAAGCCCTTCTTTCTATCCCATTGCCATCACTAGTACATTTGATGGGGGCATGAGAGAGGGCCTTCTCTGTGGCTGCTTCCAGTTTATGAAATGCTCTCCCTCAGGAGGTTAGGTTAGCCCTCTCCCTTCTATCCTGCTGACAATTGAAGACCACCTCTTCAGACAGGCTTTTAATAACTGTTAGTAACTATAACTGAGTCCTGGATGCTGGACTCTTGCTTTTTGTAAGTTTGATTTTATAGTCCTAAATGTTTTTAAATTGCTTAATGGGTTTTTAATTAGTAGTATGCTTCAATTGCTTCTTAATCAGTGATTTATTGTGGTTTTTCATTTTACCTGTTCTAACATTGTGATCTGCCTTGAGTCCTTTCACTGGGAAAAAGGCAGCATACAAACAGAAATCAATAAATGTATCGTGGGACTGTTATTAGTCTACTAGGAGGTATGTGTGACTTGATGTATGATGATGTACTTCTTAACTTGTGACAGTTCACTACTGTGATCTATGCATTTTGACTTGTCCCTACATAGGTACTGTAAATGACAGGGTTCTGATCTGTTATTTACACGGTATGTATGTATTTTGGAGAGAAAAAAAGAGAGAAATGAACACCATGACTTTTCTGTTTACCCTCCTAATTCTTTTTTCATAGGGGCACATGCGAGTACATACTGCCCAGTGGCCTTTCTGTTTACAATGACTTTTTGTTTTTTATACTGATATATTCTACTGCAATCCCAGAAGACATTGGCATTGCTCTCAAGACCACATGCATGGAATCACAGCACTTTATTCTAGGAATTTCTTCTGAATGTCACTTACATCCTGACTGAAGTGGAAGGAGTGATTGTAAACTCAACAAGGACGAACAAACAAATAAAACAAAAAACTGTTTAACATATGTGTACCATTGAAGACGGTGGGACGTGGTGGCGCTGCAGGTTAAACCGCAGAAGCCTCTGTGCTGCAAGGTCGGAAGACCAGCAGTCGTAAGATCGAATCCACGCGACGGAGTGAGCTCCCGTTGCTTGTCCCAGCTCCTGCCAACCTAGCAGTTCGAAAGCATGCAAATGCAAGTAGATAAATAGGTACCACCACGGTGGGAAGATAACAGCGTTCTGTGTCTAGTCGCGCTGGCCACGTGACCACGGAAACTGTCTACGGACAAACGCTGGCTCCATGGCTTGGAAACGGGGATGAGCACCGCCCCCTAGAGTCGGACACGACTGGACTAAATGTCAAGGGGAACCTTTACCTTTACCTTACCATTGAAGATCAGAAGGTACACATCAATCAAGAGTGGGCAACTCACATCATGTGGGCTGAGCACAGCTACAAATCATTTCCCAAACCAGTGCCCCGAAAATTTAGTGGTGACTTACTAAAAGCCATTAACAACAAGCAGAAAATGTTTGTTTTTAAATGGGTTTTCAAGGCTTGCCACTGCAATACAGTAGAAATTGGAAAACTCCAGTAAAAGAAGTATTTTCCATTTTTTCTTTGGTTTACCACTGACATTTGTGGCATGGTGGTGGGGGTCGGTGCAACCCACAATGGGCTGTGGGCAGAGCTAGAAAGTTACTCATTTTGAGAGAAGACATGCACACAAGAGATTGAAGTGTGGCTACACTGTTGAATCGGGAGCTGGATCGGGAATTTATGAAGTTCATTTAAAGTCATGTGGTTTTTGTGTCAGTGTGTGCATCCTCTTACAACTTCTATTTTGGTAGTAAATTGTACGATATATGGGTTCTGGGGACTACAAGGGCTTTAAAATCATTGCATTTATAAGTGAATTGGAGCCTCAGTGCTCCAGGTCCCAATTTTTCTGGGTCTGTTGTCATGCCCAAAAGCCATATTTTTCTGCTGTGTTGTTTTAAATATAATGTTTTAAAATGATGTTTTAATTATTTATAATTATTTTGAATATTTACTTTAACATTTTAATGTATTTGAAAGTGGCATAGCACTAGTTCAAGATTACAGATTTTAAAAATGCAAGAGTTTGGACTGCAGGGTTTCCTGTGGTACAAAATTGGTCCCGGAATATGCCAAAATTTTGCCCTTCTCTGGCACAATTTGGCAAAACATTTTTCTAACACAAATCCTCTTCCCTGTCCCTACTGTCCCCTTCCTGCCTATTCCATTGCTTTTGTCCTGATCTTTCACCCTGTCACCACTGTTGCTGGTTGCCATTTGCATTCCTCCCTTCCCCCATCTTTTTTCTCCCTTCTCGTATCCTGCTGCCACTACCACCACTATTTAGAATAGTAGAAGAAGAACTGGTCTGAATCGAGTTTAGCATGTTTTAAATTGATTTTTAAAAAGGTGACTATACAACTCATGTGAAGTATGGATTATTTTGAAAGAGAATCTGTTAATATATGGCAGAAAAATATGGAATTGTCTGTCTGAATTATGGGAGAATGACTAAGCAAAGGAAGAAACACTGAGTCATTCTAGTTGGCATCTAGCCAGAACAGGTGACATGCCTGCATATGTGCAATGCTCAATTTGTGGAGTAAGTGTTGCATCATACACAAGTATATAGGCAGGCAGTTAACAAACCTATGTTGTAGGGATATTCATGAAACAGTGTGTCACTTTGTCAGTCAGCATCTTGGAGTATTGGACTGTACTGGACTAAAACAGGATGTTTTCTCGTAACCCTTAAAGTGTGAGGGGCTCAAAATCAGTTTAAGAAGCAAGTACTCCATCATTGGGGAAGTGAGTATTTATCCTTTATCTTTCTGTTAATTAAAATAATCTCCAAATTTGCTGCTAATTCCTTGTAAAATGGTATAGTAACTACTAAGTGCTATTGCTGTTACTCTGTTGGTGAAAATATGAAGTACAACATGAGTACCTGTATGTTTTCCCCACAGTTTGCAAAGCTTATTTTCTAGGCTGTAATTCCACAAGGTCCATCAATAAGCATGACAGTAGCTGTTATGGCTAGGAACAAGTTTTTTTCTTCACAGATGAAAATGTCAGCTTTGGGGTATGGATGATTAAGGATGGAAAAATATGTGGAAAAAGTTAATCCTCCGTCTTGTCCTAGTTCTGTAACAAGAAACTGCATTGGTTTTCCTCTTACATTTCTGTGAGGGAAGGAGAGGGATCCAATTACATATCTCTCAACATAAATTCTACATTGGTCTATGTGCTTGTAATCTCGAAAATAGACTATAGCAATGCTCTCTACGTGGCTTGCCCCTGAAGGCGGTTTTGAAGCTGCAGCTGGTGCAGAATGCTGCTGCCAGGTTGGTCACTGGAACATCGCAATGTGACCATATAACTCCTATCCTGGCCCATCTGCACTGGTTGCCTATATGCTTCCAGGCCAAATTCAAGGTGCTTGTGTTAGCTTTTAAAGCCCTTATTGGTTTAGGACCTTGTTACCTGTATGAGTGCTTCTCCCTCAAAACATCTACCGATCCCACCCACACCTCTTATATGGGGATGCTCTGGGTGGCCACCCCAAGGGAGGCCCGGAAATCATCCACCCGTAATCAAGCCTTATCTGTGGTGGCCGCTTCACTCCGGAATTCCCTTCTGCTAGAGGTGTGGCTAGCCCCATCCTTCCTGGGTTTCAGGAGGCAACTTAAGACCTGGCTGTTTTCCCAAGCCTTTCTCTAGCTTACCCCAAAGTAATGTTATATGATCTTCTCTTGACCTGCCTAATTTGTAAATCTGATTTCCCAGTCCTATATCCACTCAGAATCACTTTGTGAGTGGTGGAGGGAGTGCTACTGGCACTACACATTTTCCTTAATACACAGTGGACTCCTGGCTTCCCTTAAATGGAGAACAACAGATCAGAAGAGTTCTTTGGAGGAGGCAAGTGAAACGTTAAAGTTAACAAGCAATCTTTAAACCCCTACCACTTTCACAGCATTGAAATAACCGGAGATGGGAAACAGCAAGTAAGAAAAGGGGTTTCAAAAGGACACCCTGCTTTTTCCCTTTTCTGCTGTCAAATACCCCCACCTAATGTGACTTCTTAAGATTAAAAAAGTTATCTGATCCCAATTACACACATTGGTATGTAGCATGTAGCTTGGCCATAAAAGAAGTAGTGTTCCTAGCATCTAGACGTCTTCAGGTACAGCTTCGGAAGATGAAGGTGCGCTACGCAAAAAGGGCAGGATTGCCAGCTGGGAAAGCACATTTGTCTGAAAAGAAAGTGTTGCAACACAGTAGGAAAGCAGCACCCCTTTGTTCTTCAAGCCATTTATGATGTCTGTGACTTTGATGTTATTTCATAGCTAACAGTTTGAGAATATAAAGGGAAACCATTTTCTGGACTTCTGCTGTTTGCTGGATAAATATGGCCTGGCTGATAAATGTTATTAGTTAGAAACATATGGAGAGGGAGGCTTTCAAAGACCAAAATGGCTCTTTATGAATGGGTGTTACCTTTCAGATGAAGTTATGTGCTTTAGTACCTTTTAAAAAAATGCTCAGAGATGCAGTTGCTAAGAATATAAATACAGATGTTCTTCTACATGTTATATTTCCTGGGAAAACTGATCACCTTTATATGATGTGCCACAGAACATCTGCCACACAAGACCAGATTTTAATGTGTGTACATGGTGTGTGTGTGTGTGTCCATCCACATGTGTGCATGCAAAAAGGTTGTCAACTGAATGGAAAATAGGAGTGTTGTGAAAGTAGAGCAACAAAATCTGCTGTATATCAGCCTTTGGAAGTAAATGTTCAGTGACCATTTATTTCTGAGAGATTCCAAATGGGACACAGTGTTGTCTGATATCTAGGTAGCCAGAGCTTGGAAAAGTTACTGTTTTGGACTACAACATTTGACTCTCCAGACAGCACGGCCATTTTATAATGTGAAGATAAATTATCTTGTATCAGCCTCATTAAGATCATGAGCCCTTTTGACTGACTGCATTGAGAGGGTGGGGAAAGAGGATGACATCAGCTGTTCCTGCTTACAGCTTCTACATAACTCACCCCCAATTTAGTATCATTTACTACAATTCCTAGCTCTCCCATCCAGCACAACCGTTGGTTTGGGATGGCTACCCTACATGTTCAACAGGTTTTGTGTAATGACCTTGTGTGTTTATAGGTTGTATATTTTGAGGTTCTGTGAAGAATACCTGCGGCAGCATCTCATTGGGTGTAAAGACATTCTAAGAAGCTAAATATCTACCCTTCCTTCTTTCAGCGTCTCTCCAAAACCTCCCAGAAATGCTGAACAAGGGATTGGGAGATCCATCTCCTTTTCCCATTGGTGAAGGGAAAATTCAGAGAGGGAGTTGAGGAGAGGCATCTTACATGTATGTGAGTCTGCAGTGCCACAGCCCACCTCATTTAAGGAGGTCTTTCAATCTCTTTATATCACTGTGGGTGGAGGATTCCAAAGGTCAGTGAATGTAGTCTTCTGGAATCCCTTCCACTTTGTTTAATGTTGCCCAATGGAAGCTGTCTTATACTGTCTTATTTAAGATCAGCTGAGTTATATCAGATCATTGGTCTGTCTTGCTCTGCACTGTCTACTACAATGACTAAATCAGCTCTCCAGGTTTTCAGGAAATGTTCCCCACCTAGAGATTGAAAAAATTGGACCTGTAGTAGGATTTTCGGCATGCATTCAGTCACTGAGCTGTGACCTGTCCTGAAGACTTGATCAATATGTAGAGGTTAGGTACACATGGGGCTACTGAGTGCAATCCCAGCCTCATTGCTACCATGCACCAATTATCTTAATCTTTTGGGGGTCATATAGGGTTACTGGCAGCATCTTCTTGATATCTCAGTAGAGCTTTCTAAGACCTTTTAACTGTTTTTTTTAAAAAAATAATAATCTGATACCTTTATTACCTTGCAAAGCCATGGACTTTCCCCTATGTGTGCTCTTTGGGTGGGATGATAGGCAGATCAAGAATGAGAACGAAAGGTGAAACGTTGTGACATTGGAAAGGAAAAATGAAATTATTCTGGCATTTGAGGCAGAGGTTGAGCATACCATTAATCATCAACATAATGCTGTTGCATCTGGTGTGTTGTTGGAGATAAAATGAGGGAATCAGCAAACACTGAGTATTTCAAAAGGACAGATTGAGGGCACAGCAGTGATGTTTCCATATTGCGTGCTCTGTTGAAATGACCTGCACTTCCTCTGTCATCTATAACTAGTTGAAGCAGAAGAGAGCTACATTGAAAGACAGAGGGTATGAGGAGCAGCTGGAGGAACCTCTAGGTTCTTCTGTTAGTATGGGGGTGGGGACAGGGAGAAAAAAGCTTTCATGCTTTAAGAAATAGTGGCTGCCCAGGCAGTAATATATTTAGAGCTCAGCTGAAGCTTCAAAGTAACAATAGTGAACCCATTGTTCACTATTGTGGCAAAAAAGGTCACAGCTATATGAAGTTGCATCATCAGGCACAGAACCCAGTAAATAATGGTACACTGTGCGCAGTATCAAATAGGGGCTATCAGGAAAAGGACAGTGTCTGGATATCGCAGTTCATGAAGCATGTGGAAATAATTTTTTAAATGCATACAAGGTAGAAAGGTATTGCAGGAACTAGAATTCCTATTAAATCAATACTGGGAAGCAAATAAGAACAACTTTGCCCAGAATTCACTGAAAAAATGAGAGGGCAAACAATGGCTTTAGACAAAATATGAGATAGCTCAAACTTTCACGCGATCATAACATTGATGACTAGTGCTTTTAGGGTGGGAGGAATGTGTCCAGAGTGTCTGGCCCTATCCTGACGTACCACATATAAGCAGTTCCTACATACATAGGCTTTGCATACACAACTGAAACCCCTCAAAAGTGTTTTGAGCATGTTAAAAGGAGTTCAGAGCTAATCTAATCTTCCAGAGATTCAGTACCAGTTCAGAAAGTGAGTGATGGATATGAACCTGAGACGCCTCTCCCAGGTAGAACTTCCTGTCTGTGGAAAGCTAGCTTTGTCTTTGCCCTGATATCTCTATGAAATTCTTGGCATGGAAAGACCTGTTAGGATCACAACATAAAATATTTGTGTATATGCGTGGGACACTGCTCAGAAACACGTTTCTCTGGCTTGTAAACTATTAGGGGAATATCTTGTGAAATACCAAGCTGCATCCAGGGCTGCGTTCTCTTTACTCCAGAGTTCTCAAGGAACATTTGAAACACATCATTCAGGCATCCTTCCAAGGCTGAAACTGGGAATTGATAGTCTGTTACATCTTTCTAGATGTCTAGTTTGGTTCAAATCAGAGGCAGGAAAAAAACACTTTTCTGAATTATAAATCTGACTCTTTGGATGGTTAGGGTATTCCAAAAAGAGTAACTTTTCTGAGGTCTGTTATCTAGATCTATACCTGTGAATTGGTGAATCCTATTATTGTGTTCTGAGTATTGGTGCTGATTGTTATTGTTACTTGACTAAGATGCTTGATTTTTTTTAAAAAAAACATTTTTCTCTTGTTTTTTGGGGTGAGGCAGGTGTTTCCAAAAGCTACATTTCTTTTTTCAGTGTTCCATTTCAACCCAAAGCAGCTGAGTACTTAGAAAATTCTTTTAGTACAAGAAAATCTTAATTTGTGTGCTCTGCTTATGGGTATGCTTTCCACGAATTCTCAATTATGTCATTTTCTCTAAATGCCAGGCAAAAGAAATTAGGAAATGCTACTTTTTGACCAAATGAATGTGGGTTTTTTATTTTACCCTTCGCATTTAAGGATACTGTAATTCATTCTTACTCTAGCTCAAAGAGATAAAACACTCAGAAAAGAAAAGAAAATGAGGGCCGGGGGGGCGGGGGGAAGGAAGTCCAGGTCTCATTTTTAATCCTGGCTTTCAAACTGCCCCAGCTTTGTAATTTTTTGCACAAGTAGCAATCACAGCCATGGGTTTGATTAAATGATTACTCACAGACTACTCTTGAATGAAATAACAGTTAAGATTCACAAAAACACAGCACTCCTGGTAACCTCCTTGAATGTGAAGATGTTCCAAAATAGCATTAAGCGCTTTACTACGCCTTTGCTGTGGCACCAAGCATTATATGTATTTGCTTTCTCTGAAGTGAGCCTGATTTTTCTTCTTCTTCTTCTCAGGAGCTTTGGTTGAATGAAGAAGAAAAAGCCTGATGAAGGTCAGATCTCTCAAGAGCGCTTGTATGTTTATAAACCGTGCCATGTGTCACGGTTGGATCTTCAGAAAGATCTTGAAGATGCGAAAGATTTTCCTGCCTTTCTCTGTGGCAATTGAAAACACTTGTCATTCTGTTTGACAGTTCATCAGGACTCTATGAATTGCATGAAAACTTTATGTTAAATAAGAGGCTAACATCTGAGGGTATGAAAGGGATTCCTGTAATATCAAGACATCTGCACTGAGATTGTTTCCAGTGGACTTCCCCCCCCCCCCCTTTGTTCTTATGCATTGCAAGTTTGCTGTGCTTACAGTAATATTGCAAAGCATATAGAGGAATACTTGCACTCCTGGAATCTCTCTGTGTGTGTCTGTGCGTGTGGTATTGTCACATTCCCGCCTGTCCCTTGGTTGTTTCACCAATCAAAGGGCACAAGCTACGTGTCGTGTCGCTGCCACCAGTTGATTACATCAATATATAAAAGGAAAAAACAAGAAACCGGGCCTTCTCGGCAGTTGCTCCTCGGTTATGGAATAATCTACCTCCAGAGATCCGTATGGCCCCTTCGCTGGGCATTTTTAAATGCCAATTAAAAACTTGGCTATTCAGGCAGGCCTTCCCTCCGGGCACTATTTGATCTATTTCTTTACTTTTTTTTTCCCCATCTTGATTGACTTTTAATCTTGATAATGATGCTATTTTAATTGTTTATTTTGTATGCTGTACGCCGCCCAGAGTAGTCGAACGACTAGATGGGCGGGATATAAATATAATAAATAAATAAATAAATAAATTATTAATAATAGAGGTCCAGGCAATGTGTCATTTTTAAAAGAACCAAATAGAAGTTGTTTATTATTACAGGTGATGAAGGTACAATCAATGTCTTTAACTCTTAACAAAACATCCTACTTCATCCACTCTCAACCGCCAACCCTCTCTCTCGCCACCCAAACTCCAAAACCACCAATCCTCAAATCTAAACTTTAATGTCCAATCTAAATCTCTCCTCCCCCTGCAGAGACTCTTATATCTCGTGGCTCCGCCTCTCCAGCACTCTCATTGGTCCATGTAAATGACACATTAATATTCATGACCTGGGCAGACGCCACAAGTATATTTGCCAATTGGAGAATAAATGACAATCTTGGTCTATGGAGCTTCAGGTGAACATTAGATAAACACTACATAGTCCATTCTAAATATTCTTGGTTGGAATATGTGGAAGTTGCCCAATTCACTCCAGGCCTAACTTAAAGATGCACAGATTGGGGCTGATCTGTCCTGTCCTGTTTGGGAGACCCATGATTTCTAGTCAGAGCAGAAGCAGTTGCAGAGCTGGGTGCTGTGTTTTATTTTAATTTTTCTCCTTTTGTCACTAGGAAAAAGCCCAAGCAACTTTCTAAGGCAGTCACTGGGAAGGGAGTGAGGGGGGGACTTTAAAAGGGCAATGGGCATAGTTCTCTTTAATTCCTTTTTGAAAGGGTAATGCAAGGAGTCTGCCGTTCTCTACACTGTTTCCATTCATTCTCCCTACCCCATCCCTTCCTTGGATCTGTAATTGGTAGTGCTGCAGTTGCAAGCACTTTGCAGCAGGAAAGGAAATGGATGTTCACATCTAAGGTAAGTAGCACAATTTTCTTCATCTTCCTGATTCTTTCTTTTTCATTCCCCACTTCTGTTTGCAACATGCAAATGCCAGATTTAACATGAAAGATCCATGGGTTGTTATGCTGACATCAGGATTCTGGAAATTGTTGTTCTCTTGAAACCTTTTCCTAGCTCTAGTTTTATGGAAGGGACCAAAATAATCAGTCCTAACTCGAGCAGATTGATTGAATCAATGAGACTTATATGTGTCGGCTAAACTAATCCTATTTATTGAGTGGGTCTACTCTAATTAGGACTATCAGCTGGATTTAACCTAAGGTTTCCCAAAAGGTCTGTAACAAGCATCTCCATTGTTTCCTGGATCTGTGTCTCACTGCATTTATGTCAAATTTTTTGTAAAAAGCAAATCTAGGCAATGGTTCAGGAATGGCCTTGGTTACCTGGGACCAGTAGTGTAGTTACTTGTCGGAGCACCTCTCTCCAAGAATATCTACCTGGTCAACCTAATCCTCTTGGACCTCACTATTGAGGGTGCTGACTCTGAGAAAAGTAAAGAAAACTCACACTAGGAATTAGGCGTTTTCAGTAGTGGCACCCTCCTTGCAGAATAAACTCCTTTTAGAAATCAGATAGGCCTCTTCCCTAAAAACCTTTAGAAGTTTAATGAAGATTGAACTGTTTAGGGAGGCCCTTGGCAGTGTCTTATGTTAATTTTTCTCATGACCTGTATTTCATATTTTGCATTTGTTATTCTATTATATTTTGTTATCTTTCTATTATATTTTGTTTTATTGTGTTATGGTTTATTGTTAATTTGGCTAGAATTTTATTTCATTTCAGGTGTCAACTGAAGATCACCCATTTTGTTAAAGGTTTAATTCATTAAGGATAATGAGGGTATTCTGCTTTGGATTAGTTTGGTTTGGTTTGTAATGTTTGTCTCATATTATGTAAACTGCCCTGAGTAGTGATTTCATGAAGTCAGGCAGTATATAAGCATGATAAGTAAAATACTTGCAAATCCAAAAGTCTCTGTATTGTCAGATTCCACGTGGAAATATCTGAGTGTCATCACAGGGCCCCTGATCTACAGATTCCTTAGGAGTGACTTATAGATTTGTGACTTATACACACCTGACAAGGAAATTGATTGTGGTCTCAGAAGATATTGTGCCTTGTTTATATTTAACAAATTCTTCATTCCTGGATACCCTTTAGTATTTTGACGTAAAAGTTCAAAAATGAATCCTTTTCTTCTTTAAAAGATTACAGTCACTTAAAAATCTCTATTCCAATACATATTATTATTAAAAACATAACAAGCGAGCATAGTAAATATGCTTGAGCATAGCAAGCATAGTAAATAATTCACATTGCACCAAGATAATTATCACCCAATTTCCAGCAGAGATTTCTCCCCTGTTTGCAAAAACAGGTGTCTGTATCCCTTGGGAGATGTTTCATAAAATTGATAGAAATTTCTGTTTATATACTTTTGATTATAGATGGGATATTTGTATTCATCTCCCAGATATCACCATCACAGGTGGCCGGACCCTTTGGACACCCCCCCCAAAACTGGCCAGTCCACTTACTGCTCACTGCGTGGCATGCTGGACCGTCGTCATTCATGCCATACTAATCACGGAAGTAGCCTGGTTGGCACTCCCCAGCTTCCCTGTGCTGCTGACCCCTCTGGCGAGGAGGTGGGATGATGAGTCTCCCTGCTGAGCTACTGAGTGGTCAGCAGTGCAGGGAGGCAGGGAAGCACCAGCCAAGCTACTTCTGCGATTGGTGCAGCAGAAACAATGACTGTCACACACACCATGCCGCAAGTGGTAAGTGGACCAGCCGGTTATGGGGGGGGTGGGGGTCCAAAGGGGCCATCCACCTGTGGTGGTGATGTTCATATCTGTCTCCCCCGAGAGACAATTACAAATATCCCATCTCTACTTTTGATGTTTTGGTTTAGTCAAAACATTGTGACATAGAACTTTAGTGTTCCCATGGACAAGCGATGTCCTTGAGTAGTGATCTGCTAGGGTACCGGCCAGCTGAGCTGTAAGGTAGCCCCCACCTTTTGAGTAGCACCATATTTGGACAGTACAATACATTTTGAATGCCAATTTTATATTCATTACATCTTCTATGTTCCCCCTTTAAACCTCTTTATTTTTTCCTACCATATATTTTTTCTAAAACCTATAATTGACACATTCACATACTCCACAATACAACTTAGCTAAAGCTACCTGCAGTGGGGGAGAGGCAGGAATTCTTTGTAAGGGAAGGGAGAAGTTGCCATCCTGAGACCAGCCCCCCCCCCCGCCTTCTTCTTAGACAGCTTGCAGGGGCAGTAGCAGCTGCCAGAGCTTTCCTACTATGCCTCCCATGTTTATAGCCCACCCCTCCTCCTATTCCTGGGGTTCAATGGGACACTGCAAAATGCGCACACATATGTGCCAGGTGAGTTGGATGAGGGAGAAAGAGAGAAGCAGAATTTTCTAAGTAGCCTGATGAATGAGTTGCAAGATGGCTCCTTTTCTAGGTTTTAGACACCTTATGTGTGCAGAAAAAGACTGAGGTGCAGAAAGAAAAGTGGTTCCCAAGCCATCCTAATCAGACAAGCAGGCAGGCAGGCGAGTGAGAGGGTGAGCCAGCTCCTGGTGCCTTGGGCAGAGTGTGAAGCAGGAAAGATTCCTTCCTTACCCAAAGGGAAAAGTGGTCTGAAGTGTGTGAGTGTGTGTGTGTGTGAGAGAGAGTGATATATATCCCTATGAAACACAAAGGGAGAACTATTTTGAAGAAGCCAGTCTGAGAGTGTGATTACATTAACAAAATTCCTCAGAATATGCAGCAGTGTTACTGAAATCGATTTAAAGTCATATGGCTGTAATGTCATATTTGAATTGCGGTTAGCGTTCCATGAAGATAACTTTTATTCCTTTGCTTTTCAAAAGTGCTGTACTGATGTCGGAGACTATGCTCGCAATTTTAATCATGTTTATTTAATCCATTGTATTTCCAAGACACCTGCCAAGCGCAATATTTACATAATGAACTAGGAGCTCTGTATCATGCTCTCCAAAATGATATTTTTGAGTTGCTAATTTTTGTTATGCGACCCACCTATCGGGTGGTTTAATTTTTGTTGTTGATGTTTCTAACTGGCAAAGCCCTATAATGGCAGACTGGAAAAAAAAAGAGTAAAGAATGCCATCCAGAACAGTCTGATATGATACAATTGTGACTGGCATTCAGAGAGGCAAGAATTCAGGGGGGAAAATTAGCAGACAAAGGCAATCACATATGGCGAATCAGGACCCAGTGCTGGAAGATCAAAATATCTGGCTTCCACTCAAACAAACATGATTCCCTCTCAAAACAATTTGCGCTTCCATGTGTGTCGTGTATTCACTTTTTAAAAAATCAATTCAAAACACTCAAAACCCAATTCAAATCAGAGTAGTAGTAGTAGTTGTTTAAAAAAAAAAAAAAGACCCTGCAGGGCCTTGGCTTCAGGAGAAGCACTGGGGCTTTGACTCTCTGTGGGGTAGCAGGACAACACCACTGCTTGGGAGTGAGGCACGCTGTCCCTCATAAAATTGAAGATGCATTGCCTTTTTGGAATATGGATTATTTTGTCTGGGCCACACCCAGGTCTCACCTGAAACCCTTTGATCAATGAAAGAAAGGATTCAGCGGCAAATTTGTGCATGCTGGTCTCCCTGGGAGGACAGTATTTGTTTCCAAAGAGGCCTGTTCAGCTGAGGAGCCTTCCCCCACAGTCACACATTTCATTTGTTGTGTCTTTTGGTAAGTACTTTTCTTATTATATTCATTTTCTTAATACATTTCAGGTGCACTTTTTCTTATTGGTTGAAATGTGTTTTTGGTTTAGTGTTACTTGCCTACTTTGCATAAAACTTGAAAAAGAAAAAGAGCTTGATGCTTGCAGTTCTTTCTCAGTGGCAAGAAACTGAAAGGTACATGAACGTTTGCTTTTGTTAATGGCCTCTCAGTCCATGAATTGGATAGTTAATTTTAAAAGACTCTTGGTAACTGCCAGGTTTGCATCCCTACATTGAAGCAACCAATAGGAAGAAACTGCTTAATTACTCATAAGTTATGGTAACTGAAATGCTTGTAAAGTTGACTTTGAGAGATGAATTTGCAGCAATGAAAGGCAACTCAAGGTATTAGTTTTATAATTCCTTTCTGTGAGTATGCTGAATGCCCTAAGAGCATTTTGTGCATTTTGTGTCCGAAAGGGTTGACAACAGAGTGGCAGTGATTCCAGAACTAGAAGTCCAAGCTAAAAATCATGAAGGCAAGAGCATATACGTACAGCTAAAAAAAAGAGCAGCGCAGGAACAGTGAACTTATCCACATAACATAGTTATAGCAGTCTGATTCCACTTCAGTTCTCATGACTCCATGTTATGGAATTATGGGATTTGTAGTTTGGTCAGGAACTAAGAATTCTCTGCTATGCAGCTCTAACACTAATTTGGGGTGGTGGTGGTAGTGTTGCACTGGAGCAATGGTTTGCAATTTTGGTGGCTCCTGATATCTTGGAACAATTGGCCATGTTGGCTGGAGCCTTTCGGAGGTGAAAAGCATCTGAAAGGTTAAAGACTGAGAATCACTTTACCAGAGCTCTCAAGCACAGAATTCTAAGTCCCTTACCAAACTACAAATCCCAGGCTTCCACAGAACACAGTCATGACAATTTACAGTGGCATCAAACTGCTATAACTGTGTAGTGTAGATATGCTCGGTAAGGGACAAATGAAACTGAAATGTGATGAATTGCAAGACAGAAGCTGTGGTCTGGAGAGAATATAAAACTAAGCAAAATGCTATTATTCTTATTCATAGTGACAATGCCAAAGTTGCATTAAACCTCTACATTAGTGGTTCCCAACCTTGGGGAACCCAGATGTTCTTGGACTGCGACTCCCAGAAACCCTGGCCAGCACAGCTGGTGGTGAAGGCTTCTGGGAATTGCAGTCCAAGAACACCTGGTTTACCCAAGGTTGGGAACCACTGCTCGACATTCTGACCGCCACCATGCTATATGTGATAACTCCTAGTTAACATGTTTCTAATAAAACCTTTTAATCATCTCCTTGGAGGATGGCCTACTGTGTGGTCTATAGTCTGAATCTGATTATAACCGCCATTATGGGTAGCAGTTACCCTCTACTGTTTGGAGAGCCACATTATGGTATGACATTATGATTATTTGATTTTTTTTAAAACTAGGCACACCGCATTTGTGGTAAGAGAGGTGAGGCCAAGAGATGCTTTGCTTTCTAAACAGTAGATGTGACTGAAGGCTCTGGAAACATCTCCAAAGGCTTTTTGACTCAATCTCTCTATCCCACACGAACCGCTGCTAAGTCATAAGACTGGCGCGTGTTATTTATAATGCATGTTTTAAAGAGATCACCAAAAACCACAAGGCCAATATCTTGGCTCCTGGATGACCAACAATTAGGGTCAGGAAATAGCCTGGGTAATTCAGGGGGTACTGTAATGCCAAAAATATCCCTAGTGAACTTGCCAGGTTGGGTGGTGTTTGGCATGCTGCTCCTATGTCATTTCACTACGCTAGCCACAGGAGCAGAGTAATTCTGCTCAATGACTTTGGCATCTCTGCAGAGGTTGGTGGTTCATGATGGAAATTAGGGATGCTGTTCACAGTGGTTTTGTGGGATGTGACTGAAACTGTGCACAAGCCTGTCAACACATCATTTCCCAGCGTTTTCCCCCTGTCTCTCAAAAGCAAAGTCCACTAATTTGACAGAACAAACTTGATGGCAGATAACAAAATAAATATTTATAAAATCTACTTCATCTGAGGGAGAGATCCAGAAATATGGTACAGGCAAGGATGGCCAGCTGTGATTTTCTTCATAGGCATGTCATTCTGAAAGTGGGGGGTGGGATGGACAGTTGAAGAGTTTTCTGATGTAAAAACCAACTTCCTCAAATATGGTTAAGTCTTTATATCAGGGACTGGGCAAACCAGCTCACAGACTGTGAGTTTTCAGTGCCAACACCATTCCACAGATCTCACTTCTTTTTTTAAAAAAAAAGTATAGTTGCTAAAAAATAATAATCCTTGTTTCCATTCCTGAGGGACTTCCAGAGTGTTTTTTCTTTTCTTTTTCTTTTGTTATCTTTTGTTCTGTTTTATTTTTCATCCAGGGACTCACCTAGCCAAATAAAAAAAGACACCATAAGTATCTGTCTGGGCATGTCATGCTTACTTTGACTGCAGTTCTGCATACATAGTTGAGCATGATTTGCAAAGGATAACTCATACTTTGCACTTGACTTACTTCAAAATGACTAGATGGCATGATCCCTGCCATTTTTCAGAAGGGGGGGGTAAAAGAAATCCTGTACCTGGTCAGTTTCAGCGAGAGACCTACAGCATCATTATACCACAGCTATGGATGTGACAAACACTTGCACAATTTCTCTTTCTTAGCCATTTTCTACCCGTATCACTCGATCTAGCCAGGAGGTGCGACTGAGGAGCCTAACGCCGAGAGAGGCCCGAAAGGAAAAAAACAAGAAACCGGGCCTTCTCGGCAGTCGCTCCTTGGTTATGGAATAATCTACCTCCAGAGATCCGTATGGCCCCTTCGCTGGGTATTTTTAAAAGCCAATTAAAAACTTGGCTATTCAGGCAGGCCTTCCCTCCGGGCACTATTTGATCTATCTTCTTTATTTTTTTTTCCCATCTTGAATTACTTCTTAATCTTGATAATGATGCTATTTTAATTGTTTATTTTGTATGCTGTACGCCGCCCAGAGTAGTCAAACGACTAGATGGGCGGGATATAAATATAATAAATAAATAAATTTTTAAAGATCTCACCGTACCAAGACCTCCCACCAAGAATGCCCCCTACGTCGGCAAAAGTTCTCAACTTCCTTATTTCCCGTTCCCCCCCATTTTTTGGCTGTTCTTTTCTGCAGGAAATTGCCCAACTTCATGCCTGTTCTAGTGAACCCTGCACAGAAGTGATGCCATTCGGTGCAAGAATTATAACAATCTACGCATTGGTATAACTTCCAGAAATAAATTACCAAGAAACTTAAAAAAAAAAAAATCTCATGGGAGTTTCTGTTCTCAGAAAAATGAGTCTCCCTGTCAGGGCAGGATTTCCCCCCCTCAGTTTCTCTTCGAGAGTGAGAGGTTGTGAGATTCATGCCCCTGGCAGTTTGATATCACTCACCATGATGGTTGCACGATCCGGAATCTTTGGATTTTTTAAGCTGGTGAGTTCATAAAAATCCTCTGTTGTGGTTTAGTGGAATGTGTTGTAAATCTCAAGACCAGAAAATTAAGTACCTCACCAAACTACAAGTCCCAGCATTCCATAGGATGGAACTAGTATCAAACTGTTATCACCCTGTCTGTTTGTCACTACTATTCCAATCAATTTCAACATTTGCAAAAATAGTGAAACTTTTTTTTTAAGTGTTGAAATTGACTGGCTGTGGAACTGACAAACATATCTCCTCATTTTGTCAATTTCCATGGTGAATCAACCTTTTTAAAACCAATTTTTCTGGCAAAACAAACAGGGGATTTTGTTGTTTAAATTTTATCAGTAAACACTAGACCACTTATTATGGTACGCAAGTCTGCAGCCTATTTTCTTTGTTGTGGATTTTCATCTGACATCTCCTACAGGGCAATTAGGGAACACTACCCATTTTACCAAGCTTGGAAAATCTTGCAAAAGCCAGTTTCTTGTGACAGCCTCTTGTGACAGCTTTCTACTAGCCTTTTAATGTTTAGAGATTATTTGTGAGAACTGTCCTTAAGCCACCAGTTAGCAGTCCTGAATCACACCCTTTTGAATGCAAGCATTGCATCATGTGTACATACCTTAGGAAGACAGTCAACTCTAAGAGCACCATGACCAGCAGGACCTACTGTGTTAAATAGAACATCACCTGCAGATCCAGCAACCTAATTTATATCATTGAATACAGACAATTAGGATGTCATTACAGTATATAGGCAAAACACCCGACCTAAGTTGAAGTTTCATTAATCATAAATTTGCAGTCTTGACCATGAAAGTGGAACAACCAGTGATTAGTGGTGACTGATACTTTTACTGGCTGATGGGCCAGAGGATATAGCAGCAATTGTGTGCAAAACAAGGGTAGCAATCCACTGCTAGACATGGGACTTTTGGATTTTTTGGATTACAGCTCCCAGAATTCTCCAGGAATTCCCCCAGCTGAAGGGAAAATAAATTGGTGCAAGAGGCTAAGCTCCATGACAGCTACAAAGGATTAGGGGACTGACAGTTTTTTGAGAGGCACCCTTTACAAGGCCTAATGAGCAGAGAGATTACCAGTCCCTTAATCTTTTGCAACTACTATAGAGTTTAGCCACTCCCATCCATTTTCTTGTCCTTCAGGAAAATAATGGTGGCTATGGAGAGAGACTTGCTGAACTTCATGTATGAGTAATGAAACTCTTCTGAGGACCTGGATTTTTTGGCTGCAGTTCCCAGAACTCTGACGGGGGGAATTCCTGGTTAATTCTGGGAGCTGCAGTCAAAAAGATCAAAAGGTTTCACACCTAGCTCTTGTTCATCACTGTGGCTCTGCAGAAACCAAATCATCTTGCTATGAAAAAATAATATAAACAACCCTTCTTAACTGTTGTTGACTGATGTGGTGAGTTTTGCTTTCACACAACAAATTTGCTGTTACTCATAGTGAAATATGCAGATAATGAAAGTTACCAGTGCATATTGTTCCTCTACAGATGATTTCCATCTATGCTAGTCACAGATGATTTACAACTTTAAAGATCAAATGAGTACTTTGAGTTGAGTACAAAAACAAGCAAAAACAAACAAAACAAAAACCCAAAAAACCCTGAAGGTATTTTGAAATAGGAATTATTGCTAGATTATTAAATTCCTGTACCCAGATTCTGGATCACTGCAATTTTGGGAACTATTCAAAGGCAGATCCATGTAGGGCACATTACCACCTGCCTGCATGTATTGCACTATCCAGTGACTGTAGAAACTAGCAGTGTGGGAAATTTTGGGCTATATTGAAATCCAGAGCTACCTAGAGCAGGCCCATTGAAATGAATGATGTTTGTCTTGGAATTTTTGTTTACAACTTCACATGCTACCTGTAGTTTGTGCTGCTGTCGCAAAGTGAGACAATGAATATGCACACCAAACACATTGGTGTGAGATGCCACTTGGTGTGTGACCTGATTTAGAAAGGTGTCATTGAGATAATCTACTGTCACACTGTGATCAGGGTTAGAGTCCTTTACTCTTTTCGATACATTTGTCTGTAAAGGAGGTGACGGTAGCCCAAAATCTTCCAACAAAACAGTTTTATTATCTAACAAGTTATCAGTCTCAAACGTGTTTACATTATTCGGTTCCGCTTTTAACAACAAGTCATACTTCTTAACTTCCATCAAACCAGGTAACTCTCCTTGCAACAAAAGAGGAGATGAACTCTTAACTCTAGGTGTCCATTTCTGCCCAGTGCCCGAGGTGTCTTGCATATTGTCTGCGAGGGCTATGGTTGTGGATGGTACACCCAGCCCACCTGCGGCTCCCAGACTTCCTTCCCCCTGTTCTGTCTCAGTGGGGGTCTGAAAGGACTGAGTCCCTGGGATCTCCCAGCTGGCGCCATACATCTCCTCTGTTCTTTGATTTGTTCTTCCCTCTTTACCCAAGCTTTATATTCTTTCTTCCTTTTCCTTTCCTCTGTCTCGCCCCAATATGGTGGTTTTCTATAGGTTTGTCTTTTCCATTCTTTCTCAGCATATTCTCTGGGCACTCGAAACTCTACCCATTCCCCTGTCCAGGGATCTTCTTGTATCAAATCTACTAAGTCTTCTCTTTTCTCTGTAATATCCTCCTCAGCCCAACACACCTCTCCCTTTTCCTCTTTCAGATTGCTCTCTCCCTCCTTCTCCCCCTCTTTTCTATCCTCCCTTTTCCCTGCCAAATTAGCGCCCCCTAGTGTTTCTGTACTTATTTTCAGTTGCTTTAACCCCCTTTCAATGATCTCTGTCTCTTCTTCTGCTCTGTTGGTATGGGAGTTGGACGGTACACCCTGGAGAGTATCCCTGGGGTTACTCTCATCCTCACACATCCCCCCTCCAAGTGTGCTGTCCGGGTCTTCTCTTCGTCTTCCCACAGTCCCTGTCGGGAAAAATAATCTGCATTAACGTGAGCCCCCCCTTTTCTATGCTTGACTACAAATGAGTAGGGTTGTAATGAAAGATACCACCGGGTCAGCCTAGGATTTGACTCTTTCATCTGGTTTAACCATTTTAACGGAGCGTGATCCGTCACCAACGTGAAAGGAGCCCCTAATAGGTAATATTTGAGTGCGTGAGTCACCCACTTGATGGCCAAGGCTTCCTTTTCAATAGCTGCATACGTTTGTTCCCTGGGAGTGAGTTTCCTGCTTAAGTACAATATTGGATGTTCCTCCCCATCAATTTCTTGGGCCAACACTGCTCCTAGCCCTCTGTCTGACGCATCTGTCTGTAGGAGGAAGGGCAATTCAAAATCAGGTGCGTAACGTACAGGGTATGAACATATCCTTTAAGGTAGAAAAGGCTCTTTCCTCACAATCACCCCAACGTACTCGGTTGCTACTTTTCTTCCTGGTCAAGTCAGTTAATGGTGCTGTGATTTCTGAAAATCCGGGGATGAATTGCCTGTAATACCCTGCCAATCCTAAGAACCTCTGCACCTCTTTCTTGGTGTGAGGATGTGGCCAGAGAGACACCTTATCAACCTTTTCTTCCTGGGGTGTCACTACCCCTTGTCCCACCACAAATCCCAAGTATTTAACTTTGGATTGAGCCACTTTGCATTTTTTTGGATTTACAGTCAATTTGGCTTTTCTTAATTCCTGTAACACTGATCGCAGGTGTACCATGTGTTCCTCCCAGGTAGAACTGAATACTACTATGTCGTCTATATATGCAGCTGCGTACTCTTGGACAGGGGCTAACACTGCATCCATCAACCTTTGAAAGGTCGCGGCTGCCCCATGCAGCCCAAATGGCATGTGGGTAAAATAGAATAGCCCTTTTGGGGTGGAGAATGCGGTTTTTTCTTTATCTGCCTCTCTCAACGGGATTTACCAATATCCTTTTGTTAAATCTAGGGAGTTGAGGAAATTAGCCCCACCCATTTTTCCCAACAGGTCTTCTACTTTAGGCATGGGATATGCATCAAACTAAGCTATGGTTTTTCCAGTAGCGATGTATGGAAGTGAGAGCTGGACCATAAAGAAGGCTGACCGCCAAAGAATTGATGCTTTTGAATTGTGGTGCTGGAGGAGACTCTTGAGAGTCCCCTGGACTGCAAAGAGAACAAACCTATCCATTCTGAAGGAAATCAACCCTGAGTGCTCACTGGAAGGACAGATCCTGAAGCTGAGGCTCCAATACTTTGGCCATCTCATGAGAAGAGAAGACTCCCTGGAAAAGACCCTGATGTTGGGAAAGTGTGAAGGCAAGAGGAGAAGGGGACGACAGAGGACGAGATGGATGGACAGTGTCATTGATGCGACCAACATGAATTTGACCCAACTCCGGGAGGCAGTGGAAGACAGGAGGGCCTGGCGTGCTCTGGTCCATGGGGTCACGAAGAGTGAGACACGACTTAACGACTAAACAACAACAAAAATGCATCAAACTTAGATACCGCATTTAGTCACCTGTAATCTATACAAAACCGTGTACTCCCATCTGGTTTTGGCACTAGTACTGGGTAACTACGCCAGGGACTTGATGATGGCTCAATGATCCCCAATTTTAGCATTTCGTCCACTTCCTCCTCCATCACTTTCTTTAAATGATGAGGCTATGTGCAGCTGGTGGATCTTATCACTACTCCCGGGGGAGTATGTATCTGTTGTTCCACTGCCTGTGTCCGTCCCAGCAAAGTAGAGAACACTTCCTTAAACTCCAGTTCTAGGGCCCTCAACCCCTCTTTTTGATTGTCATTCAATTGTTTTCCCAGATCTACTAATGAGGTCACATCCTGTTTAATCTCCTTGGCCTCTGGTCCTAAACACACTTCTTCCTCTTCTCCAATCAGAGCTTCCCTTTCTTGCCATCTCTTGAGTAGGTTTATGTGAAAGGTCTGTACTTGTTTCTGTTTTTCTGGCATTCTTATTTCATAATCTACTGAGCTAACTTGCCTAAGCACTTCATAGGGTCCTTGCCATTGAGCGAACAATTTTGCTGCATCAGAGGGGAGGAGTAACAACACTTTCTGTCCTGGTTCTAAAGTTCTCACTCTCACTTTTCTATCGTACCTTTCTTTCTGCTTCCTTTGTGCCTGTCCTAATGCTTGCCTAGCCATCGCATGGGCTTGTTCTAAGTGTTCCCTCATTTCCAACACCTGTTATACTACTGTCTGTGTTTCACTTTCCCCGCTCTCCCATTGTTCTTTTAACAAATCCAAAATTCCTCGAGGGTTATACCCATACAACAGCTCGAATAGTGAGAACACAATTGAGGTTTGTGGTACCTCCCTAATTGCAAACATAAGTGACCCCAATAACATGTGCCATTGTCGTGGTTTTTCCATTACCAATTTCCTCAGCATCCCCTTAAGTGTCTTATTAAAGCGTTCCACTAGTCCATTGGTTTGTGGGTGATACACTGATGTTTTCAGAGGGTGTACCT
Source organism: Intellagama lesueurii (assembly GCA_037013535.1). Lineage (NCBI taxonomy): Eukaryota > Metazoa > Chordata > Lepidosauria > Squamata > Agamidae > Intellagama > Intellagama lesueurii. The sequence goes on from JBAJHW010000002.1 coordinate 73,962,007, forward strand.
TTAGCATCCCCCCCACAGGTGTTTTAGGGTGGCACTCATGAAATTAGAGCCCTGATCTGTTAGTATTCCTTGTGGGAAACCTACTCTGGCAAAAAACCCCATCAGTTCTTTAGCTAACGTCTTTGCGTGGGTGGATCTTAAGGGGATGGCTTCTGGATACCTAGATGCATAATCAATCATCACCAAAATATGAGTATGTTCTGCAGAAGATTTAGTTAAAGGGCCCACTATATCTATTCCAATTCAATCAAAATGTTTATCCACCAATGGAAGTGGGATCAATTGCGCTCCTGGGGGAGGTTTCATTTGGGTTCTTTGACACTGCTCACAGGATTGACAATACTTCTCGACCTCCTTTCTCAAATTGGGCCAAAAGAACCTCTGCCTTATTCGCGCCATCGTTTTTTCTACTGCCAAATGCCCTGCTAATGGGATGTCATGCGCAAGCCGCAGCACCGTATCTCTTAACTTATTTGGGACCACTAACATTTCTCTTCCTGTTGTCCCTTTTTCTTTATAATACAGTAACCCTCTCTTCAACAAAAATCGTTCTTCATCCTTATCATTCCCTTCCCCCGGCTCATCCACTTGCAACCATTTTTGTAACTCTGGATCGTCTTGTTGCCATGCTATAATCTGATTCTTAGATACCCCTTGAATGCTTTCGATTCCCATTAACCCATCGACTTCTTCCAGTTTCTTGGCCTTTGTTAGCTGTTCAACCCCTTCCCAATCCCTTCCTAACAACATTTCATGGACTAAATTTGGTACCACTCCTATTCGTAGCCTTTGTTTTTGTCCTGTTTCTATCCATGGGCATGGTTTTACGTCTCCGTGGATACACCGTATCATTATTTGTCCTTCACGCCTCAAGCCTGGATAGTCTCTAATCAAGGTTCGGCTACACCCCATATCTACAAGGGCTTTTACTGTCGGTTCATCCTATCTGCACCATCACCTCCCAGCCAGGGTGTTCCTTACCACCCACCTTGCCTGCAGCCATGAGAGCCGAGGCCCACGCGAAGTCCTCTACCGGGCATTCCCTCTTGAAGTGTCCCTCTTGCCCACAGCCATAGCAAATTTTCTTTCCTTCCTTTCTTGCGATCAGCGAGGGTCCTGGGTGTTGCAATTCTGAATCTAGCCCAACAGTGATGTAGGGTCTGACAAATCTTGAGCTTGTTGGCGTCATCGGTGCTGATCTTGGAATTCCCCCAGTCATCGGGCTCCTTGTCTTTGGCCTCACCGTGGCTGGTGCTGGGAACGCCATCTTTTCTTGATATTTCACTTTGTCCTTCGTCTGGTTTATGAAATTATTGCCTCTTTCCTCTGCATGGGTGTAGGCTTCTAACAACGTGACCGCCTCTTCCAACGTAGTTGGTTGATTGCGCAGTATCCAGCTCTTGATCTCCATTGGGAGCATGGTTATTAGTTGCTCAGTCACCACGAGCTCCACCACCTGGTCCGTGTTGCGTACTGCCGGCCGCAGCCATCGTATTGCACAGAGATGACAGCAGACATCCTGACTGAGCCTCTTCCAAGAGACCACTTCCAGAACTTGCATAGCAAGATAGGACTTCAAGAGAGTGGCTGTATTAGAGATAGACCTGAATTAATTCGGAACCCTCTATCCGAATATCATTGCATGGCAGCACAACTGCAGCACGGACTCTATCCCCACCCCCCAGACCACGCACCTTTCATTGTGCGCCGCCAGGGTCCTTTGTCTCTGCAGGTAGTGACAAGTGGATGGTTGTGCTGCCATGCGACAATATTCGAATACAGGTTTCTGAATAAATTTGGGCCCATCTCTAGGCTGTATGCAAGTTTGAGAAGGGGTGTTGAAGTTTTTGTTGTAACCTATCACACAGTCTGTGGTTTGTATGACTGGGAGAAGCTTTTGGGGGTGATTGATTGTCTGCCAAGCACTAAACAATTGTTCCTTCTAGCCTTTGATTTCAAAAAGAGCCCCACCTCTCTGCTGAGTGCTTTCCTCCTCTCTGTAGTCTGTTGGAATCAGTTGTTTGTTTGATGCAGATTTTTTTCAGCTGGTTGCTACTAATATATGTGCAGTAAAGAAAGCAGGATACACAAGTCTAATTTCAAGCAACTGTAAGTAAAGAAAAGTTTTTTATTCTTTCTCTTACAAATGTCTCGGGGTGAGTTGTTGATAACTTAAATGCCATTTAATGAAAAAAGAAGTGGACTGTCTGGGGAATGTGTAGCTATTCTCCTCTGTGAGTCTGTACGTCTACTGCATTGCAGGATGGAAGGAAGGAAGACAAAGATGTTGTGGCACCTTAAAGACTAACTGCTATATTTTAATGTGAGCTTTCAGGGACAGGTCCACTTTGTCAGACATGTGTCTGCCTGATATGCTAGCACAGATTAACACAGGTACCTCTTCTAAAACTGAAACTATGGAGATGCACTTCAGAAATACTATGTTTTTTTCCAGCTTGAAATCAGAGGCAATTTTTATTAGGGAACTTGTATGGCTCTGTTTCAACAACAAACAAGATTATGAAAAGCACATTTCTGCTCTATTAACAGTGTTTGACAATTTAAGTTTAACTGGCTTTGAGCTGACTGATAGATAGAAAATGAGTGTGAAGAAGATCAGGAGACAAGTGAGCCGTCCTCAGCATCAAGAACATCCAAGGAGGAGAAAGGCACTGATGAGAGAGATACAGGAGGGGTGACAGGGATGTTAGTAGAGGAAAAGAAGAATGTGGAGGTTTGTTTAGTGGAGGAGGGGGAAGGAAAGAAAGGGGAGGAGCTAAAGCTTTCAATGTGGGAGGAAGATATAAAAGAGGAAGGAGAACGGAGATTCAGCAGCAGAGTAGAGAAAGAGGGAGAGGAGAAGCGAGAGTCAATAAAAGTAGATCAAAGAGAGCAGAAATATGAGCGTGCACGGGGTCTATTGAAGGATTTCCCCAACCTTAAATTAGGAGGTTTGCTACCAGACCCAGAGACCCCAAGAGAAGGCAAGACGGTGTATGAAACGATAGAATGGACAGTCATAGTGTTTCTGAGGGGGCAAGGTTGTGGGAAGAAGGTGATACGCCCCGGTCCAGTGTACAACTCGCCACTGAAAGAAGGGGACTGGGCGCGACACACCCGTGTTGTGGAACGGTGTATGCAATGAGGAGTGCACCCCTGCGCAAGATCACCGACCACGAAAGATTTGGACCGGCTCCGCAGTGAGTGGGACACCTATACAAGGAGAACCTATGTGGACTAGTTATGGCCAGATGCCAGATTTGTCTATGTTTGACCCTGTTGGCCTGATGTTGGAAACACCACAAGTTAATAAAGTTAAAGAAGATAATAGTTTAAATCAGTCTGCCCTTCTTCCCGCCAAAATGGAGGAACTGTCAATAGTTTCAAAAGAACCCAATCACAATGAGATATCTCACAATGTCGCTGGGTAAATGTTTTGAGGCTTTTGTGTCTACCTTGTATAGTAAACAGCTAAGTTTCCAAGAGTGTTTGTGTTGTCTGAGGGAAGAGTGCATAGACCAAAAAGGCTCCCCTCTAACCTCAACTGAAAGTGACTCACATTTCAAACTGAGTGGGAAAGGCGATAGGGAATAATTTTACCAGAAATTCAAAACTCTGCAACAACTCGTTAGTGACGAGATCCAATAGTTGTGCTCAAAATATGACTAGCTTTAGATTCTGCCTGGAGTTCATCTGAATTCACCAAAGGGTTTAGTCACAACTAACTATTTCATAGTTGCTCAAAAAACTAGAGGCCCTGTCAGAAAACAGTTAAATAGGCTACCTAGTTACAAGTCTTTGTGGCTTAGAGGAAATGAAATCATGCTGCTCTCATAAGACTCAGCAAGCACTGGGCTTGTTTTAGCTGAAAACCTTTGGTTCTTTTTCTATAGACTCTTTGTTATGTATCAAACTGACCAACCCAAAATCGAATTACAAACCACAAATGGAGGAAATTAACTTATAATTGTGACGTGCATGGTTTAATGAAAAAGAATCTCCCTGTTCAGTCACGTTTTTTGTTTCAGAGGCTAATTCAAATAAGAATCATCAGATAGATAACCCTGGGGGTGTTCTGTTTTGTTTGACTGATTTTAAAGCCTGTCACAGAATCCATCGTAACTTTCCCTCTAGACAAGCAGGTTCTTCTTTGTTTCACTCCAAGAGAGGCACAAACTACCTTTTTTTACTGCAGTATTTTTAGACACTAGATACATCTGGAAAAATATTCAGGCAGATAATTAGATTGCATTAGCAATGTGTCTGTTGTGGCTTCCCTGGTTCCAGAGAAGGCAGCCCTTTATGAGGTACTTGGCCACAACCCTGCCGGATCTGCTGTGTAAATTGGCCCATACTAAGGCATGTGGAAAACATTTTTTTGGCTGAAACCTGAAACCATTCATGTGGCTTTGACATGGGGAAGCTCAGTTTGCCAACATCAATAGAACTTTGTACGACAAACCAAAATGGCCATTCAGACATGTGTACTTTCATGCATGCAAATGCACTAAGGTCAAATATTTTTAAATCTTGGGAATTTCTCTCCCCCAACCCCCTTACGGCTTCATATTTCACGCCGGAAATGAGACTGAGTACAACAAACACAAATCATTGAGACTGACAGAGCATATTGGGTTCAAAACCCAAGTTTTGACTCTAATTGCTCTCCAAAGGCCTCTGGCTCAAGGTAGCTGTTGATTTAGCTCAGCTGTTTCCAATCAACACTGTAAGGTCTTGCTAAGACAAACTGGTTAGGCTGCATTACATGTGTACCGTTGGATCTCTTGGGTATAAGCATAATACAGTTAGCACTTTAAAAGCCTGTATTTGTCTTGCATTCGTTAAGAGAGGTTTTAAAAAATAAAGAGTATGGGACCTTTCATTGGGACTGCTGATGGTTCTTGTGGAAAAGAAATGTATACTTTCAAAACAGTCTCAGTGTGTACCTATACTCTATGGTTATAGCTGTTTGATACTCCTTTAACCTCTATCCTACCACAATCCTGAGATTTGTACTCTGGTGTGTGTGTTATGTGCTATTAAGTTGCATTTGACTTATAGCAACCCTAGTGGAGTTTTCAAAATATGTGAGAGATTTAAAGAGTGACTTCACCAGTGCCCATACATACACACACCATCAATTTGCATGATTCGAACCCAGGTCTCCCAAGTAGTATGTCATTCTATCCACTGTCACACTGGGAAAGGTAGTTAGAATTCTCTACCAGAGAGCTCTAGTGTATCTCTCCAGTCATAGTAGTGCTCAGCACAGAATTTTATGTACCTCAACAAACTGCAAAGCCCAGGAGAGAGAAAGCGGATAGCAGATGAAGGGAAAATATCATTCCGAAAAGCAGTGTGTGGTGGGTGAAAAACCACACCACGGATATTCTTTCTTGCCTTTTCAATGTGTATTTCAGGATTGGTAATGCTCCTCACACTGTAGATCTGAGATGCTTTACTTGATATGGAAGTACTCCCCAGATGGGATTGGAGTGGCCAGAAGATTGCTTGGCTACAGAAACTGGCCTATTCCTGAGCTGATAATTTTTCTAATAAATCAGGTGCCATCTAAAAAAGGCTTTATATAATACCAGTGGTTCCCAAGATGTTCTTGGACTAAAACTCCCAGAAGCCTTCACCACTAACTATGCTGGGCAGGATTTCTGGAAATTGTAGTCCAAGAACACCTGGCGACCCAAGGTTGGGAACCACTGCATTGTAGGAAAGAAATGTGTTCAGCCATAACTGGAGCATTACATGCAAAATGGTAGTTGTAGCAGCAGCAGTAGCTATCATATCACCCCTCAGTCTTCTTTTCTCATGATGATGATCATGATAATTATATTATTATAGAATCATAGAAAAGTGAAGTTGGAAGGGGCCTACAAGGCCATCAAGTCCAACCCCCTGCTCAATGCAGGAATACACTCAAAGCATATCTGCCAGGTGATTATCTACGTTTTTCTTGAATGCCTCCAGTGTTGGAGCACTCACCAACTGCTGAGGTAACTGGTTCCACTGTCGTACTGCTCTAACAGTTAGGAAGTTTTTCCTGATATTCAACCAAAATCTGGCTTCCTTTAACTTTAGCCCATTGTTGCATGTCCTGCACTCTGGGATGATCAAGAACAGATCCTGCCCCTCCTCTGTATGACAGCCTTTCAAATATTTGAAAAGTGCAATCATATCACCCCTCAGTCTTCTTTTCACAAGGCTAAACATGCCCAATTCTTTCAGCCTTTCCTCATAAGGCTTGGTTTCCAGCCCCCTGATCATCCTTGTCGCCCTCCTCTGAACTTGTTCCAATTTGTTCGCATCCTTCTTGAAGTGTGGTGTCCAGAACTGAACATAATACTCAAGGTGAGGCCTAACCAGTGCTGAACAGAGGGGGACTAGAACCTTGCGGGATTTGGAAACTATACTTCTATTAATGCAGCCTAAAATAGCATTTGCCTTTTTTGTAGCCACATCACATTGTTGGCTCATATTTAGCTTGTGATCTATGACAATTCCAATTCCATATTGATGGTCATAATAATGGTACTAATAATATCCAAATAACCCCACTCTTTCTCATCCTTCCTTCTCTATGTGTGGATATGTGGGTACTTTTAAAACTATGTCTTGATTGCCTTCCAATTAATTTGATGTATTACCCACGTCAAATGAATTTGCTGCTTGTAACAGCATTTCTGTATTCTAAAATAAAGTATTCAGCTAGCACGGCCATCCTCAAGTTGCATAAATCTGCTTATGATTAAGTTCTAATGTTGTTCTTAGTAGTTCCGATACCAAAGTATGAGACCCCCTCTCCCCATATAACAGCATGTCTTCAACCAATATTTATTTTTGGGAAAGAGTTGCTACCACAACACCGTGAACAAAAGCCAGATTTGTAGTTTATTAATGTATCAAATAGAACAGGTTTTTTTTTAAAAAGAACACATTTTATTAGACCACCCAAGTTTCTTTCAGTCTATTTATAACTTTAAAATGGCAAATTATACTGGGTTTTCTAGTTCAGAAGTATCAGGGACATGGAAAATCAAAGTGGAGGCATGGCTGAGGTTCTGTTTGGCCATTCCTCCTCTAAGTCTAATCATTGTTAGTGTTTGTAATATAGCAGCTGTAGTATTCTAGGTACTGGGTTGGATCTAGACATAGTATGCAATCCTGAACAAACTTAATAAGAACTAAATCCAGGAGACATAGCCTTATTTAGGCATGGCTTTTCCTTTCTTGTTCCTTTTTTCTTCATTTCTTTCCTTTAGGTAGTGAGATTCCTCTGAAGATATATATGTGGGATGACTGTTCTTGGCACACAATACTGCTGGACTGAGGCATGTGGGTATTCATGTAAATATTAACTACCCTGCAACAATTTCAGAGCATCTTTCCACTTTACATTCCCATTCTGATTTTTAAAATTATGGTTTTTAAATTAAAACAGAATAACCCTCCTTTGCACTGGGCAACCTTGAAGCGACTAGCAGTAGAGAAACCCACCACAATTATAATAAAGCAATAAATTATTATTATTATTATTTAGAATAGTGGCAACCCATTGAAAAGAAAGGCACCATGACTAGTAAGTCCCACTGACTTTCATACGTCTCTTTCAGTTGGAGTACCATAAGATTTAGTTTTTTGGGTTTTTGCTGCTCGTTGAATGGGGAGAAACAATGTGGACAGGTGGCTCTTTCTTGAGGAGGGGACCATATTAAAATAAAGATTCTAATAGATTCACGGTAGGTGTGTGCAGATTTGTGATTTTCGACTACATCCCAGAATTCCCTAGGCAGTCCTAAAGCAGATCTGACAGAAACATGCAGGTGGCTCTCATCTGAAAATAATTCTATGTGTATCTTGATCCCAGTCATCTAGGACCTTAAAGGTTGAAGCCTGGAAATACATTTCTAACCAAAGAAGTTGAAATAACATGAACAATGTTGTCCGAACATCTCACACTAGGTAAAACTGCTGCGTTCTGAACCTACTGAAGCTTCTAGATATTTTTCAAACACAGTTCACGTTCTGAGTGTGAGTAGGACATGATGACCATACCTGAAAAGCCTTCCGGGCTTCAGCAAGCCCCCCAGATTTTGAGGAACAGCACTGGATCCCGATGTGCTCCCAAAATGCACACTTCTCTGGACAGAGAGTGCAGTTTGTGTGAAATAACATGGATGTGAAAGCACAATGAAATTTCTGACTACCAGTTCCTTTGACTATGTTGGGTTGAGCTTCAGTTCATCTCCAGTTAACCCTTACACAACCTATCAGATGGTGATATTTATAGATTAAATAATGTTCAATGATCACCCTAGGTTGGGGTGGGCAATGCTCTTCAGGCCTTGATGGACTTCAGCTCCCATCATGTCTCACTATTGGCTATGCTGGCTAGGATTTTGAGGGTGGGTGTGTTTAATTGGAGAGTCACATTTTGCTACCCAACTGAAGCTCTCCCCTGCTAAGTACTACCCTTGAGAAAAATTCTGCCCCAGCTAGTCATGTAATATGTAACATTCCTCTTCTTGAGTTACATCAGGATGAAAGTCTTGCTGCAAAGTACTGACAATCAAAGAAACTGCCAGCAGAGCAGGATAGGGAGTCTGGCCTGTTTGCCTGAACAGTGGGGATCTGCCCAAACTTTTTGCCTGCCTTGTTCAGCTTTGCTTGCCCTCACTGACAACGGCAGATGTGCCAAATACCTCGTTCTGAAATGCCTAAAAACCATGCCACCATCATATGATCTTCATTGACTGGGATCATAGAGTGAAGAAACACTTTCAAGGTAAAAAACCAAACCAAACCCAGTGATGTCAAAGCAGCAAAAGCTGGTGGCAGCAACAAGCATGGAAAACTGGACAAAACTAAAAAGATGCCCAGAAGAGTGTAAGGTTAAGGGTTACTTTTTGTAAACATCATTCATCCCATAAATGTGCTATAGAATGATTATATTCTCTCTGACTGATAATACACAATAGGGTAGAAAACCTAATGTGTACCTCCTCAGTTGCCTTCTGCCCTCTTTTACTAAATGGTTTCCCCCAGTTAGGGTTGCTGCCAGATCAACTGCAGTAATATGCTCTGTGCTGATGGATGTTTGTTGGGAACAGCTATTGCACTTGTTCAGGAATTTTTGTCTCACTGTGAAGTTAATCGAGTTATTTTTAAAAATGGCCTTGGATTGCTTGAATTTTGATGGAGGCCTGGATGTATCAGCTTACAGCTGTGCTTCTCTGGCACATCATAAGGAAAAGTCTCTGAAAACCATGGTCGGAAAGGGAGATTTCATAATGAAATTGGAAACAGCAGGGTCTCTCTTAAGTGGAATAATATGTAACAGCCCTATGATTGGATTTGTACCTCCCGAAACAATATAGGACCAAATGTACAATCCTGCTGTATCAGTCTGTTGCCAGAATTCAGGGTGGGAACAAATCAGATGACCACTCCTTATTGGTTGGCTGCTTTAACATGTCCCACAGGGCAGCTAAAATTATGTGGGGAGGTGGTTGTTTCTAGACTTCAGCCACAGTGTGACCTACGTGGGCTACTGTGTTGCTGAAGCTGTGGGGAAGGGGGATGAAAGGGGGAGGCATTGTACAGCTCAGCTTTGTGTGTGGCCAGCGTTACAAAGGAGAACCATTCGCCTCCCCCAGAGATCCTAGTAGATGTAGGATTTTGAAGTAGCAGACTTGTAATGTGGTCACTTCTTCTCAGCATTAACTCATTTGGGTGTGATTATACAAGGAAGGCATATCAGAAGTCCCACAAAAGTCATAGTTTCAGATGGAGAAAAGGAGAGGAAAAAAAGAGAGATTACTCTGGGAGGGGAGGGATGGGAATGGCATTAAAGACAAGAGGTTGCTGCTAACATTTTGTGAAGCCTTAGCACTGGTCTTCTGTTTTCATGCCTTCCAAATACACTGAGCGATTACCATAATTGCTCTGGTATGTCTTATTGTTTCATGGCCTCATCCTGCCTCTGAGATGGCTCAGGGATGGCTTTTGCCTGAGAGCCATGAACGTGTAATTTCTTTTGTCTGCTTGGCTTTGCTTCTGTGAATAGGGGCTGCTTGACTGAGCTGTAGTAAATAGCTGCCCTGTTAGCAGGCTTTCAATATGGGATTGCTTTCTTTGGAATTCCATCAACCTTGTTCCTCATTTGTGTAGTAACAAGGCAGGCATGTCCTGACCCATCAATCAAGGTATGAAAAGGCCATTCATAACAATGCCTGTTGGAGGAACAGAGGCCAGTCCACAGTAACATTGGCTATTGCAGCAGGCCTTGGGCCCTATCCAGCTTCTTTTGCAGCCAAAAGGAACATGTCCATTGATATTTTTTTTAGCAGGATCAGGAAGCAAAATACTTGGCATAAGAGAGTGATTCAGCCAAATAAGTTGTTAACATCAAGATGAATATTGACACCAATATTGGTGCAATTGTCTTTTGCTTCCTCTGCCTCTTCTTCACTTCTCTCTTTCTCTCTCTCTTTTTGAAAAAAATAAAGAAAGTATAATGTAACCTCTATAGCTTTGGCTCAGTTTGGAGACATTAAAAAGTCAAACATTCTATTTATTGATTAATATATTAGATGCAGTAAACCATGTGTATTACAAAAACAAAACAAAACCCATCTGTTTCTGCTTATGGGCCTTAGTAGTAATGCAATTTCCTCTTTGCCCTATTTTGATAAAAACATATTGTGATTAGAGGAGAGGGAGATGAAGAATACAATAACGGAAGAGTATATCTACAGGATACTTAAATAGATGATAAAAGCAGAGACGCAAATAGATGCCTACAGGGTAATCGTTAAGTGGGGTGGGTGGGTGAAATGGCAGGAGCGACACGTTTCCAAATCCCCACCAGTTTATAGTAGACAGATCAGGCAGGGTCTTTTGTTGGGGGGGGGCTTTGTGGCTTTCTGGAAGAACGGAAGGCCACTGGATCCAAAATCACCTCCAGCCTCCCCCCAAACACACTTTTCTGGGCCCTAGGGCTGATGGAAGTGCACCAAGAATGATAACCTGGGGGGTCAACAAGGTAGATGTGCCCTCCCTTATTGTGGGGCTCCCCTCTGTGGGTACAAGGGTTGGGTTGGCTGTGGGAATTGGGGCTACAGTCCCCCCAAAAGTAACTTTTCTGATCACCCTCTGTTCCAGTGTTCTTTGCCTCCTTAGATTTCAGCTGTTCAGTTCTTCAGCTGTGCAGCACCGGCACAGAATTAGTCGACAAGAGTCATTTTACCGTGTGGCTGAATGCCTCTGAGCAGCAGGTGCTGCCACCGTCCTGTTCCCTGTCGTGCCCAAGAGGTCTGACATATTGTAAAGACAAGAGTGGTCATGGAATAATTGCATTACATTGTAAACAATGGGCTTTTGGCTACCTCAACAAGCCAGTCTATTAGGACTGATGGTGGTCACACCAGAATGGTCCTGTGAAGAACCCATTCCTTCACAACCCTTGTATCATTCTGAAAGGAGACTGCTGAAACCAATCCTTTCACAAGTACTTTTAACAGATGGCTTACAACTCTCTGCCCAGAATCCCTTCCAGTCCAAGAACTTTCAAAATATTTTCAGTCTTGATATGAAGTGGGCCATGACAGCTGCCTGATCCTTGCATGAAAGGTACTGGATGAGGAAAGGAGATTGCTCTAGACTTCTTTTCTTCTCTCAATGAAAGGGGAGAGGACACAAATAGAAGGAATGAAGGGCATGGCCTTGCCAGTCTAGGGTGTCCTTCTTGTCTTCACTACCTAGCTTGAACTGGGGGGTTAGACACCTGGCTGAGACGTAAACCTTAAAAATACAGCTAGGGTGAATTTTCCATTAACCACTGTCACAGTTGCATACTTCCGCAGAGAGACAGGTACTCAAGGGAAGGGGAGAAAACAGCATCCGGAGTGCTGCTCCAGTTGCACATAGCACAAATGGCATTTTGAATAAAAACAAAAGAGAATGAAATAAAGAATTTCCATCAACACCACAATAAGCCCATTAGATGGCGTTTATTTCTGTCCCTGATATGAGGCAAATACTTTTGCTGCCTCCCAATGGTCAAAGTGCCCTGCGTTTTCCTAACACGATCACAGAAATGGTGGTAAAGTGGAAAAAGTGGTCCAGTCCACCCTGTATCAGCCCATCTCTGCAGCTCCTGGGCCACACTTCTCCAAACAAGCTCCCATCTAAATGTGCAGGACTACAGCTCCCATCATCTGCAACAAACAAGCCCAACAGTTCAGTTGAGAAGGCCACCCCAGATAATGCAAGCTATGCTTTCCCATTATTGCCTCTGGAAGAAAGAGCAACCTGTGTTCCGTTGGAACCTTGCCTGCTGTTGTTAGCAATGAAACCCATGAACCCACAAGGTAGGGGTAGTCACAAGGAATTCTGATGCATTTACCATTTTTTTCTTTCCATTAGCAATGTAAACAGAATCTGTATCATTTAGCATATACTGTAAATCTTCTTTTTTCTTCAAGTTCCATATTTTCTATAATATATAATAATAATATTTATTTATATTGTACTCTACACGGCAATGATCAAGAAGAATTAACCAACTGCTACCAAGCAGTTAACAAATTCAAATAGGAAGGACTCTCGCTTGTTCCACAGTTTAAAATATCTCAGCATTTAAGCTGAAGTGTAGATTACATTGTTCCTGAGCAAATGGTGGTTTTGATTCTTTTGGTAATTTGTCCTAAAGGTAGCAATGGCAACTGAGCAAAATTCAGTCTTGCTGGGACTTTTAATTTTCACCCCTAAACTCATTCTCACTGAGGCATATTGAATTGCAAGAATTTTTGTTTTGCCTTGCATGTTAATTAACATTTAATTCTTCAAACAACCCTCCAGTTTATGAATGAGGGACATTGTGTTTCTATATCTATGATTCAAAACATCAAGAAATGGCCTGATATTGCTCCACAATATTGTGCTCACATTGCCAGCTGGAAAACGGATATCAGGCTTGAATGTTGAGGCAGCCAACAGGGCAGCCTGAATGTTGACAACACCAATGGCAGCAGTCAAGATGGTCTACAGGATACCTTCTTGTGCTCACTATCATTTACAAAGTGACACTAAGCAAGAGAAAATGTCAGAAGCTGACTGCATTTTCATCAGTTAACCACTTCTCATCCAAACACAAAGTTGGGCTGTTGTTAAACAAGTGTGAATCCTGTAACAATGTATCTACTTTGGAACACTTTTGCTGGTAAGCCTTTTCCAGGCATGCTTGGTTTACCTTTTGAAAGGCCTTTTTTGAAGATCAGTATTTCAGACCCTGCAGCCTGGATTCCTTCAAAATAAAAAAGTGGGTGGGGCCAAGCGTTCTCTTTCAAGATTAGCAAGATTGGTATTTTCAATTTATTTGATTTGTTTTAAATCTGGGGACATTTACTGTTGCTTGTTTCTGCACGGGGGTAAAACAGTTTTACAGTTTAAAAAATCATAACTCAAAATTCCTTTGCCCAGACTTCCTGAAATTTGGTACATAGGAAGAGCAGACTATCTGCCACATTTGTGCCAAATGTAGTGCCAATCTGAACTCCAGTTTCAAAGTTTTAATATTTTGTTCAGGGTGCCTGCATTTTTTAGAATTGCCTTGTAGAATATTGATTTGATGTGCTTCACAGTAACATCACTGCACTCTTGTGCAGTGATAATGTATCTTCATTTTCCATATGTTGAGGAAAAAACTCCCAATATGATGTATACCTAAGTCAGAATTCATGTTGTACATTTGAGCAACAACAATGTGTACTATTATGAAAATATGCATGGAAATTGATATGTGTTTCCATGCACCTTTTTCTCAATGTGTACATTTTAGTGTGCATTGCTGAAAAGTACACATTTTCTCCCTTGACTGACATAGTTTTCAAGTGTATATTTTTATCAATCCCCTGATAATGTGTACATAGGAAGACAAGCAAGCTTGCCAAATGTACAGATTTCCGTTCAACCATTGTTGGGATCAGTATTTGGTTTTGGTGTTGCAAATTGAGTAAATTCTGTTCAGGAACAAAATTCTCCCCATCCTTACCTAAAAATAGCCTTTTAAAAACCCATTTAACAGTGTGTAGCCTCAACTCATGGAGGATATCAAGTTTGTATTTACTGTCTGTCTCCTTTAAGCATTTAGCAGAAAGTCTGAATTGAACTTTCTATCAAACAGTATCTCAGGGCAGGATCTGCCACCAGAATGTGGGAATAGGGGATCTACCACCACTGAAGAAGTGAAGTGATGCTCTACTTAAGGACTCCACCTTCCTCTAACTCCTAGATAATTAAGCTTGCAGTTTCCATCCTGGGACATTATCTGGATTCAGATCCTAATACTGCATCATTTGGTCAGGCTGAGTTTTGGACTATTATCTTTCTCCTCGCTCTCACCTCATCTGCGACAAAGCCCAGCCTAATAAAGGGGCCTGCCTGGACTCAAGGTCACCTGTGTTTAATATCTTAGTGGACTGATAAAAGTATTGCCCCTGTTTTTGAAGAGGACAGGGTGCACTTGTGCAGGTCTATGCAAGTACACATTCTTATGCTTTTTACCCCAAGGCCCCTGATTATGTTGAAGGACCTACATGCACAATGCTCTGCCCAGACCTCCCAGTGAACACCTGGAAATTGTAAGCAAGGTAGCAAGCACGGCCCCCACTTCTCCCATTCTGCACATTTTCAAGATGTGAACAGGGCTCGCCTCAACAGGCCATTCAGTTCCCTCACATAGAGTCATTTAAAATGATTGTATCTATATTTTTTTGCAGAATCACCCTTTTACTAATCTGTCTGCATTCCAGGCATTGAGCTTTCGAAATATAACTTAAACTCTGTACATTATCCTGGTGGAGAGGGAGAATTAATGCATTCAGCCACACATCAGAATTATATCTGAGCATCATGTAAATCTAGGAGTCGTTCAATGTACATTCATGGATTTTAGTGATGTCTTGTATCTGATGAAGGGGCTGTGCCTCTTAGCCTTGTGTTTCCAGATTAATAGGCATTTCACATTAAATGCTGGTACTTAAAAAGAACTAGAGCACAGACGCCATATATTTATTTTTGCAACCAGAACATTTTGTTTGTTTCAGGCAGCCTTCAGAGAAGCTGTGAAACTGTCATAATATCCAAAGGGGGGGGGGGGAATTCACCACAGATTGTAGATGTGCAATGCAGTTTAATTTATGAACTGTTTTGGCACTAGGCGGCAATAGGCTCACAGCAAATCCTGGCCTGTTGTAATTTCCTCTAGAGAGCCGGTTGTACCGCCGCCAAAACCCTTTAGGGTTGGGTGGACAGGAATCTCATGCTAATGCTTTAATTCTAATGTGCAGTAAATCACAGTTAGCCCCGGCACAGAGTCTCGTGAGTTGTCACCACCCAACAGCTGAACCAGCAAAGATGAGAAGGCTATAGGTCAGAGGTTTCATCACCTGAAAGGTCATAAAGTATACTGCAGGTGGGAACTTTACACCCTATATCATGTGGATACATGGTAGAGGAGCAGGTCTATGGCCTTGTCACAGACATAAACTAAACCCTGTTTGTACTGAAAGCTATCCCATCACACCCCGTACAATTACACCGGCTGGAAATGTCATGTTTTATTACCCCCACCTGTTGGATTCAACTACTGCCTTCGTGGTGATGACATTTGCAGTTTAAACTTGGAAGCCTGCAGAGAGATTGGGGGTAGGGAGGAGGTGGTGGTGGGAGAGGAGCGAGCAGAGACTTTCTACAGCTGCCTTTAATACTTTTTCCATCCTGTACAGGAAGCCAACAGCGCAAGTGGCCAAACACACTTGACACTGGCTTTTGGATCCAATGACACTCGGGAGAGTTACAAGCTGGATGTTTGCTTGCTGCTGCTGGCTGAGTCCAACTCATCAACAATAATGATTTTGAAAAGGCTAATAAAGGTGGCGGTGGTGGCTGGGTGCCTGAGGAAAGATGGGCAGGTGGGAATGGCAGGAGACAGAAGCTTTTCCCACTCTCAGTATTTCTATTTGCAGCTTCACTTAAATTTTCCACAGGGTCTTATGAGTAATCCAGTGCAAGATGATTTATCATGCTGTACTTTCAGACTTGCTGATGAGCAAGTAGCTCAGTTAAGGTCAGGTTGTCCTGAGCTGTGCTGTCTGGAGTAGGGAACACTGGCCTAATGCTATTTTTTTCAGATTGCCTTGAATACACAATTCAGGCTAATCCAGTGTGGCCTGTTCTGGAAATGTTTATGCCTAGAAGTCAAAAAATGGACTCGGGCCATTCCTAGGAGGAATGGTGGGGGGCGGCAGCTTTCATTATTCTAAGGAGTAGGACCCTTCTTCCGCCCATGGTCTGTACTTCAATGGAGGAAGGGCCATGAAGGCTGTATTGTAGCAGAAGGAAGGACCAGAGACGTGGGGCTAGGACAAAGCAAAGTGGGTAAGGGAGTGCAGGGTGGTGCCTCTCATTTAATGAGACAGAATTAATTGTCCCAGGTTTTAGTTTGAACTTTACAGGAGCTATTGGAGGGGCTGAATTCTTTCCCCCCAAAATTCAGATTAAATCCTGGAACAGATTCACCACCTCAGTGAAAATGGAATCACCACCCTCCAGCAAAGCAGGACCAGATATAATTCTTGCCAGTATAGATATTCTTCCACCACACATGCCATGTACAACTTAATTCTATGCAATAGCTTTCAGGCATGCAAAACGTAACATAATTTTATGCAGGGCAATTAAAGTTTCAAGACCTTTATGTATTCTCTTATTTCTGATGAGTTCTACATTTGGTTGCCTGAAGATGGTGCACCAATGTACCTCCATTCTTAGAGGAGTTGGATCTCATTATTCTGTTGACACATATCTTAGTTACATCTTGTTTTGTTATATGCAATGCACTTTACATTGGGCTGCCCTTGACGACTGTTCAGAAATGTCTGCTGTTTCAGAATCCTGCACCCAGACTGTTAAATGGGACCAGATATAGAGAATCGGCGACTCTTAAATTGTAAGAGATGTGCAGCTGCCATTTAGGATTGCCAGTCTCAGGGCACCAGCTGGAGTCTCAGGGGATTGCTGATTCTCAAGGCAGGGAGACAAATATCAGGAGAAGCAGTGTTGAATGAGAAGACAACTTGATTTTAAGTGCCTGGTTTTAAAGACCAAGCACGCATTTCCACTCATTCCCAGCTAGTGTCAGGGCTCATTTGTTCCACATGAAGGAGTGTGTTGTTCAAAGAGCACAATGGGCCAAAGCACATGCACCCCCTTGTCTTTCTCCCTAGTCCTCTCCCTTTTGGAGGTGCTGACACTGAAGCCCATCATGCCATTTGAAGCAAGGCAGGGAGTGGAGCACTAGCATCAAGACTCCTAACCTTTCTTGTTGCATAAGTCCTGGAAACGGTGCAAAGCCTGAGAAAGAATTTCCCACCCCAACTATTGCTGGCCCTACAAGGGTTCAGCCCTGGTCTCATGTTTTGGCCCTGAGATGGTGAGGAATGGCAACCTGCTTTCCTAGCAGCTCTATTGCTAGTCCATTTCTGGGTACAGTTCAAAAGCTTGCTGCGACCTATGCAGCCCAAATCAGTTTTTGACTCAATATTAGAAAGACTAGCTTTTCTCTGTTCTCATGTCAGGTTGCCGCAGACTTGAGAAACAGCTTTTCTAGTGGTTCCACAAAGAGTTTGGAACTCCCAACAAGGTTGATTTATTTACACACACCCCAACATTCCTACCGTGCATGCATACGTGTGTGTGCGCCCATGCCCACATGTGCGCGTGCGCGCACACACACATGTCGAGTGTCTTTCTTTGCCAGTTTCTTGAAACAGGAAATGGGGCCACTAAGCTGAATTGTTCTTTGCTATTCTGTGTTTTAACATGTATGTTTAATATAAATAGCTGGCTGGCACAGAGTGAAGTATCTGGTTGGGAGATTGATTCCCCACCATGCATTCTAGGACAAGAGCCAGCCTGTGTAACCTTGGGCAAGCTGCACAGTCCCAGAGCACCACCAGAAGAAGGGAATGGTGAACCACCTCTGATTATTCCATTCCCAGAAAACCCTGTCAAGGGTCGCCATTAGTCGGAATTGACTTCAAGGCACATACTTACTATTATTAATTTAAATGCTTCCTAAATTGATTGTCATTTTAAAATCTGCTCTTCTTTGATTTTTATATAGTTTTATTGTTATTGCTTCTTATGTTATATGACTGTGAGCTAGGTACTTATTACTGGGATATAATTTACATTAGCTTCTGTGGACATTTTTTAAAAGAGAGAGAGAGGTCTGTAAACACAACAAATACTGTACACGAGTTTATAAATATTGAGCAGAGAGACACTTCTTGTCCCATAACTACCTAAATTGAAATTAGTTGCAGGTTATCTAAAAGCATAATTAGTGTACAAATGTGCTAAGCAAAGAATATATACATTTCCACTTTTGGCTAATCATATTCCATTGACATTTTGCATGTTTAAAAATTAAAGACACGACCACACTGATACAGATTGATTAGCAGAAGGGGCCTACATGTACCTATAAAAAGATATAGATTTCCAAAGAGCTTCAGGATGTTTCATTTGTGTGGAAATCACATCTTGGCTGTTGCTAGTTTCCTCCTCCAGAGTATCACCTCCCTCCTCTTTGCATGGATAATGTATGCTTAATAATAATCAAAACCTGATGGTATGGATTAAAGAATCAGAATGCTACAAAATGAAGTTTTTAAAATGGAAGAAATTAGATTTGTATGTTTTTTAACTATTCTTTAATCTGCTTCTGGGCAACAAAAGTGATTTGGGTCAGCTGTTATTGCATTAAACTTTAATTTTCTTCCACAAGCACAGGATTATATAAAGGAGTATTGGATTGCACTCAGCATGGATTAGCTGAGCGGTGTCTCTGCTGCCAAGGACCAAATGGATTTCCTTCCTTTTGTGATTTATATTTTTATTACCCCTTTCCCCCCTCCTTGTAATTCCCATTACTCTTCTGTTTGCCAGCATGGAGATACCCTCAAGAGCAGCAGCAAATGCAGGCAGAATTATTGGCTTCTTGAATGTATTTATGTTCCAAGGTTCCTCACTAGCCCTGATCAAAGGAACAGAGTAGCCTCCGGCTATAGAAATGTTTTTGCCTGCTTTAAAACAGGAAAAAATAAATAAACTTTTCAAGGCAATCAAGTTTATTCTTTCCTTGCATTTTTTTAAAAAGAGAAACATTTCCACATTTAAAGTTTTGTTAAATCAGATGCAGAAAAGAGTGATGATATTGAATCAGAAGTCTGATTTACAGCATGGCCAGGTGTATAGCATTACTTTCAGGTGTTACTAGACTAGCTTAGCCTCTTTAAGAACAGAGGGGCTCATTACCAGGTGACCTAATGGCAACAGCAACTATGAACACAATAATGATGTGAAATAGATGTAATTTACACCTGTGGAGGTCCTATCTACTCCACTGAAATTATGAATCTTCTGCTATGGAAGTGATGGTAGCTTTAATTACCAATTATTGCTCTCTCCCTCTCCCTCTCCTTCTCTTTATTTATTTTTAAATGGCAAAACAGCATCTTGTATGGTGCTATTTTGCCTCAAAAAATGAAAGAAAAAGGAAATGAGAGGAAACCAGTAATTAAAATTTCCTAATTTCCACAATGGGAATGGCCAGAGCAAGTCAGAGAAGCCACTCAAGTGGGGAATAAGGTCCCCAATCAAAGCAACAGGAAGCCGTGGAAGGGGCTGCACTTAAAGACAGGAAGTGTTCCATTTAAAGCAGCAGTGGAGAAGGTGTGGCTGTGGGGGCCCACTGTAGGATGCCCATTCCAGACTGCTCTTAGACTCTAAAAAAATATTTTTTGTTCAAAACCCTGGCCCAGTAAAATAATAGTAAGGAAAGTAATAAACACAGAATGAAGAGCAAGAGGGAGAAACTAGAGGTTTCTTACCGTATTTTAAATTTTCTCTCAAGTGATGAAAATGACTGTTTTTCATAACATGTGATTTTCCTCCCTATTTATCTTTTATGGAATATGTTTGGCTTGGTCATTGAAAGTTGCAAATTATCTTAATTTGTCAGTCTGATGCATACTATATATCTCTGAGGAAATCCCACTGTAGGAGAGGGGTTGGGTTACATTAACGTCTTGTTTGACCCAGGGATGAGAACCTCAAAGATAAACTTAAGATGCCTTTTATGAAGACATCTTCATAAACATTTTCAGTCAATAATTCTCCTTCAGGGCACTGATCAAACAAATATTGGGTCAGAGACACTTGTAATTTCAGACGTTCTTGTTAATCAGTACCTCTGAAGAACAGGCATTGACTTGAAAGAGTTTGGGCTCAATAGAATATATTTTCAACATACCTTTGAATTTTCTTCACTCAGTAGATCCAGTTGAAATCATAATATATTCATGCAGCCAAATATTCCTCTCTGAGCATCATTTGTCAAAATGTGTGCATGTGCACAAGATACAAAAGGAATTTACTCTGAATGTACATTATCCAGCATAGGAACATATGCAGGACTTCCTGACACATCTTTTCTCTGCTTTTGACCCGGTGTGCTGGTATGTGAGGCCTTTTTTTTTTCAGTACAACATTATTTTCCAGTTCATTGGGAAATATGACATTAAATCATTATGTGCATTCTGATCAGGCCTTTAGTGTACCACAGACACTGACAGAAAAGCCACCCTGTCAAAAACTAAATCAGAGAAGATATTTCCTGCTGCTTCTATCCCATCAGAAGGACAGATGCTGGGAAAAAGAGACTCCCCGTGGTGGCTCTATGCCATGGTGTTACCTGTCACTTCTCTCTCCATTCTTTTCAGGCACTTTTAGTATTCTGCTGCACAGTCATCTTCATGTGCTTTCAGCTTCCTTTAGAAGAAAAAAGAAGCTAATTTCATGCCATGTGCTTTATAAAAATAAAAATCTGTGATTGCTTTTCAAAGCACTAGACAGCACAGCCAATGATAGCAACTTCTGAGGGTTGTAGTCCAAGAAAATCTGAGCCCCAAGTTTGGAAACTATTGACATACTGCTTAGTCCATATCTATGGATTACTGCCATTTAAAAAAAAAATCTGATGCCAATCTGAAGCATAAAGTAAGTTAAACTTTTATGGGGAAAATGGGCTTCTGTGCCTTTTTTTTTTTCTGTGACCATATGATGGTTCTGTAGACATCCACACCTAGAATGCTCCAGCCAGCATAATGTTGTTTCCCAGCTCTGCAAAGGCTCTTGTTTAAACTAGGGATGTGGACCATTTTTGGACTAATGTGCAAACACAAAATGAATAAGGATGTGGGTGTTATCTCCAAGGTGACCACACAGCAGCAAAGCACGAGTGAAGAGGAATTAATGGGCAGAGTGGCACCCCCATGAATCCCTTGTGTTAAATTTGGCTTTTTCACATCATAATTAGAAGTTGGGAGAGAGAAAGGAAAATGAACGAAAACACTGAGAGGAATCTGAGAGGAAAACAACAGAGAAGAAGAATACACTCTTTACCTTAGAAATGATCCTTCCTCCCTCCTTGATTCCATTAACCCATGTCTGTGGCTGCAACACAGCTAATTTCTGAATCTAGAGAACATGTGATATGTGGAGAGAGTGAAAGGATGGAGACTGTAGAAAAGCAGGCTCTCTGCCTTGCCCTTAAGCTTGCAGTGACCATTGAACTGTTGAAGTCCTTCTCTTATTTCCTTGCTAGCTTCCTTAGGTAGCCAGTGGGAGTGTTTCTTCCTGGCTGGAAAAAGAGTAAACATTAAAATGAGAATAAAAGAGAGCTCTGAAGACTGCTGATAGTGCCCTTGTGTCTTTCTACTTTTTTACATAGGCATCCTTCAGTCTCGAGAGACTATGGTAACATGCTCTGTATGGAGTACTTCGACGCTGTATGTGAAGCTGGAGTGTCCTCTCCAGAGCACGAAGCCTGGGTAAAATAATATGGAGGATAGGCTGTTACCCAAGCAGCATATCCCCCCTCTCCACGTCGCTGAAATAGTCCAATGGAAAGGCAAGAGCCAATACAACTGGTTCCAGCGATGTCGCAGGAGTTGCCAGAACGACACGAACTCCCGGAGGACTCCAGCTCCGGATTTTGCCTCGAGGTTAACTCCTGAAGCCTTTTCCATCAGTGGATATAGCCACAAGGCAGTGGAGGTTTGGAATCGGAGTTTTCCTTCTCCTAGATGGGCTGCCTTCCCAGGCTGACGAGCCCCACCTACCCGGGCTGCTCCCTCACCTCATGGATGATGGTGGCGCCTCCTCCTCCTCCTCACGGCATGGGGGTTTGAGATCAGAGTTTTCCTTCTCCTAGATGGGCTGCCTTCCCAGGCTGATGAGCCCCACCTACCCAGGGTCTTTATACACAATTCAATGTATTATCTCTTTTTGCCATTTGCTTTTCCATGGTCGGAGGAATGGGGTCTTCATGGAGTGTTGGAAGTGCACAGACACTATTACAGGCATTGGCAAGAATTCGGCTGAAGTGTTGCAAAAAGGGAACGGGATGAATCAGTACCCCTCTGTGTGCCCTATATTGGAGCACAGACCAGGTGAGGGGGCTTGAGCACATCCTTAGTTTAAATATAGAGAGTTTATATCCTGTTTATATCAGGGTTGAATATTGTAGAATTTCCTTTATACAGTTTGAGCCAGTGTTGTATGTAACTTGTTCAGAGTATGTAACTTCTTGTCTCTTTTAGAATGCATAATTTTGTGTTGATTTGGCTATTTCTGTGGACAACGGGTCCATTGAAATTCATTGAGAGCCAATTCTGTTTGCACAGCTGACTTCAATATGGATGCCACATTTTGGTTTTCTGGATGGATGCCATGGTTCCTTAATGTGCACATGGAAATGGGTCAGTCTTAGAAAGTCTGTCGTCTGAAATAAAGAGATGGCCCTCGGTTACGGACTGCAGTCCTGTGTCTTAAAAACAAGACAGAAGCTGAAGACAGGAAAATGTTTTTCTGCTGTGTAATCTGCTCTCAAAAGCTTTACAAGAAGACCAGCCCAGGGCGCTAGAAAAATGGTCTGTCTGTTTGCTTGGTGATGATATTCGATGTTGCCCTGTAAGAAACACTTCTCACTGCAGCTCCCACAGTTGAGCAGGTTAAAACAAGAATGGTATGATAGATAATGCAATGACGTTTCTTAAGGCCTTTAAAAATTAAATCACAGTAATGAAAACTCTAGAATGCCTTGGAGGAAAAAAGAATATCATCACTTGAAAGGATAATAGTGAGTGCAAGTGGGTTGGGATATTGCTGAAGTCCGCAAAGTTTTAAGATGGTGGTCGCCTTGAACATCCACACTGAAGTCATCAGAAGTGGCTCAGGATGTTATGTTGTCTATGGCATTCATAGATCTATCCCAAGTGGTATTTGGTCTGTCATGTTGTAGGGTATGCTCTAGACCTGGCTTTCTGTGCTGGACAGAATGACAATGGTCTGAATTTGGGGGAATCCTCTGCAGTTCTGCTGTCGTGGACAGATCATTCCCTAGTGGTGTTTACACTCATTGGAATGTCAAACCTCTGCAGGAATGTGATGTGTGTGAGAGGAGGCTGACTAAGATGGTCTGCTTGGCATTGGTTGCTTTGGTGGATTCCCTTTACTGGGAACTGTACAAGGTGCATGTTGGACCTCTCAATGGCTTTTGGTCCTGTTGGGATATGGAGGCTATGGTCCTTCCTGGTGGGGCAAGCTCAGAAATTGGAGCTAGAGAATTCTTACTCATCACCCTGACTGTTAGTCTGTGGCTCTGTCCCCATCTTATTAAACACGTTAATCAAACCTCTGGGAGAGGTAGTCTCAAATTTTGTTCTTTGGTGTCAAAATTATGCCAGTGATAAGTTTCCTCTCCTTCTGTTGAACAAAGTGAAGCTTAATCCAGACAAACCAGAAGTACTCCTCATCTTTCGAAAGGCAGATAAGAGAAGAGAGGTTCAGCCTAAAATGGATGGAGCTATACATCCCCTGAAAGCTCACCGTCACAGTTTCGGCATGCTCAGACTGGATGATGAGGGTTCACTGATAGCCGGGAGTGCATTTAATTAAATCTAGTTAAATCTAGTGGGCCGCCTGTGCTCACTCATTGAAATGTTTGTTCAGTGACACATGCTTCAGTTTCATCCTGCCTGGATTACTGCAATGGAATCTACTTGGACCTGAAGAGTGTTTGGAAACTTCAGCTGGTTCAAAAATGCTTCAGTCTGACTGCAATTGGTCATAGGGGGCATGTAACTCACCTGTTAGAAGACTGGCTACTGGTCTGTTTCTGGGCCCAATTCAATGTGCTTGTTATGACTTTAAATGCCTTTATGGCTTGGATGCATAATATCAGAAGGATCAAAGGTTCACACTGTCAGAATAACCATATCATGCTGTATGAGCTGACTTTAGTTTTGATGTCTTTGATTGAGGCCTTTCTCTGCCTTCATAAGCATCTTTGATAAGGACTTGAGAAATGGCATTTCAGCAGCTGCTCACAGGCTATAGCATGAGAAGCTGGATTTGTCCCTCCCCACCTCCAGGTAACAGGTGAAGACCTTTTTAGGCAGTGTTTTGCCAATTAAATTAGACATTAGAATTAAATTAGAAAGGTGCAACAGTGTACTTTATTGTGATGGTGGTGGTTGGGAGGGAGTGTTATATGTGTATTGATTTTATGGTGTGTTCTGATTGTATTTTTAACTGTTAATAAATTGCTAGTTTTAAAATATTGTATGTTTAAGTGCTTTTTAATGTTGTAACGTATTGGATGAAATTCTGTTGTTAAAGGTTATGCTGCATAATGGTGATGATGTCATATTCTGCACATTAAAAAAAATTCTGCCAGATGGGGAGTGAGTCTTTAATTTCCAAAATATTGTCACTGCCAAGATGGTTGTACATGCGTGGTCCAGGGGACTCTTGAGAGTCCCCTGGACTGCAAGGAGAACAAACCTATCCATTCTGAAGGAAATCAACCCTGAGTGCTCACTGGAAGGACAGATCCTGAAGCTGAGGCTCCAATACTTTGGCCATCTCATGAGAAGAGAAGACTCCCTGGAAAAGACCCTGATGTTGGGAAAGTGTGAAGGCAAGAGAAGGGGAAGACAGAGGACGAGATGGTTGGACAGTGTCATCGAAGCTACCAACATGAATTTGACCCAACTCCGGGAGGTAGTGGAAGATAAGAGGGCCTGGCGTGCTCTGGTCCATAGGGTCACGAAGAGTCGGACACGACTTAACGACTAAACAACAACAAAACAACAACAACATGCGTGGTGATTTTTGGAAATTAATGACCCCCTGCAGGCCCAAATGGCTTCCCCGTGATGAAAGGGACCCCAAGGGAGCTTCAGGAACTTCAGCAGGTGGGGGCGGCGGCTGGAAATGATTAATTTCTGAAAAGTCTCTGTAAGTTACACTACTGGATTTCAGCCACTGTGTTTTTATGTAAATTTAATTTGTAGGCATACGAGGGCTGCCTTGTGGCCTTGTACAAGGAAGAAAGTGGCAAATAAAATAAAATGGCAAGACTCTGGGAGAGCACATTTCATGTATAGGGCATCACAACTGAAAATACCTCCCACCTTATGAGACTTTATGAGAAACATTTACCTTCCACCATGATCAGATATACTGTATATATACAGTATATTTTAAAAAGCAATGTCATTTCAATGTTTGACTTCTTTTTGAAAAAGTGAAATTGTAGGAGCAATACAGCAATTGCTATATGAGTTTAGAAAGCCATAATTAAATTTAGGACTGTACTCTAGGTTTTCCAGCCAATAATACCATACTTTAAATATAGTGAGATGTCTGGAATACACTGTCTGGTTCATACAAGCTGTGTTTTCCACTTTAGCTTGTTTTTGTGGATTTGAAAACTGAGTTTTGAAAGTAATATTATTGCAACCTTAGTTTTTATAAAACAGGATTTGCTTAGGCTTTCGGTTTGTTTGTTTGTTTGTTTTTACTTTGATCAGTTATCGTAATTTTTTCCTTCGGTCCAGTGTGACTCAAATGAAGCACAAATGTTTGGCAGGTACAAAGAACCTAGCTGAATAACCCCCTTTTAAAATGGATGAGCTTAAAATCAGCTTTACTCCTTTCTGTAAATAGTTTTTCCCCTTCTGAACAACTGTTGGCTCTACACCTATTGCCATTTAAACCACACTACTTTCATTTCCTAGGAAATCCACTTGTCCAATTAGACTCTAGACTTCTGGGGTTGTTTCGTAAGTGACCTATTGTATTTGCATTCTCTTTAACTCTGTCTCCAGCTGTTTGAAACTCTATATATTGTAAAGTGAGGCTTCTGATTGTTTAAATTTCTCTGTGACCCTTGCACTGTTCTCGTTTTACAGAAGATCAACCCAAGAACCTTTGCCAACCTCACGAGTGTCTGAGAGAATAAAAGAGCATTACAGAATTAAATGGCCTAGTTACGCCAGTTCTCTCCAGATGTGTTGGACTACAAGTACTAAGAGCCCAAGCCATGTTGGCCACCATGCTGACTGGGAATTATGGGAATTGTGACTCATACACTGGGAGGGCACAAGCTCAGGGAAATAAACAAAAATGTGTGTACAAATGAAGTTATGGCAAGTTTTCTTAAGATGAAAATTCAGAATGCCAGGACATTCCATAGAAATATAGGAAATTAAGGGCATTCTTTCTCTTTGGTAGGAACCTTCTAGATTAGAACATAAGTTGTAGTCCCAGGCATTGGGAATGTTTGGCTCTCCAGATGTTGTTGGACTACAATTCCCACAATCTATCACCATTGGCTATGCTGGCTTGGGTTGATGGGAGCTGCAGTCTAATAACATTTGTTGTTGTTATGTGCTGTACAGTGACCTTATTAAGTCACCCTGGGTCCTTTTAAGGAGAAGGGTGGGGTAAAAATGAATGAATGAATGAATGAATATGAATGACCTTCAAATTTTCCTACCTCAACAGCCCTGCTCAGCTCTTCAGAATCAAGGTTATGGCTTCCTTTATGGAGTCAATCCATCTCATATTTGCTCTTTCTCTTTTCCTGCTGCCTCCAACCTTTCCCACCGCTATTGTCTTTTTCAGAGGACCCTGCTTTCTCATGATGTGACCAAAGGTAGGACAGCCTCAGTTTCATCATTTTTGCCTCCAGAGATAGTTCACACTTGATAACATCTGGAGGGCCATGTGTTCCCCACATATCTACATAAGGCATGTTTAGCAATTCTGGAGAAAGTTGATAGGAAATAGATGCATGTGATGCCAAAAAATGTGGCATACATATTAATGAGATTAAATAACCAAAAAAACAAACATTAAAAAAGATCATTTGATAGTTTAAGACTTCTTACATATGTCATGCTTTCAACAATAAATTTCCAAATCAAGGATTAATGAAAAGTTTGATATTTGGTAAATTTCTAATAAGTTCCAAGCTGTTTCAGTGTCAATGTGGATTTAAGGTAAACTTTTAAAAACTATCCACCAGGGTCCCAGCATCGTCATGTAGAGGAATCCCCTAAAGTTATACCCAACACACCTGATCCAGAACATCCCCTGCCTTGGCAGAGGTTCCAATTGTGCTTTCCATTTCATTGGTTGAAAGACTCAGTTGCAGACATCCTCAAATTTGATTACAGATTAATAATTTCTCACTCCCAGAATATATGCTTTAATCCTTCAAGGCTTACTATTTTTAAACTTCCAGCAAATTAGTGTTGTAGTGAACAAAGATTCATCCAGGACTTGACCTAATTTAACAAGCATCCCCATGAGAAATAGCCAGTTGTTGACTCTGAAGACAGAGAATAACTTAAACTGAGTAATTCTGAAATTCTGCCATATGCTGTAACATATGTAGAAGTAGCTTGTTATCTCTTCCTTCAAATTTGTCAGGGTGTGGACTCTGTGCACTTAATAATACTGTGCTATTTCCCAACTTGCATTCAGAGCCAGTACTCAGAAATATAGCTGTATTCTGCAGTCTTAGCATACTATAGATAGCATTAAGGGACGTGGTGGCGCTGCGGGTTAAACCGCAGAAGCCTCTGTGCTGCAAGGTCAGAAGACCAGCAGTCGTAAGATCGAATCCACGCGATGGAGTGAGCTCCCGTCGCTTGTCCCAGCTCCTGCCAACCTAGCAGTTCGAAAGCATGTAAATGCGAGTAGATAAATAGTTACCACCATGGTGGGAAGGTAACGGCGTTCCATGTCTAGTCACACTGGCCACGTGACCACAGAAACTGTCTATGGACAAACGCTGGCCCTACGGCTTGGAGACGGGGATGAGCACCGCACCCTAGAGTCGGACACGACTGGACTAAATGTCATGGGGAACCTTTACCTTTACCTATAGATAGCAACTGGGCATAGGGTTTTTTTCTTCTTCTTCTTGGCTTCAGTGTATTATTATTTTTTTCCATTATGACCTGAACTGTGCTGTATCATCTCAGGGTCAAACAAAATATTAGATAGGTGACATAGCGTGCAATCCCCTGTTTTGTCATTATTTGCTCAACAGCAAGTGCTCAGACCTCCCAATCTGGATCAGAAGTGTCCCACACAGGAAGGAGAGTTGTCAAACTCTGTTTTGGGAGCCATTCACAGGGAGGTTGTGAATTTTGAGAGTATAGTGACTGGAAAGAGAAAGTTTAAACCATCCCTCTCCATGTATGATATTTCCAGTCTAGATGAGTGTCCCACACAGAATATTGTCAGGTGGAGATATAGCTCATGTTTGGGACTGCTTGTGGCACAGTCTGGTGCAAGCTATTTCCTGGTGATCAGACAACCTACAGGAAATTGTGAACCAGTCCAACACTGCTCCACGCCCAACCCAGATATATATATATATATATATATATATATTGCTTTTGCAGCTGGGCTGGAGCCACTCCTGTATACACAGAAGGGTCATTTTAAAGGGAGATCACTCCCAGGGAAGTAGACCTTTCCAGAGTGCTCAGATGCAGAAGGTCAAAGTGTACATGAAGGGCTGAAGGAAAGTGCTGGTTTTAGCTCTCACATAGTTGTTTTAATGATATAAGCGTTGGGTCCTTTTTAAGGAGAAAGGTGCAGTAAAAACAAACAAACAAACAAATGTGCACTTTGTGGAGAAGGCAGTTCTGTTAACTGTTCTATTCAGTATAGCCTGCTAGATAAAACATAGCCCTATTCAGGTATTACGGTTGAAATTGTGAAAGGCTAGATGGGTGGCAGGGAGGAGTGCCTCTTTAAGATTTCTCACTGAACACATGAAGGCCACATGACTTAGTTTCAGATGTAAGGTGGAGGTGGATGTGTAGCTTATATTCATGCCTCCCTGGTCTACCCACCACAGTTAGAGCCATTCATATTTTCAGGCATAAAGGCTGAATAGAACTAGCATGTGCCATCTTCCTTGTTTGTCCTTCTTGGCTGCTTATCCTCTCTTTTGGTCTCCTTCTCATCCTGATTTACCCTGAAAGTATGCAAACGATAGGGATGTCTTTGGTTATTTCCAGCATCTGAACCCTATCCCATAAGCAGCTCCATGGCTTTAGTTTCAAATAAGTCTGGGTCACTTTTAGAGGCACACATACAACTCTGTGGGGAATATCTGTTGGTCTGCAGTATGACATGGGCTGTGTTCGTTTGTCTCTGTGTGAAACTAACAGTGAAGGGTTGTTTGTGCATGCCAAAGACTCTTTAAATTCATAGTTTAAAACTCTTTTATCTTTTGACAGTGTCTATGGGCTACTATAGCCCAAATCTTTCTCTGTTGTTTACATTTCTAAGGCAATGTGGTTGCTCAGGGTGTAACTGAGGTTGGGATTTGTCATGATATGCTTAAATTGGAAGGCCACATGTTGACATAAATTCAGTTCAGTGTAAGCTGACTGTACATATGTTATGGCATATGGCAGAATTTCAGCCCCCGTCCTCCTCTCTCCACCCTTCTCCTCAGAGCCACTAAAAAGCTGTCTCATGAGACAACTCTCTACTAAATTAGGTCAGGAGACTAGCGTGCCATGTGGCATGCTCTGTTGCTGGAATAATAAGGCCAGGTTATAACTCAAGAGTCAATATGGCTTTCTTTAAAAAAAGAAAGAAACAACCATCAGTTTTGATTTAAGTGGAGACACGATCATTGAGTGTGAATGTTAATTTTCAGTGGGCTAGGTTTTACTTGATTGCTAGCAGTTCTTGTTTCCTTTATCCTGTTTGGTCTCTCTCTCTGAATCTCTGATACTATTCATAGATCATATTAAAATAAGATCTGAGTAGGCAGCAGTCAAGTTATAATATCTCAGTATGATATCTACTTCAGTTACAAAGAGGATGCTGTGGTCCAGAGATGGGGAATGTGCGCCCTTCCATATGGTGCTGAACTGCAGCTCCCATCAGACCTAGTGAGCATAGAACTAGAGTTCTTCAAAATAAATAAACCTCAAGATACTGGAATTGCCAATATTTGGGATATAGGGAAAGCTTACTTCCGAGGACTAGCAATTGATTTAACAACGCAAAAGAAAAAAGAAAGAAGCAATATCAAAGTTTATTAATGGCACTTAAACAAGAAGAAAAAGCTTCTTAGATAAACCCGACAGCACAACAACTTAAAAATAAGATCAATATATTACAGCATAAAATCAATTTGCTTGACCAGGAAGAGATGGCAAAGAAAGTAAAATTTGCAAGACAAAACTTTTTTGAAAATGCAAACAAACCAGGAAGATGGCTGGCATATAAGATTTAAAAAAGAAAGAGAAAACTTAATGATTAACTCACTTCTGGACAAGGAAGCGAAGGAAACCTTCAAACAGGAAAAAATTAAAGAAATAGCAAAGAAATTTTATGATAATTTGTACAAGAAAAAAGAAATATCTTTGCAGCAACAAGAAAGATTCTTTGAAGAAACCCTCCCTTGGATTTTCTTGGAACAACAGTTAAATTTTTTTAATAATCCTATAGCAATGAATGAAATAATGGAAGCTTGGAAAAAACAGAAAAATAGTAAGACTCCTGGACCAGATGGACTACCGGCAGAATATTATAAAGCTCTCCAGGAAGAACTGATACCACATTTTAAAAAATTATTAGAAGCTATTGAGATAGGTGGAAAAATCCCTGAATCATGGAAAGAAGCTCATATATCTCTAATACACAAAACAGGAATGGAAAGGAATCAAATTAAGAATTACAGACCAATTTCCCTTTTAAATGTCGATTATAAGATTTTTGCCTCGCTTTTAGCTAATAGGTTGAAAAAGGCCTTAACCCTTATGATACATAAGGACCAGACTGGCTTTCTACCCAAACGGAAACTAGGAGCAAATATTAGAACAGTAATAGACATATTGGAATACTATGAAGCACATCCAGAAAAACAAATGATGTTGATCTTTTTAGATGCAGACAAAGCCTTTGATAATGTGAACTGGAACTTTATGTTGATCCAATTAAAAATGATGGGTCTTCAAGGAAGTTTTTTTTCAAGCGGTGGAATCAATCTATTCACAACAAAAAGCAAGAGTCAAGATTAAGGGTCAAATCTCGGAAGAGATTCAAATTCAACAAGGTACAAGACAAGGATGCCCCTTATCACCCTTACTTTTCATCTTGTCATTAGAAATATTAAACAGGCAAATAAGGTGAGATTCCAGAATCAAGGGGTTGAGAATAAAAGGAGAAGAATATAAATTACAAGCTTATGCTGATGATCTGGTACTATTATTAGAAAACCCGGAGGAATCTATTAGAGAATTAATAGATACAATTGAAAACTTTGGGGCAGTATCAGGACTCGAACTAAATTATGAAAAAACCAAATTCTTGACAAAAAATATGACACAAAAAGAAGTGAAAAAATTAGAAATTGAAACAGGCTTTGAACATATGTCAAAGATCAAACATTTGGGAGTATATATTACAGAAAAAACAAGCACTTCGATGAAAGATACTTATCTTCCAATACTTAAAGAAATATAGGAAAATGTGGAAACTTGGGGTAAACTACAACTTTCATTGCTGGGTAGAATTGCTACTATAAAGATGAATATCTTACCAAAGCTTTTGTTCCTGTTCCAAAATTTACCAATATTGTTGAATTATAAATAATTGAAGCTTCTTCCCTTGCTATGTCAGCTAAAGATCGGGCATCAGCCAGAAGTCCTGCTACTGCCATTTCAACATGTTGATCAACATTAAAAAGACGCTTATTGGATCCTTCTTCATAGAGTTTGTATAGAACTATTTTCTCTACTCCAAAGACTACACCATCTTTACACCGTATTCCAATTGCTGTACTGCTATTCTCAACAGCTTTCATAGCATACTCTACTTGAAATACTCTGCCATCTGGAGAAAATGTGGAGGCTGACAGATCATACCCGGTGCCGATGGAACTCATGGCGAAGGAGACCTGACAGCAAAGCGCCTTCCCGCCTCCTCACCGGCCCTTCCGTTCTCCGTCGCCTTCTTCTTGGGCCTCCCCTCAGACAAATTACCTCATCTCAAGACCCACATGAAATGACTTAGTTTTTAATACTGAAATTATATTTTAATCTTTTTGTATTTTGTTTTTAACCCAGCATTTTGGAGAATGTACGTATTTGTTTTTGTACTTTTTAATCTGCTAGCATTGTATCTGTTCAGCTGGCACCATGTTTGTGTATATATTATTATTTGTATTTATGTTTTAAATTGGTGGAAGTTGGATGACCAAAGTGGTCAAAACAATAAATACCTCAGGGTGAACAAGTGGCTGCCCTGGGGAGACCACTAAAAAAAAATAATAAAAAAATTGAAGGAGGTAGACGCTGTGCTCTGTAAGTTTAGATGGCAAGCTAAAAAACCAAGAATAAAATTTAAAGCTTTACAGCAGGGGTCCCCAACCCCCGGTCGGTGGCCCGGTGCCAGTCTGTGGCCTTGATTGGACCGGGCCGCAGAGACAGATCTCCCGCCCACCCTGCATGAACTCCCCCCGCATGCCCACCCGCACAGCCCCTTCGCGCATGTGAACACCAGTGCCCCACGAGTGCCCCTGCCCCTTTTGCACATGCGTGTGTGTGTGTGTGCGCCCCGTGCGAGTGCCCCGCCCCTTTGTGCATGCACATGAGTGTTCGTGCGGGCCACATGAGCGCCCCCCGCCCCTTCGCACATGTGCATGAGTGTGTGCGTGCCACGCGAGCACCCCCCGCCCCTTCGTGCATGCGCGCGAGTGCCTGCATGCCCACGTGAGCTAGCACCACCCCTTTGTGCATGTGCATGAGCACAGGGGGTGCCCCGCCCTCCGCTCACGGACCCCGTCCCCCCAACTGGTCCGCGGTGTCAAAAAGATTGGAGACCACTGCTTTACAGGAATGGGCTTACCAAACTGTCTACTATACTATAAAGCCTGTGCTTTGAACTGGATAAAGGAATGGATTACGTTGGAGGACCAAAGACTTTTAAAGCTGGAAGGACATGACATGAGAGTACGATGGCATGCACATATGTGGTATGGCAAGGGTAAAGATCAAACAACTTTTCTTGATTGTATTCTAAGGAAAGCACTATACCAGGTTTGGCAAAAGTTCCAGGAGCACATGTATTAAAATATCCCGCTATGGGTAGCACCACCGGAAGCATTTACTCAACCTTCTTTAATTTTGAAAGAATGGAGATATATGTATAAAGACCTATTAACTAAAGAGCAATGTCGACAATGTTAAAATTAGAATCAAGGTTTTAAAAAGACAAAATTTAGTGGGTTTTTATGAGGGGAAGGTACAGGTGGATAAGTTGTGGATTTATACTAATGGTAAGATTATACAAAAAAATGTATACTTTTTTGTTAGAATATAATTTAAGAGGACGAAAGGGTGAAAACTGATGATTAAATGGGCACAAAATTTTGGTTATAATATAGATATAGACGATTGGACTTGAATGTGGGATGAGAACTATAGATGGCTCAAACCAGTAAACTTGAGAGAAAATGTCTTAAAGATGTTTTATAGATGGTATTTTACACCTGTGAAACTCGCAAAAATGGTGCCGGGGGCTAGCAACTCATGTTGGAAGTGTTCTCAGCAACCTGGAACTTTTTTTCCTATGTCGTGGACATGCAATAAAGTAAAAAGCTTTTGGAGACAGATAAAAGATATTACACAAGAAATTATACAACAAGAAATAGCTTTTAAACCAGAAATGTTTTTGTTGAATATAATGCCAGAAATTGTTGATAAAAAAATTAAATATATGTTGCTGCACATACTTACAGCTGCAAGGCTGATCTGGGCCCAAAAGTGGAAAAATCAGGAAAATCCGGAGAAAGAGGAGCTATTAAAAAATTATTAGATGTCGCAGAAATGGATAGATTGTCAGAGACATTACGTGAGAACCCGAGAACATATGTTAAAGAAAGCTGGGAAATGTTTTATGATTGGGCCCAGAAACAGATATGAGTAGAGAATATAATATAGGTTATGGATTTTAGTATTGTATCACAACCATTGAGTCAAGAGTATATTAGATACTGTATGAATGCAAATACTTCCCTGTGTTTATGGTTTTTTTTGAGTTACCCCCTTTTCCCTCCCTGTATTTCTATCCTTTTGATGTTTGTTTGTGTGTTATATAATAATAAAAATATTATTTTTTTAAAAAAAGACCTAGTGAGCATAGCTAGTGGTGAGAGGCCAATGAGAGCTGAAGGCCAGTAGCATCTGGAGGATCACCTATTCTTGCTCTAATTCCTACATGTATACCTAGGGTTGCCAGATACATGGGTACCAAAAGGAGGACATAGAAAGACAAAAAGGAGGACAGAGGAGGACGTATTGAATGTTTCATTTGAATTGTTCCGGATTAAACCCGCAATCATTACAATTTTACGTATTACAATAGCTGCCAATAAATGTCTCTTAGTGAACCGACTGAAACCAATAAATGTCTCTTAGTGAACCAAGAAACAGTCATGTTAAAAAATAAAAATAAATTCAATGGAGGCTTTTTTTCAAAATACCAAAAAACATTATTTAAACAGCCAATTGTACCCGAACCCACCCTGGCCCGGCTGCGGGATCCCCCGGCCGCTCACACTCTGCACAGGCTCAGAGGCAACCTTGCTAATCTGGACACCCAAACAAGGATCAGGTGCAGGCAGGAGAAAAGCAGTGCCGGGCAAAACCGAATGAGGCAGCCTCCCCTCCCCCGAGGGTCATAAGTTCAAGGCTGGGGAGTGTGGGAGTTGGAGTCCCCGGAAGGGACTTTGAACACACATAGTCCAGCCGCTCGCCTTGCCATCGATGCGCTCGGGCGCTGCTTGCTCCTGCCTGGCTTGGCGGGTGGCGCTCCGCTTGCGCTGCCTTTCTGGGCTCCACATGGGCTGGGCGGGCATGGCGGATCACCGAGCAGCTGCAGCGGCGGCGGGAGGGGGCAAGGGCTGCGCTCCAGAACCGGTGGCAGGTAACGGGGGGTGGGCGGGCAGGTGGAGGCGGGGAAGACAGGGGAGGTCCTTCCACCTCTCCCCCTCCCATCTAAAATTATAACATAAAATATACAAAAGCCTGACATTTTAAAGGTTTTTATCTTTGCCTGCCTGACGGAGGACATTAGGCTAAAAAGGAGGACATGTCCTCCTTTTGCCTGACATTTGGCAACCCTATGTATACCTACCTATGTGGAAACCTCCAGCAAATGTAGTTGTCTGGATGTGAAAATCATACTTAATAGAAGGGGGACAGGATCATAGATGCCACCTATAAGGTAGCGTACATGAGAGGGCACATATCAGGGGACTGGCTGTATGAAACACTTCACGAATGAAAACAATTGTGTGCACTTTAATCAGAGATGGGAAGTAACAAATCAAAGTAGTGTAATGAGCTATTTTTAACATAATGAGTTACTGAGGGGAGTAATGAGGGATAACAGAATTACATTTCAAAAATAACACAATGAGTCATAGCAGTATTAGTGATTTAGGAGTAACAAGTGTTGTGTTGGGTGATTTTTCAAGTTTATTTTTAAAGGAAAATTTTAGACATCTTAGAAGCATATGGATAAGAATAGTTTTATGTTATTCTTCCTTAAACTATCCCTGGTGTTTGAAGGCAAGTGAAGAATGCACATGTTGCCAAGAGTATCTGAAGGTGGAAACAATACACGAAATGCAACAGAAGAATGGCAATGCTTAATTGCATAGGTTGTTAGGTCCCATTCTTTTTAAAGTGCAGTTTTCTGTAACCTGTGTTGAGCTACAAAACTCATCATCCTCAACCAACAATAGATTCTTACTCAATATTCAATACCTTTCTGGGTATCTGAAAAGTGTCAGGTTAGAGAAGACAATTTAAACTCCCGAAAGACCACTTTTGAAGGAATCAACAACCAAAGTATCGCTTTCATGACATGCATCAATTATTATGATATTATGCCATGGGGTGGGGGAGCCACTTCCCTTTATGGGAATGGAATGTGATAAAAATATTTCCTTCCTAATGTTAACATAAATGAAGATGATTTAGTAACAGAACAAAATGTGTGAAGTCTTTTCTACTAATGTTCCAGTCTTTGCTTTTAAGAATCCTGTTCATAAGGATCACTGCCTGGGGACCTCCACCTTACACATCACTGAAGATTTTTCACTTCAAACATACTGTAACAATTGACTTTTAAAAATGGAAAGGAATATCTAATAAGATATCTAATTTGTAGATCTGCTTTCACCCAATTTAAAATAGCTCTCAAAAACCTTCAACACCACTTGTGACCTAGAGCAATGTTGGACAGAAAAGCACTAACATTTTATGTCTATATTAAGAATGGATGGATCTGTTTCCTTCTAAGCCATGTCTGGTTTGCATCTGTTCATCTTTAAATCTGTTTGAATCTATTTGCTCCTCAATTCATGCTTTTAAAAATAGTGTGAACATTCAGAATATTTTAAATATTTCCCCCCACAAAATATACATATTGTCATATGCATTATATCCCAGTAGCACATCATTGTA
Source organism: Intellagama lesueurii (assembly GCA_037013535.1). NCBI lineage: Eukaryota > Metazoa > Chordata > Lepidosauria > Squamata > Agamidae > Intellagama > Intellagama lesueurii. The sequence goes on from JBAJHW010000002.1 coordinate 73,999,014, forward strand.
GTGCCTGAGGGCTTGCCTACACTGGTGTATAGATATTTTATATGGCTTGCTGATGGCATGGTTTGGATCGGGGTGGGGGTGGGGAAACAACCTTGTCCGCAAATGTTTCTACTTAGGACAATCCATCCTTCCCTTTTAGGAGCTGCTGCACACCTTTCTGGCCCAGTGGGAGGGCATGCATTCTTTTTGGCATACTCATGGTTTAGCTTGTTCAGCTGGGAGATAGCAGCCTCCAGCAGCTGCAGATTCTGAGGGAGAGTTTGAGAGAGAAAGTGTGGGGAGAACGAGGGAAGGAAAGCAGGGAGGAGAGAAGGGAGAGAATGGAATGTCACTAACAGAGGGAGAAAGGAGCAATGTAAAAAAATTAATGTCACTTTCCCTGACCCCTCTCAGACAATCTGGGAAAGCACTTAATTGGCAGTTAATCATGCTGGAAGGGGTCATTTGTTGTTTGGATGGGAGGGCACACCAAGTGGCACATTGTTCCTCCCTCTGATCTTAACAGACTCTTTGTAGCCCAATCCACCCTCACCCAAAATGGCCAGTCTGGACAAGCCTTAAGGCAGAAAAGATGGTGCAAGTCGTGGCTCCAGGTTTTACAGATTGTGGCTAAAGTGGCTTCCTTGCTCTTTCCAAGAGCTTTTTATTCCACAGGCCTTTGATATTGCTTGCTGTAGAAGAGGCTTTCAACTGGATAGGTGCTTCACTTTCCTTTTCATCATGTTTTTCTAATTGCCTTTGAAAAGTTGTAGGCTGCTTTGAGTCCCATTCACACGGGAAAGCAGAAAAATGTGTAATATTAAGCAGGTCAAAATCCTGTCACATACAGTAGCTACAGCATAGCTACAGTGTTTGCCACCAATTAAAGAGTCCCTTCTTTGATTTTGGGTTCAGCATAACTCACATGCAACCTAGAAACAAAGTGGGGAGTCTTTAATGAGCAGCAATCAGCTGCTGCTGCTGGCATCATTCTCCCCATGCTGGCTTTGGTACACAACAGGATACTGGTCATTATTAGGGACTCAATGTTGAGAAAGGCTGATGTATCCAGCATACATGACTTGAACATTGTATGTTATGTGACTAGAAAACAGAGAAACTGAGGAGCTGAACATTGATGCTGCAGATGACATCCATGGGTGACTTCTGAAACTTCTCACTGGTTTCCAGGGGCAGTAGTAACGCAGAAGCCTCACATCACCAACACTACATAGAGTGGCCTCCTCTGTCAAACAGTTTTACAACATTTATTGTGTTATAGAAATATTTATCCAAATGTGGTAAGTAACATCTTAGGCCTTACATTAAGCCAGAACAGAAGCAGAAATGATCATATATCAGGCAGTTTTGTGTGAACCTTCATTTCCTTGAAACCTGAAAAACTGTGCCAGACTGAAAGCCTGAAATATCAAAAGCAGTAAGAGGTCTGGTTGAAATGGAGAATGGTAGCTGGGAGTGCAGAATATTTACTTAAACCTACTTGGCTTTTGCTGGCCTATGGCATGCCCAGTGTGTTTAGCTCATTTTACATTGCAGCATCAAAATTTGACATACTGTGCTGTTGACATTTTAACAAGGGAGTCTCCCTATAAGGGAGTAACTGAAGCAAATTCTTCCACTAGCCCAATAGGCAGGGGGCTTTCTGCCTCTCTTAGAAGCTCATCACTTAAGCTGCAGTTAAACAAAGGAAAAGGAAGAATTCAGTTTGGAGAATTACAATATAATACATTATTCTGACTGAAGGAATCTACTTGGTGGGACCTCAGGGTATTCTGCAGATTTTCCTCTGTGGCACACAGGATTATGTTGACCTCAGCCCACACTCTCTTAAAAACTTTTATAGAAAGCAAGCTGCAGAGCTATGGTTCTGTGACACATACTCAGCAGTGCTGCTGTAGGAATTGGCATGCAGGAAATGCCTAATCTCTTATATTAAGTTGGGTAGATACTAAGGAGCTGGCTGGATAGCTTAGTGGGGTTGCAGAAGAGCCAGCTTGTGTGGCCTTGGGCAAACTGTATAGTCCCTGATAGAGATGGGGACGAATATAAAAACGGATTGGTTTTTTCGACAAATATAGCCAATTCGTCATATATTTGTCGATCCATATTTGTCAAATTTTAAGTCCCGATGAATACAGCTTGACAAATATTTCCCCATTTTTATTTGTCCCCATACGAAGAAAAAGAAAAGCCATCCTATGGCTTTTCCATTCTGTCTACCGGCCTGCCGATCAGGTGATCAGTGGACCAATAGGCAGCTACCCACCCCCACAGCCACCCCCCCACAGTCTACCCCTTTCTCTCCCTACCTTAGCCCCCCTGCCCCCACCCCCGCCGACACCCCCTTACCATAATTGTTGCCGCTGCTGCCAAGGTCTCCATCAGGCCTCTGCAGGTGTAGAAAGGGAAACTGTCTGCCCTTTGCAAAGATGGTGGCTGCGGCTTCATTTAGGGTAGGGAAGCTGCAGCTGCCATCTTTGCAAAGGGCAGCCTGGATTCCCTTAGCCTGCTGCAGCGGCACAGTGGGGGTGTGTGACAGCGGGGGGTGGCGGCGGCAGCGGTGGCAGGTGTGTGTGTGTGTGTGTTTTAGTAACCCCCATGAATCGATTAATAAATTCGTTATTCGTCAGTTCATGGGGGCAACTTCGTGCTTCGTGAGTCATCAACTTTTGACGACTCATGAAGCAGGATGACTCGCCAAAATGGTGAGTCGTCCCCATCTCTAGTCCCTAAATGTCATGATGAAAAAGTGACTGGTGGACAACTCCTGAGTCCTTGATACTTAGAAGGTCCAGGGAAGGGTTGCCATATAATTATGATTATTAAATATTCCTGGTCAATTCCCTGCTTCAGTGGAGAGATGAAGGTAATGAAAAGAGCCAGAAGCTAGAACAGTCTTGGATGACAGCTTGTGCTTATTTCATGCATACAGTATATGGTTACAAACCACCTGAAGAGATGCACCTTGGAAGTGAAGAAACTTACATGACTACCACCATTGCACAGAGTAGTCCAGTGATGTTAAAAAATGTATGAGACTTTGAGGATAACTATATTGACAAATAATGTAGGAAATGCTCTGGGATAATCTGATTTGTACCCTGTTTCTCCGAAAATAAGACCTAACCTGAAAATAAGCCCTAGTATGATTTTTCAGAATGCTCGTAATATAAGCCCTACCCCAAAAATAAGCCCTTGTTAAGTGAAACCCTGCCCTCCACCATTGTACAGCAACCAGAAGATGACATGACAGTATTAGAATAAATGTAGATTGTTGTACATGGAAAAAAAAAAACCATCCCATGAAAATAAGCCCTAATGCGTTTTTTGGAGCAAAAATTAATATAGGACCCTGTTTTATTTTTGGGGAAACACAGTATTATTTTCCATTGACTACACAATGTAAAAATCAATGTGAATCATCCTGGAGCCCCTCCCCCCAGTCATACTTTTTTCCTCAGCTGCTTAGGCTTCTGCTTTTTAAAAAAATTGAATGAGTTTGCATCAGTTCAGACATTGTGGTCACTTGAGCCAATGTATCTTTAAGGCTGAATGGGCAACCAAAAATGGGCCTTCCCAGCTTCCTAGTTGAAGGCAGAGAGAGAAGAAGCAAAGAGGCACTTGTAGGGTTGTCGGTTCCCCTCGACCAAGCACCCCATGTTTGTTGCAAGTGCTACGGGGGGAAAAAGTGAGACAGCAGCAGAGAAAAAGAGGAAATTGCTAATCATCAATTTGTTAAGTTGCTCTTTGCAGTTTGTTGAGGTAGGTCTGATGTAGCAGTGCCTCCTGAAAATCTGGATGGCCACAGCAGAGCTATCCTAACAAGCTGCAAACAAGGCACATTGATAGTGTCCTTCTCTTTCTCTGCTGACTTCTGTGTGGTTGGCTAAAGCAAACTCGCCTGGGGAAATGCAACTTCCTGTGTGTCACTTCTCAGTGGATCCATTCACATTTTTCCTACTGTGTAGTTGCCCCCTTTCTTGACCAGGGATCTGCAGTGATGTGCTGCATGCTTTATGGAAACATTGGTGGATTCATTGTGACTAGGACTGAAGTATAGAGGCAACTCAGATTAATGTAAGTTAAACACTTGTCCTATTTTCCAGGATTCTTTTCAGCCAGAAGATCTTGAGGATGTGTAGATCTGGAGTGGTGAAAGACTTTTGAAAACACTCATTCCCAACCTCTGTAGACCCTTCAGGAAATCAATTTTTGTTTCTCTGGTCCTGTTTGATACATTCCATCTTTTAAAAAAAAGAGACTTCTGCATTTCTTTCTGGTACTTAAACTTACTGTTTACATTCTTTCTTTGAACTGTTTCCAAAAGGGCAGCCATGTTTGTCAGCAAGGACAGTGGAGTGGCATGTTAAAGGCTAATGCAGAAGCCAAGGCCCTCCAGTTGTTCTTGAACTGCTGTCTCCATCAGCCAATACAACCAGTGATGAAGGATGATGGGAGCCTAGTCAAACATCATCTGGAGGGTCACCTGTTCCTTCACATATTATATCGCATACTTGCTTGTAGACTACAGTCTTTGGAAAGCTTATGCTAGCCTTCCTTAACCAGCTGCCCTCCAAATTGTGTTGGAGTACAACTCCAGTCAACTACCCTCCACGTAGGTTTCATAATTCAACACCTCTGTGAACCAGCTTGAGAAAGCCTAGTTATGTCATAACAATTGTGTTAAGACTTTAAGATGCTGCACGGCTCTTTAAGAAACAGGTGGGTAATTTCAATAGGTAATTTCTTGACAGCTAAGCTGTTACCATTTTTAGGCAGGGCTAACCACCATCAGTGGGGGCAAAACATGGCACTGTTGTCCAAAAAAGAACAGTGGATGCCAATATTTTCCCCTGTACTTTGACACCCTAAGGATGCAAAAGCCTTTGTTCTTCCACTGCCCCTCACATCCTACAACTCCCCTTTCACTCCCTGGTTTTGTGACAGTTGTGACTGCTTTCAAGCAGGCCTTCTTATATTATCCCCTTTTATTCATGTGCTTTTATTTTAGATTTTCCACACTTCCTTCACATCTCCTTTACAGTCTCCAGTCAATGAGCTTTAAGACATAAATACTTCTTTGCACTTCATGGCTATTCCCTTATCACATGCATTTTTCTGCTGCCTTCAGGCAGATCTGTTCCTTTTTTAAAATATTTTTTTATTTCATTATTGAAATCTTTTTTTTCCCCTTTCCCCCTAAGCTGATGGAAGATGTGTAAATGTGTCTAAAGAAGGAGAACAGCATAGCTCTTTTTTTTTTAAACTTTCGTTCAGAAGAGCTTTGGGAGCTCCTAGGTCTCTGGGGCTCCCTCCCCCTCCCCATTAAAAAATGAGATGAAAAGAGCCATATCGGCACAATACAAGCAAAGCAACTTTAGTGCATTATTGTATCCTTCTCTTAGCTGATGTCAAAGGGAAAAGAAAAGGTGCACCTTTGCAGCTGTGCATCAGCCTCTTGCTTTTTGCTAGATAGCAGAATCCCCTAGTCAACCCTGGGCTGGATTTACATTATGCCATTAACTATTGATTGTAATGCTTGAAAGCTTTATTGTTGCTGTTTATCAGAGCTTCTTGCACTGAACTTAGTGGAAAATAATACTCCCTAGCTGCTGCCTGATGTACACTTACAGAGCAGTCAAGTGAGAATGTGATAAGGGAAGTAGAAATATTTTTTAAAAATAAAATAAAATAAATCAGATTATTCATAAAGGATATCTCTCTTACTCAGCTTGCTCAATGCATGGGTCTCAGTTCTAAATGTCAATGCACATATTATTGTGATTTGCCACTGAGATATGAATTAAAGATCTAATCTAGTTATCTTGCCCATATATAAAAGCTCAGAAACATAAGCCTGAATGCAAGTGATAGTCCCAAAAAAACCTGAAAACAATTAGCCTGTAATCAGTTAGTAGATCCATTGATATACAAAATGTGCATAAGTTGCTGACTCACCATTTAAGAACTGAATTAGTGGGTCTACTCTCGTTGGATTTAGGTCATTGCTTTTTTTGGACTACAACTTCCAGATGAGCCTCACAAAAACAGGCAACATACTGTAAAGGTTGGCAGGACAGTTCTGGGAGCTGTAGCTCAAAAACAACAGCAAAACTCCTCCAGGTCTGCTGCATGTATGGAACTAGAAGGTTTTGATTTTCAAAGGAAGTGAACAAATGCCAGATCAAGTCTAATGACACTTGGAAAAAACTCTTAATCATGTCACCCTTTCAAATGTGGACTCGATGATGAGACCCACCGGGGAGCCTGCTTTCACACCTACAAAATGTGACTTTGGCTTTTATGACAATGCCAGGCCCAGATTAGCCTCTGAGTCTCCCACATACCTAATGGAGTCAAAGCTTTCCTCTAGGACCCTTATCAGAAACTTTCTCCACATATTTCAAACAAGAAGTGCAGGGCTATTCAATGTTCAAAGATAAGGAGGGGAATCAAGAGTCTTGAAGCTACCCATGGATAGTGAGCAGATTCAGTGGGTACACAGGTTGCTATGGTTCTCACTCAAAAGGCTGAATCCATTCCTAGTCCGTTTTGTAAATCTGTTTAAATAATAAAAATCGTTCCTCATGCATCTGTGGGCATGTGCAGTTTTAGCCAATCAGTGTCTTTCTTTGTCCTCTGTTTTTGTGAGGCGCATCCTATTTCTCAGTCTGTGTAATTGGGTGCTGTAACTGGGCCCTGTTTTGCTCTTGACCACATCACTGGAAGTGTTGAGAAGCCCAATTTGCAAAGCAGTTAAGCCTAATAGATAATAATTAGTTTTACTTAAGGCTGTTACAGTCCAGGCTATGGGAAGTTTGCTAAGCATTCATAACTACTGATTGACCATGGTGTTTTTCCCATGCCATTCCCAGTATTATAAGAGCACATGGAAAGAGGGGAATCACATGGGAAAATCCATAATAGCCAGATCAAGAAGTGGCACTATTACCACTATTTTTGAACAAAATCTTGCCCTCATGGTATCTTATTTTTTTTCTTACATCACGAGGAACAGTGTGGTATAGATCCTTGAAAAATAACAACCACACCAGTCCCATAATATATGAAAGAGAGTCAAACCACACTTGTTTATAATCATGTGACAAAGAATATTGGTATGTACTCTGTATCATTGCTGGTTCAGAAAGCCTATTTCAGTATTCACCAATGATAAATGCCCTTCGATATATAAATTGCCACGTCTGAGATAAAGTTCTAGACTAACCTCTAAGATTTGCCCATGTTTTCTTTGCTCAGAATGTGTGCATGGGACCATTCAGACATAAGATTTGCAGCTGCTTTATGAAATAGCATGGTCCAGGAAACGCTGTGCCATGTGATACTATGTACTATAGTGATGGAGCAATTGTAAAATAATCATCATCATAAAAAAGGCTGAATCCATTCCTAGTCTGAATTACAGAAGGTCCATTGAATTAAGCATCCCATTTGTTTAAATGAGTCTACTCCAGTTGTGACTAACATTGAAATTAACCCAATATATTCAACACACTGATATGTATCTTTTTGGGGAGGAAAAAACTATACTTCACTTGATACCATAATCAGCATATTACCATATAGCACAGCACAGTGATCAGTGATAAACTCTTAGGATATATGCTCTCAGCTGTACAGGGTTTTACCATTCCTTTTTGCTAGAGACATAAGATGAGTCTCTGAAGGGATAGCAGGCTAATCTTCTTCTTTGACAGTAGATTCGTTTTTGTAATGCATGACAGGAACAATTGAATTCCAGATGGTTTCTCACCTCAACTACAATAGAAAGAATTCAGTTACAACTGCTTTTATCCATACCCTTTTCAAAGGAGCTTGACACTTGAGGTAACAATGTTCAGCCATCCAGGGACAGAGGTTTACATGCAGGCCTAGAATGCACTTATCCTATTACACTTATTCGCCAGCTAAGAAAATGGTCAGTGTTGCCCAGTTAATGTTATATAACAGTGGTTGTTAGATGACTGGTTGTGAAAGAAGAAACAGTTTTGAAGCAAAACAAAATGCCATGTCCTGTCTGAGTAGTGTATTTTGTGATTTTTTAAAAAATTAGCAGAATTCCACCCCAAGACAGTCAAAATTCTATGCTAAGGCAAATCAAATTAATTACACATCCTGGAATGGTTAGTGATGGAAAAATGTGTGCCAACACTTTCTTTACCAGTTTATCCAGGCTGTGGTCTGCAAAACTCTTAACAAAAGTATATGTGTGCATAACTTTTGTCATCACTGGGAAGAAACAATGAGTGTTATAGTCCTCCCACCTTTTCAGAATTATACATAATTATGCCCTAGTATAGAGGGATTGGGAGTTGGCTGGATAGCTCAGTGAATTAGGTATCTGGCTGCAGAGTCAGAGGCTGGGAGTTCAGTTACTCACTGTGCATCCCAGAAGAGCCAGCCTGTGTGGCCCAGGGGGCTCCTAGAAGCAAATGGTAAACCACTTCTGAGTACGCTCTTCCTAGAAAACTCTGGAAAGGGTCATCATACATTAGAACTGACTTGACAGCACACAATTATTGGCCTCTGGACTCACTTTGCTGATCAGTACCCCCTCATACCTCAAGCATGCCAAGTATCCAGCTTTAATCAGATCCTTGGAAAAGTCAACAGTTGATAACTATGATGCCTTGAGTACTTAAATCACCGCTAAACCTCATCTGACCATGGATAGTAATGGCATTTGTACCAGTTGGAGGCCATGGGGGAAAAAAGCTGGTTGAGCTTCAGTGTGTAAAACCGTGGGTTGGTGATAGACATCAAAATCAGCTGTAGGTCTGAAATGTGGAATGCAATGGAAAAAGCGCCATATGACATCTTCCAAGTACTTTGATATGCCTAAACAGAAAGGTGATGTCTGTACCGATATAGTGAATAAACAGGAGCCAAACTTTTGTTGATTTATCTTTTTGATTTGCTCCTCCTAATATTCTCAGTGTACTGCTTAGTTTATCCAGGAGGGCTGATTGCCAAACCCCAGTAAGCCAAGAGTGGGTATGAAGACACATTAACAATTTCTGTTTTTGAGTATTAGATGTTTTAGAAGAGGGAGCTGTGTTAGTCTGTGCTTGCATATCCAGCAAAAACAAAAGGAAAAAAAAAACCAACCCAAAGAAGACAAAAACTTTGGGGCACCTTAAAATAACTGTTATATTTAAATGTGAGCTTTCATGGACAAGTCCACTTCCTCAGATAATTTTTTTGAGTGATTTCTAATCTGGCCACAGTGAGCAAGAAAGCTATCAACTCTTTGTGCAGCAGTCTTTAGTTTTCACCAGTGAATATAGACTGTAGTGGTAAAGCCGCACTTCTGCACTTTTGATCTGTAATCTCCAATGGAACAGTTATTATTTGATTCCCCAGACTGGCTACTTTGGGATATTGCATCCACATTTGTAATACTGTTCGTCCCTTCCTTCTCACAACCTCTGTACCATTTTGCAGATAGTCCCTGTAGAAATGTGGATAACTTTACAGGACATAAATGATGTCTGTGAGCTATCTTCATACGTTTTCTTTCAGGAATATTGATCTAGCCCTGAAAACTCAAACAGACCCATATTTGGTCCTAATATAGAGTTGTAAGCTCCATTTATAAGTCAGTTGCTCAACACAATCTGGCACCAATGGGAAAATTGTGAATTGCCTTAATTAGCCAGCTGTACTTCTGTGACACCAGTCCTTTAGTGTCACTTGTTTGTCTTACCCAAAGATTCTCAAATAGCACAAGGCAGCACAATATCCCCTATGATGGTACTCAATGTTGAGCAAAAATAGGCATTTTATGACACTGTCACTCTCCCTGAATTCCAGCCACCAGCAACATACTGTTTTTCTTTTACAGACAAAAAACTAAAGAACAACAAACCAACCAAAAACAAACGGCTGGGACAAAAATTGCCTGAACAAATGCAATGCATTCTCCCGTGGGGTACTCCCCCCCCCGAAAACAATGTAACATATTGAAGCAGGGAGGGAGCCTATGTCATTTTGTGGTCAAAATATGACACAGAGAAACTGGTGTGTTGTTTGGGCCTGTGATCATACAATATAAAATCTAGAACTGGAACGGGTGTGACTGCTGGGATGAGCACTCCCAGTCACTCCCTCTGCCCTCCCACTGCCAAAGCAGAGAGAAAATGGAGGCCAACTATAATGTGAAACCCCACCACCTGCATACACAACCTGCTCCTGACTCAGATAGTGAAGTGTCCTGGTCATGAAGGCAAAAATATGCAACCATTTGCTTTGCAACCAGGCGGTCAGAATGCACTGGAGAATAAATCCACATCAACAATGAGCATGTGTTTGTTTAAAAAACCCCAAATTGTTTTGCTGTGATCTAGATAGCATGGACAGGATGGGAAACATGAACCAACACTATTGTGGCTTTATAGTGGGCTGAGGTCCTGGGAGAAGTCAATCCACATTGGTAAATCCAGAGATGGGGGAAAGTACAGCTGGCTGCAGCTGTTTCTGTTTGTCCTGGTTTGAAGTCTGGAAGTGCAATGAAGCAGAAATGTGCTCAGAGGAAACTCTGGAACAGCTCTTTCAGAATGACTCTGAGAGTGATCACTCCACCTCTGAAGTGAAGGCACTGAGCTACCTGCTGAAAGCTGCTCAAATTTGGAAGAGGATGATTCCCTCAGAGCAGTCTTCAAGTACCATTACAACTGAGGAGCAGCTCCAGAAAATATCTCTGCGTACACATGGAAAAAGCTGGTATTGCTCATTGGGTTTGGGCTGCCCGGCTGTGGAGCTGGGGGCCAGAGGTCTGAATCCCTAGTGTGCCTCCTGGAGAGGCAGCAGCTGAGATCAGTATGTGTCTCTGAGAGGCTTAGATGCCCTGGCACTTGTGTAGCTTCGGGCAAGCTGCAGGGTCCCAGAGCACCATCAGAAGAAAGGAGTAGTAAACCACTTCTGAGTGTTTTATACCTAGAAAACCCTGGGAGAGTTACTATAAGTTGGAACTGACTTGGCTGCACAGAAGTGTTGTTACTATTATGCATGGAAGGGATAGGTCCCATGGGCCTGGTCTTCTACAGGGCAGAAGATCTGAAGGTGGGAGGGCAATAAGAGATGGGCATGAATCAGAAAAGTGGTGATTTGTTTTGATTTGTGATTCATCAAGGTCGCCAACTCATGAATTACAATGTTATGATTTTTTTCTGATGAATCAACTAATCGATTACCAATTCATTTTTGACTTTAAAATCCTATAACTCCCCCCTCCCCCCAGCAACTAGAGACACCAATGTTGCAGGGAAGCTTTCTCTGACACTCCTCTACAAGTCCTGCAAGTTTGGTGACGTTTGGGTTTTGGATGTTCAAGGTATACACCCACAAGGAGGGCCCCTCAGGAAAGTCCCCTCCAGACACCTAGAAATTCCAAATTCACAGAGAAGCTTTCCCTGACTCTCCTCTACAATCCCTCCAGGTTTGGTGAAGATTGAGTTTTAGACATCCATTATAAACCCACAAAGTGGGTCCCACAGGAAAGTGCTGTTTAGCAGCTGGCTTGAGGAAACCCAGTCTTCAGCCAATCTTGTAGAGAAGAGTCAGCGGAAGCGTTTCTGTGATTTTGGTGTCTCTCAGTGCCTGAGGTGAACTTTCCTGAGGGGGTCCCTATTTATGAGTGTATAACTTGGACATCTGAAAAGCAATCTTTATCAAACTAGAAGGGATTGTAGAGGAGAGTCAGAGGACGCTTCCCTGCAGTTTTGCTGTCTCTAGGTGCCTTGGGGGCTGTTTTATAGCCAAGTGGATTGACAAATCAAAAATCACTAAAAATTCATTGATTTGTGATTAATCGGGGGCATTCATTTGTATAAATACAAATTGACATATTAGCAATTTTTGAACAAATTTGATGATTTGTTTTTTAATTTGTGCCCATCTCTAGAGGGCAACACATGCACCTTTACGAGACCTTTTCCAGGAAAGACCAAGCAGAGATACTGATGCCATGAGAGGGAAGGATGGAAGAACCTGGTGTAGTTATCAAAGAACCGTTCACCACAGGAAACCTGGAGGCATTGGTTAGGAATACCTAGGTTTAAAGAAAGATGCAAGCAAAGTAACTGAGATAGAGATCTTTGAGCTGCACCTCACAAGAAACATTATTTTTTACTATGTAATCTGTAAAAATATATATGTTGCTACCACAATGGTTGAACCACAAAGGCAAAAATGTTCATTACCCACCTTACAAAAAGGGAGGGTTCTCGGCTACTCAAAAGAAACATTCTAGTTCTTGTGAAAATGTGTTTTCAACCTCTGGATGTTTGAATTTGGGCTGTTTTTGCATCCTTGCTTCTCTATCCAGAAACATTCCTGTGCACATGAAGCATTTTCGTACCGTGCAATATAGCATCATAACAGAAGTTGTTCTGTGCAAGTTTCTTATCTGCCTAGATCAGGAGTTTCTGAACTTTTCAGCGGGAGGGCCACATCATATATGCTCCACATTTTTGAGGGCCGAAGGAAGACGTGCGCGTGCGCGCACACTACTGCCCACCCGCCCGCCCGCCCACCCACCGGGCCAGATAAAAAGGCAAGGTAGGCCGGATGTGGCACGCGGGCTGTCGTTTGGAGACCCCTGACCTAGATGAAGATTAAAAACACACTAGCTGAAATCCAGTAGTATGTTGCAGCTAAAGTAGGCCCATTGAATCAGTTGGGATTGGATGAGTCAGCTCCTCCTTAAATTCCATTGATTCCATGGGCCTACTCTAGTTGTGACTTACTACTAGATTTCAGCCTCTGGATTCGATCAAAGACCTACCTAGTTTATCACTTTCTTCTTCTGTGGCCAGTCACTTGCCTATGAGAAGTCCAGAAGGTGGATAAGGGAGCAACAACACACACTTCTCCTGCTCATCTCTCTTAGGTGTTACCCAGGAATGGACACATTCTTGAGGAGGTTGTTCCGTTATAGCAATGACCCACCTCAGGCTCAGCCTATCTCCAGCCAGGCAGTTTCTGTCTGGAGAAGGGAAAACGGTCAAACCCCACGTTCCTCTCTTCCTCAACTCACAGGTTTTTGTTTCATGCGTATTGTGGGAATGAAGAGGAAAGCAGCGGCAGGTAGGAATATTTCTAGTTTGGGATCATGGGCCACAACTTAACTTTCAGGGAAGACTAAAGTCTTTTCACAGCAATTTCAGCTGTTTCACATGAGGTAAGCCCCGATGCAGATAAAAGTGTACATCAGCACCATTTTTAAACCATACCAGGGCTTCTGTCCTGGTCAGTCGAAGCTGGGAGGTTTCCCAGCTACTGATAGTGCTCAGTTAGGGCTTGACACACAGCAAAAACCGAGCCACTGAAGCTGCCCCTCAGGCAAGAGTAGCATCACTGCCTGGCCAGTGCTGGGGAGGTGTCCTGGCCATCTTGACACTGGCTGGCTGGTGACCTTGTTTTTGCTGGGGTGGGGACAGATCTAGCAGCTATTTTTTCCCTGAGGGTGAGGCTGCCTTGACCCTGGCACTGTCAGTAGCAGCTGGCCAGCCTGTGGGCCAAGGAGTGCTCCACACCCAGCTTCAATGGGAAAGTTCTGTAACCCCTGGCTTTGCATGCCACGGACTGCTGCGGTCTCTGCCCCATCAATCACAGTGCGCAGTCACTGCCACTGATCGTTGTGCAAGGGCCGTGCTCATCTTCTTGGTTACATTCTAATTTTTAGTATATGTGCTCCTGAAGAGAACACAGTTCGTTTATTTTTAATGAAAGTGGAGACGGGTGACTTCTGCACTCAGAGCTGCACTTGCATACATGGCACACTTACAGAACTGTAAAACATCCTCTCTTCGCTAGCGTCTCTTTTTCTAGACAGAGAGCTGACAAACATGGGACTGGAGAATCATACAGCTTGTTGAGTGTAATTCTGGCTCCACTGTGCTCCATTTGGGAGGCCTTTCAAGGCATCCTCTGGTGGATAAATAAAAGGACACTCTGCAGGAGTAGGAAACAGAACTTAAAATAAACGCCAAAAGGCCTTTAAAAGCTTCATAACCTGGCACCCAGCCTGGACCTATATTAAAATTATCCACAGTAAATAACTTATGAGATACTGTCCAGTTTAGAGAGAGAGAGAGAGAGAGAGAGAGAGTTTATTATCAACAGAGACAGAGTAGGGGGGAGGAACCCAAAATAAAAAACTTGCATACCTTCCAACACACTTGATATATGCACAAGAATCTGGACAACTACATCCTCATTCTGGGTACAATTACTGACTCACCTATCGAAGCCCAGTTTCTTAAATACTTTTTAACGCTAGCTCCTCTTTTGTTTGGATGCATGTGCATCATCCTGACATCAAAGAAATAGCTCTGTTCCTGTGCTGGCAGCCAAGCTGTTCAGCTGCAAACCAGAGGCCAGTGTGCTCCTCACTTAGTCATTCCACTGACTGCTAGCCTCTCAAGGCAGAGCATAAAAGAAGGCATATGCACCATGTTTTTGTCAGGTTTTAAAATAGGTGTGATTATAATTCATGGCCTTGATCTTGGATCTGCCTTCTGTGGAAGGAAGGAGTCCCCTGCTGGAAAGTGCCTTTGCCCTGTTTGGATCCATCCTCCTCCCCTGCCCAACCCAGTTCATTCAGCAGGTCCTATGAGTAACATTTTTAGTGTCGCCTGAGACACTACCCTGGGTGTGGGGGAGGAACACTCACTTAGTGGGGGCCCTGTTTGTGGCATGGGGGCTGAGCATTTTTACCAGCTCAGCTGATGTAGGACCCCCACTAAGTCAGTGTTTCCCCACACATACCCAGGGTAATCTCTCAGCTTGTGGTTTCCTCTGTGCCCCACAAAGCTGCCCAGAAAGCTCCACAGAGTGCTGAGTGTGATGTGATGCAGTGCCCCTTCCCAGCCAACCGGCACTGGTGATCAGAGGAAGGATGCAGCAGCTTTTGAAGACTGAAGGGAGGCAGTTGTATCTGCTGAGGCTGTATCTAGGCAGCTCGATGGCTCTTGGCCAGTTGTCTGCTTTCAGATGTTGCTCAGCCCAGCTTTCCTTTCCCTTTGTTGATTCCCAAAGTGTTAACATGCAGGGATTTAGGGACAAGAGGCTGAATGTTTGGTGGGCATCTTTAATGTTTCCCTTGTCTTTTCTTTGGTCATGACTTTTATTGGTTGTCTGTGTCAGGGGTGGATTTGTGCTCAGGAATAGATCCAAGTTGTTGAGGGTATGAGCAGTTGGGCTTCTATCTGTGGATGGGGATCCTCAAGTGGAGACTAACAATGACAAACCAGGCTTGGCAGACCTCAGCTCTCCACAACCAAGTGACAGTGGGTCCTCCTAGAGGTACTCAGACTTCACCTGCCAACCCTTGGTTACCAACGGACAGGCTGGAAGGTGGTCATCAGATGACCTGATGAGATCATCTACTCCTTATTTTGCACCAATGCTATTCTCCTGTAACCAATAAGTTGTGGTCTTTATTTTATCCACTTAATTCTGTTGTATGGTCTGGTTCTTTTGTGTTGGGGTGCTGCCAGCCTGAGTACGTTGCATATGCCTGCAATGCATTTCTACCAGCTCAGCTGATGTAGCTAAGCCTCAATCTTATCCTGTGCATATTACCTTCAACTAGTATTGTACAACATTTGTTCAGATTGTTATTTTAATTATGATTGGCTTTTTTTTTTTTTTGGCTGTTTCAGAATCCGTGTGGTATAGTGGATGTAAATTTGGACTAGGACTCAGGAGTACTGAGTTCAAGTCCCCTCTTGGCATGAAAACTCACAGGGTGATGGTGGCAATGGTAAATCCTATGTATTGTACTGATGTATATTCAAAATTGTAATTTAAAAAATACACAAGATCACATGTACCTTGAAAACCTTATTAGGGTCACGATAGATCAGAAGTGATATGATGGCACATAGCATAACAGTCTATTTTTAGTGCTGCTGAGGAAGGTATTTGCACTGAAGTGTGCAAGCAAGGTACTATTTTTGCCAAGTTCCCTGCATTTTTTAGTGTCATTTTGTGATTTGCCCCCTTCCACCATTTTTCGTGCTTTTTCATGTTTGGTGTTGCTGTCTTTTCTTTTTTGAGGCTCACAGATAAAGCCATCTCAACCTGTTGCAAAAGGTGAAGACTTTACTAGCAGCAGAGGTGCAACTCGTGGGAGATTTGAGGAAATATTTACTAGTTGGAGAAATTCACTCGATTTGAGCAGATTTGGGATGATGTTGCTAAGTAGTTCATTTGTATGTTGCTTCTGCACAAGATAAGTATCAAAACCACTTGTGACATATTGAACAAATGGAGATAAATAGATGCCATAATTCAATTCAGAATATACTGTAAACAGCAGACAATTACAAATATATCAGTAGCGGTCAATAAATCCATACATAATCTCTGCAGAAGCAGTGATGTCATGAAAATATACACATAATTGGTAGCATCCCCTTTGTAAAGGAAGGGAAATAGTAGATTTTCACCAGTTCGGCAGACTCCCATCATGTGACTGATCTTACAACTAACTGTGCAGGCATCTTGGAACTAGGCAGTGTTAAAGTGTGGGGAAAGCTTATGCAATTACCCTTCCATGATTATGTAACACGAGTATTAATGTTCCCAGAAATAGGAATCATTCCTTTTATTGACCACAACTCCCAGAACCTTGGCTGAGGTATTCTGGGGGCTGTCGTTCACAAAATGTACAATTCTGCGCCCCAATTTTGCCTGGTTTGTGAAAGATTAATGTAGACAAGCTCCCTTGCTTCCTGAAAATAATCTTCTGCTTGTAATTGAAATCATGAACATTATCAGCTTGTGCACTCATTTTGTGCTTGCATGGTTTACATTCCTGAGATGATGTGTGCCAAAAAAGCAGGCAGCTGCTGCGTTGTGGAAGGTGGAATGGAACTTTTAAAAGTAGGCATGCAATTTGCAACACAACCCCCCTGACTCCTACATCCTACTCAAGCAGTCAAATTGGCTGGGAATTTCCAAGTTAGAAAAACTCACAAATGCCCCATGGGAAGGGCATGCAGAATGTAAATGTGACCTTTAGAAAAGCTAACCGTGAGCCCAGCAGTTGGGGAAATTAAAATCTCAGAGACCAATTGTTTGGAAGGGGAACGCTGCCGTGTGAAAAGCCAGCCAATTAGAACATTTACTGAAGAAAACCAATCATTCCTAAAACCAGGCATGTCACTTAAGGTTGCAGCTCATCATACATAGAGAAAAGATGGGTGTCTTGCATGGTTCTGTATGTATAGAACTTCCTTTCTGCATGCTATCAATCCTAAGTTAGCAGTGTGAAAATATGCATGCATTACTACTGTACTGTTACTAGGCAGCAGCTACAGTAAGGTCAGATTTTGATAGATTTGCATTAATATTAATGTTGGTTTTTTGTACTTTTTGTACTTTTGTCTCTCTGAACTCAACTGGTCTGTTCAAAATGATAATTCCCACTGAGGATCAGCAGGTGTGAATTGAAGAAGACCTGTTATTTATCAGCTTTACCAGTAGTGTAATATTGGTACTGCTCTAATATTAGTTGAATTGTTTTCAATGGGGCTCACTCTCAGGTAGAAGTCGGTCAAGAATTGCAGCCTTTAGGGCCAAGACCCTATTAGTTATTTACCCTGGTGTGAGTGGGATGGCATAAATTACAGCAGCAAATTGTCAGTAGTTAAAAAGTTGCTGTTTGTATTCCTTATCATGCAGCAGTCAGGTGGAGTTGTTATCCTGTGATTTACACCATTGCCCATATGCCAGTGTAAATAATCAATATGATTCTGGCCAATATATTTGCAGTCTTATGGACCACATTCTTAAGTAACAGCACAACTTTTTATACTTCAATTCAAAGATGACATGAGCATTGGGCAGAATCCTGTTGCTGTTAGCATAATGTTTGCATAACTTGCTAAGGCTAATTGCAGCTAATTGACAAGATGCTCATGCTTATCTTGGTTGCACAGTTGGGTGTCTGATCAGGCACACAACTGATATGTGTCAATTAGCTGCAATTAGTGCTGGCATGTTATGTAAATGTTACAGTGACATCAATAAAATTCTGCCCGAAACTTATGTTACATTTGAATTAAAATGGAAGAGCTGATACAAGAATTTGAGGTGCTACTTGGGAATATGGTCAAAAACCAACCATGATAATTCCTTTGTGTTTGGTGAGATGTGGTTGACCGACAAAAAGAGGAGTGAGTTTCTGGGATTTTCCCTTGCTTGATGTCTGTGTGTAAATGGTAATGCACACAAGAGGATACTACATTAGTATTGTCAACATTCAGGCTGCCTGCATGATAATGCTTGACACCCTTTTTCTTACTGGCAATGTGGACATGATATTGCAAGGCAATGTCAGAACATTTCCTGGAATTTTGAACTGGGGACACAGAAGCAGCATTCCCCCCCCTCAAAGATTGATAAAAGTCTTCTTTGTTTATTTTAATCTATATTAGCAATGTTGATCAGTGACACATTCCAGTTGAATAGATATACTGCATAAGTTAGTAGAAACAGTTTTTTTAGGCACCATGAAGTAAGTCAAACTATACATTGCAGAGAGAACTCCTTAAGAGTGGAAAATGTCTGATTGTCACACATTCCATATTTTGCAAACTAATTTGTGATTAGTCACTAGGAGGTGAGCACAAGCTTTGTTTGCAGGTGTGATTCCTCTGTCACAAAGGTCTGCCTGAATTGCATTTCTGGTGTATTAATATATTTCAGTTTCTGAATATGGAATATAAAGTATAGTTTGATCCTAAAATAACTCATTAAAAATGGGAACCAAAATTTTTATGATACTTCTTAAAGTTGCAGCCAACACTGACAATTATATTTCAGATGTCTGTAGCTGACAACTAGTCATAAGCAGACATAATTATTATGTCTAAAACGGACTCTACATCTGTTGGTATATCCTAAGCATTGTAATATAAAGCATGCAAGAGTTTGCCATTTCAGTATATTATAATTTTTAATGAATTTTCCAGTGTTTTATTGAAAGCTACTGTTGTTACCACTTAAACATAGTGTGAACTAATCTCTCTCTCTCTCTCTCTCCCCACTTGCATGTACACCCACCTGCACACAAGTACCATCGTGGTATTAAAACCAAAAGCCACTTCATATCCAATACATGCCAAAAGGAATTTTATTTTTATCTCCTTTAGTACTAGACTTATTCCCATTTAAGGAAGCCAACAGCTGTGAATCATTCTTTCCTCATGGTTTATGTTGTAATAATTTACCATCAAAGTGAGGTAATCTGAGCAATACCAGGTGTGCACAGTACTGTAAGAGTCATTTCTTGTGTGTTGTACTTTCTATAGGCTTTTTTGTGTGATGTTTTCTTTATCATAATATTCATAAGGTCACTAATGTTTTGGTCGACATTTCAGGGGTGGAAGGATGGCCTGATAAACTTGCCAAGTCTCAGGGTGATAGCTCTAGGCAGGGACACAAATGTCAGAGCAAGGAGTCCTGGAGGAGGAGAAACTGTGATTTTTGTGTGTGAGGTTGCTTCAAAAGCCTGGTTGCCCATCTCCACCCATTCCCAGCTGGTGCCCAAGGCTCATTGACTCAGCATGAAGATGCTTATACATATGTTTTGCTTGCACAACATCGATGGGCTAAGATGGCAGAACTGAAGGACTTCAGAGAGAACCAGTGGGTGCCTGCCTACTGTTGGGCTCTTCCTGCCATTTTGGGCGAAGCATAGAGTGCTAGTATCGTGACATGAGAGCCTTCTGGTAGCAGAACCAATGGTGCAAAACGTGAGGAGACAGGAAACCCTGTGCGCTATTAGTGAGCTTTCCTAAAGCCCTAAGAGAAACTGCCTACATGACATGTTTTGGTGTAATTAAGGCTGCATGGCATGAAGTCTTTCTCAGGAATGGCAACAACTACTGCTTGCATTTTGCTGTTTGTCCAGACATTTTTAAAAATGGTCTCTTCCGGTTCTGTGTTGCCATATTATATGGATAGTCACGTTTTACTCAGATTCTAGGCCCATTTATTTGTATTTCCCTCATGCCCATTTCCACTATCAGTTGCCCCAGAAACAGTTTTGTCCCCTTTCAGTCCTTGCCTGCCCTGCTTCTGTGACATCACAAGTACCCTCTCCTGGTGCTAGATTTGGACACGGAAAACTCATGGAATGGGATGCTGCTGGCCTGGCAACCCAGCTTGATCTTGCCTTTGCTAGATGCTCTAATAGACTATCTCTACTCCTAGTGCTTTTCACAACCAGCCATAGATTTAAAGATGCCCACGTGAGAAACATCTCTTAGAATCTTCTCCATCCCCTTGGATATTATTTCTTTTATTGTATTTGGAACCCCTTTCATAATGTAGATACAGGATTTCATGCATGTTTTATATCTGACAAACATATTACACCCCAATCCTGAGGCTGGAATGGAACTAGCATGTGTGTTATGTGGTATCAAGTCACATCCAACTTGTGGTGACCCTATGAATTAATGACTTTCAGAAAGTCCTATCATTCACACACCTTCTCAGGTCTTATATATTAAGGACTGTGGCTTCCTTTATCACACTGATACATATTAGGTCTTCCTTTCCCCCCCCACTGCCTCCAACTTTTCCTAATATTAGTGCCTGCTCTAGTGAACCTGTCATAAAGGACCTGTCCTACAAGACAATACATTGCATTCATGGATTTGACCTCAGTTATTTGCATGCATGTGGTTTGTGTACAGGCACCAGTGTGGCAGGTTTTTTTTTTTTTTTTTTTTTTTTTTTTGAGAACTGTCCTAATGGTGATGAAACCTTGTCCTGAGCTTGGTAAGCTATTTTTGGAGGGCTACAACTACCTCCAGCCAGCAAAAAGTAAGTAATTTGTAATAGCAAAAAAGTAAGTTTTCCAAGCTTTGCTCTTCAATCCCATTTTTGAGCATGGTTTCTCCACTTTAGGAATACAGTGGCATGTAAAGGTCTATGGCCAGAAACAATAAAATTTATATGTATGTATGTGTAATACAGTGGCATTCTTGGGGATATGATGATGATGGGCAGTGTGTGCATGAAGGGAGCTAATCTAGGCCATGGCACTGTTTACACAAATCTAGTGGAAGTCAGCCAATCTACTAATCCTGGCCACAGTACAAAGGGTAGCTTCTTACACTCGTACCCCCCTACACACCATGTACTGCATGATAAAGAAAAGACGTATACCGATCTTCCTTTTCTAATCAACTTGTCTTTAATGTTCTTTTCTTCTTTTCTTTTTTTGGCAACAGAGCTAAATATCAGACAGATGGCATTTGTTCTGATGTCAGTTATATTCAGGTAATTAATTCAGATTCCAAACATTTTGATGTGGATTTGTACACTTAATTGCACTATTATGTAACTAAACCACCACCAGGACTTGGAAGGAGCAGGAAAGAAATGTATGTCAGTGCTGATCAGTATCAGATTTATAGTCATGTCGAGCCTGGCACGCCTATCCCCACAGTTCTTTTATGTTATTAATTTGTATTTAAATCTGGGTTATATGCATGAGATGTACAGCCATGTTTGGCCTGCTACACCCGTTCAGAAAATTCTTTTATGTTCTTAATTTATATTTAAATTGGGATTTAATATATGAGATACATGAATGAAGTATGTGAAGGTAAATAGCTAAACAATTAAGCACAGAAAGCCTAGCCTAGATAATAATTCCTACAAATATGTACTTGATACTATTTCACTTTCTGCCCCAGGGGAACACAGGAGCAGCTAGTGGCTTTTCAAATGAAACTTTTTAAAAATAGGATTGGAATATAAACCATGTACACATGTGTGTTCAGCTGGAATAGGACAGAACCTGTAAATTTAATTATTATTATTATTATATAGGCCATTATTTTCAGAAACCCCTCGCCTTTATGGCCTGTGCTATATTGCCTGGGCATTATGGGAGTTGTAGTCCAAACAAGCAATCGTAGAATAATGAAGTTGGAAGGGGCCTATAAGACCATTGAGTCCAACCCCCCGCTCAATGCAGGAATACAAATACAAAAAACCAAACATTTTCAAAGTCTAAAGGCTACTGGGTAACTATGTGAGTAAGGTATAGAGCTGTTCATCCTAGGCAAATCCCCTGCCTCCCAATGTGTGCTGCATTCCTTTTGCTGAGCAGCAAGGTTGACTTGCTCACTCATTTGCTCTGTTGCTCACTCACAGGTCTATTCATATCCACCTAAACTTTACTTCCTAACATTTGAATGAATGTGAGCCTTTGCTATTCAAAGCAGCAAAAAAGAAACTGATAGGGAGGCAGGCAGGGTTCCACTGGGATGTTGGAGGCAGGCCCTGTCTGGCCATCATTATATCCCATTCAGGATGAATATTAAATATTTTCACATCTGCTTGCCTCAGATAACTAGAGGATGTTTGTAAGAACTTCCAAAGAAAGGGTGTTGTCTAAGTGATCCCTCTCTTTGCAATATATTCAAATACATGCATGCCTGTTAGGATTGAAAAGGCACTTCTGGTTGATTTCTGTTAAGGATGTACATCAGGGATGATCATATGTGGCCTGTTAGGATAAGTGAGGCAACCCCTCCGGGGGCTGTGGAGGTAGCTCCACAGCTGTTCATCCTGAACTTCCTGGTTTGTGCTGAACCCCCTAAACTAGCCAGCTGTGCCCAGGCTCATGAGCAAACTTGTCCCATTGCCAGCATTGAAGCAAGCTGTAATTGGTAGTCAGGTCAATGTCTTGTGCAGGAAATAAGGGAAGGGAGTAAGGCTCCACTTTGTCCTTGGCTACAAAGCTGGCCTCACCTCAAGGAAAAACACTGGGTCAAAATATGCGACAATAAAGCAGACCAAATTTAATATTACGGGTATTTTCACCTTGATATGTGCTGCTGCTGCTGCTGCACTATGAAAGATGGGACTTGACCATGAGATGTGAGAACAGGAAAGAGAGGCGCTTGCTTTCACAAATGGCATTGTTTCTGTTGCAGTGAACAGGATGGCATTTTGTGTGGAAGTCTCTATGTTAATGGTAACCAATGGTGGGCAGTGATGTCCCAACCATTCTGAGTTTGGGGGCGGGTGGGGGGGAGTGATGGATGGTAGTTTGGAACATAAACCATGAAGAAGTCCCCTTGTGGGCTGCCAGCTCATTTGTAAGATGCTGTTCACTACTACAGAGTTTAATACACTCTCAGTCAAGAGTCTGTTGCTGAAGAGAGACAAGTGAGTGCTGTGCAGTATCATTAGGCAGCACACACAAGCTAACGTAAACAAGAAGGCAACAATAAATTGGCTCCAGAAGTAGAGAAGATGAGAGCAAAGGTGACAGATGTTTAGAGAATTCTGGCCTCTTTTCTTTTACTCCAAAGAAATAACTTGGCATGGCTTTCTGGTTCCTTGAATATATAACCAAATCCTGCTGCATTTTCTCCTTTATGGTCTGGTGGAACAGAAGAGGCAGACATAGAAAAGACTTCAAGGGGATCATGCATCCTGTTCACACTATGGAACAAAGCACTACAGTAGCTCTTTGTCTGTATATAGAAAAGGAACATATGAGGATATGAAGAAGCAGTAGCTAATAAGACAGTTGAGAAGAAACATACAGGGAGAGGCTGGTTATTCAGAGCATTGGTCTTTATCCAATTCTGAGGGCCAGGACAACCCACACTTAACAGAAAAAGATGAAGAGTCAGTCCAACAGAGATTATGTGCAGGTAAAATGAAATGGAAAACAATGAGAGGATGTGGATGAATCTGATGGCACTCAGAGCTGGACTATTCATTACAGACAACCCATCATTAGAAGATGGGATATTTTAAGTGCTGAAAAGTATCTGGTTCTCACAGTCAAAGGTTTTTACACCTCCCATCATTTGTAAATTTGCTTGCTTTGTTTTGTGCTGGGTCTTTAGGAGCTGAACGCAGGTATCTTTTCCAAATCTAATTTGTCAGATGCAAAAGTGCCTGAATAGAATTTCTAGGACACAAATGTGATTTGAGCTGTTATGATGGGCTATCTGGAATGTGTAGTTTGGTCCTCAAGCCTACCATGTTGGAGAAGTCTTCATGTTCATCTACAAGGAAGGGGACAAGAAGATGGACGTTTCATGGAGAGTTTGAATAAATGAGGGAAGAATTCCAGTGGACAGATGACTAGATACATGCAGTGCTGAATTGTCATGATTGCTTTGTAATGTCTCTCCCATGTAATCTGTAGTTGAGAGCTCAGCTGGCAATTTGCCATATGCTCACACTGGTGTGGATGTTAAGTGCTACTAAATTCTACCTGCAGCTAGGAGCAGCCTTCAGAAATTCTCATGGCCAACAGGATGATCCAATGCTGAAGCCTCTTTCTACCTTGTCTATCATGCTAAGCCCCCACAGCCAGAATTGCATCCAATTTTCTCTTTCCAGTTCTCAAAAAATGGCCAAAAGACCACAAAAATGCAGCCTCACATTCAAAACAGCTGTAGAATGCCAAGAGGCATCTTTCTGGAATAAGTGTCATACAAGCATGTTGTTAGCCTGAAATCCTGTGGAGACATCTGAAAGCATTGCCTTTGTTTGAACTACTGCTCCTAGAATGGGATTTGTAGTCCAAACCAGAATTTCTGTATGATATCTGTGAAGATTCTCAGTCATCCAGGTGTGGTTATCTGGAAGTTGAGTCATGGCAAGTAGACTTCTTTCTTGTTAGGTTGAAACGTTATGCTACTCATCCAAGTAGCTTCTTCAGTCTGAGGAGAGTTGGTAGGAGATCCCTGTCTCCAGAAAGATTAAGACCACACACCAGAAAGACCACTGTTAACGACTGTCAATGACCCATGACAATGGGTGGAGAAGGACTGCAGAAGTGGGATTATCCCTCACCCCCAGTCCTTTGTCCTTCTAACGAGCCTATTCAAACCAGGGGGAAGTGAAACCAACCTGGAGGATATATCAAGGATCTCCTATCAACTCTCGTCAGACTGAAGAAGTAGCGAATGAGTAGCGAAATGAGTAGTGGATGAGTAGCAAAACATTTCAACCTAACAAGAAAGAAGTCCAGTTGCCGTGACTCAACTTCCAGATTCTGTATGTATGGATATTAGAAAACAATGGTGGTAGCCTTGTATATTTATCTTTTCCTTTTGTTGCTCCTTTTTTTTATTCAGATGTCAGAACTTTATTGTGATGATGATTTTCAAAAGAATCTGGATGCAAGGATCATCCCAAATGATGTATTGCACATCAAAATGACCTTAGCACTATCCAGACTGATCCAGGCTGGGATCATTGGGCCATCTAGTTGCACTCTTGCAACTTTGTAATATTCTATAACATCCTCTGGCTTGCTGGATGGCAGGAGATTAATAGAATCAGAGCACTGTAGTTTCAGGCTGTTTAGAAAGTATTCTCCTGAGGACTTTGGCTATTGGCCGGATTGAATGTTATGGCTATGCACTGTGAAAAATAATAAACAAACCATGTTTGCCAAGGTTACCTTTCACTACAAGTTAAACCTAAATTATGGGACAATAAATGTTTCCCCCACATTACCCTTCCACTAAAATTATGACTTAATAAGGCACATTAATTAATGAGTGATATCCTGACCTAAGCATAGGAGAGTTCAGAGCACAGGGAAAAAACAGGAAAATCTTGTGGTGAATTATAGGTTTGAAGAAAAATAACAACACATGTTCTGTAAAAGATGATCGCTCTAATGCCTGACTGTCGAGTCTCTGAAAATATCTCTACAAGGTGTTTTTTTTTATTATTGAAGTGCAGTCTGTGTATTGTATTTCTTTTTCTTTAGTAGTAGTGAGTGTTCAGCCTTCCGGATGTTTTGGCATATACCTCCCATTAATCTTACAGAGCACGGTCGAAGATCAGACACTGTGTGACCTGTAGAGGAGTAGCATGAAGACGTTGCTGCTAGTGGGTGGCTGCGGCTGCCCTTGTATATCCTGCCCTTCCTCTGGGTGTTTGGCCAAAGGCTCTTTGTCTCCTGGGTGGGCCTTGAATCCTTGTCCCAGGAGGTGGTCTTTCAAGGCATCCTCCTCCAGAGCTGTATGGGTTCTGTATTGTATTGTGTACGTGTGTTTCTCCTAATACCCACTTCTGTACTGTGGGTTATTAAATAGTGCTTATAACGAGCATCAGGCGATTTGATGTTTGAAGCCTTGTGCCAACCTATTGCCAACTGCCAAAAAAGAAAGAAAGAAAGAAAGAAAGAAAGAGAAAGGAAAGGAAGCTTCTCTGTGTATTTTCACATTCTAGATGTGAGGCATGATCCAAAGCTGTAAAATGTAGAGATTTCCCTTTCCATCTGCAAATGCATTCTTCACATGCCCAAGCTGATCTTTCACTACACATGCTGAGTGTTGTTGAAGTCATAGGAAAACCACAGGAAAGGTGTTGCAGATGTGTTTGTGAGTAGTTGACTTCTTCACTGTAGTTCAGGGATAAATATGGAAGTATAGTTGACATCATGACAGCCTCTCCTTATGGGTAAGTGGCTATGGGAAGTCCAGAAATTCAGGCCACTGGATTGGTCTATAGCTACAAATAAGGATCAGATAGTTTGCAAAGTTAATGCTTTATAATCATCCATACACGTCCAAACCACTCTTAAATACTTTGCATTTGAACAGGGATAGCTTGTGACAAGACATGAGGGACTGACTAGATGGCTAGCGACTTGAGTGATTTTTACATGGATTGTTATGCATTACTGCTCTGACTGGGTCTTTAATACTACTTGTGTTTTGTGTTTACCATTTCTCAGACTAATATTTGTTCTTTTTTAGTATTTGCATACTTACTGTTTTAGGTTTAATATTGTCTTTTAATGATGTAAACCACAGTTGTATACTCATTGTTTTCAGCTTTAAATATTGTCTTTCAAGGATGTCAGGGTAAAAGGCAGGATATGAATGAATGAATGAATGAATGGATCCTGTGAAAGTCCACTTCTTCCCCAGCTACTATGAGGATTGCCACTAAGCTCAGAAGGAATAAGGAGGTGGTCCTTGCTACTTCAACCCCACAAGCCCAGTGGTGGAAGTAGCAACCCCACACCACTGCATTCTAGTAAGTGTGATCAAGGCCAAATTAAGATGTACTGACGTCTAAGCTATGTCAAGTTTAAGAGGACTTTTAGCATTATAGTTGGATATCTGATTCCACTCGTAAAGGAAGCCATACAATAGCTTTCAATAAATAACACAACATGGTGTTGCGTAATATGACTTAATTGAGTCCCTCCATGTGTGAGTAGAAGGTAGGTGTCACTGCTAGCATAACCTCTGACACCAGGACATTGGAGGTGTACCTCTAATAGCTGGAGGTATATTTGCTTTCCCTCCACTATTGTCTGGTTATCTGCTTTGGGTTGTCTTGCCCAGAGTTTGAAAAAGTTAGTTTTTGGAACTGGTTATGCTTATGAGGGAGTTGAGTCCAAAAAAGCTCAACAATGTTTCCAAGCTTTGGGCCAAGTGGTATATTCAACAAGTGGTCACACAGCTGGCAGGATGGTGGTTATATCCTCACTCCGCTCCCCATAATTAGTGTATAACAGGGATGGGGAATTTCAGCTGGTCTGGGGCCCAGATTGCTTTCCCTAGGGTCCCAACAGACTGTTCAAAAGGGGTGGGGGCATATTTAAAAAATGAACAACTGCTTCTAGAGATATCCAGTAATGACAATTCCCATTTTTAGCAGAAGGCTGGGGAATCAAATGGGGCTGAGGGCCACATGAATAGCCTCAGGGGTCACCTGTAGACCAAGAGTTGCACTTTGCATACCTCTGTTGAATAGGATTGCTCAGCCCATGAGGCATGTGTGACAAACGATTAGAAATCCATGTATTTGACAAGGGCGGTGAGTGTTGACTGTCACAATTAAGCGGGAGGAGAATTATGGAGAAGCAAACATTTAGATACATATTGCGCATTTACTGCCATGCTGCTTATCTGCACAGCTTTCCTCTGTAATGACATTGTTATGATGCAATAAATGTGGGGAATAGCTTAATAGCAGATGTTAAATTGCATAATTTATTCAGAGGCTTCAATAATTACTGCAACAATCACATTGCAGAGTATTTCATTACTTGTTCAGCATGACTCATGCAATAGTAATCAACTGGAAGGTGGTAAGCAGTAAATTCAAAGGTCAGGTGTACAAATTTATTCCAGCTGTATTTCAAATTGGGATATTTCCTAAGAAAAAGATCTACTGCCCAACCCCATATCCTCTCAAGTCTAAGACAGAGCTGAGAAAAGTTACCTTTTAGAGGATAACTGGCTGGGGGATTCTGGGTGGTGTTCTTCAAAAAAGTAAATTTTCCTAGCTCTGAAGGGTTGCAGTCTTGAGTTGTGATGCAGCAGGCCCACAGCGAACATAGTGTTCCACAAGCACAAGAGCTCCCTCACTATCTACTATGAGCACCATTTAATTAAGGCCAAAGGTCTTTTGGAACTGGGTAGAGAACTCAACAGGGACATGGTGGCGCTGCGGGTTAAACCGCAGAAGCCTCTGTGCTGCAAGGTCAGAAGACCAGCAGCCGTAAGATCGAATCCACACGATGGAGTGAGCTCCCGTCGCTTGTCCCAGCTCCTGCCAACCTAGCAGTTCGAAAGCATGTAAATGTGAGTAGATAAATAAGTACCACCATGGTGGGAAGGTAACGGCGTTCTGTGTCTAGTCGCGCTGGCCATGTGACCACGGAAACTGTCTATGGAAAAACGCTGGCTCTACAGCTTGGAGACGGGGATGAGCACCGCGCCCTAGAGTCAGACACGACTGGACTAAATGTCAAGGGGAACCTTTACCTTTACTAGAGAACTCAATGAGTTAGGTATCTGGCATTGGAGCCAGCGACTGGGAGTTCAGTTCTCCACTGTGCATCCCAGAAGAGCCAGTCTGTGTAGCCTTGGGCAAGCTCCATGATGCCAGACTGCCCCCAGAAGAAGGGAATGGTAAACCACTTCTGAGTATTCTCACCTAGAAAACCCTGGAAAGGGTCACCATAAATCAGAATTGACTTGATGGCACACTATTATTATTATTAAAAATCTTTCAGTAGAAGGAATTCTGTATCTCCAGAGGAGCCACAAATAATTCACTGGCATATATTTGCACATGATAGACAAGAGACTCAGCCCAATGTCTGACATTCCCTCCCACTTTAAACCCCCCTTTCCTTTTTTTCCAGACATTAATTTTTATTTTTTTATTTATTTAACTTATATGCCGCCCACACTAGCCAAAGGTCTCTGGGTGGCTTACAACAATTTGAATTCAATAAAAAGACAAAAAGATAAAAAGATAAAAACAATTAAAATACAATTAAAAATACGGTGCTCTAAAAATTGCCATCAGGACCCACAGTTGATATTATTTCAATTAAAAACCTTCTGGAACAGGAAGGTTTTTACCTGGCGCCGAAACGTCATGAACGTCGGTGCCAGACGAATCTCCCTCGGGAGGGCGTTCCATAGTCTGGGAGCAGTGGCCAAAAAAGCCCTTTGTCTACAAGCCATCCCTCTTACCTCCTTGAGGGATGGCTCTTTCAGGAGGGCCCCCTGGCTAGATCTTAATTGCCGGGTAGGTTCATATGGAAGGAGGCGGTCCTTCAGGTATCCAGGGCCGAAGCCCTTTAGGGCTTTATTAAGTGAATATATCCTTCATCTGCCCTTGTGGATTTTTCCCTACCAGTGCCAAGTGTTGTATTAGCATCACAGAAGAGCCACAACAAAGGTGTTGCAGGTTTGTGTCTCAGTAGTGCACATTTTAGTTTCCATGAACAAGGCTAGATTAAGATGTGTGGAGGCCCAAGCTGTGCCACATTTTAAGAGGCCTTACAACATTGCAGTTTGTAATTTAATTTTATTTGTATTTACAAGCCTCTCATAATTTGGGAACCTAACCCATAGTTTACTCAACCTGCATATAAATCTAGTCTTCTATTTGGGGCAGTCGGGAAGGCGCATTGAGTTGCATTTAAATATTGCAACAGGATTTAGAAGAGATGTAACCAAAGCAGAGGATAATCTGAATACATTCTGCAAACTTATGCAACCACAGATCTTCTCTAGATTAAAGGTAAATCTATTAAAATAAAACATTTGTTTTAACTTTTTTGTATCATACTTGGGATAATTGCAATTATACCATGTAGTCCAGAATGTTTATATAATTTAAATGTAATTTCTTAATATAAAATATAGACATGCAATAGAACTGGTTCTTTTGAGGCAGCTCAGATTTATTTCTTTTTGTCATTAAGTTACATCTTTGTCTAATACTAAAAAGTAGAAATCAAATTTTGCTTGCCATCTTATTTTAATTATAAACTGGAAGGCTTTGTTTTAATTGTTACATTAATCAGTTATAACCAGCTTCAGTTGAAGCATTGGTGGGGGTCAATTTTAATTGGTGCCACTGCTCATGAATGGCAAATTCCACATTCCCCTTGTGATGATTTGGGTCCTTGTCTCTCAAATGAGCCCCTAAAATGAGCTTTTGCTGGAGTGCAGATGTGTTTACACTTAATTGATTGGTTAAAAGGCAGATGATTACTCAACTAAAAATGGCTTAATAGGTTGAGGGCCTTAAAGCCTCATTAGATGTCATAGAGCTATATTGATCATATCATTGTCTCAGGATAGTGTCCTAAATATCCATTAGAGGGTTTAGCATAATCGAGGAACAGTTTCTAAGTTACCTAGAGCTGCCCGCTGTAATTAATGAGGTGCCATTTCCCTGTAAGTTTACATTACTCACGACACGGTGGCAACCACTGCTGTCCCTCAGCTCTGCCTTCTTTGAAAGAGTGGACTTTAGGGTGAAAGAGAAGCAGCTGTGTCTGTTTGAGTGATGTATAAATTGAGGAGAAGGAAATTAACTAGCAAGCATGTTTCATATTCTGAAGTCTCTCCCTCCTGGTGCTAATCCATCATCATCATCCCCCCACCCCAGTTGTTTTTTTACATCTTAGGTTATTTCCCTCCCCCAGCCACAGTGAAATATATCCTTCTTCTGTTGGACCTGTGCAGTTGCTCTACAACTGGAATAGACCTAAGGCGTTTTGTTTAATAGAAACACCAGCTTGAAATTCAGCAGCTGCTGAAGAGATTTAATTGTCCAGTGTCTTTTCAGCTTAATAGCTGCCTTTCCTGCCAGATGGAGAAAGGGTTGGAGCAAAGGATTTTCTGCGAGCAGAGGGGTAGAGTAGAATCGCCCTCCCCTCACTTTGTATTGGATTGGAAGCTTTTCTGGTGGCTCTTGCAGATTGGAGCACAGGCCAGGATACCAACATGAGGAATTATCATATTTGTCCATGTATAAAATGACATTTTTCCTTAAATAATTAGACAAAAAATTGAGGGTCGTTTATATACGGAAGGCAGCCGCTTTTCCCTGCCTTTTGCGAAAACACGGGGCTTAGCAAAAAGGAAGGGAAGGCTCCTTTCGGGTAAAGCAGCCGTGAAAGGGCTGCACGATTGCAGCCCTTTGATCCTGAAGCAGCCATGAAAGGGCTTCAGGATCAAAGGGCTGCGATCGTGCAGCCTTTACCCGAAGGGAGCCTTCCCTTCCTTTTTGCTAAGCCCCGTGGCTTCGCAAAAGGCAAGGAAAAGCGGCGGTCAAAGGGAGCCCTTTGATCCCTGCTTTTCCCTTCCTTTTTGTAAGCTCCGTTGCTTAGCAAAAGGAAGAGAAAAGCAGGGATCAAATTTTCTAATTTGGGGTTAGAAAAGGGGGGGGGGTCGTCTTATACATTGGGTTGTCTTATAAACGGAAAAATACGGTATCTCTTTAAATAGAGAATGACTGGGGATATTTGGGAAATGTGTTATCTTTTCTCATTGGTGAACCTTTCTCCTCAGAGGTTGCCTTCAAAAGGACCCATCCTCATGAGTATCAGTTGTAATTAGAGATGGAAGAGAAAAAATCTGGCTGCTTCTGAGCTATTCACACACACACACACCCAAATCTAGCCATGGCAGCATGGTGAGATTGCCCTGTGAGAATTTGTAAAGCCCCTCAAGGGGTCCAGGGCTTTGGGGGCATGTCATATTTTCCATAATTAGCATAAGTTAAAAATTTAATTTACACATATACCTTCATTGCTGACTATGAGAATAAGCTGTTTTTAGGCGTTAACAGTGGGATTTTTCTATAGATAGGCTGCAAGACTCTGGGTGAAACTGTAAATTACGTATCATAAATGAGGGAATAGCACATCATTAGAAGAGAGAATTATTTTAAGTTCTGAAAGATGACAGATTGCCACAGCACAAGGTTTTCACACTTCCAGTGGGTTCTAAATTAGCTTGCTTTGTTTTATGATTGGACTTTAGGAGCTAAAGACAGGCATTGTTTTTGAGTCTGATTTCTCTGACATAAAAGTCTGCCTATATCACAACTCTGGCATGTTACTGTGAATTCGGCTTCTATGACACATTAACTGTAAAATATAATGTGACTCTCAGTATCCAATAGCATCCAGTGCGCGCAGTCTCAACAAGACAACAGTTACCACATTTGCTTGTGTTGCATATCCAACTAAATTGTAAACAAAACAAAACAGAACAAAACAAGACAAAAACAACCCAACTCCCCAAAGTCCTTCAGTCTTTTCTGAGGAAAACAAACCAAAATGAGCAGCAAATCTGGGTGTTCTTCTATTTCTTGTAAACTATGTGAAGATGAATCCAACTAAAATTCATATTCTCAGTTATGACACTTCAGATATTCTAGAAATGTAGCAAATCTATATGTTCTTTAAATATTGTATTTCTCTTGTGAAGTGTAAGTCCAGGGATCTAAGTCCTTTTTCTTTCTTTCTTGGAAGCTCTAGATCCATCAGCTGAAGTCATATGTAATTGGCTCAGAAAGAGGTCCAGATAGAATTAAGGAACTAGGAACTGCTGAATGGTGGTGATTCAAACTCTTCCAGAATCTAAAGGGGCAAGAGAAGTGTTGCCACTGCTGCCTCCATTTTGTCAACCCCACCCAATCACTATTCACCTTCTCCTATCTTTGTCCCTTCCCGATTGCCATCTATCCTCTGGCTTTTGACTGTGCGGATCATGATACGTTCTGTTCGCAGAACATATTATACAGAAAGCCAGACAAGATTCAGATGAAGGAGAAGTGAAAATTGGTGGAAGAAACATCAATAATTTAAGATAAGAAGATGACACCATCTTACTGACAGAAAGCAGGAATGACTTGAAATGACTTCTGGTGAAAGTGAAAGAAGTGCCAAACCAGGGCTGCAGTTGAACATTAAGGAACAAAAATCATGACTATGGAAGAACAACGCAACCTTAATGTCGGCAATGAAGAAATTGAAATAGTGAATGATTTTGTATACCTTGGTTAAATCATCAATCCAAATGGAGACTGCAATCAAGAAATCAGAAGGAGACTGAGACTAGAAAGGGCAGCCATGAAGGAATCAGAAAAGATAATCAAATGTAAGGATGTGTCATGGAGACCAAAACCAAGATCATCCACATCTTGTATTCTCGATCACCATGTAAGATTGTGAAACCTGGACAGTAAAGAAAGCTGACGGGAACAAAATTGATTCATTTGAAATGTGGTGCTGGAGGAGAGCTTTGCAGATACCATGGACTGCCAGAAAGCTGAACAAGCGGGTCCTCGATCAAATCAAGCCTGAACTATATCTGGAAACAAAAATGTTAAAATTGAGGATGTCCTACTTTGGGTACATCATCAGAAGATAGGATTCTCTGAAAAAGACAGTAATGCTGGAAAAGTCATCAGGAAAAGAGGAAGACCAAATACAACATGGATTGACTCCCTGAAGGAAGACACAGGTTTGAGTTTACAAGAGCTGAGCAGAGCAATTGAGGACAGGATATGTTAGAGATCGCTCATTCATATGGTCGCTATAAGTCAGAGGTGACTTGACAGCATGTAGCAACAACAAACAAAGCAAAACGAAACAACTCAAAATGTATTCTGGAAAAATATTTTTCAATATATTTTGGCTTGGCCCCTATCATTTTCAGGATTTGGGACCTTCCCCAGGGCCTCCCAAGTATTATATTTTTGAGGAGTGATTGTAGGCACATTTTGTCTTTACTGCACAGTCATTGTTTTACTGCAAATACTATAAGCTTATTATTCATTCCATATAGGCCGTGTATAGTATTATATGATGTAATATCATATAATGATGAAATTATAATATTATATAATGTGATATCATATAATGATGAAATTAATAATAAGCCCTGTAACAGGTATAAAGCAACCCCCCCCCCAAAAAAAACACACAAAGTGTGCTGCTTATATACCATACCATAGTTCTTAAAGCACTCTCTGGGCAGTTTTTCAGTTTTAATTATGGAGGCTACACATCCACCACTACCACCCAGCAAGCTGGGTATTCAGTTTACTGAGCTTGGAAGGATGGAATGCTGAGTCAACCTTGGGCTGGCTACTTGAGCCTGTTGGAATCGAACTCAGGTTGTGAGCAGTCTTGATTGCAGAACTGCAGTTTAATCACTGCCCTGCCACACAGTTGCATCTAACTCAAGGAAAAAGGTGAAGTAAGGGTGTGACTAGACAACCTGATTATCTTGGCCTGGATTGTGCTACAAAGGGTCATTCTGAGGGGTGGTGTGTCATTTGGGGTGATTCTTGCATCCACATGCAAGAATCAACCACACGGCACCTCAAACAATACCTATTTAGCATTATGTATATTATTTGCTTTTGCTTTAAAGGGAAAGAAACCGCCGCCGCCGCCACCAACACCAACATCTCCCTCTTGTCTCCTCTGTGCTTTGCTTAAACTACTTAAGAGTCATGAGAAATGGAAAGCTTTCTTCCTGTTCTCCTGTGGAGGGGAATGTAGACAAGGCTTTCCATGTCTTTTAAATTGTTGCTAACTGACACAGTGCATCAGTGATGCTGTGAAAAGGGCTTTTTAAAGTCAGCAACAATTAAAAAGAAATAGAGAGCTTCCTTCGCATTCCCCTGTGGAGAGGAAGTTTTTTTATTTCTCAAGATTATTAAACTGCTTAAATGAAGGTACAGCTTAATCCATCTGCTTTTGTTCAATCCCAGTGATCACACATGCTGGAACTGAACAAAAGTGGAGCAACTTACCTGAACCAAAAAAGCAGTAATTCCTGACAGGGACCCAAAACAAACTGGGTAGGCATCGACCGTTTGGGGCAGGCTGGTTTGCAATGACATTTATGTTGTTTGATCCCTGGAAAAAGTCATGACTCAACCTGTACAAAAGCCGGACCAGACAGCAGGACAAATGGCCATCTCATCATACCCTTAGTGCAGTGCTGTAGTCGGTCCTATAATTTCCCAATTTCTTATTTTCCATTAAAGAGGCTTCAATTTTTCTGCTTTTTTCCCTCAGGGCTCTTTAGAGTTTCTTTAGGTTATAATTTTTGGGCATACCATATCATAGGAAGATGGTCAAGGGTACTGTATTTTTTTTCTTTGTTTTTTTCCCTTTTTTTCTTCTCTCTCTCTCTCCCCCCCCCCCTTCTTCCCCCACTCCACTTTTCTCCTCACTCTGGAATGTTCCTGGCTGCCCACACTTCCTATTTGTAAAAACCTTAAGAAAGGAGTTACCTGATGTCATGTTCCCTGGGCTTGGGGGGAAATGTGGGAACTTGGGGTGTGGTGTCAGTTACCATAGATTACACAATGTAAGACAAGACATGCACAACCACTCATCCTCACCTACCTCATAAATTGGGTAAATATGAGAATCATGAACCTCATCCATTCAAATAACTTTGAAATTCTTCTTCTTTGGAAAAAAAAAATTGAAGGGAATTCCTTTTCTAACAGATTGAATAAGAATGGTTGAAATTATCAGGGAAAATTTTTCAGCAAAGCAAAGCTTTACTCTGGGCTCAAAATGAGGTTTCCTTTTGATTTAATACATTCTTGATATGTATAAATATATGCATTGCATACCAGAAGATAATAGAGGGGGTTAAACAAGTCCTCCACCTCGTCTTGAAAGAATATATCAAGGGGGTCATGGTGTCACCCAGTCAGAGTGTCTCAGTGAATGGAGGCTTTCTCTGGATGTTCAGATTTATGCATGGAAACCAATAATTGTGTGTTGTCAAGCCAATTCTGACTTATGGCGATCCTTTTCAGTGTTTCCTAGGTGGAGAGTATCCAGAAGTAGTTCATTGTTCCTTTGTTCAGAGGGCATCCTGGGACTGTGCACACAGCCTGGCTCTTTTGGGAACTGAACTCCCAGCTTCTGGTTCTGCAGCAAGCAACCTAACTCACTGAGCTATCCAGCCAGCTTTACACATGGAGAACTCATGAATCTTCCCTAAATGTGTGTCTGGGAAGCTGGTGTGTCATTCCTGCACTGGGCA
The DNA here is from genome assembly GCA_037013535.1 of Intellagama lesueurii. Classification (NCBI taxonomy): domain Eukaryota; kingdom Metazoa; phylum Chordata; class Lepidosauria; order Squamata; family Agamidae; genus Intellagama; species Intellagama lesueurii. The sequence goes on from JBAJHW010000002.1 coordinate 74,035,409, forward strand.
GAGCTAGCACCTACATCCTGTCCATGCTCTGAAAAGGCAGAAGGATGTGTGTGACCAGCTCCTCACTCCCCAGAAGAATACACTCATCTTGTAGGTGAATAGCTCAAGAGTCTGTTAATCTCTTCAACCAAGTCTACTGATGATTTCGCACCACATTATTTTCTTTCTACTCCAAGTCGGGCTTTTTCTATTCAACATGTACAAGATTCAGTTTACTTTCATTGCTGAAAGTTGACCGCCATTTGGTGAGCTCATGAGCAGAAAAGGGTGCATTATACTACCAGTGATGAAAAGTGTCATTTCTTCATAAGCATTGGTTGACACTGGGGTCAAATACCGGCACATTATTCCATTATTCTGAAGCGATAAAATAACCATGAAACAACTGAAACAATTAAGTTGAAGGGGATATTTGTGGGACATTTCCTGCTGACCCTTCCAAGTAATTGTCATGGCTGGTGCACGAGGTTGCTTTTACTCTTTTTTTAACCACATGAACTTGGCCCCCCGAGAATTAACCATAAATGGTGAACAATGAAAATGTACAGAAATATCCTTTAGGGGGATTTTACATTTAATGAGAATTCATTTTCAAAGTCATGCATGTATTCAGCTTTGTATCTTTTTCTGTGTAAAGCCTTGGAATTTTTCCAGCCTCTGGATTTATAGAATTAATGCTTTTGTACCTTTAAAGTACTAAAGGCCTTGGCTTACTGCAGCATTAGAGCTTGCAAAGAGTAACTTGGCTTGCAGTGGAAATAGGATTCCCTTGGCAGTTACCAATTGACCAGTTCTCTCTTATCATACTGACAACCAGGGGACTGAAGTAGATACAAGAGTAGAACAAAACAGAGATTTGTCTTTCTTTTCTGAGGACGAGTCTAACACTCAGCAGATCTTCATTTCATGCCAGCTATGCTTAACATTATCAATTCTGGTGTTGATTCATGGTGCCACCCATGTTTCCCAAAGGTTTCACATGTTGCTAACTGACACAAACTACAACAACCATAACTTTTCCAAGCTTTGGCTTTCACAGACATGTAGTGCAATGGAAAGCAACATTTCCAAAGATTTGTGTCACTCTTTTAATGGAGATCTGCTGCAATCCATACACCAGGAAAGAACGAGGGACTTCCTTCTTTGCCAACTCTACCACATGAGCAGGCCACAGTCTTCAGTCAAAATCCACTGAGATTGTAAAAGAATGTATGATTAGGTGGGCACAAAATATAGGACATAATATTGATATTGATCAATGGTTGCAAATATGGAAATATATAAGATGTTTTATAGGTGGTATATGACTCCGAAAAAATTGTCAAAGATTTATACAGAGGTGTCAAATGTGTGTTGGAAGTGTGAAGCACAAGAGGGAAGCTTTTATCATATGTGGTGGACTTGTAGAGAAGCGAAACAGTCCTGGATAGCAGTACATACTTTGTTACAAAAAATATTGCTTTGTAATGTTCCACTAACCCCAGAACTGTTTTTACTGAACATTATACCAGATAATATAGATAAGACAAAGAATTATCTAGTTATATATATAGTCACTGCAGCCGGAATTCTTTATGCTAAGAACTGGAAGAAATTGGAGATACCGAAACAAGAGGAGCTCCTCGAGAGATACGGGAAGCGGCAGAAATGGATATACTATCAGAAGTGTTGAAAGACTGTCCAATACAAAAGGCAACTGAATGATGGGATTTATTATATAAATGGCTTGAGTCAGTAGATACAGCTTGAGTAACATAGAATTAAACTATGATGTAATTGTAAGTAGGAATCTGGAAGGGCAATCAAATGTAGAAAGGCGAAAAGTGGACTTGATATTGCAGCGCGAACAAGCAGGATTTGATGACAGTACATTTTGTGTTCTCCTCCCCCCTTATTTTTCCCCCACATTCCCCTTTACCTTCTGTATTCCTTACCTTATCCCCAGCTTTAAAATAAATAAATAAATACAAAAATAATAATAATCCACTGCTACCAACATTCTAGATTGCCTCCTAAATGGAACCACGACCATCACTTCCCTATAACAACAGCTCCTTTTCTTCAAGCTTCATACAGCGAAAAAGGTCATTGAGACTGAAAGGTGGCTCCACAAGTCATACATCTTCCTTGCTCTGCACCCCAATATTCAATTGTTGAGTGTGGTGGCTGCAGGGAGAGATGACTCTAGTGGGATACTGACCTCTACTATGCATGTGGAATATTTTGATTGCCCCTTCAACTATGTGGATCCACTTCATGAATGTAGCACCTTGTGAGTCCTGTTGCCCCACTCCTAGGGGGCCAGCAGCTGAGGAGTCACTTGGCAAAAATTCCATGGGTTCCAGCCTGTTTGGATCACAAACAGCAGCTTTTATTAAAGGCACAGAGGCAGCCCCTTCTGCCCCTTCCCCGTGTTCCGGGGGTGGTGGTGAGTTTCCGGTACCCAAACCCTGAGCACTGTCAGTCCACCTGGGCCCCCTGTTGAATTCAATGGGGTCTCTGAAAGTCCAGGCCTGGAGAAATGGATGGGAAATATGAATCCTGATCCAGGGTGCAGTCCTTGTAGGGATGGCTGGTAAAAACAGGTGATGATCCAAGATCTGTGGCACTGCTCCTCCCGGAGCCCCCCTTTCCACACCTGTTGCCATTTGTGTCTTCAGTGCAGAAATTTGGTTGGGGGTAAACTCCATAGCTCAGCAGGGGGCTGTGTTGCCAGAGCCTCGGGTCCCAACTCCCATTACTGAACAGGCTGGGCAAGAGGAAGTGCCCCCCACTTGTCCTCTATTCTTGTTTGCACCTCTGTGGAGGTCAGAAGATGGGGACCCAGTGATCAACTGCCTTGTCCCATCTCTCCCCTTTATCTGACATGGCTGACAATGACAACCCTGAGCCCTGCAACCCTCTAATTGCTGCAGTTGAACCCTCTTCCAGCTGTCTTGCATCAGGCAGTGGCCTTTCCTCTCCCTGTAGAGGTGCACCCCTGCAGGCTAGAGGCCCAGAAGACTTACTCTGTCCCAAGCTCCCCTGGATTTGTCGGGCAGGGTCAGACAGCCTGCTGGGGGTATTCTAGGCAACCCCCCTGAAACATCTGGAGCAGGAAGGTCCTTGTGAATTGTAATCTCTCACTCTATTTATTTATTTATTTCTTACATTTTTATCCCGCCCATCTAGTCATTTTGACTACTCTGGGCGGCGGTGCAGAGGAGGGAAAATTCAAATGGAGATTAGAGCAAACTCATTAGCAAATTTGAGTCTGACACCAGAGATGTGTGGAATGACTTTTTTTAAAAAATCACATTGTGTTGTTAATCAGTTTACCTAGGGGTGATGTTTGTGCTATCAAGAACTGTCTGGTGGATGGTAATGTTAATTACGTAGTTGTTGCTGACAGTACATTTAACTTCCTTCTGACCTCTCTATCTGAAATCCTGTTGTGCACCATGTGTGCACTTATAATTATGATAAGACTGCATGCATCTGATGAAGTGGGCTATGTATTTTAGGCTTCTTTCATTCTTGGCGTTTTCTGTAGAAATGACTACGTATCTATTTGCAGTGAAAAAACACTGTTCCTACGTGTCGGATATTGAATCTATGTTTCATGTGACAGGAGTTGACCCACTTTTGCTTCTGTAGAACTACTGTATGAGCACTATACAAAATGTAAGGGAAGTGTTATCAGATGGGAGCTATGTGAAGGAGAATTTAATATTTGTAATGTTTATATAGAGATTTATCTCAGAACCACTTCTCTCATATACATTCTTTCCCAGTCTAATCTAATATTTGCTTGAAATCTTCTTTGTGTTCAATACTTTTTAGAACAGTAATAAATAATCCAATTCAATTTAGAAAATAATAATGTTTTCCTCCAAATTCTAATAATCTTGTGATACAATCTGTTCCCGGTTATAGAAGCATGCGGTCATCTCTTCTTCCTTTCCTCTTCTTTCTCCAGTCATGTACCTCATTTTTTTCAATTAATTGTTTTTTATTGGGGGTTCTTTTCTTCAAATGATTTTGAATGGGATGGTAGGAGCTATTCATTGTATCTTCCTGAAATTTCCCATTTAATGTAAAAGATATTGCATTATTTTTTTTAATAAAAAAGGTTAAGTGCAACAACTAATGGATATTATTGCTGAGCTGTTCAGAACTCGAAGTCAGACATCTGAAGTTAAAAGTAATGAAATGGCCTTGTTCTTTCAAGATTTCACCATAGACTGGAGTATACGTTCAAACCAGCTGCTGGATGTGACATCACAATGTGCAATTTTGCAGCTCCTTCAGCTGTTCAAGCTGGTTTATTGGATAGTATTGTTACAACTGAAACTTTTCTGACACATTCTTTTGCACTTTTAGTCTCATTCCTCAATACACTCATAAATCCACTTCTCTTTTCTGCTGGCTTTATTACCTTTACTCATATCCTAAAATCAGAGAAGTCTCCAAACAGCTTTTAGAGTTCAATTTTTAAACTTCTATTATTGTTGAAAAGTGCTTCTATTTTTCAGTGTGCTTTTGACTGCCCTTTCGAAATCTATTTTTAACCAAGTCCTGGACAAGAGACAGATACAGTAAGTGGGGGGGGGGGAACCTCTTAATAGACCCAAGTAGTCTCTAAACTATTTTATAGACACAACTTGGAAATAACACATTACTTGGAAGTAACACATTAATTGTAATATGTTACTTTTTTGAGCAGCCAGTTGTAACATCATTACTTTTTAATGCCGTAATGAGATTACTTTAAAAGTCCCAATTTTTGCATGACAAGTAATATTTATCTGTTTTTGTAAAAAATGTTACTTTGGAGGGGGTTTGACCATTTTAGCCAAAATAACTTTTTCACCGAGTAACACATTAAATGTACTTTGTATTACTTCATATATTATGTTACGTCTTACCTCTTCTACAACATACAATGAGTAATATGTTTTGGGTAACATTTCCAAGTTCTGCTTACCTAAGACATATTTCTAAGCAACGGAACTCTGTGAAATCCTTGCAGGTTTTTAAGTCTGCAGAAGTTCTCCCACCTCGCCTAAGGTTTAGGCCCTTCAGTTCAAGCGACAGAAAATAGTGTCCAGACATCGCCTCCAGAGACTTTGTCTGTTTTCTCATGAAATAATTGCTTAAGGTAGAACGAGGGCTTGCAGAGAAGACATTTGCCCAAGCTTGAGTTATCCTGGAAATTCCTCACACCTGACCATACAACCTCATGGCTCAAGATGAAGAATGCCTTTGCCAATGCTTATGTAAAAACACCAACACTGTTATGTCCTCTGGCTACCACTTTTTACTCACCTAGACTCCCAGGGTTCAGTTTATTTATTTTCTCAGAACCATCCTTGATTTGCAAAGGGAATAAAGGAACGACAGCAAAGGATAGGATTCTGTGTGCTTGGCTTTAAAGGTGGGGAACTGGATTCTGCCAGTTTTCCCTCACCAAATAGACTCTGATAGTGCTTGAGCAGGATATACAGAACAGTTTATTTACAAGGCTGAAAAGAATTATGAAGCATAGTAACTATAATAAGACTTGGCAGTATTCATTTCTTTTATTACACTTGTATCTTATTACCGTATTTTTCTGTGTCTATGACTCCCCAATGTATAAGACGACCCCCTAAGTTTTACCCTTGCCGGAGGCGGAGGAGCAGTCAATGGGCAGCCACGAGGGGCAGCCCAGTGCAGCTGCTCTTCTGCCTCCGTCTCCTGCTGCTGCTGCCTTCGCCGCCTGATCGCCTCCTCCAGTACGACTGCCGGGGCTTACCTCCAGCTCACGTCACCCGCCTTGTCCCCTGCCCGAAGGAGACGATCGCTGGAGGAGGCGCTCTGACGGCGGCGGCAGCAGTCAATGGGCAGCCACGAGAGGCGGCCGAGCGCGGCTGCTCCTTTGCCTCAGTCTCCACCTCCTGCTGCTGAGCCTTCGAGTGGCACTGGAGGAGACTGCATCAGCAGCAGGAGGTAGAGACTGAGGCAAAGGAGCAGCCGCAGTCGGCCGCCTCTCACGACTTCCCATTGACTGCTGCCGCCGCCGCTGTATCGCCTCCTCCAGCACCACTCACAGGCTCCTTTTGGGCAGGGGACAAGGTGGCGACGTGAGCTAGAGGTGAGCCCCGGCAGTGGTGCTCCTCCGCCTCCGTCTCCTGCTGCTGCCTTCTGTGTATAAAACGACCCTCGATTTTTCCTCTAATTATTTTAGGAAAAGGTGTCATTTTATACATGGAAAAATACGGTAATATTTCCTTGAACTTAACACAACTGCTGCCACCACATTATACCATACCATAGTCTTCCAGTTGACCCTCTATTTCTCCAAACTAACATTCCTCGGCTGTTAACTGCCTTTCCACTCCTTAACCCCCTCACTGCAGTATTCTGAAAGCTGTGATACATTGAGGCAAAGAGAAGGCAGATTCTGGTGCTGCCTATCAAAAACAAACCCTTCTCTCTCTTAACACACACACATACCTATACCTATATAAAGGGTAGTCATGTTATCCTAAGATCAACAGAAAGGTAATACTTTTCTAAGGACTGAGTAAATTCCATAATAATGTGTACAAGCTGTTCAGTTCCCAAGAACTTTTCATTAGTATATTTCATGTAAGCAAATCAAGGAAGCTCAAAGTAGCACTCAAATCACATTGGGGCACACAGAAGCATCAAACCTGCCCCCCTCAATATTTTGCAAATCTCACTTGGAAACCTAAAGTAATATTAATTAATCTGGAAGCACTAAAGTGAAGACAAGATCAACAGCTCAGACACCAATGGAAAGCTCAAGCTCTCCTGAAAACCCCAATCACAGAGCTCTTGGGACCACTCAGATTGACCTGATAAATTCCTCTTTCCCTCATGATTGGAGGCCATGTTGTGTCTTGGCAGGGCATGGGAAGGGTTTTAGTCTGCTAAAGACTGCTCTTCACATTGCTTTCATTTTCAGTAGGGTAGGTGTGTATTAGGTAATTTTTCTTTTCTGTCAGGAAGCTGCAAATCTAATTTTGCATTATGCTTTAAAATCCCATGGATTTGAGTGTCTCTGTGTGTGAATGTGCCATGAATGTCTTGAGTGTCTTGGGCAGTATTTGGGGAGGGTAGGTCAAATTAGCATTACGAACAGAACTAGTAAGCTATCTCTCCCCCCTGAATGTTGTGCTTTATTTGTGCTCGTTCTAGTTTTTTACTTTTGTAGTGTTTTATCTTTTTGCTTGAAGCAAATTAGTTGCAATTTGTAAAACAAATAATTCAAATCGAAGTGGATTATATTTGCACATCCCTGCCTGATTCTTACAAACCGACCAGTGACTCATCAAGTCTGCATTCTCCATTGTGGCATCTCATGGGTAAAAACATCTGTCCAATTTTTGGAGTTCCACATTTTTCCTACTTGCCTGATGAAGAGTTTGATGCTTCAACCAGCAAGCCTGATGAAGACATCTGGAGAATCTGACAACTTGCACAGTACTGTGATCTTGTAATTGTTCCTAAAAAAGGTACTGCCTACTTGTGGGTTTTGAGTGTTTTCTTCTTCTTCTGTGAACCAATACAATTATCTGTTTTTGTATCCTCTACTTCTTAATTGACTTAAAATGAGTTCTTGTTGCAGATGGTCTTGACACATGAACAATCTGTGATAATCATTTTTATGAGGTATCTTTCCATGTTTAGAAATGCAAGGGAAGAGGAAAGAGAAACTAAGCTGGGTTTCTAGTCCAGCTGGGTGGAAATGTTTTGCCTGGTTCTTTGATCAAGAACAAAAAACAAAAAACAAAAAAAAAAAAATGAAAGGGCATCTTTGTCAACATCACCTAGCCCATAAATAGCTGTGTGGTGGGAGGATAGTCTAGCCCCTCACTGTGATATGAGGCACAGGCATGTGGCTGCCATCTAGTTGAGATGTGTTGAGGTCTCATGAATTGAAAAGGAAGCTCAAGTGGAGGGTGGAAGACATTGTAATCTGTCACTCTTGGAGCAACATGCATATGACTGATGGCCTCTGTTGCTTTTCCTGCTGTCTTAAAACATAGGAGAAATTAAGGACTCCAGCCTTCATATGTCTTATGTAGCTTAAAGGCAATGACATATGCCAGAAGATTCCGGAGAGGCTGTGTGTAAGGCTTTTTTTCTAACAGATATAAAGTCCTCTGGGTATACATTTGACATCCTCATGAATACCACGTGAATTTATAATGATCAGTACTTTTCACATAGAATACCCTGGTAATTCATAATGATTGATGGGGTACTTAAAGTAAAGAGGTAACCTTTTCCTAAGGTGGGTAGGTGACTTGACATCCACTTTATTAACAATGTCCCATGTACTATACTTATGCAGATGAAAACGAGAGAAGAAAAATCAGTGGGCCTCTCTGCACCATGTTATTATGCATGCAATCTTGTTGTAACGAGGTTCTATACCATGCAAAACACAGCTCTGCCATAATTCAGAATATTTTACAACATTCCATTCCAACCTCTGAAAGGCAGAGTGCACTTGAAAAATGCCAGGCCGGGAAAGCAAGCCACCTGTGATTAAAAATGGGCCATAATTGAACTCAAGGATGAGAAGAAGTGCTTCTTTGCTTGCCTGAAATGATTGCTTAATTCTCTCTGACAAATCAGTGGTGGACTCTTGCTAATGCAATTCAAATAATGTCCTAGTTATGTACTTGAGAAGCAAAATCTAAAACTCTTGGGGTGCTGAAAATGATACTTTGCCGGAAAGGTTGTATGTACTGTTGGGATTGAATTGGCTGGATGAGCACTTCAAAAGCCTGACTGCTACTGGCTAGGAATTGGTTGAGTATCATAGCAACATGTGCAGTAGATATTGTTACTGCTCCTATTCTTTTCTTTCTTTATTTGTATCAGATTGTTGCACAATTCAAAATTATGGACCTCTATGAAACAGAGGTAAAAATGTAAAACAAATTAAAATGTTAGAGATTATTGTCATTTGTGGTCCTAAAAGGTCCATTGGGTCATTTTGCTCATCAGCAAATTTGCAGTGCAACGCTCCTGGAAGTGAAGGATTGGCTGGTTGTATACCCTTGCCCAGGGGACATCTGAGAGTAGTCACAATGCTTTCTGCTCTTCAAAGGGACTCTTTCCATGTCCCTGTGACATATGTCATATGTCCCTGTGTCCCAAGACGTGTCCTCAGCAGTGTGAAAATGCAACACCTTAAACACTATCTCAAGGAGAAACAGATCATTCCTTATAGGGTAGTTGAACATAAAGTCATGTGACTGTCACATGACTTTAAATCACAGCAAAACAACCCTCCTATGACAACCATTACTACTTTCGGAAAGAGAGGGATAAATCACCTATTTGTTGTTATTTGTGTTTTTTGTTGTGTGGTCTAAGACCTCAGAAAATATGATGTTGCTTTTTGTAGCTGAGAGAGAGGTTGAATTATATGTGGATTTTAATGCCCAGTAAGGCTGAATATTAATAAAAGTGGACATTATATGCATGTGATCTTTTGCATTTGGCTGGCAAGTTTATCAATAGCTCCCCCCCTTTTTTTCCCTGGTCTATTTTACTCTGTTAATAGTTACCTCCTGCTAGACTATAGATACCCTCTAGCATTACTTGAGGGCAGAAGTGGGGAACCTGTGGTACTCCCAATGACTCTCTCACTTTCTCCAGCTGGCTTAGCTAATGGTCAGGTATGATGGGAAATGTAGTCCAAAAGTAGTTGTTGGAGGAGAGGCCCAGAGATTCTCTTCCCCTATCTTAGACTATTTCAAAATAGTACTTTGCACTCTGGTAATTTAAATTTGGAAGCACAATTCATTGTTTCGTTTTGTTCGAATTTCAGAAGCACAATTCAAGGATGCCTTCAGAACTTTTGTAGTCTGGGCACACTATATTTGTACAATGTAAAGTTTCATAAGTCTTAGTTGTTAATACTAACAAAGCTTGCAGCAAATCAGGAGTTTTCTTGCACTATTTGAAGAATATGGCTCATCAGAATTTCAGAGCATGGGATTAAACAGGCAAAAGTTTGCACCAAACCACTATGGTTCTTTCTGAAGGAGAGGACAGCTTACCAATATTTTCATCTTCCCAGCACTGCACAAGTCATGGCCTTTTAGACCACTCCTCTAGGAAAGAAATCCTTACAAATCCACTTCTGTGGTATAGCTTTGTCTTTGGAGTAATTATTTTAAAAAACTGCTGATTAAAATCTTCGCACTGGGATCCTCTGACTAGGAAACAAAGACTCCATAGGAAGCATTGTAGAGCTAAACTCTGCCCCCACCTTTGAACCAATTGGAGAAAAAATCTTTCACCTTCCTGGGAAGAACTTGAATGAATGAATGAATGAATGACATTTTAAAAGAGGACATACACCAATCTTATCAGTGTTCACCTTGCATAGTCTGGACAATGAGAAGGAGGGACACCAAGCAACTTGTGCTGAATCAGGTACTTTTACCAGAGCAGTGCTCCCTCTGGACAAGCCCAGAGAGGAGTCTTTTCCAGCTATGTTAGTAGATGTGATAGGTAGAGCTTGGGATCTCCTCCATCCAACACATGTGTTGTATTGTTGAGATGTAGGACTTTCCTTTGTCCATTGGCACATAGTTTTGGTTTTGAGGTAGTTTTTTAGCATTGTAGAGGTAAGCGCTATTATAAAATACACAGTACAACTATCACCGTGTAAAAGGCAGTGGATGTACAATCCCTCAGCTGTCCAAAATCAGTCATCCATGAGAAATGCATATGCTCCAGGAGTTGCTAATGAGACATTTCTTGCTGTTCTGTCTTGTGGTGGTGGTGAGGGAATAATCCTTCCTTCTTGTTATTCTTTCCGACTTCCATGAACCATCTCTGTTTGCTCACCTCACTATTCATCTTGCAAAATGGAACTGGAAATCCTTATTAATTAGGGGGTGGGGGAGGTGTGAAGTAAACAAATGCTTAACTAATAAGCTGTTAACAATCAGTACTGGATTACATTAATACAGTCTGAAAACCAAATAAATTGGAGGGGGTGGGAGAGAATCCTTAACAATTCATGAAATAAGTAGTAGTAAATCTCACTGACAGAAGATAAACTTCCCTGGCACCGAGGCAATGAAAGTAGTGTTGATCTATATAGCTGCAGATGTGGCTCCAGGGTGCAATCTGTCCAGCTGCTCAATATCAATTCTGCCACATGGGCACTGCATCAGGGGAGATAAATAATAAACCTCTTACTCAAGGAGATAAGTAAAATTGGTGGTTGCTAGTTTTTATACCAAAAGGCTGCTGATTTTCATTGTTTAGGAGAGCCAAATGGTACCAGTGGGTATGGTTGGCACAAGACAGAATAAATGATTTCCTTTTCAGTACTCTCACTGTGGAAACTAGCAAATTTTTAAAGGTAATATAGTGAGGGAGAGGAAAATCAATTTGTTTCCAGCCCATACTACATATATTCACTCACAAGTACATTCTGTCCTGTTTCTGCATTATTATTTTTCTTTTTAAAAACAAACCTGCCAGGACTGGCCCCACCCTCAGGCAGAGTGGAACAGTTGCCTCAGGCAGCAGATTATGGGTTCATGAAATTATGAGTTACTTCACTGATGATTGTGTGTTTTTGCTGCCAGAATTGGGAAGAAGTACTTATGGGATTTCCTGCCTCTGGTGCCAAGATAATTTGGCTGGCTTTGGCCCTTGTGCAGTTTAACAGGAGAGGGGGGCAGTATTGCTGCTGTGCCTCAGGCAGCAAAATATCTTGTACCAACACATATTTGACAGTATATATGCACTTAATTATATATTGAAACTTTTTTTCCTTAAAACAATTTCTGAGCAGGTTTTCTCTCATGCTGTGCACTTTAAAATTACTTTGGGAAGTACAGATCAGGTCTGCTCACATTGGAATTTACAAAGAACACATTCCTTAGTCAGCCTTAAACGAAACCAATCAGCGCTCAATATGGAAAACCTGACAGAATGATTGTTGTCATTTGATTTAATTACATCATGTACATTGCACCTCTCCGTGGCTTCTGGTGACTTAAAAGAAGTATTATTCTAAATCTCAAAGATAATCATAGATGGAGAATAGAACAAACCTGCATGACTCAGAGCTAATTGCTCTTACAACTCCTAGACCTAACAAGAAAATGGCAGAGAGATTTCGAGTTCGGGTCATTTTGTCATCATAGATGCTAGCCTTTCTGATACAGGATCTGCATTCATAGAAGAGTAAAATGAAAAAGCTGATTTGCTACTGGCTTACATAAGGACACACAAAAAAAGTCTTATTTACCTTGTGTAAATATAGCACAAACTGACCCAAGGAGGCAAGCGTGAAAATATGTCTCAGTGCATTGTTGTGATCGGTAGAGTTACTTATGCACTTATCCATATTGCCATTTAAACTGTGCTGTGGGTCATGGGTGGTACCATTTCCTACCTTGGTTGCCTCTGAATGATGTATTCTTGACAGCCCACAGGCCTTTAGGGACCAGCTGTTAAAAATACCTTTGAAAAATAAATTTCAAGGGCCAAAGCAGCATAGCTGTGAGCCCCAAAGCTGACAGACAAGATCATACATGTACGCTGGAAGAATGCAGTCTGCCCCAAAGATCACAAACAGCTAAGGCGTCGCTGGTGCCATGTAGGCTAGGCATGAGAGTGGGCAGGCAAAGGAGAACAAAAGAAAAGAGAGTGAACTGAGGAAAAAGAGGAGACAGGATGAGAAACACAGAAAGGGAAAGGGGAGGAGGGTTAAGGTTAGTGAGGAAAAGCAAACTGGGGGGAGGGTAAGGAGGGCTGGAATAAAGGTAAAAGAGAAAGTTTGAAAAGAGAGATGAGAGTGAGCAAGACACCACTAGGCAGAGAGCGGGTAGTACTGTTGAAGGAACAGAAGCCAAAACACAGTGGATCAGGCAAATTTATCCTGGGGCTTGAGGCAGGTGAACAAAGTTGGTCCCTAGGAAGCAGCTGTTTGTTTAGCCAACACAAAAATTGCAAGCGTGAATACCTAGAAAGAGCCATTATATGTTCTTTGGCTGATACAGAGTTTCTTACAATCCCAGATCAGAAGGAAATGATGTCATGTGTCAGCTACATGCCAACATGTTACTTCACGCCGTGCTGGACTTTCTGTCCTTTTCTCTTTCCTGTTTTGGTGCTGTTCCCACTTCTCCCATTGAAAGAAACAGTCCTGGAAAGCTGCCTTCTGCACAGAGCACCATAAGATGTGGCCGATTCCACTAGGAGTCATTGCTACATACACCTGCATCTCCAGTTACATCTATTCTGTACTGCTGGGAAACATAAAAGTAGTACAAGCTCTGATTCCTTGATGGAATGGAATGTGAGGTGTTTTTTTTAAAAAAATTAACCTTGAATGCTAAGGCTTTTATAACTTAATGCTACTCTTCTAATCTATCAGATATTCCAGCGTGGTATTCTTATGAGCATTGGCACCTGACATTATCAATGTCCAAACCGAAAGGTTAGCCCCTTTGTTTTCCATTGGAAGGAAATCAGCTGATACTGAAATCAAAGGTTAGGCTGAAGAACAACAAAGAAATGCTCCCATTCTTTTCACCTGAGAACTAAAAGATGTGCATGTAGGGATAGGATTTTGCTGCACACACAAAAAAATCTCCTCCACCTGGGAGAGTGTTTTGACATTAGGGTCAGTTTTCTCCATGTTCACATGTACATTCAAACACACCTCTCCACACTGCCTTGGGGTTTTGTGGAGTGTGCCATCAGATGTCTGCATTCTGTGGAAGGCAGTGCAGGGCATCATCCTGCTCACCCCACCAGCCCCCTTGCTGGTGGAGCCAGGGTTCCCTCTTAATAACTCCATGGGCTCCAGCTGATCTCTGAGCTGCTTGAGGCCACAGTGAGTTTTACTGGAATTCCCCCAGAGTCCAGGTTCTGGAAGGCAGGAAGGAGGAGAGAGCTTAGGTCCAGGACACACCCATTTTAGAGAAGGCTTGTATAAATGAGTACAAGAACTTTGTCTCTGCAGCTCATCTCTCCCAGTCCCTTCCTTCACTTGGCTCTCCAGAGCTGCAGCAGCAGCCAGGCTAATATATGGCTGGAGTCTCTGGTGCCTGCCTGCCTCCTATCAGTACTCAGTAAACATGGCAAAGTTAGCAAGGCTAGACAGCTTCTGCCATCCTTCCACCCATCCTCTTCTTCCATGTTAGGTAGTGACCTCTTGCCTTCCCAGTTCTGCTCTTTTATTCCCCTTGATCCTGCCTTCTTCAGCTATTTCTCATCAGGATGCGGCATCTCCTGCAGCTGCATGGATCCTATCCAGCCAGTCTGATCTTGAAATAACTCACCCTTTTCCCAGCTGCCTACTACTTGTACGCTGGGGCCAGATGGCTCACTAGGGGTGCATGCCTGCACCCCCTCATACATCCACACTTTGGTACCCATTTGGAGGACCATCTGGTTTAGTCTTGCAGTGACACCTGATTCATAAAGGGCAAGGAATTAAAATAATTCCCTATCATGATACCAAGTTTGATTTAAAAAAAATCATTTTAAAGTCCGGAAATTGCGATTGGTCCCACTAAATGGCAGCATTGCTAAATTTTTAGAGGAATGATCTACATTTAATGTTGATTTAATTATTTTGCAGATAATTGATTTGGGTGATATTTATGGCCAGTTTTGATAATGTTAATTTTTTAAAAAGTTAAAAACTAGCATGTTAATTGCATTTAGCATTGTAATTGAACTTTATAGCTTTTTCTTTTATGTTCTAATGTTAATAGACTGGCTTCCTTTTGCACGTTAGTGTTGAGCTGGTGTCAGTGCTAACATTTCCAGGGTCCAACATGGTGAAGCCACTGAATTGGATTAAGTGCAGGGACACAGACTGTATGTACGTGTTGCTGTGAGTGTGTAGAGGAAAAGTCCAAAGAAAGAAACATTCTTCCTTTTTGTCCTGTGCTCCTTCCCCTTCCTCCTTTTGGCATGGGCTGTAATGACAAAGAAAGAGCAAAATAGAAAACCCATGAACTGGCCTAGTTATTAATAATATCAAAATGCAAAGGCAGATCAAATCCCCTTGCTAGCAAGCAGAAGGACACACTCGGCAAGAAATGGTTTGCAGTGGTAACCAGTCAGCTAATGAGACCCTGTCTATGGAAATTGGTTCATTAATATTTCATTGTGTCAGCTTCAGCACAACTCGAGAAATACCCCTGGAAATTCAATAAGCAATTTGGTGCATTACGGAGCTTAACCAATATTGATGTGGAAAGTTAAAATACTGGGAACTGAAACATACAGCGGGGATTGCCTATGAAAAATAAACCATGACTATCACATGCTTTATTTCCTTTCCTAAGTTACAAAGCTGACAAGTAAGTCATACCCTACAAATTATTTATTTAATAAGCCTGTAAACCACTCCTTCAGGATCTTTTTCAAAGTCACTTACACTGGCATGACAATTAAAATTTACTGCTGTGTTTCTGTACTTGAGGTACGAAGGGTATGGAGGGTAGAAATAACTTCTTAATCCAACAACCCCTCTTTCCATCATCATCATCATCATTATTGATCTTACCTCAAATTAGCACATGGTCAAATTTAGACTGCTTTTCTATCTATAGTCGAGCCCATTCATATTGCCAAGTGGGCTTGTCTATTTTGAAAAAAATGAAGGATTGATGGCTGCCATTTAACTTCTTTTAGCTCGTCTCATTGAAGCTCAGCGAGTCTCTAGCTGCCTGCTCTGTATTTATAGCCAATATGGCATTTACGTAGATTAATTATACATGAGTGTACTGACAAATGGCCTTTTGACTCTGGGAACCTATGCTGGGAATCCTGTGCCACTTCTTCTATACATTGTAGATGCCAGAGGCCTGGCTCATTTATTTTCATATAATCCGGGCACTGTAAATCTTGCCAGAGCATTGGTTTACCTTGGACCTAGGATCTCAGGATACATCCTAATTACGATGTTTATCCCTGCTACCAGTCTGTTGACACAGCCTATTAAAAGGAGGGGAAAGATGTGGGACACCCGTTGTTGTTCCTCACCACCGGTTGCACTGCCAACAACTGATGAGAGGAGCTGCTTGACAACTTCTAGAGGGCCACACATTCCCCATTCCTGTCCTATCAGTCCCCCATTGGAACTATCTGCAGGAAGTACAGATTTTAGTCCTTCCTGAGAGAGTAGGCAATACAGATTTTTATTTTTTTTTATTTTTGGTGGGAGCAGACATCTCATGGGAATTCTCGGAGATTTGATGGTAATTCTTGTCCTGGAAGAACCACCAATCTGCACAGGATGACTACAATTCTTGCACAAAAAGTCATCTTTTCTGTCATGAGTCCCTAGAAAAGGCGTTGTTACTTTCTCTCTCTCTCTCTCTCTCTCTCTCTCTCTCTCTCTCTCACACACACACACACACACACACACACACACACACACACACACACACACACACCAGGGAAAAGCAAGGCTGGGTCTCATTTCTGTGGGGAGCCACCCACTTCTCCTGGGTGAGAAGTCATAGCAGGAGAGACTTTAGACATTTTTCAAGTGTTTTGCAGACGAATATTCTCTGAGACTCCTGGATATCTAGACCCCAGTGAAAAATGTTGTTTTGAATTTCTTGTTTAATTTCTCTAGTTGGACAGCAGAAGTTCAGGGATTCACACAGCAGAGTAGCTTCAATTTCCCTGGATTAGCCCATCCCTTTTTCTCTCATCAATTGCCACTTACAGTCTCAATCATTCATTCTGAGACATTTGAAGTAGAAAGAATAAAAACCATATTATTTACTTACAGTTCTGAACAGATCAAACAGCAAACTGACAAATATGGCTGACACTTTCAGCAACAGGACTCAACAGACTGACTGATTTCCAAGAGACTGAAAGAGAAGGGAAAAGGCTCAAAAGGAGATAGGTGTGGTTCTCTTTTAATTATGGGACAGGGAAGGAGGATAGACACTCACTTTAGCCCAGAAAAGTCCCTCCCAGTCACCCCTACTAGAGGCAGCATGCGAGGTTGCAAAAAACTCCAACAAACTGGGCTCTAGTCAGTTAGGTATGTACTTGAGAATGCCGTGCACAGTAAAATATGGAGAACGTGTTTTTTAAAGAAAATTTAAAGGATATTATTAAAAACATAGATAACCCATTTTTAAATAGTATGTGCAATGTTGGAAGAAGTATAAGAGAATATTGAGTCCAGATTTCCCCATTTACAAACTTGGAGGAATTACACAGTTTTCCAAATAACCTGAAGAAGAAATTATGTAAGTTGTTGTTAGAATAGAAAGTTATAAAAAATAAAGATTGGAATAAAAGATGTATAATATAGAGAGAATAAAATAGCTACTAGGAAGAAAAGGAATTGCTTGGTTAAATGTAAGACTGTTAGATAGCTGGACCAAGGAATGGAGACAAAAAAAGGAAGAAGAATCTAGGAGGATGACTAAATTTGAAAAAAATTATTGAAAAGAGGGAAGAGATGGATGATAATATTCAAATAAAAGGGATAATAAGTGTAATATATAAGATGTTGGTAGAGAATGAATATAAAACAATAACTTTCAAAGAGATATGGCAAGGAGATTTAAATAAAGAAATCAGTGAAGAGGATCTGGGGAAAAAGGAAGCTAGTAAAATGTGGGCTAGACAGTGCTACTGTTCAGTGGATTGGTAATTGGTTGACTGACCGAACCCAAAGGGTGCTCACCAATGGCTTCTCTTCATCCTGGAGAGAGGTAACTAGTGGGGTGCCTCAGGGTTCTGTTCTGGGCCCTGTGCTATTCAATATCTTTATCAATGACTTGGATGAAGGAATAGAGAGTATGCTGATTAAATTTGCAGATGATACCAAATTGGGAGGGGTTGCTAATTCCCCAGAGGACAGGATTAAAATTCAAAAGGACCTTGACAGATTAGAGTCCTGGGCCAAAACTAACAAAATGAATTTCAGCAGGGAGAAATGTAAGGTCCTACACCTAGGCAGAAAAAAATGAACTGCACAGATATAGGATGGAAGACACCTGGCTAGACAACAGTACCTGTGAAAGGGATCTAGGAGTCTTGGTAGACCACAAACTGAACATGAGTCAGCAGTGTGATGCGGCTGCCAAGAAAGTCAATGCAATTCTAGGGAGCTGGGAATGTTTAGCCTTACAAAAAGAAGGTTAAGAGAGGACATGATAGCCATGTTTAAATATTTGAAGGGATGTCATGTCGAGGAAGGGACAGGTTTGTTTTCCACGGCTCCAGACCCTAGGACAAGGAGCAATGGTTTCAAACTACAGGAAAAGAGATTCCACCTGAATCTTCGGAAGAACTTCCTGACAGTCAGAGCTGGTTGGCAGTGGAATATGCTGCCTCGGAGAGTGGTGGAGTCTCCTTCTTTGGAGGTTTTTAAGCAGAGGCTGGATGGCCATCTGTCGGGAGAGCTTTGATGGAGTTCCTGCATGGCAGGGGGTTGGACTCGATGGCCCCTGTGGTCTCTTCCAACTCTGTGATTCTATGATTCTATGAAAAAGAATAATGAAAAATATGTCATAAAGGAAAACTGTTATAAAGTAATATGGAGATGGTATTTAACACCAATGAAACTGAATACAGTGAATAAAGAGTTATCATCTATATGTTGGAGATGTAAAAAAGAAAGGGGAACATACTATCATATGTGGTGGGCGTGTGAAGAGAGACAGAAGGAATGGATGATTATATTTAATGAGATTAAAAAAATTCTAGGGACAAATATACAAAGATGTCCAACGTTAGCATTGTTAAATATATTTGGAAACTGTCAATTAAATAAGGGGAAAATGGAACTAATTGTTATAATGTTAACAGCAGCTAGACTAATATTTGCAAGGAATTTGAAAAATAATAATCAATTGATGTTGGAAGAATGGTATAATGAGATGTGAAACCTAGCTATTAACGATAAATTAACTTCTTAATTGAAAATTAGAAGAAAATTATTGAAGGAAAATAGTTTTAATAGGATTTGGAACCCTTATATAGAATACGTATTTACAAAACATAAAGGTTATACCCCAACACAAGAATTATTATATTTTTGGAAAGAGACGGGGCACATGATGTAAATTAAGATGAAACATATGGATGAGAACATATATATATATATATAAATTAATATTCCCAATGGTGGTGGGTTACACTATATATTTGAGTTGTGATTCTATTTGTCATTAATGTTTTTGTTATATTAAAAAGAAAAAGAAAGAAAAAAGAAAAAAATGCTGTGCACGGTGACTTCCAGCCTGTAGAGAATAGGACAGGAGACCAGAGGCTCCATGCTTTCAGCATTCATAGATAAGCACTAGAAAAGCAGTATGTTGTATTTTCCAAGCAACTTCCTATGCATACAAAATTATGAGCTCACTATGGCTACTCTTTCCAAGGACCCTTGTACATAAATGTTTGTAATAAAAGTGGAGAGCAATGATGTTTCAGGTGAAGTTGGTCTGGAGCTCCCACAATAATGCATGCATTGGCGAAGGATCATAAGAGTCACAGTCCAAAAACATCTTGAGGGAATGTAAGAAAAACCCTGCTGCTCAAATGAACCCTTGAGACTACAATTCTCCTTTCCACTGTGACCAGCCGTGTGTTTCCAAGATATCACTAACAGGTCAGGAAAACTATTCCCCTACCTCTTGTTTGCTTCCCCACAAGTGATATTCGGAGCAAAAAGGCTTGTTTAGCCATTATGGTTAATAGCCACTGATAGACTTTTGTTCTGTGAATTTATCTAATCCCATTTTCCTGGCAACTAAACCACTGTGATTTTGTCATATCCATAGGCTGATGATGACTCTGAGGAAATGTACTTTTCTCTTGTTTGCATAGAAAGAGATGGATCAAAGATCTATGAGATAGCCAGATACCATCTAGTTCAGCATTGTGTTGAAACAGTGGAATAGCAGTTGCCCTGTCTATCAGAAGCCAGAGGCAGGACATGAGTGGAACAGCACCTTCTTGACTATTGCACTACTGAATCTACTGCCGATGTGGAACCAGGCAAATGTGCTAAATGAATTGTTAATTCTGTGTGTGTTGGAATACATATTTTTTCCATATCATTTGTAGTTTATAAACTATGTTCCTTACTTTTCGTATTTTGTAAATTAAAACACTCCCTACAATAATAATTGTGTGCCGTTAAGTCAGTTCTGACTTATGGTGGTCTTCTTCAGAGTTTTCTAGGTAGAGAGTAGCCGGAAGTGGTTTACCATTCCCTTCTTCTGAGGGTATCCTGGGACTGTGCAGCTTGCACAAGGCCAGACAGGCTGGCTCTTCTGGGATGTACAGCAGGGAACTGAAATCCCAACCTCTGGCTCCACAGTCAGATACCTAAACCACTAAGCTATTCCTTCATTCAAATAGGCTCTCAGGCTCCAGCACAGAATCTTATGTGCAAAGATGTTACTTCAGATGCTATGCCATACTTATAGTGGTGCAAGTGCAAGAGCAACTTTACTTCAAATTGCTCTGTCCATCTGTCTGAGCAAATCTCAAAGTTCCTGTAGGAATGATGTGATGTGATTCATGGAGTCACCTGTGCAAAAATGCATGGTGGTGTCATCAACATACCTGTGAAAGTAATGCAATACATGCCCAGATAGTTTATATCTCAGAAAGCGGCAAAATGATGGCCAACCAATCCAAAGTATGTTCTCTGATTAATAGACAATTGTTCGTTGAATATTCTTTCAACAAATCTGATAAATGGCATTTTCCCATTTTGTACCCGTATCTCCTAGCCCTTGTCTGTCTCACTTAATTGATGTCTTTTTAATTAAAGCATGGTTGCTACGCCTAAACTGAAGCAGTGCATACTGAGGAGGCATGGTAGGAATACCAGATAAAGTAATTATGCTATTTGTCAATGTCGTGATTAATGTGTGACAGCTGTTATGACAGCTGTGCCACTGTTTTGTCACAACATGGTGTTCATCCATAACAAAATTAGCTGTCTCACTCCAAGATACACGCTTGCCGCTGTTCTCCTTCAGAAGTCAGCAGCAAAGAAAACCAAGGAAGGAATATTGCATGAACTTTGTGACAATTTTTTTTCCTGAAGAAAAAGAAAAAGAGAGAGATCATTATCAATGTGCTGTTTTCTTTAAAGAATGTAATCTGCCTGGATTGGAAATGAAGCTGGTTCACCTTTTGCAAACAAGCTGTCATACAGGGCCAATCTACCACTAATCTAACTAACAAGGTATCTGGATGAGAAGGGAGTGCTACATAATTTGAATTTACCTTGTCAGGCAAGGTTTCAGATGTTACCCAAATTAGCACTGGCTGTAAATTCCCTGTCGGTATGAGTGGCAAACAGAAAACACAAAAGATAACAGGAGCACTGGAGTACAGCAGCCATTTCTTGAACTGCCCAGTCAATAGAATGCACTGAATAACCTCCTATAGATGTATGGGTGCTTCATCTTCAGTGCACACCTACTCGGATTGGATTTGAGATTTTTAGTGTTGCTAATTTGTAGTGGAGGCATATACACCATTAACATCAACACACTTTCTGTATAAGCTGAGGGCCTACCATCCAAGTTCATGGACAAAAATGTTCTAGAGAAGTATATCTGTGAAGATTCTCAGTCATCCAGGTGAGGTTATCTGGAACTTGAGTCATGGCAACTGGACTTTCTTTCTAGAGAAGTGTTGAGTGAATGCACAAGGAAGGGAGCATGCTCATTCCACCTGCCCCTCACCAATTTTCCAACATGAGAAGTGAAAAGTCTGAATATGGGGGTGGGAAACCCTTCATGAGCCAAAACACTGATTTTCCAGGAGGATGGCCTGTGTGCAAAACTCATAACTCATGGAAGGGGTCTCATCTTCAATACCATCCTTCTCCACGCAAGCCAAGTAATGAGAGAGGAAGACTAGCATGCTCTCCTACTCATGTGTCAACTTAATTCTTTTTTATAGCATGTGAGTGGGACTTCTATTGATTGCTGTATGCCAGCTTAAAATGGAGTCTGTGCATTAAGAGTAACAAAGATGGGGGTTAAACAGCATAGGACAATAATGCCTTTTCAACCTCTCCATGGATGATTATTAGGAGGATAGATGTAGGTGTTGCTGGAGTCACAGAGATGTACCAAGGGTGGTATATGCATTACTCCATGTACTGTTCGAATGCAAAACCAGAGTGTGGAAAAGTTACTTATATAGATGATGACTCCCACAATCCTCTAGGCCGAGACTGACTGATGGCAAGAGACTATTGGACATGCTTCCTGGAGCTCAGGATTTGGAGTTCAACAACATGTAAAGCGGTTTCCTGCCACTGCACTGTTTTTGCTATCATCTTTATGCCATTTAATTTCTATAATTTTAGCTGAAGTGCTTTGACAGGGTGTGCAGATGTATTGGAGGTGTTACATGGAGATCTGTGCGCATTTTTAAGCCGTTATTTACACGTATTACAAATGCACACATGTATATGTCTGTTACACATATTGAACCAGTGTGATGTAGTGGACAAAGTGTCAGCTTAGGATTCAGAATACCTAAGTTCAGCTGTCTTTCACCCATGGAAACCTACAGGGGGACGGGTGGTGTATCCATAGTAAAGCAGTCCTTGAACATCTCACATACCTCAAAAACCCTGTTAGAGTCACCAGAAGAAGCTTGATAGCAGATAACATTACCATTTACACATTTTACTTAAATTACTTTTTCACCATTAACTAAAGTGTGTTTGTGTGCATTTTTTTCATGTACACACGTTTTTGCCAGTTCACATTTTAAAATGTGCGCATTTGGGTTCTTGCACATTTTATTTCTACAAAACATTCTGTCAGCCTTGCAAATGTGTGAATTCTTCAGGCGAGGTACGTTGGGTCTCAAGAAGTGTGAAAAGTCTTCATTACAGCTGTCAAATCCAATGACATCCTTTCTCTTCTCTAATTACTGGCACAGCAGGGACATGCTCAGGAATTCAGTCTTTCCTCCCCAAAGACACACACCAAGGAACAAGAGAAGATTTTAGATCTGGATGGTAGACAGCCACCACCCACTAACATGCCATAAATGAGCAATTAAGAAGATACTGCTCCTCTACCTGCAGGCTGCTGGCGTGGGGTTTTTTCATCCTAGCGTATGCTCTCCCTCATGGAGGGTATGAGGCTTGCAGGAGGCCAGGAGACAAGCTGGCTTGACTGCATTGTGCACTGTAGGTGGGCAGAATGGAAGACCTGTCTGTCTCATTAGTGTTTAGCTGTTATTTGCAGTACTTAGAAAATTTTCTTTTTTGGACTACAATTCCCAGAGCTCCCCTGGGATTAGCGGTCCAGTGATTATGTCAGCTATGAGAAGAATGAGGGCTGATATGATAGCACTCTTCAAATACTTGAAAGGTTGCTATACAGAGGAGAGGGCAGGAACTGTTCGCAATCATCCCAGAGTGCAGGGACATGTAAGAATGAGCTCAAGTTACAGGAAGCCAAATTTGGGTTGAACATCAATTAAAACAACCTTCCAAACTGTTAGAGCAGTAAGACGATGGAACCAATTATCTCAGGAGGTAGCAAGTGCTCCAGTGCTGCAGGCATTCATGAGAAAATTAGACAACCATCTGTTAGATGTACCTTGACTTGGATTCCTGCATTGAGCAGGGGGTTGGACTTGATGGCCTTATAGGCCCCTCCCAACTCCGTTATTCTATGAGGCTGGAAATGTTCATTCAAAAAGTATCTCTCTCATGCTCTGATGATTTGTATGTGCAAGCCTTTTTTGCCTATGTTCTCAAAACAAAAAATGGAGGAAATAATGCCTATACTTAAAAGTGGAATCTGGCTTCTGAAAATACCCCTATTAGGTAATGCTCACATCTGAAACTAGGTGTATAATTTTCCTTTCCAGCACTCAGTTCAAAAGAAATGTGATGCTTTTGCAGCTCTTCCTACTCACAAACCCAGAAGAAGAATATATGTGACCATAATTATATTTTATCACATGCCTGAGATCAAGAGGGCTAACTCAATTACTGTTATCACTAGACATTTGATGTCAGGAATCAGATTCTCTAAGCGTTGCTTTTCCTGGCCCCCTTATTTAGAACCTAGGCAAGGCAGAATATTTGGTGCAAACATTCAAAATGTATCTTTAACTGGCAAGCGATGATATGTCAGAACTGCCATGGATTTCTGTTGCTTTGTTTCCAGCAAAAGTTCACAGAAAATTCAATGTCATTCTTCCTGAAACTGGGATATAAGGGATTTGGGATGAGGAGACATAAGGAGTTTGTAGCCACAGCTCAGACATCTTGGGTTAAATGATGGAGAGGAGCCAAACACCATGTGTTTTTACTCAGCAGTAAGTCCTACTACTTTAAACTTCATCTCAAGTAAGTGCACATTGCTTTCAGCCTAAATGCGGCTGAGGAGCCTGTGCTTAAAAGACCACCTTGCCAGTGAATGTGCTGAATGTGTGGTTTAAAAAGAAATAAAACAAAAACTGGCCTACCTGGTAATCTCAGTGTAAGATTAATGGGGCAGTTAATGCACAATGTTATATAAATTTTGTAAACAGTTTTGCAATGGGGCCAACGCTCTCAGGCTCAATGTGCTGGGAGTACACGATGATCTAGAATAATTCCACCATCTGCCACCCTCTCAGGCTTCTCTGTTCCCTCTGAATTTAGCTGCAGGTCTCAAAGTAGACGATGGTGGGTGTGGGTGCAAAGAGAGAGAGAGAGAGCGCACAAGAGAGTGAGTGAATGAGAGATGGATGGATCAGCAACAGCCTCCTGGATGCTTCATGCAGCACGACTTTAAGACTATCTTGATGAACACTTGCAATTCAAATTCTATCATGACACCCCCTGAGCACAAATACTCATTTCTGTGTATTATCAACACTTGAGTTGCGACTTTTCATCAAGACTGAGAATCTCATGTCTCTAACACTGGATTACCGATGTTACTTCTGTTTGCTATTATATGCTGACCATTGCCACGGCTTAGAACATAACTTTTTAAAAGGAACTTGTTCTGTTATTCAGTATTTTAGATCAGTAGCAGATCCTTTCCATTATAGTTACCTCATGCCATTCTGCTATACTCAGCAGCCTTCAAGTGTTTTGTTTAAATCCAGTAACATTTTTAACATCAGGATACTTTTCTGCTTCCTGCTTAGAAATTCACTAGCGGAATTTACGAGGAACCCTACTCTGAAACCCAGATATATCAAATATTCAGATTTGGGCTGCTAGATACCAAAATCTGGATTAGATAGAGTTATTCGTCTAACTTTTAAATAGACCTAAGTAGGATAGATCTAGCTGATTCGATAGGTCTACTCTATTTGGGACTACCAGTTGGATTCAAGCCACAATATAGTGGCACTGGATTTAGTTCAATATGGTTCAAATCAGGGATTATCTGGCTTCCTAAGGGACAGCGTGCCTTTTAAACTACTGTGATATTGTTGCCATTTGTAACCCCAAACCACAGACGGGGAAATTACTTTCAAAAAATAGTTACAGTTATTGTTCCAAGACTCTAAAAAGTAGTTGTGCCTGCAATTTTAAAAAGTAATTCTTTAATTAAGCAACTCTTTCCCATTTCTCAAAAGTAACTAGTATAATTTTAGTTACTTTAAAACTATAATGAATTCTAGCAACCATTGGCTTGTGATACAAAATGAATGCTTCTTTCATTCATCTTGTTGCTGTTTCAACAGAGTGTGAGGAACAGCTCAAGGTACAAAAAAGCCACCAGTTGAACAGTACACAAATGCAAGAGTTAGGTGATACCTTTTATTGGACCACTAAATATAAATTTTAAAAAAGAAATCTTTTGTGGATGAAATCAACTTCCTCAGGCTCAAAGCACCACCACCCTTTATGGTGGAGAAAAACTGTCAAAAAATTGATGTTATATATCTGGCAGAGATTATCAGTTCTTCTTGTGAAGATGGGCCTCTCACTATCTCTGTAGCAAGGTTTAGAATTTTTACACCCTAGCTCTTGGGACCAAAAGGCTGTGAATTACCCTGTGATCGCCCCCCACTCCCACACTCACAAGAGCTGATCATCTCTGCCAGATATGTCACATCAGTTTTTGGACAAGTTTTCTGCAGGGGTGTGCTTAGAGCCTGAGGAAGTGGATTTCATTCACAAAAGCTTGCTATTTGTTTTATTTTTAGTGGTCCAATAAAAGGCATCATCTACTCCTGCATTTGTGTAATCTTCAGGACCACACCGGCCCTTTCCTTTTTTGTCTCAGTTGAACAGTGTGATAGTCCCCTGCTGCTTCTGCTTAGCGAGGCTGCACTTCATAGCTCTCACCTCTATCTTGGCACTTCAATTGGACATGGAGTCCTATGGCTTTCACATTTCACTAGGAAAATTTTGGGACCTGGTTCTCTGCTCAGTCCAATTCTGTAATGCCCAACTGATGATCACTTCTGGAGAAACTGAAAACCTGCTTTACTTTTCATGTTTTGTTGTGCCAATAGAAGCATTGTACTACCTTAATTTTCAGCATTTTAATAAGTTGATCATGGGAGAAAGCAAAACTGACAGAGTGCTCTCTCTAGGCATATGGGTTTGAGTACTTAGCATTTAAAAATCAAGTTTTGAATCTCTGAGATTTCAGCTATGTTTGTGGTGCTGAATTAGAATTGCCACACCTTGTTTATCAGCTTTAGGGCAGGGAGGAAGAAAATAATAATATTAGGAATAGTTTCCTTACTGACGTTGGTTGGAATAGATGACTGAGGATTTCATTGGGTTTGCTTTGACTATAACCTTCCAAGATTGAGCTTATATATATATATAAGCTCAAGTTCTTTTCATCTGATTTATGACGAAATTTGCAAATCTTGGAATATATATATTCCCCTGTCCCCTGTCCCTTGTTTGTTTTATATATATAAAACAAACAAGGGACAATTTCATCCTCCCCTCCTCTATCTTGTATCTTCTGAAAAGCCACTCCAGAATCCTGAGGGAAGCTATCCAACAGTTTGAGCTGTGTCAATCTCTGTCGTGTTTCATTTCCTCAAACCACGCCTGCATTTCTTCCCATCTTTCATGCATATCAGGTGGCCAGATTTTGTTTTTCCTTTTGCATGGATTTTTTATCCTCATTTGTGTGCTTATGGAGTAGTTGAAAAGAAAGGCCAGAAAGAATACCAATCCAACAGAGCTCAGCAAAGACAGCATTGTGTCGCATAATAGTTTTCATACCCTTTATCATGGTATCGGTGCTTACATTCTCTCTGTCTGTCTTGAATGCCTGTTACAACGGACACACACCCTTCAATGTCTTCAATACAGGCTTCATCTTTATGAGTCCTTTGTAAAAATCATCTTCTAGAATTCATGGGACTATTCACATCTTTTAAAGCACATCGGTGAAAAGCTTGCAAAAGTAATGCCTTTCTTCTCTCCAGGCAAATTTTGTATAAAAAAGACTCACCAATCCTTCTTCAGTAGAGATTGTTATGGAGCTACCTTGCTTATAATGCCAGGGAGGTGATGAATACACTTTCAAAAAACTCAGCAAAGCTAGATGTATAAGCAATGCTTGTGTGAAGTCCTGCTAGAATTTCAGTGATCTCACATGCTGGAAACCAATGCCTTCAACATTCACCTAGCAGATGCATAGAACAGCTATTATGTCTGAAGTGGGGTGGGAAATATTTTAGTTTTAGAGGCTGTCTGTTATATATATTTATATGTATATTATTTATATATAATATATTTATTTATTTTATTTATTTATTTAACTTATATGCCGCTCAGAGACCTTTGGGTAGTGTGGGCGGCATATAAGTTAAATAAAATAAAATAAAAAAATAAATAAATATATATTACTGGCAATGACAGCAATATAAATTATATACTAGAAATATTAAACAGTCAAATAATTAAATAAGGAGAAGAAAACTGAGCAATGTTTTTATTTGCCTTCTAAAAGTTAGGCAGGTGGAGGCCTGATGCACCTCCACTGGTAATTAATTCCAGAGTGAGGGGGCCACCACTGAGAAGGTCCAGTTCCTAGCTGTAGACTTCTGGGTCTCCCTCAAGGTGAACAGCTGCAACATCAGGGATTGGGAAGTGTAGGTGGGATGGATGCCAGATCTGAGCGAGAGGGACTCTGCCAGGTAGCAAGGTTCCAAACCATTCAGGGCTTTGTATGTCAACATTAACACTTTGAACTTGGCCTGGAAGCATACCAGCATACTGGCAGCCAGTGCCAATGGGTCAGAGCAGGGGAGGCATGATGCTATGTCGATATCCACGATACAAGGCTGGCCTGCACCTGCTGCAGCTTCCGAACGGCCTTCAAGACTAGACTCACATAGAGAGTGTTGTGATAGTTGCATTGCCTTTTATTTAGCCCACAACATCCATCTGCATGGTCAATAGACTGAATTCTAATTTCTAACTTCACTCAGCTGGCACAGCTGACCAAACTCTAACTAAAGGATCGGGTTCCATAGAACGTATATTTTATTTCTGTGCACTCTAAAAAAGGCCTCAGATGTTCTTCACCTGACCTATTTCTTTTGAGGAGAACAAAGAACACTCTCTAGTTAAAATTATCTTCATTCTTCTTGGTGTTGTTTGTGTGGTACCCAACAGAGATGACTCTGGGTCCAGGATAACTTTGCTCTGCTGTCCGATTGTTTATTTGTGAATGTGTGGTTGTTGGGTCAGGTTAGGATAGCTTTCCGTCACTAGGGCGAGACACAGTGTTCCAGTGCAGGTTGAAGTGTCATCTTTCCCCAGGTCATGACGTACACTCACAGCTTCTGCTGACAAATAGCTGCTAGTAGTCACGGATTATTGTCTCTTTAACTGAGAAGAATGTGGGCTGCTGTACAACACTTGCTTCCAAGTTGCTCTCAAATACCTGAGGTTTGTGTTACCAGTATTAAATACAATTCTTTGCAATGAATTTTAAATGAAGTGGAAGCTCTCACCAGAGATTTGTTAAAAGCAGGCTAACAGTTGTTCTCTTCTTTCTCTTCTCCCTCCCCTCCTTTTTTTGGTAGAAGGAGGTTTAAATTATATATTAACCAAAAAGGTAAACAGAATAAAATGTGCAATAAAATATTAATGGAAGATGTAGTGGAATTGTCCTGTGCTGCACTTAAAATGGCCTGAATGATTGAGCTGTGAATTGCTCTCCCTCAGGTATTGAAATATTCATCAGTATTTAATAAATGTTCGTATTCGTAGCTACTCATGTTTACACTACAGCACTTGCAGAAGAGTGCTTACTAAAGAAAACATTATAATGGAAGGCGAACTTTCCTGTACAATGAGTCACCTTAAATTATACAGCATGTGCAGTAGAACAGACAGAGAAATCTCTGAACTGACAAATGAGAAGGCTGCATAACTTAAGAGCATCTTTTGTTAAGGGAACTGCCAATGGATGGTAAAAGGGCCTTATGGCTCCAAGACTCTTTGAAAGCTTTTTAAAGATTCATCCTGTTTCCATTAAAAAAAATATTTAACCTTTCCTGCCTATGCTAAAATCTTGTTCTGTAACGACTTGGGACTGAAATGCAATTACTGGAAACTCCCTCTTGCTAACTACATGGAGCCCCCCCCTTTTTTTTTTCCTGGAAGGAAGGAAGGAGAAGCATGATGAAACAATAGTCGTGTCACAGATTCCTTAAACAGCTTTTATCTGGGTGATATGCAGCACGGACTTGATTTGCATATCCAAGTTTTGAAGCACGTTAAAATATTCATTGCAAATTGTGGTGTGTTAATTAATAAATCCACAATGATAGCTAGAACTTGATCACGGCCTGCAGCCAAGGATTTCTAAAGCCTTGTTTACACATTGTATCGGTGGTTATAAACCCTGTGGGAGGGCAATTATGGGGGGGGGCATAGTAGCAGGGCTCTGCCTGCTGGGCCTATGCTCCAAGCACCATACATTCATCTGAAGCTCTGAGTCTACAAATGTAGAAATTATATTTATATGGGCTGTGTTCTGACCTTTGGTCAAAAGTGTAGAGGTTAGTGGCAAAGTGAGCAGCTGCAATTCTCTTGTTCACCTTCCACTTTCTGGATATAGCATGTGAACAAGAATGGACACATTTGATTTTACCTTTTCTCTGCTTTCAGTTGTTCTTTTTGAAGCCTCGTGTTCTTTCTGCCCTGATTATCACCTTAACAATAATCTTAGAACTGAATTGCTGGAAAGGATTCTATACATCATCGAGTCCAGCCCCTCTCAAGGAGGCAAAGTGGTGAGTTGAACTCCCAACCTCTGGCTCTGCAGCCAGAGACCTAAACCACTGAGCTATCCAGCAGTGAAGGAATTTATGTGAGACTTTTTGTGTATGTGTGTGTAATTTCTTATAAAAAACCCAATCCAAACAAAATTCTTACTCATCTGCACTAGCCAAATTTAATAGATATAGTAGCAGCAGAAAATTAGTCCCAGGTGGGATAGGTAATGGTAAAGTATGACAGGGTTTGTAGTCAAATAAATCTGGAGGGGGCACCAGTGAGGAACTGCTGTTCCCTGCATGGAGAAGACCATGTTATTTCTACCTTGCATGTAGCTGTTAACGATGAGGAGCCTGTCAGTAAAAGAGAGAAATCTGTGTCTTGCTTTTGTTCACAGCCAATTTTATAAAACAACAAACTTCATTCCATTACAGTGGAACCTCTACTTACGAACTTAATCCGTATTGGAATGCTGTTCTTAAGTTGAAACATTCGTAAGTAGAGGCAAAATTTCCCATAGGAATGCATTGAAAACCATTTAATCCGTTCCGGCTGTTTTTCGTTCTTATCTAGATGCGCCGTTCACAAGTAGAGGCATTAGTTCCCATAGGAACTAATGCAAAGCCAGTTAATCCGTACTCTACCACTAGGGGGAGAATTTTTTTTTTAACCTAAGATGACCTAACGTTAAAAAAAGGGCAGTAAAGTTTTTTTTTCGGTTCGTAAGTTGGAGCTCCATTCGCAAGTAGATGCAAAATTTAGCGAACGGAGCTGTTCGTAAGTTGGATCGTTCATAGCTAGGGACGTTCGTAAGTAGAGGTTCCACTGTAAATGTATGAAAACTGCACATTTCAAAATGTTCCTATTTTTAAAAATTGAACAAAAATCACAACCAAAAATAAGTCAGTATAGTAGGACTGTTGTGTGTACGGGATTGATATCTGTGGTTTCACTTATTCACAGTTTACCGCAACCCTATATTTAACATACAAGGGCCACCCTTGTGTCCTTTGTCCCATCCCCTTATATGTTGTATATAGGGTTCCCTTGTATCAGCGGTTTTACGCATCCACGATAGATTGTGGAACCGATCTCCTGCAGATACGGGGACCCTACAGTATACCTATAAGACCCATCCACTCAACATCCATGCAGATGGACAAACCTGTCAGTTTCACATTTCCCACATTTCATTTTTCTTTAAAAATGTCACTTATTTCCACAATATGTATAAATAAATTTGGAAATTCTGGAAAGTTCTTATTGAAACTGAACTGAACAACACAATTACCTAACTGTGACACCACAAACATGGCTTCATACACGGGCCCCAAAGTTGTCATTTAAAAGCTAAGTGCTCACAGCCTTCTGCCTGGATGGATACATTTGTCGGTTTTCCTCAACTGCATTCAAAATCTCAAAACTTCAAATTCTTTCCATTTTATTTAGGATTTTTAAGTTTGGGTGGGGTTTGAGTTCTCCTTAAAAACAAGCACACAAAATGTAATTCTGACCCATCCCTACGCATGAATAGCATACATAATATTGCTAAAATGAGAATTACTTTTCAAATCTTAGAGATTAGAGCTAAAGTCTAGCTTTATGTTGAGAGTCTTGCATTTGTACAGCTAGGTAGAGATGAATGAGCTCTATAATAATGATTTAAGTGAAAAAAAGAGATAAGCAACATCTGGGAGGTGCCATAGCAAAAAATATTGACACAATTGAATTGTCCACTGCATTTTAACAAGTCTTCATTAAGAGTGCCTTTCAATATCAATAGGCAATAAATAAATACATGAATAAATGGCTTGTTTCCAATTAACTACTGACAATATAACAGTGCCTGGCCTACATCCAATGTCACACTAGCAGTTGTTTGCTAGTAGGATGGAATTTTCTTTCCTGCCCGTTAGTCCTGAAGTCCTCTGTGCATCCCAGAAACTACCCAAAGGATTTCTTGCTCTATGAAACATAATTTGAAGGTGTTGGGACGGGGGAGCAGCAGCGGAGAATCTACTGAAAAAAAACTGGTTCATTTGTTTTAAAATTAGCAGAGTATCAGGTACAAACAACAACTGCACAGAGAAAGTGTGAGAGAATAGCTTAAATCTCAGTTGCCCACCCCCTTTCACAGTGACTAGCACTTTATATGTTAAAAATCACTCTGGAAGCATTTTAAAGTAGAAAAAAGATTTATTTACTTACTGCAGTTACAGTCAGTAAAAAAAATTGGAAAAATTGAGTCTTTTGCGGATGCATGAGCAGCTACAGAAAAGAGGGAAAGCTACCTTCCTTCCCCATGTAGCAGACATGGAGAAAGAAATATTGTTTTTTGGGGGGAAAAGAGAGCAAAAGACAAACAAAAAACCCATACAAAACAAAGCAAAACAGGAAGAGAGGGCAGGGGCTTGTCTCAATTGGGGAAAAAAGAACTTTAGCAATAGGTTAGTGACAGAGGACAATCACCTTAGGTTGTGAAGGGCTCCTCCCACTGATACTCAGTGTTAGTGCATGCAAGATTGTTATTATCTGAACAGAATCAACTCCTACAAGTTCTGCAAGTGGACATGGTTCCATTTATGAAACAATGATATTAGATCCCAACCTCTGTTACTGGAATGGAGGAGGAGGAGGGTAGCTTTCCCTCTTTTCTGTAGCTCCCCATGCACCATCAAAATCAGGAGTGTTGGTGGATATTCCTGAGTGGAGGGGGGGGGGAGCAACAGAGAGGTTGAAAGGGAGGGAAAATCCAGCTGTATGAGCAGTAGTATGCTTGACTGACATCAGGTTTCATGCAACGCAAGAATGATTTTATTCCTAAAATAATGCAAGCACAAGAGAACAAAATAAAACCATAATCAAGACTGAAGAAAAACAGTTTGGGGGGAAAACAGAAAAAAAAATAAACCTTGAAAATCTATTAAGATCCAGGACATTTGGGATCTTTAGAGTTGTGGATTATGATTTCCAGGTGTTACAAAAAGTTTGAGTCAACAGACTAACTTTATAGCCAGTATCAGGACAAAGCTGGCACAAGCTCTGAAAGCTAAAGATGATGAGACAAATGCAATTCCCCATCAAAAAGTTAAGACTCCTTGAAATAAAACAGAAATAAAATAAATACAGTAGTTCCCAGTGTAGTGTAGTGGATAGAGTGACAGACTATGACTCGGGAGGCCTGAGTTCAATTCCTTGCTCAGCCATGGAAACTCACTGTGGGAGTGGTACTTGTAGAGCCACTCTTTAAATATCTCACTTACCTTGAAAGCCCTATTAGGGTTGCTATAAGTCAGTTCTAACTTGATGGCACACAACTAACTGTATTCATATTTATTGAGCATATCAGTTTATTTATTCACATTAAAATGCTCTTCTTATCTAGTCGTTCTTTTAGCATCTAATTGTCCCTATGGGTTGTGACTGGGAAAAGAAGGGAAAATTTGTCATAATAGATACAGTAAGTAGATGTTTGTATTTTTATTGGGGGATTTTTAGTGGGGGGGGGAAGTGTTTGGGGATTTTTTTTAATGTGTGTGCATGTGGGTCTGGTCTCTGGGTGTCTGTGTGAATTTCGTTGTATGTGTATACTATGTATGGACTTACAATGATAATAAATTTATTTTTTTAAAAAAGCCAAGATAAAGAGACTATAAGCAAGAGACCAGTAGCTCCTGTTGTTTCCCTGGTAGGTTGCCTACAGTCCCTTCCAGCCTTGTCTGCCCATCTCTGAGAACTCCAGAAATGCCAGCATTTCGGTGTCTTTGTCAAATGCAATGTGCAGCCCGGCTAAGTCATTGTTTGTTAGAAATATAGCCATTTGTGCAGTGGAATCAACTTCCTGAGCAAGCCAACTGAGACATCAAGGGGCTACATTGTGCCGTGTCATATGTCCTATGTCAGGAGTTCACATGTGATGCAGTGCTGTAATTTCCTCAGGGTAGAGGAAAGGCACTGACATCTATAAAATTCCCGACAAGGATTGTTTGTGAAGAGGATGTAATGTTTAAAGAAGGCTTTGTGTGTGTGGGAAAAAGAGCCCTCACCAACAGGAAGGATGATAAATTAAATATTTGCTTGACATAATGGCTTATGCTAATTGCTAATGGTTGTTCTGAGCTGGGCTCTGAGAAAGCTCTGAATCTTGTTCTGTTTCGGAAAATAAATCTAGTCTTCTCACACAAATGCATGTGGGATGTCCCACTGATCCACAGAAAATTGCAGTAAGTGCATTAAGAAATTGCTTGTGGGTGAGAGCAGCTGTATTCAGTCATTCCTTTGTTTGGGATCATGGACATGGTCTGAGGGAATAAGCTAGCCCCACATCCTCTCTCATCACTTTGTTCATATTGTCTCCCTCAACACTTTGCTCAAGCTAGCAGCAATGAGTCTGAAGAGGAGAGGTTCATTGTCAGACTCATCACGGCTCATGTGAGCAAAGAGATAAGGGATGGGGGAGGGCTAGCTCCTCCCCTTTAACCTAGTTCATGATCCTGGATAACATATTGACTGAATAGGGCTACTCTCTACAGTTATTGAAACTGAAATTGAAGAAATGGAAATAGTGAATTATTTTGTATACCTTGGTTCAACCATCAATCCAAAGCGAGACTGTAGCCAAGAAATCAGAAGATGACTGAGATTCAGAAGGGCAGTAATGAAGGAATCAGAAAAGATTTTCAAGTGTAAAGATGTGTCGTTGGAAACCATGACCAAGCTCATCCACACCCTTGTCTTTCCGATCACCATGTATTGGTGTGAAAGTTGAACGGTAAAGAAAGCTTACAGGAAAAAAATACTTAATTTGAAATATGGTGCTGGAGGAGAACTTTGAGGATACTCTGGACTGCCAGAGAGACAAACAAGGGGGTCCTAGATCAAATCAAGCCTGAATTATCTCTGGAGACAAAAATGTTGGGGGAAAAAATACTAATGGGAAAGGTGGAAGGCAGCAGGAAAAGAGAAAGGCCAAATACAAGATGAACTGACTCCCTAAAGGAAGCCACAGGCTTGGGTTTGCAAGAGCTGAGCAGGGCAGTTGAGGACACAACATTTTGGAGATCACTCATTCATAGGGTCTCCATAAGTTGGGCATGACTTGACAGCATTTAACAACAAAAAATGCAGTTATTTATAGAAGGGAGTCTGCTTGATATCCATAACGTTTTCAACCCAAGCATGCCACCGGATGACAAGTTACATAAGGGCAAGCATAGCTAACTTGTGGCATGAGTCAACTCTTCCAAAAAATTTGGGAAACAATTTAGTCTGAACAAACCATCCATCCTTCTCTCGATGCAATGTTAGTTTTCAAAATAGTGGTACAATCCCATAAAATATCAGAAATGACACATTACAATGCTGTTTTAGATACAAAGAAAGGTTGGTTTCTTTTTGGAATAGAGTTTAGGTAATATTTCACACAATTTTCTCAGGAACAAAGTACTTCAAGGGCATAGAGTTAGAACTGGAATCCCACAGGAATGCTATATGATACTAAAAGTGTCCTTTTCAGATGGGTGCATGTTTTCATAGTAGCTCTTTTTGGTGTGAAGAGTGAGATATACCAGTTTTTTAAAAAAACTTGTTTTTAAAGGGTGTTTTTAGACATTTTTTTAGAAATGTTAACTGACATTTTAAAAGTTTTATGTCATTCTTTCTTAAATAGTCAGTGATATTTGAGAGGTGAGATATACAGTGGAACCTCTACTTAAGAACGTCCCTACTTAAGAACGATCCAACTTAAGAACAGCTCCATTCGCTAAATTTTGCTTCTACTTGAGAACGGAGCTCCAAGATAAGAACGGGAAAAAAACTTTCCTGCCCTTTTTTTAACCTTAGGTCATCTTAGGTTAAAAAAAAAATTCTCCCCCTAGTGGTAGAGTACGGATTAACCGGCTTTGCATTAGTTCCTATGGGAACTAATGCTTCAACGTACGAACGCGCCTCTACATAAGAACAAAAAACAGCCGGAACGGATTAATCGGTTTTCAATGCATTCCTATGGGACATTTTGCTTCAACTTAAGAACGTTTCAACTTAAGAACACCATTCCAATACGGATTAAGTTCGTAAGTAGAGGTTCCACTGTAATAGATATTATTGGTGGCAGTTAGGGGTGGAAAGAAAAACTGCAGCACATCGGTGGGAAAACTAATTTGGCCGATTACTAACCACTGGGTTTTAAGGACAGCCTTCCCAACCTGGCATTTTCCACATTGGTTGGGCTACAAATTGCACCATCACCAGATGCAACTGGGTTTATATGCCTCTGGAAAATGCCAGAGTGAGAAAGGCAACTTGAAGTCCCAAAAGAATGCTTCTGAATAAGACAGGAAGAAATTATCCTGGTTGTAGATAATGGTGTCTTTTTTCATCCTAAGAACATTCACACAACTGAAAGTAACTCATGCAGTTTAGTCTGCAACTGCCAATGTTACTGTAAGCCATTCCAGCCCTCTCCAGTTACCTCAGTTCATGATATACTTTCCTGGCATCTTGTTTGCTTGGGTGTTGTTGCCTTTTCCACACAAATAGCAACGGCACCTTTCTGCGTTATCCCGTGGTTTTGTTACGCTGACACCATTTTCCAGGTAATCGTGCTATCACAGGGGAGTCTTCCTTTATCTCTCATCTTTGTTTTATATTGTTGCTGAACACTTACCTTCTCCCTTTTGGCTGTACCCTCTTAATTCTTTTCTTCCTCTGGTGTGCATTATTAACATGGGAACTGAATTATTTACAGCAATTCTGCACAATGTCATTAGCGACTTGAGCGGAAGAGCAACCCAACTGGTGAGGTCTCTGTGAAAGCTAAGCAGGCAAGAGAATGAAGTGAAAGGAAAACAGAGAGGGAGCTCTGGAACACTGCTTGGGGGACAGCTGAAGAAGAGAATGGTCTGCTTAGTGGGATCTCCTTGCTCCCTTTCTCATTCGCCACCTCCCTTCTAATTATACCTTGTTCTATCAAGACCAGTTTTTCTACTTAAGCCTACCCATCAGGGATCCTATGCTTGGCCAGAGAAAGACAATGAACATTGCAATCCCACCTGTTGAGAACTGGCCGGAGGTGGGGGAAATTGCTTATTTGTACTATAATTGCAAAATCACACACACACAGACGAGTGGTGTGGAAATTCTGGGAACTGTAGTCCATGAAAAAGCAACATTCAACTCCTCTGCTTTACATCCAGGTGGCTCTCTTATCAATGTAACAGCTGGTTGCCTAGAAGATTTTCTTGGAGACAATTTTTGAATTAGGAATAAACCCGGTTCCCCATAATTGCTTTCCCTATATTTGCACCCTGCTTCTCAGAATAGTTTAAGATTTCAACCTGTGTTTCTTTGCAGTGGTGTCAAGATTATCAAATACGTCCCCCATGAAGTTCTGTCTGGTCCTATCTCTTCTCTCCTTTTGGCATACAGTGAGAAATAGAGATGGGCACAAATCAGAAAATGGCAATTTGTTTTGATTAGTGATTCATTAAGGTCAACAAATAACAAATTTACAAATTGTTCCCAACAAACTGATAAATCAATTTGTCAATTCATGTTGTATTAAAACCCTATAAAACAGCCCCTGAGGCACCTAGAGATACCAAAATCACAGGGATGCTTCCACTGACTTTCCTCTACAAGCCCTCCAAGTTTGGTGAAGTTTGGGTTTTGGACGTCTGAGTTATACACCCACAAAGTAGGTCCTCACAAGAAAATGACAGAGACATAGGTAACATAGTGACAGCCTGGAGTAGGCATTTTCCTCTGACACTTAGAGGTGGCATAGTGGCAGGCATAGCAGGACATATAAGAACATAAAAAGAGCCCTGCTGGATCAGGCCAAGGGCCCATCTAGTCCAGCTCCCTGTATCTCACAGTGGCCCCACCAGATGCCTCTGGGAGCACACGAGACAACTAGATACCTGTCTCCTGATACAACTGCCCTGCATCTGGCATTTTGAGGTACCTTCCTTTTAAGTCTGGAGATTATACATCCCCATCATGGCTTGTAACCTGTGATGGACTTTTCCTCCAGGAATCTGTCCAATCCCCTTTTAAAGGCATCTAGGCCAGATGCCATCACCATATCCTGTGGCAGGGAGTTCCATATACGTAGACAAGCATGAGCTGAATCTCATGGGCAAAACAGCAGAAATCAGCCAGATGGAACAAAGGTGTGGCCTTGGGGATCTGTGCATTCAGTAAGGTAGGTTTGTTCCCCTGGCCTAATACGCTGGCAGGATTCTTCTTCCCCTGGGTTAGCAGGGTGGCTGGCAGACAGGTTTATTCTTCTTCCCTCTAGGTTAGCGGAGTGACTGGCAGGAAAGTTTCTTTTTCTTCCCCTTCGGTTAGCGGGGTGGCTGGTGGGGAAATTGAGGCAGGGCTCTTTCTTCCCCTGGTGGCATAGTGGCCGAAATCATCCATATGGAATATAGATGTGGCCTTGGAGGTGTTTGAGGGGCTGACGACTGGGTGGTGATTGCAAAGGAAGACCACTGCATGGGTGAATGGGTCCAGGTCAAGGTGCCCAGAGATGTCACAGAGCAGGAGGAGCCAACCCCATAGGAAACCCCCTTACTGGGGAGAAACTGAAGAATGGAAGAGATGTAGGAAAGAATGCAAGTGGCAGGCAAGAGAAGCCTGCAATAAACAAAGTAGAGCACGTCAAGAGTGCTCTGGGATATCACATGGGACAAGCCCCTTTTGACACAGAGTACGACCCTCCCCAGGCCAGAAGGTATGGGAAACCTTTGTTAGAAATAAAAGATTTTCCATTGTTACAAGAGGACATGTATTTGCCATCTGTGTGAAGAATGACTAAATATGAGGTGTGGAGTCTGGAGGACAGTCACACTGGCATAGGGGTAGTTTAGTTTTCCCCTTCTTTCAGAGGCAGCTGGCATAGAGGTAGTTTTGCGCCCCTAGGTAAAGCAGAGAGGTAGTTTTGTGTGCCTGGATGGCATTGATAGCTTGCAGAGACATAGGTTTGTACCCTGATTTGGTGGGTCTGGGTGTCACAGGCTGCTGGCAGAGAGCTGGTTTGATGGGCCTGGGTGGCACAGGTGGGAGAGAGGCAAGCACACCCATTTCCCAGATTGGCAGAGGGAACAGAGAGGGTGATGGGACTGACAGAGGTGGATCCAGTTTTGGTGGGTTGAGGAGGCAGAGAGGCTGTTATGGAATCCCTACCTCATTGGGTTCAATGAGGGGAAGCCCAACAAGGGAAGGGTCACCTTGATAATTGACAGCCTCTCGATGGTTAAGTGCTCAAGATGGGAGCAATGGAGTTGGAGCATGTCTCTAAAATGTGAGAAAACATGCTGGCTATAGACACTTGTTGGGGGGATGGAAAGCAGGTCCATGGCCACAGTGGACAACTGTGGCCATATGCCCATTTCCTGATCCCAGTACTGGAGGAGATGTGAGCTGAGGGGCTGGCAGGGCTCTGCCAGGTACTCCCTCACCATACCCTCTGCAGAGTTCTCTTCTGGCATGTGTCTGCCCTCCCCTGTGGTGTCAACCACCCCGATCAACACCAAGCTCCAGTACTGGGGGCTGGAGCCCTTGCCAGGAGAAGAAGCCCCTTCCTGTGGTTCCTGATAACCACCCTTCCCCTCATCTTCCTTCTTGACCTTGCATCTCCGGCTCTCCACACACGCCCTCACACCCCACAGACCTCAGTGGAAAGATCTGTTCTCCACTCCTCCAGCTCTGTAGTGTATGCCACCAAGATGCCCTTGATGTGGGGATCACACAGGCAGGCCATGCAGTAAGCTCTGTCCCTGTAGAGAGGGTGGAGTTACTTCCATAAGTCTACCTGCAACCTCTGCACTGAAGACCTGGTCTGCGGAAGTAGGGAGGATCCCTGCACAAGAGCGGAGTCCAGAACCTGGTCGAGCACGTGAATCAGGGGGATGACTTGCCCCTGGTTTGCAGTGCAACCACACAGACCATCTGTGGTTTCCTCAAATGGCTCGAGGATCTCCACCATTTGCAAGTGGGCCAGCCAACCCATAGCACTGATGCCCACCTTTGTTCACCCAGGTAGAATGGGCATGGAGTCCTCCAAAATGGTCTTTTGCTCAGCCAAGCAGGAGACCATGGTGTAGGTGGAGTTCCTCCTGCCTCAACTCCTCCTGCATGCAGCTGGCGGACAGCTTTCAAGTTGCATGAGAAATGGCCCACCAGTTGGTGGCATTTCTCCAGGAGTACTCGCATCTCCCGTGTGCCTGCATCCCACTCCAGCTTGATGTGGTTACCCAGGCCACTGGCATTGTGCACAACCAGGTGTAACTTGTGTGCCATACACACAATGCCATCAAAGCCTGCTGCATTTAATGCTGCCAACATGGTCCACCTGGCATCCGTGACCATATGACAATGGATGACCTCACCCTCCAGTGCCCACTGCTGCAGAGCAGCCAGTAACTGATTGGCAATGTTCCTCCCTATCACCTGAGCTTCCATATGCCACACCTACAGCAGAATTGTCCTGTAGTCTGGTGGCAGGACAAGGGCTTCTCCCTGCAGCCCTGTCACTGATGCCCTGCCACTCCTCAGGTCCTCCAGCTGCCACCAGTGGGCCATGAGTGAGAGGTAACCATGGTGACCTCCACTCCACAGGTCCACCGTACAGTGGATCTTCCGCCCCTGTGTTTGCTGCCAGAAACGTTGGAAAACCCTAACTGTCCAAAAATAACTAGACTAAAATATATCCAGTCCCACCTAAAGAAAGCCCTCCCCAAAGTCCCACTATTTCAAATATTAATGTAAAGAAATAAATGTGTAATAAATATAATGCTTTGCTGCCACAAATTTGAAAACGGCTGCCTGCTCAGCAAGAGCACAGACAGCAGCCAACCACACTGAGCCAAAACTTGGAGCAGATGTGGAAAATGGCTGCAGGGAAAGTGCTTATAAAGTCTCTTAAGAAGCAACTCCCTCATGGCCCTTTGAGCAGCCTGATTGGCTGCATCACCTGCCAATCCAGGAGTCTCTAGGACTCTCCCAGGGTTGTCCTAAAGACTCCTGATTGATAGGAGCAGCTGCAGATGGCCTGGGGAGGCAAAAATGGTGTGGAAATAGACTTAAATGAATTGATGAATTAACAAATAAAAAATGCTAAAAATTTGTTAATTCGTATTCGTCAGGGGTAGTCCCCTCCAACAAATACAAAAAGATGAATCATTTTTTGAATTAATTTGTCATTTCATTTTTTTTTATTCGTGCTCTTCTCTAGTGAAATCATATTTATTGTACTGGCTTGTGGGATACTCTTCTTACGGATAAGATACTAGATCTGGAACTGCTTCTGAGCCAGCAGATTGAAGAAAACACATGAAATGAATCAGGGCACAAGATCCAAGTTTTCACATAAAGCCAAGCTAACTAGATAATGTGGCTACCCAGAACCAGGGAAAAGCCACTATTTTCAACATCTACTGTGATTGCCACCATCCCTCTGAAGCTTGCATTCTGTGTTGCCTTATCTGCAGCACACAAAGAAACGTGAGTCTTTTTAAGCTCTATACTGTACCACTGTCTTTTATCTTCCAAACAAGCTTCACGGCCAGCCCACAAGGAATTTTTATCAGGATCTGAATTGCAGCTGCCACAGCATGTATAACAAGAAGGCTTAGGAGTCTTGCCGCTTGTGCTCCACCCCTATCTTTCTCCAAATGACACAACAGGCCTTAAAAAATACACTTATCTGTTCTCTCCACAGTCTCTTCCGAGCAGTCCTGGCCTTTTGGTGTGACAATGTTTTTGGCATGCCCATTTATCTCGGTGAGACATATACCCTGTTAAGGTGTCCTTTTCTACGCACTTTCTGTGGCTATAACCTAATGCGTGCTTTATGGTTGCTTCCCATCCGGCCCTTATTTCAGTTCTAGCCAGGAAATAATGTTTTTACCTGTGTGAACTGCAAGAAGACACTGCTTGGTGCTGGCTTGCCGCATTAATAAAAAATAAAATGAAAAAGGCAATCTGATTAAATTATGTGAACCTTTTCTTATGCCAATGGAGCTTAACTAAGCAAACAGAAGCAGTGCAGCAAATCAGTGTTGGTTTATTAAAGATCAGAATTCAATATCACAGTGGTTGAAGAGCTTATATAGCAATGTACTCCAGTGTTTAATTTTGCTAGGCTAAGGAAGTAAACATGATGGCATTGAGGGAAATTTTGTCTGGACAGTGACACTTAGCTAAGGTCTTGTTTAACAGCAAAAATAGAGCTTTTTAAATCACCATTATCTGCATTATTGTGAAACAAATGAGTTAGAGACATACATTATTCTGTATTCAGACAGCTGTTTTACACCTAGAAGGTAACTGTGTTTGTTGCAGCAAAAACAGTAAAGAGCCCTGTGGCATCTTTAAGACTAATTAGTTTTATTTGGCATAAACCTTTGAGGCCTGCCACCCACTTCTTCAGATTCATGGAGTCTGGCCTCAGTGTTACATCAGTTGCAGTAGAAAGGAAGACACCGTTCTAAGGAACGCACAAGTATGTCTAGGAAATCCAGTTGAGACAGGAGTAGCTCCTCACTCATTCATGGCTTACTTATCATTATGGCTAGAGCATAGTCTTTTATAGATACTCCTACAATACACTACTTGGCAGTCTTAAAATGGATACGGAAGAGAAAGAGTCAGAAAGTTAAAAAACATGGCTGGAGTAGGTACAAAATATAGTGCTTTTAATGAAGGTTAGAGATGTTCTCTCATGGTTAGAGTTTTTGAATTTCCATATACAAAGAAGATCTATATGAAACTCAGTGTCAGTGTGGCAGGATTTGACACCCATTTTGCCCATCGATTTCTTGGCCGCTGTTTACATGCTGACTTACAAGCTCTTCATATCTAGAATCATGTCATTCCATTTGAGTTCAAAGAGGTTCTTATCAGAGAGCATGTGCAAAAATGACCACATATGGATAAGAAAGTTATTGTGTCCATGTGTGCCTCCAATCTATTGTTATTTATCATGGCAGAAACCAAAAATAAAGACTGGCTGGCTGTTGAGTTCTGGGAGACATGAACAGGAAAATCTGCCTGTTCCAGCAAGAGACCTGGATTTCACAAGGAAACTGGTTTAACTGCTTCAGCCTTTGCTGTGCAACATATTGTAGAACAGTTTCTTTCGAATGAGAGGGTTGCAATGCAAAATGGCTTACTTGCGGTCACCTTGACCTTTTAAGTGAGTGATTTATAATGTTGGGAGTTTATTACATGACCATTTCAGAGGAATAAATTACTAATTTCTATTGCCGTATGAATATTACTGTGACATGGCTGGAGTTGTACATGCTTTTGTCAACATCTTTGTACAATGCCTATTAAGCACAATGTGGGAATGCTGACAAAGATACATTAATATCTTTCCTAAAGGTCAGTACCACCTAACAGCCATCAAACTTTTACTAGTAATGATGTGTTTACTTAGTACTAGTGTTGAGCTCAGCTCCTGCTGGAAGACATGAATATGTAGGCCTTTGAATGAGAACAGGTGCTGGCCAAAACAAAAACCCATAGTGGTATTCAGATACAATCTAAAATAGCTGTAAAGCATGTCTGTGACCTTATTTTACCGAGCTAGTTTGCTTGCCAGGGCTTTCTGGGTGTGAATGTAATCTACTTATATTATGATGGCAAAAGCTGAAAATAAAGAGTGACTGACTTCTGGGTGGTGTTAATGCTTCGGCATTAAAGCAAGGATAATTTATAGACAGGCACTCTGTCATTATCTCTGCAGAGAGTCTATATTCAGCAATGCTTTCCTCCTTCTATATATCTTGTAACCTGGCAAGAATGCGGAGAATCCATATCTAGTAGGGTAGAACTGTTTTAGCTGGCTTTGTTTGAATATGAAGGCTCTGCCTGAAAAACGACCATGCAGAAAAATTAATGGTTGGATTTCAATATGTCACACAACTTTTGTGGACTTTGGGCCAGTCACTATCTCTTCTTAAACCAATCCGCTTCGTGGGGTTGTTTACAGGGATGGGGACTTGTGACTTGAGACTCGCTGTCAAGTTGCACTTAAGTTGCACCAGTGACTCGACTGAGCTTTTCCTCAATGACTCACACTTGTGACTTGGAACCATTTTTTCTAAGTCGATTGTCAAGTCCCGTTGGCTCCTACCTGATCTTGCTGCCACCGCATGCCACTGTCCTCAGAAGCAGGACACTTCTGGGCATGCTCAGGCTTGTGGTAGGCGTGGGGGGGCAGGTGGGAGTGGTGGAAGGCAGGGGAGTGGGAGGGCAACAGGAGGAGCAGGTAGGCAAGGGGGTGGCTGTGGGGTGGTGGTGGCAGAAGCAGCTAGGCAGAAGAGGCACAGGAGCCAGGCCCACTGCTTGTGCAAAGGCAAGGGTCTGCTCCGGGCAGGGAAGCCAGAACTGCTGCGCATGCACATGCACAT
The DNA here is from genome assembly GCA_037013535.1 of Intellagama lesueurii. Classification (NCBI taxonomy): domain Eukaryota; kingdom Metazoa; phylum Chordata; class Lepidosauria; order Squamata; family Agamidae; genus Intellagama; species Intellagama lesueurii. The sequence continues at coordinate 74,080,073 of JBAJHW010000002.1, forward strand.
GCACATGTCCCCTCCTAGCCACCAGCTGAGACTTGGGACTTGGACTCAAGGCCTGGGATTTGGGACTTGGTACCAAAGACTTGGAACCTGACTCAAGTCTTGGTAACAAAGACTCAGATTTGGGATTTTGGTCCAAAGACTTACCAACATCCCCGGTTGTTTGGAAGATAAAATATTAGAAATAAAACTAAGTCCACCACCTCAAGGTCAGTGGTGGATAGGCAAGCTGTACGTGTAATAAAAAGAAGACAACTTCACATTTTTATTGGGAACATATTTTAGTAGATTGACTAAGTAGAGAATTATAGCATAGAACTTGAGAGACTCGGAATAACTGTATTCCAGCCTATGTATTAGTGTAGGGAAGGTAGATCAGGTTAATCTGCTGTGAAATGTGGCCCAAACAAATCCCTCAAGCATCCTTTTTAAAAACAGAGGTAGAGGAGCAGAAAGGCAATGAGGGTAGACCCTCCCCTAAATCAGAAGTCTGCCTCCTGATATGAAATTATTTTTCAATCTTTAAATTCCAAGCATTTTACCAATTGAAAACCTCATCTGGATGATATTGTCTTATTTCCTGCCTTCTGCTGTTGTTAAAGGGACACTGAATTGGGTGTTAATTATACCTAACAAAGCACCCCCTTCTGTGCAACAGCAGCTTTCATGGAGGCAGGTGCTAAAGTAGATTGATTCTGTAATTTATAAATTTTGGATGCTCTTCTAGTTTGTCCAGGGTCCTAGAATATTTCTGATTTGCAAAGCGAGTCATTCCAGATCATTTGGATCATTCCAGATCATTCATTCATACATCTTCTATCTGTTACCCGTACTGACTCATTTTGCACTGTCCACTTTCTTTGGAAGCTGTTTTTCAAAAGGCTGAGGTTTTCAATCAGTATAATTGTCAATTTTGATATTGCACAGAGGAGTGCCATAAACTGCTAACATAGGTATTCAGTGCTTCATCACTGAAAAGCAGACATGATAATTCTGGCTTTTGGAAAGAATTTCAAGTTCTGTCTGCACTGAGCCTCAGATGAACCGTTCCTCTGCAAATTTGTAGAAAATTAATGATAAATTAACTTGCATTATATACATTTCCTTCCACTAGTTAGTGTTGGAGTTTTATTTACACCTTCACATGTTGTCTGTAGTTTGAGTGACTGGGAAGGACTTTTCTAGGTTGTCTGTCTTTCCAGCACCAAATAGTCATTCCTTCCAGCTTTTGAAATTCAAAGAGAGCCCTGTCTCTGTTCTGAGTGTTCTATCCCTCTCTTTCATTGGTTGTGGCAGGGTTGGTTTTTTGTTGTTGTTGCTGTTGATCTGTTCAGTTGGTTTCTGAGTATGCATTCAGTAAAGGAAGCAGTATATACAAGTCCATAATTTTAAGGAACTTTAAATAAATAAATGTTTGTTATTCTTTTTTCTGCAAATGTCTCAGAGTGCGTTTTTGAGATTTGAAATGCCAGATAATGAGAAAGGGGTGGGCTCTGGGGAACTTCTAGCTATTCTCTTCTGTGGAACTCTGTACTGGTACTGCACAGCAATGCAAGTACAGCAGTACTTTTTTTCTTGTCAAGATTCATCGACACTCCCCCTTGCCTCTTCTTTTATGTTGAACTCTCCCTCAAACTTCTTGGCTTTCCAATGCTTGTTGTTGCTCCCCTAGAGGAAAAAACTCTTGCTACATGGCTGCCTGTTTTGCTTGTGATGGACTTGGTCTATTTAGGACATGGTGAACTTTATTTTTATGGAGATGCTTACATGCTTTGGTTTCAGTTACTAAATCTGAGGTCATGAAAGACTTCCTCAATTAGCTGTCAATATGATATGTAGCTGCCCAGAGCTGTTGCATTCTTCAAAGCAACAGGAGTATATTTGGGGAGACATAAATCAGAACTTGACAGATTTGTTACTGTGGTGTGTTGACTCAGTCCAAGTGGGAGCATGGCCTATTGGTCAGGTTTTGCAAGGAGTTGACCACCCATATTCTATCAGCAGCACCCTATAAACAGAATGCAGTTTATATATGGGAAATATAGTTACATTAAATATGAGAATTCTAAACAGCCCATTGTTTTGGGACATGACATGAGACTTTTAGGAGGGGGTTAGCAGTTTATGGCACTCCAGATATTGAGGGACCACAGCTCCACTCACTTCTCACCACTGGTTATGCTGAGTGAGGATAATGGGAGTTGCAATCCAAGAACAGCTGGAGAGCCAGAAGTTGCCCATTGATGCTTTTTGGTAATGAAAGTTGAACAGCATCCCATCCTTGGTAAACACTGTTATATGACTTTCAGTTTAATTTACATGGGGAACAGATAACAATATTTTGGTCTCAATCTAATTACTGGTTTCAACTAAAGTAGACCCATTGAATCAATTGTTACCTGTTAAATCAACACTTGTGAAAGTCCCACTGGGTCCCACTGTCTGGGACTGGCAAAGTGGTCTAATGTTTGTGTACAGAAGGTGTATTTTATGTTCCATACATACATCAAAAAGTTAAGCAAATTAAATCATAAGGAATCACATTCGCTATATACCCAGTTAGGTAGTCAGAAGATTTAGATTTGAAAGCAGTACATAGACAATTTGACAGCATGCCAATATGAAACACCTTTTCTATCTTAAGAGTTGGTGATTCTTATGTGCCGATGTTACAATATAGAAATTTGAGATTATGATGAGACCCCAACCCCAGAGACGTATTATAAGAAAATAAACAAAACTAGATAGCAGAATTATTAACCACATAGCTTTGATGGCATCATCATTGTTTTGTATGCAGCTACTAAATGAGATATATTCTGGTGGGAACTCTGTGACATTCTCTCCCAGCAAAACCATTTTTTCAGACATGACACAAAACATTTGACAATATGGAAAGACACATGTTTTTCCCTACCTTGTGTTCTTTCATCAAACAGCTGGATTCCTGCACATTCAAACCAATGTAACAGTACCGACTCACTGTTATTCTAAGTGAGAATAAGAACGATGAGAATAAAGAAGAATAGGATATGGGTTAAAGTTCTTACTTGTCACTGTAAAAAGTCCCTAAAAGCATTCCTTTGTATTTTGGAATCAAGCTTATTTTTTATTTAAAGCAAATAAATGTTTATTATCTGTAGAACATAGAAGACTAACATGACATTGTCCTTCTTTCTTCTTTCTTTCTGAGAGACAGCCATGCTTTCTTTTGCACGACTGTCGGGAGTGACATTGATGACCCCTGTGAGGGTGACATGATAAACACTGCCTCGTTTACCCTGGAAATGACTGATGAGACTGGGTCAGAGTATTCACCCACTGTAACATATCCATCAGGCCAGTGGCTGCTTTTGCTTCTTGCCTGAGCCATCGAAAGCATAATAAGCAGGCCGTGCTGCAACTTGTTCAATGGTCTGGTTGTCAGTTACAGTTATTACTATAATTTAAAATATGTATTTAAAATAATTGCACTGGAGGATTTGTGACTGGTACCTTGCAACACCACGAGTACACGCTTGCTAGTGGATGTATCCCCCCCCCCTGAGTTTCATGAATCAACTATAATACCATTCCTATAAATTTATTTACTGGGGTGCTGAAGATATCCCAACCGTCTCTTCCCTCCTTTTTCTCTACTAGGGAAATAATAATAATTTTTTTAAAAGCAAATTAAACTACAGAAAAGAAAGCGAGATGAGTAAATTAGCAATATACAGAGGCAGCTATCACAATCGAAACACTTATTCCTAATGTAAGGAAAAATCTTTCTGATCAATGTTGTAAATAGATAGGAGGGACAACTTGTTTGCGGCAAAGGCGGTGGTGGGGCGGGGGGAGAAATAAGGTGCAGAAAGACACTTCTTGTCTACCTCTGGTGCCTAGCATCCATTTGGAACCTGAGGTGGTGTCCTTGGAGTGAATGACTTCCTCAGAAATACTTGACTTTCAATTTGCTCACAAATTATACAAATAGCAGGAAACAGCTGGGCAAAGGGGTCAAGGGTGAAGGAAGGACTGGATGAACACAGAGGTATGTTGAGTACTTTTACAGCCAGGGAGAAGATTCCTTGTGTGACACACCAATGTATCAAAAAGCAAGTAGTCTGAGATTTGGTTTCTCCTTAGTCATTCTATAGCTTGAGGTAATTTCAGGAGGTTTCAGGGCCCTGGGTTTTATGGACCCACTGAGATCAGACTGATGCTCACAGGCACACAAGTCATCTGATTGCCAACTTAATGTTTTCTCATTAAGTTAGTAATTGAAATGTATTGCATTTCTATTTTTGTTACAGCAAATATTTCTTTCATAATTTGTATATGTACACATACATTAGTATATGTAAATTTTGTTGTAACTATTTCATGCAAAGCAATACCTTCTTTTGTCCTTTTTTATTCCTCTTGATGCAGAAGTGGCCACTTGATCTGTAACATTACATATCTCTTAGAATTTATACTGAGAAGCAATAGCGTCTAAATTCATGACTGAAGTGAGATTTAAGCAGTGTTCTGTCGAGCTTCCAGTTGACAATCCTTGTTTATTTGCATTTATTTGATTTTTTCCCTGTGTTTCTCCCCTTGTGAAAACCCAAGGCAGTGCACAAAAATTTGAAATCAACAACTAGTTAAAACAGCCTTATTAAAATTTAAAACTATACTATTCATATATTTTAGACATTATTTAAAAACTATTAAAAATGATAATACTACATCTCACATTTATCACAAAAAGCTACTATGCCTTCATTAATTTTCTTGGGACAGATCTAAGAGGAATAGAGGTATTTACTATGATGGCTTGCTCCCAATTCATATTCATTCAGAATGAAAGGTAGCAATAAAGTATATGCTATTGTGGAAATCAAGCAAATTAAGTTAGTCTGGCAACTCTTATTTCCTCATTCCCTCTTAACCACTATTTTGTGACAATGGCAACAGAAGTCTACTGGCCCAGTCTCAGAACATTTGCTATTGAAATCAATAATAATAATCTGCAGACTGAGACTGCAGATTAACTACTTTCAGTGATATCAAACGGAGTCCCCCAGTTAATGAGGAAAAACAACACCAGCACCCTGTCGCACAAATATATTTATGGCCCTCTGCTGTTCTGCCTTTAAGATACCTGGGGTTGCCCCCCTTAGTACTGGTGCAATCCAAGGCACAGTGAAGGATGGTTGAAGATGATTCAGGATATTTTATTTTAGATGGATAATGGCAGAGATAGTCCTCAGAAGTGGGAGCGAGAGCGAGGTATTATTCTATGTGCTTGCTTGACATCACTGACTTAACGTTTGTATTTTCGACCCTCTCCTGCCTAATAACATTGCGTTGTGAAATAAAGGGTCCGTTCTGGAGGTAATTGTTATGTGGGGGAATTCTGTTGTATATTTACCATGGTGCATATTTACGAGTGGGGCTTAATTAAAAGTCAGGAACACTGGAGCTATTTTTTAACTGGATGCCTATTATCTAGTGTCAAATGCTTGGTTTTAATCACGCATTTTATATCATCGTGACCCAGATCACTGCCTGTGACATACAAGATAGCGTGTTGCCTTTCCAGAGAAGACGTAGCTGAGCTTGATGGATGTTTTCTCATTCCTAACCTCATTACGACTGGCTTCCCATCCATCTAATAAAATGCTATGATAGAGAGTGGGAAGGCGCTATAAATCATAATATTCCAGCCGCTTCCAGCAGATTCATTAGAAATGCTGACTATATATCTCACAAACAGAAAGTCAACACACAAAGTAGGTTGCTGTGGTTTGCTTGCTTGTGCTGGATTCATCTTACCTGCTCTCCCTCACATAGGAGTTTGGATTTGGTTTTTTAATGGCAAAGATGACATTTAGTGAAGCTTTCCGCAACAAGTTGCTTTGACCCGATTTGCCCAGTAAGTAGCCAAATAATTGTTGGTTTAAAGCCATGCTACATCCTGTTATTCCCCCTTTAGAGGACATGCATTTTTTTAGTTTGGCACTGAAATAATACAATTCTTCCCTCAAAATCTCTCTCCAGCCCATGGGGCATTTTTATTCATCCTCCTAAGCAGAAGAAAAAGGGAAAAAGAAAGACTTATTTCCCTTTGAAGACTGACAGGTTAGTAACCAGTGTATCGATAAGGGAAAGCTTTTAGTTGTGTTCCTTTTGTTCTGTGAAGACAAAAGTAAAGAGGCTATCAAAGGGGGAAAGTATCCAGACCTGTGTTGGAAGCTAAAGGACCAAGCCAGTGGTGATGCTTGAAACATAGCCCCCGAATCAACTCTGAGGTCAAATCATGTTTTCCTCTCTTGGTTTCGCTTTGGAGGGACGGAAGAGGTTTCATATAGTATAAAAAAGTTAACAAGACCTGTGTTCTCTGGAAAAGATGGAGGTCAAAAGGGGAGAAGCAACGTAAAGAAGGGAAGGGGGAACGAGACGTAATCTCTCCCTTTCTCTCTCCCTTCAGACACACTTCAAAATGCAGTGGCCTCTGCTTGATATAATCCCAGGTGTTTTCAGAAGACTCTTCACTTCTCCTAGAATGGAACAAAGCTCTTAGATTATCAGTTGCTGACTGGGTAACTTTAACAGCCTAGAAAAACTGTGGGGAAAACATCATTTTAGAAAGAATATTAACCTACCTACCTTGAGGAAGCCTTTGATCCTCCTTCCACCAGCATCTGTGGAATGGAAATATTCAATTTTTAGGCCCAGTTTATAAATTACACTAAGCAAATGAAAAGGAAGAAGCACAAGGTTGGGGTGCCGAGGCTCCCATGTTCCATGCTTGGGATATCCAGGTAAGACTAGGAACAAATCCCACCTAAAGCCGTAGTGAAACACTGCTGGTCACCGTGGACGACGACACATATGAAAAGGGCCTGTCACTGTGGTGTTCCACATAGCTGGGTGTTATATCTAAATCCATCTCCCAAATGCAACACTATCATGGCGAGGATCTGAGAGTCTGGGAACAAAGGAGGAACCTGCTAGCATGCTGACCTGGGAGCCCAATTTAAATATGAAGCTAGTAGTATGGAATGTCATATCAGTAGGCATTTTTAGCCCACCCAGAATCGAGTTTATTCTAAGCCTTAACACCTAATTGAGAAATTGTCCCTGGGCATGCTGATGTGAATGGATCTCATCATAGCAGAATGAGACATCATTGTTTATTCCTGATGCTTGTTATGCCTTGCTCCCAAAGTCTTGGATGACATGCATTAATATAGGAGCTACCTTTATTTTCATATCCCTCCTAGCTGTGATATGGCAACAGAGAACAGTAGGAATTTCACTGGAGCCTAACACAGGAAGGAAGAGAATCAAAATTCCCAATTAAGGATTTCCTAGGTAATTACAGCCAGCTGTCTCTATATATCTTAATACATCTGGGATCCTTTTTAGCAGAATGCACCCCCACAACTTTCTTTACTGGGTGGTGTAACTACTTTGCAGCTCTGTGTCAAGGAGTTCCGTCACACAGACACGAGCTTTGGCCTCACCTGCGTGATCTGTTTAATGTGCTTTCATTACTGCTCATTTTCAGTCTCTCTGTTTCCATCTGTCTAGTGCAGATGGAAAGGTCTGACACAGCAACATCTCTTGACAACACTACGCTGGGATTTTCGAAGCAGCTTAGAATAAGATGCATGTTGTGCTTCAAAAAAATATATGTTCCTTTAGACTCTGACCTACACATGTTTCTTTCTGGGAATTTCAAGGTAAAATCTAAGAGGCAGCTTTGGAAATAGCCTACAGTATATTTTTTCTCTCAAAGGCAGACTTGGAGAAAACACACCACATCTCTTTCAAAAGCAATATGAAAAGCAGCCCTTGCTATGGTAATAACCATGACAATTGGTAATGTGATACAATCAAATCCTTCAAGGAAATATTCTAGAGATAATACTGTTTAAAATATGCTCTGTTCTTGTTACTTATGCACGGGCTATGACAAGCTCTATTTTGCAACTTGGGCTGTCAGATCCAGCATCCCCTAAATATTATTTGCATGTATTTGCATGTCATCTGTGTAGCATTTGTGCAAATTGTTCTTTCTCTCTGAATAGTTTTACATTTTTAAAAATTGCAATATTATGGGAATGTGAAAGAATACATGTGTCATGAAACTTTGCCTTAAATTTTTATGAACTGCATGACACCAAGTCAAGATAATAGATTTGGCCACAATCCAGAGAGTGCCTTTAAAGACTGGATTTTCTTCAATATTGTTGAACTAGCAGCCTCCATCTCCATTCACATTGCATTGGAAATTGCCTTTTAAGTGGGGCAGTTAATGCCCTTTGTGGTTAGTGGTGTGGGAAGCATAAGAGCCAGTAGTGGCCAGGGCTGTGCCAAAAGTGGGAGAGAGAGAGAGAGAGAGAGAGAGAGAGAGAGAGAGAGAGAGAGAGAGAGAGAGAGCAATTCATACAAACTCAGAGTACATCTCTAGTAATCAACAAACAGACAAACATAGCAAAACAAAAGAAAAAAATACGTAAAATTGCAATTTAATTATTGGCAGAAAGTTAAGTACTTAGAGCATGTCCAGACAGGGGAAATTGGAGCAGTCCGGTTCACACTTAAAATGTTCTTACTTATCTCTCACATGAGTGATCCCTCTGTTCACACTGATTGATGTTTTTTCTCTCTCATGAGAGGGTCCAGACAGGTCTTTGGATCATCCAAATTGGTCCTCCTTTCAATTAATGACACTCCCCTTCCCATCCTCTTTTCCAATGGCCTTCATTCAGCGAGCTGTGGCAACTTTTATTTTGTTAAACAAAGTAACTGACATAAAAAAACAGCAATGCATATACCTAGCATGGTACACATAATACCACCAATGCATCTCATCTATTATTCTTATTTTAAAGGAAGGAAAGGTGTTTTTTGTTGTTGTTGTTTTTTGCAATCTGCTTTGACTTAAAATAAAATAACATTTTGGGAGAGTGCTTTTTCTAATTGTTTTCTTGAAAGAAAAATCATAAATTTCTAATTTGTTCACAGATTCATGCATCTTCCTTCTTTCCTCCTTCAACGATCCATCTTGGGGTTGTGGGGTAGGGCAGAGGTCGTCAACCCCCAGTCCGCGGCCCATTGCCGGTCCGTGGCTTGAGCCCGACCGGGCCGCGAAGACAGACCAAAAAAAAAAAAAAAAAAACCAAAACAAACAAACAAACAAAAAAACCGGCGGGAGGCAGGGCAAGAGCCTGGTGCTCCGGCTGCTCTCCTCCCGGCGGCGGGGGCGGGGGTGGGGGGGTGGAGAAGAGCCGGGAGGCCAGCAGCTGAAGCACCCTCTGGGTGCTTCTGCTCCTGGCCTCCCAGCGGCGGCGGGCGGCAGCGGCGGGGGTGGGGGTGGGTGGCCAAGAGCCGGGACGAAGGGAAGAGCCGGGTGCTCCGGCTGCTCTCCTCCCGGCGGCGGCAGCGGCAGCGGCAATGGGGGTGGGGGGGTGGGGAAGAGCCGGGAGGCCAGCAGCTGAAGCACCCTCTGGGTGCTTCTGCTCCTGGCCTCCCGGCGGCGGTGGCGGCGGCGGCAACGGGGTTGGTGGTGGCCTAGAGCCGGGAGGTGGCCAAGGGGTGGGCAGGCGCTCCTGCGCATGCGCAAAGTGGTGGGGGACGCGCGGAGACTGAGCATCCATGTGGGCTACACAATGGGATAATTAGAAGTGAACTGAATTGCCCCAAACCACTGGAAGTTCTAGCACTGCGCCAGAAAAGAGCAGGACAGCTCTGAGAAGGGGTGAGATTGAGTGTTCTTAAGTCAAATCATGTGTGGACTTGATTTGAAACCAACTGTACCAAAAGTGATCCAAATAGCAATTTATATACCCATCTGAATGGGCCCTTCATTTACCTTATAGTTACAGCTATGAAATGAATCTATTAATGGCTAAATATTTTCTAATTTATAATTATTTATATTACAGTTCTTCTGTATTAATTTATTCTCCACAGTCAGAGGAGGGGCTTAGATAAATGTTGCATGTCTTTTCAATCTGTATATAAAGTGAAATCACACCCCATTTCATAAAAATTGGATACTTTAGTTTTCACTTTGAGCCAAAGCTCTGGGGCAGGGTCTGGGCTCCCTGGGCAGAGGCACAGAGCTCCAATACCCATGGGGAAGAAGGGGGGGGAGAGAAAGACCCAACTGGCTTTCACCTTCCCCTGCCTCCATTGCCTGCCCCTCATCCCTCCCCATCCGTTATCCATCACCACCAGCTGATCCGGACAGACTACTCCCCTACAGATTTCAGAGCATGTGCCCATGCAAAAAAGTGAGTATTTGTCTTTATTCTTTGGACTCAGGGGAAAAAAGAGAGAGGGTTGCCACTGCCACCTTGGTTTGGAAAGATCTGTTTGCTTAGCTAAGCCAGTGGCAGTGGTGGGGCTTGCTGGGGCTGCTGAACTTGAATAGGATGGGAGGTGCTTTCCCCCCCTTTAAATAATTATAGTTGCTTTGTGACAGTATAGGGGTCCTACTTAAGAGATGGGGACCAAGCACCAAAATGGCACTTCATCTTGGTTCATGGTTCGTCAAGGTTGAGGCACAAATAAAAAACAGGTAAATATTCATCCCTTCATATTTGTCGGCGTCTCCGGAACTGATGAATATGAAGCAATGAATATTCCATGAATCAGTGATTTTCTGCGAATATCGTGATTAATTTTTTATTTGTCTCCATGTCTAGTCCTACTGTATTTTCCATGAGTTTGCTACTTTCCACACTTTTCAGTATCTGTGGGAGGACCTTGCCACAGGAGTATACCGGATACCTTGCAGTTGTGGCCAGGTATATATTGGGACCACAAAACACAGCATCCACACCAGAATCAAAGAACATGAGAGACACTGCAGACTAAAACAACCAGAAAAATCGGCAGTAGCTGAACATGCCCTGAAACAAGCTGGACATGAAATTCTATTTCAAAACACAGAAGTACTGGACAACACCAGCAATCATTATGTTAGACTACACAGGGAAGCCATTGAAATCCACAAACACCAGCAGAGCTTCAACAAAAAAGAAGAAATTAAAATTCAACAAAGCCTGGATCCTAGCACTGAAAAATACAGCCTGCAAAAGGTCAACGAACTCTACCCAGCCACAAGGTGATCACTGCACACAAAAGACTAGCTAATGACACCCATCAATCACAGTGACAGACCATCTCCCCCCCTTATCACAACAATACACCCATAACAAAAAACACCCCGATCACCATAATCACCCAATCTCCTGAAAAGGACAAAAAGCTGATCCCACAGCTACAAATACTCAACACCAGAACACAGAGTTCCAACTCCTGTCCTCTGAAGATGCCAGCCACAGAGACTGGCAAAACGTTAGGAAGAAAAACCTTCAGAACATGGCCAAACAGCCCGAAAAACCTACAACAACCATCGGATCCCGGCCATGAAAGCCTTCGAGAATACAATTCATTTATGGTTACTTTTGATATAATATGAGTGTGACTAGGCAGTCAGATTTGATTGAGCTGAATTGGGCTAAACAGGGTCACTTTGAGAATGTAATTTGGTGTGATCTATGCATCCACATGCAAGGATCAGTTGGTTTGGGGGCAGGAAACCACACAGCAACGCAAGCAATCCTATTTAGCCTTTTCCTTCCTTTAAAGAGAAAGAAAACAAAACAACAGCAGCAGCAGCAAAAACCACTGAAACATCTACTGCTGTCTCTCCCTTTGTGGGGGGGGGGGGGTGGAACCAGAGCAAGTTGCTACTTTTAAAAATTATTTCTAAGTGGCATAATGCTGAATTGGCTTGTCAATCTATCAGTTTAGCTCTGGGTTATGAATGATTTAAAACCCAACAAACTTCGCATCCTCTTCTCTCTCTCCCTGTTCAAGGGAGTGGGAGGAAGCTTTAAGTTTCTTAATAATTGGTTAGATCCTGAAGCAGCTTAAGCAAAGTGCCTGCTGACTATTTACTTTGGTTTGGTCTTGGTGATCACGCATGAGAGAACCAAACCAAAATGGAGTGATCTTACCTGCACCCCTCAAAAACACAACAACAACAAAAACAGGAGCTCCTGACAGGGACCCCAAAAGTTGTGATTAGGCATGGATAAGGGACAAGATGGTTCACATTTGCCCATACATCATGTGTTCAGCAGGAGAGAAAAAACGACCCAGGACTTTCCGAAAGTGGACCAAAGTGGCATTTGATCATACCCTAAGTTATACAGTATTAAGATTAGAAATGAATAAGGAATAATGTCAAGCCTTTTGTTGGGGAACAGCAGTATGGTGTCACCAAGTGCTTAAGGAGGAAGGTCACATGTTTCCAGTGCTGGGTGGAAGTGTATTTAATTATACACAGTCTGGAGGAAGTAGGTAAGGAGAAGTGTTTCTCCATGTCTAATGACATTAAAAGCTAGGGTCAATCAATAAATGTGAATGGTAGGAAATCAAGGGCAGGCAGGAAGAACTAATTAATAAACACATAGTTAAACTACAAAATATCTAATCGTGGCCTGCAGTATAGAGGCCATGCACTATAGAGGCGAAGAGCAGGAAGGAGCTACTGCTTGTTGGCTTCCTACTTGTTGGCTATGTGAGAACAAGGTGTTGGACTAGGTATGCCTTCCATTTGATTGAACATGGTTGTTCTTATGTTCTATTCCTGAGGAAAAAAACAAAATTAAATCAATTGCCTCAGTTGGTATCAGGGACTTGGCTGTACATTCTGAATTAATAGCCCTTATCTAATTTGCAAACTTTTGCCTTTACTGGAAATGAGTGTGAGTAAAACGTAACCAAATATCAGACACACTAGAGCACATTACTTAGCTTCATGAACTTAAGATATAATGAACATCTTGCCTACGTATGTGAGTGTCCTGAGCAGTCTTTGCAGGTGGATTGAGTAGGAGTTGTGAGTTTCAAAATACAGATTTAAATAAATTAAGAATGTGTCTTGCTTAATTAGTATAGACTCCAGTCTATTACTGCCATTCTTCCTTCTGGATTAATCTGAGCCATGGGGTACCCTTAACTAGTTATGACCCTACTCTGCCTGACCATTCTGTAGTGACTTAGCAGCCACAACACAGGAAAATGGCTTCAGCGGATTAAGGCTGAAGTGCTGATAGAGGGAATGACTAGCAGCAGGCTGTTCGGTAAACCTTTTCACTGCTGCTTATATCCCATCCATCAAGTGGATCAGCTGGTCATGACTGGCCACTGTAAACTAAAAATAGGTCTTTCAGACCCACACAGAGTTTCTACATTATAAGATGTATGACTGATATCTTTCTGATGGTACAGTCACAGAATGAGAAGAACGGGGCAAAACAGCTCTGATAGATTAGGCATAAAGATATGTACTGAGACTGCATAACATTTCAATTTCCTGACTGCTACAAAGAAATATAAAGATGTTTGCGTGAAAAAGAATATTTTATTTAAACCATAAGTTAAGGAGGACTGAAGAAACATGGCGTATTGTAAGTTTTAAAGTCATGTGGAGAATTCTGTACCGTAACTGGTAACAATATAATAAATTCTTCAGAAAGAGCCAGTGGCATTTAAAAACACACATCATCCAATGACCCCCATGTAACACTGTCACAATTACCATTTCTCCATAAAAATGTCTGCTAAGTAATTGCTTTCTCCTGTTAGTTATGTCTGAAATGTAGACAAATGTAGTGTGCCAAGGTAAAGAATGTTTTGCAGTTTTAAAAGACAGCTTTTAAAGTGCAGGAATTGGTTTTATTGAATTATAAGCAAATAGGATTTTTTTTTTTTTTTTTGGGTGAATTGCCTTGCATAGAGTGGGAAATGGTTTTGTTAAGTATATATTTTTATTGAAATCTTTTGGGTATGTTATGTGGTAAACTGTGTGCCTTGGATAAGTTAACTTCAGGAAGTTAATGGAAAGTTTCCAAATCCCACTCACCCTTGCAGCCACCTGTACCCTTAAAAATAAAACAAAACAAAAACAAGCCAATGTTTATTGATTTAAAGAAGCCAGCAAGAAAATTCTGAAAATGTTGACATCAACCCATAAATCTCAAGAGAGATTCAGCCTTACCATAATTCCTGTTCATTTCAATTGTTTATTTGAGATACTGTATGTATAATACTAGGCATGGTATGAGTGTGCATGCCCCAAACAGACCCTCAGATACATCAGACCATCTTGAGAAATGCAATGGCCCTTCAGATAGTGACATTTCACCTTAATTTTCCATGTGTAATCTACACCTAAGCTTTCCTGACTTCTCTACAGCTTACTTAGAAGTCAAATAGACAAGGCACAATTGGCTCAGGTACTTTCCAGTGTAGTGGCAAACCCTGATAAAATCAGTGTGGTTGAGCTATTAAAGAGATGAGCCAAGACCAGGGAGATTTGGGTTAAACAGCAAAGGAAGTGGCTGCCTGCTAAGGCTTCTAACCAGCATGGTAAAGAGTTTGATGAAAGATGCCATTCTGTCTGGCATTCATTCATTCCAGAACCACTTTCCTGCATCTGAATGCAGAGTGAACTACATCGCATTCTAGACTTCTTCTTGGATGATGAATGCAAGATGTGGAATTCTTTGCTACAGTTGGAAACTACATTTTAGGCGTAGACAGCTGTAGTGCCTCTGACTGAGGCAGAAAGCAGAATTTCAGGCTGGCCAAGCATAATTCTTCAGTTTAGGTAAAATGCCCACCTGATAGACTTAAATAATTCACAGACAGAGGATATGATCACATGGGAAAATAGACTGCAATTTAGACTGCTTGTGGAGAAATCCAGTGCAATCTATTCCCACTGATCACACGAGACACAAAGAAATGCATTCCAACCCACCCTGATCCGTGCCCAACCTGGACCTTCTTGGTCTAGCTATAAGGTTTTACATTTTTGGGGATGGGTGGAAGCTTTAAGAGATGCTTTAAGGCAATTGCTCCTGGTGAGATCAGGTGTACAGCTTTGCAGCCATCTGATCACGCCCTAAGCGGCGTTGTCTTCCACCTGCCTCTGGTTTCACACCTCTTGCAAATTCTTGGTGGCAGAAATAACCTAACTTAAATCAGCAAGTTCACTTTTCCCCTTCTCACATCAGATTCCTTTCTCAGACAAGCATTTTTTTCCCTTCAATGAGATCAGCAACATTTTTATCTGAGGAAAATGAGACAGGTTAAGTGAATAATATCTATTTTTTCATAAGTATAGTATCTCCTCTGAAGATTTTCCAAACGAGTCCTTTTAAGGGAGATGTTCAGTAAATCACCTTTGTCTGAGAAAGTAAATGAGGAATTTTATTTTACTTCCCCCCCCCCAAGAGGCAAGTTTGAAAGTAAAGCTATAAATCTCTGGAAATATTAATTTAAAATGGCAGTTCTTCCTCAGTCATAATTAAAGGATTGAGCAACCAAAGAGAAAGAACATGAACCACCCCTGCTAGTAGTGACCTTTTCCTCATTCTTTCTCTTCCTCCTCCTCCTCCTGTTTGATCTTTTACTATTGCCTTAAAAGAAATTATTTGCATTTTTTCTGTTCTGCATCCTTTGTCTATTTGTAAGTCAGATTGACAACTTGCATTCAACTGAGTTCCTTAGATTGGAATTTGGATTTAGGAAAATATTGCTTTTCTCTCAAATGCTAGTTATACAAGGATTTTAACCCATTACCAATGATATATTGGGTGCTTTGAGCATATGTTATATTTGAGACTTTAATTTCCCTATTATTAAGGGCTGTTGCTATTTTATAAGCTTGTGTTGTCAGTTGGGGCACAATAATTTTTGATCACAAATTTATTGTAGGTTTCATCTCCAAGCATTTTTATTTCATCACCACTTTCCAGGTCTCCTTTTTGTGAAAGCCTCATGCTGGTTAATTGTGCCATTAGATTGTCTGTACATCATTAAGAGATGGTAATTAGGTGTGCTTAGTCTGGGTATACATGACTGTATTATATTTTCTCAGCTGGATTGCTGTGCCACCCACCTCTACAGGTGTTTAAGACTAGCTTTAAAAGCAGAAAACTAAAATGCTTACATGTAATCTACCATTTTTTCCCCCTGTGACCCACACACCTGCTCTGTAGCTGTATGATATGTAATCAAAACAGTGCAGGTGGTGGTGTGATGAATGGAGCTTTTCCTTTTAGTATATTGCTATTCTAATTCAGGGATGATGTACAGTGGGTGTGATTGAAAAGATCTCTCCCTAATTATGGTGATTTCTTTGTGCCATCTTAAAGATTTGCCTTTTCATTATTTACACCATTCTGTCTGGCAGTAATATTTCTGTCTGCCAATGACAATTACATTGCTCTTGACTGGTGCAGTTCAGTGGTGTGTGATATCTCTGAGAAGTCAGGTTATATCGCATATCAGAGGCTGACATATTAATGTTTGAGTTGAGAAGTGCAAGTGAGGTAACAAGATTAGATAGCACCAATATAAAAGACCAATGCTCAACCTATGAATAACCATGAAACAGCTAGATGACAAGTGTCAATTATTTATAGCTGCTGTCCAATGTTTTATTAATAGCTTGGAGTCTGTGTTTTTCCTCCTTAAAACACATGTACCTTCTCTCCCTCCCTTTCATGTTTACCGCTTAAGTTAAAAGAACTAACATCTTTTTCAAGATGTTCTAATCTCATCTACCATTTAGTGATCAGCCAGAAAAGTGAACCCGGAGGAGCTTAAATGTAAACCTGTGGGGGAGGGGGGGGACCAAACAACCATGCAAAATATAACTCACATACTAATAAAGACTTGCTGAATTCAGATATTATTTATTCTCCTCATATTTGTTTCTCTTCTTTCTCAATGTTAGACAACAGAGGATAAAAGACAAGAAATAATTCCAGATAAATCATTATTTGTTGTATTGTGTGTTATTCTGTGTACCAGTTAGCAGTAAGTCAAACTAAAGTTTTTGGGGTGGGGTGGGGAATGCAATTAATCTCAGAGGTAAGCAGTTTCTGAATGAAAGCTTTCACAAATCATTGTACTTAACTTTAAACGTTTCTTAAGAAATGTGTGCAGGTGTGTGACAGACTTGGGCAGCTTGTGGGCTGATCAGTGGAGATGCCCTTTCCTCAAATTTGGGAATCTTTCCTCCTGCTCAGTCATAAGTCACAAGTGGTCAAAAGGCTGGATTTCCGGAATGTACCAAAGCACCCTTGTCATTAATTTAGTTAACTATTTCACTTATAAAATCTCACAAGAGCTACTGTTTACTCTGTAAATGTGAGATATTTTATATTTCCACATACAACCCCAAATATTTGCAGCCTGAGCCAAGGAAGTGAATATTATTAGTTTTAGTTTTATTAGCTTCTTACCTCCAATGAAACAGCAGAGCACCCAAGATTACCCAAGTTATTTGGAACCTAACGAAGAAAATCCCAGAAATGGTTTTTAAAAATCAATAATATAATAGCCAACAGGTAGTGCTCCTTTCATGACATTCATAATCAGCTGCCCCCAAGACAGCTACTCTCAGCAATTCATTGGCTCCAATCCAATTGTGTAAATATAGATCTGCATGCTGATGACATCATCAGCTGTGGGCTTTTATTACTCATTAAAAGTTTTCTATTCCACCCCACACCTGGTTCTGAAGCTTCCACAGGATCCCTTTTGAACTTCCTGGGGAGATTTGGGATCAGGGGAGCTTTTGATGCCCCCAAATTGCCACCATTAGTCCAGTTGCCAGGATTGGGGCTGAAAGTGGCAATTTTGGGGCAGTAAAGACTTCCACCCTCACCCGTGTCCTGAGGTTCTCAAAGTCTTTCCCACAGCAAAAGGGATCCTGAGGGAGCCTCAGAATCTGGGTGGTGGTGATCGAAGAATAGGAATCTTTTGATGGGTGATAAAAGGCCACAGCTGATGACATCAACAGCTTGCACAGGCATAAATTTAAACAACAGGATTTAGGCCACTCTATCTCTGCTTACCCATTGTGCATTCAGTCTGTGGTTGTTGGTTCATTGAGATCTGAGAAAACACATTCTGTTCAGAGAAAAGAACTACAGATAACTTTGTTAATTTAGAGTACTAATCTGAAGTAAGTAACCACTGCAACTAGCTCAATCCCCACACACCCGTTTTTTCTAAAAAACCCGGGGTGAACAGCTCTTGTTTTGAAAATTAAAGAAAGCTGCTTGCATGTTATTAATTATTTCTTGAACCATGTTTATTTGCAAAAAGTGAAAGTAAGCTAGGTACTTAAGAGCAATTAGCTTGATCTAAATACTTCAAAAAATCAAGGTAATAACTCTTACACATTTCTGTAAATAAGCACATAGTTTTGCACTTGAACATGACTTCTTATTTAGCCATTTCACTTACAGTTTGTAAGCAGGTGTTCAAAGAGCCCCATGGCAAGAGCACTCCCCATCCCAAAAATATGAGGAATTGCTTGAAGACCTTCACACCAAAGGCAAAAGGTTGACTTGGGAAAAGAAAGGGAAGAAAAGAACACATCTTAGAGCACAGGAACAAGGGAAAAATAAAAAAAGCTGAGGAAGATAACTATTTCAGAAGGTAGTTAATTGACGTGGGGAAGACATAATATTGAGATGTACCTTTGGTTTGTAAATTGTAACATTTAATGTTTCTGTGGCCACATTCCAACCTGGGGTATAACAGTCCTTTCAATTCAGCAAGAGAGTTAATTATGGATAATTAATACTCATTTCCCCCCTTTATAATGAATGACACTATGTTGAGTGTTGGGGCCTGTAAGGATTCTGAGGTAATAAAAAAGGAGGTTGCATCTGCCTTGCATGATGCTTCATATCAGACCATAGAGAATTTTTTAAAATGCTTGTTGAACCTGACATTTGTCCCATGTGCCACACTATTATGGCCAAGACTAGACAGCACAATTCATGTGCCAGTAGACGTGGAGCTGTCTGACGTGATAAAAGACATTTGATTGTCAGAACATCAGCTTGCCTCACTACTAGAGGTGTGCTCTTTCATGTTTTTGGACTGCAATTCCTGGAATTCTATAAGAATTCCAGAGATTGCAGACTATAAACCCAAATCTGTAGGTCTACTTCCCCACCCACCTCAAAGATTTATTGAATTATTTACCTGAACATTCAACTTATCTGGCCTTTTCTTCCTGTTGTTGATTTGTTTTGTTTTGTTTTTATTATTATTATTTTAAACCTGCTACTGTGTGTCCTGAAAATTGTAGTTTTGGTGCCCATATAGAGCAGCCATTCACAAATGGGGCTATATGGCCCCCTGGGGGCCCCTGGCACATTGTAAGGGGGCCACAGACTGAAAACAATTCTTCAGACACCACCTTGTAAGGTTTGCTATGTGACTTATACTATCTTGATTCAGCCTATATTTCTTTCATATTGTGTTTATGGCTGTGACCAAAAAAAAGGTTGAGAAAAGCTGCTATAGAGGGTCCTTCCCAAAGAACAACAGCTCTGAGGAAGCATCGTGGCAGCTTCTTTAAAAAAAAAAGTCAACTACAGAAATCAAAGACCAGAGGAGTCAATGGTGCAGGTGGATAATGCAAAACCTTCTCTCTCTCTCTCTCTCTCTCTCTCTCTGTAGTCTACAGGTGTGCAGATTTGGGTTTATAGACTGCAATTCCTGGAATTTTTGAAGAATTCTGGAAACTGCACTCCAACAACACAAAAGAGCACACACCCTACTTGTTTTGCAGATTAGCTTGCTTTTGTTTTCTGATTGGTCAGTGTGAGGTAAAACCAGCTTTGCTTCTAAGTCTGATTGTGCTATGAAGGAACTGGGTGCCTGCAGAGGAAACACTGTAATAGCAGGAAATATGCATGTCCCTTAACATGTGATTTGACCCCCAAATATAGTCTTTGTTTGTATTCTTGGAATTGTTAGTTAGTCTCTTGTTTGCTGACCATTATCTTTCAATTAACCTCCTCTCCCCTGCTTAAGTGTGCACAGAAGCGGTTTAGGGAAAGTAAAAGTGTTCATACCGAGAGGCAAAAATTGGGGAAGGAAATTGGTTCCTTATTTAAAACTGTGGAATTTTGTTTCCAATGCTGCATGCAGTAATGAAAGCACATTCATTTACCGAGTGTATGTTGTTTACTGTGAAAAGGGCAGGGAATATTAGTAAGGAGAAAAAAATACATTCTTCTGCCACTCGACTATAAAGCCAAATCCTTTAATATTTTTATTTTACTACCTTGCTCCTATGCAGCATTTTCCCAATGCAATCTGCATCCCATTGAGAACAATGGCAGAAATCTCGTGGATTTTAATTAAGGTCTATTGCACCCTTTGCGTACGTACCTGGAAGCCCCATGTATGCACTTAATAATGTGCTTTTTAAAAATGATGGTCTATATGGAAAGTGGATAGTATTGACAGTTTAGAAATGGCCAGTAAGTGCTACATTAGAATGGCATTAATTATTCTGGGGCGAAAAAAAGCTAGGAAAGCAAAATAAATATACTTAATGCAGACAGAATTTCGGTGATTCTAATTGCCAGAGCACAGTGAGAGCTTTCAAATAATAAGTCCTTAAATAATGAATTGATATAGAAAAGAATAATGACACCCAGGTGTGAAACCTTAACCTGAGAGCTGAGCTTCATTCTCAATGACATAATTGCCTCTATTACCATATTCTAGTTGAACACAAGGTTTTGAGTCATGGAAATTGGACTGAAATGAAAGAAAGAAAATATTCCAATATAGAAGTGAATGTTAAAGCAAGCATATAGAACAAAGCCCAGATAACCTACTTGCTCATAAAACGTTGAAATGAATTTTACAATTAGGTGCAAATTTAAATAAGGAGCAATTTCTGATGATTTTCCTTCTTCCTTAAAAAAGATGGGAGGGGGCAGGAACTCAGAGAAGTGCACTCTAAGGTAGACCCTTGTTACAATGCTCTTTAAGTGATTTGACATCTTGTTCTCTTAAGATATTTTGGCATTGAATGGAAAAAGCAGAGGTCGGAGTGAAATACATAGCTCTCTGCAGGATTTCCCTTCTGAAGGTATAAAGAGGCACCTGGCGATGGAACCTAGAACAGAATATAGAAAAGGGTCTGGAATGAAACCAAACTGTCCTCTGGATGCTGGGTTCTGCATGAAATATGAAGCTGGCTCCATCCTGTTGAGTAACGCTGCATGAACCTGCAACCCAGTCAGCTGAGTCTGAAGCAGCAAGCTTCCAACTAGTGTAGACCCATTGAATCAATGGATGATTCAGTGGGTGTACTCAAGTTAGGACTAACTTGAATTTAGTTTGAGGTTTCCATATGCAAGTGTGGATGAGAAATCCTTTCGGAGACTAGTAGTGAGTAGCACCAGGGTTGGCAATATGTGGGGCTGTCACATAGACTCACAGCCATCCTACACACGTGCATTTTTGTGTGGCCTCATGTAGACATGCATCTTTCTCTTCCTCACAGACAGATGCTCACATACGTAATTCACATGCATACACTCAAACACATAGCCTTCCTCCTCACGTACAGACTTTCTTCCTTTACTTTGACACTCCAGACACATAGTTCATCTCCATCAATTTGTCTGAATTTGCAAGCTCTTGCTGCTGGTCTTCTTCAGTGGCCAAGCCTGAGGGCATAGCTGTTAGAATATTGTCCAGAAAAAATACTAATGTTTCAGCTGCTCTTGAATTTTAAGTATAAGTAGGTTGTCCTTCCTGCTTGCTTCTGATAGCCAGAAACAGAATAACCAATCAAAGCTCCCCAAGGCTCACCCAAGAGAATGAGGCAAACCTGAAGAGAAATTTTCATGTTCAGGTACCATATAAATTTAGAGACAGACTGGGAATTCAGAACCCAGAAAGAAAGAAACTTCCCTTAGATAAAAATGGACCACAGCTTAAATTAAAAAAAAAAAAAGGATGGGACAGGATTTTGTCCTCTCACTACAGGAAATGAATGTAGCATGGTAAGCCCAATGTTCATTTTCCTTGTAGTGGAGGAGAACATCCTGAACAGACAGGATTTACCAAAGTGGAAAGAACTCATCCCCCAAACACCTGCCGGTATCAACTAGGAAGAGTCAACAACTTGCTGCAAACGCTGCATCTGGAGGCAATGTCTGCCTAGGCAAAAGATCCTAGTGGTAGTGTCTAATGACATTAGATTTAGACTTCCCTGTGAGATGTCTGCAGATCTCTTCAAGCTTTAGCTGTCGTACAGATGGCCTCACATTTGACTCTAGAATACTTTGGTATATAGAGGAGTTCATGGTTGACTCAATAGCTGCAAGGTGGCCAGGTCCTGTGGCTGCAAAACAAGCCCAAGCCATCATCTCGCCACCATCATGCTTGACAGTTGGTATGAGGTGTTTGTACTGATAGGCTGTGTTTTGTTTTCACCAAATGTGATGCTGTGTATTATGGCCAAACATCTCCACTTTGGTCTCGTCTGTCCAAAGGACATTGTTCCATGGCCATGCTGCCATGTTATTTTTAGAGAGAAGAGGCTTTCTCCCGGCAGTCACTCCAAACAAATCATACTTCTTCAGTCTTTTTATAATTGTACTGTCATGAACTTTAATATTTAACATGCTAACTGAGGCTTGTAGAGTCTGAGATTTAACTCTTGGTTGTTGTTGTTGGTTTTTTTTTGTTTCATTTTGTTTTGTTTTTGCAATTTCTCTGAGCGTCTGAGCATGGTCTGAGCATGGGGTGAATTTGCTTGGACATCCACTCCTGGGAAGATTGGCAATGGTCTTGAATGTTTTCCACTTGTGAATAATCTTCCTTACTGTAAAATTATGGACTTTAAATTGTTTGTAAATGGCCTTATAACCCTTCCCAGATTGACGGGCAGCAACAATTGCTTCTCTACGATCATTGCTGATATGTTTCCTCCTTGGTATTGTGTTAACACACACCTGAATGCTTTAGACCAGCAGACTGGCTTTTATAGAGGTGGTCATACTTGCTGCTGCTGAATTACTCAAGGGCATTTGGTTAGCAGCACCTGGCTGCTATTTAGGTTCTGAATTCCTATGGAAGCAGTGAGGGTGTACTTAGTTTTTCACACATGGCTTCCCTATTTTGGCTTTATTTTTGTAAAATAAATCATGACACAGTGTAATATATTATGTGTTGTTGTTCATCTGACGTTGTATTTACCTAATTTTCAGACTTGCAAAGGATCAAATGATTTTAATTTTGTCCTGATATATAAAACCACAGAATTCCAAGAGGGTGCACTTTCTTTCTCACATGGCTGTAGGTAGAGATATTTATTTATTTTATTTATTTATTTAACTTATATGCCGCCCACTCTACCCAAAGGTCTCTGGGCGGCTTACAACAAATACAGTAAAAACGATAACACAATTAAAATACAATTAAAATATATACTCTAAAAATTGCCATCAGGACCCACAGTTGATATTATTTCAATTAAAAGCCTTCTGGAACAGGAAGGTTTTGACCTGGCGCCGAAATGTCATCAGCGTCGGCGCCAGATGAATCTCAATTGGGATGGCGTTCCATAGTCTGGGGGCAGCTGCCGAAAAGGCCCTTTGTCTACAAGCCATCCCTCTTACCTCCTTGAGGGACGGCTCTTTCAAAAGGGCCCCCTGGCTAGATCTTAACTGCCGGGTAGGTTCATATGGAAGGAGGCGGTCCTTCAGGTATCCAGGGCCCAAGCCGTTTAGGGCTTTATATGTCAAAACACGCACTTTGAATTGGGCCCGGGCAGCAACTGGTAGCCAATGTAATTTAAACAGAATCGGCTTGATGTGTCCCCTAGTGGCCCCACCACTCACCAGCCACACAGCTCGATTCTGGACCAGTTGCAGTCGCCGGACCATCTTCAAAGAGCGCATTGCAGTAATCTATACGAGATGTTACCAGTGTGTGTGTAACTGTCATGAGACTCCGCTCGTCCAGGTAGGGCCGTAGCTGGTATAATTTCCGCAGCTGAAGGAAGGTGCCCCTGGCCACCAAGTCCACCTGGGCTTCCAGAGTTAGACTGGGGTCCAGGAGCATCCCCAGGCTGTGGCCCCTGTCCCTTAGGGGGAGTGTAACCCCATTCAGGGCAGGGAAATGGCCCTCCAGCCTGTCCGGCGAAGCACCCACTAACAGCACTTCTGTCTTGTCTGGATTGAGTTTCACTTTATTAACCCTCATCCAGTCCATTATCAGGTCCAGACACGAGTTCAGCACAGAAACCTGGATTGGTGGAAAACGAGAGGTAGAGCTGAGTGTCGTCAGCATATTGCTGACTCCTCAGCCCAAACCTCCTGATGACCTCTCCCAGCGGTTCCATGTAGATGTTAAACAGCATGGGGGACAGTATCGAGCCCTGAGGAACTCCATGACATAAACGCCATGGGACAGAGCAACTGTCCCCCAGCACCACCCTCTGGACACGGTCAGCCAGGAAGGAGCAGAATGACCGTAAAGCGGTGCCCCCAACTCCCAACCCAGCCAGCCTATCCAGAAGGACACCATGGTTGATGGTGTCGAAAGCCGCTGAGAGGTCCAGGAGTATCAACAGGATCACACTCTCCCTGTCTCTCTCCCGGCAAAGGTAATCGTACAGGGCGACCAAGGCAGTCTCTGTACCAAAGCCCGGCCTGAAACCCGATTGAAATGGATCCAGAAAACCCGTTTCATCCAGCAGCGCCTGGAGTTGCCCGGCCACAACCCGCTCCAACACTGCCCAAATAAGGTAGGTTCGCTACTGGTCGGTAGTTAACCACCAGCCTTGGGTCTAGGTTAGGCTTTTTTAAGGAGTGGCCGAATTACCGCCTCTTTCAAGGTGGTAGGGACCACTCCCTCTCTCAAAGAGGCATTCACGGCCTCCTGGACCCAGGTGTGAACCCCCCTGGCAGATCTTCCAATTAGCCAAGATGGGCAAGGGTCGAGCGGAGTGGTGGTAGAACGGACAGATCCAAGCACCCTGTCCACATCCTCAGGTCTCAACAATTGAAACTCATCCATTAATACTTTACCTAAGCATGGCACACTGGACACATCCTCTGATTCTGCAGTAACGGTGGAGTCCAACCCAATGCGAATCTGAGCGATTTTCCCCTCAAAATGAATGGCAAACTCATCACAGCGAGCTGATGAGCAGTCCGGGACCTTCACCGGATTTCCCAGTTGAAGAAGATCCTGGACCACCCGAAACAGCTCTGCTGGACAACATTCTGAGGAAGCAATACGGCTGGAGAAATATTGCTGTTTCGTCAGCCGTATTGCCACGAAATAGGCCCGATAATGGGCTCTAAGTCGTGTTCGATCGGACTCCCAGCAGGATTTCCTCCACCTACGCTCCAGCCGTCTCCCCTCTCGCTTCATCGCCCGCAGTTCAGAAGTATACCAAGGAGCTGTCTGGGCTCTGCATGCAGGGAGAGGGCGCTTAGGTGCAATCATGTCAACCGCCCGGGTCATCTCCCTATTCCAAAGGGTGACCTGAGCTTCGACAGGAGCGCCGACCATATCAGATGGATAATCCCCCAGAGCATTCAGGAAACCATCCGGATCCATTAGTCTCCGAGGCAGGATCATCTTAATAGATCCCCCACCCTTGCAGAGGGGAGAAGAAGCTAATAGACTAAACTTGACCAGGAAGTGGTCTGACCATGACAATGGGGTCACAACCAGCCCCTCCACATCCAAACCACCATCTTCCAGTCCCGTTGAGAAAACCAGGTCCAAGGTATGGCCCTTCTCATGTGTCGGGCCGATGACATATTGAGACAGCCCCATGGTTGTCATGGCGGCCATGAAGTCCTGAGCTGCCCCAGTCAAGGCAGCCTCGGTATGGATGTTGAGGTCCCCCAGCACCAACAGCCTGGGAATCCTCAACACCAGGTCCGAGACTACCTCCGTCAGCTCAGGCAGGGAGACTGTTGGTACACAGCAGGGTGGGCGGTACACCAACAGAATCCCCAATCTGTCTCGTAAGGCCAACACACAATACAGGCCCTCAAGACCTCCTCTCAAAGGGATAGGAAGCCTGGTCAAAGAGATAGAACTCCTATAGACTATAGCAACTCCCCCTCCCCGACCCTCCGAGCGACATTGGTGCTGGACCGAGTACCCAGGCAGGTATGCCATGATGTTATTCAATCTCAGCAATTGAGACGACAGCCAGAAATATATAGAAAAATAACTAATAGAATGCTGGCCAGACCCACTGCATTCTAAAAATCAGATTATATGGGGATCATGCACATAGGCCTGGAGACCTGAACATCCACAGGCAGGGACAAGGTTGGGAATTCTATGTCTATTTATTATTTTAATGCACAAATGAAGTACGTTGTAGGGATGCATGCTAGGTACCCTGTTGCTAGTTTACCTCAGGTAGATGATGCAGCAGTAATTCACTATGGCTGTGTCTTGTCACTTCAAAGCAGAGACCGATTGGGGCTTATCTTACTTTGCAGAAGAATATGGGGAGGAACTGAGCTGTAATTGCCAATGAGTGCTCATAACTTGAGGAGACCTTGCCTTATCTTTCTTCTGAAGTTTCTCTGGTGGCTTCAGCTTTGTTCAGCAGCCCTTTCAAATATCTGAGGGAAGGAGAGCTGTCTGAAGCCCAGAGAGGCAAGACACATGTTGGAGATGGGAAGCAGGGGGAGGTGAGGTTGAGTCCCTCTGTCCAATGCACCAACTGCCTTGTGAGTGCCTCTAGTACATTTCATTGCCTCCCCCCACGCCCAGGCATTCAGCCCAGCATCCAAAGCTAAGCTGCTTTCTCACAACTCTGGAGTGTTTCTTTTGGAACAACCCTTAAGCCACAGTTTTGGCTGGTGAGCATGTGTGTGTGTGTGTGTGTTGTTTTTTAAGAGCTTGCTTGGCTGAAATGTTTTGGTCAGCTCTGGAATAGAAAAAGAGAAACAGAAAATTAAGTAGTATGTTTTGCTTCGTTCCTTTCTGGAAGACAGAAATGCACATCTACGCCCATATACAGGGAGATCTGTGGAAGTGAAAAACAGCTTCAGCTAGTAGCCACAACAGTCAATTGAGGGCTAGGTCAGTTTGAAAACTGAATAAATAATGGGGTCTGGCAGGTAAGAGGGCAGAAATAATGGCAGAAGACAGTGTGATATACCTAATTAGACATTCTGCTGTGTGGGCATCTGCAACACCCCATCCTGGGGTAATTAAACATTTCCTGTTTAATTTTGTGGATGACAAAAATGAATTCAGACAGTACAAAATTCCAAGCAGGGATGTACAAAAATTCATGTCAGCCCAGGACCGTCTCTTGCCTAGTTGCTCCCTTGGACCAATCTCCAATGAAGGGATTTATAGTGTTTTTGCTTCTGGGATCCATTATTACTCAACATTAGTTATGCTGGTTAAGGTTGAAATCCAAATGTGAATAACTGCCTGAAGCATTTTTGCTTGGTTTTGTGCTATGAGATCCAGCCTTTGGTCCCTCACCTCTGAGATTTGCTCACCAGAGATTTCTTCAGCACATTCTCTCTGTTGACATTTTCAAGCAATGTTCTGCATGAAAAATTGAGATACACATTTTTTTTCTGGATGTGCCCAAAGTTGTTGGTTAGTATGAGAACCATGAAGGGCAAATTGATCTGCTCCGGAGCTGGTCCAGAAAGTGGGGTTTGAGACAAGTCTGGTGAATCTGAGACTGAGAAAAGAATTCCTTACATGTCCATAGTTGAAGTGGGCTGGTGTCTCAACTGAAGCACAGAACTAGGATCTGAATCTAATTTGGAGGTCGGTGCACATCCCTACAGGTTTTTCCCCCTCCTTTTGCTTCTCCCCCCCTTTCTGTAGCCTTCGCAAAGCTTTATCTGTGTCCCAACTTTGGTTCTGCAAGCTTTGAAATGGAATCCACTTCAGCTTGGGAAGCACAGGCCAAAAAGGGCCTGATTCAGTTCAGTGAACTTTGCCCAAAAGCAGTGGACAATACTTGATTAGTCATTGATGATGTTAGTTGGAGAAGAAAGTACTTCTACGTAGGTTTGCTAAAAGTGGGCCATTTGTTATGTTTTCATTCTCACAATAAATTTATGTGTGTGTCATGTGCCTTCAAATCATAACTGACTTGCAGTGACCCCAATAGGGCTTTCAAAGTAAGTGAGATATTTAAGAAGTGGTTTTACCAGTTCTACTCCCTCACCATGAATTGTCATGGCCAAGCAGGGATTTGAACCCAGTCTCCTGATTTTTATTCTGTTACTCTGTCCACTACACCACACTGGCAAGAATTCCATTATTTATGTTAAGAATTAATCCTTTGTTAATAACATGGGGGAAAGGGATTGAAAATGTGTTCAGTAACAGAAATTTTAAAAAAAGTAAAATGTAATGTACATTGAATTCTCAACATAAATCAAGGTGTACTTGTATGGTCAGTAAAGTGCTTTACGTGAGCTGGAGTTGCAATGTTCTCATTGTATAGAGTTCATTTTAGTAAGTTTTATGTAATCTATTCCTCTACATAAATATTTTGTATTCAAAACTACATTATATTTTACTTTCTTTGATCCAGAACTTCAGTCACGTAATGCATTTTCAATCCCTTTCACCCATGTTACTATCAAAGGGTTCGTAGTCTATCATTTGAGAGGCTCTACTGTTACTCTGTCTTTTCAAAAAAAATCATTTGGTCTTTACTTTCCTCCCATTGATCCTATATCTCATTCTGCTGTTGTTCCTGCAGCTGAATATGAAGCACAAACATGCAAGAGGACTTGGAAGTACACAAGAGCCTATTCTCAATGTGGTATTGTACTCAAGTACTGGAATGCTGGGCACTCAATGGTGTACCTAAGAATCTGTTGGCATCTCAATTACAAGCTCCACTTTAAAAGGATTTATGTACATCTTGGCTGTTTGAAACTGCAATACTTGAGTGAATGTTAAGTTATATTTGTTAGTGTACTTGATCAGTTATTTATAACATCCTTCCCTACCTCAGATATTCTTTTAAGGCTCCATAAATTAAGTGTAAATGGTAGAAGCAATAGCAAGCACACACCTCTTTACTTGAGTCCTAGTGGGAAAGGGTAAATATACCTCTTGAAATCAGGTTTATTTCTGGACACAATGCATGAAATATCGAGCAAAACCCAGTTAGTCTACTTGGAGTAAACATGCCGAAATGAGTGGGGCTTAAGTTAATTGTGACCTAAATTCCCTTTATTTTAATGTGTCTGCTTTAGATAGGGCTAATATTAGGTTTTCTACCTGTAGCACAAAAAATAGCATCCAAGGCTGTTATGTATAAACACATACACATAAGCTGAGTAATTGTGTCAAGGACAAAATATACAGTATGTATGAAAAAACGTAGTTTGGCCCTTCATCACTTAGGATTCCTGGATAAGTACAGGAATATTTCAACACGAACACACAGGCTCACACAGTGGCAAGCTGATTTCTGAGAGGGAAAAAATAGAAGCAATATCTGTAATTTGACAAACCGTTTATTAGAATCAACTGAAATTCTGCAAAACTGTGCAACCATTTTAGTTATCCAGAGGTCTTTCTCAGGCTACAGTAAGTGATGAAAAAGCAGGGGGCAGGGAAAGAAACAGAGAAATCCAACATTTAGTCTTGAGGTCTATAGCTTAGACCCACTCTCAGAATGGTAGGTAGTGTGACATTACACAATATAATACAGATGGTTGAATTACTTTTCCGTTAGTTCAGGACTTGCTTATGATAATGGTACTGAAATGATAGCAAGTTGATCTAGTGATGGCCTCATGGTGTTTTAATGTCTCTATAGAGACTTTCATGATAGCATCAATATGTTCCTGGAAGTATTCATGCCAACATGGAAGCTCTCTAGGTACCCAATAACTGTGTTGGCTGTGACTGGGAAGGCTCCTCACATAGAGGTTATTTCTAGTGGCCTGTTAACTATCTTATGAATGGGAGGCTTCCTGTAGAACATGCTGTGACTGTGTATCTTCAGGTATTTATAGCAAATACATATTGCTGCTTTAGGAGGAGAGTAAGAAGAAAGATGTAGCGAAGTCTACTTTTATTGTATTCACCAAGAGCGTACTTTCTTTCAATATATGCCAAACAGGAAGATTTGCCTTCCAGTTCATCAGGATGAACTCACTGAAGGCCAAATGTTGCTGCATTTTTATGGCATATATTAAAAGAATATTGATTCCTACTGAACTGAAAGGGGGAAAAATATAGCCCTATATATGTAACAGCAATCAAAACCTCCTTAATCGATAGTGTAGGAAGGGGTGGACAAAGTGCAACCTTCCCCCAATAGTGTTGGATGGCAGCTCCCATTAACTTTAGCAGGAATAGCCAGTGGTGAGGAATGGTGGGAGTTCCCCTCTGATAACATCTAGAACACTTTGCCCACCCTTTGTCTAGCTACTAGCAGAAATCTTGCAACAGGTTTTAGAAATGTCTAAAAGAGTATTTGGATGAGCCTTAGTAAACCTCAAGGCTCAGAGATATTCTCTTGGAATACAGTGGTGCCTTGACTTACGAACGCCCCGACGTACGAACATTTCGACTTACGAACAGCTCCGTACGCAAAATTTTGCTTTGACTTGCGAACGGAGCTTTGACTTACGAACAAAAAAAAAACGTGGGGAAAGCGGGAAATGGACTTTGGACTGCCTGGTACTGCCTGGTACTGCCTGGTACTGTAATTTTAAAATGTAAAAATTGGTTTAAAAGGTGCTTGGTTTGGTTTAAAGCTGCTTGGTTTTAAAGGTGTTCTGTTTAAAAGGTGTTAGTTCCCTCCCTCCCTCCTTTCCTGCCCTTTTTTTTTAACCTAAGTCATCTTAGGTTTAAAAAAAAAATTTCTCCCCCTAGTGGTAGAGGACGGATTAACCGGTTTTGCATTAGTTCCTATGGGAACTAATGCTTTGACTTACAAACGGCGCCTCGACATAAGAACAAAAAACAGCCGGAATGGATTAATCGGTTTTCAATGCATTCCTATGGGAAATGCTGATTTGACTTACGAATGTTTTGACTTACAGACATCTTCTGGGACGGATTAAGTTCGTAAGTCAAGGCACCACTGTAATTAGAGAAGACACACCAGAAGGTTTACATAGTAAGGACCCTAGAGTGTGACTATCTATGTATTTCATCCTTTTTATGTTTTGGCTTGTTTTTTTAATACAGTTTTTTTCCACCATAGCAATGTCAACATCAATGTTCCCTGGAACTGCAAATGAGGTGGGAGACTCCTGGTTAGAAATCTCAACTCTCAATACAGTTGATCAGTTTTACATTAATAATGGATTCTTATCAGGGCTGTGGCCAGGTCCCTGAATTCAGTCTGGAAGCCAATTTAGAGTTTCAAGATGTATGTTGATTTGGGCTAGATCAGTTTTTACCCATCCAGTTTAATATGTGCCCTGGAGTCAACATTATTTGTAAATTTATCAAGTTAGTACATTGACTAGCATTGGAAAACCAACATGGCTGTACCTTGTTTTGGTCTTCAGCTGTTACAAATGAAATTTGGAGACACTACAGAACCTAAAGAGGAGGTTAAATCTGCCAAATTTCAGATTGCTGGCTTCAGAGGATTGTGTACTAGGTATATTTAAACTTTGCCTAAGCAAGCAAATAAACAAAACAGACAAACAGGTTGGAGCAACTTTGCGGCCCACTTCCTTCTCTCTGAGCTCTGGCTTAAAACTGATTTGTAAATATTCCCCAGAACCAAATCCTGACATTCCTCTTCAATTCAAACCTGAGACAAAGAGGTTCAAATCAGGCTGATTCAGTTCTGAACTGCGGCTTTGTCCAAATCAGGTGTGTAGCCCCTAATCTCATTCAGCATATAAATTGGTAAAATAGAGCAAACAGAGCTTATTTGCTTACTGTTTATCAAGGCATTATGCCATGTGGATTTTTGGAAAACCAGTAGTTTGGAATACTAACCATAGTTATTTAGTGATATTAATGGCATTCTCCCAAACTGTAGGATTTGGTGCTAGTTTTAGGTGTAACTTCTCTTTCCTAAATGATCTGACTATTTTGCTCATGTGAAGTGTTGTTTTAGTAGCATTAGGAACTTGGTTTAATTTTTCTTCATGCGTACACAGATGTGTGAATGAGCACCTGGAAGCATTTTTTAAACTCAGAAGTTGTAAAGAGAGCAACATATTTAGATGGCTGTAACAGGCATTCAGATACATTCATGGAGGATAAGATTTCCAGTGGCAACTAGTCACAATGGGTATGTATATCACCTACAAGATGCAACGCAACGTGGCAGTATATCAGTCACTGGGGGATACAAGCATGAATGAAGCACTATTTGCACTTGGGCAGAAAACAAGGATAGCAGATAAGCAGTAAAAGTAATAATTAATAGACATTTGCTATCTTTTAATGAATTAACATGAACTGGAAAAATGCAACTAGAACTCATTATTATGAAAGATGTGCATATGCACTGAAACACATTCTCCATGAATAACATTAGATGAAGCAGGGAGGGGGGGAAAAACCCTTAGAAATAGATATATATTTTAGAGAAATAAGGAATACTTTCCCAATTATGAGCAGCCAAACTTATATTACTGACAATGTAAGCAAAATAAAAACAGAAGTATTATTGCACTTTTTGAGACTAATGAATTTATTTCCATATGAGCTTTTGTAGATAGCAATCCGTTTCTGTAGACATAACATGTCCACAAAATCTTGCATAAAAATAAATTTATCAGGCAAAATCAAAACAAAACAAGACAAAAACAAGTGGCACCTTAAAGATTAACTATAATGCAGTATTTCAATGTGAGCTTTTGTGAACAAGTCCACTTCGTCAGATATCTGGAAAAAATGAAATATTGGATGAAATACCAGATTCACAAGTAAAACATTCATTGGCTCTAAGATTTCTGGGTGTGTGGTTACATCTCACATGCAGTAGTTTATGGCCTATGTTTGGTATTAAGTTCTATTGTAAATATTCCTACAGGAGACAGAAAAGAGATAACCCTGCAAGAGCAAAAAGAGGGGGAAGAAGGAATGGGGAGTGGTGGTGAAGACTAGTGCAGGAACCATGTGTTTTAATATAAGGAATATTAACAGTTTTTACCTTTCAGCCTTGTGATGAAAGATGGGGCTGGTAGTTGTGAAAAAAACAACAGTAGATAACAGTATAGGTATTACATAATTACCATTTTTTTGTTCTGTTTCTTTGGATTTTGCCTGATACGCTTGCACAGACTAACATACCTCTTCTAAAACTACAAAAAAATAAATTTGTTAGTCTTGCAGATGCCACATTATTTCTGTTTCTGTTTTGTTTTCTGTTGCCACTGAAACAGACTAACACAACCATCTCTATTAATCACATCAAATAAGCAGGTCAGATTCTACTGTTTCTGTGGAAATGTTTGACACCACAGAATGTACCTGGCATCTCCTGCATTAAAAACCTATCAATTCTGCACCCCCAGCACATGGGTGCTCTATCTTCTTCGTCGGCTGCACATTTTTAAAATGGTGGTCTCCCTCCACCTCAGGACTCACTCAGCCTCCAGTATACAGTTTCACACATGTGGAAGTAGAACTCCCTATGCAGAAGTCTGGGGACAGAGAGTTTATAATTAAAATCATTCAATTAGTATAGATAAATACAATGTTCCCTCTAATTTTCAGCCCCGCTGGGTGGCACTCCACTCCTTGCATGTGCAACTCCACCCCCACGCACGTAACTCCGCTCCCCATGTGGTGTTCTGTCTCAACTAGAGATGGGGACGAATATAAAAACGGATCGGCTTTTTCAACGAAAATAGCCGATTTGTTAAATATTTGTCCCTTCATATTCGTAGGTTCCAGAGACCCCCACGAATATGAAGGGATGAATATTTACCCATTTTTATTCGTCCTTCGTACTACCAAAAACCCCCACAAAAAAACACAATTCTGCCTACCAGCCACGGATCAGCTGATTGGCGGCAGATAGGCAGCCGCCACCCCCCATCACCCAACCCCACAGTCTACCCCCACCCTCTTCCTTTCCCTACCTTAGCTCTCCCCCACCCCCACTGACCCCCCTTCCTATTAAAACACACACACACCATTCTGCCTACTGGCCGCCTTAAGGGAGTCCAGGCTGCCCTTTGCAAAGATGGCAGCTGCAGCTTCCCTACCCTAAATGAAGCCGCAGCCGCCATCTTTGCAAAGGGCAGCCAGTCTCCTTTTTTACATGCTGTGGCTGGGAGGCCAGAAGGAGGCCTCGGCAGCAGCCATTAAGGTAAGGGGGTGTTGGTGGGAGTGGGATGGGGGCTAAGGTAGGGAGAGGAAGGGGGTGTGGGGTAGGCTCTTGGGGTGGCTGGCTGTGGGGGGGTGGCTGCCTATTGGTCGCCGATCAGTTGATCGGTGGCCCGTAGGCAGAATGGTGGGTTTGTTGTTTCTTTTTGTAATAGGAAGGGGGTGTTGGTGGGGCTAGTCTGGTGTAATCAATTAAGCATGTAGTTCACACCAGGAAATGATTTTATGTTGAACAGCCCACAAAATGCCTATGACAAGGTGCCACTAAAAGCTAAATATCAGTGGACCCAACTAGGGCTCTGGGGAAACAGAATTCAAGATATAACCAACTCAGTTATTTACATTGGGGAAAACATAATATCCATGGAAAGTTTTGTGTTTCTCGTTCTTACTCTTTTGAAGATCTTTTGGGACAAACAAACAAACTTCCTACTATATTTAAAATGTATGTTGAAATCAGTGCATGGATTGTTTAAACTACATCTCCAGCAGTGCTTTTAATGTTATGGCAGCAGACAGAACAATTTATTTTCATAAAGAAAGATTTTTGGGAAGCACCCACAACTTGGAAAACTCAGAAAACTAGGTAGGGCTTTCAGGCCATACGGTATGGTAAGGTATTCACTTTTACTAAAAAATTAAAGAAACTCTGCAGACCTGAAGGCAGAAATGTTGCATTGTTTTAAAACACAATGTCCCCTCACAGACTCTGTGCTTTTTAAATACAATTCCCTAGACTGCTGGCAAAATGTCTCTTTTTGAGACAACACAGGCTGCAAAATCAATGAGCTTATTGAGTATCCGGTGACACAGATGTATGGCTAAAGGCCCATAGATTTCATAAGGCTTTTGTAAGAGGTTAGCACTCTGATCCCAAGTACATTTACTCTGTTACAAATCCCAATGCTTATTAAATTCACTGCCATAGATCTTAAAGCCGCTACCTGTGACCTGCTACAGATATGGCCCCCAAAAGAAAGAGGAGTGCATGATTAGTGGATAAGAAGGAAACCTATGGATTCTGGCTTTGGAAATTTTCCTTTTTGAATTACCATTCTCAGTCACTCACTGGGGGATTCTGGGATTTGTGAGCCAAATTAAGTAATTTTCCAAACTCTGTACTTGATGTGCAGATTACACAATAGGTAGGTAAAGGTTCTCCTTGACAATTAAGTCCAGTTGTGTCCAACTCTAAGGGCCAGTGCTCATCCCCGTTTGTAAGTCAAAGAGCCGGCGCTTGCCCGTAGACACTGTCTGTGGTCACATGGCCAGCATGACTAGGCACGGAACACCATTACCTTCCCACCATGGTGGTACCTATTCATCTACGTGCGTTTGCATGCTTTCAAACTGCTAGGTTGGCAGGAGCTGGAACAAGCAATGGGAGCTCACCACATCGTGCAGATTCAAACTGCTGATCTTTTGATCAACAGCCCAGTGGCTTGGTGGTTTAACCCGCAGAGCCACCCATGCCCCTTACAGCTCTGCATTGGATCTATTCTGGATAATGGTGTCAGTGCTCCAGTTGAATTGTTCTCAACTATTGCACTGATTATATTTCTCTGAACATCTATTTGAATATGAACACCTTTTATTTCTTTAACTACATATGGACATGTAACATACATATGTTTCTGTCTCTTTAAAAGAAAAGTGAACATTTTAGAGGTGCTGAATCAACATAACTAGAGAAGCAATTGCCTGGAGCAATTTATTTTGATGCACTGATCAGTATCTTCAGGGCTTCCCTTTCTGCTCTACATTATAAAATATAGTAGCTTTGGAAGTTATTTCAAAAAATTAATTAATTAACATTATAGTTTCCAAGCTGCCCCAAATAATTAGTTGCTATTATAATTACAGTTTAAATGGTTAAAGGGGGAAAGTATATTTTAGTCAGTTTTTTTTTAAAATTGTACCTGGCATTTGGTACACTGCATATTCTCTTCCCATTCATCTTGTTGTTCCTTCATGTCTACAAAGAGCATGAGGCAGCAGCATGGGGCACAGCCTGAGCCAGCACTTGAAACATGTGATCCTCCTCCTCCACCACCACTGTTTGGTGATCCCAAACCCTTGTAATTATAAACATAATTAAAAGTTCCAGTTAAACTGTTATAGGATAGAAGTTAACTCTTCCTATGCTACATTTCTAATATAATATAGTTGTACCTTTGTTTTGAGAAAACACATTTATTCCAAGTAAGCAATCCAAGTAATTGTACCCAGAGTGGTGTAGTACGTAGAGTGACTGATTAGGACTTAAGGAGACCTGGGTTCAAGCACTCACTTGGCCATGGAAACTCACTGGTGGGGAATGGCACTGGTTAAACAACTCGTATCTCACTTACCTTGAAAACCCTACTAGGATCAATGTAAGTCAGATATAACTTGACAGCACATAACACACACACAGTTAGATACTTGTAACTAGTTATTTTTAAACTCAGGGAAAATATTTTGATGACTTTCTGTCATTTCTCTTGGTAATACTGCTTATCTACCATGGACAACAAAATAAGACTGAGAGTACTATGTGTGGTGAGCCATAGCACTAGGCTGATGGACTGTATTTAGGCTGGGCAAGTCATAAATTGTGCAGAGGAAGCTACTCTAAAGAAAATGAGTGGGTGAAGGAGGCTGTGGAGAGGCTAACTGTCTGCATCAGGGCTGCTAAAAGTGTTACAGGATCAGGTTTGTGAAAGCTGCTGAAAAGCTCAAATACCTGAGCTGGTAATCTAATTATCTGCTGTGTTCCTGAGCCATACAATTCTCAAGGGGCAAAGACATGAGAGGGTGAGGGAGTGACACAGTGAGAGAGCTGGAGTAGGAAAAAATAAGAACATAAACCAAGTAAGCTAATTAAGCAGAGTTTATAAACAGAGTTTTACGAGGCTGCTTACTTGAGCAGTTGTACAGCGAGAAAGCTTGTAGTACAGCAGAAATATAAAGCTATACCCTGGCCCATGACTTTTTTTTTTTTACAATAGTTGATATGCATGATCCAACATATTCATTGCAAATATTTATAAACCATTTATATCAGAAGACTTAAAAGTAATGTACAACAACAATAACATACAGTTTGAAAACAGTTCATAAAAGCAGGATGCCATTTTTTTTGCATTACCCGTAAAATGGATAGTAGGGAAGACTTCCCTGAGTGGCCTCATAACAATAGGTACATCATATCAACACACATCTAAAATAGAAATTGTTGGAGTATATCTGAGAATCCACTAATAGACATCACTTTTACAATTGCCCCTGAAGGGAAGAATGTATTGAAAGACTGACATTGATTCTCTCTTTATAAAGGATGTACAGTATAAGAGAGGCAAGAAGGACCTTATGGAATCCATGAATTATCAAACATAGATATGAACAGAATTAGTCCCCAAGGATAAATGATTTAGCAAGGCATGGCTAGCATTTTATTAAAGGGCATATTGCATTCCCACACAGCAAGAATGGGTCTATTAACATCAAACGCATGGAAACACATGGATTAAATTAGGCCCCTCTTCATGCTACAGTTTCAGATTTCTTAAAGTGCAGCTTGTGGTTATATCATGTGTTTTTGATCTTAAAAGGCCTGGTTGATGACTTCCAAAACACTTCAATATTGCAGTACCAGGGGTCTGTGCCAGAGTTCAACCGCAACACTTTCAAAACCTCTTGTTAATGAGACATATTTCAGTTTTTGAGCTCTTGCACCACTCTTTGCTTTCCAATAATCAAATATTTGTGGTGTGTCTGTGGCTGTTTTAACTGTATAAGCACCTTACCATTCAAAGCATTCTGTGAAAGAGATGGAAGCACTACAGGGGAAGTAATAAGCACTCAGACAGTGGAGTGGGATGAGAAGAATGATATTGGATGATGATGATGATGGCAATGACATAGATGAGGATGAAATAGTTCAGATAATTTTAACCAAGAACAAATCCCATATACCAAAACCATAAATTGTATCCAAAAATATGTATATGTGCATACAAATATTTCACAATAATTCCTGAGATACAGCCAAATTTCTATATTATTTTCATTCTCTGCAGAATAAAAAGCTGACTCGGGAAGGACTGATTCCTGAGCTGTTTCTATGTCTGCATTTGTAATTAAATTCTTAAATCTGGGGCAATCCATCACTTCCCAGGCCCAAAATCTATTGATTAAACCACCAATTTTGTCATGCCCGAGTATTGAGGCTAAAGGCAAGGTAGCCAGATGATTTTTTCCCCCTGTTGTTATACCATGACCAAGTTTTCAAAATTTGATTTGCTATCAGTTTCAGGCCTATCACATTTATTAATCTGTTATATTTCCACCAAAACCGTCAAAGCTATTTAAACTATTTTTTACTCCACCATCTAAGTCTTGCTTTCTCTTCTTTTTTGTAAAGTAGAATATCACAGCACCTGAGCTGTCTTGTAATATATTTGCAGTGAAGGATACTCTAATCACCATATAAATTTTGTATTGTGCAATATATGTTTTGTATTCCTGGAAATCCCATACAAAAAGCCTCGGTTTCTTTTCCACAACTCCTGATCTCTCTATGATCAGCCACCAGAGAAAGAAAGCCATAAACAAAAACAAAAATTCAAACGAGGGCTATTTTAATAACAGAAATTATTAGTTAGTCAAGATCGATTTAATTCAGATCAGTTTTTAAAACCTTTTTTGACATTATCCAATAACTGCTGGCAATTTAACTTAACACTATTTTTAATAAGGGGTTTTAAGAACAGTGGTTTTTTTTTCTCCAAATGGCATCTCAGAAGAAAATCTAGGAACCAATAATGGGCAGCAAAACCTGGAGAGCCAGAGTGAAAGGAAGTACCAGTTTGATCTGTCTCAGACACATAATTGGTTTCTGTTGGTTTCCTTTCCCTTTCTTCTGTTTAACAATGAGTGCTGGAATCTGTGGGTGGTGAAGAAGGAATGGGGTTTGTTTTTTTTTAAAATCCTTCCATAGATTCTTCAGCATCATTTATAACTAAATCCTCATAGTGAGTCACAATTCTAGCAAATGAATGGGTAACTGTACAAAGAATCTCTTTGTCACATAATATGGCATGAGAACAGCACACCCAGGTTTTAAGTCATATTAAAAGCCCCCTTCCACCCAAGTGACCATCATCAAGACTTCCTTTTATTGAGGAATGTGTTGCTTCTGAATGCCATTAATGTAGGCATGAAAGCAGAACGGAGATATTTTAAAACCAAGTTCACATTCTAGCCCATGCAGGCTGCTTGACATGCAAATTTTAAAAGTGGGGAACTGGGAAATGAAAAAGGACACAAGCTTGACAAAATCCAAAGACATCTGGAAGACCATGACACAACATTTTCTTGTCCTGAGTTAAGCATGTTTTGAGACAGAAGAAGAACATTATCTCTTGGTTATAAAGACATACCTCAGATAAGGACACAGTTACTTACACTACTTGATCAAACAAACCATATACTTCAGGGAGTTGAAGGCATTCTACTAAGATTATGGAATCCTCCCATTTGGTTAGTGAAAGGATCATCAAAGACAGTTTTCAGCATGAAACAGACCAATGTGAAAAAATCAAGACGTTTAGCTTTATCTCTGGGGGCTAGAATAGGAACATGTGCTATTGTAACATGCAGCATGAGTTAAACAGCTGATCACCAAGGATGTCTATGTTGCTACCCAATTATTGTTTTGTTAATAGCTACTGTTAAGGTAATCATCACCTGTATTATCTACACTTTGTTTCCGTTTGGCATAATTGTTTATTTATTTTATCATTTATTTATTATTTTATTTTATCATTTATTTATTATTTCAACTTCTATACCATGCCTTTAGTGCATGGTTCACAACACCTGAAGTCATCATTACAACCAAACAATACAACATTACAATATACAATAAATGCAATAAAATACAATAGAAACCCTATCACTGCTGCCTGATGAACCTCTGTAGGAAGCTTATTCCAGAAGGAAGGGGTCACTGCCAAAAAAGCATGGCTTGTGGTGTTAACTCCTTTGGTTTCCTTAGATTTCACAATTTTTAACATTGAGGGCTGTGAGGAGCAGGTGGGATGGGTATAATTTTGTGTGAGAGACTTTTCGACAAGTACCAAGGTCTTAAACTGTTAAGGGCTTTATAAGTCATAGCCAGCACCTTGAATTGGGCATGAAAACTAACTGAGAGCAAATGAAGGCATGCCAAGACTGGAGATATGTGTTCAAATCTTCTGGTACATATGATCAGTCTAGCTGCCACATTTTGGACCTGCTGAAATTTCTGTACTGACTTCAAGAGCAGCCCTACATAGAAAGTGCTGCAGTAGTCTATTTTAGAGATTACTAATGTATGAACCACTGTGGTTAGACATTTTTTTATCCAGGTAGGGGCACAGTTGGGCAATCAGTTGAAGCTGATAAAAGGCACTCTTGGCCAGAGCAGATATTTGTGCCTCCATAGATAGAGCTGGGTCTGAGAGTACCTGATCCTTCAGGGGGACTGTAACCCCATCAAGGCCAAGTAAATATCGCTCAAGTAGTTCAACTATCTTTCCAACAGTAGGATCTCTCTCTTATCTGAATTCAGTTTCAGTTTATTGGCTCTTGTCCAGTCCATTATTGATGCTAGGCAGTGCCCAAGGACCTGTACAGCATCACCTGCAGATGAAGAAAAGGAAAGATAAATCTGTGTATCATCCACATATTGATGACAATGAACTCCAAATCTCCGTATAACTTATCCCAGCAGCTTCATATAGATAATAAAAAGCATGGGGGAACTGGACAATCCCTGAAGGACCCCATAATGGAGATCCCAGTGAGCTGTACCATTTGGGACTGGACCTCAAAGAAGGACTGTTACCACTGAAGAACATACAATACCACCCTCAACCATATGCACATATTCCAACTAGTTTCAGAGAGAGCTTCATTCCTCTGATCAAGTGGATTGAGTCCATTGAAAGCATATGCTACAACACACTGTTTTAGTTTGCAAGACACCAGAGGAATCTTGGTTAGTTTTGGTCGAACAGACTAGGGGGATGATGACATGAGCAGTTGTTCTGCTGTTTGGTCTGGGCATCTTCACTCCTTTTGCTAGTGACCAGATGGTATAGGTGCCAGCATGAATCAGCCTGTCCCCAATGCCTTCCTACCTGCATTCGTCTGGCTCCCTGTCAAGGTCTACTCTTTTTGGGTTCAGGTAGGATTGTTCCATTTTGGTATGTTTTCAGCACACGTGATTGCTGGAGTCAAACCGAAGTGGAATTTGCCACTTTAAATTTCCCATCCAGTTTCATTTTCCCAATATCGTTGAGCTCAGCCACTTAATGATATTACGAAATTAAGAACTTCTTCTGCTTCTCCGTGGAGGGGCAGAGGGAGGAAGCAAAGTGTATTTTAAGCCTGTCAGGGCAACACTGATGCACTGTACCTTCTAGAAAAAAATAATAATAAGGAAAACTTTCTCTCAAAAAGAGAAAGAGACCAGAGGGGGCAAGGAGGGTTCCTTCCTTTCTTAAGAGACGCAGGTCAAATAGGGTCACTTGAGATCCGTATGCCATGTGGGTGCAAGGATAGCACCAAATGGCATACTGGGCCTCTGCCCGGCTGTAAACAACCCTATTTAGCCTGTTCCAGCCCTGGGCTGTATTATTCATAAGGATGACTAGGCTGAAGCCTAGGGGCCCTGCAGGGACAAGGGACCTATCAATTGGCCAGGGTCACGCTGTCAGCTATAGTGGGGTGAAAGATCGAAGTACCTTCTGGAAACGCTGTCATTTAAATCCCATCTTTTAAATATGTCTGGGGCTACATTAGCATCAAATATATGAAATGAACTGTATTGGTGTGCTGCACGTTTTTTATGAGATGCTTCTCCAGAGAGGGGGAAAATTACATTTCCCATTGCTCTTTGTTGTTGGGATTAAGATTTGGGCTGAGGGCTGGGTTGTACAACATGTTTTACTCTCTGGCAATGTTCCTGGTTTTGCATATACTGTCTCTTCCCCCCCCCCCCCCCTTGTATACAGTGAATTGGCAATGTGCACCTCTGAATCACTTCTCTAATTCCAAAGTGGTTTGGGAAGTCTGGATTTCGTGTTTTGTCAAAGAGTCAGTGTTAGCATTTGACCGTATCACATTGAACTCTGTAAACACAGAAAATTTCCCTGAATTCTAAGAAAACTGAGGGGAAAACTGGTCCTGAGAGCTCACTCCCACTAGGAATGTGTACTCTTCAGGAGCTTCCCAGCCCCTTTGTGCCTCTTGATTTTCTTTTTATAGAAATCTATTTCTGTATTGTGCAGAAAAGTGATGGCTTAGCCCCAGTGCTTTTCACCATGCCCTTTCAGAACTTAGATTTTCTTTGCTTTCTCACTGCATCATTAAAGAGTCAATTAGCAACTGGATTAATAGACTAGACATCCTAAGAAAAGACTTCAGCAGGGTTGCAGTCTTATGAATAAAGGATCATTTACCCAGCTGAATGCTGACAGACATACACTGACCTTGAGGTGTAGATAGATGATAAGCAGTAAAATAATTAATTTGGCTCCACTAAAACGAGAGGAAAAAATTAATCCATGAAAGGAAAGCTTAAGTGTTCTAGTAATAAAAGACAAGTGCCTTAAAAAAAAGAGGCTGATTTAATTGCAAAGCTCTTATGTGTCCTCTGTTGATATGTGTCCTATTTTTTCTGCATCTGCAGCCAGCAATGGGGTTCATCTTTCACTTATATTACTTCTGGGCTCCAAACAGATCACCACCCAACATATAGCCAGGTTGTTACATTGTAAACCAGCCTTTATTAATATAGTGCTCTCTAGATGTCCTAGACTACAGTTCCCATCATCTCCAGCCTATTGGGCATGGCCAGGTTGTTGCAACTGTCACTTAGCTACTTCCCATGCCTAGCTAATCTTTACCTGCTCCAAGTTCAAAAGTGGCAGGGGAGGGGTCAGGACTGGTTGAGTGGCTGAGGGTGATGGTGAACACCTCTTTATAACAGAAAATGTATTTAGCCTGCATAAAGCAGGTCCCTTAACCTGTGTGTATTGGATAATTAATAGGAATCTCTTAGCATTCTGTTTTCTGAGCAAGGTACTGGAGTGTGTGGTGGGTTTTTAATTCCAAGAGTTGCTGGATGAGAGTTTCTCTAGATTCATTTCAGTATGGTTTCAGGCCTGGTTTAGGGTGCAGATAGTTTTGGTCATATTAATCTGTGTCAGGAAATGGACAAGGAAAGTTTGTCATATTATTTATGCTGGAGCTCTTGTTGGCTTTTGATACCATTAACCGTGGTATCCTTCTTGGGATGGGTCTTTGAAGCAATCTATTGCGCCACCTCTGGTTCTTCATGGAAGGGCAAGCTCAGAAGGTAGTATCTGATGGCTTCAGTCCAACATCTTGTCCTTTGGTCTGTAGGAGCCCACAGGATTCATTTCAGTCCTCCATGCTCTCTAACATATACATGAAACCACTGTGAGAGGTTGTCCTGAGTTTAGGGGTTTCAGTGCTACTGTTATGGAACTCTATTTGTCATTTTCATCTAACTCCAAAGAAATTGTTTTGGTTCCAAACCAGTGTCTAATACTGGTGATCAAGCAGATAAGCGAAAATAAACTGAAGGTTAATCAAAACAAGACAGAGATCATCTTGGTCAGTCAAAAGACAGACCAAAGAATATGGGTTCACATTGTGTTGGATGGGGACACAGTTCCCCTGAGAACTCATGTTTGTAGCTTGGCTACTTCCTTGAGCTTAGATGCCTGTTGGTGCCCAGAAGTCCATTTGCACAGTTGACACTGATGCACTAGTAGTGCCTGTTCCTTCAGATGTGTGATCTGGCTGCTGGGAAACTTGCCATAATTATGCCCCACTTGGTTTACTGTAACATGTTCTGCTTTGAAGAGTAGCTGGAAGCATCAGCTGGTTCAAAATGCTGCAGATGCTGTAGAGTGGACTGTGGAAAATGGCAGCCAATTTGACTGCCTAGATGTCAGGTATAAAAAGTGTTCTGGCTAAATAGTGAGAAGGGCTATCAGATGAAGAATACTTCATTGCAAATTTCCAAAAAGCACCAAGATTGTGGCCTT
The DNA here is from genome assembly GCA_037013535.1 of Intellagama lesueurii. NCBI lineage: Eukaryota > Metazoa > Chordata > Lepidosauria > Squamata > Agamidae > Intellagama > Intellagama lesueurii. The sequence goes on from JBAJHW010000002.1 coordinate 74,124,373, forward strand.
TGCTAATTTTTTTTATTAATATGAACATCAGAGGGATAACAGCTATTTAACGTGTGACTCTTTAATTCAGTTTTAAATGCTTCATAAATATTCAGGCACAATTAGCAGGCATTTGAAAGAACACAGAGTATTTAGCCGACTATCAATGAAGTCTAGTGTTAAGCATATTTGATACAGCTTAACTTTTCACTCTTTGAATTCTTTCTCAGTTCAGAACTAGTGGTTTGCTGAAAGTCCTTTCATCATATTATTACTGCAGTGCCGCAGCATAAAACATTAATTGTGCAATAACATGATATTATTTAAAGGTGAGCCGTTTTCCCCCAAATGTGAAAAACTATGAATGAATACTGAATGATGGCAGTGTTTCCAAAACCAGGGGAGAGAGGAGACGTAGGGATTGAATGTCTCGCCGACTGAAATTGACTTTGCCAGCATGAGTCTTAAGAACCACGGCAGCCAAACTAAGCAAAATCGACCCATTAACATGGAGAGGAACCTTGGAGCGGAGAGCAAAATAGCACCACATTCATTCCACCTCTCAAAAGATTATCACAGCAATTGCTGTAACTACAGTGTGGTTTTGTGGTTATGCTAGCCCTACACTCCAGTACACAGCAGGGTGTTCAAAGAACTCCTGGCCTTGATGGTTTTTACATACCGACTTCTACTGTACTTTTGACACCTCCACAACGTTACGCCAAGTTCAATAAAGAATGCCCTATTACTGAGAATACACATTTGTGGAGCAGCTAGAAACTCGAGGAACAGTTAGTCATGGAGCAGTTCGAAAGATGAGAACACATTCCAATGTGCCTGCTACTATAGCTATCTTTTAATGGCTGAAATCCAGTAATCAGTCACAACTAGAGTAGGCCCATTGAATCGTTGGATGTTGCTGAAGAACTGACTCACCAAGTCCCCACTAATTCTATGGGTCTACTCTAGTTGCAGCTTCCTATTAAGTCACACTTTATGTATGAATGAAGACCTGACGTGAAATGTTACATAAATTCAGAATTGGATGGCTCTCAACATTCATCTGGGAATTTTCCCTCCTAATATTTATTTCAGCAGTAATTGCATACTAAAATGTCCACTAGAGATGGGGATATTCGTATACATAAACATCCCAGGTGCACCTAATGTGGGTCTGGTCCTTGGAACCAGCCTGTCCACTCATGCGCTGCCGCATCACCAGCCTCCTGTTCTTTCCACCAATCGCAGAAGTAGCTCTGCCATCTCCTGGCTTGGCTGGCCACTCCAGGCAGGGGAAAGGAGGACAAGTCTCCCTGCATGGTTGCTGAGTGGCCAGAAGAGCAGGGAAACAGCAGAACTACTTTTGCAGTTGGCGAGAAGAGCAGGAGGCTGGCGGTGTGGCGGCCCGTGAGTGGACGGGCCAGTTCCGAGGGCTGGACCCACATTAGGTGCACCTGAGATGGGGATATTCATATTCGATTATGAATATCCCCATCTCTAATGTCCACTAAATTATGCTTGGTTACTTTTGTGCAGTGTGTGGAAGGGCCTTAAGTCTTGGATGCTAGCATGACAGCAACAATTATGCTAATAGTTAACAAAGAAATGAAAGTGCTTCATTTATAGGCCTTCAGGAACTAAAATAATCATGCTTGATAACTTCTGCAAAGGACATGAACTATTCAGATATGTTCTTTATTTTTGGTGCATTAAATATCAAGATATTTAAAAGAGGCACACATTTCTCCTATTTATTTAAAATATTTTTACCCTTCCTTCCTCCTCAAGAAGGACCCAAGGCAGCTTACATCATTAGAAGACAATATTAAAAGCTAAATGCAGTAGTAAACGAATACTAAAAAGGATCAAACAAAAACCACACTAAAAAACGGTAAACAAAAGCAACACCAAAACCACATTCAGGTACAACAACCCGTTTAAAAATCACACTCAAGTAGCCAGTCACTGTGGGAAAGCTTGTCTGCAGAGAAAGGTCTTTGCCTGCTTGTGGAAAGACAGCAAAGGTGGGGTAAACATATTTCCCGGTAATTAAAATTACCACCCTTTTGGTACCAAACATCTTCAGAGAGCTTTACTGGTAGGAAAGATATAGTGAGGGGTTCCTCACCCATACCCAAATGAATATGCCCATCCATGTTTATTGGGCTACCTTCTCTTCAATAAACCTCATAAACTCATCCCAGTTTGCTTTTTAAATATCACAACTTCGACCAAAGAAAATGAATCTGAACATGAAAATAATGAAAATGAAACAACTAGATCAGATCAGATATACATACAGCACTATCTGAATAGGTGTACCCCCCTCTCCCACAAGTGCTACATCTCAACCTTTGGTTTACCAGATAATTTGAACTCTAAATCCCAGAATCCCTTACTATTTGCCATGATGTCTGGAGCTTCTGGGAATTGAATTCCAACTTCCCTGGAGGGCCAAAGACTACACTGATATCTAGCAGTGTTGAACAAGAGAGATGATAAGTGTGAGAGAAGGAACTCACACAGTACAGGTAAAAAAGACCAGAAAGGCACTGTTAAGTGGAGTAGCCTGACCAAGGAACAAAAATATGTTTCCACTTCTGGATAAGTACACCCTGCGGGTGAGGGTGTGGCTTAACTGAGTCCAGGGGAATAATTACTTGCAGTCACTTCAAGCCCATTGTGCCAGCCTCCTCCACCCATTGATTGAGACTGTGGCATACTGTGCTAATTGCTGGCGGAATGAGTATGAAGCTCAGATTAAATAGGGAATAAAGTAATAAGTGGGATATCAAAAAACATCTAATTATGATAGTAAGTTATTAAACAGCAGTAAATCACAAAGTAATTATTCTTTTACAGAATGTCTCAAGGTTCATTATTTTTGTGACAGAGCTGTATCTTGTTCCCTCATCTTCTAAAACTCCTTCATCTTCCTATTTTGCATAGGCGTTTAATGAACTCCACATCAGTTGCATTTGGATTGTTAAATTAATGCCCCCCACACACACCCTATTATGTGACCCTCTGCTTTGTACCAGACAGAGAGCCGCAATAATTCTTTGACTTACAGAAGGGACCGGCACATAATATCACTTTTGAAATGGTTACACGCATGCACGCACGCGCGCGCGCACACACACACATTCTGATACAAAACATTATTGTACCTCAGCAGATGGTTTGAAGAGATGCTTTTTTATTATTTAAAAATGAAAAAAGAAGACAATTTCCTTTCATATGCTGACTTGAGTGATTTTAGTTCTTATTACTGTCATCTGTTAGAAGCAAGAGAGAGAAAAAAATTGAAAGCATGTGATTTTCCATACGGCAGGAACATCAGCACGAAACCAATCTCGGAGGCTCACAAGTTTAATTTACTGTGTAACAATATTCAGTAGAAAGAAGCCCGCTGTCTCTTAGGCTCTTCATTTCAAACAACTTCATTTTGAGCTGAAATCTTCTATGCCTCTTAGTCATATTGTGGCTTCAATAAATAAAACCACGAATTGAGGGGTTGATCAAAGGTGTGCTGATTGAAAGGCCTGCCTGGAAAGTAAGATGTGCTGTAGATGCCCTGCTAGATCCACTTGAAGGTTCAAAAGGTTCTTCCTTCCTTGTGGGTTTTTGGCAATATTTTGCTTCTGTCCTAGGGTAAGGGCATTTATCTCAGCAGGTGGGAACTAGCAAATTGTGCTCATTCAATGCTTGAAAGGTGTATGAAAGCTCGAAGAGGAACTGATGGCCTTCTGCTCTAAAGATTTTGTTCAAACTGTCTCGGCCTTATTTAGGACCCCAGTAAGTCCTCACTCACTTGGCGAATCCAGTTAACCACATTTCTTTTGATCTATATAATTTGCACCTACAAATTGAAAGCAGTGTGGATCAATCCTTCCACCCCCAAATTGAATAGCTATTTGAACATCATGCTTAGAGCTGTTAGAGGTGCAACTCTGGATTTTTCATTGTGTGGTGGATAAGACCAATTAATTTTATTTTCTCACATCTTTTCTTCAGATGCAGAGTGACTGATGTCACTGTGCTTTCCAATGTATCCCAAATGAAAAACCTCTTTATAGAAAATCTTCGATGTGACTGGGATTGTATGACAATCACACTTGCGGTTCTTGGAACACAGCATTAATAAGAAGTGGAAAATCGCTAAACAGTGGTGTGAATTTTGCCTCTGTCACCATGAAGCCTTTCCCTTCAATACATAGTTTTCCATTCTTCTTATTTCTTTGAAAATATTACAATTCTACACTTATTGATCACAGAGACCAAGTAATTAAAAGTTTCTTCAGGCAAGTCAAGTGCATTGCACATACCCTGTGAGATGTACTTATGTTTTCCCTTTGAACAGGTAACATTTATAACATATCACTAACTGCTTTTGAAAATCCCCACAATAATATTTGAAACGTGTTCGCTCTGGCACAGGTAGCTGCTATCCAAGAACTGAATTTTCAATGCCTTGCTCATCTTTTCATGAAACTGACATAATTCTTAAGATCCTCTTTACCAGAATCAGGAAGGAATCACTTCTGTTAGGAGAATGTAGTGTTCCTAGTGCTACACAAGCCTTTGAGATGTAGCCAGTCTTCCTTGGGAAGTATTGTTCTAACATCCAGTTTAGTTGCTGAACAGGAAGTAGACAAAATGAGACCACTGAGAAACAAAGACAATTATCACATTCCTTGGAAAAACTCTAAGGTTTGCAGAAGTACCAAAAATCAGATGAGATCAAACCAAAAACCCTTTGGTGTAACCATGGATGGGGACTCAAGTTGTGGGACTCACTGTCAAGTCGCACCAGTGACTCAACTTGGACTTGACTTTTTTTCCCCAATGAACTGGACTCAACTTGCAACTCAGAACCCACCCACCCCTCCCTTTTTTTGGTGGGGGAAGGGAAGCTTGCTTTTAATAGGAACTCAAACTTCGGGCTTGGGACTCAGGACTTGGTACCAAGGACTCAGACTCAGACCCAAAGTCTCGCCAAGATCCCTGGTGGTAACCATCCCAAACTGACCAATCAGGATGGAATATAATGGTAATTAAATGCTTTCTATGGAGAGGAGGGAAAGAAAATGGAAAACAAGGCTAAATCCAATTTTAGTTGTTGTTGTTGTTGTTGTTTAGTCGTTAAGTCGTGTCTGACTCTTCGTGACCACATGGACCAGAGCACGCCAGGCCCTCCTGTCTTCCACTGCCTCCTGGAGTTTGGTCAAATTCATGTTGGTTGCTTCGATGACACTGTCCAACCATTTCATCCTCTGTCGTCCCCTTCTCCTTTTGCCTTCACACTTTCCCAACATCAGGGTCTTTTCCAGGGAGTCTTCTCTTCTCATGAGATGGCCAAAGTATTGGAGCCTCAGCTTCCAGATCTGTCCTTCCAGTGAGCACTCAGGGTTGATTTCTTTCAAAATAGATAGGTTTGTTCTCCTTGCAGTCCAGGGGACTCTCAAGAGTCTCCTCCAGCACCACAATTCAAAAGCATCAATTCTTTGGTGGTCAGCCTTCTTTATGGTCCAGCTCTCACTTCCATACATCACTACTGGAAAAACCATAGCTTGGACTATGCAGACCTTTGTCGGCAAGGTGATGTCTCTGCTTTTTAAGATGCTATCTAGGTTTGTCATCACTTTCCTCCCAAGAAGCAGGGGTCTTTTAATTTCATGGCTGCTGTCACCATCTGCAGTGATCATGGAGCCCAAGAAAGTAAAATCTGTCACTGCCTCCATATCTTCCCCTTCTATTTGCCAGGAGGTGAAGGGACCAGTGGCCATGATCTTAGTTTTTTTGATGTTGAGCTTCAGACCATTTTTTGCACTCTCCTCTTTCACCCTCATTAAGAGGTTCTTTAAATCCTCACTTTCTGCTATCAGAGTGGTATCATCTGCATATCTGAGGTTGTTGATATTTCTTCCGGCAATCTTAATTCCGGTTTGGGATTCATCCAGTCCTGCCTTTCACATGATGTATTCTGCATATAAGTTAAATAAGCAGGGAGACAATATACAGCTTTGTCGTACTCCTTTCCCAATTTTGAACCAATCAGTTGTTCCATATCCAGTTCTAACTGTTGCTTCCTGTCCCACATATAGATTTCTCAGGAGATTGATAAGGTGGTCAGGCACTCCCATTTCTTTAAGAACTTGCCATAGTTTGTTGTGGTCCACACAGTCAAAGGCTTTTGCATAGTCAATGAAGCAGAAGTAGATGTTTTTCTGGAACTCTCTGGCTTTCTCCATAATCCAGCATACGTTAGCAATTTGGTCTCTAGTTCCTCTGCCCCTTCGAAATCCAGCTTGTACTTCTGCGAGTTCTTGGTCCACATACTGCTGAAGCCTACTTTGTAGGATGTTGAGCATAACCTTGCTAGCATGTGAAATGAGTGCAATTGTACGGTAGTTGGAGCATTCTTTGGCACTGCCCTTCTTTTTTTGGATTGGGCTGTAGACTGATCTTTTCCAATCCTCTGGCCACTGCTGAGTTTTCCAAACTTGCTGGCATATTGAGTGTAGCACCTTAACAGTGTCATCTTTTAAGATTTTAAATAGTTCAACTGGAATGCCATCACCTCCACTGGCCTTGTTGTTAGCCCTGCTTTCTAAGGCCCACTTGACTTCACTCTCCAGGATGTCTGGCTCAAGGTCAGCAACCACACTATCTGGGTTGTCCGGGACATCCAGATATTTCTGGTATAATTCCTCTGTGTATTCTTGCCACCTCTTCTTGATGTCTTCTGCTTCTGTGAGGTCCCTTCCATTTTTGTCCTTTATCATGTCCATCTTTGCACAAAAGGTTCCTTTAATATCTCCAGTTTTCTTGAACAGATCTCTGGTTTTTCCCTTTCTATCATTTTCCTCTATATCTTTGCACTGTTCATTTAAGAAGGCCCTCTTGTCTCTCCTTGCTATTCTTTGGAAGTCTGCATTCCATTTTCTGTAACTTATCCCCTATCTCCCTTGCATTTTGTTTCCCTTCTCTTCTCTGCTATTTGTAAGGCCTTTTTGGACAGCCACTTTGCTTTCTTGCATTTCCTTTTCTTTGGGATGGTTTTTGTTGCTGCCTCCTGTGCAATGTTACGAGCCTCCAACCATAGTTCTTCAGGCACTCTGTCCGCCAAATCTAGTTCCTTAAATCTGTTCTTCACTTCCACTGTGTATTCATAAGGGATTTGGTTTAGATTATACCTGACTAGCCCAGTGGTTTTTCCTACTTTCTTCAGTTAAAGCTTGAATTTTGTTATAAGAAGCTGATGATCAGAGCCACAATCAGCTCCAGGTCTTGTTTTTGCTGACTGTATAGAGCTTCTCCATCTTTGGCTGCAGAGAACATAATCAATCTGATTTCGGTATTGCCCATCTGGTGATGTCCATGTGTAGAGTCGCCTCTTGTGTTGTTGGAAAAGAGTGTTTGTGATGACCAGCTTGTTCTCTTGACAAAACTCTGTTAGCCTTTGCCCTGATTCGTTTTGAACTCCAAGGCCAAAAATGTTCCTTTTATTTCTTGACTCCCTACTTTAGCACTCCAATCCCCTAGAATGAGAAGAACATCTTTCTTTGGTGTCAGTTCTAGAAGGTGTTGTAAGTCTTCATGTTGTTTAGTCGTTTAGTCGTGTCCGACTCTTCGTGACCCCATGGACCAGAGCACACCAGGCCCTCCTGTCTTCTACAGCCTCCCGAAGTTGGGTCAAATTCATGTTGGTTGCTTCGATGACACTGTCCAACCATCTCATCCTCTGTCGTCCCCTTCTCCTCTTGCCTTCACACTTTCCCAACATCAGGGTCTTTTCCAGGGAGTCTTCTCTTCTCATGAGATGGCCAAAGTATTGGAGCCTCAGCTTCAGGATCTGTCCTTCCAGTGAACACTCAGGGTTGATTTCCTTCAAAATGGATAGGTTTGTTCTCCTTGCAGTCCAGGGGACTCTCAAGAGTCTCCTCCAGCACCACAATTCAAAAGCATCAATTCTTTGGTGGTCAGCCTTCTTTATGGTCCAGCTCTCACTTCCATACATCACTACTGGAAAAACCATAGCTTGGACTATGCAGACCTTTGTCGGCAAGGTGATGTCTCTGCTTTTTAAGATGCTATCTAGGTTTGTCATCACTTTCCTCCCAAGAAGCAGGGGTCTTTTAATTTCATGGCTGCTGTCACCATCTGCAGTGATCATGGAGCCCAAGAAAGTAAAATCTGTCACTGCCTCCATATCTTCCCCTTCTATTTGCCAGGAGGTGATGGGGCCCGTGGCCATGATCCTAGTTTTTTTTATGTTGAGCTTCAGACCATTTTTTGCGCTCTCCTCTTTCACTCTCACGTGAAAGAGGAATTCTATGGAAGTCTTCATAGAATTGGTCAATTTCAGCCTCTTCAGCATCGGTGGCTGGTGCATAAACTTGGATTACTGTGATGTTGAAAGGTCTGCCTTGGATTCGTACTGAAATCATTCTATCATTTTTGAGATTGTATTCCAGTACAGCTTTCCCCACTCTTTTGTTGACTATGAGGGCTACTCCATTTCTTCTACAGGATTCGTGCCCACGATAGTAGATATGATAATCGTCTGAATTGAATTCGCCCATTCCCGTCCATTTTAGTTCACTGACGCCCAGGATGTCAATGTTTATTCTTGCCATCTCCTGTTTGACCACATCCAGCTTACCAAGGTTCATCGATCTTACATTCCAGGTTCCTATGCAGTATTTTTCTTTGCAGCATCGGACTTTCCTTTCACTTCCAGGCACGTCCGCAGCTGAGCATCCTTTCGGCTTTGGCCCAACCACTTCATTACCTCTGGAGCTACTTGTACGTGTCCTCCACTCTTTCTCAGTAGCATGTTGGATGCCTTCCGACCTGATGGGCTCATCTTCCAGCGTCATATCTTTTAGCCTTTTGTTTCTGTTCATGGGGTTTTCTTGGCAAAGATACTGGAGTGGCTTGCCAGTTCCTGCTCCAGGTGGATCGCGTTTAGTCAGAACTCTCCACTATGACCTGTCCGTCTTGGGTGTCCCTGCACGGCATAGCCCATAGCTTCTCTGAATTACTCAAGCCCCTTCGGCACGACAAGGCAGCAATCCGTGAAGGGGAATTTGCCAGGAGGTGATGGGGCCAGTGGCCAGTTACAATTTTAGTTGTAACTACACTTAAATGAATGAGATAGGATATTACCACACTTCTGTAAGTCCCTTTCACTTCACCAGGTCTACTCTAGTTGGGACTAAAACTGGATTTAGTCCAGAGTACTGTGAAAGAACATAAGGCCAGATCTTGCGAACTGTGAAAAGGAACACCTAATATTCAGAATATTTTGTTGTTGGTCCCACTTGTATTTCCTAATCTTAGAAGTTGTATATAGAGTTTGGGACGTTTCCTTCAGGCATTCCAGGTGGACCTCTTGACAGCATCTAGCTGGTCGTGATTGGGAATTATGATGTTGCAGGGTCTATGATGTTAGCAACTTGCCACCATTGTTTGGAAAGTGTGGAGGTGTTCATAAGTGCCAGAATAAAAGAGAGAATGAATGAATGAATGAATGAATGAATGAACAAATGAACGAACGAACGAACGAATGAACGAATTCAAGTTGAGTCTTTTCTATGTTCCTTGTTACAATCTCCTTTTTTTCCTTTCATTCTTCCAGCAGAAGCAGCTAGATCCTTGGGGTTGGTTTCATGGTATACATGATGCCTTGGATGCTGCCTCCCTCTCTCGTGGTATAATGCAAAAGGATTAGCAAAGACAGAAAGAAAAGAAGGTATATCATTAGTAGTGGAGCTGAAACAATGTAGGATGAAAGCAGTATTTTGCCAATGCAGTGAATAAGAAAAAAAGGGCTTACAGGGTTTAAGACAGACATTAGAGCAGTAATTTGGAAACAAGGGGTGGAAGGAAGTCAATGAAGTTGTTGTTGGGGTCACATAGGCTGACCAGTGCAAGTCAAGAAGTAAAGCATATCTTCCCCCTTTTTCTAGCCTGGTTGAGAGCAGTTTCAGCAGTACTGAGTTTCCTGTAGTTGTTCTCAACAAGTCATTCAACTCTTCATTAGGTATTCAATCTTGCTTGTTGGGGTTTACTGATCTTCAGAGGTTCAAAACCCTTTATCATGAAAAAAAAGTAGTAGAGGATTAGCAGTAGTAGTAACATTCCATAGAACCTTGCAAAGTTTTAATTAATTGAAAAAAGACTGATTGACATTTATCTTTACATTTTAAATATTTTCTTTATCTCTTTTTCTGTGCATAAAAGGTTGATATTTTTCTTTGCTTTTTTGTTGCTTGCTTTTTCCTATCACAAAAAAGGAAACAGATACGTCTTTTTATTTATTTTATCTGATTGGGGTTTTTTGTAACAGCAAAGGAAGGAAGGAAGGAAGGAAGGAAGGAAGGAAGGAAGGAAGGAAGGAAGGAAGGAAGGAAGGAAGGAAGGAAGGAAGGAAGGAAGGAAGGAAAAGGGCAAAGTAAAAATAATTTCTAGGTTTACAAACTATATATTGACCAATCCGCCCCCAGAAACAGTAAGGCAAGAAACAGAATGTTTAAATATTATAGTGAACTAAACATTGTCAGTGAACTAAAGTGGACTAGAATGGGATATTTTCAGTCAGTATTTTCCTCTGGAAATGACAATATCAGACAAAATTGAGTGGTTCTAACACTGAGGCAAGATGTAGCACAAGTAGTTAAGGGCAAGAATGCAAAGACTGACAAAATAATATCAATCAAACTTTTTTGAAAACCTATAAATATAGCCATCATTCATGTTCATGCTTCAACTACAGATGCCAAAGAAGATGATATTGAAAGCTTTTATGCAAGCATTCAGGAAGAAATTGATCACACACCTAAACAAAACATGCTTATCATGCATAGGTGCTTGAAATGCAAAAGTGGGAAGCAATGTAGAACCAAACGTTGTTTGAAAGTTTGGTCTAGTCATGAGAAATTAAGCAGGAGAATGACTCATAGAGATCTGTGAAGCCAACAACCTTTTTATAACAAATATATTATTTCAAGTAAATGAACAGATGACTGTACATGTTTACATCACCAGGTGGTCAATACAGAAAACAAATAGACTGTATAATTGGGAGCAGGAAGTGGAGAAGGTGTATTCTCTCTGCCAAAGCAAGACTGTAAGCAGATTCTGGTTGGGGCCAATTTGATGACACATAACGACAATAATCCACACTCTGTCATCTGCTTTCTAGATATCTTTTCCCACTTTATTAGCTCAAATTTGCACATGCAAGTCTAATGAAAAACATATTCTCTTTTGTGGTATAAATGTCCTCCATTTTGGAATTTTTAGTCCTTTTTTTAAACAATACAATGGTGGCCATTTTTGGGCTGGCAAGAAGCATTTGGATTGGGTGAGACGCTTCCAAGATGTCAGAGAGAACAGCTATATTTTCCTCGCCTCCAAAGTTCTCTGAAAAAACTGAAAAAGAGCAAGTCTGTTTTGAATCAATATGTCAGAAGGAAGAAGAAGTTTGCTCTTCTCCAGCTGTATGCTGGACTAGATGGCTCTTCTGTGTGCTTCAGCAGGACTCTTCCTATGTTTTTATGTTTGACAGAAATCCTTAAGCATCATCCAAGTGCACTGCAGGGAGTGGGAAAGGTGAACATAAGGGCACTTTGAAGTCAAATGGTTTCAAATCTATCCCTCCGCTTACTTGACCATTAGCAATGACCCCTTTTTTTCAAAGCCAGGCAGGGTGACTTTGGGAAACAAGTTTAACAGTGGTGGGTAGCAGTACATAGAGACTGCTTTTTGCCCCACGTCGTACGTTTTAAATGCCACTGTTTGAAGGTACTTTCTCTCCAAGAAAGAGTCCACTGCACAGAGACTTCAAAAGTTTTTCCCTTCCTAGAAAGACCACATCTCAAAAGAAAGAAAGTTCTCTGTGCAGAGAAACACTGTTCTTGTTATTGCGCCTTATTAAAGCTGGAACATGCTGCCAACTAGAACCAAAAGCACATTACTTGTACCAACATTTAAAGTTTACATTCAGCAATGCTTCAGTGAGGTCACATTTTCTGTTATATCTTGATGTCTGTCTAGACTTTTGAATATCCTTATGTAAAGAGATCAAGTAAGAGAAAAAGAAAAACCATAACACTTTAAAGCCATCTGAAGATGTCTTGTATGGTTAAAGAGAAGCATTGACTTTGCCAACATTACCTCAGTTGTTCAGTGCCCAAGTAGTTACAAATATTTCACTACAAATCATTATACTTACTAATAATACTATATAGGTTGGAAGTTTGAGTCCCCGCTATGCCTCCTTGACAGGAGCTGGACTTGATGATTCATAGGGTCCTTTCCAGCTCTGCAGTTCTAAGAGGCTGGTGATTATGGTGATGTATGGTATTTACATGCTTGCTATTAGACACTAAAAGAATAATTCTATATGAAAATTATATTAAATCTATCAAATTATTTGAAGCCTTTCAAGCTCCCCAGAACATCTTCATTGGAAATGGGCACAAACTGAACTATGAAACAATCAAACAAACAATAACACACAAACCGAGCTGGTTTGTGGTTCGGTTCATGCATTCCATTTTGTTGAAATGAAATGAAGAGCTGAACTTTTTTCTATCCAGTGCTTCATTTCAGCAAAACAGATGGCCTGGCCCCCTACCTGATCCTGCCACCTCTTCCTTTTCTACTGCCACCATCTTCAGAGACAGCGAACTGGCTTCTGGAAGGGAAGCCAGGCCAGCTATCTCTGTGCATGCGCCAGCCTATCAACATGGGAGCAACAGTGTGGCGATAGCCATGACAGTGGCACAACAGAAGAAGTAAGTTCGCCCACCCACCAGGCATGAACTGAAAAACAAAGCAGTTTGCAGTTTGGTTTTATGGTTGGTTCATGATGGTTTGTGGTTCATGGCCAACCACGAACCATCATAAACCAACATTTTTCAGGTTTGTACCCATCTATAGTCTTCATTATTCCATTACATTTTTCCTTTTTGAGTAGACTTACAGTTTTTCTAACTATAATACACTCAAAATGCATTGGGCTACAGCTCCTATCATCCACAGCTATTATGGTAAAAACCTAAGAATACCAGAAGAGTATTTTACACATACCAATGCAAAATTTGGTTCTACCATGTTTCTCCGAAAATAAGACAGGGTCTTATATTAATTTTTGCTCCAAAAACGCATTAGGGCTTATTTTCAGGAGATGTTTTTATTTTATTTTTCATGTACAACAATCTACATTTATTCAAATACAATCATGTCATCTTCTTCTGGTTGCTGCACAATGGTGGAGGGTGGGGTTTCACTTAAGTAGGGCTTATTTTTGGGGTAGGGCTTATATTACGAGCATCCTGAAAAATCATACTAGGGCTTATTTTCAGGTTAGGGCTTATTTTCAGGGAAACAGGGTATATAGAGTGGCCAATAATGCGTTACTGAAGAGAGGAGCAAAGAGGTTGTATACATCCATCAATCTGCATGTGCTAATTTGCATATAGATACACATTTAGAAATAAATGTTACACTTTAGATAGAAAACTGTCTAGCATATGAAGAGATGACCTGTGTACTTGCTCAGTCTACTGACCCAATGTTACAAACTATAAAGTACCTTTCTCTGTAGGTCTTCAGAGCAAGAATATGCCATTTGGAATTTTTGGGACTCCAACTCCCATAATTAACCAAGAATACCCCAGGCAGAATTCTAGGAATTCCAGACCACTGCCTACAGACACCTAAGTTTCGTTCACTGAGAGAAGGGCCTAGTTACGAGGCTCCATGGCCTAGCTCCAGCCTTGCTTCCTGTTAGGAATGTCTAAAAAAAGAAGTTGCTGTGGTGCTTTTTGGGAGTGGTAGTTCTTTAGGAAAGACCTCTATAGAGCCTAAAGGGCAGCGAGACTACTCCACAGCACCACAGCAGCTTCTGTTTTTGAACATTACCAACAGGAAGCAGGTCCAGAGCTAGACCATGAAGCCTCAGAACTAGCATCTTCCTCAGATGAGTGAAATGTGGGTATCTGTAGCTGTGGGTCTATGGGCTCAAAATACCATAATTCTGCCTGGAAAAATCTTGGAGGATTCTGGGAGTTGGAGTCCAAAAAATCTGAATGGTACCTCCCTACTGCACAGACCTTAAACTGAAGATGCCATCAAAGAGAGAACTATGTGCTGTAAAATAGGATCATGGTCATCCTAACTGTATCCCACCAACGCTCTATTCATGTATTTGTTATTGTAAACATGTAGAGGTATCAGGAGGGAGGACACATAATCCATCACCATTTGCTTCCCTCCCAACCTCCACATTGCTGGGAAAGTTATAAAGACATTCAATTCAATATTATTATAAGATTCACATGCTTTGAATCCTGCTGATCCTAAGGCAGTATGTTATCCAGCTGGTCCGAACATGAAGAAGCTCTCTGTCTTAGGCAAATATAACTATGTAAGCACCAATTTGGTAATGCTTGGAATGAATCTTCCTCTTTTGACTGGTGTTAACCATTCCAAAGAAGTGAAATTTATCAGAAGGAGGTGAGCTTGAAAAACTAATAAAATGTTCCACCCCACCCCCCAAATTGCAGAAGCATCAATAAAATGAATTGTAGACACAAAAGTGAATTATACTTCCCTATGCTGCATTAAAGAGGTTAATTTGGTAGCCAGGCATACGGATTCCCTTGTAATTTATATATGATTATATATATATGATTATGCAGAAATGCGCATTATTGGAAGATCAATAGTTGAATTGTGAGTTAACCAATGCTGCCTTATTTATATGAACTCAATTTTTACAGTTCTATATTCCTCTTCAAGGACCCAAGTTTTAAAGTTCATATATAGAAATTACCTGATGGATTCTTGCTAGACACTCTAAGTGTAAGCAGTGTTGACCCTAACTGGAGTAGATTCACTGAAATGAATGAAATTTATATTACTTGTGACTAATAAATCTTGTTCATTGCAAAACTCAAGTTGGGATTACATTGGATTTAGTCCTCTGGGCCTCAGGGTTTAAAGGTGAAACACAGCTTGAAACTCTTGCAAGAAACTAACTTGTAAATATTGCATTAATATGTTCACTGCATCTCAATCAAGTTGCTAAATTCCAAGCTATAACCAAAGATGGAGCCATGGCAAAGTGGTATCAAACTGCTGTGACCATAATGTAGATACACTCAAGGCATGACTAAGTTACGGAATTATTGTGATTTAGCGAAGGACAATTTCACTCCTTTTGAGGCATTAAATAACTTTTTAGTTCCTCTCATAGTTACAGAAATATGAACTCATTAAATGGTGGAAGAGGAAGATGGTACGATTGAAGAGCTGGCTCATTTTGTGGAAACTGAGGTGGTGGTAAGGTGAATGGGAGGTACAGTATATTTTTTTAGAACATTGCCTTGTAGCATTCAGATTTTTTTAAAAGATAACTAAAAAGTAACCATTTTACTTCTATATGGAAAACAGAAATGAACTGAGGAAAGCATTGCAACTGTAGGCTGCCTCTGTCTCTCTGTGTGTGTGTGTGTGTGCGCGCGCGCATGCGCACACACCCCTTTGAACTTTTCCTATAGATGCTTTAAGGACAGCACCTACACACACGCTGGATCGACAGAAAGGATATGTAGAAAGCTATGTATCTGGAGTGGATTATTTTATTTTCTTCTCTTGGCTTGCTGACTAAGGCAAGTGTGAAGCTCAAAAGGGCAAAGCTATTCCCAGATTCAGTGTTACTCTCCCCTCTTCCATTTGGTGGATATGGAGGGAGGGATGCTCTGCTTGCAACTCTAGCTACTTAGATCAACCAGCCATTAAGGAGATACTGAGCAAAGAGGTTTGAGACACCTTTAAATAATTTGTATTGGATGTGCCGTGTAGCTTTTCTGCATTTTCCTTCAGCAACTAGCTGGCTGGACATTCCAGATTTCAGTCATCTGTCTTCCATTAAGGACTTTAATATTGTAGGAAATTAACTTTTAAATCAATGGTAAAAAGGAGGGAGAAAAAAGAAGAATCTCTGTAGGCAGAGCAGAAGATGTCAGTATCTAATTTGTCATCATCTTCTTCAGCCCCTTCCATTTGGTTTTGATTTAGCACTCAACCACAGAAACCAAAGTCAGCATCCTTGCACAGGAGCTGTTTCGAATTATGCACAGCAAGTTTTTAAGCACATTAGCAACAAGAACAAGCTGTCCTCATACTAACTGGTCCTGCTTTGTTCTTGATTGTGGAAAATCTCACTTTAACTGCCACCTAATTTGCTGCAGATTGCTACTACACTAGCAGCTGCCTTGGCATATGATGAAACATCCTTCAAAACATAACATTCCACACATTATTAATAGTTCTAAATAGTTCTAAACAAGGGATGAGGAAGTTTGGGAAATTTATTTGACCAAACCCTGTGAAAGCTCAGCTTATTTTCTTCTAATTCATTGCTTCAGTATAGAAACCTCTTGGATGTTTAGGAGGTTAGAAATGGGTGCTTATGCCAGGTATCATCTAGGCAGTGACTGGAAGGATGGAGGAAGATGTTGTCATACTGAATTTTGTGATGTGAACTTAGAGTCCCTAGAATCAGAGAGTCCTCAGAGCCCCACGGAACATCCCTCACATGACTTGGGGATGAGTAAATGATGGACAATAGAGGCCCAGAAAGTACTGCATAGACCCAGAGTTACAAAGTGTTATTTTTATAGGATTAAAAGTAACTATGTTTAGAGGATCCAAGAATCTGTTAACTGTAGTCTAAACAGGAACTTTTCTAAACTCTGTGCTGCAAGCACTAAATAGATAGTCTAAAGTCTGGAAAGAAGTGCTTCCCCAGAGACACTGGCATGCCTGCAAAGAGAAAACAGAAACAGCAGTACATTTGAGCCAGAATGTGGCCCTTTGAAAAGATCTACACATTACCAAGGTTTGTAGTATTCATCAGAGTTATTGTTGAAATTTCTTTTTTAAAGTCATCTGTATTAAGTTGCATGGTTTTCATGCATGTATGTATTTTTACATTAACTCACATACCATGTTATATATGTGCATCTGCATTTAAGACATGCAGGAAGACCATAAATATCCTTTGTTGTTTGCTGTGCATTGTGTCATGATGGTAATTGGTTATGACAAGAATTTTGCACATAAGGTCAGTCATGCAGTGTTTTCCCCCCTCTCAGATTCCTGTCTGTTGATGACTGAGTGAGCAGCTGTTTCCTTCACCTGAGGACACAGAAGAGCACAATGGAAGGACAGCAGAGTAGGCAGGTTTGCTTGTGCACTAGTCTGCTTACACTGCACAGATCCAAGAGGATTCTGGCCTATATGTCTGGACTGAATTTCTGATCACCATTCTATGCCATAACTAGACTATGTAACTTGCTACGCCAATGTGTTTTTGTTTTAGCCACCTGCTTCTCTGCTAGCATATAATATCAGTGAAATCATCCATATTCCATCTTCATCTAGGAGATGCAGATGTCTTAAATTGGTTTGATTAACTACCCATTGATTATATTAATTTTATTATTAATTCTACCAGCATTGCCTACAAACAGCTGGTATGTGGACTTTCTTTGGTAGGTAGCATCACCACATACCTCAGCCATGCCAAGCATCGGGGAGCAATAAATTAACCCAACACTTGGAAAAGTTAAGAGTTTTGGACAGAAGAATTTGACAAGATCCATGGAATCCTGAGGAATTCAATCACCTCTGAATACCAGCTGGTCTTGGGCAGGAACAATGTCAATAGTACCAACCACAGGCCAAAGGATACCAGTTAGGTACAGATATTGGAAACAGTGGGTGTGATGGCACAATCAGTCACAGCACTGAGATGTGGAAGGCATGGTAGACCACATTGGATGAATTCCTGTTGCTAGTAAGTTGCAACTCCAGTAGGCCTGCTGAATTCATGGGAATTTGGTAGGTCAACTCCACCATAAGTTCCATTTGTTCATTGGACCCACTCTAGTTTTTGCTTACTATACTAAGCAACAGGATTCCAAGTGCATGTAGACAGAAATACTAAAATGCTGTGTTTTGTTTCAAAAGTAAGTATGCATAGCACCATGACCAAGCTGCAATCATAGTAAAAAACAAACAAACAAACAAACATAAAAGCAGTGTTACAAATGTCACTCAGGCTGAAATAATGCTTGCCTAGCTAAAGTCCAACACAGCTAGCAGAGGTGCTAGTGAAGAAAAGATATTCAACCTGTACTGGCAAACAAAAGCTGTAGTGTGAAAGTTGAAGAGAACAGGAGACATGGAGACATGAAGAGCAGTTCAACTAGGATTTATGAAGGAGATGGTGAAGACAGGTTTGGATGCAGCTCACAATTAAAGAGGAACAGCGAGTAGAAATATTTGTTTAGGTAAGCATTTAGCGCATTTTTTTGGTTACTGCTCAAATTTGCCAGTCAAGCAGAATTTAATTCTAGTTCTCAGCCCACAAGCGTTGTTCAGTTCCATCTTAAGTCTATAAAAACATCAAAGAATCCTGACCTTAGCAATAGAATCTGATACAGAATCCATTCTTCAGACTGAGACTGGAATTGAGCCAACATTGTATCATCTGTCTGGAGCTTTTGCTCATGGCATCTTACATGCTTGGGAAAGCGATGCACTTTTCTTCTGCAAAATATGCGGGAGCCAGGGAGCCCATCCCATTCTTCCTTTTTTTTTTTTTAAATGGTGCAAGAGGCAATTGATATATTGGTTCTTATCGGGGGAATCTAAGCTCTGTGCCAGCATTAGTGTCTGGCCCATCCTCTTCCCAATTTTTTTTTAAAAGAACAGAACAAACAAAACAAAAACATTGGATGCTTAACTCTGATGCAACATTAATATTACTGATCCTGTAGTATTACTGTTGTGCAATTGAATGCAACCTGAAACAATACAAGGTGCAAAAGAATCAGGAAATGGAGTGACTTCATGACATGTTTCCTTGCCAGCTGTACCCACGTTCCTTGTCAGAGGCTTTCTCCATCATGGTTTCTCTGTTGGTAAGTCCATCATTTCTCATGCTTAAGTAGAGGGGGGTGAAAGGAGTTTGCAGCTGGGGCAAGACACATGGCAGAAGCAAAGTCTTATTACTTAGGGGTTGCTATGAAATAGGGTATGTTTGGGTGGGTAGGTGGGGAACTGCAGCAGGAATTGGGAATTTGCCAAGACCAGGAACCTGTGTGAGTTCCAGTAAAACAAGTGCTGATTTGTGGGGGTGTAAGTGAGCCAATCCAATCATTCTTTTCCAGTTTGAACGTCTAGATGGAAAAGTCAGTGGCCAACGGTGTGATGTGGCTACAAAAAAGGCAAATGCTATTTTAGGCATTAACAGAAGTATAGTCTCCAAATCCCATGAGGTTCCAGTTCCCCTCTATTTGGCACTGGTTAGGCCTCATCTTGAGTACTATGCCCAGTTCTGGACACTGCTCTTCAGGAAGGATGCTAGCAAATTAGAACAAGTTCAGAGGAAGGCAACAAGGATGATTAGGGGGTGGAAACCAAGCCCTATGAGGAAAGACTGAAATAACTGGACATGTTAACCTTGAGAAAAGAAGACAGAGGGGAAATATGATAGCACTTTTCAAATACTTGAAAGGCTGTCATACAGAGGAGGGGCAGGATCTGTTCTCAATCATCCCAGAGTGCAGGGCATGCAATAATGGGCTCAAGTTACAGGAAACCAGATTTGGGTTGAATAACAGGAAAAACTTCCTAACTGTTAGAGCATTATGGGCATGGAACCCATTACCTTGAGAGGTGGTGAGTAGTGATGGGGATATTCTTAAACAAATACAAATTTCCCCATCCCTGCTGCTCCTAATGTGGGTCTGGCCCCCAGAACCGACCCATCTACTCATGTGTCCCAGCAATGAGAGCATCCCGCAGTAGTAACTCCTCTGTCTCCCTGCTAAGCTGGTCACTCAGCAGTCATGTGGCAGACTCCTCCTCCTGCCGCCTGCCTGGAGTGGCCAGCTGAGCAGGGAGATGGAGGAGCTACTGCCACAATTGGCAGGAAGAGCTGGACGCTGGTGGCGTGTGCGTGGATGGGTCAGTCCTGAGAGCCAGACCCACATTTGTTACAGCTGGGATGGGGATATTCATATTCATTTACAAATACGAATATTCCCATCTCTAGTGGTGAGTGTTGCAACGCTGGAGGCATTCAAGAGAAATTTAGATAACCATCTGGCAGATATCCTTTGATTTATATTCCTGCACTGAGCAGGGAGTTGGACTCGATGTCCTTATAGGCCCCTTCCAACTTCATTATTCCATGATTCTATGATTCTATATGTCTCAGGATGTGACCACACAAAAGTTGTCCTAGGCTGACGCAAATTTCTCTGTACTGCATCCTGGCATTTAAATTGTTGGCACTGTTCACAATGAAATGTTTAATTATCCCCAAATAGGTGCATTTCAAGTGTCCACGCTTCACCCAACCCCGCTTCTCCCTCACTCTTTTCTGCCATTATCACCAGCTGCTTACTGAACCCTTTGTTAGGCATTCAGCTTCTTTCTTTTTAATGTTTAGCAAGCATTGAACTGACCTGTCCTGACATGGTACATATTTGAATTTGTGCTGTATCATTTAGCACTATAGAGCTACAGCACTAAAGTGGGAGGACTTTTTTTTCTAAAAAAAATTTGCAAATTACAAATTGCTCTGTAGTTGTCCTCCTCACCAGTGTGAGCTAAAGGGAGTCAAAGGGCTTACATAGGTTCACTCCCACACCAGGCCCCACTCTGTGCATCATCAGTGATGCATCTGGACATGCCGAGCAATGTCGCTAAAGTGACCACACAAGTCAAAAGCAAGACAAAATTATGTGACTGGAAATAAGTCTGTCATGCAAAGCAAAAAGTAAAATTTCTATTGCACATGTCCAAGACTCCGGGCATATTTATTATTTGGTTCATGTTCATTATAAATCATGTCATCAGTTACTGCCTTGAGTTATTGAGAATAAAAGGCTGACAGATTTATTAATGTTTATGATTAATAATTTCATGAAAACTGCTGTCTAGGTATAATTTGGTTTCAACTAGATTATTAAGGATGTTGTGTCATAATAGATATATATTAATTACTAATGTGAGTTTTTAAAATGTAAGTCTCAGATATTGTTTACTAATAAATAGGATTGATTTATGATTAATTTTCTTGTTTTGTTTGTTCTTCCTAATGTTATGATTGGTTTGTTGGTCCGCTTCCAAGCCCAGTTCAAATTGTTGATTATGGCTTGAGTCCAGCCACGTTATCTCCCTAAATGAGTCTCCCTGGCTCCTCTTCTAGGTGTTCAAAGAAGGCCTTTCTCCCAGTCCCAGTGCCTTCAGGTACTGCTAGTAAGGACATGAAAAAGAGTCTCCTCACCTGACATCTCCCAGGTTATAAAGTGGTCCTCTCAGGAGCTAGGGTCATTCCATCCCTCCTGTCCTTCAAAGAGACAGAGGACAGCTTTCCTTTATAGACAGGCTTTTTACCATTGAAGTGCGCAACAAGGAGTTTTTGATTTTGGGATGCTGCACATTATTAATATTGTTTTAATGTGTGTCTTGAACATATGTTAAGGTTTTTCAACTAATTGTTTTCATACTACGGCAAGTTTAGTTTTTTCTTAATGGAATAACTTATTGTGCTTTAATTTGTTTTCATTTAATAATTTGTGAGCTCTTCTCGCTGGGAGTAAGATGACATGAAAATGAAACAAGTAAATAAATAAATGATCACTTCCGTTAATTATTAACTCATGAGAAAACTCATTAGCCAAAAGGAATGCCATAGATTTCTTTTCATCTTGTCTAAATCGGAATTTACTAACAATTTAGACTATGATTTTCTTTTCGTCCATAGTCTGATAAAAATAATTTGACATAAACCCACCTTTAAAATTGAATTTAATCTAGAATTTAATCATTGTAATCTACAGCTCTGAATTCAGTTGAATTCAATATTAAGAATTGCTTGTATACAAAGACCTGCGTTAAATAAGGCATTTTTTTCAGTGTGTCAGTGAAGTTGCTGAATCCACACAGGTATCTGATCTCACCAGTAAATTTCAACAAACTGATTGACCAGTTTTATATTGTGTAATGAAAAGCCAACTGCTGGATAGCTCAGTGGTTTAGGTATGAGCCAGAGGTTGACAATTCAATTCCCCACTGTGCCTCCTTGGCAGGGGCAGGACTTGATGACCCATAGGGTCCCTTCCAGCTCTGAAGTTCTAAGGTTTTGATAAATGTTGTTAATAAATCTGGATTTCACTAAAGCCACCAGGTGTGATCCAGAGCGTACCTTGGAGTTCCATTGTTTTAGATGGAACTGCTAATTAAATTTTAATATCTCCCATTCCGATCAATAGAATTTCAACATACTTGCCTTTGATTGATCATATTTTGTGTTCTGTGGAGAATGTACAGAGGGGTACAACAACACTTTTTTTTTCAGATCCTACTTAAAAATGTATAAATGTATTCCATTGAAAAGTAAATCTCATTAGACTTTTTAAAAAAAGCTGTTTTGTGATTTTTCAGGTATGGGGGATTTTTTTAAAAAATCACTAGAACTTGGTAGTAAATGTATTAATTGCAGTTTCTGTGCTTTTTCTGTTCTTTGGTGTAATAATTGGCAGCTTCTAGTGGTGGAGGAATGAGTGAGAAA
The DNA here is from genome assembly GCA_037013535.1 of Intellagama lesueurii. Classification (NCBI taxonomy): domain Eukaryota; kingdom Metazoa; phylum Chordata; class Lepidosauria; order Squamata; family Agamidae; genus Intellagama; species Intellagama lesueurii. The sequence goes on from JBAJHW010000002.1 coordinate 74,147,024, forward strand.
AAATTGCTATATAGTGCAGATAAAAAGTTTAAAAAAAATTTGGATTCGGGGGGGCGGGGACTAAACTAAGCCCCAACAACTCTGGGTACTGCAGCTTTTGTCACCTCTGTTTAAATTAGGAAATAAAGATTAGCCAAAGTCAGATGGGGAGTTTTAGCTATTGTTTCAGCCTTATTGTACAAGGGTAGGTGGGGCTCGTTAGCCTGGGAAGGCAGCCCATCTAGGAGAAGGAAAACTCTGATCTCAAACCCCCATGCTGTGAGGAGAAGGAGGAGGCACTGCATCATCCATGCGGTGAGGGAGCAGCCCGGGTAGGTGGGGCTCGTTAGCCTGGGAAGGCAGCCCATCTAGGAGAAGGAAAACTCCGATTTCAAACCTCCACTGCCTTGTGGCTATATCCACTGATGGAAAAGGCTTCAGGAGTTAACCTCGAGGCAAAATCCGGAGCCGGAGTCCCGGAGGCAGTTCGTGTCGTTCTGGCAACTCCTGCGACATCGCTGGAACCAGTTGTATTGGCTCTTGCCTTTCCATTGGACTATTTCAGCGACGTGGAGAGGGGGGATTTGCTGCTTGGGTAACAGCCTATCCTCCATATTATTTTACCCAGGCTTCATGCTCTGGAGAGGACACTCCAGCTTCACATACATCGTCGAAGTCCTCCATACAGAGCACGTTACCATAGTCTCTCGAGACTGAAGGATGCCTATGTAAATTGTACAAGGATTGTTTATTTACTGTCTTTCTCTTTGTAATGATTAGAAATGTTGGTTGTAATGTTTCTGTTAGTTTGTGGTCAATATTTCATGTATATCCATGCAGACTTGTTTTTATTGAAAGAAAAAATCTTCCTCAGATATTGTAGCAATCCTCACTTTAGCTATCACCTTGAATTTTACTTCCTGGTTACACAGTAGCTTCTATTGTTTTGGAAAGGAAACAGTGACATTGTTCTTCCCTGTGAAGCCTGGGAAGGATCTCGAAGGGCAAGTTGTTGAGGGAAAAATGTTTATGCAGGTGGTGCAATGCTGGACAGTAAGTGCTTTGCCACAAATCCACTGGGAAAGAAACTCTGTCTCTCTGTCTGTCTGTGAAAAATTAATGCTACAGTCTACTCCTAACCATAGTTCCTTGGGACTATATTGCACTGAAATTAATAGAACATAGTCTCATATCTGTATAGTTGGGACTGGGTCGTTATGTTTGACTGGAAAGAAATGGGCCAAATCCACATTCCAGTCCAAGTGAATCAAATGCAATTTCTTTTGGACTGAAGACAAAAAGGGGGTTCAATGCAATTTTTCTTCCCTCATGTTCAGTCCTTGATGTAATGTGTTGAGCATGTGAACACAGTTTTGAAAATCCATTAAGAAAGTGTTCAGAGATTTTGGGAAAAGAGGAAAATTTGGGTGTTTATTCACATTCAGTCACATCATGAGAATACAGGATTATCTGGAAAAGACAATAATGCTGGGAAAGGCAGAAGGCAGCAGGAAAAAAGGAAGACCAAACACAAGATGGATTGACTCCCTAAAAGAAGCTACAGGCTACAAGAGCTGTGCAGGGCACTTGAGGACAGGACATGTTGGAGACTGCTCATTCATAGGGTCACCATAAGTTAGAGGTAACTTGGTGGCACATAACAACAAATTAACATTCAGCAGTCACCCAGGCTCAGAAGAATGCAGAGAAAGGGACCTAATTTCTATGGGTTTGGGTGTGTAACTATATTCTAGATTATAGCCAGTGGTTAAGATTCAAATAACTTTTGAAATGAGGCAAGAGATAGCCAATGAAAGGTTGAAATGGTTTCCTCCTTCTTTGAACAGAAACTTCCCATAATAAACTTCCCACATTACAAAGGACTTTTAAAAGTTTAATACATTTCAGGGGGGGAAATGGAATTGATGGCATTGAAGACCCACAAAAGTCTCTTTGTGGATTAGAAGCATATGGGAAGGACTGGTAAAGTCAAGCTGACTAGACTTGTATCCTACTTCCAGCTGTGCGGTCAACTCTACACAAAAGAATTAATGGATATAAATCAAACACCAGAAATCTCAATACACAGAAGCTTGTCTCAAATCACTTCAATCTACCAGGACACTCTTCACAAGATACGAAAGCTGCTATTCTGGAAAAGAAACACTACAGAACAAGAATGCAAAGAGAAACAGCTGAGATAAAATTTATACACATGATAGACACCCATATAAATGGATTGAAAATCAGTCAAGGTTTCTTAAGTCATTACCAAATTTAATAATTAAGCAGTTATCTACTGTTATTTTCCTTCACAACTACCAGACCCATATTTCAGAACAAGGCTCAAAGAACTGGACTTCAAAAGAAATGAATACTAAACAGAGGTCATAAATTATTGCATGTGTGAAATGCAACCATTCACCACTGTCTCTTAGTCCCTGTTTTACTATGTGATGTCTGTATTCCACCTCATATGACTTAAGAAGTGGCTGAAGAAGACCCACAAAAGCTTACATCAAAATGTAACAGTTGGTCTTTAAGATCCCACAACATTTTTGTCTTTTTAATTTTTTTTATTTTCCCTTTGTTTTTGTCTGGTATGCTTGCACAGACGAACATGGCTGTCTCATCTAAGAAAGAAAGTTGTGTTTCATGCTTGATTAGTATAAACAGCATTAATGATTATGATTAAAATGATAATTGCTGTATTGCTGTGGAAAGAAGAATATGCTTTAGAAGTCAGTTTGGAGGGGAAAGTTATATTATAATTAAATAAGCAGCTATTCTTAAAACACAATACATGTGTTATAACATTAGAGTGCCCATAATATGTACTGCAGGGGGGAACTTAGTTTTAATTTTCTGTTTTGAAAAAGCAGCACACTCAATAAACCAGTCAGCAAATTTGCTTTACCACTACCATTGTCAGGATAATGTAATAGAGAGTTTAGTGTAATTTGGTTAACTAATTTTAGCAGGTTTGGCTTTGAGTATTAACTTACTTCATATTCTCTTTCTGCTGTATTTGTAAGAGCCCGGCATGTATGCATGAAGTCTAGAAGCTGAGCACACATTAAAGCTTATTTGATCATTCTGTTGGTGGAGCATCCCATGACTACCGTGTTTCCTCGAAAATAAGACAGGGTCTTATATTAATTTTTGCTCCAAAAAACGCACTAGGGCTTATTTTCAGGGGATGTTTTATTTTTTTTAATGTACAACAATCTATATTTATTCAAATACAGTCATGTCATCATCTTCTGGTTGCTGCACAATGGTGGTGGGCTTTCACTTAACTGGGGCTTATTTTTTGGGTAGGTCTTATATTACGAACATCCTGAAAAATCATACTAGGGCTTATTTTCAGGTTAGGTCTTATTTTTGGGGAAACAGGGTACTTAGAAGAATGTTTCTTTCTGTTCTGTTCCCCAAAGAAACCTCTGCCTTGATTTATATCGACACAGAACTCAGAGGTTACCACAGTAAGCTGTACTTGTGACTGAAAAAGAAAAGAAAAGAAAAAATAAAGGGGGGGGGGAGGCATATATATACTTCAGATGGATGTGTATATATACACACACACTACCATGGGCTAAAAACCTGAATACTATGGGCCAGGTTATTTGATGAGCCACTTACACGTATATGCCTGGGCCTCAAGATTGGCTCAAAGCCTGCTTAGGGTCCTACCATCAAGATCAATTAGTCTGGTGGACTGTAAAGACAAGGTCTTTTGTGAGTGGCCCCATATTTCCAGAGCAACATCTCAAGAGACTTTTTTTACCTCTATTGTAATTTACTTTTTATATAGATTTTTAAAACCCAGTTATTTTAATTGGCTTTTGGGTCAGATGTTAGAACAAACTAGATTATTAAATAGTCATTATTAAATGGTTAAAATTTTTGCAAAACAGTACAGCCAGAGCTTGCAGGATTGAAATCCCAGAACTCTCTGAGTAATGGGGACCAAGACATCATTTGCCCACAACCTTCCCCCCTCCCCCTGCCCCCAGCTTCCTTGTTTCCCCTGAGCTTAGTTGCAACTCTCTCACAAGCTGGGAGAGAAATAGATTTTTTTCCAGGAACAGTACACGGCTGCACATCATCCTTGTTGTAAGGCAAAGGGTTTGAGAGTAGTTTACTCTTGAATGGAAGGGAGATGGGAAACTGCATAGGTGATGGATGTGGGGAGGGGGTTACAGAGTTGGTCACAATCAGGGCCTGATGGGAGTTGCAGTCCAGCAATATCCATAGGGTTGCCCTTTGCCCTGGCACAGAGGAAATCTAAACTCCCACGATTCAAGATATATAAACTCCTTATATGCTAACACTTAACTAGGAGGTTCCAGGGGTATAGTTGACTGGCATTACCAGGACAGGGCTACCTTGTGTGGTCCTATTTCTTCTTCTTGAATTGTGTGAGAAGGGAACATGTGAAAATCACTTAGTCCTGCTGAAGCATCCTTCCTCTGTGTGCAAGGAACACATGAAGGAGAAGAGCAGAGGAAAGGATGCCCACCCACCCCCCGATCATCTTCACTGAGAGTAGAGGACTAATTCCTGACATGGGGTGCCTTTCCTATTATTTGCCAGCCTGAACAATCCAGCTTTGACATCACAAGTCTACATAGCCTAGGTAAAGGTAAAGGTTCCCCTTGACATTTAGTCCAGTCGTGTCCGACTCTAGGGCGCGGTGCTCATCCCCGTCTCCAAGCCATAGAGCCAGCGTTTGTCCGAAGACAGTTTCCGTGGTCACGTGGCCAGTGCGACTAGACACGGAACGCCGTTACCTTCCCACCGAGGTGGTACCTATTTATCTACTTGCATGTGCATGTTTTCGAACTGCTAGGTTGGCAGGAGCTGGGACAAGCGATGGGAGCTCACTCCGTCGTGTGGATTCGATCTTACGACTGCTTGGTCTTCTGACCCTGCAGCACAGAGGCTTCTGCGGTTTAACCCACAGTGCCACCACGTCCCTATTTACATAGCCTACACAAGTACAAAAGGTTCCCTGCTGCAGACACGAGTCTCGCAGCTCATGGAAGGAGATAAGGATAGCAACAGAGGAAATGGCTGTGGAGTGAGCATTTTTCATTCCTATAACACCCCATAAGTTATAGGGACTAACATTTTTTCAAAGCCCATCATGTGCCTTTGTAGTGGGAAGGCTCAGGTCTGACTACCCAAGCAAGGAAATGTCCTGCTGTCCCCAGAATCAAAACATATCACACTACTTGGCCCAGACTGTAAGACAGCACATTTCTTTAGAAGAATATTAACCCCATGGTCATGAGAGATCCTTTGAAGGGCAGCACTTAGAACTGCCACAAAAATGCCACCGCCACCTAAATCTAAGGTCTAGAAATGGATTTTTTTCCCCTCATCATTATACATTTGAGCTTTTGTAAGTCACTGATGCCTTTAAAAATAATCCCATATCTATTTAATATTAATTTTCATTTATGGATAACCCCCTTGCAAGTTGTCAGACAGAAAGGAATATGTTTTAGTTAAAGAAATAAAATATCATTTAACACACTTCAAGGCAAGAACCATTTGGGTGTGCGTGTACTAGCGTTGGGAAGATGCCAGAAACAAAATCTTTGTGACTTCTAAGTTGATGGACCCCCTCTTCCTTCACCCCTCCCCGAATATTCAGTTAGACTTATCAGTAACTAACAGTGGACTTGCAGATCACTTCTTTAGGTGTGACTGTAATAGACAATTTGCTGAAATTCAGAGGACCTTTGCATGCAATGCCAGTGCTATTATTGAAAGCAGCACACGGGTTGCCTTGGGAAGCCTAACTAATTATTTCAAGGGAAGATATTAGGAGTCAAGGTCTAATAGATACGGCAATTGAACTCTGCCAGAACTGCAAGATGCATTATTGATTATGCATGGACCCAAGATCGTCCAGGCTGTACGTCAGCAGGCATTTATTTTAAGTAATAAACCTAACAACATATTCGCGCCTCTGCTGAATCCATTTAAGCAAAAGCTGCTTTATTCCAGCAATTAAAAATTGAGGTCCTAGGGTTACCAAAATAAAAGGTATTTATTTAGTGCAGCACTTTAAGACCTGTATTAAATATGGCATTCTTACGGTGACCCCTAGATTTAACTCATTAGATAAGATAAGATCGGGACATTTTTATTAGAATGTTTTCCCTCACATCAGTGTGCTAGAAAATACGAACTTTTTTTAAAAAAAAATGGAAAGGTGAAAGAAATAATGTGCTATTAGCAGTATTTGAGCTGGGAGAAATGCCAGCTTAGAGGGCACTCATGTCGACAGTTTAGAAAAGAAAGGGGCCTCTACATTCATGTACGCTTTTCGTAACTTAATTTTATTAGGATTTCTTCCACTTAGGCTGAAGGATTCTCTGGCTAGAAAAGTGATGGCACTAAAAAGAAATCTCTTGCAGCTATTAAATATCAGCAATCACCACTGTTGATCCATCACAATTTGAAACTGGTCCAAGAAATGTCACTTTTGGAACAAAGGTATATCTAGCAAGGAAGTACCTCTTGCCAGTGAATGAACGATCCTATTGAAAATGTGCTTCCTGGAAAAGGCAGCTCCTATTCCCAGAGTAATGAGATTCATCATCTCTTTGACTTCCTCAACTGGGATTTCTTCAGTCTACCTTCCTATTATTGCCAATTATCCTTGACCACAATGCATTTAGCTCTAGGCAACTGACCTACACTTTGATGCTATAAACTGCTGGAAGTTATACAGAAGAAAACCTTTTCTAATGAGGTATCTGCCACACCCAGTCTGCAAGCAATGTGTTACTTATTACTTGTGTTACAACACTACCTAGTAACACTTTATTTCTGGGTGTAGTAAGGGTGTGATGATGTTATTTTAACAACTCACAATATAATAAATTTTCAAAGTGTAACAAACAGCATTTACCTGTTGCTTCTGAAACATATGGGGCCATGTTTTAATTTTTAGGGGTATTTAAAAAAACAATGAGAAGAGAAGACTCCCTGGAAAAGACCCTGATGTTGGGAAAGTGTGAAGGCAAGAGGAGAAGGGGACGACAGAGGATGAGATGGTTGGACAGTGTCATCGAAGCTACCAACATGAATTTGACCCAACTCCGGGAGGCAGTGGAAGACAGGAGGGCCTGGCGTGCTCTGGTCCATGGGGTCACGAAGAGTCGGACACGACTTAACGACTAAACAACAACAACAACAACAAAAACAATAAAGTAATAATAAATTAATGTATTATGCTCAATCCCTACCCATTGAGTAAAAAAACCACTTGCATTGAGTAGTTATGAGATATTTTCTGACCCCATTCCCATTCAAGTATACTCAGGTTTAGTAGTAGGGTTTGCGCCAGGGTGTAGTGAAAGTTATTAACCTTATTGGAGATTTATGCCAGCATAAGGATAATTGTGTAAATCACAGCAATCACTGGCTGAAATCTTGCTGAGCACAGTAGGTTGCAACTAGAGTAGGCCCATTTAATAAGTGGGAATTGGATTAATCAACTTCTATGTAAATTCCATTTATTCAGTGGACCTACTCCAGTTGTGACTTACTATGCTAAGCAACAGAATTCCAGCTGCTGATTAACAAGTTGCTGATCGTGCTCCTAGTCACATGCTAGTTGCACAACCAGGAATGTAAGTGGCAAATTATCAATGAGGAACAATTCACTACAGTGATTTACACAATTACACTCATGCCACTGTAAATTCCTAATAGAATTCTGATTGTTCTGTGATAGAAAAGGTGATAATTACATATATATATATATATATATATATATATATATATATATATATATATATATATATATATACACACACACATATTCCAATTAAATGTTGATTACATACGGAAGAGAGCTTTTAAACTTGCCGAGACATTTTCCTAATAGCGCTACTAATTCCTGAAATGTCATGCCATCCATCTTCCCATGCCGTAAGAGACTCATTCATTGCCTTCAAGAGCAAGTCTCTGTTGGAATCCACTCTAAGCCAAAGAAATGACATTGACTTTATTTAAACATAGCATTTCAATAATGCACACTGAAGTTGTGAGCTTTCCCTCTTCTTATTAAATCTGGATTTTAAGAAAAAAACACAACAAACATACATACACCACAAAAACACAAAAGACTGGTAATACTTTAATATGGTTTAGGAAAACAAACCAATTTCAAATCCAGGGAGTAGTGTTCTGTCCTCTTCTTAAATCATAATGAATATTATCTTCTAAGTTTAGGGTTGAGCATAATAATAGACCACTCTTAACTGCAGTCCAAACATGTGGGGAGGGCTCACCCCAAAGTTGCAGAATGAGTCTGCCTTCTACCCCAATCTGATGAAGGTGCCACTAGTGAAAGTTTTCAATCTCTTCTTTGCAGCTACACTAGAAAAGGAGAGATTAATTGGACACAGATCCTAGATGTCACGGTTTGATACTGTGTCTATTTAAGAGTATTGAAAAACTATAAGGGTACACAGAATTGCCTTAAAATTGCCCTAAAGTTAAAGTACTTTTAATCTTGTGGCATGAAAATATTGTTAGCTACAAATGTTCTGAAACAATGAATTGGCTCCAAGAGAAGTGAGGTCATTGAAAATATAACAATTCTTTAGCAACTCCATGTTTGTTTTGCTCTTCAATTTGTTACCAAGAGATATGAAAATAGTAAACATTTGATTCCAGAAAATAATATTATTTTGAAAAGGGACACTAAATTTATGTTGTCCTGTAACATCATCTATTGACATTAATATGAACTGTAACTGTTGGCAGGGGTAGCCAACCACTCCTAGTGCTGATTGCAGACCTTGTTAGTAACTCCCACTACCAGTACGTCCCACAGCTGTTTGCTCCCATACTGATATGCTTCCTTTGCTAGATAATGGAGAGAGAGAATTGTTTAGGTTTTAATGAAGAACACAGAGTATAAATATGGTGATAGAGCATATGGAAGGAAGGAAGGAAGGAGTGAACAAGCATTCATCACAACTCCCCACCATTTTGGGCAGCAGCAGAACAGCAATCATCATGGATGAATTTCCTCCTTAGATTTTTACCTGGCCAGGCTGGGTGAGCATGTACAATTGTATTATGTTTCTCTTTGTGTCTAAGTATGCTTAGAGGATATATAATGTGTTTTGGTAAAATATCATCATCATCATCATAACCTTTATTGGCATAAAAACATACAGCAAACAGCAGTGCTCAGATAGTTGGGGGATATATACCCCATATGAAACAGATCAAAAAGCCTCAATGCAAGCAAAATATAGTAGTACAGTGGTGCCTCGACTTACGAATGTCCTGACGTACGACCATTTCGAGTTACGACCAGCTCCGGCCGCAAAATTTTGCTTCGACTTGCGGCCGGAGCTTCCAGTTACGAACAGAAAAAGGCAGGGGAAAAAGGCGGGACATTCAAATTGCTAAACGTTGGTAGGTGAAGAGGCTGCTTCTTTGTATCTCTTTCGCCCCAACGGTTAGAGTGAGTGCGATCGGAGGAGGCTTCGGACTGCCTGGTAAGGTAAGGTGCTGCTTTCTGCTTTTTAAAAACTGTTCTGGGTGGGTTTTGCAGTGTGGTTTTGGGCTGGGGGGGGGTTATGTTTCTGTGCTGTGATGGGTCTTGGGGGGTTTCCTTGCTTTTTGGTTTTTTCCCCCCCATTTCCGATGGGTCTTGGGGGGTTTGCTTGCTTTTGGGGGTTTCCCCCCCATTTCCGATGGGTCTTGCGGGGTTTGGTTGCTTTTTGCTTTGCTTTTTTTGCACTTCCGATGGGTCTTGCACGCTTTCCTTGCTTTTTGCTTTGCTTTTTTTGCATTTCCGATGGGTCTTACACGCTTTGCTTGCTTTCTGCTTTGCTTTTTTTGCATTTCCGATGGGTCTTGCATGCTTTGCTTGCTTTCTGCTTTGCTTTTTTTGCATTTCCGGTCTTGCACGCTTTCCTTGCTTTTCTCCCCCCCCCCCCCCTTCGGCCGGAACAGATTAATCGTGTTTCCGATGGGTCTTGCAGTGATTTTTTTTCTTCGGCCGGAATGGATTAATTGCATTTCAATGCATTCCTATGGGAAATGGTCCTTCGACTTATGACCATTTCGAGTTACAACCGGAGTTCCAGAACCAATTAAGTTCGTAAGTCGAGGCACCACTGTACATAGTTAGTTTCATTGTCCATATATAACGTGTTTTGGAGAAATATTATTTGCTATTTTAATGTGCCTTATTAAAAGGCTATAAGCTCCTATATTTTTAAGAATGTAATGTAACACATCCTTTTTGGCAATTGATTGTATTTTGTTCCTATATTTTGAAGTATTTGCTTAAAATTTAAGCTTTGACACTTGCATCTTTTTACAAGTTGCAAAGATGTATTTTACATTATGTGCCTACAGTTTTTCCTACAACTATATGACTGCTTTCAATATATTTGAATTTTCTATTTTTGAAATATGGAACCTACAAGTAAAGTAGAAATAAAAGACTTGTAGAAAATTAACAAGCTTTGGAGTTGCCTATAATTATTGCAACAAACAAAAGATACCCAGATGAATTTTGAAATGCTTGTCTGCTTTCATTCTGGGATTTAACGCTTTACTGGAATAATGTCAGTAATGATGAACCACAGGCTTCTGTTCTTTGCCTGGGAGGTCTATAAATTTCTGTAGAACCCCTGGGGGTGTCAAGCACCCTCTCAAGGATCTGACATTAAACTAAACCTTCTCAAGCTTTAGTTTAACGTTATGTCCAAACCAGATTTTCATAATCTAAAAGGTAAAGGTTCCCCTTGACAAATGTCCAGTCGTGTCTGACTCTAGGGGGCGGTGCTTATCCCCGTTTCCAAGCCATAGAGCCAGCGTTTGTCCATAGACAGTTTCCATGGTCATGTGGCCAGCGTGACTAGACACGGAATGCCGTTACCTTCCCACCGTGGTGGTACCTATTTATCGACTCACATTTTTTTTACATGCTTTCGAACTGCTAGGTTGGCAGGAGCTGGGACAAGCGACGGGAGCTCACTCCGCCGCATAGATTTGAACTGCTGATCTTTCGACCTTGCAGCCCAGCGGCTTTGCGGTTTAACCCGCAGCGCCACCACAGAACTCCAAATTACAGTGCTGATGGAAACAGTGTACACTGCACACGAAACAGTTGAAGCCATTTGTAGCTCTTCTTGTTCCATAAACTCTATTTGGACATCACTGGAAAGACTTGAAGAAGTTCTGTGAGTGATTTGGTAATGAAAGAGCTCGTAACAATTTATTCGTAGCAAACCCTGAGCTGATTGTTGGGTAGCATCCAAGTGACAGATTTAAATCAATTCAATATAAAAATATATTGGGACATGAGTAAATAATAATCTGGCAAGCGTATTCTGCTTTTCCTAACTTGCCCAGGACACATCTGCATTTACTGTAATACTTATGCAAAACCTGCATGGCAGGTAAGACAGGAAGCAGAACATCAAAACAAGCACATGTGTTCCCATAATATTTTAGTAGGTTGGTTGAGGGATAAGAACAGGGAAAACCAGAAAGTATAACCAGGTTCAGAGATAACGCTGGAATGACAGACAGACGTGATGTCATGCTGCAATTATAGCCACTGGAAACAGTTTCTCAGTAATTGTGCAACACATGTCAAGATGTATATGTAGTAACTGTCATGGCAGTATTTGCCTTGAATTACCATGTTATGTGAAAAGATGAAATTTCCTAAGTAGGAAAGGAAATAGAAGCCAAAAATCCAGCTACCCATTTAGGTTCAAGAAGGTATAGTAAGCTACATTTTGCATAATATATTAGCAATCTTTAGCAATCTTTGTGATACAGTGGCAAAAAAAAAAAAAAAGCACAGTGAGTGTGTGCTTCTAGAGAAAAAGAGATATTGGCTGTCAAACATGGTACTTAAACTTTAAATGTTAAGAAGTATATGTACTTAAAAAGTTACCTTGTCAGCACTCGTTTCTGCCAGTTTCATTTGCTTGCTCTTTCAACAAAGTATAGATCTCGTCTTATAACCCTTGACAACTTTTTGCATCACTCCCTATATTATTAAGGAGGCAGTTGAAGTGCACTGAGCATGCAGTTTAAAGGAGGGTAAAAGAAAAAAAAAAACCTTGTTACTTCATACTGCCTTTTTTCTCTAACAAAAAGCTGGGGTGGGGGGTGGAGAGAATGCATTTATTGACTAAATGGCAGTAACCCAATAAAGGTATTGTCCAACCCAGACTTCTGTCTCAACACAGAGATCACGTGGCTATTTGGATTGTTTAATATATTTTTTCCCCTCTGACAAGAATAGAGTGCTGCTTGTTGGATATACTCCCGCCTCGCATGCAATAGTTCTAGGGAGGGAAGGGTTTAAACCACATAGGGAATGGAAGCTATCTCATTCACACATTCCATGGCATCTCCTTCTTACTCCTCTGTCTTTTCCCTCCTTTTTCCTGTGAAGAGGCCTCACCAGAAGGACAATCATTTAACTCCTTGAACTTTAGTTGAACCTACAGGCATATAACCTGTTTGTGTGTACTAAAAAATGAACCTTGTTTTGATCTGACCAAAGACTGACCAAAGGCCTTTCCTTTTTGTATTCCAGATACGTAATACTGGTTTTAACCAGCCCCATGGGGTAGCTCCTGTGTATGAGTGCTTTCAAATCACACTTCTAGGTGGTTGTTGTTTTTTCACCAACCCCCCCCCCCCCATATCTTGAACACTTCTCACCCTCCCAGCTGGATGAGGGAAAGGTTTCATCCACCGTCCAGCTTTCCCAAAGAACATGGCAGGCAAAGTCATCCCAGCTGAGATGGTGAGCGGAAGAGCCCATCCTCCTGTTGATTCTGGGATTGGGGTGGTTTCATTGTGCTTGGGCATTTCCCCCCCTTGGGAATGTCACTTCTCACCTGGTCTGATAGAATCGAGGCAGAAGCCATCTCAATCGACAACCTGGAAGGGAAGCAAGACCGTTCTGGTCTTGACATGTGGACATACATTCATGCCACCGTCGTAAGACACCCCACCCCACTTGAGGCCTCTTTCCTGCAGCAACTCCCCAGACAATTGATGCAGGGTGATTAGGGACAGGATACATTCTCTGAAGACCAATAGGCACCTTTAATATGAGTGGTCAGTTCATCTGGGTACATCTGGACCCGGCGCTAACCATGGAGACCCAGGTGTCATCAGTGGTCCGTTCCGCACATTTCCACCTTCGGCGGATTGCCCAGCTGCGTCCCTCTCTTGATGTGGGGGTGCTCACCACTTTGGTCCATGCGCTTGTAGTCTCAAGATTAGACTACTGTAATGCGCTCTACGTGGGGCTGCCTTTGAGACTGACGCGGAAACTTCAGATGGTACAAAATGCGGCGGCCAGACTTCTTACAGGGGTGAAAAGGTACCAACATATTTTCCCCACGCTGGCTGCCTTGCATTGGCTGCCCATTCGTTTCCGCATTGATTTCAAAGTTCTTACGATTACATATAAAGCCCTAAATGGTTTAGGACCTCGATATCTGGCAGAGCGCCTTCTCCCACCCAGTTCTGCCAGAGTCACTCGTTCCAGCCAGGCCGGGCAGCTGAGGGGCCTAACGCCGAGGGAGGTCCAGAAGGAAAGAACGAGGAACAGGGCCTTCTCGGCAGTGGCCCCTCGCCTTTGGAACAACTTGCCAGTGGAGATCTGCCTTGCTCCCTCTCTGGGTGTTTTCAGGAATAAACTTAAAACCTGGCTATTTGGGAAGGCTTTCTCTCCTGCCATATCTTAATTTCTTATACTTCGCCATCCTGGACCTATAATATATGTTTTTGGTTTTATTGTTTTTAAATTTGTAAACCGCCAAGAGTAGACCTTTGGTCTAGATGGGCGGGATAGAAATCCAATAAATAAATAAATAAATAAATAAATAAATAAATAAATAAATAAATAAATAAATAAATAAAAAGCCATTGTCCACCTCTTGGTAATCTAAGGGGAAGGGGAAACACTCCATCTTTCTTTTGAGCAAAGTGTCACTTACATAAATTGAGACAGGGTACTTTTGCATAAACTGAGACAGAGTACTACAGAAATGTGTTACTTTTCTGCTGCTGAGTGTTGAACTAAAAGATGGAGCCCTAGTTCAGTCCAACCACTGTTGTCCCATCTTTTTATTTGCAGTTCATGCTATAAAAGGCTGTGATGCATTAGCTAGAGGAGCTCCAGCTGGCACTTTGAAGAAAGCACAGCCCAACATCTGATATTAATCACCTGGCCCATGGACATGGAGTCACTTTAGTTTAATCCATCCCTTGATAAGGTTTTACCCACCCACAATAGCCTTTCTCCTAGAAGCCTAAAAGTTAAATTTTGTAGAGTGTTTCCAGAGTTAACAACGATTGACCCTCCTTCAATAGAAAGATAAACGAGGAGCCTCTAAACTGATTGGTTGCAAAGTATATGCTGTCCCACGTCAAAAAGGGCTGGCTTCTTCCAGAGCTACAGGTAAGGAACTAGGTTCATCAAACAAGAACAACATGGCAGGAAAGAACTGAGCAACTGATCCTGATCCTGCCACCATACAGGTTCTCCCATCTGCATTTGCAGCATGAAAGTTGCCCACAAATATCTGCTGTGAAGACAAATGTGGGGCCACTGTTAACAGAAGGAAGATACAGCAGGGTTTTTAGGAAACTTCTTGGTCTGTGTGAGTATCTGTCATGCATGCACACACATACATGTGTTGGCACGCAAAGGAGCATCTGATACAAATCTGATACTCAAAAGGAAATGGACCAGTGCAGAGAAATCTTGCACAATTGTGTGTGTGTCTCTCTCTCTGTGTATCAGATGAATATTGCTTGGCATAATTAGCAGCTAGACAAAGAAAATATTTTCCAACACTTTAATGAAGGACCTATTGGTATATGACATGTAGCACAAATTGTGGCTGTACACAAAACAGAGGCTGTGTAGTTCTATCCTTCTGTGGTTATCATATCAAAGAAGTTTGCTGGTGCCATTTATAATAAAGTAGGTGAACAAGATTGTTATATCAAAAACTCTATATTGTCTTTTGTCTCACTCATCTTGAATCAATGCGTAAGTGCTCCAGTTGGATATTCAGAACAATTCTCAGCTAGTTTGGTCAAGCGGTTGTTCATTTGCTGTGAAAATAAATGGTAAAATAAATGGTCCCACAGGAGATGCAGCTGGATTTATTCTTCTATTGTAAATTGTCCTATCCTACAGAATCAATATAATTTTATATACTTCCCATGTAAATTCTAGTTAAATGACAAAAATCCATGTTGAAATTATATTGCTCACAAACTGCACTCTTCAAGGTGCAATGTAGTTGTGCCCTGCTTTTATTCTTGGGTAGCTTGTGGACCAAAATGGGGTTGCGTTGCCATAGAATTTCAGGGAAGATACCCTTTGCTTGGTCTTAAGCAGTATATGTATGTGGAGGCCGTAGCCTTAAGGATCGAACAGTACTGGAATGGGTACTGATCACAGGTGGAGTAGAATGGAGGAGGACAACAGAAGAGATACATAACACAGCTGTTTATGAACTGAATTTAGCCAAAAGCTCAGAGAATTTATCATCTTTCTGAATAATGTAAACTCCTACAGTAGAATCAAACCAGAAAGGGAAGAAGTGCTGGTGGCAGTGTGTGGCTGCACCAAACACTCCCTCCAGAGAGGGTAAGACAAACAGCTCAGCTATATTTTATAGAAATGGAATCATCTCGACTGCCTGGCTCTGAGGATCACCAGATCTGAGACAAGCTCTAGGGCAGAACTGAATACCCAAACTTCCTGTGCTGATTTCACTAGTCGTGCCTTCGATAGGTCCTGATTCCAAAGACCCTCAGAATCAAACTCTCAGGAAGATTCCAGCTCAGTATCTCAAAGTTCTATACAGCAGAGCTGAGCTATTCCCATCCTCATTCTCCTCAGTTTTGTGTGAGAGAGAACAGCAATCACACGTTGCTATTAGCTCCTCTTCCTTTTCAGGTTTGACGTGGATGGATGCCTCTATCTTTTCCTCTCTTTTCACGAGGTGTGGGAAGTGCCATTGAGGCATTTCTTTCTTTCTTTCTTTCTTTCTTTCTTTCTTTCTTTCTTTCTTTCTTTCTTTCTTTCTTTCTTTCTTTCTTTCTTTCTTTCGAGAAAGTGGGGAGCAATAGCTATAGCGCTCCTTCTGTTCATTGAGGAAGTGGCGGCATTTGGAGAGCAATGCCTAGCAGTGGTAACTCTCCAGAGTCGCAGGGTCCTGTTGTGGGGTGGGAAGATCAACTTTGCCACCCCTACTACACTGCCATCTGAAACAACTTTCCTATTCAACCCAATGGCAGGACTGGTTCTGGAACATTATTAAAGCTGTTTTGCTTCTCCACCCTTTCTTCCCTTTCTGTCTTTCAGAATGTAGCTCTGCTGGCAGGAATTTTCTTGTTTTTATTGATCAAATGTAAATCACTCTGAGAGATGCTGCAGCTGGAAAATAAGAGAGAAAATACTTTGAATAAATAAATAAACTTAGTTGATCAATGGCCTCTTATATGGATAGACCATCTTTGATATATGGTGCTTTCAGTTATCAAGATATTTGGCATAACAGATGAAATATGCCAGTTATATGTGAGGGTGCATGTACACTACCACAATATACACGCCAAGAGCTCTCAGCCACTGAAATGTGCAGTTTTATCTGAAATGGAAGAACAGATGCAGACACAGAGGTAGGCAGTATTATGCTGTCAGTTTCTAAGTGATACATGTTCAATTAATTGACGAGACAATACCATGTCCTAACATTTGAAGCCAACAGAAGTCTTCCCTGGCTCCCAAATGCTTGATAAAAACTTCTTCCCTGGTTAATTTCTAGCTCTTGGCTGCGTTTCCTGCTAATTTCAAACATATGTCATATACAAAATATGTTAATTTTCAAAGCTCAAATCTGGCAGGAGGCGATTGTAAAGCTGGCATAGAGAGGGTTGGGACAAACAAAGAGAAGAGCTGGAAGTTGGCAGGAATCATTAACATACTGCATCTTTTCCAGCCATTTCCATATATAGGGATGATGATGGGAAGGTATATGGCCTGTGATAAAATTTCAGTGCTGCAGACTAAAAGCTCCTTGAACTTATGCGGTTATTGCCATTTACTTTCCCATTACAAAAACATACAAGTAATCACAAAGGGATGGGGAAGAAACCCACTGAAATTCATAACTAACTCTTGGCACTACACAGAGTTTTCCTGTTTAAGTTGGAGAGAAACATAAACAACATTTTAACAAGTTCTCCAGTTGCTAAAGGCTGTGGGCAGCTTCTCACACTACAAGGCAACCAGCGACAAAGTCCATCAAGTATGAAGGGCACAAGAAGGTACAAAATCACTCATTTTTTCTTGAAAACATGTGGACATGGAATCTGGTTATTTCATATCTAAACAAAGATAGCTGCAAATTCCACAAAACGGTACAAGGTTTTCAGTTCTCCAGGACTCTCCATCAGGCAGAGTGGTATACAGATTTAGAGGCAAAGAGGAGAAGTCCAAACCTTTGGCCAGGTGATGTTGTGACTATGAGGCCTGCTATTATACTCAATCCCAAGGTGGAGATTTCAAATGAATAACAGGTAGATGGGCAGGTAATGTGGGTGGCAAGCGTTCTCCATTTCTGAATGGGGAGCAAGTCAATTCAAACAACTGCCTCTCGCCTTAGGTAAAATGCACATGTTCTTTCCCAGTTGACATTTGCAGAGAATCATTAGGAGATTTTGCACACGGCACTGCTCTCCACTAGAAATTTCTAGAAATCTAGGCATTACAACAAAGTACAGTGGGGGCTGTTGCTGTACTTTCACAAAAAAGAAAATAGTGAATATGTTGCCAACTCATAAATGGGATATGGGGGAATGAGAAGGCTGAAGTAGAGAAAGAGGCTACCAGCTGCCTGAGATATGTTACTCATGGCTGCTTTTTAACTTTGGCCAAAATGAAGCTGAGAGCATGTCCAGACAGGCATATAGCTCTTTATTTGAATCACTTTTGGTGCTTTTTGGTTTGAATCAAACTATGGCATCCACACATATTTTGACTTGGAGCAATCCATCCTGCCTCTTTTTGGAACTGTCCCTCTCCTTTCTGGCACAGCACTTAGGATGACAGTTGGTTTGATATAATTCAGAGCATTCTTAATTATCCAATTCTGTAGCCCATCAGGATAGTTAGTTTGCACCCAAATAGAGCTGTGGGTGGCATTATCTGAGGTGACAACTCAGTGATGGAATAGGTGGGTTGTGACATTAAAAGGAATCACAGAGAACCCCCTTCTCTATTTTCATATACTCTACCATTTTAAATTACACACACACACACACACACACACACACACACACACACACACACACACACACACACACTCCTTTTGATGGAGTGCTATTCTAGATAAACAAGCTAAAGTGGTGGTGTTATTAAGATACATTGGCGGTATTATGTGTACCATGCTGGGTAGATGCATTGCTGTTTTGTTATGTCACTTACTTTATTAAACAAACAAAAAACAAAAAAGGAAAGTGGCCACAGCCTGATGAATGATGGCCACAGGAAAAAGCGTGGAAGGGGTGTGTCATTAATTGAAAGGAGGAGAAATTGGAGTGATCCGAAATGGACCCTTCTCAGGGGAGAAGAAACATTAACCAGTGTGAACAGTAGGATCACTCAAATGAGAGATTAAATAGATTGAACTAAAGATAAGATTCTTGCCTTTAAAGCATGAATCAGACCGCTCCAACTTCACCCATCTCAACATGCCCTGAGTAATATTCTGATTCTTTCAGTAGGAAGATAGTTACTATTACTATGTTAGTTACTGGCAGGATTGGGGCTGCCTACATATTGTCAAGTTGGACATAGGGACATGGGCCAAGTTGGGGTGAGTGTGTTATGTCATCTCTCAAATTTGGAAGGGGCACTCCACCCGCTAGCTGGTTATGACTATGAACAGAAAGTGCTCTAGAGCAGAGTGAACAGACTTCAGGGTATTTATTTATTTATTTATTGAGCTTATATGCCGCCCATTTAGACATAGTCTACTCAGGGCGGCTCACAAAACGCAGAATAAACAGCATCTACCTTGACTTTGACAAGAATCCCAAAGTCCATTGACCAACAGCTAGTGCAAAGCACACATTTAGAAATGAAGATGTCTGAAAACAGGAAGTAGGCTTGAGTTGATTCCCAAAATTGAATGGATCTTACAGTTTTAAAAAATCCACAAAATTGTACAAGCAAACCAAAAAAACAAACAAAAAACCCTCAACTCAACCCCAAAAATGTGGAAGAGTTATAAGCAATCTTTTACAAGCAATGTTTTCCATTTACTTGAACACATATAATGACTTGCTTTTTCAATAGTATAACAAATAACAACCATGGGTTTCTTCTCAAGCACATTACTTTTAAAGAGTAATAGCAATTGTTATTATAGCAGTTGTCCATTCACATCCAACTTACAATGACCCTAGTAGGGTTTTCAAGGTCTGTGAAATGTTTATGGAGTGGTTTTATTGTTGCTACTCTCCAGTGAGTTTCTATAGGTTTCTATAGGGTTGTGAATCCAGGTCCCTTGAATGCTAATACATCAATTTATCCATGACACCACACTGGCTCTCAAAATGAACTGGCAGCAGTGACTTTCGAACCCACGCCCCCAAAGAGGTTGGAGCTTTAATCCAGTCCCTTGCACGCACTCCTAAGATTGTGGTGATTAATTACTTTTTAAAAGTAACTTTCCGAACTCTGCACACAGCCCCACACCTTGCCACCCTGACACTTCATTTCAACAGCATAATCTGAGTTGTTTCTGCTGCTGTTTATTATTGTTATACACAACTCACTGCTCCTCTTATACACCAGAAAGGATTGATATGTCTACCTTTTACCTCAGTACTGTAGTACCATCTTTTTTATGCATCACTCCAGTAATGCAGGTGCTTGATTCTATGTCCTTAACAGTATTTGAGTCCTTAAGTGTCATGTTGCATCAGCACCTTAATCCCATTGGACAGGGGAATGCCAGTTACCATAGGAACAAATTCATTTTCAGTGAAGGAGCAATGACAAACAGCAAGTTTTACAGCCTACCATTATGGTCTCCTCCAAATACAGATTGGCAAGTTTTCGCCTGATTCATGATTTATACTTTACTCTTGCCAAGCCAAACAAAATAAGCCAAAATAACTCACGGGGATGGATGTTGGATATACTTTGCTTTCCAAGGCACCACAATACATATTTTTGGGAATGACCCAAATTTGAAAGCATTTTGGCAAAGGTATGTGCCTTGTACTTTGAGCAAATGGTACTAGATGAGTTTGAAACAGCATGACAATTACGTTTAGTGGGAATTAATCCACAGAATGTGTTGGCAGTCAAAAGAATTGTGGACCTAATTCCCCCCCCCCTTTTTTTTGCATGTGTAAGGAAAATGCGTTTCAGCAGGCTACAGTCTTCATTCATCAATGATGCTATTACTGCCAACCATAACATTGCCAGACCACAGTTTCGACTATAAAGAATACACTGGGGTCAAAGGCTCTAATCAAGAGGGCCACACAGTTTGCTAAACATATGCAATGGAGCTTTCCAGTCTCCACTGTCCAAAAGGAGAGCCAACCCTGAAACACAGGCATCTGCAACCAAAGGGCTGCAGGTAACCCTCATGTGTACATGTGCAAATCCTCTTGCATGTGCCAAAGGATTCTCTCAGCCAGAGCATGCAAAATGTTTGGGACATCCAGGGAGCATTAGTGCTTTGACACAGAGGTGTGGCTCTTCTGTTACATGGGGTAGAGATGTTGGGGAACAGTGGAGCAGAAACAGTTGATACAAGATGGAAAATGCTAAATTCCTAGAATTGCAACCAGGGATGGGCCAGCCAGCCATTGGTATGATGCAGTTGACTCAGGTGTTTGTGATACCTGCCGCTGCTATCTACTCACAGCCACTGGGGTGGACCAATGCCACCACTGGTACCGTCTTTCCTGAAATTGTTGCCTGCTCACCTCCGTAGAACAATCTGCTCTCATTTACCTGTTTGTATAACAGCTGCCTCCATGGACCCTCAGATCCAAGGCATTGGCAGAGGGGAGACCTGAAAAACCACCTGGCAGCCAAGCATTATCTCCAAATCCAGCTAAGGTGACCTTGCTATGGTGGCAGACAGGCAGTGTTTTGAGGAAAGAAGGTACTGCTTTCACCACCACCTTCCTCTTTTTCCTCTTCTCCTTCCTCTCCCCATGAGTGTTGCTTCACATGGCAGCAGGGGTGGTGATTCTCGTTTCCCCTTGATGCCCAAGGGGAGTTTGCATAGGTGATGGCTAGATGTTCCAGGTGCTGTAGCCCAAAAAAGGTAACTTTTTGAAGACCTACCTTAGACAGTGGTCCACTTGTAGCAAACTGGTGGCCAGTTTCTGTTGTATCACTTAAGACCAGCTGGTTGCTGGGATATTTGCAAAAATATCTAACTAGATTGACCTTGATCTGACTCTGTAAGACACCTTGTATGATATTAACAATGAGGTCATTCTTAGAAATCAGATAAAATGGCTAATGAATTACTAAGAGATCCTGAGCATGTGTTCTTGCTCTGTAATCTGTGAATACATTGGATAGATTTTATTTAAAAATTTAAAAAAGAAGAACACAAAAATCACACAAGATTGACTTTAGATCACCTCTGTTGTAAGATAAAGGCTGAGACCAACCTTAGAAATAACCCTATGAATTTATTTCCAGGTTTATGCACTTCAACACCTGAGAGTATCAATTATTCAGTGAGCTACAAAGGATCAAACATTATTTTAAATGTTGGTATTGAAAATTAATTCATAAAGCTTCACTTCTCAAAGACTTCAGGGGAACCATTAAAGCATCTTAACTATATGTTGCCACTGAACCTGAAATCTGCTTCTAAGAGTGTGTCATAATTTGCTGCTCCTGCCCCAGAAAACCCAAGTTTGTGTGGGTGATGGTTTCAGAATGACTATTCAGCAGCATTCATCACGTCTGCAGAGAAACAGGCCAAGAAAGTGCAGATTATTCTATATTGCCAGGGTACACATGCCTTGCCAAGCAGGTCAGATGGCTGGTTGCTAAATGTTGGATGACGGCCTACAAACACCTGCAGATGCTCAATCATGATTTCCTCCCTTATTGGGAGGCTAATTGATTAAGATGAGAACAATTAAGCTGAGAACAACTAGAATGATCAGATGCAATAAAAACAACCCTTCATTTTTCACCTTTTCTTCAAAATTGCTACAAAATAATTGGGTCCTCCTCTTAAATGATGTTGTATCTTAGAGGCACTAGTGAATGTTTAGCAGGGAGGTCATTGGCCAAGATCCAACGCTGTGCTCCTTTATCCGGTGCCAGCAGGACTGGGGCTTTCTTCCTCTTCCCCTTATGCTGCAGCCCTTTGTGGGCTGCTCCAGAAGGTTTTGCAGCTCCAGTGGGGTTTGCCGTTCACTGGAGCATTTTTTTAAAGGCACACAAAGCCACAAGGGTAGTGCTTGATTCTCACAGAAGCAGCAGAATCCTCCAGAAGTGCCCCATTGGAGATCACTGGCCATAGTTTTTACATTGTTGCCTGAAAATAAGTGATTAGACTGAAACTAGGTTCTTACACTGGATTCTTATCAGTATTCAGACATTGTTGAGGGGTGGGTAGGAGGGTGGGAAGTTTAGTGTCATTACCTGTTGTTCTGATCCCATTGGCTTCTAGGTTTAGACCACCAGAGGCTATATGATTTGGTTAGAACTGAGGTATAACAAGTCATGATGGGGATTGTGGAACATGTGGCTTTCCCAGCCACATAATTTGAGTATTCATGCTTGATAATAATGAGTGTATTGCCAAGAGGGTGCCAGCATGTTGTGTCTTTCCCATTTCGTGTGCCTCATTTATGTGCCCCTTCGAGTCTTCTCAGTTTGCATGCATTTAAATGTAACTCCCCATGACATCTGGGCTCTTCTCTTGCAAGTCAAAATGACATAAGGGTAGTTGGCTAGGAGCAGCAAATAGAGGGTGTAGAACATCTGACGCCTATATTCTCCCTTACTGTCATGATAGGAACCCACCTGCACTCGAAGAGGGTCCATGACCAAAATGGATCTGCTTTGGGTGAATCTCACTCCTCAACTGGAGAGCACATGATTGGCTCTCAGGAAGTCCTTGTCCAAATTTTGAAAGAGTCAAGTAGCAGAGGATGGGAAAGGTGTCTCCCTCAGATCCTGGAAAGTAACTTAAGACCCAATCAGGAGAATTATTTTGACACAAAGACAAAGAATTCCACCTGGGGAAGTTGCTGTGGTGATGAGTCAGGGTGCTCGCGTGTGTGGCCCATGAGTGGCATGTCATCAGGTCACCATGGTAACTTGCACAGATGGAGTTCCACACACATAGATATTTCCAAAAATATGTAAAACTAACTGCTTAACATTCCCATTTAAAAATCTAACTTAAAACAGCCCTGAGTGTTACAACCTGCTAGCCTGTGGGGCTAGTCATTTCCTTGCTCTGTCCGTATTGTTATCACCTCTGCACCCCTAACAGAGGACCAGGCAGCAGTGTAAGCTACTGCACAAGCCAACACTTAAACTGAATGATTTTCCTTCCATCATGTAAGAAAGCCATGTACTTGTAACCATAAACGTAACTAATACTTTACTCTGCAACTCGGGTATCCCTCATAGCATTATTGCTGTAATTAGGGATGTGTCTAGTTCCCCTGACCTGGTGCAGGGCTGAAAATGGGTGCTCAGACTAATACCTGACTCACCCTGAACCATTTTTTGAGACTCCACCCTGATCCTTGTTCAGTTCTTTGATGCCATTTGTGCTTTTCCCTGGGTCAGGTCAGGGGAACTGAGCACATTCAGTTGTGCTTGTACAGGCAGGATGGAAACGCTTCTGGACAGTGGTAATCTGCAGAGCTGGGTGCACCGTTTTATATTTATGTTTCCTCTTCTGTTTTCTAGCTCCCAGAAGAACGCCCCAATGCTAAGTCACAGGGAAGGACAGTGGACAGATGCTTTTCAAAAATTCCTTCTCAAAAGGTCAACAGAGGGAACATGCTGTTCTCTGCATTGTTTCCACCCTTTCTTTCTCCCCACCCTTTCTTCTGCCTGAATCTAAAATCAGTGGTAATAGTAGTTATAAGATTTTGATGGTTTAATCAATGACTTTGCAGGAGAAAAAGTAGAGAAGATTAATTTCTAAGCTGGAGAATATACCCTTCTTCTCTGTGACTGACAATCTAGCATTTTCTTTCTTTTTCCCCTCTCCATTTCCTCACCTCTAACTGTGGTTTTTCATAACTCTGTATGGAGGCAGCCTCCGTTGGAACTCGTTCTTCCATTCACTTTTGTGAGTCTCATGTGATCTCATGATTCCCACAGTACAATGGGTGAGTGCATCACTTTTCTTACCAAAGGAAGATGAAGAAGGTGTGGAAAGAGCTTTGGTGAGGGGACTGCTCTACCTCCTGCCAGTTTGAGGGCTTGTGCTCTTATAATTTGGCCTGAGGCATATTCACTGAATTATGGGAGTAGATGTCCTTTAATTCTGAAAACCCTATCCCTAGTGGCCACCTTTGGAGCAGCAACATCACCACATCCAAATCTTCCTTCTTTTCCTGGGGGAGGGAGGGCACCAACTTCTTCCGCATTCTCTTTTGTCGTCTCCCCCCCCCCCCAGGAGTGAAGTATAGGTGCGTCATCACTGTCACAGGATGATGGGTGGCACCTTTCTTCCCATCTGAGGTGGCAGGAGGCCTTGCATGGCTCCTGCAATCTGCCCATGCTTTCAGATCTTTCAAAGAAGGATAATTGAACACTGGGGCTATACCTATGAGAGCAGGCAGCATTATATGAATCAGTTTTCATTCCAGCATAAAAGTGTTTACATGAGGAGGCAAACAACTGTTATAAGCCTGAATTGAAAACACATCAGTGCTGGAGAGAGGCAGTCTTGTGTGTTTGAAAAATCAGACTTCAAAGGAATCTTGTAGAAAAGTACTGAAGAGCAGTCCATAAAACAAAGCAAGCTAATTTACAAACTCCAGCAAGTGAGAGAAACTCCTGCTGCGATTTTCACATACAGTTAGAACATGTAGGATTTTTTTTCCCTCCTAAAAATCATGGGCTGTTTATAATGTATGTTTTGTGCCCTTATTCCTGCTGATGAAGTTGGTTGCTATCCGTCTATCGATAACATCTCACTCCAAATCCCCAGGTGACCTCCATCCAGGGCTCTCTAGAAATGGAGAATAATGTGGAAGCTTGCAAGTCGCCATAGTCAAATGGAGCCAAATAGCAATTTGCCTCCCACCACTCCTTCTTTGCAGGAATGTCCATGTGGACCTTGGGGCCTAGCAGAGCTTGGTTCATGGGTTCTAACAGCTATCATCAGAGCTGGTACCCCCCAGATAGACTGGATTGTAACTCCTATCAGGCTATCCAGCATGATGGGAGTTGTAGTCCAGTACTGATGGAGGTTACCAAGCAGGTTTACAGCTTTCAATCTCTTTATATTTGAAGAGAAAACACAATCCACATGTTGGATGTTTACATAAAATGAACATTAAAACTAAAAGCTCATCATCATCTCAGTGGGTCTGGGATGCTAATGAACAACAAAATCTTCTGTGTAATTTATCACTAGTGGTAATTAAAGTTGGATTGCTGTGTTGAAAACTGCATCAAATTTGTAACCAAAGGTTAAAAAGGAAATGATAAAACTGATGGGAACCCTGAAACTTATCAGTTGTTTTAAATTATTTGGAAGCATTTTGAGTAATGATATTTACTGTTGATGTAGAAAGTTTCTTTTCAAAAGAAACATGGTTTTTAGCATTCTGAGAGCAGTACTCAAGCCATTTCTTAGAGAGCAAAGAGATAAGATTAAATTTCCATATTTCATATTCATCCTGTCTAAACACAGCTTTCAAGCCATCAGATAACATCCCATGGTTGATTCAAGCCATCCAAGACAGTCATGAATACTGTGTAAGAATGAGACGAAAGAAGAGATGAGCGAAGGAGGAGAGGATGAAGGTAAAATATATCACTGCAATTGGCAGTATTGGATGAAAAGAAATATATTTTCTTTTGAATACCTGGCGCAGAAGGGAACTCAAAAGTGTAATTCCTCTGATTTTATTGACTATAAAGAAAGACATGTGGGAAACAGAACATTCTGGAATCATGACAGAACAATTTAAAGAGGAAAGGACGTCAAACAAAGTTTGCTGGATGTTTCCTACACAATCCAGTAAAAAGTGTCCAAGGACAATTAAACCATTGTGTGCTCCATGCAAGTTTCATCATGACACTAGACATGACCACAGTGTAATATGAAATAAGTGTCCTGCTATATGATCTGTTCTTGTTGTTGTTTAGTCGTTAAGTCGTGTCCGACTCTTTGTGACCCCATGGACCAGAGCACGCCAGGCCCTCCTGTCTTCCACTGCCTCCCGGAGTTTGGTCAAATTCATGTTGGTAGCTTCGGTGACACTGTCTGACCATCTCGTCCTCTGTCGTCCCCTTCTCCTCTTTCCTTCACACTTTCCCAACATCAGGGTCTTTTCCAGGGAATGATCTGTTCTACCTTATCTAAAAAACAAAACCTTGGAAAATATAGTCTTGAATGTTGGAGAAGAAAGTCTTCAGAGAAAGCTTGTGAGGGGGGGAAAAAACTTAACCATATTTGCATGGAAAGAAGTCCAATGGATTTCAAAAGACTTTCAAATAAATATGGGCAGAATTTCAATCTAAGTTGTAAATGAAACCTCTGGTTAATGCTAACTCATTAGGAGAGGAATACCAACCAAATAAGCTAAACTTTTGCCAGATCTCTCTTAAGTCCTGGGTTTTAAAAGATGTCCCTGCTGCTTGAACAAATATCCAGGGTAGCTGTGTTAATCTGCTGAAGCTTTAAGATCTCTCTCTCTCTTTCTCTCTCTCTCTCTCTTGCTTTTCTATTACTGTAACACGTAAGGAGGCTGAAAAAGCCAATATGGGGAACCAAGCTTTCTCTGTCATGGCCCCTTCCCTCTGGAACAAGATTCCTACAGAGGTTCACCAGGCACCATCCTGCTCTGTCTTTAGGAGTCTAATTAAGACTGAATTACATAAAGCTACCTTCTACCAATTGTAAACATTGTCCCGAGATGTTCAAGTGGGTTTTAATTAATTTATTTTTATTTATATGTAGTTTTTAGCTAGCGACAGCGTTTATTGTATTTTAGTATATTTTTGTATTATTATATAGTATTTTTATGATTTTACACTATATTGTGAACCACTCAGAGAGTGACAACACTAATGGAGTGGGATAGGAATGGAAATAAATAAATAAATAAATAAATAAATATTACACTTCATATGCTCACCTTCTCCATTACTATATAAATGTCTACCTACTAAGGCTGCACTGTATGTGTCTGGAGAAATGGATTACAACCCACAAAAGCTTATGCCAAATAAAATCTATTAGTCCTTAACATGTCCCAAGATTCCTTATTGTTTTTGAATGACTTTGGCAATGAGTTTGTGTTGAGGAGGAAGAGGAAGAAGAGAACAGGAGGAGGGTACTTGAGCACTGGAGCCAATATCAGCTCGTGACCAGTGTAAGGAGTGCCACTCCAAAATTCATGGGTGTGGTGCCTTAGGCCAGTCTATGAACTGCTTGTGATTGAACCTGTGTACAGGGCAGCTCATAATCTTATATGAATTGCTATTATCCTTTGGAATTTCCATCTTAAAGAAGTCGCTTAGGTCCATTCACTGCCAGTGTTTAAGCAGCTGGGGTGAATTCATTTGTATGGAAAGGTTTTGAGTTGTTTATGGATTTAAGACTGCTGCCTTTTGGTAGCATATAAGGCAAAATCAAAATAAAAAAAAATGAAGAAGACAAAAACGTTATGGCACCTTAAAAAGACTAATTGCTAGATTTTAATGTGAGCTCTTGCAGCCAAGTCCACTTCCTCACATATTTTAATGTGAGCTTCCTCAAACATAGCAGTTAGTCTTTAAGGCAGTGCAACATTTTTGTCTTCTTTATTTTTGCTTTTGCTTTTGCTAATATGCTAGCACAGACTAACATGGCTACTTCTTCTAAAACTACTACTCTTGGTAGCATTGTCAGTTTAGATGCTGGTGCCTTCAATTTTGACATGTCAGCAGTTGTTTTATCACTGTGTTTGTTTTATCATGGTGTTTGGTGCCCACACACCATAGGAAGTGGAGGGAAAGGATCAAAGCGATCCCCCAGCCCCATTGCCTTTGCAAAGGCAGCGGGGCTGCGGGATGGCTTGGGTCCCCCTTTCCTTCTTTTCCTATGCCCCACGGCATAGGAAGAGGGAAGGGATCAAAGCAATCCCCCAGCTTTGATGGGGGTATAGGGATCAAAGGAATCAAAGCTGGGGGATCGCTTTGATCCTTTCCCTCTTCCTATGCCGTGGGGCCGGGGCCTTTTAATTATTATTATTATTATTTTTTAGATAGCTCCATGGGCTGTCTAAAAAAAATAATGACCCAATGAACTGGTGATTGATTTGCGGTTTGTCAGGCCTCGGGGGGGGGGGGGCAATTTGTGATCCAAGGGTTGTCAAGTTTGGCTGCTCAGTGTCTGCTCAGTGACTGCTCCCAGGCTTTGGAATGTACTGCCCTGAAAAGCCAGATCAGCCTCCTCCCTCTTGTCCTTCCATCGTCAAGCCAAGATCTTCCTTTTTAGGCCACATTTTAAGCAAATAGGGGGGGGGGGGGATTTGCTAGGGAATGCTGTATTCATTAAATTTAGATATTTAATTTTTTTTAAAAACTATTTTAAAAATTTGTTGTAGGTTTTTCAGGCTGTTTGGCCATGTTCTGAAGGTTTTTCTTCCTAACGTTTCGCCGGTCTCTGTGGCCGGCATCTTCCGAGGACAGGAGCTAGAACTTCCAGTACACAGACAGAGTTCTTTCTAGCTCCTATCCTCTAAAGATGCCAGCCACAGAGATTGGAGAAACGTTAGGAAGAAAAACCTCCAGAACATGGCCAAACAGCCTGAAAAACCTACAACAGCCATCGCCGTGAAAGCCTTCGAGAACATATTTTAAAAATTGTTTTTAATCTTGGTTTTAATACTGACTAATGTTTAATTGTTTTATATAGTTTTTCTATGGTATTTTAAACCTGTGATCCTTGTATAATTTAAATTCATTGAGCCGCCTTGGGTCCCCTGTGGGGAGAAAGGCAGCCTATAAATACTATAAATAAATGAATGATATACTATAACAGTGGTTCCCAATCTTGGGTAACCCAGGCGTTCTTGGACTGCAACTCCCAGAAATCCCAGCCAGCAAAGCTGGTGGTGAAGGCTTCTGGGAACTGCAATCTAAGAACGGCTGGGCTACCTAAAGTTGGGAACCACTGTACTACAACATACAGTGGAGTTAGTCATTGAGTCTGTATAATGTGCAGATCAGATCTCAGTTCCTGTAAAAACCCAAGAGCTGTCCTCCTCCCTAATAGCTGCAGCTATCTACACAACAGGTGATTATGGTGTGGAAATAATTTCGTGTAATTGGATCAGGGTCTAACAAAATGTGTTTTTAGTTGTTTAACTATGATTTGACTATGATATTAAAGTTGATTTGCTGATTCTATGCCTGGACATTCTTTTCAAGGATTTCCTATAATTGAATCCATCCATACATCAATTCAAACCAAAAGATTTCCCTCCTCCTCCTTTTCTTCTTCTTGCAACATTATTTAAGAGCTGAAAATCATGATCTTCATTTTCCAGACCAATGTCACACTTCTGAGAGTTGTGACGGGCGTGGATGACAGTCTGGTAAAAGGCTTTCTTTGTCCTCCTTTCGTGGCTGTACAATTCACTTTACTCAAAATCTCACTGCTGTTGGCTAGCTCAGTAGCTCGCCAATAAATATGAAAAAAAAAGCACTAAGTGTGTTTGACAGGCTAAACACAGCTATGCAGCCTGCTGTTAACTCAGCAGCAGTCCGCTTGTTCCTCCAAAGCCGCAGAGCAGAATTGAGCCATCATTATCTTTTCACATCACTTTCATGAATATCAAAAGTGAAAATGGTCAACGGGTGGATGAAACAATAGCTGGCAATTTGTCTCCAAGAGTCTTTTGTCTGCTTGAGTTCATAGCTATTTGGCTCCCCAAATATGTTGCAGATTATTACAGTGACAAAACCACTGTAAGACTTCTTAAAATCAATATTTACGCCATTCATTTTTATCCCCTAAAGTCCCTCCCCCATTTAAAAAAGTTTGTGGTCAATTAGTATGCATGCTGGGGTTCCCATGGAACTTTGGACCACAGAATCAACATGGATAATAGTTTTTCTAAATTCAAATATATTATGTGGTGTTTTTTTTTTGCAATTGTGAAGTTGTGGAAATCCAGTAAATCCTGATTATTCTCCTCTTGCTTGATGGATAATTTAACTCTGTGTTCAGGGAATGTGAGAGGTCGCTTGCCAAAATAAAGAGCTGTTCATGCAATGTGAAATAAAAGTAATGGTAGCCTGAAATACACAAGGCAGCTATTCATACAGGCCTGATGCCCGCACCTGGCAAACTAGGACAATCGCTCCCATGGCAGTGCTCCAGAGGGGCCCTTCATAAGTGGAATGTCTACAAAGAAAGTGACATTGGGCAGACATTCCCACTAAGACACCCCCACTTAGCCCATGACATTCCCTTTTGATACTTCTTAACTGAATCCTGAAACCTTCCTTGGCATACCCTTCTCTCCTAACCATACCCCTTTGTAAGGTCATGATTTCCAGTTGGATCCCAGCAATAATTCCAGGAGTCAATGTTCAGTTTTGTGAGATGACGAGCTGCTATATGGTGTCTGGTCTAGAAGACAAGAGGACCACCCTCTGTATGCAAAGAAGACCACGATACAGTTCCAGTAAATCCTGATTACTTTTTGGTTTAAAATATTTTTACCATGCACTAGAAGTATGATAAAATAACAAAGGCTACTGGTTTTGCACTCAGTCATCTACATTCTGCAGTTTGAACATGAGCCAAGGCAACATCTTCAGTTTCCAATAAGGCTTATGCCCAGCAAAAATGTTCATCGGAAACTCATTTCTAAGTGCAAACCAATGTGGGCTTACTCAGAGGTAAATCCTTTGATATTTTATGATGATACACAGGTTTATTTATTAGTTAGATTAACAGGCTGAAATCCTATTGGCATAACTTGACACTGTGCAAGTAGGAAGACATTGTCAGCCCACTATTGTAATATTTAATTGAAAGCTTCCTATCTCTCCCCTTCTTCACCAGTTTGCAAAGCTCTCTAGGGCTCATTTCCGGCTTGGAGACGTCTTTGGGAGCCTAGGGATAGTGTGTGTGTGTGTGTGTGTGTGTGTGTGTAGACTTTAATAGGCCAAAATTGTTGCCAAATCCATTGCAGAGGTCCCAATCCTGGTGGCAGGCGGCTGTCTTTGCGCAGTGTAAAATTTCACCAGTAAGATTCCAGCCAGTGTCTGCCTTTCTCCAAATATTTTATTCATTTTTCCGTGAATATACTTATCGTTCAGTGAAACATATGCTTCTGGAGATACTTTGTGTGGAGGGAAAGACGGTTTGGTTAGAAAACTCTTACATGGTATTATCTCTGTGAGTTACTTACAAACTTTATTTAGGTTCATGAATCCTTGGGGTTCCCCCTTTCACGATAGATGCTTGTTATTGGCATCAGAGACTGTCTATCAACTGCCTTCACTTAGTTTTCCTCAGGGTTCTTTTTTTTATTATTATTATTTTATTTTTTATTTTTTTAGACGTTAGAGGTTGAAATCTAACTTGATTTGGGTTTTCCCCCTCATACTATAGTGTATTGAATTGTACTGTATTGTATTGTTTTTATTTGATGTACTTTGCAATGGCCTGTGCGCCACGCAATAAACTTATATGTATGTACAAACTTACTTCTGAATACATACTCATAGGGTTGCATAGCTGGATTTTTTTTTAACTATAGAAAGTCTGTTTGTTATATACGTAAACTGCTGCATTAGGGTACACAGTATTTTGTTACTTTGCTTCTTTTGTGTAAGTAGCCCTGTCTTCATCACTTCCATTGCACTCTTATAGGTGGAGGGTGACATATCCGAAGAAGAAGAGCCTCAGCTATTCACAGGGGCTCTCCACATGAGTCTGGAGTGACCATGAATAGCAGGGCTAGAATGCTACCCTCTACGTGTGAGTATTCTCCCAGTTGTTGAAAATACTAACTCAAGGATCATCCTTCTTGTGTTGCTTGGTGCTAAATGAGCATGGATCTTACTGGGATTTTTATTCCAAAAAACCCACTTTCCTTCTCTTTTAAAAAAAAATCAGCATCTTTTAAAAGACTGGTCAAAATATTTCAAAAAGCCTGAAGGAATCCTTTAATATGATTTCATTCATTCATTCATTCATTCATTCATTCATTCATTCATTTATTTATTTATTTATATCAGATAGGGCTATCATTGAAACCTTGCGATCCGAGCCTATTTTAGAGGAGGCTCACTCCACTATGGAAATCAGTTGTCTTTCAACATCTGTTTCAAAAATGAAGAAGAAGCCCTGTAAATCCTTTGAAGAATGACACAAGGGGTGGCGTAAGGTTTATTTGTTTGTTGGTAAACGACAGGTGGAATTGAAAGCATCTGACCCCAAAAAAGCTCTTGCCTCCTGAACTCTGCATGCTACGGAAACCAAGATAGCTATAGGAGCTAGGGTTTCTTTTACATTGGAAAGCCAGTGCTTTTGCCGTTCTTTATCACTGTTGGTAGCTCTTTAAGACTTGCGTCATCTGGACGATGGGGAAATTGCCAATATCATTAGTGTATAATCAGGTACACAGAGGGAACAAATGTTCAATCTGCCTAAACTCTCACTTAGCTCCAGCATGGTGGCTTACGTTTCTAGTTGTACGTCAGCTCTCTCGCAGCACAGTAATATGCTCCAGCACACCATTTGTGAATGACTGGTACAGTCAGACTAAACACACTGCACCAGTACATGAACCATTTATTTCATACATCATTCCCATGAACACAAGTGTCTCATGTGAGCTGATTATGGCAAAACTTCAAACTCAGAAGTGTCTACTAAATATATGACATATGACTAATAAAATATGGAAGGAATAGATGTATACTTTTTGGCTCCCTACTGAAATGCATTACTAAAACATATAAGTGTAGAGTGATTTACTGCCAGTGGAAAATATGACATTTATTTAAGTCTAGAACTATATACACAGTTGGCCTACACTCAGACTTTTGATGCCTCTGCCAAGATTATAAAAGTAAGACTCCTAAGCTCCAATGGTTGTAAGAGTAAGCAGTCATGATGTCTTCATTTTTCTGTTAACTGGAGTCACTCTTTAAAATGGGGATGCAACTGTTCGTAGATTAGCTCATGGGAGTTGCCATTAATTTATATGAAGGGTTTCTCCCAGAAGGTTAGTGGTCATAAGCTCCTCATCCAGAATTCAAGATTTCGGCAAATATATGGACCTTTTCCTAGCTCCAACATTATCCCAAGGAAGGGATTAATCTTTGGAAGATAAAGAACCTGAAAAGTGTTGCGACCAAGAGTGCTATGACACATATAGCTGCCTGGAAATGGGCAGTGACTGATGTAAATTACTAGTGTAATTTATAGTGCCATTTATTAATGCCTAATGCCACTTATGCTTTTTCTCTAAAGCAAGTGGAAGTTACCACTGTTAAAGGTGCCTTTAAAGCAGGCTGAAGAATAACCTGTTTAAGCATAATATGTTAATAGCAAAACAAAAACAAAAACAACAACGTTATTATAGTCAAACAATTCCTGGGAAATCTTTCTTACAACCATAACTTAAAGGAGAAGGAGACAAGAAGAGAGAGAATTCCTTTCGTTGAACTTCTAGCACAACCAGATAATTTCTAATGTTGTTGTTATTTTTCCATTTCTGCTGGGCTTGGGTTTTCCAGTCCTTTCCTTTCCTTTCCTTTCCTGGAAAAAGAAATCCAGCAGCAAATGGTGAGTGGGAAGAAATAAGTTAGACACACTATGAGACACATCTTTTGTTGTTTAGTCGTTAAGTCGTGTCCGACTCTTCGTGACCCCACGGACCAGAGCACGCCAGGCCCTCCTGTCTTCCACTGCCTCCCGGAGTTTGTTCAAATTCATGTTGGTAGCTTCGATGACACTGTCCAACCATCTCGTCCTCTGTCGTCCCCTTCTCCTCTTGCCTTCACATTTTCCCAACATCAGGGTCTTTTCCAGGGAGTCTTCTCTTCTCATGAGATGGCCAAAGTATTGGAGCCTCAGCTTCAGGATCTGTCCTTCCAGTGAGCACTCAGGGTTGATTTCCTTCAGGTCCAGGGGACTCTCAAGAGTCTCCTCCAGCACCACAGTTCAAAAGCATAAATTCTTCAGCGGTCAGCCTTCTTTATGGTACAGCTCTCACTTCCATACATCGCTACTGGAAAAAACATAGCTTTGACTATGCGGACCTTTGTTGGCAAGGTGATGTCTCTGCTTTTTAAGATGTGGTCTAAGTTTGTCATCGCTTTCCTCCCAAGAAGCAGGAATCTTTTAATTTCGTGGCTGCTGTCACCATCTGCAGTGATCATGGAGCCCAAGAAAGTAAAATCTGTCACTGCCTCCATATCTTCCCCTTCTATTTGCCAGGAGGTGATGGGGCCAGTGGCCATGATCTTAGTTTTTTTTTATGTTGAGCTTCAGACCATTTTTGGTGCTCTCCTCTTTCACCCTCATTAAGAGGTTCTTTAATTCCTCCTCACTTTCTGCCATCAGAGTGGTATCGTCTGCATATCTGAGGTTATTGATATTTCTTCCGGCAATCTTAATTCCAGTTTGGGATTCCTCCAGTACAGCCTTTCGCATGATGTATTCTGCATATAAGTTAAATAAGCAGGGAGACAATATACAGCCTTGTCGTACTCCTTTCCCAATTTTGAACCAATCAGTTGTTCCATATCCAGTTCTAACTGTTGCTTCCTGTCCCACATATAGATTTCTCAGGAGATAGATAAGGTGATCAGGCACTCCCATTTCTTTAAGAACTTGCCATAGTTTGTTGTGGTCCACACAGTCAAAGGCTTTTGCGTAGTCAATGAAGCAGAAGTAGATGTTTTTCTGGAACTCTCTGGCTTTCTCCATAATCCAGCGCATGTTAGCAATTTGGTCTCTGGTTCCTCTGCCCCTTCGAAATCCAGCTTGTACTTCTGGGAGTTCTCGGTACACATACTGCTGAAGCCTACCTTGTAGGATTTTGAGCATAACCTTGCTAGTGTGTGAAATGAGTGCAATTGTATGGTAGTTGGAGCATTCTTTGGCACTGCCCTTCTTTGGGATTGGGATGTAGACTGATCTTTTCCAATGCTCTGGCCACTGTTGAGTTTTCCAAACTTGCTGGCATATTGAGTGTAGCACCTTAACAGCATCATCTTTTAAGATTTTAAATAGTTCAACTGGAATGCCATCACTTCCACTGGCCTTGTTGTTAGCCATGCTTTCTAAGGCCCATTTGACTTCACTCTCCAGGATGCCTGGCTCAAGGTCAGCAACCACACTATCTGGGTTGTCCGGGACATTCAGATCTTTCTGGTATAATTCCTCTGTGTATTCTTGCCACCTCTTCTTGATGTCTTCTGCTTCTGTGAGGTCCCTACCATTTTTGTCCTTTATCATGTGTAAGTCTTCATAGAATTGGTCAATTTCAGCCTCTTCAGCATCGGTGGTTGGTGCATAAACTTGGATTACTGTGATGTTGAAAGGTCTGCCTTGGATTCGTATTGAAATCATTCTATCATTTTTGAAATTGTATCCCAATACAGCTTTTCCCACTCTTTTGTTGACTATGAGGGCTACTCCATTTCTTCTACGGGATTCTTGCCCACAATAGTAGACATGGTAATCATCTGAATTGAATTCACCCATTCCCGTCCATTTTAGTTCACTGACGCCCAGGATGTCAATGTTTATTCTTGCCATCTCCTGTTTGACCACATCCAGCTTACCAAGGTTCATAGATCTTACATTCCAGGTTCCTATGCAGTATTTTTCTTTGCAGCATCGGACTTTCCTTTCACTTCCAGGCACGTCCGCAGCTGAGAGTCCTTTCGGCTTTGGCCCAACCACTTCATTAGCTCTGGAGCTACTTGTACTTGTCCTCCGCTATTCCTCAGTAGCATGTTGGATGCCTTCCGACCTGAGGGGCTCATCTTCCAGCATCATATCTTTTAGCCGAGAGAGGCCCGGAAAGAAAGAACAAGAAACCGGGCCTTCTCGGCAGTGGCCCCTCGGCTTTGGAATAATCTTCCATCAGAGATCCGCCTGGCTCCCTCGCTGGGTGTTTTTAAGAGCCAATTAAAAACTTGGCTCTTCAGACAAGCCTTCCCTCCTGTCAATATTTGATTTTATTTTACTATAAGTTTTTTCTATCCATCTTGAGTACTATTAATATTAATATTATTATTTTGAATTGTCTTATTTTTAATTGTTTAAATGATTTGTATTTAATTTTATGGAACCCGCCCCGAGTAGACTGTGTCTAGGGGGGCGGGATAAAAAGTCTAATAAATAAATAAATAAATAAATAAATAAATAAATAAATAAATAAATAAATAAATAAAAATAGCCTTTTGTTTCTGTCCATGGAGTTTTCTTGGCAAAGATACTGGAGTGGCTTGCCAGTTCCTGCTCCAGGTGGATTGCGTTTAGTCAGAACTCTCCACTATGACCTGTCCGTCTTGGGTGTCCCTGCACGGCATAGCCCATAGCTTCTCTGAATTACTCAAGCCCCTTCGCCACGACAAGGCAGCAATCCGTGAAGGGGGAGGAACACCTACGTTTCTGTATTGGGGGCATTGCTGGGGATTGAGAGATCTTTGGACCTAGGTCTTCTCCTCTTCTGTCTACTCCCACATGCCTAGCACATCCATTTCACCCACTGCTAAAGTTGGTGTTATGGCCTGTGTGTGTGTGTCAAGATGGAGAATGATCCAGTGGTTGGGAAGGTCTCGGAGGTGGAGTTGGTGGAGATCCATTGTCAGATCTCCTTCTCCAGGGTTGGAAGTTCACTGAGGATTGTGAAAACTTTGGCTATGGACATTGTCTCCTTTCTCTGGCCCCTGGGATATGTTCCTAGCATCACAGGATTGCAGTTTTAATCTTACCAATATTTAGTATCACACAGTGCTAGTGGATTTCCATTGTTGTGTCAGATGTTAGAGTGATCTGACATACACAAAGCTCTCCTGGGCTCCTGATGGTGATGCAGAAGTGAGAGATAAGCAGCACTTGCTGCTGTTACTCTGTTTTCACCGTTTTCACACAACTGGGAGCATTGGGGTAGAGATCAATTAGATCAGCTCCACGTTGATGTTGCCATTGGAGCCTATGGATCTAGAACATCCATGCTCTGCTCAGATCATGCTGTGCTACTCCCCCTCACCCTGACATGTAAGCTTTAACCTCAAAGTGGTGATGAGTGCAGATTTTCTGTGGGGGCAGGGAAGGTGGCTTTGGGATTATAAATCCTCCTCTGAGATCAGAGCTTTTTCTATCTATTTTAAGACCTCTGGGGATTCTGTTCCAGGGACCATGGGATTACATTGTTATTCACAGATTGAAAGTATATTAAATAATCTCTCTTTTTAAAAAAAAAAAAAAAAAAGACATTATTTAAAGATGTATTTAGCAGACTGCATTTTTTAAAGGAATTGTTGATTTACCAGCTGAAATATTACCTTCAAAATAGTACAATGTTTGCCTCCATTGTCAATCAAATGTGACTAATTCCTGCTGTGGGTTTTGAGAACTGCAACAGCTGAACACAAAAATCAGTGTTTAAAAATAAATAAACTACAAAATCTCGCAAGCACTTGTGGGAATTCAATTTTAAAGTTAAGTAGGAATTTTCCATTTTAATTTGTCTTATGTGTTGTTTCCTTAATCCCCATCTCCTGGAGAGGAGAAATTTCACTGAGTGGGCTGTGGAGCATTATTGACCCCATGAGAATTTCAGTGTATTGAGGGTTCACTGTAGGGTTAAGGTTAGAGTTTACCATTCCTGACTGATATTCCAGAAATCACTGAAAGTTCCAGTGTCCCACTGGCTAGGACCAACCTATTGATAACAAAACGTATTACATTTCTGGTTCTCTGCATTGTGGTTGACCAAACAATAGCATGGGATGTTTTTTGTTCCACTACATTCTGGTTTTTCTACCCAGTGGCAAAATATAGTAGATGCTGAGACAGTTATTGCCCCTGGGGAAAAACCACACACCACTGTATATGGCCAGTGGCTGAAACATCCTGTTCTGTAGCATGAGAGTGAATGACAGCTTGATACAAAAAGGCCTTTGATTTTGATAAAACAGAGGGATGGGAATGTAAGTTATTCTTGTTGTTGTCATCATTTGTTCACATTATTTTATATAGCACCATGTATATGTATGGTGCTCTCATATTT
The DNA here is from genome assembly GCA_037013535.1 of Intellagama lesueurii. NCBI lineage: Eukaryota > Metazoa > Chordata > Lepidosauria > Squamata > Agamidae > Intellagama > Intellagama lesueurii. Next base: position 74,185,580 of record JBAJHW010000002.1, read on the forward strand.
TAGACAAAAAGATATCTCTACAAAGATTACAACCAAGGTTCTCTCTAAGCTGAGCCCACGCGCGGGGGCACATGAGTCCACCTCCCTCTGCACAGCTGTCTTCCCCCTCCACACAGCGATCACGTTTAACTCCTTTGGTTCCCATTGCGACGGAACCCTGCACGTGGGTGGGTGGCGGAGTTGCATGCGCAACACAGGGGTGAAGCCGCGCCTGCGAGAGGTGGAGCCCCACCCAAACGTGGCTGAAAATTAGAGGGTACATTGATTACAACATAAAATATAACCCAACAGAAATAGCAGGGAGAGAAAAACCCGAGGATGGCTAAGGGTCAAGGCCGGTGCTGCTATTGCACAGAGTGAGGCAACGACCACAAGCAGTAGATGCAAGGCATTGTGAAAAAAGCAGTTAATTAACCATTATTTCATTTGTCATTGTAAAAGTGCCACCAGGGATGGATAGAGGTGTTTGTGAGATTTTCTGCCTCATGTGTCAAAGTAACTTGACTGTCTATGTTGTCACCTGTGCAATACCAATTGCTGTTCTGTATCAGGAAGCAAAACAGCTTAGGGTGTTCCTTCTGAAGTTGGTAGAGCTGGAAGAGTAAAAGTCAGTTACAGAAGGATCAGAAAGATATGTGAACAAAGAGATAAAGGAGGTAAGGAAATGTAGGGCTCTGACACTAAAAAAGGGAAGCTTGTGCTGGATCCAGGAGTGGACAGGAAATAAGAACATGGAATAAAGGAGATAAGTCACTTGACGAGTGTGACAAGGGAATGCTCATCATCAAGGAGTGCTGCATGGTGGAGAGACAATCAATCTGAGACAACAAATACCAGAAAGGAGTGGGGGAAATCAAGTTAGAAATAACTAGGATTTAAACCAGAATTTTCCCTCAAGAGGCAAAGAAGAGTGGTTATATCTTTGTGATACTGCACAGTCAAAATGTTCATCTTTTGTGGATATTTCAATAGTAACTTAGGACTATTTTAAGAACTATAGGTGGAACATCTGAATTTTTTCAAGAAGTGGAAATTGGGCTGAAAGGGGGAAAGGAAAATGGGAAGAATGAATAAAATTTCAGGTTTCAAAATTTTTCAATTTAAGGATCATCACAAAATTCAATCAAAATTTGTTCCGAAACACAGACACGTTTTTGTTGTCTTCCTCCTTTTTGTCAATATTTGATGATAATTTAAGTATTTGCAGGGGCTGTGGGTATATTTCAATTTTTTTAGAGAATATATTCATTTTCAAAAGACAGAAACTCACATATACAAAGAATATACAATGAAAGACATATATACACTTCTGCCTTCAACTGCATGTGTCTGAACAGCACAGTTTTGATTATACATGGATTTTTTTTCAATAAATAAATGAATAAATATTAAATAAATACTGTGCCCCTGGCCACCCAGAACCTCACGAGGGCTCCCCACATGAGTGTGGACCTGGGAAAAGTATCTTTGGATACCAGGACTTGAGTGCTACTCTCTCCATGTGAATATTCTCCCCGTTACTTTATTATACCTGAAAAGGGCTGAAAAGGGCTCCCAGCACAAAAACATGGATCCAAGGTACAACTCTTTATGGATTTTTATAATTTTTTTTTGCAAAGAATCCCAGTAAAACCACCTAGAAGAAGAAGAAGAAGAAGAAGAAGAATATTAATAATAACTTCCGAGAACACATGTGATAACATAAAGGTTACCTGTGAATTTATTTTGGGTAGGTGAGTGGGATCTATTGTAACCATCTAGGAGATTTATAAGGCTTTGTGACTGAGATTCTTCTTTTTCCACCATGATAATCGTGGAAGTTCTGGATCCATAATTATGTACTCTTTAATCTACCCTCAAATAAGTGATCTGTTATTTGGTGGTGATTTGGGAGGGAATATACACCACCCACCTCAATTCCTTTGTAGAAATAACTGAAATCCAAAAGCATCCATTTTCCGGAATCTGGTGTGTGTGTGTGTGTGTGTGTGTGTGTGTGTGTGTGTGTGTGTGTGTGTGTGTGTGTGCATGCATGTTTAACAGTGAATCCGCTATTGTCCTTGACCACAGTAGAAAGTTGATAGAATGACAAGCACCTCTGTTTCTAGGCATTGAAGGTGTTCAAACTGCCTCTGCCTTTTCCACCTCCATAGTTGCATTGGAGTAGGGGTCTTTGACTCAGGGTTGACAGGCAGTTGATTGCTCCACTGTTGCACTATGGCATCTCCCAGTCAGTAAAACACAAGGCTTGTAGGACCTCTTTGGATGACTCTTGTTGAGGCCAATCTTGGGCTTTCACCCAGGTTTCTCCTTCTTCCTCTTCTTTTGCCTCTACAGTCCTCTGCCACCATGTGCCATCTCCCTCTCTCATTCCAGACTCTTCCAGCCACTGCATTCTGTCTTGCTCTCATGAGTCTTGACATTTCCTGAAAGTTCTTTATTGCATGTATTGTCAGGACAAGGTCTTCCTGATAACTTCCACTCCTCCACCTTCGTGGGTGATCATGGGAATGTTGGTGTCATAAGAACATAAGAAGAGCCCTGCTGGATCAGGCCAAGTGCCCATCTAGTCCAACTTCCTGTATCTCAAAATGGCCTCAATTGTGTCAGTACCTGCCACAGGCAGGGTAGCCCTGGGGAACACACCGATGGACTGATTGTTGTGGAAGGCACAATTGTCAACTTGGGTTTCTCTCGGACCCCTTCACAGTGTACCTTTTGCCTCTCCTTCTTTCTTCCCCTGGCACCCCACTCTCTCTTTCTTCCTGGAACCCTTTTCTCCTGACTCCAAAGACCCTCAGAATCAAGCTCTCAGGAAGATTCCAGCTCAGTATGTCAAAGTTCTATACAGCAGAGCTGAGCTATTCCCATCCTCATTCTCCTCAGTTTTGTGTGAGAGAGAACAGCATTCACACATTGCTATTAGCTCCTCTTCCTTTTCATGTTTGACGTGGATGGATGCCTCTATCTTTTTCTCTCTTTTCACGAGGCGTGGGAAGTGCCATTGAGGCATTCCTTCCTTCCTTCCTTCCTTCCTTCCTTCCTTCCTTCCTTCCTTCCTTCCTTCCTTCCTTCCTTCCTTCCTTCCTTCCTTCCTTCCTTCCTTCCTTCCTTCCTTCCTTCCTTCCTTCCTTCCTATTCCTCTATGATACTTCATTGTTTCTTCAGAGAGTTCCTCATTCTCTCTCTCTCTCTCCCTCCCTCCCTCCCTCTTCCTGTCTTCCTCTCATCCCCGGAATCACCACCTGAACCTCACTCCAAGCTACCTCACTCCACTGACTCTCCAGTCCAGCAATCCACCATCTTGGTTTCCCAAGGGCTTCACATGAAGACTTGCTAGCTTTTTATTCATTACTTTTAAATTTTAAAATATCTTGAAAGGAGAAGAAGATTTGTGGGTGTAGTGGAAAGTATTTGTAGACACATGATCTATGGGTGCCATGTTATGAAAAGTATAGAATAGTGTTCCTCTTTTTGGAAATATGCATTTACATATTAAGAGTCAAACAACTTGCTCTGTCTTTGTTTTTCATGTGTGTAATTGTGTTATAATGTTAACATAACTATGTGTTACTTTCAGGTCCCTGTGTGGGGCCGAATGAAAGGACATTTTTTTAGATAAATACATTAAAATACTGATAAATTGTGAGTTCAACTACACATGAACTATTGAATACTCCCAGACACTTACTACTATCAAATAAGAAAGCTGTAAATGTTATACCAATACTGCATGCCACTGTTCAATTCTGTTAAATATAGAGTATGGTTCCATCTATTCTATCAAAATAAAGTAAAAAATCTAACAACATTCCACAGTATCACTTATCGCACAAACACAGCCAATGATCCACTGTCAAGTAGCTTCAGATACTAAGATTGAACACTGAAGTAATATATCAGATATTGCCATTAAATGTAACATCTTGCCGGTTGTCAAGCATGGACTTCAGGAAACAGCAATTTCCTGTTCCTTTTTCCAAGCATCTAATATCTGTTGCCTCAAAATATCCACATGCAGTTCCATTTTTAGCTATCATCGCTAATTGGCATTGATATAACATGAACTGGAGGGGAAGTTTTTAATGTGGGATAAAAGGTTTAAATGAATAACATTATTTTTTTTAAAAAAAGAACCCAGGGCGTCTGACAAACTACGAGTAGACACATTTATAGAATTTTGATACATTCCATTGTACATAATTAAGACAAAATAAGGATCTGAAGGCATCACTATTTCGCTGAAAGCACAGCCAACATCTGGAGTAAATTAAACCAAGCTATCATTGCAAATTGTATAAACGAACTTAATAGACAGGTAGACATTTTTATGGAGAGTAAAGAGATTGAGGGAAACGGAGACAAAGCGGGAGTACTGAATTAAGAAACAGTTGAAAGGCAAAAGGTCTGATAACAAATAGTTTCCTGCTCAGGAATTCTTATCTTTATTTGCCTGTCAAACAAAGTACAGGACAATTTGCAGAGAAACGTGGCTATCAGCTGGGGAGAAAGAACCTAACACAGAGAACTTGCAAACAGCCACACAAATATTAATGACAAAGAGGAGCCCATAACAGTTTGTCTGTGGTGTGAGCTAGGTTGGAGTGTGTCAGCCTGCAGTACACCCAACATGAAGACTAGGAGCTCTGTTTCATTGATTCCTACACCAGCCAAAGTCTCAAAGAATTGCTGTGCTTCTCTGATCTTCATCAGGAGTGCAGCTGCAGAAGGAAAGGAAGTTTAATGTTTTTGTGTGTGGTGCCTTGAAAGCCTGGTCACTCATCTCCATTCATACCCAGCTGGTGGCAGAGTTCAATGGCTCTGGTTTGCCTCTCAACCTTTGCCTGCCCTGTCTCTGTGATATCACAAGCACTCTCTCCAATAACATCACAAGTACCTAGTCATTTGTCTCAGATTTTGGCTATGTAACATATTTGTCATGGCTGAAACTTATGGAATCATAAAATTTGGTGAGATGCTTAGAATTATCTGCTAGAGATCTGTAGTGCTGTATTTCAGAAAAGTACATTAGAGCAATCCAGCAGGAAAATTCCCAAATCCTGTAAGATGGAACTATGGCAATTAAAGTGATATAAAACTGCAATAACTAAGTAGTGTGGATACATTCTACAAAAGTATACCGTTTACATTTTTCATTTATATCTCATTTCATCTAAATTTCAATACACTTTACTTTTATACTGATATCTTAGTTAAATATTTTAGAAGCCATTTTAAAATGTAAATTGAAAGAATAGAGTGAAACTGGACTGTATGACGTTGCTCACCCACCATTATTATATACAGGCTTGTTCTGTCATGTAGTTAAAATCCTGCTTCAGAACTAACACTACACCAGTTTAATGTTACGCATGCAGTTTGTATACATTCACATCTATTTTCAAGTAACAGAAGCTTGCTGTATTGTCCAATCCTGAAACTGCAATTAGTTGTAACCATGGTTTGTTCAATCAATTGAAGACAATAAACTATGATTTGGAGTTGTCTTGTTTGCACCAATCATAATTAAAACCAGGGATGAAGACTTGAGTCACAGGACTCACTGTCAAGATGGACTTCAGTCACATTGATGACTTGACTCGAACTTGACTCCATTTTTTTTTCAATGACTCAGACTTGACTCATGACTCAGAACCCACCACCCCTTTTTTTTCTGAGAGGAAAAAGTTTGTTTTTAATAGGGACTCAGACTTGAGGCTTATGACTCAGGACTGGGTACCAAAGACTCAGACTTGGGACTCGAACTCAAAGACTTGCCAACATCCCTGATTAAAACTAACATTTTGGATGAAGCAGAAAACTGTGGTTAATTGAAAAGGGAAATAAATATTTTTATCTGGTTTGCTTTATTTTGCTTTCATAAAAACATCAGACGGGCAATTCATTTTTGTCCTCCTGTCTTTTTATGTTTTGAATTTGTACATTGCTTAGTGAAATGCAATGGGGATGTGAAACTGGTAAAACCACTTCTTAAATGTGACACCTTGAAAACCCTATTAGGGTTTCTATGTCAGTTCTGACTTAACGGCACATAACAACCAGTGCAATAAACAAATAAATAAAAGAGATGTTTCCAGTCTCCTCTTTGTAGTTTCAAAGAGTGTTGAGGAGGAAGGAGCACACAAGTGCAAGGCTTATTAGCAAAACACAGGCTGTTCCTTAATATTACATCCAAACACAAGAGTTTTGAGAGCTGTTTTTATAACGCAGGAACATAAAACTCTAAATACATTTTGCTTCCAGTAGCCAAGGACAAGATAGTTCTTCCACCTATTCAATGGCCTATATTCCATTGCTCATCCCAGCTACAGTAGACCCATTGAATCAATAGGACTGACACACATTGACTTGGCATTCAGGAATTGATTAGTGGGTTTACTCTGGTTAGGACTAACAACTGGATTTATGCAGAAGTGAGTTGGCATAGAAGTGGTACCATATTTCAGCACTTGTGAGAGGATAATATTCTTTCCCGTAACTGAAAGTAGCAGGCAAGATTAGGAACTGCAGAATAGGTCTGTGCCCCAGTGACTAATAGGCTGCAGTAACTGCCTGAGGGAGGTAACTCAGCTCAATCGTAGAGCCAGCCGTGACACAATTTGTGAAATTCATGTTGAACTGTTGTTAAAAGTTGCTTATAACTACGTAGACATGGGCATGAATTCAGTCGTCCCTGTCTGGGCCAAGTTGTCCTCACACCCACATAGGTATTATGCAGGCATGGCTCACACCTTCCCTGAATGCTCGTCCTTTGTGTAGTTGGCTGAGGAATCCCTGCCCTGCTGCCTTTGAGTGGTCGGCTGAGGGAGAAGGTAGAAGAAGGAAGAGGATGCTGCAAATGGATGTGCTGGGGAGGCAGAGAGGGAAGCGTGCGTCACCCAAGGAATGGGCATACATGCAGGGGAGGCAGGTACCATGCCTGCACAACACCTGTGCGGGTGCAATGACAACTTGGCCTGGACAGGGATGACTTAATTCATGCCCATCTCTACTTATAACTTTATGCAAGATTATACATAGTAATATGAAATCTTGCTAACGAGCTGAGTTAGTGATCACTGGTGAAATGTTCTCCTTGAAATGTTGGACCACGTGTGTTCCACTTGAAAAGCAAGCTCAACAGAAATGGTGGGAAACTCTCCTTCCAGTAAAGTCTGTGAAGTTTTTCAGTGCCTTCATTTGGCTTCTAACGTCCCTGTTTGGACATTTGATTAGTCTTCAGTTAACTTAGTTGAAAAATGTGGTCAAAATTCCAAATGAAAAGCTAGTGTTCTGAAAGAAAACGGAGTTCATGCCAAAGTTATTTTCATAAATGGTTTGTTTATTACTAAGAAAAATGCAACTCTTAAAAGATGTTCAACCAAATTAAACCACATGCTTTGTGGGTACTTTTATGAGATCTTTTTCAGAGTAGGAACAAAATAAAAATCTTGGTTGCATTTGTAAGATACTTAATAGGTTTTGCTGGCAAACAAAGTATTTTTAAAAGAAGCATATCCTATGTAAGTACCCTCTTTACTATATAATGAACTATAAGAACCTAACAGATTAATGGAATAAACACAAACATATATTATAAGAACCTTCTGTAACTTCTAACTCTTCAATTTTCCATTGGGGTTTGAAAGCATGTCAGTGGTATTGTAAGGGTTTCAAACAGGAACTGCTTAAGCATCTACTGTATTGTTTTTGTGGTCTGAAGTTTCTACATTTCTCAACTCCAGATGTGGGGATCTGGCTGAGATTAACAGAGCTGGCTTGATGTATTTGAATGTTTTATTGTTAAAAATGATGAGTTTGAACTAAAATAGAAACAAGGGCAAGAGACGAGAGAATTTATAGAATAATAGATCCATGGGAGTGACCTATAAAGCCATTCAGTCCATCCCCATGCTCAATGCAGGAATCAAAATAGGTGATTTTCTAACTTTCTCTTCAGTGCCTCCAGAGTTGGAGTGCTTACCACCTCCTGAGGTAATTGGTTCCGTTGTTGTAGTGCTCTAGCAGGGAGTTTTTCCTGATATTCAACTGAAATCTGGCTTCCTGTAACTTGAACCCATTATTATGTGACCTGCACTCTGGAATGATTGTGAACAAGTCCTGTCCCTTCTCTGTATGACAACTGTGATAGATTCCTGGTCAAGGCTCCCCTCTAGAACCGCTCTGCCATACTGCTCCTCTTGCCTATCCTAAGGTGGATCAGCTCAAGGAAGAGTTAGATGTGGAGAAAAGTATGGAACCTGACTGGAATTGTATCACTCCCAAACATTGCTGTCTACTCAAACTCAGCAGTGCATCCAAGAAGTCCCAAAATTCACAAGGTTAGGTACTTAGAACACAAACCAGTCCTGCAAAGTAGCTACCACCACACCCACACAAATGCTAAAATATCCAGTACTTGATCAAGGCAAGACCTGGTTTTACTACCACAAACCCTCTATGCCAAAAACCCACGCAGTTGCTTGGAAGGATTTTTGTATTTTATTAAAGAGAGGGGGGAAAGGTTAAAAGAATTTTGTAAAAAAAACAACAGAGGGGGGTATTTATTCCCAAAATAGTGGAATAAAATGCAGAGACAGTCTCAAGCCATTCAAGAGTTCACACTAGAAAACTACACATGCTAAATTTTACCTGATATGCACACCTTAGTGGAAACGTAGCATAGTTCTGGGACATGCACATAGTGCATCCTTCATGGCATGGCTTCATAGGACAGCAAATGAACAGCAGGTGAGCAAAGCACTTACTCCTTAAAGAAAGGCTGGACTCCTTCAGGCATGGAGAGGCAGCAGGTTTAAACCTTAAACAACCCATTCCCATTAACATCTCATGTTTACCACTTTCATATTTACCAAAATAAATGGTCCCTTCTGCCACTCCTTTCACACAGCTGCCCCTTCTCTGTATGACAACTGCATGACTCCATGGAAGGAAGGACACTAGCTTTGAAGTCTAGAGGTAAGTTTTGAGGTGTTTGTTTACTCTTGGTCCTTTTTTGAAGGCCTCCTTAACAGGTGGTCAATTGAAAATGTTAATTGCCCTTTTCTTCTGAGCAAACACTGGCTCACACTTTTCCAGTCAGCTTTCCCGATCACTTACAAAGAAGTCTCGAAACTCCTGGACAGATCTCATGTTCCATATTCCCTTAGTTTCTCAGTTTCTTTACAACTACCTTTCAAGTATGTGAAGAGTGCTATAATATCCCCCTTCTGTCTTCTTTTCTCAAGCTGAAACATGCCCAATTCTTTCAGTTTTTCGTCATAGGGGTTGGTTTCCAGTCCCCTAATCATCCTTGTAGCTCTCCTCTGAACTTCTTCCAGTTTCTCAGCATCCTTCTTAAAGTGCAGTGTCCAGAACTGGACACAATGCTCGAGATGAGGCCTAACCAGTGCAAAATAGAAGGGAACTAGTATTTCACGATATGTGGAGACTGTACTTTTGTTAATACAGCCTTAAATAGCATTTGCCTTTTTTGCAGCCACATTGCACTGTTGGCTCATAGTCTACTTGTGATCTACAACAATTCTGAGATCCTTCTCACCTGTAGTATTACTGAGCCAAGTATCCTCCATCTTGTAACTGTGTGTTTGTTTCCCCCCCCCCCCCCGAGGTGTAGAACTTTGCATTTATTTCTGATAAATATCATTGGGGGGGAGGGGTTCCAAGTGTGCAAGCCTATCATGATCTTTTTGAATTTTGTTTCTGTTTTCCAGGGTATTAACTATGCCACTCAATTTTGTGTCGTCTGCAAATTTGATAAGCATTCCATGTCATCCACCTCATTAATAAAAATTCTGTAGAGCATTGAGCACCTGGCCCAGGACTGAGCCTTGTGGTACCCCACTTGTTACCTCCTCCCAGTTTGAGAAGGAGCCATTGATAATCACTCTCTGAGTATAATTCTGGAACCAACTGTGTATACACTTGATAGTTGTTCTATCAAACCCACACGTAGTTAGTTTGCTTCAGAATATAATGGGGCACTTTGTCAAAAGTTTTGCTGAAGTCAGGATATATTACTTCTATAGCATGCCCACTGTCTACCAAGGAGGCTACCTGATAAAAAAAATGACATAAGACTAGTCTGGCAGGATTTGTTCTTGACAAATCTGTGTTGGCTTCTAGTTATTACTGCATTTTTCTCAAGGTTTTTGCAGAGTGACTACTTTATAATCTGCTCCAGAATTTTCCTTGTGATTGATGTCAGGCTCATTGGCCTTTAGTTAGCAGATTCCTCCTTTTTGCCCTTTTTGAAGATAGGGACACTAACCCTTCCCTGACCATCTGGCACTTTACCCATCCTCCATGATTTCAAGAAAATAATAAACAGTGTTTCTGAGAATTCTTCCCCAGTTCCTTCAGTACCCTTGGATGCAGTTCATTGGGCCCTGGAGATTTGAACTTGTTCAAAGTAATAAGATATTTCTTGTCTATTTGTTTATCAGTCTCAAGCTGCATAAAGAACCTGGATCCAAGTCAGTTGTTTGAGATAGCACATATTCCAAAGAATGCCTAATGGCTAAAAGTGAGAATGGGTGGGACTGCCCTGCCCACAACATCCCCATGTATGGCTGGCCCAATCTTGCAATCTCTGACTTCTCTGCATTGAGAAGGTCTGAGCAGAGGTTCTACTCACATTCTATTCAGTAACTATATTGAAATGTTAAGTAAAATTAATTTGATTTGAGACCCTTCCATGCCCTTTGCATCCTAGCTGTCTCAGGAGAAGAGCTATATCTGAAACAGAAAGCAGGGTCTAAGTGTACAGTATATTCATGGGATCAGGAACCCATATTTTCCGGTGTTATGGAGAGCCCTCATGAACTGATACTGCTGTCCTCTTCAGACTAGCTTTGCTCTGGCAAGTGCTAGGGCAGAGGAGGGTGGGGTAAGCCTGCTCCTTCTCCTAAGATTAACCTTTCTACTGAATGTCTGAATAGGGCTGTTCTGTTTGCTGAAACAGAGGGGCCACCATGTGTAAGTCTTGTGTTCAGGTGAACATGGATAGCCTCTCCATTCAGACCTCATTGCTCCACACAGTTAAGGAGTGAAGGACTGGAACAGGGTAGGGTTCCCACTAGGATGCTGGGGTCACCCTGATTACTGTCTCCACTTCACACGTTCTTCAGTATGCAGAAACAAGGCTCATGTGGTTCAAGTTGGGGGGTGCAATATATATATATATATATATATATATATATATATATATATATATATATATATATATATATATATATATATATATATATATATATATATATATATATATATATATATAAAATGAATTTTAAAAAAACATATGAAGTAGAAATCAGTGATATAGAGTGAAAGTCTGGCTGTTAAGAGGAGGCACCAACATTATTTTGAGCATTGTTCCCAAAATATATATTTTTAAATTATTTTTTAAATTTCATGTTATTTTAATTTTGGTTTTTGTAGGGCATTTTCTATTTTTTTTCAGAACATGAGAGTCAACCCTCTTAGTCTGTTATCCTCTCTATTCTATTCTGTATGTCAGCAATCAGCTCCTTTTCTATCAAGCTCACTTTCTCTCCTCCTTTAACACCCACTGAAACACCACTGCTTTTTCAAAGATTTTGCTGACCTGCACCTTCTCTATGCTGTCCATTGTCACCATTAGCTCTCTTACTTCTCTTTCACCTTATCTGTCCTGACTTGTTCCCACTGTGGGCCCTGCGGGCAGTGCCATTTCATTTTATCATTTCTCAAGTTTGCATCTTCTCAAGGAGCCCACAGCAGGTTCTGAACTGAGAGATGTGTTCGGATGACAGAGGTATTGTTCAGGCCTATTTCTGAACGTTGATTATCCATTATGCCACCCTAGCTGAGGACTACCGTCAGGCCAAGTCAAACTTCCTCCTCCGGCAGCATAGGTTGGTTGCAGGAAGCATCCTCTGATTGTTCTTCTAGAACCTCCTGGCTATTCTTCTCACCTGGAGAAGAAAACTGTATATGCCATAGAGCCCTGTCCCTCTCTCCTCAATTGCCCTGCTGCCCTGAGGTGTGCTGGAACTTTCTGTTCCGTTGTAAGCACTAAATTAAGATTCGGCAAGCAACCCACTCAGTTCATAGCTTAGAATGATGCTTTCTTTTTAAATGATGAAAAATTCACTGTGTTAGCCATTAGCTAGGGAGAGGATTTCTATGACATGTCATATTTTTTCCTGCAACCTATGTTTGAGTTTATGGGTGGGTTTGAACATGTTTATGAGTAATCTGGTGAGAAAAGCCAGATTACTCATAAACATATTTGAACTTGCTTATGGGTTCAAATGTAGATTGCAGAGAAAATGTGAAATGTCATAGAAATCCTCCCCCTATTATTTTGCAGTAGCCATGTTGTCAGTGCTGCATCCACAAAAAGAATTCATTGTCTTTCATGTTACCAACATGTTGTCTTGTTCTTACCAACACCACAAAAATACAGGCTAGAATCCTTCTGGTGGTTTACAAAGATATACTGCAAATCAGCTTGGCACATGACTAGGAACCTTACTGTGAATTTATTAATTAGTGGCAAATTGCCAAGGCAGTTTATGCAATAACAGTTATGCTGGTGTAAATCTCCAGTAGGATTATGGCCTCAGGGAAATATTGTCTCATTCCATCTAGTGGCCAAGTCTGACACTGCACCTTGAAATACAAAAGGACAGAAGTATATGCCACTTAAAATTGATAAGAAAATGGATCCGAGGTTGAAAAATTCCTGTTAAAATGCCTCTAAAATTCTTTAAGTACCTGTAAAACATAACTTTCAAAAGTAACTAGAAAATATTATTCATTACAGCAATAAAGCTGTAACTACCCATTGCCTAATTCTGAAATATAACTTAGTTATGTCCTTATTGCCTAGAAGAAACTACCGTGTTTCCCCGAAAATAAGACAGGGTCTTATATTAATTTTTGCTCCAAAAAACGCATTAGGGCTTATTTTCAGGGGATTTTTTTTCCATGTACAACAATCTACATTTATTCAAATACAGTCATGTCATCTTCTTTTGGTTGATGCACAGTGGTGGATGGCGGGGTTTCACTTAACTGGGACTTATTTTTGGGGTAGGGCTTATATTACGAGCATCCTGAAAAATCATACTAGGGCTTATTTTCAGGTTAGGGCTTATTTTTGGGAAAACAGGGTATTTTGGTTAATTAAATGGTTTGTAACCAGATCCTCCCAATTTTTTAGACACAAGGGAAGAGAGGATGCCATCTTGGCCTTTACCTGAGGCGAAAAAATGTCCTGGAACAGCCCTAGTAGAATGATGTTACTAGCAATTGCAGAAGCAGCAGAAGGAAGAGGAGGAGGAGGAGAATAAAGAAACAATAAGTGTTCACACAATAGGAATGCAACACCTTTTCTTCATAAGATAACAATGCAAAAATTACCCCCAGTGGTGAGAGTTTGCTTTATGTTCTCCCTAATGAAAAAACAACTATCCAGATTTAGATGATTGATTCTGAGTTGTATGAACTGCATTTGTTTTATTTATTCGTTATTTAGAACTCCTGTATATGTCAGATTCTTATAAAAGCAGATATACAAAGAAGATTAAAGTGGGAAAACTCCCCTAGCAATAAGTTGTTAATTAGGCATATTAAGTCGTTTTTTGTGCGCAAGTTGGAACTCTAGATGGAGCAGTTCCCTTTATTTAAATATGCTTTGCACCGACAATAATATTTTCACCAAGCTCATGCCTATTAGACAGATGACTGGCAGAAATATAACATCATTCTGCTGAACCATTCAGTTAAGGTTTGGATTTAAAAGCTGTGTGCTGGTAAAAAAAGTGGAGAACAAGAGAGGCATCCAAAGTTCTCCAGTTTATGCTTTTAAAAACACTTTGTCTATAGAGATATTATTTTATTTATTTTTGTTTGTTTGTTTTATTTATAGGCCGCCTCTCTCCTGATAAGGCGACCCAAGGCAGCTTACAGTATTAAAAAGAACAGCATTTCGAGAAACCATAATAAGTTAAACATTAAAAAAATCAATTAAACTATATCTAATTTAAAATACAATTGAATAATTAAAAGCAAGTAAACATTAAAAACGGTCTTAACTTTAAAAAGACATTCATGTTACATTTTAACAATATAATTCCCTTATAAATCAATTCGGTAGATTGATTGGATCTGATGACAAAGATAAGTGACGTGCTAATGACACTGACGATCTGCCACAGGTTTAAACAGGATGAGTTAGGCAAAGTGGAGCCCTAAGATCTCAGGGCCTTCTCGGGCTTTTCTTATAGCCCCCCCCTCCAGCCCCCTCAGACTCCCCCACCCCAAACAAAAAATGATGAACTGTTGATCCTGGAATCCTCCAGAAGTCGCAATTTACCTTTTAAACAGGTCAAAAGGACCCTTCCTTGCAGCCTTTAACACCAATAAATAAATAAATACAAATCTACATCAACTTAAGTAGAATAGATTAGATCAATACTATGTTAGAGAGTATAAAATAAGATTAAATGAATGGAATATATTGTAATAAATCACTCTGGTTGCAACGGATTGAAAAGTAGAAAAAACACAATAAAATATATATACACTAATAAATAAATACAAATATAAATAATATAAGAACCAACCCCAAATTGTTGTTATTTTGTGTTGTCAAGCTGCTACTGACTTATGGTGGCCCTAATAGGTTTTGAAAGACATGTGAGATATGCAAGGTGTAGTTAACCATTATCTTTCTCCTCAAAAAGGCTCCAGAACCAAGCAGGGTTTTGAACCCAGACTCCCCGAATCCTAGTCGGACTCCACTGCACACTCTCAGAATTAGGGTATGGCTTTTTTGAAAGAGGTGGAGATGAATACTCTCATAACTCTCATCCTCAACTATCCTTTTTCATGGCTTCCGTGGTCATGATGTTTGTTCTGTTTACTTTTGTTTAGTCTAGATCTACAGTGTCGCTTAGCACCTGGGCTTTTGTCAGTGAGCTATTCTTTTTCTTAAATAATGTGTGCTTAGTGAAGAAACACACATGGGGAGAAAAAAGCTCAACAAAACATTTTTTAAAAAAAACATCTCAGAGTTCTTGTGACTAATTTAATCTTGACAGAAGTAATTTGCTCTGGGTTTTGAATAGCTTTTATTCCCCTTTCTGTTGCAATGTTTTATCTGAGTCCTGTACTTTCCTCAAGGAGTTAGGATTTAAGAGAACTTGCCGAGAGGTATTGAGTTTTACAGAGTTATGTCAGATCTAATTGAACTCTCAGAATAACAATTTCATTTGGAGCACACAAGAATTATTTAGAAATGAGGTCTTTTTCAATAAAATACAGCCACTCCATTTGCAGCGGGGCTTTGAGCATCTCCCACCAACACACTAAATTTAAAATGGCAGCAGGAATACTTAAGGATCGGCGGTCTAAGGAGCTGCAGAGTGCTAAATCATTATTCACAGAAGCAGGCTGCCACCTAATCTTTTCCAATAAATCTCTCAGAAAAATTCTTCCAAGGCCCAGAATCTCCTTAGAAAGAAGTGTGTGACTCTTGAAGCAATATTAGAATACCAAAAGCAATCTGGCTGTTTGGTCTGAGCAAAGAAGACGTATTTCAAAGCAATGAGGTAACATGAATTGTGTGTGCGCACGCACACACGCGTTTCCCAGACCCAGAGAAATAGAAGCTTCCAGCAAAGAAGTAAGAATATAATGTCATACATGTCTATTCAGCAGTAAGCCCCATTGTGATCAACTTAACCCTAGGTAAGAGTATAGAAGACTGCAGGGAAGCAACATAGTCCTTTTGATGCTTTTGAAGTCTTGATGGGCTCCCTAAGGAGGACATTAGGGATAAGACCTTCCTTCCTTCCTTCCTTCCTTCCTTCCTTCCTTCCTTCCTTCCTTCCTTCCTTCCTTCCTTCCTTAGGCTCACCAAGAATTGGGAAGGCTTTGGATTCTATGGATTCAAAGCCTTCCCTGGCCCAACAGTACCACACCTTCGTCTTCTTCTGACCCACTTTCAATACAATGCATAATTTTACAAACATCTCTCGAGTTTCTCCTTAACTTCCTTTTTTTCCTAAACAGCCCCAAATGCTGTTTCCTCCTAGATAATATATTTTTTAATGTATTTAAAATATTTCTTCCCTGCCTTTCTCCTTAAAAAGGACCCAGGACGGCTTACATAATTAAAAGACAATATTTAAAACTAACAACAATGTGTGGAGGGGCAGGGGAAATGAAATTATTATTATTATTGCATCTTCTAGAGAATTGCTGATGCACTAAATCATTTAGATTAAATTAAAAAAATTCTTTCCCTTATGTGTAGTGCTAATTGAAACTGTGGGTAGTTTCTCAATTGATACTACAAATAAGAGAAAGAAAATATTTTTTAAAAAATTTAATCCAAGTGATTCAGCACATCCATAATGATCTAGCAGACACACACACACATATAATTTCACTTCCCCTGCCCTTCCATAGAGAAGCAAGGGAAGTGTTCAATTGACAACAGAAGGAACTGAAGGGTCACTTGAGGTCAATATGACATTTGGACATGAGGATTGTGCCAAATGGCATAGTGCTCCTTCCCCCAGTCTCAAACAACCCTATTTAGGCTGCACCAGCTACACCAAAAGGGCCAGTATAGGCATACCCTAAGAGTGGCCATTTATATAAATGTGATAATGATATTGGCAGTTCTGTTTTTGATTCCTTTTCTAATTATGTCTGGTGTGAAGGTTATGTTTTTTTTAAATAGCAGCTGTACACTGACTTGATACTTTCACTGAGCTTTGTATTCAACCCGAAAAAACCCTTTCTCAGTCTGTTGTTACCAGCTTAGATCCTATTGGCATATCTGTGAATTCTTCCCACACCACACAAATCATGTGTGTTGGTGTCATACGTATTCTTTGTTTTTGCAATAAACATGGAAGAAAATGCCAGTGTTTCTTCTGCTTCTTCTGCAATTTCTCTCCTAACAGAAGCTGGACATAATCATGGCTAGCCTGATTTTGGATATGGCACCTCTAAACAATGATGTTGTTTCACACCCAAACCAATCCTTAAGATTTTTTAGCCAACAACATGCTTTATTTCTTAGCCAATTCCATTTACCTTTTATAATCTGATTGTAACACACTGTATTTTTCACGTCTTAATAGGTGACCAAAGTATTTTGTCTTTCTGCGTTTTATGAGTTTTATTATTTCTGGATGTTTATTCATTTACCTTTATACTTCTTCATTGGTCACTCTTTCAATCCAAGAAATTCTTAGCATCCTGAAATAAATCGACCTTTGAAATGTTTCTGTCCTTTTTGTAGAAGTGTATATCGTTCACAAAAATCACTTTCATTAAGTTGAATCCAGAGATTTAAAAAGTTACTTTTCTGGACTTCAACTCCCACATTATTCCTCCACCTCCACCTTGAATGCCAGTAGCCATGCAGACTGGGAGATTCTGGGAGATTTAGTCTCCAAAAGTAACATTTATGACTTCTCTTGAAATCAGGCCGACCTTGGAGTTACTCTCATGTCATATGTAGGCTGTGGCTCTGAGAAAGAAAGAAAAAATAGGAAAAAGGGGATTAAAGGGCAACAGGGTGACCATCTTGAGATTTTTGTTTGACAGCTGCCCTTATCTTTTCCCCTATCTGCATGAGATGGTGCAATCTGGAGGCAGGTGAATGTTCATACCTTATTAATGAGTCACAACAAGTATTTGTCATTTGATTTCTTAAGCGGAAAAGGGGGTGGCAGAATAAATGATTGTGCTTTCTTCAAAGTACACATAGGTGTTCACATATCTAATGGGATGAAGAACTAGTTTTGAGGGAGAGGAAGGAGGTTCTCCCATGAATTTGTACGGGCTCCCCCTGGTTATTTTATTATCATGTTTGTATCTCAATTTGTCCAAGATTTTCAGAACAGCGGACAACAGATTATCCAGTCTGGTGGGAACTGGACCCTAGTCCACCTGCCACAACCCTCAAGCTACTGGATGCAAGGATTCTTGAGGGTATATTCAGTTCACCTTTATGAGATCTTGAAGCCCAACCTTTTTTGTTAACCAATAGTCTGGCTTTAGGAGAAACAGCATAGATTTTCAATTGGAGCAGAGAAAATTTTGATTTAAAAAAAACACAAAACCCACTGAGATTCTGTAATGTACATGCAAACATAAGAATAATATCAATTTCAAACTTGAAATTCAAAATTTTTATCTCAGATTTCAGTCTAAAGTTCTGAATGAATCTTGGCTATGAAGCGCTCTGGGTAACCCTGATACAGTCACTCTCAGCCAGAACTACCTCATGGGGCTGCTGTTGTGGGTATAATGTGATGAGAGAAGAATTATGTACTCTGTCTCGAGCTATGTACTATAGGTATATTAATGGAACCAATAACAAATGTCCGGTAATTAATTAATGTCCGGTAATTAATTAATTAATTAATTATAACAGACCAAAGGTACATAAATTTAAGGGCTCAGATTGCAGCTCAGACAGTACATTCTGAAACTACATTTTAAATTCAGGCACAGTGCTATTTCAGCCATACACAGTCTGAGGTCTTAGTGACAGCACCGGCTGTGGTTAGAAGAATAAAATCTCACAGCTGGCGATATTTTATTTTTCAAACAGTATCACTAGATTATAAAAACCAAGATGATGCCTAAAGCATGTAATGTTTGAGAAACAAATAAAACTATATGTCTTTACTTGCAGCTAAAGACCACTGTTGCAACCACTGGGGAGTTGAGGCTTTCTTTACAGTAATATTTCATAAGCTTTATAATGTATATTAACCATAATCTCATTGCAGGATCTTAACACTGTGTTCTTTCTTTTCAGCTGCAAGGGAGGAAACTAAAGCTAGGTGACAGCTCAGATGATCCATAGTAAATGTTGCCTCATGGCTTCATGCTTGTGGCGATAAACCCTGCCTTCTATGGAACAGAATGAATCATTCTGGCAGTGGCTGATAGTTATCTGGACAATAGCTGCTGTCTGTTGTGTATAAAGGAAAGTAGAGGGCTGGGCAGCACTTCTTAAGAACTGATGGTGACTGGGAGACACCCTGTCATGTACTTTTAATCTGATGGCCTATTTGCACGCATGCATCTCTATTGGTCATTGGTTTCTTCCACAAGAACTCTATTCAATAATTGTAAACACAGAGGGTAATGGGGAGATCTGTTCTGCCTCCACAACCCTTCCATGTTAATCAGAAACATCTACAACAGCACCATTTCCACTGGATCAAGAACCCTGCTTTCTAAGAATTCCTCATCACCTGGGAATTGCAGTACTCTCATAAACTTTCTCCATCAACATGAGGAGGTTGGAGGTGGAGGAAATGGGGCCGGAACTCAGAATCCCTTTCACTCTGCATGCTTACAGTTATTTAACACCTGAGTAGATCTAAATTATTTAATGTAGCTCTCAGATGGTTGTTGCGGGTTTTTCGGGCTCT
The DNA here is from genome assembly GCA_037013535.1 of Intellagama lesueurii. Taxonomy (NCBI): domain Eukaryota; kingdom Metazoa; phylum Chordata; class Lepidosauria; order Squamata; family Agamidae; genus Intellagama; species Intellagama lesueurii. The sequence goes on from JBAJHW010000002.1 coordinate 74,205,058, forward strand.
TTGGCCGTGTTCTGAAGGTTGTTCTTCCTAATGTTTCGTCAGTCTCTGTGGCTGGCATCTTCAGAGGACAGGAGTCAGAATGACTCCTGTCCTCTGAAGATGCCGGCCACAGAGACTGGCGAAACGTTAGGAAGAACAACCTTCAGAACACGGCCAAAGAGCCCGAAAAACCCACAACAACCATCAGATCCCAGCCGTGAAAGCCTTTGAGAATACGTAGCTCTCAGAGTTTGAAATAGTTACTTTTTCAGACTCCCAGAATATAACTAGACGTAGTGGGGGTTATAAGGACAAAAAAGTAACTTTTCCAAGTTTGGGTCTCCCACTTAGAGAGCTCAGACACAGGGCATTAAAAATATGCAACTCAATGTTTATAAAAATAAATACGAATATGAAAGTAGCAGAAGCTATTGACTCCAATTTTGTGGGGGAAGTTAACACCCTTTGTATTTTTGTTTGAACTTTACGGGAGCCATCCACCTTGTGGCTAAGACCCAGCACCTTTAATAGATCCTGTAAAGTCTGGACAAGAACCTAGACAGGATTCATTGCCCCCATGAAACTGGAGTCACCAATTTCCATTGTATCAAGAGACAACATGAAAACACCAATTTCTGTCAAAAAGCAGCAAATGTACTCATTAAAATTCTGATAAAATGGAATGATATTCAACCAGGTGTAAATCTAGTCAAAGAAGAGACCTCACATCTTAACCAGAAGGGCATTCTAGAGCTGCAGTGCCACAGAGATAAGCTTTCATTTCTCATGTTTACTCACTCAGTGGTCTGAGATGATAGGTTGTAATGGAGCCAGAGCTTACAGGTTTAAAGCACTCAAGTGTTTTGATGTGAATGAAAGGTCTCCCAGACTTCCCAGTTCTCTCTGAGCTTAGTTTGATTCTCACCATTGCTGAGGTGGAAGGGGAGGAATATGTTTTCCAATCAGCAATACACTGTTTCGAGCAGTGCCTGTTATAATGCAGAGTATTTTAGCATGTCTTGATATTGAATGGTCAATTAAGACCCATTAGCTTTATGAGAGACATAGCAGAGATGAAAAATGCTGGAACTCTTTTGTGATATGGATCAATACAGGCGCCTGGATTTTTAAAAGATTCTTCTTGTAGATATAGCTACAGACCTGGTCATGTGGAGAGTCAGTGCTTCAACATTTGCCCACGATACTACTAATATACAGGGTCTGGGGATTCTGAGCCCAAACTCAAGTCCTGGTAAATCTACACGGACACCTATGCTGCCTAAGGTAACCTTCAGCTAAGCTCTAAAGCATTTATAACTTTAAAAGGCCAAAGTCAGCACATTAAGTTGGGCCCAGGGGGGAAAAAGGAACCCAATGTAGCTGATGTAAGATCTGAATTATCTTGTCCAGTCACTGGAAACCCCATGCAATTATGGATGTCACATTTTGAACCATCTGAAGCTTCCTAGTTGTTTTGTAAAGGCAGACCCATGTAGATAATTTTGTAATGGTCAGTAATTAAAGTATGACTGTGTGAATGACTAATGACTAAAGCATTCCCACCCATGGGGCTGAGCTACTTAGTTGGGCATAATATAATACTTGTGCATGACATTCTCTGGTTGGGATCCAGATATTTCAAATATGCATGAGTACCGCAGAATGCAAACTGTTTCACACCTCCTTACACGTCATGGGATTTTACAAAATATAGCTCTCTGCTGCTAGTAATTTTTAGTTTCATGTTCATCAACTAAATGTAATGAGCAACTTAACCTGAAGGATCAGGCATTATGGTCTCAGTAAGCTCAAAACCAGGAAAATATTGAATATTTTGTCCTCAGCTGTGTTTAACTATTGGCCATTTGTTTTTTCTAATTTACGTGAATCCAAAGACACACTAAAGGTTTTCCTGGATAACGGGAGGAAGGAAATTATTCAGTCGTTCAAAAACCCTCCAGTTAATGCATGTTAGATATTGTGCTTCTATATCCATGATTTAAAACATCAAGAAATGGTCCAAAATTGCTGCACAATATTGTGCCCGAGTTGCCAGCAGGAAAAAGGATGCCAACGTTTACATAGCAAAGGGCAACCTAAATGTTTACTGCAATCAAGACAGTCTATAGGATAGTCTCTTGTGCTCACTACCATTTCTTCTAGGCATTTTAATTACTTTATGGCTCCAAGCAATAGATCTCTAGAGAACTTGTTGAAGAACAACTCTGACAATTGCTCTGTGTTTAGGAGATAAGTGGTTAACTGATGAAAAAAAAAGAGTCACGTTCTGGGATGTTCCACTGCTTGGTGTTTCTTTGTGAATGTTATTGAGCACAAGAGACTATCCTGTAGACCAGCCATTCGCAACGGGGGCCATGTGGTCCACTGGGGTTCCCTGGCATATTTTAAGGGGGTCACAGACTAGAAACAATTCTTCACATATAATGAATTATAAGATTCATTATGTGACTTATATAATCCTGATTTGGCCTATATTTCTTTCATATTGTGTTTGTGGCTGTAGCCAAAAACAGATTGAGAATGTTTGCTGCAGACTATCTTGACTGCAGATATGGGTGTTGTCAACGTTCAGGCTGCCTTTTGCTATGTAACATTTAGCATCCTTTTTCTTTTTGGCAATGCAGGCATGATATTGTGCAGCAATTTTGGGCCATTTCCTGGCAATTTGAACCATGGATATAGAACCATGATATCCCACATTCATAAATGGGAGGTGTTTGTTTGTTTATTTTTAAGAATTGAATTTCCTAGCTTTTTAAAATGGAGGTTTAAATATACGTAAACTGCACACAAATTCCGACAGAAACTTCCCTCAAAATATTTTGAAGGGCTATTTTGGACTTAATGAAATGGTGAAGCAAAAGTGTCAATGAGAACACCACATACAATAGAGAAATATACACACCCTTTAACCTCACAAACAAACTATTGTTGTCATGCCCACTCCACAGAATGCACACTAGAAAGCTATCTTCCAATTCTCAAAACTTTGCTCTACAAACATGTTGCATGCATGTTTTCCAAAAGATGCCCCCTCATATTTTTAAATAAAAAGGGGGGACCTGGGAGTTAGTAAAAATCGCCACTTGAAATCAAGGTCAAAATCATCCATACTATGTAAAAGACTGACAGTGAAGAAAGATGGGGGTGGGATCAACTCATTTGGAATGTGATGTTGGAGGAGAGCCCTACAGATACCACAGACCACCAGAAAGGCAAATAAGTGGTGCTCTATCAAATTGAGTCTGAACTCTCAATAAAGCAAAAACGAGAAAAATTGAGGCTTGTAAATCCTACCTTGTACTTATAATGAAAATCCTACCTTGTACAGTACTTATAATGAAAATACAGAACTGACTGGAAAAGACAATGTTGCTTGGAAAAGCGGTGGTATTGTGGGAGTAGGAAAAGAGGAAGGTCTAACATGAGATAGGCTGACTTTACAAAAGAATATGGAGCTGGTAGTTTGCAAGACCTGAGTGGAACTTACTGGAAATGGCAATATTGCTAGGAAAGGGAGGGCGGTAGGAAGAGAGAACAATCTAATATGATATGCTATTGGTTTGCAAGATCTGAGCTGAGCTGTTTATGATAGAACATTTGGGAGGTTATTAACACATATAGTCACCACACCTCAGAAGTTACTTGATGGCACATAACATCTTTGGAGTATTTAAATTATTATTATCAAGAAATTGTACAGTGGCAAGGTGGGTGAAATGGAGACTGTGGCATGAGACTATGATAGGATATTGGCACAAAAGGTCTGCTAATATCCTGATATAAGACCATATTCAGCCATAAAGCAAAAAAAAAAAAATTAATTTCACAGCTTAATCTATTTTAAAGCTGTGGACATTTAGTGTTGCTTATTTCTAGACTGGGGGAACTGTTTTATTTTTTAAAAATCATAGCTGAAAACCCTTTGCCAATAATAAAGTGTTGAAACCTCCACAATTGTCGAGCTTCTTTCAGTCTTGATTAAAGAGAGTGTCTAGTAGAGTAAGGTTGTGGTATGCATATCTGTATTTACTAATTCTCTTTCTTCTCTGACTTTCTCTGAGCATACCAGCTGGGCAATTTTTTAGCCCACTTTGATTTTGTTTAGCTACCTGTGAAGTTTGTATGTTTATGTCCTCAACAGCATCAGGGCAGCAAGCAATTTGAGCATTATTTCACTGATGGAATGTAAACATATGAGCAGTGACTGTTATTCTCCCAAGAGATAAAGGAGTAACATCTTCTTTATTCTTCAAAATCACTACTGAGCTTTTGATGGCAAGTCAGAGGTGGTCTGCTTTCTATTGTTCTGTCCTCCTAATGCAGATGGCAGCTTTATCCTTTTATCTACTGACGATGGCCAAGAAACTATATGGAGAGGTTTACATTAAACATGAGGAAGGACTTCTGACGGTGAATGTACACAGCTACTTCATGTGTGCTGCGGCCGTTTGCTGTCCTTCACTAACAGAAGAAGCCTGACAACTGTTTTTGAGAAATTCTTGGGGTTGCTTGAAAAATGTCTTTTGAGGCCAAGCTAGTGTAGACATAAGGCTGGCTTTCTCTTAAACATTGTTAAGAGTTCTGGAGTGGCCTGCATGTAAATTCCCTCCTCCTGCCTTAACTTTTAAGAGTATATCAGTAGTGACCTAACACTGGTTAAATCTGAACAGGTTTTCCTGTAGTACAATGTGAGGTATGCACAGCTGCCTTTGAAAATAGTCCAATAACATGAGTGTGTGACTGGTAATTGGGTCTGGTTGATAACAGCATATCACACCTGTTCTTCATGATTTTCAGTAGCAGGGAGCTAGAGTGGTGGGAAGATTTTCTTGTGCATACTTTGAGATCTCCTGCTCCATTACCACTTCCTGGCCGTCCTGGTTTCACCATCACCACTTCCTTGTGTTGCCTGTTATACCTGGAACTGCCTTCCAGAATGCCAGCCTGTGACCAATCTTTTCTCAAATCCCATTCAGGAAGCCTTGGATCACTCCCCAATTCCCTTCTTAGAGGAATTAAGTCAAAGTTTCTGTAGTTAAAATAACAACATTTCCCCCCTGTTTAACCACGCCTTTCTTTCCCCTGTTTCTGTTCAAGAGTGTAAGTGGCCTGCATTAGTGATCTATCAAATCTGACCTTTGTAAAGCACCATGGCCATGCACACGGATGGTACTATTTAAGTCAAGGGTGGAAAACAGAGACGTGCTTCAGATTTGGAAATTATTCAGAAACCGAAGCGAAGCAGGGGTGTTTGTTTCTTAACTGACCCAAAATGAAATGAGGAAGCTGAAAGTAACATTCAGATTGAATCAGGGCTCTCTAACACACTGAATATTACTCTGGTGCTTCAGTTTTTGAAAAAGGGGGGAAACCTTTTGGCACCTGTGAGTCTCATTCAGAAAATGGAAGTAATGCTTTAACTAGAATCAAGAAGCCCAAAGCAAAAACAGATCGGCCACTCAAGCACCAAGGCTGTCCTGGGAACTTCAGTCATGTTGCTCCTGGGAGAGCTCAGACTGACAAGATAAATTCCCTTGGATTGACAGCCATTTCACACCTTGGGAAAGTTGTAACTCTGTTAAAGAATGCTACCTGCATCATTTTCAGTTTCTAAGTTGTCTCTTAAGAGATGCTATGCTCATTTGCTCTCCAGTTGCAGGGAATACACTTTGGGTATGCTCTATGCTAAAACTATAATAGAGTGTAAATGCTAGAGTAGTTGAGCTAGTTTTGTTACTTTCTGATGTGTTTCCTTTGTATTGCTCTGGCCTCAAGCTTTTAATTGATTATTTGCTCCAAAACATTTTTCTTTCTTTCTTTGCAACTGTCGAAACTCCCCCCCCCTCTTTTTGACCTTTTCACCATCTTTATAAAATATAAAACCTCTTCATACAGTTGTTTGATTTTTTTTTTTTTGAATTAAAAGAGTTTGTGGTACTTAAAACTAGGACTTGCCTTGCCCATCTATTGTGAGCCTGTATGTTTTGTGGAAACGGTGGCATTTCTGCTTTGAAGGGTTGGCATAATAGTCAAAGCATTTAACTTTGTGGATTTTGGGGAACTCCCTAGAACCGCTGTTTAGTTGGGTCAAACTAAGGTGTTGTGAGGGTGCCACACAGGTAGTTTTTCCCTAGCCATCAGCACATTTCACCCACTCCAGGGCACCTAGGGTAGTGTGGCTCAGTGGTTAGTGTGGCCTCCCTGAACTCAAATATCCTTCACAGTAAGTAATAACATTATTGTATTCAATTTTTATTTTTTTTGGTTCTGTGTCTTGTTTTTTTTCTTTTCATTTTTTAAAATCATTTTTAAAATTTAAATCTGAAAAACATAAAAAGTATATAAAAATATGGATTGATTGCTGTTCGTAAGAACAAATAATTTGGATCAAATCAAAGCAGATCGTATTCACGTATCCCTAGAGGGAAACTTTTGGCCCTCTGCATGTTTTGAAATACAGCTGTTATATGCCCACCATCCAACATGGCTAATCATAAGGGATTATGGGGATGCAATCCAGAATCTTTGAAGAGCCAGATGTTCCTCATATTTGGTACAGTAATGAATACAGGTGTGATGTCTATGGATGAAGGAAGGAGATTTGCCTCATACATTCTATGTAGTTCCTGGAATCCATACCTTCCACCAAAAAGGTGGACAGAACCTTGTATGTATGTATAGGGCTCTGTTGAGCATTTGGAGAAAGAGCAGGAGTCAGATTCCTAGATTATGCATTTAGTGGTGTGTTGGTAAGATGTGACCAAAGTCTTGGAGGCCTGGGACAGAAACAGTGGTCACTATCCCAGCCCTCTCCACGGTCCTCTTTATAGAATACTGTGATGTGGAACTGACTTATACCAAGCTAACCCATAGATCCCTCTCCAATATGCAATTTATAATAGTGTAATTGCTTACTGATATCTATCCATGAATGTACTGCCCCACCCTCTTTTCTTTCCAGATAGAGAGTGATGTAATTGTTTATTGAGTCTGTGTTAAAGACCAATTTGCATAGGTTTTGGAAGCAACAATACATTACTGCTCTTCTTTTTTTAAGGGATATAATTTGTGGCGTGGTCCAGATAGTTACTGGGAAAATCTCTGACTGCAAGTCGTTCTCCCTCTTCTTTCTGGAAACACATGTCTTTGCCTGCTGTTCATCAGTCTTGGTTTTGAAGGGGTGATTTTTAGTCAGCTGTCTCTATCACTTTGGCACAGACAAAAAAATCCCTTAAAAATGTTACACTTCATCAAAGTGTATCATGAGACTTCACGGTCATTATCTCAATGGCTGCTCTGATGTGCTACAATTGGCAGAGAGACAGACAGTAGGGGGTGTATTAGAAGAAAGCCTGTGTTTCATGTGGAAAGCTGGCAAGGCTCTCTGCGCTTCTGTCAACAACTCAGCAGTCTGATCTGATGCACTGAGTGCTGATTATGCTCTTGTTTCTGTAGGAGGTAAACAAGAAAATGAATTCCACCACACAACACAGCCTCTTTGTATCTTCAAAATGGTGTGACTGGAATCGAGCCAACCTCATTGAAAGTTTGGCCATTTTTGTCATCAGGGCCCTGGTACTGATGGAAGCTTTGATTACTGCTTGGATCCCGCAATAAGACCTTTAAGGGACCGCCACTCAGCAAATAAAGGCATTGATTGGTTGTTGGGTCAATTTAGCCATAAGGGTGCAGAGCAATGTCCATATAAAAGACTAATGGATTAGCTACACATCCACTGCCGCTGTAGGCCTTATTTCTCAAGTAACTTCATGACTGCTTTCCAGCTTGGCAGCCACTCGGCTTCCTCTAAAGCTAGCTTCAGAGCATTCTCCCTATCAATAGTGCAGCTCAAAGGATTAAGCACAAAGAGCTTTACAATTTAATGAAAACAGCTGTTGAAACAAAAAAAAATTATTGCAAACAATAGATTGCATAGGGAAAAAAAGCTATTAATTATGCAAAGTTATGCAGGAAAAGTGGAATGACTTTTCTGTTGCTAGCAACATAAAACAGCCGACAAAAAGTTAGGCATCTTTTCATCTGTTGATTTAAAGGTGCCGTTGACTGGTGGTGCTTATAATAATATTGCCCATTTTTTCCCCTTTGTTAATGTTTAATCAGCTAATCATTTTAAGCACTTGAGTTCTTCTTGGCACCCTTGCACAACTAGTAAGTAAAACTACAGCTTAATGAGATGATGTTTCACATGCAGAAAATATTGAATTCTGAAGTGTGGTATGATAACTTAAGATGAATGATGACATTGGAGACTCAAGAGGCAATGGTAATACTTGGATGATTAAACATAAACGAACTTCACTTGTGAACTCCTGCCTTCTGTTCTGCAACATCTATGAGATGTATATTTTTTGTGTGTGGTGGGGGAAGATGTTCCTGCCCTGTATTTTGCTCCACCATGACAACTTAAATTTTGCTGGGGATGGCAGCTTCCATAACCAGCACACATTAATCCTTTGTTGAATTTGACATGTCTTTTTCTTTGAAGAATTGGATTTTGAGCTCTTGTTCCAAAAACAATGAGTCATTAAGGGATGGAGAAAGATCATGGGAATTTAGAATAGCTTCCATACAGTATATCAGGAATAAAACTGTTAATGGTGCCTACCTGAAGGAATCTGTTCTCCCATCAGTCTGCCTGGGCTTTGAGATCTTTGGGTGAGGCCCTTCTTTCAGTCCTTCCATCCTGAGGCACATGTAGTTCAGATCTGAGAGCAGGCTTTCTCACTGTTCACTGCCAGGCACTGGAACTCCCTCTTGAAAGCATCTAGACTGACTCTCTCTCTCTCTGTGTTTTCTTTTCACTGATTGGCAAAGACAAGCAGGTCTTTGGTAGCTGATCTCATTTGCTGTGGAAGAGGTTTTTAAACTGTGATTTAATTTTCCGTCTCCTTTTATTGGTGCTTTTCAAAATTGGGGTTTACCATGTTTACACTTTCATTCATTTTATGTTTTAATTATGGGTGTGTGAATACCAACTGATTTGACTTGTATCCAAATATTTGCCATACAAATTGGGTCCAACACTCCCACCCCCATTTGGGGGCGGCTCGAACCAATTTGTTTTTAGGTTTCTCCAGATTTTTTAATGTATTTGTTATGTTTCTAGATCATGAGAAAGAAAGATGAAAATGTGGACATTAAATGGTTATGAATTGGAAGGCGGCACTTTCAAGTATCATCAGCTTTGGAAATGGAGTGGACCATGAGTATATAGGCAATCTTCTACTTACTTACTTCCAGTTCTTCTAGGAGCCAAGCTCAGGGAGGTGGGAGATACCCTTAATGTCTCCAGTCTGCAGCCTCTCTTGCCCAAGTGTGCCCGCTCACCACCTTGCCCAAATTGGAGCACTGCATTTTGGCACCCACCCACTCTGGAAACATACCCAGGCACCCACAGCAAGAAAAAGAATTTTTTTATATATAAAGTCCAGTAGCAGGTAATGAAGGAAGGAAGGAGGAGGAGAAATATAGTTCCTGGGATGAGTTTGATCTGTCCAATCAAGGCCTACACAAGGGAGTCAGTGTCCATCCCACATTCACACATAGACACAGACACACTTAGACCCAAGTATAAAAAAGACAGTGTAGCTACTTAACAGAAGAGCAAGAAAATTATAGAACATAGCAGTCTCATAAGTGATGTGTCACCCTCCATTTGCCCATGGCTGGACATGAAACAGCTGCTCAGTCAGGTTGATGGGGAGTAAATACAGTCCAGTGAGGTCGATCTGAGCCCTCTCCAGGGCTCCGGAATCAGTTTCCAGGAGAGGTTTTGGCTTTCACTGGAACTTCATATGTCAATCTCCTTCTGATTTGGCACATCCTTCTTTTGCTACAGCAACTGGCAGAAAGTATTTTTGGACAAATGACAGCATTTTAACTCCTCAAGTGCCAGAGCAAACTGCAGTGATTTATAGGGCTGCCATAATTCACCCAAATACAACAGGGGACTTCTTGAACCACCCTTTGTCTGCTCTGGTATGGTACAGATATCCCTGCTTTTCCCCCTGAAGCCGGTGCATGTTCTTACTTTTAATTATACTTTTAAAATTTAATTGCAAACTGAGTCCTATTCATGAAAGGAAGTGGGATATAAATCAGAGACAGAGAGATACAGATATTTGCAAGGGAAGATCTGCATTATTCTTCCTCTGTCTTCCAAGCAGATACGGTACAGATACTTCTTTGCAAAGGCAGTATTTTAAAAACTTGAGGTAAAAACTATTTTAAATAAATAAATAAATAAAAATCTTGCAACATAAACTGCTATCCCTTGGAATCATGGAATGTAACCGGGGACAGGCACTCAATGGCAGTGTCTGTAATTTTGCACGCAGGTGACTCAGGTAGCATCTCCAGTGGTGACTGGATTTGGTTTGATTTGGTTTGGTATTATCATATTGTAGGCAATGTGAAAGACATTAGCGAAGATCTCTCACCAGTCACAGGAGACACTAACTGAGCTGAAGTTGGATGGGCAAATAATCTAATACGATACAAATCCATTTTTACAAGCATGCCACTTGGTTGTGTTTTTCAGCTTTAGCTGTATGAGGGCGGTATTTTCCAGATAACATGGTCTGCTTTGCATGCTGAAGCTGCAAGAAACATGCTTCTAGTAGTCATCACCCTGCATGGGTTGTGTTTCACAAATATGTCACAGTACCTCTGTCTTTTAAAGTATGTCTTACAGCTCGCCCTGAGCTGGTTTGTGGATTGCAGCAACAGCTATTTCTTATACTATATGGAAATTTAACCCCTATTACTTAATACTCTAAACCTGTCCTTGATTTCTCTTTCTTTCCCCCCCCAGAAGACTTAATTCTCTGCTGCCTTGCTCTCCTTCTCCCTGCCTATCAACATCCGGAAAATCATTGCTTCCCTGTTTGCAATTTTTAAAATCCTTGACTAGCAGCGCTGGGAATTGACTTATGATCTTTTGAATATAGTATGTTCCACATCTTGCTTTCTCACAGCATCTTGAGCCACCATACCAAGAAGTCCCATTAAGAATGTTATTAACTTTGCAGATATAAGCTTCCTCTCTCTGTAACTACTGTTTATTTCAGATTGCTAGCTAATTGGCATGCTCTAACACCCTTGTTAAGCCGACCAGAATATATTGCTTTAGAATGTCTTGGGAATTTAACTAATTTCATGCTAGAACTTAATAAGTAGGATCCGACACTCTCTTTCATATCACCAGAAATCCATTAGGTGACTAACTCCTTTCAGTGAGTAGATGAAAGCTTTATTAGTCATAGGGTTTCTGCTCTAAACATGTCCAGAATTTGCCATAGGATCGGCAGTGAAAGGCAATTTACTTTTCAACTGGAAGAAAAATCTCACAGTACTGCTTTCAGAGGGTGGAAATCCACGTTAAGCATGCACTTGCTAAACGGGATTATAATTGCATTTAAACATACACTTCTGTTTCTGTCTATGAATTTAATTTAACAGCGGACAAAATGAAGTGGGCCAGTTGGAACAAATACAGCTGCTTCAATTAATAAAGCATTGTTCTTGAAACGTTTCCCCCATTTTTCTTCTGTAGACTGTAGACTAATAGGGAGCATTTCAAGTGATTAGCTACCTTCATTGCCCTCCTGTTAGAAGACGTCCCTTTAAAAAAGTGGTCACGAATGAAACATATACTACACTGTTAATAACTGAATGCCCATTTTTCTTTTCTCTGTGCAATGAATAACTCAAGGTTGGTTTTACACTTTAACCTACAATTTTTATCCAACTGAAGCAGAGATTTGTGCCTGACAATCCCTTTCAAAATACATATTCTTTCAATGTTCAGATAAAATAGCTCTTTACAATGTATTTGACAACAATTCACTGTGCCACGTTTGACCTATAACCCTTTAAACAGCTTAGACTTTGTAGCTGTAAAATATTTTATCTTCTTTGGGCATCATGATCTCAAATATTGACTGAGACTTCACTCTGGGCCATGTCAGGAAAGGTGAGAAGCATTCTTAGTGACTTAAGCCCTATTCAGGCTTTCAAAAAAGGGTTAAAATAAGTGTGTGAGGCAGCAAGAACACTACCCCCACCTTCTTCCCTTGTTATTCTTCAGGTATGTAGAACAAAATCTGAAAATGGGAGCCTACCCTTTATGTGAAGGAGGCACTCCATGACATCCATGACCCTAAAAAACCAGGGCTCTTGATCATGTGGAGAGCTTCCATGTGTAATAGAAGCTTTCTGCTTTAAATGTCCCTTCTCTGCATCTGCAGAATGATAATGGAGGCAACAGTATTAGTGCACTCCATTCCTTTAAAAAAAAAAACACCTGGTTAGGGCTTAAGTGGTTGCCACACCTGAGGAACCATCTGATTCTACATATTGTAATGTAAGCTTGCTTTACTTCTGTAAATGTTGCTGATGTTGTTCTAACAATGAAGGGGATATTTTTTTCTCCCATTGTGTATAGCACAGCTTGTGAATATTTGAAATATACTGTCATGGAGAAAGCCAGTGTATGGAAGAATTTTGAAACGGTCCAGTGAGTCAATGAAAATTGCAATTATTCTGTGAAAAGAAGTGATTGTTTGAATTCTTCATAGCTGTTTCTGACCATCTTCCATAACAGCTGAAGGTATTAACAAGCGATGAAGATTCTCTGAAACTACACTGTCAACAAGATTCAGAAAACATACCGCATGACTACTGCATTTTTGGAAAGCTAGGGTTTTCCCCTCTTCCCCTTTTAATCCAAATGTGAATGTAGCAGAGTCCATAACATGACAGATGTGTTCACACAACCTAGTTCCATTGGCAAGGTCAACTCCAGAAAAATTAGTTTCAGGGAGCAAAGGGTGGCAAAGACCATTATTAGGACAGCAGGGATTAAATCCAGGACATCCCTGACTGTTGTAAACGGAGACTGAGAGGTGGGAAGAAATACATGAGGTGGGAGTGCCTTACTGTCCATTTTTGTCATCCTTGCCCATTAGTTTCCTATCCCTTGTGCCTTGGCTTGGAAAGTGAAATGGTCATTTGAATATTCTCCAAAGACTCCCACTCCAAATAAAAGGCAAAACTGACTATATATTACAAAACAGCCCCAAACATTTGGAAAGCAATTATTCCTGTTATCCAGATGTGGGCTTTTTCCAATCAGTTTTCCCTCCCCCTCCCCCTCCATCAAGTCTCCATTCCATGGTTCTACCCATAGATATCATGCTGGCAGAGTGCTTACATCTCTTCATTATTAATTCATCTCATGGAGCTTAATTGGACAAGGCTAGAGTGAATTTGACAAACATCACAGCAGCCGAAAAAGCAATCACTCTTTCAAGATGAAAATTTGTTTGATGTCTTACTGTGTAACTCATTTACTCTCCTTGGGAGTCACGTGACCTGAATGTTAATCAGCCATTGATTGGCTTCTTTCCTTGGACAGTCACATGACGAGAATATTAATAGCTTGATACTTGGTAGCGGCACTGTTAGGCAACCTTCTGATTGGCTGCCAGGTTAAGATAGGGAGATAAGTGGGTGCTTGATGAGCACTTGACAGAACTTCACAGAAAATTAAGGCCCTAAAATAGCATGAGAAAGTCTTGTCAAATCAAGCATGATTATCATTGAATGCTTAAGGAATTCATCATCTGCATGAAATTGATACACTTCAGCACCAGCAGGCCTCACAGTCAGCAGGGACTCATCAGACTTTTATTTATGTGTGTTCACCAAATCACATTAATTCTGAGAGCTAAAACATGCTAAGGATGAAGGTTATTTTCTGTTCAATCTAATTTATCTATGACAATAATCATCACTAATAACATGTCAAATTAGATTGCAGTCATTTTATGCATGCATGCTGATTTGGAAAATAGTGTTAAAGCGTTCATAGTAATTAACTATCGGTAAAGGTATGCAGGGCCTGAGGTAATCAGCATATCTGGATGGGAAATTAAGTTTTATAGAATAGATTTATAGATACATATCCGTATTTAATTCTGAATATAAATTATATTCTGTTAAAGCAGGTGTAATTTTTATAATACTATTAAGGCAAAGCATTTTTCTGGAGGCACCTGCATTGCTAATTCATTTGGGGCCCAATCCCCCTGTTAATCAAAGAGAATTTTTCCAGCAGTGCCAGTGAGATGAGTAATATTTCGCCTTTCACATTATTTCCCATTTTATAAAGATTAGCATTATACTTGCCTACAGGTTTTGGTTTTTAAGTTCCTCTTAAAAAGACTACATGTGCAGGCACTTCGAGCCACCATTTTGTCTTAATTACAGGCAGTGTAATGATCCACAATCCAGAAATAGGCGGATATTCAAATTATTAATATATTATGCGAGTAATGTTTATTCATTTACATCTCTCAGACTGTGGTCCTGTCTAGTTGGAAGCCAGTCTCCTTGGAATCCACCGCACCAAATTAAAATCAGGTTTATTTGTCTTCTCCACCCCAGCTCCCCTCTTTGGAAAAAGAAAATTGAAATTTTGTACTTATTAACCTATCTAGATTTTCTCTCTCTCTCCTGAAAGAATCATTTAAGCAAAAGCCGCTTCTTGATACTTTTTTCCACAGTAGGTATTTTAGAGCTCTAACTGCTTTAATAGTACTTTTACAGCTCCTTGACTTATGAAGTATTACTGTATTAGGAAATGCTTGGTTCTAAACTGGCTGCTCAATAATGAAGTTTTAAAGGCAGTCATTTATTCTGCCTTTATGCTGATACAGTTGCAGGAATTTGGAGTTGGGGCGGGAAGGATTTTAAAAGCGAAAATCTCCATTCCTTGGCATGCACAATTACAGTGTGTGTGTGTGTGTGTGTGTGTGTGTGTGTGTGTGTGTGTGTGTGTGTGTGTGTGTGTGTGTGTGTGTGTGTGTGTGTGTGTGTAAATGGTAGGGGGAGAAATCTGTTGTTTCTTATTTTCCTTATCCTAATCTTCTGTGATCCTGGTACTGCTGTTCTGTCTCTCTCTCCCCTCTTTATTGATTAAATGAATCTGCTCAAAAGGCCGGTTCCCAGGCTCTTTGATCTAATCCGATCTGATCTTATCCAACCACTTCGGCAGGACATTGGGGAATTAACAATAAGCAGCTTTACCACAAGTGTTTAATAACTCAACACAATCTCCTTATGGCTCCGAGCTGCTCATGTTCTCATCCAGTCAACAGCTCATGGTGTAACAGATTGGACATCCCTCTGAACCTGAGGAATTTTCATGTGCTGTGAAACTAATCGCTTCAAGTTCCTTCATAAATCACACAAAGCAGATTTCAGCATCTTAACAAATTGAAAGAGAGAGGGAGGGAGGGAGAGGACAGGCGAAGGGGTGAGAACTCACCCATTCAGCTAAAGATTAGTAAAGAGTTGGGGTAAATGCATGTTGGGCACTGTGTAATCTACATTCTGTCATCTTATTTAATGGCTTTCTCATTTACCTAACTTTCTGCAAGCAAAAACAAAACAAAATCAAGGCCAGCTAAACCCTGACAGCTCTGCTAAACCCCACTGACCTTGTTATTTTCTGCTTCCAGTGTGATTAAAACCATCGTGTGGGTTCCACAGAGGTTTTCTTCTTGTTCCTCTGTTTATTTCTGAGACACACTGAAAGCATGCAGAGTTCCACCTACTCCTCCAAAAGCCACATCGTGTATAGAATTGTAAACGGCTTCTTCTGTCGATCAGTGTAAATAAGAAACTACCAGGTTAGGCTGTTTGTCCATCTCACATAGCTGTGGGCCACACATATTCTTTGGATGCTTTGAAACTCATGTTTCCCGGGGCCATTTGTGCAGCTTTTGGCAATTCAGTTTGCTCCTAAACTTCATATGTGGCACAGCCACAACAGTTTGATGCCACTTTCACTACCATAGCTTCTTCCTATGGAAACCTGGTTTCCCCCCCCCCCTCTTACTGAGATACTTAGTGTTGCATGCCAGAGAGCTCTAGCACATTCCCTGAACTACATCAGACTCCTAAGCACCTCACTAAACTACTTACATTACCTGCCTTTCAGGATACTACTTACTCAATGTAACTCTGGGAAATGCAGTGGAGGTCTCAAACCTACAGATCATTTCCCTTAACCAAGAGAACTAATGCATGCTATAGAGCCTTAAATCTACCTATTTGAATCAAGACAATGCTATTCAGTGTCATTATACTAATTATACTAATGCATCAACATGTTTCTGGCTTCACACAGAACAAAACATTCTGCTGATTTTCTTCAAAGCAAAACACATTTACAAGACTGTTCTTGGCTCTTGTCCATGTATTAGAATGGCATTTTTCAAAAGAGCTTTTAAGTGAAAACCCCTGTATAGGAAAATGTCCAAAAAAAAAAATGCTGCGTCCTGTTTCTGAATACATTCAAGATCAAGCCAAGCCAAACCAATAAAAATGGGATCTTGTTTCATGAAATCCACAAACTATGAGACCGCTAGCCCACTTCTCCAAGAAAACAGTGCCAGTTAAAATATGTCATGATGACATCTGCTCAGTGCAAGCTGAAAACTAGGGAGGAATTAATTTATGAGTAGATTTCCTTGAGTCGGGGAATGAATGGATTAACTTCCTTAAACATAGTGACATTCTGCCATTAACTTCTTTCAGGTGCTCATTAGATATATGGAATGGGATCATCTGGGTAGGCCCTGTCATTAGGCAGAGGCAGCTGTCATAGGTGGGATTTGCATGAGGGAAGAGAAGTGAACACAACAACTGTGTGTGCCCCAGAGCCCTCCCTCTACCCCCTACGCTAACCCACAGGTATAAGGAGCTATCAGAGGCTGTCCCACTGCCTATGTTGAAGTAAAAATCAGCTACAAGTCTGGCTGACTTTTGTGCACAGTAAAAAGGAAGCATCATTTTGTCCTTCACCTCAAACTGTAAAATATCTTGTGCTTGATCCAGGAGTTGTACATGTTACAGTGGTACCTCGGTTTATGAATTTAATGTGTTCTCCGGGACGTTTTGTATTGCAAAAAATTCGCAAACCGAAACACGGTTTTCCATAGGAACACGCGCACAGGGGCGGCGCTATAAACCTCCCAGGTGCAATGCATCCTGGGGAAACTTGCTTCATCTTGCGAAAAAAATTCGTAAACTGAGGCATTATTTTCAATGGATTTTCATTCGTAAACCAAAAATTACGTTAACTGAGGTGTTCATAAACCGAGGTACCACTGTATCTCGATTCCTGCCCTCTAATATAAACACATGAAACTTGCAAGGAAGACAGGGTGTCAAACTATTCATCTCTCTGTGACACATGGTCATCCAATTGTTTTACTCCACAGAATCAAGCTTTTTGACAGCAGTCAGTTTGTGTGGTGAATTGTTATCCATCTGGTCTCCTGCTGAGAGGTAAGCACAGTGATGTAGTCCCACATATGATTGTTGCTGGGGTAGCAAGCAAAATTGTCTAGATCAACTGAGATTCCTCCTGCTCTTCTCAGTTACAGAGAATTTGGTGTCTGCCTGCCTGGTGGTGCAAGATAGCAATTGTTCTACACATAAGATTTGGGAGGCTCCATACGATCTTTTGTCCTCAGACCTTGTTCTGTATAAGAGCCTAGGGCCTATGGTGAAGGAGCTGAAATCTGGCCCTGAGAAGCCACACTGACGTTAGAAGACTGGTATAATTGATTCACACGAGTAGACAAACAGCTCAAAGAGACCAGGAAAGTGGCTGGTTTTAACTGGTGAATTGCCTAGTTAAGCCTGAAAGCAAAGGAAATTCTCCTGACCCTTGATTATTCTCTATTCTGTGACATCTGAGTGGATTCCTATTTTAGATTCAAGATTTGGTAAGCACTCTGAGGTGGATTTTAAAATGAAAGGAAGAATCCTAAGACCTACGTGCTATAGCTGTGGGACTCAAGGCCACAGGGACAGGGGCTCCACTTGAGGCCCATCTGATTCACCTGCTCAGAACTATAAGGCTCAAGGAGGTGGCACAGACACACTTCCCTTGGGACAGCGATGTGTAACTTAGGAGAGGGCGGAAAAAGGGACACAAGGGCTCTAAGGCCTCAATCCCAGGTTGGGTCACCCAGAGAAGTATGTAGAGTGAGGTTATGCTATGTGCCGTCAAGCTGGAACTGACAATTAGTGACCCTAATAGAACTTCCAAGGTAAGTGAGATATTTAAGGAGTGACTTTAGCAGTTCCATGCCCCCAGTGAGTTTCTATGGTTGAGCAAGGGATTCGAATCCAGGTCTCCTGAGGCCTAGTCCATCATTCTATCCACTACACCACACTGGGTTTTGCCATAGACTAAAAGCACAAAAGGGACGTGGTGGCGCTGCGGGTTAAACCGCAGAAGCCTCTGTGCTGCAAGGTCAGGAGACCAGCAGTCGTAAGATCGAATCCACGCGACGGAGTGAGCTCCCGTCGCTTGTCCCAGCTCCTGCCAACCTAGCAGTTTGAAAGCATGAAAATGCAAGTAGATAAATAGGTACCACCTCGGTGGGAAGGTAACGGCGTTCCGTGTCTAGTCGCGCTGGCCACGTGACCACGGAAACTGTCTTCGGACAAAATGCTGGCTCTACGTCTTGGAGACGGGGATGAGCACCGCGCCCTAGAGTCGGACACGACTGGACTAAATGTCAAGGGGAACCTTTACCTAAAAGCACAAATAGCTCATAACCCTATGCTGGCTGTTACCTGCACAGCTGGGATTTTAGTATGGAGCATTATAAACTATTGTAGATCTTCTACAAGTTGCAGCCAATAAAGTGATTTCCTGTTTGAAACCCCATGTGTTATCTCGCCTACTTATTGTGGGTATTAAATATCACGAAAAGAAAGCCACACAGCAGATGTGTAACCAGCAAGACCTTGAAAGAAGACTATGTCAGACTGATTCTGATAATGCAGAAGTGAAACTGAAAAGGCATGCCTGAGAACTGAAGGAGGCATTTTCTTGTATCTATGAATGAAGAGAACAATTATACTACTGTGGAAATCTAGGGGAGTTTCCAGGTCATGAACACCTAAAAAATCCAGAAGGTGTCAACATCTGTGCACTTCCCACATTCCCATCCCTGGGCTGTACCCAGCTTTGGGGCTGTCCTGGGGAAAGGGAAAGTGGAAACAGAGATGGCAACTGAGAGGCTTCGGAGCACCAGAGGAAGGTCCTTCCCAACCAAGGAAGACATTTTCTCCTCATGGAGATTATTCAAACTGCTGGTAGTCCCAGTTATATCACTGACAGGGACAAATATTCCTCATGGCTCCGAAGAGCATGTGGTGCCACCAGAACAGTGATTTCCTACTTCCCAGGGAAAGCAAAGTGCTACTACATTCAGGTCCTGTTTAATGGGCTTCCCAAAGATATCTGCTGGAAACAGAATGCTGGACTAGATGGCCCTTTGGTCTGTTAGAGCACAGTGCCTCTGTTGGCACTGTTGAGACAAACAGACCCTGAATGCCATCTCAAGAACACCTCTTCCATCCACTGAAAAATCTCTAGGGGAAAAAGAAAAAGCTTTTTAAAAGGAAGCCATTTTCATAGATTCCTGTTAAGAGATGCCAAGTGCCCATCATTTCAGGGAAGGGACGTATTAGTCTGTTGCAGGAAAAATCCAGGGGAGTCTCGTGATACTTTAACAAGTTTCACTTGGTGTAGCGAACACCCTGTCCTCCTATATATATAATGGTATTGGCCTGCAACAATGAGAGCTGTTGGGAGGCGGAGCCAGAGAAACTAGAAGGGAGGGGTGAGTCAGAGTCTAGAGGGCAGTCAGAGAAAGCTAGAGAAGAGGATAG
The DNA here is from genome assembly GCA_037013535.1 of Intellagama lesueurii. Taxonomy (NCBI): domain Eukaryota; kingdom Metazoa; phylum Chordata; class Lepidosauria; order Squamata; family Agamidae; genus Intellagama; species Intellagama lesueurii. Next base: position 74,224,846 of record JBAJHW010000002.1, read on the forward strand.
TTTTGGGGTTTCAGGCAGAGAGAGTGTTTAAGGAGTGATTAGTCAGAGTGTGACCTGTATTAATTAAGATAGAAAAGGTTAAAGTAAGATACTGAAGCTTTGTGTAACTTTAAGAATGTGCTGAAGAGCTATTCCTAAAACAACTTGTAATCAATAAACCTGTTCTTATTTCAAAGTTAAGTACTGAATGGAAACATAGTTGGTAAAGAGATCAACTGGTGGCAGCGTGTGAAAGAGCGTGTTGGGATACCTTTGTGAGCTCTGGGTTTGGTGAAACAAGCAGGGGCCACGGGGTAAACACACTTGGCATTATCTTTTTTGGATTACAGCCCACTTTGTGGGATGCAGGATAAAACACAAAGAACAATGTGAGTTGTTTTGTTTTATATAGTTATGTAAGTGCTAAAAGGAGCACCTTAGGTAGCAACAGGAGGGGTCCAGTGAAAGTTGGACACCATTGACTAGCTGGGGCTACAGACCCTTACTGAAAGGTGTGGGATGGTGCAGGGCCATCCTGAAGACCAGAGTGCCCCAGCAAACTATGAGTAGGCAGCACCAAGCATGGGAATTTAGAGTAAGGCAGAGACTGGACTTCATGGGGGGGAGGGGCTAGTGTGGTTAACTGACAACCCCCCCCCCCCCAGTGGACTGATGTGATAGGGTGCAACTGCTGCTCTTCCTTTCCTTGTACCTCAATGTTAAAAAAGTTCACAGTCAAGCAGCTCTGGGAGTTTGGAATTTATGGAAACCACAGTGGGGGCAGTGGCACTCACAAATGATCAGGAGACCGGAAACCAAGCCTTATGAAGAAAGACTGGAACATCTGGGCATGTTTAGCCTTGAGATAAGAAGACTGAGGTGAGATATGATAGCACTCTTCAAATACTTCAAAGGTTGTCATATAGATAAGGGACAGGATCTGTTTTCAATCATCCCAGAGTGCAGGACATGTAATAATGGATTCAAGTCAGAGAAGCCAGATTTCAGTTGAATATCAAGAAAAATTGCCTAACTATTAGAGCAGTGCAACAACAGAAACAATTATCTTGGGAGGTGGCGAGCACTCCAACACTGAAGGCATTGAAGAGAAAATTGGACAGCCATCTGCCAGATATACTTTGGTCTGGATTCCTGAATTAAGCTGGAGGTTGGATTCTCACAGGCCCCTTCCGACTCCATTATTCTCTTATCTATGATCCTATGATCTATGGAATGCTTAGTAAATTTCAATTCAAATCTGAGATCTTGTAGGTCACTTATACTTCATTAAGTGGAGAAGGTGTTATAGGTTATGTTTGAATTATGTGAACCTCAAACCTCCCCCATCTTGGTGTGTGAAGACAAACCAGATAGTGATTATCCACCTCTCATTTTATCAGCCATGGCTTCTAATTATTTAATCAAAGCTATTCTCTAAAAGAGCTAGATAATTGCATCCAGTTCTGAATGGTTAAAGCAGAATGTTTACTATGGGAAAACCATGGTTAATATTTTTGGGAATCCCAAACTAATAACTGAAGAGAGATATTTAGTAATCTGATTGTAACAAGTAATTTGTCATATAACAGCAAAAAGTCAAACTCCTTCAGAATGTGAGAAGATTCTGTGAAAATTCCTTTACACACACACACACACACACACACACACACACACACACACACACACACACCCCTTTTAAAATGATTGAATGGTTTGACATGGAATTGCACTTGGCCAAACAGAAACTGAGAAAGACAAATTAGGCTTTTAAGTGTTAGCAGCTGCAAAATGATGCAAAACCTAGTGCAAGAAAATGGGCTAATAAAACTAAAATAAGAAACATTTAACAACACCATTGTATACATATCTATTCAGAAGAAATGTATGTTGGATACAATTAGCCTTATGCCCATGTAAGCACATATGGTACTGAAACCTAAACATTAAGTGTGATTGTGTAAATCACAGCAGAAAATTGCCACTTTTTCTGCTTGCATTCCTAATCACATGCCAATTGCGTGACATGGCACACAACTAGAAAAGCAAGTGGCAATGTGTTAATTAGCGTCAATTTGCTATCATGCTTTATGCAATCACATGTATGCCAGTTTAAGTCCATTACACAATTCTCACTGGTCACTTTATGATCTACTCAGGAATCATAAATTTATCTGCAGAAAAAGATGAAAATTTAATAGGCATTTTCCTAAAGGTATTTTGGAGGGAAAGTCTGTGTGCAGATCATGTACTGAGCAGAGTTACCTGAAAATGTAAGTCTCTTAGAGACTATATAAAGTCAATTTTGAAGAAAAATTCCCCAGTCAGTTTGATTCTAGACAGTGTGGGTGCCCTCAATTAAAAGTGTGTTCATAAATCTGAAATATTATACTGGTGCTAATTATGAATTATGAATCACAGCTTATTTCGAAAGGCACAAAAGTTTCACTGACAACAATCACGTTATCATTTGTGTATTTAACACTGTATTTTCAAAGTCATACTTTTCTTTTAACATGCCATGAATGCTTCTTTTTATTGTCTGCAACAGGTTAACATTTTCCCCTTTTTATTGTCCCAAGAATGGCACTGATACTATTTTTTACAGATTTTTATCTTCTATGCATCATTATTGTAATTATGTTTGCTCTTTACATCACTGTCTTATAATCCACATACTTACGCAACCATGTAGGAACTGTAACTAATGCCTAATAGAACAAATGGAATTTTCCAGCAGTTATATATAATGGGAACATCCAGTGCCTAATTATGACTTCTGCTCTGACTTGATGAAGGAAACTGACGGTGAGACAAAACTCCCAGCCCAAAATGCTTAGAAGTGAGATGTATGAAAAACATATTGTACTTCAATATAGGAATCAGGTGCACCGCTCAGTTTTCTCACTGATATAGATCTTGCTTTAACATTGTGAGCCGCCTTTGGGGAACCTGTGGAAGTTTGTAAATTAGTGGTTTCACCATCCCTCACCGGTGGCAAAGCTGGTTGACAACCAGGAAAATCTGGAAGGTCGCTACGTCCACAGCACTGGGATGGATATATTAATCATATTTCCATCGTATTAATCGTATTTCCAAAGCTACACATTTTACCTATGGAAAAAAAGCCTTTGGGGGCCCCTGCCTCTCAGTGATCCTCACAGGTCATTGTCATGAAAAACCAAGATGGGAAAAGTGGCTTTTTGGGCTACAACTCTCAGAATCTCCAAAGAGCAACACTTCCCATCTGTGAACTGTAGATAAACTAAAACAATGAAAGATTTACCCCTCTGAATTCACGGGAAGATATTATTCAGTGACTGAAATCCAATTGCATAGCTCCATCTGCACAACAGGGATGACAGCAGCAGCAGCAGGAAATTGCTGCTGATTAAAGGTGTTTTTGGGTACACAGGACTTGTAACAAAGTTGTGTAATCACCAAAGGAAGCTTTCAATCGGGAGTGATTTGCTGCTGATAATGACATTATCAACAGTGCACACACAGAGCTGCACAACAGGATTTAAGCCATTATGTTTTAGATCTGTTTTTATGTTGTACCTAGAATTAGGTACTTGGCTGCAGAGGCCAAGCTCAGGAGTTTGATTCCCCACTGGGAGAATTGAACTCCTAGAAAAAGAGCAAGCCTGTGTAACCTTGGGCAAGCTGCACAGCAAGTGGTGAACCACTTTGGAGTACTTTAATTTAGAAAAGCTTGGAAGGGGTCACCACAGGTTAGAATCAACTTGACTGCATGCAGTTAGGATGATGACGGTATTTGTAACATGTATCCTGCTACATCTAATCTGAAAGGTATTTGTAATCTTCTTGCTGATCACAAGAAGTCACTCTCATAGTCACCTTATTTGCATCTGCCGCCCCTGCAATTAAAAAAAAAATCAAATACATCCAGGTCTTTTTTTTGGGGGGGGGGGGTCTTGTAAGGAAAACCATTTGTTATAGAACTGTTTTCCAAAATAGCATGGAAGGGATGGAATAGTGTTTGAATGGACAACCCTTCCCCCTGGAGGCTTCTAGGCACTTGGTGGTCTGCATAGGTTCCACTCCAGGCTATACTCAGGGTGGCTGTATTGTTCAGGGAAATGGGGCACCACTTAGCTTTCCTATATTTGTTTTTAAAGTTTTCTACATTTTTAATTACTTAATGGATGCTTAGTTATTATTGTAGTTTAAAACTGCTGGATAGCTCAGTGAATTAGGTATCTGGCTCCAGAGCCAGAGGTTAAGCGTTCCATTCTCCACTGTGCTTCCTTGACAGAGGAACGCAATGATCCATACGGTCCCTGCCAGCACTGCTGTTCTGATATTATTATTATTATTATTATTATTATTATTATTATTATTATTATTATTATTATTAGTAGTAGTAGTAGTAGTAGTAGTAGTAGTAGTAGTAGTAGTAGTAGTAATTGCTTTTTAAAATGTAATTTATTGTGCTTTTAGTATTATTTGCTTTAACTTTATGAACCACAGTGGTTCCCTCACTGGGAAAAGGCAGCCTACAAATGAGACAAAATAAATAAATAAGTAAAGGTAAAGGTTCCCCTTGACATTTAGTCCAGTCGTGTCCAACTCTAGGGGGCGGTGCTCATCCCCGTTTCCAAGCCATAGAGCCAGCGTTTGTCTGAAGACAGTTTCCGTGGTCACGTGGCCAGCGCGACTAGACACGGAACGCCGTTACCTTCCCACCGAGGTGGTACCTATTTATCTACTTGCACTTGCATGCTTTCGAACTGCTAGGTTGGCAGGAGCTGGGACAAGCGACGGGAGCTCACTCCGTCGCGTGGATTTGATCTTACGACGCCTGGTCTTCTGACCAAATAAATAAATAAATATACATAAATAAAAATAAATAAATAAACATACCCTCCCTTACTCCCAACCAACAGAGGTGGGGTATAAGATGTACTTAGACTCTGAAATGGAGGAAGCTGGATACCAAACTGCTTATAATCGGCACTGCCTCTGGAGACCACACCCTTTGCCCTTTTAACCCAAGTATCTGTCAGCCCCCAAAGTCTACACCCAGTATGCAGTAAGCTTTTTTGTATGCTCTAGTAATTTTTTTTCTAAAGTTGTTTCTATTATTTCTTGTGTTTTTCTAGTTTTTCTGTATTTTTCTTTATTTGTATCAGAGTGTTACACAAGTGAAAATTAGAGATGTATATGAAATATAGGTAAAATTACAAACAAATTAAATGTTAAGATAATTAGACTATTTTTGACCAGAAGCAGCCTACTTCAGTAGCATTATCTCAGACATTTGCTACATCTTCGGTATGCAATCTTGGTTAAACAGCTGAATGGAACAAGGGTTACAGCTTCTTTCTCCCAGCTCTGTTCTAGAAATATATCAAAGTTATTACTTTGAAGGGGGGGGAAAACACAGCAGGGAAGAAAAGCAGATCTTACTGTCCCAAAGATGAGATCACACATTATATTTTCCATGTGATAATTGTTTCTGTCACTTGACAACTTCAACATGTGAAACTGCTAACATGAATTGCTTATCACGCATCACTCTCTCTTATGTCAGGCCATTACTTCTCAGTGAGAAGAAAACTAGAGGTGATGACAAACTTCTCCCTTCTTGTTGGCACAGCAGCTGGGAGTGCAAATGCACAGTTTTTCCTTGTCCTTGATATCTGGAAAGTGACTCTGTCCTACTAGATCTGCCATGTTATCTCCATATTTCGAGGTATGGTTCCTTATTTGGAGAAACCACATTTTAATACCCTGTTTCCCCAAAAATAAGACCTAACCTGAAAATAAGACCTAGTATGATTTTTCAGGATGCTCGTAATATAAGCCCTACCCCAAAAATAAGCCCCAGTTCAGTGAAACCCCGCCCTCCACCTTGGTGCAGCAACCAGAAGATGACATGACTGTATTTGAATAAATGTAGAGTGTTGTACATGAAAAAAATAAAACATCCCCTGAAAATAAGCCCTAATGTGTTTTTTGGAGCAAACATTAATATAAGACCCTGTCTTATTTTCGGGGAAACACGGTAATGAGTAAAGGACCATTCTTTGAAATAACAAATAAGTGACAAGTAAAATTCCAACAGAGCAGTGAGAATTAGTTAGAACTCAAACTCTTGGATTGTGCACTGGCATCCACTATGCTTAGCACCTAAGGCACAGGTGGGAACCTATGGCCTTGATTTATTTTGCTTTGTTTTGCTTATACAGAAAGAATGCACAGGATGACTATGGATCAAGTGGTATTCCAAGGTCCAAACCCAACCCAGCCAGCTAACCACTGTCAGCACTCTTTTATGTTCTACTTGACCTGCACCTGGAGAATCCCAGACCATGCAGCACACCCCTAAGCTTAAAAAAATACATGGTAACAAGTGTAACTACTGAGAAATTGAAAACAGGTGTAAAATATGAAAGGTAAGCACCTAGCAAATGTATGCATACCAACCAACAGGTGCAAAGTTCATGGAAGTAAGCATTCAGGACCCGATAAACATGTGTGGTCAAAAGCATCCTGTTTGAAGAAAGCATAACGGAAAACCATACTATGAAACAGGTAGGAATGGGATTTTCATAATTCTAGGACTTCCAATTCCAGAACTTCCTTAGAGTCTCCAAGGCAGACTTCTGGGATTAGGAGAGACAAAACAGAAGGCAAAACAGATGTCTTTCTGTCTCCATATGGTTCTTCTCCCCACTTGTGTCAACTGGACACAACTTTAGCCAGGAAAGATGGCTGAGGGGCCTAATGCCGAGAGAGGCCCGGAAAGAAAGAACAAGAAACCGGGCCTTCTCGGCAGTGGCCCCTCGACTATGGAACACCTTGCCGTCAGAAATCACCCTGGCACCCTCGCTGGGTGTTTTTAAGAGTCATTTAAAGACTTGGCTCTTTAGGCAGACCTTCCCTCCAGTCAACACTTGATTTTTTTCCTCTTTAGTTTTCCTTTTTCTCCATCTTCAACTTCCAAATTTGTTGACTCAATCATGTAATTGTTTTATGATATATTTTTGATAAGTAACAGTGATGCTTTTATATGATTGTATTTTATGATGTTTTATTACTGTTTGTAAGCCGCCCCGAGTAGACTTCGTCTAGAGGGGCGGGGTAGAAATCAAATAATAAATAAATAAATAAATAAACTGGAAAGTGAAAGGAAATGCCTCCTCACGCTGGTTTCTGGGAATCACCTCAATGGTCTATGGGTAGGATAGTAACCTCTATGGAGCAGTGAGGCAATTCCCAGGGAGCAGTGTGACTGAGGGACTGTTCCCTTCTTCTTCCCAGTCACACCACATGGAGTGAAGCAGATAATGGCAGATGAAAATATTGGGAAAAGAGGAGACTCCAACAATCCAGGAGTTAATAGAATTTTTTTCCGAATCAGCAGAGATGGATATTTTACCTGAAGTATTAAAAGACAAATAAATTGTTGAAAGAAGAAAAAAGTGGGAACCTTTGTATAATTGGATGAGAGGTGAGAACATGAATGGGTTAAAGTTATGAGAAAGAAGATATAAGATATAATTGTAGATTTTAAAGGCTTAGAAAAAATGGCAAGATAAGTGTGAAATAAGCTTAGTAAGAAAACATATCGGCAAAAGTAATAATGATATATACTGTTCTCTATCACATTCTGTATTTTTTTATTTACCTCAGTACCCTGTTCCAAATCCCCTTTCCTATGATTTCCCCCTACCAATGGAAAATAAATTTTTAAAAAAGATAATGGCAGCTGAAAGACATCCCTTTTGCCTTTTGGTTTTGCCTCTCCCAGTAACAAAAGTCTGTCTGGAGGATTCTAGGTTACTTATGGGCTTGGAAGTTCTAGAATTACAAAAATCCCATTCTAGTGGCAAAAAGCAATAAACTGAGCAGGAATCATGGAGTAGCCCAGCAGGTGTAAGTTGTGCAGGAACATCAAGGCAGGACACAAACACTTTTTTGTCATGGTTTTGTGCAAATGTGTAGAATGGCTCTCAATCAATCAATCAATCAATCAAAAACCTTTATTGGCATTAAAACCAGTAACCATACAATCAAGATTATACTTTCCACTGCAATAAGATAAATATGGTCGAGTTACGTCAAAGCTCCTTGAAACAGTCAGCCTAGTTTATTACAATAGCAAGATATTCAGCTACATGCTCAGTCAAATCAGGTTGTTTATCTGCTAACGTCATTCAAATTAAGCTCTCAGGGGAGCCAGAGAAATTTGAAATAACAGAGCTAAGTAGTAATTGATGGAGCTCACTAAATATAGGGCAGTGAAGAAGAATATGTAACATTGAGTCTGGTTCCGCTAAGCAGTGCTTACACCGGCGGTTCTTAAAGGGGATGTTACCATATCTGCTGGAAAGAACAGCTGAGGGAAATATATTAAATCTGGCCAGCATAAATGCCCAGTGCCACAGTGGGTTAATGAGATTGGTGAAATAATTGGCACCAGTTACAGACTCTCACTACCTTTCCTTTTGTGAATATGAATGCATACATAGGACAAGAGTAAAAGGATATGCTGATTGCTCACAAAGCTACAAACAACCCATCCAGTGTTTGTTTTTAATAATCCATACACGCACCCAGCAGTTGTCAATGAAATTTTGTGCATTTCCAGAAATGTGCAAAACCTGATCTCACCATTCTGTGGCAAGGAGAATATTGTACGTGTGTGTTTTCCTGTTCAGCTTTCAAGGACGAACCAGCTCATCATTTACATCCCTACTTGTCATAGAATGCAATGTTACTTGTTTCAGAAACAATAAAACATCCTGCAGTATCTTACAGACTAACTGCAGCCCACCTCTTAATTCCTGTGTTAGATCCTATGTTACATTGATTTCAAACATTTCTCAGATTCTACACATAGCTTCTGGTAGGATCAGACTCACTTCTCTATTCCATCTGCAATCCCCTACTTGCTGAGATCTGTCATTTCAGCCTGCCAGGCCCCATATTCAGCTCTTTACTGTCAAGTCCTAACAATAGGCCATGAAAAAATTAGTTAAAGGACTGCTGAAAGAGAATCGAATGCCTGTGTTCAGTCACAGTGTAATCCTCTTCAGAAGGCTGTTCGCTGCTACTGTAATCAATGGCAGAATGTCAGTTCAGGTTTTGATTATCTGTGGCTTTCTGTTCCATCTCATGCCTAATAATAACGTGATGGATTATAAATCAAGATTATTGCTTTATAAAATGAGCTGGCATTCAGATATAAAGCACACACTCATGCAAGCTCTTTAATATCTGCCCTTGATGTTCTGCCTGCAAATATTTTTATACATTTGGTACTGGGGTGGAGGCAAAGGATATGATTCAGGTAATCATAAGGACTCTTAGACTCACTGATTTCATGCTTAAATTTGTGAAGTCAACAGGAAGTCAAAAGTGCATAACCTTTGGCTATGGTGATGGGAGTTGCTCTCCAACAAAGACTAGAGAGCCACATGTTCCCCACCCAATAGGAATCTGGCTGAAATCCAGTAGCAAGTTGCATCTAGGGAAGACCCATTGAATCAGTGCCACTTGTGGAGAAGTTGCCTTGTCAAATCCCCACCGATTCATTAATTCTACTCTAGTTGTGACTTACTAATAGATTTGAGCTTCAATTCCATCGAAAATATTGTGCCACCTTAGTTGCTTCCAGTTAAGAGTTGCATTTCTATGCCAAGGTTTACTAGGATAAATATATAAATGTTCCCAACAATTATGCAATTTAAAATTTACTTGCCATTTTGTTGTTGATATGGTAACTCCACAATTAGGCTTAAGTACTGCTAATAATATCACTTCTCCGTGGCACAGTTATTAAACTGCAGTATTGCAGTACTCTGCTCATGACCTGAATTCAATTCCAATGGATTAAGGCATACAGCTCAAGGTTGACTCTGCCTTCCATCCTTCTGGGGTTGGTAAAATGAATACCTAGCTCACTGGGGGGCAAGTTGTTTTCATAATTTTGTTGTAAACTACCCACAGGGTGCTTTACTGGGGCAGTATACAAGTTGAAACAACAACAATGATTCCCATGATGGTAAATGAAAATGCATGTTTTTTTCTAATTAATGTGGCATCAATAAATATGGCCTAACTAAAATTACAACATAACAAATGTATACTTCTTAAAGAAAAATATTTTGTGATAACATTTAAATTGCCATTACCATTCTTGTTACATGCCATCACGTTGCCTCCAACTTATGATGACTCTATAAATGATAGATCTCCAAATTGCCCTGTCCTTCTCAGCTCTTGCATACTCAAGCCTTTACCTTCCTTTAGGGAGTCAATCTATCTTGTCTTTGGTCTGCCTCTTTTTCTGGTGCCTTCCACTTTTCCCATCATTATTGTCTTTTCCAAAGAATCTTGCCTTCTCATGATGTGCCCAAAGTAGGACAGCCTTGATTTCAACATTTTTGCCTCCAGAGATAGTTTGGGCTTGATTTGATCTAGGACCCACTTGTTTGTCTTTCTGGCACTCCAGAGTGAAATGCGGTGCTTTCCTTCAGCACCGCATTTCAAATGAATCAATTTTTTTCCTGTCAGCTTTCTTTATTGTCTACTTTCACACACATATATAGTGATTGGGGATACAAGACTGTTGGTGATCTTGGTTGTGGTCTCCGGTGACATATCCATACTCTTCATGATCTTTTCTGATTCCTTCATTACTGCCCTTCTGATTTCTGGGCTGCAGTCTGTATCTGGATAGATGATTGAATCAACGTATAAAAAAAGTTTCACTACTTCAGTTTCTTTATTGTCAACAATGAGGCACACCCATTTCTTTCAAAACAGCCCATAGTGTCTCATGATCCACACAGTCAAAGGGGGGGGGGGACTGGAATTTATATTGAAAGTTTCCCATCTGTGGGTCATTTTTGGTTTTCCATATTTATTGGCATATTCTTGTTAGGATGTTTACAGATTCAGTCTCTGCGACTTGAAATAGTTCTGTTGGTATTCCATCTACCACTGGTAATTTATTAAATACCATGCACATGTATAAATACACTGTACTTTTGCTGATGCAGCTTAGAAACTGCATTTGCTTTTGTCCCCTGCTACATCACACTGTTGACTCGTGCTTAGCCTGGCCTCTACTGAGATCCCTAGATTGTTCTTACATATGCTACTGCCAAGCCAGCTGTCAACTATCCTTTATTAGTGCATCTGATTTTTTGTGGTTAACTGTAGGACTTAAAGTTTTTCCCTGTTGTTGTTGTTATTGTTGTTGTTGTTGCTGTTGCTGCTGCCGCCGCCTAATATGTTAAGGCCATTTTGAATTCAAATTTACTACTTTTCCCAGTTTTGTGTCATCTGCAGATTTGATGAGCATCTCATCCACATGCTCATCCAAATAACTTATAAATGTGTAAACAACACAAGGCCCAGGACTGAACCCTGAGGCACACTAATTATTACCTCTTTCTAGGATAATGAGGAACAATTTGTGCGTGTTCTTTGGAGACAGCCTGGCAACCTGCTACAAATCTACTTAACAGTAGCATCGTCTAGTTCATATGCCGCCAGTTTGACCTCAAGAATATTTTAAGAGACATTGTGAAAAGTCTCACTGAAATAAGGCACGCTACACCAACAGCATTCCCCTGATCTACCAAGCTTGTGACTCTATGAGTCCTAGTAATCACCACATTATTTTTAAAATGCTCACAGGCTGCAGAATTATCTATTCTAGAACCTTTTCTGGTATTGATGTCAAGCTCACCAGTTGGTGGTTATCCAACATCCTCTCCCCCTGCCCCTTTTTGAAGATGGGGGTGATATTTGCCCACCTCCACTATTCACAGACTCATCTGTTCTCTCAGAATTTTCAGAGATCATAATCAGGGACTTTGGAAGTACATCTGCAAGATCACTTAGTACCCTGGGATGCAGATCATCTGCTCCAGGAGACACGGATTCTTCCAAAGTATCACAGTGTTCCCATTCTACTTTTGAATCATGCTTGGGCATCAGCCTCCTCATTGCCTCCTTTATTCTGTTTGCACTCAGCTAAGCACTGCTTTTAGGAGAAAACAAAGTTGATGTAGGTGTTCGACAGTTCTCCCTTCTCTCTGTCACCCACTAGTATTTCTTCATCATATTCATGTAGCAGACTAACTGCTTCGCTGTTCTTCTTGCATAGCTGAAGAGGACCTTTTTGTAAATGTCTCATGCAAGTCTGAACTCATTCTGACTTTAACCCTCCTGATCCGTTCCTTCCAAATATTGGTCACTTGGTTGTACTCTTCTGTTGTGCTTTGCCACTCCTTCCATTTCCTACACATGTCTCTTTTAAATCTATTTATTTCCACCCAAAGTTCCTAATATTCCCACATTGCTTATCAGTTCTTCCCTATTGGTGAGGACTAGCTACATAAAAACTGATCTTCTTGTTTCTTCTTCATGTTTCTGGAAGATGACGTTTTTGGCAAGGCAAGTGAGGAATATGTTGTGGCTTGCATTTTTGAGATAGCCAGACTTCCAACACATATCAGGGTAGTTGAGGTTTCTGCTTTTTAAATGTTCAGTAATCTAATCTGGGGGCATCTAAATCTTCACTCTGGTTAGGAGGTCTGCAGCAAACTCTCAAAGTGATGTCACTGTTCTTTTTTCCTCTTTTGATTTTTATTTAAATGCTCACCAACAGTAGTCCCTGTTCCAACGTATGGATCTTCCTTTCCATACAATGTTACTCCTCCTCACCTCATGCTATAATCTATTCCTTTAGAATAAGTTACATCTTTCAATTGCTACATTCCAGTCACAAGTCTCATCCTGCCAGGTTTCTGTAACACTGATTATATCATATTTGCCTTCATGTTTCAAGAGCTCAAGCTCATCTTGTTTGTTTGTCAGGCTCTGTGCATTTGTATAGAGATGTCTGAAACCATGGGCTATTCCCTCTAGCTGTTTCCTTATTGTCTTTTTTGCTTCCACTGTCTTCTATGGCCTACTCTGATGTTCAATATGTATGTTTATGCAAAGCTTTTGTGCTTTAAAAATATTACTAGTTGTTTTCCAAAATACAAACAGTTACATATTGTCATTAATTATATAATATATTGTGGAACTGTTATGAAGTTACTGTTCCACATAGTGCTTCAGGTACACTTGCTGTGTTGATATTTTTGACAATAAAAATGAGGAATGGGATGATGGGAGCCTTGCCCTCTCCACTATCCTTTTCCTCATGAGAAAGACAAGGGTCTGAAGATGAGAGCTTGGTCTACACTCTCCACACAGTCAGGAACCTCAAGAACTCAGATTTCCAGATTATACGGAGAGCCTCCACTCCTTTTTTGTACAATTGCTTTCCATTCATGGAGAGTGACAAAGGAGGAAGTGGGGCTACTCCTCCTCTTCATGTTTTCTTAAACTAGATCATATAATGCCTGAATAGACTCCACCAGTTTAGAGTGCATTAAGCACGACAATGTACTTTCCTAATCTGACTGAATACCAATCATATTGTTATCTTTTATGAAGCCATCTAATCCTTTTCTTCTTGTACTGCTAAGTTACAGTGTTAACTTTTGATGCTCTTATTGAAAAGAAATACCTCCAGTCAAGCGTGCATTATATTAACTACTAGTCTCTCCGCTGTTATTGTACAGTCATTCGTTTGTTTTGTGTTCTTCATCATGGAACTATACAAAGTGCTCTTACCCACCTGTGTATCCTAACCAGAAACATTCTTCTGTTTTGGCGGAGTAGCAAAATGTTGCTTACTTTGGAATGAAAAATCATCTGGGGGGGGGGGGAATCCCTTAAAAAACACACATAGATAAAACATGGGGAGACTTGGGCTGTGGCTTTTGTTTTTCCAAGAGATTGATGAAGTGCATTTTTATGAGTCTGACTTCTGACTCATGTAGCCTAGAATTATCTCCTCCGGCTCTCTCAACAAGGTGACCTTCAGATGTGTTGGAGGGCAACACACTGCTGACTGGAGTAGTGAAAGTTATATTTTCAACATACATGAAAAGCAGCAGGTTGTGGAAGTCTTCAAAATTTGAGGCAAAGGTCTTCTCTGGTTCTCAGTCTGATTATTTTAGCTAGAGCTGCAGGGCCTGGGCATTTTCCCAACAAAGTCTCTTTTTTTACCTGAAGTAGACCATTGCCCAATCAGCATGTCCACTGGCCATGTTAGCTGGGGGAGCCTTGGTGTTACAGTCCAAAAAGGTAACTTTCCCAAGCTCTCTCTCTCTCTCTCTCTCTCTTTTTTTTTTTTTTTGAGGTGCCCATCTGCATTGCTGTGTTTCTGCCTTCCCAAGTTTTTGTGGCCCTCTCTGTGTTCAGCTCTGAAACAAACTGGGGGGGGGGGGTTTCTGAAAAAACTACTGTCTCTTAGTCTACTCTATTTTAAATATGGGGGAATGCTAAAAAGGATAAGAATTGTACAGCATGTTACATGCTGTTAAAACTGCTAAGGAAATTAAAAATAATACACTCTTGCAATGTTATTGTCATTTTGGCAATAATTTACTCGATTGCCATATGTTCCCAGTAAATAAAACCTCAGTGGATAACCACTGTCCCATGCAACACAGACAAACACTTCTGAAATTCAATCTAATTAAGTCAGTAGCACACATATTGGGAAACATACTGGCCAATTATCTAAACCAAGTTGCCTTGGCCAAGTTGTCAGTATTTGGCAGGTTGTTGACATTTCCATCAACACATCCATTAAAAGAGAAGAAGGATGACAAAAATATCTCTTTCATAGAATAAATACTTTACGATTTACTAGGGGCTGGAGATGGGACTGCAGAGCTGTGCCCTGATGTTAAATTCCACCCTTATTTTAACACCTGATTCAATCTTTAATCTAACTTGCCGGTACAAATCATGAAAAATAAAGGAATATGTGTAACAGTGTGATGGACCAAGATCCCATTCAGTCTTCTTTTTAATGTTGTAGGGAATGCATGGGGAATATGAATAAAAAGGTTCCCCAGCTCAGTGACAGTAGGTTGCACTTTCTTCCTGTGAAATGCATGGAGCTATTTGAACAGACCTTGCTTTGCCTGTGCCCTTCATTGTTCTTCATCATTTCTGTTGTTCTTAAAGACTATATTATCACATTTTCCAGCTTTGTGGTCTCAGCACATGAAACTCCCATTACTGATTACTGTCATAGCAGTATCATTACCATTATAACAGGCCAAAGGTTACTATGGTACCTCGGAGGAGAGGAGAACAACTAGCTGGATTGAGCCCTGAACAGAAGTAGAGCATGCCACACAGAAACAGGGAATGAACTCCAGGTTTGGAAAGCCATGGTACCTTAAGCTCATAATGAAGAGGTCCTTTGTCTTGGTGTGTCTCCTTATTGGTGAGTTGGGCAACTTGGCCCTCCAGATGTTTATGGCCTACAACTCCTTTAATCTCTTACCACTTGGTCTATTAGCTAGGGTTTGTGGGAGCTACAGTTCAAAAACAATCTGGACAGCTGCATTTCATCCCTGCCTTATTGTCCAATTTTTCATTCAAGGAGCCACTGCATATGCATTGCTGGCAGGAAGAAAGCAACAGAACCTGGCCCGTCAGTCACCTCCCCACTCCCTTCAATGAAGAAATTGCTGAGTGTTGTCCTTGCTAGTGAAAAGGATGAAACATCCAGTTCCTTCACTCAAAATAAAAGAGTGAAGAAAATTCTATTTTTGCACCATCAACTCTCCCATCATATAAGAAAATGGAAGTATCTGAAGGTCAAACTAGACAATACAGTTAGCATGTTGTTGGTAGCAAGAATTCCTTAGGTGCTGAAAGATCCCTGTTCATCCAGTGCAGGCTTTTCTCCCCTGTCAGAGCTCACGCATTAGCTTGCTTTTTAATGATTGGTCCTGAGAGGTAAACATGGGTGTTGTTTTCCAGTCTGATGTTTCAAGCAGGAATTTCTCTGGGAACCGCACCACTGAAGCACTGCCCTGGTTTAAACTTCTAACATCATCTTATCTATAACGTATTTTGATCCTCAGTGACCTACTGCTGTAAAGGGAGCAATTTCAGCCTGCTGATCCCAAATATATGTGTAAACAGGTGCTGGTAATGTCATCTCCCGCCACTGCAGCAAATTGGGCAAATGTAGTTTTGGGGTGAGTGCAAATGCAGAAGAAGGAGGGGCACCATCTTGCCTTTGGTCTCAGCTAGCAAAATGTCTTCAGCGAGTGTTATGTCTGTGCCATCAAGCCAGAACCAACTTATAGCGACTCTAGTTGGGCTTTCAAAGTAAGTGAGATATTTAAGGATTGGCTTTTCCAGAGTTTTCATGACCAAGTGAGGATTCAAACCCAGGTCTCCTGAGTCCTAGTCCGCCACTCTAACCACTGCACCACACTAGGTATCTTCTTGAACAAGTACCCCATGCAAGTGACAAAGCTGAAATGAAAACCCTGGATCAAAATTAAAATGTTGTGACTTATTCACATTGATATATAAACAACTATTGCTGTTTGCACAGTATTCTAGAGATTTATTTATTATCTCTTGTTTTCCAGCTGAAAAAGCCTCCTAGAGTGGCTTATAGATAAACAAAATCAAGGTAATGCCTGTTCTGAGGTGTACTGCCTAAAAATGACACATCCCTTAAAAAGAAATGGATACTAACATATCTAGTAGGTTGCTAGTACTGGGGAGAAATAGGCAGATAACCAAAAGAGTTTTCATACTCTTTTCTTTTCATTTGTCTATATGTAGATTGGTATTCCTAGGTTTCCTTTGTTTTTCCTTCTTCTTCTTAGATCCTTTTCTTGTTTTGTTTGCTTGGTAGAGAGAGACAAATACTCCATAATGGTTGCCAGATAAACCTGCAAATAGAGAGGTGAACTGTAGAGGTTTTTGTATATACAATTAGAGATTTTTCTTTCCTGCATTATCCATAAACACATTTCATAATATAATAAGTATAATAAAGCACATGTTCTTTTCTTTTCTGTTTGTCTTATTATCAGTTTCAAGAGTAAATTATTCCTGTTCAGTAGTCATAGGTTCAGCATTAGACTATTACATTTTGGCAGCAATAAAATAAAATAAAATTTAATTTAAAAAAATCTTATAGTGGGGGAAAGAACAAGTGAAATTGCAGGCACCAGATATTAACATTGCATAAAATGTGTCTGGCTGTGATGGAAAACAGGTTGCAAATAATTCAAAAATAGGTCCCCTTGGGTCTCCAAGAAATGGCAGATTATTGCTCTTACAAAATAAGTGGAGCCTTGAAGGTCTGGGGTCTTGCTGGAATATGCCTGCTCTTTGTTGTTCCTGCCTCTTGGATAAAGCCCAGATGAGACCACAACCATTCTAGGATAGGTACTCCTGCTGTTGTTACTCACAGGGTAGCTGGTACCTGTGTGGAGGGGAAAGGAGGGGCTGGTGAAAGTAGCACTGAACCAAGATGGCAGTCCTCTGCTTAGTTTACCTCATGACTCAGATGGTTCTCAAGATGGTTCCCACTTGATACTTTCACTGTTCCCATGGGCAATGTAACTAAAGTGACAATATTATAAAAGTGCCAGTCAGGTCAATGCACATTCATACATCAGAATATTCACATTTAAATACCCATAGAAACACTCTTTACTATGCAAGCTCATTGAAACTTTTACATTTCAACCTGTTGCTGAATGACAAGCGAGTTATACAGTATCAGAATGGTGGTACGAATATGTGAATAATCCTTCAACAGCAACTCCAAGAGATGTCAACCTTTCCAAAAATAAAACAACAGTTCTCCAAATGGTCAAATGATTAAATGTATGTTCAATGAAGACAAATATCTCAAAGAGGACATTTGTGGCTGATCTTCAAATAGTATTGAGAGTACAATGAGGTGGTTCCAAGCTGAAAGAGAATGGAAAAGGGAACCTTTTCACTGACTCAGAAATGTGTTGTAACTAGCTGGACTTAAGTATCCAGCTGCAGAGCCAGAGGTTGGGAGTTCAATTCCCCACTGTGCCTCCTGCAAATAGAGCCTTGTGGTCTTGGGCAAGTGGCACAGTCCCAGGCCACCCCCAGAAGAAGAGAATGGTAAACGTCTTGAGTATTCTTTACCAGGAAAACCCAGAAAAGGATCGTGATAAATCAGAATTGACTTGACAGCACATTGTTGTTGTTGTTGCTGCTGCTGCTGCTGCTTGCTGTTGTTAAACTGGAAATTCCTATAATACAAATATATGGCTCATAATTTAGAACTGGTATACTCTGACACTAGATGTGTAGCACTCTGCTACGTATTTGTTCAGTTATCCTTTTTAAAACCTGAGAAGTCCTGTTTTCCCTTCAGATATTGGTTGCTGGGATTTCCTATGTCTCCTCCTCCCCCAAACCCCAAGAAGTACTGAATACATCAGTGTCAGTGAAAGAAAAATTGGTCCGAGAGCTCACATCCGGCAGTAACTTTGGCTAATAAACATGCTCAGCTGGGAAAGGATGAATGGTACAGATTGGGGATGTGTGGATCCAATCCCATTCTGAGAAATCTTGCCAGCCTCTCAGAGTAATCCTATGATGCGTGTGTGTATGTGTGTGTGTGAGAGAGAAATGGAATTCACAGCAGAGGTGCTGCCTCTTCCAAACCATGCTCACTTTGTAATGGCTATGAACACACTCCTTAAAAACAAAATATAAAAAGTATTGGGTGGATATTTCCTCCCCCATGGTCTTTTGTCTTAGTCTCCCTGATGGGTTTGGCCCCCTCTTCCCATGGGAGAGAGAGCACATCATATCTCATATCTCCTTACATAGGTAGCTCATGGTCTGCTTAGACTGGGAGGCTGCATCTAGAAGTTTCTCTATGTATCACGCCAAATCACCCTTTCCTTCACTGGCGAATTCATCCCCCATGGATCCCTTTCCTCTTAGCATAGCTGATAACACTGGAGATGAGTGCTGGAAGCCTCTTATTGCTGAACCTGTTATGGCACCTTTATATTTAAATATATTTAATAAAACACAATATAAACAATAAAAACAAATAGTAAACTAAAGAAGACACTGCCTCCAAAAATACATGTGCTTTTAACTGGTGGCTGAACGCAATCAGTGTCAGGGACAATTGAGTCTCTACTGGAAGGGAGTTTCACAGGCAGGGCCATGGAGAAGGCACCTACCAAACCCTGGGAACTCACAGGCCACATGACTCCAGGGCACTACACTCATAGCAACCCTGGCATAGCTTAAAGCTGGTAGTCAGTAATGAGAAAGACGGTTCTCCAAGCACTTGGGTTCTGAGCCATTGATGGCTTTGCATACTAGTACTAACATATACCAGAGTCTGGCCCATTGTTTCTGACACTGACTGCCCTGCCCCAGTTCAGATTCAGGCTACCCTTCCTCAGCTAGCCCACTTCTACCTCCTTCATTACAGAAGTAGAGTGTCAAGGCCTTGCCTATGTTCCCTTCCTGCTGAATTCCCAGCTTCTTTTCACCCTGTGCATGTACGAACATCAAAGAGAAGGGAGGGTGGGAATTAAAGATAGAATAACGCTGGGAAAGGTTGAAGGCAGCAGAAAAAGAGGAAGACCAAATACAAGATGGATTGGCTCCCTAAAGGAAGCCACAGGCTTGAGTTTACAAGAGCTGAGCAGGGCTGTTGAGGACAGAACACTTTGGAGACTGCTCATTCATAGGGTTGAAATAAGATGGGTCTGACTTGATAACTGCCCAGAGTGGCCTTAGTAGCCAGATGGGTGGTATACGAGTGAATGAATGAATGAATGAATATGGTAGGTAACAACAACAATAGAAAGAGAAACTGCAGCAGGGGGTGGCAACATTTCTAATACGGGAACAAGGCTTACTTTTCTGCTCCTTGGCTTAGTTAATTAATCTGCTGGGGATCTCAACTGAATCTCAAGTGAATGCCTGCCTGCTTCTGTATATATCTGTGTATTACTGAATGCTGTACATTGGTGTGCCTGCCTGGTATGTTCAAAAGTGGAGCAGTATAAATATTCCCTTCCGTCCTGATTCTGCTTGGAAGTAACTAGCGTTAAATGACTTAGCTAACTGTAACTAGTTTCTTTGGTAAGAAGTAAAGTGATAAGAAGTTACAATGTTACTTTTAGGTGTAAGGAGTGATTCCTATATAACAGGTTTACAAAGTGATACCTAGATACTTTGAAAAACTACTTCTAAAGGGTAATGTAAGACATTTTTCAAGGCAATTTGATATACTTTCTTTGGATTTTATGCCATTCTCTTGTTGATTCCAAATGGAAAAGGAAGTGTTTGTGGGTTTTCTTTTCCACATTTTTGTAAACATTTCCTGCCAATGCATTAATAATGTGTAGCACAATAAAATACTTGGGAGATTGGAGCAACGATAACAGCATCCCGACTGCCAAGACAGAATAAGTAATGCAAAAAAATTCCTTTTCAAAGGTCATGTTCCGAGCTCTGCTGCCAGCCACCCACCAAAAATGGCACCAGCCGCCACTAACAGGGACCTTGCTAACAGGGTCACACTTTGAATGGCTCTTGGCTGTCAATGGCAGCCAGTCTGTACTTCCATGGGTCTGTGCAGAACTGTAGCTCTTTGTAGACAAGTCAGCTGCCTCCAGAGACTTACGGGCACGGATGAGTTGCCATCGCTCTTCCAGAATCATTTAAATGTATATAAGAAGTGAGTGACTGCGGTCTTCCAGATGTAGCTGGACTTCAGCTCCCATTATCCCTCACTAATAGTGATGGTGGCTAGAGCTGTTGGGAATTACAGTCCACTGACAGGATGCCTACCTCTTGCCTTCATCCATGTTGGTTTCTCCCCCTCCCGAGTGGAAGAAACAAACAGAATATTCACAAGTATAATCACACACCTGAAAAAATACCTGAAGGTCAGGGGCAAAAAGCTGCCATCTGGCAATCTTGATGCAGCATAACAGAGGAATCGTTTTAAAAGAAAACAGCTCATTTCACTTACTAATGATTCCCCTCATGTGTATAATTATGCTATTAAAAACGTCCTTAATTTTTTGCCAATTCTCAGTGACTTGGTGATAATTTTACACAAGAAAGCTAGCGAAAGGCCTAGTAAAGGGCAGGAAGCCATGAATGAACTACGAAAATTCTTTAAATGTTCCTTTCAATTAAAAAAAGAATCCATCAGCCCAGAGAATTTGAAAAGGAAGCCAACAACTATGAGCAATGCAGGGCAGATGTCAGCAAGTGCTGCCACAGAACTGTTCATTCCTGCACAAGCAGTGGGTGTTAAGACATCAGCACACCCACATATATTAAAAGAGAGAGAGCCGCTGATGAGATTTTCACTTCATTGATGAAGAGAGAATGGTCTTGCAATGATACGGTTCAGTAACAGACATTTAATATTTTAAAACTCGGTACAGTGAAAGTAAGGAGGGAGGTCACCTGTTACTGGGCATCAGTCCAGCAATTTGCTGCAAGAACTGAACTGGGAAGTTTGCACATAGAACCACCAACTGAGCATACAGACGTATATCAGCATCTTTAGATTACACAGCTGACAGATCAGTAGGGCAGGATAGACTATGCCAGGAGTACAAACCCCTGATACCCTCCTACCAATCCCATAATGCTCAACTATTGATGGTGTTGATTGGATCTTTGGGGAATCATAGTCTGAAACATGTAAAGGATGCCAGCTTCCCTGCTATTGAATTATGGTATTGGAACACTTAAGGTAACTACTTTGTCGAGTCCTTATAACTACACAGAGACAGTTGGTTAAGAGATTATTTGAATTATTTATTGTAATAAATAGGGTCAAGTCATCACTAACTTGTGCTGTGGACTTCTGTGATGACTACATTCAACTAAATCTTTTGACTAAATCTGTCTGTGCCTATGAACAGTATAAATAGCTGGAGCAGGGGACAGGAAAATACAGACCTCGTCACACTTAGAGCAGACCCACTGAAATTATCTTTTGTATATTTTAATAGTTGTCAGATGCCTTGAGTGGCTTTTGGAAAAAGGCATCCGATGACTCTTAAGTTTCATTATCATCATCATCACCATCATCATTGTGACACAAATTAGTCATACTGATTAACTTATCCCATTGATCTCACTGAATCTACTCTAAGCATGACTAAGTCTAATTGCAATGTAGTCAGGATAGATGAGAAGTGCTCTCCCTGCCTAATCACCTTTGCTTCTCCGAATTTCTAAAACAGTTCTTAAAATGTCTGAAGTGAGGAAGGAGCAAACCAGTTAATTCTGGATCAGTAGGAGCCATGGCAGTTGAAGTGAGGGTTAAATTACAAATTGAGAGAAATGTGCATTTCCTTCTATTGCAATATTTTGCCTGTAGTCATGCATTTCCATCAAAGCTCCATGGTAGGGCAATCAGGCTTGCAAATGAAGTGCCTATTTATTTCCCAATAGCCATTCATAAAACAAATCAAGCAGATGGGGAACGTGCAAAGCTGAAGAAAGCTCAGGCTAAGATAAACAAGTCCTTTTTTTTTTTTTTACTTCTTAAGGGAGTATCACTCCTAATAGCATCCTAACTGTCATCACATTTGACTTTGACACATTGCTGGAACAACTTTTCTTTCCTTGCTCAGGGGCCAGCCTCTTCCAGGGTTACTGTAAAGTATAAAAAATAAGACTCTACCATACTGAGTGTTTGCTTTTGTATTGTAAAAATTGTATCCTCCTTACTCATTAGATTTCTGGGCTCAGAACCATGATATGCTTTACTTCAAAATAGTACTTCTCTGTTCCACAGCAAATCAAGTGGGTGTGCCTGTGTTGATTCAACATGGTTTTGTTTGGGCAACACTGATTTACAGCCTGCCCCAACAGCCGGAGCTTAGATGAGTGCTGTCAGCCCATAGTACATGGACAGAGGTCAAATATTCCTTTGTGGAAGTAAAACACGTCAAAAGAAATACAATTCATAATTTCCCTGACTAGTACAGGACTCAGGGCGTTGTCTTGAATCAGGCATATTTTTTTTGCACAATAATGTTTGTCCATAAAATAGGTTGCTTGAAGTTACAGGTGAGCAATTGCTCATGAAGCATAGCCGGAATTACCCACCTTGTTGCTGAAGGAGTGTACATTTCACACAAACCGTTAAAAAAGAGAGAAAGGAACCAAAGAAAAACAAATCCAAAACCCAAGCGACTTGCAGGGTGAAATCCGAGATTGAAAAGATAAAAACATTGCATTGTTGGTTTTACAGCTAAGGTAGGCGAGCAACTGACAATAGAGCTATGTGTTGGTATAAGACCAATAAAACAAAATCACATTCATCATGTATAAAGAGAAAATAAGGGGATTAGGAAGATTTACATCATTCCTGTCATCACAGAATTCCAGAAATGAAATATGAGATAAGCAAACAATTTTTTAAAACATGTAAGAGTTGCACCTGTGCCAGAAAGAAAAGGAGTGAGTTTCTCAACATATGCATAAGATGACTGTAGCCCTATGCTAATTTCCTTCCTATGGTTAGAATCACATAATGGGGTATGATGGGATCATGCTAAATTCACCTTCGCCATCATTGTCCTTGTTATCTTCAACAACGTTGAAGATGACAATCTGCAATAGAGGAGCAGTGTGGTGTACTGGTTAGAGTGTTGGGCTGGGATTCAGCAGATCTAGGTGTGAGTCCACACTGAAGTGGTCTTGGGGTATTGGGTGAGCCTAAGCCAGTCATTGTCTCTCACGCCAGACTACCACACAGGTTTGTGGTTGTGAAGGAAAAGGGCTCGGTGGGGCAGGAGAGCTATGTATTTTATTTATTTATTTAAAATATTTTTATCCTGCCTTTCTCCTTAAAAAAGATCCAAGATGGCTTACATAATTAAAAGACAATGTTTAAAGCTACCTGTGAGTATACAAATATTTAAAAAGATCAAACGAATCCTATACTAAAATACATAAGCAATGACCAATACGTACACATTCAAAGCAGAGAGGTACAACAGTCTATTTAAAAACCCTACTAAGGCTGCCAGTCACTCAGGGAAAGCCTGCCTAAAGAGAAAGGTTTTTGCCTGCTTGCAAAAGGACAGTAAAGATGGAGCCAACCTAGCCTCCTGTGGGATGAAGTTCCAGAGTTTGTGAGCGGACTCTGTCTTGAGCTCACAGGAAGAAAAGTGGGAGAGACAGGTAACTAATAAATATGCTAATATTAAACTAGGTGAGATGGATGTGCCAGCAATACTCATACTCTACTCATCTACACTCCCTATGAAATGTAGAAATCAGGGTTTTGAATTGTGTGACAAACCTACACAAGTAGAACAGGTTCCACACACTATACAGTCACCGTCTGCCTTGCGCAGAATGACTGTGGTGAAGAGGGGGCATTCAACACACTTATCATCACTTTCCTTCAATGAGTAATGGATTGAGAATGTTGTACTAGTATCTAGTAAGTAGTGGCAGTGCTAAGTGTTATTTCAGGATGCACGTGATCAAACTCCTCATTCACTGGTGTGACAAAAAAGAGATAGAAATTTGCAGAGGAGGTTCAACAGGCAAGAGAAGAGTCAGGAGCCCTCACCCTGCCTGGTCACTCTTCCCTGTAAGTAATTCCACCTCCTCATTAGAATGATGGGGGCAACACAGGGCCAGGAACACGATGGACAAAATGGAGTTCTTAGTACTAACTAGAGCAGAGCAACTGAATGAATGGGACTTGTTAATGCTTATGCAAGTCCCATTCCTTCAGTAGGTTTGCTTTACTTAGGATCAACAATTGGAATGAACAAATGTGATGTAACAGAAGATTGTTAACAGTTTTGAAGAGACAGAAGGGTGTCCAGAGTTTTGGAGTCTAAAAGCCAGGCATCTGATATGAATGGATGACAATTTGCAATGACAATTGTGCTGGTGTGTCAATCAGTACCATCATTCCAACAGAAAAGCAGAGTACAGTTTTATGCATCAGAAATACTTTCATTTTGTTTACTTCAGGTGACAATTCAGCTGAGACCCAATCAAGCTATTCCGCAGTGTGAAGCAAACATGATGGATAGAATAGAAGAAGGCAGAAGCAGCTGTTTAATCAGTGCAACACGCTTCTAAAACTGCTGGGCTTTGGAAGGGACGGGTGGTCATTGGACTATATTGATACTGATTAAATTCATAAACGTATAGAAGCTAAAGGTGTGCCGAATCCCTCACCCCACCTCCTCTGTTTCCAAATAAGAGGCATGTAGACTGAGGCTGCTCATCCTTTACCCTTTAGGACACATTCCAATCTTTTTTTTTAATCTTTTTTACTTGAGCTTTTAATATTGCTCTTGTTAATGAATTTTAATATATTTGTTTAATTGTTTTTAAGCACTGTAATAATTTATTTTTTTAGCATTTAACTTTGTTTCTTTTAACACTGCAAGCCACCTTGGATCCTTTAGGAGAAAGGCAGCAAATCAACCAACCAACCAACCAATCTGGGTCAGTGATTTCTGCTGTGTGATTTTTTTTAATCCCACTAATGGAGGAGCTGGGGGCTACAAAGTACTCTAATTGTGTGACCTATCCAGTCAAAGCCCATACAACAATCAACCTTCCACAAACAAACACACACTCAGTCTTAATGGTATATATTATTTCAGTAAACTTTAGTAAACTGACCTTGGAGAAAGAACAAAGAATATACCAAAAGAGAGAAAAAAAAAACACTGCATAAACACTGATACAAGCCTTCCCCCCCCCCCCCCCAAACTCCAAGAAATGGTTGGTAGAGCAGTTGCAAAGGGATGTGCATCACCTGTAGTAACCTCCATCTGAGCCCTTGCTTCAGGGATTGCAATGACCATGAGACAAATGCACCTGATTTGGTCTATTTTCACATGGTTGTCTGAAGATAGTGGACAGGTCTAAGGAAATCCATGAATCAGGATAGAGGGGGGATTATATTTCCCAGAATGCACTATTGGAGTAGCCGCCTGCATATTGTGCCTTTAAGAGGTTTTGATGGGAGGGACTTTGGATGAATGTCAAAGTAACCAATTATTTCCCTCTCCACTCAGATTCTATTTCCTGCCTTCTACCTCAGTCAGGGTCTGTCAGGTTTCAGTCAGGATTCTGTGTCAGCATAGTAATGTCAGGGTTCAGTATGAGTGTGTTAAGCAATATCTGTGTTAGAAACAGGTTAAGTAATGTCAGTGTTCTGAGTATTTATGTAACCAGTAAGCTTTGTGAAGAAACTAATGAAGCTAGCAAGTTAAAATGGCATGCCATGTAAACAATGAATATGCTTTTTGTTTGTATTCTGACATGAAGATTTTCTAAGTAAAAGAGAAACATTTTTATTCTTTCTAAACCAGAGTCTCTGGTTATTTATTTTTTGAGACTGTATGTCAGTTGAAGTAAAGTGAGGTAAATCTAACTAAAAATTAAATATACTATAAAGGGTGGTGTGAGTGAGGAAGAGGTGTAAATAAATATACTAATCTGCTCTGTGGGTCTCTGTCTAGACCATTGCATAGCTGGAAGTTTGTTAAAACCAGCCTTTTACCACGTACTCTGCCCAATATGCACATCATCAATACAAGTCCCACACTTGAGTGAAAGCCTTTATTTGCAGACATTCAGGTACCCGAGAGTTGTCTTTCCTTCATTTCTCCCAATGAAGAGCTTGGAAAAATTACTTATTTGTACTACAGTTCCCAGAATAACCTATTCAGCATGACAAATGGCCTTACTAGCTGGAGGTTTGTGGGAGGTGTGGTAAACTTTTTACAACCTCTGTTCACAGTTTGCAAAGCGTGGGGAAATATGGGGAAGTGCTGCTTCCTATTTCCCCCCACCCCACCCCAGTTTCTGAAATTCTTTCCTATGACAATTTATTGATACCTTTGAACATGACAGATTTGCAGCAATTAATTCATGCAAATAATTCAAATCTGAAAAGTTTTGCTTCTCAGAATTAGGTCTCCTCCCACCAGCCTTTAAAAAAAAAATAAAGAAAGAAAGAAAGAGTCAAGAACAACACCAGCATCCAGGGACCAAACCCCAGGGCCAGCTGCTGAACATGGCTTCCTTTTTCAACAACAACAGCTTGGTAGCATAATTATATGCAGACAGCTAGACCTCTATGTATCTTTCTTTCAAGAAATGGGGGGAAATCAAAATGAAACCAAGACCCATGACCTAAGTACTATTCCTGCTGTTCACCGTTGTGATCAGAAGGGAAAAGAAAAGAAGGGCATTGCCTCCAGGGGCCCATCAAACCTGGAACCGGCCCTGTACAAGCACCAGAAGGAAGATTAGGAGGGCTTAAACTGACTTCCAAAAGCAAAGTGTGAATGTTGAGAACCACATAGATATAGTCATTCTCGCAAGTCTATAATCACATGTGGATCCACTGTTCTAATTGTTACTGCAGTGGTGTGGGAAGAAGCTACCAAAAAAAGTAGCTCTTACATTTCTTTGAGCCAGTATGCAAAGTACCCCATTAGGATGGCCTAACCAGAGCTGGGGAATCAGTGGCTTTCTAGATGATGTGGATGAGAGCTCCCACTAATTCTGATTATGAGCCATGCTGTTCGGTACTTATGGGAACTAGAGTCTATCAGCATCTGGATGACCACAGTTCCCACCTCAGTTTAAATGGTGGTTTTGAAGAGGAAGCACAGATGCATCTTTCATACTCAATGCCTTGCGTGTGACACTGCCTTCATCCACGCTGCTACCCAGCACCTGTCTTTGCAAGGCTGCAGTGTCAGCTGTGGTGTGTGCTGGATCAGTGATGGTTGTGAACCAGCTCTACAACGGGTTTTCAAAGATACCTGCCTTTTACACCTTGATGGCTTTTTCCATGCTTCTGGTTTACCACATAATTGCTGAATTGAGAAGACGGGAAGCTGTCTGGACATGTCCTTGCTCTGTGGTTAAAAACTCAGCATGAGACCTAAAAGATTTTCTGTTTGTTTGTTTGTTTTTAGAAAAACTCAGTCTGAGAGCACAAATTCATTCCACTCTGTTTGTGGTTGAAAGCCAGACAGGCTTGTTTCAACCCCCATTTGTTACTTAGAAACCACAAGAAGTACATTTATGGCCACTGAAAATCATATGCATTTTCTCTATGTGAAAGACTACTTCTTTTTTTGTGCTTTCCTGCTTATGTGAAATTTTATACATATTCTGCATATTTCCACCCACCCCACCCACCCACACGCTGGGGATAGTGCTGTCTAGGTAGAAAATGCAGCTTGTTTGAAGCTTCTCTTAGGGTTAGAAAAGGCGTGTCTCTCAGAGTTTCTTTTTCAAAATTTGGATGGTTTATTTTAATTTATTAACTCTATTTTTTTCCACTCTGTCACACAACCAGCAGGAGTAGCAAATCAAACAGTGCGAGACAATGTGAAGAACAGCAGGAAATGGACTTCAAAAGTGTATTTTAAAGGCCTAAGACAGTGAAGAAGCTTCTGCCACTTGCCTAGAAGGTACCAAGAGAGGTAGGTGCCAAGCATGTTTCCCTGGGAAAGGAGTGGCAGAGCTTTCTCATTTGTCAATTACATTATCCCTACAAGTGCAAGCAAATGAGAGCATCATCAAATGACAATACGTACTGTATGACCAAGTTCACACAGGAGCCAGTTTTCATTTTTATACCTGGCTTCCAAACCAAGTGAGACTTTGCAAATACACATCAACAGTTGGGTCTTTTTGGGGAGAAAGGCAGGATAGAAACAAACAAAGAAACAGTTTGGATACAGTTTGGCAATCATCTGTCAGCTAGTAGAGCTCTTTCAAAAAATTCTGAAATATATTCCAAGTAGGCAGAATTCTAGTAGCTGTTATCTGGGAGTTATTGTACTTTCTCCACCCTCTGTAAGCAATGTTTCATGTATAATGTACTGCAGCAATCTAAACAAGAGATTGTCACAGTGTGAATAACAAACTGCTTCATATCAGTGAATATCAATGCCAGTGCCATGCACCAGCATCAATAGAGATTGACTTCTTTCAGCATTCCAGTAGTTTGTTGTTGTTGTTACATGCTGTCAAGTCAAGTCACCTCCGACTTATGGTGACTAGAGATGGGGATGGATATAAAAACGGATTGGTTTTTCCGACGAATATAGCCGATTTGTTAAATATCCGTCGATCCGTATTTGTGGGTTCCAGAGACCCCCCATGAATACGAAGGGATGAATATTTACCCATTTTTATTCGTACTTCGTATTTTTAAAAAAACCCAGCCATTCTGCCTACTGGCCGCCAATCCTTGACGGATCAGAAAGGCAGCCACCACCCCACACAGCCACCCAATACCACAGCCTACCCCACCCCCTTCCTTTCCCTACTAACATTATTGTTTTGAATTGTTTTAACTGTTTTAGTTTTTATAATGTTTAATGGAACCCACCCTGAGTAGACTCTGTCTAAAAGGGCGGGATAGAAATCTAATAAATAAATAAATAAATAAATAAATAAATAAATAAATAAATACCTTAGCCCTCCCCCACCCCCACTGACAGCCCCTTACCTTAATCAAAGCTGCCGAGGTCTCTTGGCCTAATCCGAGCCACGGCACGTAAAAAGGGAGACTGGCTGCCCTTTGCGAAGATGGCGGCTTTGGCTTCATTTAGGGTAGGGAAGCTGCAGCTGCCATCTTTGCAAAGGGCAGCCTGGATTCCCTTAGCCTGCCTTAAGGGAGGCTACCGGCCCCCAATCAGCTGATCGGGGGCCGGTAGGCAGAATGGGCTTCTGTGCCGTGCGGTAAACTCTCCTGGGGGGACCCAATTTGTGGGTGAATAACTCAGATATCCAATATCCAATCTTCACCAAAGTTGTCAGGCACATTGGGAAAAGACATAGGAAGCTCCGTTGTGATTCTGGACTCTTTAGGTACCTGGGGGGAGCTTTCCTGGGGGGTCCTCTTTGTGAGTATATAACTCAGGGGTCCGTGATACAATGTTCACCAAACTTTCAGGATTTGTAGAAAAGCATCCGGGTAAGCTTCCCTGCAAATTTGGTGTATTCAGGTGGTTGGGGTCCAGTTTTATAGCTGTTTAAAGCAAAGACAGATTGATTCATTGATTCATCAAAGAACATTCGTATATTCGTATCCGTTGATCCGTTAACCTTGACGGATCACAAATCAAAATGGATCACCATTTTTTTATTTGTCCCCATCTCTAATGGTGACCCTATGAATGAGAGATCTCTAAAATGCCCTGTCCTCAGCAGCCCTGCTCAGCTCTTGCAAACTCATGCCTGTGGTTAGGGGGCCAGTCCATCACGTATTTGGTCTTCCTCTTTTCCCGCTGCCTTCAACCTTTCTCAGCATTATAATCTTTTCCAGAGAATCTTGCCTTCTCATGATGTGCCCAAAGCAGGACAGTCTTTTTTGTCATTTTACCTCCAGGGATAGTTCAAGCTTGATTTGCTCTAGCATCCACTTATTAATCTTTCTGGCAGTCCAGGGCTCTCCACCAGGAGTATATTTCAAATAAATCATTTTTTTCCCTGTCAGCTTTCTTAACTTTCACACCCATACACAGTGATCAGAAATACAAGTGTGTGGATGATCTTAGTCCTGGTCTCCAGTGACATATCCTTTTATTTGATTATATTTTCTAATTCCTTTGTTGTTGCCCCTCCCACTCTCAGTTTTTTTTCCTGATTTTTTTGGCTACAATCTCTATTTGGATTGATGATTGTACCAAGGAATGCAAAATATTTCACTATTTCAGGTTCTTCATTATCAACATTAAAGTTGTGTAGTGCTTTTGTATTCATGACTTTGGTCTTCCTAACGCTCAACTGCAGTCCTGCTTTGGCACTTCCTTCTTTCACTCTCACTAAAAGCCATTTCAAGTTATTGTTGCCTTCTGCGAGTAAGGTGGTATCTTAAATTACTGCATATCTTAAATTACTGATGTTTCTTCCACTGATTTTCCCTCCTTCATACACCAGAAATACTTTCATTTGAGTCTAGTCCAACTTTCCATATGATATGTTCAGATTGACCAGACAAGAAAATAAACCACAGCCTTGTCTGACACCTTTCCATTCCACCTAAAACTACGTCTTCAAGCAGCCCAGAATGAAATGCAGGAACATCAAATTTAAGTGCGCAATATAACAGTGCCTTATTGTCTCCTTGTGGTCAGAAATGCCTTATCCCATTAACAAGGGCTAATTACAACAAAAGGACCACTCAGGTTTGTCATTAAGTCCCTCAGGTGTGACTGTATTCACTAATCCACCGAGCCTCTTCATTTTTAGTAGTCACTCATCTAAATCAACCACTCAATAGATTAGATTCATGTGATGAATTAGGAACACAGAAAGCTGTCTTATCCTCACTTAGACTATTGGTCCATCTAGTCCAGCTGTGTCAATTTATAACCAGCAGGTTGTCTTCAGGGTTTCTGGGCAGATTCCTTGAGAGCCCACCCTGGACATCTCCACTATCATGTGGTGGTCTTTGATCAAAATATCCTGCTTAGCTTTTGAACTCAGATAATACTAGGTATGCTTGGGTATATGTCCATGTAACAGAAGAGTGTTTATTCTTTAAAAAAAGCAAAAAAATTAAAAAAAGGAAAAGCAAGAAATAATGTTCCATCAAAGCAACTTCCTTTTAGAATAGAGATAGTGTTTTGATGTCCATCGATGTTGCAGTACCACTTACCTGCAATTTAATTTCAAGTAAACCTGTGTAAGATTGAACTGTATAGCACTAACCCAAGCAAACATTCTCCATATACCTGTTCCACATACAAACTATACTGTATATGATCAACTCCATGTATGTGCATCTAGGTCAGAGGTTCCCAACCTTGGGTTTCCATACATTCTTGGACTGCAGTTCCCAGAAGCCTTCACCACTAGCTGTGCTGGCCAGGACTTCTGGGAGTTGCAGTCCAAGAACATCTGGGCACCCAAGGTTTGGAACCACTTATCTAGGCAATCATGATGACAAAAACAATGATGATGATAATACAATGTTTTGCATTCAACAGTTTTCACATATAGACATATTGTAAGTGTGACTGTACATGTGTGCAAGAGCTTTATCTAGGGCCTACATCATATTCAGTTCTGCGGGTAGGGAAGACAATTAAAGAAACAAAAGGTAGTTGCCTTCTGTAAATGAGGCTCAAAGAAAGCTTTACTTTGGAAGTCCTGCCTCGTCACCATACAGAATTAAATTGGTCCCCAATAAGAACAGACAAGATACTTTTTAAGTGTTCTAAGATGAGACCTCCTGAAACTGTGGCATGTGTGATGAACTGCTGGATTGGGTTGGAAGTTCGGCTTGGGTTGGGAGGTCGATTCCCCACTGTGCCTCCTTGACAAGATATGGGCTTGATGATCCATAGGGTCCCTTCCACCTTTGCAGTTCTAAGATGATGATGATGATCTGGAGGATTGCAATGGACATGTTCTTTGGCCAAGCAGGTCAAAGGAATCTTGTTGCCTGGCATGAAGCACAAATTATTTCACAACCTCCTACCCCATCCCACATACTGAGAGTGATTGGACTGGCAATTTCATCTTAACACTGACAATGGGACAATAGGCTGCTGCACTCAAGGCCAGCAACCCAGAAAGGATACGTAACGGGTGATCTGCCGACTGAAATAGGGAGATGTGTCCCTCTCATCAATTTTGAGTGAGTTGCCCAGTGCTTGCTTAGTCCACAAGTGGGTGGGAATAGAGACAGGCCATATGGGACTCACAGCTCTATCCTACAAGGTCTCCAAATCTTCTGCCTTGCCAATATAAAGACCAGACTAGTTACTCTCTCTGCTCTCTACCTATAAAGGAGCCAGTTTCCTTCAAAACAGCTGGAGACAATTCTGTGTTTAAGAGTGAGGGAGTCATCTTTTCAAATTAGAGAATTGGTGTTGTCTTTTATTGCTTTCAGGATTTCCAGCAAACCTAGGAATCAGTCAGGATGAAATCTAACATTTGATGAGTCCAGTTTGAAAGCCAGCAACTTTTTTACCTTTTAAAATAAACAGCAAACTACAAAAAAATTAAGATCAAGCCATTTCCCACTTTTTCTCTTGCCTTTTATTTTTAATTTTTTTTTTTTTGTGGTAATATCATGCCTGAAAAAGGAAATTTGGAGCTCCTGAAAGCTGGCATGGATTTGTGTGCCTTTTTTGTTGTTGTTGACAGTTATGGTATGGTTATAATATGGTTTTCAGAATATAACTTAAACTTACATTTGTAGTTATCGGGCTGCAGTCTTAGTAAATTACGAAAGAGGTTCAGAGCTTACTCACATTGCTGCCAAGTCCTACTGTATGTTGTCGGTCTTGAAATGACAATGAGGTGGGGAAGAGGAGAGTGAGTTTTATACTACAGGCCACCAGGCTTTTAGCATTCAGATACATTTTTAAGCAGCTGAGATAACTATTTTAAATTATAGTTCAAATGTAGTTACGGTAACATTTAAAGGTAACGCTTCACAATACAAAGCACACTAAGAGCACAGTCCTACTACCCAAGATGGCCAAGGACCAAATGAGGCTAGTTAAAGCTATGCTAAATCCAAACCCGTCTCAGCCTAAGAATGTTGGAAGTTATTTATGCCAGCATCCTCTTTGTGTTTCTGGGCTGGATGAGGTTTTGATCTAGCATAACTCCACCCATTGCCTGCTTTCTTTTCCTGCTCTTTTGCCAAAAGATCTTAGACAACAGAAGGGAGCCCAACCATTACAAGAGCATTTCCATCAGTGTATTTCCATCAGCAGAAGAGGCTTCTGCCTATTACAAACAGCTGGTGCATCTCTGAGTTTGAGTTTCATCCTAAGACACGTTTTTGAGTGGCATGGAAAACTGCAGAAGGGAGGGGAAGGGAAGAATGCTCCAACCTATTAGTGAAGAGGAGCTATCATAATGCTGGATTTAGAATGGTGAGATTTTTTTTTTCTGGTGATAAGAAAGTAGTATAGTGGTATTGGTTTAGGTATCTGGTTGTGGAGCCAGGTGTTGGGAGTTCAATTCTTCATTGTGTCTCCAGGGAGGTGAGCCAGCCTGTGTAGCCATGGGCAAGCTGTCCAGGGTGCCCCCAGATGAAGGGAAGGGTAAACCACTTCTGTATATTCTTTACCTAGAGAACCCTGGAAAGTCAAAATCGACTTGATGGCCTGTAATTATTATTATGAATAACAATGCAATCCTATTCATAGTTGCTTAGAAATAATTGTCATTGTGTCTAATGGATTTAAAGTCTTGCATTTTGGATTGCAGTACAGTTTTCATTAGTGGTATAAGAAAAGTATCTCCAAATATTATTGATAGCCATAACTATCTATGTATGTACGGTTGCCAATGATGTTTGGCCATTTGTGGTATATATGCGCGTGTGCTTGTCGCTGCATCCTCTCTCTGTTTTAAATAGCCTTATACACTGTCAGTATTATACCTACCAGCACTACTGCACTCCTCCTGAGTAGTAGAAAAAATAAATTTGGCAAGCTACATGCATGTCATTTGATCCGTCACCAGTGTCACAGGGACACAGCTGTTCTTTTGAACATATCCAGGTTTATCCATCCAGTGGCAAATGAGCTCTTATGCTCTCCACACGGAAGGCCACTGCAGAATTGTTTCCAAATAATTATATCTGGCCTTTCAAGATTTGAGGGTGGGTGGACACGTTCACTGAATGTCTCGGTGGAAGGAGAAATTCTCTAAAAATTTCTAGAGATTGGGGTCACTGTAAGAGGCAGTTGTACCACAGTTTTGTTATTTTCTCCAAAGGATGTTTATTTAATCCTAACCCAAACTCTGTGTGACTGGAAGCAACAGTACATATGTTGGTAGCCTGGCCATTATGTTGCTTCCTCCAAAATGCCCTCTACCTAATGTCACTCTAGACCATTACAGTAGTGCTCATGGCAGTGGAAGGGAGGCAGCCATTTTCCCCAAACAATGAGGGGAAATGTGAAAATGATTTTGCAAAGCGATCTTTTCTCTCTAGAGCAGTAAGGGGGAAAAAGAAAGAAAGAAAATCTCAGAAGTTTTGGAACAATATCCCAGAAATTTTGGCTCAGCGCTTCAGGGCCCAGGCCTTCCAATTTTATACTTTTAGGGATCATTGCGGGTGTAGATACATTGTGTCTCTACTGTAAATGCTTATAATATAGCTCCTTTTCTTCTACCCCCTGTGGTGGATATAAGGGAAGACACTGTTTTGTTCAGCTCCAGGAAAAAGATGACACTATAGCAATGCCACAATTGGTCCTCCAGTTCCCCTGAAGGTTTATCTCCCCATGAATGAAGCTTCAATTTTTCCACCTCATTATAAGAGCCCTTTGGAATTTCTTTATATGTATTAACATTCTCTAACTTTACAAGGCGGCTGTTGGTGATGTATTTTGTTGTTCCTGATGTTATTCTCTTTCTGTTGTATGTATATGCCTTCATCATGCTGCAGCTTTCCTGGCTGCCCTTACTTTCTGATCTGAAAGAAGCCCTGTGGAATGAGTGACATGACATAGAATCATAGCATAATTGAGTTGGAAGGGGCCTATAAGGCCATAGAGTTCAATCCTCTTGCTCAATGCAGGAATCCAAATCAAAGCAGATCTGATAGATGTTTGTCCAATTTTGTCTTGAATGCCTCCAGCGTTGGAGCACTCACCACTTCCTGAGGTAATTGGTTCCATTGTCATACCGCTCTAACAATTCAGATTTTTTTCCTGATATTCAGCCTAAATCTGGCTTCCTGTAGCTTGAGCCCATTGTTACGTGCACCCTGGGATGATTGCGATCAGATCCTGCCCCTCCTCTGTATGACTGTGTTTCAAGTATTTGAAAAGTGCTATCATATCTTCTCCTGGAAGCTGAGGAGACAGTACTGCCTGTCACAGTGAAAGACAACACACACATACATACAACTCATCTTCTTTATAAGTTATGTCAGCATAAAAATAATTTATCTGAGATGTCTCTTTATTTGAATTTTTTTCCAAAGGGAATTTGTTCTGTCAGATTGATTGAGAATGGTTGAAATTCTCTGAGGAGAAATTTTTGGCAGATTCGTTTTTTGGTAATTCCAGTTTTGTTTTGTTTTTTGTTTTGTTTTTTTGTTTTGTTTTGTTTTGTTTTTTAAAAGGAATATGAGAAGAAAGAAAGCTAAATGAGGCCACTGGAGCAGGCGGTAACCCCACCCTAAAATTTAAGGAAGAGTTATTATCCCAAGGTTGGTTTATCTGTGGTGCAATTGGAAGAACTGGGACCCAGTGCTGCTGTGTCATGACAGTAACTAATTGAGCTGGTTTTGTTTTAGTTCAACTATTAATGCTGCAATTGTATGTACAATTCCTTGAGTAACAGAATAAGAATTCATGGCAGCAGGCAATGTTAATCTCACAGAAAATGTAGTCATATGTCAGGATTCTTGTGCTAATCTCTATCGTACTTGTTCTTTGTATTTTATCCATTGCTTTATCTATACCATTGCTCCCTGGAGCAATTTTCACACAAACACAAAAAGGCACACATTTTTGGAACAGTTCCATGGACTGAACCATTTTATTCTAGCCTTGTACATCCACCCTGCCCCTCAGTCCGTGAGCTGCCCTGCCTGAGAACTGAAAAGCCGTTGTCAGTCAAATTGAACAATACACCTTACTCCAGAAAGCTGGCATAAGGTAGCTTCCTATGTTTCAAGACTGAGGAAGTCTTAGGAAAGATAACCTTGTCATTCACATATAAACCTGACCTTTCCCACCACTTCAGTCACTTTGATCTACAGACCTACCGGGTGGTTGAATGGGTGCATCTGAAATATGTGCACATGAATCACTTCCCAAATTTGCTTTATTAAAGATGTGTGTTGACATTTTCAAAGAGAGGCAGTAAATGCAAATCTCATCTTCCTTTGATCTCAGCTATTCAGACTCTTACACCACACCCACTATAATTATATCATGAGCTCTCATCAGCAGTGTATTAAAAGGTGACATCTTTTCTTCCATACACCGAAAGGGATAAGTAAGTAATGATATTTTTAAACATTACTGTTAGGTTTTATTTGAGTGTAAAACTCCACATCATTTCAGCTGCAGTGGAAAACATGAAAGAATTACCAAGTAGG
Organism: Intellagama lesueurii; assembly: GCA_037013535.1. Lineage (NCBI taxonomy): Eukaryota > Metazoa > Chordata > Lepidosauria > Squamata > Agamidae > Intellagama > Intellagama lesueurii. Next base: position 74,261,855 of record JBAJHW010000002.1, read on the forward strand.
TGGGATGGGACCACCTGACACATCCTTGGCATCCTGTGCCATAAGAACATGAAGAATAGCCATGTGAAGTGGTGTTACCATGACAAACACATGCTGGCTCCAGCATTAGACACAGTAAGGCAACTGCCTCAGGCAATAGTTGGTGGACTGGACAATAACAGCCCCCAGTCGCATTTCCTGGGTCCTCTGGCCATTCCCCTTTGTTGGAAAACAGAAATGTATGTGCTACCTGTGTACCTTGTCAACTAGCCTGCAGACTCCCGGGGCAGTGGAGAATAATGTCTCATAATGTTGAAGTAAGGTTCCGCTGTTTGTCCATTTTGCTTCTGTACATAGGAGAGGCACCATTTTATCCTCTGCCACAGGCTGTAAAGTGTTTCAAGCCAGTATTGTGTTGATGACTCAACAAAGGCCATGTAGATGGCTCCGTAATCAGATGATTACATGCAAGAGGCAAACTGCTAGGTCAGGCAATGTAGCATGCCCACAGCCATGGACATCTTTGTTCATAGGGAAAGATCACAATCCCTAATCCCCATCACGTATGGCATGCAATGGGCTTCCTGAACCAGTTAGCATAGGGTGGACATATGCTGAGCGCACACAGAGCCAGCCAGTTACTAAGTCCTGAGAGTCAAAAAGGAGGGAAGCAAATAATTATACAATTATTAGTGTATAAGTAGCAGAGTTGCTATATATATAATAGTTGAGCATTAGAGTATTTTCATGTATTTTTCTGACCTTTTGGTGAGGACAATGCACTGTTACACTTGTTTTAAATGTTTTGTATATCACCTATTTCGGTGAATAATGTTAAAGAATGTTGCATATTCCCTTCATGTAGACTGTGAGGAAGAGCAAATATTTACATTACTTTTCGGCTGATATGTACAATTACATTGTGGCAACCAATGGTCATTTAGATGTCTTATTTCTCAGAAGTGACCTCTGAGGGAAATGTTATATTATATCATATTATCACAACCATTTAGATTAGTTCTAGCATTCAGGGTCAATGAAGTGGTTCTGCTAAGAAATATGATGACTACAGAGCAAATGTTCAAAAAGGGAGTGTTTGCAAAGGTTTTCTCTGCCAAAGTAAGCAGCTATAATATATTTTCTCAAAAATTAAAAAAATGCAAGTAAATTCATTAGTGGTATAGTGCCAGATTTGGAATAAAGGAATGATTTATTATAGGCAGAGTTGCTACTTATACACCAATAATTTAAAAATCCTGCACATTGGTAAGGCATAGAACAAGGTAATGGAATCTCTTTCAGACCAAGGACCAAATTCAGTTTCAGCTAAGTTCTCAGGGGCCACATTTCATGGATGGGCCAGGCTAAAAGGGAGGAGCAGAAATATCATCATATTTAACCTTAAAGCTCTTATTGCCAATAGGAGAGATATATGACCTTTTAGAATGTGTGTGTGTGTGTGTGTGTGTTTGTGCGTGTGAGAGAAAGAACCTGTATAAAAGCTAAAAAACCACCAAACAGTGCCATGGGGAACAAGAAAGTGGCATGGCCATCTAGGGAGTCCCATAGGGTAAGATTTGCCCCAGAGCCTTAAGTTCCCTACCTCTGATGGTTGCAAATCTATACCTGGTTATTTGGAAATATTCCCCATTAAACTCAGTGGTGTTCATCTCTAGTAGGCAAGTTTAGGAGTGCACTGTAAGGGACTGAGCAGAGAAGTCTTGCTTTCAAATTTCACCTTAGCTGTCAACTCAGGAGGTGATTGAACTACTTAGTATCACACCAGGTAGAGACAGCAATAGCAATGCGTCTTGCAGGGTCTGTGTAATGACTAATACAGAGATGGATTGAGACAGAATGAGCCTTTGAATATGCTGTTTTTGTTGATGATCCCTCATGCCAGCCCTCAATGGCTACCAGTTTTATGTCTGTAGGTACTATTCACAGATTCTTGTGAATGCATGGATGGAGATCCTGCTGCCTTGATGAATGCATTCAATGCCAATGAATGTCTCTCAATGTGATGCCTTTTAGATGGTCTTAGGACCGCAGAGCTGGAAGGGATCCAATGAAACATCAAGTCCAGCCCGTCAAGGAAGCACAATGAGGAATCAAATACCCAACCTCTGACTCTGCAGCCAGATACCTAAACCACTGAGCTATCCTAAACCACAATTCCCATAAGCCTGCAGCCAACTATGTGATATGCTATATTTGCTGTGGGATTTGAGGAATTGTTGTTCAACCTATTTGGAACCTACCAGGTCGGCTAAGGCTGGGCTAAATTGTCTTTGTGCTTCAGACTAAGCAGTGAGAATTGCTGCGGGGTGTCAATTTAGGATGGCTAACTGGGAACCTGTCTCTGTTTCGGATCCATGATTTTACAGAACATGTACCTAAATAGGTTCTCTCCTCCATTTTTTTTAAACATATCAGCTTACAGTAGAAACTGTTATGGATTTTGAGTTTGAGAACAGACGGCTTCTTAGACTTGTTCAAACTTGACTTGGTCAGCAGAGCAACAATTCATACCAATCACCGTAACATGTCAGCACAATTTGCTGTCATAATCGTAATGGGATATAATATATATTTAAGTACAAAGCAGGACAGGTAATTTTATTGGTAAAATACTATTCCCTTTTTCACTTTATCTCTTATAGGGTGAGGGAATGTGTGGCCTGCCAGATGTTGGACCACAGCAGACCATGCCACTGGCCATGCTGGCTAGGATTAATGAGAGCTGTAGTGGAACAACATCTGGAGGGCCAAATGTTTTACACCCTTGGCGTAGTTGTTTTGTGATTTTAATCTGGCAAGTTACAAGTATGCATCCGGAAGTCTAAATGTATAAAATGATCCAATTCTTAGTTCCTATGGAGAACAATAGACTCTATTGCAAGCTCATTTGATTTACTACCGCTGTCACATTTTGATAAAAGTTCCTTCCATATTTGTAAGTACACATTGTTAGCTTGAATGGCAGCCTCTTTCTTGGTTTTGGATAGTTTTGCAAACCTGCATCGGGACAGCATACAATTACACCGATATCTGCGGTTTGTACAGATATGTAAATATTGCAAAGAGCAATGGTGGTCCATGGGGTAGGGGGTAGTGGATAAAACAACAACAGTACTGTAGTACTTAATACCTTTATTGTCGGTGACAAATAATTACATTATTAGGCCTAATTAAAATGTCACAAAGTAGCAAGTAAGCTTTCACATTCCCCAGGGTCCTTCTTCAGTCTGGAGGTTAAGCAGAAGAAAGGAAGAAAGAAAAAGCAAACAAACAAAACAATCAAAAGAAGAGAGACAGCTAGGCAGGGTAGAATAATAAATATTGCAAATTGTCGGGGCAGCATTTTACTTGAGGTTGGCAAAAGAAAAGGATGCATAGGCAGGTGGCCTTTATTATGCAGGAAATTGACAATGTCAAGCACCTTGGAAAGATGATGTTTCACCTAAATGGTTATCTAGTTGGAGCCACAATGTCTTTTTAAAAAGTGACACCAGTGTAGTGGGCAATATCTTTGATGCCTTTCCCAGATTTAATGCTTATTTTAAAGCATGCATGACTTTCCTCCCTGCTCATCTCTGAGGAGTTTCGCATAGCACAATACACCCAATGTGGGGGAAAACCAAGCTTCTTCCCAAAGATTCTTTGGGGTGCTGCATTTTTTTTCTTTTCATCCCTTCACCCTACAAAGTTTTCCCCAACAGTCTTTCAGTTTTGCCTTGGTTTTGATTTTTCTTTTTAAATTGCGGCTTCTAAGGACCCTGAAAAGGTATTGAAGTTTCAGAGGAGCTGTTTTAATTATAAGCACTACAGTAATGAATTCAAGTACACTAATTTATCACAAATGACTTCCCCATCTGTCTCTAAAGTATGCTCCAAAATTATGTGAATGTGATAATATTATGGTTCAAAGTTTGCCACATTTTCCTTGTCATGCATAACACACTTTAAGTTTTTTTGGGGGGTGGGTGGGATTACTACTCTTACAGAAGAGACAGTGATTGTGTGTGTGTGGTCTATTCCTGATTTATTTGCACTTCAGCCTTTTGGGAACAAACACCAATTCCTGAAGGCAAAGAAAGATGGGGAAAAAGAGGCAGACATCTTCACACAGACACAGAAAGGAAAGCAGCTTCTCAAGTACTAGAACTTCTTCATCTCTACACCACTATACAAACCGTTCACCAGCATGGAGAGCTTCCAAAAGACCTAATTAGCAACTCACGGCAAATATTTTTTTGCATTAGCTAATGATCTGGCTACACTTGTAAGTAAACAGCACCAACATATCTAATCACTGCAAGGAAAGAAGAAAAGAAAAACGAAAAACCAACAGAATGCCTATTAAACATCTGGATGCAATTTTCCAGTTTGGCTTAGAACAAAATGAAAACATATGCAGCTTCTTTTGATCTGTGCCTCAACAAAGAAATTGTTGGGCTTTAAAAAAAAATACCACACTGGCCATTCAATGTGTCATTTTCATAAAACCAGGTCATTTTTCTTTAAGTGTTCCCAATTTAATTCTGTTGGTTTCCTGCAATCTCTAATTTTACCATATTGTGTGAAACCAAAAGAGAGTCTTTTGGGCTGATCTTATTTATGCTTTAAGTGCTCATGATCTCTGCTACTGTTTTTTTTCCCCCTTCCACTTAAGGAGCCCTCCTCCTTTTAAGGTCAAAATGCCAGGGTTGCATTCAGACACAGCCTCTCCAGTGGCCGATTTAAGGTTCTGCTGCTAAAATAGGAGGAATGGGTATATTTTAAATAGCCATGCCAGCTGGAGCACTTGTAGTCCAAAAAGTAACTTTTCCAAGCACTTTGGACTGTATCATGTGTTCTAATTCTTTATAACTGCTGGATAGCTCAGTAGTTTAGGTATCTGGCTGCGGAGCCAGAGGTTGAGAGTTCAACTGTGCCTCCTTGACAGGGGCTGGACTTGATAATCCATAGGGTCCCTTCTAACTCTGCAGTTCTAAAATGATGATGATGATGATGAAATGAAATGATAAGTCTCAGGCTGCCTGTTCAATTAGTTGAGATAATCAGAGAAATTGGGACAGTCTTGTGTTGGAAAAGCAAACAAATAATCAATCAGGAGAGAAAAATAAGAGAGAGAGAGAGAGAGAGAATAAAATCATAGATCCATAGAGTTCAAAGGTGCCCCAAAGGTCAGCTAGCCCTCTGCAGATGCGGGAAATCCCATAGCTAAGGCAACCTTGACATACAGCCATCCAAGCTCTGCTTGAAAGCCTCCAGCTCTTACAGTCAGTTGCTAAAGTTTAGTCAAAAATCTCTTTTCTTGTATTTTGAATCCATTAGGGTTTCACTTCTGGACCAATGGTAAACAGGTTTGTTTCATCTTCAGCATAAGAACATCATCAAACAATTCAGATGATTATCTTAGGATGGCTAACATTTAAGATGACTATGGCATCTCGATCTTCTCTTCTCTGGGTTAAAACAACACAACTAACTCTCTCAACCACTACTCACAGGGACTGGTTTCTAGATCCTTTATAATCTTTGCCAACCTCCACTAGACATGTTCAAGTTAGTAAATTTCCTTCTTAAGCTGTGGAGCTCAGGACTCCTGCTGAATTCTCACCAATGTGGGAGAGGCACTATTGCTTCCTTTCATCTGGATGATATGCTCTTGAATTATATTAGCTTTTAGCTTTTTTCACACACTAGCAAGGTTATGCTCAAAATCCTCCAAGGCAGGCTTCAGCAGTATGTGGACCGAGAACTCCCAGAAGTACAAGCTGGATTTCGAAGGGGCAGAGGAACTAGAGACCAAATTGCTAACATGTGCTGGATTATGGAGAAAGCCAGAGAGTTCCAGAAAAACATCTACTTCTGCTTCATTGAATACACAAAAGCCTTTGACTGTGTGGACCACAGCAAACTATGGCAAGTCCTTAAAGAAATGGGAGTGCCTGACCATCTTATTTATCTCCTGAGAAATCTATACGTGGGACAGGGAGCAACAGTTAGAACTGGATATGGAACAACTGATTGGTTCAAAATTGGGAAAGGAGTACGACAAGGCTGTATATTGTCCCCCTGCTTATTTAACTTATATGCATCATGCGAAAGGCTGGACTGGAGGAATCCCAAAATGGAATTAAGATTACCGGAAGAAATATCAACAACTTCAGATATGCAGATGATACCACTCTGATGGCAGAAAGTGAGGAGGAATTAAAGAACCTCTTAATGAGGGTGAAAGAGGAGAGCACAAAAAATGGTCTGAAGCTCAACATCAAAAAAACTAAGATCATGGCCACTGGTCCCATCACCTCCTGGTAAATAGAAGGGGAAGGTATGGAGGCAGTGACAGATTTTACTTTCTTGGGCTCCATGATCACTGCAGATGGTGACAGCAGCCATGAAATTAAAAGACGCCTGCTTCTTGGGAGGAAAGCGATGACAAACCTAGACAGCATCTTAAAAAGCAGAGACATCACCTTGCCGACAAAGGTCCGCATAGTCAAAGCTATGGTTTTTCCAGTAGCGATGTATGGAAGTGAGAGCTGGACCATAAAGAAGGCTGACCACCGAAGAAATGATGCTTTTGAATTGTGGTGCTGGAGGAGGCTCTTGAGAGTCCCCTGGACTGCAAGTAGAACAAACCTATCCATTCTGAAGGAAATTAACCCTGAGTGCTCACTGGAAGGACAGATCCTGAAGCTGAGGCTCCAATACTTTGGCCATCTCATGAGAAGAGAAGACTCCCTGGAAAAGACCCTGATGTTGGGAAAGTGTGAAGGCAAGAGGAGAAGGGGACGACAGAGGACGAGATGGATGGACAGTGTCATTGAAGCTACCAACATGAATTTGACCAAACTCCGGGAGGCAGTGGAAGACAGGAGGGCCTGGCGTGCTCTGGTCCATGGGGTCACGAAGAGTCAGACATGACTTAACGACTAAACAACAACAAAGCTTTTTTTATATTATATATTTTTTATATTATATTTTATATTAGCTTTTTAAAAAATCAATTCTCTTGAATTATATTAGCTTTTTTGTTTGTTTGTTTGTTTGCTATCGCTGCAGAAAAGCAGGTCAAATGTCTCAATCACACTTTTCCTAGAGTCCTGGGAACAGGTATAGCTCACGTTATAAACCACCCTAATGTTGGAGTGTTGGACAGGCACTGTCAAGAATCAGCTTCAAATCCCTACTGAACCGTGGAGCACACTGGGTGGCCATGGGCCAGGCATTATTCCTGTGTCTTCAACCATATTTACTGTGCTATTGTGAGAATAAAATATGGGAAGACCATGTGTCTTGCCTTGAAGTCCTCAAAGGAAAGTTGGAATATAAACATAATCAATAATAGGCAGTAAGTGCAAATGCATTCCCTGGGGGTCTCTATTTACCAGGTAGCTCTTCCAAGCAAGTCTGGTGGAAATGAATGCACAGTGATCTATTTCATTCAGTGTTCACAATAGCATCCAGGTGGCTTATGTCCTGTTAGATGAGCTCCATCTATCCTTCACTCCATGACTTCCAACAGCACCCCAAATCTGCCTTGGGCCACTGTGCCCCATTTTATGGTATAAATAAAAACTGATATTCTGAGCCTTCAGTTTTGGATGCTGAATCTGCATACTACCCTGTTTCCCCGAAAATGAGACCTAACCTGAAAATAAGCCCTAGCAGGATTTTTCAGGATGCTCGTAATATAAGCCCTACCCCAAAAATAAGCCCTAGTTAAGTGAAACCCCGCCCTCCAGCATTGTGCAGCAACCAGAAGATGACATGACTGTATTTGAATAAATGTAGATTGCCGTACATGGAAAAAAAATAAAATATCCCCTGAAAATAAGCCCTGCTGCATTTTTTGGAGCAAAAATTAATATAAGACCCTGTCTTATTTTCAGGGAAACACGGTATTTAATTAAAAAAAGGATTGCATCAGATTATCTTACCCATAATGCTGAAGCTGGTGGTGTGCCTCTATGTTTTTTTTTTTAAAAACTGTGTGAAAAGATTCTGTACTGTAATTCTCCTAGGAGGAGAAGTGAGGTCTGACCTTAAACCCCAAATTATGCCCTTCATTAGTGTCCCTTAAGGCACTACAAAATCAGCCCAAACTAGTTATGACTTACTAAATCAGAAGGCATTTGTGGGTGGTTGTTTTTTTTAAAATAAAAGTGTAGAAACTTTTAATTGAGGCCCAAGTCACTCTGAAAAAATGCAGAGCAATTGGCTAGGGCTAATCACAGCCATAATGTTTATCAAGGACCAAATGCTTTTAGACAGACATAAACAAATGAATCTAGATTAGGACATTCAGAAGGGACAATAAAAATGCCTTTTGCTTGAAAAGTGGTTTTGTGTAAAGAAGGATACAGTTAATCCAGCATGTAATGTGGGAAACAGGCTTTTAAAAAAAGGATGGGGGGGGGGGAAGAAAAATATGGTTAGCCTTTAAAAAATTTGACTATATAATCTGAATGACTTGGTGAGCACAGTTTTTCTCTTGCTGTGAGTGAACACAGAATTGCATGATCCCCCAATTCAACTGAAAGTTAGGAATAGCAATACATCTTGCAACATCAATAATTCCTTTACTCATGCATGATTGGGAAAATAAAGAAATTGTGACGCACCCACTCTCATATGTTATCAATGTCTGCTGAAAATAACTATTACTAGAGTATCCATGGAGGTGTTAAATTATACAGTATTAAATGATATTATCAGTCCACATGCCCCAGCTGACCATATTTTGCCACTGGTCTTCTTAAACAGCTTTGATGTAACAAGTGAGATCTAATTATAAAGCATGTAAGGGAGTCTTCTTTGACAGGAAGAGCAGTCAAATTGTTTCAAAAACCAGAAGACAGCTGGAGTCCTTTCCTCATCACTTACCAATGAGTAAGACTCATTGACCTCAATGAGACACACTTGCATTCTGGGCAGAGATGTATAAGATTTGCTGCCAATCTTCCATTCTCAAATTAAGCTTATCTCTGTATACTTTAGATATGGGCAGACAAATAAATGTGAATATCAGGGAGGTACACAGGGAAAACTTTCAGGATTAATTTGTTTAGTTTAGGTCCTTTCAGGTCCTAGTTGTTTTTAGGAACCCAAAAGAGACCAGTTGTATTGGGCAATTTCATTTTGGGTTTGTTATTTGGAGTTGAGGTGCTAAAAAGGCTCCATGACGCAACTAGAGGAAGAAGGAAAACTAGGGCAGGGAGAACAGTGGCAGCAGTGACACAATGACAGGAAAGGCAGTGGAAAGAATGGAGTTTATCATCTTCTCCTTCAAACTGTGGAGCTGGAAGGGACACTATGGCCCATTGAGCCCAGTCCCCATCAAGGAGGCACAGTGGGGAATCCCAACCTCTGGCTCCACAGCCAGATATCTAAATTACTGAGCTATCCAGCAGTTTGGAGAATGGCGGTGGCTCAGCATAAGAAGGAGGAGAAAGATTTTACATACGTGTCAAAATGAAGGTGATCCAATAAGGAAAAGGCAATAGAAACCCAATATTTTCAGGACCCTCTCTTTCAGGAAGCTGAAATGATCAGTTTTCAGAGGCTCTCTAGGACAGCCACAAAATAATTCAAAACACCCCCCCAGATCTTTGGGTTTCCCCCCCCCCCCCATTTGTATTTCTCAATACATGCTCCTATTGAATATAAAACTTAATTCCATAGGTATACTGTAAACTGCATATGCCATACAATAGAGGCAGAAAAATATAGTATCTGGGTTTAGTTATAAGTGACAATGACTAAAAAGTCCCTGGTTTTGTGTGTGTGTGGTAAGCAACTCTGTATGCCACAGTGAAGCTGTCTTGAATTTAATTTGTGAATCAGTATAATAAAGCACAGATTTTTTTTATCAACCAACCATCAAATGATGTTGAACAAGGATAATTGTTAAATATGTAAATGAACCAGCATTTATTGCTTTAAGTATCCCACTGATCTCCCTCTGTCATTTCAACAACAGATACTGGGAAAAATCTATTAAATATATTGTCCTCAAATAGAGAACATATCAGATATTAAACTGGGAACAACAGATACTGCACTTGATCTTAGCCATAATGTTCTTTAATGTCGAAGTGAAAATTTTAGGTGTCTAAAAAAAATTTGTTCAGAGGAATATGAAGAACAACGTGGATCTTCAGGATGTGTCAAAACATGTCCTGCAAAAATTAAACTTGATCAATAATGAGATCAAATTAAATTGATTAACGTAATTAATTAGCTCTGGAAGTACGAACAGGCATGGGATGGAGAATGAGAGTAAACTCTTTTTCATATTGCAAAATACAATGTTTGAATTATCTCTTTAGGCCATATTAACATTGTGTTGCCAGCATGTTAAAAATAAGCATGGATCTAAACTTTGCTGTCATAACACTAAACTGTTGTTTTTTGGTCTTTAGCTGTTGCATATATATGCTACAATGCAAGTCTATGCGTGTTTACTTAGAAGTAAGCCCCACTGATCTTAATGAGCCCAAGCAAGCATGCAGCACTGCAGTCTTCTGTATATAGTTATGTGTCACTGCTATCTGTTACCCAAAACAAGTGGCCCATAGCTGAGCTTTGGTAATGTGACCATAATTAATTGAATTAGATTCTTCAAAAAACAAAAAACACCAACCAACCAACCAAAAAACAAAAACCCTTCAGTTTATGAATGTGGGGTATTGTGCTTCTGTATCTACAATGCAAAATGCTAGGAAATGGCCCAATATTGCTGCACAATATCATGTCCATGTTGCCAGCAGGAAAAAGGATGCCAAGCTTTCCATAGCAAAGGGCAGCCTGAATATTGAAAGCACCCGTAACAGCAGTAAAGATGGTCTACAGGATACCCTCTTGTGCTCACTCCCTTTCACATTTTGAAAAGCTGCCCTCACAATTGCTTCGTGTTTGGGTGAGAAATGGTCAACCGATTTAAAAAAGGAGTCAGCTTCTGGGATTTTCCCTTGCTTGATGTCACTTTGTGAATGGAAGTGCTTTATCGGTGCCTTCTCTTGCAGATATTCTGGGACTGTGTAGCTTGCCCAGATTGGCTCTTCTCCCTGGAGGCACAGTGGGGAATCAAACTCCTAAGCCCTGGCCCCTTAGCCAGCTGTCCTAACTCACTGACCTATCCAGCCAGCTATATCATATAATACTGTTCCAAAAATAACCCACCGTGGGTGAAATTCAGGTACAATGTTGTTTTACAACAGAATGAGGTTTGAAGTAATATGACTACTGACTTTTACAGCAGTCACACATTCAGCAGCAAAGTAGGATTAGAGGTAAGCCTTCTGAGCAAGAATGAAATTATTTTTGTGCACTAAATAAATGTTAAATATAAATAATGATGAAATCTGATTGGCTTGATAGGTTGTAGTCCTATGCATACAGCACTGGTATTAAGTCCCACTGAATACAGTGAGATTTACTACTAGGCAAACACATATAGAACTGCATAGCACTATGAAATCCTGACCACAGGAGAATGTGCAAATGCATTGTATGCTGTGGGATTTATTTCTGGTTAAACATGCATAGGACTTTGTTGCACCTTTGAATTCCAGCAGCTATGTTCATGTAGAATTCCATTTCTAAGTGATAACTTCCCATTCAGATCCTGAGGGCCACTTATTCTCATCCTACAAACCCAACTCATTTTTTATTTGATGAGTATAAGTTATTGGCACTTTTTAAAAATGAAATGCCAACATGGCCAAATCAACCTAGATTTTAATCCTTAGTTTAATTGTGGGCTTTTAGGCTGATTTTTTTTTTAAACATGGATCTTTAGTTAAATCTCAATATGAATAAATTTCATCAGCAATGTTGGGTCATAGAAATTAGAAATCCTTTTGGCAGGATGGGCAGAAGACTGTTCTGGATCTAAATCTTTGGAGCAAGAGACTGCCGTTGAATGCTGGCAGAGTGGAACACTCCCCCAGAGCAGTTCCATGTGATCTCTTTGCTTGCCATTACAGATGCTGAGATCACCCATTTCAGTGAACGCATGTAAGGAGGTGCTGGATGTCTCCTTGGTTAAGGGCCAACAATGAGGACCACTTGTGTTGTGCTCATTGTGCAAGACATTTGAGGTCCATTGGATCCTGACCTGGAAAATTTGCAGCAGGCCGGCAAAGATTTCTGAATCCCAGCTAATAACTGTGGTGGTAAAAAAAATGATTCATCTTTCATCCACAGTTATACCAATGGACTGAAAAAAGTTGGGAGTAACCTAAAGAGTGTTCTTGTGTGGAAAAAGAAAACCTCATTTTTTAAAAAAAAAATAGACTTTTTAATTCTGTGTTTTCTCCACCAGACTGCTTTTGTTTGTTTTCTAAAATTATCTGCTTTATTATTTCAGTTATTTGCTCTATAACACTTCTCTAATAGTTCCATGGAATGCTGTGGATAGAAACCAGGTGAAAATTCTCATCCATAATGTTCTGGAGGATTTCATAGCCAAATTTTCTTTTACACTGCATTGTGTAAAATAAATGTTTTGACTGCCTCCTTTTTTTTTTGGTTAGGCTGAAACAGACTGACATGACTACCTCTTTGAAAATGGAAACAGGTAGCAGTTTTGATTCTTTCCTATCAAAGACAGATACAGAAACTCATTGGCCAGAATGCTGTTGGTGCTCTATGTCTGCATAAATTAGATTGAGTAACTCAGTGTGGCACAGCCTTGTAAAGTGATTGGCACCTTGTTAGTTACTGACACTTTCTGCAGGGAGTTTCACGATTTAACTAACACACATCAATCACCTATAGCAGTGATTCCAAACCTTGGGTAACCCAGGCGTTCTTGGACTGCAACTCCCAGAAACCCCGGCTAGCACAACTGGGGGTGAAGGCTCCTGGGAGTTGCAGTCCAAGAACAGCCAGGTTACCCAAGGCTGAGAACCACTGACCTACAGGATTCTGGCCATTGTTGAATTGTTCACCACAACCCCCCAAATCCTTCTTTTGTGAATTAGGGCACTTCTAAATGAGGCTTTTCCTATACGCACCACTTAATTAAGTGGAGGTTTAGAAGACACCCAGACATTGGTGCCTTCAGTGAGCAATGTGTTCCATGTTTCCCTATTGTTTATTTCCCCTCTTTTCACTTAACAGTGAAAATCTCTTAAGGCAAAAAAGGATGGAATAGCTGCACTCTGCCTTTTAATTGCGAGTGGAAGGAGCCCTCTGGGCATTTCTCAACTGAGGGCTCCTCACGCTAGCAATTAGAAAGAACTGTGCAACTACTCTGTTCCCCCCCCCCCCCTCTTAAAGGATTTTCCATGGTAAGGAAAGGGGAAAAAAAAAAGGCAGAGGAAGTAATGGAAAAAAACAAGGGAAGGTCAGGAGAGGAAGATGTCCTTGTCAGCAGCCCTTGCAAAATTCAGTGCGATGCTGTGATTAAAAACCTGATCTGAAACTGGTCTCACTGTGGAAGCGTCTGCTGGTTTCCCATTTTTCCGCCTTTGGGCCTTTCAAAGCTGGGCAAAATCCATGGTGTGCGTGTGTAGAGAGGTTGACACATAATGGATCAGCCCACACTGAGATCTTTTAAATCCATTAATCAACGGGCCGAACCACAGGCCAAGGTCACTGTCCGGTTAGATCCTTTGACCGGATGGTCTTGGGCCCTATTTAAGAGGAAGGCTGCTGAAAAGCGGCTCGTGACACTTTAGGGCCACGTTGGCACTTCAGTTCACACCCTGGCCCTTCTGACAAATGAAAGGGAAAACGGTTGTGAGAGGAGGCTACATTTTCCCGAAGCCCTAGAGAGGGGTTGTTCTGAGGAAACTTTGATACAGATCGCTATGAACACACCATTCTCCAAGGCAACATCAAGAACCTGCGTTCTTCCATTAGCTTAAACAGGGAAGCATCTATCTGACTCTAGCTACTGCCTGTCCTGTACCAGGGATGCATTATTTATCTCCCTATGTTATTTTCACAGATTTCTGGAGAGAGCGGGGCAAAGTAAAGGAATAATAATAATAATAAAAAAAAGAGAGCGCCTCGTACAACCCTCTCCCTCTCTCTCTGTCTGTGCCCCACGTTACCTTGATTGACAGCTCAGCCTCTCCACTCTCCTTCTCCCCGACCTTCCCATCCCGCCTGCCTGTCTGAGCGTTCCGCCGCCTCCCATTGGCTCGCTGAGCGGGGTCCTGCAGCTCAGCGAGAAAGGCTTCCTAGCAAAGGCGGGGAGGGAGGGGAGAGAGAGAAGAGGAGGCGATGCTTGACAGCACGGGCTCCCATTGGTTCGATGTCACGGCACCACGTTGGTTCCTAAGCAGGCGATTGGCCCCGTGCCCTTCCTCGTCCTGTCTCGGGGCGGGGCCAAGGGGCTGGTTAGCTCGAGGAGTGTGAAACCGCGTGTTAATGTAACCAGCGCGGGCGGATACATTGTGTCCCGTTTATTGAGATCCTGCCGCCGCCGAGCTGGGCTCTGTGTCCCGCGGAGTTTTCTGATTTTCTTGCCTCCATGGAGGGAAAATCTTCGTGATATCTTTTGGGGAGGAGAAGGGTAGGAGATCGCCTTCTCCCCCTCCCCCCGGCAACCCTGGATGTTTCCTCGAGAGATCCTGGCAAGAACTTTGGCCCGGGATTGAGCAAGACAGAGAGACGGAAAGACGGCGGAGGGCAGACAAGAGGGCCGCCAGAAGCCTGCCTGGGATGCTGCTGTTCCAAAGGCGCGCTTTCCTGTCGGGGCTGTAGCGTGGAGAGCGCTTCGTGCGGTCCGGAGCGCGGCGGGCCTACGGAGGCAGCCCGGGGGTGACGATCCGCGGCGGCCGCCCCTTGCTTTTGTGCCCCATCGGGGGGTGGGTGGGTGGGTTCGGGGAGCGGGAGGGGGGGGGCGCGCGGAAAGAGTCCTAAGTGTGTGTGTGCGCGCGTGTGTTGCGCGCGCGCGCGCGCCCGTGGCCACGCGGGGGGGTGGCTTCTCCTTTGCAACTCTCCGGAGGAGGAAGGGGTGGATTTCCCTCTTGCCGAAGTCGGGTTGCTTGGAGCGCAAGATCCTGCGATTTCCTGCCCCGGGTCCCGTGCGTGACCTGGCCTTGATTTTTTTTCCCCCCCTCCCTTCTCGGGGCTGGGGAGCAAGGCGGCCTTTGGCGCCGGGTCTCCTTGCTTGGGAGACATCCGAAGCCCTTCGTCGGGCGGGACACTTGACTTAGTTGGATTTCACCCCCTGCCCGGTCGGATCGAATCCGAAAGAACGAACGAACGAACGAAAGAGGATCGCCGCCGCCTTTCTGAGCTTACAAGTGCATCGCACAAGTTATTCAACCGGCCGCGGAAAGGGAAATAATTTTCTTCTTCTTTTAAAAAAATCAATCAATCTCTAAGCCCGAAGGGAGCCGCACCGGCAACAACGGCGACGACAAAGGAGGACCCAGGCCAGCCCGACCGTCTCCGGCTCCCCCTCGCCCAGCTCCCCCGGCGACTTTTTTTCCCCCCTTTTCCTCCACCTCCAAAGCGAACAACAAAGGAAGCCTTGGCTGGGCTCGGGCTGGGAGAAGGCGGCGGGGCGGGGAGGCGGAGGAGGATGATGATGATGATCCTGCAGCTGAGCCGAGAGGCTGATTAGTGTGCAGCCCCGCTCCTCTCCGGCCGGCTCGCCCGCCCTCTTGTTTTTGTTCTTGTCTCGGGATCTAAAGTTCGGGGGGGGGGGGGGATCGAGCCGAAAGCGTCGAGCTGCGCGGGAGCAGAGCCGCCGCCAGAGCCATGTTCCCTCAGAGCCGGCATCCCGTAAGTGCCCCTTCCCCTTCCCCGGGTCCCCTCCCGGAGCCCCGTCCGAAGACCTTGGCACGGGAGGCCCCTCTTTGCACTGACGAAGCCTTGTTGACATGGCGGGGGGGGCGGGGGGGCGGAGAGAGAGGAAAGCCGGCCTCTTCTGCCTGCCTGTGGGCAAAACTCTTTTCCAGGCGCCTCGGGGAAGAGGGGTGGAGTAGCCCCCCCCCCCGTTTCCAGCAAAGCCCTGGGAAACTTCTGGGGTCCCCCCTCCCCCCGCGCGGTTGGCAAGCGATCCCCCCCTCCCTTGGCCCACCTCCCGTTGGGGAGAGGCGACTCCTTTGTTTACTCTTGGACTTGTTTGCCTACCGGCTTATAATGACGGGGAGGGGGGCCGCTTGGGCTTCTCTCCCCCTCTTTAGCCCAGGGGTGTAAAACGAGGGGGGGGGGAAGGAGGAGGACGCAAGAGCCGCCAGTGCCTACCACCCCCCCCACCAAGATCTGGGGGTGGTGGGATGAAGACATCACAGGAGGGGGGGGGGATTCTGGAGGTCCTGTCCGGAAACAGGCTTTGGCCCCAGGATTCCCAGGATTTTCCTTTTATTTTTGGAAAGTATTTTTTTCCAGAAAGGGAAGAAGGAACAACCAGCCTGTGGCCACGGGTGGGAAATACTCTTCACTCTCCAAGGGAATATTTAATTGCCAGCTCAGCTTCCTTGGGACCACATGCTTTTGGGTCCGACCGGTGGTTGTCCTTTTATAGCACTTGGCTTGGGCTCTCAGGGGCTGCTCCGATGGGCCTGGGATCAGAGTGGTTCAAAGAGGTGATTTCAATGTCTTATGAAACAAGTTTCCTCACGCCTTGTCCTCTTTTTCCTTTTCTCTTCCTTCGGGACACCAGACGCCGCACCAGGCTGCAGGACAGCCCTTTAAGTTCACCATCCCAGAGTCTCTAGACCGAATCAAGGAAGAGTTCCAATTCCTCCAAGCTCAGTATCACAGGTAGGGTCGGCTGGTGACCTCCCTTGCTTTGCCAAGCTGCTTCTCCGTTGGGGCTTCCAGGTCATCCCAAGCCATGCTTGCTTGGCCCGTGGGGTGTGCTTGGCTTCTTCCGAATGTACTTAGTATGCGTGCCCAGGTGGTGGCGCGTGGAGTCAGTTTTGAGGCTTGTCACTCACAGCAGAAGGCGGTCAAAAGTTTTTTTAAAATAAATAAAAACAATAGTCTGCTTGCTTGCTTGCTTGCTTTATGTATGTATGTATTTACTTACTTACTTTACTTGCATAGCTGCAGTTTGGGCAAATGTCTCACTCCACCCCACCCCTCAGAATGTGCTTTCAGAGTTTCACAGGAATTGTCAATATTTGCTCTGGAAACTTTTGAAGGAATCCAAGTCTGACATTGGACCACGCAGTGGTCCTCTTCCCTCCCTAGTCCGCCATTCTGATACAAAATGCTTGAAAATTGTATTGAATCGTGATTGCTCTGAAAAGAGAGGTACTGAGGATGCCACCTAGAAGTATAAGGTTCACATTCCTCCTGCCTGTGGGGCCTGAGCCTTTACCTTGGCCACCAGGTACCTGATCCTTTGCAAATTTGGCTCAGAACTAATTCCCACTACGTTCCGTGAGGCTTACTCTCAAATAGGTGTTCATCAGATGGTAGGTAAGTGGGTGGATGGGGTGCTTGCATCCCTTTTTTAAAAAAAGGAGGGGGTTCTTTTGGTTTCTCTACTAAGTATACTTATTTGTTAGTTTGCCCAGTAGAAATGACCTAAAAGCAAACACATTTGTAGGGCTGGGCTGTTAGTGTTTTATCTTAGTTTGCAGCAAACACACAAAACTGGGGACAGAGTGGTATATTGCTGGAGCACTTTGTGTACACAGTCTTAACACAAAAGATCAAGCCCATTCAGATAAGTTGTGTTGAAACAACAGTTTGAGCAGATCAGGTATTACAGTATACGATTGCAAACACCCTTTAATCATAATAGAAAACTCAGGCCCTTGGAAGTTTCTAAAGGATTTGTCTTGATGGCCTTCAGGCTTCCGTTCTGAGCTAATAGCACTTTGTTTTAATCCCAGTTGCTGGAGTTTTAGGAGTAAATTTCCACTGGTGTTAAGTTTATGTAAAAGAGTTTGAGGCATAACAGCTTGGTTTTGTACATGCTTACTTCAGAGTAAACTCCAGTGTGCTCATGCGTACAAGTGATTATACATTGGACTGTAACTGGGTGGTATACATCTATGGATATTTACTCAGTATGTTTCACTTTTAGTTGGGGTTTGTTCTAAGTTAATGTAAATACAATCCCAACATACATTGTTTTTACTTTCCATTGAGAGGCATACATTCTAATATAAGAATATAAGTGAAGTTCATGGAGCAAGCATTTAATGGCTTCACTGAGATTGTACTAGCTGAAGATAATCAAGACAATCAAAAATTTTAGTTTAAAAATATTAATTTTGGTTACAAGTACTTCATTATCTTTTAGATACTGCTACATGGTACAAATTGAAATGGATTACTTTCTTATGTTTCTGTTTGTTGTTTTTAGAATCAACTTCATAATCCTAGGCAGAAATGTACTTCCGCTTATGAAATGATATGTAATTTCAAGTCTTCTTACTAGTAATTGTTTAGGAAGAACACCTACAGAAGAGTACAGTTGTGATCATTCTTAATTCCCTTGCTTTATCTATTGTTGTGAAGTGGTTACTTTTCTGATTTCTCACACTGGCAAGAATGCTGGAAATGTACTTGGCTGCCATTTCTAACAACCATGGTTTCCCTTTACATGCATGGTTTCTAGATACCATTTGAATAAGCAGGGGTGTATGTGTGTAATCTGATCTGAATAGATATTATGTACTCTGCATATTTGATCTTGGTCTCCTGTATTAAGGCAGCATGCTCAAGCTTCTCCATATTTACCCTGTGATATCCTGTGATGATTTTCCAGGCTAGTTTCTTTCTAGAGTGCAAACAGAAAGAAATGGTCAAACTGACATACTTAAATATACCTGTTTTTCTTTTCCCTAGCCTTAAATTGGAATGTGAGAAACTGGCAAGTGAAAAGACAGAAATGCAAAGGCACTATGTGATGGTAAATATGACTTTGGCTGCTTGTTTGTTTTGTTAAAGTTCATAATTGTAGAATTGAAAGGGATCTTGGAAGTCATCTAGTCCAACCCTGGCCGCCCCCCCATCCCCAGTGGAGGGCTATCCAGCCTTTGATTAAATACCTTTGGGAAATGCCCACGGTCTCCCAGGGCAGATTTTCCTACAAAGTCGGCTGAAATCACCCTGTTCACCCTGCAAAGCAAGAGAGAAACAGTCTTCTGCCTGACACGATCACTATGCTGTATTTTATTTTTAACAGACTTTTTCCCTTTTGTTTTTCACAGTACTATGAAATGTCATATGGATTAAATATTGAAATGCACAAACAGGTAAGAATCTGAAAATAAAAAAATCACCAGAGGTTGTTTTGTTTTGATGGAGAGTCTTTGTATTTATAGTTAAAATTACCACATAATAGCTGAGTTCGAAAAAAAGGGTGAGGAATGGTAGAGGCAAACTAGACAGATTTTCTGTAAACTTCCAGTTGGCTATACAAGCTTTGTAAAAGCAATTAAGATAGCTGTGGGAGTGTCCTGTTCGTCAACAGTGCTTCAAAGACATTTGAAGTTAAATGCTTTCAAGGAAATGGATTTCTCGGAGGAAATTCCACTTTGGCACAACCTTGGGTCCACCTGCCCAGTCTTTTATGTCTATGCAGCATATGGTGAGGGTTGCTCAGCTCCGAGCAGTGTAAAAGCATGAAAAGATTAGTGACTTGGAAAGCTCTCGTTATGACTGAGTTTGCAAGTTCCCATAAAATTCACACTTATGGCCACTATAATGGTGAATAAAAAGAGTATTGAACTGGAACAAGGCACTAAGGACCTCATAAGGGAAGAAAAGCTAAATGATTGCTCAGCCCAAAGGACCTTCAATTGAGTAGTTATTGTCTGCCAAAGAAAGCATTAATGGCAGGGTGTAAGTATTCTGTAGATATGCTGACATCCACTTTTTCATCAAGATGCTGGTACAATAAGTCTTTCAGAAATCGATGGCCTCTTTAAAAAATTATCATTAGATGAAGTTGCACAGTTGGACACATTTCAAAGTGCAACAATACAATTCTTTCTTGATGTATATGTGCTATTTCATCTAAAACTCTTGTTTCATTAAATTAAAGAGCATGGCTGACCGGCTAGGGCACAGTGAAGAAATTGATTAGTTCAGGCTTCACATCTTCAGTGTATTCAAAGGGTTCCATTAAGCAAGTGTGTTTCAGTGCTGAATTCTGCTTTTGTAACTCTGGGCTCTTTGATTTGGGTGCGTGGGGGGGGGGGGGGTTGGGTCGGGCCGGGCTGTAAGAGCCATCAGGTTTCAGAATATTGTATTTGGAGGTTTAAAGAAATAATGACAAAATGTTATTCGTTGATGTATTTTAGGTGTAGTTAGTGCATTTGGTAGTGCATGTTGACAGAAATTATTCACTCATGCGAATATCATAGCTTTGAGTATATTGCTGATGTAGCAACAGTTTTTAAAAGGAGAGAAAAAAGAAAGAAAAGAATTTGGTTCTCCTGTTCTTTGTAATAATTTCCTGATATGATTGTCCTAAAATATTATTCTTGTACTGATAGAAATTCTAAAGTTTATCTTGAAGGAACAAAAGGTCTAAGCTTTTTTGTGGTTTCACTTTTTATTAAACTGAGATTTATATGCAACACCTTGTGCTATATCATGGTTTGTATTTTTGGGGGTTTAATTGGTTCTACTTTTGCTTAACATTATGACTGCCACTCAAATATCTTCTAGGGTAACAAAAAGATGGGCAATTTAGAAAAGGAAGTAAACACTGAATTCACTTTTAAACATTAAACCAATAAAGTTTAAAGAGCCTTCAAGTGGAGACCTGTGGCTTAATCTGTGAAATTCCTAAGGCAGTTTTGTTATTTTTTTTTTGTATGAGTTCTTATAGGCAGTGTGGCATTGCCTATGTTAGATTTTGTGTGACAGTATGAATTTCTTGTACTATTTAGAAGTACAGTTTAGCAAACGCAATATTCATATGTAATATGAGTTAGCAAGTTCATTAAATTCAGCAGTTCTGTTACCTTCATAACCCAGGTCAGTAAGTATGCGAGGCAGGACTTTCTCTGTAGCAGCACCTAGATGGTGGCACTTCTTCCTGGGTCAGCTCCATTCTTGTTGAGCTTTCAGCAGCCAGTCAAACTGTCTGGCCTTTGACTTTATCTCTTTTTAATTATTTTTTCAGTATAGATATATATATATTATATCACTTTGGGAGCTGTCCCTGGTGGGCATAACAGTGATCCATAAATATGTGCAATAAATATATAAAACTATAGACAAGAGTAGATAAATGTTAACTTTTAACACACAGTTCTGTGTAGTAACATTACTTTCAATTGCACAGAATTTAGTAAATCCTGTCCCCGCCAGAGCAAAATGCTCTAAAAAAACCCCATGATGTCTGTCTAGGTAATCTTTGGGCTTTAAAAAGTGTGTGGGTGGAGGAAATAAACCATCCTGATTTTAAACATGGACAGTATGTTCCTACTGGGCGTTTGGTAGAGAGTAATCATAATTCTTATTAAAACTGGTGATGTGTAGCCCCTAGGGTGTAGCCAGGCTCAAATTGATGCTTTTTGCTGGCTGATCACCAGCCTGGCCTAAGTGCTCATTATGTTGTAGAGAGAGGGCCTTCAGAGCTCTCATTACGTTTGACAGGAATTCTCTCTGGGGGAAACTGGGCATTAGCTAGACTCCTGACAGGCTGAAATTATTCCTGCTTTATGGCTTATAACCAAATGCTTAGCAAGGCATCATCAGGGGACACAAAAGTTGTCATATCTGACAACATCTTTTTTTTGCCTCCTGAAAAATGCAATGATGGGGAAACTTTTCACCAAGCTTTAATGATAGTGAAGTCTGTATCCAGTGTTCCCCCCTCCCCGTGAATGCCTTCCTAGATCTCTTTCTGCACCCCCCCCCACAAAAAAAACCTTCAATGAAGCACTGTAATTGCTTTTTCTAACATGGATAGACAATTATTTCTCCTTGATGAGGAAATTATGTATTGCACAGTTTTGCTGTGACTCTTTAGTGTTATCACAGTACTTTTTTTGTAAATTTGAATGCTTGTTTATTAATTTATTTAACTTACATACCACCCAGTTGTACAATGTGCACTCTCTGGGTGGTTAACAGTCTGCACATAAATACAAATAACCCAATAAATTAAAAACAGTGCATAATTAAGCAATATAATACAAAGCAGTACAGTACAATAAAATGCCACACCAAAGCCAATATAAACCAGATTTAAAACATAAGTCATCAAATGGAGGACATTAATAAGAATCATCTTTAAATAGGCCTGGTTTTAGGAGTTTTTAAACTTTAGGAGTCTGAAAATTATTTCTTTTTGTGAACTTGGCCAAGTAAATGAATTTTGGGAGGGATATAATCTCATATTCTGTTTCCTGATCCCCCTGCTAAATCTCCCTTGTCAAGAAGGCAGAAAAGGGAACTATGCTGTGCTATCCCTCAATTATGATTCTGTATTCTCCTATGCCAGGAAGTAGTGTTGGTGTTCTGACATACATACCCTGTTTCCCCAAAAATAAGACAGGGTCTTATATTAATTTTTGCTCCAAAAATGCATTAGGGCTTATTTTCAGGGGATGTTTTATTTTTTTCATGTACAACAATCTACATTTATTCAAATACAGTCATGTCATCATCTGGTTGCTGCACAATGGTGGAGGGCGGGGTTTCACTTAACTAGGGCTTATTTTTGGGGTAGGGCTTATATTACGAGCATCCTGAAAAATCATACTAGGGCTTATTTTCAGGTTAGGTCTTATTTTCGGGGAAACAGGGTAGCTAACTCTAGATCTGAAAACCTGCTGTTTGCTGCTTCAGAGAAGGTAGTAAAAGGTAATGGAACCCCCTTAAAGTAGTCTTGAAAAAAGTAGGCATTGAATTAGGTTGGGAGTTTTGGCCACCTTTTGTAGAGTTGGGTTTTAGGAGGGTTATCACCTGCTTCCACTACTGAATACCACCAGTTACATTTAAATTTTGTTTTCCAAGCAGTCTGCAGGTTATAAGTACTGCAATGTGAGGTAAAGAATTTTCAGGGTTCAAATGTGCTAGTATAAGGGAATTTATCCCTTTGGCCAGTGGAACTCTCTCATGAGTGGACCTGTTCTCATAGGATATAAAGGTCCAAACCCTTGTTTCTAGAACAAAGTCAGAGAAACACAGAAGAGGGCAGAGGGAACATAAAGCATTATTTTCATATAACCTGTACTGATGTTTTCTTGTGCCTGACAGAAGTAGTAATAGTGTTCCCTTTTGGGGGGGGGGCTGTGCATGTGAGACATCATGTTAGTGTCATTATCAGCTTACAGTGTTCTCAGTTACTTGTGCATTTTTGTCATTATGGGGAATTTGACAGTGTATTCCTTCTCCAGCTAATATTTGGGAAAACTGGATTGGCACTCAGTCTCCAAACCCGATGTACATTTTTTGAGGGAACTGCAATAAAGGTCCTGAGTTTTATGCCAGTATTTCATGTCTAAAAGACTTGCTCGTTATGGCAGTTCAGGGTTAGTGGTGGTTACTGTGGTAAATTCTGTGCCAAGATGCAGAGCAATCTTGGATATTAGTAGCTGCCTGGGAAGACTTCAGTGTGTCGTTCTCGCCAGTCATGTCTGTTGGTGTCTAGAATGAACCAGAAGGTAAACCTTCTTGTGTGTTAAAAGCCCCCAAATTGTTGAGGTGTGAGGTTAGTCTTTGCTCTGTGGCAGCCAGCCAAAGTAAGATGGATCACTGGTTAACTCAGTGAAGGATGATATCAAGTACTTCAGCATTTGAGTTCCTGCCATCCTGAAACTGACAGGTGGGCCTTTGTCTGCTGTGATCTTTCTGACCTGCCTTCAGGCCAGGTTATCACTCTGCTCTTCTCCCCCTCCCTCCTTCTTGCTACCAAATAACTACAAAACCTCACCTTGTCTTCTAAGGAACCCATATATTCAGGACCCTGTTTCTTCCCAGTTGCTTGTTGCATCATCAGTAGAAAGCAACTACAGTAATGGCAGTTAAGAGACTTGTTTGGTT
Source organism: Intellagama lesueurii (assembly GCA_037013535.1). Lineage (NCBI taxonomy): Eukaryota > Metazoa > Chordata > Lepidosauria > Squamata > Agamidae > Intellagama > Intellagama lesueurii. Next base: position 74,285,786 of record JBAJHW010000002.1, read on the forward strand.
CTCCGTAGCCTTTTTGAGAAGGCTGGTGGTAACAGACTAGTCCTCACTGAGGTGATACATTTGAATCTGGGCTGTACTCATTGGCATTGCTGTGGCAGGGAGCTTCACAACAAACTAGGTGTCAGGAAGACAAGCTTCTAGTTATCTCAGTTTCTACAGGTGGGGATCGTGTTCTGCATGGATAAGTATTGGTTGGGAATACCTGTCTCTAGCGTGACGTGGTATAGCTCAGACACAGCTACACTACCTCAGTTTAAAAACAACAACAACAAAACACTCCTTTTGGTGGCTTGTAATTCAGTTATTGCCGTGAATTGGTTTCTCCAGAACATATTGGTCTGTTCTTCTGAACATATTGATTTGTTGTTATGAAGGCAGTAAGGGAAATAATGTTCTAACATTGAAGAAAGCACCACCCGTCTGGATCCTTGTGCCAAACAAGACATTTGGTGATAAACCTGAGGTTTGGGGGGGAGTCGGGGAGGGGGAGAATGAAAGCAGCAATGGAAAAGAAGGATGCGCATGAAGTGGAAAACAGGGTAAGGATTAAGATTTTAGATAACTATGGTGTCCTTCCCCCTCCCCTGGATTTAAACTCTTTAGTATTTTGTAGCAAGATGGGTTAGGAACCAATTTCAGCACAACCCAATTTCATATGTAACTATTTAGGAGTGTACTTCAGTGCAGCAATGCTTGGGCGTGCAAAGCACAGCTCAGTTCTGTGTGTTTCCACTTGGGAGAAAGCCCCACTGTAACACCTTTCAGGCCTAAAAAGTGCTGCTTGATTGTAAGTGGGTCTGCTTGGGAGTAAGCTGCAGTGCAGAAGGATCTCAGGCTGCAAACCAGAGCTCAGTACAATGCAGCTGCTTCCTTGTCTTTAAATACCTTCTTAGGCCTCATTGTCAGAGATCAGTGATAAAAACCCGAAGAAATTTGTATCTTGAGGGAGAAGCCCCATAGTTTGGCTGAAGGTTCCTCATCTCTGCTCTGTAGGATCTTGTATAGGCTCTTTAATATGTAAGATGAATGTGATGGGGGAATGCTCTCCCACAAACAATCTACTACATCCATTCTGGAAAAATCAGGACGAGGCCGCGTGGTTGTGGAAACAATGCAAACGCAGGAACAGGTGGTACCTTTAATTGACTATTAAGAATACTGTATAAAACAAAAAACAAACAGCGAACAAATAGCCCAGATTGCCTAGCTATCCTCTGTTTTAAGAGATGGGCCATAAATTCCAAACTGCTAGCTGGGAAGGAGCTTGAGAACAACTTGCATACTGCACTATCTCCATCTAAGAAGCGAACCTGGCTTCAACATCATCAACCATGTGGATTTGCAACATTAAGAACTGCACATAAGTTGGAACTACTCACAAGAACTTGATGCACACCCATTCTGGAATGATACATTCCTAGGAGAAGACTATACCATGTGTTCCAGCCAGATGTTTAAGTTGACTGGAAGAGGAAAGAGACAATTGAGCTTAGTCGTAGTTGGATATGTCTCTTTCCAGCTAGAGAGCAACAATGAGGTCCACTTGGTGTATGTTAGGAGTACTTATCTGGATCCTTACCTTTGTTAATCAGAGTTCTCTAAACAGTTAAACTCAGGGGAAATGATTAAAGTTCAGACATGGCTGACTTGCTGTGCACTGTGTTCCTTCTAGATTAGTGACAGAAACATGTGGCTAAATGGCAGCTCTGTGTAGCAAGGCTTTCGAAAATTATTGAACAGAAAATCAGGCTGCCTGGTGGGGTTTTTTTTTTGGTGGTGTTTTTTGTTGTGTTTTCAGCCTTTTGATATCTTGAGTAAACAGTCAGTTGAAGCAGCTTATAGAGTAAGGTGACCAGTCAGTGTATTGACAAGAACAGACACAATAGAAAACTGCATTAGGAGGCAAGCCATTGGGATTTGCAGTAAATATATTACTGAACACAAGTGAATTGCCAATACTGCTTGTTTAGCAGTTTGCAAGGGCAATGGCAGTATAGATTTTTGAATTAGAAGGGAAAGACTATTCTTTCTCTGTGCTGGAACATCGAGTGGATGGCTGAGAAGAAAATTGATTTAGGGAACAAAATGCTGCAACCTCTGTTTTGTGCCATGTGAAAGGCTTCTATGGATTAGTGAGTGAAAACACAAAAGTAGCTTTCAGTTTTATAGAAGGAGAGCAAAGCAAAAGGGGTCTTTGTTTGCTGGCTGGTCAAGATGGCATTCAGCTAAGCCTAAAAGATGTGGGGTGAGACATGCTCAAACCCCCCCCCCCAGCTCTTACAAGGGCTTGTTCAGTTTATTCCACTTGGATTGAAAGTGCCTGAGAGAAGCTGGATGTGCAAATGTGCTACAGTGACCACTGTTACTGTTTTATGTTTGTGGCAAAAGTTTCATTTCACACTATTAGAAACAAAAGGTTGTGCAAACCTTTAGAGGATTGCAGCTCTTCTATTGACAGGACTCCCCTTATACATTTGTAACAAACTGCTCAATCCTAAACATACTTACTGAGAAGTAGATTCTAACGGGATATTGGGGGATTTAGTGTCAAGCAGCTCTGTTTAGGATTTCAGGTCTAGGTTGACTCTCCAAGCCCATATTCACCACTCAGGATCTTCAACATACCAAGATGATGTAAGTTCACCAATGTATACATGAACTGGCCCTTCCAATAGAAGGGCCCCAAAGCCTAAGGCGAGCCCTTGTTGAGTACAAAGGCCCATCTAGTCCAGCATTCTGTCCTCACAGTGGCCAACCAGATGCCTTCAGGAAGTCCACAAGAGAACATGAGGGCAATAGAACCCTCCCACACATGCTGCCCCACAGCTGGCACTGACAGACATACTTCCCCGGCACCAGAGGTACTTCATGACTTGTAATGCTTGAGAACTGCAGTCTCCACGAATTTGTCCAGCCCTCTTTCAAAAGCTGTCCAAGTTGGGGGCCCTCACTCTGTCTTGTGGTGGTGAACTCCACAGTTTAAATACGTGCTGTGTGAAGAAATGCTTCATTTTATGTACCTAGAATTTTCCAACATTCAGCATCAGTGGATAACTCCACTGGTTCTAGTATTATGAGAAAGAAAGAAAAATAGAGCCTCTGTATTGCTTTTTCTTGCCCTGAGTGCAATATTCTTAAGTGGAGGCAACTCTTATTTAAGCTGAGTGTGTTGTGAATGAGAAACTGTGATATGCAGTTGTGGGTATCAGCTCTTAGATTATTTTCTCGAAGTACCAATATATCAGTGGTATGAAATATTTCTGAGAACTGAAAAATTTGCTATCACTTCTTATGTAACTTCTCTTCATGGACGAAAATTAGAATATTCCCCATTGTGGTATAGTGGCAAGAATGATGGCCTGGGGCATAATGGGGCATCAATAGGACAACTACTAGTTCACTAGATGAGTAGTGTATAATAACTCTGAATATATAAAAATAATATTCATAGCAGCTTACTTAGATGTTAGAGTTACCATGAGCTAAATAAAAAAGAAATCTAGGCTTGCTTTGTATATGTATATTTTCTATGTAGGTGTAGCTTTAGCATAAGGCATAGAGAAGCTCTGTGTATACATATATTGTATGTGACAAGTGCAGAAATATGTGCATAGCAACAACTACTGGGCATCTCCAGTTGGCCTGGGGATGTTTTAAAAGAAGCAGATCTGCATCCATGACATGTGACTTTACCCACAATTTTCTCCATGGAAGTGATGCCATTGTTGGAAACTGGCCATGCGTGAGGTAGGCCTAACAGAGAGCAGAAAGCACAGAGCTCACGGATTGAAAAGAAACGAAAAGGTGAACAATTAACAGTCTCATCCACTAACCAGTTAAGAGAATTAGGTCTGCTTCAATCAAATTACCCTGGTTTCAGCTGACTTGTGAATCAGACTGTGAATGACTTATTGAGACCAACAAGGAGTCTGTAATGTAGTTGGTATCCCTCTTTAAATTTGGCATCTCCAAATGTGAGTGCTATCAGACAGCATACAGATATGCATGAGCCAATATGCAAATTTGCATTCTTTAGAGGGGAAGGTGAAAACATGCAATGTAGCATTCTTATTATGTGAATGCACCATGATTACACTGGATATATTGGAGGCTGGGCAGATTTGTAGTGATGTTCTGTTGCAAATACATTTAGACAGGCACTGATCAAAGCCCATTTGAAATGCGTATATGTGCCTTTTATCAGTTTGACTTTAATCTATTTAGATTAAGTTTTCCCACTCCTTTCTGTTGATGACAATGTTAACGATGACAGCATGGATAACTTGAAATATAAGTGAAGGCCACTTTCTATGGCTTTTTGTGTGTGTGTGTAATGGTTAATATGGCTGTAAATAGGAGATGAATGTGGCTACTTTTCTAAGTCTATTACTCAGGAGACCTGTAAACTTGATTGGCTGTTACAATTCTAGCAGAATCATTTGATTTGAGAGCAATAGAGAGATAAGATATCCAATTACCCAAATGATTTGCAGGGCTAGCCAATGTTGTCATGGAGACGTGAGTTGGAACAAATTAAATTTTACGCCATAAAAATAATCTTAAAGCACGTCTGGGAACAAGAACATTTGGCAGTGGCACTTACCTGAATTGAATCTTAGGTTGACATGCTGTTGTTTGACACTGATATTCTGTGGGGGCTTAAAGTTTTCAAAGTGGCAGGTTGTCTCGGAGTGTCTTGCTGCCAGTGCCGAAAGAAGGCACGAGCATATTTAGTTTTAAGAAAATATTTTTAATAATGCTTGTCTTTATGGTAGGGGTGGGGAAAGGGCCATTAAACCTAAATTTGACGGTGGTTGTGTACAGCAAAATATTTGGGGAGTCGATGACTTTAAATGTCTGAATATTTAACAGCTTATTAGTAACTGTATTTTTTTTTCTAACAGCTCTTTAAAATTAAACAAACTACAAACATAATCAGAAAGAGGGCCATATGACTGAGTATATAACACTTGGCTTTATTTATTAATTTATTTAACTTGTATGCCGCCCACAGTACCCAAAGGTCTCTGGGCTTGTGCACACCTTGACTGTTTTAGTGTGTATTGAGAATATATATATATATTTCTCAATATATTCTCAATACACACTAAAACAGTCAAGGTGTGCACAAGCCCAGAGACCTTTGGGTACTGTGGGCGGCATACAAGTTAAATAAATAAATAAATAAAGCCAAGTGTTATATACTCAGTCATATGGCCCTCTTTCTGATTATGTTTGTAGTTTGTTTAATTTTAAAGAGCTGTTAGAAAAAAATATATATATATTCTATCACCAGAAAGTCAGTGTGACTCAAGTAGTCCTTTTTGGTCATTCCTGCCCATGTATAAAGCTTGTGCTTCTAGTCTCTGCCCTTTCTTCAGCATTTCTGTCAGCCTTCTATGTGTGGAGGGCAAAAAGTCTGAAGAGGGAATGCTCCACGATCTGTGAGGACTCTCCATGTGATCCTGAATCATTCAGAGGATGTCTGCAGATAGTAGGGGATCACACTTTTCAGACTTGTTACCCTTCACTTGTGGTAGAGCTGTGAATCTGGGGATGGAGGGAGCAGGACTAGGACGCTAGCCTCATTGCGTGAGCTTTATACATAGATGGAACAAATTAACAGGACAAGGCTTGGACTGGGACTTGAGAGATACGGGTTCTGGCTTCCCTGGAACCATGATGAAAGTGACCTTGAACCAGTCCCTCCATCACAGCCTGAGGTACCTCATAGGTTGTGAGGACAAAGTGGAGAGAAGTCAGAGCATTTATGTTGCCTTGAGCTCATTGGAAGAAAGCTTGATGCGATAGAAATGTAACCAATGAAAACATCTGCTGAAACACAACAAGTGTCAGGGACGTCCCTTTGCTTGGGAAGCCTGCCAGTACACCCATGTTTTCCCTCAGTGTCTTACTGGAGGAACTTCCTTGTCTTCCTAAGCCAGTATTGGTGAGAGGCTTTAGATTCAGGAATTGCCCATACTTCCCTCCTCCATCTGTTGATCGATTTGAGACCAAACATAAAAACCTTCCTTGCGCATGGTAGCACCTTTGGATCCAAGCTATTGTGTCCCAATTTTAAAAAGTTAGGAAAACAGCCTGCAGAGAGAAGGGAGTGTTTTCAAATGATAACAAATAACAAGCTAAGTATATTTTTGTGTCATGAAAGGCAACTTTTTCCTTATTAATGTTATGTCAGACTGATTCCTGGCTTGCAGTATGAGTATAAAAAAACCCACAAGAACACCCTGCAAAGAGCTTTTATCCTCATGTCTGTTAGACAGATGGAGACAAAAATTGGTCTGAGGTCAGACCATTTGCTGCATGCTCACAGCCTTCGATTTTCCTCACCACAGATCATCTCAGATGATTCAGTAATGACCAAAAGTGCAGCCTTGACCTTTATTCCCTGGTGGATTACTGTTACACAGTATAAATGGCAAGAAGAACACTTTGTTCATTCGGATGGAGTTTTCTGCTCTATTTTGTGGCGCCTTCTGCAGTGCAAGTGCTGAGCATTAGACCCAGTTGCTTGCTGACTCTATGGCAAGCCTAAATGTATTGTTTCAATTTCAATTAGGTGATCATAGTGTTTTTTTCCCCCTTTCACGGTACCCTAAGGAACCATCTTGTATTTTTTAAGTTACTTTTTTCTTATTGCTAGCAGTGGGGGTACACTGTGTCATCTTGGCAAATGTAGCAGTCCTAATTGCCATTATTAGGTGTTCCTAAAGCATCTTCATTTCTGCCCTGTTCTCCCCCCCTCCTTTTTCCCCTACAGTAGTTGTTATTTCCTGTTTTAGGTAAAATTAAGCATATGGATTGTTTTTTACTATCTGTTGTATAACCTGTTAAGGTGGGTGATGTTTGGGTGGGGAAGGGGACATTTGCTGTGTGCATTCACAAAGGGTCTAGGCTTTTAAAATAAGGTGTTCGGAAGTCAGCCACAAAATGGGACTGGAAAGCATGTGATGCCCCTATGGGTATCACTTCATAATGAATACAGAAGATATATCTTACAAGCAAGAGAAACCCATTAGCAAACCAGCATAAAGAAAATAATAATAATTTATAGGCACAGATGTTATTGAAGTTAGGGCTGCACCTGGTGCTTCTGCTGGCCTGATGTGCCACGAAATGTGAGGAAATGTGATAAAGTTCTTGGGGTAGCCTTGAACTCGAAGGATGCAAAGTGTACAGAAAATCCTAGTGACTTAATTTATTTACTTATTAATTATTTAAAATATGTTGATCCCGCCTTTTTCTGTTAAAAAAAAAAAAACCCCAAGGCGGCTTACATCGTTAAAAGACAACATTTAATGCTAAAATAAGTGTAAAAGGAACAGACAAATACCACTCTGATAAATGGTAAACAAAAACAATACTGAAAATACATTCAAAGCAGTAATGCATAACAATTCATTTAAAAATCCCACTGAGGCAGCCAGTCACTGAGGGAAAGCTTGCCTGGTTTTTGCCTGCTTGTTTCCAGTATGATGCCTTGATCTGTGTGTGTATCCACCCAGATGCCTTATTAGTTATACTCCCTCACTGCTGGAAAGCCTACATTATTGGAAAGGGATGTATTGTTGAGATATAGAATCTGTGCAACTCTAGAATTCTTGGTAGGGAAATAACTTTTATTGGGTCATTAAAAAGTTGCAAACAAGTTTGAGTTTTCAGGTCCTCCAGAGCTCCCCTGTTAGTGAAGGTGTCACAGGATTTAAGGGAGTGGGGAAGATGGAAGAAGTTCCAAAAATCTTATAATGGCCAAATACAATTCCTATGTATCGTGTTCCCATCCAAGAGACGTGCTTTTGAATATGAAGGAGGCACTTTCTGTTTGTCTCAACAGTAGAGTTTTGTTCCCACTTCTCTGATAACTGCTGTCTTGCAGAGAGTTTTGAACTGCCTTCTGAAAAGGGGCATGTGTGGAAATGTTTGCAAAATGGGTCCTGCACAAACAACATGGACTCAGCATTTGTACACATTTCTTAGTTATTTGTTATCAGCAAAGTTGAGTCTAAGGTTGATGAGGAATTCACAACAATGTGCTCTTTTCAAACAAGAGAAAACAAACAGGAAGGAATTAACACATGGTAGTAAGCCACCTTCAAGAAGAGGCTGTTGGATGCTGTACTCCTTTAGTCAACCACCCTTAGTGAAGTTACAAATGGCATACTTGATTATGCAGCAAAGACATACTTCCGTACGATGGGTTAGAAATTTCTGATGATTCAGAGCACTCCCATGCTACCTTAGTAAAAGATATCTGCATGCATGCCTCAGCATACAGTATATGCACATTTGGCTTCTTAGGAGAGGAAAACTAGCTGGAGGGGTGAGAGGTTTTTGATGCCTTAAACACTTTTAAAGTCATATGAATTATTGGTTAAAAAGAGTTGTGATTCTTTCAAAAATAATTATTTGCAGGTGTTTTGATGACTCACGTCCAGTGAGAACTGGATGTAAGCTCAGGACTGATCTGTGCCTGCAGATGAATGAGGTGGTAGAACAGCCATGAAGTGGTGATTAGCAAATGCCCACTTTGGAATGCCCCCCATGTGTTTTTTGTTTTGCTGTTGCTTCTAACTCTTCCAAGTAGAAAACAAAGATAGTGCTGGTCTCTCTTTCCTACCAACTTTTTGCATTTGTGTGTGTGGCTCGAGTATGTCTTTTCCAGTTGTGTACCACTCTCAGGACTCAATTGTCGAGCAAAGAGAGGGGGCAGGAGTTTCAGTACCCAGCCTTTGATCACACAGCTGTCTCCTTCTCTGCTGACTTCTAGCCGCTCCACATTGTCAGGCTAATGACCACCCCTGACTGCCACACACATGCATGTAGGTGTGTGTGTGCATGTGAATATTTCAAATGCAGCAGGTATAAAGGGACATGTCCTTTTCCTATTAATCATAGCTTGGTAGCAGAGCGCTTGCTTAGGTTCAGTCCTTGGCATCTCTAGCTAAGGCTGGAAAAATGCTGCTTTTAAACCCCTGCAGAGCTGCTGCCAATCGGGGTCAGCATCGGGCCAGATGGAACAGCAGCCTAACTCAGTATGTAGGATGTTTTAAGAACACACTGAGAGCAACAAACAAATAAGAATCCAGGCAAGGATTTCACCACAAACTGCAGAATAATTGTTCCTGGGGACTGCAGGTGCTTGGAGAAGGTGCCAAAACATAGCTGCCTGAGGAGTTCTGGGAGCCATAGTCCAAAAATATAAATCTGCAAACATCTGATTAAAAGTACTTGTCCTGACCAAGCTGCAAGAGACTGGAGTTGTAATTGGGTTATTTAAGAAAAGGGTCTCTTGGGTTTAATTTTTGCACATTTTAATAATACTGAATTGATATTTAAAAATATCTTGTTTCTGCCTGCAGAAAAGGTATAGAAAAATATTATGTACAGCTTTCAGTAGGGTTAGGGTTAAAATTGCCATAAACTTATGAACACTTTTAAAAGTTGCTCTGGGCCCTGCTGTTGCCCATTCATTTCAGTGATGATCTTTTGAGAAGATGACAAGCCACGGCACTCCATAGTTGGCCACAGTTTAGGTCAAAACACATGTTGATAAGAAGAAGGCGGGGGAGACAGAGAGAGAGAGAGAGAGAATGAACAATTTCAGCCTCAATGTGATCTTGCAAAATGCAGCTGAATTCCTTCATGTTAATTTTAATGATGCTTCGAAAAGGAGGGCAGCACTTGAGTCTGGGGCCCAGCAAGCTTGTCATTTGCAAATAAATCAAAAGGCCATCATTGCCATAGTAAGGACTAATGACTGGCGTTGCTGTGCAGCCTTTCATAGGCCCCACACTCAAATCTGCTATTAAAAATGAATGCATTCAAGAGGCCTTGCATTAAGAACATAAACAATTAAGGGCACTTGAGCCTGCTCCACCGAAAGCTGCCACACAAACACAAGGGCTTTCATGTGAGGCATGGCCTCTGCAATCTGATTTGCTAGTGAGCCACAGAAGAACATGTGGGCAATTAGTGTGGATGTATCAGCTATCTGCAAGGACTTGTTTGGTTTTTTCCTTTTATCCCTCATTGTTTTAACTGTCTGCTATGTGTTTGCGGATCAGAAATCTTAACCGATAAGCTGTATCAATCTGGCGAAAGCTCAGAATGCCATGAATACTGCATGAAGTTTAGATGCAGCGATAGGCATTTCAGAGATGTAGCAGCAAGCATACTGTATAGTATATCCTTAAACTTTGGCTTATGTTTAGATTGGCTGACCACTTTGGGTCTCTGCCTTTTTGTTTTAAACCTTGAATTTTGGGCCTGTTTGAGGATTTCTGGAATGGAGTTTGTTTTTGTTTTTTTAAAAATGTGTCTTTGTTCTGTATCTAAAGCTTTCATTACTAGCTGCAGGATATCTCACAGCAGTTATGGCCTTGGGTTTTATGAAAAGGAAAGAAAGAAAATGTAGCCTAATTCATGCATTGAGTTAATGTTGGGGGTAATTTATCTGGCTCTTAAGTGGAGGGAGTTTCAGGAACTGAGCCTTTGTAAAACCTTTGAAAAAAGAAACACTTGTTGGTTGGGGGCTTCTGGGAATTGTAGTCAAAAGTAGTAACATATCCAAGCTATGAGTGAGGAGTGATGTAAAAGAATAATTATTGGCACAGTGGTTAGACAATAACATGCTTGAATGTTGTTGACTAAAATTGCAAATTGAAAATATTGTAGATGCTATAATGATGGGGAAAAATTGGGCTATGTTAATGGCATTACAGATATGCTGTGAAAGATAGGTTAGTGGTATAACCCAATCAAATGCCATGCAGAACCATGTTTTTCACTTGGAGGCAGGAGCATTTCTGGAATGGACACTCAGTCTGTCTTGTTGGCCATATTCTGCCTATATTTCCTGCCTGCAGCCGCCAGTGCACACAGGAGCCCAGAGAACTATGCTTTCTCAGCTCCTCCCAGAGCTCAGAGTAAGCAAAGAAAAGTGGAGTGTGGCCTGTGGAATGACAATATTCCTTGTATCATTTTCTGCAAGATTGTTGGCACACCAAGCAAGCAAGGATGTTATTGGTCCTTTAACTGGCACCTGTGCATCCCCCAGAATGGAATGCAGCATTTAGAAAACACAAAGCTGATTCATTTTTCCCACTCCATCAGAATATTTTGGCATAGAACTTGGCCATTGCGCATTTGATTTCTCCTCCACTGTTTCCTGTAGAAGGAGATAAAAGCTGGCAGAATACAACCCTGCCACTCTGAACATGACATATGAGAGTTACATTTGTGCAAAGAGGGTTCTTAGCAGGTCTAAAAATTATGCAAATAGGGCAGGAGATCTACAGGACAAAGAAATAAATAATAAAAATGGTAGCAGAAGAGGTGATGGAGAAAATGTTTGGCTGTGAGGAAGATACCTATATTCTCAAAGCAGAGTATGCCATGGTAACCCAGAGTTTAATATAATGCTCAATAGTTCTGTATTTAGTTGGAAATATACAGTAGCAAGTAGTGCTAAGGTAGACTTTCTTCAGAGCTGGAAAACTTTGAGAGCATATACTTCGAATTAATCTGTAATAAGCATATGACTACTTAATGACGAGGGTCATATAGATCACTTTTTGATGGTTACTATGAAAAGTTGGTTGGTAGCCTGTTTGTTGGCGGTAATCTGTGCAAACTTGAGTGACTCATCACCACAACAGGTAGAAGTCTATTGCTTTTTACCATGTGCAGAAGTAAAATTGTAGAAGCCTGCACAACTTTTACAATTGTGAAATTGTAGAAGCCATGATCATCTTGCAATAAACATGCAACTGGTGCATTGTCAATCAGCTGTGTTGATCTCAGTAATTTCTCTTCCACTCACAGTAAAAAGCAACAGGATTCTGGTCTACATGTCTCTTGATCTCTTTGTTCAAAGAAAGTGCCAGCTTTAAAAGGTTTCATGGCATATGCATTAGATAATGAAGACTTGATTGAGTTCGAGTCCTGGTTCATTTTTAATCTAGGTTTATTATCCTAATCCATTTAAGGCAGCTCTGTCTTGCTTCCATAAACCTGACTTAAAACACATGAAACACAACTGAGTGGAATAGTACTTACAGCTATCTTGGATTATAAATTTACCTTAGACATGTCAAAAAAGCAGTTCTGGGTACTGTGCAGTCATAGTATTTAACCTGATTTGAAAGATTATTTTCAAGTTAATTTGAGACAAATCTGATTTAAAGTCTTCCAGACTATGATGGCAGTTTACCTGAGATAAGAATAATGTAGTCTTGTTCTGTGGATAAGAGTTTACCAGAGACTTAGCCCTACCCTGTAGTTGTCCTTGATCAGAAATAGTGGGAACAAAAAACCACAGAATGTTTCCTATGAAAATGTATTCTTTTTTCTTTCATTAATTTTGCTAAGCTTTTAATTTGCTCAGATAGCTGGTCCTCAATTCACTATTGCAGTGTACTCCTGAAAAATACTTGTGTGACAAATGGTTTCATATTGTGACCTAATAACTTGAAAAACAGTAGATTTATCAATCTAAAAGCCTTTGGCTTGTGCTGGATTTTAACTAGTGCTAATGAGCTACTTAAGGAAAAATAGATTTGTGCTCCAATAAATGTAGAGATGAGATACCAGAAACATAACAGATGTCTTTCAGTAGAAAGAACTCTGCTCTGGTTAGCCATGTAACATTCTAAACATTATATGTAAAGTTGAGTTGCTCTAATTTTTCATAACATTTGTACTTCACATGATCTTATAAATCAAATAATATAAAAATGCATGTTTTAATCCAAATATTTACTTTTCTTCTATAGACAGAAATTGCCAAGAGATTGAATACAATCTGTGCACAAGTCATCCCATTTTTGTCTCAAGAAGTAAGTACGAATGTTCAGCTGTTAAAATGAAATTATGTTGCATCTCTATTTGTAAATTAGCTAATTTTTAAGATGTTAATTTTATAAAAATTCACATGAGTGAGGAACATCTGTTATAGCTAAAGTACACAAGCCCCCTGTTAATTTGGTCTAGCAGATGAGATGAGATACACCAACTGTACAACTGGCAAAATAGCTGAACCACAAAATTATTCTTTGCAACGCAGGGGGCGGCAGATTTATAGAGATTATCAAGATTTTTTTAATGCCAATGTTAGCTTGGCAGCTGCTAGTCTAGCGATTTGTTAAATTCTGTGTAAATAAAATCTTGGCATTTAATGGTGACTATCTAAAAGTTTTTGAGTGGCATTTGTAAAATGTAGTTCCTGGAAAGGTCTATTTTTTAAAAAAAAAAACTTTGAATCTAGTATTGCACAACTGTGATGGGGAATGCAAGAACGAGAACCAAGTTCTGGCAATTCTTGTTCAATTGCTCTTTCATTTTCTTTCCCTCTGCCTTGACTGTAGAATTGTAACAGTTGACATACTTTAACATTACAGAGGCTAGAATAACCGAACCGTATTCTATTTTTATATTTGAATAGGAATGTAGTAGCTGTGACCTGTACTGTTGTGCTTAAACAAGAACTTTGGTTAGTTTTAAACTGCGGTACAGTGTCATGGCACTGTGCCATTGATCTACCACCTTAGTTGTTGTTCTTCTTCTACATTTCTTTGTCTGGAACAGCAGCTTATAGAATGAGACCTTGTTATTTCTGAAACTACATGACTGTGTATGTGATTCCAGTTGTAATATCTCGGAAAGCTTAGCTAAGTCAGCCCTAAAATTCCAGCTGGAGATGCAGCCCAAAGACAAACTTTGGATTATTTCTCTGTCTTTTTTGAGAGAAAACAAAGCTGGAACACAAACTGCAAGTTTGTACACCATCATAAACAAACCACAGCTGACCGAAAGTGAGTGTGATCCAGTGTAGATCTCTTTTCCAGTTTTCTCGTTCACTGTGATGTACACATTTGGCCTCTGTATTGAAGTTCCTGATTTATTGATTTTTCTAAAGTGAACACTGGGTAAACGTACTTGCACCCCTATACAGGGGTGCCTTGACTTACGAACGCCCCGACGTACGAACATTTTGACTTACGAACAGCTCCGTTCGCAAAATTTTGCTTTGACTTGCGAACAGAGATTTGACTTACGAACAAAAAAACCCGTGGGGAAAGTGGGAAATGGACTTTGGACTGCCTGGTACTGCCTGGTACTGTAATTTTAAAATGTAAAAATTGGTTTAAAAGGTGCTTGGTTTGGTTTAAAGCTGCTTGGTTTTAAAGGTGTTCTGTTTAAAAGGTGTTCGTTCCCTCCCTCCTTTCCTGCCCTTTTATTTAACCTAAGTCAACTTAGGTTAAAAAAAAAAATTCTCCCCCTAGTGGTAGAGGACGGATTAACCGGTTTTGCATTAGTTCCTATGGGAACTAATGCTTTGACTTACAAACGGCGCCTCGACATAAGAACAAAAAACAGCTGGAACGGATTAATCGGTTTTCAATGCATTCCTATGGGAAATGCTGATTTGACTTACGAACGTTTTGACTTACAAACATCTTCTGGGATGGATTAAGTTCGTAAGTCAAGACACCACTGCACATGCATGGACACACCTGTTCGGAAGTCAATGGCTTCACTTGTAATTTTGCTAAAAAATCTGAGGACTTGTTAAAAGGCAAGTCACAGCGTTTCCATTTTTCCACACAGAAACATAGCTGCCTGTAATAAAACAGCATTTTCTCTACTATGTAATTCAATTAGTAGTTGTTCTAGTAATGGAAATGACATGTTTGTCTTTCCAGCATCAACAGCAAGTGGCTCAAGCCGTTGAACGTGCCAAACAAGTGACCATGGCTGAGCTGAATGCCATCATCGGGGTACGTGGCCTTCCAGGTCTACCTCCTACCGTGTGTATAACCAGCTTTCCTTTCTTATTGCTTTGGTACTTTTGATGCGTTCAATTTTGATATATAACAACTGCTTTGATAATGCTAGCTCTAAGCTTCATTTGTCTTGGCACCTGCATGATTTTCAAATTAGTAGAATTACTGGAAGTGCCATTTGTAAGGCAATGCTGCCTACTTAGGCTTGTGTCTCATAACCATAACTATATATTTTTTTAAGATGTGTTGTATTGCTCTGTTTCATAGCTTGGGGTTTGGCAGTTAGGAGGTTGCAAGAGCAAAGGTTGCCAGAGATGAAATACAATCTCTAGGATTAACAGATTATTTTTATGGCATCTGAGTCCTTTGATGGTTCAGCCTTCCACACTCTCCCCTTGTTGGCACACCTCTAGTCTCTGAAGCAACTAAAGATGCTTGCTTGCTTTTCCAAAGTAGGAGGGAGGTGGTTTTTCTCTCTCCTTTCTACCAAACCACAGATGATGTCATCTTGACTAATAAACCGACTTACAATGGTTAATTTCAAATTGTAAGTGCTGAAGCCAGTATGTTTCGGCTAACCGCAGTTCTGGGTAACACAACAAGCTGTGTGGAAGCAGAAGTGAATATTTCTGAATTTCTCTTCCTGTGGGAAAGAGGAGAGGAAAGAAAGTGCAATTTTCCTTGGGCTGACCTGCTGCAGTATATAATAATAATCTTAGAACTGCAGAGCTGGAACGGGCCCTACAGTATGGATCATCATGTCCAGCCCCTCTCAAGGAAGCACAGTGGGGAATCAAACTCCCAACCTCTGGCTCCAAAGCCAGATGCTGGAACCACCAGCAGTTTTTTCACGTCATGTGCTCCTCTGTGTTGAGGTACAAAATACTGCCGAAGCGTGTGGTTGTGAATGATTGTCAATTGCAGTGAATTGGAGTAACTTGTCTAACAATATTAAACTTAATGAGCTACATGTTATGTGCAAGTCCAGATCCAAAGTCCTGTTACCACCATTCATGTTTCTTTTCCGTTCTCAGAGAGCAAAAGAAGCTGAAATAAGCAGTGGTTCTCCTTCTGATTTTATTCATATGCAAGTGCCTTGAGCAGATTCAAATTATTCATTTATCAATTTATGTTAATTGCTTGTGAGAAGATGCCCTGCTGGTCTTTATAGTTCCCTCAGACACTTTGTAATGATAATTAGACATGCTGCTGTATGGATTAACAGTGCCATAGTCCAATGACGTCTACAGACAATGGGACCAGTTAATCCATCTGTGCTTAAAATTACATCCCAACTGGAGATGGGGGGGAAAAAAAACTGTAAGAGCTAGGGAGGATTAGAAGAATGAGCCTCAGCTTGAAAACTCTCCTTTTATCAGTTTCTGAATTGTAGATCTGCTGTAGCTTTGCCTGTGGTAAGCTATTGGCAGTCAATTAGGTGAAATAAACTGGGAGGGTGACCTTCATTTCCTTTTAATAGCTATCCCTCCCTGCAATTGGGAGTGTCAGTGGATTTTCAGCTTAAATTTTATTCAAGCTGCTTTATTACACTTGACAGATTAGCTTTGCATAAACATACCCTCTTTTCAAACCAGATCCTTGTTTGTCTCCCTGCTTCCATCCAATCAACTACTTAAAAAAATAGTAATTAAGTCTCTATTTGTCTGCTGTCTTGTCGACCCTCTCTTATGTGATAATTTCTTTTCTAAACTGAAAAGTTCATCTCAAAAGTCCACCTAGTCTTTTTTTTAAAAAAAATAATAAAAGGTCTGATTATGAAAATATTTTAAAGAGATATCAGGTAACCACCATGGAGCCTTTTCAAGAGACACGAAACATTAGAAATAGCTTTTAAACCGTAGTTTAAAAATGTTGACACTGGAACTGGGAAGAAGTTTTGACCTCTCTGCTTAGGCTTAGGCTTGACATGAACTGCTCCTTCATCCTTAGGAGTGTGCCAGTCTAACCAAAGATAACAATACTCTGGCTCATTCTTTGGCAGTCTCCATACAATTGAACACATGCACATGGCAGTGTGTCTCTCAGGTTTCCTCCCTGTAATAGTGTGTTTTTTCCGCAAGAATCAGACTACTATTCATTAGTTGCGTGCCCTAATTTCATTTTGGTCCAATCTGAAAGCATTGTTCCGTAAAAGTGCAGTTTTGCTTGTTACTCCATGAAACCTCCTCTGCATGTTTGCTTAGAAATAAGTGCCATTGCCTTCTAGGGCATGGATTGCTGCTTTCTAGGATTTGAGGTACTGATGTGTCGCTGCCAGTAGAAATATACTTCAGTTTCCACTGGGTGTTCATAAATCCTACATGCATTCCTGTCTAGTCACGACTACCGCAGTCCAGCTTTTTCACCCATCTGAGCTTCTTATACAGCTGATCTGACAATTCTATTATAGCCTGAAGAACATTTGTGTTCGGTGCAACAAACCTCACTCCTTATGACTGTTTGCTTTCCTTTCTTCTCCCTCTCCCTCTCTCTCTCTCTTGAACATTTCCACCAAGTTGGTCCAATAAGAGATCATCTCTCTCTTTTGCACATTTGTATACATCAATAATTATCCTGTGCTGCACAATAAGTTTCATGCTCTGACATATGCTTGATTTGTTTGAAAGGGATTGTAAGTGCAGGCTGGAAAATTGGAGTAGCATAAAATTGGGCTGACAATTCAGTGGACCTTTGCTCCTCTTCATTGAACATGCACTGTGTCAGCCTGTCTCCCCAGAGGGGAGGAGGCATCAGGAGCCTGTCTGTTCCTACAAGCAGCAGCTGCACTGAAAGTAAACGCAGCCCAGTTTGATAGCAGCTGTCAGTATTGTTCAGAGACCCAACTTAGTGTAAAGAACAATCACGCGGGGGGGGGGTCATGCTCTTAAACTGCAGTGTCTTTCAAGCCAATAAAAGAAATAGTAATTTAACGGTTTAGACATCCATTGTGAGCCTGAAAGATCGTGAAAGACTTCTTTTTAAAATGCAAATCGGCTGGTGCATTCTCCAACATTAGAAACACAATCAAGTAACCAGTAGCTTAAGGGCGTTGAAGATATTTCTCTTCCATGAAAGAATGCCTTGTGAAGGAAAATAAAGCATGTTCTTGATAGGTGTTCTGTAAATAGTTTCTGGTGTGCATGGGTTGAACCTGCATCTTAATGTTTCACAGTGAGACTTAACATGGGGGTGGGGGGAAGAATCTTACTTCTTTACATGGGATAATGATTGCAAATAACTGTTGCTAAAAATCTGTCTTTGCCACTTTAATGGAGAGTAGCCTGCTTTATAGGCAAGCCTGAATTTGTGTTCACACTTGGCACATAAATTGTTTGTGTGTTCTTAAATTAGAAATATTGCAAAGTTGGTAAAAGATAGATGTGTTTTGAAATAAGCAAACCAGGTCAGGGTACCAACAAGCAAATACAGTGCAGAGAGAAAACAGATATTCAGAGAATAAATAAAAGGAGTTCTCTTCTGCAAGGAAATTACAAACCTGGAGTCTGTCCCTACATATTGCTTCTGTCCGAACAGTAGCATTTGTATTGTGTTATACGGAACCAGAGGTTGGGAGTGCCTCCAAGGAGAAGAACCAGCCTCTGTGGCCTTGGGCAAGATGCACAGTCCCAGGATGTCCTCAGAAGAAGGGAATGGTAAACCACTTCTGAGTATAGCTAGGAAACCCTGAAATAGACTGCCATAAGTCAGAATTGACGTGCTGGCACATGATTATAATTATTATGCAACCAGGTAGTTATTGCTGTGGGAGAATAGCTGATCTTGGGGTATGTGGGAACAAATGGCAGAAGGTGGATGGAGCATACTGTAGTTTGTGCACCTTACTCTTTAGGCAGACAGTTTTGTTTGATTTGAATAACAATGGAGAGGAGTCTCTAATTAACTATTTTTAAAAATTGTGAAGTAGTTTATTGGCAAACTAAGTATTTAAAAATTCCTAATGGGGTACCCTTTCTGTGTCTTACTGTTTAAGCATGGTAGTATAATTTCTCTTGGCGTGGAAAGAATCTAGATTATGGCATGAAGGGTTTAAGTGGATTATCTTGGTAGAATTTGAAGGGATTGGCGAAGGAGGAAAGATAGTTAAGCAACAGGCTGGAAAATTAAAAGTTGTGCATGCCAGGAAATTTGAATGACAGTTGTAATTAGACCACAGTGGTTGCCAATAAAATTGCCTTACGAAGTTGGTGCAGATTGAGAGAACATAAAAAGAACCAACAATTTGACGAATTGTGGAAACAACTCTGAGAGTCAAGCACAGCCTTCACAAGAGAAACAGGTAGCCTGTGAGGGCATTTCAGTTTACTTGGTTCAGAAAGAATTTAATACTTGAGAAGTGTCAGGTTTCCCTCCTCCTCCTTTTGAGGTGCACTGCTAATGGTTCTGTGAAATGTATCTCTTGGATTGACAGTATTTGTGAGACAGATTGAGTTGTCGGCCTCCAAAGGGCTTTCCATCATTGCATGAGGTGATTGACTAAAGGATTAGCAAGATGCTGGATTATTTTTCCTCTTCTTGGCTGTGGTTGCCAGCTATCTCTGAGATTGTAGTGTGTGAAGCTTAAGAGGATGAGGTTAACCTCTTGAGGGTTTATTATGAGCATGCAGTTAATCTTTAGAAAGCCTATAAATAACTGGGATTCATGTTTTGTAATAAAATAGAAATATGGATGCAAAGAGAAGTGAAACCAAAGGAGTAATGCTAAGACTGCCTACCTCTTGTGTGGCACAATTTTTTTTTTGAACCCTTAGCTGCAGTCTCTATTTAGTGTCAAATACTCCTCTAAGGTTTCAGAGGGTTTTTTTTTTAATAGAATGGGTTGAGCAAGAGGCTAAAATAACACCAAGTGCCTATTAGATGATGTATAGATCAAAAGGCTGAAAGCCTAACAATGTCATGAATAAAATGTCTTTGGGAGACCCAGTTTCCCAAATATGCAGATAGCTTGGCCTTGGTATGTATTCCTAACCCCTGCCCAACCCCTTCTACTTCCTCTGCTGCCACCCCCTTTAAATATGATCCTACAAATAAAGCTCTGCCTATCTCTCTGATGACAGGTGATGTGACTACAGGGACAAGCATCCAGTCACGTTTTTTCCCCTAAGTGCTGAAGTGCCATATCAGGTGTATATTTTGGGCCAAACGTTAGACAGAGAAAGAAACGTATTTAAGCCGCTAAAATGCACACCACAGGCTGCTCCAGTTTCTGTTTCTGCTTTGTCCTTAAGCTCTCTAATTTTGTTTCCAGTCCTAGGGTGCTGCATTTTGTATTCCTTGTTCCAACACTTCTCCCTAAAACAATAGTTCAAGTGCATTAGTTGCTGCAAATCTTGTAAATCTGGTTTGCTAAACGTACTTCATGATCTACAAAGTACAGGTTTCCTCCTCTGTTTTCCTGTCCTCACCCCACCCCGCCCCCACCCATTATTTTCCCACAGAAGTGAACTTTTAAGGGGAAAAAAATCCCCTGAAGATTTAAGCCCCAGCCTGCGCTAGGAAACATTCCAATGCAATGAAAAGCAAACATTAAATTACTTCAGTTATGAATGTTTAGCTTTGTTGCCACTCTTAATTCCAGCCAAAAAAGAACTGTGCTTCTTTAGTCTGCATCTGCTGTCTGTCTTACAGTGGCTTACAGGCATAGAGACAGACACACTTAAAAGTACAGGATACTTGTTCATTGTTTTGGTTTAATTTAGAAGCATATGTTGATGCATTTCTTCAGCTATCCTGGCAGAAACTCAGTGTTTTATTAATACTGATTGTAGTTGCTGAACTCTGGAGTGTGTGTATGGAATCTTGTAAGTTCTCCATTTAACTGTTGCGTGCCGCCTTCCTGCATCTCAAAATAGCAGGGGTTCCTCCCCCCCCCGCCCCCCAGTCCTGGAACTGGCTCCAGACTAACCCTAACTGTCCAGCCCTGGTGATAAAGTAAGGCTGTTGCTTGGTTTAAGACTTATATGCTTCTTGATATTATTTTTTTAAAAAAATCATTAAAATGGCTCAGAGATTTTAAAAGAAAAATTTAAAGGGTTTTTAAAATTTTAAAGGGTTTTTAAAAACGAAATGTCCCCGAAGCCAGATTTTGGTGTTTAGATTATTAACACATTCATCCTAGCTGGTGTCATTCCTGAGTAGTTCCTTCCTTCGAGAGAAGTGGCAGTGTTTTTTGAAGAGGTACTTGCCACCTTCTGCCAATCATTATGAGAATAATGACGACAGGCCATACAGGACATAAAAGAATATTAGTTGACTATTTCATGTGAAATGATGTTCAACTGCTTCAGAGTAAGCCAAGATCTCAGGCGGTTGTTTGACGTTAATTTCACATCCTGGCTTTTTCAGAGTCATTATGTGCGGTCTTCTGGTTGAGACAGTGGAACAATTGAAAGATGTCCTTCTCTATTTATCAACTTATGCACCAGGAATGGAACGGCATCTGTGGCCAAAACAAGTGCTAATGAGCATCCATGAAAGTGCATTTTGCTACTGCCAGCTCACGAGGGCATACGTCTGTAAATACAGCACTTGTACTCTATTTACTATTTTATTTCATTTAATAATTAGCCCACACAGAAAGTATGTAAAATCAATAATAAGTGAGACAGTTCCTACCCTCAGGCTTATAGTCTGAAAGAGACAAGTTGTGAACATATTCAGGTCACTTCTGAGGTGGCCCACAAATAGTTTCCTAGTCCCAGAACTTTTGGTGAAAACAAAACAGGTGTTAGGAGAACGTCTGCAGCTTCTCTCAATCTTTCTCTTTCTGTGTATGCTTGTGTGTATGAGAAAGAGTTAGCACCTCCTACATATGTTGAAATAATGTTTAAGAAGACTTGATCCAAACTGTTGTGACCATGCTTCCTCATTATCTCTGTGGTTGGCCCTCTTGGAAGGTACTGAGATATACAGAATTCTTAAATGCAAAATAGACATGAGCCCTGTTCAGGTATTATTAACTATGTAGAGTATTCACATGCAGAAGGGAGCTTTAAATTCTCACATTGTTTGTTCTCACATCTGTTGCCCCCTAGCAGAGGGTGACAAGTCTGAAGAGGGAAAGCCTCTGCTGTCTATGGAGGCACTCCATGTGAGTCTGGGTTCTGGAAAACTAGCACCCTGATTCATGTGAAGAACCCTTTTGGATAGGGAGTACTGTCCCTCTTCTCACTCGTTGCTATTTACACATGGAAAGGTGACAAAATGTGGGATAGAGTGGGTGGGATTAGAGTGCCTCCCCCTATGCATGCGTATTCTACATTGTTTGGCTATTGCGAGGCAGAATTCTATGACAGTACCATCAAATATGTGCATAGAGTCTGCATGTATGCCACCCAAACGTTGATAACCAGCAGGGCATCGTTGCTGCATGTGTTGGTGGTACAGCATTGGGCACACATTAATGCACTTTCCTCATCCTTTATTCTTTGGCAACTCTCTGTCCCCACATTATTCATATGGACTAGGCTGTAGTAAGATTGTAGCTAGATGAAAATTGGTCCGCTCGATTCTCTTGTCCATTTTAGTCACACAAAATGGAATACATGTATTTTATTTGCTACATATTGGTCTACTTGTAAAGGCATACAGCAACAACAGCATAAATAAATTTTCTGGTTTTCAAATGGTTTATAGGGAAAATAGCAATAAATAAAATGAAATAAAATGAAATTTTGGAAATACATAGTTTGAGCCATGGATGAGCATGCTGCTTACTCCTCCGGAATAAGCTGTTATTCCCCCTCCTCTTTTGGATGTTGACATCATGAGAGAGAAAGTTACACAAGAGGAGGTGCTGAATGTGGTGGCAGAGATGATTACTAAAAAATTAAAACATTATCATTTGGATATCCCAATGAATGGTACAAAATAAAAGGGATATTTACTATCTGGTAAATGTTCTGCTATGACTATTAGAGCATGCACACCATGTTCTGTTTGTTTCATAGTTAGAAATTTTGTTGTAAATATGAAAGTGGTTTCTAATTTGTGTCCCCACAGTAACCCTGTGGATTGGCATAGCTTTTTAATGGTGGGAAATGAAGCTGAGGTCATGACTCACCCGAAGCTCCCCAATGAGTCTGTGACTGAGGAAGATTTTAAATTTAGATTTCCCCAATTGCTGTGTACTAGATTTCACTGGCTGTCCAAGTGACTTGTTTCCAAGGCTTTATTGATAGCAGGTGGCCAATTTTAATCTGGAAAGTTGAGTTGTTCATCTGATATTCTTGATCTAAAGTACAAGCAGAGAAAACAAATCTCTGTTTTCCTGAAAGTCCCCCAAACTGATTTTTAAAAAGAACTTCATGCTTCTGTTTAGGGATAGATTGCTCTAATTTTCTTAACAAACAAAAAAAAAAAAAAGAGAGAGAGAGAGAGAGAGAGAGGTAAAAATATGTTACAGAGATGAAGGATGAAATTGGCGTGACTATACTAGTCAGGCATTATTTAACATGGAACGATGCTATCAGCTCTTATATATCACAGTTTGGCTGCAGTCATGAAAGCAGAACAGTTCTTGTCCATATGGAAGGGACCAGACTAGACTTCTGGGTGGCTAAGACACAGTGCCTCATACACTTGCCTGCAATAAATCCTTTTGAGTTGGTGGAATTTACTTCCGAAGAGATACCGTTGAAGCCTTGTTGAAGTCTCTCTTTCTGGCCTTTACATATGGAGAAAAAAAATCATTTTGGCTGTTGTAGGCCTCTGTTCAATTCATGTACAGACTGAATAACTGGGAGAGGGTTCAGAGGATGCTATTGGATCTTTCACTGAATGGCTAGGCTGGTAGACATGCATTCAGTCTGTGCAATATAAAACTGAACATTAAGCCAGACAAAGCCAGATAAAATTCTGGATAAAGCCAGAATTGTAACAAATTCTAGATGATCATATGTGGTGTCACATACTGCTGAACTGCTTTCACTGCAAGGGGGATTAGCTAAACTGTGATACGTTTATTGTAATATGTGAGCAAGGATGGGCAGGTTGTTGTGGAATGCAAGTCAGGGATTAGGACCCCGGTTTATCAGTGGAGAAACAAGCCTGACTTCCTGGTTTGTATGTTCCAATAAACAAATCAGTGATGGAAGATCTACAACTTGTTTAGCCACTCCTTTGTCTAGGAGGAGCCAAACAGGAATGACTGAGTGACATGCATTAGCCCTCTCTGGTTTATGTCATGTGAATGTGACCACTCAGAAGTAAATCTGAAACAAAGCATCTTGTTAGAAATTACCGTGAACTATTCATCAGATCAGCCATCTGTCTCTATTCTGGCTATGTCCATGACAAACATTCATTTAAAGGGTGGGGGAGAGGAATAAGGGCAACAGGTTTATTATGTGCGAGCATTAAAGGATGCCGAAATGCCCTTAGAAGTTAAGGTTTTCAGCTTACTTTTCAGTGTGGGAAAAACTCCTAGTGAATGTGCAGTGGAGCCTTATTTTAGATACTGCTTTCTAATTTGTCTTTTTTTTGGTCTCTACTCAAAGCAGTTGTGAAAATAAGCTTTTTGGGATGGGGAGATATGGGCAAACAGTATTTCGGTTGCACTAATTCTGTTAATATAGAGGTGGATTTGGAGAGATGCCAGATGTCTTTACGAGTCTAGACGGCACAAATCTCCTGTTAGTCGGGCTGTAGATTAAATTACACGGCTTAGTTCTGTAATACAAAAGAGGATCAATATCTGAGGAAATATTCAAGCAGTTGTGAAATCCAGTATGGGGGTGATTAGCTGGGGCAGGTTGAAATAGGGTAGGCTTTGGAAACAGGAAGTTGTATTGAGTTCAGCTGGCTAACTGGTGCCTCTTATTTTTCTTCTTCTTCTCTTCTTTCAAAACTCTGCTGCTTCTATCTGGAAACACCTCTACGAAATACAGCAACAGCAGTTGCAGGCTCAGCATCTCTCACACGGCCATGGACCTCCAGTGCCTCTAACTCCGCATCCATCTGGACTTCAGCCCCCTGGAATTCCTCCGCTTGGCAGCAGCGCTGGCCTACTTGCCCTCTCAAGTGCTCTGGGTGGGCAGTCTCACTTGGCAATAAAAGATGACAAGAAGCACCACGATACAGACCACCACAGAGGTGAGAGGCATGGAAAGGACTGATTAGGACTGTTGTCAGATGAATTCTTGCACGTTGCAGGCATCTGTAAAGAAACTGAGCTGTGTAGAACAAACAAACAAACAAACAAACAAACAAAAAAGCAAAGAACAAACTTGTTGCCAAATGTTAAAAGTAGTTCTACACTTATATCACTGGAACAAAATGCAGCTTGAAGTTTTCAGTATTTGAGCTTGGAGGTCCCTAAAGATCTCCTGCTTTTAATAAAATGCAGGGCATTTTGACATCCTTCCAAATGCATACTTGTAACCTCAGTGGCCTGCACAAATATTGTGGAAACTTATTAAAACAGAATAAGTGGGTAATTTTCTTTCTTTCATGTTCCCTTTATTATTATTATTATTATTATTATTGTTCTTATTAATAAACAAAAATAATGGAAAGAGGGTGAGAGAAGGGTAGGCAAACAAAAACAGTCAAATTTTGAGGTGAATGTGTTGAAATGAAAAGTTTCGAGCATTACATCTGTGTTGTAGGTTTGTTTAGAACACCTTTAAATATTGGGCAAAATTGCACTTGAATAATTTTTGAAGAAGAAGAAAAAACTAATTTATTCTGTCATGGGAAGAACTAGGCTTTGTGTATGCTTAAACTGTAAATCATGTTTACAAAATGTAATTTTCAGGAAATCACTGTATTAGGAATGTGCAATGACTTATATAAATAAAAGCCATTTTAAAACTGTTCGCGGCTTGTGTTCTAATTTTCCCCCCTTTTTTATTTCTGTTCTTGCCTCTGTGTCTGAACGGGCATGTCTGTGCATTTCTTGGTTTCTACGGGAACAGACAGAGATCCGGGCACAGTAAGTACCAATATTCCTGCTAATGTTAACATTTCCAATTACAACAGTAGATGATAGACCAGTTATTCACATTTCCTTCCTTATAGGCTTACTTGCTACATCCTTCCTAGTTTAGATAGTTGGCATGGTATCTCCTCTATAAGCACTGCAGTGCCTTCTTGGAAGAATTAAAAATAGTATTTATGTTGAACAATATTTCTAGCTTCTATAATAAAATTCCTACAAATTAAAATCTTGTTTCAAATAGTAACTGCTCAAGCCTATGTTAATTGCATTAAATGTATATGTTCCTGAAAAACAGGTGAGATTAAAGAGACCTTGCTCGTTACCGTCACTGAGGATTTGAAGTTTTTCTAACTTTATTTTCACATACACTTTAAGTATGTGATTCGTGTATCAGATATTTCACATCTAATCTATTCTCTCCTTTTTATACTCAAATGTATTATTAATGTTAAAATTGGCATTTCTTTTTAAAAAAATCTCTTGTCATTCTTGGGCTGTGATACTCCCTCTCTGCCTCTCATTTTCTTTCTCTCCTCCTCCTCCTCCTCCTCTCTTCCTTTTTGGAGTTTTATTGATTTTAAAACTATTAATTTAAAACAGTGTGGTATATGCTGGCATATTCACTGCTTGATGCTATCTAGTATGCATTCAATTAATAAAACAAAACTGTTTGTGGATGATATGATTCTTTGGCCCCACACAATTCCGATCTAGAGAACATTTCTAGCCGCAGTAGTACAGTCAGTACCATTTTAATATTAAATAGCATTTTTCATTGTTTTTAATTTGATTTTGGAATTGGATTACCCAGAGTCCTCTCATATGTGCAACTGGTTTGTTAGATATGAAATGAATTTATTATCTCTCAGTCCTCTCATAATATTCCTGTCAATCCCATCCTGTCATCTGGGAATTTAGGAAAAGCTGCTTATTACTTGTGTCCAGCACTCTTGAAATCTGGATGGCGTGGATATGATAACAAATGCTGTTAGGTAACTGTTAGTTAATTACATTCCATAAGAAATGTGATTGGATACCTGCTCACGTGCTGTTGTAGCCATCTAATGTAATCTCACAAAAAGTACCTTCACCCAGTTTCCTATAATTTGTCCTTTCCCACTCAGCAATCTGCGACCCACCCTACCCCTTCAAAAAGGTTGCCATGATTGGGTCAGTATTTCAGGAGCCTTTGGGAGCTGGTCTGGAAAAGAAGAGATGGGAAAGTCAACTTCAGTCTCTTCACTTTCATTGCGAGATCTCAAGATGCAGCACTAAACTGTCAAACCTAAGTTTGTTTCCACCAATGGGAGTGGAGACATACCATTAGCTACCTGATTTCCCCATTTGCTCCCTCCCCTTATGCTACCTGAAAGTCTGCTAGGGAGTTGAGATGCCTTCTGGAACAGAAGTGGGGAGCTGCTGAGAAAGGATTATTGACCAGAGTTGCCTTTCCCCACTTCTGCCAGTGGCCTTTTGTGTTGAATTCAGAGCCCTCAGTTCACAAGAGGAACCCTTCTGGTCACAGGAGGCACATTTAAGATCCGTTCCTATGTACCAGATCAAGCTAATGTAGACACACAGAGTGTATGCAGATATAAAATGTCTTTAGCCAGAATTGGTAGGCTTCTGGTTTCCAAAATGTTGTTTCCCACCTTAACGTTTGCCTGTCTGTTACAATGAAATGGGATCTTATGAGCTGTAGTGACAATACTAGTTAGTACTGTTAGCAAAATGTCCATGGGGTGCTCATGGAAGGGTTTGCATTGTGCTGTAACAGTTCGGTTGTATAGAACAGGATTAGGGAAACTCTGGGCAATGAACCAAATTTGGTTCAGTAGGCTAGTTTTTCTAGCCATGGGATGAGAGTAATACCTGAAGCTTCTTTCCTTAGGGGAGAGAGGCAGGAGAGTAAACTGATCAATAATTTTAACCCATGGTATAGTCAGTTCTATTTTAGCTTGGATTCCCAATGTGGGGAAGGGGAAGGAGGTATCAAGCTGGCTGAAACTCAAGCTCAGAAGAGCTGGCCAAATCTGCTTTGCTCCACTCCTACCTTCTCAGGTTCTCATGTTAGTGTCTGAGGCAACTTCTCTCTGACATCCTTCCTTGTGCAGGGAAGATGAAGAGCAACCCATAGTCATGTTGATTAAGTTGCCAGCTGGTGGAATGCTTCCTCAGCCTTCATCTGGATTTTCTCCATAAAATATTAACTTGGAACCTTCACCAGTGCATCATCCAGGTTATCCAGTGACATCAGGAGCATAGCCTCACTCTGTGATGTTATCCAGCCCCATGCTAGACATCAAAGGTCCCCCATCTAGGTGTAGAAATTGCATCCTTCCACAAGGGTTTGAGGAAACAAGAATATACTTGGATTTAGCATACTGTATTCTCTTTTCCAATATCCTGTGCAAAATATGAAACAACTTTTCCATGAATTGGAAATGTCTTGTACATATAAAATGACACATTAGGTCTTAATAGGCTGAAATCCTGTTCCATAAGTTTCATGTGTAAGTCTGATGACACTATCAGCCTTATGTAGCATAGCTGCAGAAACTGGATGTATCTTGGATAGACAATGTAATCTGGTAAACTATTGTTCAAGACATACTACCAAATGAATGAAACATGACATATGGTCACAGAGTATAAGCCACACATAAACAAGGAGATCGTGTAATGTGAAAAATATACAGCAAATGTATTGAATACTCCCTAGTGAAGAGATAATTTTGTTTGTTATAGGAACTTAATCCAAGCCCAGAGGTTTATTTGAATCTTATACCAGTTAATGTTTCCATGTAAGTCTGAGACTGTTTTAGAAATCTAATATATAACTGTCCTTTATTACTTGCTGGTGTTTCTTTCTTTTTCCTCTTAAGACTATCTTTAGATAGAGATTTCAAAAATGTGTATTTAGACTGTCAATTTATGGTCACATCTGTCATTTTACGGGGAATACAGATCACCAAGTTATCTCCTCTGATGTTCATCCAAAAATCACTTCAGTGAACAAAGTAAAGTTCTCCCCTCTGGCAGCAGTTTTTTTGTGCGGCATGTATGTTGCTGTTCTTCAGGTTGTCATTATGCCTTTGAGCTTGTTTTTGAAAGAAATACATGTGTTTTCCCAGGTTTCTTGCAAGTAAATACTCTGGCAGACAGGAAAAGAAGTTCCAGGACCTGGCCTTCTGAACTACTGAGTATCATTTCCTGTCAGGCTAGAAGCTTCATTTGCCACCTTGGATGAACAAGGTCTAGAAAGGCAACTGATATGCTTTTAAATAATGAACAAATGAAATTCTCAGCAGTATATGTGGGGACCAACAAGGAAAATCAATCCCAATAGATCAGACATTCTTCTTGTGTAACACACAACTGATATTGCTAGAAATGAAACCTGGATTTTTATTTGATTTCTCTAGCAGTCTTTTATGGTTATCTTACTAGGATGAAACTTGGCATTCTCCCTGATAGCTCTTCTGCCAAACCTGCTTCTCAGAGGTACGTTGAAACTGAGGGCTTAAGAGTTTGGCCAAGAGGATATATTTTGTCCTGTAGAGATAAACAAGCTCAGGAGACCACCATCCTCCAACCACCATCGTTATAAGAATGGAGTGTGTATGTTATGACTCATCTGACCTTCCTCTCTTCTATGTCTTTTTATGCACAAAGGATCCTTAAAGCCAAAAGTAGCGCTTCTCTTCCCCTAGATCAGGCACCACTAACCTCCATGCATCCTCTATGGAGGAGGGTTAGCAGCCCCCAGATCCCCCCCCCTTTTTTTTCATCCCATGGATTGGCCCTTTCCAACAATTAGATGGAAAGATGACCATTTGTCACAGGTAGGCTATAAAAGGAGATCCTACTGCGTTCTCCTGCAACAGTTCAGCTGTGTGTCAGGCATCTCTGCTGATGCTGCCTTTGAACCCAGCAGCAGCAGCCTGTTAAATTGCTTTGTGTAAATGAAGCCACTCTGAAACTTCATCCCCTTCTCTAATGACAAGGCAAGCTTGTTTCCCTCTCTTGAGTGTATATACGGCAGGTACATCTTAGGATATAACTTTCCTCCCTAGTGGAGATACTGAAGAACCCATTCTTGTAAGTGAGAGAAACTCAATATTTGACAAAGGCAATGGCGGTGTCTCTGCTCCAGCCCTTAAAGTTATAGCTAGAAGCTTCTACTTTGCCCAGATTGGATGAGCTTAGAGATCACGCTCAGGGGGATAAAAAGATAGACCCTGTTTTTAATCACCTAGCATCTGCCTCTGTGGTAGATGGATTTAGCTAGGCTTTCATGCTGTGCCTTGTTAAGGGATGTGTTAGCCAAGACCACTCTGGCTCAGACTTTGGAACACTGCACTGGCTCATCCAGAGCCCACTTGCTTAAGGGTCCTGTTTCTGAGTGGCCAACAGAATTAGCAGAAAGTTAGAAATGCCAGTTGTTCCTAACCCTCTCCCTTTTACGGCCATAGTCCATAGCAGCAACAACACACCTTTGTATAAATCATCTTTCCATCAGGGAGATTCTCCAAAGGGAGAATGTTTCAAATGAATTCAACAAAGAAGTCTACTCTAGCAACTATGGTAGCACCCAGTCCATCAACAAAAAGAGAAAACAAAATGTATACTTTGCAGTTCTCCCACAAAGCCCATTGAGAAATGGGTTGATGCTTTTATCTGGAATAGAAACAAACCACATGAGAGACAATTGAATTTTAAGTACTATGTCTACTTCCAATACAATATCAGGGGGTTTGAAAGCACCAAGGCCATGATTTGTGACCCCTCCTACAACAGAGGTGTAGAGGAGCCTGTCCTTTAACTACTACCATCCTGTGTGATCACACAGATGCCAGAAAAATTGATAGATAAGATCAGAGCACACTGTAGTGTTTTTTGTGTTGCTTGTAGCTCTGAAGAGAGTCTGGAGTAACATTCTTTCTAGACTCTTAAGAGCTTCTAATGTAGATGTGGATTTAAAACTATCTTTCCACATGGATTTTCCTGCCCATATAGGTGGATCTGGGTAACTGTGTGGTGTAGCAGATCATAAAGTTCCCTGTCTGTGTACAATATGGCTAAATGAGAGGAAATTTCTCAGATTCTATGTTAAGCAACAACATCTGTCTTGTGTCTTGACGTTTGGGTTCTTCTGGGATGTTTGCCAAAGCATTAAATCAAATCTCCCAGAACAGTAAGGCCGATATGAATGCCACACCATCCAGAAACAAAGAAGGAAGAACCAAATTACAAAGCCTCCAGACATAAGCCATTCTTCTCTTCAGACAGGAAAAAATGCAAAAAAGAGCAACAAAAAACACAAACCCACCCAAAAAAACTTTCAGCATGGCAAAGTCTATGAAAGCTTACATCAAATGAAGCTTGTGAGCCTTGGAGATACTGCAGAACTCTTCAGTGTTTTTGCTAATGCAGACTTACATAGCTA
This sequence comes from Intellagama lesueurii, assembly GCA_037013535.1. Lineage (NCBI taxonomy): Eukaryota > Metazoa > Chordata > Lepidosauria > Squamata > Agamidae > Intellagama > Intellagama lesueurii. Next base: position 74,316,996 of record JBAJHW010000002.1, read on the forward strand.
TTTCTCTGGAAAGGTCATCCTAAAGGATTTTGTGTCTAACGATATTATTGGTTTGCTGGACATGCTTTTAATGAGTTTATCATTTTTACACTGTAAATGATATAAACCACTTGAAGCAATGTGGAAATTTATTAAATAATAGCAGCAGCATACAATTAGCAGGATTCATAATTTACAGACAGTAGGTCTTACAAGAAGTGTTCCAAACAATAGTTGGTTTAGGTAGGCTAACAAATATTTCAGATGATTTACTACATGACCTTAGGCCAAATCCTCCCATGTAGTTATGCCGTAGCATAACTTTTGGAGGCAAATTGCACCAAGCTAAGAAATCGACATAGACATTATCAGTTGCATGTCAAGTCATGCAACTCACTGTGCAACTGATTATGTCTACAGTGTTTTCTTAACTTGGGGCAGTTTTCCTCCAAACTTGTGCTGTTTGTGTTATGCTAGCATAACTAAGTAAGAAGATTCGGGCCATTGTCTTCCAGGCTTGGAGGAAGAGAGATAATTTCTGGAAGAGACACAGAAGAATGATAAATTAGCTATCTGAAGGACAGTATGTCCCCATATGAGCCCACCCAAGTGGGCTCATATGGGGATATACTAAATATCTAAGATATTAAGAAAAGGCCTTTTCTTCTTTTCCACCATCCTCACAAGTATGTTTGTTGAGAACACAAGAGAGGACTTCCATGGTGGCTGCTTCCAGGCTATCTGGAAGTTGAGTTATGGGAACTGGACTTCTTTCTTATTAGGTTGGAATGTTTTGCTACTCATCCGAGTAGCGAAATGTTCCTACCTAATAAGAAAGAAGTCCAGTTCCCATAACTCAACTTCCAGATAACCTCACCTGGATGACTGAGATTCTTCATAGATATATCTTCCAGGCTATGGAACTCACTTCCATGGAAGGCCAGGCTGATACTCTTTCTGCTGTCTTTCCAATATCAGGAAAATATATTTTTATTTAGGCATGCCATTGGCCACTGACTGGCTGATGTGGAAGGACACATTTATGCTGTAAACTATTATAGGTCTTGCAAGGGAGAAAGAAGGGGTAGAAATTCATTCAACCCAGAACCCTCTAAGACAGACCTGGGCAAAGTGCGGCCCGAGGGCCACATACGGCCCGCGAGCCGCTCCTGTCTGGCCCGCCGAACATCAAAACCATTTATAGCTTTTTGTCTAGTTGATCAGTTGCTTATCTTTAACATACCGCAAAAAACCTCTTTAGTATTTGTGAAGATTAACAAGTTTAAAATAAAAACAATCATAACATCACTGTTTCATTTTATTTTTAAGTAAAGTTGGTTCGGCCCCCGAACACAGTTCAGATTTTTCATGTGGCCCCCTATAGAAATTAATTGCCCACCCCTGCTCTAAGACATGACCAAATTGTCTTACTGATTCTGTCTATTCTAAGGATGGCTAAGAACAGATGCAACTCAATTTACTCATCCTCTCAGAACTGTCATTCTAAATAATTTAGTGAAACCCAGAATTTTGAGAGATGGACAGAGCAGTCCTGTAGTGCAGCTGCACTAGGGCCAGAGGTATGTCTCTGCAACATCAGTGGAACAGTTACTGTATCTAATTCAGACTCGGCCCAGGACCAAAGTGGAAAACATGACAGAGGGATCAATGTACCGCTTGTCCCAAAATGCGGGAAAGAAGATGCTCTGCACTCCCACAAACTGGAAGATTCAATTTACACTAGCTAATTCAGATGTGTGCCAGCCATGATCATTCTGTGCCACTCAACATACACAACCCAACCCCCTGAAGATAGTATAACACCCTGACACATGAGTAGCAAGTGCAGAGTCCCTATGAGAACACATGCAGTTCTACCAGAAAAAGTTTGAAACTCCAAACTTAGTATGCTTCACACAAAAGCCCTACTCAGATGTCAGTAATCAGTAATCATTTGAAAGCCAGAGAGCACCTGCCCCATCTTCATTCATCATCAGTTTCCCCATGTAGAAAGTGGTAGGACTGAAGAGGAGAGGTTTCTAGAAAATCAGCTTTCTTATATGGAGAGTCTCCATGCAAAGATGAACCTCCTCTATTCAGGTTATTCATAAGATGATGAAGGGGTAGGGCTAGAAGTCTTCACACAAGCTTCAAGACCCAACCAGCTTCACAAATCTGGTGGCACATATTTCACTGACAGACGTTTCTTGATTCAGCTGCAAATCATTTACTATTTTTGTTGTTGTTTAGTCGTTAAGTTGTGTCTGACTCTTCGTGACCCCATGGACCAGAGCACGCCAGGCCCTCCTGTTCACACAAATACAATAAATCCATGCAAATGGTTTACTACATGGGATGGGGAAGCTTTTACTGTAATTGGGCTCTACTGGCTATTCTGTGTGTATCTCAGACTCATGGTATTATTTAAAAGGGCCATTTTCATGATGTATGAGAAACAGCACAGGAGCTAACCCAACCTTAGTGGTGTATATTTGCACTGATAAACTGTATGGCTACTTGTATTCTCGAAGGCTCCCAGTACTGAAAAATACAGCCTGCAAAAGGTCAACAAACTCTACCCAGCCACAAGGACCAGTGATCACTGCACACAAAAGACCAGCTAACGACACCCATCAATCACAGTGACAGATCATATCTCCCCCTTATCACAACAATACACCCACAACAAAAACACACTGATCACCATAATCACCCAATCTCCTGAAAAGGACAAAAGCTGTTCCCACAGCTATAAATACTCAACTATCCAACAAACTGCAACAGAGCACAGACAGAGTTCTGACTCCTGTCCTCTGAAGATGCCAGCCACAGAGACTGGCGAAACGTTAGGAAGAAAAACCTTAAGAACACGGCCAAACAGCCCGGAAAACCCACAACAACCATGTATGGCTACTTCATAAGATTTTAAAAATGCCGTACTACGTATGTAGTAATGCTTTTTTATGATAGCACGTTATATAGGATTACATGTTAGGGAAATGACATATTATGCACACTGTTAAATGTCAAGCATCTCTTTCCTGTTCTTCAATAAAATTTTCATGAATATTTTATCTTGTTAGCTAAATAAGCAATTATTGTTGTCATTTAAAGTAGGCATGGCCTAAGCTACATTTATTGGAGTAAATTGGTTATGTTTCATGGGCTCTTATGAGTTATGTGACTTGGACCGAGGCTATTTGGAAGATAACAGCCTCTCATTACAAGCCTGCTCAGGCTTTAAGATTTTCAGTAGCAGACATCCTGTAGGCCCTGCAATCCCCAGAGCCATGGCTAGTAGGGATATAACTCCTTGTGAAGGAAGGCTAGGCTAGTCCCTCCTGCATTGTCCTTCTGCAAGCAAGAAACGGCCTTTCTGTCCGAGCAGAAAACAGTATTTGTGGCTGAAAACGCAGGGTGTACAGCCTAATCCTGGTAACAACAAAAATGTCAACAACAATTAAGAGTAGTAGTCATCATTAATGACAGTAGTGATGAGGATGAGGATGATAACCCCATGGAAAATGTGGTAGCAACTACAGCTTTTACTATCCTTAAATGTCAGCCTCTCCTAATAAGGAAGGCACCCTGACGTAGTATGTGAAGACAGTTTCAACAAAGTGGCTTTTGGGGACATTGTACGTAAGCAGCTGTTTTTTTCCCCCACAGTATCTTTTTCTGAAAAAATGGAGTTTAGATTCTTTCCAGCCATTTAAATGGTTTATGGGAAGTGATAATGTTTATTATTACTAAGGATGAGCACTGTGTTTTACAGAATGCATAGACTTGATTATCGTTAAATGCGTGCATCTGTTTACTGATGATGGCATGTGAAACTTGTAATCCTGTCTTATCTGCATATTTCTTGCCTCTTCTAAAGTCCCTAATAAATTGAGCTACTCACACTGCTTGGGAGTTGAGCGACGCAGTGAGAGACAGGTTAAAAAAAGTAATACTGTGGAAGAAGGAACAAGTTTGCCAGGCATTGTGTTATTTGGGTTTGACTTATAGTTCTGGCCCTCTTTCTTCTTGGGACATGATGGCGTACTGAAGACAGGCCCGAGTATAGGAATAGGATAATATAGTAGCTGCAACCGTACACCCCATTTTCTCCATGAGTAATGGAGAGGTTAAGAGTTACTTTTATAAGGTGCTTCGGTGTGTTTACAAATAAAGGGGCTCCACAGAGTACGTAGGTAGTGTTATAGTTGTAATCCTTTTTTTAAAAAGTAACTACTCATTCTCATTTTTCTGATCTGTGTTTCAAATGAATTCTTTTCCCATCTATCTTGTTGTCACCTCAATATACACAACAGACCAGGAGGCAGTTGCACTAGACTAGACAAAGAATAAACCAGCACTTTATGCATGAGCTTATTCCTTCTCCATAATTTAGCGAGTCCACATATCCATAACTATGAAAGTAACTGAAAGTTGCAATTGCAGTGCAAGAGGAGCAAAATAATCAATTGTTAAAGTACACATGCAGAGTAATACAGTTATACTTTAGTTATTGGGGAAGTCATTACAAGTAGTTAGTTATTTTAACTAATTATGTCAATGCTCACTTGGCTAGATATTAATTCAGCAATTGTTTATAAATGTCCTTCAGATTCTCTAAATGGCCTTCAGCGATGGGGGAGAGGTTTAACACTAATCAGTGACAATACATCATGTCCAGTACCCAGACAATCTGTCCATCAGTTGCAAAAGGGATAGTGTGCTTACACTCAAGTCCTGCTGATGGGTCTCTTACAGGCTGTGTGGTCACTGTGTGGACAGAATGATAAGCCTTTGGCTGGATCCAGCATGGCTGTTTAATTTCTTATGTATAGTTCTGGGTATCTGCAAAAACTTTTGCAACTAACTGATGTAGAAACATTTATTATTATTATTATTATTATTATTATTATTATTATTATTATTATTATTATTATTATTATTATTATTATTAATTTATTATTAATTTATTATTATTATTATTATTATTATTATTTATTCGTACATTAAATAATCACATGTAAGCTACATTCAGAGAGGTAGCCATATTAGACTTTCAGCCAGAACAAAACCAAAATGGAAGGGGGAAATGGGGTGGTGATGTTGTGGCAGCTTTAAGACAAAGAGTTTTATTTCAGTGTGAGCTTTTGTGTGGCCATTTCTGCAGATATGTGCCATCTAGCTGAAGAAGTGGGATGCAATCCACAAAATCTCTTACTCTCAAAGGCGTCACTGTTCTTAAAAATGTGTTTTGTGTTGGTGATACTACCTACAATGTTTTTTAGTCTTACAGAAATATTCATATGACTGTTTAATATCTCTTTTGGAAATTAGAGGCCACAAGACTTCATATTCAAGGTGAAACTTGGTGACTCAGATACTGCATAATATTTAACATACATTTTTCATCTATAATTATAATCATACATAGCCCTATTTATGTGTGCATAAAGCAGTCAAAATAAACACAGTAGGAGGGATTTTCACCATGATCTGCAATCCATAAAATAGTGGTTATAGGCACACTGAGATTCTTCAGAGATAAGCAAAGATCAACAACATGGAACCTCAACGTGGAGATGACAGTGGAGCACACTCCCTCATGTGTTTATTTTAACACCCTTTTGGACATCTGAATAAATAATCTCTGTGTCTGTGTGCATTCCCCTGCAGTCAATGTTTGATTCTCTTCCTTACTTTTAAAGGCCTTTGATTCAGCTCTTAGGTTGGCAAAGATCCCATGGGAGATATAAAGGAGAGAATATAGCCATATAGTTCCATAAATAGAGTATATTATTGTGGGAATCCTTTTTTTTGGGGGGGGGGGGAGATTTTCTTTTGACTTCCTCATCCTCACACAGACTCTTCTCACATGATTGGCATGTAGATGAGATCATAGCCTGCTTGAATGCCCATATAATATCACAGCTAGAGTATGGGGTTTGAGTGTGGAAATCCCATGCTTTGATTCCCATTCCCATTTGTTTATTTCAACCCCTTCTTGAACACCTGGATAAGTCATTGTGCATGTGTGCACACATGTGCACTCAAAGTTTGATTCCCTTCCTTATTTTTAAGCTCTTAGAGTAGCAAAGACCCCAAAGCTCACAGAAAGGCTTACACCAAGTATTTTTTAAAGTTTGATTGCATTAACAATTTTCAGCCTAGCAAGTTGAAATAGTGAAATTATTTGGAGAGGTAGCTTTGTTTGTCTGTTTCGGCAACAACAAAAATAAAAACAGAAGTATTGTGGCACCTTTGAGACTAAGACATTTACAGCGTTTCACTGTGAGCTTTTCTGGGTTAAAACCCTTTCAGACACATCAGCCCAGATACTATGCCCTATGTCTCTGAAGACATGGATGGCAATCCACACAAACCCACACTGAAACAAATTGGTCAATCTCAAAGGTGGCACAATGTTGTTTGGTTGGTGGTGAAAGTGCGCGCTGCTGAGCTTTTTGGAGTACGGAAATCTGTTACTGTAATTAAATGGACCCGGCTCTTAATATTAGAAACCTTACTTTCCAAGATGTCTTGAAACTGGCGATAATTCCTATTCAGCATAGTATGGCAAGAACAAGAAATGCTCCACTAAATGCCCCACCTTAAAACATAGCAGAAAGAAGGTAATGCGAGAGTAACAATGGCAAGAGTTCAGGTGCTGGTGCTGGTGAATTACTTACAAACATGATTTAATCACTTAGGCCAATCTGGATACATAATGTAGGCTTCATGTTCCTAATCCTTGGTAAATTGGGTTCTGACCATGAAAGTGGGATTATCCTCAATTAAAGTGTCTAGTCTACTGAAATGAAGACAAAACAGACCAGTTTGCTATTTCTTTTACCAAGGCAATAACAATTTGACAGGCATGCAATCAAATTAATTTGAAGTACAGAGTTGGATGAAAATATTGTACTGCTGAAGCAGAGCATATTATAGGGCACCATAGTGATTTCGATGAACATGTCAAAATTGTCACTTGCTAGAACTTGCATGTCCTCTCTTCAAACACACTTTTTGATTGAGCTATGCAGCTACAAAGCAGGTCAAACTATTTGTAAGGGACCTTGTTATGCACCCATATTTAATAAACTAAACATTGGCTGAAATGCTATTGTGCAGCTCTGCATGTGCAACAGGAATGATATCAGCAGGGGCAGGTAGCCATTGATTAAAGTCTTCATTTGTCAGTTTTGGGGTGTATACCCAACTTGACAAAGGAAGCCTTTGATCATTGATGATTTGTCACTGCTGATGATGTTATTCTTGTTGTGCATGTGGAGCTGCACAGAGGATTTCAACCACCGAGTTTTGACTTAACTTCTTGAGTTTGTATAAATAAGTAGGCAGAGAAGGAAGGGAGGCACTGAGTTGGTCCTCCAATTATTCCCAGCAAAAGATTGAAAATATGGACTTCAAACTTATTCTTCATTTAGCCCCTGCTTCATCAACAGCTTCAACAGAACCACAGCGGGAAAAGAGAGGAAACTGTGGAGAAGTTTCTCTTGGAACCCACAAGCAATTTTGCTGTGAAATTTTTAAGTGCCTAGAGGAAGCAGATTTTCAGTAGCTGCAGCTGCAGCCACTTTTCATAGTATTTTTTTTTCTTTTCATTAGTTACCATTCTATAATTGATTTGGTAGGTCTCCTCTAGTTTGGACTACTGGTTGATTGGAAGCCATAGACACTGATAGGACTATAAAACACAACGAAACTGCATGCTACTAGAGCCTTCAGTATTCATTTAGCATTCTCCAAAAACAAACAAGCAAACACAAACCACACATACACAAACCGTGATTAGCCAAATAACTGTGGGCCCCTTTAATTCAATTACAACCAGATCCTAAATACCAAATAGGAAATCCAATAGTATTTTACCAAAAATGTGGTAGCTACATGTCCACTGTTAGAAGCAGAAGTGGGGTGAGGGAAATGACTTGCCTAATAACTAACTCTCAGCTTGGATTCAAGGAGTAGCAAGAGTAATTTTTTTAAAATTAGTATAGAAAATGTGAGATTTTTAAGGAAAGATTGTCTGGATTGGACTCAGCAAAAATCACAGGCAAAATAAGAGCTCACTCTCTCATAACAGGAGCGAGTCAGCTTGCAAAGATCAGAAAAAACAACAACACAGCTTTTGCATTGAGTGTTGGGTAAAAAGGAGTCTTGCCTGGAGATTTCTGCTGAAGTCAAACTGTGGAAACAACACCCCACTTTTCTCCCTAATCTCTCTTCTTTGGGATCTGGTGTTTTCATCTTATAAAGAGCTTGTCTTTGGGAGATTTTAAAGTATCAAATTGGGCCTTCAAAAACAAAAAAACACACCATCCTCCAGATTTCTTACCCAGTATGAGCTGAACTAGGACAGCTAACATTCACAGAGGTTTATCCTGTTATTTTTATCTATCAGAAGGCTTATAACAAACAATATTTTTTTGCTCCATCTTCCTCCTCTCCAATATACAATTGATGATATGGGCCATATAACAGTAAGTTTCTGTTCCCTAGGGTTCACTTCCTGGGGCCCTCCTTCCAACCAATGACATATGGAAGTGCTGTGTCTTCATTTACTTGACATTAACAGGGTAGTTAACAGGCATCATTGAATCCTAGTTCTGGGTGAAAAGTAAGATACGGATTAAGTAAATAATTAACAATTCTAAAAGAACTGCATTTACATCTTTCAGGTTTGTGTTGGTAACTGGTTCCAAGACAGTTCTTCAGATTTGTATTGAAGCCTTGCAGTTTTGAAATCTGAATTATTTTGCATTTGTAATAGCAACTCATTCTTTTTGGGAGGTACAGGGCATTGCCCTTGGTCCAAGGAGGATAAAAAAAATCAGAAGGAATTCTCAAGAGTGATGGGGGATGTATGTTGCAGGGTCGAGAAATACCTCTACTGAATTTCTAAAAAGCTTTAACAAAGTAAATTTTGAGTTCTATTAAAACTCTTCATCAGGCAAAGATGGTATAAACCTAAGGGTGGATGGAAATAGTCCCCCAAATTGGGCTCAGCAATGAATCATTTTAATTCTTTCCACAGTTAGAGATACATGTGAGCTAACACATCATGGAAGCCTCAGAGGTTGACCTAGGGGGTCAAAGAAGCCAGAGGAAGTGACAGCTGGGCATTTTGGGTGTGGAGATCTAAGCATCGGGAGTAGCAACAAAAGAATGGATAGAATGCCACGCCAGAACAGAAAATGTTATTGTGAGAATACTCTCATTTCAAATGTGTGGAATTGTTCCCTAGTTCTCCCTGGTTGCCTTTCTAGTTTATCTGATTCAGTTAGATGATTGAAAAAAGAATAAAACCCTGACCTAACCTCAGCCTCATATTTTGGGGTCCAGCAAACCTACCTCTTCATCCACAAAACACTGTGGTAATGATATAACTATGAGCTGCTTTTTATCTGATGTCATTACGTCCTTTTAGGTGCTTTACATAAGGTTCCTAGTGTGTGTAGAGGTTGAATAACCGGATTAAAAAAGATGCTGGAATTTTAAAAAGTGTTTAAAGTGCAGGGTGGATTGCTTTGGTGTACTCTTGCTTGTCATGCACATGTGTGTGTTTCCCATCTCTTTGTGGTTGAGATGTGGTATAGGTAATCGGTATTGAACCCCCCCAGGCATAAATGATTTTGAATATGCATAGATGTGTTCTTTGAAGTAGTCTGGTGGCAGATTTTTGTATGATTTTGAAAAGTGTGTTGGCATGATGTTTCTTGTAGAGATGACTTTTAGAAAGGAGGCTTGTCAGGCCTTTGTGAAATGAGGCCCCTCCTTTCCTGTTCCCCCCTCCCCCTCCCCCAGCCCTTCATTCAGCATTGTTCATGGCATTAACACACCATTGAACAAATTGCCCTTCTTGCATATGCTAATCCTGAACTTAAAGGAGCCCATTGTGACATGTTTAATGCTTTAGCTGGAGGGAAGATGAGAATTGGAGGCATGTCAAATTATCATGTGACCCAGAAATATCTAAAATGCCTCTCTTCCCCTTTGGGTCAACAGTTTGTACTTAGCATTATCTAAAAGAAAGTAGCCTGTAGATGGTGAACACGATTATTTCTTGCTCTCATCTTTTGGGTTTCCTTTTACATTGCGAGTTTTATGTGAGAATGTAAAAGAAAAGTATGTTAGCAATTAATTGGGTGAGACTAACCATTTGCCTGCTTTTTCAGTAAAAAAAAAATACAATTTAGTTTTGCGTTTCTGTTGCTTTGGTTTATTCTTTGCATGTATGCATAGATTAAAGTTTACATTTTATTCTCCTATGATTTGATGTGCATTCCAATTTCTGACACTTCTAAGTGGCAACGTAAATGTTACATTCCAGTGCAGAGACAGGCAAACAGATCAAATTATCATTCATCCAAAATTCTAGCTATTCAATATAGTATTACATCAGCTGAGATCTCTAATTTATTTCATATCAAACATCTCTTTTTCTACTTTTCCCTGATTCTCACTTGGCACTTCTGTAAAGTTTCAGTAACATATCAATAAAGTAAATGTTATGAGTGCAAATTAGCAAAACATGAATGCATACTCTTAATTTCTTTCAATAAACACAAATTCCTTCTGCTTGCTTAAATTATCTTTCATAGTAAATAGCTGGTCCCCAGCACAGTGTCTTCCTCTAAAGATCACTTGAATAAGAATTTACACAGGAACCAGCATATATTTTTCCTATTAATCTGACTTGTTCAAATTCTGTGGTAGCATGCATGTCTTTAAAATCTCTTCCTTCCTTCCTTCCTTGATTCAGGATATGTGTTTAATGCTTTTATAATTTTTTCTTTAAAATTGTTTGTATTTAGACAGGGTGATCCACAGGGTCCCTTCAGGCTCTGCAGTTCTATTATTATTATTATTATTATTATTATTATTATTATTATTATTATTATTATTATTATTATTATTATTATTATTATTATTATTATTATTATTATTATATTGTCATCAGTAGTGTGTACAAAGATAGTTTTAAAACTTTCAACCCCAACAATATGGCTTCCAGAAGTGACTGTGAGAGTATCGTGTATCCTCAAGGTAAATGCTGTGGAGGTTGACAACCTTGTATTTGTGTCTATATTTGCAGAGTAATTCACTCTTGGTCCCTGACAGCCTGCGTAGCACAGATAAACGTCGAAATGGGCCCGACTATTCCAATGACATGAAGAAAAGAAAGGTAGATGATAAGGATTCAAGTCACTACGTAAGTAAATCTGTCAAAGATTATTAAATTCATTTGTACTTACAATGTATGAATAGCAGAACTGCTAGGCTGCATATGGAAGGAACAAAGCAGAAATCCCAGTTTCAATGTGAGGATAAGCAAGCCCCTAACTGAAACTCTTTGGTTTGTTTAGTTACAGGTGGAGCCAAGCATGGACAACAGGTTCACTGGCACACTTGCTCATTCACAGTAAGCCAGAATTCTTAACAATCCTGGTTTACTCTGACTCTGAACTAGGCCATTGATTTCTTAGCCATTTCATTAGAATCTAAGAAACGGGGAAGGAGTGGTAGAAAATGTTGTGTATTTTGTGTTAATTATTTTACTAACTTCTGATGTTGCCATCATGAACAGTAATCTTATAGATCAGAGGATGCTTGGCCAAAATTACAGCTTTTCCTGCATTCCCAAATCAGGATAAATTGCAAAATCCCTTACATTGCTGGTTTTCAGTATAAATATAATGAAGCAGGACATTCTCTTAATCAACAAAAGGCAAACAAATTAATCATTGGTGGAAATGGCCAGCAAACTGTATATGCAATGTATTTGATGCACATTTAGCTGACAGAAGTCTGAAACAAAGCTTGTTTTTAAATCTAGGACAGTGATGGGGACAAAAGCGATGACAACTTAGTTGTGGACGTGTCTAATGAGGTAAGTGACTTTCTATTTCTTTACTCTGAGGTGACAGAGTTGGTGAATACCTATCTGGATCATGTCCTTCAAAGTTTTAGTTTACCCTCCTGTGAATTGTTCAGTTGATCTGGAGGTGTGCATTGGGGGAGTGAAATACTGGAAGTGTTCTTCTGGAAAGCAAGGCTTTGATGGGTAGTTTGAACCACAGTGCTTGTTTCTATGGATTGCAGTTAGCTGGGTCGCTCAGAGGATGAGAGATCAATTCCCAGGAGAAGAACCAACCTGTGTGGCCTTGGCCACCTGCACAGTCCCAGAGTGGCCCCAGAAAATGGGAATGGCAATCCACTTCTGAATACTCTGTGCCTAGAAAACTCTGGAAAAGGATTTTCTGAAGCCAAAATTGACTTGATGGCATTTAATTATTATTATTTATTAATGCCATTGAACCATTTAAAGTCCTAATTTATGAGGAGTGGAAATCCATATAGCATTGTTGCTATTCCCCACTGTGCCTCCTTAACAGGGCTGGACATGAAGAACCATAGGGTCTCTTCTAGCTTTGCAGTTCTGAGATGATCATGGTGGTGATTACTTTAACCCCTTTAGAAGTTTCCTTTTTCAGAATCTCCAAAATCCTAGATTTTCACTTCTGGATAATTAGTCTGAAATTTATGATGTGTTTTTGCCCTCATTGGTTTTAAGGGTTCTGGTCCACCATGCAAACCATGAGAACTTAAAAAAAAAAAAATCCTCTGGACTAAGTGGTAACTAAGCCACAATTTAGCCCTTAAGACTAGTTTACAAGATCTAAGAGCAGTGTTGAGTTGATGCATGCCTAGGCTGAGGTTACTGCAGTGGAGTTAAGTACACCTAGCTGTGTTGGATTTAGGCCACAACATTCCTGCCTTTAAGCTGTGGGCAGCTTGATTTCTAAAGCTACTCCACTGTACCACACATACATTAATCACGGTGCATAACTTTGTCCATCCCCGCTTTCCTAGGATCCTTCCTCCCCACGAGCAAGTCCTGCCCACTCTCCACGTGAAAACGGCATCGACAAAAATCGCATCTTGAAGAAAGATGCCTCTAGCAGCCCGGCATCCACTGCCTCCTCAGGGAGTTCTACTTCTATGAAATCCAAAGAAATAGGTTTGGTAAGGGTTTTCACCTATACGTGGTCTGTCTGTTTTCCACCATGTTGACAACTAATTGCAATAATTATTTAATACTACCTCACGTTTTAAGAAACCCCTTTCAGGACATTGGTAGCATAATTTGCCATGGTGACGATTCAGTGGAAGGATTTCCTGTTCATTCATAACATGAAGATCTTTCTTTTTAGCCAAAACCTGTTATATTTGTTTGGAATTGCTGCCACTTCCATTAATCAGCTCACAGAATAAAATGGTGGAATTTTGGCATTGGGTTCATTGGGAATTCTGCCTTGTGGATAGCTGTCAACTGACTACATCATTGTTAATTCTGAGAGTTTAGTTCAAAATCTGCTAGCTGTCTGTTGACAACACTTCATCTGCGGGAGTGTTGCATACAGAGGTAGGCTTAGTTAGCTAAGAGTATGGGAATTGCCTTCCCTCCCCTGTTGAGAAGATCTACAAGGTGGCCTTGGAAGGATCACATGAATTGTCAGATTGTTTGCACATCTACTTGCTTTCTCATTTCCTGCCCAGTACCATATTTTGCTCATGCAGACCTCTGGCCACCCAATGCTATGTCCTGCTAGGACCATGCTACAGAATTCATGGATTTGTAGTCTGGTGAGATACTTAGAATTTTCTCCTGTAGCTCAGAAGGGAGCTCTACAACTCACGAGCAGAGAACTCAACAAACTATGAATCCCAGGATTCTGCAAGAAGGCTCCCTGGCAGCTAAAGTACTATCACATTGACTAACTGCATGGTGTAAATACATTCTAAGGGCAGTCATGTGAGCATGTTGTGTCTTCTAGAGGGAGAAAGGCAACATGCAAATAAAACAGATAATCCATAAACGTGCTCTCCTCTGGGGATGGGGTTGCACATAGTTGTGTTGATCTCATATATAGAGATCAGAGAAGATGGACTGTGGTTGTGCCCACAGTGTTCCCACATGATAACTTTAAACTGACAGGAGGCCACATCCTGTGTGGCAGATGCCTTTTCATATACTGCAGATACGGAGCCTCTGTATTCCATATGTTGTAGGACTGCCACCCATGACAGTGTTGGCTATGCTGCCTGGGGCCGCAGAGAACTATACTCTAACAATATCCAGAGAGTCACACTTCACTCTACCCTGCTCTCACGACAGCCTGGCCCGCAGAGCACTTTGTGTTGAAGTAGTTGCTATGACTATATTTAAATCAAAATGGCTGATAGAAGTTAAAAAACAATTATCTAATCAATAACAGCTTGTGCCAGGAAAGACTACTATTCAAGCAATTTTGCATGTCTTGCCCTTTTGACAAAAATGGAGAAGGTCAGTAGTTTTTAACATTGCTTGGATTTTAGGAAACTGGCCAGAGAGAGTAAATAGCAAGTGCTTATCATTCAAACTGTTGTGGGGTATGTTGGCTAGAATCCTATTTCTCAAGATGTGGCATATTTGTGTGATGTCATCAATTGTGGCTATGCTGCGGCCATTTTGGGGGGCATTATAACCTTCCTCTTCCCCACTTCCAGGTTCCAGGGATTCTCTTCAACCTGAGGAAGGCTTTGAGAGCCGTGGAACAGGGGACAGGGCTCTTTAGTACCTGAAAATCACCACTGTCGGTTATCGTCCCACTGCCAAGACTGGTGGCAGCAATTTTCCAGAATTAAAGAGTTCCCTCCCTTGTTCCACAACTCTCATAGGCTTCCCGTAGGGATCCCTAGAACCTGCCGTGGGCTGGGAGTGAGGGACAAGGAAGTGTTTAATGCCTCCAAAACGGCATTTAATGCCCTTAAAATAGTCGCAGATGACATTGCCCAAGTTATGCCACGTACCTTGCAAAACAGAATTCCAGCCATTGTGTAATGCAGTTTTGATTGAAAGCAATACTCATTTTGTTTGTATGTTTGTTTAATAATCCTAGCATGAAAAGGCCAGCACACCAGTTCTGAAATCTAGCACACCGACTCCCCGAAGTGATGTGCCGACTCCAGGAACTAGTGCAACACCAGGGCTTCGTCCAGGCCTTGGCAAACCTCCAACAATGGATCCCCTGGTTAACCAAGCTGGTAACACAAAGATCTTTTGTTTTTCTTTAATTAATTATTGCTCACATAATACTTGGTGGGATTATCATGCACTTGTAGATATAGAAGATCTGATCTATTCAGAGCCCCTGTTCTTAGCATTCTCCTTGTATACCTGTACTTTTGGTATCTGTGTGATCTGTTACCTTTTCACATAATACCACCAGTAGAAACGTTCCCTGGAACTTCTCATTATTATTCTGAGTGCAAGTTCCTTCTGGGTTTATTATCCTATATTTTACATTGAAACAGCTAATATTTGCTGAAATGTGTGCCATGACAAATGCAAAATGAGACTTTGGGCTGCTGAGGTTTAGCTGCAGTCATTGACATCAGATATATAAATCTTGGACTAACAGGGAAATAACTGCTTAAGGTGGAATATGTAGAGGGACACCGGGTACTTTAAGAGGTTTTTTTGGGGGGGGGACACCTGGAATTGAACTCAGTGCAGCAAAGAAGTGACAAAAGTAACCAACTGCATTTGAACATTTTTATACCTACTTATTTGTTGGGCAAACTGTATAGTTGAAATAGTTAAACACAGTCATAGGTACTTTTCAGGACTTTGAGGTTCTGTAATTTCATTGGTTCAGGTAATCCCTCCAATGATGTAGGTCATAGCTATTTCATCCTGTGACTGTAAGCAACTGCTGGCCAGCCTCGTGGCACCAAGCCTCTCGGTACTTGACTGGGCTGCTTATCAGAGGGCAAACTTGGTTAAGCAAACATACGCAAAGCCTTGCCCATGGCAGAAGCTGACAGAGCTTATCTATCACTGGCATAGTGTTTGAGAGCCTGGCATCCCCTCTGATTGAGGTATCAAAATAGAACTCTGAGGAGGACTCTCAGCAGCAGTCTTTTCTGCCTAACCATTTGGGGGGCGGGGGAGGGAATCAGAATTGTACCACACAATCTTGCCCTCTATGTGTGTGCGGGGGTGGGGGACTTTCACTTCCTCTCCCTCCTGCTTTTGTTCTCTACAGATAACAGTACTTGTTTAAAGAGCGTTGTAACAGGAGGGGAAAGAGGGAATTGAGCAGAGTGTGCACTTCCAGCTAAAAGTGTATCTGTACTTTGTGTGGAGAGATGCAAAGAATCATTCACTTAGCTTAAATAATGTCCTTCTTTTTTTAAAAAAAAAAACTGCAGCTGCTGGCTTGAGAACACCTCTTGCTGTACCTGGACCATACCCTGCTCCCTTTGGAATGGTACCTCATGCTGGCATGAATGGAGAGTTGACCAGCCCAGGAGCAGCCTATGCCAGCCTACACAACATGTCCCCTCAAATGAGTGCTGCAGCCGCTGCAGCCGCTGTGGTTGCCTATGGCCGATCCCCAATGGTAGGTGTGTCACTGGAGCTGGATGGGATTATGGGTCATGAAGGACAGCCTGTGTACTGCACTCAGCTTTATCAGTCTCAGGCCTGGAGCTGAGCAGTTAATTGGTTGGAGAACAGCTCCCAGAATCCCCCAGCTAGCATGGCCTCTGAGGAATTCTGGGAGTTGCTGTCCGAGAAAGTAGCTTTTTCAAGCTCAGTTTCTGGGATAAAAACAGCAGGAGAATGATACCATTACCTTTCCTCTTAGTTGCAAATAAAAAGCCTCTGTGTTCAACTTCATTAGATGATA
The DNA here is from genome assembly GCA_037013535.1 of Intellagama lesueurii. Taxonomy (NCBI): domain Eukaryota; kingdom Metazoa; phylum Chordata; class Lepidosauria; order Squamata; family Agamidae; genus Intellagama; species Intellagama lesueurii. The sequence goes on from JBAJHW010000002.1 coordinate 74,333,729, forward strand.
GCCTGAAAGAATATAATTGTTGCAATAGTTTGCAGAGCACCAGTTTTTTCTCCTGAGGAATCCTATTTGTTTAGTGTATGTCTTATATTCATTTTATAGCATACTAATTTTTTCCCCTCCTTACATTTTTGTTTTGCTTAATTAAATAAAGGGTTCTTCTCCCCAATTTAATGGCTGGCCCATTTGTATCTCCTGCTCTGTGATAGGCATGACACATTGCAAACAAACACATATGTAGGTGTCTGAACTCTCTTTACATCCAGTCTGCCAGATTCCTTTGTGTAGGGGTAGGCTTCCTTGTGAATTCATCATATATTTTTTTCCAGACTACAGCTCTAACAGTCCCTAAGAACCAGCTTCCCTAATGGGAGCAAACAGGTGTTCTAACCCAAAATGTCTTGGGAACAATTCTTTGCCTACCCCATCTCAGAGTGTGACCATATTCAGTAATCTTAGAAGTTTATTGGATATTATGGTTGCAGTTAGATCTCAAAGCAAAGTGTGCTGCATATATACCACGCCATAGTGCTCGAAGTACTCTCTGGATGGGTTACAATTTAATTATGCAGGCGCCACATTGTGCCCCCCCCCCATGAGCTGGATACTCAGTTTACTGACCTCAGAAAGATGAAAAGTTGGGTCAACCTTGAGCTGACTACCTGAGCTTGTTGGGATCGAACTCAGGTTGTGAGCAGAGGCTTGACTGCAGTACTACAATTTAACCACTATGCCACAAGGCTCCTTTTCCAGTTACTCCATGTTGGTGTAGGATTATAAGAATGAACCTTGAAGAGCCTCAGACTTGTCTGCTCCACTTTCCCTCTCCCCCAGCAAGGAACAAATCAGAAGCTTTGCTTTGGATTAGCTGAAGTGTAGCATCTCATCTGACTTGTGAATTGTGATTAATCTTAATTATGGTCAGCAGAGATGGAAGATGTTTGGCTTTTTTGGACTGTTAACTACCAGAATTCCACTGTCAGTGTTGCCACAGGCTATGATGCCAATAACATTCTTGAAGCTGTAATCCAAAAAAACTCAAACAATTCCCATTTCTGTTGGTTACTCAAAACATGCTGAGAGTAGGCCCTGGTTACCTGAGTTCAGGCAATTTCCAGCGCTGCCTTGTTGCTGTGCTGGAAGAGGGGTGGAGGGCAGATTTGTGAGGCCAAGGCCTACTGCACCTCAGTTTTGGTAATGCTACTTGTGGTTTAGAATGACACTCTGATGAAGCCAACGAATCATTTTTCATTGACCTCCACAAAGTGTTCCAGACTAGAGATGGGCACAAACCTCAGTTTGGAGATTTGTGCCAGTTTGGTGCCACATACTCCCCCCTCCCGCCTCCTTTGTGCACTCGGCCATTCCCTGGGCAATATACAGTTACCTCCCTGTCTCCTCCACGTGACTGTCCACTCACTGTTCACAGCCATGCTTCCCTCCTCCGCCTCCTCCAGCAGCCGACCACTCATCTGAGGAGGCAGGGCAGGGATTCCTGCAGTGCTGTCTTGGAGTGGTCAGCTGCTGGAAGAGGCAGAGGAGGGAAGCATGGCTGCGAATGGTGAGTGGACAGTTGCATGGAGAAGGCAGGGAGGGAAGTACCCATCACTCGGGGAATGGGGTGAGCACGCAGAGGAGGCGGGAGGGGGAAGTACATGGCACCCACACAACACCTATATGGAAGTGGTGCTGAACTGGCACAAACCTCCAAACTGAGGTTCCTGCCTATCTATATTCCAAACTTCTGCTAAGTCTCTAGGCTTTGAATTTCTTGAATCAGGAAGGAAGTGGCAACATTATCTCAGATGAAACAGCAACTGGGCAATAGCCAGTGGAAACTTCTGCAGAATGAAAGAAGTAGAAGATAAATAGAACTTAATTCACTGCCCATTTTTGAGAATTGTATTAGGAAGATGTTTAATCCTATGCTGCTCCCTTTTCTTTTCTCCCAGCATAGAGGCTTTACCTGCTTTTGGCTTTGGACATTTATATGTCCCCCCCATAACCTTATTGCATATTATCATGTGTAACGTGATAATAATGTTTACCATAGTCTCTCATGTGTAACGTTTACCATAGTCTCTCGAGACTGAAGGATGCCTACTAGGATGTGTAACGTGGGAGTGAAGTGTGCACACCATGTATCTTTGATGAATGATTTGTCCATTATAAAAAGGGGCTGTTTCAACAAATAACAGCCTGCACATATGTAAACATAAATATACCAATTTAGGAGCAATACCATATCTTTCTTTGCTTTTTTTTTTAATTTAAACGATGCTCTATAGCAGTGGTGGCGAACCTTTTTGGGCTCGCATGCCCAAACTGGGGAAAAAACAACAACAGGGGGCAGTGTGCTGCCGCCACGGTGGCGGCGGCGGCGGAACCAGAAGTGGCAGCGGAGGGGGGAATCCCGGGCACGGAGGTGCCTCGAGACCCCACTCCGGATCCGCCGCCAGCACCAGCTGCTCCGGATCCTGACCCGCCACCTGTCCGGGCACCAGCACCGCGGTTGCAGCTGCCTGCTCAGGTTTGGCTGTGGGGGGGGAGGGGGGAGTAGCGATCCGGCAACTTATGGCTCGCGTGCCAGCAAAAATGGCCATAGGTTTGCTATCACTGCTCTATAGAAATGCCTGTATTTTAATGCTGGTTTCTTAAGTTAAGAGAACTGATGGGGAGAGTATTATTTTCCTAACTGATCAGTAAAGACTAAGATGTGTCTTACGGTTGTTATCAGGTTGGGTTTGATCCTCCTCCGCATATGAGAGTACCCGGTATCCCTCCAAATTTGGCTGGAATCCCTGGAGGAAAACCGTAAGTAGCTTCTGACACCCTATTTCAGTCTAAATCAACCAGAGTGCATTTTGTTTATCTCGTGTCAACAGATGGAGAGTCCCAAGGGGAACAATAGGTTAAGTTCTATCGGAAAGTTTAGTCTTCTACTGATGGTTAAAAAACAACATCAAACCTCTCATTGTTATGGTTTGCAGCACTTTCATCCTGTTTGTATAACTAGTACAAGCCATTTTTAGACTTCAGAAAACTTAAATGGATTTGGGCATTAACTCCTTTGTTACAAACCTAGAGATAACTTTGCAGTAGTAAGGCTCAAGATCTATTCAGGAGCAGAGCTTTAAAGCAGTATGGGTACAAAGACATGCTGAAGCCCTCCCAAACTGAGCCATGATAAGATAATGCTCTTGCCCCGGAGTGATTTCGGCATGCCTTTATATCCATCCTTTTTTTAAAAAAATTAACTTTCCAGGTTCTGTAAAAATGAGGCTTATCAGGCACAGCTGAGTCCTTCTAGGTAAAATGTTTGCTCTGCTTTGCTTCATTCTTAGGCTTGCATACGTTCTGGACTGCCAAAATTCAAATTCTGGGCCAAGGTAATTCAGATACTTCATCAAGGAATATTTAACCTTGCAACCTGTGTACATCCGTGCAGATAAAGTATATTTTTATATCTTTCGTTGTTTGCACAGTTTTGCTTCTAAAACTCTTGAGAAGTTCCCTAAGCTAAGAGGGCACCAAAGCCCAGTCTATTAGGAGTCCTGAAGTTTGACCGGGCATGAATTCTGCATGTGCACAGTATAGTTACATTTTTTTCCTTAGGCATTTATAAAGCACAGAAGCCTTAAAAAAGGATTCTGTATTTCTTATTGCATTGAACATAGCACTTGCAGGCAAGATAGTGTCTTCCGTATCACTTTGTCTAGAACACCCAGAGTGGCCTTGTAGCCAGATGGGCGGTATAGAAGTCAAATAAATAAATAAAATATAAATAAACACAGTGAGGCATGATGTGGATTCTGATTCTGGGATCGGCATCAAAGGTTCAGCGTTCATTATTTCTAAGTGGCAATGTTCTATCCTGAGTGGTTGTTGGGATATTAATTTATTTTAAAACATTGTGTGCTTGGAAACTTCAGAAACCAGAAAGTAGAGCCAGTGTCAAACAGGAGTGCAGGACTTCAGTGTTTTAGATAACCTCATGTTGTTTTCCTGTCCCTTTTTTGTAGACTTAACTTAAAATCTTTTCCACATTACTAGCTACTATTTTTCTTACACACACACACACATGTGCATGCATGCTTATGGCTTGCTGGCTGCTGCTTCCATCTTAGCTTGTGTGTACCATACAAACAGACAAGATAAACTTTGAAAATCCTAGGTGCTGAGTTGATCTCCTTTCATTATTTGCCTTTGAAAGTAGACCAACTCTACGCCTGATCACCCCAAGGCAGCAGGATGCCTTCAGTTACCCATAGCAACTTTCTGATGGCATATTCTTATCTGCAATAGATAAGTCTATTGAAAATTTCGGGTGTAGGAGTTCAGATAATGCACTGTCTGTAGCAGATTCATGTTGACAGCAGGAGAGTTTTCAGCCTCCATTTGAAAGCTAGTTTCTTTCAGCCACACAAATCAGGATGTCACATTGAATTTATTTTGTAAATGGGATGTGGTGTCCTAGCTGCATATCCACTTCTTCGTAGGGGTGAGAGCTACTTTCTTTTCTTCTCCTCCCGTCTCTTAAAACTCCCTTCGTGTCTCAGCTGATTAATGGTTTTGTTTTTGTTTAATTTCATATACAGAGCAACTTGTGGGTGCTGTGCATAGTATGCACTTTTGCTTTTAGAAACCACATGGGGCTGGTTCTGTCTTTCCAATGAAACATCATCTCTATGCAAGCAGAGAACAATTAGAATAGAACTGGGGTTGTTGTTGTTTTTAAAGAATTAATCAGCCTCTCAGGAGCATGCTCCTGTTTTCCATTCTGCTGCAACTGAGAGGATTCCCTCTGGACAACCTGTTTCCTGTTTCTTCTCCACCACCTGACAATATGCTAACAGAATCTGAGGCCCATAACTACTTTAAAAATAATCTAGTCCTTGTTCAAGGCTTCCTGTCTTTAAAATCCTGAGAGTTGGCATTAATGATGTGTGTAAATATTGCAAGCAGGGGGGGATTATGCCTTCTGTATTTATGTATATCATTATCATCCAAAGCTGTAGTGAGTTTCTTTCCACAGACATGGTTCTGTAATGTGCCCACTGCTACTGTTTGCTATTTTATCTAGCCCCTAATTTTGTGAAACACTCAGACTGCAATCCTGTGCACATCTTGTTTGGGACAAATCCCATTGAATTCAATAAGATTTTGAAGTACATTTTGAAGATTTTGAAATAAACATGCAGGAAATTGGGTTGGTTGCACGCTGACCATTATAACTAGACCTAAAAAAAAATTAAACAGAAATCTAGGATACGTTTTATATTTTTTGAACTTCAGCTGCTCAATTTTTTTTGTTTTGCTTTTTTATTTTTCAACAGATTCCAGGGTTCTTTTTCACATAATTGCTATTCTATTTTTCTTTCCAAAACCATTTCTTCTAAAATGTAACCTTTCTTTCTAGCTTGGAAGTGGGTAACCTATATCACCACAGCTGTTGGAGGGCTATTTCCATCTTAGCTTGCCTTCATCCCTAAACAATGGCTATATTGGGTAGGGCTCAACATTCCCTCTAAGCTGTGCAACTGCACAGCACTGTATTGGGGGTGCACAGCCAAGCCAGTGTTGCTGCCCATTTGATTCCAGTCATGGCCAGAACCCCGCACTCATGGGAGGGGGCATGTCTCATGCTCTGGAAAATTAAAGGGAACATTGGTAGAGCTGATGGGACTTGAAATCCAATAACATTTGGAGAGCCAGAGATTCCCCACTCCTGTCTGGTTGAACAGGTAATGGCATGTTCTGGTGCAGTAATCAGTCACTATACAGAATAGTAATTTTTATGATCTTACAGCTTTCTAGCATGTAGAAATTTGTATTGTGAAAGTGATATGTGGCTATGTTGATCTTTCAGGATGGATAGCAATGGTCTAATTTGGGCAGAAGAGCTTTGGTCAGAGTTATTTGTGTACCTGTGTACCCCTTCCTTGTCCTTCTCCTCCCCTCTTTCTCTTGTGCATCTCAGTTTTGTATTGCAATTGTGGCTTCTTAACCACAGTTGCATCCCGTTAGGATGTCATCTTTACCTCCAAACTAGAAAATCGTAACTCTTGCTACCAGGCAGGACAGGGAATCGGGATCAGATTCTGGTTTATAAGCAGTTTAAGTTGCTTTGAATATAGTGAGAAACTGGCCTTTAAAAAGATGGGAAAAGATTGAATGTAGGCACCGTGCTTGTTCTTCATCTGGTAGTCTGGAGTTGACTGAGTTTGTTATCTAAGTGGGACCAATTTATTTTACTTGACCAGTTAGCTAAAAACGCTGCAGAGTCTTTAGGCATAAATGTTGAAAGGAAAACTATTTTTGTTTCTCTGTGGGAGATGATAGATACTTAACTGACTGACTTCTATTGTTCATGCTGTTATTCTGTTTTGATTTGATTTCTTTAAGGAGAGCAAATTAACAAATCACATAATTGGTTTTAAATACTACAGAGAAATGAGCAAATGTGAAACTAGGAGTAAATGAAAATATAAACTAGATGGAGAGAGGGAAACAGTGCTTTCTTTGATTCTTCTGCTCATACTTTTGGTGCCTATTTGATATCCTTAGGGCTTCTGACTGAGTGAATGCATTTGCTTCCTCCTTCTCTCTGTTACATATCCATGCCTCAGGATAAACCCAACAAACTTTGCCATCACATATGAATCCCTATATGGCCAAGGCCTTGAGGGGCTAGTGAAACCTCTAGAAGCATGATGATTTTTCACATATCTACTTTCATGTGAATGTCACATGAACTTTCCTTTATGCGAAAACAAACACAAGCAGCTGCAATAGAATCATGGCACAGTGAGATCCCAGGAGGAACAGGGGAATTATTAAGGCACATGGTAATGCCAGTAATGATGCTGTTTGGTAGACTGGTAGACTTCAGTGAAACACAGTTCCACAACTGGGCAAGAATGGTGGAAGACTACTAATAAGCAGTTTAATTATAAGAAATATTCTTTGTTCTGTTTCTCAGACAAATATTTCCATGTTTACTTGTGTTCAACATGTTGTGAGTATATTGAAAACACCCTGGAATTTTATTTCATGTGAATCCAGAGGGCAAAACAAAACCACAGAATTCTGTCTTCATGGTTATTTCCCATGTCTCCATCTCTGAAGTGTCTCTACCCTCACGTAGGCTTGGTGATGGTCTTGAGGGAACTAACTGTGTCGCCAGCCATGCACTAGCAATTAGCTTGTGTAGGAGGCCAGCTTATGTGACCTGTGGTTTTTCCCCATTTCCTCCTCCTCCTCCTCCTCCTCCTCCTCCTTCTCATCCCACACAGAGCATACTCATTTCATGTTACTGCAGATGGTCAGATGCAACCAGTTCCTTTCCCTCCAGATGCTCTTATTGGACCAGGAATACCTCGGCATGCTCGCCAGATCAATACCTTGAATCACGGGGAAGTGGTGTGTGCAGTTACCATAAGCAATCCAACAAGACATGTGTACACTGGTGGGAAAGGGTGTGTCAAGGTCTGGGATATCAGCCAGCCTGGCAACAAGAGTCCTGTTTCTCAGCTGGACTGTCTGGTAAGTGCCTAAGATCCTTCTAGTTTCTAGTAGAGATATATTCCAGTGGAATCCAGTATTCAAACCAGAGCTGGAAAAATCTAACCTTTTTTTTCTTTAAAAAATCAGACCTCCCAGAATCCACTGACAGGAATTTTAGGTATTGTCATCCCAAACTGTAAATTTCCCAAGTTGTGATTGAAACCTATGCCCAGATGAATTTAGCTAGGTAATTAGCTAATGACATGAACTGCTTTGAAGACAAAAACAATCCTCAGCCAGTCCAAAATAAAAATCAGAGTTAAGCCCAAACCAACCAACCTTCCAGTCCAAAACCTCAAGTAAACAATTTCAGAGTCAAGGAGCAATCTCATCAGTGGGATGAATGTAGTTAACTAGCTTGCTCAAAGTGAAAGACAGCATCTCAAGACGTATGTTTCGAAGCTGTGGGGTTTCAACCAAAAGTGCTCAGTCTTGCACCATTTCTGAAGTGCCCCCTTGATTTTTACAAGGCAGTGACAGATAGACTGATACCTTTTCTGATGCCTTGCAAGACTGCAGCTTGGTCAAAAACGCATATGGAGGAACACACATGCATGCACCTATTCCCCCCGCCCCATTTCTAATTTTGCAAAATTCATGGCAATAATTTCCAACCCACTTCAGTTTTGTTTCCTGGGAGACTGGGTAGAACTTTACCAACAAATGATATCATATGATTGTGGTGTTTAAATTTAACTCTTCAAAGCAATACAAAAATTGTGTGTCAGTTGTAGTTGCTACCGTAAGAAATATTTCCTCTGATATAGTAAAGGTAATGTAAAACAGAAACACAAAATAATGGCTTTTTCTGTACTGACCCTGGTCTGTTCTTGACTGGGTTTTATTCTCTTGGCTGCAACAAACTCAGTACTGCTCTATTGTGGCTATTAAAAGGGAGAATTTTGTAATTGGTGCATTTATGGGCTAGAAACCTACAATAACTGAGATTTGGAACATTTCCCCCCCCCCTTTTTTTTTTTTTTTTCCTTCTTAGTTTTTCTGTAGCAAATATTCTCGGATGGGAACCTAGGGATAATAATAATGAAACTGCAAAAAGAACCTCCATGAGCAGTGATGTCTAACTGGCGTTGTAAAATGATGCCTTTAACAATGCATTTGATCTTGTCCTCACACACCTCAGACTTATTTTGGCTTTGGGTTCTTTGGTTACATTCCATTTGCAACAAGATGGAAGAGCTGTCTTACATCATACTGAGTTGAGGTTCACATTTTCAAGGGAAAATACGATTTTTTTAAAAAGTAGGGTCCAGAATTGGCTGATGCTTGTGTTCTTTGGAATTTATAGTGTTTGGATGCAGCATGAAAGCTATCACTGTCCGTTACTGCAGAACATATATAACCATTATTGAACTGGTTTGTGCTTCTATAGAACAGAGATAACTACATTCGGTCATGTAAACTGCTCCCGGATGGATGTACCTTGATTGTCGGTGGGGAAGCCAGCACGTTATCCATTTGGGACCTGGCTGCTCCAACCCCACGTATCAAAGCAGAACTGACGTCCTCAGCCCCAGCCTGCTATGCTCTAGCGATCAGCCCAGATTCCAAGGTCTGCTTCTCCTGCTGCAGTGATGGGAACATCGCCGTATGGGATCTGCACAATCAGACATTGGTCAGGTTAGTTCCTCCTCTTCAGTGCTTTCTATCTGTGAAGCTGATCCATGAAATACACCTTGTGCAAAGGTGGCTCATATTAATGAACAATACAGAGCAGGCAGCCATTTGGACCAATCAAAACGGTAGATTTCTCCATCAAAATTCCATCAGGATTAGAGCTGTCTTTTGGCACAGTATAAAAGAATAAATTTACCGTTCATTGAAGAGAGCCTCGACCCTTCTTTCTGCAGTTTTGTTGCTCTCCTACACATTGAAAGTGGTACCTTTGAACAAGGAAAGCTCTTTCATTGCTAATCCTATCTATTGCCTGCTTGATGGTCCTTGATAGAGGTTTCCCTTCATGAAAGAACTCATTAGAGTTTCATTGCCACTTTCTTACTCTTTGTAGGTCACCTGATACTTTTTGAGGATGAAGTTCACATCTGTGTCTCTCTGCTTCCTTCCTTGCTGATTCTCCGCATTATCTTCTCTTCCCTCATTTCCTGTCCAGATAAGACAGCAATGTCTCCTAAGTTTGGATATGATTTGTCTTCAGGTTCTCCACTCGGGAGTGTATCTCTGCAGCAATTTGATGAGAGCTCAGAAAACGTTCACAATTCAGACTTGTGTGCAGAATACTGGTTCCTCAAGAATCTCTGAAATCTATTATTATAAATGAAATAATAGATATCATTGATTAGCTTGTTTAAAGAACATAGATCTATCCCTTATAGACATACAAGGTGTGCTAATAAGTGTTTGGCCAGCACCCACTGAAATTTCAGGAGCCAGAGAGATGAACAGGCAAGATTTCCAGCTATTGAGGATGGAAGGTAGCATTCCTCATCACTACCAAAACGATTATGCAACCTAGTAAAAATAACACAGTAAATCAAGCATGTGATAATAAATAAATAAAATTAATTAATTAAGCCCCCTTCACGGATTGCTGCCTTGTTGTGGCGAAGGGGCTTGAGTTATTCAGAGAAGCTATGGGCTATGCCGTGCAGGGACACCCAAGACGGACAGGTCATAGTGGAGAGTTCTGACTAAACGCGATCCACCTGGAGCAAGAACTGGCAAGCCACTCCAGTATCTTTGCCAAGGAAACTCCATGGACAGAAACAAAAGGCTAAAAGATATGACGCTGGAAGATGAGCCCCTCAGGTCGGAAGGCATCCAAGATGCTACTGAGGAAGAGCGGAGGACAAGTACAAGTAGCTCCAGAGCTAATGAAGTGGTTGGGCCAAAGCCGAAAGGACGCTCAGCTGCGGACGTGCCTGGAAGTGAAAGGAAAGTCCGATGCTGCAAAGAAAAATATTGCATCGGAACCTGGAATGTAAGATCTATGAATCTTGGTAAGCTGGGTGTGGTCAAACAGGAGATGGCAAGAATAAACATTGACATCCTGGGCGTCATTGAACTAAAATAGACGGGAATGGGCGAATTCAATTCAGACGATTATCACATCTACTATTTTGGGCAAGAATCCCGTAGAAGAAATGGAGTAGCCCTCATAGTCAACAAAAGAGTGGGAAAAGCTGTACTGGGATACAGTCTCAAAAATGATAGAATGATTTCAATACGAATCCAAGGCAGACCTTTCAACATCACAGTAATCCAAGTTTATGCACCAACCACCGATGCGGAAGAGGCTGAAATTGACCAATTCTATGAAGACTTACAACACCTTCTAGAACTGACACCAAAGAAAGATGTTCTTCTCATTATAGGGGACTGGAATGCTAAAGTAGGGAGTCAAGAGATAAAAGGAACAACAGGTAAGTTTGGCCTTGGAGTTCAAAACGAAGCAGGGCAAAGGCTAATAGAGTTTTGTCAAGGGAACAAGCTGGCCATCACAAACACTCTTTTCCAACAACACAAGAGGCGACTCTACACATGGACATCACCAGATGGGCAATACCGAAATCAGATTGATTATGTTCTCTGCAGCCAAAGATGGAGAAGCTCTATACAGTCAGCAAAAACAAGACCTGGAGCTGATTGTGGCTCTGATCATCAGCTTCTTATAGCAAAACTCAAGCTTAAACTGAAGAAAGTAGGAAAAACCACTGGGCTAGTCAGGTATAATCTAAACCAAATCCCTTATGAATACACAGTGGAAGTGAAGAACAGATTCGAGGAACTAGATTTGGTGGACAGAGTGCCTGAAGAACTATGGATGGAGGCTCGTAACATTGTACAGTAGGCAGCAACAAAAACCATCCCAAAGAAAAGGAAATGCAAGAAAGCAAAGTGGCTGTCCAACGAGGCCTTACAAATAGCAGAGAAGGGAAACAAAATGCAAGGGAGATAGGGAAAGTTACAGAAAATGGAATGCAGACTTCCAAAGAATAGAAAGGAGAGACAAGAGGGCCTTCTTAAATGAACAGTGCAAAGAAATAGAGTAAAATTATAGAAAGGGAAAAACCAGATATCTGTTCAAGAAAATTGGAGATATTAAAGGAACCTTTTGTGTAAAGATGGACATGATAAAGGACAAAAATGGTAGGGACCTCACAGAAGCAGAAGACATCAAGAAGAGGTGGCAAGAATACACAGAGGAATTATACCAGAAAGATTTGGATGCCCCGGACAACCCAGGTAGTATGGCTGCTGACCTTGAGCCAGACATCCTGGAGAGTGAAGTCAAGTGGGCCTTAGAAAGCATGGCTAACAACAAGGCCAGTGGAGGTGATGGCATTCCAGTTGAACTATTTAAAATCTTAAAAGATGACGCTGTTAAGGTGCTACACTCAATTTGCCAACAAGTTTGGAAAACTCAGCAGTGGCCAGAGGATTGGAAAAGATCAGTCTACATCCCAATCCCAAAGAAGGGCAGTGCCAAAGAATGCTCCAACTACCGTACAGTTGCACTCATTTCACACACTAGCAAGGTTATGCTCAAAATCCTACAAGGTAGGCTTCAGCAGTATGTGGACCGAGAACTCCCAGAAGAACAAGCTGGATATCGAAGGGGCAGAGGAACTCGAGACCAAATTGCTAACATGCGCTGGATAATGGAGAAAACCAGAGAGTTCCAGAAAAACATCTACTTGTGCTTCATTGACTATGCAAAAGCCTTTGACTGTGTGGACCACAGCAAACTATGGCAAGTTCTTAAAGAAATGGGAGTGCCTGACCACCTTATATATCTCCTGAGAAATCTATATGTGGGACAGGAAGCAACAGTTAGAACTGGATATGGAACAACTGATTGGTTCAAAATTGGGAAAGGAGTACGACAAGGCTGTATATTGTCCCCCTGCTTATTTAACTTATATGCAGAATTCATCATGCGAAAGGCTGGACTGGAGGAATCCCAATCCGGAATTAAGATTGCCGGAAGAAATATCAACAACCTTAGATATGCAGATGATACCACTCTGATGGCAGAAAGTGAGGAGGACTTAAAGAACCTCTTAATGAGGGTGAAAGAGGAGAGCGCAAAAAATGATCTGAAGCTCAACATCAAAAAAACTAAGATCATGGCCACTGGCCCCATCACCTCCTGGCAAATAGAAGTGGAAGATATGGAGGCAGTGAAAGATTTTACTTTCTTGGGCTCCATGATCACTGCAGATGGTGGCAGCAGCCACAAAATTAAAAGACGCCTGCTTCTTGGGAGGAAAGTGATGACAAACCTAGACAGCATCTTAAAAAGCAGAGACATCACCTTGCCGACAAAGGTCCACATAGTCAAAGCTATGGTTTTTCCAGTAGCGATGTATGGAAGTGAGAGCTGGACCATAAAGAAGGCTGACCACCGAAGAATTGATGCTTTTGAATTATGGTGCTGGAGGAGGCTCTTGAGAGTCCCCTGGACTGCAAGGAGATCAAACCTATCCATTTTGAAGGAAATCAACCCTGAGTGCTCACTGGAAGGACAGATCCTGAAGCTGAGGCTCCAATACTTTGGCCATCTCATGAGAAGAGAAGACTCCCTGGAAAAGACCCTGATGTTGGGAAAGTGTGAAGGCAAGAGGAGAAGGGGATGACAGAGGACGAGATGGATGGACAGTGTCATCGAAGCTACCAACATGAATTTGACCCAACTCTGGGAGGCAGTGGAAGACAGGAGGGCCTGGCGTGCTCTGGTCCATGGGGTCACGAAGAGTCAGACACGACTTAACGACTAAACAACAACAACAATTAATTAAGCAATAATGAAGCATTTCTTAGTGACCATAATTAGTTCCAAATAAATTCAAGCTTTTTGGGTGCAGAATTTTGACTACCCTTGCTTCAAGATTCCACTTGAAGTGGTAGTTCATGCCAGACAAAATCCAACACCACTCATTCAAAAAACAATCAGACAGGCAAAAAAAGCACTTCTGGCTTTTTGGAAACCTTCAAGGCTATCTGATTTTCAGACAATAATTAGGATGTTGTCACTTGACCATGTGAACCCTCTGCCGTCATGCATATGATTCAGGTTTTTGGAGATGAACAACAGATATGCTTGCTACATAAGCTTAATCATGAATATGGTGGCAGATATAAATGACTGGCCACAGGCAGGGAACAAACTCATGCTGGAGTTTTGAAATGGCTACCACTTTTCAAGTTGTCACTCCCTTTGCTCTCTTTCAGACAATATTTATTTCTTATTGCATGTAAATAAATAACATCCTTATCTTAACAAGAAAAAAAAACTGGCTGCTCGCCATCTTTGCCTCCCTGAAGCACAGCAGGTGTGCTCTGCAAACACCTCTGAAAATGCTGAGTGGCCAGAATATTAATAGCCCATTTTCAGGTTATCTAGTTGTCCTTGATTGCTTTTGGCATAGCATGCATCAGGGGAAAAAAGAGAAAGCAGAACAAAAATCCTTTGGTATGTCTGGAACTAATGAGAGAGCAAAGAATTTCCCATTGGGCTAGCCTTCACTTGGGAGAGTTGACAATATGATAGTGAAATTATGGCACTGTTTCTGCATAATTACACCCCCCCCATTTCTTTTATATGCAAATCATGAGCTTCTCCTTCATTGATGTGCACCATCCATTTTGCTTTCATACTTTAGCTTCCTTCCATCCTCTGGTGGGTTATTCATTTTAGGTCCATGTCCCCAGGAGACCGTGCAGTTCTTGTGTCATGTAACTAAAGTAGACATAACCATTTCTGCCTGTTGTTGCACTTCCCCTTCCTTTTCAGCTTCCTTCCTGATTCCCCTTCCTGACTACTTCCTCTTCCATGTTCTTTAGGGCAACACACACACTATACAAAACTTTTATTCCTTTCAGCACATAAGCGTGGCTCTTCCATCTCCATTTCCTTCCTCATCCCCCTTTCTGATCATCTCCTGTTCCATCCTCCTCAAGGCACCACAAACACTGTGTGAAACTTTTATTTGTTTCAGCAATGCTGTTAAAAACTCTCTGCCAGCCACCCACCTACCCCATCTTATAATAAAAATCCCTCTTTCACAGGACATGGAATGACCACAGAAAATAGAATACTGTCTTAAAGACTTCTCTTTAGTCATAGGAGTTGTACTTTTTTTGAGTTAACACAATTAAAAATTTTTAGAACTCTTAATACACCTCTTCCTAAAAAATATCAGAAGGAATGCCTGTGATTCCAGCCCTGTTCAGGCATTATATTAGTTACCATTCTGGACACACTTAGAGCGGAGTATCTAGGCCTCCTCCATTTATTGTCCCTTTGCTAATAATTACAGCACTGAGTTTGAAAATTGTAGCTCATATGTAGGTTCTACATGTGAGCAGTACTCCTGGAAAATCATCATAGAGCCGTCACCTGAGTAACAGCCCTTTCCTCTTGGGAGAGGAGAAACTGTGACTGAACAGTGCCTGAAACGGTGAGTAAAGTGACAGTGAAGGGTGTGGGGCTAGGCATTCCCCTCTAAGTATACTGAATGCCAACTAATATAATACCTGAACAGGTCTTCTGTGTAACTGTATGCCAATGCTATTTGCTAATACCTGAGCCCAAGCCTTCCTTCAGAACTGTTGTTGCTGGTTCACTCACTTCAGAGTGCTTGCAGAATCTCTAATCCAGCCATTCTGGGTATACAGTATTCTTTAATTGTCCAACTGGACATCTTTGAGAAGTCCCGAGTGCTTCTGCTGTAGGTAAAAGCCTGCTAAATCTAAATTTAGTGGTTTTTCCACTTCAGTCTCCTGTGAGACTGGGAGCAGGCCAGCCTTATTTTTTTTTCCATCCTCCAGATGCTCAGTTGGTTATACTGAATGTTAGATTGTCCCAAACCTATTGGCAGTGAAGATCCAAATCCATGAGACAGCTCTGAAATCTTTCAGTGAACTGAAGGGTAAATAAAAGTAGAAAGTAACTTATGCTAATTTGGTGTGTTCTGTTTCTTCCTAGTCCTGTATTTATTTATTTATTTATTTATTTATTTATTTATTTAATGGGTTATGTTGCTCTTCTCCATCCTCTAGGAAGTCTTTTGTTTTTGCAGACACTTACAGGTTTGCAAGTTAGGGAGGAATTGTAATGAGCAGAATGGCTACATAAGCCATTTCTTTTCAAACCTTCAAGATTAAAGGATGAATACATTTTATACACCCTGATATGAACCTCTGGGCAAAGTATGCACTTCTGACTGCCCCCCAAATAGCTTTGTAATACAGCAGTGTTCTACGGACTGCAAGACGAAATTTTCATACATCACAACAAAACTGGCAGCAGCCCACAGTAAATCTCAGCAACTCGGGCTGACATTTGCACCTGCCTTGATAATGAAAGGCTATTTAAAGCACCAAAGTTTGGGTGCTTAAGCATTTCTGGACAGTTGCAGGCAGCATGAGTCATCCTAATTATGAACAGGGCTGTGGGAACTTGGCACTTAAAAGGAAGTATCTCAGCGTTATACTTAGGTAGTCTAAATTTCAAATACATTCAAGTTCTGCAACCTAAATTGCTTTTATATGACGTTAGCAGATTTGCGTATCCCCACTGTGCTCAATACATTCTGTTTCTGCTAGTAAAGGAGAAAAGCAAAGTGTTTGTAAGGGCACTGTAACACCAGATCCTGGCTTCACAAAATGCTGATCAGCTAGTGCCCTCCGTTCTGACATTTTGATCAAGTGTAATCTTGCTCAGGCCTTGATCTGCAAAGTTGCTTCATGAGAAAAAAAAAATGTGGGTATTTTCTGGCTGATGATTTGGTGCTTGTTTCTAGTTTCTGTTTGTGTGATTCAGTCAAAGCTTTGCAAAATAGATGGACAGGCCTATGTGTAAATTGTTTTACAGTTATGCAGCAAGGGACTGCAGAGGGAGAGAGGAAAGGAAAAACAGGAGACTTAAAGTTTCCCCTACCATGCAGTCCATAGGCTGCCCCTGGCTGTACCTGTGATGCTCCTTGCACACCACAGGTGATAAGGTTTTGTCTTGTCCAGCTTGGTCCATGTGAACATTTGTGTGGGGCAGACAAGAGGTATTCTACTCAGCATCTTGTAGAGAGAGGAGCGGCACCTTTCCACCTTTCTATCTGCTGTGTCATTCTTTTGCGTTTTTCTCCCCTCGCTAATCTGTAATTGCACACAAATGAATTTTGGGTTTATCCTTCGGCAGTGCTAACTGCATAATGTAAGAGTGGAGAACAGGCAGCCTTCAGTGTTGAAGGATGACGGTTGAATAATATCAAAGAGATGCAGTTTGCCTGAACAAAGAAATTGGTTAAAAATGGCCATCCCCTATAGTGGGCTTGGAAAAAGAAAGGGTTCCGTTTATTCTCTTGTTATGTACTTAATGACTGTGGAGCAACAGGGTTTTTCCTAACTTTCCTGGGCAGTGAGTGGCAAAATTTGACATGGTTCATTTCTTACCTTCCAATTCTGTTAGTAAAATTAGGAGAGGGTGAAAGGAGTGCAATAAGTGATAACTCCTTGAATTTTCCGGCCAGTGACTCCAGGCATGCCAGGTTGATTCATCACTTGTCCCATGGCAGTCATTCTCCCCTTTCCTTCTTTTGCTGTTAAGGCAGGGAACCCAAGCTAATTGCTGATGGAAAAAGGCAGGAGTTCTGAACACTCCAGTTTAGGGATTAAGGAAGACTTGCACTGACACTTTGTTACCAAGAGCAGGGATTGCTGAACACTGAGGTTTAAACCATAAAACATGGTTGAATAATGATGACAGCTCATGACCTGCCTGCTACCAAGGGCATTGTTTTTGCAGGCTCAGCCCATGCAAGGCAAAAAGCGTAGGTTTTTTTTAAAGATCTCTTCCTGCATGTGTTTATATAGCTGAATCTTTTAAGTGTTTTTTATGTTCTTGATTCACGGCTTAAACAAAGCCTATAAATAACAGGCTGTGTCTGCAGAGGCAATTTGTCCTTTGTACTTTGAGTTTAACTTCATAATCGGTTAAGTTTTATTTCCCAGTGTCGTCATAGTGAATTACATTAGAGCTTCCCAAATCACCTCTTTCCCTTTTACAGATCTGGGCGAATGTGTGGTTAGTTCTTGTTTAGTCAATTTGTGATGCTATTTCATGCATGTTGGCACCTGTAAAATGTCTTGTGTATATAGTGTGCATATTTTGTGTCGGGGTGAGGAGGGGCCTTGTTGTGGGTCTGCCTACCCAGAGGGATGATACACACACACACACATACGTGTGTGTGTGTGTGTGTGTGTGTGTGTGTGTGGGCTGGCAGGCGCGCACACACACAGAGTCCAAAACTAACAACACAACAGTGTTTACCTTGAGTTCTGGCAGGAAATCATTATTCAATCTGGTTTGTTTTATCAGGCAATTCCAGGGCCACACAGATGGAGCCAGCTGTATTGACATTTCTAATGATGGTACCAAGCTCTGGACAGGAGGTCTGGACAACACCGTAAGATCCTGGGACTTGAGAGAAGGGAGACAGTTACAGCAGCATGACTTCACATCCCAGGTGTCATGTATTTTGCTTGCTACATATTTCAAGGCACTGTTTAATACAACACTTCACTTCCCTCTTATACTGGGGTACAGTTATACAGGGGGTTGGGTTTTAAAGTCAAAGTATCAGAATAGTGAAATCAGTACTACAATGATACTTTTTATTCACTGAAATTGTTATTATAGCCTCAGGCTGCTTTTCAGGCAAAGCATTTACTGCAGAGCAAATATTTCCAGAGAAGTCACTGTGGTGGCCTGTAAAAAAAAATTTGCAGCAAAAAGAGAGTTTTGTTGCAATTTAAAAACAACAAATTTTATTGGGCATAAGCTTTTATGGAATGTAGGCTACATTTTCTAATGCAAGAGGTCACAACTGTGAAGCAAAGTCATTTTTGTCCATGAAGCACCCACTAACTAATTTGCACCTTGCTTGACTGTAGTGTCTTTTCACACATAATTCAACTATTTTCTGTTATAAAAACAGCATTGGAAATGTTGAATTCATATAGGAATCTAATCTGGCATGTTTGGCTGGGATAGTTCGAGCAAAGGAAATAGAAATCAGAGTTTGGAAAAATTACTGGCCACACCAGCTGTCTTATCCTGGGAGGTGTAGTTTAAAAAAATGACTTTTGCCAGCTCTCATATGACTGCCAGGGAACATAAGGAGGTGGCAAGTGTGTTTTTCATTATAGAATTAGCAAATTAGTACATCAATATTTGCTGAATACACTTCAGTGTTGCCTTTTGGCTTCATGTACTCATTCCATGTTGCAAGACCTTCACTGTTTATCAGTTTCTTTTCTCCATTTCTTTCGAATAACACCATGCCCCCCCTTTCCTTTTCTATTTTTAAGATATTTTCCCTTGGCTATTGCCCCACTGGTGAATGGCTGGCGGTCGGAATGGAGAGCAGCAATGTGGAAGTGCTGCATGTAAATAAGCCCGACAAATATCAACTGCATCTTCATGAGAGCTGTGTGCTATCCCTCAAATTTGCATACTGTGGTAAGTTTGAAGAAGAGTGGTTAGAAGCCTTTCACGTTTCTACAGACTGTTCCCACTCAAGCTTAATTTCTGAAGCCAAGGCTTTTGGTCAATTTTTATGTTTATAAAGTGGCAGTACCATCAAAGCAACATTCCTGCACAGCTCCTGGCACATAGTTTGCCCAGGATTGGGGGGGGGGGGGGGGGCTCTGGAACGTTGGATGTTGAGAATTTTGAATGGAGTCTGTTGCTTGCTGAGGTAGTCATGCCTTTTTCAAAAAAAATTAGATCATTGTACAAGTCACTTCACAAAGGTAGATTTGTCCTAGATTGGGAGACTCTGGGGATGCCCAAGGGCTGATAACAAGCACTCAATGCATTGGGTAACCATGCAGCAAACACTTGTCAGAATGAGAAGTTGTTGAATTACATAGGTATTTGTGCTGGTTTTCTTTAGAAGGATGTCTGATAATATTTCATACTTTCTAATTCCTCACCACTGTTTCTTCTCCACCTCTCTCCCATTAATGTAAAAATGCACTGATGAAACCTGAAGAGCAGCATAACCATATATGATCAACCAGAGTGGGAAATACGTATCTTGACAGCCATATTGCTTCCACCTATTTTTGTGGCCTCAAGGAAGCTGCCAGACATCCCCCTCCCAATATAATTTAGCCATAAGAGCATTGCTTCTTCTGTGGCAGGACCTTAATTTGGTTTGTCTATGCATTTTTATGTGGGTGGGAGGGATATTTCTGATCCTCTTTTCAAAACCAAAAGTGAACTGCCTTTTGCAAGGAGGTGCAAACCGCACAGTATTTTGTTGGTCCCCAGAATTTGCTAATTCCTGTAATAAATGCTTTCTCCACCTGATCTTAAGAATAATAGCTGAAATTTGGTAGAAAGTTGCAACTGGAGTGGGCCCATTGAATCAGTGTAATTTACATAAAAGCTGATTCATCAAATCCCCACAGATTCAATGGGCTTACTCTAGTTAGTTATATATGTTATCTCTTTTGGACCAATGATAGAAAAAGCTTCCTAGAATATAATGTTTTACAAATGTGTGAGAATCAGTGCTAATGGGAGTTTTACTCATTAGACATGTTAGCCAGCATGGCCCACTGCAGAAGTTATGTGTCGCTCTACTTCCACAAGCGAAAAAGCATCATTTCCTTTACAAAACTAGGTTTATACTAGTAGATAGCCTTTGCCCTTTAAATGCACTTCGATCACAGCACCCAGAAGCCTTATTTAACATGGCCAAGGATCAATGGTATTTCTTGGGGCTTATGGGAATTGTAGCCTGGAGATCATGTAAACCAACCCAGCTTCATCATGCACAGAAGCTATTGATTTGTGATTTTGTGCCAAATAACATTGTTTTTTCAAATACTATCTGAGGGAGACTGATGCCACTGTCTCCCCACCCCCCACGCAGAACTTGGACAGCGATGCTGAAGGTGCAATATGGGATCCGTTGCTATGGTCTCAGTAGCTGCCTTGGATCAGGCAGGCAGGCAGGCAGACTCTGAGTCAACTTCTAACTAGATCTATACTTCCAGTTAAAGCTTCTTATAGTATTATGCTAAAGAGGTATAACTAGGAGTGATCAGTTAGCTCTTTATAGACAATGCTTAACCTTGTGGCTCATCATGATCTTGAACTACAACTCCCACAAGCTCTGAGAAATACTACAGATTCTTAATTGTATTAAGTAAACCTTAGAGTCCAAATGGATCTGAAGGACTGAGGTTAGCTATCTAGTATAAATACAGCTTTGGAAGGGAAATACTGTATAAGTACTTCTCTCCTTATATGCAGAGGGCCTACCAGATTAACGTTTGAGTGAATCCAGTGATAATGTTAATATAACAAGTTAAATGCTTTTCATTTTCAATGTTAATAGCAACAAGTTAATCTCCCAATTTCTGATAGTTAAGATGAACTAATTACTTTTTCAGACCAAATGCTCCAAGCTCTGTCCTTAAGATAAACGTAGTATGAATTAGTCTGCATACTGCTGTGGGAAGCTTTACTGAATTCTCATTGATTGTCTTATTTCAGGCAAATGGTTTGTAAGTACTGGAAAAGATAACCTTCTAAATGCCTGGCGGACTCCATACGGTGCCAGTATATTCCAGGTATGAAAAAGTGTGTTTACAAAACGGGGTTTAGTGAGTGGGGATGTTGGAAAAAGTGAGAAATATGAAGAAGAATGGGGGAAGTCCTATTACGATTGGTGTTTGTAGTCCCTGCTTTTACTTAGCTGTTCAGGAAAGCAAGCATGAGATTATCTCTCATTCTGTTTTGGGAAAATATGGTACAGCATTGTGTCTATTATATCTTAACCCAAGTGAACCCTCAGTTTGGGAAGTTGTGGGAAAGAGTAAACAAGGGTTAGGGTTATGGTCTCTGTCTGTTTCTCTCTCACTCACTATCTCTGTCACACACACACTTATCTCTCACACAGAGACTTTCATATATTATAGCTGTGTTTCTTTCTCTTCTAGTCCAAAGAATCATCTTCTGTGCTTAGCTGTGATATCTCCGTTGATGATAAATACATAGTTACAGGCTCTGGAGACAAGAAAGCTACTGTTTATGAAGTTATCTACTGAGAAATTGTGTTGAGAAGATAAAAGAGTTGAACTGGGCCAAACTGTTCATAAGTTGTAGATGTAGAAGGACTTTGCCTTTTTTTGTATTTTTTAAAAAAAGGAAGAACTTGACTTCCACATCTTCATACAATACTATTCAACTTGTATTAAACCAGAAAACAACTTTTTGGCATCCAACTACTGGACCAATGTGAAGCAAGAAGGCAAAATGGATTAATGTAGCATAGTTTTGTTGGATTTTTAAAAGAGCATCTGCTGAAGATGATTGCAGCCTTTTGGGTTCCCCTCCCCTCTTTATGAACTCATAGAAATCATTTTCATTGCTTGAATAAGTGGAATTATGTTTCAGCACTTGCAATTTCAACTGCATTTTATCTTGTGTAGAACAGTGGTATCTTGGATAAACTTGTTTCCTGGTTTTTGCCTCTTGGGATATGGGTTTTTGTATTATTATTTTTTTTCTTTGGTTGAAGATCAAACATTTGTATAAATTGTAAATATATTTGGTTTATTACAGTAAAGGCTTTAGTATCAATAAATGGTCTCTTTCTTCCCCCAGTGCCCCTTAAATGATCTTTTAAAAAAACACCTTTTGTAATTTAAAACTTGTAATGACCTGAAGTAGAATTGTGGAATATTTTATAAAGTTTTTATATCCTGCACATCTTATGAAACTTAATTTACTAGGGATGGTTTCCTTTCTGCAAACATTTTGCATTCAGAATCAGAATTCCCATTTGTATTCCAGAAAATGGAAAAGCAAGTACTTTTTGGAAGTACATTTGGAAGAAATGTAAACTTGGAAGACGGGTGTATACCAAAATATAAGATGAAAAGAAACCATGGGTTACAAACTGTAGAGAGACCCTCCAGTTTGTAAATTCTGGTTGCTTTCCATGTTGTGTCAGAAAACAGCTTCTTTTTTAGCCATTCCATTGCTCTGTGGGGGGCTATACTGTTGCAAAATTAACAACACTTTCAAGGAAAGGAATAGGCTTAAGTGGTTCAAGAACAATGTGGGCATAACGTTAGTACAGGCTGACATATACTTCATATGATGATAATATTTGATGCATAGGTTACTGGTGTGAGAATGAGGAGAAATACTTCTAAGGGCTAGAAACTGTTTTTAGATGTTTGTCTCTTTTATGGTTTGCATTTTGATAAGTGGTGAGCTTAGCTACAGTGATGCAGAAGAAGGTTACCTGGAAGCCAAAATGAGACAGATCCAGCTGAGACCATTGTTGGGTTAACTACACACAAAGCTTCCCATTTGGGAAGAAATTTCCTTTCTTGTATCTAGTGCCTGAAAAGACATTAGTTTTCTTTTCAATTTACATGCTCATTCTACTGAATCCATTTTATAGCAGTATGGGATAGTAATAGCCCTAATATGTATGTTTGCATTTGGAATGTAAAATATTAACTATACTTGATGGCTTAGACTAATAGCCTTTAAAAATAGTACTGTTATCTATATATACCAATAGAGACATATATCAGGCCTGTCTCTTTATTAATATGGGTGACTGTATTTTCATGGGCATTTGGCATGTATCTCTTGGGGTATCAGGCTGCATGATGCTCTTGAACGATAATGTATCGAAATCCGAGACTCGCTAAGACTGCTTCACATACTAGGGCAGATTCCCTTCCCGCTTATAACAACTCCCTTGTTCCCTTGGAATTTAAAATACCTTAGTGCAGTGGATCTCAACCAGTGGTGAGCAGAGTGGGACACAGAAGTAGCCTAGGTGGATTACAGGGTTTTCATAACAATAATTAAGAATGTTATCTCCCTTGATCCCTATGTCCTCTTCTGAAATCTACTGTGACCCTCCTTTCCAACAGATTCTTTCTGGAACCTTTTGCCATATTAATTGTAACTTTGGACATACAAGTCTAAATTCTACTGCTGGTTTACAACAAAATAGACCCTCAGAATCATGCAACTTACATGAGTATGACATTAACACTCAGTAGTAGATGCTTTGGCTCTATTGCAGCTGGGACTAACAAGTGGATCAAGGCCTCAGTCTTTCTCCTCATCCCTGTCTTCTTCTAACTTGTCATTTTACCATAAATGATGGATTTAATACAATAATAGAATGCCTGCAAACATGTATATGTTCTTCTCATGGTGGGGCTTAGTTTCTTTAATCATATGATTGGTGAGGCATAAGATACGAAAGTCGAGGACCACTGCCTTAATTGTTTGTTTGCCTGTCAAAATAGTTTTGTAAACAATGTTATTTAAAGGCTCATAAAAGAGTTGATGTCTTGTTTTGTAAGTGTGATGATTCTGGCTTCGTGGATAAGCAGAAGTGGTTATGTATATTCACCTTAACCCAGTCCTCAGCACCCTTAAGGAATTAGGAACTGGAAAGTGATGATCCACTACTTCTGCTTAGGCAACGTAGATCAACATATACTGTATAGGGTTTTATTTTGCATTCTTTATTTCTAAATGAGCATAGAGTTCCAGTCGTTCTAATGCTTATATTTCAGCAGCACTTTCTTTTGATGGACTGAACCCACGGAAAGATAGAGTTTCAAGGCTTAGCATAGTATGCAGTCACAAGGCTATCAATCTTTTGTAACCTCCACAGTAGGGGGATCTATTAAGGATCTTCTGTCTATCAGGTTCTGAAATGAGTTTTGTGTACATGCTGTCTGACCCGCCTGAAGTAGATTTACAGCAACTAGTAATAGTCGACTCCAGGAGGCCAATCCTCCTCTGTAATTTTCAGGTTTAAGTTTCAAACTTTTTCCATTTCTCTTGTAAATGCTGCTGACAGAACTACATTTTGCAGTGAGGATAGTTATACCTTCCTTACTTTACCTGTCTGTTTCTGGGTGCAATTTAATTAAGCTGCTGGTCTTGACCTATAAATCCTAAATGGCCTGGAGCCAGAATGTATCAAGAAAGTATTCCCCCATATCAACCCACCCAGACACAATGATCCTTGTCACTCATTTTCCTCATGGTTGATTCAGAAGAGGTAGACACAGAAGCGGGCCTTTCCTGGGTCTTGCAACAGGAGAAAGGCAGAAAACAGGGCTTAGCTGGCACTCATCAAGACATGAACACTGCTGACAGACCTCAATGCCCCTAACTCTCCATCTGCAATCTTTCTGCCCCCCAACGACCATCAAAGGCCAAAAAGGCTGTTTTATTTTACCAGCTTCCCCCCACCCCCCGATGCTGCTTTCAGTTTGTTTGTTTTTTTATTTTTTAAAATTGGATAGCTTTTCAATTTTACTGTACTGTATTTTTATTTGTTTTCCTGGTAGATTTTTCATTATCCTTAGGTGCTTTGATTAGTTATAACGAGCTGGGGTAATTAACAGTGGACATAAGTAACAAGCACAGGGTACCAACTCTGTGTTTGCCCCCATTTACTTAAATATTTAACTACCAATTTTGTCAATGCCATCTATGACAGCACCAACTATTCAGTAGGAAAACTATGTTGAACACATATTCCTTTCCATGGTCACTGCAGACCATTGATAGTTGTGGGGGATTTAATGGTTCCTTATCTGACAACTATTGTGAATCCAGTCCTTTCTTCTGGTTCATATGAGCCAACATTTGGAACTGGAGGCTCCCAGTTCCTTGGCAGGCCTGATAGCGATCTCTTTTGGGAGAGGACCAAGTACGTCTGCCTGCTTGCAAATGCATACCCACCAGAGCTGGGAATCATTGTTTGTTTGGATTGCAGCACCTCTGATCCCCCATCCAGTATTGGCGGTGCCCTCTGGGAGTTGTTGTTCAAAATAATAATAACAACAATCATCATCCCAGTTCTGAAACAGTCCTTGGTATATATCAGTGGTTTGCAACCTTGGGTGTCCAGATGTTCTTGGACTAAAACCCCAAGAAGCCTTCACCATTAGCTGTGCTGGCCAGGATTTCTGGGAGTTGTAGTCCAAGAACATCTGGGGACCCAAGGCTGGGAAGCATTGGTATATATAGGTCCAATACCTGAGATCTCATTTTTGCCAAGGAGGAAAGAACAGTTCCTTTTAAACCTCAGTGACTGCTTCTTTGAGCTTTAAGGGCTACGTTCACACAAAGTGCATTCCCTGCACAAGCTGGAAATTAATGTACAAGAAACATGTCCATTTTGCTGCATGCAAACTGTACATGGCATGAAACAGCTCTTATAGGAGGGATGGGAAATGCAGCACTCTGGACACTGTTGAACTACAATTCCCATCATCCCTGACCAAAGCAGGCAATGTCAAGAATTGTATGAGTTCTGGTCCAGTAACATTTGAAAGGCCACAGATTTCCCACCCCTGCCTTAAATATGTGGAAACTAACGATGGGAGCATTGCGGCTGGAAATAATAAGCCCTCATACTTCTTTCAAGGATTGTGCTTAATGACAAGAAAAAAAATTAGCAAGCAGGCTGAGAAGGTCACAGTGGGAAGTTAACCCATAACATGGAAAACTACAAAATCACTTGTTACATCCCAGGGAGTGGGCTTAATTTGTTTAAAATCAAATCCATCTGTTCATTTCACACGCTTTGTTCCACTTCCTTACAGCAATCCACAGTGGAGTACTCCGTTACTTTAAAAATTGGCTGCAATTATGATAAGCTAATAACTCTTATTTTGTGGTTAACTGCATCAAGATATTTTGGATCACTTCCAAGCTTCCTCTTAATTTTTCTGAATTATCCAAATCATCTCTTGGCCCAAGTTTTCACTGCAGAACTAGGTTTAAAATTAATGCACTATTTTAATATTTATAAATTCTATATTAATACTATCATTCAATTACTTGTTTCTAGTGAATCACCCATGTATTTCCGCTTAATATGACAGTAACCTTAATGTCAGATTGGTATTTGCAAATGTACTGCATGTATTATTGAAGAAATTACACATTAAGATTTTACTTGCCCATTTCAAATGTCTATTTCTCTCTAATGTCACTTGGTTCTAGCCAAGAAAAGGTAACCGGTGCCAATGCTGGATGTGTAATCAGAAGAGATGTCAATCAGGGTCAAGCCAAATGTAGTTAATGTGAGCAATATCTTTCTTTTCTTCTGATTCCAATGTAAATATTGGATGAGAGTATTAATATTTTGCTGCATGCTGTGGTTTTCATCTAGATCAGGGCATCATGCCTGCATTGTCCCCTAGGAAAGGATCCATCCACTTCAACAGAACAGTGTTTGGCAATGAAAATTGGTGTCATGGGACAATTTGGATTGGGACCATGGTTCCCAGCAAAGAGCCATCCCCTACCCACCACATGAGGGTCCCAGCCAGAGTTCTCCATATTTATGTCTGAAGAAGGACCTTTAGAGGAAGATGTAGCTTTACGCACCATATTGATTTTTTTTTCAGGAAGGAAAAAATATTTTGTAGCCCTAGGCCCCAAATTTAAAGTAACAGGTGTTCTGGTTCTCAGCTGCCCTAACTCTTCACCACTGCATTCTTCTCTGACTGAAAATATGTTTGTTTTTCTCAGAGAATAGGCACATATGTCACAAGCTAAATGCACACAACAAATCTGCCTCTTCCACTGAAGTGAATAGGGAAACCTGCTGCACAGAAGCCTTGTGTATGCAGGCGGCGAAACACAGCTCTGGACCATACGAATGCATACTCAGATATCTTCACACATGCAGAGAGAGGGTTGTGTTGCATAGACCCAGAGCACCAAGACATAGGTTGACTATTCCACCCCACATTCTACAGGTAAGTCAAGGAACTCTATATGTCTAGAGTAGAGGTGGGGACGAATCGCCATTTTAGCGATTCTTCCTTCTTCATGATCTGTCAAAGTTGATGAACCACGAAGCACGAATCTCCTCCCCATCAACCAACGAAGCACAAATCAATTCATCAGTCGTGTTTTTTCAAGCGGACCCACACCCACAGCCTGCCCCCTTCCCACTACCCCTGCTACCTCCCTACATTGGCTGCCGCAGTCTGCGCCACCGCCGCCACCATCCATAGCGGCCTGCGCCATGGCGGCCTCTGCAGTCACCATCCACTGCCGTTCGCTGCAATGGCCTCCACCACTATGGTCTGCCTTAAGGGAATCTCGGCTGCCCTTTGCAAAGATGGCGGCTGCAGCTTCCCTGCCTAAGAGCAGCTGCAGCTGCCATCTTTGCAAAGGGCAGCCTGGATTCCCTTAAGGCAGGCTAAGGGAATCTGGGCTGCCCTTTGCAAAGATGGCGGTTGCAGCTTCCCTGCCCTAAAAGAAGCTGCAGTCGCCATCTTTGCAAAGGGCAGCCAGCGTCCCTTATGGCAGGCCATGGCTGCGGAGGCCACTGTAGTGGGTGCCGATGGATGGTGGCGGCAGCAGGCAGCAATGGATGACAGTGGCGCCAGCCAGTGGCAGATGGAGCGACTAAGGTAGGCAGGGGAAGGGAAAGACTGTGGGGGTGGGTGGCTATGGGGCTGGCTGCCTGCCTATCACCCCGCTGATCAGCAGGCCCATAGGCAGAATGGGAAGGCCATAGAAAATCTTCGTATGGGGACAAATAAAAATGGACAAATATTCGTCCCTTTGTATTCGTCGGGATCTCTGGAACTCACAAATATGAAGGAACGAATATTTAATGAATCAGCAATTTTTAATGAATATTGTGATTTGTTTTTTTATTTGTCCCCATGTCTAGACTAGAGGTCTATGCACACAGGGCTCCTCCATGTAAACAGGGGAGGTGATGTTCAGTGGCCTAGGGTCCCATCTCGCATGAAAGAACTCTTATATATATATTTTTTGCACATAAAGCCTTTTCTGATTGATGCTGAACAAGTCGATGGTGATGGTACAGCCACCGGCATGGTACCAGACTAGATGGGACAACAGTATAACCTCCATCACACTTTGGCTGAATTATGTCATGGCAGTTGCATATACTACTCTGAAGTCTTGTCCATATAGAGTTTTCAATGATACCACAGCCTCAATAAAACTTGAGAATATTAATATGTGTGCCATTTTATTGCATGCAAGACAACATGCTGAATTGAAGATCTTGCAGGTGAGCCTAATTGAAAAGTAGTCCAGGTGTGCATTTCCATTATCCACAATCATTTTGATTCAATTTAGCTTCCAAGTCAGGATTCACATCCGCCTGCTTTGCAAGTGCAGCTGCTTAGCTTTTTTTCCCCAAGCTACATTACGAATGGTAATTATATATTGCCTCTTATTAGTGTCTGAGTACAAGTCACTAACTTTTTCATGTTTTGAAAGAGCAACACTTCATTAAAAATACCAAAGACGAAACTGGGTATTAAGGGGCTTGTGGTTTAAAACTGAAGAATTTGAATGAAAAGTTGTTTTGACACTTTCATGGCAACTTTACATTTTTCGTTAGTGAAGTAATTAAGCTCCTTAAGATTGAATTTATGGTGTAATTTTATATTTCCTCTCCAATTGTGAAACATTTATTTCACCAAAAAAAATCTATTTTACTGCATTCGTCTTTGCTTGATGAGCAGGCTAGTTTGGTCCTCGTGTTTGGCATGCATGTTTCTTGTTTCCTGCAACACACACTCAAACACACAAAACATAAAACATTTACTTCAGTGTAAAGACTTGGGGCTGGCTTCCACACACATTTGTACAGAACTACAGTTCACATTTCTATTGTGCTTGGTAGTTGATTAAAAAAATAGAGGATGATCAAATGAAAAAGAGGACGGGGTTCCTGTACCATCAATACTTGCTTAGAAGAGAAAATTTAGGCAGGTGCAGCTTTTAATGCAAGGTACAGCTGCTGAGATTTCTTCCGCCACACAAATATTGAAGAGGCAGGAACTCTATCCTAATTTTCATTTGATCATCCTGATAACACATAGAGCAAGAATAGAAGTTCTCGGTGACTCCAGATGTGGGACTGCCACAGACTCTTGCCATTGGTTGCACCGGCTAGGGAGCTGCAGTCCAATGAAATGAAGAAAGGCAAAATATGTGGATTTTAATCTCCATCTTGGCTTTGAATACCAAGAATAAGTATTGCTTAGTTAAACATACACTTCAGAAATTGAAGATGCAGTCTTATGCACACTTAATTGAGAGGAAGCCCCACTGAACTTCTTATCAAGTAAAATATTCATGAGATTGCATTGCGCAAGGTATACCTATTACCTAGAATTTGTTTCTCTCCAAAACGATGTTGGTAGTATCTGAGATCACAGAATATGTACAGCAGAATATATTCTTTGGCAATCTAATCTTTTAGCAAACAAAGCAGCTGAGGAGCAGCCAAACAACTGAGTCCAAGAAACCAAGCTGGAATCACAACAGATGAAGTCCTACCATGTCGTTCCTTGGCTGAGCGAAGGAGAGTCAGAGAGTGTGTCCATCATCAAGGCAAAGTCAGAGACTAGGAGAGCCAAATATATATCTCAGACATGAGGAGAGCTGAGATAGCTGAAAGGACATGTTTCCAAGAACCCTGGCTGCTACAAACAGCTGTCTTACAGATATGACCAGTGGCTTCCCACCCACTCACAGCTGCTACAGGTGAGGAACAGCTAGTAAAACAAATGGAGTTCTGTTCGCCTGAGATATCCTCTGCTACAGCCCTGCAATTCTAATATACAGAACTATTCCGACCACTTTCTTTAGGAGTTACTACTTCTTTGAACTCAAGGCAGCTTTGCTATGGCTTCTGTTACAGATTATCCCTCTTACGGAAGATATGGGTCCACAGTTGTCCTTCTGGAGATCCCAGCTCCTAGATTTTGGTGGGTAACGGCGTTCCGTGTCTAGTCGCGCTGGCCACCTGACCATGGAAACTGTCTTTGGACAAACGCCGGCTCTATGGCTTGGAAACGGGGATGAGCACCGCGCCCTAGAGTCGGACACGACTGGACTAAATGTCAAGGGGAACCTTTACCTTTACCTAATCCTCATCCAGCAGGGAGATGACAACAAGTCCAGTGGCAAATCTTGTCTACTACAGACTGCCACAGGTTTTGCAACCCTTCCAAAATGGCAAACAGTCCAAAAGGTCACATCCAGCTGTTGTCTCTCTCTGTGTTTTAACAAACAAATAGAAAAACTCCACCACTTTTACCTTGAGGAGAATCACTTTTTCTGGGGAAGTGGCAATTCTCCTTTTGGACAAAAATATGGGAGGATCTGGGGGAGCCCACAAAAGTAGAGAACGACACACAGCCTTTGAGCCAAGCAACTTCCATCCTGGGTGTAGGCTTTTTAGAGCAATAAGGATTTTGCAAGGAAAGTCTACATCAATGCACAAGGCTCCCTGTTGCATCATGTTTACCTTTCACACATTCAGGGCAATAAAATGGGGGCAGAGGGAAGGGAGAAAACCAATGCCCCTGTCCTTGCTTTCACCCCTCACAAGTTTATTAATATAACTCTTAATTAGAACTACAAATTGTGATAATTGCATTAATACTGAAACATGAAAAAATAATTACAGTCCTGTTGACAAATGAATGTTGATGTTAACCACATCCTGGCCCGGTTAAACTAATTCACATCTGAAGTGAGATAAACACGCATTATCTCAGTTCAAGCCATGTGTGGTAGAATTGAACAACCTGAAAAATTTGTAATTTAGCTGTTTCTCTTGAATTTCTTTTGTTCAAAGCAGATTGTCTTTGAAACAAGGTTGTTGTTTTTTTTGGGGGGGGGAGGAGGGGACACCAAGCTGCCTAGTGTTATGTTAGCAAAATTTACATGCACACTGCATGCCACTATAGCACATTGCATCTGTCAGGGTGCATTAATAGAGAAATCTAGGATTGGGGGGGGGGAGTGACCTCTTTCCTCCATCTGTGAACTCCTGTGTCTGGAAGGTTGAAATATTGCCCTACTTACTTGTATCCATTTAGTCTTGTGCCTAGAGACTGATCTGTTTGTCCTCTATAGAAAGTACAATGAGCATAGCTGGCAGATGATAGCATAGCACTGAAAGATGAGCAGTAGGAACATGCTGTTTCATGGATTTAGACTTCAATTCCAAGAATTCTGGGAGTTAGATCCCAAAAACCAAAATCAGCACACCTGTAGGTTTCACCTCCCCTCATCCCAAGAGGAGGACTTCTGAGTGATTTAGGAGCACCATTGGCTCCTCTAGCCTTTCTGTTTCATGTTGCTTCCTTTTGTTGATTTGTTTTAAGAAAGGAAAAGAATGAAAGCTATTGTGATGCTTCCAGGGAGTTGTAGCCTTACTGACCATTAGGTTCTACGGAGGATACCTCCCAAAGAACTATGACTCCCAGGAAACACTGAGGCAGCTTCCTTTTTTATACAAATAAATGACAGGAAGAAACAGAAAGGCTGGAGGAGCCAATGATGCCGGTAAACCACTTGAAAACACTTCTCAGGGGAGTAGAGGCTGAGAGCCCCAGGTGTGTTGATTTGGGTTTCTTAACTGCAATTCCAAGAATTCCTGGAGAATTCTGGGAACTGAAGTCCAAGAAACAACAGAAGAGCTTGGCAACCACTGCAATCATCCTCAACACACCAATTTCATCTGATTTCAGAAACTAAGTAAAAGTTGGAATGGAAGACCATCAGAGAGTAACTGGGATCTACAGGTGGGCTTAGGAAATACTTCTGCCTGAAATCCAGCCTGTGAGAGTTGATGGTACTGGACTCAATAGACCAATGGTCTGGCAGCTTCAGGTAAATTCTTAAGCTTATCTTTACTTAGCATGCTTTGCATTGGCTTCTTGGCTTTACCTGCAAATTCTTCTAGTTACCACACATTACTTGAGTAGTCCACAAATATTGATACACCTCTCTCTGTTGCCCCCCAGTTCTCCAGAATTCTCTTTTTTTTCCTAGCTTTATTTTGTAGAGGGGGGAGGTAGCATCAAGGGCAAACTCTGGTTGTTCCCATATCATGGATAAATACTCAGGAAACTATTACCCTGAGTCACAGTTTGACCCCACAACATAAAGCAAATATCCTTGTTAAATAATAGCTTTTCAAAAAGTCAATAATTGTTCCATACAGCCTATTTAATGAGTGGGTATTTTGTACAGCGATTCTTTAAAAGTTTGCATTTCCTATAAAACGTCAGGAAAATTCATTTCTTCTGGGCTTGCCAGTCCCCTGAGATGGCTTACTGCGTCTCTAGAAACCATATACCAAAGGAAAACCTGCCTGTGTCTCTGCATTTTCCTGTTTTGAATCCGAACAATGTCTAGGAAGCTATTTGAAAGGCAGTTAAACCACTAATCATATACAATCTATTTTGTAACTGTGGGTGATATGTGGTGATAGCAAATTCAGACAGAAGAAGAATATGAAATTCAGATAGCAGCTTGAGTGATTTGGTGTTAGCATGGGGCCCAATAACACTACAAAGCTATAAACTCTGTCGATCTAGATTGCCCAGTTAGGTGGCAGAGATGCAATTTGTCTTTTCTGATGCCGCCTGCTGCTAGCTAGCTCCATCTCCTGTCACAGCCTATTAGCTCCCTGAGAAAATTGGTGGGAAATTGCCTGCAGATTGTAGGAAATTGCATCTCCAGGCCCTGGAAAAAATGTAGGATAGGACAACACTGACCCTCCCAGAGCAGCTATTAATACAGCCAAAGCTGACCTTTGCCTTGGTGTGAAACGGCTTTGCTATTTACTGAATAAAGGCTGTATTATGTGCCGTTGCAGGGAAGGTACAAATTATTATCCCAGCTATGTTGGTAACCGTCCTGCTTTGGAAGAGCGTTTTGAGCATTTAAGATAGAGACTTTGCCATGTCTCTCAGAAATGGCAGAGCAGAGTTGTTTAGGGACTTGATCACAAAACTTCTTCAGAAGATAGTTGGAAGAATTCTTCTGCTTTTGTCAGAGCTTTAAAATCTAAAATTGTAAACATCTTGGTATCATCACAGCCTGGAGATGGGTACTTCTGCTTTTCTCCCTTCTTCCTGACATGGATTGTATGGCGGCATGAAAGAATCCACACTCTGAATGTTGTTGGTTGGTTCACTGTATTAAAACTAGGTTGGAATTTTATGAGTTGGATTTGTGTGGGTTTTAAAAACTTGTCCATCAAAAGCAGTGCTTTACATTTCATCTTTTATCCTGTAAACACTAATCTGTAAGCAAGTCCTATAGAAGTAAGTCTGAGTTCCTTCTGAATGGATGTGTCTGACAACATACCGTGTTTCCCCGAAAATAAGACAGGGTCTTATATTAATTTTTGCTCCAAAAATGCATTAGGGCTTATTTTCAGGGGATGTTTTATTTTACAGTCATGTCATCTTCTTCTGGTTGCTGCACAATGCTGCACAATGGTGGAGGGCGGGGTTTCACTTAACTAGGGCTTATTTTTGGGATAGGGCTTATATTACCAGCATCCTGAAAAATCATACTAAGGCTTATTTTCAGGTTAGGTCTTATTTTTGGGGAAACAGGGTATGTACTCCCCAAACACTTTTTACAGATCTGTAATAATGGCCTGCTGTTACTGCTTCCTCGTTGTGTAAAGTCTTCAAATGGTTTAAGGAGATCTGAGAAACAATGCACTAGATTTACCACATTAGTGTAAAAATAGTTACTTTTGCATTTTGTAAAAGATGAATGCATCTTTACTTTCAAAATATTGTTCTTCAGATGCATCAGCTGCCGTATCTTCAATGTTAATGCTGAAGTAATTATTTAACATTAACATGATAAACTTAACATTATTTCCAACATCTAAGTTTAAGGTATATCAGATTTGAGTTTTCCTCCCCTATTCTCATCCTCTGCATGGTGAACTGTACATGACAATGTCCAGGTTAAGGCTAGGCTGTTCCAAAGGAAAACTTACCTGTCAAAATGTTGTATACAATATGTTGTATCTTGAGTTTCCAGTCCTTCCATCTCCCCCAGACAAGTGCATAGCTATTTACTGCTTCCTTCTTCCTGTATCTGGAAAATAAAAGATGTGTTATGTGGGTGATCTGATTTGTTGATCTACTGAGCAATTGCCTTTTTAACATCCCCACCTTCCATTGAGATAGAGCAATGCCCAAGCATAATCTGTGTAAGTCATGCTTGTCACAAACACCAAGAAACTAGATCTGGTCTGTTTTGAAAGAGTGTTCCTTGGTATTCTTAAACTTTTGTAGTTCCCTTTTTGCTCCTTATGCTTGATCTATATTTATAGCCAGACAGGGCTTATGTAGCTGACATGCATCAATCATTGTGTAAGAGCTTAATTAAACATGACAGCACCAGCAAAAGCTTCATGAACACTGGAAGCTTGCCTATGGAATCTAGAGAAAATTTTACAAAAGTTAGATATCAGTGGCCTAATTTGTTTATTCATATACGTACACTGGGGTTTGTTAATCTTACCATTGGTGCTGGTAAAATTAACAGTACCTTATTTTCTATGGGATCTCAGTGCCTCCCAATTATTGTGCAGCATACTCCCCCCTTGCTGCCAGCCATCTACTATTTTGTATTAACTCCTCTTCTGTCCTGTGCACAGAAAAGACCTACAGAAGCCAAGACAGTCTGAGATTTGTAGTTCTTGATGTAGCTCATATCGTAGGGAGGCACACATCTGTCTGTCAAACAACAAGTTTCTCAGATTCCTATTCTGTTGAACTGCAAGTCTATCAGCTTCCTGGCCCATTCAGAATGTTGTTTGTTCCCTCCTAACAATCCCTGTCAAACTGCATGAGATCTTCCCATTCTGTTTAGATATAGGGAAACAAGTTTGCAGATACCTCCTGCTATTTATTTCACACACAAAGTTTGCAGCGCAGTCACTTCTGGATACAGATATAACCTTCCTTCCTTCCTTCCTTCCCTTCCTGTATGGGCTTTAAAGTCAAGGTGACATATTCTATCCCCTTTCTCCATCTTCATCTACCTGTGGCACAGGTTAAGTTGGAAGAGTGCCTGGGTCAAGGTCACCCACTGAGCTTCAT
This sequence comes from Intellagama lesueurii, assembly GCA_037013535.1. Classification (NCBI taxonomy): domain Eukaryota; kingdom Metazoa; phylum Chordata; class Lepidosauria; order Squamata; family Agamidae; genus Intellagama; species Intellagama lesueurii. The sequence goes on from JBAJHW010000002.1 coordinate 74,369,285, forward strand.
GGATGACTGGGGATTTGGACTTGGGTCTCTTCAGGACTTGGGTCTTTTCCTCCACTCTTGTCACTCTGCAACACTGACACGATTATTGAGGCATGACAGCCATGTATTGACATCTATGTCTAGAGCAGCAGGCCTGCTGTGAAATAACACTCAACTCTCCTTGATCAAACATGATGAAAAATAAGCAAAAAAAAAAAAAACTGTGGAGGAAAGAATCACAAAGTGTCTATTTACAGTTCTATACGGCAATCCTGTATCCACTTACTAGACATAAGTCCATTGATTTCAGTAGGACTTCTGGAATCCAGCTCTATTCAGTCATTTGGTATCCATGAGTACAGAAGGTGTGAAAGGGCTTCCAAGAAAAAGATTGTCTGGATGTCAGTGCACAATGGACATGTGTCCCAGCTGTTGCATGATTGTCATCAGTTAATAGTCACAAAATGTCCTCTTTTCTGCAGACAAGATTTTTTGTGCAGACCAGCCATTCTCAATGAGGGCCACATGGCCCCCTGGGAGGCCCTGGCACATTTGAAGAGGGGTAATAGACTGGAAACAATTCTCCATACACCACCTTATAAGGTTCATCATGCAACTTATACAATCCTGATTCGGCCTATATTTCTTTCATATTGTGTTTATGGCTCTGGCCAAAAAAGCTTGAGAATGGCTGGTGTAGACAAGACATTCAGTGCAATTCTACAATAAAACCTGTCCTTATTCAGTGCTGTTCTACAGTGAGAACTATCCATGCTAATCCTCCAAGATTGATCTTCCATCTTAAAAACAAAAACAAAACAAAACAAAAAACTTCACATGGCTGTTTCGCTTCAAATCAAAATTTCTAAGAGCATTTCTTAAAACTAAATTATCCATGAAAGCTTGCAGTTTTCAGTTGTATGATTCTCTCACTGAGGTGCTGAGTATAAGAGGAAACTGGTCGCTGTGAACTGAAACAGCTGTGTAGGAAAAAGAGCTGAGGTTTTTCTCAACTTTCAGTATACTGTCTGCTGTTATTTCTCTAGTGTTGTGCTAACGAGCTCTACATAAAAGTGGCCAGAGTTATTGGTTCTGTACAGAGCAGTGGCTCCCAAACTTGGAATTATAGATTTTCTTGCACCATGCCCTGGGTTGGCTAGGGCTTCTGGCAGTTGCAGTTCAAAAATATGGGAACCACTGGTTCCAAATATGGGAAAACTGGTTACAGTTTCATTTGAAGTATATTGGTCTTTCCACCTTCAGGAGGCCCACTCATGTCCCTTTATAATTAACTATCTTAATTTTATTTATAAAACATCACGTTTACAGCATTGTGTTTATTTGTAGCACTTTGGCCTATTTGACCAAAAAGTTCATAAACTTAACATTCAGGTATTAAAATCAATGTATTATTTCCAAGTTCTATATAATGAAAAATTTACAGTTATGATGTGATATTACCTCTCATTAAGTTGCAGTCATTATGGGGAAATGGAACTAATTACAAGTAAGTTGTTATTCTAAACTAGTTACTTCCAACCTCTAATTTTCTTTACACTAATATTCATATGTTGTTTTTCCCAACCGGTTTTTAAACTGTTGCTCTCTAGTTTCTTTTGGCATCTTTATTCTGTTTTCTCCAGAGCTTAGAAAGGTTCCAACAACAAATCTACACTTAGTTACTCTTAATGTAATTCACAGAAGGTAGAATATAGTCAGTAACACTCTTGAGATAAAGCATGCAGAGACCAACATGCATTTAAACCTTGTTACATGTGTAGCAAATAACCTTACTTACAGGAAGCCAAGTAATGCCTCAGTTTATCTTACTTAGGCTTTTCTTTGGTACTGAGCAGGTCTCATAGCCATAAATATATGGACAAAAAGCAGAGTTAGGTAATACGTACCTTCATTGTGTCACCAACTTATTAAAAGAGAAAAGCTGGAGGGGAACAAAATTCCACTGAGCTTTAAAAAGTGTTAGAGGGCCTTCTCCATACCTCAACATAAAGCTCTGAAAAAGTAATGTTTGGTAAACAGCAAAAGATGTACATGATCTGAAGAGAAACCAGAATATAAGCAAATATCTTTAATTTGGCCATCTTCATTGGATGAACACAACACAGGAAATGTGTTGCAGAGTTTTGAATTTCTGGTTAAAATTCCTTTTTGCTATGCAGTAGAAGTACAGAGGTCCACAGAGGAGAATAGCTACAAGTTATCCAGAGTCCACCCCTTTTTCATTAATTGGTACTTAAATTTTCAATAGACTCTAAGACACTTGTAAGAGAAAGAATACAAAACATTTCTTTATTTATAGTTGCTTGAATTATAGACTTGTGCATGCTGCTTTCTTTACTGCACATATACTAATAACCAACCACACAGATCAACTTCAAACAAACAATTGCCACCAAACAATCAAGGAGAGGGAAAAGAAACTCAGCAGAGAGGCAGGTCTCTTTTTGAAATCAAAAGCTGGAAGGTATGGGATATAGACTACCACCTCAGCCCAGAAAAGTCTCTCCCAGTCACACAAACCTCAGACAACATGAAAGGAGTAGTTTTCCTGTTGTTTGGGCTCTATAGATAGATCCTCACAAAGAACACACATGCACAAAAGATGTAAGCCTTCCAGGAAGCAGTGGAGCAGTGTCCTTTTTGAAGAGGAAGCAAGGCTTGAGGTAGGCCTTGGTTCAACTGTCTCAAGCTGTGGATGGGAACTCCCAGATATTCTGTTGACCAAAGGAATGCTTCCTCCCTGGTTGTTTTGGAGAGGGGAGGGGAGATGTGCCAGCGGATCCCGATGGCTTCTCTTCATAACTCTACACTTGACCACATGGGAAGAAATGTTTGCCTCTTTCTTCCTTCTTGCTTCATTAGACTGGAAAGCTTTTGGTTCATCATGACATTCAGTACAGTGCCTTGCAAAGCCATAATGAGTGTTCACAGCAAGTAACAATCTGGAAACTGTCTTCAATTGGATTGGAATTCTGCACACAGGATTGCAGGAAACGAACATGATGCACCTCCCTACAGGAGCCGGGATTGATTTTATTTGTATTTTACCATGGGGTTGCACTCCATTGCCCTCCTCTCCTGATGCATACACCTGGGCCTAGACCTAAATGCAGATTTTTGCCTCTTCCTCATGCTTGCGGTAGACTTTTGGTTAATTGGTTTGGTCTGTTGTGAGAAGCATTTCTGCTCTCCTCCCCCAGTCAAGAGCAAATTCATTTAAAAAGAAATCATGCTTGTTTATTTATTTATTTATTTTAAAGATGAAACATTGCTATAGTTGGAGAGGTTAGTGGCTTTGTGATTGGCCTCAAACCTTAATCATTCAGCACTCTTGCTGGTACAGGACTCCTGAATTCAGTTTTTTTTTAACAAATGTGTTTCATTTTATCCAAAGCAGCATTTCTCGTGGTTTTTCTTTTTATTTTTTTTAAGGTTATCAACAGATGCTGCTTAATCCTACTCTGGTCATATTCCAGCTCAAAACTATCTTCCCAAATTACTTTTTCACATCAGCTAGAGAAAATACCTGCAGAGACTGCTTTTCAGCTAAAAAAATAAAAAATAAAAATGGAATGGTATAACAAGAAAGCCCTATTCAGGCATTCATGTGAATGTGTGAATAAAGCTATTATCATGGTGGAGACATGGAAATATGAATAAGCCTTAACTCCCAACTAAAATCCCCTCCAGGAATGTTTGATTTGTGTATGTTGAACATGACATTTTGTAGAGCAGATTATAAAGACATTCAGCTGAATGTACTGACAGAGTTCTCAAGATATGGTGCAGGGATCCTGATCATGGGACCACAATAAGCATATCATCTCTCCAATTATGGCCCTATTCATGCATTCAAACAAATACCTGACTAGAGTTAGGTTTGAATCTTATTTTGGAAATCACATTCTTTTAACTTGATGCTGATGGTAGTCTCTGTTGCAAAGTTTTGAATTTCTGGTTAAAATTTCTTTAGCTGTGCAGTAGAAGTACAGAGATTCACAGAGAAGAATAGCTACAAGTCCCCCAGAGAGTCCACCCCTTTTTCATTAACTGGCACTTAAAGTCTCAGTAACTCACTCTGAGACATTTGTAGGAGAAAGAATAAAATAATCTCATTACTTACAGTTGTGAGCATATCAACAGCAAACAAATACTGACTGCTTCCAACAGACTAAAGAGAGGGAAAGAGAACACTCAGCAAAGAGGCGGGATTCTCTTTAAATTCAGAGGCGAGAGGGAACAAACAGTGCTGGATACATTGACAGTCACCCCAGCCCAGAAAAGTCCTTCCCAGTCACTCAAACCACAGGCAGCATGCGAGGTTGCAAAAACTCCAACAGTCCCTAGCACCAGAAATCAGTGATCATGCCATTGTTGTACATGACAACTCTGCCTCTACATAGACCAGAATCCCTGTTCACAGTCATGTAAGAACAATCACATAAGTGTTTTCCCTCAGCAAGATATTCTTCACATGCCTAGTCTCACACTGGTTGCAAAACTGGGTGCATAACTAGTTGTATGAAGGGGAGAGAACAGTAGGGGAAAATCCTCAGTGTTTTTTCTGCAGTCTGATTTTGGCCTATGTAGGCTACTTAAAACTCCACAAACTCTTACGAATGTAAGAATGTGATGATAGCCAGCCTAGAAAGATCAATAATACTCTTTGCCTCAAAATATGACTAACTTCTCATTTACATTTCAGAATGCAATGAACATTCTCTTGGTTTGATTCCAAAGAAATCCTTCCCAATCCCAAATGGCTAATTGTGAGGAGATGCTCATAATGGCAATGACAACAAAGCTGTGGTCTGTGTTCACTTACAATACATCCTTTTCTGTTAAGCATTAGAAAACACATTATCAGTGTGTGTGTGTGTGTGTGTGAGTGAGTGAGTGAGTGTCCCATACGCCACTTTAGAATGCTTGCTCAGTGGGTTCCAGAGGAGAAAAACAGATGTCTGTAGTCCTCCTAGCTTTCCAAAGTTATTCCACTCATGGAAAATTCTGTAGAACAGAACACACTTTCTATGTGAAGCACTAGCCTTTAATGTAGAGCATATCGGAAAACAAATGGGAGACTTCCTTTTTCTTTCTTTCTTTCTTTCTTTCTTTCTTTCTTTCTTTCTTTCTTTCTTTCTTTCTTTCTTTTTCTACTCAACTTCCCAGCATTCGCTAAGAATTCCCCAGGCAAAATTCTGAGAGCTCCTGCAACAGACACCCACCTACATTTCACTTACATTTCACTCACCTGGAACAGGCCCTACCGTCCAGGCTGTCTCGGGCAGACTTCCTGTACAAAAAGGAAACTGTCCCCATGCTCCTTCCACAGCTATGCATATCCTAGCAGCATCTGCAAAGGAGAGACCGATGCATGTAGCAGTGCATGCAGAGGGGCTGTCACACATGTCCTAATCCCACTAGCAGGGTTTGTTGTGGCCTGGTTCAGGTATTATTGTTCCCAAGTTCAAGAATGCTGAACAGGACCGCCAGCACAAACTGGTGAATGGAGGTTGTAGGGGGAGGGAGGTCATAGAGGAAATGCTGAGGTGAGTTCCAATCTAAACAGCAAAGTCAAGCTTTGAAAAGAGCACTTGAACTAATTTGGCCCTTGTGACTGTGGCTAACATTGACAAAGAGATACTTCTCCACTCAGAGGTCAGCCTCTGCCTATTCTTGCAGTAATTGGTTTCAGAGTAACTGTGACACCATTCCAGATTAATTAAATGCCTTTGTCTACAGTTTTGTCTGCAGTGATAACAGAAATAGCAGGCTTTGTAGCACATAAGCCTTTGGGAGGGCCCTGTGTTTGCTGCTAAGGTTTGCTGATTTCAGGACAACACACGATAATGACTCCTTGAACTCTGGAGGTGTTTGTAAACATCTAATTGGGGGCATGTTCATAGTGGTAAGCAACAGGATTTGGGCCAATGGTGAGCATATATGTATACAAACATTACCAAGCATGTTTGGTAATGTGTATATGCATATATGTTAATCAGAAAGCCAAGAAAGGCACCTAGAGATATCAAGACCCTGGAAAAATATCTGAACAATTGGGGTGAGCAGGGGGAACATCCCTCTTCTCCTTCTTCTTCTTCTTCTTTTTGGTAGAGGACTTCTTCCCAGTAGAAAATAATGGACATTTTATGGAACCCTGAAAGGAAAAAAAATACTCCTCTGAAGTCTCTTCTCTTTTGTAATGAATTAGATCTTTCTCGGTCAAAATGTGCAGCTAAGACAATTTCCAGAATTGGACTGTAATTCTTGTGTACAACATAGACATATTCACTACTCAAATCTATGATGGATTTTTTGGTACTCAAAGTGTGCTGCTGACTTAATGAGAAGAACACACAGGATCTGTATGAGATTTTGTTCAAAAGGCACTGTTTCTCTTCTTTACTATAAATCTTATGGGTCCCCCCCCCCCAACTTTTATGTTTTCCTGCCTGTATGACATCAAAAACTAAGATCAGAACTGGAAGTACTAAATTGGGAGTTACAATATTGCAAGTATCATGGTCATTTTTAAAAGATAATGAATGACGGCATCTTTACCTTGTACTACACATTAATAGCACACTACTTTACTATGTAGTGTAAACACTATGTTAATCAGTAACACATTATGTAAATAAAACAATAATTTACTAGTAACACGTATTTTAGTTATGTTTCTAATATACCAGAGGATGCAGTAGCATATAAAGTGCACCCTCTGGCCACCCATTCTCATCCCCTTCCATTCGATTTTCTACTTATAGGATCATATAGCATTTATACTTCAGAGCAGGGAAATAAAACCTCACTTGTCTCATCCACATAGATAAGGACAAGTAATCAAAATGACCCTCTTCTTGCTTGTGAGGATTGTGTGAGATGTTTTGCCACCCTTGATTTTGTCTTTGCATTTGGGAGGATGATTCCCTCCCTAAAAATAAAAATAAATCTGTGCAAAACTGACTAGTATATAGTAATATGGAAATTAAACAGATTTAAGCCTTGGGTCAGCTGCTTCTTATCAACCAGTCAGTCCTTTGACTCATTTAGAAACTTTGTTTCTAAAACAGAAAAGGACACCTGTTTTGTACATTTTTTGCCAAAATTAAGGAAATCCTGATGGGATTTTTTTTTTTAAAAAAAAAATACAACTCTGTCTCATTTTCAGCTGCAGGGGAGAAAATTCATGGAGCTTTCAAAATCCTTGTGGAGGTATCGTGTCTTGTCGAGACAGTCCACATTTACAAAGATGAGGAATTTGGTAACCATTCTTCAGAGCCCTGGTCTGGAGCCTGAAATTCTTAATTTACCTATAGTCCCATGGCAGGCATCCCAGATATCAATGGATTTTAGCTTTCCCTCTCCAGAGAAAGATAAAGAGACCTGGCCTCATAAGTGCTGGAAAAAATACAATCTTGCATAATAATAATAATAATTAATAATTGAATGTGGGAAGGTCGATTCCAATTTACAGTGACCTTTTCCAGATAGAGAGTACTCAGAACTGGTTTACTGCTCACTTCTACTGGAGGCGCTCCAGGACCAAGCAGCTTGCCCAAGGCCACACAGGCTGGCTCTTCTCCTGGGAAGCACCCTGGCGAATAGAACTCCCAACCTCTGGCTCCACAGCCAGATACCTAAACCACTGACCTATCCAGCCAGCTATATGCTTCTCTTTTAATACTGGATAGCTTCCTGGCTGTTGCTTTCTTTATTAGCTGCCTTTCTTTTTTTTCTGCTCTTCAAAGAGAGATGCGTGGAGATGCAGCTTCACATTATGTACATATATATATATATATAAAGTCATGAGCTCTAAGTAGAAGGGATTTTTTTGTTTCTACTGGACAAGAAGTATCTATGCAGATTTTTTTTTTTAAGGAGGCAGTAAGATTGAGCCCTCTTTTTCTTTGCTCTAAAAAGTGGAGTAACCAAACTCCAAATTCCTGGAACAAGAGGCTGTGCAAAGATTTGGAGCTAGTACATTTTTGATAATGACATTATTACAGAGCACAGCAAGAACTAATTCCATCAGTATTAGAGGTGACCCAGTGACTCCTACATGCCCCTGGCATCCCCTTGTAAGAGGGAAAGAACTATGCCAGTGCTTCAGCTGAGGTAGTTTATTTTCTTCCTACTGACATCCAAAAGAGAGGAAGGGCAGCAAAGAGATTTAAAAAAAAGACATAAAAGGGCCTCTCATGCATTATAACCGAACAAAGATCCACCCAAGTTCAAATATAGAAAATATGAAGGGTTATCTCTCTTCAGATTTTAGGGTGTGGGCAGTGAAATAGGTCAGAAGATGGTATTATGAGTACCTCAGTGCTGATGTTTGCTTCGTAATTTTCACCACCAAAAATCCACAGGAATAAGTGCACAAATGGTGCATGGGCAGTAAATTACATATTTTTGAGGCAGGAAAAATACCTCTAACAGCCAAACCATGCACCAAGACCTTATTTCTACTGCTTTTCTTACCTAGTGTTTCTTTTCTCACACACCACCAAATCACTGACTAACTTTCTTTTTATTATGGCAGGGTGATTAAATGGCACAACCTGGGACCACAGCATTTGCTCAAAGGGACAACTTGTAGTTCTAGGGATGAGAACAAGGGAGCCATTTTGGTTCTCACTGACACCAATGTAACTGGAAAATTTTGAGGGGAGGATGCCAATCACTCTGCTTCCTTGGAACACCTGCAAAGGCAAGTCTTATGGAACTCAATGGCTGAAATCCTGTTGTGCACTTATGCAAAAGGCGTAACTTTTAGCGGTGAATTGCCACACATTCCGTAGGCATTATCTATTGCATACTGAGTTGTGAGACTCAGCATGCAACAACTGTATGCCTATGGAAATTTCTTAACTTGCATGAATTTGCTACTAAAAGCTATGTCTTATGTAACTGCACAACAGGATTTCGGCCAATGTGACAGACCTCTGAATAGACAAGAATAGGTTTGCAGAGTATACGTATTGCTGGGTATTCTGAGATGGTTAACTTCACAGATTAGGTGGCGAGCAACTGAAAATGCTTAGTAATGATCTGGGTTGTGTGACCAATAAGAAATGGAAGAGTAACATACAGTTTACTGAAAAGTTGTTCATTTTTTTTAAATTTGTGCAGAAGAAATTCAGTTTTTATTTTTATTTTATTGCATTTTGAATATTTGGATGTGACAATACACATGCTGTTATTTTCCTCTGCCATGAAGATAGTGGTTTTCTACTAATTAGTTTCTACCACAAACTCCAGCCTGTGGTTATAACAAGTGTTTCTCACTGTGCTACTACTTTAAAGTCCTAAGGTTTATCCATAGCAATTTCCCATGTTTTCGGTACACAGCCTTGAAAAGATGCCTCAAGCAAGACATACAATCAAAAATAAAACATGTCAGTTATTGACTGTGTCTCCAGCTCCTTAGGGGAGGGGGGACTGCCTTCCATACTGGTCTGAAGAAATCCATGTTATGAAACAGAAAATGAAAGATAGCAGAAATTAAAGACACCCGTTTTCTCTGGGCCTCCCATAGCAATTTTTTTTAAAAAAAGTTTCAAGTTTAGAGTCCCTTTCAATTCCCCTTGTGATTCTTTTCGCTACCATAAAGACAGAAATGTTCCTCACTCCAACAGAGGTTTCTTTATTTCCTCCCTACAGCTGCATCTAAGCCATCTATTTCACCTGTGGAGGCCTTCTGCTCATGTAGTTGTGCACACAGATTGTGCATGGGTGTGCCTTATTTATTTATTTATCGAATTTATACCCCGCACCATCTGGCAACCAGGCCACTCTGGGCAGCTAACAACAATATGTTGAACAATACTAAAACATGATAAAAAAATAAATTAATACATAACCAAATAGGGTAAATTAAAACAGATGGCAATGAAGGTGGTAAAAAGGGTGATGGAGAGGATGGCAAAAAGGATCGTAAAAGGGAGGCCGAGATCTTAATGCTCCGGAAAAGCCTGGTCTTCAGTGCTCGTTTGAACCCATCCAGCGAGGGTGCCAGGCGGATCTCAATGGAAAGGTTGTTCCATAGGCAGGGGGCGACCACTAAGAAGACCCAGTTTCTTGTTTTTTCCCTCCAGGCCTCCTTTGGGGTCAAGGCCCTCAACTGCCCTGCCTGTGAAGAACGGGTATTACAGACAGATCTGGCTGGGAGCAGGCGTTCTGATAGGTACCGAGGTCCTAAACCATTTAGGGCTTTGAATGTTATCATCATAACCTTGAAGTCGACGCGGAAACGAACCGGTAGCCAATGAAGGGCGGCCAGAGTGGGGGAGATGTGCTGGAATTTCTTCACCCCAGTTATTAACCTGGCTGCCGAATTTTGGACCAATTGAAGTCTCCGCATCAGCCTCCAGGTGTAGAGAGCACTGCAGTAGTCTATTCTTGAGATTACGAGGGTATGAATCAGCATCATGAGTGCCCCCACGTCTAGATAGGGATGCAGCTGGGCAATCCTCTGAAGATGGAAATGGGCTGCCCGAACCACAGATGCCACCTGGATTTCCATGGTGAGATCCGGGTCCATGCAGATGCCCAAGCTGCAAACCTCACTCTTCGTGGGAAGAGTCACTCCCCCAAAGGAGAAGGAGTTTCCTAACCCACTGACACCAGGGCCGCCCACGCGCAAGATTTCTGTTTTGTCTGGATTCAACCTCAGTCCATTTGCCCTCATCCACTCCAGAATGGTCCCCAAGCAGTGTTCATGGATCGGAACAGCATCCACTGCAGTTGGAAAAAAAGAGAGGTAGAGCTGGGTGTCATCAGCGTACTGATGACACTGGGACTGATGACACCGGGCCCCACAACTCCGGATGACCTCACCCAGTGGCTTCATATAGATATTAAATAGCATTGGCGAGATGATCGACCCCTGCGGAACCCCACAATTGAGGATCCATGGGTTGGAAGTGATCTCGCCAAGCTGCACTCTCTGGGGATGGTCCTCCAAGAAGGAACGGAGTCACGCCAAAGCGAGGCCACCGATTCCCGACTCAGAGAGCCGCCCCAGGAGGATACCGTGGTCAACAGTATCAAAGGCCGCTGAGCTATCAAGGACATATTGCCCCTGTCGGCCTCCCTCAGGAGGTCATCCTGCAGGGCGACCAATGCTGTTTCCGTACCATGCCGCGGCCTGAAGCCCGATTGGAATGGATCAAGGGCATCAGTTTCCTCCAGGAGGGCATGGAGCTGATCAGCCACCACCCTCTCAACAACTTTGCTCAAGAAAGAAACATTAGCAATGGGCCTATAATTCCCAATTTTGTCCGCTGCCAAATTAGGTTTCTTTCTAATGGGCCTAATGAGTGTCTCCTTGAGGGCAGGGGGAACCATGCCCTCCTGGAGAGACCCATTAATTATTGCGGTGGCCCATTCTGTTGTTACCGGCTTGGCTGCTTTGATGAGCCAGGCCGGACAAGGGTCTAAAGAGGAGGAGGTGGCACGACAGCGTGCAAGCACCTTCTGCTTCTTAGCTGCTTTGAACACCTTTTTTTGAGTTGACAGGTAAAATAAAAAGCTAATAAACAAACCAGTTAACTAATTATGAATTGCATATACTAGTGTGAACACTCTTTGGTTTTCTTCGTCACTGAGAGACGGTTCACACCTCACGTATTTAACTGAAGTAAAACACCAAATATGTGTTAGGTTTTGCCCATTTAATTTGCTCATTTAAATTTAACATTTGTCCCTTCTCTTGGTGTTCCGTGTAACAATTATAGCCTAAATACAATAAGGTGAAATGTCTTTTCCCCCCTTTGCAGTGTTTCTATTCAGCTGCTCTGTTGGGTAGCTCAAAGCTGCATTTTAGCTTCACAAGTCCCCTCTGAAGCACATTAAGCTGTGGGAACTGTGTGTTTGTCCAAGGCCACCCAGTAGGCTTCATAGCTGAGTAGGGATTTGAACTTGGGGTTTCCCACATCCAAGCTTGTTTGAGCTACGGCTCCACAACTATGCAAATTGTAAACAGAATGAAAATCCACAACAAACTCCAATGGCTGAAATCCCCTGGCAATGATTGCCATTAAGAAATGTGTGGTCTCGGTAAAGCCTCTTGCCGACCACTGGGAGTGCCTCTCTGTATGTTCACTGTGCTTGCAGTATTTCATACAAGACACATCAGTCTACTCACTTGGGGCTGATCACCGAGTCTGCAAAGGGGCCATTAAAGCAAAGAGGTTTAGGATGCAGATGGCCTGGGATGTTATAAATAATTTGTATAGGAACCAGTGTCGCTGTTGGAGTGTGGAACTAGGGGAGTGTTCCCAGTGGACTGCTCTCTGTGCTCTCCAACCCCCACTGTGCCATTTAAATCAAACTCAGTTTTATTGCTGAAATGCTGCACTACGTGATCAGTCCATTATGCTTTCTCTGCACCACTGATAGGATATTTCCCTGTGTGAACTCTATGGCTTCCTTCTGTTGCTGCTGCACCTCCCTTCCATCCCCAGGTGTGGTGCCCAAGCCTCCCTAAGGAGCGCTTAGCACTCAGTCAGAGAGTTCGACAGGCCACTTACCTACCACCTTTGTGCTGGGGCAAGTCCCAAACCTCAGCAGTGCGTAGCGTAAGCCCCTTGAACAAGTCTGACCTTAAAAGAACACTTTACTTTTACCCAGTACTTTGCAAGTACAGACACATGGGCTTTGTGATTCCTTAGAACTAACTCACAACAGCTCAGTTGGGTAGGACTCTTAAAGATAGCTAGTTTGTGGCCCTCTCCACTCCCTGGATTTAGCCAGACCCTGCTGTTCAAGAGACCAGTCCTTTTGTAAGAATTTTTATTATTATTTTTTATTAGAAAAATAGAGTTTCATAGAATTAGTTTATATTGCTCAAGCTTTAGCATAAAGAACATATTCAAAGATTATTACAGTTAAATAAAATAACTAATCCCCATTAAAATAAAAAACACTACTAAGCTGGGCTAAGGTGGGCTAGCCCCACCTCCTTCTTTCTCTTTACTTACATTCTTTTTCCTTCAAGCCACATGCTCAAACCATCAAGTTCTTTTTCTCTCCTATCATCATGGAATCAAACTTCTCCCACATAACCCATCGTCCATTTTCTACATTCTCTAACTCCTCCCTTCTTCTTGACACTTCATGTCTGTTAACCAATTAGCCTCAAGGGGCTGTAACACCTTCCTCCGTCCTCAATTCCCATGAAAATCCAGGTGTTTTATCTCTTCTCCAATTAGCTCGGAATGTTGAGTCTTCCACGGGCCTCTTTGTCCAACCTTCAGCTTTATCTCTAACCACGCTGTACCGGTCTTCAGAAAAACACTCTCATAGCACTTAGAAAAACACATTCCAATGTCTCTCAAATCATCTTCACGCAGAACCTGTCTGACTCCATCTTACATTTCTCTGACTACATATCCCACACTGCTTCAACTCCATCACACCAGGTACCTTCTAGCTACCAACATTTCACCTTTATGGGGTAATATTGAAAGGGAAAAGCCCACACTAATGTTGATTATTTTTCCCAGCAGGGTCTTTGGGCAATGGTAAAAGAAGAGGGGGGGTGACTACCAGCACCCCAGGTGGGCCATCTGCCCTAGGACCCTCCCCTCAGAGTGGATGGAGATGCTGCTCTGCATTCCCAAAGAGGCAGGTGTCTCCAGGGAGCAGGGAGATAAGCAGCACCTGGGAGCACAAAAAGGCACAGAAGGGGGATGAAAGGAGGGTGAGGAGGAAGGCAGAGGTGGTGTCTTCAAGATCAGGGCTGCCTGGCGCAGTGTCCATGGAGGAGGAAGAAACCTGGGGCTCAGCATTGGAGGAGCTGAAGCCCCTCCTCTGTGCCATGGCTGACCTGACCTGTGGATTGGTGGACAAGCGCAAACATGATTCCTTGGGTAGTTTCCCAGCATGGAGAGACAGCAGCCAGGGAAGAGGCACTGCATCCATGCCAACCCCAGAGCCTGGGGTCCCTGCATCAAGGAGCAGAGGCTGAGGGACAGCACCCAATCCCGCACCCAAACCAACTCCTGCAGACACAGCTCTGTGGCACCTGAGATGCCTGACTTATACCACACACGGTTGATATTGAGATAAAGTGAAAAAGAGGAGAGTAATAGCTTGCTAGCTGGCTCGGAATATTAGTAAAAAGCCTCAGTCTCAGAACTGTCTCATTTTATTTCCTAATTCCACTTTCTTAGAGCTTAATTTTTCTCCCCAAAGCATCCTTAGTCTGCCCACCTCAGCCTGATTTCCCTCTCACTGTGTCCCCCACTCCAACGTTCAATTCCTTTGGACATTTGGGATTTTAAAAGTATTTTCTCCCCTACTCCCTGCCTCTCAAGGCCAGCTTCTTCTCTGCACCTTTCCCATCTACTCTCTATTTGTGGAACGTCTTTCACCCCTCCTTGAAGTCTTGCTTCTCTGGAGTTTTTCAGAAACAGCATATATGCTGGTTTATTTTGCTTCCTCTTCTCTCAAAAGATGCCAAACAACGCTGCACTTTACTGGGAGTCATGTTCTCACTGAAATGGTGCTGGCAGTGACAGGGTGTGGATGGTAGGTATGTGTGTGTGTGTGAGGGAAGAGTTCCCAGCTCCTGACCCATCAAGAAAGTGAAGGTGTTATTAGCATACTAGGATGTAAGCAGGAGTTGATCTTTCCACCCCCCTCAAATTCACCCCATAATCTTCATTAGGAAGCCTTTTTTCTGGATGAGGTGTGATGAGAAAATTCTCTACCGCTAAACTCCTCACTGTTATCAAGGATTATTAAATGGGGGGGGGGGGAGTCCATGAACCCATGAACCCATGAAAAAGAAGAGGAATGGTGTGAAACAAGGGGAACATCCTCCAGATGTCAGGTGAAATTCTGTTATCAGTGCTGGATGGGGAACTTATAGAGGTACAAATACTCTGTCTGGAAAAAAAATCTCTGTTAAACAAGACTACAAGAGTCCCCTGGACTGCAAGGAGAACAAACCTATCCATTTTGAAGGAAATCAACCCTGAGTGTTCACTGGAAGGACAGATCCTGAAGCTGAGGCTCCAATACTTTGGCCATCTCATGAGAAGAGAAGACTCCCTGGAAAAGACCCTGATGTTGGGAAAATGTGAAGGCAAGAGGAGAAGGGGACGACAGAGGACGAGATGGCTGGACAGTGTCATCAAAGCAACCAACATGAATTTGACCCAACTTCAGGAGGCAGTGGAAGACAGGAGGGCCTGGCGTGCTCTGGTCCATGGGGTCACGAAGAGTCGGACACGACTAAACAACAACAACAACAAGGAGGAGGAATGAAAGATGCTGTGCATTCTCTCTGGTATCCTATCCCTCGGAAGTTTTGCCCTGTCAGTAGGTGTTGCTATGTAGATAATGTATTTGAAGTGACCAGAACTGAAATCGTTGAGAAATATCTGAAGCTACAGGAGAAGCTGTGTGACTATAGAAGGCACTTATGAAAGATAACTGGGCAAATGATCAGCATTCTTTCTGGCAGAAAAGCACAATCACAGCATGGACTTTGTACAGCCTAACTCATTCTGGAATTGTTGGGGTATATGTGTTTAGACTGGAATATTGCTGATTAGGAAAAGAATGGTGAAAGGTCTGTGATAACAATAAGCTGGCTACAGGATAAGGAATAAAAAATGTTTCTTTACTTACAGTTACTTCGAACTACAGACTTGTGTATACTGTTTTCTCTACTGCACTAATAACCAACCAAATAGATCAATAGCAACAAACTGCCACCAACCAACAAAAGAGGGGGATACAACACTCAACAGAGAGGCAGGACTCTCTTTGAATTTAAAAAAGCTGGAAGGAACGATTTAGTGCTGGATTGAGAGTCATTCAAACAACAGACAGCATGCAAGGTTGTAAATAAGACTTCAACATAATGAATTGTCTGAATATGTCCTGGATCTAAAGTTTCTATTGAACCAAAAGATAATTACTGGGTGATCTCTAGGCCAGTCACTCTTTCTCAGCCTAGCCTACCTCACATGGTTGTAAAGTGGCAAGGAAATGAATCATAGCCTTAAGTAAACTGCAGGAATGGCAGAATAGAAATGCAATGAATCAAACAGTATATTTACATACAAAAACATACTGGGGATCTATTTTTTGGCAGTCTTCATGAACATTCATATGAAGCCAGTGGTGGAGATCATCTGAAGGTTTTGGGATTGGATCTTACTCTTGGAATTGATATCAAGGAGGCTGTGGAAGTCCTGAATTGCTGTCCACATACAGTGAAAACCTGGATGTGAGTGAACAAAACTGAAGTTCAGTCCAAACAAGACTGAAGTCCTGGTAGTCAGGAGAAAAGTCAACCTAGAATTGGGATTCTAACCTGCTCTGAATGGAATTGCACTCCCTCTCAAGGAAGCTTGAGCCAAGAAGTGCCACTGGGAGACCATGTAGCTGCTGCAGGCAGGGGTGCCTTTACTTAGCTTCAGCTGGTTTGCCAGCTGTAAACTTGAAAAATTGGTTTGGCCGCAGTGACTCATGTCTTAATTATGTCTTTATTAGACTAAGCAGGCTGGCTGGGTCAGTGGTTTAGGTATCTGGCTGGGGAGCCAGAGGTTGAGAGTTTGATTCCCCACTGTGCCTCCTGGGAGAAAAGCTAGCCTGTGTAGCCATAGGCAAAGCTGCACAG